>OX453290.1:8568842-11493753 GCA_949710015.1 Crataerina pallida
AATGTATGGATGGTATGACTTAGATGATTGACTGGATGAGTTATGAATTTTTTTATATTTTGCGATATTTGATACAGTTTTAAACATTCGTAAATACACATCATTACATACAGTTTTGTTGTACCCAACACCACTTTGGTCAGAGGTATGCGGACGTTTCCAGCTTCTGTTTATAAATGGCAAATTTTCACCCACATCTATACCAATAATATTACGATAAAAATCCGAATCGATTTAAGTAAGTCCGTCTGTCCATCCCTGTCTTTTTAAGACATAAAATTTTTTCGATGAAATTTAGCACACGGGTGAAGTTTGGGCCCAGCATGATCACTATTAAAAATGAATACAATCGGTTCTTTTTTAGGATATCTCCTTTTATAAAGACTTATTTAAAAATACGTTTTTATATGACGAAGATTTCCATTTTTCTAAAATTTTTTAATAGAATTTAATAAAGCAGAGTTAATAATTAATAGAGCTAAATTTGGCCTCAATTGGACTATTTTTAGAACCTCTCCCCATATGAAATTTAATTGTAGAGAAAATCTTTATATAACGAGAATTCGTATATCTTAATAGTTTTTAACAAAACTTGCATAACTTATCAAATTTATATTGTTTTGAAAATTTAGAAAATAATCACCGTTATTGACCACGCTTGACCGTCTATAACATTTTTACTTATTATTGACATAACAATTCTTTATATATGTCTGAAATTATATTCAAAAATCAAGGTCTCTCTTCTATTTGTAACGGTTATTTTAAATTACTAAAATTTAGTGACATCTGGTAGCAACAAGCAGTATGAAAAAAAAACAAGTCTTCGCTATTATAAATGAATGTACTGTAGTGTCATTTGTAAAACACTGCTTTATCGATAAAAAGGGTTATAGTCAAGACTACAACCTGCTTAAATTTATAGTGATGGAGACACTCGAGTAACGTCATAGGACGAAATTTCTCAAAATAACTTCAAATAAAAGGAATTTTCAGAATCCCTTTCCGAATGAAATTCTATTTTGCACTTTTTTCACAAATATGTATCCATGAACATCTGCATTTAATGAAACCATTACTTCTACATAATATCGATTTAATTTTTTTTTTGTATTAAATTGTTTTCCTAAATAATTATTCACAATACTTTTGCACAAAACTAAAGCCAACAACATTACTAAATACCAACCATATACAAAACGCAAATTACACCATCATTCGAAAGAAAATATTGTTGGCAATTATGCGTAATTATTGTTTAAATGAAACTTTGAATTAATTACTAATTATTTAATAAAACACTATCACAGACATCATTAATAGTAAATGGGAAAATATACATAATATATAACTATTTAGAGATAAAGATGTATGCGTATAAGTAAATATTAAAAATTCAACAGCACTTGCAGCGTAAACGGACCTCGTATTTAGACTTTCATTCTTTTCTTAGCATTAGGAACTATTGCTTAGATTTATGATTTGTAATACCCTCCACATTTGATGGGATGTATTTTAAGTTTGTCATTCTATTTGCAGCACCTTGGAGGAGGCGTCAGAGATTTCACAAAGTAAATATATTCTTGATTAACATCAAAAACTCTGTCGATTTAGATATGTCCGTATGTCCGTTTGTTGTTGGCATTCTCACGGGCGTAACTTTTGAGATATCGAGCTAAAATTTTATGCAGACACTTATAATTTCTGCACAGCATTTAAATTGGGTAATATCGGTTAATAGACACGACCACAATTTTCGAAACTTCATGTATATGCCACAAAAATTGAGCTGGGAAGTTGAAATTTGGTACACATATTTATAATTTTATCCTTTCCTCCATGTATCAAATATAGGCGTGGTCAGATAGTAGAGACGCTAACAAATCACAAAAAACCGTAGTCAGGATAAAACTCGTCTTACTCGGCTGATATGTAGTACATAGACATATAAAGGGCGTAATTATGGACCTACAACATGGACGCCCACCATTTGTAAATAGATGTGGAGGGTATGACATGACTTGGGATAAGCTAAATTTGGGTTTTTGTTCTTTTCCGGAAGTTAATTTTGTGGCATATTTACTTCCCACAATTTCATATGATTGTCGAGTACTTCATGAAACCAATTTTGTTTTTCCGGCACATTACGAAAAATGATATTTAATGATTTTAAATCCAATTGTAATATGGCATCATTGCCCAACAGATTATCAAGAGTACGCAACAGAGTGCCGTTGCCATGTAATTTTAACAGGGTCACATATTTAACCAGCAAATATTCGTATTGCAGTTTGCGACGTGCCCAACGTTCAACCGTTGTATTGGCACTGGCGGATCGAATTTGTCCTAAATGTTCGGCAAACCATGGAGCGAAGAACCGATACAGATCTTGTTTGGAGAGGCCATTAATACCCTTCGCCTTTATACGTTCCTTAATTAGTTGGTAATTTTTGCGGTTGTAAACGAACACCTGGGAAAGAGTATGACAAAATATTTAATTCTATTTTAAGGTATATAACATAAACCAATCTACCTGATATAGCGAATTACCGGTTGTATAGGAATTAATGTAATGTGTACCGACATATTCAAAAAATTTCACTGCTGTTGTAACATTGCCCGCCTCTATTTCCTTCATTCTATCCTTAACATCATTTTCCAGAGTTAAGGTAACGGGTAAAGATGTTTTGAATTTGCCCGTCTCACGAAAACGCACCACACGCACCAGTACATAGGAGTAGTCACCCTGTATATATGAAGTGTTAATGCCCAGTTTTTTAGCAGCATTATCTGGAAACCAGCCACCCGTAAAAGCCTCCCATGGCCGATCTAAACGTTCTATTGTAAAATCACGAAAATATGCTTGATACAACTGACGGCGATTGTCGCAGAATTCCATATGAAAGTCACCATGAAATATACCCGGAGTGTTTTGCTCTTGGGTCTCTCCCCAATTGCTTATATTCTGAAAGGGAAAAAGTTAAAATGTTTTACAAAATTTCATTACATAATCACAGTTAAGTTTACTTTATAAACATTTCTGGTGGGCTCTTTGAAAAGCCATCTGGCATCTTCGGTGGTATCATTATAGGGTATGACACGCATTGATATGCCCAAGTAGCCGAAACGCATGAATACATTGAGCGCTTTGCCGACACGTAATTGCGACTCTCGGGCATTTGTCGCATAATAGTTAGAGATGGCCACCACAACTGCTAGCACTAAATGCCAAAATAACCCATTAAGTGGGTTCATCGCTTTAAAACCGGGCCAAACCGGGAACGTATTGATTCACTCACATAGACCAGCCGCTATTTTTTAGTCCTACAAATAATATTTGAATAATTTAAATGAGATTTCATTGACATAGTTTAATTAAAATATAATTTCTTTTAACCTTCGCACTATTATTGGTATTAAATAAAACCTGTTCCATATCACAAAACTTTCGAAATGGGTTTAATGAGTACATGACGTGAATATTTTATAAAGAAACATCGCTACGCATTGGAAATTAATCGATATTATAAATATTGGTGTGACTTCTTTATTACAACTTTATACTATGTTTACATTATTTAGGGTTGACTGGGTTTGGTTAAGTTAAGTGCAGGGTTTGTTGAGGTGATAAGATGATTAAAAATGTACAACCGCCAGAGGAAAAACTTAAATGGTAATTATTCGTAAGTTACTTACGTGTTTTTATTTTTGCACTTAAGTAGGATAGGCAGACCTCCGAAGAATATAGGTAGTACCTTTATATACTATGAATAATAGAACAATGCTTTGCCTCTTAGAGGCTTGTTATATAATCGATTTTTTCCAATTGAAGTTTAATTGTATTTTTAAACTATCAATCAACTCCTTTGCAATTCTAACTCATTATTTTCGAAAGTTTAAAATATTATTTTCAAAAAATTTTTGCAATATATGGAATTATTTGGATTATGTGGAAATTTATTCCTATAAAATATTTTGCATATAGATGCTGGAGGGGCTTTTAGATTTGGCTTAAGCCAAATTTAGTTATTTTATATGTACATTAATACTAAAAATCTCATCTTGGTGAGTAAAGTTTTTGTGCCAAATATTTTGCATGCTTAATAATGTCTTCTACTATGTGGACAATCTTTTGCAATGTATTATTTTACCAAACATTTTTTTGCTTAATTTTATTTTACTAATTATTTTTTACCAAAAAAAAAATGTTCACTTAATTTTATTAATTATTTATCAAGTTTTTTTTAATTTCATTATTATTTTTCAACAAAAATTTTTAAAATTATTAAATTCATAATTTATTTTTTACCAAAAATAGGTCCCTCTTAATGTTTTATTTATTTCTTTTCCAATTCAATTTTATTTAATTTAATTTTTTTCAAAGCAAAATTATCTTAACAAGGTTATCAAGCATCTCATTTACTTGCTTTAGAAAAACTTTGAATTATTGATTGAGTGATTTGCTTGGATTCCCATACTAACCATTTGTTATGGATATAAAACATATTTCTAATTATGACAATCGATAATAGTTTTACAAACGTATGGAGGTAGGCATTGAAGTAATCAATACGACCGACCCCTTAGCATAGAAAACATTCATGTTTGCTTGTGGTATTGGGCTCCACGCACCACAAGTAATCGATAAACCAGAAACTTCAACCACACACATTGTATATATAGGTATGTACAATGCATACCTAAGATTGGCAAACCTTCGATGTGCGGTTTTAATTTCAAAATAGAATAATTGAAATTTAATAAGTGTCGACGACAACACAACTGTTTATTTGTTTGTTTGATTGAGTGTTTTTTTATGTTTTTGTTTTTATTTGCATTAAAAAAGCTGTGAACTAAACGGCTGCTGTTTAATATAAAATGCAAATGAAATTATAATAATTATTATCAAAAGCTTTGGGAACTTTTGCCAACAAAAATAGAAATTTCATCGCTTATCAATCAATTAATGAGATCTAAAGTTTATAGATTTTAGCAACAAAACAATGAAAATAAAACAATTTTATTGAAAATATTTTTTCAATACATTGAGCACTTGAATCTATTATTATGAAATATTTTATAAATATTTGTGCTTCAAATACGATGCATTTAATTGGCAATGAAACAACAGTCCAATGAACTTGACACTCAACCTATAAAACAGACTCGTTTCAACTTAAACCAAATTGCTTATAATAAATAGCAACAACAACTAATAATAATGACAACTACAATAACTTTTAATTATAAAAAGAGTAACAATTCTTTAAAAAAAATAGAAGCAGTATATTATTTTTTAATTAGAATTACCAAATAAGTTATGTGCCACCCGTAGCTATTACGGTGTGTGGAAAGTCGTTTATAATAACGAGATTTCAATCACCATCTACAATAAGTTTAAATGCGAGCAGGCTTTATGAGTCACAATTTCAATTTAAGGAAGCATATTAATGTTGTTAAAGCGTTTGCAACATACAACAAATAAGACAATTAAATTTAGCTTAGGCCAATTATTAAATACCCTTCAACTCTACATTCAAATAGGGGGCGTGCTCCCCTAAATAGGGCATGCATTACGTATCATCTTGAAAGTATACAAATACGGTTTTTTGTATATTGCGAATGTGTCTGGTAATCGACCACGCCCACTTATATCGATGAATAAGGTAGATTATAAATGTGTGTATCAAATTTTAACTTTATTGCTCAATAGGTTTTTGTCGATTATGAGCGTAGTTTTTGATCGATTTTCGATCGAATCTAAAAATATTAACTCAATATCTCAAAATTTACGATCGTGAGAGTGTCATTAACAGACGGATATACGAGCACACAGACGTACATGTCTAGATCGACTCAGTTTTTGATTCTGATCAAGAATATATATACATTTTAGGGTATCTGACACCATATTCCGGATGTTGCACATGGAATGACAAATTTAATATAGCTCTCATCTTATTTGGATGTATTTGCTACTTAATTGGACGAAAATCCACATAAACTTTCAAATTTCGGTATTTCCAGAATAATGGATTTTGTTCACCTACAGAAAAAACCCTTCATACGAGTATATTCTTGACTAAGATAGGAATACAATCTTAAGATAAGGTATCTATATGCATCTTTGCTACACTATACCAAGCGATAAATTTGTTTGTCTTTATATGATAAAAGACAGCATTGCACAATACATTCTGCGACTAAAGTTCAGTAAATTTAGAAACAACTTTATGCGACCATTTTTTTTATTTATTATATTTGAAAAACTTATAAACTCATGTAAAGTTTTATGAGAAAAATTATAATAATTGAAACATTTAAAAAGCAAACAAAAGCATTGTGGACTCAGGCCAAATCATAGTCGTCCTTCACATATATGTGTAGATATGGGCGTGGCATGTAAACACTTTTAGTGCTCCGTAACCACTCATTTGGTAACATATCACCGCAAACATCGAATTTTGAACAAAAAGATTTTCTGTTCATTGTGGGCGTGGCTGTTATTCGATTGTGCCTGATTTCAAGACATACATAGATGTAATGTGTAATTTTTAACCTTTTGTTTGCAGTTTTGTCAAATGGGGGATTGGCTATTATTTGATTATGCCTACTTTTAGCGCATAAATATTTAGTAATATAATTTTTAACTTTTTAGCTGTAGTTCTGTAAAATGTGGGCATGGTTTATAAACAATTTTTACTTTTACAAATATACCTAAAAATGTTTTTATAAAATTTCAACTTAATATATAATTTGGTACAACCACGAGCCTTTCAACTCTGTTTAAATATTTCATAGGTATCTTTCTTTTGATAATTCCGAAGAAATGACAAATGTAGTATAGTGTGAAGGGTATGTTTGTGCGCTGAGGTCTCACTGTTGGTAAGATATTCAATAATTGATCTAATTTGAACTTAACACTTGTTATTTATAAATGATTATTTTTAGATTAAATTTTTAATCGATACTATTGTATAATTTCCTAGCTCACACAACAACAACAAAAAATTAAAAATAATGAAACACCTAAAAAATTTATACATATTTAATAAAGTATTTAAACCGGTTGCTTTCAGTTTACACTGCTTTGTTATTGTTATTATTACAACTATAAATTTTTTGCTGTTTTTCTTCGTTTATAAAAAGTTCAACTTGTATGCGTGTGTGTGTAAGTGTGTCCAAAATAAAGGTAGGATGAGAGGATGAGAGAATTCATATATCGATATATAGTATATATATGTAAACAAAGTATTTCTCTCCCTCACAAGCATTATTACCGCAGCCTCGAGAGCCTTTTATGAACAATCGATTTCTGGCATTTGGGATGAGCTATAGAACACAAAGATACAAAGATTGTAAAATTAAAATTTTGATAGTTAGGACAAAAGCAACAACAACAAAAAACTCTTTTTTTTAACAACCAACAAAATTCAATGAAAATATTTCAAACTTTAACCATTCACAACATTACAAAACTAATCATGAAATTTGTGAGCCTTTGTTTGATATTTCACTTATGCATGAAGGTATGTTATTGTATATATTTAAATAATTCGTTTTAGTTAATTTCAATTGTATATTTCGCGTTTCTATTTATAGACAAGGAAAATAAGTTAATTTTGGTTTAAAACAAATACTGTGAATACCCTTCACCTTGAAATGTATTTTATGGTATTGTAGAGCTTTGAGTAAACATAAACAAATTTTTGAAACCAAAAAGAGATTGTATGCAGTACAAGTGGCAACATACGATGGGGGGTCATGCTAAGTTTGTAAATCCATTTGCAATACCTAGAAGGAGGTGCCAGAGGCCTTACAAGGTACGTATGTACATATATGCTTGATAAGTATTAAAATGTGAGCCGATATAGACATGTCTGTCTGCGCGCCCGTCTGTTGTAGGTCCTCTTACGGTGGCAGATATTATAATTTCACGTGAGTAATTGGACAAAATCGGTCAAGAGCCCCGCCCACAATCGTTAAAACTCTGTCGATCTGCCATAAAATGTGAGCCACGATGTCACAGTTCAGTACACATTGTAATATTTAGCTCTTTCATAAATGTACTAAAAGTGGTCACGCCCACATTTTACAAAAAACTATACTTGGCTCATAATCCTACTTGTATATTAATGCATGTACTACAATATAATATAATAGAAGTCCTAATGAGGAATAAGCCACGCCCACTTTAGAGAAGGTAAGAAAGTTTTAGACTTTTTCCAACTTCTTAAAATTAACTTAAAGATTTCTGTAAGCTCCGCTTGAAAATGGCGTGTTGTGTGGTGTAGCTATTGGTCTTCTTGTTTTTGTTGTTACATCACTTGCTCACCCAAAAATGCAAATATTCACTTGTAACTTAGTGGAAACATTTTTAGTTGAAGTTTCCTATTGAAAAAAAGCATAATTGGTTACTAGCCACGCCTATAATTTACAAAAATCTCCTACAGACGAAACTGAAAAATTGAAATTGGTTTAAATTGTCATTATTATATATAAGATGGAGGGGTAGTAAATTAAACAAAATTT
Organism: Crataerina pallida; assembly: GCA_949710015.1. Lineage (NCBI taxonomy): Eukaryota > Metazoa > Arthropoda > Insecta > Diptera > Hippoboscidae > Crataerina > Crataerina pallida. Next base: position 8,577,375 of record OX453290.1, read on the forward strand.
ATCAAGTGCCACGCCCACAATCGAAAGAAAGCTTTCATAGCCATAAAAATGAACCTGTTGGTTGTTGGAAATTACATATTTATAATTACCCGATTCATCCACGTGAGAAAAATGGGCATGATCGTATAAAAGACACGCCCACAATTTACAAAAACCTTTATTTAGCAGTTAACATAAATGTAAAGTTCATCTTATTAGTTGTTACATAATACAAAAAACTATACAGAACGTAATTAAACCTCTTTGCCACGCCCACTATATATAAATAGAGGTGGAGAGTATGTATTTAGAATTTAGCTTAAGCCGAAATTCATATTTTTACTTTTACAGACTAAAAATTGCCAAGATTGTATAATAGACACGCCCACAAATTACAAATAACCAACAGTCTTTGAATCAAAGTTTGACTCTTTAGGTAAAATGTAACATTTGTTTAGGTGCTTATTTAGGTGTTCAACACTTCTGATGTAACCTTTATAATAAAACTCTTTTTATTGTTTTAAAATAAATTCTTTGTTTTTGTTTGAAGGTATATTTTAACTGATTATGTTTGTATATGTAAACAAAGTATATATAATATAAAGAATCCAATTTTGAATAAATAATAAAAACTGGTAGCAAAGTTGTGTATCCATTGGCTTGTAATGTTTAAGCGACTGATTGCTTTTTACATAAAATGGTATTTACTGCAGTAAAGTTCAATAATTGAGACATAATAGAATGCTTATAGTTGGATAAGCCCGTCTATTTAATAACCTACACCACCCTACTCTTAGTTCCAATTGCAACAGCGGTAGAAGTAATAAAATTTATGCTATAATTTAACTGTTAAGTAAACACGAGCTAAATGTCATAACAAGAATAAGTAGAAAAACTAAATTTGCCTTAAGCCAAATCTTAAATACCTTCCATATCTACAAACAAAGCTGATGTGTAGTACGATTTTTTGGTAAATGGACAGGGTCAGACATATTTAAATCGACTCAGTAGGGCCTACTGGCAAATGAAATGACAAACCTAGTCCACCTTGGGTGGAGGGCATAAAAATGTTTAGAGGAGTCTAAGGACTCTACCTAACCTAAAATTAGAAACTCCCACTTGAAAAAATTAAAAAATTTATGGTTTTAGGAAGAACTGTCAAGAATGAAAAACTTTTCTCCATCTTTTTTCTTATATATTGATAGATACTCCCACGCCCAATTGTTCAATTTGTTTGAAATTCGTAACAGTTAATTATTAGGGTTACGTATCTATTTTTTACAAACTTTTATCAAAAAAATTATTGAGAATCACGTAGCTTCGCTATATAAAGAGTTCCTTTACAATAAGGCGTTCTTTGGGGGCAGCTTCTAAAAGTAATCCAATATTCATTTAGCCTTTGCCTTGGATTTAAAAATTTACCTTCTTTTGTATACAACACTAATTTATAAAAGTTTGTACGTCCGTCTGTCCAAAGAAAAATTGAAATTTATCAAATAATTAGCACGAATAATTTCAACACCTCGTTAGTGAGTATTCTGTCTTTATTCTAAAGAAAAAATCGCAGGCTTTAGTTGTTGATTATGTTAATTTTGAAAATCTTTCCCAATTTATGCAGTATTCAGGTATATTCTCTATAAGTGTGTAAAAAAATAGCAGGAAGACGGCAAGGAAAATTGTACATAAACAAAGGACTAGCGCAACTTATTTGATGCATTTTTTAAATGAGTAAAAGTTGTGTTTTTGCGCTCTTATCCACTTTTCTATGGCTTATCGCATTTTACATCATCCCACTATAACAATGAAGTCCATTGTAATTAACAATGATTATAAATTTTTAGCAAGTTTTCTTAACACACAGACGCACACACACACTTATACATATCTATATACGAGTATATATTATTATTTTTTTCCCTAGAGGTTAAAGGTATTCTAACTTTGTCAAAAGGTGTGGTGGATGGTTTACCCAAAAAAAAGTTTCACAGTATCTGGATAAAGAAGAAAACTTAATCCGTCCGTATACTTATTGCTACTAAACATATAAAAATTAACCTAAAAACTTAGCAGAACTACTAAAAAGTGTTATTTAAAAAAAAGAAGAATATATGTACATAGGTACGCCCACTTACAGATAAAGAAAATTGTATTCCTTTATTTTTATAACAAATTGAGAAATAAGGAGAAATTAAATTAGGTCAAATTTTAAATACATTCCATATCTACATGCAAACAGTGGGCGTGGCAGGTACATAATTACGTTTCGTAATAGTATATTTAACACGTATTCACTTATAAATAAAGGTTTTTGTGAATTATGGGCGTATCTATAATACAAACACGCCCAAATCAAAATTTACGTTTCTAAAAGTGTTAAAGACAGACAGACAGACAGTCTTAAGGGCGGACATATTTGGATCGATTCTTTTTAATGCTACTCACGAATATTTATATATATATATGTATTTTGTAGGGTCGCTTTTATTTGCTTTAATTTAACTAAACTTGAACAAATATCCAAGATTTAACTTAAGCCAAAATTTTTGTTCAGCTGACGTTTAATGATGATGTTAAATGAAAATGTTAAAGTTCATTATTATGATTATGAAGAGGCTACCTAGCTATGAGTCAAGAAGTAATCAGTGAAAAAATCTAAACCTCAACTAACTAAATAATATGGTATAAATGAAAGGTTTACTGACGTACTTACCCGGAGCACTGGAAATTACTGTTGTTTATGTTAATTATTAAAAACAAAGTTGTTGTTGTTATTGCTATATTTTTTATATGCAACTGGTTTTGAGCGTAGCGGTGTTTTTGCCCTCAATTCATATTTTTTTACTGGTGCACTCAATTTCTTTTTTTTTTAATTAATATTTCTTTTTTTTAATTTTTTGCTGTTGTCACCACTCTTTCTTTCTCTATATAATTATTGATTATTTATAGATTTCTTTTTATCATAATTACGAATATGTCCTTTTTTTGTTTTGTTTTCTTATGCTTTTATTGACATTTCGTTGTAAACACACAAAACTGTGTTTGTACAAACAATCAATTATCACGTGCTTGCCATCAATCGTTTGTCTAAACAATGAAGACGATCATCATTATAAAAAAAAAAAAACCGAAATAAATACCTCCACAAATCAAGCACTGCTGCTTGCTTGACAAGAAGACAACTTTAAGCCTTAAAAGTAAGTTTAAGATGCATTTACGCTTATATTAATTTATAGTGAAAAAGTGAACACATTCGACTCCCAGCCGTTTTTGTAAATTTTTCATTATAAGACTTTGCGCGAACAGACACTAAACGCGACTTGTCTATGGTCCGGCTTCAAATGTATTGAGATCACTTGAAAAAATTAACTACCTGCTTTCCTTTGTAGTGTCTCTCATGTACTTAGTTACGCTCTGTGGGTTTCTCTGACAGAACAATAAACGTATTGTAGATTATCTACAAGCACATGCCTTTTGTGAAGAGTTATGCACGATCAACTCTGTTCCCAGTATTTCAGTTGAATTTTTTTTAAACAGAATTATACGCTGCCCTACTTGTGGAAAAGGGTATATTAATTTTAAAAGGATATTTGTAACTTTTACCAATCGTTTCAGAACCATTCCCTCAATTGATATAATCATGTCCGTCTTTCCGTCTATCGGTACATGTAAACTTGTGCTTAAGCTACAGTTTGCATTTTTTAAGGTATTTTGATGAAATTCGGTTCAAGGTTATATTTTGGTTTTAGGAGGAACTTAATTGCAAATAAACCAAATGGGACCATTTTTAGAACCCCTTCTCATATAAGGACCTATTTTAAAGTCTTTAGATGGCAAAAAATCGCAATTCTTAATATGACAAAAATTGGTGAAAAATAGTAAATTAGTTATATATTTGTACTAAGTTTGTACCTAATCGGACCTTTTGAAGAACCATTTTTCATATAATGATATTTCACAATATCACTGAACGCCTTTACTGTTACAAACCAAACTAATTATAACATAATATGTGGTCTAGGGTATTAAATGATCGGGCTTGCCTGACTATAACATTTTTATTTGTTAAAAAAGAGAAACACTTGAAAAAGTTAAAGAGATTCACTCCACTTAGAAACCTTACAACAAATAAAATGTGGTTAAAGATATATTATGTTTGGGTAATTGTTTGTAATAGAGAATAGGTAAAAATATACTTATATATTATTACCATGATCATCTTGTGATTCAAAATGAATTTCTGAAGCGATTTGTTCATGACCGTCGTCTGTCTGTCTATAAATCTTTTTTGGTGTATTTTGAAGATATTTCGCATATTATTAAATATTTCGATGATCTTAAAAAAGGAATCGAATTAAAGTCTTTTAAAAAAGTATTTTTTATATAATAAACTTTTTATTCAAGAATGCTATCATTTCGCTACCACTTTTAAACAGAATATAACTGATATAGGGCATTGAATGGTCTCTGCATGTTTCTCTCACAACAGTTTACACTTGTCCACTATATTGTTACAACATGACTTGGTACAATTATCAAGGCACTTGTAGGCATTTGATGCAATGGCATTAGTGGAGCAATAAGCCAGCTTGACCGATCAATAAAGTCAAGTACAACAAGTGTACTCTTGACTGTTTGATATAATGTGTACTCTACATTGAACACATTGTGCACGTAACATATGTTTATATCCACTTACGTACCAATATTAGGAAATATGAGCAGTCAGTTTTTTTAGAAGATCAATTACATTTATTATCATTTATTGATTCCACATTTTATATAAAATCTTCAATTACTTGGAATTGCTTGTCATTTAATAAAACTATTCCATAAAATTTATATGAAATAAATTGATCAATGATGTTAAAAAAATTTCTATATTGTTATGACAAAAGCAATAAAAAGTGGGTAAAAAATCATTTGATTGCAATATTAAACATTTGTTGGGGGGGTTATATGTGTAGTAGTGGCCTGTGTTCATATATTTAGAGAAAAATCAAGTGAAAAATAGGTGAAAATGTTATAGTCAGTTAAGCCCGACCATTTCATTCTCTACACCACAAATGATGTTACAATTATTTTAGTTGCATCAGTAAAGGCGTGGCATAGACATTTTGAGTAACTTTAAGAAATATTTCTCATATGAAAAGAGGCTTTAAAATTGTTACTATTGAGATTTCTTATGGCACAGTCAATTATTAAGCTAATTAACTATGAATCGGCTTAATTTTAGAAGTCCTTCCCAAAAAAAGCTCTAATATGAAATAAGTCTTTATATGACGAAAATTTGTATTTCTTAATATTCTTTAACCAAATTTAATGAGGAATAACCAAATAGCTTAATAATTGATATTTCACAAAGTGACGTAATTGTTGCGTAGCTTGGGACACTAAGTGGTGTAGGATGTTATAAAGTTGGGCTTAAATGACTATAACAGATTCAAGTAACAAATGGCTCTCTACCATTGCAGTACCATAATAAATTTAAGTAGGAAATGGCTTCTGAAACAAATCTTATCGGTCATGTGTACCTTCATTATTTTCCCCAAGTAACATATTGATTGAATTTTTTTCTCCCATCTGCAATTCAAGGCGTGTACGGAACATCGTTCAATAAAATTTTATCTTCGTAGAAACTTACATTTCCAAATATGTACATAAAGCCATAATGTCGGTACGTCCACAATCATGGCATTGTGAAATTCTATTATCCTCTCTAAGCAAATGCCGCTCGAAAGTTAAATGGTTGACATAATATATTTGTAAATGCAAAAGTATCATAATAATATATAATAATGATCACCATTATGATAGTATCTGGCGTTGTTAATGTTCCTACGGTTTTTTTCCCTTTGCCCGGTTGTTATCATTGTTAATGGGTGTGATGAAGATTATCGTAAATGTACGCATAACAAATTCTTTTTTCTCCCGTTAATTTATAATTCTAAGCACGTTACGTCTGCCTGCAGAATATAGCACACATAACTACATGCACTGGTAGGCCTTTCTTTTTATATATATAGTGTATGCGTATAATTACATATATGCAGTAAATAAAGGTCAACGTAACGAATACAATTCAAAGCATAAAAGGCAAAAGTTACAATAAATACAATATGATGACAACATAAATGAAAACTTTGCTATAGTTTACCATAAAAACGTAAAACGTCAGTAAAACGACGCAGGGGGCAATAGAATGTAAAATTTATGTCTATGTAGTTGAAGTTGGAAATGGACTCTACGTGGGCTGCAGTTAAAGCATTCCGAAATATTTTTATCGTTTATTATCACACAAATACTGTTGAGTTTATAAAATTTACTAACAAATTCCTACTTTAACTACTTCACTGTGCACTCGGTCTGATCAAATATGTGTATGTGGAGTGTACATAGCGAACTTTAATTTGAAAATGAAGGCAAACTCTAGGTAACTGAATCGAATTACATATGTACACATACATATAAACATAAATGATTGGAAGAAAAAGAACTAATTTTTTTTTAAGTAGTACACTTTTAAGAAACATTTGTTTTTGGAAACTCTTCTCCTTTTATATATACAAAATACAAGGAGTGAACAAAATAATATGAACACCTGATATACCCTCTTAGAAGGCGCAATTGTATATCTGCCACACTTACAGCTCTAAATGTGAAGGGCACTTAAAATTTGGTATAAGCCAAATTTAGTTTCCCTACTTGTTTTTATTAAAGTTCCGAAATGATAAGTTAGAATAAATAGAACAATTATTTCAATTTAACATTGTTTTGTGATCATCATTATCTTGGCATCTTTCCCTTTTTGTCATACCATCCATTTTCTGGCTTTTCCAATTTCATTTACATATCAATTCGTTGCAATGCGATGCGATGCGATGCCATTCATAAAGTGTTTATTTATTTGTTTTTAATTAAGTGTGTTGTATATGTTATGTTTTTGTTGATATAATTGCATAGCAGCGCATTCATTACACAATACATTATATTGTGTAATTAATTAGTTTTCAATTGCTGCCTTTTTTTATTAGTTGTTGTAATTAACAATTTTCATTATTTATCGTATGTGCGTGTGTGCGTGTATATTTTATGAAATAATAAATTTTCTCTTTTTGTAATTGTGTGCGCGTGTTTTTGTGGATGAATGTGTGAATAATGTTTCCTATTAACACAACTAATCGGAACTAACCGTAACTTCTTGTTTAGATGCACACAAATAAACGCATTTATCACCCACGCAATGACATATTGACAGTAATTGTGTTGACATTCTTTGGGAAATTCCTTAAATTTCATGTAATTTTAGTGTGGTTGTTGTTGTTTTTGTTTATAATTTTAAATTCTTATCAATTTTTGTATATGATGTAAAAAGTTAGTTTTTTGATTCATGAAATGGTTGATTTTTTGTGTTTTCTCATTCCCCTTCCCTTGCCATACCCCTTTAGAGTATATACGAGTATTATAGTGTAAATTTGGAAATAGTAGCTGTTCTGATATCTGAACTTGTTCTAAAGAATCAGTGGTTTACCACTGATAAGTTGAGGTTGTCTCAGATGTTTATTTAGTGGTTAGGTAATGAAATAATTTTTTTTTACATGATTTTTAATATTTTATTTTATTTAGTTAGAATTAACAGAATTGGGTCAAATATGCGCTATTTTGTTGATAATATTGATATGATAGAGTACAATTTTGTTGTTGTTGCTTTTTATTTATATATTTATTTATTGTTTTATTTTGTTTTTTATTGTTTTTTTGCTGTAATTTTTTTATATAGATATTATTTTACTTTATGTATTAAACTTAAAAAGCTTTTCTATTTGTAATTAATATTATAACTAATGAAATAAATAAAAAAAATAAACATTTTTTTACAGCATTTTTCAATAAGGACATAACAATTTTATATTTGAATAAAACACAAAATAATTGAGAAATTGAGCTGAAAAGTCATTCCAGATATAATATAAATCTTACGTTTACTTATAAAAGCGCTAAAGGTGACTTTTTGATGAAATTCAGGATGTTCACCAAGACGGAATTTGATCAGTATTTTTAATAATTTAAAAAATTTGCTAGTTTATGAACTGCAGCAGTATAAAAATGTTAATCTTGATTGACATTTGATTATAAGAGATCATGAAAAACATTCACAAATGTATTGAAATTAAAAAACAAAATTGTTATGAGTCTAATGAAAAAATCCCTTATATTTTTTCATTCCAATTGTTTTTTAATATATTATTTATGTTTTATTACTTATTTATTAGCTCTTTTTTATTATTTGTTTAATATTAAGATAAATCGTGTATGATTTTTTATTTACTTCAACAAATTCTCAAATTATTATTTTTTGTATTGTAGTTATGAACTTGTGCTCATCAGATATTATATTTGTATAAATTTAATTTGTTCATAAATTTTCAAGTAAAAGTGTTACTTTTTTAAAAGTTTACTTGCATTACATACAGATTCTATACTTATGTAAAAGTGTGAGTTCCTACTTTTTATTTTTTATTAAAAAAGAAATGTTTTGTGTGGCACAGTGGTGCGCAAAACTATTTTTACTTACAATGGCTTACTTTGATGATATATTTTTTACATTAACCCATAGGCAGTATTTTTTAAATTAAAAGAGTATTTTTACTAAATATATCCATAGTGTGCTAATAGACTTTTTACTTATTTTGTTTTCAAAGTTTCTAACGCTTTATGTAAAACCTGCCCTTTAAAGGGTTAAGTATTTTTATGGTTTTTCATTAAATCTATTTTGAATATGTGCATGTATAAAAAACAAAATACCCATATATTAAATTTAGCAAGTTATGTAACAGCTGTCCTTGTTCAAATATGTACATAGGCTGCCTGTAAATTTAGATATATGTTATATTGTATGTGGCATACCTTTCCGGTAAATTTCAAAATAAAAAAGGATATAATAATGGAAGGCTTTAAATTAATCTTTAAATTTCTATGTTGGACCGAGTACCTAAAACTCTGCATGAAACCTTCTTGGAAACCACACTTTTCCCTTTATTCGAAACAATTGTTTGTACGTCTCTACGTCGTATGTGATGTACATAGTTGGCAAGCATGTGTGTCGTTGTTAGTCAAATAATATACATATTTGTTTAGTGGTATGTAATAATTGTAAAATTTTGTTTACATTCTTTGTCTACAAATTTCACACCTTGGAAGATTGTCAAACAGTGAGCTGGAGAGAGGTGAAGTAAGTGCAAGGAAATGAAAAGTTTATTAGATTTGTTTTGTAAAACTTTAGGATAACAATTGTAAGAAGAGTAGGCAACGGGCTTAGCAACATGAAAATATTTGGAAAAGCAGACATTTTGGTTGCTTACAGTGATTGCCAGAGAAATTATTATTTCTGTAGCCATTAAATCTGTCTGCGATCACTCTCCGAGACTCGACAACCTGACACTGCTATCTGCTGGATGCCTGAACACCGGTGTACCCGGCTAGGAGATGGCTAACGAGTGTGCTAGAAACCAAACGGGAAAGCAGGATTAACGCGAGATAGTGGTGGTGCGGGTACCTCTCTGAATGGAATGGAAATGGTGAAATGGACAAAAAGAAGTAGGTGGAGTACTATATCGAGTTGTTGCATATCACGCACTTTTTGGACTCGGCTGAATCGCAAACGAACCAAAAACCTACTAAGTCTTAAAAGAAAATCGATCTTTGCGGTCATTAGATTTTTTACCAGACACTGACACTAGGTTTGATATCTCGTACAATTACTGCTGTAGGAGCTACAGATATGAAGAAGAAGTTAAAACTGTGCGGCTCTAGGTAAAAATGGCACAAAACGCTTGGATGCTAAGATTTTTATTTTCTTTGGGGTCTTTTCACGTACTCGTATGGGTACAAATGGGTAATGATGGTAAGTGTCCTAGACTTGGTACGCTTATTATAAGCCTTTCTTACTTGTTTTGTGATGCTAAGCTTCTTGTGCAATCTTCTTACAATTGTTGCTCTTTTCCTAAAACTTGAAGTTTCTAAATATTTATCCTCCTTCCACATATACTGTCTATGTTTTAATACTTACAATACCTAAGAAATGTAAATTTATTGATACCATTTTTAATTTTAAAGTCAGGTGTTCTGTGTTGTTATGAAAACCTATTGTATTCCAATTGCTTTCATTGAACTACATATACAGCTTACATTAATTTAATAATATTGCATTGTAATGCAGTAAATACCGAACACACAATGGTAAATGGATTTCGATATGCAACAAAGATGTATGATTTATAATAATAGCAAACAAAAGTGATCAAGAGACAACACTATACTAATTGGTATTAATTAAATTTATCTACTCTAATAAGTAGCAGCATTAGTTGCATGTGTCAAAGTATATGAAATATATCACATTATATCAAATCAATATAAATGAATAATACAACTTAAATTTTTTTAAATTTGTACTTGAATGTTGTTAAAAGATGGAGGAACTTTCTAAAAGTGTGTAAAGTTCGGTATAGCCCTTACATTCTACAGATCTTGTAAGTGGAAACGGCATTAATTAAAAAAGGAGATAATTCTGCATTGGGGCCAGCATTTTACTAATTGTTACAAAGTTTCAGTAGAAAAATGCATCCACAAATAAAGTCTTTTCTAGTAAAATAAAATCTACGCCCTAAAATACCTTTCCTTACTCCTGAAAATAAAGCTCTTCTGCGGTATTCATATACAATAAATTCAACAGATTATTAAATGGTATTAAAAAGAAACACTAGAATCTCTTAGTTTTTTTTTAATTAAAAGATGCAACAATAAACCACATAAACAATTTGAAGCGTTCCTTACCACAAGTGTAGGGATAAGTAATATAAAAGTATCCTTTATTCTTTATCCTTTCGCTTTTACAAATCACAAACTTTTAATAGAACGCAATGGTAAATATATAAAATTTATATATTTTTTTTTCACTAAATACTTGTTTAAAATAATTTTCGATGTGAACTTTTGTGGTTTCTAAGTGAAACTTGTAAAACAGACCAAAGTTTGGAACCGTAAATCTTTCCATTTAATTATTTGGCATCAATAAACTTTTTTATTAAGTTTAACATGTTGGAAAAGAAGTGTACTAAAGTTAGCTTAGGCCAAATCTTAAGTACTCTTTACAATTATGTACATAGAAATGGTGGGCGTGGCAATTTCATGATGCCACCCTTTTATAGTGTATGTGTTACGTATCAGCTTGAAAGACAAGTTTTCTACTGAATATAATTTTTTGTATATTGTGAGTGTAACTGTTTTCCGGCCGCACCCATTTTTGGTTTATATATGGAAAAGGTAATTGTAGAAATATGCATTAAATTTCAACTTTATAGTTTATTTTTCTGTCCGATAAATAGATTTTTGACGATTGTGGGCGCGTCTATTATGCGACCATGCCCATTTTTGGTACTTTTATGGATGAGGAGAATATAAATATGTGTACCAAATTCCAGCTTCATAAATCAATTTTTGAAGCATACAAATATATTTTTGGCGATTGTGGGCGTGCAACACACATATGCCCAGACTCTCGGCCGCATGCCTAGTTCAACTCAGTTTTTTAAGCTGATGTACAATATATAAAACTTGTAGACGCCTTCTTCTGGGTGTTGCAATTTCAGTAGCAAACTTAGAATTTCTCCATTACTCACATTTACACTCTCTTACACTGAATAGTCAAGAAAGCGTAGTAACCTCAAACTGTCACACACGTCAAGTATGGTACATTTGAAAGGGCGCACAGGAAAAGAAAAATACCGCATACAATATATTATACTAAATATATATAAGATACGCAAATATCGTCCAACTTGTAACATTTACTACAAATGTAGTCAAATAATTTACATCCGTATACCTTTAACATGTATGGTGTGTGTTTAGGTTTTGTAAAAATTTATACTTGGACATAAGGATGGATAAGTATGCTGGTTGCATATCACCAGAAAACTTCTTGCAACAATAAAAAATAAAGTTTTAACATGGAGGAGCAACAATCGAATTCAGTTTTTTTACTGTCTGTCAAGTGTAAATGTTTAGTAAAGCATCAGGCAGTCAACCAAACACAAAAACAGTATTGAAACAATGTACAAGGATATGTTGGCAGGTACTTACACTTGTAATTTGAAATATTTTGTATAATTTTACAGTTTTTAACTTTTCAATGTGATGTCTAATAAAAATATACAACTAAACCAAGTTGAGAACGTGCCTGATGGTTCAATATTCACAGAAATCAAATCAAATAATATAGATGTGTGTGTGTATATATAGGAAATAAGAAAAGGAATAAGAGAAAATTGAAGTACTTACTTTTAATTTGTTTATGGTCTGCAGAGTTCTTGAAGAGGATTAATTTTATATGCTTACTATACTACTTTTGAAACTTGTCACTTCAGATGGAGGGGCCTACTAAGTGTGTCATTTCATTTGCAACATTTAGAAAGATACGTGGGAGATCCTATGAAGTATCTTTGATTCTTAATCAGCATCGAACACTGAGTCTATCTGAACATGTATATCCATGTGTCCGTATGTCCGCCTGCTGATGGCTTTCTCACGGTCGTAAATTTTAGGATTTCAGACATTTCTAGTTTCTGAATACAGATTGGTTATTAAAAATGGTCCAAATTGGTCAAGAGCCACGCCCACAATAGACAAAAATCCTTTTATCTGGTATAAAAATTTCTTTAAAAAGTTAAAATTTAGTGAGTTTATTTAAAATTTCCTAATCGATCGATGTGAGAAAATTGGGCGTGGTCGCATAAGAAGTACACCCGAAATATAAAAAAATACTCGACTTAATGCTTGTATGTAATACATACCCTATTAGAGGGCGTAATTATCTACCCGCCACGCCTACCGTTCATATGGAAAATACCTTCGTCTGTTCTGCAGCTCAATAAACTACTACTAAACGGCTAAGAAAAGGGCCATTTTTCATCAAATTAATCGAATCAGAATCTATTTTTGAATTCATTCACAGATCTGGTAACGGGGTGCTTTTAAATGGAGTGATTTTTAAATCTCAGTGGTAAGATCAGCACTGTGCGTACAAACTTTACAATAAACTATGAATACTTAAAATTAGTTATTTGAAGAAGCCAAGAAACTAAGTTTGATTTAGTCAAAAACTAACTTTTTCTTTAAATCCTTTCAATAAAATTTGAGGCGTGGAACTTACCTGATTATGTCTTTCATTAATAGTATATATAATACGGATCATCCACGAAGGATTCTGCATAATTAAAATGTGACCAATGCGGTTTATTTTAAAAAGGTTTCCTCTTTGGGCCTTTACTTTACCTTTGTATTAAATTTCATTAAAATATATTTAAAAGAAGCGGCCTGCCTCCAACAGTTTTTTCACCTTTTCAGATATGGTCCATACAATTACATATTTGTCCAATTTATAAATACGTACAATATTTTCAAATTTTTTAATTTAAAAAAAAATACTCTCTACTCTTGAGGGTTAATCAAGTTTACTTTTCGAAATGGATATAAAATGGAATGAAATGAATTTTTATTTTACGCAGACTTACATGTTAGTTCGCTTTTTTTCTTTTGGGTCATCTTCTTTTCTACTTAGTTGAGTAACATATTGTATTAAGTATCTATCTGCGATCACATGTTGCACTCTAATCAAAATTAGTGTAGAATTACATGTATCAGTGTGCCTGTGTGTGCGGTGCTTTATTTTAATGTTTATGTAACAACTAGCTTTGTGCACACACTGGATTTATATACGTGGTGTATATGACTCCACTGTGTGTTTGTTAAACATTTTTAACTAACAAGTGAATGTGTTTGTTTTGGGTAAAAAAAAAAAGAACGTAAAGCAGCACTTTCATCTGCTGAGGTGTTTGCGTACGTGTTTGTGGATTTACTCTTAGAGTATATGTGTTCTTGCATGTAGGTATATAAATATATGAAATCCAGGTAAAAGGAAGTTGAAGCAAACAAAAAATATGTTTTAATAAAGTAGGAAAAGCTCGTAAAATGTATTTTACAGCAGAGTTCAACTTATTTAAGAACATCTGTTACCACAAACAAAATTATTATCCGTTTGTAATGCTTGTTGATTGCTTGGGTAGTGTAACAAAATGGTTCTTGGCTGTTTAAGAAATAAAATATGATTTTTTTTATAGGTTTTTTTTTCAAGTTTTTAATTTTATTGATTTTCTTTTTTTATTTTAAATTTTCTAGTTTTAAATTGTTCATGTTCATGTTGTTGTTGTTGTTGTTGTTGAGCATCTTTCATATTAATTTGTTTTTTTGTTTTTGTTTTACTTATTTATGTTTAACATTTGTGACTCTCTTCTTCTTCCTCTTTCAACCTCTTTTTTCTTTCTCTCTGTCTCTCTCTCTCTCTCTCTCTCACTCTTTGTGTGTCATATGAATCTTTTGAATTGAGTTTTCATGTTGTTATATTTATTTAAGTATTTTTGTTTATTTTGTTTTATGCCATTTATAGCTTAACGTACCAACTCAGAGTGAGTGTCAGCCTGAGTTTTCAGCAATAGTTTGGCAAACGTTTTTTTTCTTCCTTTTTCCTACATAATGCAACTGCTATTGTTGTTGTTGATGGTATTATATATTTTATTAAAAAATCGAAATGAAAACATTTTCTGTTTTTGTGAATTGTATGAGAGAGAATTTTTCAAGGAATTTATGTTTTGTTTTTTTTCGTTTTTTGGAAATTATGTATTTATGTGTCGTGTGTAGGCAGGTGTTAGTGCAGCACAAGTATAGGTTATGTGCAATTATTGTTGTTATCATTATTATTACTTTTATTGATTATTCTAATAATTTATAATATTTTAATTATTTTTCTTTTTTTGGTGAATAAAACAAGTGCTGGTGTGTTTGTATGTGTGTGTGTGTGTATATGTGTGTATTTATTTTTGCATTCATTTGTATGCTCTCACTTTACATTTACAATAAATTTTTATTAATTTATGTGATTGACTGAGTAAATGTTGGTGTTGTTTCTGTTGTTGTTTGTTTACAAATTATAAGCGTACTGCCTTTCTAGGAGGGTTTAATACAATAATAATTATAATAAAAAAAAAACAATAAAACATTTATTAAGCTACCACAAAATATTAATTGTAACTGTATTAAAAAATTTTTCACAAAAAAGTGCAATATTTCAAAAACAAATATTAAAATATATAAATAAATAAATAATAAAAATTAATACGTTAATCTGGACCATATTATTAATTACTTTAAATAAACTTATAATACATTTTTTTATTAATTTACATTTTTGTTTTTCTTTTTTGTTGTTTGTTTTTATTCTATGATTAACTTATACAACAGTTTTTTTGAAGCCTTCGTCAAGCTCTCTTTGTCTCTTTTTTTGTTTTTTAGTATAATTTGAAACTTTATTTTCAATTTGAATTTGTTGTTGTTGTTGTTTTCTCTATACTTTATTACTTTTAATTTTATGTTTTGTTTTTGTAACAGTTTTTTTTTCTTTTCATGAAATTTTCTTTACATTGTTTGTGCACTTGTTTGCTATTGTTGTTGTAATAGTATTGTATTAATAGTTGTTGTTGTTGTTATTATTGTTGTTGAGTTTGCTAAATGTTTATTAACTTTTTTCATATTTCATCCTCCATCCATTAGCTACTTTCTTCTTGTTTGCTTCTTAATTAATTAATTAATGTGCTCTCTGTCTGTTTCTCCTTAAACTTCCCATCTCTCTAGCTTATTGTTTGTTTTTATCATTCATACAATATACATAAATGTGATGGTGTATGCTAACTTGTTTGCTTGTTTTTGTTGACTTTTGCTATGATGTATGTTAGGGTTTCTTTTCACCATAATGCGTGTTGTTGTTTTTCTCTACTGTTTAACTTGAAACATTTTACAGTTGACTGTAATTTAGTTAAAGTAGACCCGTATTGTGGGCATTTGTGTACGCATCCCATTCACAATCACAACCCTCTAAACAATCGGGACATTCTAGTTCACTGTCTTGTCAGTACAGCCATGACACCGGCACCCATTGTGGTGTTGTATGCACCCGTTCAATAGCACTTTCCAACGTTGCTATAGTTTCACTAATATCATTGTTTATAATCGTCAAATCAAAGAAGTGACCGTACATTTGTCGTAACATGTCCGACTCTTTAGCCAAACGTTCCAAACTTCCATCATACTAATGGTGGCGCCGTTGTTTTGTATGCAATTAAAAGAAATGTAAAAAAAAATGAAACTTAAAGTTAATTCAAGAAAACGGCAGACAAATTATTTCATATGACACATTTTTTGATAAATATAATAAATTAATTTATCATTAAATTAAAATATTTCGTTTTTTACCAATGAAGTTCAAATCTTACTCTTAAAGGTAACAATTAACATAAACTTACAAATTGGTAAACGATACCTTTTTCATATTAATGCTATTTGATAGATAGATACTTAAGCGAAAGCTTCACTCTGGCAGCTTCTGTAATAATTTACCCTATCTTGTGTAATACATGAAACGAAACCAATCATCACACTCTGCAGACCTTATAGAAAAGGTTATATTAAGTTTTTGTAACTCTTAAACAGCTAAAGAAAGAAACACCTTTTATATACAAACACCTTCAGAAACGATTTAACCAGGTCTGTCTGTACGTCTGCTTGTTCATGTTAAATTGTGCTAGGGCTACAAGTCATATCTTTTGAGATATTTTCATGAAATTTGGTTCAAGTTTATGTATTGGTAGAAAAAGGAAATTTACTCAAACTAAACCGAATGGTACCACTTTTAAAACCTCTCCTTATAAAAGGTTCTATGTAAGATCAAATTGTTTATATGGTGAAAATTGGCAATTTTTAATATATTTTCTAACAAACTTTTGTCAAGAATAGTAAATTATCTAAATAAAAGGTTACAACAAATTTGAACCTTATAGGATCGCTTTTAGAAACTCTTTCTGTATAAGAATGATTTATAGCGGTCTTTTCAATAGAGACGTAACAACTTTCTTTTTTACTGCTAAGCGCACCCTTGCGCGCTTTTTATATTCTGACAATGTCAAATTGTCAATCAAGCTTAACATTTTTATTTATTATAAACCAACAACGAGTGTAACGTATTAAAGAGTACTACCACAATCATGAGTCGGTAATTACAACTTAAAGAGTGTTTAAGTTAATTTAAAGAGTGTTTAATGTAATTTGATTTAATAATGGGTATATGTGTATGAAAAAATATGATAATTACTGTCGTTTACTGATACCCTGAATAATATAGGATATTGAATGATCGAACTTGACCGACCACTTCTTTATCTATAAAACAGTGAGAACTTCAGAATTTAAAAGAGTTTTATGAGTCCCTTGTAGTCCATCCATATAACACTTTATACAAATGAAAATCTATTTCTTTTAACATAGAATGTTTAAATCAATTCAAAATAATCGTTTAAACAAAACTCAAACCTATACGATTTATCCCTTTCAGAAATACAAACTATCCAAAAAAAAATTGCAAATATTTTGAAGAGCAACTAAAATCACTTTAGCAACAAATCACTTTAAAGTACTTCACTAAGCAGCAGCTCTCTAGCATCAACACCATCATCATCACCATCGACCTCTATGCAATATGAAATATTGCACTGTGCACAAAGTATATGTGTTCCTGGGTATGATATATGTACTTACATCGGCTATATTTTGTAAAGATGGTGCCGCAATAAAAACCACATATGGTGTAAATTCAGCAGTGCGTAATATTTTTAAAGCTTGCGGCTCAACGTCGAGAATTGCCATTTTGCCCTCAGTATGAATACGCCGAATAGTATCCAATTTAGTGCCATACATGGCATCCTCGTGGGTACCTGTTTTTTGTTTTGTTTAGAAGAGGACCCAAAACCATGCCAACGCAAGCAGCAGCAGCAGCATTGGATGGATAAAAACATGACAGTAAAATTGGTTAATTTTTTATGATATTTTTCAAAAACATAAATTTTGCATAGTATGTATATATGTATGTATGTATGTAATGCACAGTCAGGTTGTGGTCAACAAATGTGTGCATGTGTGTACATTTGTGGTACGTTTTATGTAAATTTCTGAATTGTTTGTATATGCATTTGCAATTGATTTGTATACTGACCGTATTCTAAATATTCATTGGCTGCTATGTCGGCCATCATTTCATCGTGTGAGACAAAATAATAGCTGCGACCGTTCTCTTCTTCCGGTTTGGGAGGTCTCGTTGTGTCTGCAGTTTGCATTTGATAAAAATGTTTTACATTAAATAGATGAGAGTTAAAGTGAATATTTGGTAAATTTTCTTTTTTTTATATACCCTACACATCAAATATATATATGTATACTAAGTTTGTCATTCCATTTGCAATAACCACTAAAAAATGTCAGAGACCCTATAAAGTATATATAGTTTTGATCAAAATCAAAATTCGATCTAGTCGATCTAGTTATGTCTGCCCGTATGTTAGCACTCTCGGGGTTCTAAGTTTCAAAATATTGAGTTCAAATATTGTACAGCTCCTCTTTTGTACTTCTGCACGAAGGTCGCTGTATAAAATAAATAAAATAGGTTAAGAGCCACGACCACAATGGATAAAAACCTTTTCATTTATCACAAAAATCAGGCCATAAAGTTGAAATTTAGTACTCATATTTATAATTATGCCATTCATCGATAAAGCAAAAATGGGTAGAATGGGATTACAAACACGCCCACAATTTACAAAAAACCATACTCGACTTGTTAATGGATACGTTATACATACATTGTTAAAAATTGTAATCAAGAACTTGCCACGCCCACATAATGCATGTGAAAGTGTAGGGTATTTAAGATTCGACTCAAGCGAAATTTAGTTTTTTTTTTCTGATTTTCAACTTACGTGGAATGGGATAAGCGTACTTATCAGGATACTTGGATATTAAAGTATTTTTAATATGACGGCGGCCGACTCCATGAGCCCCCAATAATACCAATGTTTTTCGTTGAAAATTAGGATCGCCCACTGTGAATTATAAATTAATTTTATATTAAAAATTTGATACATAAAGTTTTTCTTGATGTTTTCAGCGTTTACCTGGCACTTTTACAACCTCCTCGTATGTGACCACATCCAAATTATCGAAAATGGCATTATGTTTGGCTAAATATTTATCGCGGCATTGCTTTTTCTTACGCCCAAATATCGAACAATTCACTAAACAAATCAAATAATATAAAAAATTGAACATAAAATGATTACGACGTGGTTGGTAATGGTTGGATTTATAGTCAAAGCCAATGCTTATTTTTATTAGATTTTTATATTATTTTATAAATTCATGCTTTACACCCTCATAATGCATGCATTTAATGCATCATTTTGTTCAAAATCTATATCAATATTTTTTCACAAACAATCAATTCATCAATTTATTTAACATGCGGCGAAAAACTTTGTTTTTTTGCTTTAAATAATGAATAATTAAATTTTATTTATTATAAATTTTTTTAAAATAAAAATCAGCTTTTAAAATTGTAAGAGAAATTTATATTGCTGCATTATTGATTAGTTAAATCCTTTTACATTATACTATAGAGAGGTAAACTAAGTTTGTTATCAAAAGAAGAAGTATAAAGTCTTTTCAGGTCCATATATTCTTAACAATACGAAAACTTTGAAAAAATTTTTTTCGTCTTTTAAAAAAATCCCAAAAATTAAGAAACTAAACTAAAATTACACACCAATGATGGTCAATAAAAATTGTTCTTATACGCAGTAGGGAAAACTAACTGAAGACGTAACCGACTAGAAACTCAATTGTTGGAAATGGGTGGTTGGCAATGCTCTTAATTTAAAAAAGCACAGTGAGTTCATATATAATGTATTGCGTTTATTGCTAATTATGTACCTGCCACGCCCATATTTTTTTTATTTAGAGGATATTTAAGATTCGACCTAAGCCATGTTTACTTTTTTTTTAAATTTTATTAAATAATATGCAAATATTTTTTTTTTTTGCCTTCATTATTAAACGTTGTTTTCACCTGTTCGTGAAATTGCATATTTTTTTACCCAAAACACTAGCAATATTGTTAATATTTTATGTACGAAAATCAATTATGGTTTTTTTAATATATATATGTATTCAATTATTAAATTACATAAAAACAAGTGAAAATGTTATGGACTGTCCAGCTTGACCATTGTAGCTTGAACAAAAAAATTACATGGACAGACAGACATGGTTAAATCCATTTAGGTTTTTTTTTTCTAAATCGATCGGTTTAATTGAAGGTGGATATTTAGGAGTCACAAACATTCTAAAACATAAACTTAACATACCCTTTGCCACTAGTATTGCAAAGTATACATAATAAATCACTTTCAATTTATAAAAGAAAAACTCTTTAAAGATTAATTGAGCAATATAACGATAAACTTCCACTGACCACTAAAGAGTATATTATAATAATTTTGAACTTTTAACAATTTGTATATGAGTTTTTATGTAGTAGGGGGACATTTTAATCGGCAAAGAACTAGAATCAGAACTATACCGTCAGGAAACTGTACATCATAGAGAATATGACTGCCGAAGTATGACATGTACATGTCATAGCTTCTTATTTATTAGTGGAGTCCTTTTTTATAAGTGTAATATAAACTATAAAGTTAAAATTTATTATTTTTTACGTCTTGATATTTAAGTTTTAAAGGAACTTTTCCCAAAAAATCATTGCTAATATTTTGATTTTTGTTAGAAAGATTTTTATAGAAATTTTTATGATTAAATTTATATTATTAGTGAAATAGTTTTACTACCTTTTTTATATGTTTTGCGTACTATACACCCCGGGACCACATATACGTAGTAAAAAGTGTATTATAATATATCACAACATATGAAACTATTCCATTTTACAGCTTTATATAATTTTACGAGACAAAAACTCAGGTGACATCGATTTATTATTCCTAAAGGCATTGCAGCATTATTAGCTGGTTTTAGTAAACAACAATATTTGCCTTTTATGTGTTTAAATTTTTAAAAAACTTTTCATTTTAATATCACACTCAATTCTCAAGCGGATAATATATGCAGCACACATATCAATCCAACAAATGTGTAATATACCGTATGGTATATACCATACATTGCCAAGGGATAAGTGTAAGCGCATACAGTTGTGTACGCATCAATATGTCCGGAGGGTGGAAACTCATTAAATTTTTATAAATATCTTATGTGCATCATATTAACGAGTAAACTGGTAGCGTACAACAACTACTACATAACAGTCCAATAAACAGTTGGGAGAGCGAACTAAATGAAATAAAGTAATGAAAGAAACGAAACAAATTTGTTGGCCACACAAAATGCATAGCACCGCATAACAGCGTGGAAAAATATATAAATGAATTATTATACAATATATATAAAATATTACACACACGCATGTACAATACATACAACAATATAATAAAGTGTTAAGCCAAACAAATGAAAAAATATTGCGTGCAAATGCTTAAAACTCTACATACATGCTTTTGAGTTAAAACGGTTCAAATTGGTTTTGAACGCTCCACAGAACATAGTAAGGTATATTGAATTTTTCAAACCATTTGCAACACTCAAAAAGAGGAGTCGGATACCCTCCAAAGTACATATTCCTGATCAAAATCAAAATCTAAATCGATCTAGAGATGTCCGTCGTATGTCTGTCTGTTGTTGGCCTTCTCACGGCCGTAAATTTTGAAATATTGAGCTGAAATTTTGTATTTTTAGTTTATACACGAGAACGCTATTTAAATTAAATTAAATTAGTCAAGAGCCAAGCACAAAATCGACAAAAATATATTTACTTGCCCCAAAAATTTAGCTATTAAGTTGAAACTTGGTATACATATTTATAATCAACCTTTACAGTGGGCGTGGTCAGATATTAAACACGCTTAGAATTTACAAATACCGCACTCAGCATAAAACTCGACTTGCAAGCGTAATATATACACTTACAGGGTGGACTCATGTACCTGCCACGCCTATTATTTGTATGTATATGTGGAACACACTCAAGATTTGGCTTAAACCAGATTTATTTTTTCATCATTTCATGTAAAAGTTTATTCATTAAAAAAATTTGTTGCAGATTAAAGCTTAAGGTTGTCAAATAAATATTCCAACAATAATATATTTGGCAAAAGTTTAATATAGTAATGGTTGCGATGGACACACTATAATTATTTTTATATAAAAAGCTTACACCTAACTGTGATGTTAAATTGTTAAGGATGAATAAAGAACCTTTTATTAATGAGACCAATGTGATATATTCTGATTAAAGCCATACCCGTCCGTGTGTCCGTATATTGTTGTTATGCTCAATTTAGCAAAAATTAAGATATTAAGTTAAAACATTAGCGCAAACTTGCTAGTGTGCAAAATCGTATGACAGTTAAGCCTAAAATTGGAAAAAAATCTCAATCCTGCATAATAGTTGCAGCTAGATACTCAGACAAAATGTGTATATCAATTACAGATATATACAATGATAAGGGGTAATATAAGATCCATACAAAATTTACTAAAAGAATCTGTTTATTGTAGAATTCGTTCTTTAATTATATTTAACTTAATACAATTATAACAGTACTCGAATATTTTCTAGCTTGCTGTGATTTTTTGTAAATTTGACTGAGGTTGAAGGAGTTCTTTTAATAAAATTGAAAATTTTATACTGATATAACGCTATAATGTTTAAATTTTCAGAAACACAAAAGAGTAGCCTATAATGGCACACTTTTTTTTTCTCTTCTCTTTTACTCTATGAATATATGACCACTGCTTACACGTTTACAGCGGATAGATTAGTTGCAGCCAATTTTCTAATACTCTTTCACACATATCGGCCAGAACGTTGACAATTTCGCGTTTGATATAGACCCTGATTACCTTTAACGTTGTTAGATTTATTACTGTTTAATAATGTATATTTTTTTTATGAGCAAAACCATTAAGCCAAAAGTGATTTTTCAGATTTTTACCGACTCCAACTTGTAGGAGCAACTGTTAATAATATTCAAATTTGACTTGTTAACCTTTACTGATGTTTGAACATTAACAGATCATGAAAAACGTTCAAGAGTGCCTTCGTATTAGAACACAAAATTTTTGTTATGTCCCTGTTTAAAAACCGTAAACTATTATAAAGCTGTAAAAACTCAACTTTTCACTAGACTTACTTTAAGCTATGCAAGTAGTACGAAAACGATTTTCTGTAATTGTTTTTTTATTTCTTTTTTTTTTTAACAAACATTCTTTTATATATTACCATTAAGAGCTTCTGTAATTCAATAGAGTTGATATTAGAAAGGTATAAGAATGGTTGTCGTTTTGTAGCATAAAAGTCTTACACTCAACCGGATATTTTTGTTGATATTTTATATTAAGCGATATTTTTTACTTAGCTTTAAAAATACCTCCAAGGAATGATGAGGAGTTGTAAAGAATTTTACAAAAAGGCAAAAAGAAATAGATCTTGAATGAGGGAGAGGAAGGAAAGGCAAATAAAACACATAAAAGTCAACCAACAGCTCAAACGTAAAGTGCACACAAATGAGTAGAACAGAGTGTGAGTTACAAAAGAAAAAATAAACGGGGAAAGGTAAGAAAATCTGTCTATGTTATATAAAGGTGAACGGTAATGGTGCACTTTAACAGTTTTACTAAACTTTTGTTTCTTTTTTTATTGTGCGCAAGAGAGAGTGATAAAAATAGAAACAGATGCTTTAAATGACTGTTTAAGACTGATACTACCTACTGCCTGCTAAAAGCAAAATATATTACTTATGTATCGAGACCAAATGAGTAGGGTGTGTTTATAAGTATAAGAAGAAGAAACAAAAACTACAACTATACCAAACATACATAAAAGCGGAAAGCGAATTAATTAAAAAAATGTGTAACATGAAGAGAGAGAGAAAGAGAGAAATTGCTGCTTAGAGTGTTTAGTTGTGTGGAGTGTGGGCAGTGTTTTGGGTTTTTAGTAAAGGATAACGGATAAAGGATAATGGTATATCATGTAATCGTTAATGTAGTTTTTTAATAAACAATTTCTCGTTTTTTATACTCCCAAAAAATTATTTTACATATTTGTACAAGTTTCCTTGCAGTGTCAACATTTTTAGATTAGTTTAAATACTACTGGGTAGGGTAGAAAAAAATAAAAAAAATAAAAAATTGGCTTAAACCAAAACTTAAATACTCTCCACATGTATATACAAAGAGTGGGCGTGGCAGGAATATGATTACGCCTTCTAATAGTGGATGTATTACGGATCGAGCTTTACAATCAATACGGTTTTTTATACATTGTAGAAGTGTTTGTAATATAGCCATGCCATGAGGTAACTAGTAATATTTTTTATCAAATTTTAGCTTTATAGCTGAATTTTTGTAGCAGGTAAATCGTTCTACAGACAGACATACTCATATCTACATGGGTTGACATAAATTTTGATTTTGGAAAAATATGTATATTCTTTGTAAAGTCTCTTATGTTTCCTTCTGGATGTTGCAAATAGAATGACAAACATACTTATATAATATCTTACGTGAAGGGTGTAAAAAACAAACAATTTTGTGGCCAACACAAGTTGTGTTGGTGTGAGTGCTTAATGCATTGTTTGAGGTAGTAAGTACTACAACTACTACTACTCGGGTTGAGGCCTTAATGTAAAATTCTTGCAAAGGGAATAGTTGAAAGTGATATTGTGGCATTGCATGTAGAGTAGCAAGACTGTAAAAGGGGAGAGAGCAGAAGAAAGGTGAACATAGAAAGAAACAGAATGTATGTTTAAGTAAACATTTTGGTGTGAATGTATACGGTGCTGCCAAAATCATACTAAAAACCAAGATGAGCACTATACATGTATATACATACACTTAAACCAGGCTAACGCTAGCTTGCAATAGTATGCAGAGAATGAACGACAAATGCTGCTGTGAATTGTGCAGAAATATTTATACACATAGCAATAACAACAACAGCCACAATAATGACAACAATAACACCCAAAAGTAATATAATTTCCTTTCATTTTTCACTTATTTTGTTATGTTGTTTCTTTTGGGTTTGGTTGAGAATCTTATTTCATTATTATTAAATTTGTTGTACATTGTTGTTGATTAAATTTATTTAGAAGAAGATTCTTTTCATTTTATATATACGTTTGGGGTTCGGGAATAAATGGTGTTGAGTGTGCTATTAGGAATTTCATAAATGTTAGATGGATGGGTTTTTTTGTTTGTTTCTTTTTTTTAACTGTGGAAATATGTTATTGTGTTTATTAAGGAGTTGGGAAGGTGGTTGGTTGGGCGATGTGGGCTGTAGTATAAGTAGCGAGGGCAGGTATTAGGTGTGGGTGTAGGTGTAGGTGAGGTAATGTTAAATGTTATACCTGTGGATCCATCGCACCCATCGGTATGAGCGGAACATCCAGCACCAGTTTCTCCTGCAGTTTTTTAAAATCAAATTTTTAAACCATTTATTGAAATGGAATTAAAGTGTTTAAATGGTTTTTGTTGTTGTTTGTTTGTTTTTGTAATAAATATCATAAAGCTATGTATAGGGTATGTATTAGAAATGTTGCTTATTATTGATTCTTTTTTCTTTTTTTGCTTTCTCAAAATCAATAAAACAAGTTCAAATGAAAAAAGGTCAAGTTTGATGATAAATATAATATCCTACACCACTTAGTTTTAGAGCTTAGCTAAGTACAATATATTATAATTTAATTGGCAGTAACCGTAAACACAATAACTCATTAAGTGAGGTAATGGTGGCCATGGCATTCATTGTCCTCGTTTCTTCGTTCATTGAAAATGACATTCATAAAAATTATTTATAAGAACAAAAACTCCTGCACAATTTCAAAAAAAAAATTTATTCATAGATTTTGTTTCATAGTAGACGCTATTGTTTATTTCATTTAATAAACGTTCTCCATATTTATTTGAAAAAAATAGATTTGGCGTAGTTATAAGGTTTTTGAAGAATTAAGAGATTTTGAATTGATTTAGCTTATACCTCCTCAAGAAACCCTTTCATTTGATATCCATATCCCTTGGATTGTTTAGTTATTGAGCGTATTTAGGATTTAGTATGCCACTTACTTTATTGTTTTCTATTTGTCAAACGGTCACTTGATACCAATATTGTTTATATTGTAAAGAAAGCATTTTACCATCTTTAGAAAGCCGCCATATTGGATTTATTATGATTCTATTTTGCTTATACCATTCTATTTGTCAAGTCCTTTCATATAAAACCCATATCTTAATGGAATAGAAAGAATCTGAAATTCGATCTCATTAGTCCGGCAAATATTGAACTGAAACAAAGATTATTAGATAAGCAGGTACTTTAAAGTAGAGCTTATTTTTGGACTAAAATAAGTCTCTACATTAAATTTCAACAAAAAAATATGAAAATTCTTCTACACACTAACGATTTGGATCAGATTTATCAAAGAGATATTCTTTTCATTATATTTTCTTAGTGTGGAAATTACTATAAATTTATTTTACTCCTTAATACCAGATGGTGTAGGATATAAAAATGATATCACAGTTGAGGTAAAAAACATTTAATTTGGTTCACACCAAGTCTTACATACCCTTCACATATATAAACAAAATATGGGCGTGGCAGATACCACATTGGCTACTTTAACACTACATCAACTTACAACACATTAAAAATAATTTAAATGTATTAACTTTTAACTTCATAGCTAAATTTTCGCTATGTTGTTAATAGGTAATTTTTTGGCGATTGTGCCTCTCAAACCATTTTAGCCATTCTTCATAGCGTTTACTAGCAGAAACTAGAAGCTTCGGTATAAAATAAAAAATTAACTCAGTATCTCAATTTATATATTTACAACCTTGAGAGTACCAACAACAGACAGACACACGGAAGGACATTTGAGATTTTGATACTATTCAAGATTATATATACTTTGTAGAGTCTCTAATGCGTTATTCTGGGTGTTGAAAACGGAATGACAAACTTAGTATGCCGACCATCTTATGTGAAGAGTATAAAGAACATAAAAGGATTATAATGAAAAAATCCTTTCAGAAATATGTCTTCTTCTTCATTCCCTGTGTAATTAGAATTTCATGCTTCTGTGTTTTTAAATAATTTCATTGTGAAAACAGCTTTTCCATTTCTTTTCCTCCCGATAAACACACGTTTCAATGATTTTTATGAATGGAATGTAACGAAAAACATAAAAGAAATGGAATTGAATTGAAGAAATAAAGATATTTGCTCTTATCCGTTATTATGTGTTTTCATATTTTCATTGCATACATATATAATTTATTGCTTGATTGTATGGGTTCTGAAAAGTATTAAGGAATGTATGATTGACATAGAAACAAAGGTGAATAATCTACATAGACACACACGGATACATACTCAATGCCAATATACAATATATATAGAACTATTTTATAATACTCCCTTACACACTCATAATCATACGTATTTATAGTTATAGAGTAGACAGCAAAACCAATGATGAAGAGACTAAAGTATGTTTTACAGAAGGCAAAATGACAAAGAGATGAATATGATGGAGTGTAAGAGAGAGATAGGGAGGTATATAACAATTAGTTATAAAAAACAAAATCATAAGAAGACTTTTAAGAAGAACCATAATTAGGTAAAAGTTGTATGTGTTGGTATGTGTTGATTGGATGAGTAAAATTAGTTTTGTAGTTAGTAGTTAGTAGACACTTAGAAAACATCCAATTACTTGATTACAATATGTTAAGTACGACAATAGAGAGTGTTTAGTTTAGAAGGCAAAGTCACTCTCAGACATCGATTCGATTGCTTGGTAAACTTGTTCATTGTTGAGTGTACTAAACTTTGTGTATTATTTACCTTGTTCTTGTTTAGTTTTATCCACGGTTTGACAGGCAATGCGCCACTCTTGCAATTCCGGTGATGGTATAAGACCAGCTGAACCACCCACAGCATCCAATCTAGCCTGCCACCAATGATGATCATCTTTGCTTATAATCTGTAAATTATTAAAAAAACGTAAGAAAACCGACTTTTACGTGGATTATAGATTTTTGTAAATTGTGGACTCTTTTGTTATTCGACCAAGCCCATTTTTGGCAACATCGATGGATGGGTTAACCATAAATATGTGCACCAAATTTAAAGTTCATAGGTCAATTTTAGTGGCCGACACAAATGTTTTTGTCGATTGTGGGCTCGAATTTTAATCGACCACACCCTTTTTTTGACGTAGCAGGGATGGAATAACTTTAGATAAGCATACCAAATTGCAAGTTTTCTAGGTCAATTGTGGGCGTGGGCTTTGACTGATTTTGCCCATTTTAAATAGCCATCTGCGTGCGGAAACTAAAAGGATATATTTTGACTTTTAATCTCATATAAAATTTGTGCACCTGCCACGCCCACAAATGCTAGGAGGTCAAAATCAAATTTGTTTTTTTTTTCTTATAAAAACTTGTTCTTACTTGTAATATATCACCAACTTGAAAGGCTATACCAGCCTGGGCACATGGTATTAACTCATCATCCAAAGGATTATAATCGAATTGTGCTCGCACAAATATCTAAAATAAGAGAAACGTAAAAATTTGTTTAAAAAAAAGCTGAAGTACTCGTTCTCATAAATTTAATAAATGATTATGCAATGGTGATGTTCATGTTGTTGTTGTTGTTGTTGTCGTCGTCGTTTTTGGGTATTTTATTTTTACCCTTGATAAATTCGTATAATCATTATTGGAAAAGTTTTATTAAGACGCAACTTTTTAATACCAACTGTTTTCGTTATAAAGAGTTCCAGCGATCCAGCTGCATTTGTTGATGCCGTTTGTTTGTTGAAAAGCCAAAAAAACCTTCCGAGTCGGTTGTTGTTGTTGTTATAAAAGAAATTGCCACCAAAATGAAAATATGCAGATTGAAAAAGTTGCTAAAACCCCAAGGTACACTTTGTTTGCAATAATTTTTCAAGCGACAGCAAACTCTCTTTATTTCTCAATCTCTGTGCATTTACAGTGCCCATAGAACGGACTGTAGGCTTAATAGGTGAAATGAAGAAAATCCCTTTAGTTTATATACCAGCCCAAGGTGGTTGCTTGCTTACTTGCCTAATTTCTTTCACACAGTTGTATGCAGATGTCATTGATTTGTAGAATTTTCAATTTTGCATTTGCAATATTTAAACTTGACACTCTATACAGCGGAACAATTTTCTTTTTTCAAAGGTTGAAGTAAGCGAATGGTTTGTAAAGTGTACAATTTGTATTCATGCTGACATAATGTACACAATATTTGAAGATGTAGTATTTGGTATATTTATAGTCTATACCCTACTTGCGGTTGTGTATCTTTCTATCTTAAAAGCAGTTAAAAATATATGAAGTATATCTGCCACGCGCACCGCATATAGATGTGGAGGATATTTAATATTTGGCTCACAAGCCAAATTTAGTTTTTTTTTACTAGTTTTCCTTTAAAATATCTCATCAAATATGAGATGATATGAAAAGAAGACTTTTTCATACAATTTTTTAACGAAGTACCAAAAACATAATTTACGCAAAATTGTGTTCTTTTCTTTGTGTAAAGTAAATGCGTTGAGTTGTACGATTTAAGTATAATTAAAAATTTCTGTTCATTTAACAGCAATTTTCACAAGATGAACACTAAACGCTGTTTGCAAATTTTCAAGCCGTGTTTTTTTCCTCTACTTCTTTCATCTTTTTCTTTTTCAAATAGAACAAACGAAACTCAATGATAACTGAAATTGTAAATGAAAAGCAGTAGAAAGGCGGTAAAAAACCATTACAGATTATCAAGAATGAAGAGAAAAAAAGATGACAATCAAACATTTGGAGCAGAGGACGAGTTAGTTAGTTAGAACTAGAGAGAAGAGGTGGCTGGAAAAAAACAAATGAAAATGTTATAGTCGGTCAAGCCCGACCATTCCATAACCTACACCACTTGGTTCCATAAAGTTCTGTTTTGTTAATAAACTCAGAGGTGTTATCTTTATATGAAAAAGATTTTCTAAAAATAGTTTATTTTAGTCTATTATTTAGCTACCAACTGTTATTCATTAAATTTTTTCCAAAAAAATTGCGACTTTTTGCCATTCAAAGACTTACTCTATAATAAAACGTTGGAAAGGTGTTCTAAAATATGGTTCAATTAGGTCCATTTTTATTATAAACCTTGTTTGAGCCACTAAGTGTCCCTGTAATAAATTTCATTAAAATATCTCAAAATATGGGACCTTTAGCTTGAATACAATTTCATATAGACAGACAGACGGAAAGACAGATTGAGATTTTGATTATTAATCGATGGGTATAATTGAATAATGGGTGTAGCATTTGTCCTTTAGGACTTAATAAACCCTTTGCCACAAGCGGTGCAGTGTATAAAAACAAATGAACATGAAACGGTTTTCATCAACAAAAAATTCAAATTCAAACAGCATCTCAACTGTTGGCACTGAAACTAAGCATACAAACGCTATATACTCGATAATACATAGAAATGTTGCTGCGCTTATATACGATGAGTATGGCGGAAGGTGTGAGTATGTGTATGGGTGAGGGTGTTGGTGTTGTTTCATTTCTTTAAAGTTGAATTTCATTATTTTTCTGTTTTATTACTTACTAGCACTGGAGCTGGTCTGATCCTGAAAAGCTGCTTGATATTGTTTTTATATTTTTGTATTTTTTTTTGCAATATTTTTCATTTTTGCATTTTTTCATACATTTTTTTCATTTTTTTTTTTTGTGTTCATAGAAGAAAATGAAATTTTATGTTAATGAAAAACAAACGTATTAAAAGCTAAATGTTATAATAATAAGAAGAAGACTTCAAGAATTCTACCAGAAACGAGAAGGTCTAAGAATATTAATTACAACAATAACATGTAAGAAAACTAAATTTGGCTTAGGCCAAATCTTCTCTACCCTCCACTGTATTACTTATCATCTTAAAAGTTAAGTTTCATGCTAAATATGTTGTCCGAACGCGCCCATTTAAATGTGTATACCAAATTTCAACTTAATAGCTCAGTTTCTATGGCAGATAAATTTTTTGATTATTATCCATTGTGAGCGTGGCTCTTGACCTATTTTGCCCATTTTAAATAACGATCTGCATGTAAAGACTAAATTTGTCTGTACAAAATTTCAGCTCAATATCTGAAAACTACATACATGTCTTCTACAGGGTGTTGCAAACGGAATGACAAATTTACATCCCCCATCTCATGTGGAGGGTATAAAAAGGCTGAGGAATGTATTATAATAAAATTAGAATGAGGGTAAGATAAACAAATGAAAATGAAAATGAATGCGACGTTGAGGGCAGTGATGCTGATATTCAAGGTGATTAGCACGGGTGAGGGTTAAATGCCAAAAAAAATATAAATAAACGAAATGTATTGTAAAGAAAACAACGTAAACACACATATACACACAAATACACACGCAAAGACAACATTTGCAGCCAAGGTGCTTATTATGGCACACAGTACAATAGCGTAAAAAGATATTAAAATAAACACTTGAAATAATTGCAGCAAAACGGAAAACGGAAAAACAACATAAAATACGAAATATCAAGAGATAATATAACACACACACATGCACATACAATATGATTACCTACCTCACAGGGTGGTGGAGCACTTCTATATGAAGGAACTATTTTAAAGGTAACAGAACCGCGTGCCTCACGCTGTAATAAAAGAACAAAAAACGCACAAACATACACATATATATATATATTAAAATGATCATCATTAATATTAAATAACTGTAAGTAAGGTATTCATGATTTATTTACCAGCATTCGTTGCAGTTGTCCCACCGACTGATGCTGTACCGGTTGACCATTTATTTCACGTATTTCATCGCCAACATGCAAAGTAGCCTGACGATGAATCATGCCACCGTGCATTATGCGTGCCACTATACAGCGACCATCTTCCGTCATCTTGAGTGTAATACCCTATAACAACAACAATAATAATAATAATAATAACAACAATACAAAATAACTCATATGAAAAACATTTACCATTGGTTCGTCGGTATTTTTTTGGAATTGCACCAAACGTACACGGGTCACATGCTGCAAATCGGTTGCATCACTTTGATCCACCTCATCACCATTAATAAAGGGTGCCATCGGTGGAGGGGTAACGCGTAATGCCTCCTCACCATACACATCACGTGCCACCACATCATGGGTATGCAACAAGGCCTTTACAAGCAAAATTAAATAAGCAAAAAAAAGTGAGCCATTATATACTTAAATAACAACAACAACTAAAACTAATACAGTACAGTACAGTCTTATAAATAAATTTATTTATAATCTAGCTGTACATCCATCAATCATGTTCAAGTTAATGCTGTTGTTGTGGTAGTGTGAACGAAAACTAAACAAAATTAGACAAAAACCAACATAGTTGTCCAATCGTCACTTTGCTTGATGTTAATGGTTGTACAGGACGTATGAGTGACCGAATAATTAAAGTAAACACATCTTTAGCTTTTACTTAATTAAACTTTATATTGTATATACAACATTTATATATAAAGCAGTACATACAACTCCAATACATGAAATGTAAAAATGTGTGTATTGTAAAATATTTTTTCACTTTTTGGTATTCAGACGTTGTTTGTAATTAATAAACTTAACATTGGTTATGGGCCTTCCACGAGCTCATTTGTAATTGTTTGCAATTCTGTTTGCAATTTTTGATTAATTGTAATTTTTTGTAACGAGTGTATAAAAAAAAATATGTCAACTTTTTATCAAATTGAAAGACTTGACGATAAAAATTATGATGCATGGCATATTCATATGAAGAGCGTACTCGTTCAGAATGGTCAGTGAAAATATGCTAGCGGCCAAAAGAAGCTTGATCCAAATTTTTCTGCAGAACAAAAGGCGGAATGGATAGTTGATAGTGAGGATAAAAAGGCTTTGGCGAGTATTCACCAGAACTTCAAGGCGATTTCATTTCAATGAGTAAAGCGGTTGAAAACGGTTTATCAGCTCATTTTTACGCCAAATGCATTCATTAAAGAAGAAAAGGATACTATTTTACTTAAAGCTGTTAAGATAAGTGGTTTATTTGTTTGTATTCGAAAGAATGTACAACATTTATGTGCAATTTCTGATGATAACATGCGTTGGCATCGACGTTTCGGGCATCTGAACTTTCACGATCCTCTGGAGATGTCGAAAAAGGATATAGTAAATGGACTCAAATTTACAAAATTCACTAAAGAAACCTCACGTGATATCTGTGCTTTGGGAAAAATACATACAGCAGTTTTTCCGAAATCCTCATCGTATAGGTCAAATGATATTTTGGAGTTAATCCACTCTGATGGTTGTGGACCAATCAACATTAAATCCGAAGGAGGCTCTAGCTACTTTGTTACTTTTATCGATGATAAATCGAAGCACATTTTCGTATATTTTATGAAGACGAAAAGTGAATTACTTGAAAAATTCAAGTCGAACGACAAATTGGAAGAAAGATTAAATGCTTGAGAAGTGACAATGGGTGGGAATATATAAATTACAATTTCGATTCCTTTTTACAAGAATGTGGAATAATGAGGCAATTGACAGTTCCCTATTCACCTCAACAGAGAGAGCAAATCGCACTTTGGTAGAAATGGCTCGCTGTATGTTAATATATTCCGGTCTTAATCAATCACTTTGGGCAGAAGCAGTAACAACTGCAGTTTACTTGCGTAACAGAACTATCAGTACAAGTTTAAACAGTAAAACTCCTTACGAATTATGGCACGGAAGAAAACCTAAAGTTGGTCATTTTAGAATATTTGGATCTTCTGTAATTGCTTTGAACAAGAAGAATAAAGGAAGATTTAAACCCAAGGGTGAACAGTATTTCATGGTGGGCTATTCTCTAACTTCAAAAGCATATCGACTTTTTGATCCTGAATCTCGTAAAATTGTTGAAAGGCGAGATGTTATATTTGATGAAAATAAATTGTGGAAAAAACCTTGTGAAAATGAAAATACGGATGTATTGAAAGATTATTTGGTTGTATATGTAAATGAAAAGGCAACAAATCATCCTAATGTACTACAAGATTAGATGATAATGAAGACGTCTCAAATAACATACCACGTGATGATGAATCTAATCTTGAGGGGGAGATTAATAATATTTACGATGGTAATCTTAAACTGACAAGCAATTTCAGGAGGAGTCAAGATGATTTAGAAAATGATAATGAACCATCCGATATTCAATCTTTGCCTAGAGGTCCAGGAAGACCCAAAATTATACGTACTGCTAATCCGGGCAAGCCGAAAAAGCAGTACAATGTATTAAATGCTGTCTATGTTTCAAAAACAGTTAAAGAAGCTTTGTCAAGTCCGAACTCAATAATTGGAGGGATGCAATGAAAATTGAATATTCATCTTTACTGAAAAATAAAACATGGACATGGTTGATTTTGTGGTTGAGGTTTTTGTGTTGAAACGGAATAATATTGGCGAAATTGAGAGATATAAAGCTAGACTCGTTGCCATGGGCTGTAATCAGCAAATTGGTGTTGATTACAAAGATACGTTCTCTCCTGTAGCAAGATATTCTACGATACGAAGTTTAATGGCTATTGCGGTTAATCATAAAATGCATATGCATCAGGTGGATATTTGCATATTTGAATGGAGATCTTCATGAAGAGGTATATATGAAACAACCAGAAATGTTTAAAGATGAACAAAATCTGAATAAAGTTTTACGTTTGCAGAAATCTTTATATGGTTTCAAGCAGTCAGGCCGCGAATGGAACTCAAAACTTGATTCGCATCTTAAAACTCTTGCATTCAAAAATTGTGAAACTGAGCCTTGCTTATATAAAAAGAAACAAGAAGGTGTTATAATATTAATTGTTGCATATGTTGGTGACATGATTATTGCATGTAAAAGCAAACAACTTTTAGAGTAAACAAAAATTCAGATTTCAATGGAATTTGATTTGGTGGACAAGGGTCCGTTATCTGTTTTCTTTGGAATGGAAATCGAACGCGAAGGAGATCTGGGTCCTATATCTATTGGACACCCCCGATATATACAAATTTACTACAACAATATGGCATGAGTAATTGTAAAATAGCTGAAACTCCTCTCGAACCAGGTTTTAAAATAGAATGTGATAAAAATTGCAAAAGAGTGAATGCCACAAAGTTCCAGTCTATTATAGGAGCTCTAATGTACCTGGCAATAAAGAGTCCGCCAGATATATTATATTCGGTTGCCAAACTGTCTCAAATGAATAGAGATCCCCATTTTGAACATATGCTAGTGGTTAAACATCTTCTAAGGTACTTGGCAGGTACTATTAATTTAAGATTGCTCTATGGTGTAGGTAATGGCAAGCTTAAGGGATATGCAGACGCAGATTGGGGTGGCAATACGATTGATCGAAAATCTTATACGGGATTTCTATACTATTTTGGCGACTGTTTGATTTCATGGGAATCTAAAAAGCAGTCAACCGTAGCATTGAGTAGTACTGAAGCGGAGTACATGGCAATGTCAAATGCAGCGAAAGAAGCCATTTATTTGAAGAGGCTAATAAATGGATTATACAATGAAGATGAAAATCCAGTGGTACTTAATGTGGATAATCAAGGTGCTTTAAAAACAGCATCGAATCCAGTACTTCACAATCGGTCCCAGCACATAGATATAAAGTACCATCATATTAGAGAAGTTGTTAATAAAAAGCAGATCGAATTAACATATTGTAGTACGAAAGACATGGTAGCAGATATTATGACAAAAAATTTGGCAAAAATTAAACATAAAAAATTTACCAAATTAATGATATGTTTAAACAAAGAATTGATGTTGAGGAGAAGTGTTAAAATTGTACTTTGCCTAAGCAACTCTGTTATGTATAAAAATGTAGTAACCTTTGAAACATGAAATGTAAAAATGTATGTATTGTAAAATATTTTTTCACTTTTTGGTATTCAGACGTTGTTTGTAATTAATGAACTTAACACATAGGGTGACAACATAAATTACAATTATCAGGTTTTATGGATTTTATCTAATAAAAAAACCAAAAATTCAAAAAGAAATGAAATTAAAAAAAATAATTGAAATATTTTTTAATAATTTTTTTTTTTTAAATAAGAAAACTAATAAAAAAGTTTTCTTTGTTATGTAAAGTTGTCGTCTAATAAACAATTTTTTTAAGAACAAAAAAATTTTTAAGGAAAAAAATTAAAAGGTAAAACAAAAAATTAAATATAACAATAATTACTAATAATTTTATTTTCAATAAACACATTTTTAAATAAAAATTATAATGCATTTACTATGCATAAACGTACAAATCGATATAATAATAAAGTTTTTCGTAAATTGTGGGCGCGGCAGTTGCTCGATTTTGTCTAATTTAAATAGAAATCTGTGTGCAACCTTGTTAAACCGTTTAATCAGCTAAATATCTTAAAATTTATGAGAATGTCAAAAATAAACGGACGTACAGGCGGACATGAGTAGATCAGATTCAGTTTTTGATTTGATTCTATAATATATATAAAAATAGGGTTACAAATGGCTATTCTAAACTAAATGATATCTTATCAGTGTTAGATATTCAAAAAAAAAAAAAATAATTCAACATCACTTCCTCTTATATATATAAGGGTTAATAAACCAATTTGATAAATGTATAATTTTGTTGTTGAGAAGCTTATAGAAAATAATAACTAAAACTTACATAAATCATTTTTGCCGACCCTTTGTATATTCACCCGAGCCATTTATGGTAAAGTTATGAGGGAGGAGGATGCAACAACAAAAGTCCTTTCACATAAAGATTCATTTAGATAGAGATAGCTATAGTTGTTTAGTTTAGTTGGTTGGTTGTGCTTTTTTTTATCTTAATGCAACTAACCGCAATATATGTCGTAAGACGTTTATTATAATTCGCACAGCTGTTATATATGTTTTAACTCAGTGTTTACATTGGTTGTGGTTTATGCGCTCCATTATTCTCATATATTCTACATTGATTTATTATATGATGTGTGGAGAAGTAAATAAATATCCGCAGAACAACTAAAACATACTGTTTGTACCGCATTTACTGACCACACAAACACGAACATGCACATGCACACGCACACACACGCATGAAAGGCAATCAACAGATTAAAACTATTGAGTGGAATTGTTGTCATCCACACACATATACGTTAATATTCTTTCATAAATAAAATGCTCTTAAATACATGCTTATACTTGTGCATACTTATGGTTGGTTGGTATATGGGGAAGATAGTAATTGCCAATATTACTTCATATACACTTGCACACTTGCCTGCAGAAACCAATTATGTGCGCTTGTACGCGTACGTATAATGCGTAATTTAATCGCTTCCTTTTTGGAAACGAAACACATTCGAAACATTCACATCAAACGTTTGCCTCATTAATTAATTATTTATAGAACATACACAGTTATAAGTGCATACGGTTTACACGAAACTAAACCGATATTTATACGATTAGTTCGCTTTGCGGCGAAACAACTCTTTTAAACCCCCATCTTAGTGATAAAGGTATACTAAGTTTTTCATGTCATTTGCAACATTCAGAAGAAGCCATCACAGACTCTACTAAGTTTATATATTTTTCATCAGTATGAAAAACGGAGTAAATACTTAGTCCGTCTGTATGTCCGGGTATATGTCTGTTGTTGGCATGGTCGTAAAACAATTACGCCCAAATTCGACAGAAATCCATTTATCTGCCATAGACCTATGAACTTAAAATTTGGTACAAATATGTACAATTATCCCTTTAATCAATGTTTTGAAAATGGGAGTGGTCATCTACTGTGTACCTAAAACCGTATTCAATGTAAAAAAAGTTCTCTTGTAAGCTGTGACGTATGTACACGTATGTATTAGAGGCGCTTACTGTTTGGTGGGTGAAGGGGGTGAAGGGTATTTAAGATTAATTTTTTCACTTCTTTATTCCAAAAATTCTTTTTTGTTAGTGCCCAACCAATTTTTACATAAAATTGGACAAAATCTTTATTACAGTTTCTTACAGCTATTGTTTTTGTTGTTATTATTGCTGTTTGGTTAGTTAGTTACGGTTTGGTTGATAGGTTTTGCTGCAGTGCAAATATGTTTCATTTATATTATAAATGGTTTCCAATTTTTTTTCCTTTTTTTTATTCCTCCTGTTCTTCTTTTTGTAACCAAAACAATTTAAATATACAATAATAATAATAATACAAAAACACTCAAGATTGTTTATGGCGGTGTTCACAACCGCCTGTGTTTTTAATCACTAGTACACTGCACACACACTTATCCAAAAAAATGCATACACACTCTCGCTCTATCTAAAAGCAGCGGCAGTTACACAACCGAACAGCACAGAAGAATGAAGATGTAACTGAACTGGTTGGTGTCTTGTGTGTGCATGATTGAAAAATCCATGTAGGTACGTGTGTATGTGTGGCAGCAAAGTTAGTTTGAAAATTCAGCGTAAAATTTTTTTTTTAACACAAAAACAACTACAAGTACAAAATGTATATAAGCATTCATACATATGTAGCACACACGCACGCACATCCATTTAAAGGCTACTATAGTAGCAGTTATAAATGCAATATTGTAGCCGTAGATTATATATACGGTATGGTGTACAGTGTGCACACACACACATTTATGAATCAGCAGCAATAACAGCAGACATGCGCTTATTTAATAAATACAAATAGATACGAAACTGAGTAAATGGATATATTCATATAAGTATTCCATAAACCTTTCTTATATGGAAAAAGATTATTCCCAAAGTGACCTAAGTTCATTTTCGATTTTTCAAAATAATTTTTAAAAATTTTTTTTAGTCTTGGATGTTGAAAAATCTTTCGGAATTTTGTAAATTTTTTAAAATGGACTTAGATCACTTTTAAAAAAACCATTTGTTAACACCTATATACTTTATATATATATGAGAGCAATCACAATGGTTGATGATAATGTTGTTGTATTGTTGGTCCGCCACTAACTCAATTCATCTTGAAGACTAAAATTGTTATAAAATGTGAAAAAGTTTTCTTATATGTCTCTAGACATTTATTAACTTGTATAATGAAATTATATAACAGAAAATGGCCAAGTTCAGACATAATGAAAAGAGATCCTTTGTAAATTGTAGACATGGTAAGTATTCCACCGCGATAAAAATTATTCTTATATCCTTCATACATAAAACAAAAGTATACTATGTTTATAATTACATTTGCAATTACAAAAAGCGTGCATCCCAGATCATACAAAGTATATAACGGACTTTTCAATAAAGAAATAACAATTTCGTATTTTAATACGAATTTACCCTTGAATATTTTTCATGACCTGTCAACATCAAAACGTCTGTCAAGGTTAACATTTTTATTATTTTATATTTAAATAATTTAAATTACGTTCGAAACCACCAAAAGCCAATATATACACAACAATTTCGTAATTTAATACAAATTTACATTTGACAACTTTTTATGATTTTTTAACGTCAAAACATCAGAGAATATTAACAATTTTATTATGAAATTTTTGGAAATCATTAAAAATTATTTACGTTGCAATAATTGCCCTATCAGACAGACTGTGTATGCTAAGGTAAATAAATATCAGGCAAAATATTTACTAAAGGATGCTCCAGGGTCAGTCGGACAATGCACCGGTCGAAGTAGCTAAAAATATTGCAGCTAAGTTCAATCTGATGAAAATAATTATAAGTAAAGGGAAAAAATGGCAACAACAACAGCAAACAAAAAATAAAAAACAAAGAAAACTATATTTCACTGTCGCCAAATCTTCAATAGCCTCCACAATAATGGGCGCGATTATACAGTATATGACCGCCATCTAATAGTGTATGCGTGGCGTAGCTCTTGACCGATTTTGCCTATTTTAAATAGCGTTCTGCATGCAAAGACTAAAAGGGTCTGTTCAAAATTTCCAACAGGCAACAGTTGCACACACGGACACAAATCGATTCAGTTTTTTATGCTAATCAAAAATATATATATCTGGTGCTTCTTTCTAGGCGTTGCAAACGGAATGCAAAACTTAGTATACCCCCATCTTATATTGAGAATATATTTTCATAAAATAAAATTATATAAGATATAAATTAACAGTATGTCCACCCGACCATACGCAAATGAGCGTATATGCTTTAGATTTTTGCTTAAAGCATTAAAGCTTCTTCTTTGTAATGCCACAAAGCTTTTGTGTTAACCATCATCACTTAACATCTTGAGAAGCAAATATCAAATATATAGTTTAATGCTCTCTAATAGACTAATATACTGTCAAATATATGTACGTAAGAGAAATGCATCTAACGCTTGTTTGCAACATATATGTGTGTATATATAAGCTTAAATATGCATATAAGATTATGAGTATATAAACGTAAATATAAAGCTACCTTTATCAGATTTATTTCAGCATTTGTAACCTAATAGTCTTAGTACAAGTTACTATGTTTGTATAGACATGAGCAAGTTCATATCCGCACTAAAAGCAATTTGTTAAAAAAATACTGAAAGAAAAAAATTGGAAAAAAAAATGCATCCGTAACATGTTAGAGATTATATAAAATGTTCACTTATCTGTCCTCGATGGCGATCACTTCGCCAAATCGAGCCCTCAAACACATTCAATGATACACAAAATATATATATATTCATATAATTGGCCTTTGCTGCATGTGTTGGTTTGAACTCAAACAAATTGATACGTTTGGTTTTTGATTTTATATTGTGTTATGGTTCAATTGCTATTATACATGGTATGCTTTTTAAATGCTACTGAAGAGAAACTCGGCCACACTTTTTTATTATTCATATGATGCAACAATTTCCCAATTATAAAAAGAGTTGATTTTTAACCAACCAAAGTCATGCTTAACGTTTATTATCCTTTACATAAAAAATGGAAGGTATACTCAGTTTGTCATCACATTTGCAACTTCCAGAAAAAAGCGTCAGAGACTGTGCAAAATATATATTCTTGATCAACAGCAAAAATTTGAATCAAACTATAGATGTTCGTTCATATGTCCGCGTGTCTGTCTGTTGTTATCACTCTAACAGTCATAAATGTTAAGATATTAAGTTTACTTGCTGCACACAGGCTTCCATTTAAATTAAACAAAACAGATCAAAAGGCATGCCCACAATCGACAAAAATGTATTTATTTGTAGCAAAAAGTAAACTATAAAGTTGAAATTTGGTACAAACGTTTATAATTAACCTTTCGTTGATACATTTAAAGTGGGCATAATCGGACAACGGGTAGATAATGAATGGATGTTCCCAAAAATGGTCGTAGTTGTTTAAGGAACAAGCCTACAAAAGTCCTTATAAAGCGTAAAACCCGACTTGCAAGCTAATACATAATACACTGTAAGAGGGTGCACAATCCAGTACCTGCCACGCCTACCCCTTTTTATGTAGATATATACCATCCATATCTAAGTTTTCCTTTAAGCCAAATTAATCTTTTTCACTTACTTTAAATTGATATAAAATTTTATTGTTTACAATGGGCTTTTAGTGATACAGAAATGATGGCATAAAATTAATTTATTTTCATTTTCAATATATTATTGTATACCATACAAATTCATACATAAGTTGTATGAAAAAACACGGATACTGTGTAATGGAGTAAAGTTTAGTAAAATAGATCAATAAGCGTCATTAAAAAAAGAAAATATATGAAACATTACAAAATGAATAAATAAAAGTATTAAAATCGTTTCAAACCAACAATTTAACTCCCTTTGCCACTAAGTTTTTTAATTTATGTTAAAATTCAGTTTAGTTGGGTCAGCAAACTCATATAAAAGTCACTTCGGTATTAAGTGTTGTATGAAAAGGGGTTTTAAAAATAGTCCGACAACAACAACAATCGCCGAAACAGCAATAGAGACTAAGGCTAAAATTAGTGTAAACTTAGAGCTACTTAAAGTAAAGAATAAAACTAATATAACCTAATAATGAGTACAAACTTATATTCTAAGATATGTTTACAACAATGTATATATGTATGATATGTTATATGTTACAACAATATGTTATGCTTGTGATAAGATTACAGTAATATGTATATATTGGAAAAGTTTATAACAATTAGTGTAAGGTGTAAAGTGTAAAGTGTAAAGTATCAGTTGAAAAGCACCTTATATCTTATACTGGAAACTGTATCGGACCAATCGAAAACAACCCAATATTCGTTA
Organism: Crataerina pallida; assembly: GCA_949710015.1. Classification (NCBI taxonomy): domain Eukaryota; kingdom Metazoa; phylum Arthropoda; class Insecta; order Diptera; family Hippoboscidae; genus Crataerina; species Crataerina pallida. The sequence continues at coordinate 8,619,801 of OX453290.1, forward strand.
AACATTTTACACAATACTCGAAACGGACTATAAAGTAGATAATTTGTGCGGCAGTGAGATAATTTCAAGGGTACATAGTGCCTTGTAAAACGAGAGGGGATATTAAATGAAATTAATTCCAATAAAGATGGAGAGCAGATATCGCCTCTAATAATTTTAGCAATAAAAGTAACTCCTAATATATCACGCCTTTTTTCCAACGTAGCTAAGTTAATCAGCATTAACCTGTCATTATAGGGTAGTAAACGCACATCAGGATTCCAACCCAGACCACGAAGCGCAAAAAGTAAAAAATTTTTTTGAACTGATTCAATGCTGTCCACATAAATTCTGTAAGTAGGTACCCATACAACAACTGAGTTTTCCAGGATGGGCCTAACAAGCGACGTATATAACCTCTTAGTGACATAAGTATCATTAAATACCTTTGACCATCTTTTTAAATAATATTCGATATATAGGTTAAAACGAAGCTTCGAATCTAAAATAACCTCTAAATCATTGAAGCTGGATACATTCACTAGCACATGATTGTTTAATGAATAGAATGTAGGCAGATAATCAGACCAAGAAAACGTTAGCTTTTTACATTTGTTTAAATTTAAAAACATGCCATTATTTTTGCACCATTCGGACAGACTACATAAGTCGGACTGCAAGTAAGAAGAATATTCAAAAGAATTGAGGGACATAAAAATTTTTACATCGTCAGCGAACATAAGAACGCGAGAAAATTTAATACAATTTGGAAGGTCATTTAGAAAAAGTAAGAAAAGTAGAAAACCAAGATGACTACCCTGAGAGACTTCAGAAGACACAGAAATTTCGCGTGATAAACAAGACCTAAACAAGACCTTTTGCGAACGACCGGTAAGGTAATTGTGAAACCAAGCTAACATACTGTTACTAAAGCCAAGCAATTTAAGTTTGAGAATTAGCAGATGATGATCAACTTTATCGAAGGCTTTAGAGAAGTCCGTATAAACTACGTCAGTTTTCATATGTTCAGAAAACGCATGTTAATTCCAAAAGATTTGTAGAAGTCGATTTACCCTTAACGAAGCCGTGTTGATAAGGGGAAATAATAGATTTAATTATCGGAGTAAGTCTTTTAGTAATTATTAGTTCGAATAGCTTTGGCAAGGCACTAAGTTTAGCAATACCACGATAGTTATTGATAAAATTTTTAGGTCCATTCTTATAAAGTGGAATAATAAAGCTTCTTTTCCAACGTAGTGGAAAATAGCCTTTTTTGAGGCATGCATTGAAAAGGTTAGTTAAAGGAACATATAATAAATCCGCACAATGCCGCAATATACAAGAAGGAACACCGTCAGGGCCGGGGAAATAACACAACTTAACCGTCTTTAGTGTATCTAGGACTTCCGTTTCAGACAACTGAATGGGAGGAAACAGGTCATATGATTTTATATCGTATAAATAGTTATCACTTGGTACGCTTTCAGGCGAGTAGGATTTTTCAAAAAAAATCGGCAAACATGTTAGATATCTCCTGAATATTTGAAGATTCCAAGTTGTTATGCCGCATTACTACCGGAAAGCCAGCAACTTTGCATTTAGAGTTAACAAACGAAAAGAACTTTTTAGGATTATTAATCAATTTGTATCCCATAGACTATGGTCTATAGGATGTAATTAGAATAACACAATTTATTTAAGACGTTGAAATCATGCCTTGCCTTTGAATATAATACATAATCAGAGGATAGATCGCTGCGTTTGTACTTTTTAAATAATATGCTTTTTTTATTCCGGACCATTCTTAAGTTTTTGTTAAACCACACTGAACATTTCAAAGAACTATAGTCGATTTTTAAAGGAACAGACTCAGAAATCGCGGACAGAAGTATATCATACATAACAGACAACGATTTATTTATATTGCTTACATCGACAATAAAGTTGGAGACAGACGCTGATGAAATACCTCTGATTTTATTATAATTAGTCTTATTGAAATTAAAGTATTTATTATACTCAACTCTAGACTGAACATTACTTAAAAGAACATTATTTAAGGTAAGCAGCAGCGAAGGATGATGCTTATCCTCTGGCAAAACAAAAGGAAACGTGCGATTGATCGAAATGCTCGTGTCATTCAGAAAAATGAACTCAAGAAGTTTATTATTATAATTCGGGGTATTATTAAATTGAAACAATCCCAAATCCTAAATTTCATCGAAGAACTCTATAAGATGTTGAGGAATCATAATTGGTGTGAGATGATCCATGTCATCATTAACGATACAGTTAATATCAGGGAAATTAAAATCACCTAAAACCAGTAACTAATCACATGGTTTAACAAATGAAAATACGTTTCTGATTAAGAGAACATGCTTCATGTAAATTATAAGGTCAGACGCTGGAGGAATGTATGAACAGGTAATAAATAAGTACCAATTACCCAACGATACTTTTACACAAACAAATTCAACGTCAACAAAATCAGAAGGAAGTACCACCTGAGATGGCAAAAAATTTTTAACAGCTATAAGTACCCCACCACCTATTTTACTAGTGCGATCACATCTATAAACTTCAAAATCGGCAGAAAAAATCTCAGCATCCTTAACCCCTGGTTTTAACCAAGTTTCACAAAAAACTATAATGTGGTATTCACAGCCCGAAGAATTCAGTAGTGAATCATGTAATTTGCTATTCAGGCCACGGACATTTTGATATAATATCATTAAGTTATTATCTAGTTATTTAGGAGCAGTATCAGTTAACTCTAAATTAACTGGAGGCTTAAAATTTACTTTGGGAACAAATTCTTTCACCAGCGCACCATTAGGCCAGAACTCTTTTTTTATTAAGCAGTCAAAAAATGATAAAGGAGCTAATATTTTAAACGAAGATATATCTCGTTTTTGAGTTGTATTAAATTTAAAAATATTTATTTTATTGAGGTCTATCTCACGCGCATTACGTTGAATATAGTTTTTTACTGTTTCAACTGTAGTATTGCAACTAAATCGTGATACAAAGATAGCTTTACAACGCGGAACAACAATTAGATCACCTGGCTGTTCATCTATCAGTATTTCTTTAGAAGTAGAAGGCCCATCCTGCTTGCAATTATGTACAACCAAAGAAACATCAGCAGATACATTCTCGGTTCATCTGGAGTGGATGGAGGATCAACAATAATTATAGGTGTAAAGACAGGATTAGGAGCAGTAGCAGTGTCAGAGGGGCCAACTATGTTATTGGAAACAGTTTCATTTCCAAAAGAAGCTAAAGAATCAGATGGAGAAGGAACGTTTAAATTAAAAGAATCCAGTGGCAATAAGTTCGGAGAAGCTTGCAAGAAAGTGAATACAGGATTTTCAAAGAGTTTGCAATTATTGAACATATCCTGATATTTATCAAATTGTTCAAATAACCTTTTTAAAGCTTTACGTAACTCATTAAAGCCACTTTGCATTTGTTTAAATAACTTATGAAAATCCGTATCAATTTTGCGGCAATTGCGGCAAGCCCATCGAAGCCCTTTAGTGCGGTTTGTAATGTAGTCAAAGTCTCTACCATTAAAACCCGCACATTTAAGATGGGCTGGTCTATCGCACAACCAGCAGAGCAAAAATCTCTCATGATTTGTTTCCTTGCAATTAGAATAAATACAGTCCATATTGACAGATGTTAATATGTTATTAAATTTAACAGTAGAGTTATAATGTTAATATGAGCAATAATAACAGCAATACAAAAAAGTAAAAAAAAAAAATGTTATAATAATGATAGAAATGATATAGAAAGAGAAAACAAAAAATAGGAAAAATGAAAAATGATGGAATACACCAACTAAACAAAAGAAATTGAAAATCTTCACTCTTCGCACAGATTATCAATAGAATACGAATAATTTTTACAAAGTATAACTTTTTCGTATTAAAATCACTCAATTTTAAAATTTTTTAAACGTAATATAATATTCAAAAAAATTTAATTAACACCTAGCGAAATAAAACACACGCAGTAAGCTAGGGTTACCAACTGCTACTGAATTATTTAGCTAATTAACTATTATTGACAAAATTTTGTCCAAAAATATTAAAAAATAGGAATTTTCGACATATAAAGAACTTTTTTAAAAGAATAGCTTTATATGGGAAGGGGATCTAAGAATCAACCAATAAGGTCTATTTTAACAGAAGTTTTTTTTTTTTGGCCTATATTACATCTTTGTGCCAAGTTTTGTCAAGAAATATTAAAAATTGCTTTCCGAAAGGTTGAATACAAAATATAGAAGGACAGACGGATATATTTAAATTAATTCAGATTAAATAAAAATGAATTATTGTGAATTGTATTAGTGTGTTAATAAGGTTTTACAAATTGGAAATTGGAATAATCGGATCTAAAACAATATAAGTTCATAATTGATAGGCAGAGAAAATCTCTCATCATAAAGAGCAGGCTGCTTTACAAGCATTCCTCTTCAATGGGAGCTTTAAGAAACGCTTTATTTAATATTCTATTTACATTGAATAAGGGAAAGGTCATATCATTAGGATGCTTCAATATAAACCGAACATCTCTAACAATAACAACAGCTTATAATCTTTCCCTCAACTCATATCTTTTCCTAACTTTCTTCTAAGTATCTAAACGCTACAGTGCTTATTTGCCATCAGAACAGAACAGAACAGAATAGTACAGGAAGTGACTGCATTTCTTTGGTTTATATTTACAATCACAATTTACTTTAAGAAAAAAAAACTTTTCCTTTTTCTTGTGTAAAATTTTTGAATAAAAAACCTCTTCTGTCCTGTATGTGATTTGATTATGTAAAGAGAGCACGTTCTGTTACAAAGTAAAAAAAATATATTTATTATCGCAAGAAGAATCATTTTTCTTCTTGTTTTACGGTTCAACAGACTGGTTTTTGTTACTTTTCTTGTCAAATTTCTATACTTTTGTGATTTATAACAAGTAAAGAACTTGGTCCAAATCTTAAATATCAAATGATGGGCGTGCCAGGTACTTGATTACACATTTGTATATATTACGCAATAGCTTGTAAGTCGAGTTTACGCATTTCTTGGTTGATTGTACCCATTTTAAATAGCGATCTGCGTGCCAAAGCTAAAACTATCTGTACGAAATTTTAGGTCAATACGAGTATATTAACATTTACAACCGCATGAATGCCAACGACAGAGATATACACAAACACAGATGTCTAGGTAGACTTAGTTTTTGATACTGACCAAGAATAAATATACTTTGCCTCCTTCTGCGATATTGAGATATTTAGTTGAAATTTCATACACAATTATTTAAAACCATCCCCACATTTGCTAAATATCGTTCCATCAGATCACATTAATAGTGCAAAGTTGAAATTTTCTATATATTTATTTATACATAACTTCCTTAACTGACACGCCTACAATTTACGGAAATTTTTATTTGTTACAAAATTCGAACATTGAGCTAAAATGTATTTTATTTTGGTATGTATTTTATACTTTTATACTAGTTTATGTAAAGAGAGTGTGTGCCACGCCCTTATTTTATGGATATATAAACAGGGTACCTTAAGTTTGATTTTTGCCTATATGAACATTTTTACTTGTTTACAATTACTAATGTAACATGTAAGAGAAAGATAGAGATAGAGAGAGAAAGACAGCTATGAAGAAATATAGGTAGTAGAATTGTAAAAAACAACTTAATTTATGCAGTATGTCACAATCCACTCATATTAATACATATGCAATCTCTCTCTCAGTCTCTCCCTCTTTTTCTCTAAATGCCACATAACAAAGGCTCTGAGTGCCTTACATTCTACATAATAAGTACTGTTTACAAACTTTTACACAAAATTATTCCACTATATAGTATATACACAGATAAGTCCATATATGGAAAATATGTAAATTTATTTGATAAGAAATTATCAGGGAAACTGTACACATTCAATGTAACAATATTTGAGTAAATATTTGTTCACATTATTATTGACCACCACACCACACACACACACACTAATACAAAATATTTGAACAACTGTCGAACTGATAAGTGTGGATAACGAAGGTATTCCTACAATAATAATAATATTCTATCCATAAACCAACATGCCAAGCCCAATATGCATGCATGCACATGAATGTTAGGAATGTTGCATGCATTTCAGTGAACACATACGTACATGAATAAATGACAATTTCCCATCCTAATCGAACTGAGCAGTAGGTGGATAAATTGCTCCTTTTTTATTTGTGCATAAACATATATGTATTATGAAGTTTATTTATTCAGTAACTATGCTAGTTATTTATATTTATGTACTTGTACAACTTATAACCAATTTACGGTAGATTTACGGGGTGAGAAAAATAGAAAGAAAATTTGCCAAAAAAAAAACTTAAATAGAAAAGTTGTGGCGTTAAAAGAGCAGAACTTCGAAGGGGACTTTGATCTTCATTTTGCCTCTTCTAAACCAACTCTCCACACACTAAGTATGTCAATTCATTTGCGAAACCCAAAATGAAGTGTTAGAAGCTCTACAACTTAAAAAGCACTCTGCTTTGAACTGGACATGTGAGTCTGTCCGTCTATCCGTCTGGGTGTTTTTGGCACTCTCGCAGTCGTAGAATTTGACCTATTGTGCCGAATTTTTGTAAAAACACTTTTAGTTTCTGTACGCACAACGCTATTTAAACCAAAGTTGGTCAAAAGTCACGCCCACAATCGACAAAAAACCATACTCAGCATAAAACTCAACTTGCAAGCTTATGTGTATAATTAGAGGGCGTAATCATATACCTGGCATACCCATCGTTTGTATGTAGATGTAGGGGGAATTATTTTCTTTAATTTGAGATTTTCTTATTTGTTTTATTTGAAAGGTTTTCTAAAAAATAATCTTTTTTCATGATATGTTAAATAATATATTTATATATATTATAACTACTTTGAAAAGTTATTCATTTTTGAAAAAAAATAAATTACATGTGAAAAGGTTCTAAGGAAAAGTTTATTGGTTCAAAGTTAAATTATTTTTATCTATTAAAATTAATAAACTTTCACACAACTTATGCAGTTCTCTTATAAGTTTTTTTTCATATAAACTTTAATTATTAAAAAATCGTTACGAAAAAAGAGTTTCTAAACCACTCATTGATCCTGTTCAAAACATCAAAATTTTAACCTATTTAAGTATTTTACACATATTCTTTTTAAATATATAATACGCGATAAATGCTACAATGTGGCTTGAGAGATTCCCAATTTCTAGTTTCGGTGAGTGGTGTGGCATTGTTGGATTTGACTCATTTTGCGAATAATGCATTTGGTCACTGGTATAGAAATAACCCATAGTGAATATGTGAAGTCGAATTAATCCACTAGAGTACGCATAGCCCACATGGTGGGACAATATTCCTGAAAATTGGAGAAAGGGCTCCTAAAGTCGCGATCACCGACTTGATAGTTATTTTAAATAATATCCCAACGTGCTAGTTTATTGACTTCATAAAGATAAAAATGTTAACCTTGACTGACATTTATAGGTTGACATATCAGAAATATCCTTCAAGGGTGCATTTGTATTAAAAAACGAAATTGTTATTTCCCTATTGAAAAAGCCGTTATAAAAATTTTTAGAGTTTCTGAAACTTTTTTTCGAGTGTTGCAAACGGACTTAGTATATCCTTATAACTAAGGCGGATATATACGTATATAACATATATAATAAAAAAATGTTTATTTTCTTCTACATTAATTCAATTTACAACTTTATGACAAGCTGAACGGAGTATGAAATTACTTGGGTGTACTCTTCAAGATAAAACTCAAAAAACTAATCAGAACTCGTACCAATGCACTTCCACAATCCTATTCTGGTTATTGCATTATACTAAAAATCCATTTGACATTATTCAAAACTCAATCCCAGTGAAATGTATTTTTCTCATTTATTATTACGCTTATTAGTGCATATTGCTTATTCTGCAATTTAAATGTCGTAAAAATCGTTTTCATATATTGCAGTCAACGCACACATATTGCTGAAACTTATAAATTATATACGACAATCGCAACAACACACCAAACACGTTATGCGTTAACACGTGAGCAATCTACATGCAAGTGGGTTCATGCATGCGATGTATGTTTACATATATTAAAATTACATATAATGAATGTCATGGAACACTGGCAGTGTTAAAATTAATGCAATATTTCAAAAGTATAACTTGTGCAACAATATCGCAGGATTAAGTGGAATAGAACGTGATGGTGAAAGCAATCAAAGCCCCAAAAACATACGTGGCGTTACTGTACATTGTACAAGGGGATAAGTGTTCTGTAAGTTTCTCATTTCTTTATTATTTGGGTGTGTTTGGTATAAAGAAAAGAAGGAGAGAATGAAAATTATAAACAAATCATTAAATCCTAGCAACTGCTACTCATATGTTCATACAAAGCTACATGGAAATGGTAATCATAAAACATGAAACTAAATCTATATTAAAGTTATAATAACAATAAAAACAACACAACAACAACAACAACAACTATACATATAAAAAGGATAAAGAGTTAAACAAGTAAAAAAAACTAAATTTGGCTTAAACGAAATCTTAAATACACTCCACATCTATATACTAATAGTGGGCATGGCAGGGACATTATTACGTCCTCTAATACTTTATAATCATATCATTTTTCAGCTGGCAAGTATGAATATGTTTTTTTTAATTGTAGGCCGACCACGCCCATTTTTGCCACGTCGATAGAGAGGATAATTATAAGTTCCAACTTCATAGCTTAGTTTTTGTAACAGAAAAATAAATTTTGCTTGATTGTGGGCGTGACTGCTATACGATCCCGCCCACTTTATAGCATAATTAACGAATTGGATAATTTTAAATGGCAAATGTAATGACAAATTTTGTACATCTGAGTATGTTAGGTGCATTAAAAAGATCTCTTGTTTTCATAGTTTAAGAAACTTTCTATTCAAACTTGTCGTTCACAACAATGTCGTAGGAGTGTTGCATACGCATGTGTGCATTTGTGGTGACACATTTGAATGTGAAAACATACAGCTTACAACTAAAATTGAAAACGTATTCCGCCAAGAGCACCACTACCACCAACACATACTTGAAAATTGAACATTTTCAAAATTCTCTTTTCACCACATAACAGCAGCCAGCACACCCGATATTGCTCTCCCTCCCTCTCTCTCTCATACTATAATATTAAGTTAAGAATTTGTTGCAACTTTGCAGGCAAATGATGCACCAAGGAAATCTTTAGGGATCACAGACCAATAGTCTGATTCACAAATATTTTGAATATATTATAATGTTGTTGTTGTTGTTATCTTATTCAACCGCACTAATTTGGAATTTCTTTCCTTTTTGATAAACAGCAATCATTCGCTGGCATACTAAACAAAGTAAATGTATGACTGCGTGTGTGTGTGTGTCTGTAACTACCAACTAAATTTATGTGAAAACTTTCAACTTTGCTTAATTTATTTATTTTGTATGTGTTGAAAAACACTCCATCAACCTTTCTTTTATAGTTTCAAGTTTTTCCTACACACACGAATACTTACACACTCACAAATATATTTCTTGAGGGTAGAAAACAAACAAGAAAGAAAGAACAATTTGTTTTAAAACATACGGTCGGCCTATATAGAAAAAGTTTATTTCCAACACTTGACATTTCCATCTTTCTCCTACACACCAATGATTCACTTAATCTAATAAAATGCAAATGTAGTTGAATGTAGAAGATGATGGAGTTATTATCAAAAGATAGATGAACTAAATAATCCTTAGAACTGTACAAACAGCAGTTTTTCACTCTATCTTAAAATTACTTGTACCCTGTATTAATGTGGACACTATGAGATCAGTAACAAACTCAAATTAAAGTCAACTAATGAAGCATTGGTACAAATTTCGGTATGTTGGTAGTAGATGTTCTTAGTAGAAAATATCCATTAAATAAATATAATAAAATAGAAAATGGTTTTCTGCTAAAAATGTCTAAGTCATGGCCGTTGAAACAGTTTTTTTTTTGTCCTGGGCGGAACCACACTTCCCACCGTTGTAGTTGTGGAGGGTATTTAAGGTTTGGCCTTAGCCAAATTTATTTTAGTCTTACTTGTTTTTTAATAATGTAGGGAAACATAAAAAGCGGACGTAGGGACATTTTTGAATTTTTTTTTGCAAAAAACCTTTTCAAATGAAAAAAAAACTATACATTAAATTATTTATTAAGGTATGGTTGGCAATGCTGTCAGCTGGACTAAAAAGTTTTACGTACACGTTCATGACTTATGTAATAATCACTTGTATACGACGTGTGTATGTGTCTATCACAATTATCAAACATTTTAAATTTGAACTAATTACATTTTGAATGCTGTTGTTTGTAACAAATCTTTCTCCTTGCTTGCTTGCTTTTAAATCCAATAGAAATGTGTCTCATAACAAAGTTAAATTCTTCAAATGTGTCACACAAACTTTTCCACAAAATCTACACAATTAAACTCTATATACATGGTGTATATATGTAAAGCCATGTTTCCATTTCTATATCTTTTAAGTGATTTAAGTTTCGTCTCACTTAACAAGTGGAGTCTTAGACTTTGGCTGTTTCTCTCTCTGAAAGCTGGTCCTTGTCATTTATATACCTGAAGTGATTTGTCGCTTTATAATGAGTTGACTTGAGAGAAAAGTTACCGTAAATAATATTGTTGTAAGTAGCAGCAAAGGTAAGTGTGTGTGTGTGTGTAAATATTTCAAAGAATATTTTATGGAATTGTCAGCTGCAGTTTGTTTGTTACTGTCGTACGTTTTTATACCTTTTTAGATAAAAAATTTACTTAATCAAGTTTTTAGCAGCCAGATGAAGAAAACTTTGTATAAAATGTCTTTTTCACGTTCGCTCTTTCATGTCTACTAACTACTCAACTATCAACTTAAGCTTAAGGCCATCATCACCATCACTAACCACCACTACCATTAAAAATTGCCAACCAACTTCCATGTACTATAGTGAAGTAGTGAAAAAAAAAATTGATTTTAATAACTGATTAAAAGAGGAAGCAATATTTCCCAAGGGCCAACAGAGAGACCGCCTATCATCAGAGTACACAAAAAAGAGCAAATAGACAAGTCAGGAAAATGTGCTTAGAAACAAGACAAGAAATAAATGAAGGACATCATTTCATAATGCAAACGTCCGTTTATTGTCCCATTGAATAAATTAATAAACAAACAAACATTATTGTTGATGTTGCACCATGGTGATAAAGAGAAAAGCAGAAAAAGGACCGCGAAATCATCATTCATGGTTGGTGGGTAATGATAATTGCAAATGAAAATGTTTTTCCAATCATTTGATGATAAAAAGCATAAAAATAGTCAAGCCCAACCACGTAATACCCTACATCAATTAGTTGCACAAATTATGCTACAATAAGTTTAATTAATTAAAGGCGCCTTTTAAGTCACTTCGTGAAATATCTGTTATATATAAAGGGATTCCAAAAATGGTCCCATCGAGTTCAAATATGTCACAATCAATTATTAAGCTGATTAACTTATAATCACCCAAATTTGTTGAAAAACATTAAGAAATACGATTTCTCGTCATATAAAGACTTATTTCATATTAAAAAGTTATATGAGGAAGAGTTCTAAATTAAGTACAATTTGGTTCAAATTTGTTTCAGCTAATTATTAAACTAATTAACTGTTCTTCACAAAGTTTGTTAAAAAATATTAAGAATTGCAATTTTTTGCCATATAAAAACTTTTTTTATATTTAAATCTTATGAGGAGAGAAGTTTTAAAAATAGTCCAATTCATGCCATTTTTAATTATGTACCTCTTCAGATAAATATATATATTTGTACCAAATTTTATAGAAATATCTCAACAAATGCAGCCCGTAGCTTGTACAAATTTCCATGGACTGACGGATGGACATAATTAAATCAATTCAGATTTTGATTTTGAATCCTTCGGTATAATTGTATAATGTATGTAGCATTTGTCGTTTACATCAGAGTAACAAACATCCTTACCCACTTAATATACCCTTGGTTACAAGGCCAAGAGCAGATTATAAAAACGAGCTACTGATGATAAAAACCATTGCCAGTAAACGCGAAAATGTTTGCAAATTAATTTTCCACATCGTCAACATTACCACAACCAGGCAAGCCGTCGGTCAATTCGTTTAGAGTTATTTGTGGTGCTGGGAGATTGATTCAAAAATGTGTCGTCCATTACCACCCCCACCAACAAAACATGATGTAGCCGCGCTTAAGCGGTATCATTATTATCTGGTTTAGTGTATGATGTTAATTAGAATGTTGCTTTAGAAATTTAATAAAAAAATTTATATGTATACAGAGTAAGCGTATTGAATATAAACACAAAAATACATTGTCCAGAGTAGTGACGTTGACTTGTTGTAGCCATTATTTGGAGGTTGCATAATATGTGCGACACATTGAGTTATCACTTTTAGCCAGCACACTAATGAGAATTATATCCCCATTACCCTCAAACATGTAAAATACTCAAAGTAATCAAAAATGTTGCCACTGCGTACATAATTCTAATTTTAACACCATCAAATGTTACAATATCACAATGCCCTCATGGAAGGTGGCTGAGTATTAAGAGACATTTGGTGTAAATTGAAAATAATTTTTTCCGTCTAAATAGCTAATAAATTACAACAATTACTCGTAAGCTTTTATTGTAATTTGATCAAAAACTATTTACACAAATATACACACACACGATGCTTATAGTGTTCCTTTGGAGAATACATGTGTTTCTTATGTTTCTTATACGAAAATTTTGTTTACTTACTGGTTTTTATTTTTTTTTTTATTCCTACGCTTTTTTCATAAGATACAGGGGTGTACTAAGTTTATTGTTTCATCAGAAACACCCAAAAGTAGGCGTCTGAGGATTTGTATTTACATACAGGTTTGTCCATATGTCCGTGTGTCTGTCTCTTGTTGGCATTCTCACGAGCATAAATTTTAAAATATTAAGAGTAAATTTCATGTTCTAGTTTGTGCAAGCAGAGCACTATGTAAGTAAGAAAAAATCAATCAAAAGCCACGCCCACAATGTACAAAAAAATATTTATCTGTTGCAAAAATTTGAGCTATGAATTTGAAATTCAGTATAAATATTAATAGTGAAGGCATACCTGAATGTGCCAAAAAAAAGGCGTGGTTGCATAACACACCCGCCCACAATTTACAAAAAAATGCTTTCCACGTAAAACTCTAAATAATAAAATAAAATAAATAAAGATGTAATCAGGTACCTGCCACGCCCATTGTTTGTACATACATGCAGAGGGTATGTAAGATTTGTGCTAAGCCAAACTTTCCATTCGCCATTACCTTATACAATATTAAAGAAGTTTTACCCAAGTGTGCATTTCACTTTGAAGGCATTGATGTCTGCAGTATTATCTGCTAAAACATGTGTGTTTTTAAGAGGATTGCTTGAATTTTCCTTTTTCTTTTTTATTTGTACTCTTCCTATGCTTCTTTGGCAACTTGCTTCAAACTTCTAAGCAGATTATGGTTGTTAGTTTAGTTTTCTATTCTATTCAATAAACACAAGTTGTTGTCGATTTATTTTTAACACACAACACACGATTAACAAGATTAACTTTGTGATTGTTATTGAAAAAGAAGAAAAGCAACAATACGTCACGTTTCGCACATTTTCTTAGGTATGGGAGGGCATGGCAATGGGTATGATGTACAAGATTGAATGTTGAGCAAATGCTTAGCAATTAGCTTTAATGAGATGCTGAACAGTAAAAACCAAGTGCTAAAACAATTAGTATGCATGGCAAGCTTTACCTCCTCCAATCCTTCCCTATCCATGACTTTGAAAGTGTAAACTTGGTCTTAATGTTTTCAGCATTTCGACATTAGTATCGATTAAAAGCTTATTCTACAGCATTTAGTTTAAATAGTTCAGTTATAGTTACGGGTCACTGTCACATAAAAGTCATATCGTGGAAAAACGAACAAAGATTTTTAAAATGGTTTCATCTTTAGACTAAAAATATAAACATCTACCAATGGGAAGTATACTAAATTGGACATTGAACCCGTGTTTGGGAATTTTTAAACATGTTTCTTCATTGGGGGAAATTTTCTATATCCGGGGCGTAAAATCAGCGCTAATCATGCATTCATACGAGAAATCTCCTGAATGCCGAGCTCTAAAAATTAATAATAATAAGTACGAGAACCTGAAAGTATATATATTATTAATCAGCATCAAAAGCTTAATCTAGCTATATCTTAAAAACTTTAAATTTTCTTTATAAAACACAACACAATACGATACTTAAATATTGTTAAAAGAAAAAAATCAACAAAAACTTCACTTCTACAGTATCTATCAAACAAGCTTCATTTCACAATGAAGTTCAATGCACATCAAGAGGCTGTTATCAATTTTATATAAAACGTATACAACAATAAAAAATACACCAACAACATACAACAGGAAAATATTTCATGTTCACTTTGGACGATTGAATGAATACGATAATGATGTACTGAACGGTAGCGATGAATAGCTCCAAAAATCAAGACACAGTCTTACAGTTAACATTGGACTTGAATTACACAATATTTTCTGTACGACTATGTCGCGATAAATGAACGTAAATACTGCTTCATTGAGCCAGCCAACTCATACTCCATGGTAATGCTTACATCCGGTTATAATATTAGTATGAATACAAAAGTATTTTCATACGCTGCACCACTTCTACCAAAACTATTTATTAAGTTTGTGCAGATGCTTGTGAAAATTCTACACCCGTTATTTAATTATACCGATCGATTCAAGATCAAAATCTGACTTTACCCGTGTCCATATCTACGTCTGCCTTTTCATATATAATTATCCTTAAGTTGCTACAAGGACATGGTAGGGTACTAAATAGGCGGGGTTGACCGACTATAATATTTTCCCTTGTTCGTACATGCAAATGTGTTTCACTTTGTAGTTTCCCAACAAACAATATAAACGCATGTACCTGACTTTTTGATTCTCTTTTCCATGTGAAAGCAGGATCAACATGCTTCGGGGTATATATTGCATATATATTTTGTAATTATTGAGCAATGCCAATAATTTCATAATCAAGGGAAATTAACATTCGTATCAGTTAACAATGGCATCAACCAGACAGGTGGAGGAATTTTATAAATTATACACACATCAATGCAATACATTCTGTAGCGCTTCATCCATACAATACGTTACCCGAGCTTCTGTTCATCATTCTAAACCTCAGTATAAGCAGGTACAAAATGCTTGGCCCTAATTAGTGGGGATTAACGTCTATTGTAAGCATATAAATATCTAAACAATAGACCCCGTCTATTTACCTAAGGTCGCTATTAAAATCTAGGAAAATATCTCATTGCCACAAAGTATACAATTGTTAAAGGAAATGACAAATGGTACGGCCTAACCGACCGAAACAAGTCTCATCTATACTGTGTACCGTTCGAATTGGAATAAAAATTTCAAATGGATTTAATCTTGCCCATCTGTCTATCTTGTAATCATCTTATAAAGCCGCAATGTATGATGACGCAATTTATCGCAGAGTGTGTACAGCTTTTTAGGATATCTCTTCAAATAATGTTCTATTTAAAATCAGAATTTTATTTGCATATTTTTGAATTTATTCAATAAAATTTTGTGAAGAGAAGTCAATAATTAGTAATGATAAATTTGGAACTAATAGAACATTTTTTGCAATCCCTTCCCATATAAACGAATAAATCCATTATATAAAGGTTGTCTTTATATGACGAAAAATCGCAATTCTTGATATTTTTTTAACAAAATTTCGTGAAGAATAGTTAATTAGCTAAATAAGACGTTCAGCCACATTTGAGTCTGATCGGTATATTTTTAGAATCCCTCCCCATATGACACTCTAATATGGAAGAAGGGTTTATATAACGAAAATTTCTACTTCTTAATATTTTTTTAACAAAATTTGGTAATAGTTGATCAGCTTAATAATTAGCTATATCAAATTTGGACCATATAATGATATGTCACGAAATTACTTATAAAGCCAATCCCTCTAACCAAACTAGTTGTAATATAATTTGTGGTGTAGAGTATTAAATGGTCCTGCTTGACTGATAATGACATTTTCACTTGTTTTATTTGTTTTAGAATACAAGCTCCTCCGGTCACTGACAATATTTTCTGTCATATTGATAGCTTTTGACTTTTAAGAACATTTGCTTACTTATGAGCCGTAAGGTATTATTATTCGGTAATAGTAACATGCCAAATCAATTTGTTAACTATTATTGAACAATACACCCACAACAACTAAGTAATCAGATACGATAAGGATAAGCAAATGCATGACTGCAGCTGCTATTGCCGGTTGCAAGTGGTGATTTGTAGCAAACAAACGAACTTTGTCAAATACGTGTTTGCTTCCGGTTGTCATTGCACGTACGCACATATAGGTATTAAGCTATTACGATAAAAGGGTTGGGCTGACACTTTTTCAACCCACCCTCTTCATCCCTCTCTCTTTCTCTTCCTAACTATCTTTCCTCTTAATGATATGACAATATTATCGGTGAGAGCTCCAACAATGAAGTTATATCGAACATGTGACAATGCCATTCGTGCAGCCCCCAAACAATATTGATTTGACTTTATAGTACAACAAAACCACATCCGCATACTGAGCATACAGGCATGCATGTTTATCACGTCAAAGCACAAACTCAAAGGTTTAACATAACAAATAAACATACATACATACCATATCTTCATCATACCTACTAAGCACAAAACTTATATGTAATATAAAAAAGTTGTAGTTGATTGTGAATATAGAATATGTCATATTTATACCGCATCCTTTCTTTCTTTATTTTTTTTTTTACCTGACCTTGTTACTCTTTTAGAGCTACACCCATCCATCACTTATTTATTATACATTATAAGCCGAGAGATAATAGTATCATGATATGTTTATACCCTCCACATTAGATGGGGGTATATTCACTTCACTTGCAACTGACCATACCAAGTATAAATATTCTTGATCAGTACTAAAAACTAAGTCAATCTCCGTGCATCTGTTTGTTAATAGCGTTCTCACAAAAAGTAAATTTTGAGATATTGAGAACTTTTAGTTTTTGCACGCACATTGCTTTATAAAATGGGCAAAATTGGTTAAGAGCCACGCTCACAATCGACAAAAAATTCTCCTAGAAAGTTGGAATTTGGTACACACATATAATTACCCCATTTATCGATGAGCCAAAAATGAGCGTAATCGGGCAAAAGGCACGGCCACAATTTACAAAAAACCCCATAAAGAGGAAAAGTCGACTTTCAAGCTGATGCGTAATACACCATCAGAAGGCGCAATCATGAACCTGCCACGTCCACCTTTTGTATGTAGATATGGAGTGTATTTCAAATTTAACCTAATTCAAATTTATTTTTTTTAAATATAAAATATTTTTTTTAATAATAAAATATCATCAGAAGCTGAGCAGGGCTATAACTTGACTTATTACAAACACATACTGTGTCTGCTGGATATGAAAATAAGATGTGGACGCCAAACTCACAGAGATAGCCAAACAATCAACAAGCCAACTGCGGTTGATACCACCCATAATACAACACATATGTACTTTATATTATAACATCATCAGTAACTATGGCAACCCAAGCACATCAGGGTGTTTTTTTTTTTTTTAATATTGAATACGTTGTCATATGACAGTTATTGTTCAGTATTTGCATTCAATATAAATGTCAACAACATACTCGTATGTGCACATTAGGGTGCTTCATATATTACACGTAAATAATATAATAAGTGAAAGTTTATATTATGTAACAAAGATTATGGCAAAGAAACTTGGTACAATGTTACTTAAACTTAATTTTGTAAAGTTTTGTTTGTTTGATAGATTGAAGTTATATTTTAGAAGGAAAGCCCGATTTTTATCTTAATGCATCTAAAAAAGTCCTCTCTATGTACAGGAAAACATTTTTGGTCTCACCTCCATCAATAAAAAAAAAATCGAATTGCAAAATGCACCTATTTATACATAGGCGTGGTAATGTATCAAGTGCATCGTCTAGGTAAGTGAAGAAAAGTTCGATCTTGTTATCTTGTGATCGAAATTTTATTTGATTTTGGGATGTAAATTTTTTCGTTATGGTATGATAATATTTAATGATTAAAAATATTTTTAAGCTATTAAATATTTAATCTTTATTTTCCATCTATACCTAGCTTTAATTTAACACGAAATATAAAAATAGGTGCTCCAAAAACTTTCAACCGAAATAATAAACTTACCAGGAATATAAACAGCTAATTTGGAAAAGTTTCATCTAAAATAATAACATCTACCTTCTAGCGAATAGTCTAAAACATTTCATGATGAATATGGTGGAGGTGCTAGCTTGAAATTAATCATTTAAAAAGTTTATGCTCAAGGACTTCAGGAAACCAAAATTTACTGCAACGAACTGCCTTAACAATAGATTACAAGTACATATTGTTTTCTAGCGAATTTATATTCAGTTTTTGCTTAATTACAAAATGTCAACATAGTTTTTTCTCTTTTCACCTTTAGCAAGGTAAATTATTTAGGCTCTTTATTAAATTTCTATAATTATGAAAATCGAAATTAAACTTTTCAGCATAATTTCAAATTAAATTTAATTAATATGGTTTTGGAATTAAAATCTTCACATAATTATAATTAAAATAAATCGAAACTAAGTAATGATCTCATATAACCATGACAACCATTAAAGCCTAAAATCTTCTGTCCTTTTAAAACTAATAGCTTTTATGTTCATATTTTTATAAGTTCTTTGTACCATACCTCCATGCCTCCTAATGAACAAAAAAGATTTTTTGGGCAGAATCCAACTTGTAATTTGAAAAATATATATTAATAAGCATAATCAGATTTGTGCCCCGCCCACTTTTTGTGTATAGATATATAGAATATGTAGAATATGTTCTGAGCTATATTTATTTTATTATATCTTTGAATGCATTTTTAAGAATCGACAACCCATCCCCGTGGGCGTTGCCTATTTAGCATAAATAATTTTTGGAAAGCTTTTAAAATTACAAAATGTTACCTTGTCTTTTATTAAAACGACTTGGAAAAGAAAATGACGTAAAATGTTAAGGTTATTAATGTTCTGCAACCGTCCACCCTTCAACTATTGCTACACGTTACGTTAAAGAACTTAAAACATTGTATATTTATGAAACACTTCTTCCTCATTTCTTCTTCCTTCTTCATTTACAAGTTTTGACAAGTTATGTAAACTTTAGAAATCGAATAAAAACCACGCCACACCGCCTGCCCTACCCGTCCGCACATACGTGTATACGTATATACCACGAAAAATGAAACGTTTCAATTAAAATGCAGTAACTTAGTTGGTGAAGAAAACTAATTACTTTCGTGATCTCATTGAGATATACTTTTTTTTATCATCATCATATTATCTTTACACAGCATCTGTTGCTGTAATAATAGATGGAAGTGAGCGAGAAATTTAGCTTCCGCTGTTATAAAACGAATATTGTATAATTAGGGAAATTGTATATTTTCGGAAACTGAACTGTATTTAATCCCTTTCAGCTATCTAAAACCTTTACAAGTTGGTGTAAAATATGGTTTTGTGAGGTTATGTAATAAATAAAATATTCCATAAAGTTTTAAGCAGTTTACATCTGAGTCTATTGTTGGTCAAGGCTTAACATTTGTTGCATAATAATTCAACTAATATCGGCTGCCAGACGAGTGTATAAACTACTTAACTAGTTATTATAATCTGACGTTAAAGTTTTTTAAATATTATTAAAGATTTTGTGGCTAAAATCTGTGAAAAATATTCTCATATGTCGAGTTTTACGTTTTGATGGCTTCCTAAGGGCTCTGAACCTAATCTCACTTTACCTTAAGTATTTATTTATTCGTTATATATCATGAAAATATTTCAGGGGAGATATATTTATAGTTTTTTCTTTTTAATTAAAAAAATATTTATTATTTATTAAAGTATTAATGATTCGTTCTAAACTGTTTAAAAAGTTTTACATCTTATTAACAAAATTTCTCTTTGCTCATTGTGACAGCCCTTCTAACCATCTTTTAATTAGTATGAAAAAGTTAAATGGTAGTTAATAGAATTCTTTTCAAAATGTTATCATTTCATTTTTTCTTTATAGTGTCAAACAATTAGCTCCAGAATAAGTATTAAAATGGAAAATGCCGACAACAAAGTTTATTTTCAAAAACAATAATTAAGATATACGTGATAAATGACAAGGGTATAATAAAATGGGTGTAACAATAAAAAGTGAGAAACAATGCGACCTCACATTAAAAATGTTTTTTTTTTTTTTTCTTAATATATTTTTAGTATTTACAAAATTTGGTCGAAAAACACATCTTCACAAAGACGTAAAGAACTTTTTGTTTTATTTAATCGGTGTAGCATTTAATAAACTATTGAGGGGATGCTTCTGCAAAGTATTGTAAGTTTATTAATTGCTATAAAAGTTTTTGCTGTATGTGTAGTGAATTTACGAAAAAAAGAATTTTTTTAGTCATTATAAGAATACCGACGTCGTTACATGTTGCTCATGAATTTAGCTACGAATCTAAAAAAATGTCCATCCGTCCGTTTTATTTTTATTAACTTTACAAATAATATAAAAGCAAAGACTTGTAAAAAGTCCTTTATATTAATATTAAATTCCTTTGAACATATTTTACTAAAATATTAGCTTTTATTAAAGAAACTTATTCATACATTCACAAAATGCTTATATTAGAGATGTAATATATTTTTAATCAATACTTTGCCCCAAATTTTGTTAAAAACTTTATATTTGAAATTTCGCATATATGTATGTGTAATACCCGCTTCACTTATATATATTAAAAATTTGCTTTCATCGTAGGAAAGTTATACGAAAACTTCTAAATTTAAAATGGACGGAGAGACAAATAATTTTGTCCATTTAAACAAGAATTAAATTAATTAAAATTAACGACTTTAAATATAAAATTTTACATATATCACCAAAAATTATGGCAGAGAAAAAATTTTCAAATATTCGCGTTCCTAGTAGGAAAATTATATAAAAAAGTGTTAAATTTAAAAAGGACGGATGGAAAAATATTTTTTTCATTTAAACAAGAACTAAATTAAATAATTCAAAAAACTAAGGCTTCGACCAGTCTTAAATAGAGTAAAGTCGAATTCTACAAGGAAATTGTAATTTTGGACCAATTTTGGTCTCTTTTACCCGATCCCGGTTATTTTTGCCAGATAATTAGAATAATCATAAATGAGTTTAGACTTTGTAGCTTTACTTTTGTGACTGGGAAACACAGTTTCAATATATGGACATACGGACAGATATGTGAAAATCGTTTTAGATTTTAATGCTTATGCTTTCTAGGGTATCTGAAACCTTGCAATTAAAATAACAAACGCCACCTTGTGCGAAGTGTGAGATAAAAATTTAAGAACAACTCTAACAACAACTCTAATCATTGTCGTAGTTATTGCATGAAGGATTGTTATGAAAATATTGTCTTGATATATATTTTTAAACTATAAAACTTGGATTTAATTTTTTTTAACCATAAGTTTTTCTATATACTTAACGTTTAATGACGCGTCTATTACAAAATATTTAATGCGAACACTTCAAAGCAACGTTTACACTTATTTCATTAAGTGTTCAAATGAACAGAGAAATCCTCAAATATTATATATGTATCGATTTCATTAGTGATGTCAGTTTCAGCAGATTGTATTTAATCTTTTTTGCGTGTAATTATTTAATCCCTTTACGCGAGTATAAATCATCAATTAAAAGCATATTGTTATGATTAATTAATCACGACCATAACACGATTATTGACAATCAACGATTAACGATACTTCAGATTTCAAATTTATACACATTAACATAATATTGCATTGTACGTGGCAATATTAGAATTACTTTATAACAAGTAACTGTTTTATGTTATATACCACAAACAAGCACTTATTTATCACATAATATAAATATATAAGATTTAATAGCTAATATACTCGATACCATAATAGAATTGGTAAAAGATTTTTGCTTACATGTCTTTGACACAAATTGGTGTGAGTCATGACTAGTAGGGTTTACATTGATTCTTTGATTTGCTTACCTGCAAAATATAGAAAAAAGAGAAGATGAAGATATGTGGAAAAATGTAAGCAAGTCTACAACACAAACTAAAACTAAAACATTAAGACAAGATTCTTTAGATTGTTACACGTACATGGAATTACGCAACAAGCCACACTTATTTAATAATGTATGCATATGAATGATATTTGTATGTACTTTTTTTATTTTTAAGAATTACCTGATGTCCTGAACATAAAGCACCATTGGGTACGCGCACACGAAACGGACTGTGTACTGGACATGAGGTGCGCGGACCCCATCTTGATGATGCAGCAGCAGCACCACCACCACCCTGTATTGAGGTGTTACTTAAGCTATTTGAACTATACGGATTGAAGATAGACGATGGTAGGGGCAAGGGAGTTGAAGAAGCTACAGAACTGGGATTCAAACTTAGTGTACTAAGGCCACTCATGCTGCGATAATGACCGCCACCAGAAAGCACATTGTCACCCGGCGCTAAAGAAAGGCCGCCCAAAGAAATGTGTGATCCGAGTAAGCCGACATTGTGTCCGTAACCACTGGTGCCACCACCACCACCACCACCACCAACACCAACTCCACCACCACCGGACATCAGCGACTGTGGTGTTATAGTGGTCATACCTAAATGGTTGTTGTGATAACACATTCTTCCCGGTGCCACCGGTATGGTGACTCCACGATTTCCAATATTTGTCGACGACCATTGTACACAGCCACCGCCGCCGACGACTCCGCTGCTATTATTGCTATTGCCTACTACTCCTACTCCCGTTAATGCTGTTGCCCCCGCCGCTGCTACACCCGAGTCGCGTCGGAAATGCGCTATGCTATGTGAATCGAAATAGTGATCCACAGCAAAACTGTCTTGGCTACCAGAGCATTGCAATCGGTGCGGTGGCGGTGGAGACGACTGACGAGAGTAAATTTTTATTTAGTCACCGGCTCGATCGTTTGCCTATCGTTTCTAATATAACACGTATAACTTCCACTATTACGTTAACTTTATTTCCTCTACCAAATTTTAATGACACAATTGATTACAAATAAAACCGTTTATGCGATAATTCGTTATGTTACGAGGTGTTGTTCCAAGGATATCAACTGCTAACAACGATGAATGGTACTTACGCACCAATTGTTCTTTCTAATTGAATGTTATTAACGTTATAATTACCACTTAGTATTCTCCCTAATTTAAATTTATTTTTTAATTTTTAATTTTCTTTTTATTTATTTGAAATCTTTCAACAATATAAATGTAACAACAGTAACGAATAAAACTAGCTCAACAACTATGCAATAATTTATACACCCGGGTAAGAGTGTTCTACAGATAGAGACTATTTTTGGATGTCGTTAAGATTATAGGTTATAGAAGAAGAATGAGGAGTACTTAATGTTGAAGTTATTGTTATTTTTAGTTAATATTTCCTTTGTTTAATGCATTAACAATGATTTGTTCGAATATAGTTAAGAGTTGTAAGTAAATTTTTTTCTTTTTTTTTGGAATTTTCTATGTGTTGATATATATGGTATATAATTGTAATTATTGTTGTTGCTTTAAATATTTTAATTAACTTGATTATATATGATTTAATTTTTTATTTTATTGTTTTATTTTACATTTTTAAATCAATATTTCATTTATAGATGATCTTCTGATTGTAGTTTAAAATTATTTAAAGGACTCTCTAATTAGCTTAGCTTAGTACCATAACAATTTAGTTTAATTTTTGGTATATTTTTAAATTTAATTTAATCTTTTTAATGTCAATTCAGAAAATTAATATAATTTTTTTTTAATTTTTATCTAGCATGCGATTTTTTTGTTAATGGATTCGTTTATTATTATTTTTTTTTATTCTGCAATTATAATACGAAAAAAGCAAACTTTTAATTAGTTTTATATTTCCAACTTAAAAAAAAACATAAAAACATAAATTCTACGAAATTTAAAAAAAAAAATGTAATGCTTTAGTATCCAAAATTGCTTGCGTAGTTCGGGCTAAAAAACAGAACTCTCAGGGGCATCATTTCAACTTTTATAATAAAAGCGATAATTTGAGAAAAAAATAAACTGCATTCATGACATAAAGTATATAATTAATCACACAAACCATTACGTTTAAATCAAGTCGGTTTTATGACTATCCAGTACATGTAGGATATGTATTAACTTTTAAAAACTTTATCATTTAAATTCTTGATTAGTTTAAATTTAAATTCAGTTTTTAGTAATGCCGTTCATCTTCGTCTCTGACATTTTTAATATGATAATACAAATAAAACCACTTTTGTTATTATTCTGTCATTCTATATCTTATGAAATCTCAAAGTATTGAAATGAAATGAAAAATGTTTATAATATGTACAAGATAGATGTGATAGGAAACACAAGTTACTACAGACATGACATAAAATTATATTTAAAAACAAACAAAAATAATTTGGCTTAGAACAAATAATACCATCCACTTTGATACACAAATATCGGGCGTGGCATGCTTCTGACGACGCTTTCTAATACTATACGTATTGTATATAACCTTACGAGTAAGATACCGTACCAAATAAGCCTTTACAAAGACGACCCCACCCACAATGATTGATGGATTATTTATAAGTATTTTCATAAAATTTTTTATTTCAAAACTCGGATAAAAAAAGACTATTAAATACTTTTTAAAAAGATGGGCGTGACTATCAAAAAATTGCGCTTTAATTAAATGAAATCCAAAAAAAATGGGCTGAAACTAACTAAAAGTGCCTGCACATAATTTTACCCCAATATCGCTCATAAGCGTCCCAACAAAATACGGACGCACGGACAGATAATGATTAAATATTTAATACATTCTAAAATCTTGAGTGCTTTTCCGAATGTAGTAAAATGGAACAACAAACTTAGTATACTTTTCTTTTTTTTTATACATATAAAGGGAATAAAAGAAAACAAGAAGCACCATAAAACCAACACGATGGAAAGGTTTTAAAACAGATTAGGTTTATAGGTGGAAGGAATTACATTCTCTTACCAAAGATATCATAAAAGATTTGCATAAACTGTTGGAAATTTTTGAAAGAATTTTCCAAAAGAATACGAATAGTTGTAGAATCTGAATTGGATAAGTATTGAAGTTAACTTTTAGTTAAATTCAAGACGAACGAATGAAAACTTATGAAAAAGCAGAAAACTTTCTAAAAATATTTCGACAAAACTTCTTTATTTAATAAAATACTTAAAGGGTATTTATGAATTTGTCAAAACTTTTGCAACAACCGAATGGGGGCGTCTGAATACCTGCAACGGTATTGAATACTGAGTCGATTTAAATATTCAATTTTACTTCTAAACTACATAAGATCTATTAACATGTATACTTTTTGGATATATCCGATATTTTCAAAAATAAAAAGTCTCTCTCTGTAATACTCTTTTTATTAAAAGTAATGTAAAAAAATGTATGGATTTTTAACGCCGTAATTCTTTTAACGCGATATTTGTATGCCACCCGGAAAACCTACCGATGAACTTTCCTTTGATAAATCTAGCACAAATTTTTCATAAAAATGTTTTAAAACTCAACGTTTCAACGTCAAACCTTCAAATATATTGTCATCAATTTTCTTCAACCAAATTATACCGTTTTAATCTTAATATGAAAAAATGTTCATTTCAAAAGGACTTCAATTCAACATTAACATTAATTAAAACAGACATGCGAATATATCAAGAAATACATGGTATGGGCAACATTAATAATTTAATAATATTTTGTGTTCTATATATATTTTCTTTAATCACAACACCACCCAAATAATATTAATGACATTTCAGATTGAAAAACGCTTTTCTCTCTACACTCTGAATAAATATGTGTAAATTTGTGTCACACATTATGAAAACCATTAAAGAATTGCCAACCGGAAATTATTGTATCTACTTGAACGTAAAACTTTACCATAAATAAAGAAACGACTGTAGCAACAACAGCCACAACCAAAATCACTAGAAAACGTGAACACTCTGTACACGATTGTGAAAAGAGAGATAAAACAATAAAATCATTTTAATGTATGAGCCTATAATGTATTGGCGGTATAATAATTCCTCCTCTCTGTTAAATGACAGAACACTTATCTGCCACAAGATAATTGCAACGATTTAAAGAGAAGTAAGAAAATTGGGGAACAGTGGGTTTTTTCAATTTCCTTCACAAAGAAGAAACGATAAGTGATGTTAAAAATTCGCTAAAGTTATACAATGGATTCATTGAGTTAATTTCAACTTTAATTGAAATATTAATTATGTAAAAAATTTTAATTACTATTATTTTAATATTTTATGTACTTTTTCTTGATTTTAATGTAAACTTGCTAATTTCTGAAAAATAATTTATAATTGGCAAAGATTTCCATTTCACTGAATCAACCTAGAAATGTCTTTAACCCTAAGGGTCACAAATGTTATGATTTTTTAAACTATCCACATAACAAGAAGGTCCTTAAGCGTAAATTAAGTCCGTCAGTTCATCTACCATATATAGGTAATGACGTTTTTAACTCAAAAAGTCGCAAATGTTATGATATCTTAAACACTTCATATTAGAAGGACGGCCCATAAGTATAAATGTAAAAAAATAAATTAAAGAATTGTTTTAACTCACTTTCAAACATCAGTCTTAAATAAAAATATATTACTTATGAATTATTATTTTAACTAAATTATGTAAACACCTAAGTTTTACTATAAAAACTTATCCAACAATCGTAAACACTTTTCCTTAGTACCATAAATTTATGCTGACAACTTCTTTCTAAAAAACTAATAAAATGTCGACGTTTCATATTAATGCCACTAGTTGCGAATCAGCCATATACCAAATACCATAAACAGCACATAATGGGAATGCCGTAAAATTAGGAAAATTTATTTTTCAATTCCAACTCGTCCACACTATAAATTTGCCAAACGATGTACGTGACTCATAAATTATTTGAAGAAACATATGACCGTGTACGGCATACACTTCTTTTCCTAACTGCTTGCCACCAGCATGCACCTACCGTTAATAATCTTCCTAATATCAGCCGCTAAGTACTTTAGCGCGTACGATGGAGGTTAAAATCATAACAACATTTAAGTTTCGCTTGGAAAGTACGCACTTGAGCGCAAAGCCCTTAAAATCCCGCAGTAAAATATGATAAAATCAAATTTAACACTTAACTAGAACTAGAAGAAAAAAGGAAATAC
This sequence comes from Crataerina pallida, assembly GCA_949710015.1. NCBI lineage: Eukaryota > Metazoa > Arthropoda > Insecta > Diptera > Hippoboscidae > Crataerina > Crataerina pallida. Next base: position 8,647,402 of record OX453290.1, read on the forward strand.
ATACAAAAACAATTGCAACAACAACAGCAACATTCTAAAGCCACACAACGATTGTCTGCCCGTTTACAAACTCAGCATGAAAAGTAAATTAAAATTAAGTAAATTTAGCTTAGGACAAATCTTAAATACTCTCCACATTGATATTTTAATGGTGGGTGTGGCAGATATATAGTTACGCCCGAGTTTTACACTGAGTACGATTTTTAAAAAAAGGAGTGACCACGCCCATTTTTACATCGACGGATTAGCTAATTATAAATATATGTATCAAATTTTAACTTTATATCTTTTTTTTGTGGCAGATAAATAGATTTTTGGGCATTGTGGGTGTGGCTCTTGACCTATTTTGCTTAATTTAAATAGCAATAAAAGTATCAGTAGAAAATTACAGCTCAATAACATAAAATTTACAATAATAAAAATGGCAGCAACAGATGGACATGCGGACGGACACATCTAGACCGACTTGGATTTTGACTTTAATCAAGAATATATATACATTGTAATGTGTCTGACACCATGTTCTGGGTGTTGCAAATGGAATGACAAAGTTAATATACCCCTTATGTGTACGGTATAAAAAAAGGTATCTTACTTGAATGCAGAGAAAAGTATTTTCGAGTTGTTTTTTTTTACTTTTCATTAGTTTGGGAAATGTAAAAAACTATAAAAAATCTCTCAATCACACACCTTTCTATATATACAGACATTTAAAGCACATGTTACTGCAACAGTATTTCGAAAAAAAAAGAAAAAGAAGAAAATAAGAATAAAGAAGGTACATAACAGGAAGGTACATTAAAGTGTGATGCTAAAAGCGCAAAAAGTGGAAAAAAACAGTTCTCACGGGGGAAATTAGGGTAAGAGATAGAAACAGGAATACTAGGCACGCAATGTATACAGACACACATACACACACCCATTCACAAGGTTGCATTAATATGCTTGCTTGTTTGTTGGTGTCTCAATGGAGAGCATAAGAGACACTTACGAGGCAACTCTGGATACAAAACACTCACACATTAAAATGGAACGAAAATTAAACTAAAGAGAGAAAAAAAGATTTAAAGCAAACAAACAAACATAAAATGTAGCATCGTACGATACTTACAGCTGCAGCAGCATTCACTGGCATCACCGCCATATATGCTTGATCACGCACACACAGACACACACTCTACAGCAAAGCCCAGTGCTCAAGTGAGTGTAGAAGTGTACGTAAAGGAATCAGTGATGCAATAAATTTCTGTGACTAAAAAAATACGTCCCCGCGAGTAAATACCATCAACCGACGCGATGCTGTTAACAAACAGTTACTTTTTCCTGAACGTGATGCTATAAAGTTATCTTGTTGTTATTGTTGCTGTTGTTGTTATATTAAAATTAAGCTTAGGTTTATATTTGCATTTGTTTTTATATTTATTTGTATATGTCTTTCTGTCCTTGCTGCTGGCGTTCGCTCATTTAAATCTCTTTCATTTCTTATTAAAATCTATGTTTTTTCATTTTATTTATGATTGCTTCGGTTCTTTTATTTGTTTCTTTTTAATTTTTCTTTATTATTTCATTTCAATTTCATTAACGACCTGAGGTCTGACTGACTGATTTTTTTTCATGGTTTCTAGAAGGTTAAAAATTAACATTTTTATACCCAGCAGCAATGTGCGAACTTGTTCGTAACTGTTAAACAGCAAATGCCACATGCATCTTCACTTATACCGATTAATTCAGAAACAAAATCTAAATCGATTTAATCATGTCTGTTTTGGTAAATTTGTCATTAAGCTAGACACGGCATTTTTTGACATATTTCAATGAAATTTGGTGCAAGGACATAATGTGGCCCAAAGAAAAATCCTAATGAAAACGGACCAAATTAGACCATATTTAGAACCTCTCCCCATATAAGATTTTATTATAAAGAAAATTTTGATAAGGCAAAAAACCGCAATCATGAATATTTTTTAACAAAACTTGGTAAAGAATAGTTATTTAGTTTAAAAATAGGCTTAGTCAGGTTTGAACCCTATTGGATTATTTTTAGAATACGTCCCCATACACCGCTCCAATCTGAATTAAATCTTTATACGATGAAAGTTTATAATTCTAAATAAAAATTTGGTGAAGAGAAATTAATTAGCTAAGTAAGAAACTGTAACAAATTTGAACTCAATTGGACTATTTTTTTTTTTTATATATTTCACATAGTGACTTCTATGACAACGCTTCGCGTTTACTACAATTACTCTAACTGTAGCATAAAATGATACCCTACCCTCTGAATAAACGGCCTTGTTCTATGTATAACATTTTCACTAATTATACCTCTTACTGGATGACAACAACATACAAACTTAAATTGCGTTCAATACTTTAAAAATGTCATTGTTTTTTTTTTTCTAGATATTACGTCGGAAAAAAGTTCATCATACGCCCTAGTATATATTGTAGATTAAAAAATAAAAATGATAGAATTTGTAGTTAGAACACGTAGAATAAGTAAAAATTATAAACAACCGATATTAAATTCCATCCCCCACCCCATAGAAGTGGTGGCCGTGGCAAGTAGCTGATTACGTTTTGTACATATAAGTAATACGTATCAACTTATATGACAGATTCGGCACAAAAACGGTTTATTTTAGATAATAAAAATATAATAATGTTTTCAAATATTTAAAGGTATGAAAGTAAAATAAAGTTAATAAAAGATTTCAGCTGGATATTACTTTAAGGTGAATTAAATGGGAAGATGAGGTGCTTTTTAAAAATGGGTCTCGTGAGTGTCGATAAACAATTTCGTACACCTTGTTTTGAATGGGTTATAAAATGCTAGATGGAAAATAAGTATTTATTTATTAACTTATTTATTTATTCTATTCATATTAATATGATAATAATTATAAACAAATACAAATACAACCAACATCAATAATAATACAAAAAATATTTTTAAAAAATTATCAAAAACAAAAAATTTTAAAATAAATATTTAAAAATAGCAACAATAACAACAAATCAAAAATAACACAATAATAAAGAATCTTAAAAACTAAATAGAATAAGTATCAAATTAAAGAATAAATATTAAAAAATAGCAAATATGAATCCGAAAGATTACCAGTACTGGCAAGTTATTTCCGATTAAGCAATTTATAAACTGTTGTCAAATTTTATAACAAATAATAATTGTTGATGTTTGAAAATGTCAACTCATTGAAAATGTCGAAAATATTATAAATTGTATATTCAATAAGCTTGGCAACCCCACACACTTCCTTCCGTTACTACCTACATGAGGCTTAGAGTTAAAGCGGTTGGTTCAATAAGCACCACTTCTTCTCATCAATAATAACTAGAAACTTATAATTTGTGATTGTTACTCTCATTTCTCTATCACTCTCTCCCTCTTTGTTCCCCTCTCTCACCCTCTCTCTCTTTCTCTTTGTATAATTAATGCATGGAGAGTTTGTTGGGGTTTTGTATATACCGTGAGGCTTCAGGCCTAATTATTAGAAATAATTATCTTCGAAAGTTGGACAATTAAAAATGGTGGAAAATGAATACAAAGAAAAAAGAGAATTTGTTAAAATGCAAACAACTCCCACACGCTTACGCTTACTCGCTGGAGAGATATGAAGAAGCGGGGGTAGTAGCAAGCTAAAAAGATAATGACGATGACTCTGGCGACGACTACAAAAAAAAAAAAAAAACTTCCTGCCTGCTGCAGAATGCATCACAATAGATTTTCTTAGAGAGTCTGTCAGGATATTATAGAAAAAAAAAGTTGTTAATTTATTTTAAACTTAAATTTTTTTTAAATCTAATTTTTTTTTTTTATAAAATAATTTAAAAGTAAAACTTTAAATAATATTTTTACAGTTTTACTTCAAACTATTTAATAATTATTCACTTTTTTTAAACTACACTTTGCAGTTTGTTCTTTCATGATTTTAAATATTTGTAAAGTTTTTTTTCGTTACATTTTATAATTCTGAAGTAATTTTTTTAGTTTTTACACCTTTTTTTACTGTTTCTGCATTGTTTTATTTTTTTTTATTTTTTTTTTCTTTTCTTTTGAACCGTGTGCACATAGGATTGATTTGGTGAATGTTTCGTTTAAATGACTTCTGTACCCTTACCAGCCAAGGGCTCGCGTTGTACTGCCACACTTTAATCAATAGCAAAGCACAATTATAGATTCAAATTTCAATTTCTCAAATGAATCTGTATTGAAAAGATGTCTCCCGCTGTTACTGATGAGAATCAGCTCATTAGCAACTTACAGCATCTGCAGTTGGCATCATAGCTTCCTTAATAATAAAAACTATTGCTGACTTGCAGACTATGCGCATGACTGTTTGAAGGTAGCTCCAACACTGTCACATGTTAGAATGGGTTAACTATATAGAATATTTAGCAGTTAAATATGAGAGAGGTGTTGTTTGAATCTGTTTTTGCTAAATCTGTAGAGCGCTCGCTTCATCTCTTTGTAATCATCATCAAACACTCGCCCCTCATCGTTTTTCAATTAATACTAAATATGTTTTACATACCTTTTTATATACATTTATTCTTTAGAGCATCTTTATGCATTTTTTTCAAGTCCTAAACATGCGCACTCACACATGTTTTAACTCTTAGGTATAAAGTGTTCTTTGTATTTTCAATTATAGAGAAAATCATCATGCATGTCATGTAATAACAAAAGAAAATGTTGTGGTCCGTCAAGCCCCCAACCGTTTAATACCCTATAAAGTTTTATTGTATAAATCATTTTAAGTTAATTAACTATTCCTCACTTAATTTTATAAAAAAATATTAAGAAATACAAATGTTCGTCCTATACAGACTTATTTCATATTTCATATAAAGAGAGGTTATAAAGTCAGTCCGACGGAGTCCAAATTCGTTTTAGCCCATTATTAACTTAAATAACTATTCTTCACTTACATTTTCACTCAACTTTGTCAAAAAATATTAAAAATTAAAGTTTCACAACCACAAAAATGTACCTATAAAGTTAAAACTTGATGCACATGTTTATAATTCGACGTATTTTCGTAGACGTATTAATTTGATTTCATAACGGACACTGCCACAATTTAAACTATAACTTTATTTGGCACAACTACAAAAATATACAAACCTATAAAGTTTAAACTTACTATATACGTTTATTATTAAAGAACGCATCGTTTAAGCTTTGATCCTTTAACATTATTTACAAAAAACAACCTTATGTGGCCCGGAATTCAATTAATTGAGTGAAATATAAAGAAAAACATTTAGAAGACGTAAAGCGTAAAAAACCTCATTTGGAACGGAATTCGATTTATTAATTCATACGTAAAAAAATTAACTCTAAATAACGTAATTAGGTGCATTAATAATTAGATACGATCCACGCCTACTGTTTGTACATAAAGGTGAAAGGTATTTAAGATTTGGTTTAAGCTAAAATTAGTTGTTGTTTTTTTAGTTTTGTCATATACAAATTGTATTATTATGCTTTATATTATAGAAGAGTAACGATTAATTTATATGCACAGCAAGTATTATGAAACAAATGATATAAGCGGACCACAGCATCGTATTGCAGGTTTTTCTACCTTCTACTGAAGCCCCACTACTATACTTGACTGTAGCATTCCACTATCAAAGAAAAAAAAATTAAAGCATTAAATAAATATCGTGCTTTCATGTGTAGACACACACACACACGCGCTTATGAGAACGCATATTTTCTACAGTAAGTACATATGCGTTAATGTCAACGTTTCACTATTTCAATATTTCAATAATTTATTCCATTATTAAAATTGTGTTTAAAATATGAAGAAATCGCTAATGTCCCCTTGTTTACAGAAAATGTTAGAAGCAGAAACCTTACAAAACTGAGAGCAGTGCATGTCAAACCATAAGGCAACACGTTGCATGATGGCTGTTGTGGATGATGCTGCTGCATCAACATTCTTATGATGGATTGACTTGGCCGGAAAACTTTTAAAGCACAAATGTACCCTTTATATATACATACAAACACAGACACAAAAACGACAAATTTTAAACGTCAACCGAACATTTGTTTGGTGGTGCGTTTGCTGAAATGGTTCCCAACACAAAGTAAATCATACATTATCACCATCACCAGCCATCAGTAAAATATAAACACATCCATCTCCCACCATAATTGCACATAATTTCGTTACGTATGTGTTGACACAAACGACAGTGTTTGACCCACTCTTGTTTGGTTGCCAGACACCGACACAGTCATTTAGCTGTTTGAGTGACTTAGTTAAGCTTTCCAAGCTTATGGTTGAAAATGTATCCACCCTTAGGCTAAACAGATGAAGCTGCGGTTAAATAGCTAAATCATGTAACTTGGCCTTAGCTCAACACAACTCAACGCAACACAACAGCATTTGGTCTCTTATCCTCATCGCAGATTTTCCCAATGTTTACACAATTATGTATGTATGTAGGTACACGGCCGTTTACTTTGCTACATATCTGCTGTTGAATTGTTAGTCAGGTAGGTATATGTATATATATATATGTGTAATGTATATATTTTTTTCACTCTGCTTACATTGAAGATGAGAATATATCATAAAATGGGAACAAATTGGTTAGATGGCCAGCATATGGAACAAGGTAAAAAAAATGCACTTACATATATACGTTAAAGTAAATATGCACACGTTGCACTTTCAGACCAACATACACACATACAAGGTACTTTTCAACAGCATTCGGACATGCTTTGGTTTCTTTTTAGGGTCCTCTGGTGGTTATACCACCAAAAAAAAAATCGACTTTAACAGCACACATTATCCATGGTTATGTAGTAAAAATGTTGCATAATCAGTCAAGGTCGACTATTTTATATCCTATATCCACTTACTTAATACACAGTCGTACATCCATTTTCTTTAAATAGGATCACTAAAAACAAGTGAAACGGGGCCAAATCAAGGATACCCATCATCATTAACCTCTTCCAAATAGTTAGGAAATAATATCTCAATTTCTTAATGTAAAATTTATATACATCAGATAAGTACTAAGCGATTGGTTTTAAAAATATATAAAAACATTAAATTTTGCTTACACGAAAAGGTGAAAGGTATACCTCCTACAAAAAGTAGGCGTAGCAGATACATGATTATGCTCGTTAACCTTCTAAATAGTCTGGGATAATGGGGTGTTTGTAAAAAGACTTAGACCCACGGACGTACAGAAAAATTTCTTCTTTATATTATAATATTTACATTAACATTATAAATCTTGTGCCTGCCGTGGCCCCTTAGTGCACAAATAACGGTGTGTCGCACTATTTGCTAAGATCTTCTTTATAAGGTTGATTGTTGAGGTAACTGTTTCTTTTTTGCATAAAAAGATGAATTTTTTCCCTAAAGCATTAGAAATTTCTAAAGTAGATTCTTTACCATAACAGTTGACACGTATTGATTATGTAAATAACACACAATGTAGTGTCCCCCAAAAAATTATGGCAAAAAAAACAAAAAACAAGAAAATATTTACAAATGCTTTCTATTAGATAGATTTCTCTGCTTTTTATTTCATGTTATTATAGTCAAAAAAATGGACAAACCTCAACCTAATTATTAAGCCTATATAATACGTACACATGCAAAAGTAAGTAAACAATTTTCTCAGCTTATTAGGAGAATATTCTAACAGTAAATTTCTGTTGGCAAGGTTGTGTGTATATGTAATCAGTTGTGTTTATATTTAAAGGAAGCAAATAAAAAAAAATGTGGCTAAGGCCAAATCTTAAATACCCTCCTCATCTAAGTACAAACGGAGGGCTTGGCAGGTACAAGATTACGCCCTCTAATCGTGTATATATTACGTATTAACTTGCAAGTCGATTATTTTACACTAAATACGGTTTTAATTGTGGGCGTATCTGTTATCTAATCGCGCCCATTTTTAGCACATCGATGTATGGGATGATTATAAACATATTTACCAAATTTCAACTTTATAGGTCTTTTTTTGTGACAGAAATGTTGATTTTGGGCGTGTAGCTTGTAGGCGTGGCACAATTTAAGAGTCTGCCTGCAGATAATCGAAATGTATATAAAAAATTTCAGATCAATATCTCCGAATTTATTACCACGAGAATGCCAACAACAGTAAATGGACGTATGGACATACATACATGTTTAGATCGACTCAGTTTTTGATGCTGATCAAGAATATATATATATATAGTATAAAGTCTTCGACGCCTTCTTCTGAATGTTGCAAATGAAATGACAAATTTAGTATATCATCCATCTTATGCGGAGGGTATAAAAAGGATAGGAGGCCCTGCCTAGTTGTGTTGCGAGCAACCAAAAGAAATTAGAAATGAATTAAAACAAACAAGACCCGCATTTCATTATATACAAATATATGTGTAAGTGTGTGTGTGCCAAGGTTCTGCCATTTATATGGAACATGCCACAAGCTGGTTGCCTGGCTACTTTAACTCGGCCAACATAATCACATGGGACCTGTTGTCGGCAGTGCACTGGTAAACTACTTGTATCTGTAAAGATATACATTAAATAAATGGAATGCCAGTGCATGCAGTGCAGTGCTGGCAGCGATGGTGGGATGAGGTCAACATTATATATTATATCTACACCGTACATATCTGTATGTGAATATGAATTTAACGTATTATAAAATGTTAGTGTTGGCCAGAAATAACATAAGAATTCATATCAAAGATGTAGGAAACGGTTGTATGGGTGATATGTTGAGAAACTATTTCATTGAAAGCTTTCATTTTAACATTCATTAATTTCTATAAACTATTTATAAAGATTTATAATCTTCAAAAATCATTTCTACTTAGTTTACTGATGAAAACTGAAAATTATTGTTAGTTTGTACAGTTATTTGAAACAACATTTTGCCAACTACAATATTGAAAATTAATAATATAGGTTTGAAATATTCTTTTATATTTGCTTAAACACCCCAAGGGGGTGAAACCTACATAGATATCAGCAGGTTTTAAATCAGTTAGTTTTAGATCATGGCAGTGCTCTATGGTGAATTGCAGCGGTGCTCCTCACTTTCCTCCTTTACCTCGACGAAGAGAAAATCGTGAGGCGTCATTCCCTTAAACTTATACAGGTATTTTCCGTGAACGCGAGAGCCGGTTTAATATTGAATGATATTGAATTACTTCCCCAAGTTTCCTCTTTTCACACAAGCTCTACTCATTTCTGCCTGAGCTTATTAAGATATTTCAATGAAATTTGGTACAAGGTCATTTTTTGGTCCAAAGAGGAACCCTGCAGCAAATAGACGGAATTGGACCACTTTTAGAGCATTTTTCCATATAAGGAGGTATCATGATTGTAAGATTTAAATGGCAAAAAATTCTTAAAAATATTTTCTATATGAAAGAGGGATTGATGCAACTAAACTAATTGTGTAGGGTGTTAAATCCTCGAGCTTGACCGGTTATAACAATTTCACTTATTTTATTCACAATGATTGGCAGGTCGTGAGCATCCATGATTTGTTGAAAAGCTCTTTCATTTGTTTTACGTTCAGAAACAAAGAAATGAAGAATACGCTTAGCTTAAATGTCCGCATTACCAAAGAGAATAAAACCCATTAAAAATGTTCTGGTTTGTTAGTTGAAAAGCTAACCAACAACAATGAACCGTAAACACTGATGCACTGACTCTCTCTCTCTCTTTCTCTCTCTCACCCAGCTGGTCGAGGATAATAATTATAAGCCAACAGGAAACAAAGTTTAACATGTATTATGTAAAACAATCAAAAAGGTATGAGATGATGTTTTTTTAGTACAATAGTTAATGCATCGACTTAATTAAGATTATAAATACTAACACAAAGTATGTTTATATGTTTATGTTTTTATTTAGTTTTAAGAATGGAAATAAACCAAAGCCATGATGCAGCGTTTAAAATGAAAAGCCAACAGATGCTGCTACGGCTGCATAAACACATAAATAATTTTCTTTTCTTCATTCTTCATCTCTTGTGAATACTTTTTCATAATAATTGCATTTAACACCAAACTGAATCAACATTTACAACATTTACATTTAACGAAACGGTCTTGAATATGAAATTGAAATAATCGTTCAAAACATGTGTGCAGATAAAAAGCATCTATATGATGTGAAGTATTTTAAATTAATTTGCAAATGTTTTAATTCCACAATAAACAAACACACACACACTTAATAACATAACAAAAGATAAGTATAATAAAGTGTATGAAAACAATACTTCCGCATAAACACGAACAAGTACGGGAACGAGCTTATTCAACTCAACTGAAATGGTTTCATGTGATACAAAACGAAAAGACTATAAACACACACACACTCACACGCTCACACACCCCCACATACATGCTTTTCATATCATATTATACGCTTATGATAGGTTTTTAACATATTGTTGGTAGACAACAAACTTAATTGTTATACGTCTGTCAGTCTCCCCTTTGAAATTTTGATATGTTGAAATTTTGAAATTTTACAATTATTAATTATTAAATTCAATAGCACATTAAATGGGAACTTTTTGAAAGCTATTCTTCATACCAAATTTAAGTTACAATGATTAGCTCTTAATTCAAAAAATCAGCGTAAGTGGTTTGCTTTGGTCTTGAGTCTTATAGGGGTTCTAAAAATGGACCGATTAGCCCTCCCTGATCTCTGAGATATCTCTTTGCCATTTTGTTTTTTCTTTTTGGAGAAAAATTAATATTCGACCACTGCCAGGACTTCAAGGTGGATCGGTTTCGGACCTCCGCCCTCAAGAGAGGCCATCGTCAGCATGTACTCGTATTTAGACAGCCACTCCACCAGACTTGTTTTAATACTAAACTAGCTTTTTAATTTAACTTTTCAACAGAAAAAAATTTAGTAACTTTCATGAAAAATTTCCCATAAAATTGCTATAAAATTTTTTTATTAAATATTATAAATTGGACAACACAATTTATATTGATTGACAATACTTTACTAACTCGCCACTAAGTGGAATATAATTTTTTTTTCATGCCACATCTATTCATGTATTTTTGCGAATCTACGTGTACGCAGAAACTAAGCCCATCAGAGATGATGTCAATGCAATTATAATTTAACACAGCATAGTGTGCGGTTCTGTAAATCAAATAAATTGCAGTTATTGTGCATGCAGAACTCTACGAGCGCGATAAAACCATCATCATTCAATCAAATCAAACGCATTCATTTTATTTTGTTGGTTTCGTATATACCCTCCACCCAAGTGATGAGGATATACTTCCTTTGACATTTCATTTGTAACATCTAGAAAAAGACTTTAAAGGTCTTATAAAGTATATATATACTGGTTAGGCATCAAAAACTGATATAGACGTATATGTCCGTGCGTCTGCTTTTGGTTGTTAATAATCTCAGTCGTATATTTAAAGATATCGAGGAGAAATTTTTTACGGACACTTAGTTTTTGCAGGGCGCTATTTAAGTAGTCCAAATTCGATTGATAGCCACGGCCACAATCGACAAAAATCGATATATCGGTTAATTTTTAACTTATGAAGTTGAAATATTTATAATTACATCATTCATTAAAATGAAAAAAAGGCATGGTCTGATAAACGCCCAAAATTTACAAAAAAGACATTTTGTGTAAATTCAACGTGGATGTAGATATTTAATACATACACTATAGATGAAGTAATTAAGTATATACTACGGCCACTCTGGGCAGCAAATTAGGATTTAGTTTAAACCAAATTTAGTTTTTATACCCTCCACTAAACATAAATATTTTTGATCACCATCAAAAACTGAATCGGATAAGAAACATGTCCACAATTTACAAAAAACCTTATATAACGTAAAACTTGAGTTACAAGTTTTAAGATCTGCCCTCAGCCAAATTTAGTTTTCTTACTTGTGTTTAACAAATACCAAAAATAAGGCGTCAGAAAAGACTTCAAGTGTTTGTACAAAAATTTTCAATAGAACCTTAGTATGGAAAATGGCACTGACAACAACATAGATATGAAAAAAGAATAGAAAATAGTAAGTGGGCTTTTGTGTCATTGGTACAGCTTTGATTAAGAAACAATTTCATCAGCATTGCTTAACATACAAAAGAACACTCATACACACATAAAGATTATATACGATATGGACAAATGTATAAACAGATGTGTTATACATGTGCCACAAATTGGCAAAACTGTTGTTTCCTAATTCCTTTAATCACAGAATCAAGAAAAAGAAGAACATTTTTGAAACAAAACAACTATAACAACAACAACAATCAATCCAAGCAATCCTTTCAACATCCTGCTGTGCTTTCCTCTAGCAAACATATACAAACAAAAACTAAAAAAAAATATTTTACAACACATATATATGATGATGATATATATATATAAAAATAAATAAAAAGTGTAAATAAATAAACGTACGTACGTACGTCCGTACGTATATACGTGTACATATAAAACTGAATAGAAAAGAAATCAATGGTTTAGAAGTGATAAATGGCGGAAAACTCTTCAAATGTAATAAATAAACTAAACTAAACAAACAATAAAATAAATATTATAATAAAAAATAAAATACACACACACACCATAAAGCGACAGGTTCATGTTCGTACATTGTTCGTACAATACATAAAAAAGGACGTACCAGAGACTTGATTTCAATATGAGCAAATGGTTATAAATGAAAATTGATTTACAAAAGCAATAACCATAAACGTGCATGTGTGTGCGCATGTGTTTTTATCCTTTAACCAGCACCATCACAATCAAATTGGAAAAGTGTTTATTTCATTAAATCGAAACAATAACAATAATGTATCTTTGCCACATGCAGAAAAGGATTCTGTGACATTGAAAACCTTAATGGTTTAGAACAGATATGATCAACCTTTTCTTGATGCGGGCCAAATACTAAATTGATTTTTTTTTAAATATTCGTACAATTTATTACTAGTTGTGTATTCTTAATTAATATCTAAATCGATCTAGTGACATATTTTCGTACGCGCCAAAAAGTAAGCCTGATCATATAACAGCCACGCCCATCGTTAAAAATCTCTTAAAGCAAAAACTTTAACTTTGAAACATATTATAATAAGAAAATTCATTGGTGTGCCTAAAAAAGGGGTGACCATGCCCACAATTTTCGAATTTAATAAAGAGATTCTAATCAGATTCTTGCAACGCCCCCTTTTTATGTATAGATATGCATAGTATTTAAGATTCAATCATATTTTCACAAATAAAAAATTTATTTCAAAAAAATTTTTTTAAAAAATTCAAACCACATTTAGTTTTAAGATAAAATTCAAAGGAGAGGTCTGTACGCTCTAGCACACAATTGAATTTTCTAATACATACAAACTGATTAACTTTAAACTTATGCAGGAATGACAATTCCCCAATGTTTTCAGCAGTGGAAACTTTTCGTTTCAAATAACGTTTGCAGTAATTTAATACATTTTCTATACCATGCAGAATGAAGACCTTGTTTATATGCAAAAAAAAAAACAAAAATATATTAAAATATTGCCAAAAAAGTTTATAGTCTAGAAAAAAACAACCTACAAACAATATTCCATATGTTTAGCGTGGGTTTGAAAAATAGAATATAGAGCAGAGAACAGCTACTCTAACCATCCTTCAGAAAACAAGCAAAATATTGTTGACGGATATTAGAAAAGCAATTTTTTTTCATATTTGTTCGTTTTTTTTTTTCTTTTTCAAATAAAAGCTTAACGGCAAAGGTGCTACTGCTCTAAGCCTATAGCGTATGAACAATATTTGCACATATTATAGAATTCTTAAAAAAAAAGAGGAAAGAAACGCTCTGTACAAACAAATATGTAGACAAGGGAAAAAATAGATTTGGTTTAGGCCAAAAATTGAATACCCATCACACGACCACGGCTTTGTTTGTGGGTGTGTATGTATGTAAATGATTATTTTCATTTTTTCATCTTTTATATTCTTGAGTAATGAGGAAACAATCTTTTAAAAAAATTAATTTGTTATAGCACAGTAGGCGTATCGTTTGACCTATTATGCACAATTTTATAAACAATTAGTGTGCAGAGACAACACTTCTGTTAAGTTTGAAATTGATTTCTTACGTTTTTTAAAAAATTAAATGGCATCCACAGAAAGACTAACAGACAGACATGACCAAGTAAACTATTAACACATTAATTCAGAACTTTGTTGACTGCAAAAAGCAGACGCCAAGAAGAGCCAAGAGAAGAGATGGATGCACGGAAGTCGACTCAAATTTTGAAGCTGGTCAAGAATTTATATTCTCTGTACGATCTGAGACCACTCCTTTTGGTTATTGCAAAAGGATTAGAAAACTTGGTATACAATAATATCTTAGGTGGAGGATATAAATAAAATCCATAAAGGCGTGGCCATTCATTAAGATCCAAAAAAGGAAATAAATATTTATTTCAAAGAATAATAAAAAACAACTTTAATCATAACATAATAACAGTTCTTTTTTAATCACTATCAGTTATTATTAAGTTGGAAAAAGCCATTTCAAGCACTAACCAGATAACCAAAGTATCAATTTGTTAGACACTACATTATAAACATTCTCTATGAAGATTGGTTGGCATAAAATATTAACAAACGCAACGTTAATGTCTATGTACACACCCTTGAAGTGAAAAATTTATTACTCGGATTTGTTAACAATGGAGATGGAGATGTAGATGATAATGATGATGATGATGATGATGAGAACGACGACGATGAAAATCATAATGACAAAGTGCCAAAATCGATTTATATGCACATTTTTCTATATGTATGTGTGCATACATATAAATGTGTGTGATTGGAGATTATTTAAATGTATACATATTTACATTTGCATGTTGCCAACATTTAGCAATTGCTCTCTGCTTGTACATATGTTATCTGTACACAGCAGAGCAAATGTTTGTATGTGGCAAGTTTTATATAGCGCAACGCTTAACTCTTACCTTTTGATGTAAATTGTTATAGTAGCGTAGTATGTATGAGGGCAGTTGTTCAGCCGTTTCCAAACCAATCCATTGAAAACACAACACGTCACACGATGAATCATAATATTCGTCGTCATCCATACAAAACTCACACATATGTGTACAAATTATGGATGAATGTTTGTCGACTGTTTTATATGTATACTGTTTGGTATGACATGTGTGCACACACACACACTCAATTTCTCTTTATCGTTTTCACTCTCTTTCTGTTTCGCGTTTTTTCTCTCAATTTTTCTTTTTCAATCCGTTTGAAATTTTTGTTTGTTTTTTTCCCAATATTTTTACTTTTTTCAATAATCCCTTCAAAGTTGAATCTTATACGTTTCGAACTGATGTTTAAATTGCACGTTATCATAAATTTTTAATAAATTCACGTTAGTACAGGCACGTACACATGTCCACACACACACCACAACACACTTTGACAAGGTGAGTATAATATTTATTTTGTTAAAGGTAGAGCATGTTGCTCTTGATGTGATGTATATATGCTGCGCTCACTACCTACAGGAACTTGTGTTCATTTGAATAACAATAATAATAACAGCGGATATGTAGTTTGAAAAAGAGTAAATAAGTGTTAAGGATAAAACGTTTTTCTTTAATTTTCCTCTTTTTTTTATATACCCTGCACCTTAATGATGAAAGTTTATTAAGTTTTTCTAGCTATTCTAGGTATTTGCCACGAAAATTTTCCTATTAAGTTGAAATTTGGTACACATATATATAGTTACCATATTCATCGATGTGCTAAAAATAGGCATGGTCGGTTTACAATTTACAAAGATTAGTACTCAAAGTAAAACTAGACTTGAAAGCCGATACGTAATACATACACGATAAGAGGGCGTAATCATAAAAGTGCCACTCCCGCATACACATGTGGAGGGTATTTAATATTTACCGTAACTCAAGTTTAGTTTCTCTCGTTTTTTTTTTTTTTTGTTTTTTTCTAATTAAGTTTTACAAAAAGGAGCCAAATTTCAGGCACGTTCTTATGCGCTGCAATTCAAGGAGACTCTCTACACCAAAAAAACAAAGCTTAACATAATTATAAATATGATGTGAAACGCAACAATAATTATAATCACATTTCATAGTTTAACACACACTGAACACTGTAGAAGGTTACTAGGTTAGGTAAACTATTGACAAATGCATACAATTTTAACACGTTAGTTGTTTAGTATGTTTATTTAGCTTTATGACATAAGCTAAGAAAATACAATAGAAAATATTTCGCTATGTCAAATTTGTTAAAGGACGAATTAACATTTAAAAAGCAAGAAGAACAAATTTTAACCTTCTAATCTGAAGAATGTAGGAAATAATACTCACGTCGTACCGTTAATGGTTAGTCAACACTAAGGAGGACGCGTCAAGTTAAAAGCAAATCTTGTATAAAATTAACAAGAATCTTGTTTTACACAAGTAAATATGTTAGAGTTGATTGAAAGGAACCGTATAATGCTCAACACTTGGCTTTTTATATGCTCCCCACTTAATTTGTTATTCTATTATATTTGCAATCATTAAAAAAAGAGCACACAGACTCTACAATATATACCGCCTTGTTTTTTCTTATATATTGTACATTTCACCTTGTAATAGCCATTATACGCACATGCACTGCCATTGGGTTTTAAGATTTTATTATCTATTACAGGTTTGTGAAGAGACGCTAACAAGTGAATACACTAAATTACCTTTGGTCAAATCTTAAATACACTGCATATCTATATACAAACATAATATATGCGGCAAGTACAAAATTACGCCCCCCAATAACATACGCGTTATGTATCAGCTTGCGGTCGAATTTTAAAATATATTGTGGTTGTGTTCACAAACTGAAATGTGGAGATTCACAATCTTTGGATAATATTGGTACACAACCACGCCCGCAATTAACGAAAATCTGTTTAAGAAAACATAGATTTTAAGAATATAACTAAAGGCTTGAAATGTGAACACGTTCATATTTATAACTATCAATTAATGCGTTAAAGAGTGTGCGATATCGGTCCAAAATATGTTGTCTGTCCAAAATTAAATTGATGTAGCTTTCTTGTCCAATTTATATATGTATTTTTAAAAAAGTCTCTCATGTGAGATTAAAAAATTCTCTCGTGCGAGATTTTTTTAAATTTTGTAAAAAGTTATACAATTGCTTCTAAAAAATGTTCAATCTAGTTGTAAAATTTTGATGTAACTTTTATAAAAGTGTACACCTTAGTCACCCATGCAACCAACTTTGACGTTCATGGTAATATTCTTAACTGTCGAAGTGTTCCAGACGAGTTGAATTTCCAACTGAAAAACCTTTGTTACTTTGGTTTTTCAACTGACCTTGAAAGTAACGTCCAACATTACATTACAAAGAGTTCACTAAGAACAGATCTTGGCCAATTAGGCTACTGAAAGGGCTGCATAACCCAATATTAGAATGTGTAAATATATCATGATATTATAATTTTTCATTTAATTTTTTGCTGAACAAGAGATCTACGAAAGGTAAAATAAACCACAAATTTAGCACAGCCACTTATTAAACTTTAGAGTTAATGTTCATAAACTTTTCTTAAATAATATTTTCAACAGATGGATGTGCTTAAATTGAATCAGAAAATTATTGTGAATCGGTCAACTACTAAGAAGTGATAAGCATAAGTTTAAACATTTTATCGATATTAACTGAAGCAAATTATTATCGATATGTAGCCAAAAGAAAGAAAGGCAAAGAACCAAAAACAACTACAGAAGGTCAAAAATTATCTTCCTACAAGAAAACTAAAATTTTAAAACATCAAAACTTTTTTATAATTCTCTGTAAAATTTAAGCCGCATTAAACATATAAGCTTGACAACTGTTACTAAGCAAAAACGAAAAAAAATAATCTTCCAATTCACACACAAATGCTTTCTCTTTTAAACATTTTCAAGCTAATGTAGTTTCTAAACTAAAGTCAGCAACAATTTGATCATTAATCTATGTTGCACATTAAAGTGAATCAAAAGCGAATTAGAAGAGAAAGTAATTAATGAGGAATTTATACAAAGGACATTTTTTGATCGCTTAAGTCTTCTTTACTTATTTTGTACGATAACTGAATGATATGAGAGGAAAGTTTCACAACAAATGCAATCTATACCACTTGACAACAAGAAAAGTTAATTAATTTACATTAAGTTTATGTGTAAGTCGCTTCAGCTGCATTACATCGTTATGAATTTCAAACACCTGCACTCCTCATCGTACGCCAGTCATAAACTTCAACTATAAAGAAAGAATCCTTTTCTTAAACATTTACTTTTAAGGATGTAAGACAGGCAAGTCTCACGCAAATTTTCAAAGTGACAAAAAAATCAACATCACCGCAAAAGAAATTCTTCAAAGGAATTTATACCATTTACGTTGTTAGAGGAGGTTTAAATGAAATTCTTAACATATTTGAAATCAATTCAAATAATTTAATAAATAACATTTTTGTGTGATGTCAATGGAAAAATCAAGAAAAAGAAATTAATTTAATCATGTTTGTCTGTCCATCTCTTTCCTGTTTATGTTAAATTTGTATTTCTGTATTAAATTGATTTTCTATTTGAATTGCCAAAAAAATTGCTCAAATGCCCCGCCCACAATTACGAAACTGAAGTTACTGAAGTTTTTGACACGTGTTCTAAATTAGCTCTCCAAGGGATATGTTAAGAATGATCGAGAAAATTTTTTATATGCCACGCCCACAATTAAGAAAAATATCCAACATTAATAAAGAGTTAAAGTTTTTACATGTCTTATAATTTAACTGTTCAAACTATATGTTAAAAATAGGTGAAAAAATTGATTATATGCCACGCCCACGATTAAGAAAAAATATATAACATTTTAGAGAAAATTTTAACAATTAAGAAAAATTTATATCACATGTATGCTAAGGTGCTTCTTCCATGGGTATATTCAAAATGGGCATTTGACACACGCCCACAATTTACAACAACAACAAACAAAACTCTGTGTGACACAAAATTTCCGACTTGTATTTTTTTTTATTTAAAACACTTTGGAAGATGAAATCATGAAAGCCGCGCTGGGGCAGGGTTTATCGCGGGACTTCAAAATTATTAATGATTTGTTGGACAAAATATTTTCTTTAATTAACGTGTTTATCAAGTTTTTGGAATAAATTTCTTGTATGGAGCCCTCAAGTGCCTTCATTCGCCACTGGGCACCAACAAAATTTTGCTTAATTATTATTAAGTCTGGTCGGGATGTATAAAACGGTTATAAACCTTAACTTTAACAAAATATTAATTAACATGTTTATACATATCACACTTAACCGTTTTAATTAACACATTTTAAGTCTCATTCAGAGAAGAAGACGAAATCTTTTATTTAGCGCCAAATTTCACTTAAACGTCAAACAGTCACATGTTGACTGATTCGGACAACGAGACTCTTTTCCAAACAACACAACTGTTTTTTATTTAAATGTTGTTGTATTATGTTTTTGTTTTTTCTTCATTTCTTTTCTACATGGATGTGTGTGTACGTATATGTACAGATTGCTCCTTATATTATATTTGAGCTTTCATTACCCGTTATAATTGACTCTGCACTGGTGAAAGGAGAAAATTTAGATCATCACACATAGTATTTAGTAGTTCATTGTAAATGGTATGTGCATTTATGTGTGTGTGGATAAGTGTTTCGAATAGAATAGATTAGAAATGAAAATGAAGTCAAGCCAAGTCAAATGTTGCCATAAAAAAAAAAGTATTTTGTAAAAAAACATGGTAGAAATCGAGATAAAATCAAAAACGAGTGTATAATGGCACATATTTTAAAAATGATGCTTTTTTAGTTGTTGTTTTTATTGTTTAATACTCAAGACATTCATTTTCCATTTATCCAACATTGCAGTTTGTCGGTTTCTTGTTTGTTGGTTCATTTGGTAATAAGAAAAAATTCCTTAAGAACTAATGAAACGCAAAATATTTGTC
The DNA here is from genome assembly GCA_949710015.1 of Crataerina pallida. NCBI lineage: Eukaryota > Metazoa > Arthropoda > Insecta > Diptera > Hippoboscidae > Crataerina > Crataerina pallida. The sequence goes on from OX453290.1 coordinate 8,667,502, forward strand.
ATCACCTTTAATTCTTTGCATTCAGGTATTATTTATTACCTTTTAGATAAACCGCAACAATATTCTTTTATGGAAATTTTCTATATTTTTGTATATTTTTTGCCGCTTTTATTTTCTTAATATTGTTCAGAGACAACACGGGCCGGATGTGATGGCAGATAAAAAGCCTGCTGAACACGTTGCAAGAAATTGAGCACCACTTTTTAGTAGAAGCGAACAAACGAACAAACAAACAGATATTTATATATATACATATGACCTGATAAGGGAGAAAAGATGCCATGCTATGCTATGTAGATGAGTATAGCAATAGCCGACATGCTTTATATCCGACCGCAAAAGCGAATAGATTTTGCAACACGAACGTACACGTTAACGTATAGCATAGACATCGAAACTGAGAAGGCCTACACGCACACAACAAGTGAACACTTTCTTATGCTTCTTCTTCTTCTTGTTATACTCTTCACATACGCTTAGCGGTACCCCTAGTTTATTAATTCATTTGAAACACCCAGAACGAGGTGTCAGAGAATCTACAAAGTATACATATATATATATCTTGATCTGTATTAAAAACTAGGTGCACCTAGACATGTCTGTCCGTGTCCATTTAGAAATATTCAGCTGACAGGCATTTCTAGTTTGTTTATGCAGATTACTATTTCAATTGTTTAAAATCAGTCAAGAAACATGCCCACAACCCATAAAAATCTATTTATTTGGCGTGGTCGGAATGTAGACACTCTCACAATTTACCAAACAACGTACTCCGGGTAAAACTCGACCTCTAAGCTCTGAGGTAATTAAAACACGTAATCAATAACGTAACACGCCTACCATGTAGAGGATATTTAATTTTTTAGTTTAAGTCAAATGTAGTTTATCCTTCTTCTTCCTCTTCTTGATTATTTTTTTTTTGCTGCAATTTTTCTCCTTGCTCTCTTCGTTATGGTGGTATGGTGTAGAGGTAACACACCCCGAAGGCGCTAAACACATAAATATTTACTGGCAGCACTAAGAGCCTGATTTTACACGTGGCTTAACGGCCAACATATAAATTAAAATTGTAAATACTATATAGCATACACAGGAGCATCATTTGTATATTCATCTCTTACCGTATAAGCTGTTGTGTTAGCGTAGAGCTGCGTGCTGGGTGTAAGTGTAAAATTACAAAATTACAGCCCAACAGTCACTCTTTGGCTATATTCTTCAAAGCAAGTTAGTCTCAATATACTAACACGTACATATATATAGAGATATATATGTGCGTGTGCAGTCATATATGGCATATGGAAGTGTAGTCGAGTCATGTGAATATAAAGATAATCAAAGAAATGAAAAGCAACAGCAACAACAATAATAATAACAACAACAACAATTCCATAAATTGCATACGTGTATGTGTGCGTACAAGTGTTGCTTATATATGGAAGAGCACATCATAAAATGCAACTCAAAATTTGCACGAAATACAGTTATGACTGACAGTAGCATCATGATGAAGATTATCATCATCATCATCATTATTGTCATCATCATCATCATCATGATCAATGTGCCTCAGAATGCTATAACAAGGTCCTAGAAAAACTACAATGATGATAAACTCTCTTACTTTTTATAAAGTTACCACCAACATGTATGTATGTGCATATATGTAAATATATATTTTGATATAGTATATAGTATATATTTTTACATAATAATAATAATGATTTTAACGGAATGAGTGCTTCAAGTGCAGCTACAGCTGCACTAGGAACGTTGTTCAGTTGCTGAGGATGCCCACCTTTACAGACACCATTGAGCATAATTCAGCTGTAATATCAACTTTTACAAATACCTGCAAATTAAGCTGCAGCTTAAAATTTAACTCTTACATCTTCTTCTTCTTTTTTTTTTTTTGTTTTTTTACTACACACACAAACACTTAAACAATAGCTGCATAAATAAAATGAACACTAAAGTAAGTATTCGTTACACGTAGAAGTTTGGAAAATTTTAAAACTCATGGTTGAGCCAGTTAAGTTAAAAACAAATTCATTATTTTCAGACCAACAACAAGTTTTGTATTCCTTTTGTTAAAATCATAAAAACGGTGATTCAAATAAAGTTCACCTGCTAAGTGAGTATTTCTTTTGTTCTACATTGTTGTTAGTGTTGGATTGTATTATGGCCATTTGTTATACCCTACACCACATATGTTAAAATAGTATATTAAGTTTGTGCGAATGTTTCTTATTCTTAATTCTCCTTGAATTATACCCATCGATTCTGAATCGATTTAACCATGTCCGGCAGTCCGTCTGTTTTTGTAAATTTGTCCTAAGAATCGCATTTTTTGAAATATTTCAAGGAAATTTGGTTCAAAGACAGGTATTTGCCCAAAGTGAATCTGCATTGAAAATGATCTGTATTGGAGAATTTTTAAAACTTCTTCCTATATAAGGTTCTATTATAATAAAGGGTTTTATATGGCGAATATACCCAATTTTTATTATTTTTTGACAAAATTGGGGAAAGAATAATTAGAGCTTAAGTTATGCCAAATTTTAATTTTACAACCCCTTTCCACATAAGACTCTAATAGGAAACACGTTTTTATGTGACGAAAATTTGTATTTCTTTATAGTCTTTGACGAAATTTGGTGAAAAATGGTTAATTAACTTAATATCCAGCTTTAATAAATTTTTACCCGATCGGAATAATTTTTGGGCATCCTCCTATACAATGATGTTTCACGAAGTGATCTATAAAGGCACGCCTCTCATTGACTGATACAACTAAACTAATGTAGAACTAAGTGTAAGACCATGTGATATAAGTCGAATTTAATCGACCATAACAGAAAGATTTTAACATTAAATATTTTCACTAAATAATGACTAAGTCTGAAAATAAAAATCTCTTAACAACGATATGATAAATTTAATATGTACACACATATATACGAAGAAGAAGAAGAATGTAAAAACTACAAGTTCAAGTTTTATAATTGTACTCATACCTGTGGTAGGCGCAAAACAAATGTACAAAGGAAGCATGCAACTGATGCAAGGTGTATGTGTATGCAGAGTGACATAAAAGTGCACCGTCACAGTACATCTTCAGGAGCATACAACACACTCTTAAATGCATGGAATTATAAAATCCGACAAAACACAAACGGTTCAAATACCACCCTCTCGTTCTTACTTTTTAAAGTCTTATCAAAAAAGTGCCCAACCCACACGCATAGACCGTGTGTGAGTGTGTGTGTATATAGAACCGCCAAACTCATAAATATGAAATTTAGGCCGTTGTGAGCTACGCTGGTAAGAAGAAATAAACGAAAAACAAAACGAATGACATAAAAAAGGGAAACAAGTAAATCGGTTAAGCTCGACAAATTTATAGCTTATAGCAGGCGTGAACAATGTACGGCACGCGGGCCATATTTATAGTTACTGCACTAACTACACTATTATACTAATAGCTAATCGAATGGAATGATCTATACTAAGACTTGTTCAGAAGAAAAATGTTATTTCCTTATTCCTCAGAGAAGGATATACTAAGTACAAAGCCACCCCAGGAGAGGACTTCAGAGACTACAAAAATTCTTGATTAGTATCAAAAACTAAATGGATTTAACAATGTCCGTACATCCGCAACTTCCTAAAACGTTTACAGCCGTCAAAATTGAGCTGCAATGGGTCCAGACATTCTTGGTTCTTGTCGCTATTTAAATTTGAGAGACGCTGTAATCCACAATAAGCTAGAGGCATATTTATTTGAGGAATGATTTTATTTTTATATATGGGAGGTAAAATTTGCATGATGCCATGCTTTTATGAGAGACATCTCCTACTAATAATAAAACAAACCACGTCCATTTCTTATAATGAATAGACTATTATATATAATGTATGTAGGAGTGACTAATATCAACCAAATCGACAAAGGAACTAAAAATGTCAACACAAATTTTCAGCTTCAAATTTTGCGACTTTAAGGATCCAACATTTAATTGATTCTCGCACAGACGGATGGACATGTCTAGATTAATGCAGATATTCAACATTTTCTACTTTGTAGAGTGTATGGCGCATTTTCTGTTGTGTACTGTGTATGGAATAACAAACTTAGTATACCTTTTAAATTAAGTGGAATGTCTAACAGGCGAAGGAATTAAAATTCAGATGTTTTGCTGTAATTTATATAATTTCAAATTTAGATCTAATAATCGTGTTTTCTACACAATACCATCATTAGCATTTGAACAATAGTTCATCATGCTCAGGAGATTGCTTATTAAAAACTCACTTCCCTTAAACTTAAGTTGTGCAGCTTCCGATTTTGACAACATTTATTCATAAATTTAAAACGTACACGTCCACAAAAAGCATTAATCACTACAGTTATTACCCCAACAGCTAAAATACAATATGAAAACTAACATTTATTGAACCATTATTAGTTGCTGACTATTGATGGCATTAATGGCTCACATAGCTGGTGAGTATGGTTGATATCATGTAGCATCTTAATAGCAAATGTTTGTGTAGCAATTAATTGAGGAATTCGTTGATTGCATACATATTTAAGTACATATTGTTAAAATCCACGAAACACTTACACCACCTGAGCGTACAATCCACTCGACACTGGCGCACTTTGTGCAATATATTTATTAGGCAAACAATGCAAGGAATGTGTTAAATGTGTTAAAATTGTTAAACAAAGCAACCAAGCGTTGCCAGCCAACCCCTCTACCAAATACACTAGTGATGTTGTTAGACCCTTCATGCTCATCCATAGTAGGTGTCATCCGTTACCTACTGCTGCTGTTACAGCTGATTGTCATTGTTCGTACAACTGAAGGATACACGAATTTAGGAGGCATTGTATATGTGTATAGAAAGGTGTGCAACATCTTTACAATGTCATACACACCATACAATAGGCAAGAGTGTTTAAGTAAATAAGCAGAAGTACACAAGTACCGAATGAAGAGTAAGTAAACTTTTCCCCATGGATCAAATATAAGAAAAACATTTCAAGTATTGTTACTGTTACAAGAGTGTGTGTCCATATAGTATATATATGTACCTTATATTTTATATTGTGAACACAACCCATTTCAAACTTGAACATATTGTGAAGAAAAGACATAATACCCTAAATGTCTGCGACTAACAATAAGCCCATCAGATTTACAACACATTAGGAAACCATATATATATATATATGTATAGGTTGTGGATACATATAGGAGCAAGTTCAGTGTATATATATATATACTTATAGACTTAAGTGTTTGCCTAAGTTTTACCTAACCAACACCACGCAATATATTTATTGAAAAAAATACAAAATTCATAGATTATCCACAAGAAAATTTATCAAGAGCCACAAAGAACAATTTTATTTTACCCTCCAGATACTTAGTTTATCCAGAAAGGGGCGTCTGAGATCATACAAATTATCAACATTCATCAGCATCAAAACCTGAATCGAATTAAATATGTATGTCCTGCTTCCCGTGTGTCCGTATATCCGTATGTCCGTATATGAAAAAAAACTATTAAATGCCACAAAAGTTGAGCTATAAAGTTGAAACTTGGTACACATATGTATAATTATCCTATCCATCCATGCGCCGGCGTTGTGTAACAAATATGGCCACAATTTACAAAAAAGCGAGCTCAACATAAAACTCGACTGTGATTCGTTAAAATATATCCTAAAGTATTTGAAATATTTAAATGTTTTTAATACAAATGTTTTCACTAAAAAAAGTCCTTTTAAATTTTTGTTTTAAGAAATGTTTAAATATCACATATTGCACCCTTGAGGGACATAACTAGTGCATGTGGAGTACATGTATGTAAGGGTACATTTTATTATATTGTTTTGGTATAAAAAGACTAATAACTACATATATGTTGTACTAACAAGTATCAATTTGTAACAGTTTCTACTTTTGTCCATTAGAAAATCTAGGTTTTTCTTTACCTTTCTGGGCCGTTCTGTGAATTTAGTTAAATGAATTTTTCATTTAGCAAAATGACAAAAAGTTCATTGTAGCATAACATAAGCAGAGCAGAGTAGGATAAGTAATAAAATATAATTTCCCTAAAGTGCAACAACATAACATAACATAGCATAAGCGAGATGCGGGTGAAGGTTCAAGATTTTCATACATATACAATAGATTGCAGTTGTAAGTTTCAAGTTGTATTTTTGCATTTTATCATCAATAATAAATGTGTGTTTATTTTTACATGTTTTTCTTCTTTTAAATACATTTTTTTTTCTTTGTATATGTTATATAAATAAATTTATTACAAATTAAAGGGAGAAGTAAGAAAAAGACAAAAAAAGCTGTAAAGAATGAGAATAGTTTGGATTTTTGTAAAATCACTCTTTTTGATTTGAATGGATTATAAAAATACCTTCAAACAAACTATGCGATTAGTTTAATATAAATATTAATGTGATATGTACAAAGACAAAAGATTAACAACATAAAAAACAATTTATTGCGACAGAGTTGCTTTGAATGCTTTACAATGCGACCCTAAACTTTCTAACAAGAGGGGAATACCCGGACGGACGTAACTAAATCGACTCATATTTACATGATCAAGAATACATGTATCTTGTAGGATCTCTGAAGTCACCTTTTTGATTTTAATAAGGAAGCCAGGCTTGTAGCCTCATTTAAAAATTGTCAGAGTAAAGGGAGTTAAGAAATGATTGCATAATAGAGAGAGACTTAACTGAAATTTAGTACCAACATTTATAAAAAATGTAAATTGTGGGCGTGTATTTTATCGGATACCGACCATGCTCAATTTCAATTTTAAAAGTTTCACCTTTTTTGTGGGCGTTTGAAATTTATACCAATTGTGGGCGTGGTCAAGTACCAAATTATTTTCATTTTTAATAAAAATGTCAACCATGTCAATTAAATATATTAAAACAAAATTGCAGCTCCATGAGTGCCATAAGCACTGCAAAGGGAAAAGCATTTGGACGTACAGACGGAAAAAGTCATATCGTTCAATCAACACTAATTTTAATACTAATCTATAAAATGAACTTTTTATGATATCTAATGAATTCTTGTGCATGTATGCAACAAAATAATGTACATAGTATCCATTCCATAATATATAAAGAGTATAACAATTACATTTTTTTAGAATCCTTCATATTTTTCAAAAATTTCACAAACTTTAGCGCTCTTAAGCTAATAGAACATGTTAATGAACGAATTTAATTTTTTTGAACAATTTTTAAGGAGTAAAATAAAAAAGTGGTTTTGCGGCCCACTCTAATATATATAAAATGCAAGTTCAATGAAATCTATAGAGAACACCAAACCACTTATAATGAGTTATACAATATTTAGTTGCAGCATTTATATAAATATTATCAATAAAGAATCTTGTCTTAAATTATCAACAATTTTGTACATCTATACATATAATTTATAAAACTTAACATACCTGTATGTGGGGTGAAGTTAGCTGCTGCATCAACTCCTCAATTATATAATTAGGGCAAGGCGGTAGGGATAATACTTCAACAACATCTCGACAACGAGCAACAGCATCGCCCGGCGGTGCATGAGAGGGTGACATAACTGTAGAACTAATACGATCAAATAACTAAAAATTAGATCAGGAATTAAAAAAACAATTCTTCTCCAAATAACTGATATGACGTACTTGCAAAAATTGATGTAAACGACTATCTCTAAGCATATCACGTAATATATCAGGATCGACATGAGCATCTTGTAAAGCATAGATATCATCTAAACAATCTAAAATTTGTTGTACCGCTTCAATGCCAGCTTCTTCATCGGCCCACTCATTTAGCATGTCTGTTGCCGAAGCTACCGGCACTGCAATATATTTATAGAGGAAATTAATGTTTTATAAAAAAAGTGAATTTTTATTTTACAATACTTACTGGAATCCGTATCAGTACCAAATAATGGATCCAATGTAATACCACCGGCGATGGCCTGTACAGCACCTTTCAATTTACGACGCGCATTATAACGTTTCAATTCTTCAACAGTATCGGATAAATGTTGACGTTGTAATTTATCACGATCCTAAGCAAGGTAACAAATTAAGTTTAATTATACCCTGCATCACTTGTGGGAAAGAATATATTTAGTTTGTGCGGATATCTGCAACTCCTAAATGGCAAATGTCACGCCAATTATTATTCAATTATACCTGTCGCTTCAGAAACAAAATCTGAATCGATTTAATCATGTCCGCCTGTCTGTCCATGTAAATTTGCGAGCTACAGGCCGCACTTTTTGAGATATTCTGATGAACTTTAGTAAAAGGACAAATATTGGGCCAAAGAGGCATTTTTTTGAAAATGGATTGAATTAAACTATTTTTACATGTCTTCTCCATATAACGACCTATTATAAAAAAAGTCTTTATATGACAAAAAATCGCAATTCTTAATATTTTTTAACAAAATTTGGTAAAGAGTTATTAATGGGCCTAATAATTGATTGTAACAAATTTGAATCCAATTGGACCATTTTTAATTCCCGTTACCATTAGCAATGTTTCACGAAATTCTGCAACTAAATTAATTATATGGTATAGGGTTTTGAATGATCGGGATTGATCGACTACAATGTTTCATTTTGTTATTTACGACCACCTACTCTTATCCAAGCATGTTCTAACACCTCTGTTATGGACAGCCGATGATGAGGATTGGCTGCCAACATTTTTGATACCAAGTCTCTGGCTGACGCTGATATTGCCTTCCATTCGGGAGCCTCAAACTAAAATAAAAAACATTTGCTGTTCATTTGTTTTGTTGCACTAGACTGGCTTCCAATTACCGATAAGCGACCTCTGGCTATGGATTGCTGTAATCTTACACCGGAACCTAGGAATGGTAAACGACCTGAGAGTAAGACGTGCAGCATTACACCAGCTCCCCATACATCACATCCTTTGCTATACAAACGTCTGGTGACAACCTCCGGAGCCATATAATGAGGACAACCCACACGACCTGTTCAAAACAATCACCCATTCAACCAGCCAGTCAACCAGACAACCAATCAATGCAACCGCACAACACAAAAGAGTACAAAACAGAAGAGAAGACTTTGTATCAATTTTAATTACTTTCTACATAAATTACAAAATTGAAACTTGCCATGAGTTTCGATAGTGTCTCGGCTGCCAGGCAATTGTATTGCTGAGCCAAAACCACCCAATTTAACTGGTGCCGAATTGTCTACAGTGGCCAGTAGGGCACAAGCTGGCCTCACATCTCTATGTAAAATATCATTCTCGTGACAGTAACGTAACGCTTCCAATATCTGACGCATGTAATGACTAAAAAAATGCCAATAAAATAAATTTCAATTAATTATCGAACTGACAGGCATAAAATGGGCACGAAAATGAAAACAACAACAACAACAATAATAATAAATATTTACCAAGCTACCGCTTCACTATAAACGAAACCAGCCACCGCTCTGCGAACCACTTCAAAGCATAAATCTGATCCTTCCATACTGTGCGTATGGATGTGTGTGAAAAGAAATTATTCGTAATTATTTGTAATTATCTTTCAGAAAATCTTGAAACAAACGTGTCAACACTTACAATTCAAACACCATGTACAGCATACCTTCTGAACTGTACGTCTCCAGTAGTTCAACTATATGCGGATGCTTCAGCATATGACATATTGTGGCTTCACGTTTCAAGTCTGCAATGAAAATATTTCGTTCTAATTAAATTAATAATGCCCTCCACATAATGAATGCGTGCAATAATGACAATTAAACAAAGGAATCAGTCAGCCACCCAGCCAGACGATTGCCTAAATGAATGGCCAGCCACGCTTAGCAAAGGATTAAGAGATATATTCAGGAATTAATTAAAAGGGATCAAATGTAAAGTTTATAGGTACGATTTTATTTATAATCCACACATTTTTTTCATTTTTTTCAACATAACAAACAAACTGCATTAGCGAGACAATTACAATAACAAATAAATAAAAACAAGTGAAAATGTTACTGATGGTCAAGCCCGACAATTTAATACTCCCACACCACTTGGCCCCTTAAATTATGCTACAATTAATTCATCTCTCCCTAGGAAGAGATGCTAAAAATAATACGACCGGATCCAAATTTGTCACAGTCAAAGGTGAAACTGATTAAACTATTCTCCACCAAATTTTATCAAAAAATATTTGGAATTGCGATTTTTTTCCATATAAAGGCTTTTAATTAAAACAAGACCGTATATGAATAGGTGTTCTAAAAATGTTTCGACCCGGTCCATTTTCAATAGAATTTTTCTTTGGGCTAATGTATGTTCTTGTACTAAATTTCATCGAAATATCTCAAAAAATGCGACCTTTAGCACGCAAATTTACATGGACAGACAGACGGACATGTTTAAATCGATTCAGATTTTGTTACTGAAGCAACCGGTGTAACTGAATAATGGGTGTGTGCCGTTTAGGAGTTATAAACATCTGCACAAAGTTAATATACCCTTTGCCACTATGGTGCAGGGTATAATAATAACCACAAGACCTCTCCAATGCACTTATTATGCACGGCAGTATTGTGAATAAATATAGAGAGGATTACTACAGCTATAAATAAACTAAAAATAGGCGCTGATGGCACTCAACTGTTGTTAAGCGCAATATTGTCTATGAGAAGAAACAGTAAATGAAGTTTTCACTTAATTGGCACTTGTTGCTGCTTACCTCTATTTCTTTTTTTTTATGTTTGGATGTTTGTATCTCTACTCTCTCTATCTCTCTTTATCTCTCTCTCTCTCTCTCTTTATTTTATTTCTATAATTGTTCGTAAGGCTTGGTCAGTCATAATTCATAGAACGTATTATAAACACAGGAAGCCTTTGATAAACTTTTAACTAGAGACGTACGACCCCCACCGACCGACACAAAAAAATGTATGTAATTATTCTCTTTCTATTTAAATATACATTCAAACAAGAAAAGGGACAGTAAATGAAAATTAAAAAAAAAAACAAAAAAAATGTTATAGTCCGTCAAGCCCGACAAAATTTGTCACAGTTAAATGTTATGCCAATTAATTATTCTTCACCAAGTTTTGTTAAATTATATTACGAATTCCGATTTTTTATATAAAGAGTTTTTTTTATAATGGGTTTTTAAATGGGAAGGGATTCGAAAAAGTATTCAATTCGGTTTATTTTGAATGAGTTTCCTCTTTAGCCCAAATCATTAAAAAAAAAGCCACCAGTAGCGCACAAAGTTACATGGACAGACAGATCGATCGGTATAATTGAATAATGGTTGCGACATTTGTCGTTTAATAGTCGCACACATACACAAACTTAATATGGGGCAAAAATGCTTAACATGACTTTAATTAGAACTTATCATAAATATATATTATATTGTGAGATTTTTGAAACGTTTTTATAGTGACAGCAAATTAAATGAGAAGCTCAGTACACCACCATCTTATGTGGAAGGTATGAACACGTTATTGGGTGCTAAATTAATTAAAGGTTTGAGATGCTAAAAATCATTTCAAATGACTTCATCATCATCAAAAATCAAATTAATCAGTTGGAGGTAGGGAAATTATTTGTAATTTGTTAAAAGAGTTAGTCTGAGAATGAAGGCAATCATGTGGAAAATCAATATATTTTCAATATTTGACAATGCCTTGAGGTTGTTGTTGGAATTTATTAAAGATTCACAGCTCATTTCACATCTCCTTCCCACACTCTCTTAAATGAAAATAAACACTTGTACCCATTGTACATCTAAGCAAGGCATAAAATAAAATATTCACCAGCTTTTCTTGTAATATGTCTGAATGTGTTAATGCTTGTGTGGGCATATGAGTGAACACAACCATCGTAACACATTTGTTCATATGTGGCAGCATCATAAAAGAAGGACTGTCCTTAGATAATTAGGACACATCCAAAATGCTGGTATCAACTGTGATCAAGCATGTAAGTCGACCGACACGACAAGGACATAATTTTTGTATACTTAATTGAGCAGTCCACAAAACCAAAACATTCAAACACATGTAGCAACAGAGCAACCAACCAAACAACCCACATATGTACAGTGGTCACATTTATTATTTTAGGGCCTTCAAGCAAAAGCAAAAAGAACAGAATTATGTTTTTTTTATATAACCTACACATAAGAGGGGGTGTACTAAGTTTGTCATTACATATGCAACACTTAGAAGACTTTTTAAAGTATATATATATTCTTGATCAGCATGAAAAACTTAGATCTAAATATGTATGTCCGTATGTCCGTCCATGGTTGGTACACTCATGATCGTAAATTTCAGGATACAGTTTTTCCTAGTGTCTACAGCTAGATTTTTATTTAAATTAGGTAAAATCAATTAAAAGCCACGCCCACAACCAACAAAAAAAAATTTTGTTGATTGTGGGCGTATTTTAAAAATGGGAGCGATTAGAATACAGATACGGCCACAACTTACAAAAACCCGATTTGAGAGTAAAATTCGAAACTGATACGTAATGCATGCCTTATTAGAGAGCGTAAATATATACATGCCCTTTTTTGTAAATAGATATGAGAGGTGTTTAAAATTTGATTCAAACCAAATTTATTTATATTTTCCTTGTTTTTGGTTGACTTTTGTTTTATGTACTTTGTGTGGATGTAATTGTGTGTACGTGTGTGGGTGGGGGGAAAAGATATGTATGTAGCAAAGATGCCCTCGCTTACCAGCTGTACTAAGACCAGGACTAGCAGTGAATTTCGCCACATCTACAATTTTCACAGCAAAATGTTGGTTGGACTCACGGTGTATACACCGTCGTACTATGGAAAATGGTCCCCTGCAAAAAAAAAAAATTAATTTAAAAAAATATGAAAAGTATGATATGAAAAAATAATTTTAATGAAAGTTGTTGCTTTTATTGTAGTAATTTCGAAATTGAAATCAATATTTAATAATAATACGTTTTACTTTTTTTCTCTCTCTCTCACTCTCTCTCTCTCTCTTTACTTTTAGTAATACTTTCACTTACTTGCCAATCACTTCGCATAATTCATAAACATCATCAAACAATATTTCATCATCGGCCATAATGAATAATTGATCAAATTGAAAACCGTTTGTGTGTAACGCGGCTTCGTTTTTTTTTCTCTCGTACTGCCTCTTCTTTTTATTCTTCTTCTTATTCTTATTCTTCTTTTTCTAGTCTTCTCCTTGTGACTTACAACCGTTACAATTTTGCAACACAATACTTTGCCGTTAATGTTGTTGGTGTTGTTGTTTTTGTCTGTTTTTCTTGTTGTAATACCAATGTAACGGTACCACTGATATCAGATATTATTGATGCAACTCTTGTTTCAATTGCTGATTTCGTTGTTGATTTGATATTCTCGTTGACTATTCCTTCTCGGTTAGTGCACATACACATATACACACACCCCATGTACACATACATATACACCAATCAAATGTGTAACTGATTTATTAATGAGTTTTCAGCAACTAGGTAGGTAAATTTTTTTTCATATTCATGGGCGCTGTCCTTGTGTGTATTTCTGCGTGTCTCTGCGTGTGCGAGTGTGTGTGTTGTGTCAGGTGTATGTATATTGCTGCAGCATTCATGTAAACATGCTCGCGTTTATTTAGTTTCCGTTTGTTTGTGTGTATTGTACTATATGGAATGCACTTATATGTCTATATATAAACACTTGTACGTTAAATATTGTTTTTTATTTTTTATTTGTATTTTTATTTGTATTTTTTGTTGTAGTTGTTGTTTCTATTTGGCACACTTAAAATACACGTTGTTGTCTTATCTTGTCCTTCCTTCTACTTTCCTTCCTTTTTTCCCCCTTTCCAAGCAAGCTTCTTCCTTTTTTCTCTGCAAATGTTTTTTATTTTTATTTTATGTTTATCCTTTTTTAATCCTCTATAAAAAATAAACATAAACGATTTTGATTGTTAGCACTGTTGAAAATATTTATGTTTACAAACAAAAAGTTACGACATGCACGCACTAAAATGATATCAAAGTACAATATAAACAAAAAAAAAAAAAAACAAGAAAAAATAAAAAGAAAAGAATTTTGGCTTAGTTCAAACATTAAGCACCCTACACATCATATTCAAGATATATATATTTGTTTTTACTTATTATTATTTTCTTTTTCTTTATATTCTGCTTTAATACCATTTTAGTGCGTGTGTATGTGAGTGTATACTGTGGGTGTGCTACCTAATTATTCTTTATAATATTGTGTGTTAAGTTAGAAAGTTTGGCTTTTTCACCAAAAAAAAAAATTATAAATTGTGGGCACAACCACGCCCATTTGGCTCTAATTAGAATATAATGAATTTTTCAATAAGGGCATAACATTTTTGTATTTTTATACGAATTACCCCCGGAACGTTTTGTTATATCGGTCAACGGAAAACGTTCAATGAGATTAACATTTTTATTATGATAAGTTTCCAAACGAGTAACGTTTGGAATTTAATAAAAAATCCTACCACAATTTAGAGTGAGTGAAAATCCTGAAATTATCTTAAACGATGAAGCTAATTTATGGCTTAAATGTGTCCAACAAATCCACACAAACTATATTGATTGATTTATAGTTAATTGTACTGTACCCAGAATAAATTTCAACCCAATATCTCAATTGTTCTATGTTTTTATTTAAATACAAAATTGTTATGTTCTTATAGAAAAACTCTTTATATACTTGATAGAATGTCTCACACTGCCTTCTGAAAATGTTGCAAGCAGACACACAAAGTTGCTATGTCCCCTCTTATGGGGAGGGTGTAAAAATGAACAATACAAGTACACAAACAAGGTAAAATGGCATTAATATTAATTTAGCATTAAGCTTTACAAACGAGTATGTAAACATCCAAACATACACCAGTAATAACTTAAGTATTCTTATCAATCTTTTCAGCACCTGTCGAACGTGTAAATTTAAATATTCTTCAAACATAATGAAAACCTGAGTTTACCGTCAACGTTTACGTTAAGAGTAAATTTCTTTTAAAACTTTCCAGATTTAGAATAAGTGCTGTAGAAAGGAAATAAAATTTTTATTGCCTTACGAGAGAGCTAGGGTTTCAACAGCATAATAATTTTATAAACCTCTCCACATATGGCGAAATGGGGAAAAGGTGAGAGCTTTCTTCCAAGTTTTTTATATACCATTCATTAACCAAAGAAAGATACTAGAAATGCTATGTATGGTGTTTATTATTATCGTGTGTGATGCTTATTTATTGGTTGTGCTAAAAATGGGTGGCGTGGTTTAAACCACCCGCCTAAACATCATAAAGAACACATTTTAGTGCAATTCCATCGTAAAGCTAAAAATATAACACATTTTAGGACATTTACTTAAAATAGAATAAAAAACCGGCCAAAATGTTCCAATGTGACGGCCACCCGAATATATAGCATTTTTATTATTCACAACCTATTCAATATGGGTATCAAATACAAGCACGTAAAAGCGTGTGTTATACAACAAGCCACTTCTATGAATAAATTTTTAGTCTTAACAAAATAGCAAATTATCCAGTTCTACACAACTCATATGATATGGGTGTCAAATGAAGCAGCTTGACGAATAGAATGCCATAAGCTATATACCATAGTTATAAATCATATACTCGCATACTAAGCGGCATAACATGGCGGATAACAGTGTCCACTAAAATCTCTCTCAATATAGGTAGCAAAGTAAAGGATTTGAGGTGTAGAAGGTGACAAGCTAAATGGCATCTTTTTCTTCTTTACCTGAACGTCTTAATGTAAAGATTTTGTTATGACCTAATGCTTAAAGGTAGACTTAGGCCAAAGTATCTAAATCGATTTGGATTTTCCTGCTGATCAAGAATATATTTACTTTGTCAAGTCTCTGCCTTTTTCCTTATAGCCCCCTGTGTGAAGCAACTCGCTCTGTACATTATCCTTAATCTGAACGTCTTACTATATATTAGATTAGATTGGATTATATAAGACCTAAGGCATTTATCTCTTAGGGCCTTCACCCTTAAATACTAACTTCGTTACCAAAAGCATCTTTTAAAATGTTTTCATACTTGTGCATATATATTATCTTAGCACTACTCTATATTTATACAAAGTAACTCTTTTCCGCATAACTTTCTTTTCTGAAATTTATCTTTCTCCCCTCTAACGAATCTCTTTCAATGCTAATAATTAATTTAAAAGTCGTTTAAAGTTTTATCGCTTAAATAAAAATTCCTTTCGAAAATAAATTTACTTTATGCCACCATTCCCATACCCTTTTACAAACATGCACACAAACGAGTCGGTTCAGGTACCCTTGTCAAACTTTTCCTGTACAATTCAAGCAAGACTTACTTCTGAGATACAGTGACAGTTGCGATGAAATTTTCATTACGTTCATCACTACATACGAGTATACATACGTATACACATTATTGCAAAAAAGAATGGAATTGTGCTTAAGTATCTGGGTAAACATATGAATATTACTTGGGAAAAGTTTTCATCTGTCAATCATACCTCAAAACTGTGTCTTGATAAGCATGGTGAGGGAGAGAGGTAGGGCAGTACACCTCAAGTGATAATGGTAATATAAGAAAAGTGATGATGATGATGGGAATGATAACATTAATGAGTTGTGATATAAAAAATAAATGTTTTAAAAACTTAAACATTTCACCAAAATGTATGTAAATGCATTAATATTGATACGGATATTTCACCATTATGGCTTTGTATTCCTTTCCCATCCTATCCTTTCGTTCATCCGTTTAGTGAACAATAGATGAGATGACAAAGTCTAAAATAATATTGTTATCTGTTGAGGGTTTATGCGAATGACTATAAATAGCCGTCTCGTAGAAGTGACAGTAACGTCATGTTGAAGTAGAAGAAATGATATTTTCCTTCTTCTTTTTCGTGTACGTGTCATTTCATTCTTCGAAGCTAGCGGAAGGAAGGCCTTTTTTTTTATCAGTGTCTTCATTGTATACTTTACTTCATTTTTCTGTATTGTGTATGGCGATGTACATAACATTTTGCATTTTAGATCAGCGTTATGCTTGGTGTCCCCTTTTCCATCATCTTTGATATTAATTAGAGATATGTCTTTTGGGCGAACAGTTACGGGACAACAATGCCTTCTGCATTCTATTAAGTTAAGATGATTACTATCCATTTTTCTGTCCCTTTGTAACTAATATCAAGACATTTTTATGTTTAATGTTAATTAGTTTCCTTTCCATGTTTAAAATGCCATTTTGAAAACTATTTATAAATATTTTAAAAGTTTTCAATTAAAACAGGTTTGTAAGGGTAAGCAAAACTTTAAGAGTGAATTTAACAACCTGAATAAACTATAAACCTTATAATTAACATAAATATATAAGATATATCGATGTGGTCTATATTGCAATTATATAGAAAACTGTTGAGAGTACTGACATTGATAATTCGATTTATGAATGCATTTTGAATCGATCTGTATAATTGAAAAATGGATGCAGTATACAAACATCCGTAAGCGGTGCAGGCTATAACTATAATCACAACCAATCATTTTTGAATTTAATTTCATTTAATCTCTAAATCAACATCATAACCATTATATTCTCTTATGCCAGAAATCCTACATTACTTATTTCCCGTTGTTTGTTTACTTTGGCAATCCTAAAACATATGATTAATGAGAGAAGTACAATAAGAAAAACATTCACTCTCATTTACAAAGAGTATAAAGAGAGAACATTATGAGTACTGTTTGTCCTAATAAGAATATCTTACTAACATTTATTTAAATTCGTAATCGGTGCAATACATTTTGACATACCATACCATTCCATGCCATGCCATGCCGTTGACGTTTTATCCTTTTTGCAGTTTTTCCAAGAAAGTGAAAAAAAAAACTGTATGCTTGTTTTTATTATGCCTCTTTTACACATCACTAACGAGGAAATATGGGCGGATGCCTTACAATTTACCACAAGAATACAAAATTACCTAAAAACGTTACTTTGTATTTAAAGCAGCAACAACCATAAAACTTAATTACACTTGAATAAGTGAAAAACTGATTACAGCACACACACACACACATATGTGCTTGAATTAAATAATTGCCCAATATTCCAGAGAAGGAATGAAAAATAAAAAAATAAAAAGATAATAGATGCCGTTTAACGACCGACATGCTGACCAAATGGACGCAAACACATGTAATTTAATGTAATGTTGTAGTAAATACAAATACTTATTCGTTAAGGGCGGTGACGCGGGTCCTTGATGCTTAGAATACTATTATAAGCGACGGCACTCACTGCACTTACTGCATTTACACTTGCACACCTACTACATACACACAAGCATGTGTATGTGTGTGTGTATTGGATAAGATGCTGTGCACTTGTCTGATTACCTTTGTCTGTCTGCCAAACAAACAGCACCTAGCTAGCTAGCACCTTGGCTGCTGCTATTTTTTCTACTCCTAGCATCCACACCCACGGAATATTTAGCTATTTTTCTTTTAACAATTTCAATCAAAATATATACACTTTTTTTCACTGCCTTAAGGCTGCTTTGCTATAATAAGCCTTAAAAATTCCCTGACAAATGTATTGTACCCCCACAGTACACACAAACTTACACTCACATTAACTCACCACACATTAAAAAAAATAAAATTGATTAATTTTGTTTTTGTTGTTTTGTTTTTTTTTTTCTCTTCTCTTTCTTATTAGTACCGATTTTACTTGTTTTTTAAATGAAATTCCAATTGGTTTTTTCTTTATTTACTTTTGCACTTATTCAGCTTTTATTAGTTTTAGCATAAAATATTAACTGGCTTTGTTTACAATAGAACAAACAAAAAACAAGAAAATCTCGACCGTGAACAACTAACTAACTATTTGTAAAGTACGAATCACTGTTTGTGTGAGTGTAACATTGACTTTACCTTAGCGATGGTAAATGTTCAATAACCGGTATTATCACTTGACTGCGATAATTGGGAATGAAGATTTTATTGATAATGATTTTGAACCTTCTTCATAATCTTATCTTTTTTTTATTTTATTTTGTATATTTATAAATTGTTTTATAAAAAATTTATTAACATACTATAAAAAATATTATATAAAGTATCAATTGAAACCATTTAGTGCCAAAATTATCATCTTTGGTACAAACTGTTTATCTTTTTACATTAATTTATTGCTCTTTAAATCAATCTATTTTTTCGCATGCAAAACATAAAATATTACTTTGCCTTTTTTTCCTTCTCGTAAGTTTCTCATTTTTTATTTCCTTTTCCCTTTTTTTTAACATGAAGCCCATGATTTATATATATTGATTAGGTTAATAATTTAGGTACTATGCAATCGTTCGGTTCAAATAACAAATTTGGATTAAGGAAATTAATGGCACCTTGCAATATTTCGATTGCATCAATAAAATTTAAATGAAACTCGCAATAATTTATATTAAAATACATAATTAAATAATTGAAGTATAGTTGCAACTTAATCTTATTAATTTAAGAGCAACTCTTGTTACCAAATTGGAGCAACCATTCAATAGAGTCACTTATCAATTTATTTAACATACCCGTCTTTTCGTCCTACTTATGTTTTACATGTCTTACGAAATTATTATTAACCATCAATATTTTAAAGAACCAAAAAATAAAAATTCTTACTAAAGCCACTTTTTGCTTTCTTATCTTATTGTTATACCATTTAGTTACACTTGTTTCTGATACTTAAACATAGTTGATAACATTTGTACTAAAACTTTGAAATAACTAAAAAGCTCTACTATTTGGAGTGTGTTTTAACTAATTGTTAAAGAAAGATGTTTTAGTTTTATTTCCTACAAAAGAGGGCGTACACAAAGTTAGTTATTAGTAATTTTATATCCACGCCTAGATGAACAGTAAGTTTGTCATTCCATAGGCAACTAAATCTTTTACACTTTAAGTCTACTTACATGGACACAAGTACGTATGTTCACTATATTGATTTAGCTTCGAATTTGTCTGCCTATCTGTCCGTATAAGCATCCATATATGAAAATTATTCTACGATTCCAAACTTTTTTGACCAAAGTAAGATAAATAAAGATTCATTTGAGCTAAAAATCCAATCACATAAATTTTATCAGTGTATGTTTATGAAGGTAAATTTTCATTAATGATGATGAAAACAAAAAGGCATGAAAACCTCTCATCTCTTTATAACTAACAGGCAATAACAACATATAAAAAACACACACACGCACACATGCCTACGCTGTACAATGTTGTGTATGACGTGGGCATAAAATGAAAAATTTGTCATTGCCTTTCACTTTGTCTTTCTATCATTATTGTGAGCGATTCAACCGAAAAGTGCATTTGTAATAATGTTGTGTGCGTATGTGTGAGATATTTTTTTATGCATAAACGCACCCAAGTGACTTGTTAACCTTTCCCTTTGCCAGTCAGTGAATTATGATTGTGATGCTCAAAATTATGAGACTTATGATGTGTCGTCCGTCCGTCCGTCCGTCTTTAAAAAACTCTTTACTGAGCGGTTAAAAGGTAATTCACATAAATTTAATGGATTATTTTTTTTCGTATAAGTGATGTTACAGTTATTCGTGTGTGTGTTTGTTGTATATTTACTGTTTCAAGAAATTGTTACAAAAAAAAAAGGTTTCCATTAAAAGTTGCCGCCCATATGTATGCACTTCAAAATATGTCACTTAAAACATCAAATAAGAAAAAGGAAGTATCTAAGCCCTCTGACGAGAGAGAGAGGGAGGGAGAGAGAAAGGTAGAGGAAATCTTTCTTACATCAAATTATTATCGCGTTTACGTAACTTTCTGTAAGTTTTTCAAGATTATTGGCACCTAAGCCAACTTATCATTGTGAAGGTGTGTGTGTGTGGAGCATTTTTAATATTTGGCTTAACAAAAATTTTCATTCTCTTACTTCTGTTTTTCTTACACAACAAGAAGGTCTTGGTTTTTATATATTGTTTAAACGTATACGTAAACACTAGTTAGTCTCGGCAGCATCACATTTTGAGAAGGATTATGAAAAACAATAACATACATAAATAATCAAATTACCAACAGTGTCTTGTTAAGAGCAAGTAGGGTTGATTTATCACAATAACAACAGCTGGGGCTTTTTAAAAGTTGATATTCTAAGGGTATTATTGACAGTCTGTCTGTCCGTCTTGTTTGTTTGTTTAATTTGTTGTATTAAAAGTTTTTAATATCACTTTAGCCAGTTGGCTGGTAGATGTTTATTTTTATATGTGTACGCATGTGTATGTGTGTGTGTTTGGGTTTCAATTTATTGACAACAACATCTTCAATATCATCACAAATAATTAAGCAGACATATCGGTGGCATATGACAGTTGCTCACAGTATACAAAACAAAAACATACACTATGCACCCGTACGTCCGTCCGTCCATCCATCCATCTATGCAGCTCTTTATTGAGCTGATTGTATGTTAAGTATTAAATTCCCTTAAAATTAAACGCTTGATTAAATTTCAACTACAACACCAACAACACCAACAACAACAACAACAACAATAACAATGATGAAAAATAAAACAACGATTGTTTCACTTCAGTTGTCTCAAAGCTTGAGTTTGACTTGACTGACTAGCAAACTGACAAACTGGAGTGGTTAGTGATTGTCTGGTTGGTTTTTTTTTTTTTTTCTTAAAGAGAACATCATCACAACTCTGACCAACCAAGTGAGGGAGTATTTAGTTAGGTTCAATACGAAGTCATAGGAATTTAATCACATCTGTTGTTAAGTTGGTTTGTTTCTCATTCTCTTTCTTTTATATCTTCTACTTAAGGTGAGTGATATACTAAGTTCATCGTTGCATTGGCAAACTACCAGGGGCATCCTTTGAAAACGACACCATAAGCAAAATTTTTGATAATCTAAAAGTGTTTGTCCGAATGTCCGCAGTCGTAAATTTTTGTTTTTGAAATAAATTTTTTTTTGGATAATATAATATATAAAAATAATAATAATAAATTATATAAATTGGATGAAATCGATTAAGAACCACGCCCACAATCAAAAACATTTCAGCTTTGACGTTCAACTCTGATACATAATAATTGGTGTGGCAAAAATGGGCGGGTAATCATAACAGCCACGCCTACGTTTTACAAAAATTTTATTTGATTAGGAATTCCACTTTTTGATATTTGATGGGTGGGCAATAATTACAGCGACGCCTGCATTTTTTGTAGAAATCTTTTTTCACTGGGAGTCTTTCTCATTGATACATAATTTATTTGATTAGAAAATGTAATCAGGTATCTGACACGCTCCTAATTTATGTAAATATTGAGGGTAATTAGGT
The DNA here is from genome assembly GCA_949710015.1 of Crataerina pallida. Classification (NCBI taxonomy): domain Eukaryota; kingdom Metazoa; phylum Arthropoda; class Insecta; order Diptera; family Hippoboscidae; genus Crataerina; species Crataerina pallida. The sequence continues at coordinate 8,689,983 of OX453290.1, forward strand.
TGTGACTTAAACCAATAACATTTTTTTCACCTTCATTTTTTTTTTCATTCATTTGAATTCTTCAGTTTCTTGGGTTTCTGGAGTTTCATGCTGGTTCTGGTCTGTTCACAGAAACCTTTCTTTTTGTTGTTATTTTTCCTTTCCTTTCTGTTCTGGTAAGCGTTTCAATTTCAACTGAATTCAATGAAATCATTGCGGAACCACAGGCAGCTAGAGAAGAAACCTTTTAAATGTTCCACATATTTTATCATTCTTTTGCTTCCTCATCCGTTCAAACTTGTATAAACTTTATTATGTTTGAAAAGTATGTGGGTTTGTATTTATTTGTTTGTTTTTTTCTTCTGCAAGGAAAGCTTCCCCAGTAGTCTTCCTTAATAAAATTAAATTTAAAAAAAATTTCTACCGATACATATAAAAATTCTTCAACTACTTTTGGTGAGAAAACAATTTCACAATTTCAAGTTGTTGTTGTTGTTGTTGTTGTTGTTGTTGATAATTCTTTTATTTATTAGTCAGGACATCCGTTTTACACCTGAAACTTGTCCAGTTAACTTGTTGCTCTTCGTGCAGAATTCTGTTTATAATAAAAAAAAAAAAAAAAGAAACTTTAATAAACGTTCTGGTCATGCGTACATGGTTTATGTTTATGTATGCGAATGAGTGAGTGTGTGTTTGTGTATTTATAAGCTTAGGTCAGGGGAGCGATAGTGTGTGTAGTGAACCCTAAAAATGTGCAAATCATCATTCTTACCTTTAATATAATCAACCAGGGACTACCACCATTTCCACCACCACCAACAACTCTGCTATTTATTCTCGGCCAGTGAAATTTGTTTATTATTCTTTCACACACAATTCCTTTGCTCTGGTTTGCATTTCATGCAAAGTGCAATTTTACAGGTACAAACAAACATTCACACCAACACCCATACACAGAATTTTATTTTAAATCCAATTATTGAATACTTGAACGAAATGATAAATGCGGTTATATTTGTTGTTGTTGCTTTATCCTATATACACATATTATGGATATTTAGTAAGCCACGTATTGTTTGTTTTTTTAGAAGGAAATGAATTTTAGTGGTTAGAAAGAAATTATTAGAGAATAATAAGATGATCGATTAAAAAGTAAAAGGGGTTAAAACGGCAAAGTAATCAATATTGAAAAAATATCAAAATTTGAAAGAAAACTTTACGGCGCCATTTTATGTGGCCAAAGGAAAAAATAAATAGAAAACTAAAGCTTAAATATCTTCTACAAATACTTACAAACGCTGGGCGTGGCAGGTACATGATTACGACCTCTAATAGTGTTTAATGCGTCCAGCTCGTAAAACGAGATTTACATTGAGAACGGTTTTTGGTAAATTGTGGGCGTAACTGTTACTGTTAACCACGCCTATTTTTGCCTCATCGATGGATAGCATAATTATAAATATGTAAAACAAATTTCAATATTATTGGTAATTTTTGTCGCTGATATATAGATTTTAATCGATTGTGGGACGGACGGACACGTCTATATTAACTCAGTTTTTGATGCTGATCAAGTATATATATACTTTGTAGAGTCTCTGGAACCTCCTTCTAAGTGTTTCAAATGGAGTGACAAACTTGGTATGCCGCCCCATCTAATGTGGAGACAAAAGTCTGTAGTGACTGCTTTAAGAGCAGCCCGAGAACCCAAATAAACAAACATCGGCCCTTAATATAAATAAAGTTTAGAATGAAACCAAATCGAAAAATTTGTCTCGATTTATGTTACATAATAAAAAATGTGACTTAGGTCAATTAGTAGAAATCCCCTCTCAAAACACAGTGAAACGAATTATTGATAAAAGAATTATTTCATTATCACAGTAACTAAAAGTAAGCTATTGTTGCATCTGTCCAAATATTTGTTACAAAAGGAAGTGATTTAAATACGAAGATTACACACATGTACGAGTACTCCATTTGGAATGGTTCCTTTTATGAGATAAAAGAAAAAACATGTGTTTTAAAAGAAAAAAATAACATTTCATCCAACACCCTTAAATCACAACAATTTCCCGCTTAATGGCCACTTAAAAACAAAATACATACGAACGCCAATGCTTGTGACAATATTCCCGCCATAACGATTCTTAGGTAAAATACTTTAGTAAAACAGATGAAAAGAAAAACACCTACCCTCCAACAACTGGCGGTCGTATTACATGTGAGTTAACCCGCCAAAAATAATAGCGTGGTGTCGGTCTGAATTACATCAAAACGTCCTTTACTGCTTATGTTGAAATAAAAAATTAACAAAAATAAGCAAAAATCTGGCTAGCAGGTAAAAGGAAGAAATTTTCAAGCAAAAATTCATACCCATACATGAACCACCTGCATTAGAAAATAATTGTGTGAGTAAAGAATTGTTTTAGCAACAAAACAAAATCAAATCAAATCAAACAAATGAAAACAAGAAAAAAACTTCATTTGGCTGAAGCCACATCTTAAATACACTATACATCTACAAATAGTAGGCGTGGCAAATGCATGATTACGCCCTTTAATCTACGCATCAGCTTGAAAGTCATTTTTTACACTGAATATGGTTTTTGGTAAATTGTGGGCGTAAGTGTTATCCGACCACGCCCGCTTCTGGAACATCGATGCTCGGTATAATTATAAAAATGTGTACCAAAGTTCATCTTTGTAACTCAGTTTTTTAAGAGAGATAAATAGACTTTTGTTGATTGTAGGCGTTTCTGTGATGTGGCCACGCCCATTTTTGGCATATCCATTAATGTTGTAATTATAAGTAAATATACCAAATTTCACCTTCAAAGATCCGCTTTTTGTGAGATGTAAATAGATTTTCGTCAATTGTGGGACCCCCTGTCATCCAAGCACGCCTCATTTTTGGCAAATCGATGAATAACATCAATTATATAATATATAAACTACATTTTAAAATCATAAGTCACTTTTTGTAGAAGATATATAAGTTTCTATCGATTGTAGACGTTTTTGTTTTCAGACCATGCCCATTTTCAGTACATTGATAAATACAATAATTATAAACATGTAATACAAATTTCAAGATCATAGCTCTTGACCAATTTTGCCTAATTTAAATGGCGATCTGTGTGCATAAAATATTTACAAATGTCTGCACAAAATGTCAGCTTAATATCTCGACATAAAGGACTGTTGAAATGCCAACAACAGACAGACATATGTGACACGGACGGACTAGTACAGGTCGACTGGATTACTTTGTAGAATCTTTGACTTTTTCTTCTGTGTGTTGCAAATGGAATGACAAATTTAGTACACTCCTTATGTGTAGAATATAAAAATTATTGTTTTATAAAATTACAGATTACAATAACAACAATATGTAAACAATTTAATCATATTGATGGAATCTTTTTATGGTTTGACACGTATTTCGATGCACGATCTTCATGTTTGATGTGCTTACGTATGTATGGCATTGTTTGTACCTGTGATTATGTATTCCAGTGATTTTTGCAGTATTTGACAAAAGTTGTAACAAGGGATTCTTTTTCTTTCTTTTTATTTCAATGAAACAATAGTTTCTTTATTTACTCACACATACATGTGTACGCTTATACAAAACTATTGTAAATTGTTGTTGTTTCAGACAACAGATGCAATCATTTGTTGCTTCACTTGAATACTTGAATACAAGAACTTTATAATGCTTTGCACACTATCTGGTATATATTTAAATATATGTAAACACTGCTGCAGTTGAATTTATTCAAACAATGTGTGCACTACTCAGCCATGTAATGCATTAGAATAAATATAAAATTACATACCACACCTTCGCACATATGTTCAAATTCATTTTTAAACTCGCAGTGCAAAAAAGACTTGGTCCCTCTACCTCTTGCGTCCCTCCGATTCTTACTAGCTGGCGCACTTTCATTGAATCTTTATCCAAATACTTACACAAATATATTTAAATCTTCCAAAAGAAAACGATTTAGTCCTAATACTGATAATTATTAAATATTCGATAAGGATGAATTGCGTACAATTACTCACTATTCTCATGACCAAAAAAAGGCGAATTTTGGTACCAAAAGAATTTCTTCTTATAATGTAAATGATCTTCATTAAAAAAAATTGAATTTAAAAAAAAAGTCTCAATTAATTTAAACTTGAATTTATTTCAAATACTTTCCGCATCTACCTTAACTCTGTTTGGGAGCCATAAACATAAATATAAAAATAAATGTCTTTTTCGATTTTGTTACTTCAGCTACTGCTATTATTGAACTTGCGCGATCCTTATTTAGAAACAGAAATTGTAAGTACTCGTAAATAAATTACACAGACACACACACAAACAAAAAGCACAGAGACAAGAATTGTGAATAGAAAGAAGTTGAAGTCTTCCTCATGCCCCAACTCTACTCTACTCTACTCTACTCTATGAATGCACTTCAAACTACATGTTTATCTATTTAGAATACAACGCGTATTAGTTGGTGAATATGTGATTAAGATGGAGTTGTATTGTGTGTGTATGCATGTTGTTGCTGCGATGTTACGTTATTTATTGTTACAAACTGTAATAAGTATGCTATCACTACTGTTACTTCACAGAGCTGGTACACACACACACAAACTTTATAATCATAACGTAAACAATGTCAACGTGCTTGGGCCAAAGAACTCTCTACTCTACCGTGTTATACATATATTGTAGGTTTGTTTGCGACAAGCATAATAACAAACCACCATACACCCAACTAAGCGTACGGAGAGACACAAAAAATGTATTAAAAAAAAATTTTTTAAATAAAAACAATCGCATACATCGAGCTGAACCCAACATTGATATTGTGCATAAAAAATGGGAAAAAAACTAGAAAAAAAAAACAGCTCCAATCCAATTACATTCGCCCGTATGTGCGTTCTCTCTTTAATGTTTACATTTGCAATCAAAATAGGATTGAATTGCAAAAAAACAAAAACACACATACACACGCTGATTCTGATTGTAATGACAAAACAAAATGTAGAGTAACAGCTATTTGTTGAAGCCTTAGAAACACAAGCGTTGACTTCTTTCTATATCCACCAGTTAGAGAGAGAAAGTATTCTCCGTTTTTTATACCTTTTACAAAAACCAAGACAGAGTTTTATATATCGTATAAAATATATTTAATCGTGATTAACGTAAAAGTTTCCACAGTTCGGAGGCGGCTCAGTTGATGAAAAAAGTGACGTGAAGAGTGATGGTGGAGAGTTACAATTTGGGCAAAACTTTTAAAGTGATAATGCCGTCCAGGTAAGAGTAGAAGCTTCACTATGGGTGCCACGCACGGCTTTAAGATGAACTTGAGCTCAGCAGCGGGAGACACTTGCGGTTGTTTTCCCTACCGGACATCTGCGGTGTCTTTTAGGCACGAATTGCCGCAATTGTCCTGGCTCTGTATAGATGATTGCCTTAAGAGGGCTACGCACCTCAAAGATCATCATTTGTGTGAACAAATGCAATCTTGACTCTCGACTCTGTGAAGATCTTATCCAAATGTGTAACACAATGCCTGCGATGTGATCTGCTGAGTGCCTAGACATTCAGATTGTATTGTATTGTGGTTGCGCGGGTGCCCCTCTCGGAATAGAACGGCCATGGGTGTAATGATGTACATGCCACGCCTACATTTTTCATATTGGTAAGGAGGGTATTTAAACCTTCAACTTTAGCCAAATTCAAATTCATTCAATATTTATACTCGTTACATAATATTTTCTTTATATGATTTTTTTATAAAACGCAACACAAACAATAACATAGCGATGTATAAATTAATGTGACAGTACGTGTGTTTAATTAATCGAAGTTCGTCAATTTGTCAATTGAATATATTTTCTATGGATTTGTGCTGGGGCGGCTCTAATCGCACGTGCACGCACAACACATCTCTTCAAAGACTTGGAACTTTTCGCTTTGAAGCTGCTGATAAACGTTGCAGTAATTATTTGCAATTTAACTAAATGACAAAAACAACAACAATAACAATAGCACAGCGATAACGACTATATGTATGGTTAACTACAGTCACAGCAGCATGATCGGGCAATTGAATTCAATGGTTCCATTGTTTTTTTTCTTTCTTTGTTTCTTTCTTTTTATATATATACATATTCTCTCTCTCAATTATTGTTTTTTTGTTGTTGTTGTTGTTTATTACTATATATTGTACACAGTTCAATGCCCGTACAATAAAGGGTCAGCTAAGCACAAAAGCACCAAACGAAAATATACAAAAAAAAAAAAAAAAAAAAAAACTATAACAACAACAACAAAGAGCAAAAGCAGAAGCAGAAGCATAAATGCATTTATGCTCTAACATGTGTACCACGGTTGTGACTTTCAACTTAAAATAATAACAACAACAATAAGACAAAAGCCTGATGATCATGATGCTCACACATTCATACTATCCAAAGTGCAGTGTGATGTATATATATGTGTGTATGTGTGTTTTGGTATTTTGCTAACAGCTGCAGGGATCTCTAACAGTGCTACCGAATTCTCTACCCACAGCTTCACTAATATTTAGTTAAAGTAAAATACTAGCAACAACAACAATAGCACACACACACACACGCGTAAATATCTAAGGTACTTGTGCGCACCAGCCCTAATATAAATTTTTTTCCGTTTTTTTTTACACGCATCCATACATTTCTACAAAGTGAAGTGAACAAAACATTCAGCAACGTGTTCAATTACCGCCTATTTAAAAACATGCATTTAAATATAATACCAAGTGCGCGTGTGCGTATGTGTGTGCGTATATACAATAACAATAATCATCATCATCGTCATAATAATACATCGTTGAGTACATATATGTAAAAAAAAGTGTATGTGTATGCAATATTCACATAATCAAGATACATTCATACACACATATACATACCAACTTGTATATTCCCAGCACAATATATTGTGCATGTCCATCATTCCATCCAGCCATCAAACTTTCTTGAAACTATCTGTACTTTGTGAGCATATGGCACAAACACACACACACACACACACGCACGTACATGTACACATGTACCTATACATATAAGCCGTGTCAGTGCATCTCTGCACTTTTATTTTATTTTCTTGTAATTTATAATAAAAAAAAAATTAAAAATAAAGAAAATTTAAAAAAAAAACATAAGAGGTAAGCACAGGCATTAAAAAAAACTGGTTGCAGCCCGAGTCTAGCTGATTGTAGTGCATTGTAGTCCAGTGTGCGGAGTTTTTAGTATTTGTACTCGTTCCCGCCAAATATTGCATAAAAACAAGGAAGAGACAACTTCACGAGTTTAGCTTCTTTACTGCAAGATGCACTTTGATTATCTTATCTTTTCTTAACTGCAACAATAACAACAACAATAGTTCTATAAAAACAATAATAACAACAACAATTTATCTGCATCACATTCGTGTCTCTTTATATGCATATGTGTGTATATGTGTGCATGTAAGAAGAAGAAAATCAATCCAATCAAAACCTGTTCATGCAGTTACTCGCTTCTTTTGTTCGTCTTGTTCTTCCCTTCCTCAAGCAAACAAGCAAGTTCTTATATGTTCGCTGTAGTTGTTGTTTGCTATGCTCATACAACCCAGATGCATGCAGAGTTGTACACAAAATCAATCTTTTTTCTTTTTTCTTAATTTGTTTTTCTCTTTATGAACCGAAGAAACAGGATCGAGCGGTAGTAATAATAATGGTGATGATGATGATGATGGTTCTTGGTCTTGTTGTTATTTCCATTACCTTCTATCAAATGTTGTTGTTGTTATTATACATTTTATTTGTTACAGGTTTTTAAAGCCAGATTTTATATTTAGGACAACTATCATTCATCCTGTTGATGGGGTGAATAAAAAAAAAACAAAATAAAAACAACAGGTGAGCGAGCAAAGCTTTTAACACCCCATAATGGCCAAATGACACTTATACAACGCCGTACAGCAAATATAACCATTCGTTACCCACTGTACGTTTGTAGCCATAAAAGGCTATAAACAATCTGAATATGGATCAAAATCTAAATTGTAAGAAATCAAGAAATACAAAACAAACGCAAACACTTTAAATTGAATGAAGTTTTTAAAAATATTGTTCTGTTAAAACCTATTCACACTACTAGACGACTAGACCATAAAAACTATTTTCCAACAAATGAAAATATTGTATTTTACTTATACTGTGTGTGTGTGTGTGTGTGTGTGTGTGTGTGTGTGTACTTTTTATCTAAAAAGAGTCTGTATGAAACGTCAAGTTAATGTTTAACAGGGACAAAGAGTCACACCGCCAAACAGATGGCTAGATCTACACGCATGTTCATGTTGTTTAAAATTAAATGTAGTTTTTAGGATTCTGAAACTTTCATCTGTTAGCTACATTTGTAATGACAAACTCAACATGACAAGCGTTACAATATAGGCCTAATTGTCTTTTTGCACGATAGATACGTTCCCAAAAAATTCGTGTAAAAAAGGATATTGGCTAAATGAAAGAATAGTAGATTTGTTCCAGACCTAAAAGAAAAATGAAAATCGCATTAAAACATAACAATTCGTGTAAAATAAAATTTTTTTTCCATAACTCGTGTTAAATCAAATTAGTGTAAAAGAAATTCGTGCAAAAAGAGAATTAAATGTATAATAATAAAAACAATAATAAAAAACAAAAAATATTTTTTCTATATTTTTTAATAATTTTTTTAAATATTTTTAAATAAATAGTTTATATAAATATTTTTTATAAATATTTTAAAAACACATTTTTATGAAAAATGTTTTATTTAGTTTTTTTTTAAGTTATACGGGATGAACAAAATAATATGAACACCTAACAGGAAGGCTTGTGCAATTGCAGCCCTTCCATGAATATTCGCTTTGTGGATCTTCCGCTGTACTGTTTTTGTAGAAACGATATTGGGTTCTGCTCTCACTTTTGTCTGGCCACCATTCTTTGTAATGTTCGTCAATATCTTTGTCAGTTACCTTAGAGTTTTGTTTACTATTCCTCTTCGCCGATGATTTTTTGCCATGCTTTGTGTATGCTGTCATTACCGTGGATACTGTCGCTCGTGAAACCTTTTTTTGTCACAGATGCTCCTGCTAACCGAGCACCAAGGATTTGCTTTCTTTTGAAGTGTGAGAGGTCATACATTTCACCGATCGCTTGTTTCAACCGTCGCAGAAGAAAGCGACAAGACTTAGCACGTGAACTGTGCAATACATACGCGTCGCATTATTTACACAATTTTTCTTTTCTTATCTATTTTCAGGCTCCCTAACCCCACCTTTAATAAGGTATCAAGACTTATATGCTTCTCAGAGGTCACAAATGCTTTCCCCCGCCACTGATCCAGAATCTGTGGAATATTCTCAAATCAATTAACAACAATTTTATTGAAGTTGCCATCAAATTACAAAAATGCCAACACAATCATACATAAATTGTTGAACACTGAATCATCAAAATTACATAAACATCCTCCGTTCATAATGGGACTGAAAGTTGTACAACCTTTAGAGTAACAATGAATCATATTAATCTCTCCATTAAAGTTATTTTCTTTTCTTTTCTGTTTGCAGGAACAAAACACACACACACACACATACACACTTATATTATATATTGAACAAGTTATTAAAAAACGTTCGTTTTTAATAACATGTTATAAATTATGTGTACAAACGTACAATATTTTACGTATATGTGGATAGGAAATGAAGAAGACGACTCTGACACACACAGATGAGTCAGTTGGTCAAACCAAACCAAAGTAAAGCAAAAACTGAAGAGCAGTTCAACTGAAAACAGTGGCCAGTGCATGAAACATATAAAATACAACACCAGCAAAAACAACAACAATTACAGAAGATGTACCGGAAACATGCATGGATTCCTGAAAAGTTATGTTACGTTATGTTATGTGGCAAACCTGTGTGTGTGTGTGTGTGTGTGTGGACACAACTTCAATGATGACTCGGTTTTATTGTTTTCTCTTTTTTTTTTATAGATTTAAGTATTTATACGATACACTTTTTTTCCATTGTTTTAAGTATGTAACCCCAAATTCAACCTAATGACCACTCTTGGCTAAAACATTTGCATATCAGGCAGCCGTGCTGTAGTGAAATGATAACAAAACAAAAACTTTGCTGAGCTATTCATTCTACAAGTAAGCGACTGACAATAGATCAGCAATACTTGTGCATGTGTGGCTATTGTTTAAAATGTATTAAGTCCCCTTAACGAATCAATGCTTTTTATTGCTATACTCTCTACATAAGATGTAAGACATACTAAGTTTGTCATACCTTTTGCAACACTCGGAAATAGGAGTCAGAGACGTTACAAAGTATATACAAGTCCGTATGTCTGTCTATTGTTGGAACTCTCTTCAATTGTAACATATAAAGTATTGAGCAGAAATTTCTTTATAAGCACTTCTAGTTTCTACACGCAGATTTAACTTGAGAAAAATTAATTAAGAACCACGCCCACAATCGACAAAAGTCTATTTATCTGCCACAAAAATTGAGCTAATTCGTTTAAATATGGTAAACATATATATTATTATCTCATATATCAATGTGACGAAAGTGGGCGTGGTCGGATAACAGACACGTCCACAATTTAAAAAAAACCTTTTTCAGCGCACAACTCGATTTTCAAAATGATTTGTGAGACATACATTAATAGAGGGCGTAATTGCGCCACGCCCACCAATTGTAAATATATTTCGAAGGTATTTAAGACTTACTCTCAACCAAATTGAATTGTTTTACGTGTTTTTGTTTTCTTTTGTTTTGAGTCATCGAAGCGCAGCAGCGTTGAAATTAATACCGATTGCCTGGAATTAAAAACAAAATTGTCTATGTACGCTAAGTAAGTATGTGGCATGGCTGACTGTTGCCAAGGGCTTTAAGTTTATAGCATTCAAATTGTCTGTAATGACAACTTAATGTTCTCTGATCACTTGGCGGCAATAGCGAGGGTGATGGTTTTTTATATTCATTTTTTTACTTTTTATAAAAACGCTGACGCTAAGGATGACTATAAAAATGCTGCCATCACTTATCGTTGCGGATCAGAGGTCACAGCTTAGTGACTTTAGCATTTGCAAATAATAGGCGTGACTACAACAAAAATAATAATAATAATAACAACAACAACAACAACAACAAACGGCAAAGCACCAAGAATGTGTTGCGCTTGGTTGACCTCCGTAATCAGTGTTGAAACGTTTTCTTATTTTGTCTTCTTCTTCTACTTCTTCTTTTTCGTCAGTTTTGGCCGAAACAATGTATCATCGATGTCTACAAGCGAAATCATTTTCTCTATGGCTTTCTAGTCTGGTGGGAGTGTATCCGATAACAACATATTTGCATGTCTACGTAAAAGTCAAGCTGAAGCAATAATTGCGTGCGATAAGCGAATTTCTGCTGCTCTAGCTACATAAACAAAATAAAATTTTTTTCTTTATTTAATCATTGAATGACTTCAAGTAATAGCACCAATTCAAGCAATTCAAAGCTTTTGTTTTTTGTTGTTTTTTTATGCAGTATTGGTGGCAGCAATTTGTTAAGAAGCAATTTGTTAAGCAGCAGTGTGAGGGCCGCAGTACAATAAATGGAGTTTGTCAGAGAGAATCAGAGGAAAACGTAGGTGAAGTAATGGACGCACAGTTTTACAACTTTAGATAATTGATGTAATTTCTTTACAAAAACAACAACGAGCATAAATGTTTATATGTTTATAAAAAAACTTATTTCCCACCATCCAAAATCTACATTATTAGGTAAATGCTTTTTTTTTGTACCCTACCCATTAGAGGAAAAGTATTTTAATTTGAACTTGCTTCCATTTGAAAAAATCCTAAAGGTGGCAAAAATTTTAAAATTTTGTTTATATTTCATACGAAAACTTTTAGAATGGGTAGACACTTTTGTATTTAAAATAGGCGGTAACTGCCCCGCCCAAAATTAACGAAATTTTATTATGATATTATTATTATGATATTTATGATGGCCATGGAAGCCTTAAAAAATAAACAGTCTTGTACACAAGCCCACTATTTACAAAAAACGCCCACTTTTTACAGTTGTTTTTTCTATATTAAATATTTTAAATTCACTGCATACCAAATAAATGATGAATTAAATGAACAATATTGCACAACAGACACGCCCACTCCCAACAAAAAATTATTTCGAGCAGTTTTGAATTTTTAAAGTGGAGTATATACTAATATATAAACAGAAGCATTTATGCTACGCCCACTTTTTATTATTATTTTTACGTATTTCAAATTCATTGCATATCAAAAATATACATTTGAATTAAGCTTAACTATGCGTATCCCTTCCTCCCTCTCTCTCTCTCTCTCTCTGCCCCTGTCACTGCCCACTACTACACTGGCTACGTTCTATACTCCTGTCAAGTAATATCCGTTTCTAAGCTGAAAATCATTCATTCAACAATAATTACAGGTTGTACAGCATTTTGCATGACAGCTATGTTTACAACATGCTCATGTACTATACCATACGATTCTATGTTATATGTATTCGTACATAAGTGGGTTTCCATATGTTGCACATAACACCGATTATTATCATAACTAGAAAAACAATTAAATCATTTCATAATGCAACAATAATATGAGTAGATGATGTGTTAAAAAGCTATTATCAAGTTATATAATAAATTGTATATTCAACAAGTTTATGCGTCCATTCGTCCATGCGTTCATGCGTACTCTTAACTATTGAACCAAAAACGAAGGGTTTGGAGAATTGTGTGTTGTATAAATTTTTTGCTTTATTGAATTAAGAGATTTATTAATGAATGATTTCAGTGATGTATTCAAAATTAGTGTGGTCGGCCACGCCCACAATTTAAAACTATTAGAAGGCGTAATCAAATACCTGCCACGCCCCAAACTTGTCTATATACCTTTGAGGCTTTATCATGTTTGTTATATAAGCAACGTTAAAAGGTTAATGGTAACGCCTGATTGTGTAAAAAATGACATTGAACAGAAAATGTTGAGAATTCTAGTTTGATCAAATATTTCCATTATAGACAGTTTAATTACGATCGCATTGCAACTAATGTACCTTTGTACGTACCTTTGGTTAAATTCCAATAGGCGCCCTTCTGCTGCAACAATTGATGTATCATTGGTATGGTGTGTGTGTGTGTGTATGTGGCTCTGAACTAGACTTATAATTACTTTTTTTGTACAATAACTAGAGCCAGTAACTAATGAAGTAGTTAAACGAATTTCTTATCATCCCCACAGGCAGAGATTATTTTGGCTTTGACTAGTTCACCGAAGGAATATACGAAATTCTTGAAAAGTCGATGTGTGCTTGTAACAGTTGATTAATAAATTTATATAATATATAAACGCATAAGTTTACAACAACATCACTTGAATGCATGTACTTGTAAAATTACTTTGGTATGAAAATAAAAACTAAAAAATATAGAAGTAAAAAAAAACTAAACATGGCGCTTAGGCTAAATCTTAAACACCCAAAGAGCATGTTCTTACAAGAGGTGGGCGCAGCAGGTATATGATTAGGCATCATCTTGTAACTCGACTTTTACGTTGCTGAGCGTGGTTTTTTTGTTAATTTGAGCGCTTCTGTTATCCGACCACGCCCCTTTTTTGTTTTTCGGATTCTGGACGACGTACCAAATTTTAACTTTATAGATAAATTTTTGTGGCAGATAAAATTCCAACTTTACAGCTTATTTTTTGTAGCTGATAAGTAGGTTTTTGTTAATTGTGGGCGTGGCTCTTGACCGATTTTGCCAAACAATGATCTGCGTGCAGAAACTAGAAGTGTCTGTAAATGTTAGCTCAATATCTTAAAATTTATTACTATAAGAAATACGTACCTGTCCAGATCTCTTTAGTTTTTAATGCGGATCAAGAATATATATATTTTGAAGGATCTGCAACGCCTCCTTGTGGATGTTGCAAATGGAATGACAAACTTAGTATACCTTCCATCTTGTGTGTAGGGTATGCAAAGTAAAATAAAAACCGACGAAAAATGCTTTGATGAAAGATGTCAGTTGTGGTGTTTGCATTAGCTGTGGTGAGCTGTCGGTCGATTGGTCGGTTTCGTTTGTTGTTTTGTTTCTGGTTTGTTTTGATCTAACCGCTCAATGCATTACAGATGCACAGGCACAAACGTATACAATATATTTTGTATGTGTGTGTGAAAACATATGCATTTTATACGTATGTTTGCTTAGGTCTGCGATTAAAAATTGCATTAAAAACGAATAGACGACTGCAGACTGGACTCACTCACTCATTCACTTATCCATTCACTCACACAAGCCACTAAAAGACACTCTCATGGTACAGTTCAATTTGTAGACAATTCCTCTTTGGCAACATTTACTATTTGGATTGTGTCTTGCTGTTAATTTGTATGATTGTGCAACAAAATCACTCCTAGTCGCTAGCGTTAATGTTCTTTTTTTCCAGTAATTGTCATGTAAGAGATTGTGCATCTCGTACCGTGTGGCGAACGGAGTAATTTTGTATTTATTGTACAGCACAAAAACAACAATAGATTCCGTACAACTCTTTGTAAATAGTGAATTTATAGTTGTTGGATAAAATGGGAAGAGGGAACGGATACAACAATTGTTTATTAAATCACAGCTTTCTTCTGTTTGAGCTGAAATGAAAACAACAACGACTTTATTAATTATTCTTTCTGTGTTTGTTTTGCTATGCGAATAAAAATAATCATCACACATCTGTATGTGTGCCAAGTGAAAGTTATTGTACTCTATAAGATGGAAGATAAACAAAGTTTGTTATTCGTTTAGAACGTCCAGAAGTAAGCGTCAGAGACCTCACAACGTTTATTTATATTCTTGATCAGCATTAAAAAACTACATATACATAACTACTGTCTGTCTGTCCACCTATGGTTGAAACTCTAACAGTCGCAGGTTTCGAGATATCGAACTGAAATTTTGTACACAATAATTTGAATTTTCCGTACAAAGGTTTCTATTTAAGTCGAGTAAAATACGCCACGCCCACAAACGACGGAACTTAGCCATAATAAGTTACCTATGAAGTTAAAATTTAGCACATATTTAAAATTTGTACAGAAATCGTTGTGGTTGAACGATGGACACGCCCTCAATTTATTAAAAAACCTTATTAGATATTAAGTTGACCTAATGTACAAACACATAGATCGCTATTTAAATTGGGTAAAATCGGTCACGAGCCAAAAATTTATTTCTTGGGCTTTAAAAATGGATTTGTGAAAATGAAATTTTGTACGCATATTTGTAATTACCACATTCATCGATATGCCAAAAATGGGAGTGGTCAAATAATAGACACGCCCAAAATTTACAAAAAACTGTATTCAGCTTAAAACTCAACTTGCAAGCTGATACGTAAAACGTACTCTGTTAAAGGGCGTAATCATGCACTTGCCCCACCCACTTTTTATATATGGAGATGGAGAGTATTTAAGATTTGGTTTTAGGTGAATATAGTCTTTTTACTTGTTACACTCTGCGTCACTTGTTGCAAAATTTGTGGAGAACTTCAAACTGAATCGTTTTATAAATGTCCGTCTGTACGTCCCTTAATCCCTGTAAATTTGTGCACAAGCTACAGATCGCATTATTTAAGATATTTTGATGAAATTTAGTGCAAAGACATATATTGTCCCAGAGAGTAACAATATTGAAAATGTACCGAATCGAACCATTTTTAGAATCCCTCCCCATATAATGTTTTATCATAAAAACATCTTTATATGACAAAAATTCGTATTTCTTAATATTTTTAGACAAAATTTGTTACAGTATTGTTAATTATCAAAATAATGGGCTGTGCCAAATTTGGTCTAGATCAAACCATTTTTAGAACCTCTTTTCATATATATATGATATTTTACAAAGTGACTTACAAGGCAATGTCTCGCGTTTACTTAATTAATTATAGTATAATTTATAGAATTAAGTTAACATTTGTTATTGTACATGTGTTTGTTGTAAAATTTACTTATAATATCTGCGTCTTTTTCTCTGTCTTTGCCTTGCTTCCTTGGTCAGTATTCTGAAAGAGACAACTTGTTAAATGTTTTGTATGAAAGCTGCGTTGATGGCTTTAATTTAAGTTTTATGTGTTTTTTCATTTTCCCTTTTTTCTTATATTCTGCTTTGTTTGTTTGTTTTCATTTTGCGATTTTTATCATAATTTTTAATAATAATTTACGGACAATGTACGGACACAACACTGATGACCCAATTTGTTTGTCTCCACAATGATGGATGACTTGAGTGGACAACATTATAAAACATAAACACTTCATACGCACACACACACATACACACTCCATACTACATAAGTGAACAACAAAACAAATGAATATTAAACAAATATTGTTTTGTATAAAATACTCACTCTTGGACAATATGCACGCATACATACACACACACTTACACTTTAATTATAACCGCAAATCTCTAACTGAGTAACACCGCAATCACTGTGTGTATGGGTGTGTGTGGGGAGGTGCTGTAAATTAAGAGTGAGCAGCTTTTACGGACGTTCAGCTATTTCAACAAATTGTATGAGTGTGTGTGTTTATGTGTATATGTAAGGAACAGAGTGCGTGTTGTTTGAAGTGTGCAAATGTCGCGCCCAAAACTAGGGTTTTCAACCGCCATCAGGTTGGTATTATTGTAATCATTATTATTGTTGTTGTTGTTGTTGTTATTATTATTATTATTGTTGCGTTATTTATTTGGGTTGTGTTGGCCACGTTAATATTAATTTAAACATAATTTGTATGCAGCTACTGTATTCGCACTCTATTGCAACGCGCTACACCGTGCGCTCTTTACTTTAACCTTAAAATTTGTATAAACAATAATAATAACAACAACAATAATAATACCAACAACGATGATGGATTTGTCCATCATTCAAGCTGGTGTGTACGAACGTTATTTATGCTCGTACCTGTACTATGCGCATATATTTGTTGATGCATTTGCTGTTATTGCTGTTGATGTTGTTATTGTTGTTGTCTTACTCATTTAAGTACTCACTGTGTATAATATTTTAAACCTGTTTTGTTTGATTTTTTTTATTTTTTCTTCTTATTTTAAGCTTACAATCAGCGTTTTATCACTGGGCATGTCTATACAACATACAACCGCACACATGCAACGTATATAAACATTTATATGTCGTATCGATCGCGTTGATCGTTCTGGTCAATTCGTTCGTTGGATTTTTTTTGTTTTTTTTTTTATTTTTTTACAAATACTCACAACTCACACTCGCACTCGCAATCGCACACACGCTTAAACAATACTTTGATCTGTCAGTTTCAGTATGTGTAACGTGTTTATTTTTATGGCGGTCAAATGGCGTTTTTTTTTGTTTGTTTTCGGTTTAGTTGGTTTTTTTGTTTTTTTGTATTTTTGTTATTTTTTATTCGTTATTTTATCTGCGTTTTGTTCGGTCGCTATGTGTTTTTCTTTTTCCTTTTTTTGGGAGCTGTTGTTGCTGCTGTACAGCTGTACGACGTTTACACTCACTCATCAAGTTAAGCTTGTTGTTGACTGCTTAAAAACTTCAGAGACTTGTTGCCATACACATAAAAAGAAAAAAGAAATACTAAAAAATACAAATGAAAAAAATTAAAAAATTAAAAATAATACAACAAAAATACCAAAATAAAAAATAAATACAAACGTTAGCTAGAGGCGATGTCGTATGCGACATACAATGAAACGCGCATCAAACTTCATATAAATGATGTTGTTGTTTGTGCTGACTGTACTTTTTGTTGCTATTTGTGTATTTAGCCATTGCGTTGCGTTGTGTGGTGTGGTGTGTTGTGTTGTGTTGTGTTTGGCGAGACAATCTCATTCTCTATACACACTCACGTCATACTCCAACCCAATCAAGGGGGACCCCTTCACAAACGCACATAAACATACATGCGTGTGTTTGGCTTTTGTACATACAAACATAAGCGTTAGCTTATGAGAGCACATCAAGCACGTTTCAGGCACGCCTGAAGTTTGTTGTTAACTTTTAATTTCTTTGAAGCGTTCCTTGTGTTCTGTACAAAAAATAAAAAATACAAACAAACGAAACGACAACAATAATACATATACACACTGCATATATAAATATGACATTACACGCATGGTCAATTGTTTATTCATATTCAGTTATTGTGCTGGCGATTGTTTATTCGTTTACTTAATTTACTCTCTCTTTCTCTCGCTCTCTCTCTATCACTGTGCGTTGGCACTCTCAACGATTGTGACCTTGTGCCAAAGGTACTATATATATGCACATAGAATGCTTAAGGCATAATACACATACACACACACAAGTATTATGCTTGAATGCAAAAACTTTAGAACAACAACAGAAACTCTACCAGAAACTACATCATCCCTGCTTCGCGTCTTCATTGTTATTTATTGTAGTTGTTGTTTTTTTAAATGATTTATCAAAATTGTGAAATTCAACGCTCACCATTGACAGAGAAATTAAATAATAACTGCATTGATTTCGAATTCATTTATTTTCAGTTTAAACATTTAACACACATACTGTACTCACTAAACATTACACCTGGTTGCATACCTACAACAGTAAAAAAAATATGTTCTTCATTGCGTAGTAAGATCGGCGGCGTGCATCATTTTTAGAAAACATCTCCCGAGCAGCGATATTTATAGAAAAAAAAATATTTATATTAAAAAAAATATTTACAAAAGATTTATTAAAAAATTATTTAATAGTTTAAAAAAAATTAATTATTTAAAAATAAATATTTAAAAATCTATGAATCTACATATAGAGACATACCAATAAAGTGGATTCGTAGATTTAAAAAAGAATATTTTTTTAAAAGATCACCACTGAGGAAGTGTCTCCTTTAAATGTATATATATGTATATGTGCATGTTTATTTAAACGCATAATTTATTTATTTATACACATGCATGCACATGAATAAAAATCTTCATTTATGTTGGTCCATTATATAACCACCACCACCACCACCAACATTGCTGCATAATTATTACTAAAGCAAGCTAAAATTTTGATCATTTCATTTCTGCCTAAAGGTAAAAGGGATGTTTTTATGCTTCTATAAATGCTTTTAATATATATAGATGAAGATATAGTAAGTGTAGTAAATAACATTAGTAACCGATAATAAAAAAATATATATATAGGAAGACGCGGAACAATTACAAGAAATACATGGTCAGACAGATGAACATTGTTAAATAAATTCAGACCATTTTCAGAACCTCTTCTCATATAGCGCTCTAATTAGAAATAAGTCTTTATATGGCAAAAAATGGCAATTCTTAATATTTTTGGACAAGATTTCATAAAGAAAAGTTAATTAGCTTAATAATTAGCTATGACAAATTTGAACCCAATTGGACCAGGGTATTAATTAGGTATAATATTTTCACCTACTTTCACTTTTCGCTTCAGCAAGAATAGAACCCACGACCTATGGCATGCAAAGTATTCTAAAGCCCTTAGTCAACTGGGCTACTAAAGAGACGCCTTTACCCTGAAATCTACGGCTGGATGGACGCTGTAACAAACTTTAACATTATACCCAAACCATCTCTATGCTAGAAGGTATAAAAAGGGGTAGATATCATACTATTATATGTTCTGATTGTGGTCCAGATTGAGACATTTTCTCTGTTTTTGTACACAAAGTATGCATCAAATTAATTTCTTTTGTGCCTTAAATACTGTTTGTACCTTTTTCAGAACTTAAACTTTCTGAGTTCATTCTCATCACGTTCATAATTCATAGCTTCAATGCCTACGTCAGTCATTACAGGTGATTGTAGAAGAAAATGAAAATAATAAAACAGTCAACAAATACCTGCAACCTGTAATGAAACCCTTTGGTCGGTCGAAAAACCAATAATTAATAAAAAGATAACTAATAATTTTAGTTAAATAAAAGTTGCCCATATAACAGCTCCTATAAGCTGACAACACAATGCATGGCAAAGCAGGTAGTGAGTGCATATGGACCCGGGCAAATAGTTCTTTGCATAATGGTGCCTAATTAAATCTGTCTATCATGACGTTGTATTAATGTTATTAAGACAGTTACAACAACATAAGCACACGTACACTATTACAATCCTTTAATAGATCAGATGTTGTAAATCAGTCTCCTTTACATACAGAAACGTAAGTAATTCATATACTATACAAACCACACAACTACACATTATATATAAAGAATATATTTACACATACATATATAAAGTGTTGACAACAAAAAAGGAAAAGACGCCTATTACAGCCGTACATTGACCCATTGAAGCACCTCAAGTTAATTAGATGTGTTTTCTTTTAATGTATTACTGTTTATACGCAATAAAAATAAAATATAAAATAAAAAAATACACTCATTGTAATATTTAAACTTTTTTCTTTTATTAGGCTATAAAAATGGTTGTATAATAAAAAGAGTCAGCTACGTCTTGCTACAGCTTAGGCCGAATCTTGGACACCAAACCGTTCTGTAAATTAAACAAAATGAGTGAGATTTTTCAATAACAGCATAACAATTTTGTATTTTAATACAAGCACACAGTTGAAAGTTTTTCATGATCTGCCAATGACAAAAGATGTGTTAAAGTTAATATTTTTATTATGATGAAGGTCCGAAACATACAACGTTTAGAAACTATTAAAAATTACTAACGAAATTCTGCTAAAGCTAGAGCTAAAAGCCCAACAAACATGATGATAGTGAACACATACTTTCTCATTTTTAGCTCTATGGCTATAAAAAGTAAAGCATCTAACAATGCCTTTACCACACATACGCATGTACATACATACATGGTTATATATAAATGTAAATTGGAATTGGTTAACAAGAGAGAAATTTGAGTGGTTAATACGATTCCTGCTGGGTTATATTATGTACGTACGTGATCGTCGAATGATAAAAAAAAAAATGTTAAAAAAGAAGGTTTTTTAGTGTGTGATTTGTGTGTTTCAGAAGCTGGTCAAAAGAGTAAAGAAATCATAATAACACAACCATCATCCACGCGCTCAAATTGTGCATTAGCAGCTACTGGGCTACACACAGCTATGAAACCAGCCAACCAGCCAACTAGTCTGTAACACCAGTCTGCCATACCAAGCATGTATTTAAAAGATTAAATGACTGAGCACACGACCAACTAAACGACCGAACGACTGACCATCCCAATCGACCTACCGAATAATGGCCAGTACTGTAGCATTAATACTAAAAAACACAACTAAAAAAAAAAAACAAAAATACAAAAAATATGTTAAAAGTTAATGGACCACTACAAGACTTTGAAGAGAAGATAAGAAAAATACAAAAAAATGATGCTATTATGCGTTACAATTGATAACAACTATTTGAGGAGTACCCTGCAATGCTATTGTACTAAACAGTGATTTATATTTATATAGGAAAAGAGAGAAAAATAAATTTAAATTAAATTAAATTCTTTATTAAATCATATAGACGACCCTGTTTACAGTGTTCAGTTAAAGACGCGCTTTTAATGAAGAAAGTATTCGGACTCTGCCACACTGCAAGTATATAGCGCAAGTTCGCTTTCTAAATAATAAATGCATTCATGTAAAGCATTTTTTGGAAAGATCAAAGTTCTTACGTTGTCTTTTTATATGCCAATCGTTCAAGGTATCGAATGTATTACAATTGGTTAAGAAATACAGAACGCAATAGTTTATTTACTAATAGTTATTTTAATAGCCACTTCTCATATGTTGTGGAATTTGAACATTAGCTGCACTTTAGTTAGAAGATCTGCGTAGATCTTCGCATAATTGATTTCGGTCTAAACTCTATTCTCGTTTAGATGTAAAAAACTCGGTATTACCCTATTGATTGGGACAATTTTATTGCAATGAACTCAAGATCTGTGTAAATATTTCATTTGTATAGTATTTGTATGAAAAGAATTATATGGATCTTGGCTAAAATGCACCTATTCTCATTAGAACACATCTTCTTAAACAACATCTGAATTGTTATTGTTGTTATTGTTAAATTTGTTGTTAATAATAAAAAATAATTTGTATATGTTGTTGTTTTTGTTGTTGTTGTTGTTGTTGTTAGTGTTGTTGCTGCTGGTGTTATTGTTGTTATTATTAGTGTATTTTTCCATTTTCTTTATACACAATTGTGATGCAATCTACATCAAAATAAGTTCAATAATTGAAAAAATTAAAATTGCTTGCGTGTACCACTCGTTTCCACTCGTTTGATTTGAATTCATTTGTAGGGTTTCTGGTACAACAACAATTAAAGCTAGATGCATATCTGAGATCGCGGACAATGATGAATTCCAGTACTTCCCCATCTAAACAAACACTTTTACTTCAAATCATTTGTTATTAAATTTTTCCGTTTGTTATTTATTACAAATAACACACGCCTACTACATGTAAACAACAACAACAACAATAACAATAAAAACTGAAATACATCATTACATTCATATGTTGTTTATTACAAATGCGTACCGCGTTACAGTGGCAACTAGCAAGTCTGGATAAGAATTTATTGTTTGGTTTAAAAGCTGTGCAAACAACAACAATAAAAACCAGAAAGAAACGAACAATAACCAGCTACCAGCTACTGGTTACCGGTTACGTAAAAAAGTACACACACTTGTATATTCACTGTTTTTGTGGATTTTTTTATTATTATTTATTTTGTTTGTTTTTATATCCTACACATAATATGAGGGGTATACTAGGTTTGCCATTTCATTTGAAATATTTCGAAGGTGGCGTCTGGGGTCCTACAAAATATATGTATTTTTGAGAAGCACAAAAAACTAGTCATGTCTGGTCTGGCGTCCATGAGTCCATACATCCGTCTATTGTTGGCACTCCCACGGTCATAAATTTTAGGATATTGAGCTGAAATTGGGTAAAAATCAGTCAAGAGATACGCTGACAATCGACAAGAATCTACTTTTTTGCCATAAAATTTTAGCTATGAAGCTATCCATCAATGTGCCAAAATTGGGCATAGTCGGATAGAGTACACGCGCATAATGTGCAAAAAAACGAAGTCGACTTGTAAGCTGATAAATAATCATGTACCTGTCACTCCCGTTGTTTGTATATAGATAAGGAAGATATTTAAGGTTTGGCCAAAGTCAAATTTTTTTGCCTTTTTTATTTCTTTTTTACAAAAAAAGAAAAGAGAAAAATGGTACAGATGGCACTTTTAGAGAATGCATGAAATGTTTGGATGCAATCGTACAAATAATGTAAAAGAGAAAACACAAATTGTATGCCGGAAAACGTGCTAAAACTATGTGGATGCTGTAGTAAAATATACTGTTATTGTTGTTGGAACAACTTTTAACATCGTAAAAAGTCGTTCTTGTCATCAACGTATAAAACTTTAAAAACTATACTGGAACCATTCAAATAAAATGTCAAAGTGACGGCCAAACTTGTGGGCTCACTGACAAAGTGTTATAAACAAAAAAAGCTAACAAAGATTTAGCTTTTGTTTAAAAGAATAAATTTTCAACAAACAACCAAACAGCCTACAAGACAAACTATTATCCGGTTCGATTTGTTATAAACCCAATAGACAACCACAAGCCGGCAAAAAATTACCCAAACCAGAGCCACTGTAAGCACCGCACTGGCAAGAGACCAATTAAACCTATAAAATAAAACTAGAAAGCCACAATCGATAAACCACGACAACAACGACAACGACTAACTGCTTGTAAATCGGCCCACATAAAACAAAAGAAGTAAAAAAAACTAAACTTGGCTTAGACCAAGTCTTAAATACCTTCCATATCTACATACAAACGGTTGGCGGGGCAGGTATATGATTACGTTCTCTAATTTTTTTTGTCGATTGTTAAAGTAACATTATCCGGGCGTGTCTATTATTTGACGCACCCATTTTTGGAACATCGATTAATGGCGTAATTATATGTACCAAATTTTTCTTTTAACCCATTTTGTCAAATTAAACTGGAAATAGAAAAGCAAAATTTACGGGCGTGAGACTGTCAGCATGGGAGGGACAGACGGACATGCGGACGTACGGACATACATGTCTGGTTAGACTCAGTACTTTGTAGGGTCTCCAACACCACCTTCTAGGTGTTGCAAATGCAGTAACAAACTAAACACATCTCCCCCATCTAATGTGGAGAATATAAAAAAATTAGTTTTTAATGTACTCCAACTTCGTCCGCCAGTGTTTTTTTGTGTTTTAAATGAATTGGGTCTGATGCGCCTACACATTCAACCGACCTTACACACACACATACATACCAACATCGCATCAATCTTTCTCCACTTCTCCCATCTTGCCAGCTAACTTACTTACCAACAACTACAGCCTGCCGCTTAATATTACCTTGGGGCAGCATACATTTTTTGAAAACGAATTTTTTATTTAAAATATTTTTATTTTTTTTAAATTTTTTTTTTTTACATACATAAATAAAAGTGATACAAAATGAGAAAAAATATTGAAAAAAAACCTCTAAACAAGTTATCATATGTGCATATATATGTGTGGGCATCTATTTACGTTTTGTATATACGTGTGATATATATTCTACATGCATACGTAGTGTATGTCCACACAGGCATACATAGCCATTGGAGTTGTTCTTTCAATATTGCCACCATATGGACTTGTAAGGGAATAATGAAGGAACGTCTGTTTAGCTCGTGCCAACACACATATTCAACCATACGTATATTTTGTATTCTAAAAATATACTCAAATGCATACGCATAAGCATTCACTACTCCACTCGTATTGAGCTTGGGTTTTGCCTTGCGTTGCCTTCAGTCTTCACAATGCTTCTGTGCGCTTACATATGTAAGAATAATGTAGGCATGTATGTGTGTACGAGCTTTCTATACACATAGTCATTTAAGTAATTCGTCCGTTAAAAGACTTTAACAGCAACGGCAAAAATAATAACAACAACAATAACAATGGCAAAGGATTTGTTTTTGTTCCTTTAAGGTCGTTTTTAATGTGATTTTGTACACTTTTCAATTTCTGGAGTAATTATTTCTTCTCGATGTGTGTACATGTATGTATGCGTGTGTGTATGTGTATTTTTTCATTCCTTGTATTATTTATTGTATAAAAAAATAAGAAAATAAATCTTTTTTACGAATTGTTTATGATGAGCCTCTCAAGTAAGGTACAGACATACGCCCAATCACAGTCAAACACACTTAAACATCATCACAATATTTTTGTATGCTTCATCTTGATATTCAAGGTTAACTCATGTACACAAAAATAATCTTCCCAGACTTTATATAACCCTGTGATCTGTACCAAATTCCTATATCCATTCATCCTGATCATTCCTGATCACTAATCTCAATAATTTCGAATCTTCATACATATGCTTACAAAAATGATAGAATTTTCTTTAGTGTCTTATCACAGACAGGTGTTCAATATACAATAGATCAAAGAACACGTCCACAATGTAACTAAAATTGAAAACCAAACCACACAATTTTAAGAAATTCTCTTATATTTTGAATTACGAATTACGAATTAGACGTTCCATCTCAAACACTTAATTTAGTTGAAATTATTAATTTAATCTTATCATTTATTTCTTACCAACTTTATGGTAAAAAATAAAAAGAATTGCAAAATTTTTACCAAATAAAAATGTCCTTAAAGATAAAGTTTTGTTTAGGAAAAAGGTGGTTCAAATTGATACATTTTTAAAAGCGGTATTCTTTTATTCAAAACTGCTAAATTTCATTGAAATAACTCAAAAAATACGACTTTGACTACGTATTAATTAAAGCGGACAGTAGACGGATGGAGAGACGGACGTAATTAATTCGATTTAAAAAAATTATACTTGGCGCAAAATGTTACTTGAATGTTATTATGTACGTAGATCGCTATTTAAAATGGACAAAGTTGGTCATGAGTCACGCTCACAATGGACAAAAATCCATTTATCTGCCATAAACTTAAGCTATGATAATGCGATTTAGTACAATTTTATAATTACCATTTGAATCGATATGCCAAAAATGGGCGTGGTCACGCATAACAGACAGGCCCACAATGAACAAAAAGCCAAAGTCAGCGTAAAAATCTACTTGCAAGCTGATGCGTAATACATGCACTAATAAAAAGCGGAATCATGCACCTGACACGCCCACTGTTTGTGTTTAGATAAGGAGGGTATTTAAGATTTGGCCCAAGATAAATTTAGTTTTTTTCACTTGTGATTATCATCAATGTTGCAAGAGACGGGGAGTTGAGCATTTTAGTTGAGAGTCCTTCGTTGTGTTGTCATTTAAAATTAAAATTGAAGTAATTTAATTAATTATATATGAATACACACACATACACACATAAACATATATTTGTATATATACAATAATTACACATCTAAGTTATTCCCCTTAGTTATTACGCCAAATGCGTTACCTTGGCATACACAACATGCACAACAATAAATATACGACACAACTATATATGGTTTTGATGCTGCATCCTAAAATGGAATTAATCACCAAACACTTTATATTATAGTAGTTGTTGTTGTTGTTGATTTTATAATACTAAATAAATGGTTACCGACGGTAACATTTTAGTGAAACGACGGCAGACTTTTGCATAACTGGGCGGAGGGTTTTAACGTGTGGCTTAGTGTTTGCTGTGTGAGAGTATAGAAGCTCCCTTTTTTTTTCTGTATAAGTGTGTGTGTGTGTGTGTGTGTGTGCGTTTCCCTTCAACTTTTTACCACAAGTGCCGATCATTTGTCTTGTACATCATCATTGTATTTAAGTTCACATTGTTATAGCGTGGAATGCTTTCTGTTTTTATTGTAAATGTGCCCAACAATGGGAATGATGGCAATGATGATGCGTACGTAGCTACCGTGTTTTGCACTCATACAAAAACACACACTTACTGTATAATACAAAAAATAAAGAAGAAAAAAAAAGCATGCAATCTACAAAACCCAGCCGCAGTTTTTGCGAAAGAGAAAAAGGCACAACAACGAGCACGAATTGTGTGGGTAAAAACCCATTTTGATGTGGCAACAATCATTTAATACTTATAGAAAAATATTTCGTTTTTTATGAAGTTTTCCATTTTATTTTGTTAAGGATTTCATCCTTAAAAAAAATTATTGATATTTACATAAATTCCATAATACATGTGGACCACGACTGCGGCTATAACATTTCATTCAAGAAGAACAGTAGCAACAATTTGTTGTTTTATACCCGTCAATATGAGGAGGAGTGATCCAGAATGCTTGGTATCGATTTCATGTCATTAGGGGAGTCTAGTACAAACGCTGTATTGGGCTTAGGCCACACTTGGGATATCCTACACATTTTTACTAAACCTGTGGGCATGGCAAATATATATGTACACCCATTTTTAATGACTATTAAAGTGTTGAAGTAGGTGTTACAATAAATTCTAAACTCTATAAAAAAATTGTAAATTGTGAAAGTGTACGCTATTTGACCACGCCCCTTTTTAACTTTAACGCTTTTTTTGAAGATTTAGTGCAGATTTTTGTTAACTATGGGCATGGTTACTTTTTTTTGACTTGAATTTTATTACGCTGTCACATAACTTGCTATAATCTCCTTATTGAGGTGGCATAAATATAATAATGATGAATGATCACCTAAACAACAACAACAAAAAGAACTATAGCTGAGTAGCGATCAAGTGCACTTATTTCACATAAAAATAAATATAACAGCTCACACAAAATCTCAAATACTGTTCATATTGTGAATACCAAATTGTGGGCGTGGCAATATATACTTTTTATGGTTTATATACTTTTCCATAACTAATTACTTAATTACTGATTAATTATGTAAATTGGGGATGTGGCATCAATGTGTCATTTTTAATGACTTTTAATTTGGTCTGAGTATAAAAACTAAAAATGTGTATAAAATATTTCAGTTCAACATCTCAAACATTGCAAGCATGATAGTGCTAATAACAGACAGTTAAAAGGACAGACAGAAGCTAAATCGAATCAGAATTTTTTATAATCTTTCTTTTCGTTTTGTCAAACAGAATGATTAACTTATTAAACTCTAATCTTATGAGTAGGGTGTAAAAAGCATACAAATTCGATGTACAGTTAAAACAACAATACTTATATGGCACACCTGAAAGCGCACACTCATTAAAATAAAATATTTTTATTTTTTCTATCTATGTTGTAAATTTCGGTTGCCTGCGTTTGTATTGCATGCATGTGCTATGCGTTTAGTGCAAACACATTTGTTCTTATTTGTGAATGAGTGTATGTATGTGTTAGATGCTAGTTCATGCATGATTAACATAATACTTAATCATATGGGTGTGTTGTTTGTTTGTGCACCTCGTACAATTAAAGAAATTGCATGCCATTTATAATAAGTTGTCTTAGTTTGAAAATTTCTCTGCCGCTGTAAAAATAAATGTCATTTTTATTTACATATATCGTAACATATGCTTGTGTACTTGCGCGTTTGCCTAATTTAAAGCAACTATATACTCCTTAGGGGGTAAAAAGGAGTAAACTAAGTTTACCATACCATTTGCAAAATCTGAGTCGGTCCGTCTATTAATGAAAAGCTCAGGATTGTAATAAATGATATATTCTGCTGAGGCATGTAAATAGTTTTTTAAATAAAATGAAAAAAAATCGATTGATAGGCACGCCCACAAGTTGCAAAATTTTCAACTTTTGTATAATATATACGCATTCCATTTGTATTAGAGAAATGAGCAGTACTACGTCACGCCCACAATTTGCAAGAAAACATATTTCTTTCCATATTCCATCATTCAGATGAAATAAAACTCATATATATAGCATTTATTGCATCCATACATACATACATACATACATACAACAACAACAAATGGACACACAGATCGACTAATTTTTTGATACTTTGTACAGTCTCTGTCGCGTCCTTCAGAATGTTGCAAATCGTGTGAAAAACTTAGTACGTCCCCATCTTATGTAGAGGATAATAAAATAAATAAAATAATATATGCGGGGCACAACATACCACATCACTGAGCAGCACGCATATTAATAAACCATTATTCAATGCAATCCATTTATTTATTTGTTGTTTGTTGATCTTATTATTTTCATTACGCATAAAATTTATTTTCTCATACAAATAATTTATTTAAATATAAATAAAACGAACCTAGACACATTGAAAAACAAAAAACAAAAACAAAAGTGAACAAAAACGCTAAAAAATTCTCATAATTTGCGCTTAATTCCGGAAAATTGCTCGCATGTACACGTAATAAAACTTTCGATTGAATTGCATCAATTTGTACATGTTTTGTGGTCATTATATTGTACTCGTACTTGCATGAACGGCATTCATTGACATGATGCATGAACATCTCTGTAAACATTGCACATATTTACGCAATATGTACACCATACACAACATAATGGCAATGAGAAAATATATAAAATGAAGTTGATTTTGTTATTTATTTATTTGCAATTTAACGCATGCAAATCGTAGAAAGCACACCGACTGACATCTGATCACATCTGATCAAGGATGT
This sequence comes from Crataerina pallida, assembly GCA_949710015.1. Classification (NCBI taxonomy): domain Eukaryota; kingdom Metazoa; phylum Arthropoda; class Insecta; order Diptera; family Hippoboscidae; genus Crataerina; species Crataerina pallida. The sequence continues at coordinate 8,719,750 of OX453290.1, forward strand.
GAAACGAAAATGCAAAATATTCACTTGCAATGCCATGAAAATAGAAATGCTTTAAAAAATTATTATATTTGCGTGAAATCGTGATAATTTTATGTTTTAGTAGTAGTTTCGTATGAAAATCACGTTTCATGAAAATAAGAAAAAACAAAAGCAATAAGAAAAGGTATTGTTTGCCTAAATATATATCAAATATAAAATTCTTGTTACGTTCAGTATACTTTAAATAAATAAATAAGTAAAAATATATTCTATTCAATAATTCTATTTAATTAAAATTAATTTTCTTATATAAAATTTATTTCTTTTTCATCAAATATTTTTCATATATTTAAAAAAATTAAAATTATTTTGAATAAAAATAATTATTTTTTTAATAAATATTTATTATTTTTAATAAAAATTTATTTTATTATATAAAGTTTTTTAATTTAATTTAAAAATAATATTTCAATAAATAACGTTTTTAATAAAATAGATTTTTAAAATTTTTTGTTTTTAAGTAAAAAATCAATTTTGATAAAACAATTAATTATTTTTAAATAAAATGCATTTCTTTGAGTAAAAAAATTTTTTATTTAAAATTTATTCATTTATTTATTTATTTATTTACTTATTATTATTATAATTTTTTTTTATTTTAATAAAACACATACATATGCGCCATAACCTAACTAAATATAACTGATGTAAAAAGCGTTATATGAATGTCGAATTTTCTTAGGTCTAATATGACCTGTCAACTTGGCCAGCGAAGAAAAAACTAACGAATTGTAACTACAAAACTGTTCGTAAATTATCGAAAATTATTTAAAAATCTGTAAAACACTTTTCATTATCATATGTTATCAAAAATCTTTTCTGTCCAAGTCAATCACGAAACCGTTATATGAAAAAAAAAGGGACAACTTGTTAAGTGATTCATTACAATTTGAGTCATTAGCTTACTCCAATTACAATTAATTAATAATTAGATACATATCAACACATTATTATTGCATGCACTTAAACAACAACAACTACAGCAAATGAAAAAGCAGAAGTTTAATACGAAATAGTTTGTTTTGCAGTTGCATACAAATAGGGGCATATCTCGATGCTGTTTATAAATTGGATTGAAAAAAAATGTAAATATTATGGAGAACAGTGTATATAATACAAACACATACAGTGATAACGTTCATATAAACAAAGGAAAATGAGCTGTCGGTTGACTGTTGTCGATTATACGATTTTACACAAATAGAGTCAAGTCAGTTTATATTTCACATTAATATCGCAATATATTATTTTAATGGCTTTTCTGTGCGCCATTCAGAATGTAATGCGTACTCCAAGTAAATAATAATAAATTTGTTTTATGGACGTATGTATGTACGCGAACGAATCTTAAAAATGAACATAATATGTTTCAGCAGACTTCGACTCCATTATGCTTTTCATAGATTAAGAACTGAAACGATTTTGCGTAACTGTACAAAATTTTAGCCCAATATATCCAAATGTACGATCATACGAGCCTCAACACACGGACACATTGACATATATACTTTGTAGAGTCCCTGACGCCTCCTTCTATTAAATGACCAAGTTAAAATACTCTCCTCTTGTGTGAAGGGTACAAAAATCTTATATAATTTTTATTCATATGAAACAAGTCAATGTGAAGCTAATCCTTTAGCAGCAAGATAAAGTCTTAGGCTGTCAAATTTTGCCGACCACATTCGCTTGCATCCGGCACGCCCACAATTTATGTAGTTTTTTGCACCTTTTTGTTTTAAATTCAAATTAAGATTGTTTTCGTATAAAACCTCATAAACGTTGTTGCAGTTTAAAAGGGAGAAAGTGTTAATACTTGAGTGTACACACCCATTCACACACACACACATATATATATATATAAAAGAAGGAAGAATGTTATGTAAATGCTGTAAAATTGTGGTTAACCATATGGTGAATTAAAATACAATGTTTTAACGAGTTGGTGCAAGTAGAAGACCATAAGCCAACAAGTTAATGGACCAAAGAGAAGTTGAGGAAAAATGTGTGATGAAAAACAAATCGCATAAGAACTAGGCCGGACTGAGTAATCATTTGTATTAGTGCAGCTGCGGTCAATATCAATCATTTAACATTGACTGTGTCTGCGTCTCTAACATAAAGCAAATCATTGCAATCACGAAACTCTCAATGAGAGCGTGATTTGTGTGGCAGCTCATTCATTCAATTCCGAGCTAATCGTGTTTGTTTGTACGTAGGTAGAATCCGTAGTGATTGCATGGCATTGATGTGCTAGAAAAAAACTCTGAACAAATCTTGTAACTAATTCACTACCTCACGTACAAAGCAATGTTGGATATGTGTGTGAGTGTGTGTGTGTTCGTTGCGACCTCATTTATAATATTTTCCCATGATTTGGATGAAAAACAGACGACCAGACTATAAAGAAAACTGAGTAAAAACACTTGGTGATGAATGTGCTTTCATAAAAAACGAAATGAAAATGGGTAATAAAGAATTCAACAAAGTGCGTCATTACCGCCGCCACCACCACCACCACCATCACCACATTTACTATTGGCATCATTGGCAACCACCACCATTCACCATCACCACCATTACCACCATTAGCAAATGTTATAACCGTCACTAATTATTAGTTTTCATTCATTAACATTTATTTATAACGCTTTTCCTTTGTATTTTTCTCAGGTTAACGCATACATACACGCACACACAAACATATATTATTTCATAAAGAATTTTTTATATTTTTAAACCCTTTACATAAGATAACAAAGTATACTAAATTTGTCATTTCATTTGCAATACTCAGGAAAGAGGCGTTAGGGACTAGACAAAGCTAAGTCTATCTAAACATTTATGTCCGTGCGTCCGCCTATTGTTCTGATGGTCCTACATTTTGAGATATTGAGTTGAAGCAGGCACTGCTAGTTTCTGCATATAGACAACTATTAAGAATGAGCAAAATCGGTCAGGAGCCACGCCCACAATCGACAAAAATTTAACTATGAAGTTGAAATTTTCTATAAATATTTATAATTATCCCATTCACGGATGTGCCAAAAATGGGCGCGGTAACAGATACGCCCACAATATAGAAAAAAAACTGATATGTAATACATACACTATTAAAGAACCTGCCACGCCCACTCTTTGTATGTAGATATAGAGAGTATTTAAGCTTTGGTCTTAGCAAAACTTGCTTTTCTTACTTCTTGTTATTTAAATAGTTTAAAACATTTATGATCAAGGTGATGGCGGCGGTGGTCGTAGTGGTGGTAACTGAAGTGATAAAGTGCATAAAATTAGCATTTCAAATAAAGGTCACGCTGCAGTGTGTTTATGTTTGTTGTCATTACCATTCTTTTTTACCATATTCTGTAAACAAAAAAATTAATTATTCATTGCATTCCATTTATGTAAAAATGTTTATTAACAGATCTGAACAGGTTGATGCGGACAAATCGCAAAGTGGTTATGCAGAGCGTACAGAAAATTAGGGGGAATTGAACACGTGTTCGTTGTACAGAGCTCTCTCCAGAGAACCTTACAGAAAAGACCTTGAAAAATAGTTTAAAATGGAATGAAAAAAAAATAGTTGCTTTTTTTATGATTTCCTGCAGTTCCATTACTGTACCTCTTGCCTTCTTTTCTTTTCATAATTTATCACAATAACACTGTGAAGGGTTTTTCTATAAGGACATAACAATTTTATATTTAAATAAAATACAGAATAATTGAGATATTCGGCTGAAATTAATTTCGAGTAAAGTATACGTGTTATATATAACTATTGATCTATCTTTTTACTAATCGATTCTTTGGAGTGAATATTCGGCCGGAACTTTGTTAATTTTGCGTTTGATTTTATTCCTCATCTCTTCTAACGTTTTTGAGTTCTTAACATAAATGTAACTTTATAAAAAGAAATCCAAGGGCATTAAATTGCATAAGCGAGGTGGCGAAATGAAATTCGGGATTTTTTCAAACTGTGAAAGAGCTCAAAGGAAGAAGTTTTAGCGCTTCAAATGATGAAGAGGCTTCAGTTCTCAGAAGATTGGATTTTTTTTCGTGCGTCCGTACCTCAAATGGTGATGTAGAATATTACAGGGATGGTTTAAACCGTAACGTTTGTTGAAAGTAATGTGAGCATAGTTTTAAACCACGGTTATTAATGAATTTATTGCGTAATTGTTGTAAAAATTATGCGGTGAATTAATTAAAATGAACAGGTGTAGGTACTGACAAAAACTTTACAAACCAAATAATAACAAGTGAAAATGTTTCAGTCGATCAATACCCTACAAATTCTGCTACAATTACGGCGAGATAATGCGAGATAAGTCATTTTCTGAAATATATATGGGGAGGAGTTCTAAAATTAGTCCAATGGGGTCCAAATTTGTTACAGACAAATATTCAACTAATTAACCATCATTCTATAAGTTTTGTTTAAAAATATTTATAATTGCGACTATTAAAATAAAATCATTATATGAAAAAGTATCCTAAAAATAGTCCAATTTAAATCATTTTCAATAGTGTACCTATTGATACCAAGATACCTGTTTGTGCCGAATTTCATTGAAATATCTTAAACATTGTGGTCAAAACTTTGAGCACACTTTGCATAGACATACAGATGGACATTAAATCGCTTCGGATTTTGAATTGATTGGAAGTTACAAACATCCTTAATAAACTTAATAAAGTCTTGGCCACAAGTGGTGCAGGTTATGAATATTTATGAATGATAGGGTGTTTTACCGGCAACGCTAGTCAGTCTATCAATTTTTTATATAGCGTGCTGTGAATTATGTGTTGGTTTGACTGTCACCTGCTTTTGTTTTTACGGTTTTTGGGCAAAGCATGAAATAAATCCGTTAAAAAAGTAGTTTTTGTTTTTTCCACTTCTAAGCATTTCCAACGTGTCACCATTATCTGTTTTATGTTGGTTTTATAAAGATATTAATTCCACCACCAGGTTCACTAACACTTCGTGAACTAAGTTATCCAACAGTTGATTATTACTATTATTAAACGCTACCCCCTACACTGCTGCTGCATACTGACTCGGCTAATGCGTCGAAAAGCTTTGTAGCTTGTACATCTTGCATGGCAATTACTTTCAGAAGACATGTTTCTTGGCAACGTCAAAAACCGCTACTTTGTTGTAAAGTTGCTCTTTCAGTTAGCTAACACACACACACACTCTATACACGCATTTGCCAAACAACTATTGCTACAGCCAAGTATTGCAAGCAGTTAACCAGATTGTGTTGCTATGCAATATGTTTGTGCATGTGTGTGTGTGTGTTTTGTAGAACAATACCGCATTGGGGCCAACTACGTACCTATCCACCAACCTCTAAAAACTAACAAAACGTTTCTGCCTGCATTTCCATTTGGAAAGTAACTTATGTGGCTTATGTGCCTCGAACGTATTTGAAGTTTGAAGAACTCGTTGTTTATTTTTTTTGGCTTTTACAATAGTACGTTGATCTATGAATTTATACAGACAACTATCATTTGCATTTCACTCCTCCAAATAGCAATTAAGTCATGTTCGGCGATGTGGAACTTTGAATGGATTTGATTTTTACATACGTAAATATTCGCTATTGCGTCAAATGTTTCTACTAGACTGGGGCTTTCTAGTTATATCCTGAAAAGGGTGTTAGGTTTAAGCGGACGTTTGTAACTCCTCTAGGGAAAACGCCACACCCATCTTTAATTTAGTTTTTTTCATTAAAGTAAGTCCGGCATTACAACTGCGCTCATCATCAACGAGCATTATTTTATCCCAACCGTAGTAAATGCAAAAATTTTGACCAAAGTCAGCCAAAGCGTTTTCTAGCCTTAAGATTGGCTGTTTATATGTAATGAATATTAAAAACGCTGCCAGTAAAACCACAGAAACCGCTAAACTTTAAATTACTCCAAACTATTCACATACCACCCAATCAGACGAACACATTATAGCGAGAAACTGGAATTTATTGAAAATAAACTTAATGCTAAAATGCAAAATTGAAATTACAAGTAAGTTTATGCTATCAGAGGCGGGCAAATATGGCTCCTAAAAGCTTTCTACGCAGCTCACACGCGTATTTACATCTAAACTAAAAGTTAAGTTGCGTGGGGTATAAATTAGTCGACTTAAACTTGTTGCGCATTATAATTTGATCAGAAACTAAGCATACCTTTACAGGGTACGTACGAGTACAGCACGAAACGATAATATGAAAATATGATGCGATACGATGCGACCCCATACGTTACCATGTTGAAGCTGTTGACTGTTGCAACCTTTAACCATAACAATCAGAATGCAACACAATTGAGACCCCAAATCTAATTTATAAGTATTCTGGCAACACTCAATGGATGCGAATTAAAAGCAAAGCAAATAAACGGTTATTTATTGTTGCTTCTTGGCGTTTATCCCTTTCAATCTCTCCTTCACACACAGACTCCGTATTCGTATTTATTGTAAACTGAAACGAAATTGAACTTCAACATCATTCGTTATAAATAATTGGAGAATCCTGAGACTTATATACTGTACGTATGTATGTATGGATATGTACGACGGCACGCAAATTGCTTAAAAAATATTATAATTGTAGGTTGCAATGCCAACAATTTATGAGCAAGTGTTATGAAAATGTCATGCACAAAGTGAGAGGAGAAGAAAAGCCTTAAAAAGGAGAACAGGAAAAAATCAAAAAAAAATTTTAAAAAAAAGTACCCAAACAATCATCATATGGAAATAATTCACAAGGTAAAGTTATGTGTGTTTGTATGGTACAGCAAGTAATTTCATTGTTGCACGCACAACTGTGCCTACAATATGAAAAACTGCCAGCAAAGCCAGTTGATCATAGTGCAGATCGTCAGCAGTCAAGAGAAAAACTGAAATTTGTAAAAATTGGTGAAGAAAGGAATGAAAGCCTCACAGAGACGACACAACTGATTGCACAACATGCACACAAATGTTTCTTATGACATACATTATGACAACACAGCTTTAGCACATGGATGGCAATATATTATATATATACAAAGTAGTTTATATAAAATTTCCACAGACCCAGACCTTAAGCATGTCCATTCGTCCTCACAAGTATTAATTATTAAAGGCTCTGAAAGACTTCCTTTTGAAAGCGTATGATCATCGGGGCCACAATTGGAAGCTTTTTATAATATTATACAAGATTATCATAAGGAAAACAAATGAAAAACATTAAAGTTGCTTGTGGCCAAATCTTCAATACACTCCATCTTCATATACCAAGAATTAGCTAAATACTCCCTGTAACAGTGTAAGTAATACATATGAACTTAAACGCCAGATTCTGCACAAAATATGATTAGGCAGGTCTGTTTAACATATAAAAGCTTTGCTCAAGTGACAATATACGGACATACGGACATGGCTTCAATTCAATTCTATCTAAGTAATGGAAATGTTGGTCCCATCTCATGTAAAGAGTGTAAAAACATTAACAACAGCAATAATGACAAAATATTTCCATCATCATGCAGTATCCGCATGTGTATAAAAAAAAATGTGATGTTTTTCTTTTTGTGTATAGTGTTGTTGCTAATGGGGAAATTATAACAACAAGAATAACAAAAACAATGTACAATAAAATAAATTATGTTGTTGTTGTAGCATGCAGTAGCAAAATAATACATTTACTCCATTGTAGTTGTTGCAGTTGTTGTATACCGTACCGCATTTACTTCTTTGTTTGCTGCATGTATTGTTGTAACATTTTAATAAATGTATAATCTCTAAACCTTTTGTACTTTTTTCTGGCTTCTAGCACAATTTCTCACATTTCTACAATAATAATAATAATAACAACAACAACAAACAAAGCAAAAACGAACTTAAAAAGTCATTAAGAAGGAAAAGCTTTTTTTTTTTCTTTTTTTCTATCTTTAAAATACCAGAGAAAAATAGAAGAATTAAAGTCTGGGTTTAAGTAGAAGGAAAAGAAAACAAGTAAAGAAAAACCAACATTGGCTTAGGTCAAATCTTAAATACCCTCTACATCTACATATCTGCGGGCGTGGCAGATGTACGAGTAGGCTCTCTAATAGTAATGAAACTTGCATGTCAAGTTTTACGCTGAATATGGTTTATTGTTAGTTGGGGCCGTATTCATTGTCCGATTAATGGATGGTTACCCAATTTTATTTATTATTTATAACCAGATGTGTCTGCATAAAATGTTAGCTGAATTTCAATAAATTTACGATCTTGATTAAATGTAAGATTATGACACCAATAGATGGACATACAGACGGACATTACTAGATCGACTCAGATATTGATGGTAATCAAGGTGTTGCAAATGAAATGACAAGCTTAGTATACCTTAGTATCTTACGTGAAGGGTTTAATAAAAAGGGTTAAACCATCATGTATGCATAAGCATGTGTAGTACAGGTATGTAAGAGATTTTAAAAGGAAATTATTATAAGAAGTACGTTGTTGGTAATCGAAAGGAATTTCAAGTGGAAACTATTCGAAAGTCAGCTTCTTACATGTTTGCCAGGCAGTATAACCCCAACCTTAAGCTAAGCCCTGCCATCAGCTAGGCTTTGACACTGATCAGTTGCGCAAAGTCATTTATTCCATTGTTATTAACAAGTTATTTGGCGGTAATTGCAACGCCCAATATGAAGCAAAAAAAAAACAACAAAAAACTTTTTCAATGAACACCTGACAGCATTGATAATATATTGACAACAATAATAACAACAGAAAATAACAATAAAGCAAATTGGAAATAATTCACACTTGTTCACTTTAACAAACGTAACAAATATGTGAAAATGAAAAAAAGATGAGAAATTATCTCATAACGTATGTAATCATGCTTCCACACATACATACACATGCACATTTGACACAACACAATAAGCAATAATGATGCATGAAGAGGAAATATAAAATAACGTCATGTCAAATTCCGTAGTGAAGATATACATGTATTTATATTTACATAAATGTACGTATGCACGCACTTCATATTAGGACCGAGTAGTAGTTTATACTGAATCAAGTTAAAACAGTTTCTTGTTGTTGTTGGTATAGATTGGATCAAATATCATAAATTTCTCTGTATTTCATATATATTATATATGTATGTATATACGTTCACTTATTATATATATATATATATAAACACTTGCATAATACCTCAACTCAGAAGCTTTAATTGATTCGGTAACTTTGACTGAACGGACGGATGGATGGACAATCTCTATATACGTTTATACTTGTGTGTGTATGCGTGCTGACATAAATGCATATATGTAAATATGATGTACAAATATATATCTAAACACAGATCTTTATTCAAATTGTGGTTTACCACATATCTACCCCATATTCCGAAACATGTATTCACGTTACACGTTACAGATATATATGAAATTCAAAAACATCATTAAGGCTTCGCATAGTAATAAATATACAACTATTAAATAGATGATTATATTTATAAGCATACAAAAAATTTTAAAAAAGTATTAGTCATTAATGGTCATTAATGATCTTTAATGGTCAATAATGATCTTAAATGGTCATTAATGGTCATTAAGTTATATTATTTTACTTACAGATATTTATACAAAATTCGTCATAATGTGATGATTGAAAGATTCCAAATTCCTGTGATTTTGATTTAAAATTTTTACATATTAGTATTGATTTGGTTAATTATTTATTTTTATATATTTTAATTCTTTTTTAAATTACATATATTTAGATATTGAATCTTTTTATTAAAAAATTGAATTATGCAAGCTGGGTTAATTCTGTACCATTCACATACTTAGGAAGTAGGTCCTTACTTAAATTGGTCAAAATTGGTTTAGAACCACGCCCACAACCGACAAAAATCTCTCATAGCCACAAAAATTTACCAATAAAGTTGAAATTTACTACATATACTTATAATTTGATGTTATTGATGTAAAACATATGGGCGTGGTCGGCCCACAACTTACAAAAAACCTTACTAGAAGAGTAGAATTCAACTTGTGAGTTAATACGGGCTATGAAACTTATAGATTGTGTTATCACGTACATGCCACGTCCCCTGATATATATGATTTGGTTTCATTTTTTTAATTAATCAGATACTTTTAGTTTATATACATTTTTAATTACTTATTAATTATCAGCCACGCCCCCAATAATGTCTAACATAGACAAAATTAAGTTTTAGCATAAAACGGTATCGAATTCTGTTAAGCAACAGCTTAAAAAACTAAGCCTACCTGCCACGCCCGAAGTAGATATTAACCGGGAGCAGATCAAACCAAGCAAGTGTTTCCAATCTATGAAGTAGATTAAAAGTTTTTCACTTAATTGCAACAAATTGCAACAAAGTCCTTACTCTGCTTTTTCCACTCTTTCTATCTCTGTCTTTTTCTATCTCACTCCCTTTCTCTTTACCATTAAATCATCACAATGAATTAAATATAATGAACATCAATTTCAAGGTAAATGTTTCTGTATAAAATTTTATACATTCCATACGTACACACATTTATGAGTATAAAGGTAATAATAGATATGAAAAAAATGCATTCATGCTTATCATGAATACATTGAAAGAGTGTAGACTGACATTAAGTAGAATTAAATAAACGTTTGTATACCATGTGTTGCTATGACTAGAATCTGTAATTTAATAGATGTAATAACTGGGCTTTTACACGCACACACATACACAGCATACTCGCATATAATTACATAAATAATAAATAAATGTGTGCATATGTGTATACAAACTTAATGCCATTCTAAGTATTGCTATAAAATATGAATGGTGTGTGTGTTTGCTTGGTTGCGTACATCTAATGGAAAACGCATTAAAACATGTGTGGACAGACGCATGAATGTTATTTGCAAGTGCAGGTTACTTTGTTTCGATTGTGATTATATAATTGCTTATATTCTCGACATATATCCATCACACACATATTTACAATTTTTTCAATTTTCTAATAATCATAGATTTCTTTTCATGTGTGTTACTACGGACCGTTGTGCGATGAGTGTTACAAATGGATAAAATAATATAAAACTGTGCTGTAACATACAATATAGTCAATGAGATGATTACAACCCCAGCTAATGTTACAGCAAAGCGGATGTGGGATGGATTTGTGTGCGCGCCTGTGTGTGTTCACTAAATGCGATCATGCATACAATTGCTTTCCTACATATCGTACTCGTACCTGCCGTATGTGTATGAATTCAAAGTAAATAATTAGAAAATTACATCTTGGTCACTCACTCTCTCTCTCTCTGTCTCACACTCTTCGTGCAAAACACAAATAATTTGTTCAAGTACGTACTACAAATAGTGCTATAATTTGTGCTAGTTAAAAAATGCCATGTGTGTGCCACATACCAACACAAAACAAGTGAAAATATTGTGGTAGGTTATATACGACTCTGTAGTGCCCTAAAATCAGTTGCTTACAATTCTACTCGGTACTAAATAAAAGTCATTTCTAGCAAAAGAATCATTATAAGAAATAATGTTACAACAAATTTCATAGGCGTGGCAGTTACATTTTCCAAGGATATGTATAAACTTTCAAATTTTTATACAAATTTCTGAAATTTTTTTAAAAAAATTATGTTTCTGAAATTTTATAAACTCCACCTAAGATGGAGACGTCAGACACCCTACAAGGTATATATATTTTTGGTCAGCATCAAAAACTGAGTCGATCTAGATATGTACGGCTGTGTCTTTTTTTTACTTTTTTACTTTTTTACTTTTTTATTCTTTCGATTTTAGAAGCAATTAAATGAAGCAGTTTGACGAAGGAACCGACCTTTTAAGTACATTTGAAAATATTTTCTTTATAATTTCCAAAATTTTTCTTGGTGAATTTTTGGTACTTTTTACAACAACGAAAACATAGCCTTACCATACAAATTTACATCTACTGTCCCAGCAGTCGCTTCTGTGCTTTAAAAAACTTATCTTTAATAGATTTAATATACTCTTGACCAAGTGATGTACGTTAAGTAAAAAACCATAAATAAATTTATATAAATGGTGAATAAACAAAAGAAAAGCTTTTCACCATCAGTAATAGTTTACGTGAGACGAGTTTAAATAGCAACAATAACAACAGCAACATAATTAAAAAGCAAAACGTTAATTACGAAATTAAAAAAATTAATTGCTTACAAAGAGAGTGAATGTATTTTGCCCCAGCAACAACAACAACTGCTTATGATAGCAAATGTCATACTAGTAAGAGTTTTATGGCTTTATAAGCAAACAATTGCCCCTAAACGTCAGCCGTATGTATTTACGTGCTTTGCTCTTTTATGCGCCTGGGTTCCACACAGATATTGATGGCCATTGTTTTATTGTTGCTGTGGCATTATTTTCACAATGCCACAACCATAAATTAACGTTTATTTTCGTTGTATGTGCAAAACACTCTTCAGTTCGCCTTCAAATTCTTTATATATTTATGCTCAATACAATTGAAAATATTATAATCGATCAATCCCGACCATTTATTACCCTACACCACTTAGTTCTACAAAATATGGTTCAATTAAGTTCAGTTGCACCAATAAATGCGAGGCATTCTCATCACTTCGCAAAGTAAGATTATGTAAAGAGGGGTTCTAAAAATGGTTCGATTGTGTTCAAATTTGTTACAGCCTATTATTTATCTAAATTACTATTCTTCACAAAATTTTCATAAAAAAATGTTAAGAATTGTGATTTTTTCTTATATAAAAATAGAAGCGTTATATGGATAGGGGTCCTAAAAATATTCCAATTTGAATCATTTTCAATAGTGCATCAAATTTCATTGAAATAACTTAAAAATTGTGGCCAAATCTTGGATCATATATTTACCTGGACAGATACGGTCATGATTAAATCGGAAAATATTTTGATACTACATCGATCGATTTAATTGAAAGGTGGGTGCGGCATGTACGTATTGCAAGCATCTGCACAAATTTAATATACCTTCTAACCACTGGTGTAGGGAGATAATAAAAAAATATAAAACATATTTCTCGTTCTTCTTCTTCATGTTTATTACTATACACATATATATTTGATTTATGTAGCACTTGTCTGTCGTTTTATTTCAACTTTATTCTTGTCCCTACTGTCGCTGTTGCTTTACTTTTACACACACATATATATATATATATATCTATATATTGAGCTGTGGAGGTTTTGGCTCTTTTTTCTCTTTTTTTTAAAAAGGTTCACTAGGTCAGCATTTGTGTTCTTTTTAATATTGTTTATGACAAATAAAATAAAAAACGGTACTGTTTTTTGTTTATAGACTGCTTGTAACGGTTTTCTCTTTTGAATGCCATATGCGTAAGTATACAAAGCAAGAACATAAATCACCAACAAGAGTGTAAATCGCTCAAGTACAGTAATAATTATAATAAAGTATTTAATATGCAAGAGGAGAGTATGTGTGACTTTGTGAACATTTCTTTCAATATTACTGTAAAACAGTGACTCATAACCTTTTGGAAATATATAAAAATACTAGATTCTCTAATGCACAGAAAAAGCACAAAAGCTGTTGTGATCTAACTTTAGCTTTAACATTTCTTCCATACATATGGAGAGATGTTACAAATATCCGTCGCTCCACATGGTACATATATTTCTAATAAAGATCAAATTAGCCGATGAAGAGCAAATGTTTCTCTTTGTTTTCTTCCTCTATATTCAAACATTTTACAACTATATTTACCGTTTATTATAGAAAAACTAAAACCCCGCCAAATCAAATCAAATAACATTTTTTTTTTTTTATACATAAGTATATTAAAAATTTTATTTTCTAATAAAAAAAATTTTCTTTACAATATTTTTTAAATTGTTTTTTCAATATATTCAAGCAATAATTTAAAATAAACAAACGAGTTTTCTTAAAAAATATTTAAAAGAAAAAATACATTACATAATATTAACTGTTTAATAAGAGAAGTCATTTTTTTTTTTTAAACAAATTTGCATGATAATTAGATAAACTTTGACAAAAAGAAAATCTATATATATGGATATATACAGTGGGAGGAGAATAAAAGAGAGGTGGGAGCATATTTATTACAATAATGGTTTTTCTGAAATATTATGAAAACAAAATTCTTATAAAAAGAACAATATTTTACAAACTATTTCAATTTGATTTTAAATATGTAACACGGGTAAAAAAAAACATGATGATATAGTAGATTCGATAATTGAGTGCTGTTGTAGTGGTAGTATACAGGCTTAGCCATGGCAGGGTATTGACTCAGAAGAATGAAAAAAAAGGTGCCAACGTACTTAACATAAATACTTTGCAGTATAAAATTAACATACTATTGAAGGCAATCGCCTTCAACTACAACTATGTGTATGACTTCGGGACATTTATATAAAATTAATGAGAACAAGTAAAAAACTAAATTTGGCATATACATATATACAAACAGAAGGCGTGGCAGGTACGTGGGTACGCCCCCTAATAGTGTATGTAACACAAGTACAGTTTTTTAAATTGTGGGCGAGTCCGGCTACGCCCTATTTTTACACGGACTTACACGTCTATATCGACTCAGTTTTTGATACTGATCAAGAATATATAAGAGATAGGCAAAATATTATGAACAAGGAAAGAAAAAAGATCATTTTAAAGTTTGATAAAAACAACATCTGCTCTAAACTTATGTTTTAAGCAACAAATAAAAGACACGATAGTAGTGATGAGAGATTTGGTCAATTCTTTTCCTTCCTAAATCAATAGTATGCCAAAGGCTGTACTTTCTCTTGTAACACAATTGTAACGGTTCCAAGGTTGATATTTTTTAGGTTACTATGGTTAAAATTAAATTAAAATATATATGTATTAATAAAATTATTATTATAGTGTAATGGTTAATGTTTTTTTGTTTTCTTTTCTTTTTTTGAAAATAATAAATGAGATCATTTGAAAGTCGACTCCAAATGTTGAAATTTGAATTGTTTAAATCGTTTTTTAAATTATACATATGGGTTAATAAAAAAAAATATTTGTTTAATCATTTCAATTGTTTATATTTGTAATGCTTTCATTATTTTTCTATTTTTTTTGCGCTTCGTTTGTTTGTTTGATTGTTTTCTTTACCATGTACAATATAATGCGTATGTGTGGGTTTTAATAATGAGTTGTTGAATTGCTATATTGTACGTATTAGTCAGTGTAGAAAATTAAAGCAATCCTGTTGCTTTCATACATATGCAAATATATATAATATAAACACACACATACATACATATGTAATATTTATATAATAATAAAATAAGTCAACTCATGACCTCAATTATTAACATATTCAACACTAACCCACACAAAAATTATTGTTGTTGAGACTGTACTGGTTGGTTTCATATTGTCGTTGTTGTTATTATTATTATTGCTATTATTTTGTTATTGTTAATTTGGTTTTTTTATCGTTGTTGTTTGTTTGTTGTCGCTATTGTTGTTCTTATTGTTGTTTTTCTGTTCTTTGTTTGCTTCTTTTTCTTATTATTTATATATTTCAATTTTAATTTTTATTTTACGCCTGATTCTGTGTTTGTGGCGCAGTTATGGTGTTGTTGCACTGATTGTCATTTACCGTTACTTTTGGCGGTGCTGTTACCGATACTTTTAATATTAAATCAGTGCTTGTTATTGTGGTACCATTTACTGTTACTGTTGTTGTTGGTGCTGTTGTTGCGGCGGCGGCGGCATCAACAACAGCACATTCATCATCATCATCATCTTTGCGTATAATTCTATTATTTTTATAAATGTTAACGACATTATTATCATTATCGTTATGATGATTATTTGTATTGCAATTATTATCATCATAAGAATTGTTGTTGTTGTTATTATTATTGTTGCGTTCATTATAACCATTAATGGTTTTGTCATCATTTATAAGCTTTAAATAAATGTCCGCCGGTTGTTGACCGCCTCCAACAACAGTAGCTTTTAATACTTCAAGGTTTTGTTGTAGTGACGACGACAACGATGACGATGATGCTGAAAATTGTGACGATGACGATGTTGAACATGGTGATGACAGCAACAACATTTTTTGATTATTTTTTCCCTTCACAGTGGTTATGGTTGTTGTTTTATTACCATTTACAGTCATCACGTATGATTTATTTTTACGCAAACTATAACAATCTGAAATGAAATATAAGAAAACATATTTTTTAATCTTTATTTTAAATTTGATTTTCTAAAATTTTTAAAAATTATTAAAGCTTTTAAATGATTTTTTTCTATTATTGTAATTTATTTGTAAATAAAATTTGCCCGTTTCAAAAAAAAATCTTTTGTTGTTGTTGTTGTTGTTGTTGTTGTTGTTGTTGTTTTGGTTTGATTTGATCATCTCTTCTCCCAACGACCTTCAAAAATATTTAGTTTATGTGTGTACATCATGCTTACAACAGCTCACACAACAGAGAATACAAGTAAATGAATATAATAGAACAGAACAGAAGAAGAAACTGAAAGTCAAATACAACAACAACATCAACTAACGAGAAAGTGACACACATATACTGGATACTGGGAAGATGGAATGAGAGAGAAAGAGAATAAGTGTTAATAATAAACACGTAATGGTTGAGACTCTTCTTCTTTCTTATTATTGTTCCTTCTTTATAACTTAATTTCTTAATTTTAACACTTATCGCCTTCAAAATGGGTTTTCGCATTTATATTTCAAGAAGACATATTCATTATATACACATATATATACCTAGGATTTATAAAGATTTTTATTTGTATACCTACCAAAGAAAAAATTAAAAATAAACTTTCCTCCCACTAGTTATGAGCGATCATTGAGTTACCAAGACAAAATAGATATGAAGCTTGCATCACTTAGTTTCAACCGTACAAGTCAAGAAGTTTAATTTGTGCTGATTTTTTTTTAAGATCGGCACTCAGAAGATGTCTCCTATAAATGCATGGACCGAACTAATATTTTAATTAAACATATGAATGGGGAGGGGTTCTAGCATAACCTCCGTTATATTTTACTTTCTAAATAGCAACAACAACAACAACAACAACAAACATCTATATGATACCATTTTTCTTTTTCATGTTTTTTATTTATCGCAACCACAGGAAATGCAGTAGAGCACATCGCTCTAAATAAAAATAAATAAAAATGAGTTGAGAGGAATATTTATTGCCTAGTACTTATATACTGAGAGTAATTGTGTAATAACAGTTATAACTTGTCACTTAAAATGAATAAAAAGTATATGTTGATGTAGGAAAATCGCATCATGGGACAGCAGGGTAAATAGATCGTGAAAAATACCGTTCAAGATATTAAGTGACATAACATAACGTAACGTAACAAAACATAACGTATTATATTGAGTAATTGTGACAAAAATAATTTTAGATCAAACTCTCAGCATTTTTAACCCTTTAAGGTCATTTTTAAAATTAAACAATTTTCTCCCAAATCAGTTCAATTCAAATATGTAGGAAATGGTTGTAATATAACACCTATAATAAAATATAACGGAAAGAACAAGAAGAAGGAATAGTTCAGTAGTTAAGAAAATTAATGAAAATTCTGAACAAATCAAATTCTTAAATTTAATGCTTCACTGGTGAAAGCAATGCCTGTAAAAAGCACGCGGATGTATGTGTGAGTCTGTGGTTGTACACCGTGATACACACCAACAACGTTACAACGTATTTACTTTGGTTGCACTGCGAACTCTCTTCACTTAAACACGCTCTGTTTATGTTTTGAAAAGTAAACACAAAGCGCTTAAAAACGTAACTACCAGTTTTCACATTTGATATCAACCAAACACACACATGCATTCACACAATAAGATACAAGCACAGACTCGTTGGAATTGTTATTTTTCTTTTTTTTTCATGTTGACATAAAAAAAAGAATTTCTTTATTTTCTTTTCTACCTTTACACCATATTTAAACAATACAAAAACAACACAAAGCCACAAGCAATATTTATTTATTTGTGTGCGTGTACAAGTATGTTGTTAGTTATTTTCTGATAGAGTGAAGAGTTGTTGGTTTTTTGTGGTATTTTTACAGTTATAAAGCTCGATAAAGAGAAGAGAAATTACACATTGCTAGAAAAAAAAATGGCTACATTGAAAACTTATCTATTGAAGCATACTTTTGTAAAAAAAAAATGGAAAAAATATTATAATTGGTTTTTATATTAAATCAATTCTAGCGTACTCTAAAACCATCAATAATAACGGTACATTCATCGAATATAATAAAAGGTCTTCTCTACGACTATAGAAGAAAAGAAATTCAATTTGCAATCATTGTACAATGGCACGAAAATTTCACTATAGCAACATTCTCATTGGAAAGAACTACGAATTGTCTACCAAGTTGATGTTGATGATGTTTTGCCACGTTTTGTGTATGTTGTCATTACCGTGGGTACTGTCGCTCGTGAAACGTTTTTTTGTCACAGACGCTCCTGCTAACCGAGCACCAACGATTTATCCCCTTTCGAAGCCTGCGAGGTCGCACATTTCCCCGATCGCTTGTTTTAACCGTCGCAGAACAAAGCCCATAATGCACTGAAAACTTGGCACGTCAACTGAGCAATACATACGCGTCGCATTATTTACACGGAAGCAGTGTTGCCAACATACAACAAGATGTACTGTATTGAAAGTTAATATTATTTCGTTCATCTACTATACAAACGTTTGAACAAAAACAATATACCCCCATATCATTATGATGATGGGTATAGAAAACAAGCACATGCGACTATTGTCTGTATGCATGAGTATACTAATGTGAAAAGAATAAATGAGAAATAACAATACAAAACTAAACATGATGATGACGACGATGATAAGACGACCTTCAAAAAGTGCAAAAATCTCTTTTTAAAATAAAAAACTTTAACTTCAAAAACACACACAAACTAGCAGGCAGATCGAATCATAATCAAAACAAGCACCTACCAAAAAAAAAAAAAAAGAAAATAAAACGCGCCAAAAAGTAAAACGATGACTGGCAAGCGAAGCAGAGAGAGCTAAACAACACGAACGAATGTAGCGCGCGTACAGTTCACACATAAATTGATTTGATGTGAATCAACTCAAGTGTTAGATTAACAACAAGTACAACAGCAATAGCTAACCAATGATAAGCAATTAATAACGAAAAACGAAACTATAAAATAAATTTCAAATTCATGTCGAGTGCACGTGCAAGGAAGATCTCAGCATAAATGGATGAGAAGGAAAACCAACACTTGCTACGAATAATCAGCTTTTAATGAGTCCTAGCGAGACACATATAATTATTAATCTAAATATTTATGCACAATGCACCTTTCTTGTACACACACTAAAGTAATGAAAATATTTTACAGCCTGTACAGTGTAACAAGATCATAACTCGAAACAAAAAACTAAAGAATAAATTTGAAAATTTGAATATAAGGCCAACAACATGTGTGCATGTAGTACGTACTCAGACAAAAAGAAAATTTATTTAGTTCGTTAATAGTAATAATAAAAATAGCAACAGTGAACGCATCACAGTGGTCTCCTCTCTCGTTTGCAATTAAAAGCATCAATTATTACTTCTCTTCACGTATGCAACCCATTTTACATTTTACACAGTTATCGACATATAATTAACTACATATTTATGTATGTATACACAGTTGATGATTCAATTTGTAACACAGAACAAGAAAGTTTTTTATGACTTCTCAGGCAGTTGGCTTTTTGACCTTTATAATACTAAATTTTTAAATGAACGGATTTTTATTTTCCTTTTTGTAAGCTTAAATTTTTATTCTCCTTTTTGTAAGCTTATAGATATGTAAGATATACCGAAAAATTACACGTTCCAAATAGGATCCAGTTTGTGTTGCTCAGCCCATTTTTCAATTAACGGACATACAGACAAAATATACTGTTTTACATATTTGCATAAGCTGGAGTGCAAAACAAAACAAGACAAAGTGAGGCAACTTTAAACATGCCCGGAGTCGCCTATAATTTATATAATTCCACTAAATCTCTATATATTTTTTTTATTCTAGATTTTCAAGATTTAATGGAAATTAACTACCGTTGTTTTGGTCTGTCTCTCACTCTCTCGTTAATTTGCTTGTAAGAGATAACATTCTCCGCATACAGTTAAAAGAAACTGTGAAAGCGACTAGTGAGTGGACTATGCGTTTTTTTTTGTCCGCCGATCTCTTAAGAAAATAAAAAGACGACACAACAGACGCAAAGAACTCACATTAAAAACAAAAATAAAAAAAGCACCAAAAAAAGAGAAAAAGCTGTTTAAATAAATGATCTTCACGTTGTTATACCCTACATTTAAAATGGGGGGTATACTAAGTTCGTCATTCCATTTGAAACATCATGAACGACGTATTAGAAACCCTACAACGTATATATATTCTTAAACGGCAACATAACTTGAGTCGATCTAGACATCTCCGTCTCTTGTTGGCATTCTCTTAATCGTAAATTTTGAGATATTGAGCTGAAACAGTTAAAAATTCATAACAGTTAATTCTAATTTCTGCACGAAAAAGCTATTTAAGTTGGGAAAAATTAGCCAAAAGCCACGCCCGACAATCGATAAAAATCTATTTATCTGCCATGAAAATTGAACTAAGAAGTTGAAATTTGTTGTATATATATATAATTACCACCATCTATAGATGTACCAAAAATGGGAGTGGTCATTCACAATTTACAAAAAAACATATTCAACGTAACTTAATTTGCGACGAAATACGCCCGCTAATATATAGACTATTAGGGGACGTAATCATGTACCTGCCACGCCCACTGTTTTTACGTAGATGGGGTAGATGGGCTTTGGCTTATTTGGTCTAATACCAATTTAGTTTTCTTACTTGTTTTCGATTGTTTTTGTTGCCATGAAAGTCTAGTCACTCAATTCATTCAGCAACAAACAACAGCAAGCGTTTTGAAAGAAAAATAAAAAAAACCATATTATGAACCGTGCATGTATGTATGTATATACACGCAATCATTTGAGGTACATGCATGAGCATGCACGATTTTACTGCAGTATGTGTTGCTTACATAAAAACTTGTTGTAGTTGTTGCTGTGGGCCCAACTAAATACATAATAATATGCTGTTAGCTGGCGTAGAGTGGGACGTAATTTAAGTCTCTACTTAGTAGTTTGAGTCCACAAGTTGAAAAAAAACACGCATTATAGTAACAACAACAACAGCTTTAATAAATATAGTGGGTGCGGCCGGTTGTGCGGGTTAAACTTAATGTACAGTTGTTTACAAATGTATACACAACACACCAGAAAGCAAATGAAGCAAAAAGAAAAAAATCTCATAACACACATTTTATTTGTTTTCTTTTTTTTTTTTTTTTTTGTTTTTACTCTCTTCTTAAAAACACAAGAAATGCATTTTTTATTGGTATTGTGTAATGGAGAAAAGAAAAAGAAATGATATGAAAATATAAAAATGCATGCCAACACACAGTCGTACACGTATATGTTACATATTGCATGACACAAAATCATAATTTAATAATGTACATATACCTTCAAACGTATGTTTATAAGTAGGTTGAGGTTTTTCATTTATTTTTATTTATACATGCATTATTCTTTTCTTTCCTCATCCACCTCGTTGCTTTGTCTTCGCTTAACGTGAATGCGCATGTTAGCGTTTAATAAAAATGATATTGAAATTAATTGAAAGGAATGCTGGAAATGGCAGAGACGTAACAAACAAACAAAAAATTGACCGAAATAGTGAGAGAAGCAGTGTATCTTCTATATATAAACAATGAAAACAATTTACATTAAAGCAAAATTTAATAACTAAAGTGTTAATTGATTTAATAGAGTGGAGAGAGAGAAAGGGAGAGACAATTTTTATTTATTTTTATAATTAAAAAAAAAAAACCAATAAGTGAAAAAAAGTAAATATGTTTTAAATATTAAATACCGTTCACGTTTACTTATAAATAGTGGGCGTGGCAGGTACATGATTACGCTCTCTAATAGTTTTTTTATTATGTATAAAGTTCTTTACTTTATAAGGATTTTTGTAAGCCGTGGGCGTTTCTGTTATCCAACCACGCCCATTTTTGGCATTTTTTTGCTAATTTATATATAACAAATTTCAAGTTCATAGCTCAATTTTTATGGCAAATAAATGAATTTTTTTCAATTGTGGGTGTGTTTTTTGACCCAATTTTTCTTAATTTAAATAGATTTCTCCGTGCATAAACTAGAAGAATCTGTTCCAGTTCAATATCTCAAATTTCACGATCATGAGAGAAACAACAACAGACAGACGTACGGACATGCCTAGTTTAACTCAGTCTTGGATGCTGATCACCAATTTATATATGTTGTAGGATCTCTGTCACCTCCCTCTGGGTGTTGCAAATGAAAGGACAAACTTAATACACTACCCACCGAACTTTTGTGGAAGATATTAAAAATCCATTTATTGTTATTTGCTGTCGATGCATCTTATAAATTAAATATTAATAAACGTTTCGAAAGAAAATTTCAAAATAATTCTTCTACATATGGGTGGATACATACTTTACAGCTATTTTATCAACTTCTTACATAAGAGATCCTCTCTTTCTATACAAAATACATTCGTGTTCAGTGAGTCAACCTTCAGGTGCAGGCATTTTATTCTCATATTTTTACAACAACAACAATGTATTTTTTTTTTTTTGCACATCGGTGGCCCATAAAATAGTTTCCTATTTTTTTTTTTCAAAACATTATTTTTCCGCCAAAAAATTTTTTGAAGATTTTTTTTCTTTGTTTACAGTGAATCGGATTATTTTTCGCGCCTAAAATATTTTTTCCTGGATATGCGCCAACAGTCAGAACTAAACACATGAAAAAAATTACGTACCTTTCATTAGAGAAGAAAATGAAAAAGAAGAAGAATTATGGAATATTTCGTGACACTATGCAGTTTTTGAGTATGTAAAAAACTGAATGCCAAGTCTTTGTGATCTCAGCATATAACTCACAATTTATTTCAATATTTTTTCTGTAATCTGTATGGAGGAGAACTGTGCAATACAGGAAGGGCACAACAAATGAATTACATTTTTACCATGTGGGAAAGGCATTCCCTTCTAGAGTTATAAGGAAGAAATTAAATATTAATTTGAATAGAGACGTAATCTTAAATAACTAGCACATGGGCGCGGCCGATACCTGATTAAATTCTCTAATAATTATTTTGTCTAACCATTCATTATAAATTGAATATGTTTCAACTGCTTGTACCTCACTTTTCATGGCATTAAAACAAATGGGAAAATATGTAAAAATTGATTTAATCGTTCTGTGTATGTTGTTGTTTTTATAAATATTTAATCATAATACTAAAGAGGGCATTTTAGGTTATTTTCATAACAATCACGTGTTGTGTTATGTTAAGCAATCTAATTTATTTTTTTAGTAAAAACAAACATCAGCAACTAAATGGGAAAAAAGGCGCCAAATTTGTAACATATACAATACGTTACCTACACAATGATTTTGTTTTACATATACATTCTTTCTGTAATCAATTGAGTTGGAGTGGCGTGTAGTAGCCTTTCGCATGAGTTTCCGAAAATGAGAAAGGAGAATGCACAAGTCAAAATAAAAAGTACATATACACATACATACATAATTATATGTTAGGCATAAATAAATGTCTCTCCGTGTGTGTTGTTTTGAATTTCGTCGAAGAGTGAGGGAATGAAAAACCGAAATAATCAAATAAATAGTTTGTTGAGTATTTACGTGTGTGTGTGTGAAGGTTTTCCCGCCTAAACTTCTTCATTTCGGTACAATTAATTTTGCTAAGAAAGCATTTTGTTGTAATGGATTTTTTCTTTGTTTTGTTTTCATTTTTTTTTTTCAATTTTTTATTTTCGTTCTACTAATATGTGAAAGAAGGCGTGCTCTGATGATATATACTTGCATAGGTGACGTACATATTTGTTTTGTTTTTATTTGATTATGGGTTTTCTATGTTTTATTGTTTACCTTTTTAGTGCTTTTTTTTTTTGATTTTTATTTATTTTGATTTAAATTTTGTCACTTTTTTTTAAGTATTGTTTGTACATGCTTTGTATGTAAAACCTCATTGTTGCTGATCTATTAATTTACTTTTGATAAACAAGGTACTCTCGAGACAAAACGTCGCCTCATAAACAAATGATTATAATTCAAAAACAAATGAAAATGAAAATGAAAATAGTTGATCAAACGGTGACTGTATACAACCTTGTACTGTAATACAAAATATATATATATATATATATCTGAAACACGATTAATGGTAAGTTGGTCACTTTTATTAAAACATTTTAAAACATGCAAACCGTATATATTTTCATGGACAGTTTTTTTTTTGGTTGAAAAACCATTACAATTCGTCAAAATCGATGGATAGAATTAGAGAAACCTTCCACATAAGTTAAGGGGGATATTAAGTTTGTCACTCCATTTGCAACACCAAGAAAAAAGCGTCAGAGACCCTACAAAATATATATATTCTTAATCTGGTCGGATAACGAACACGCCCACAATCGATAAAAATATAATTGTTTCCTACAAAAATTAAAATTTGGTAAACACATTTTTTATTACCCCATCCATGGATGTACCACAAGTGGGGCGTGGTTGCTTAACAAACACGTCCACAATTTACAAAAATTCTTCTAAAGAATAGAACTTGCAAAACATACACTATCAAAGGGCGTAATCGTGTACCTGCCGCGCCCCCCCTTTGTATATTTTGTAAGGGTGTTTAAGTTTTGACCGAAGACAACATTTAGTTTTTCTTTCTTTATTGGTTTACTTAAGTATTTAAAATGTAAGCTTTGTTGTTGTTATAATTGTTGTTGGAAGCATGTATATTTATGTATTAAGTATAATAAAAATTTAGACAACAAAACGAAATTGATTTTTTTTTCTCAGTAACTTGGCATTTATAACAATTGTTTGGATTAAGATTTTTGAAAATCAGAGAAATGACTCGTCATTGATTTTGTTAATCATTTAATTAATAAGGAAGTATTCAACTATGATTTCCTTGCGTAAATCTTTTTGGTTGTTTTTTCAATGCAATGAGTTTTTCACGTCTTATCAGGAGTACACACTTGACTCTGCTTTTTTTTTGTTTTTTTTTTAAACGAAACCAAGGCCAAAAATTTAACCCATTTTTAAATGTTGGTAAATTTTCAACATTTTTACTCAGATAAGTGCATACAAAAATGGTTGTGTGTTGCATGTATACGAATTTGACTTGACAAAAACAAAAAATTGATAACCCCCCCCCCCCCCCACTATAGGATAATATTGAAACTTTAACAACCCAAGAAAAACAAGCCTAAAAATTAAATTTAGCTTGGAGCAAATCTTAAATATCCTTCACCTTAGTGAACATAACTGCGCCCTTTCATATTGTAATATGTATTACAAATCAGCTTACAAGTCGATTACGGTTTTTTGTAAACTATGGGCGTTATCTGTTATCGAACACGCCCATTTTTGTCGCACCGATAAACGGAATAACAATAAATATATATACCAAATTATATCTTCATAGCTCAATTTTTGTGGCAGATACATAGATTTTTGATAAATTTTGGGCGTGGCTTTTGAACTATTTTGTTAACTTTAAATAGGGATCTATTTCAATTCAATATTTCAAAATTTACGACTGTGAGAGACCCAACAATAGGCGGACATGCGGACATGCGGACATTCATGTCTAGATCGAATTTTTCTATATTAATGATATATTTTGTAAAGTCTCTGGATACTACAAATGATAAACTTAGTGTACTCGCTTTCTTATACGGAGTCTAAAAAGTACAGATGGAACTTTAAAATTGCCATTTCTAGAATAATAGTAAATCACCACCGACAGATTTTAACAAAAAATATTTTAAAAACCATTCCTACCCCTAGAATAGTAAAATAAGCCGAAAATCAGAAAAAAGGAGAAAAAAAAAACTACTATGAAGAAAATCAATACAACCCCTGGAAGCATTGTGGTTCAGCCATAATTTACTAACTTACTCAGACAAACACGATGTGACTTTAATAAAATGTATTAAGGGTATACTTTTTCCAACACTTTTACTGCTATTTTTATTCCTTACTCTTACTTTTACTCTTAAGGGTTGTTTTTGATGGTCCGTGTAAACTGTAATCCGACATATTCGTATTAGAATTAGTAATCTGAGATTTGTCTTTTCAATTTCAAAACATATGTTCTCTCAACCCTTAACCAAGGAGCACCGAGCACCTCATGACATTACATACTGAAGCATACAATTTTTCTTATGTGAGGCCAAACACCTGACGACACAACAATCTTTTCCTTAAGAATGGTTGAAGGCATTTGTTTTTATGCGTACACACACATGCACACAACATCCAATTAGAACTAAACAGGTCGTGGACTAGCAGAGCGTCAGAGTGTTATTGATTGGCAAAAAAAAAAAACATGAAATAGAAGAGGATTACAACTAAAGATTTTTGGCGGGAAGATTTTATACTATTTATAGAATATAATAGTAAAATAAAGGAGACAGCGGATAGATAGAGCGCCAGCGTACCTGTTATTAATGTTTGTCGTTCATAGGGTTTGTAGCGTTCCGCCGCTAATGGCACCGACATGATGTCCTTACAGCAATTGTTGTTGTTGTTGTGATTGTTGTTAGTGGTGATGGCGACATTTGAACGGCTACGCACTATTTTGGCTCCGCTGAGATTGACATTTGGCTGCTGATGAGTGTTGGCGTCGCTGTTGCAGCGTTTTGTCATTTGCTTCGTAGAGGCAGTAGCTCCTGCTGCTCGTATCAAATTGCACTTTTCCTTTTGCAAACGCTGTTCATGTTGTTGCAATTCCTGTTCAATTAAAGTGGGCATTGCAAACGTACCTTCGGCCGTCTCTGTGGGCTGTAGGCTCTGGTGCTGCTGAGGTTGACGCTGCTGTTGCAGTGGTTTGCTATTGCCAGTGGGTTTTGCCGTTTCAATATCAATATTATAGCGTTGCATTACATAGGAGCGTTGGCGTTGCGTCTCCTCTTGGTACAAATGATTCATTTCCATGGGATCGGGTGTACCAAACAGATTACGGCTAATGGCGTGCAATTTGGCCATTGGCGGCGACGATCGCGGCTCGTTGGGGGCAGCTGTTACATTACGATTTAGCCGCGGCGTAGTAACACCGTTGCCGGGAGCGCCCGCTGATCGCGGCAGCCCCATTAGCTGAACACGACACGGAAAAAATTCTAAACTACTTGCCGTCATCATGAGTTTTCCAGTGTATTTTTATTTTTTATTTAATTTTTTTTTTGTGGTGCAGTGATTTTTTTGTCAAGAAAACAAAACACGCAAATTACAAATTTTCACTTTTCTTCGTTCTGCCTGAGTTGGGTGCTGCACAACTAAACTTTGTTTTATAATTAACTGCAAACCGTGTGTGTGTGAGTATAAACCACGGAAGAGGAAAATTTTTAATATTTTTTTAACTTTTTCAGCGTCCTTCTCTTTGTTAATTTTTCACCTTTTTTATTATTTTCACACAAAATGTTACTTTTTTTATAATTCCCTTATAATTAAGAATTAATTCCTCTCTTCAATATCTCGTACATTTGTTTGTTAATAATTTACGAAAAATTTCCTCTTTTTTTATTATTTTCCTTTTACCAATTCAATTACACAAGTCACACGAGAGGTTCACATATCAAAAAAAAAACGAATTTAATTATGCTTTTTTTCCAAGGGATATGGGAAATGTATGTTCGTGAGCACTGATTACCACAGTTTACGAAATTTTTATACGAAACACCCGTAACACGTCCACTCTCAACGAGCTCTAAAATACATTTGATTGCTTGCCATGAATTTACTGTACTTTTTCGATTTCTACAAGTTCATTTTTTTTGTGTATACCACCAAATATTCCCCATCTCTGTCTTACCCGCGAATGTGAGCAGCAATTATTGCTTATTCTTTTTGGCTCACAGCATAGTAGCGATGCCACAGTTTGGTTGAGAGTTACTATAAAAGTGATTTTCACCACTGGTATTGCTAAATTCACCACAGTGGTCAGGAGAGCACTTGAGGTGAAATTGGAAAAAATTACCAGTTTTATAACACTTTCGCTGAACTGCAGGGAAATGTGTTATGTTGTGGTTGCAGTTAAGTGGAAAATGGAAAATGTGTGCCGCGGTCTGTACAGTTATTTCTTATATGTAGGTAATTGAAAATTAATAACTAAAAAGGTGAAAAAATTACAATGAACGAAGTTTTTCTATATGAAACGATTTCTGTTAATTAATTAATTTTTGTATATAAATAGTATGAAATAAAATTTTAATACAAATTTATGTTTGTATACCCACTTCATACCCACCCTTCAAAGAAGTAAAATCTACATCGATATAACCATGACTGTCTGTCTGTCCATGTAATTTTGCATTTATCTAGAGAAACCTTATGGAAAATAAACCAATTTGGACCATTTTTAGAACCCCTTCCCATATAATACATGAAGTCTTTACATGACGAATATGAGCAATTCTTAATGTTTTTGACAAAATTTTAAATAAAAAAAATAGTTAACTATTTAATTAAATATTGAAATTAAGCAGAATTTGTCAAATGTTTTTATGCGCTACAAAAATTTTGCTACAAAGATGAAATTTCGTAGACATGTTTGTAATTACCCCATCAATTAATGAGCCAAAAATGGGCGGGGTCGAATAACAAACATATAATTCATGCATTATTAGCAACACAATGTACATGCTACACCTACTATTTGTCTGAATATATATAAATTATTTGTTTATTTGTTTTTAAATCATTTCATCATGATTTTTAGTCAACAACATAGAACATAATTGAAAAAAGTGCTTTAATCTTGATCTTGTATAAGTTTTGAGTTGTGTTCTGTTAACTGAGAAATCTCATTCCGTTCTGTTGAGTGAAAATAATTTCTTCTTTCTTGTCTTTTTGTTTTTACACTCTGGGAGAGCATTTATAAAATTCTCTCTAAACATTTTGTGTCTTGTATTTATTTACCTCATGCCAGAGACTTATAAATACATGCGTTGTTGATATTTCATTATTTGTTGTGATCGCTGTATTTATATTTATATATATATATTTGCCGGCTTCGTTTTGTTGTTTGCTTCTGTTGTGTTTTCTTCACCTTGCGTGTGTGTTTTCTTGAAATACTAAGAGAATAAAAACAAAACAAAACGTGCCGTTTGTTCACATAAATAAGAAGGCAGAGACAAGATTTAGTTTTAAAAGATTTTTGCGCCTTTTTCTTGTTTTTTTTTTCTTAAACAGTGAAAAATTCATTAGTCATCCAAAAAAGTGAAGAAACTGGTATCATCTTCAATTTTTATGGCTAGTTAGATTCTATTTGAAGCAAAATAAATGTAAGGCTAGAGGAAAGTGAAAGTTAACCTTAGAAACATATATAAATTGTAAACAAAGCAAGTGTAAAAAGTGCGAAAGAAAACTAAAACTGCTTTGAATATGAAATTGTTTGAAGGAATTTGGTTGTTATGTGTAAAAGTAGAACTATTTAAAGCTGGTTTCCATCCTTCTAGTAGCGCTAATAATCACCACAACGCCCTATAGATAAAAAACATCTTTGAATGCATTTCAGTGTTGTTCCACAAAAGGGACAATTTCATAACAAAAAAAAACTCCTAAAAAACACCAAAGTGGGAGATTTTTACATACAGTTCAATAACCTGAAATTTTGTCACTCTTTCCCTTATTTATAGCCTGTAAACATATGCATCTAGCAAATGCATGCATGCCACGCTTGCAATGTTACGTTGATGGTATTTATGAGGCTAATAAAACAACACAACAAGAACAATAATAACAACAACAAAGAGGTATATATTTATTTTTAAAAAATATACAACCAATCCCATATATACGACTGCCACTCTTATACAAAATATTCTTGAAGGCATACTTCATCTTATACTTTTGGTTAAACTACAGTCACGCATTCTGAATACAACTACATGTACATACGTACAGAATCGTTAGTCACTTAATACATATTTTAATGTCAGGTTCAGAAAAACAAAAAAAAATTTTAAAAATCAAAAAAAAAAGGTGGAGTTGGAAAAACTAAAACAAACATCAGTCTTTATCACCTTACTAGCTAATGGCTGGATGGCTGACTGGCTGATGACTGGCCAACCAAACTGAACCATTTACTAGCATCTGTTAACGAACAAAGTTTCAAATTACTGTCGAGTTAAAAATTTTGTATTTTGCTCTTCTGGGTGATAAATCACCAAAGCAAAACACAACAAGGAAAATATCGAAATTTGGCTCATGCCAAACCTTACTTATTACTGCAAATCGAGTTTTACGCAGGGTACGGTTTTTTGTATATTGTGGATGAGTTTGTTATCCATCCACGCCTTTTTAACGCTCATCGATGGATGGGATAATTATAAATATTTGTATCAAATTTCAAGTTCATAGATCAATTATTGTTCTTGTCGTTTGTGGGCGTGGCTCTCAACCGATTTTGTCCAATTTAAGTAGAAACTGGAAGTTTATGTACAAAATCTTACCTCAGTATTTTAAAAGTTATGGCCAATACAATGCCACCAACAGACAGACAAACGGACGGACAAATCTAGTTCGACTCAGAATATTTGATAATTTGATGCTATTCAAGAATATATAATATATACTTTGTACAGTCTCTGACGCCACCTTCTGGATGTTACAAATTGAAAAACAAACTTAATATGCCGGCCCCATCTTATGTGAAGGTTATAAAAAAACAAAAAATTTAACAAAAATCATTTTCTTTAAAGCAAATTTTTATCTTGGGGTTGGGATCTTCACGCTTTTAACAAAACTCATTATAAACATGTATGTAACAAACACACCCACACATTACTTACTTACTGCTGGCAGATTCAGACTCTAGCACTAAAGACGAGGGCGAGATTTGCATGAAGTCTATTTATTAATTTGAATGTTTTGTACTACATGGTCTACACACAAACACACGCACGCACACACCCCAACACACATGGTCCGCACTGTAGCCTCTTCTCTCTAATTGCTAGTAATTAAGTGTGTATATCCACTAAGAGGGTTATAAACCTTTGACCGATGCCTCACTGACGAACAACCTATTAAACTTATTACAAATTTGCAGTTTTCTTGTAAGCTTTGAGTTTGAAAAATATTTTGTAGTAAATTTAATGTTTATGACTTGTACGCGTTAACGTATGTTCTGTGCAGTCGTTCACCCACGAAGCTACATCGCGTACACTAAAAATTATAATACTGTTGACTCGGCCAATAAATCATAATCTTGCAACTCCACCTATTTATCACAAATATTTCATTAGTGTCATAAATTCAGATAAATATAAAAGCCCACGTAATGCTTGCAAAAACCTGGCAATTATTATTACACTGCATCAAATAATGAAAGTTTCAAACTATATACATAATTTTTTCTAATCTATGCAGTGGGAATTTGGCGTTAACTTGGGTACATTAACAGCAACAATATCTTGTGATTATACCTGGCGGCACTTAGGGCCATTTTCAATTATACTGATCGATTCAGAATCAGTGCGTCTGTTCGTCCTTGTGAATTTGTTCACATTTTTTGAGATATTTCGATAAAATTTGGTACAAGGACATGTCCTGGCCCCAAAAGGAGCTCTGTCGAAAAGAGTTCAAAATAGACCATTTTTAACATCCCTCCCCGTATAAGGTCCTTTTAATATGGAAATCCTTATATGACAAAAAATCGCCATTTTTAAACAATTTTATTAAAACTTGTTGAAGAATAGTTAATTGGCACAATATTTGACTGTGCCAACTTTGAACCCAATAGGTGTAAATTTTAGGACCCCTTTCCCATTTAACGCTTTTATTTTAAACAAGTCTATATATGGAAAAAATCGCAATTCTCAATATTTTTATTGACAATATTTGGTAAAAAATATTTAATTAATCAAATAATTAGTTGTGACCCATTTCGATCCGATGGGATCATTATGTTTGAGTTAATGACTCCCAAGTATGCTCTGCTGCCAATAGTTTGATTACAAGAACTAGATGAAGGATCAGATGCATAACGGCAAATCGTTTTAGTTATCGATGCTGAAGCATAAAACTAAACATGAACGGATAAACAGTTAAACCTGACAGTTTTAGTATTCTTAACAACTTATCATGGACAGACAGAGAGCATCTTAATATAGACTTTTCTGATATGATACAAAGTCAAGAAAAGATATAATTTATTTAGTTTCGGTGCTGTGGCATACACAGCAGCAGGGATGATGTAGACACGCAGTCATTAAATCCTTTATTGATGCAATGTGATTTTTTGTGATTTTTTTGGAGACACCCTTCCAATGTTCTCGACGTGATGTATCCAAAATGCCATAAAATGCAAAATGCATTTATTTTAGCAAACAACCACAATCAATTAGATAGTCAGGCAACTCCTAACTTAATGTGATACATATGTATGAGAGTATGAGGTGTCTGTCTCAATAAATTTACAATAAAACAGCAGCCAACAATAAACAGTTATTTCACAGTCAACAGCAGAGTGCACAGCTGTTTTTTTGTTTGTTTTCTGTTTGTTTATGTTTATCACTCTCAACACGTTATCGTTTTTACATTATGAATGTTTTAATTGGAATTTGACTCGGAGACGAGGTTGAATTCTATGGGGACGTACGTACAATACGTAACAACATTATACCCAACTGTTTGTTCATTTCGCATGTTAATGACATTGCCCCTTAAAACCAAATAGAACCAAAATAAACTAGAAAAAGCAAAATATTGTATAAGGTGATTATTTCGTTATGGCGTGTGCGTTTAGGCTTCGGCGTTAGGTCTCTAGCTATCTGTTTGTTTTTATGTTTTTCACGTTTATACCGAAATAGATTTGCAGCTTTTTGTAAATCCGTAGATATTGTACAGGGAGCCAGAAAGAAGGAAATTTTACTGTTTTATGCATTTTACAAAAATACAAAAATATTTTAACAATAATTATATAATTACAAACGGTTTCCTCTCTAGATTTTTTGTTATACTCTGTACTGTGCCATTACGTGTAGATAATAATCGTCACTACCGGAACCTACTAAATATAGACAGACAAACAGCAGTACAGAGAACAGGTAAATTAATGTTTTTTATTTTTTTGTAATGGAAACCTCCCCCTACGAAAACAGTGATACCGTACGTACAGAGATATCATTGAACTTTGAAATGTATGCGAAACAAAGAGCAGAGACAGATTACGTTACATATCTACGCATATGTTATATATTTCGCATAAAAGCCGCTTCACTGATTTGATAGCACGTTCGGTTGTTGCAACTGCAACCACACTGAATAACAATCCCAACATATAATGTAACGATCATATCATTAAATTCTACAACTTAGAGATGAGAATATACTAAGTGTGTCATACCGTTTGCAACACCCAGAAAGACGCGACAGTAGAATATACATATATACAAAGTATATATATTTTGGATCAGCATTAAAAACTGAGTCGATCTAGATTTGTTCGTCTGTGCGTCTGTCCCATAGTCCAAACTTTGACATATTGAGTTGAAACTTTCTCCATAAACTTCTAGCTTTTATTTCAACTAAGCTAAACCGATCAAGAGACACGCCCACAATTGACAAAAAATTATTTATTTGCCACAAAAATTGATCTATGAAGTTGGTACACAAATTTATAATTCTTCGATGTGCCAAAAATAGTGCACCCATAATTTACAAAAATTGTTATTCAGTGTAAAACTCGACTTTATATACCTGCCACGCCCACTATTTGCATGTAGAGGTGAAGGGTATTTAAGATTTGGACTAAATCAAATTTATTTATTTTTTGTACTTACTTTCACAATACCCTTCACATTATAGTAGAAGGTTAAACTAAGCTTGTCATTCCATATCCAATACCCAGCAGAAGAATGAGTCAAAAACCCCACAAAACATACACATCTAAATAGAACTCGACGTATTCGTTCATGTGCCTATAGATCCATCTGTTTTTAGAGTGGTCATTGTGGCAAAAATTGCGATATTTAGCTAACGTTTCAGTTTTTCATGATTACTTCCATTTGAATTCGTCAAAATCGATCATTTGTTTTGTTGGTAGCACAAAAATAAAGCTACAAATTTTCCAATTCATAAAAGTATATTTAATTTAAATTAGATTTATAAATGACACAAAAATTATGAAAAAGTTTAATTAGATACTTGCCACGCCCACATTTTATACATACTTATAAAAGGTGTTTAAGATTCGGCTTATGTCATATTTTGGTTCTTTATTACTTTTCCTAAGGTAGCTGTGGTAGTGATATTATTTCTCAATAGAGTTGTTTTCTTGAAAGAGTTTTGCCGTTCCCACTAATATTTTAACTGTTGCCAACTATCATATTTTGTTATTGTCGCTGTTGTTTCTTCCTACTTTTTTGTGTCCTAACCCGTAAAGCGTCTCATCTTAGAATGTTTATTATAATTTTTTTTATTTGTATGCCGTTTTTGTTTATTTGTTTTTTGTACAATTATTGTATGCGTGAGGTGGAGCCGTCAGTTCGAGTCTCATCCCAATTGTGAGATTTTTTTTCGTTATTTGGCTGCAAATATTTACACAGCAATGAATTGTGCTATTAAATAAACAATGAACGATTGAAAAAACAATAAAATTAAAGAGAAATTTGAATTTAATTGTGAAAAAAAATATTTTTAAATATTTTGTATATTTGTTTGGTATGGCATGGTATGTACGTAGGTTTGTTGTTGAGTATTTCGCTTTAATAATTGTTGTTTATTTATTCATTTATTGAAGCGTGTATTTATTTTCTCAATAATACGATTAAGAAAAAAAATTCGATTTCAATATGATTTTTATCTGTTTACCCTAAATTGTGTTTATTGCTGTTTTAATAACGATGACAAACGCATATATAGGTTCGCCAATCGAGAATCATCATTGTATACAAAATATTTCTGTTGCTCTAAAGAAAATCAGAGCATTCACTACTAACATCTTCGTCTTCGCATTTTAGGATTTGAAAACAGACTGACATGAATAAATCGCTTCTAATTCAATGACGATTTAATTTGTTTACGCATTATAGAACATCTCAAGATTACTTCGGGGTTTTGTCAAGGTTTTCACAAAGTTAGTGAGTTCACCCCGAGTGTATGATTCTAAATTTTGAGATGTTGAGCTGATGCGTTTTGTACAGACACTTTTAGTTTCTGCACGTAGGAATTTAATTTGGACAAAATCAGCCGAAAGCCACGCCCACAATCGATAAAAATCTATTTATCTGTCACAAAAATTGACTTGTGAAATTGGAATTTTGTACACATATGTAATATAATCTTATTCATCGATGTGTCAAAAATGGACGTGGTCGAATAACACACACGCCCATAATATACAAAAAACCTTGTAAAGATCCAAACTTGATTTGCCAGCTGATACGTAATACATACTCTATAAGAGGGCGTAATAATGTAATTGCCACGCCCACTATTTCTATGTTGTTGCGCAGGGTATTTAAGATTTGGCTTAAGCCAAGTTTAGTTTTTTTACTTATTTTTTTGTATGAAATTTAAAGTGTAAGAAAATGAACCATAGCGATGCTAAATGACTTTAAGAACTTTGAATTCTTGTCAAAACCTAGGCGCAATAACAGATTTAAGTAATTTGTATGGAGGCCAATGAAAAACAGCTGACATGACTGCAGCAACAACAACCCAAGAACAATAACATTTAATGCATTTAAATGTTAACTCTTTAGAAACAAGCTAACAATTTAAAAAGTGTAGCCACAAAAAGATTAGTAACAATGTTGCAGAATTACACATGCATTGTTAGTGCATTATATGAAAACAGAGATGAAGTGAACAAAACAAACAAGGCCATGAATGCATTCATTCATTACTAGACAGCTAAGTATCTGGTTTTGTTCACAAATGAAGCGTTTTGACTGTAAAACCAGAATAAAATTTCAATATCAACGACAACAACAAATTTCAAATTGATGAAATAAAATAATTACCCCAAAAAGGGAAATTGTTTAGGAAAGCAGTACAAAAAAAAAACATTTATACGCGCTGCTACCTATGGAGGGAATGAATATATAGAAAATAAAAGGATTCATACTAAAACATGTTACGGTTTCTTGTAAAATGCAAAACAATGCAAAGGATTAAACAGTTCTATTCACATACATGCACGCACCATATATACAAATGCTTACAAGCGTACAGTTAAGCGGGAACACCACGAAAAGCAAAAGATTTGAATGAAACAACCCTCGCGCCAAATTTCTTTGGCTTGGTCATCTATTTATGCGTAGATGTATTGTTGTATGCATATACATCGATATTTTCTTAATTCATTTCGATTATTGGTGGAACATGAACATGTGACATTTGGCGGGTATATTTATAGGGAAAGAAAGCTCAGACCAAACCTTGAATGCCTATATCTACTTACGAACGGTGGGCGTGGCAAGTACAAAATTCCACCCTGTAATAGTATATGCATCAGCTTGCAAGTTGAGTTTTGCGCTGTATACGGTTTTTTTATAAGAAGCGCTTCACTTAGGCCAGTAAGTAGGCCCATTGTTATACCCGACGAAACATAACACAGAGTTCAGTTTAGCCACCCGGAGGCGTCGAATATGCTAGCATCCGCTAGTGACCCTAGACCCTCTGGGAATCTAACTCCAATTGTTTTGTGTCGTTTTCCTTCTAGGGCCGGGCATTCACACAGCAGGTGCTCCACAGTTTCCACCTCTTCCTCGTCTCTGCAGCTTCTACAGATAATTATATAAATGCATACAAAATTTCAAATTCAAATGGAGGGTATAAAAAAGTCCTTCGGAGTTACAAACATTCGCAAGAAACTTAACATACATTGTGTAAAGTAATCCTTATTCAAAATCCTATCCTGAATTCCTAATAAAAATGTTATCTCTTCTAATGACAATTCAAGCGTGAACATTTTAGCGATTTTCTTCTTCAATCCACATTTTTCAGGCATCAAGGTCAATACGATTGGTTGGAAAATTTATAAAATTGGTTTTCAAGTGCGCGCCACTTCCTCAGTGTCGTTATTATACACATTTATTTATTTTATTTATACCTAAATCGAACAGAATTGAATTTTTACAGCTGTCCCTCATTGGCTTGACAAGTAACAGAAGGCTCAATGTACAATAATAAAAAAAATGATGAAGGCTTTTTGCGCCAAAAGTTGTTATCTCCACATATGCTTTACCTGTCTTCCTTCGGCAACCATAACTACACACAAATGTTATGCTCAACAAAGTGCAAGACCATGTACATACACACCATATAAACATCTACCTGCAAATACACATGTACACGTGAATTTTATGTTAAACGCACAAGATGATGTGTTGGCTGGCTGACTGGCTGCCTGTTCGGCTCATCAGTTTTTAAGAACAAGCAGCAGCAGCCCCAGCAACAACACTAAAGCATCTTTGTTCACTTTCAGCTTTCTTCTTCTTCCTGTATATTCTCTGCACTATTGCCAGCAGAACGATCGACTCAACATTAAAAAAAAAAGAGAAAAACAAGTTTAGCAACAATAAAAGAAATATGTTATTGAGACTCTGGAGCATGCATACTTCTCGTACAATACCATAAAAAACATCTGCTCCAATATTTAAAAATGAAAAAACAAAAACAAAAAAAGGACCAAATATTAAAAATTATTTCATTTGGCTCATTTTTATTCTACAAAGATACGTATGTAGTGTAGATAAGTCCATAAAAAGTCTGCAGTCCATGCTTGAAACTTGTAGTTGTTTATTTAGTCTCCTCGGGAGATAAACATTTTTTTTTTTTGTTCATGAGCCTTTTCTTCCAATATATTCGAATGGTTACGCTTTTGAAAGCCGCAATTGTTGCGAATTGATATTTACAGATTATGTTTATAATGCATTCGAAAGACACTTCGGTAGCTGGGCAGATGAAAAAATTATGCGTTCTTTTCTTATTATCAATTAATTGCCACTTAACGCGGATCATTAAAGATTAAATACCAAACTTGTATTATCGTACTCGTAAAGTATATGTTGTCTTAAAAGAAAAGACTTTTTTTACTTTATTCCATTAATTTATTGCATTAGTTTCTTGGTTTTAAAGGAAAAACAAAACCATTTAAAGCAAATGAAAATGTTACAAGTCTGTCAAGGCCAACCATATAATACCCTGCACTCTTTAGTTTTAAAAATCATGATGTGATTAGTTCACTGTGTCAATAAATGCGAAGCATTGCTATATACTTTCATATGGAATTGGGGTTTTAAACATGGTTCAATCGGTCCAATGTGATACAAGCACCAAATTTTGTTAAAATTATAAAAAAAATTTCAATTTTTTGCCATATAAAGACTTCCATAGGACCTTATCAGGGGAGGGGTTCTAACAATCACCCGACTGGTTCCTCTTTTGGTCAATACATGATCTTTTACTAAATTTCAACGAAATATCAAAAAAAAATTCGCACAATTGTACATAGACAGAACGGCGGACAGAGCAAGATTTTGATGTTGAATCTTCTTTGCTCTAAGTGGATCACTTATCTTTAATAGAAAAATTGTTCTTTTACGTAGCGGGGAGTACAGTTACTGCTACTTGAATTTTTTTAAAATTATTTGTCTTTCAATCCAACTAAATAACAACCGCTCTGTTTCCCTGCCAGAATGTTGAGCATAATTATAAAGAATATAATGCTTAACACATAACTAAATTTTCGCAGAAATAGTAGAAATTTTATGGAAGACAGGTTCGTTTCCAATAACAATGGATTAAAACTTGTTTCGCAGTATTAAACACGAAAAAAAAACTGATACTGAACAATAGATAAAAATATTTTACAGTCAAACTAGTCCACAAGAACGTGATTGATAACAAAGATCAATTTCGAGGGGAACATAATATTTTTTCCTTTTTCTTCCTTAACGGTTCAGTGACTGTTTTGTAAACACATGTTGTAGAGGTCTACATATTCGCGTATATATGTTAACAACACTTAAATAAATATATTTTGAATCTTGTGGGGAGAAGACCAACTTGAATCACATGTATCGCCAACTGATACTCTGCTATAGTTTTATTGGTAGGATATTAAATTACAATTGTAAAATGGAATCAAATTTGATAGAATTAAAATCTCATAAATTTATATAAAAAAAAAAAAAAATCTATAGTGTTGATCTTATGAAGAGCTTCGATCCTTTAAGATAACTTGACACCCTTAATGTTTAAGGAATTCATAAAAAATAATTGTAAAAAATTCCAGCTCAGTATTTAAAACCGTACACAACAAAAACAGACAGAATCACAGCCGCACACGTTCACATTGATTCAAACTTTAATACTGATCAACAATATATAAACTTTGTAGAGTCTTTGATGCCTACTTTTAGATGTTTTCAATCTCTCCCTCCCCCCATCTTATGTGTTGGATGTAAAAAAAACTCCCTTTCCATAAATGTGCTAACATGTCTGTACCTCTATGCTTTGTACATCATTTTATGTTATGCTTCAACTATTACGCGAGTGTATTGTACTTTAGCAGAAAATCTATTATTAATTTTAATAGAATTTTATACCTACACACAGTCGCGTATATGTAGAAATTTATTTGCATTATTTAAACAATTCCAACCGTACAGTGTTTACGTTACCATTCATTTCCTTCGAATCTAAAGGCAACACCACCCAGCACAAAACATAAATTAAGAGGAAAATCTCTCAACATTGCTTTACATTATATTTAGATAGATTAATACAAAGAAGGAGTCAGAAGTACTGGATACTAAATGTATTTAAATGTAAGGTATTGTAAGTGAAAACATGTGGAAGATATTTGAGATTTCCTCTAAACCAAATTTGTTTTTTTAATCTCCTTCACATATCCGTTCATTCCGATCATAGGCCACATTTAACTGACTGTAAAAATTACGCCAAATTATTGTCTGTCAAAGTATAGCTTCCTTTTCTTATCACAGCTCACGCGCTTTAAATTGAGTGAGAATTTATTTGTACGCCAGCCGGTACGCGTACATATTTTCTATCCAGAACAGATGCCTCTTCTATGTTTTCAACGATATCATTAAACATATTATATATACATAATATTATGTATGTACATATGAGGCTATACTTGCACTATTTATTGTATACGTTTTATTCACAAGTGTTCGTGTGGAGCATTTTAGGGCAAAGTCAGTGGCATAAGGCGTTTGTTAGTAATGCACCTAGCAGCTACCAAACTGATAACCATGATGTGTGTGGTTGTGTTGTGTGGTGATGGGCTAAAAATAAATTCTCATTTTGCCCTGTGGGATTTGCTTGGCATGGGTTGTAATGCGTAGTGTTGCCTTACCATGCCACCATATACGGTTTGTTATTTGTATTATTACAACAACAACTATACCTATACGTAGCAAAACAAAATTTGGCTTGGATCAAATTTTAAACATCCTCCACATGGACTTACAAAAAGTAGGCGTAGCATATACATAAGTACGCCCTATAGTAGTGTACGTATTACAAAACCCTGGCTACGGTTTTTTGCAAACTATGGGTGTGTCTGTTATCTGACTACGCCCATTTTTGTTACATACATGTATGGGGTAATTATAAATGTTTGCGCCAAATTTCATAGCTCAACTGTTGCGGCAGATAAATCGATTTTTGTCAATTGTGGGCTCTTGACCTATTTTCTCCAAGTCAAAATGTGTGAAGAAACCATACGGCTTGGATAATGGAGGATATATGGAGGGAATAAAAATTACTTATATCAGATGCTTATTTCAACTTTATGTATGAGATCTTGTTGTTGTTGTGTTTATCATGGACATATCATGATGCATTGCAATCATGAGTCTATCTGTCTGTCTATACGTCCTTACGTCAGTTTATATTTTCCAATAAATTACTGAAGCATTAAAGGTTTAAATGGAAAACAACGTATGTAATCACATGTCTGTCTATTTGTATAAATTGTATGTATGTACATGTGTATGTACATATATTGCATGAAACCATATAAATTTCATTGCATTTTATACACAAAGCATTTCGTCTGTTACTTACTTTTATTATATACCGTAGCGAACCGCCCTATTCACTTTCGCCCATATGACTGTAATGGATTTCGTAGTATTGGTCATCAATTCTCTGAAAGCACAAATGGATACTTTTCAATCAACATACATATAAACATACAGCAAACAACTGCAACATTCAATAAGTGAAAAATACAATAATTATAGATACGAGATATTGATCGAGGGTACGTGTGTGTGTGGTATGACCCTTTGTAATCATGTGTTAAACTAAATATTTAGCACACGGCATGACGCAGCGAAATAGTGCATCCCAACCCATCGCATTGATAATCTATTTCTAACAAGGGGTGCGTTACCGTGCATAGTTTTGCTTTTTAACATAAGGTGCGTTGTTGTGTCTGGGACATTCAATACGAAATTGTTTCGATATTTTATTATGAAGAGGGTGCAGCATTTTCCCCTCTTGTTAACGTTAACAACTTGAAACTATTTGCGGAATTTTTTAAGATAATTTTTATTTATACTCACTCATCTAATAATTATTAACGAAGAAGTAAGAACTGAAAATTAAATTTGGCTTCAGTGAATTCTTAAATACACTCCTCCTGAACGTATAAATAGTGGGCTTGGCAGATAACTAATTACGCCCTTTAATAGTGTATATCATCTAAAAAGTCAAATTTTAAGCTGAATATGATTTTTTGAAAATTGTGGGCACATCTATTATCCGACCACGCCCATTTTTTGCACATCGAATCTACACTAAAATAGTTTCTTTAAAATCTTAACTTAATATCTCAATATTTACTACATGTCTCGATCGACTCAGTTTTTAATACTGATCAAGAATACACATATTTTGTACTGACATTTCCTTCCGCGTGTTGCCAGTGGAATAACAAACTTAGTACATCTTAGTATCTCCTGTGGAGGTTATAAAAACTAAAAAATGTTAATTATACTTAAAATGAATTATGGCAGTATCAGAAAAAGTAAACAATTCATGTAAACTAAACACGCATAGTAATGAATAACATAATAGTACAAAATGGGTCCAAATTTATGATACAAGGTGACTCAATTCACATACAACGTAAAACCGTACCTAAGCACTCTCTATCATCATTGTTTTCTTTAGCACCCAATTTGGTAATCAATACTTCAAAAATATGCACACACAAAATGCAGCCATCAAACTTCAAAATTCTGTTCAAAGAACGCCCCCTTAATTTTTATTTTGCGTTCTAAATGTTAACGGTTTTTTAGAAGATGTTCAATTGATCAATGTTTTGATGCACTTATGTTGTTGTTATTGTTTTTGTGCTTATTCAATGAACATATGTTGAGTACTGTAATTCAAAATTATTTCTTCGACTCTACACCAGTTGTGCATCAAAACTAAAGAAAGGCTAACTCATGATTTAGATTAATTTTCCGTATCATGTCCATCCATCCGTCTTTTGTCGGTCTTTATAAAATTATGTTCAAACGTTTGGTAATAGTTTCTAATTTTTTAATCAGATCTTCAGATACTTTATACTTCGACTTTTTGTATACAGATCACTGCTACAAAAATTGAGCTATAAAGTAAAAATTTGGTATACACATACATGGACTTGCAACCTTAATCGATGTAGCAAAAAAATTGGCGTGGTCGTATAACAGATACGCTCACAATTTATTCAGTAATTTATTTCATATTCAGCGTAAAATTCGACTTGCGAGCTGATACACAATTCAAACACTATTAGAGGGCGTAATTATGTACCTATTACGCCCACTTTTTGTAAGTATATGTGGAAAATATTTAGGATTTGGCCTAATCCGAATTTCGTTTTTTTACTTGTTTCTTTTTTAATTTTTCCATAAAAGTGAAAAACGGTAACTGCTGTTGCTGCTGTTATAAGAATTTATTGTTACGTTACCGATTAAGTACAGATGTAAACCATTAATGAAACTTTAATTTACTGTCATAGTTGCTTGTCTATACAAAAAAAAAAAAATCTATTCATAAGTCATCTAAAGCTACAAACCACAACCAACCAAACACAATGACCTCATTGTTTAAATGTTATACGATCTATAAATGCATTTTTATTATACTACAATGTAAGAATGGTATTAGAAGAGGGTGAAATGTAATTTATTATTATGTTAACCTAAGTACGTAGATAAATTATATCTGATACAAGAAGAATCTTAAAAACCTTTTCAAAAGGGATACGAGTGCGTTTCTTACTTAATCACACTAATGCTAAGTTTAGCAGTAAAGTATTTTACACAGTCATCTGCATATATTATATAATTCTGTCCATAGAATCTAATCTTAACATGAATATTATATCTAGTATACGATATGGAAAACAATTATTACAAAAATTTAACAAAAAAAAAAAACACTAAAAACAAGTGAAAATATTATACCCGAACACAACTGACCATATATAATATCCTACATTACCCAGTTGCACAAATTATGCTACAATTACTTTAGTTGTCTCAGTAAATGTCATGGACAGACAGACGGACATGAATAAATCGATTCAAATTTTCATTCTAAATCGAACGGTATAATTGAATAATGGGTGTTGCCATTGTGCCGTTTAAGAGTTACAAACATCTGCACAAACTTAATATGACCTTTGCCCCAAGTGATGAATGCTATGAAAAACTGTTACATAATTTTATTTAGGATTCTTTCTCTCAATTAAAATGACAAACAATAGAAAAGACAGTTATGAAGCACAAGATAATCGCGGAATGCATTCACGGTAGTGTGTGAATGGGAAAGTTTCATAGCACAAATTGTTACAACACCGAGGGGTTGAAATGAATGTTTAAGACGCTTAATCGCGAACTCGTAATTTTTTGATCTTATTCTCTCACCATATTAATTTATGATGCCCAGCATAAAAGCGTGATTTTTTTTTTGTTTTTTGTTATTAAAAGAAATCCTTATTTATTAATTTTTTTATTTTATTTTTTATTTTTTGTAATTTTTGTAATAAAAATATTTAATGATTTTTTTTTTGTTATTTTTGTATAAAAGTGATACCGTGATAGAGATGAACATGTTTTCTGTTTTCTGTAATGAAAAACAATCGTGACAATGATGACCTACATAAGAGATTTTTTTCGCTGCAAAAGTGAAATTGAATAGATTGGTTGAGCTTTCTTGCTTGTTTGTACATATTTTACTTATATGGTTATGCAAGTAAAGCTGCCAAAATGGCCAAGTAGGTTAGTCCGTGCAGATCACATAGACACGACACGTTCTACCGGTTAAGAATATAAAAATATTCAACTTCG
The DNA here is from genome assembly GCA_949710015.1 of Crataerina pallida. Classification (NCBI taxonomy): domain Eukaryota; kingdom Metazoa; phylum Arthropoda; class Insecta; order Diptera; family Hippoboscidae; genus Crataerina; species Crataerina pallida. Next base: position 8,764,399 of record OX453290.1, read on the forward strand.
CTTGCCTCTCTTGTGCTGCTTTCGAATATATTCTGTACTCTCCCTCTCTCCCTCTGATTCGTGTTACATGCAATAAGTTTACGCTGAATAAACTTGAAAGAATATCTTAGATCTTGTAAAACTACTTCTTGGTTAGTTATGCATACATACATACATACAACATCTTAGTTAGATGTAACACATCAACCAAGGCGAGATCTAAGTCACTAGGACCATGTTATGCATGAAACACCTAAAGAGAGTAACGTTCTCCGGTTTTTTGTTATTACCGTTACTAGATTGTTGCTAAAGATCTACAACAAAAATCACGCATATTAAGAAATTCTCACGACATAATTTCCACCAGGAAACTTATATAAAATAAAATAAATCATAAAGTGGCGTTCACTCAACCCAGTTGCCAGTGAGTCAGTTAGCCATTAAGGCAAGCAAGCAAAACGTTTGATTTTTAGCATATAGAGGAGTGTGTAAGATATTAATTAAATCATGTAAAACATTTATCAAAATTGGTGGAAATTTAAGGCAGGTAGGCACGATAGAAAGAGAGAGAGGGAGAGAAATTGAAGTAATATCGAAGGTTAATAATGTTTTATTTTGTTACTTTTACTGTATGATGGGGTGACTTACAAAAATTTTTTTTATACGTTTTAAAACCAGTGGTCACTACACCACTTGGCCAAGGCGTACATTAAGTTTGTGCAAATGTTTGTAACTACAAAATTTTAATGTATCAATCGATTCGGAATCAAAATCTAAATTAAATTTAACATGTCCATCTGTCCATGTAAATTATACGCAAGATTTGGCTACAGTTTTTAAGATATTTCCATGAAATTTAGGACAAAGGCGTACCCTGATCCAAAGAAGTGCCCTATTAAAAATTATTCAAATTGAACCATATTTAGGACCTTTCCCCATATTACGTTCTTTTTATAAATAAGTTTTTTGTGACGAAAACACACAATTCTTAATATTTTTTGACAAAATTTGATGCAGAATAGTTAATTAGCCCAATAATTAAGTAAGTCAAATTTTAACCCGATCGGACTATTTTCAGATAAAGTCTTATTAAAAAAAAAGCCTTTACATGGCAAAAAATCGCAATTCATAATATTTTTTTGGTAAAACTTAGTGAAGAATAATTAATTGGCATATAATTTGACTGTGCCAAATTTGGACTCAATCGAATTATTTTTAAAACTCCTTTTCATATAAGCTTCTATTAAAAAAAAAGAATTGAATGGTGTAGGGTATAAACGGTAGGGCTCGAACGACTACAACATTTTGTTTTCTTTAAACATTTTATTCATCGAACAGGAACAGAGAAGAGGAGAAACTTCTTAAAGCAAAATTGTACAGATTAATATGTTACATGCTTTAATTTTGAGATTTATGCGTATGCAACAAAAAACTTTCTTAACTAGCAGACGTGACCGTAACCGCTGATTTATTTGTGGTTATATATAATATATTTTTGTACCAAACACATGTGTCTACATACTTAATATTGATGAACGAGCAAAATACGTTCAAGAGTTATATACTTTAAAATACTTTGTATAAACATATCCGTACTCCTCCAAATATAAACTAAAATATATAAAGTTTAAAGACTCTACAAAGTACATATATATATTTTTGATTGGCATCGATTTAACCATTACCGTATATGCGTACTTCTATTGTTAACAATCTTAGCCGTGAAAACTGAGTGGGTCTAGATATATATGTCTTAGTGTCCCTTTGTCCGTCTGTCATTTCTAGTTTTGCAGGTTTATATTGGGCAAAATTAGTTAAGAGCCACGCCCACAATCGACAAAAATCTATTTATCTACCACAAAAATTTACAAAAAAGAAGAAAGTCGTGGCTTTTTATATTTGTCGGACATTATTTGAAAATGTTTACTTGAAAAAACTCGACAAAATGCACCTGCTCCGAAGAAAAGGAGTAAATTTAAGTATGTTCGCATGAAAGCATTAAATGCACAATTTATAAAAAGAAGAGAAAAAACATTTAGCCTAATGCAATAACATCAGATGGGCTTGAAAAGAAATCAAGGAAGAACACTTCCTGTTGTCGGTTTAACCGTCATATTGAATACCCTTCACAAACAAATGCGAAAAAGTACAAAATATCAAACGTATGATATGACGGTTGATATGTTTCATGTACGTTTTTGTACTCATTTTTTATTCTAACTGGGTGTGACCTCGCTTTTAATTTTTGCATTGTTTAGAAAGTTTTTATAATGAATGGGTATCATCAAGGACGCCGTTGCTCTAGTAATTGTTATGCATATGTAGGTATGTGCATAATTTTGTGTATATAACACAACGATACAAACTAATTAATATTCTGACAATATAAGGTGTTAAGTTTGGTAAGCAAAAAACACTCCTTTGTGCGGTATAAATATCCGCAAGTTTAAATTTGACCGCCAAGTACATGGCAACAACAGCACAGCAGCAACAATGCTCAAAAAAACAAAATCAAAAAAATCAGGTTTTTTTTGAGCTAGAGGATATACATACATGTACACATGTATACACTTATAGGTTTACATGCACTGTTTATAAAAAAATTTTGAGTAGATTTTTAAAGGAAATTATAAGAATATGAGAAACAGCTGGTAACCAAAGCTATTAAAAACGAGTAAAAAAAATAAATTTGACTTAGGCCAAAACTTAAGTACCCTTCACATATACAGGCAAACAGTGGGCGTGGCAGAGGCCAGGCATAATAATGCCCTATACCAGGGTAAGTGTCTCGTATCAGCTTAAGTCATTTTCAGTTTTTTGTAACGAGTCTGTTAACTGACCGCGCCTCTTTTTGGTACATAGATAAATGGGTTAATTATAAATATGTATACCAGATCTCATTTGTAGCTTTTATGAGCGTGGCTCTTAATCGATTTTTTTCAATTTAAATTTGGATGCCGAAACCAGAAGAGTTGGTACAAAATGTAAGCTTAAAATATCAAAACAAAAGGCAAGACCTGTGGATATTTATATCTAAATCGACTCAGTTTTTTATGAGAATCGCTTACCCAGTGCAAACCTGGGACCACCTTCTTACATATATAAAAATATTTATTGTTTATTAAAGTAGATATTACTGTGTAATCTATTTTGGGGCAGATGTTATAGGACTTCTGGAATTCCATAAGGTAATGTCTTTTTTATAGTGATGGGTTTATTGAAATTTATTACCATTGAAGAAAAGATGTTTCAAAAAACATTTCGTTTTATAAGAATATAAATATTGTAAAAACTCTTAAATAGAGTATTAATCAATATGTTATTTCAGATCCATCCTTTTTCAATTCCACTTATAATCCTAATAATAATTCAATACAAATTAATTTATAATAACATAATACCAAGTAGACGTTTCTCCTTCAAATAACTTTATCTCCCTCCCGGTTGGTGGTCGATTTTGTTATAACTACATACCCGTACCGTATTGATCACCCACAAGAAGTAAACAATCTACAGTTTTTAACAATATCTCTTATTATTTGTCTATTAATTAGCCAAGTGTCACATCGACATCCAAGCGAAGACAAAATAAATATTTATTCAACTATTAAAGACAACAGTAATTATGGTCACATAAACGGTACCATAACTAAACAATAAGTGTAGATAATAAAAGGGTCTTCTAATGCAGTCCTTTACCATTATGAATTTTATATAGGGTTTATACCTACAAATAGTAGGTAGGTAGGTAAGATTAATTATAAGTGTAAGTGCAGTTTTCTGACACTAAAAGAAAATGATTACTAAACGCCGTGTTGACAAGGATACCGAAAGATTTTCATAAAATTTCGCATTATTTAGCACTTGTACAGAAGTATAAAAGAGGGTGAGTGTCACTTAATAGTTCACTTGCCCTTGTAGTTATTGTAAGTACTGAATAGAAAGAAGTAAAGAATATCTAAGAAGGGTAGTTTTTTCTCAAGCAAAGAATCCTTCTTGAAAATGTTAATTCAGTTGAATAAAATTTTTACTTGTTACCCTTATAAATATTTGAACCAAACTTGTGTCTTTTCACTGTTAGAGTTTTACAAAGAAGAATATAAATTTGATCAGTAGTAAATGTGTTTTCTAAAAGGATTTTATTCTTCATTAATTCCAATCTTATTAACCGCAATCATTTCGCAGTCATTTGAAGCAAACTTTTATATATCATGGACCATTTGAGGTAAAGGGTATATAAAGGTCACACTTTCAATACTGATCGATTCAGAATCAAAATCTGAATCTATTGAATCGCGTCCACCTATCTGTCTGTCCATATTGTGTTTAAGCCACAGGTCACATTTTTTGAGATATTTCGTTGAAATTTAATTCAAAGATATATCGTGGCCCAAGAAGGAAGCCTATTCAAAATGAAATGAATCGCAACTATTTAATAACCCTTCCTGAAATAAGGTTATATTATAATGGAAGTGTTTATGTGGCAAAAAATCGCAATTCTCAATATTCTTTAACAAAATTTGGTGAAAAATAATTAATTAGCTTAACTTAGCTGTGCTAATCTTGGACGCGATCAAACAATTTTTAGAATCAATTTCCTTATCGTAATATTTCTCGAAATTATTATAATGCATCGCATTTACTGATACAACCAAGTGTAGTAGTAGTAATAATACTGTAATAACCGGTATATATTTAATGGTTTCCTCTATACGTGACATTTATTCACTAATGTTCATACCATGCGGGTTCATAAGAGCCCTTGAAAAGGATTGTTACAATAGTTAGTTTCAAATTTTCATTGCTCAAGTATTTGTTATTAAATCGATAAATATGCTTAAATTGTGTTTTGTCATATGCAAAATACTGAAAAAAAAGGATATATTACAAGCTCTTGAAAATATGTACAAATACAAATTGATTATTAAGGAATATGCAAAGTAGAATACAGGGTGCTATATAAAATAAGTTCGCTTAAGATTAAGATAGAAAGTGCACTAAATTTATTTTTCTTGTTGAAATTTGAAGAAGCAAGCGCTATGGACCTTATAAAGTATATAATCAAAACTACTTGCCATGCGCGTTTGTAAACTTTACGATGATAAAAATGTCAACCTTGACTGACGTTGGCAGATCACAAATAACATTCAAGGGTGCGTCCCATATTAAAGAACAAAATTGTTAACTCCCTAATGAAAAACCCGTCATTTTTATTTAATTTTTTATTTAAGTAATTTGAACACGATTTGAATTAATAAAAAAAAGTAAATATTTTATTTATTAAATTAAAAATATGCTTCATATTCTATCTCACTTATAATCTCCTCTAAACATTAATAACATGCTAAGTTTATAATATAATTAATTACATACTTGTACGAGTATATAATAGGATTCACTTGAAATTGAAAATGTAAAAATAAAAGTTGAAATGTTCTTAAACATTAAAGAAATTAAGAAAAAATTGTATGGCCTCAGATAGTCTTATAGGTTATTGTTGCACAGTCTAAAATTCTAAGGGTAATTCCCAATCCATATACTTGGGCATTCTGTGTTTTACCGATGATCACTACAAACATTCATCGGTTTCTTGGGCCACTATCGGTACCGCTGCTGGCAATTCAATTTCCAACAGTTTGGCAAACGTTTCCGCATCGTCTTCATTTAAAGTATCTTTACCGCAACTGCGTTCTTGCATTTCAATATCTAATGTACCGTGCTGGCGTTGAAATGAAATTAAGAATATTGTTATGGAAATGATGATGAAGAGGCAGGCGGTACTGGAACTCAAAATAATTATAATGGTGGATCGATTCGGATTATCAATACCATTGCTAACTGGCAAGGCGTGACTTGTTTCAACAGCTGCCAAATGATTATTCACGGTTTGTCCAGCATTACGTGGTGCAAAAGGTTCAAAGTTGGGAGCTGCGGTATTGCCTAATTGACCGCGTATTACTTGAGAATCAATTGAACGGGATCCTTTAATCAAACTTGATGATTGTAAAACTTCATTTGTGGCACGATCTGTTGTTGCAAAGTAATTACCATGTTTTATATCATTTTGCTGCTCCATCTGATTAATTGACTCTCCGCTTTGAAGTGGTGTTTCTGTGGTGGAAGAATACATTGAATTATATTGCCTTTCGTGCTTGAAGTCTTCCAATGTTTCATTTTTGGTAAGGACTTCTTCTAAAATGTTCAATTCCTGGCCACGTTCGGTTGTTGGGCCAAAATCCTTTCTATCAAGGTCTTCCAATAAATTCAATTGCTCTTCTACTTTTTCTTCATAATCTTGCTGACTTTCTTCTTTCGTTTTGAATTTCTTTTCTGTATAATTTTCTGAATTTTGAACAATTTCTTCATTAGCTTCTTTAAGTTCTTCTTCTGTAAGTCTATTATCATTGTTTTCTTCAAACTCTCTTAGCGTATCTTGACCATCATCTTGTGATAACTCATTGGAAGTGATGGTGGTGGTTTCTGGAAGATTATCGGGTACATCTCTCATATCGAGAACCTTTTTAATAACTATATGTTCAATATTTTCAGGTATTATTGTTGTCTTCTCTTCTGCAATACCTAAGAGGGATGCTGTATAATCTTCTTCTTTTGGTGGTTGTTCTTTAATTTCCGTTTCTGTTTCATTTCTTTCTGCCGCAGCTGATTCATCTAATACAACGGAAAAGGCATCTTCTTCTGTCGATGTCATGACTTTATTCTTTAAAAACTTGTGATTTTCTACAAGCATTGGATAATGGATGGTCGTTTCGGGCGTTTTATTTGGTTCAATATAGCCAAAGGTATTTACAGTGAGAGGCGCCATAAGTCCCGAACCTTCAACTTCATCAATCTCCTTTGATTTCTTTTGTATTGAATCTTCTAAATGGTCTTTTTCAAGATTTAAATTTCTGATTTCTCTGGTTATATTTTGATCATCATGAAAATGTTCTTCCATCTGAGAATTATACTTGTTTTGAATAATTTCTGGTATATATTCCACCGGCTGATATTGATCTGGAAATATAAAAAATTCATCATAAAAAAAAATTCCCTTATTATAGTCCAAATTGTTCTTACCAATTTTAATCACTTCCAATGGTCGCCTTTCTTGGCGTGGAAAGAATTTTTCATATATATGAGGATCTACCGCCAAGTCTTCTATTAATTTATCACGCATCTCTGGTTCGGGTATCTCTTGCAGAAACTTCAGTGATGGTGATTCGGCGAATTGTTTCATTTCTGTTTCGGTTTTGACCGCATTTATTATTGTTTCAGCCAAATCTTGTGATTTATTATGCACAGCATGAAATTTAACGTGTTCTGGTAATATTTGTATATCGGAATGTTCTTCTACAAAAGGAAATATTTCATTTTCGATGTCATTGGCATTGGCTATGGAATCGTATATAATGTTTTCGTTAAGTTGAGGAGTTTGCGGTGGCTCCTCCACCACCATCGGTTGAGTTAAATTCACTTTCTCGTGTTCTTCGTTGTCTTTACGTTTAATGTTTGTTAGGGTTGGTGTATCTGGTATTTCATCAATAAGAGTATCTGGTGGTTGTGTAGAATTATTTTTTTCATTATCACTAGGTGGCAGTTCATCTATGTTATATGGTGTGGTTTCGATATTGAATTTTTCATTTTCATCTAACAAAATTGAGTGTTGAGTTGACTGTTGCTGTTGCTCTTGCATTTCCACCCCTGTGGTGGATTCATTCATGTCTGTGGTTGTTTCCTGCGCTAAAGTTTGATGATCTACATTAAAGAAGAAAACCAAAAATTTATTTATGTTTTGATCTGGGTTCATACATAAGCTTAATTACTAACAAGGCTAAAATGGTCGGATAAATTAAACCGTAAATTCTTGAGTTAATTTGATGTAAGTCAAGATCTTTAAGTCTGTCTGATAGGACTATTAGTAAACGCTCTTAATGTTGCATCCACCGGAACACAATTGCGGTAACAATTTTTAATAGTTTACAAACGTTGCTCATTTATGAACTACACCATGATAAAAATGTTAAACTTGCTGATGTTTTGATTTTGACAGATCTTGAAAAACATTCCAGGATGCGTTCGTATTTAAGTACAAAATTGTTATGTCTCTAGTGAAAACTCCCTTACATGATAAATTTGTCTTAATCTTTACATATTCGAATATTTATGAAACAATGGAAGATACTTACTATAATAATTTAGTTTGTTCATTAATATAACAAATATTACTACGTCGTTTATTTAAGAAAAACATGAAATCTCACTTATCGGAAAAAATCACTTCGTAATGGTGGCGGTAGGTCTGTAAAGAAACTCTATGTAAAAAAGTAAAGCCTAAAAAGCCTTTGGTCGACGCATCAATTCCCCTTCACATTTATAGAAATTATAATATATCTTTTAAAACATAGACGTACGCTTCCTAAACCTTTCAAAAAAATTAAGACTATATCTGTTAAAAACACTACAACGTAAATTCGTATTCCACGGGGAGAATATCTAAAGAACGACTAATTAAATTCTTTCCATGCACCACGAAAGCTATTATAGGAAGACAGTTTTTTTATGACTAAAGTCAATATCTCTCCTTAAAGGACAGACGGACGGACATAATTAAATTTAATTCAAATTTTAAGGCAGTCATATAAATATTTGCTGGTTGCAAACGAATTGACATACTTAACACCACTGATACTGTGGAGTATAATGAACATGAAGAAATAAAATTCGAACCATTATAATAAATATAATGGATGACTGCATGTGTGCCTAAGTGTCATATATCATACATGCCTACAAGCAATAACGACAACAACTTTCCCAAGCATTCAAGAAAGAGACAACTCTGATAATGAACTGAAAGATTTAACATGCCATGCATGTATGTATGTATCCACTCTGTTTATTTAAAATTTATTTATAGATTTTTTTCGATGTTGAGGCCTTGTACAAAAATGAAAATGCGTTCCGTTTGTATGTTGGTAGTCAATCGATTCTACTTCAATACACATAATTAAAGAAAATAATTCATTGCTGGCATCCATTACTATGCGAGAAGTAATGTGCGTGTGTGTGTGTATGTAGAAACTAAGGAAGCTTGTCACTTAATGGCAGCCATGTACACTCTTTTCCATTACTTTACAATTTATGGTCTCATTTTTATGTGAACAATGTTTCATTGGTTTTTATCAATTTGTTAACTATTTAACTGTATTCATATGAGTCATCTGTGCGTGCTTTGTTGTGATATTTAAAGGAAGTCACGTGTCACCCAAGACTGTCTCCTTGCCACTTAGACTATAGTATTTTAAAAAAAAATCATTCTTTGACCATAAAAAGAAGACAATTTTATTTAATACACACAATACGTTAACCTGTACACGTCATAAATTTCACAAAATCATTCTCAACCGTTTGTACTTCCGTTTATTCAATTCATTACCTTCTTTTTTCTATAACTCTCGCAAACTAATCCAACATTCAATATAACAAATAATTAAATTTAAAATATAATAAATAAAACAAGTAGGTGACGATGGGCGTGTCAGATACATGATTACATTCTATTAAGTATCGTTTTGTCGAGTCCAGTTTTACCCTGCATTAGGCTTTTTCTAAATTGAGGATGTGTCTGTTATCTGACCACGCCCATTTTAGGCACATAGATAAATAAATTATAAATATGTGCTATGTGTGTAGGCTTTTGTTTTAAAGAAATATTTCAAAAACTATGATCTGGGAGTTGACCGTCATTGTAATGCATAGACGGAGAGACAGACAATAATGCTCATATCCAAGCAAAACGGAGAAGTAAATAAGGACAACAATTAAATGCATTGAATTCAGAGCAAAATTAATTGAAATATTTCAGATTTTGCTGTAAAGTCAATAATACAATAGCTCAACTGTGAACGGACTTACGAACATGGCTAAAATGTAAAGATTATTCAGATGAATTTTACTTTATATTAAACCCCGAAAACTATTCTTGTCCTAAAACTATTGTTTTTAGCTTCTCTATATAAAAATACTCTTTAGTAAAATCTTTATTATAAAAAAACTTTAAATGTTTTTATTAAAAACCAATCGACTAAACTAACATAACTGATCTAACATACCCCCATCAAACCGAAGGCATATTTAATCTTATATCTATCTATATTTTATCCTTTAAAGTCATACCGTTTTTACTTATTTACAATATGCACGTTCAAGTAATTTCCATTAGTTTGTCTGCCCATGGTATCAAACAATTCAATACAAAAAAAAAAAAAATGCAAGTGGTCGTTTAACGAGATTAAAGCATACAACCAAACTAGAAAAAAAGTAAAAAAAGTCAAATTATAAGCGAGATGCTGTGCTTTTAGGCATTTTATGTAAGCGAGTACATTATACCATGTATACGAGATGTTGGCTAAAAGTGCATTTGTGTTAGTTTGTGAACTTGATCTTGTTAGAGAGGCAAGCCAAGCCAGGCCTTGCCTGGCAGCCAACAACAGCACGCGACAGTTAACACAGTTACAAAACCTACACACTTGCAGCAAATCAAAATTGTGACAAACACTAGGCGTAAGCAATTTATTTCACTTAAAATTTCAATTCGTTATCCATGCTACTAACTCTTATATATTGTATGCGTTTATATACGTATGTATGTGTATATGTGTATGAATTTTTACACCTTGGAGCTATACTAAGTTAGTCATTCCATTTGCAATACTCAGAAGGAAATATCAGAGACCCTTGATCAGCATTAAAAACTGAGTGAATCTAGAAATGTATGTCTGGGTGTCCGTCTATGGTTGGCACTCTAAAGATTGTAAATTTTTAGATATTGAGCGGAAAAGGTTTTATATTCTTCTTTTTTTCTAGTATCTTCATGCAGATTACTATTTAATAATATAATAAATGGACAAAATCAGCCACAAGTCACGCCCACAATCGATAAAAATCGATTTATTTGCCACGAAAATTTAACTATAAAGTTCAAATTTGATATACGTATTTATAATTGCACCATCCATGTACTCTATTAAAAGGTGTAATCATATAACTGCCACGCCCATAGATTCTATTTAGATGTGAAGAATATTTAAGATTTGGCTTAAAACAAATTTAGTTTTCTTTCTTTTCTAAACCAAATAAAAATTTTTGTATAAATATATAAATCATAGTTGTTGTTGTTGTTTCTTTTTTGTTATTTATTATTATTGTTACTAGTCGCGTTCATTGTATTAAACGTATACTAATAACTAAGTCCAATACTATAAAACTGGTTGCTTGACTTGTCTGTCGTTCCGTCCTCTTGTATTTTTCTTATTTTGTTTTTGTTTTGATTAGCCTATTGTATTATAGACTTACAAGGTAACATCAAGGCGGCTAATAACATAATAACGATATAGATTGCTGGTTTGTGTTGAAGATGCTGTTTCTGCTGCTGCTGCAGTGGCTGCGGTTGTGCGGTTGAACATACAAACCCGGCAAACCTGTTGCATGTTTTGGTTGTAAAAGGCTCACATTTGCAGCTGTTCGCCATTTCTGCTTTTAGCCTTTATTCTCCTTCTTTGTATCAATATCAATTTATTGTTGTTGTTGTTTTTGGTGACGACGATTACACGGAATGACTTTGTTGTTGATGTTAATTGTATATTATAATGGGTGTGTGTGTGGTGTGATGGTGACTTTAGATGTTTATTTTGTTATTCCTTAAATATAGCTTAACGGTTAACAGATAGCACAGCGCGTAGCATCAGAGAATGAATCTACGAGTAGTTTCTGGTTTTTTTCGCCACCAAAACTGCAGCACCTGTTGGCGGCGTATCTAATTGTAGCCGGTTTTTTTATTTTTTAGTTTTTTTATAGCTTTCTTTCTATAATTTGTTTTTTTATAATTTTCTTTTTAAATTATGATTCCTCTCAACAAATCATTTATCATTCTTTAATTAATAATTTTTTTTTCAATTACTAGTGTTCAGACCAAATCTACACTTACACTACACATATAGCACGTGTGTGGTAAAATTGTTGAAAAAAATCATATGAATTTTTATTAATCTATTAAACACTTTCGTTTTATTTTTTCCTTTTCTTTTCTATATAAAGAATTTCCAGAAATTCTTTATTAATATGAATTCATTGAAATGAATGAAATTCTTTTTAATATTTAATAAATCTCTCCAGCAACTCTATAGAAAATTATTTTTTTTTTATTACAATGATTTGTTGTTATCCGCACTATAATTTATATAAATTGATAATAATTGCTTGGTTGGGTTTTTTTTTTGTATAAGAGTACAACAGTTTGTAGCTTCAAGTAACCGTGACCGTAAATACTCATATGTGCTCACTTTCATTACTCACTTAGAACTGACTACAAAATAAAGATCTCCTACTCCGTTTTCTTGATGGTGTTGTCAGAACAACATTGCGTTCAATATACACCAATACCCATGCAAATATCTTCAGGCACACACATGCAAAGATTTTTGTTTTACCTTGAGTTTCATACGGATCAGCTTTCTTTCACTCTCTGTGCCACTCTTTCTCTCATTTTGTTCAATTTATTCATACATTTATACAAAAACTCTGTGATATCTACATTTATTATATATTTGCAACATTTAATATGTGTGTATGATTTAGTGTGTGTATACTTGCATACAACAACAACAACATAATCGATGATCGAGTAAATAGTTGAATGGAAATGTCTACAATATATATATTTGGGTGTATGTGTGTTTGTATAAATTTACTTTAAATTCATCATCATCATTGTTGTTTACTTGTTGTTGTTATTATTATTATTATTATTATTATTATTATTATTATTATTATTATTATTGTTGTTACTTAAGGCTAATGGATAAGCCTAGAGGAGCTCATCTACTTTGTTATTTAACATATGATAAGTACCTACCGGATCGACCAATGTTTATTTATACACCGGTATAAAAATATGCATCAATATGCAATACAAGATTATACAAATCACACTTTCACCAAACAGTATCATCATTACTAAACATCACAAATTTTCGTATTTTGTGGATTAGAAAATATTCTTAGAAAACCTGGAAATTATTATTAATGCTGAGTAAATACGCTGATTAGGCTGAGGTAGAATGTGTATATGGACGTACGGACAATAAAAAATAATTTTTTTTACTTGAAAAGAAACTTTTTCTGTCTGCACGTCCATAATTTTTTATTTTCATGAACAATAACATTTTGTCTGTACGTCCATCAATGAAAAACATTTTTATAAAAAAACATTTGTAAGAAGAATAAAAAACTAAATCCATTCTCGACTTGTAAGCTGATATGTAATACACTACTTAAGAGCTGTCACGCCCATTTTTACAATAAAGTTTTTTATTACTTTTATGTATTTATAGAAGTTGAATTAATAATTTTCTTTGAGTGTATGGTAAACGTGCGTAATGGTTTATGTTGGAGTTTATTTTATTGTATTTACTTATTCCTTTTTTATCGTTCAAATATCATTTCTCTTTCTCTATTTCTATTTTCTTTATAAACCTTCATTTCTATTTATTTCTGTACATTTGTTATATAAGTAAGCGTGAGTTGATTGTTTACTGGGTAGAGAGGTTCAATTGAATTGAAGGCATTTTCGCAGAGACCCTTACCATACGCATACATTTTTCTTTCTTTTGTAATAATACACACAATTCTTCGAATTCAAAATCAATAGTGTGTGCGCGTGTGTGCTTGGTGAGTTTCTTTATTCATTTTTAACCAACACTTACTGCTGCATTTGTAGATTTTATGTACATTTACTTATATACAAATATGAGTCTACGTGCGTGTGTAATACCAAAATGCACACATTAACTAAATTCATAGCCACAACGGTTTATGGTAACTAAAAAGAGCCCAACCCAAAATTTTCCTATACTACACAAATATAGTGAGGAAGTGGCACGAATTTTTATACACATTTACATTTTGCATCATCATCTCCCTTATACAGTTATTATAACTGCACAATTTTTCTAACACCTTCTTCTTGAATTGTAGATCGATAAATTTCACACAAGATTGTTGATTGTATAATTGTTGTAATTAAAAAGCAAGTGAAAATATTACAGTCTGCCCTACACCGCTTAGCTCCTTAAATTATACTATAATTGGTTTAGTTGTGTGTGTAAACGCGAGATGCTGAAAATATAATTATATGGAAAAGGGGTCTAAAAATGATCCGATTCGGACCAAATTTAGTATAGCCAACTATTAAGTTAATTAACTAAAATTCAACAAAATTTTCAAAAAATATTAAGAAATATGCATTTTCGTCATATAAAAACTTATTTCATTATACAGGGTTACATGGAGTGGGGTTCCAAAAACTGTTCGATCGAGTTCAAATTTAAAACAGCAAATTATTAGGGTCTCTGATGCCGCTTTCTGGGCGTTGCAAACGGAATTAAAAATTTAATATGCCCCTAATCTTATGTGGAGAGTATAATTAAATTCTCACATATTTGATATATAAACTATGGTATGAATGTAGCAATAAGATTAATTATTTATTACTTAACTCAGTAATTACTTCTAGCTGATGAAAATGCTTTCAATATTTTCATTATCATTAACCGGAATACGTTTTTCATGCAATATTATTTCAAATAGTTATTAATTATACTCTCCACTCCACAGATAAGTGTATATTAAGTTTGCAACACCCTAAAACAAGCCACGGAAATCGCACAAAGTAAAAATATTCTTCATCAGCATCAAAAACTAGATGTAGTCAAATCCGTCCATATATCTGTCTGTTGTTGTTATTCTCATTATTGCAAATTTTTATATTTCATTTATTTAGGTGAAATTTCGTATATTCTGTAAAAAGATCATTATTTAAATTGAACAAAATCGATTGACAACCACCCCCAATTTTACAATTAAATTAATGTATTCTAACGAAATATTAAACGCCCTAAATTATATTATTAAATTTTTGACCAATTTTTATTTATCAGTATCATTAATATTTATGGTACTGGAGACAAATTTAAGGAAAAATAAAAGTCAAGTATTGTTCTTGTATACGGTTACGGTCACATAACACGAACTAAAGAACCCATCATGTCACTTTGAACAATCATCTTATTTATAAGAAGGCACATAACAACAAGTAATAATGGTATATTAAGTAAAGACCGAATAACAAATACCCTACACATAAAAAACGCTTTTTCTTTATACCCTTCACCTTAGAGATGCAGGTATAATTATATTTAGTATTTGTTTGCAAGTTTCTATTTAAATTGGACAAAATTGTCCCAGTGCCACGCCCACAATCGACAACAATCTTCCACTTACTTTTTTTTACGTATTCTAACTCAATGTGGGCGTGTCCATTTAGCGATTTTATAATTAATTAAATACTCTTAAACTTTATACTAAATTTTAAAATTTTCAATTCTTTTTATGTTACCGCTTAAGATTTTTGTTTATACAGATATATGGACAATAGTAGGAGTGGCTCATATTTCCCTTAATTTAAATAACAACTAAACTTTAAACTAAATTTTTAATTTTTTTTGTAGCTGAATGCTCAATAATAGACGGACGCACAAACACAACCACATAAATCAACTCGGATTTGGATTTTTAATACAGTGCCTGAGATATTTTTCTAAATATCAGAGTAAATCAGAGTATGCCGAAACTTATCAACACACAACCGAAATTTCAAAGAACTAGTGTTTTTTTATACTATAGTATACAATTTCTATAGTATAAAAAAAAAAGCCTTTGCAAGTCTTTTGTAATTTGCCAAACAATGACTTTTTTGTATTCAAATTTTAATGATAATCATTCGCATATCCGTCCTGTTGTTTACCCAAACAAATCTGATATCATACAATACTTATCAAGCAAAGCAGGATTTGATTTAAAATTTTTTGCTTTAATGTAATAAAATGTTAAGAAACATTGCTTTACTTCAATGTGTTGCAAATTTGGTATTGAATGATATTTAATTGAAATTAAAGTAAAACAACTATCTATTATGAGTTATATGTTAATATTTTTATACCCTCCGCATAAGATAGGAGGTATACTAAGTTTGACATTCCATTTGCAATACCTAGAAGGACACTTGAGATTCTACAAAGTATATTTTTGATCATATCTCCATTTAGATAAGTATGTACGGATGTCTGTATGTCCAATTGTTCGATTATCCACTGCCATCCATCGTAAAGTTTGACATATTGAGCTAAAATTTTATACAGAGACTTCTAGTACGAAGAACGCTATTTAAAATGGGCAAATTCAATCAATAGCCACGCCCACAATCGACAAAAATCTATGTATCCATCCCAAAAGTTG
The DNA here is from genome assembly GCA_949710015.1 of Crataerina pallida. Lineage (NCBI taxonomy): Eukaryota > Metazoa > Arthropoda > Insecta > Diptera > Hippoboscidae > Crataerina > Crataerina pallida. Next base: position 8,780,731 of record OX453290.1, read on the forward strand.
ACCTATAAAATTGAAATTTGGTAAATACATTTATACATAATTATCCCATTCATTGATGTATCAAAAATGGGCGTGGTTGTATAGCAGGCAAGACCACAATTTATTAAACACGGTATTTAGCGTAAAAGTGGACTTTTGGAATTGATATGTAATAGAAAGCCTAAATCATGTATGTGTCACGCCCATTATTTGTAAGTACTTGTGGAGGGTATTTAGGATTTGCTTTTTTTAGTTGTTTTTTTTTAAACTACAACACATTCTTTATACTGACCTTGCTGGAATAATTGGTTTTAAAAATATGTTACATAAATCCACATAACAATAACAACAACAGTAACAAATATTTGTATAATATTATATATTTTTTTTTTAGTTTTTCAAATTTCACATTTCATAAATGTTTATATGTTTATGTTAACCGAGAAAATTTCATGCATAAGTTGAAAGCCACAAACCACTACAAAGAGTATAAAAAAAATTTGCAATTTTTGCTTTTTTTTTTACATACATATGACCACTAAGTAGCTAGTGAGTATGCGACTCACAATGATTTGAGTGCTATATTATAGGAAGTCTCACCTTTCTTCGTCTTCTTCTTTATAATAAACTAAACAAAATTTATGGCATGTTTTTTGTCTAGGTGAAGTGATTATGCTGTTAAATATATGACGCTTATCCATATCTTTATATTCAGAGAACCTCCACAGTTGCTGTCTGCTATGGAATTGTTATTATGGTACTATTGCACACTTAAAGTTATTGCAGGCGTCAGTTTATTATGCGGCCTGGTATACGTGGAGTCTCAGTTAATGGCCAGTTAAATTGTTTTTTCCCTCAAGTCTTGTCAATAGTTGTGGTATTATGACGCTGCCTGAATAGACCGACTGACTGACTAATTTTTTTTTTGTGACTCATAGCACGTACCATTCATTAACTCACCTTAAAAGGATAACACAGAGAAGACTAACACACTTTAGAATGCTATTGTTTTCTACCCTTTGTGTGTGTGATGGATATAATTGGGCGTGAATAATTCTACATCAATTTATTGAATACGTATGCTTTCACAATTAAGCGAACAATTGAATATAAAGAAGAGAAAAAGCATATACTTTAATTTGACGGGAACTGTTTATTATCGACAATGATCAGTGATTACTTATAAGATTTACGGGGGTGGTAACGTATGAGCTGTTAAGCATGAAAATGGTTCAAGTCCACTTTGTGGAATACATCATTTTAACTATTTTAAAAGGCATACATCTTCATGAATTTTTAAATTTTTTTAAATGTGAACTTGCACCACTTTCACTTTACAACCACTCATATTATATCCAGAAAGCTTCTTATTAAAATTCTATTTCCTTGATCATTCATTTCAATTTCACAGACAAATTACCAATGATGTATATATTCTATGTATATACCATTCGTCATTTATTACGCATAACGTAGAATTATAAAATAATGGCTTAATATTGATGGCTCTTGAAAAAATTGAGCAAATTGAGTAAATTGAAGTTTATCCCAGCATGTACAATAAAAGATAGGCAAGTGAAAATGTTATAATTGGTCATGCGAGACCATTTAATACCCTACACCACTTAGTTTTAGAAAAAGTTGTATCAGTAAACGTGAGGCCTTGTCAATCACTTTGTGAAATATAACTATATAGAAAAAGGTTCTAAAAATGGGTCAATCGAGTCCAAATTTAGCTCAACTAATTCTTAAGGTAATTAACTATTCTACACCAAATTTTGTTAAAAAATACCAAGAATTAGGATTTTTTGCCCTATAAAGACTTCCATTATAACAGAACCTTATATGGTGAGGGGTTCCAATTTGGTCAATTTTCAATAAATTTTTCCTTTGAGCTAATATTTAATCGTCTTCGTACCAAATTGCATTGAAATATATCCAAAAATTTAGCTAACAAACAACTTTACATGGACAGACAGATGGATATGAGTAAATCGATACAAATTGTGTATAATTTGATGGGATTACAAATAACCTAACAAAATTAATATAGCATTTGTCACAGCTAATACAGAGTATAAAAAGGGCCTGCCCGTCAAATGCCACATGTTTGTTTTATTTAATTTATTTCATCAGAATTGATAGCAGACGATTTATTTCTCATGTCTTTTGTTTAAATTAAGTTCTATTATGTTATAATGGTCTATGCTGACATAGTACAATATGTATAAAAGTACTTACTTTATTAATAAAATATTTATCTTGTTTAGTATATATTAAGTTTGCGGAAAAGTTTGTGACTCCTCTTAACGTGTGGAGAGTATTTAAGATTTGACCTAAACCAATTTAGTTTTCATTACTTGTTTTTAATAAATTCTAAACGTTGCTTGTTTAAGAACTTTAACACTACAAAAATGTTAACTTTTGCTGACGTTATAATGTTTGCAGATTATGAAAAAAGTTGAAGGATGAGTTCGTATTAAAATATAAAATTGTTATGTCCTTATTGAAAAGCCTTTTACTTTATATTTAGGTACTTTGAAGTCTCGTTATTAGTATTGTTATTGCAAACGGAATAACAAACTTAACCATTCATCTTCTGTAAGGAACTATACAAGTGTATATTGCCCAAAACAAATTGAAGCAATTGTTGTGTACAGTTTATATACTTTAACACATTATGAGAAAGTCACAAAACATTGAGATATAAAATATATTGTATATGTATGCGCAGTGTGTTGGTGTGAATATTATAATGATAAAGTAAACGATTTTACAGTGTTTTATAATGCATGAATATAAGGAAAAAAGTAGCAGTAGAGGAGTGCAAATATTATTAAATCACGTATCGGCGACTTTGAGAGACCAACCCATCCATAATGTTAAAGTTGACCAATATATAAGTAAGTGTGTATGGGTATGTATAAAGAAAGACGGATGAGGTAAAACTTGTTGTTTCTTAATGTACGCACTTTCATGCTTTCAATTGAGCATAAATTGATATGTTGGAGCACGCAACCTTCCAATTGTGCACAAAGTGCGCGCAAACGCGTAAAAATTAATTTCATTTTAAACGGCACTGCCTACAGTACAATCAATGAAAAAATGATAGTGATCGAATAAGTTTTGCATTATTTATCTCTCTCCGTCTCCCTCTCTTAAATAATTAAGGGAAATATTCGTTTATAAAAATCTCATGTGGAAAAATTTGTTCATTACTCTTACTGATGATATTAAAATATCATTTTCATCAACTGTACAACAATCCATTGCCATTGTTTACCTTTCATTGTGGTTTACTCACTATTGATATAATAAATGTTTGCAAACAAACGTGAGGCATCATCCCAGAAACCGATAAATTAACACAGACACGGACAGCACTTTCATAAGTGCTGGGCAGAGTTATTCTGTTGTTAATATTTCAATTGTGGAATTTACTTACTTTGCCTTATTATGTATTGTACACAATTTAAGTACATGCAACGTACATATTATCTGTTGGAGTGTTTGTGTTGATGTGTTTGCGAAATCATGTTTTATGCTGGTCTTCAATTTCTTTAAGAAGATTGAGTGTTAAGACGGTCAACCGGTTATAAACAGTTCAATATAAAATACATTTTCTACCATAAATAAAGCAAGTAAAAAAGTTCGTTGAAGTCCAACAACTTGGGTGTCGTATAAAAGTCAATTTTGAAAAATCGATACAGGGGGAGACGTATGAATTTCAAGTTTGTTTAGTCGTTAAATGAGGGGAGGTCTCAAAAATGCACCGATCGGGTCTAAATTTACAAAAGTTGATTATTATGCCAAACACAATTTTTTTTTAAAAAACAAGTGAAAATATTAGTCGGTCAAGTCCCAACTATGAAATTCCCTACTTGATGTTTAAAGACCTCCATTATAAAAAAACCTTGCATGGGGGGTAGTTCTAAAAATGGTCCAATCTACTGCAAGGGTTCATCTTTAGGCCAATACATGTCCTTGTACCAAATGTCATTGAAATCTCAAAAAATGCAATGCTTGGGCAAAAATGTTCATGGACAAACAAAAAGTGTCAGCATAAAATTTCAGCTCAACATCTTAAAATTTTAGTTTAGATAGGTCGAGTGTACCACAAAGCCGATTCACCTGGGCCAATACATTCATTGTGATACCTGTAATACGTTCTTGAAATTATGCTCCGGAAGAAAACCATCCAGAGGATGTTAAAGTCGCATGAAATCGAAAATCACCCTAGACCGTAATTCCTAGACCTTCTGAAAATCTGATTTTAAGTGTTTTGTGCGGTTTTTCCTTTAGAGCCAAGTATTCTCCTGAAAGATACTCCACAGGTTCACCCTGTTCTTCATCTGTGCAGCTTCTGTAAAAGTAGCCTATAAGGAAGTGTCCCGTAAGAACCCCGGCGAGGATAAAGATTAATTTTCTGTTGAGTCTTAGAAAGAGTTTGGTCCGTTTTCCGTTCAACCATGGCCAGAGTGCGCGGTAGATAAACAACAACTCGCTTAAGTACTCCACCTACAGTTTGTCCATCTCAAGAAGAACCGCTTAATAATGTTGTAAATATTTCCACTAAAAGAAAAGTACAACTTTTTAATTATCTAAAAACTATTAAGTGTTAGCCAAAGGCTTCAACCCCCAGAAGCCTTTGCATTGATGAGCAATATATTCGTCTAGTGTAGCAACAGGTTTAGTTTATAAACAAAACATAGCATAGCTTACTACACATTGAAACTGCTATGTATGAGTGCGTACGTTTGACTAAAAGCCAGAAACGCAAGAAACTTAAGCGTTTGTTGTCGCCTGGCATTGAATGAATCTAGACGCGCTTGTAGCGAGCAATGTATGCAAAAGTGTTAATTAAATGAAAGAAATGAAGTGACGACGAAATTATTATAATCCTGATTTGTTGTTTACCTTCTTACCTATAAACAAACTTGTAAATATTTCGGTTAAAATCAGAACTAATAAAGTGTTCAAGTGCATGAAAATAGTGAATGAACGCTTTAAATTATAAATTGCAACGTAGGGGTATTTGAAAAAGAAAATTTCTATCGATTTCTGTTTTTTGTGGGTTAAAGAAATTTGTTCAAATGGGCAAAGCTGTGTCAGTTTGTAATAAATAAATAAATAAACAAATAATTAAATAATAAAAAAAAAATGCAATAATTTTTAATGAATATTGCACCGCACTCTCCTCATATGCAAATTTGAAATTTGAAGCCGCCAGCCACTCTTTGATGTTGTTGTGGATGCCCACCCATTGTGCTGTCTCATCTTATATGACAGTTATGTCTATATTGAGAGTTGTCATCTTGTACAGTTTAACAGGGATTTTCCACCATACACTGCATAGCGGCTGCGTCAATTGTTCCTTCATATATGGCGCTCAACAAAATCGTGAAATCATCATAACCGATGCGGTACGTGTGCGTGTGTAGATAACGTACATATATGAAATATTGAAAAAAGAGACAATTTGTTGCAAAAATTTTTGCGTACAGCATACATTATTTTGTGCCGTTACATTATAGCACGTGCTTGAAAAATTTACGCGCATACGCAACAATAGCTTTTTATTCGGGTTCACCAGGCAGCCCATATAAATAATATAGTCCAAACTCACATAACATTTACACCAGAGAGCCATGGTGTGTGTTGCGTTATACATTTAAGCTAACTGTGCTCATTTGTCCAAGGCCAAACAACAAATTATTAAGCAAACATAATTACTCTACAAACTACTTTTGCATTAAATAACTATGAAGTTAATATTGAAAACACTTTGAACTCTATAACTATAAAACGATATTTTTATTGACCTTTCCTACTGAGCAAAAAATAAAAACAAGTCAAATCAACAGTATTTGGTGTAAACTGAATTGTTAGATGCCCTCCATTTTTTAACGGAACTTTTCAATAAGAACATAACAATTTTCTATTTAAATAAAACACAAAATAATTGAGGTATCGAGAGGAAATTGATTCCCCGGTAGAGTACACATATTACACTTAACTATAGTATCTCGTTCATATTACCATCGAAAGCACGTTTGCAGGGATCGATTATTTTGAGCCTTTATTTCGTCACTATTTCACACATATCGGACGAAACGTTAGCAATTTGGCGTTTGATATTATTCCTGAGCTTCTCTAAAATTGTTGGCTTGTTGGCATAAACTAACGGCTTAACTTAACCCCCTAAAAAAAATCGCACGAGAGGGTTGGCCATTCAACCACACTATTTCTCTAGATTACACAACAGAGCGCAATCGGGGAAGTTTCGCCATTTCAAATAATCAATATTTAAATAGTATGTGTATGTGTACTATATTTCAAGTAAATTTCCGGCCAATACCTCAATTAATCTGTATTTTATTTAAATACAAAATTCTTATGTCGTTATTGAAAAAGCAGAATTTTTTTTATAATTGCAGACAAAACGTATACGACACGACGGTTTTCCGGCAGAACAACACACCATACAAACCAAAGATGGTTATATTCTGACCCTACATCGAATACCCTATAAAGGAGTACCTATATACCGCAACAATAAGATACCAGTAGTATTATTATTAGGTGGCATTTACGCTTCCTCTGATGTGTGGCTGCTTAATGGCATAGAAAACTCTCTACCATATATTCTGTCTCGAAATGGTTTTGACGTTTGGTTGGGCAACAATCGTGGCAATATTTACTGCCGCCAAAATATTTGGTATAACGATACCCAGCGTAAATTTTGGAGTTTCAGTTGGCATGAAATGAGTGTTTACGATTTGCCAGCCATGATTGACCATATACTGGGGCAAACGGGTGAACAGAAATTGCATTTTGTTAGCATCTCTCAGGGGGGTACAACATTTGTGGTCTTGAATTCGATGATGCCTCAATATAATGCAGTTTTTAAAATGGCCGCCTTATTGGCACCGGTCACCTATGTCAGTCACAGTCAGGCCAGTTTGGCTAAAGTGTTTGGTCCACTCTTAGGTACGCGCAATTATATCAGTAAAATGCTGGAAGGAGTAGAAATGGTTTCTACGAATAAAGACATAAAAAAATTATTGTCTCTGACCTGTCTGGCAGATGAACCGGCTCGCATATGTATCAGCCGGCTCTGGCCAGCCTTTGGCTATAATACAAATATGTTAAATATGGTAAGTAATCCTGCTGCACTTAAACGATGAAATATTTTAAATGAAATCGTGTCCTTTACAGACCTTATTACCCGATTTATTGGCTAACTTTCCCGTTGGTGGCTCCTTCAAACAAATCATGCATTATTTTCAAGGTTACATTTCACAGAAGTTCCGCCAATACGATTACGGGGCGGAACTGAATTGGCTGCACTATTATCAAAAGGAACCGCCTGAATATGAATTGGAGAAGGTTACTGCGCCCACAATTATCTTCTATGCCCAAAACGATTATATTATCGCTCTGCAGGATATGTGGAAATTTATTAGACGTCTGCACAATATCCAAGGGCTCTATCAATTACCCCAAAAATATTGGAATCATTTCGATTTCATATGTGGCTTAGGTGTACGACAATTCATATTTGATAAGATTTTAAACACTTTTCAACGTTATGAGCAGAATCAAAGTTAATATACTCCGTAGTAGATCAATATTACACTCAATAAACATCTACGAAAGTAAGGTTTGACGAATGTGTTGTGAAAAGACGAAAAAGCACTCAGTGTCGGCATGAATAATGTATGATGTGTAGGTAAAAAGTAAGAAAGCTAAACTTGGCTGAGAGGCGAAATCTTAAATACCCTCCAAATGTACTTACCAATACTGGGCGTGGCAGATACATGTTTACACCCTTTAATAGTCTATGCATTACGTCTGAACTAAAAAGTCAAGTTTTTGGCTGAATGTGGTTTTTTGTAAATTATGGGCATGTCTGTTTTTCGACCATGCCCATTTTTGGCACATCTATGGATGGGATAATTATAAGTATATGCATCAAGTTTTAACTTTATGGCTAATTTTTGGTGGCTAGTATAATGATTTTTATCGATTGTGGGCGTGTCTGTTATCTGACCATGCCCATGAAAGGGATAATTATAAATATGTATACAAAATTTCATCACACATTGTTCAATTGTTATGGCTAATAAATTGTGGGCGTGGCTTTTGAACGATTTAACGATCTAAGTAGCGTTCTGGGTAGAGAAAGTGTGTCTATACAAAATTTCAATATCTCAAAGAGAGAGTGCCAACAACAGACGGACATACACATTTTTTGAAGCTAATCAAGAATACATATGAAAAGATCTACAACGCCTCCTTTCGGTGTGTGGAGGGTATAAAAAACATTCATCACGCCTTCTCTAATATACGTAGCACATAATGCATGAATGCTTTAAAAACCAAAAAAAAACATACGCGTATGCTAAAAAGAGAGAGAGAGACAGACTTATCAAATTCAAAGTCAAACTATTTTAATTATAGGTTTTGTAATCTAAGAAAAAATTGTTAAATTGTTAAATTGTTAAATTGATTGAAATATAAATTAAGGTTGTTGAACAATTTGGTGCTTGTTTTAATATCAAAAGTATAATTACACTACTTTATCTATCATATATAGGATTATAATTTATAATCATTTCTATATATTTATGTACATAATAATTTGCCGCTGTTTATGGTCGGGTGGATGGTCCCGCAGCCGATGCTGCTGTTGCCACAATAGCGGCTTGTGTCTCTTCTATGTACAATTTGAGGGTGAAAATTTTCGCTGCCACTATCGCATGTGTACAGGTGTTTAATACACTTTTGGCCATTTCAAAATCACCCTGTATGGTTAAGGCGACAGCCAGATTGTAACGCACCACATTTTGGGCCGCATCCAATGACTTGACCTGCCAGTCTTTTGTCTCAAAATCAAATGTATTCAATGTTGAGATGAATGTAGGCTCCAAATGTGATCTTGCATCGGCCACTTTATCCAACATTATTAGAGCTTCCCCAGCATACATATGAGCCAACATTCTATTTCAACAAATAATATAAAAAGAAAATAAGTAAAGACCATTTAATACCCTACACCACTCAGTTCAACAAATTATGTTACAATTAATTTGGTTGCATTAGTAAACGCGAGGCCACATTTCGGTCACTTTAATAAGTGAAAAGGGGTTCTAAAAATTGTCCGGTCGGGTTCAAATTTGCTACAGCCCATTATTAAGCTAATTAACTATGCTTCACCGAATTTTGTCAAAAAATATTAAGAATTACGATTTTTGCTATATAAAGACTGTTAGTAGAAAAGAACCTTATACGTGAAGGGGTTCTAAATATGATCCAATTCGATTTATTTTGTAGAAATCTTCTCTTTGGCCCAAAACACGTTCTTGTACCAAATTTCATAGAAATAGTCTAAAAAAATGCGACCTCTAGCTTAAGCAAAAATTTACATGGATAGACAGACGGATAGACGGACATGATTAAATGGATTCAGATTTTGATCGAGGAGTATAGCGTATAAAATTAACTAACAATCCCAATCACTTGTTATTGAAAACTTACTTGTGAGCATCTGAAATTTTTTCAGTCTTTAACAATTCTTGCGCCATATCTAGAGCCACAACGTAATCGCCTATACGCAGTGATACATAACTGTAAGCTGCATATACGGACGATAGGAGTACATCAAGAGATTCTTTTGTTACCGGTCCGGAGGGATTACAAAAATTATTATTGTATTTATTTTCTTTCCATTGTTCTTCATCAATATCAAATTCTGCTGTTGATTCCTCGGCAGTGGTGGGTGGTACATATAAGGTTTTGCTGTAGAAACGAGTTAAAGTTAAAGCGTTTCGCAAACTTAAAGCAGCAAATGGTAGCGTGGGTTCAGGGACCGCTGCAGATTGACTGCTTTCTCTAAAAACAAAAAATTCTTTGCAAATCATATTCAGTCTTACTAAATGGGGAAAAAACTACTTACGTGTAGGGAATGCGATTGGAAAAAACGATTCTTTTACTTGATTTGCCATATTTTTCATCCGCTACTCTTTTCTTAAATAAAATAAATTAAAATCATTTAATAACCAGTTGAAAAAAAAGGAAATTTGTCTTCGAAGGAATGCGCCACTACGTTAGGCCCTCTAATAAAGTCTGTACTACACCAATATTGTATTCTGTATTAAATAGAGTTTTGTGGGAGCGTTTCCATTGCACACAATTTTTAGAAGCCCTTCCCATATAAGGTTCTATTGTGAAATAAGTGTTCATAAGGTAAAAAATTGCAATTCTTAATATTTGTTGATAAAATGTAGTGAAGAACAGTGAATTAGCTTAAAAATTGACTCAATCAAATGTGCATCGGATCGGAAGATTTTTAGAACTTTGTCCATATAATGATATTTCACGAAGTGACTAATGTGCTTTGCATTTACTGATAATTTGCAAAACTAAAAGGTGTAAAATATTACATAATCTTGTTTTTATTTGCCTACCAAATCATATTCCATAATGCAAGCCTCTGCTATGCGAAACCACAATCTGGGATTATTGTGATATGTTTTTAGAGGCACCAACAAACACTGAAACGCTTCTTTAGGCCTTCTCAGATGTAACATGGCTACGCCTAAATTGTAGAGTATTTCACAGGAACCCACCAAACTCATTTGATGCAAATCCGCATTCTGCAAATTAGACGCCAATGGTCTATCAAACATGATGGCATTCTGGAAGAATTTCGATGCTATAGCATAGTGACGCACACGTAAATGTATGACACCCATGTTGTTGGCAATCAAAGTGTTCAATTCATGGTTGTATAAGCTAAAATAAATAAAAGTTAAATTTCAGTGATTATATAAAAATAATTTTATAGAAGAAAATAATTACCCTCCTCTGTAATTGTCAGGATTTATTTTCTTTAATTGTTTGGCAGCCATTTGAAAATCTTTCATAATATAATACTGATGAGCTTTTAAAGCCACATACTCGATGGACTGAAAAAGACGTACATGATAATTGATTTTTATTTTATGTATATTTTCTCCACCTACACCATCATCTGGAATGGTTACCGGTTTTCGATTCACAACCATAGTTAACATGCACATCAGTTTCACTTTTTTAGCTAAATTTTCTTCCAGCCGTTGTAGTATATCATGTGCTACACTATCTTCGGCTGTTAAAACGGCAACACTGGTGCCCAAACATTTCAATAAAGTCTCCAAGAAACCGTACGCTTGCCTCAATTGATTGGTGGCCAAAAATAGTTGCAACATTAAAACACCAATTAAAGCTACAGAATATTCATCATATTGTTCCAATTTCGGAACCAATAAATTTATAATAACAAGGGCCGTTTTGTACATGTGACGATGAAAGAAGATTACAGCTTTATTATAAATATGCATGGGCATGGTTGTGGGTGAGGGCGCGGAAGACGTGGATGTCTGAGCCCCTGAGCTTAAATTATCATCAGTCTGTAAAAAGTACGATAAAATTGATTTTCGTTAAATAAATTCTTCGTCAAATAAAAACTGTACAAATGCAAATGTCATCAAAAATGTCATATTTTCATTTAATTTCTAAAAATTGTCGATTGAGAACAAAGGAAAAAATTTAAGATAAAAAATGTCGAATTTAAGGCCCTTAAAACATCGCAATTCTGTATCTAACACGAATTCTGTACAAAGTACTATAAGAACGCGTAGTAAATCAGTGGTCTTGCCAAAATTAAATAAAGATCCATTAGAAGTGAATTTAGTAGATCTTCAGAAATCGAAAACCCAATCTTTTGCTGAGCCACTTATCACCAGAGGTCGACGTCAAACCTTGGCTGCACCAAATTTAAATAAAAGTTCTATAAAAGAGAATATAAGGAATGATCATAAACGCCAGGGTTATTCTGATCCTTACCCTATACCTAGTACTTCCAAAACCCACCAGCAAACGGAGGCATCGCAAAATTTAAAGAAACTTTCAACAGAATGTAATCACGAAGCAAAAAGGAATGTGGTATATATGTCTAATAAAGAAACTAAATATAAGGAAATGGGTAATTAAACATTCTTACTACCTATAAAACTGAACTAAATTACATTAACGTTTCTTCTTAAGTTAATAAATTCGAAATCTTAGTCGATTATAATAATTTGGTGTTGAGTAAACTCTCTGAGCAGCGTGAGGATACGAAAAACTTGTTTGAAAATAGCCTGAAGGAATGCAAAGCCATGTGGAAGCAACTAAACCAACCTCAACGCAATACTGCAGAACTGCATCTGAATATTCAATCCATTCAAACCTTGTTGAAGGATTTAGAGGGTTCAATTTGAATTACTTACTTACCTCTTTAACATTTTTATCTAACTCCTCTAATGTTTTAAGTAATTCCTTATAATTTTTGCACTGTGTTTTATAAAACTTTGCAACAGCACGATTGTGCAACAATTTCTTATCATCGCCTCTTAATGATTCCAATTGTTCAAGAGTTTTTAAACAAACATCATAATTTGCACTTTAAATATATGAAATAGTTAATAAATAAAAATTTAAAAACACTGTGTGTAATAAATGTTTCATACCTTTCAAAATCATCGGTAGCTTTTGATATTAAGCGATAATCTTGTAAATCAATGCAATGCTTTTCAGGTGACAATTCAGGTGTACCTGATTTTGTTGAATCTGATGCTTCCATTACTAATAAACTTAGTAAAGTATTTAAACAATTTCTAAATAATTGTTACAATTCTTTGTTGCTGTAAAAATTTTGCTGGGGTATGAAATAATCTACTTTAGCAATCAAAGCGAAATTAGCAACTCGTACTGTAAGTGTATAACAAAAAATAAGTGGTAACTCTAATTCTGTACTAAAAAGTGCAACGTGTATTTCTCACATCTGGCAAGTTTAATAAAGGAAAGTTATACAATATATATTTGTATTATTAAAAAATGCACTTCACCATTTTAAATAAAATAAAACGATTACCTAAAATAACAGCCTCCTAAAATACGCTACAATATGTTCAATTTAAATAATAATTCCTAAAAAGAGCACTTGCACTGTACCATATATGACATAGATATAGATTCTCAATCTATTAGTATAATCAAGGATATTTCTCTACAAGAGAAGTGTGCCATAAAAAGTATTTTGCCAGAGACATTTTTTTTATATATTCTAGTGAGTCGATTCACAGTTTAATCATGCCATGATTCTTATTTTGTGAAGCAATGGAAATTGTGAAATTATCGATAGTGTAGTGTTTGTCTATGATTCTAATTCAAATATTGTGAAATTCTTTTCGTATATTCCTGCATACTCTCATAACACATTCGCACATATACAATATAAATACCGTAGATTTTATTTAATTAATTACAGTTATAACATGAAAGTTCCAAAATATATATAAAAAGTATTTTTTAATGGAAATAAAATCAATTATATAGTTTTCATTTCCCAATACTTTTTCAGTTTTTTTTTTTTCAATAATCTTAATATTTCGCACAATAATTTTTTTGTTTTTTGTTCAGTGCATTTCATAATAAATTTCTATTAACAGTATAAATGTATTTGTTCAGTGTATGTAATGTGTAATCTAATATTGAGTTAGGACTTAAGTATTGCGTATTTTACCGGGCACATAATTCTTATCGATTACATTTTCTTGTAAAAACATATGTAAACATCGCTCATTTTGAGCTAAAGGATGGCCTGCAATTTTATTAATGAAAGATTCTAAACCTTTGCGTCGCTCCTCAATGAAATTTTCATCAAATATTCCTTCATCATTGCGAAATGGCATCTGGCGTTTCCAGGCTTTACTGGGTAAAGGCGGCACCACTATCTAAATATATATAAGCACAAGTAGGTTAGTGTGGAGATTGATTCAATTAATCGATTAACTTACTTTACTGTCACGCTCCAATTCATTTCTTAACCATTCAAAATCGCTATAACGGCGGCGTACACTAGATTCTTTTACCTTGAAAACGGGAAGGTTTGTCTGCAGTAAATGTAAATATAGAAGAAACCACATTAAACATTTTCCTAATTTAATTAAGGTTTTATTGGGAGATTTGTTATTTTGGTATGTGTTTTTATACGATTTAACACAAGTAACAAATAAAAAATCTCCATTCATTTGGCTCAAATCAAAAGAGATATAATCTCCTTTTTTATAAGTGACCCATGGTCGGGGCTTGATTCAACTAATCTTTATTAATTTGTCGTTTTGTGTTATTCATAAGGGATATTGATTCAGACAATGAATGGAAATTCATATAAATTTATTAAATAAAGATTTAATTTTTATACTTGTGGGCATGACTAAAAATGTTTCCCATTTCAAAAAGGAACCTTTCCATAGTAATAACCCCACAGTAGTTAATTAACTCGTTATTGATGCTAATTAAAAAGTATTAGTAGTTGTAAGCGGAATAACAAACTTAGTATACACACCCTATAGAGTATTAATGACTAACGCCGTAAGCATGAAATTTAGTTCAGCTGATAAAATAATGCTGACCGTGCTTTATCAGTTTTGCATAATTGTATTCATATTATTACGCCCCATTTGACTTTTGACTATATAAAAAGAAACTCTCTTGCTTTTTTTAACTTACTCGCATTTTCACTTCATAATCTGTATAGCGTTTCTTTCCCGCCGTCATTGTTGTCTGTGGATTAATAACATCTATTTCTAAGAAATTCGCTGGTACAGCATAAGCATCATCTAAAGTTTGCTTCTTGACGTTTAAACGTCGGGTAGCATCTGTAGTTCCATCAGATTCAACCATCATAGCGTTTTTTTACAACTAGATGGATTAATTATAACTTTCCGTTTATTTGTATTGTTATTTTGCTTTTGTAATTATTATTTTAATTTTCATAGGTTACCACCCCGATTCTTTTGCCTTTACTTGTACAATGCTTTCCAAAATAAATTTTCCAAAAGTTTCAAACATCAATTACAATATTAATTATTTTCACTGTTTTGGTAGCTTCCGAAGGCATTTATTATATAGAAAACACTTTTTTAATTAATTTTTTATTTTAATTGTCCACTTTTTGTTATCGCAAAAATACTCCAAATTGCTTTATGGGTTTTTGTCTAAAGATGGACTGTCATTAAAGTAATTATCGATTACTACTGGTTGGTTGATATATAACTAACTGTCAAAATGGAACCAAATTTAGCAACACTGAGAGTATGAAAAATATCCTGTTAATAAAAAATAACAACTCAATATTATCGTTAGAGTTTGTTTATAAGAAATTTTGTTTAAATTAAGTGAAAAATTATCTAATTTGTTTAAACTTGATATTAAATCGATCCTGTTACACTATAAAAAAGGCTGTAAACAGCTTTTTGTTAAAAGAGTACATTTTTAAATGAAGTTGTGAAACAAGAAACAAATTTTAAAGGTAACCAAAAGCTATGTGTTAACAAATACAAATAGTTTAAGTAGGAGAGAAAAACAACAATAAACTTTTAATGCTCAATATTTACCATCAGATTTGTTTGACATTGAGTTTAATTATTATAATTATCGTTTACGCCAGAATTTTAATTTTGCATAAAAACAATAGCGAATTTTGAACCACCCTAACAACTAAATTGATATATTTGTGTTGGTCAAATATTCTTTTAATGGAATTTTATTTTTGTCTTATTTACACCTTTATATACACATTTATATAGAGAGATGTTTTACACCAGAGCCTTAAAACATTACTTATTATGTAAAAATGTAATTTTTTTTATAAATTTACTATTAATACTCTATACATACATTCATGTGTGTATACCTAAATTATAATTATTGTAACTTTAAAATAATAATAGATAACAAAATGAAACTTCAAGGTTTCAATTAAATTGAAAATTTTCTTTTCATCTTATTTTTCCTTTTTCACATTTAATGTGTAGGTAGCAGCTAATTGTTTTTCTTTTATGTAATTTTTTATATAAAACGAACTGAACATGTAGATAAAGAGGCCAGAATTCAAAACTAATAAACTTACGAAGAATTTGGGCATATTACAATTCGTTTGAAAGAGTACGAGAATATTTTGGAAGAAAACAATCATGAATTGAACAATTTGCAGAAGTGTGAGATAGCGTTTCCACCATAAATATTTTTGTATTTGAGGACCCAAAGCAGCCAATAGGTAATACATATACATTATAATGTGAATAAAAGAGTTGATGAAACCCAACAAAGTCATATGACCACCTAAAAAAAAAAAACAAAATAAATGAATATAAATATTTTGAGTATAGTTCAGCAAAATCAACCAACTTACCAGCAAAATATTTCACACCAATAAAACTACATATTGGCATCAAAGTGTGATGATATAAATGTAAAAATGATATTTGACGCTGCTTCTTGCGTAGCACAAAAAATACTGTATCCAATAATTCAGTTAATTTACCCATATAATATAACCAAACTGCTCCAGCCATCTAGTTAAGCATGAAAAATAATGGTATTAGTGGAATAAAAGGCAGGAATAAAAAAAGAACACATTCTACTTACTCGCATGGCTAGAGGATCATTAGTGTAATTGATTGGTTCACAGAGGAAATTGTAAACACCACCCCAACCACTTTTATAACCCTTAACAAAAGTAATAATAAAACAAGTATGAAAACTAAATTTGGTTTAGGCTAAATCTTAAATACCCTTCACATCTACATACAAACGATGAACATGGCAGATATATAATTATATCTAATAAAGTATTATGACCTCAACTTTCAAATCCAGTTATACACTGAATAGGGTTTTTTATAAATTGTGTGGGCGTGCCTGTTATCTTCATGGAAAATGGGATAATTATAGATACGCATACTAAATTTAAAGTATATTTTTGTTAATTGTGTGGGCGTGGCTCTTGACCAGTTTTTACCCATTTTAAATAGCGGTCTACTAAACAATAATATTCATACAAAATTTCAACTGAATATCTATAAATTTACAACCGCGGGAATGCCAACAACGGACAGACACACGGACTTATATGTCTAGATCGACTCAGTTTTTGTCATATTTACCTAGTAAAATATCTTCTGCACATTGCAAATGGAGTGACAAACTTAATATCGCACATGTAGGGTATAAAAATGAATTTTTTTTTATTTAATCAAAAAACAAAATCAAACGTACCTCATAAAATATTAAACAGCTAAGTAACACCTGTACAGCATTATAAATCAAGAGGGTAGTCTTTAAATCATATGGTTTACGATCGCGCATATATTTAGGACCCAGGCGGACACAAAAGATTAGATAGGAAATTAAGATTGTGAATAACGGTCCGGGTGAGTTACACAGAAACCAGCTTTTTGTACGTAAATCTTCATGCCGTACAAAAAAATCAACCATACCATCCACAATGGTACCGGAATCATTCATTTTCAATGTTACAACAGACATAATGGTTTAAACCTAAAAACAAAACAAAAATTATATAATTAATATAAACATTATTTATGTGTATGTACAGAAGTAAGGTTGACAAATATTTAAAAAAAAAGAAAAAACAAGTGTTTATACATAATCATGTATCGTATTATTTACTATGATCCCTAAAGGGCGCTGAACCGGTTTTCTTAAATGATTGCTTAATATTTAGAAGAAGTAAAACACACACACACATACACACATGTGGTGCAAGCAACACTATATTACAACATATGTACAAACACTTGTTTTTATAAGTACAGATTAAATTAATTTTTTATGAACTCGCCACGCTTAATAATGTTGATGATTAATCATCGATTGTGCCCTTACTTAGCATAATATAAGTACGTTAATCGTTTAAAATTGTCATAGCCTACATTTTATGTAATTACAATAATTGTTGTGTCACTTAAAGACTTAGCGACGTTCTTTCAACATCATTCAAAAACATGTTCTGAAGAAAGCGTTTATTTTTTTAATCAAATAAAGAGTTTTCCAATAACGACATAACAATTTTGTATTGAAATAAAACACAGAATTATTGAAATATTTTGGCTGATATTTATTCCAAGTTTAAAACACATTCAAGATTAAATTAATTTTTCTTTCTATATATACACAAAGACAAATCAGTCATTGTTTTATAGTTAATGAAAAGTCAACTGAATTTTTCCTCTTTATTTCATCATTTGATATATAAGAGAATGACATGATGGTTGACCATAGATGACGATGATGTATTGTATGAAAAAATTCTAAAAGCATATTTTCAAGGGGTTTTCAATAAGAGCATAACAATTTCATTTTTTAATAAAATACAAAATAATTGAAATATTTGGCTGATATTTATTCCAGCTGTAGTACACAGACTACATTTAAGTATGGTTCATATTCAAATCTGATTAAGTTAGATTTAAAATTACAAACAAACTTGTAAAGAAATTGTCTTAGAATTACTATTTAAGTCTAATTGAAAAATTTCGTAAAATTAATTAGTTTAGTTGTAGAATTTAATTTTAATTTCAAATTAACGTTGTAGGTAAGTGTAAATATTTTAGTGTGAATTGTACACAAATACTTGAGCTACGTTTACGACACAAATTGTTTATCGTTCTCGTTCAGTGGAACACAAATCTATAAATATTTATTGATTTCAATTGTTAAACATGTATAAAACATGTTATATATATATTTTAAAAAAAGTGCCATATTATAACAAGTCTGTTTTGCTTACTTGTACATCTTGTAACAAGCAACAATTTGTTAAATTTTTATATATTTTGATTGAATGATAAGTTTTAAGATGGGTAGGAAAGAGACCGAATATCGATAATTAGAATACAAAATAATGATGATTAAAAATATAAAACAAGTAAAAAACGTAAATTAAGTTTAGGTCGAACCTTAAATACCCTTCATCTTGCTAGTGTGGCAGATACCTAATTTAGCATCCTAATAAAGTGTTTTGTGAACTGTGAACATGTTTATGATGCGACCATGCCCATATTCGGTTCATAGATGGAGGGACTAATGTTAAATATTTATGCCACATTTCGACTTATTAGGTAAGTTACCGTGGAAAATAAAGAGATTTTTGTCGATTACGAGCGTATCTATTACACCACCCCGCCCATTTTTAATACATTCATGGATGCTATAATAATAATAAATATTCAAATCAAATTTAAACTTTTTTAGGTAAATTTTTTGTGCTAGATAAATATAGTTTTGTTGATTATTTGCGTGTATTTTATTTGACCACGCCCATTTTTGGCACATCGTTGAATGAACTAATTATAAATATGTGTACCCAATTTTATCTGTATACCACAATTTTTGTGGAAAATAAGAAGATTTTTATCAATTATGGGCGTGCCTGTTATTTTGGCTCATGATCCGAATAGGAGGGCTATTTATAAAAATGCATACTAAAGTTCAAATTTGTAGATCATCTTTTGTGACAAATAAATAGATTTTTGTTGATTGTGGGCATGGCTTTCAACATTGTTCCTATCCAATTTGAATAGTGTTCAGTAAAAAGCAACATATTTACAAAAATTTCATCTCAATACTTTAACATTAACAATCGTAAGAGTATTAACAACAAATGGTCTTGGAGGTTTTCATCTAGGTATTGCAAACCGAATAACAAACTCTTCAAAACTAATTATAGCATCAATTAAGAATTTAGAAGTGGTGTAAGGTATTGAATTTTCGGATTTTCTCTTTTTATAATTATTTTTTATTAATTCATTCACGTTTTTTTTTCAATTTTTGTATCATTGTTGTTATTTTTATGTTTTATTGTTATGATTTTTTTTTATTTTTTAAGTAAAAAAGTGAGATAAGATCTTAATGTTGTCCTATAACTTTATATATATTATATCCACCCAGTGTGTGTGTATACAGAAGGTGAAAACGTTTGCAAAGCCCACAAAGTGAATATATTTTGAATCAGCGTTGCATGTGGGGTAGAACTGTCAACCATGTCTGTCAGTCCGGTATATGCGTTTTGTGATAATCACTCTCAAGGTCTCAAATATTGAAACATATATTACAAACTTGACAGAAGTATGGCAAGTTTTCATAAGTATATTTGAAATTGAACAAAATCGATCAAGCCCTCACGCCCACAATGCAACATAAACTGAAAAAAGAGGACCAACTTTTTGAAGTAAATTTTCCACATTATTTATAAAATACAAAAGATATGTTGAGAGAAGCTTTCACGCCTAGATAGTAGGTGTTCAAGATTTCGTTTTTTTTTTCCTTATTTTTATTTTATTATTTTACATAATACTTTTAATGTTACACACTTGTAAGACAAGACCTTTTTATCTATGTAATCATTAAAATTGAATTTTAAATTCATTCCATTCCGGGTATATGACGGTTTTCTATTTATGTGTACACAACCCCTAGTTTAATTTATCAATGGGTATTAAAATATTTATGTTTTGTAAATTAACATAATTATGTATGAAAAAAAAAGAGAGACGAGTTTATTTGCTGTTAAAATACACAAAAACCATTTGACCATTTGCTTGTTTAGTTTTCAGTTTTACTCTGCTGCCTAAGATACGACAATGTTACCCAATAATTTACACTTGATTATTTAAATACTATATAAATATGTACACATGTAATGCTAATAAGTAAATTAGATTTATGAATATCAACAATATATTTGGTGGAACTTATTCAAACGACGCAATAGGAATCTTATACGAGATTTTTTGTTGGGCATAAGAAGTGTTAGAAAAAACAAGCAAAGTAAGCCCAATTCGGGTGAAGGGCCCAGGCGTGACAGGTACATAATTACGCCCAATAATTGTGTACGTATTACGGATCATCTTTAAAGAGAAGTTTTACACTGAATACAATTTTTTTTTACATTGTGGGCGTGTCGATTATCAAATCATGTCTACTTTTGGCACATCGATGAAAGAGATAATTATAAATTCCAACTTCATAGCTCATTTTTTGTGACAAATAAATAAATTTTGGTCGATTGTAAGGGTGTTTGCGATTCGACTACGCCCACTTTTTCCAAATCGATGAAGAAAGTCATTATTAATATGTTTGATCTATTTTTGTGGCAGATAAATAGATTTTTGTCGATTGGGGGCGTGGCTCTTGATCAATTTTGTTCAATTCAATGCAGAAACTAGAAATAGGTGAAATTTCAGCATAATATTTCAAAAATTACGTGCGCGAAATGGACAACAACAGACATACGGAAACACGGACGTACATGTGAGTTTTTGATAATGATCAAGAATATATATCTTGTAGAGTCGCAAACATCTCCTTCGGGGTGTTGCAAATGGTATCTTAAACTTAGTTTACCTCCCATCTTATCTGAAGGGTATAAAAAATTACCGCATGAATCTCCAAATAAACAAGAAGAGTGACGTACTTTGGTTTGTCCATTATTAGTTGCTATATTATCCCATCACTAGTACCATAAAAGACATATTTACGTAACATTGTATCACCTTGCAAAATATTATTTGCTTTTCTCATCAATTCATGTCCCATCTAAATGGGTCATTTTTTGTGTATAAAGCGAAGGCGGTATATTAAGATTGTCTCTCTCTTACAACTTTGAAGGTTGATTCGATTCATCAATGTTTGCCTATTAATCAAGTACTAATCATAAGAACTGAAATTTGAAGCAGTTTATGTATTACTCTTAGTTCGCAAGCACTCAAGCAGTCTTATACCTAAATTCAGTTAACTATCATGCCAGAAATTTAAGAATAATAGAAATTATTATAAAAATGGGGACACAAAATGGTATGTGACAATTTGCGTTTTAAAAAATGGTCTAAGAGTACTTTAACTTACAATATATAATAAACACTATACAGTCACAAAAATTGTTTTGTTGTAAGTTTATAAATTATTTATATTTTGAAATGGAGGGCATTCAATATTTGACCTAAACTTTTTGAAAATACCATTAAAAGAAATATTTTTTCTTTTCAGTTTGTTAATGAAATGCTATCTACAATAAACTTGAAAACACGTTTCAGTATGTTTTTTTTTCATTTTCACACTTTCGCAGACATTTTTTCTAAGGTCTTACAAAACATCGCTAGTAAAAATTTTGTTATATCTCTAAGAAAATAAATTATTGCATATAAATATATATAAAACATACATATAAGGGGCGGGGAAAAACGATGGAAACTCTGGAGTAATGGCATAGGTAAAAATTTAAAATTTAGTTTCATGACTTGTTCCATATAATTTTGAAGCCACAAAAACTGAATCGATCTAGACATATATGTACGTATTTAAAATGGGAAAAATCGGTTAAGTGCCACGCCCACAAGTGACAAAAATCTATTTATCTGCCACAACGATTGAGCTATTAACTTGAAATTTGGTATGCATATATAGCAGTAATCCGTAGATTGATGTGTCAAAAATGGGTATGGTCGAATAACAAACACGTCCACAACTTATAATCACATACCTGTCACGACCACTATTGTAGAAGGGGAGAGTATTTAAGATTTGGCATAAGCTAAATTTAGTTTTCTTGTTAAACTTGAAGAATTTTTTACACATTTTAATGAAAGGTATGGTATGAAAGTCAATTTTGTTAAACGTGCTTTCCATACATCATCTGTGTAATAAAAAAAAATACTTAAATACAATTTTGTCGATACTTACCTTTAGTTTCCTAGTTCCCTAAATACTTTATATTAAACTCTATCGATCATGTAGATTAATTATGCCAACCATGTAATGTGCAAAAAAAAAAAACATAAGAGAGAATCACAAAAACATTTTCCCGCTTAATTTATTTAATAAAACAAATAATGTATGTTTGTTTTTTTTTTGTTTTTTTTTGTTTTTTTTTTTTTCTTGAAAACCATTAATGGTAAAAGCACTCTTTGTCTGTCTGCCAACGTAAACATTTTATTAATCATGCAAAACGATTCATTCATGTTTTATAACAATTTAATAATAAGTACAAAATTTTATTCGTGCATTAGATATATTCTTAATCTTTGTTAACCCTGAAATGGTCAATACCTTTTTCGGGGATAGATTTAAAATTCATTAATTCAGAAATTACCGGGTTAAAAATTAGAAGGAAAAATGCGTTATGCAACAAGTCTTAGGGATAATCGCACGGCTGTACTTTTATTCTCGATCAGTATCAATATTTGTAATCTTTTGGATGTTTTGGTACGTCTGTAAGTGCGTTTGTTTTTAGAACTCACGCTTGTGAATTATGAGATATTGAGCTGAAATTTTGTATAGACACTTTAACTTATCATCGAACTTGCTCAAGTTTTCGCATATAATGCTACATTAGAATACTGAACTATTGTTATATTAATTAATTAAACTAAATACGGCAAACTTTAATAAAAGCGATAATTGATATAAACAATAAAATTACATATATTTTTGAACACCCTCAAAAATTGAATCCATTTCTAATTTATACGTCAGTTTGTTCGTCTGTTATTGGCACTCTCATGGTGGTAAATTTTGATATATTAAGTTATACTAACACCTCTACAGACGCTATATAATATAGACAAAAGCGATCGACACACGCCCACATTGAACAAAAGTCTACGTATCTATCACAAAAATTATTCTAAGAAGTTTAAATTTTATATACACATTTATAATTGCCCCACCCATCAATGTGCAAAAAATGGGCATGGTCAGATAACATATACGCCTACAATTTAGAAAAAACCACATTCGACTTGCAAGATGATACGTAATAAATGCATAATTAGAGGCGTAATCATTAACCTGCCCTGCCCACCATTTGTGTGTAGATTTGAAAGGTGTTTAAAATTTGGCCCAAACCAAATATATATATATATTTTTTCAACTGTTTTTATTTAACTCCATTCTGTTGTTTGCGTGTTATGAAATTTCATATAAAGTTCTTGCTGTATTGTATCATACATAATTAGTGCCATTGTTAAGGTAATCTGAAAAAATTCGAATCTACATGGAAGACATGTATTTGGGTAATCTTTATATATTCACATTATTTACTTTTTAGTAATTTAAGCTAATAAAATATTATTTCAAAAACAAGAAGTTTTATTAATTTTGGTTTTTAATGTTTTTCAGGAATAACCGACAATTCAAAACATATACAAAAACCATATCGGATATATTCTAAAGAAAGCTGCATTCCTTCGCTTTTATTTATGTTTAATTACAAGACACTTAAATGCAAACTACACGAACTATACGAACAAACGGCCAAAAATATAAAAAATATTTAATTTAATTTCAATTATAAACATTAACATATATATATTTTCAGGTTGGGGTATATCGGACGTCAGAAGGTGATTTAACGAGACATTGTATTTGTACGCATGCTTGTAACTTTTAAACATCGAAGCTGAATTGATTTAACCATATCCGTCTGTTCGTCCATCATGTATGCCTTGCCGTCCGCAATAGTCTGGATAACATTAAGCTCTAATGCCAAGTATCGCGGATTCTATATTATACTACAGCCAAACCTGTGTTTGTGATGATTGGGATGTTTTTAAAAACTATTTCTTCATTGCAGTTATTCATTTATAAGACATCTTTAAAAAAAAATTAATAATAAACCGACAGTTAGCAACTTTTTCGTTCATAGATGAAATGTGGCAAAAGTATGTCTTGGACGATCACTATTGAAAATGCACCATGTTTGGTAAAGTTTTAAGGCACTTCCCCATTAATTTCTTTAAGTGAATACGTGTTTAGCCGAATGCTTTAAGAATGGACTGTTTAAATGAATCTTAAAACCTTTTACATCTTCCACACTGAAAAAGGCTTAAAAATGGCTGTGGCTGTCCTTTTGCTTTTAAATACGTTTACGTTTACGGACGTATTACGTTTTTTGTATAGATTGAATCGTACATACTTAAATAATCGTTTTATTGTGTATTAAAACGGTTTTATTATTGAAAAAAGTTCACTTACTGCCGCTTGCTTTATAATCGAACTAAATGTTACTCAAACATGTCCCATTATTTATAGCTCTTTCTTCTTCTTAATATACTGTTTTATTATTTCCCAATCGAAAAAAAACAATTTTAAATTAAATTCATTAATTCTATTATCAAAGCAACACTCACTGAGAACATTAACTTATTATGAAAGACTTGAAAAATTATATTGTGATTATTCTAAATGTGTACCCTAGGGGTAGGCATGCCAAAATTGAAATAAATATATTCAAGGCGTGTGCAGTTGATCGCTTTA
Source organism: Crataerina pallida (assembly GCA_949710015.1). Lineage (NCBI taxonomy): Eukaryota > Metazoa > Arthropoda > Insecta > Diptera > Hippoboscidae > Crataerina > Crataerina pallida. The sequence continues at coordinate 8,805,916 of OX453290.1, forward strand.
AATTTTTGATTTTCAATGATTTCTTAAAAGTCTATTCTATCAAACGTAATCGCTAGCCACGAATAAGTATGAGTATGAATATTTAATTATATTATATATTATATTTTTAGGTAATATCAAGTTCAAAGACATTGCGCTTTCTTTTGCTATCATTTACTTTGCATACCATTAAACCCACCACTGCTTAAGAACACTGCCTTCTTAATTATATTTATATAAAAAACTTTTTAAAAACCTTACTCTAAAATTTTAATTACCAGAGCATCAAAGGCATGTCTAATTAAATATTATTTTCACTCATCAATACTTAATTAATATTTTTTATAAACAAATGAAATAAATAATTAATAATTTCTTATGAAAAAACTTTTACTTTACTTGCCTTTTATTATCCTTTTGAATAAGTTTAATAAAAGTCAAAAGTTAAGTTAAGAATCCTTTAACAAAATTTAACAAAAATTTAACAAAAAAATCTGTTTAAAAGCATCGCATTTCCATTTAAATTTTTCTAATTATATATGAACACTAAAATTATAATAAACCGTCGTCACCATATGTATATTTCATAAACTACCTATCGTCGCACGTATTGATAACAGACTAACTTGTCAAAAACTGAATGAAAACTATGATCACTGTATCGTGCAATTTACTTTTTTGTGCTTTACTTATACAAACAATAGTTTCAGTTCAGCTTAACATTGAGTTAATGCAGTGTTTCTTAAACTGATTCTATCATCATTTAGTAAAGCTTTTATTCTGCTTAATTATTAGCATTAATAAGCTGATAATTACTAGTTTTCATCATTTACATGACAGTTATTTTCAATTCCAAATGAGTTATTTCGAATTGTAAATGAGTTCATACCAAATTTATTCGATTATAATTTTCTTTTACACTTGGGTTTTTCTCTTTCCAAATGAGTTCTTAGCATTTCCATTTGAGTTATTTTCACTTTCACTTGAGTTTTTCCATTTGCATTTGAGTTCTTTTCATTTGCAAACCGATAAATTTCAATTTCATTTGTGTACTTTCCAATTGTACCGCCAAACCGCCAAAGTTTAATTCCTTTTAAGTTCTTTGGAATTTCCTTTGGAAATAATATAGTAATGGATCTGATTTATTCACAAAATAGATTTTATGATAAAAAATTCTTCTTAACATATTTTAGCACAAACTCTCCTTCAGTTTGTGCTAAACTGTGGATGCGCGTATAAACCAGTTCTGGTCACTTTCAATACCAACCTGACTACCTACACTATTAATATTTCTGTTAAATTTGGACAAGGAGAATGATTTATACACCGTTTATATATAGAAAATCGAAAACCGGTTACTTGAAACCGAAAACCGGGTTTTGTATCAATTCTAGTTTATACAAAACTTTCTTAGGCATTTAGTTTTCTTCTTAAAAGCCACGCCCACAAAAACATTCTAAAAGTTACAAAAAAAAATTGGAAAATTAAAATTTAGTAAAGGTATGAATACTTACTGTATCCATGGCTGAAAATGGTTGCGGACAAATAAGAGAGATACAAAAAATGTTCTCTTAGTGCAGAATTTGGCTACTGAGGAACAGTTATACTGGAATGACCGTTAAAATAGAGCGTATATGTTACTCTTACAGATTGTATAGGTATAAGATGACATGATTGTTTTGGTTGTTCTTTTGTGCGATTTTATGTAACGAAACAAAATTAAAGGATTTTTTTTTTTTTTCAGAATATTTTCACATATATTTTATTACTTCTTTGTATATAGATATCTTTTCTTTTAACATATTTATCATATACTTATGTATATTATATATGATGAATTTTATATATGAGTCTACAGTTAAAATATATTAAAAAACTTTTTATATAAAATAGATTTTTTTACCTTACTGTACTAACATTTTCTTTTTGTATTACATTTGTTAAATAGGAAAAATAAAGGACTTATTAAATAATTATTCATATATTAATTAATTTATATATTAATATATTAACATACACACGAGTTTTATTTTATATTTTACTGTTGTTTTTTATATATAAAAAAATAAAGCGTTCACGGGAATTATAAAAAATTAAATTAAATTTATAATTGTTTTATACAAAAATAAATGAATACAGGTGATGGACAAAATAATATGAACACCTGGCATAGACCCTTCCATTAATGTTAGCTTTGCGTAGCTCCCGCCGTACTGTTTTTGTCCAACCTAGTATTACTCAAGTGAGTGTTGAGTTCTGCTATCACGGTGGTTTTATATTGTCTGACCATGGTGGCTTTTTAATGCACTGAAATATAATCTTCAAAACTTGGCACATAAACTGTGCATTATTTTCACGGAAGCAATGCTGCCAACATGCAACAAGGTGTATTGCTATATATTATGTTCATATTATTTTATTCAGTCGCTGGGAATTCAAATCGTTTTAAAGAATAATTTCAGAAAGTTAAATGGTAGTACACATATTACAATGTGTGATGACAATTTATTGCGTACCCTATATGTGAGAAGATATTATTTCATAAATATTTTTATAAAAAAAAAAAAATTGAAAAAGGTAAATATTGTTTAAAACAACATTTAACCATTAATTGATTATTATTTATTTTTTATTTTTTTCATTAAAAATTTATAATAATTTTTATTTTTTTACTTTCTTTAAAGATTTCTAGATAATGTACATGTTTCATGTTTAAAATCTATCTTGATTATGACAAAAATATTTTTTATTTATTTTTTTTTCTTAATGTATTTTATGTATATTTAAAAAATACTGTACATAACTTATGTCTAATGTAACTGTTAAGCATTATACAGTTCAACTTCAAGTATGAATATAATTTTTTTTTTAATGATCTTAATAAAATATATAAATGTATAGGTAAATATATATAATTTATCGTCTTTTCTTTAGGAATTCTCTTACATATAAACAATTTCAATTTAATTTTTTTTTAATTTTTATAATTATTTTTTTGTAGAAGTAGTGTTTAAGTATAACTAACACTGCATTTTTTTTTTTTTTTTTTTTGAAAACTTGTATGAGAATTTTTTTTTATATTGTATATATATGTAGGTATGTTTTGTGTATATAGTATTTACTGGACATTCCAAAGAATCTATGACAAGTGCCTATATATGGGTATGAATATGTTTACTGCTTAATAACACCTAATTTTGTACATTGAGTCCGTGTCTTGTATGATGTTGTTATACCCACCATTACATGTCTTTAATAAAGATCAAAACATTTGCAACGCCCACAAGTACGAGTCGGAGATCCCACTATACTAAGTCGATCTAGCCATGTCCGTCTGCCGTGTGTGCACAATCTATGGCAAAAATTTAAATGTCGATTCCAACTTAAAGGTATGAAATTTGGACTAAATCTGTCAAGCAACAAATTACAAAATAAAACTAAATAAGGAGCATTTTTTCAAGTAAATTTTCCGTATTACGAATTCTATTTTTTTTCGTATTACTTATAAAGTACAGAAAATATATTGACATAAATAGAACTCGGGTAGTTTTGATGCCTAGATGGTGGGTATTCAAGATTTGGCCTCAGCCAAAAATAGCTTTTTTATATCCCCCACATAAGATGGGATTTTGTCATTCCATTTGCAACACTCAAAAAGAAGCTTCAGAGACTCTACAAAGTATCAGCATCAAAAACTGAGTGCATTTAGATATATATGTCCATCTGTTGTTGACACTCATACGTTCGTAAATTTTAAGGTATTGAGATGAAATTTTATGCAAACACTTTTGCGTGTATCTTGCTATTTAAATTGGGCAAAAACGGTATACACCAAAAACTAAAAAATACTAAAATTTTCGCTAAAGTTTTTTATACATATTTATAATTATCCCATTCATGGATGTGTTCAAAATGGGCATGGTCGGGTAACGGACATGTCTACAATTTTCAAAAATCGTAATCAGCGTTAAACTTAACTCACAGATTGATATGTAATATATAGACTATTATAGGGAGGACGTGCCACGCCCATCGTTTGTGAATACATGTGGAGGGTATTTAACATTTGGCTTGAACCAAATTAATATTTTTTTTAAATTTATTATCACTACGCGTAAATAATTTCCAAAAGTAAGTAAGTAATCGGATTTGTTGAAATATTTTCATTTGGAATTGCTTGGGAAGGGATTTTGTGTTTTCCATTGAAATTATTGCAAAATAGAAATTACCTTTAAATTCAAATGTGAGAAAACGAAGAATTTTTCTGATTCAGGTTAAAAGATGGTGACCTTGATGGTGGTATTCCTTCTTAAAACCTGACAACTTTTATAAATGAAGTTTTTTCGAAACATTGTATCCCATGACGTTACTCCAGAGTTTTCAACTTTTCTTCTCACCCACTATATATCTAGAATGTATGAACAAATGTTATGTTTTTTAAAGGGTTACACTAAGTTCTTTAAAACAAAGGTTTGTTCACAAACCAATGGCCAGCCAGGATTTTTAATTATAATAAATATACTATAAAACAAGAAAAATGTATAAAAAGTCCAAATAATTCAGAGGTCCAATATCGAATTTTAAAAAAATTACAATAATTATTAGTTGAAATAAAAAAAAAAATGTGAGTTTTATACAATTTAAAAGTCAACTAAATTTGTATTTGATTAAAATTTTTGAATTGTTTTTAATTATTCTAGTATTATAAAAAATTAATTATTATTTTTGTTGAAAACTTTTTTTATAATTCCAATGTAAAAAAACTTTAATTTTATAAAAAATTAATGACAAATAAAATAATGAATAAATTGATTTATATTTTTTGATTCATTTAACAATCTTTTAATCATTACTTTTCATTTCATTTACAGTAGTGGTCACTGGAATAAGTTATAACTTTTTGAGTAGAATATGTTTGCAATAATTTTTATTCCTTTCAGTATAGAAACAATTCATTATGCAATTTGATAAAAAGATCTTTTGTAAATAAAGCAAAATATCTCTTTCTTTAATTTTTATTGGTGTTCTATTTTTAGCGAGTTTTTTACCTTAACACCATCAAAAAACAATAAACTTTTTGTTTACAATTTTTGAGTACGATTTTTGTCTATTTTATAAATAATATAATGTTGCACTTTTTATTATTTAAAAAAATATTTGTAATTTTACAATAGATAAATTTTATCAAACTTTATCGAAATAATAAAAAATATTGTAAAAAACGTACTCAAAAATCATAGCAAAAATGAAGAAGTAGTCAAAAATTTGCCAAAAATAGAACAATAATGGAAATGATTAAAAAACATTTTTTTTTACACAATCGATTATTTTATCAAACTGATACAGTTTTAAATTAAATTATTTCTTAATTAGAAGCAAATAAAAATTATTGCCAAAAAAGAAAAAAAATTCTACTGAAGTTAAAACACTGCATGATTAAATACTTTTCCTCGACTTTTTTTTTAAGTAAAAGTACTACTCCATGTTGAGTTTTAAATTTAAATTCAAAATGGAAAATTAATTGTGAATTTCATATAATATTTTAATTAAAATTAAAAACTTTCTTTTTCAATTTAGGTTTTCTTTCTACATTAAAACTGAAATTTAAAATTATTGGTAAATTTACTGTAATAAAATTAAAAGCCAACTTTTAAAATTAAATTTTTCATTTCAAATATAAATTGTTTTTCCAAATTAAAACTGAAGATGGTGTAGTGCATACATATTAACGAAGTTCATACATTTCATGTTTTATTTACGGCGGGATAAATATAAAATTTTTTAATGTCAAACATTTTAAAATCAATACTCATAACTGGCTGGATAACTGAAAAGAACTATTTTAAGCATTTAAAATAATTCACTGTTTCGTAAACTTTTCGCCAGCTTATGAACTATTTCAATTTTTTCTAAATCGAATCATGTTGCAATGCAATCATTAGAGATATTTTATTTTTATACATTTTGCAATAATTTCAAGGGTTTTTGAACTTTATTTTTAACATTATGATTTGATTTTGTGAGTGTTACCTAATCACATACATAAAAAACCAAATTTCAAAAATAAAGTTAAAAAAATTTTTTTACACTTTAATTCATGCGTGTATCGTCTGACTTGTACCTTAAGGCATTTATTACGTTTCTTTAATTGGTTTCTGTTTGTGTTTTGACGTCTGTTTGTTTGATTTGTTGTTAGTGAAAGAGAGAGAGAGAGACATAGAGATGGAGAGAGTGTTTGAACATTTGGAATTTGTAGTAATTTCTTTAGTATTCACTTCTACACAAAAAAAGGCACTTTTTTCTTCTAATAGTTGGTTTTTGTTTTGTTTCTGTTTTGTCTTTTCCAAGTACATATGCAAACAGACATTTTTGGCAATTTACTGTTTGCATAATTGTATTTGTATTTATGATTTATGTAAATGTAAAGAAGCCTAAAATGCAGTGACGACACATTCAAGTTTTCTTATTCCTAAACGTATATAACAAAATACATATATATTTATACATATATAATTGTATAAATTCTTTCATCTATTTCCAGTCTATTTTTAGTATATATAAATGTAATTATATATATAAAGAATGTAATCTGAAGTCAAGTTTTTATTCCTTTTTTTCGTCGCGAGATTCTATATAAAGAAAAAAAAATCGGTCTTTATGTGTTGCACAATACTTAAAATATCTAATGCAATAAATTCTTTTATTTTCACATCCAACACACACCGACATACATACCATTTTTAGAAGCTCTGCATAAAATGAAGGTGTATTAAATTTGTCGCACCGTTTGAATAGAATTTGGTCCCTTGTTGTCCATTTTCAATAAAGTTCCTCTTTGTGTCAATTTTTGTCGTTGTACCACAAAAAAATTTCAAAAAATTTGACCAGTTGCGGACACACAGACGGACATGGTTAAATCACTGCACATTTTCAGCCAGTATTGAATTTGAAGGTGGGCGTAGCATTTGCGTTTCTGAGTTACATAGAAACGCACAAACTTAACGCACCGCTGCAGGGTGTGCCACCATCGAAACCGAGCAGATTTCTTCTGTATATATATAAATATATGTGCCTGTGTGTGTGTGTGCATTAAAGTTTTTTTTTTTTGTTTATACCTTTGCTTGAATATTAAATGTTTTCATTAAATTAAAGTCAATGGTCAGATGAATAAACTACAGTAAATATATGTTTAATATATAATTATTTCATTGTATAATAAAAATAAAAAACTCAACTAAAGTTAGGAGAATGTTTACGATACTCACTGATAGACCCAAGGCCTATATTTGATGAAACCGTTATGTTACTTTTAATGTTTTGATAAATTCAATGGAACATCTGAAACAAAAGTACATCAACGTTATCACAGATAATTATTTAAAAAGAATTTCATTAATTTTTACCTGAACTTTGTTCATCCTTATTATTAGCACTGCACGAGTATAATGATGCAGATATCAACCCATGATTGACAGTTGATGATGACATAACAGATGAACAATTAGTAGCTGGAGTGGTTTTAGCAATTTCCGTTGTTGTATTGTCAGTCGTCAGTGGAACGTTGGGTACAACGCCTGATGTTAGATTGGGAACATGAGCATTGGTTAGAGCCGCTAATGAACCGCTTTCTAGATTTGGATTATTCATATGAGCAAAGAGAGAACCTTGCGGTAAAGCGACAGTAGGCAGCAACGGATGATGAGTGGCAGCAGCAACCACTGCTGCTGCGGTACTGCCAAATCCAGCTGCAGCCGCAACAGCAGCCGCCAAAGCATTACCCATGCTGCCATTGTAATGGAAGCCATGGTAGGGTGGTGATAAGCGGGAAGAGGGCAACGCGATGGGCGAGTGTCGCGCTTGTAACAGAGCAGGTGCAGTACTTTGATAATGTTGCATCCAAATTTGTGGATGACGCATGGCAGCCAAAGTGGATATATACGGATGGTAGTAGGGTGAACCGACAACGGCTGGAATGTATGATGAAGGCGGCGGCGGTGCATTGGCAGTGGGTGGTGGTGGTGGTGGCGCACCCGCGCTACTTGAAGCCGGCGCAGGAGCGTACATGTGATAGGGATAGGAATGTTGCAAGGGGGACAACGACATTCCGACACCACTCGTACTTGGGCTACTGCGTTGCAATAAATTCGTTTGCTGTTGTTGCATTAAACTTATGGGCGTCGGCCTTTCATTGCTGCCACCACCGCCGTGACCCTGACCCTCGTCAGTACCGTTAATGCGATTTTCACTTAATGTCGGCGATGAACAGTTAGTTCTATTATTGTGATTATTGTTGTCGTTAGCAGGTGACGCAAATTGTCGCCGTATGGATGCAGTCTTTTTTGGTACCGTTCGTGGTGCAGTATCACGCGGTGATACCGTTATTGAACGGGTGGGAGAAGATAAATCTCTCTGGGTTGGAATGTATGTTGTGCTAGCCGTTGTGGGTGTGGCTGCTCGAAAGGCGGATGGATGTCGATGAGGTGAACGTGAGTCCATGAGTGCCATTATACCCGAAGATTTGCTCGATGATGCTGCCGCTGCCTGCGCACTCGTACTGATGCTTGTGCCTACAGCTGATGATGCTGCTGCTGCTGATGCATTGCTTCGCGGTGAAATATCATTCGGTGCAGGAATGTATTGTGGCGATGTCATGTATGGTGAGTAATAAGTCTGTTGATGAGCTACCAATGGGGCATGATGCAAATAATGCTGCTGCGGATGATGATGCTGAGGTTGTTGATTATATTGATGATGATTAGTTGATGGTATGTGGTGGTCAACAAGATTTCCAGCATAGCGTAGCTTATAAAAGCTACTGTGAGCGGCATCCGGGGTACGTCGACCATAATCCAGGTAAGCTGAATTATTAAGACAACCTGTCGAAGGACTACGGGCATCCCTCCCAGGCGATGCATATGGAGGTGAACGTTTTGTTTTACTCGATGTACTCGAAGGAGATTTACCACCACCACGAAAGTTACTTTCCGGTGATTTGGGTGAGGCGCTGCTGGCATTCTGCAAAGCTTGGGAATGATATGATTGGTTATTGGATGATGAGTCTTTTTTCTTGGCCAATGATGATGAGCCACCACCCTGGTCACTTAATAACGAATGTATGCTGTACGAACTGTACACTTTTGTGGTGGATGCAGTATGGATTGATGATGGAATTTTCCCAGTATTACCCGCACCAGACATTATAGTCCTTGGGTCCGGGTAAACAACAGCATTATTACCCGATGACAATGATGATGATGATGATGAAAGTGGAATTTTGGTTTGACTCATGCATGTGGGCGGCTTAAGAGCAGCATGAGATGGACTATTGATGCTAGGCGGCGTAATGGATGCCGCATTACTACACCTGCGCGCCCGACTGCGTTTGGCTACAGCCGTAGCCCCATTATCTTCTAAAGACACCTTTTCGAATTCGCGCAAAATCCGTTTACGCGGCGACACATGCTGTTGATGGTAATCGGCTAGACGTGATGCCGTATTGGCAGATGGTGGCGACACCTTATGACCTACAATTCCAATTGTCGTTGTGCTGAGATTTTGCTGGGAAAGAGTCGCTGAAACGGTCGATCCAGTCTTCACAAATGATTTACTTGACGCGTAAACATTTTTAGCTAAACGCTGTTTACTAGAGTCGGTAAGTTTTTGAATGATGGTTAAAAGCTTTGCTTTGGCCGCCTTGCCGGGTAATTTGCGATGCATTTTATTCAGCGCGTGTCTATTCGGAATTAATCCTTTAACGTATTTTGGGTCTGGCTGCATAGAAGCGGTATCAACGCTACTGTTTTTCGGAGCTGACTTTAACTCTCCTTCACTTCCAATCTTTAACTTACCATCTAACTTTGTTTCCACTTTACAATCGTTGTCAGTTATCGCCTCAACAATATTGTTAGAAGCCGTTCCAAACTTTTCCGCTTTATCTGATTTTTTTGCCTCAGTCTTAGTCTCAGTCCCTTCACCATTCTCATAACCATTAATTTCATTTTTCGGATTGTGATTTTTCCCATTTTCGCTTTTCTCTCCATTGTTTACATCCGCCGAACTGTTTACATATAAAAACTCGTTGTTCAAGCTGATCAGGTTATACGGCTTTCTAAATTTTTTTCGTGCATTGAACAAAGCTTTTGCGGATAACTGCTTGTGGGCGGGCCTCTGATAAAATAGAGACATTTCCTTTGATATGTTTTTTCGAGGCATCGCCTGTTTCCAGCAATGATCCCGCTGCCACGGCGACGACTGTATGGAACTGTTATCATCCGAAACTAAAAAAATACAAAACAAAAAAAAAATCGAATATAAATCATTAGAAATTCCTCTCCAAGCATTTAAGGACACTTCTAATTAATTCCGAATTTACTCGAAAAAAGCAACAAAACTCTCTGTCATCTGAACTATAATTACACTGAGAAATTAGTTCCTAAAATTAATTTTAATATTATCTGCCCTGCTTGGGTGCCTTAGTGACTTTCTTTCAAATTTTATCTCATTCGACTACAAATGAATCTAAGCGGCCACTTGTTAAATAACCTTAAATACAACAAGTGAAAACATTGCAGCGGAAATTTATATGGATAGACAGACGGTCGTACGGCCATGGTATCAACAACTTACAACTTAACGAATTGGAACATTCGTTCTTTGGAAAACCGCTACTACTGGCAGTGATTGTGCTAGGTGACACGGCCACGGGTGAAGGTGCTGCTGAACAAATCGTAGCGGACGGTGTTACGGTGGATGAAGTAGCTGCCGAGGGTGCACGAAAATGTTTACGTGGTACTGATATCCAACGACTCTTTTCACCATCTTTGGCCCGAGCCAACTCCAAAATGAATTTACCATCTGCAACGGATGACAATGATCATCAAGTGTTGGACAAAAGAAATATACGAATAACTTACCTTTAAAAAATTGCAGGCGGCCACCAGCACCGCCACAATTTAAATCGTTATTCGTCCCAGTTGAGCTGTAGCTATTAAATGAGTGAAATTTTGTATTATTGACGCTTCCACTATGCTGAGTAGTTATGCTCTGTGGTGAGGGTGATTTGCCCCTTTCGCAACGATTATGTTGTTGTTGTTGTTGTTGAATTTTTAATCCAGATGCTGATCCATGATTGCTGCCATTGTGATTGTGAAAATTTCCAGAATATTTGTTATTGTTATTGTTATTGTTATTGTTATTGTTATTGTGAGATTGAGCAACACCGCTTACATTGGTACCGTTACCTTTCAACGGCGGTGTTGTAGATGAAGGCGATATAACCACAGATGTGGGCGATTTTGCTGCAATTTTACTTGCTAGGCCATCACTGTTAATGGTATAATCGACAACACCCGCATCCATGACAGACATATTGTTACCCAATGTTTTGGGAGGTTTTGTAAATTGATGTTGCATGGATTTGGAGCTGGAGCAGCTGGAACTAATATCATTGCCACCCGTTGTTGTTGTTGTTGTTGTTGGGGTACGCACTGAGAAACCATTATTTGTTGTTGTTGCTGCTGGTGCTGCGGCTGCAGCTGGGAATGATTCATTTTGCGTGTTGGGCGTAGACGTTAAATTAGTTAAACGATGTTGTCTGTTGGTGGCATTTACAGCAGCAGCTGCTGCAGCTATTGCCACCAGTTGAGCGTGAGCAGCAGCGGCCGTTGTCGGATTGGTGTTAGTTGATACGGCGCTCGTTCCACTTTCTAGTGATAATGGTGGGCTCGGCAATTGGAAATTAGCGGCCGCCGTCAATACGACAGCGGCGGCAGCAGCTGCATTGGTACCATTCAAACCATTTTTTAATAAAATTTTTGCCGCTTCGGCTATTATCAGCTCACTGTTGTTATTATTGTTATTATTATTATTGCTGTTGTTATTATTATTATTATTGCTTGGGGAGCTCACCGAATCTTTTGAAGCCGCCCCCAACGTTTTTACTGCATCACTGTCCGTTGATTCTATTTGCTTATTATTTACCTCGACGTTTGCTCCACTGCTGGTGCTTTTGATGTGGTTGCTGTTGTTGTTGTTGTTGTTGTTATTATTATTATTATTATTATTACTATTATTCGTTTTACGCTCATCCGTCATTTCGTTAGGTGATGGATTAGATATGGACGCTGGCGTGTGCTGCTGATGGCCAACATTTTGGAGAATTTTATTTTTAAGTGTTTTAGCTTTTCGCTTTTCGCCTCCCTGTTGCAATTTACTCTTCTCCCCAATATCATTTGGCACAATTTTCATGACATTATCGACAATCAAGTCCCAGCTGCCTGCAATCGGAGGAGGGAAAAACTTAACCCAAAGTCAGGCTCAACGACCAAAATGAGAAGAAAAAAATAAAAACCAACAATATTGAATATGCGTAGACGCGGACAAAGGCACAACTCAAGTATCAAATTGAGACCTAATTATAAGTGCATGTGCACACACAACGCTGCATGTACGTATTTCCTTTTTTACAGTGATAACACACTGTATGCTTTGCTCCCACCCTTTGTTCAGTCAACTGAGTAGAACCATAAATTGCTGCTGCCGCTGCTGCTGCTGCCTAGTTTTATTATTTCGTTTTATTTATTTTTGCTTATTACTTATTGAGAATGATTTGTTATTAATTTTCTCCGTTTTTCTTATTCCTCTTCCACTCTTTTGTAAATTTGTATTTCAATTAAATTTATTCTTTTTCTTTTTGAATTTCCTTTTCACTGGGTAAAATGCAATATTTCTCAAATCTTATGCTGCGTTACTGTAAGTTTACTGTTAGTGATTATATTTTGTATCAACACTATCGATGTTTTTTTTTATAAATTGTACAATTTTTTTATATTTTATATTTCATACATTAGCATGAATTCTTTTCTTTTATTAAAAAATAATATAATAAAAAAAAACTAATAGCTTAGAGTTGAACTTTAAGTGATGAAAGACACACACAAAACTTGTACTCTGCGATGTAAAAAACAAAAAATATTTTCCCCACTATGCAACCACGCATTACTGTGTGGTACAAGTTTGAGAGTAAATTTTTAGTAACTGCCACAACTGCCAAAACTGTTATTGTGTGCCCTTTTATTTGTGCATTGTTTTGTGATGTAAAGAGAATAAACATATTATTAAAGCCTTCATTCATATATATATATATATGCGTGTGTGTTTAAGAAATGTTGTAGGTTTCGTTCTAAAATATAAAATTCTCTACCATGTCCACCAAATACAACTCTGTTCTTCTCTCCAGTTGAATGCTCCCTTTTATTTACGTTTATGTTAAAAGTAAATCATCACAACAACAATAATAATAACCTGATTTTAGAAGTAGTTGGTAATCGTTTATTGAAATTTGTCCTCTTCTCATTTATTAGTGAAATCTCTTATTGCTCATAACATAACATAACATTTATAACATTGCTAATGTTGTGAATCTATCTCAAAGTCAAGTTAATTTAACTAACTGCAGACCTATCCACATAAATATCAAAGCCTCACACTATAGCTTATTCCTTTACACTAATAACACAAAACTGCTAAAGAGAGACTCTATTTTTATATAACTGCTACTGAACAGTCTCTGCTTCAATGCAACTCGTAATATTTAATGTGTACTAAAAACATATTCAAGTATGTATATGAGTATATATATATATATATATATGGCTCCACTGTAAAAGCTATGCTATTGTGTAATGGAAGCTAAGTGAGGGGAGCCATTCTTAACAGTGTTGAAACTGCCATTTTGTTTATAACTACAGAAAAATCACAATCGTTGTTCCACACTAGATAATGTTAAGCAAATCTGTTATATATGGGGGATCTCTATACGCTGTTACTTATACGCTCATGCTCTCTATTACATGTAATGTACGGCTTACAGTATAATTCCTTATAAAGTCTATTTATATTTTCTTACGTTTTCTTCTACAAAGGGAAGAATAATAAAATTGCTCAGTAATAATATGTAACGGTATTTGATGTAATATTGAGAAGTAGAGTCGTAAAAATTTTGATGATTTAAATGAACGGTTGAAAAGACTTGAAGAACCAGGGCTGCTTACAGTAACACCCACCAATAGTAAATAATTTGTATAGGTACAGTATTTTATCTTTAAAAAAATGTTATTGTTTTAGAAATAATCCTTTAAGTTAAACTAACAACTTTGCTTAACCATTTATTTCATATACATGCATGCGTACGTTACAAAGTCTTTTACACTAACCGTAATTACAAAACCGCACATATAGAGACAGAGAGTATCTTTTAATATTGGCCAAATTGGTTCTTCGTTGTGCCAAATGTCTGTCATAATGTTATTTGTAGTACATTTCAAAAGGCTTTTGTTTGGATTTCTGTAACAATAAAAAGATTACTAAATATATGTTTTCGTAGCTGTGTGTAAACGTAAAGAAACAGATACTCCTTAAATAAGTTGTTCCTTTTTTTCATACGTTTTCAATAGAAATGCAACTACGTATGTTTAATATGTGTGCGTGTGAGTGTGTGTGTGCCAACCTACACCTTTGCATACAAAATATAAAACTATGAGAGAAAAAGAGACGTTGTTTGTTAAACGAGAGAAAATATTTTCAAGTTGAAAAAATACAATGGAATCGAATGCAGGGCACACACCCCTTCTTACTTCCGTCATTATATTCTTTTTTTTTTTATTATTATTATTATTGTTGTTGCATTGTCGTTTGGTAAGTTGGTTAGTTGTTTGGTTCGTGCTATTAAATCATGTGCTGTTTGTTGTTGTTGTTGTGGATTTCCTGTCTAATTACAACAAAAATAATATAAAAAAAAAAACATTAGGGAGTGAAGTTTTAACAGAACTAACGGACATTTAGATTTATATATATGTACAGAGCTTTTCTCCCTTTTTTGCTTCACCACATATGAAGATAAAAGAAAATTCACATATTAAATTTCCTTTTAAAAATTATTTACTTTATAATATCATGGACTTTAACAAGAAAAAAAAAAAAGACTACCAAGGCATAGATTATACAGCCTCGCCACATATATGCACACTATATAGATGTTTAATTTTTCCGTTATGACACTGCAGTGTTCAAGAAATTCATTATTTTACCATTTTTTATATTTTATTAAATTATTCCTATTCATTCAATTCATTAGCTACACACAATCACTTTGCTCTCATCTGCTGCATACATTCACTCACATACATTTTAAAAGCGTAGTCTATTTTTTCACTTATAACGTTGAGAGGTGTAGCTAAACAAGAAGAAGCAAAAAATTTTTTCTATACTAGTTGCCATTGTTTAGTTTACACTTTTAATTAAGTTTTCTTCAAGTGGCGTCACATTCTTTTATTGGTATTACACGTATTTGATATAAATTTAATGATTTTCACAAAATTTTCGTAAAAAAACACAAATAATTGGGCAAAAATTAAAATGAAAGAACGAAAAACACGGAGCAATAATGTTAAACAATGGCTACACACGAAAAAATGTCACTGTGTTGCCAGATGGGTATATTTTTCAACCGAGCCAATATTGGAAGGGAATTTTCTCACGCGGTTACAACAACAACTCGTGAGAAAATTCCCCTGAGCGTGGGAAAATTGAATATTTTACATGGATTTTATTGCTTGACTTTGAATTGATCCCGATTTTTTACAATTAAATTGCATAGTTTTGCAATTATCTTCATATAATACACCATGACATCCTGCATGTTTACTTTTTTACAATCCTAAATGGTGCAAATAGAAATTTCCCATAATCACTTATTTACATTTGCTTGCTATTTCATTATTTCACACTTTAAACACATGTTGACTTGCTACTGTATTGCGCGCATATACATGTGTGCACATACATGTGCGCAATTATTTAATATGAAGCCGCGGTCGTGAATTTTTCTGTTTGTTTTTTTCATCAAAAATGGTTTATTTTATAAAATGAAATCTATAAATCGGATAATTTATACATTATATATACATCAAGGGGGTAACAGCTTAAAATAGGGGATCTTTGTTTAGCTCTCTTTGAATAAAATACACTAGAATTATTTGATCTCTATTCGGGCAAGGAAGCAATTATTACTCTATCGTATTATCATTGTGATGGAGGGTGTACCAATTAAAAAATTTCTGATGTTACATTAATTAATTAAAAGTTACACAAGCTCAATAATTTAATAATTATTTCCTTCCCGTTCATTCCTCTTATAAACGACCTATCCATTGTTTTCTACCAAATTTACCACTTATTACTTAAGTTAAATTAGAAATTGGAACATTGTATGAATTTTTTAAAGTTAATTTAGTCTACACAAACTGTTCCTGACTGTTGGCGGAAAGCTCCATCAACCGCCAGGCAGCTTTGGGGTTGAGTTCGTTAGGATCTCGACATAACACCCAAACGTAATTCACGCGCATCACCTTCTCCGGATCACCCTCGACGACTCTGTTCGTGCTGCGCTCTCTAACGCACATAATTTGCTGAGCCTGAAATGTGATGATTAATACGGGACCCTGTTCCATAACTTTACCCATGGCCAAATCAATATTCTCGATATCTAAAATTTTTGAATCCAAATACAAGCCATTTTTGTGGGCCTCACCAATGGGCGTTGATATTATGCTGTAAGTGCTTTCAAAGCACCAGTCTTTTAATATTTCTAAATCACCTCGCACCATGGCTTCCAGAATGTTGGGTATTATGTCGTTTTCGCAGTCGCGCAAAAATTGCTTCTGGTCGAAGTTGGGATCGATTTTACAAAGTGCAGTCATTGTCTCGGACAATTCGGTTTTCGAAAACAAACCTCCCATCACATCCGACACTTTGTCAGTGAGAAGTCGTGAAGCACGTATCACAGGATTTTCGGATTCTTCATATTTTATTTTCCAGTCCAACACTTTGTTTACGTAGGCGTTATTATTTTTAAAATTCTCCCATGATTGAAAAAGTTTCGAGTCCTTGTGCAGTTCAACACCCAAAGCCTCAACATTGGGTTCCACCACGCGTTCGTCACTGCCAACCTTCATCTCCTTACGTTTGCGGAGTTTAGGGGGCGGTCGATACACACGTGAATTTATGCTCTGCGTATCAATTTCTTGCTTAATCATTTTTGTTGTATCCGATATGGCTTGAAAGGCATGGGTCTGGCCAATTTTCTCACCTTTCTCCGATATAGTATCTTTGGCAGTTTTCGCTGTTCTAGAGATCTCTTCGCTTAACTTTTTGGCAAACTCTGTTTTGCTAGCCTCATCCAATGCACCAGACACTTTTCCCTTAATTGAACCCAATTGTTCTTTAAGAATATTCGATGATTTGTGTGCCTCCGACTCGACTATATTGAATTTTTGTCGAGCGGATTTTAAGGCATCTGATTGTTCCAGCTTTTGAGCTTCCTCACGAAACTTTTTTATGCTGTCTTTCATTTCTTTGTTTTTGTCCATTTCATTTTTTATATTCTCAATAAACGTGGAAAGGAAACCGGGCCTCCGCTTTGGCTGAGAATACCAACGCTATAATTAACCGAAACAAAAGTTTACCATGTACAACCAATTCATAATTTAATGCTTGCCTGATTTTGCCATGTCGCATTTTGATGCCCTAGAAATGCGCTGGTGGTTTGTCGCGTTAACGCCAAATATTTGTACTAAAATGAAAATGAAAAACAAATGCTCCATTCATCACTTTTTCCTTTCCAAAGCTTTGCTTGTTTATTCTTAATATAACACAATTTTCTATATGAAATACACACCATTTTCGTAAAATTATAGACAACAAAGAAATTTAAATAGTATTTCTATCAAAACTTTAGAAAATTATAATGCAAAAATTTATATTTATGTAATTTATTCCAAATTCAAATAAAAAATTTTTCAAGAATATAAAAGAAACTCATGTGTCCGATTTGTCATATGTGAAAATAAGAGCTGCCATATCATTATAAATCTATTTATATGTAGTTTATATATTTTATTAAAAAATTCTACACATATAGTATTTTATTGATTATATAGTACATCAGTACTACAGACAGATGTATAAACATTGCAAAATCTCTGATTATTAGAATCTATATTTCAAAACATTTTGCAAAATTTCGACTTGGTTGATCATTTAGATACCATTTCAACATTTCAGTTTAAACAAGTTTGATGATTAAAGTAGTGAAGCTTTATATGGTTTCAGGGGAGATTCCAGTTTTATTTATTTTAAATTTTACATTTCGTTTCGATCAATGAATCTCGCAACAAGTTACAATTGAAGTACGTCACACATTACAATCAGTCACACGCTTTGAATTAACTCGGCTGTTACACTTAATGCCAAATTTTGCAGCCATTCAAATGTGGTGCTATTTCGTGTTTTCACATAACCAATGAAGCAACCAAGGCAAACAACGAAAGATTTACTAACCACAAATTGAGTTTCTGCAAAGGCGAAGCTTTCAGCGAGTATACTTTTGAAAAAATTTTTAGGTTTAAACAGTTTGTTTAACAATTAATGTGGAAGGAGAATAAAAATAAATTAACGCTAAATTAGTTTGGTTAAAAATTAATGTTAAAGGAAAATAAAAATTAAAAAAATAGAATAGAGAATTCCAAAAGTGAGAAACAAATATCGTTTAGAATAACAGTTATGTAAAGAAATTTAGCAATAAATAAAATCGAAGTTGAAAATTAAATAAAATTGGAAAATTTTATAAAATATAAAAGCATAATTTTATTTATATATTATAAATAATAAGTTAACAATAAAATTTGTGTTGAACTTGTGTCGAATAAGGGAGACGTGAGGGGAACATAAGACTAACGGTATTCTATAATTCCAAGAATTCGCTGCTTGGAAGTCATGTTTGATAACTGTTCAGAAATTTACCAAGTAAGAGGAAAAATCCGTTACATGAATTATAATATTGTGAAATATTTTTTATTTTAGCGTTTCGAAATCAAAGCAAATTCATTTAATTCAAGTGCAAGTGCAGTAAAGAGCAAGTGTTATCCAGATATGTTTCGTAATAATCGTGGTGTTAATTATAAAAGCGATACTCCCTTGAACGAAAACTTTTGGCAATATGGTCTTTCGTGTGGTTCAAATATGAATTACGCAGCGGCATTTTCTAATTCTATGACAAAAAGTATCGAAGGTTTGGCTGGTCTAACACCTCTTCAAAGGCAACAATTGCTAAGTGCAGCTGCCTTTCAACAGCGTCAAAAACATCTAGCTCAAGCTATGCTAGCTCGCCAGCAATTGGCATTAGCTACCGCTTTGGCATCTACATCTTATAATGGGAATTTTTCAACATTTCCTACAACCCATCAACAGCAGCAGCAGCAGCAACAACAACCACAACAAGAGCCTGAGGATGAAATATCAAAATCTTTAAAAATGTTCGCCATGTTAACAGCACATAAAAATGGCAGTTACGGTGAGTTTTTTTCTAATAACATTTTGTTCGATTTCTTAGAAATCTGCACGAAATTCTTTGAAATCTGCATAAAATTCTCGGAAATGCTAAAAAAAAGTTTACGTGAAGAAAGACTTTAACTAGCGACCTCTAATGTAAATTTTCTTATTGAAAACATATTAAGTGTAATGGGAAAGAAAGAGAAAGAAAATGAGTTTTTTAAATTTGACCAGAGGAAGAAACAATTAATTCTAGATCTCCATTTGATCAATAAATATTTTTTTTCTTATTTTTTATAACCGTTAGGTTCATTCGATACTAACAACAAAATTTCAACGCAAGCACCTCGACTGTCACCGGTTGATGTTGTCATGCAAGATTTTGCAAATAACGGTTATGTGTCAGACGATTTGAATCGGCATCATCCAATGAACTTAAACCACAATAATAATAATTATATCAACAACAATGACAATAATAATAATAGAAGAATTCAATGGACAAAGGATAACATGACTAGTGTTGGTAGCAACAATCAAAACATATCAAATGATCCGGCTGCTGCTATCCCCTTAAGCATTTATAATCAACGACAACTTGCCTTGCAGCAACAGCAGCAGCAACAACAACAAATTGCCTTACAAAAACAATTGAATGTCCATTTCAATAATAATAATATTTGGAAGACTACACCATCTACTGCTACTACCGGGTCAGCCATATCGCCTCCTATCAATATGTTTGATTTAAACAACAACAACAAAAAG
Source organism: Crataerina pallida (assembly GCA_949710015.1). NCBI lineage: Eukaryota > Metazoa > Arthropoda > Insecta > Diptera > Hippoboscidae > Crataerina > Crataerina pallida. The sequence continues at coordinate 8,826,049 of OX453290.1, forward strand.
AAACTACCAAAACGTTTTAGCGTCGTAAAAAGTGACAAATACGTAAGTGTATTGGAGATAATCGAAATTAATCAATTATTTTTTTGTTTTGTTTATTTCGTCCTTTCAGATGGCCGTGAAACATTGTGTTTTCTGTGAAAATAACAATGAACCAGAAGCTGTTGTAATGTCGCACGCCGTGCGTGATGCCCTGGGCAGAGTGTTGTGTCCAAAATTGCGCACCTACATCTGTCCCATATGTCAAGCATCTGGTGATGAGGCGCACACTGTAAAATATTGCCCAAAAAAACCTATCATTACTATGGATGATACTCTCCGTTTGGCCAATACTGGCGTATACAAACAACAAATGCAGGTTTAAACAAAATCCAGTCTGTCAGTCAGGCGCATCATATAGGATAATAAGTAGAGTTTTTAAAAGTCATACAGACCACAATTGAAAATGAAGATAAGGGTGTATATATGAAGGAATTTTATTAGTTTAACTGTTAACAAAGGCCTCTGAGAGGCCTCCCAATCGATTTAAGTGAAATGTCTAAAATATATATATAAAATGTTTAATATATAACAATATTATTTTAGAAAAGAAAATAATGCAACAAAACGAAATGAAAAATGAAAGAAGTTTTCAAAGAACAATATTCTATTTTTGCATTCCAAATTGAAATGAAATTGTGAAATTTTTAATATATTTTTTTTTTTAACAATTAATGAATAATGTGAAAGCGATGGTAGGGGTTCAGACCAATAGTTGTGATAATATTATAAACATTACATGTATATATGTATGTGTATGTATAACTTGTTGATCAAGAAGAAATTTTATTTAAATATTTTTTTATGTTGAATCGAATATATTTTTTACTGGATTAGTTTTTTATATCTATTCAATGGATTTCAAGTCAATGTTTTTTTTTTTTTTTTTCTTTTAATCATTCCTAGTCATAGCGTTGTTATGTTGATTTTACTGTTATTTTTTTCAATTAATTTAATTACTGATTAAACGCTTTGAAGATTTTCTTTTTAGAAATAATGATGCTTTTAAATGAAATCGAATTTAAAATTTAAAAACAAAACAATCGTTTTATAAAATAATGTTTTATTAAAATAATAATTATTAACTCTCTAAAATCAAAATGAATATGTATTCTAGAATATTATCACGATTCGAAATAAGTAGACACTCCATGTACATGTTTATGTATTTTTCTAAATTTTGTATTTTTGAAAATAAATGCTTTGATTTTAATTCACATTAAGCGTGAATTTAAATTAATTTAAAATTGATTTTTGGCCTACAATTTACAAAAAAAAAAGTAAGAAAACTACATTTGGCTTAGGTTAAATCTTAAATATCTTCCACCTCCACAACGGTGGACGTGGCAAATATATATATGTTGCCCCTCTAAGAGTGTACGTATTACGTATCGGCATGCAAGTCTACTTTTACGTTTAATATGGTATTTTGTAAATTGTGGGCGTGTCTGTTATCCGACCGTGCCCATTTTTGGTACATCGATACATGGGCTCACTTTTAATAAGTGCACTAAATTTCAAATTCACAGGTCAAATTTTGTGGCAGAGAAATAGATTTTTGCGGATTGTGGGTGTGGCTCTTGACCGATTTTGCGCATTTTAAATAGCGATCTTCGTACAAAAACTAAAAGTGCCTGTACAAAATTTCAGCTCAAAATTTACGACCGTGAGAATGCCAACAACAGACAGACACACGCACACGGACATACACATCCAAATCGACTGTTTTTTATGCTGATCAATATTATATATACATTGTAGTGTCTCTGACGCCTCCTTCTGGGTGTTGGAAACACAACTTAGTATACCCTCATCAACAAAAAACCTGCATAAAACTTGAGAAAAATAAATATTTAGTTTTCTTGTTTATTTATAAACTTTATTTTTATTCGCTGTGACGCTTCTCAAACATAGCTATAAAAATTCCATCCGTTAAATCTTCAGCCGGTTTACTGTACAAACAATTTTTACCAATATTTTTATATTCTTGATTGCCAGCATTGAGCCATTTGTTGCGTAACGCCTTTTTACCGTTCAGCAACTTGAATGATGGATTCAGTTGTAGTGCTCGCTGCACCACTTGTTCATTTTCTTGTTCGTGCAGTGAACAGGTGGAATAGATGATACGTTTAACGGTCGGAAATGCTGACATTGCATGGGACAGCAGTTTAGATTGTAGCGTCGATAATTTTTTCAATCGTTCTGTTGAAGTTTTATTATTATCCAGCTCTAAACGTTTTTGCATACCCGAACCACTGCACGAGGAATCAACTAAAATGTATTCCACATTGGGACACTGCTCAGGTGTAATTAAGAAAGTATCGCTACATATGGTTTCAACATTTTCACAACCCGCCAATTTAATCTTTTCGCAGAGTACTCGGTAACGTTGTGGGTCACGATCAACGGCATAAATTTTACCTTGATTTTTCATAATATTGCTGAAGTGTATGGTTTTCATACCGGGAGCGGCACACATATCCAATACCGTTGAACCAGGAGGGGGTTGTAAAATCTCTGCTACCAAACAGGTGGCCTAAGAGAAGTTCATTTTAATAAATACCAACCGTGGTATACTATTTACCTTGTCTTGCAACAAAAATGTCCCATCTTTTGCCAAATGGTTGGTAGCCCAGTAATGATTTGTTTTGGGATGAAATATGAACAACCCTTCCACGTGCATATCACTCATGTACTCATCTTCGTTTAAATCTCGTACCGCTTTGAGGAAATCGTTATAATTTGCACTAGTTGTCAATTCCTTTACACGCCATTCGTCTTTTTTAAAAATATCGTGACTCTTCTCTGCATCAAACTTGTGGGTATTGACACGTACGTAACGTGGCTTCTTTACTAAGGAAACATAAATAAAAGAAAATATTAAAATTTTTCTAAATTTTTATTTTCACCCTAAAATATTGATATTATTTAATATAACGGTACATTCTCTTTCTTCAAAAACTATTCATTTTTCTTATGGCCCCTTTTCTTCGATACGGTATCATCGCTGGTCCATGCTTTATGTACGTAAAGGCAGATTATAAAGTTTACCATAAATACAGCTGATAATACCGACCAACAATTCACTTGAAAAGTGGTCAAATGAAATGATTCTTTCAGCCATGCGTGTACGGCATAGTAGGTAAAAAATGGAAAACTAAACATCATTATTGAAAATAATGCCAACCATATATAAGCATTGCTGCTGTCATCAACTGTATGTACTGTTTCCAAGGCCATGACCGTTTGTTCATTTGATTTTGTATTACTTTTCAAATCATCCATTTCCATACAGTCTTATTAAACTTGCCTTTTTCTACTCTATCCGTTGGTATACAACCACTCAAAGCCTCTTGCAATCGTTCACCGTAAGATCGAACAGTCTGTACTGGCTTACTGTCTCCGTTCAACTTTTTACGACCAAATATCAATTCCGTTACAAGAACTTTACAGAGCGAAGGGCATAAACGTGGATTTTCTGTTAAAATTGCACACTTTTCAATAGCTGCATCGATTGCTCCAGAATTATCGCAATAGAGTTTTAGAACAGCGTGCATAGATTGCAGTCGCTTTAATTAAAAAGGAAATATTTTTACAATTTACTATTTATATATATTTTTTAAACTTTGTATTAAACTACCGCATGTTTTTCTTCATATATTAAGTTTTTTAAAGATTTTTTCCTTTCCAAAGCAATTTTTAAAGCAGCCGCTGTTTTTTTGTACTGTGTCGGCACTCTTACCGAATGCTTAAAACCTGACATTTTTGTAGCGATGTGATAAAGCTTTTATAAAATATTAATTTTAATAACAAGTCCGAAACACGTGATCAGTAAAACAGTTTAGATTTAATATATTATAACAATTTTCACTTTATTGGGTTTATTATAATGATTCAATTTTATAATAATTGATTATTTTAATTAAGTCGTGAAATAAATCATAAAATCTATGCTCACTATTCTTGTGTTTTGCTATGTTTTTCCATGGTATTAAAAGATTGCTTGCAGAATCCTATGTGTATTTGTAGCCCAATGCTTAAATGCAACGCTGCATTTATAATTTGATGCAACTCCGCAACAATTTTACTGCAGAGTTTATGTTTGGGCTCTTAAATTATTGCTTCTGCAAAAAATGAAATGAGTAATTTTCGCACATATGTGATGGAAAAATGAACAATTTATTGTGCTTTGATTATTCAACAGCATAATAACAAAAGCCTTTAAAATTAATCATTATATTTTATTTGGGGTAAACTATTATTCATACATTAAAGCAACAACAATTTAATATAATAACTCGAACCAAGTTCTCTCTCTCACTCTCTGTTAATGTCAAATCAAAACCAATAGAATATTTTTAACGTATCAAATCTTCCGGATTAAACATGCCCTTTAAAAATAAATACTTATATCATCTTTACAAAGGTTTTTAAATAATATCTTACTCTGGCCCGACGTAAAATTGAATCTTTGCTAGCATCATAGGGATGATCTTTTGATGGTATTTCAAGTACTGTAGGTACAGGAGACGTATGAGCATCAATCACATGACGAATAAGTTCAGCACAATTTTGATTAATCAAAATAATATCAATGTCGTCGCGTTTTAAGAAACGTTTAAAGCAATCCTCGATTTCACTAACCGCCGTATCTACAATATATAAAACAATGTATGTACTTTAGACAAAATCAGATTTGTTATACAAATTTTACTTTTATCTACGACCATAAAATTGGGATGACGATTTTTATTAATTTCACCCACTCCTCCCAACAAAAATCCAACACAAGTATCCTAGGTTTTAATAAAAATATGTATATATACATTTTTGCTCTTTTTTTATTACTGTTACTTTATACCTCATCACCAATAACAGATATTAATTTCCCTTTATGTGCTGAATGTAAAGCCATTTTTATTATTAATCAATATCTACAATGGAATGCACAGTATGTTGATTAAAAAAATATTTTCTATATCTTATATATATATTCACTTCACAATAAAAGTTTTGACATTTTATATGTAATAAATATGGATATTACACATAAAAAGCATGCAACAATTGCAATTACACATAAAAAGCATGCAACTTAACACTTGCATTATTATGAAGTGAAGCTTATGAAAAAGAAAGAGAACGAGATATTATTATCTTTTATTATACCAGTATTTTTATATTACGACACTGCTTCCTAGAGACAGGTTTAGGCTAAAATTCGTTGAGAATTTTATAAAAAAGTTTTACAAAAAATTCTACAATAAGTTAAAACTTTACGTATGTGAAGTTAAAAAGTTTTAAAAAGTTTTAAAAAGTTATTATTCTCTGAGAGAGAAAAGAAGGAGAGAGAGAGAAAAAAAGAGAATACGAGCCTCCCTCTATACTATAGATTGTGCAACCAGGCCACGCTTCTAACTTTTTAACTTCACGCTTTACGTTTTTACTAGATGCGTGAAGTTAAAAAGTTTTAAAAAGTTATTATTCTCTGAGAGAGAAAAGAAGGAGAGAGAGAAAAAAAAGGGAATCCGAGCCTCCCTCTATACTATAGATGGTGCAACCAGGCCACGCTTCTAACTTTTTAACTTCACGCTTTACGTACGTATGTGAAGTTAAAAAGTTTTAAAGATGCGTGAAGTTAAAAAGTTTTAAAAAGTTATTATTCTCTGAGAGAGAAAAGAAGGAGAGAGAGAAAAAAAGAGAATCCGAGCCTCCCTCTATACTATAGATATAATATAGTGCAACCAGGCCACGCTTCTAACTTTTTAACTTCACGCTTTACGTTTTTACTACCTTTTTAAAGTTAGAATTACTCTCTCCAGAGAAATGTAAACAAACCAAAAATCACATAAACAAAGAACTGAAAATTTTTGACCATTTTTGTTTTAAAATTTTATATATTAAATAATAATGTTGTGAAAAAATTTTTATTTTACTGTAAAGTATGAAACATGTAGAACCTTTTTTAATAAAGTAATTAAAAATTAGTATATATTAACATAACCAAATAGAGGATGGTTTGTACCCTTATTTTTACTAATAATATAAATAAATTTATATGAATCACTAACTTTTTTTTTTAACGAGCAGATTGTCGAGCATCTGGACTAATTATTATTGGACTAGGTACAATGCTGAAGGTTTCCTAGTATAAGGTATATCCGCAATTTTTTTTGGATCAGAGTTATTGGCACTTGTCTATGAGGGTATATGTGAAAATTGCAATTTTTATCAGGTAAACAACTAACTTTTTTTTTAACGAGCAGATTGTCGAGCATCTGGACTAATTATTATTGGACGAGGTACAATGCTGAAGGTTTCCTAGTATAAGGTATACCCCCAATTTTTTTTGGATCAGAGTTATTGGCACTTGTCTATGAGGGTATATGTGAAAATTGCAATTTTTATCAGGTAAACAACTAACTTTTTTTTTAACGAGCAGATTGTCGAGCATCTGGACTAATTATTATTGGACGAGGTACAATGCTGAAGGTTTCCTAGTATAAGGTATGTCCCCAATTTTTTTTGGATCAGAGTTATTGGCACTTGTCTATGACGGTATATGTGAAAATTGCAATTTTTATCAGGTAAACAACTAACTTTTTTTTTAACGAGCAGATTGTCGAGCATCTGGACTAATTATTATTGGACGAGGTACAATGCTGAAGGTTTCCTAGTATAAGGTATATCCCCAATTTTTTTTGGATCAGAGTTATTGGCACTTGTCTATGAGGGTATATGTGAAAATTGCAATTTTTATCAGGTAAACAACTAACTTTTTTTTTAACGAGCAGATTGTCGAGCATCTGGACTAATTATTATTGGACTAGGTACAATGCTGAAGGTTTCCTAGTATAAGGTATATCCCCAATTTTTTTTGGATCAGAGTTATTGGCACTTGTCTATGAGGGTATATGTGAAAATTGCAATTTTTATCAGGTAAACAACTAACTTTTTTTTTAACGAGCAGATTGTCGAGCATCTAGACTAATTATTATTGGACGAGGTACAATGCTGAAGGTTTCCTAGTATAAGGTATATCCCCAATTTTTTTTGGATCAGAGTTATTGGCACTTGTCTATGAGGGTATATGTGAAAATTGCAATTTTTATCAGGTAAACAACTAACTTTTTTTTTAACGAGCAGATTGTCGGGCATCTGGACTAATTATTATTGGACGAGGTACAATGCTGAAGGTTTCCTAGTATAAGGTATACCCCCAATTTTTTTTGGATCAGAGTTATTGGCACTTGTCTATGAGGGTATATGTGAAAATTGCAATTTTTATCAGGTAAACAACTAACTTTTTTTTTAACGAGCAGATTGTCGAGCATCTGGACTAATTATTATTGGACTAGGTACAATGCTGAAGGTTTCCTAGTATAAGGTATATCCCCAATTTTTTTTGGATCAGAGTTATTGGCACTTGTCTATGAGGGTATATGTGAAAATTGCAATTTTTATCAGGTAAACAACTAACTTTTTTTTTAACGAGCAGATTGTCGGGCATCTGGACTAATTATTATTGGACGAGGTACAATGCTGAAGGTTTCCTAGTATAAGGTATACCCCCAATTTTTTTTGGATCAGAGTTATTGGCACTTGTCTATGAGGGTATATGTGAAAATTGCAATTTTTATCAGGTAAACAACTAACTTTTTTTTTAACGAGCAGATTGTCGAGCATCTGGACTAATTATTATTGGACGAGGTACAATGCTGAAGGTTTCCTAGTATAAGGTATACCCCCAATTTTTTTTGGATCAGAGTTATTGGCACTTGTCTATGAGGGTATATGTGAAAATTGCAATTTTTATCAGGTAAACAACTAACTTTTTTTTTAACGAGCAGATTGTCGAGCATCTGGACTAATTATTATTGGACGAGGTACAATGCTGAAGGTTTCCTAGTATAAGGTATATCCCCAATTTTTTTTGGATCAGAGTTATTGGCACTTGTCTATGAGGGTATATGTGAAAATTGCAATTTTTATCAGGTAAACAACTAACTTTTTTTTTAACGAGCAGATTGTCGAGCATCTGGACTAATTATTATTGGACTAGGTACAATGCTGAAGGTTTCCTAGCATAAGGTATATCCCCAATTTTTTTTGGATCAGAGTTATTGGCACTTGTCTATGACGGTATATGTGAAAATTGCATTTTCATCAGGTAAATCACTAACTTTTTTTTTAATGAGCAGATTGTCGAGCATCTGGACTAATTATTATTGGACTAGGTACAATGCTGAAGGTTTCCTAGTATAAGGTATATCCCCAATTTTTTTTGGATCAGAGTTATTGGCACTTGTCTATGAGGGTATATGTGAAAATTGCAATTTTTATCAGGTAAACAACTAACTTTTTTTTTAACGAGCAGATTGTCGAGCATCTGGACTAATTATTATTGGACTAGGTACAATGCTGAAGGTTTCCTAGTATAAGGTATATCCCCAATTTTTTTTGGATCAGAGTTATTGGCACTTGTCTATGAGGGTATATGTGAAAATTGCAATTTTTATCAGGTAAACAACTAACTTTTTTTTTAACGAGCAGATTGTCGGGCATCTGGACTAATTATTATTGGACGAGGTACAATGCTGAAGGTTTCCTAGTATAAGGTATACCCCCAATTTTTTTTGGATCAGAGTTATTGGCACTTGTCTATGAGGGTATATGTGAAAATTGCAATTTTTATCAGGTAAACAACTAACTTTTTTTTTAACGAGCAGATTGTCGAGCATCTGGACTAATTATTATTGGACGAGGTACAATGCTGAAGGTTTCCTAGTATAAGGTATACCCCCAATTTTTTTTGGATCAGAGTTATTGGCACTTGTCTATGAGGGTATATGTGAAAATTGCAATTTTTATCAGGTAAACAACTAACTTTTTTTTTAACGAGCAGATTGTCGGGCATCTGGACTAATTATTATTGGACGAGGTACAATGCTGAAGGTTTCCTAGTATAAGGTATATCCCCAATTTTTTTTGGATCAGAGTTATTGGCACTTGTCTATGAGGGTATATGTGAAAATTGCAATTTTTATCAGGTAAACAACTAACTTTTTTTTTAACGAGCAGATTGTCGAGCATCTGGACTAATTATTATTGGACTAGGTACAATGCTGAAGGTTTCCTAGCATAAGGTATATCCCCAATTTTTTTTGGATCAGAGTTATTGGCACTTGTCTATGACGGTATATGTGAAAATTGCATTTTCATCAGGTAAATCACTAACTTTTTTTTTAATGAGCAGATTGTCGAGCATCTGGACTAATTATTATTGGACTAGGTACAATGCTGAAGGTTTCCTAGCATAAGGTATATCCCCAATTTTTTTTGGATCAGAGTTATTGGCACTTGTCTATGACGGTATATGTGAAAATTGCATTTTCATCAGGTAAATCACTAACTTTTTTTTTAATGAGCAGATTGTCGAGCATCTGGACTAATTATTATTGGACTAGGTACAATGCTGAAGGTTTCCTAGCATAAGGTATATCCCCAATTTTTTTTGGATCAGAGTTATTGGCACTTGTCTATGAGGGTATATGTGAAAATTGCAATTTTTATCAGGTAAACAACTAACTTTTTTTTTAACGAGCAGATTGTCGAGCATCTGGACTAATTATTATTGGACGAGGTACAATGCTGAAGGTTTCCTAGTATAAGGTATGTCCCCAATTTTTTTTGGATCAGAGTTATTGGCACTTGTCTATGACGGTATATGTGAAAATTGCAATTTTTATCAGGTAAACAACTAACTTTTTTTTTAACGAGCAGATTGTCGAGCATCTGGACTAATTATTATTGGACGAGGTACAATGCTGAAGGTTTCCTAGCATAAGGTATATCCCCAATTTTTTTTGGATCAGAGTTATTGGCACTTGTCTATGAGGGTATATGTGAAAATTGCAATTTTTATCAGGTAAACAACTAACTTTTTTTTTAACGAGCAGATTGTCGAGCATCTGGACTAATTATTATTGGACGAGGTACAATGCTGAAGGTTTCCTAGTATAAGGTATATCCCCAATTTTTTTTGGATCAGAGTTATTGGCACTTGTCTATGAGGGTATATGTGAAAATTGCATTTTCATCAGGTAAATCACTAACTTTTTTTTTTAACGAGCAGATTGTCGAGCATCTGGACTAATTATTATTGGACGAGGTACAATGCTGAAGGTTTCCTAGTATAAGGTATGTTCCCAATTTTTTTTGGATCAGAGTTATTGGCACTTGTCTATGACGGTATATGTGAAAATTGCAATTTTTATCAGGTAAACAACTAACTTTTTTTTTAACGAGCAGATTGTCGAGCATCTGGACTAATTATTATTGGACTAGGTACAATGCTGAAGGTTTCCTAGCATAAGGTATATCCCCAATTTTTTTTGGATCAGAGTTATTGGCACTTGTCTATGACGGTATATGTGAAAATTGCATTTTCATCAGGTAAATCACTAACTTTTTTTTTAATGAGCAGATTGTCGAGCATCTGGACTAATTATTATTGGACTAGGTACAATGCTGAAGGTTTCCTAGTATAAGGTATATCCCCAATTTTTTTTGGATCAGAGTTATTGGCACTTTTCTATGAGGGTATATGTGAAAATTGCAATTTTTATCAGGTAAACAACTAACTTTTTTTTTAACGAGCAGATTGTCGAGCATCTGGACTAATTATTATTGGACGAGGTACAATGCTGAAGGTTTCCTAGTATAAGGTATGTCCCCAATTTTTTTTGGATCAGAGTTATTGGCACTTGTCTATGAGGGTATATGTGAAAATTGCAATTTTTATCAGGTAAACAACTAACTTTTTTTTTAACGAGCAGATTGTCGAGCATCTGGACTAATTATAATTGGACGAGGTACAATGCTGAAGGTTTCCTAGTATAAGGTATATCCCCAATTTTTTTTGGATCAGAGTTATTGGCACTTGTCTATGAGGGTATATGTGAAAATTGCAATTTTTATCAGGTAAATCACTAACTTTTTTTTTAACGAGCAGATTGTCGAGCATCTGGACTAATTATTATTGGACTAGGTACAATGCTGAAGGTTTCCTAGCATAAGATATATCCCCAATTTTTTTTGGATCAGAGTTATTGGCACTTGTCTATGACGGTATATGTGAAAATTGCATTTTCATCAGGTAAATCACTAACTTTTTTTTTAACGAGCAGATTGTCGAGCATCTGGACTAATTATTATTGGACTAGGTACAATGCTGAAGGTTTCCTAGCATAAGGTATATCCCCAATTTTTTTTGGATCAGAGTTATTGGCACTTGTCTATGACGGTATATGTGAAAATTGCATTTTCATCAGGTAAATCACTAACTTTTTTTTTAACGAGCAGATTGTCGAGCATCTGGACTAATTATTATTGGACTAGGTACAATGCTGAAGGTTTCCTAGCATAAGGTATATCCCCAATTTTTTTTGGATCAGAGTTATTGGCACTTGTCTATGACGGTATATGTGAAAATTGCATTTTCATCAGGTAAATCACTAACTTTTTTTTTAACGAGCAGATTGTCGAGCATCTGGACTAATTATTATTGGACTAGGTACAATGCTGAAGGTTTCCTAGTATAAGGTATATCCCCAATTTTTTTTGGATCAGAGTTATTGGCACTTGTCTATGAGGGTATATGTGAAAATTTCATTTTCATCAGGTAAATCACTAACTTTTTTTTTAACGAGCAGATTGTCGAGCATCTGGACTAATTATTATTGGACTAGGTACAATGCTGAAGGTTTCCTAGTATAAGGTATATCCCCAATTTTTTTTGGATCAGAGTTATTGGCACTTGTCTATGAGGGTATATGTGAAAATTGCAATTTTTATCAGGTAAACAACTAACTTTTTTTTTAACGAGCAGATTGTCGAGCATCTGGACTAATTATTATTGGACTAGGTACAATGCTGAAGGTTTCCTAGTATAAGGTATATCCCCAATTTTTTTTGGATCAGAGTTATTGGCACTTGTCTATGAGGGTATATGTGAAAATTGCAATTTTTATCAGGTAAACAACTAACTTTTTTTTTAACGAGCAGATTGTCGAGCATCTGGACTAATTATTATTGGACTAGGTACAATGCTGAAGGTTTCCTAGTATAAGGTATATCCCCAATTTTTTTTGGATCAGAGTTATTGGCACTTGTCTATGAGGGTATATGTGAAAATTGCAATTTTTATCAGGTAAACAACTAACTTTTTTTTTAACGAGCAGATTGTCGAGCATCTGGACTAATTATTATTGGACTAGGTACAATGCTGAAGGTTTCCTAGTATAAGGTATATCCCCAATTTTTTTTGGATCAGAGTTATTGGCACTTGTCTATGAGGGTATATGTGAAAATTGCAATTTTTATCAGGTAAACAACTAACTTTTTTTTTAACGAGCAGATTGTCGAGCATCTGGACTAATTATTATTGGACTAGGTACAATGCTGAAGGTTTCCTAGTATAAGGTATATCCCCAATTTTTTTTGGATCAGAGTTATTGGCACTTGTCTATGAGGGTATATGTGAAAATTGCAATTTTTATCAGGTAAACAACTAACTTTTTTTTTAACGAGCAGATTGTCGAGCATCTGGACTAATTATTATTGGACTAGGTACAATGCTGAAGGTTTCCTAGTATAAGGTATATCCCCAATTTTTTTTGGATCAGAGTTATTGGCACTTGTCTATGAGGGTATATGTGAAAATTGCAATTTTTATCAGGTAAACAACTAACTTTTTTTTTAACGAGCAGATTGTCGAGCATCTGGACTAATTATTATTGGACTAGGTACAATGCTGAAGGTTTCCTAGTATAAGGTATATCCCCAATTTTTTTTGGATCAGAGTTATTGGCACTTGTCTATGAGGGTATATGTGAAAATTGCAATTTTTATCAGGTAAACAACTAACTTTTTTTTTAACGAGCAGATTGTCGAGCATCTGGACTAATTATTATTGGACTAGGTACAATGCTGAAGGTTTCCTAGTATAAGGTATATCCCCAATTTTTTTTGGATCAGAGTTATTGGCACTTGTCTATGAGGGTATATGTGAAAATTGCAATTTTTATCAGGTAAACAACTAACTTTTTTTTTAACGAGCAGATTGTCGAGCATCTGGACTAATTATTATTGGACTAGGTACAATGCTGAAGGTTTCCTAGTATAAGGTATATCCCCAATTTTTTTTGGATCAGAGTTATTGGCACTTGTCTATGAGGGTATATGTGAAAATTGCAATTTTTATCAGGTAAACAACTAACTTTTTTTTTAACGAGCAGATTGTCGAGCATCTGTACTAATTATTATTGGACTAGGTACAATGCTGAAGGTTTCCTAGTATAAGGTATATCCCCAATTTTTTTTGGATCAGAGTTATTGGCACTTGTCTATGAGGGTATATGTGAAAATTGCAATTTTTATCAGGTAAACAACTAACTTTTTTTTTAACGAGCAGATTGTCGAGCATCTGGACTAATTATTATTGGACTAGGTACAATGCTGAAGGTTTCCTAGTATAAGGTATATCCCCAATTTTTTTTGGATCAGAGTTATTGGCACTTGTCTATGAGGGTATATGTGAAAATTGCAATTTTTATCAGGTAAACAACTAACTTTTTTTTTAACGAGCAGATTGTCGAGCATCTGGACTAATTATTATTGGACTAGGTACAATGCTGAAGGTTTCCTAGTATAAGGTATATCCCCAATTTTTTTTGGATCAGAGTTATTGGCACTTGTCTATGAGGGTATATGTGAAAATTGCAATTTTTATCAGGTAAACAACTAACTTTTTTTTTAACGAGCAGATTGTCGAGCATCTGGACTAATTATTATTGGACTAGGTACAATGCTGAAGGTTTCCTAGTATAAGGTATATCCCCAATTTTTTTTGGATCAGAGTTATTGGCACTTGTCTATGAGGGTATATGTGAAAATTGCAATTTTTATCAGGTAAACAACTAACTTTTTTTTTAACGAGCAGATTGTCGAGCATCTGGACTAATTATTATTGGACTAGGTACAATGCTGAAGGTTTCCTAGTATAAGGTATATCCCCAATTTTTTTTGGATCAGAGTTATTGGCACTTGTCTATGAGGGTATATGTGAAAATTGCAATTTTTATCAGGTAAACAACTAACTTTTTTTTTAACGAGCAGATTGTCGAGCATCTGGACTAATTATTATTGGACTAGGTACAATGCTGAAGGTTTCCTAGTATAAGGTATATCCCCAATTTTTTTTGGATCAGAGTTATTGGCACTTGTCTATGAGGGTATATGTGAAAATTGCAATTTTTATCAGGTAAACAACTAACTTTTTTTTTAACGAGCAGATTGTCGAGCATCTGGACTAATTATTATTGGACTAGGTACAATGCTGAAGGTTTCCTAGTATAAGGTATATCCCCAATTTTTTTTGGATCAGAGTTATTGGCACTTGTCTATGAGGGTATATGTGAAAATTGCAATTTTTATCAGGTAAACAACTAACTTTTTTTTTAACGAGCAGATTGTCGAGCATCTGGACTAATTATTATTGGACTAGGTACAATGCTGAAGGTTTCCTAGTATAAGGTATATCCCCAATTTTTTTTGGATCAGAGTTATTGGCACTTGTCTATGAGGGTATATGTGAAAATTGCAATTTTTATCAGGTAAACAACTAACTTTTTTTTTAACGAGCAGATTGTCGAGCATCTGGACTAATTATTATTGGACTAGGTACAATGCTGAAGGTTTCCTAGTATAAGGTATATCCCCAATTTTTTTTGGATCAGAGTTATTGGCACTTGTCTATGAGGGTATATGTGAAAATTGCAATTTTTATCAGGTAAACAACTAACTTTTTTTTTAACGAGCAGATTGTCGAGCATCTGGACTAATTATTAATGGACTAGGTACAATGCTGAAGGTTTCCTAGTATAAGGTATATCCCCAATTTTTTTTGGATCAGAGTTATTGGCACTTGTCTATGAGGGTATATGTGAAAATTGCAATTTTTATCAGGTAAACAACTAACTTTTTTTTTAACGAGCAGATTGTCGAGCATCTGGACTAATTATTATTGGACGAGGTACAATGCTGAAGGTTTCCTAGTATAAGGTATATCCCCAATTTTTTTTGGATCAGAGTTATTGGCACTTGTCCGTGACGATATTGTGTAAAACACAACTTAGTCCTCGCTTAAATTTAAAGGCATCTATGCAAAGAAAAACCAAGAATTCTCATTTGAGGATCTGTATGTAAGGGGACACATACATTTGAAATGTGTGTATTACACACATATATGTATATATATTATACATATGTATATATGTATATATAATATATGTATATATATATGTAAAAGATAACCTTGTACTCAATTATAAATAACGATAAATAATAAAATTTACTAAAAAAACACAAGATGGTTCGTAGGCCTATTGGGGATGCTAGCCATCAAAAACAATTGGCAACGCGTTATGTGCAATACCTCATAGGTAACGTGGAAATTTGCATAAAACATTTGTTAAACTTCATTGTACTCTCCACCTTAGCATAGAGGGTATATTATGTTTGTTGTTCCGTTTGCAACTCGAACAAAATTATGCCTATTAAGTTTAATTATATATAGGCAGTATATATATATATCAAATTTGGTATATCTATTTGGTATACCAAATAAAAAAAATTTGCAAAAAATGGACAAGATTGAATAACGAACATGCCCATATATATAACTTCATAAAGGTGGACGGTATTTAAGATTTGGCTTAAGCCAAACTTTCTTAATCTAGTTATATCATAGCACTACTTTTTCATCATTACGGTTCGGCGGTTGTTGTTGTCGCTGGTTCCTGAGCTGATTCCTGATATTATTATTTTTACTTAGGTTTAAGTTTTGTTTTCTTTGTTGGCTAATTAGATATTTTGTTATGTTGTAGCTAACATAATTTACATAATACTTGTGCAATTTTTGCACACATACACAATTACAATCAACTTCAACAACCAATCAACAACAATATTTAACAACAATTAACAATATTTCTATTGTGGAGGAACAGGTAATATTATATTAAATATTAAATAAAATTAAATTTTAAATATATAACATATATTTTTAGGATAATACACACAATGAAAATTGACACAAAAAGAAAATTAATTTATAATAATAAATTAATGAATTGAATATGGATATATGGAATATTTTTTTATTGCAATGAATGAAAATTAATTTATTGTAATACATACATTAATGAATATGAATATGGATTACTTTTTATTTTTTTTTAAATTATTTTATATACCGTCATAGACAAGTGCTAATAACTCTGATCCAAAAAAAATTGGGGATATACCTTATACTAGGAAACCTTCAGCATTGTACCTCGTCCAATAATAATTAGTCCAGATGCTCGACAATCTGCTCGTTAAAAAAAAAGTTAGTGATTTACCTGATGAAAATGCAATTTTCACATATACCCTCATAGACAAGTGCCAATAACTCTGATCCAAAAAAAATTGGGGATATACCTTATACTAGGAAACCTTCAGCATTGTACCTAGTCCAATAATAATTAGTCCAGATGCTCGACAATCTGCTCGTTAAAAAAAAAGTTAGTGATTTACCTGATGAAAATGCAATTTTCACATATACCCTCATAGACAAGTGCCAATAACTCTGATCCAAAAAAAATTGGGGATATACCTTATACTAGGAAACCTTCAGCATTGTACCTAGTCCAATAATAATTAGTCCAGATGCTCGACAATCTGCTCGTTAAAAAAAAAGTTAGTGATTTACCTGATGAAAATGCAATTTTCACATATACCGTCATAGACAAGTGCCAATAACTCTGATCCAAAAAAAATTGGGGATATACCTTATACTAGGAAACCTTCAGCATTGTACCTAGTCCAATAATAATTAGTCCAGATGCTCGAAAATCTGCTCGTTAAAAAAAAAGTTAGTTGTTTACCTGATAAAAATTGCAATTTTCACATATACCCTCATAGACAAGTGCCAATAACTCTGATCCAAAAAAAATTGGGGATATACCTTATACTAGGAAACCTTCAGCATTGTACCTAGTCCAATAATAATTAGTCCAGATGCTCGACAATCTGCTCGTTAAAAAAAAAGTTAGTGATTTACCTGATGAAAATGCAATTTTCACATATACCGTCATAGACAAGTGCCAATAACTCTGATCCAAAAAAAATTGGGGATATACCTTATACTAGGAAACCTTCAGCATTGTACCTAGTCCAATAATAATTAGTCCAGATGCTCGACAATCTGCTCGTTAAAAAAAAAGTTAGTTGTTTACCTGATAAAAATTGCAATTTTCACATATACCCTCATAGACAAGTGCCAATAACTCTGATCCAAAAAAAATTGGGGATATACCTCATACTAGGAAACCTTCAGCATTGCACCTAGTCCAATAATAATTAGTCCAGATGCTCGACAATCTGCTCGTTAAAAAAAAAGTTAGTGATTTACCTGATGAAAATGCAATTTTCACATATACCGTCATAGACAAGTGCCAATAACTCTGATCCAAAAAAAATTGGGGATATACCTTATACTAGGAAACCTTCAGCATTGTACCTAGTCCAATAATAATTAGTCCAGATGCTCGACAATCTGCTCGTTAAAAAAAAAGTTAGTGATTTACCTGATGAAAATGCAATTTTCACATATACCGTCATAGACAAGTGCCAATAGCTCTGATCCAAAAAAAATTGGGGATATACCTTATACTAGGAAACCTTCAGCATTGTACCTAGTCCAATAATAATTAGTCCAGATGCTCGACAATCTGCTCGTTAAAAAAAAAGTTAGTTGTTTACCTGATAAAAATTGCAATTTTCACATATACCCTCATAGACAAGTGCCAATAACTCTGATCCAAAAAAAATTGGGGATATACCTTATACTAGGAAACCTTCAGCATTGTACCTAGTCCAATAATAATTAGTCCAGATGCCCGACAATCTGCTCGTTAAAAAAAAAAAGTTAGTGATTCATATTAATTTATTTATATTATAAGTAAAAATAAGGGTACAAACCATCCTCTATTTGGTTATGTTAATATATACTAATTTTTAATTACTTTATAAAAAAAGGTTCTACATGTTTCATACTTTACAGTAAAATAAAAATTTTTTCACAACATTATTATTTAATATATAAAATTTTAAAACAAAAATGGTCAAAAATTTTCAGTTCTTTGTTTATGTGATTTTTGGTTTGTTTACATTTCTCTGGAGAGAGTAATTCTAACTTTAAAAAGGTAGTAAAAACGTAAAGCGTGAAGTTAAAAAGTTAGAAGCGTGGCCTGGTTGCACCATCTATAGTATAGAGGGAGGCTCGGATTCTCTTTTTTTTCTCTCTCTCCTTCTTTTCTCTCTCAGAGAATAATAACTTTTTAAAACTTTTTAACTTCACGCATCTAAAATAAATGCCCTTGACACACTATTTTAGAACATATATACATCAACTATGACAAAAGGAAATGAAAAAGAAGTAACAGTAAAGTAGAAAGTTCGGTTTGATTCGTTTTCCAATAATTTATTTAATTCATACAATAATTGTGATTTTTTACACATATATTACTTACGAATTATGATATGGTACATAATTAAGAGTTTCTTTTTTTATATATGTAAATGTGTATAAATAATTTTTTATTGCTTTAAGGATTGCAATATGTCGTAAAGGCAATATTATTTAATGTAAAAAAAGATTTTATAATAAGTAGTAATTATTCTAAGATGTGTGTGCGTGTAGGAGTGTTTGTGTGCGAGCGCCTCTACTCTATGGGTATTATTTTATATGATTAATGATTTTTTTTATACTCTACCATTACGTAAAGCTTGCAACTTTGTGGTTTTATGATGTTGCACGGACGAAGCCAATAAAGTGGATGGTGATGAATGTGCATTGTAGACTGATGGTACCGAATCGATTCCTAATGGTGGTATTTCACCACGAAATGGTCCAAATTGTGGTGTTGTTTTCATTAGTTGTTCTAGTTTGGAAACTCCACCAAATGAACGTGATTGGGAGGAACTACTTTCCAGTTTAGGTGGCAATACTAGAGAACTATCTTCCAAGGGCTTGCCATCAAAGGTTACCACAGTACCACTGGGAGGTTTTGAGCTGGGAGGTTTGCGATTGTCTGGCGGTAAATAAAATGAATCGATCCGTTCAGAAGCCTGAACTTCCGCTTCATAGTCATCATCGTAGTTATTCTCCAAATCAATATTCTGTTGATCTTCATAGATATCTTCTTCACTCTGTTCCCTGTCTGTGCCTAATGTAACAATATTATGATTTTTCACATTCTTTAACGATCCCGTCTCTTCTGTAGGTAATAATGATCTGTTGGCCGAGATACTTGGTATGGTGGTTAATAAATTCGACTTTTTAATCGTCTTGTTCGATGATATGGGATCTTTGGATTCAAGTGCCAACGGCTTTACGCTTTCTTTATATTCCTCTACAAATATTGAGTTTCCTTTGTCTTGATCTTTTCCAAATGATTCCGCAGAGTCTTTCATTACCTCGCCCGATTCGTCCCAATAGCTATCCTCACGGACTATATCATTCTCCTCCTTAGAGTCACCCAGTAAAATGTCTTCCAACGTGGCATTTTGCAGTTGGGAGGAGTCGGGCTTTGTGGACTTTAGCAAGGAGCTTAATATTTGGTATTGAGGTCGTGCTGCGGATTGTGTTTGAGATGCAGATTTATCAATAAGTGCTCCAGGAGTTGATTTTCGTATGATTATGGATGCATTGGTACTATCTGGCGGCGACGGTATAAACATAGGTTCAAAGTTGTGAGTTTGTGTTTCTTTTGGGGCGGCTAAAAATAATGGACCTGCTTCCATAACTTCATCGATTTCAGCACCAGGATCATCACGGCGACTGGCTATTTGTTCAATCACTTCAGGCGGCGGCATGGGACCATCTTCTCGTAGAATTGGACGGAAACCACTTTCCACAACGACTGTGTCCGGTTTGAAACCTTCATTAACTGCTGGTTTCATGGTAGCGATTTCCGCCAAACTGGGCTCATCTTTAACATCAGCCTTGTCGAACAGTTTCTTCAGCACTTCGGCAGACAAACCCCCCTCCACCACCGTTTTGGATGTTGTTGTTGACAAGGACATAACTTGGACGGGCTTTAAGCTCTCCCCCAATAGGGGGTGAGACAGTTTAACGGGATGATAGGGCTTTTTCAACTTCTCCAATGTGTTAAGGTGATGAATGGGTTTTTGGAGGTTACCCTGAGATAATAGATCACCATAGGGAACCGCTATGATGGGTTTTTGTTTCATATGTATGTGAGGCTCGCTTTTTCGATGGTTAATCAACTCGGTGGGTTGACCTAACAGCAGCACTGAAGCGGCCAAGGGTTGCAAAGGGAAGGGTTTATCTTTCATGAACGGTCTCAGCAAAGATGGCACTGGCTTACGATAATGATTCACAATAACCGAGGACTGCGACAACGGTCCATTGGCGGCTGGCAATACTGGCTTGGGCGGATGTCGGGGCATTTGTTGGGGTAAAATAGGCTTCGAGGCTGGTACCTTTTTAACTGGGCCGGGACCTGGAAAGGGGCGACGTCCGGGAAGTTTAACTGGGTGAAAGAGTGGCGCATTAAATGGTGGTCGCAAAAACTCCGACAAGCTTATGGTTTTCTGTGAATTTGGTAATGATGGTAGATTAGCGGTTAAATTATTAATTGTAGGATGATGATAATTGTGAGGATGTTGCTGATGATATTTATGTAAATGGGTCAGATGTGCTAGATGATATTGTGAGGTGGGTATAGGTGATGATTGTGGTAGCAATGGCAATGGCAATGGTGCTTTGTTGTTGTATGTTTGTGTGTTGGGTGCAGATATTAAATTATATGGAAATTGATGCAATTTAGATTCGCCCTTAAATAGATCCGGACCTGCTTGTTGCGGGTAACTGTTGTACTGTTGTTGTGATACTGATGTGGTTTCCTTTCCATTCGGTAGAGTTGAAGAGGTCGCGGAGGCATTGGATTGTGTTTTATTTGAGGCATCTGGTTGCTGTTGCGGTTTCGGTTCGTTTAACGGTTGATTGGACTGCTTCAGTAGACTTTCTTCGAGGGCCTCGGCCGCCCGGATACCATCTGAAATCAATTTAGTTATTTCCGTTGATTTGTTTAATTCAAATGCCAATTTTGGCGGAGTTCCATTCATATTGTGATTCTTAATCAAATCACTTTGGTGCTTCAATAAAAAATTATCGTTGAGGCTGACCTTGTTTTCATAACGTATCGATGCATCACTGTCATTATCCTCACGGTTTGCTGTAGCTGCTGGCACACTCACAGCATATTTGTTGGAGGCAGCAAAACGCATATCATCACAAGTATCATGAACGTGAATCTTCCAACCCAGATAACGATGTGTAAAGCAATGATAGTAGACGGTCTCGGGAGTATTTCGATCTGGTTTCCATGTTATAACCCCGGGATCACCAGGATCACATTTCAAAGTTAACGTGCGCTGATAGGCACCAAATGATTGATAGTCATCGGCCGCAGGACCATCTATATCCGGGGTCCAATTACAAAGGCGGCCTATACCAGTAGGTACCATCTGGCCGGAACGGGACCGCTGTACCCCAGCAAAGATGCGTATGTTCTGGGAGGAAAAAACGAAAAAATAAAAAAACTCAGAAAACTTTAAAAAGGCTCACAAAAGTAGAAATTACCTTCTTTTCCTCTTCACTCTTGTGTTCATAGCCCCCAATTGGATCATCGGTTATATAAAATGGATGATATTTAGCGGGTATATCCGGATTGTTGCCACCTTCTACTACAAACGTGTACGTCTTACCACGGACCACGTGAATTTCCGGTATTAACAATCCGTTGATATACCAAGAGATGCCCCAACCCACATGACCTATCATACGGATGTCCAATCAAACGGAATGATCATATGAGACTTTTGTATAATTTCGAAAAACCATCACTTACCAGTTATAGCAGAATAACCGTGCTTACCCCCAGTTGGTCCCATTTGAGCATAAAATACACCATCGTCCGGTTCAAAGCATTGGATGGGTGGTATATCCCAGGCTGCGACAGCATTTTGTACAGGCTTGGGTGTTGGTACTGGACGACGTTGTGCTAGTTTCGTGCTATTATTATTAACATCCTGACGCCGATTGCCTTGAAGAGCCTGAGCACGATTATCATAAAACTCCTCCTCTTCGGGTAAAGCGTCTTGAATTGTAGGTTTCGTAGCGGGCGGATAACCAGACTCTTCATCTTCATCATCATCATTTTCATTCTCATTATCTAGCTCTTCCAAATTTTCATTTTCAATTTCCCCAGTAGTACCTTCGGGCATAGGACAATTCCATGTAGGTTGTCTACCAAAATCAATGTAATGAGTGTGCTTCGTATATTGCGTGTGGAAGGAGGTCTCTTTCCTTTCATTCAAAGGTCCTATAGCCCAAACGATAGCTTCCGGGCCATTGGTGGAAATAGGCAGATCCAGTTTATCGGTACCATTTAATGACCTCTGGTATGTAACTATGGAGTAACCATTAACCATTGCAGCGTTCAACAATCGCACTGAATTGGAATTTTCCTAATACAAGAGTAATACGTACAAAATGGGAAAAGCTCTTAAATTTTTTTTGCTTCACTTACCAAAATATTCACATCCGGACAACTTCCATGCTTGCCGGAACATTGTGATTTATCTTCCAGATAATAATCTTGAGCATAACCTTTACCCGACTCCTGATCTACCCAGGCCACTACCACATCAGCCCCTATCATAACACTACGATCCTTATCGGGTGATACACCAAACGACATGTACTCATTATTATCTGACAAATAGAAGACAACTCATCATTAATGCATGATAGCAAACGAAAGTATATCATTTACTGGCAACATTTTTATCGATCGTTTCAGTTTGTCTACCAACATTCTACCAGTTGTTAGCTGCCTGTACATACATAAGTTATTGTTTGTATGCTTTATAGAAAGATCTTGAAACTGCATTCCAGCGTGTGCCACTACAGATCATTATTATTCCGTTTATTGAACTTGTTACAACATGTTTAGAGTCTGCCAACAGCGGACTCGTTAACAATAAATATTCCTACCTACACATAATTAGCACTTAACATAGCATGGTAAAAAAAAGCATTGTATTATGTATTAGCTAAATATCTGTGGCATATATCTCAACCAGGTATGGCCAACGTAAGGCCCGCGGCTCAGGATAGAAGGTAAAAAAGGAAGCTGATAAAGGGAAATTTTGTGTCGCCATTTGTGGTATATTAAAGTAATATTATACCGATCAGTTCAGTATTAAAATCTAAACTGAATTAACCTTGTCCGTCCGTCTGTCTATCCATATAAATTTGTGCATAAGCTACAGAACGCACTTATTAAGATATTTCCATGAAATATGGTTCAAAGGCGCATCTTGACCCAAAGAAGAACTTTAGTGAAAGTGGCTTTAATTGGTCGATTTTTTGAATACTTTTATATAAAGTTTTTATTCTAAATAAATTTTTATTTGATAAATAATTTCCATTTTTTAATATGTTTAGACTAACTTTGGAACCCTTTCCCATTTAACCGCATATTCTTAAAAGTGTCTTTATATGGCAGAAATTTGTGATTGGATCATTTTTAGAATCCTTTGCCAAGTAATGATATTTCAACACCTTGCATTTACCGTTTAATTGTAGCATAATTTTGTGAAACTAAGTGATGTAAAATATTAAAAGGTCGGGTTGAACCGACTATAACATTTTCAGTAAAACATGCGCAAAAAGCAAGGACAGACAGACGGACATGGTTAAAGTAGATTCAGATTTTGATTCTAAGTCGATCGATATAATTTAAAATGGTTATGTTAAAAGCATGTGTACAAACTTATACACCCTTTGGTTTATGTGAAGCAGGGTATAAAAACTAAAACAAGTAGAGAAACACTTTTTAAGTAGACCAAACTTTCCCTTACACCAAATAGCTGTTTTACTCGTTGGTATTACAAACATGTTAAAAAAATTAATATGTACATAATGTTATCATTCAGATAGCGAGATCATGAATTGAAAACACTTACCCAATTTCGCCACTAATTGCACAACAATACTTTCACCAGCCACCGCCCAACGTACCTCGAACGCCAAGTCATCGTAGAGGACTTCACAATTCAGTTTCGACTGTAAGGCCAAAATGCATGAAAAAAGAAGATAAGAAAACAAACATTAATTATTTTGATAAGACCAAAAAAAATATAAAAAATTTATTAGTACAAACTGTGCGACCACCACCTCTATGATTTTATTTATGATTTTATGATTATTTGAAGCAATAAAAAAATACTAAAAAATCTTTATAAAGGAGTAGTGTTGAAGCGATTTTCTCAATAATTATTAATTATTTCTTTTGCTTTAGTGTTTTTTTTTTTTATTGTAAATTGTTATGTGAATAATTTTTTTTTATATTTTTTCCCAAAGTATGTCTACGTACAACTCCAAAGTATAATTGTAACCATGAGTTATATGTAGGATACATTTACATACAGATATATATATATATATATTTAAATATAAATACAAAATGAAAGATGTTGTTTGTGATTTGTTGTTCATTAAAGAAGAAGGAGAAGAAAACATTTTGTTTCCATGAAAAAGTTGAAAGCTCTGAAACGAAAGGGTAATATAAAAGTAATAAGCGTGACAAAGCGACCAGCCGGGCAAAACTATAACAAAAAGAGTTAGTAGTTAAAATAAAGCAAAAAACAAATATTGTTTATAAAGCATATAACGATGATTATGGAAAGCATAAACAAATCGAATTAAAATTGACTAAAAAGAAAAAAAGCAAATCTATTTCATTCATTACAGACATTTGTCTTTAGCAATAAAATCACTAACGCACTGATGCCAGTGATTTTTCAACACTCATTTCACTTTGTATCTATATGCCGGGATGGTGGTGGGAAGAGAAAGGAAAAGAAAAAATATAAAAAAATTAATATTCAAAACACAAAACATAAAACACATTGTTTGGATATATTTTTTTTTAACTCAAGAAACATTTTTAATAATTAATATATTTAATTTATAATTTAGTTGTTTGTGGTTTTTTTTAATTTTGTAATTCTGTACACTCAATTTTGTGATTGCAATTGTTTGGTTGGATAAAAGTTATAAAAAAAACACTTAATTAATTGAATAAATATTTATAGGCAAAAAAAAAACAAACAAAATTTTAACAAATATTTTTTTTTTGTGCAGATGAAAGAACTGAAATGAACTCGTTCTCTCTCTCTCTCTCTCTTTCTCTCTCTCTCTCTCTCTCTCTTTATCTGTAGCTTCCTCCTATATATAGTATAGTAGTAGTTGGTAAGTAATTGAGGATGATCCTAAATGAGCGTCGCAACGCCTCTACTTCAACTCTACAGACCCAGATCATTGAGTATGGAGCCAATATGCTTCTTTACCTGTGGACTAATGCCCAGCATTTTCAATGATGGCGGTACATTCACATTGGGCGGCACCAGTACATGCCCGAAATCAACAGTGAATGCTTCACACCAAACTCCAAAATGGCCAATATCGAAGACGGTCAAATCATCGGGTAAAGTTAATACAATGGTTTTGCGATCGTAACGTCTCAAGGGGTTCTCTTTGCCATTTTCATCGGGTATACGCAAACCATTCGGTGTTGGACGATCACCTTGACCCACCCAAAATTTGGCATCTAAAAAAAAAAAAAAGGTACAATACATACAATATTATGTAAAGCGTTGTTGCCTTAAGGATCATATGGGGATGATTTTATATCCTCCACATAAGTTGGGTGGGAGTATATTATTTCCATTTGCAATACCCAGTGTAAGGCGTCAGACACTACAAACTATACATATTCTTGATTAGTATCAAAATCTAAATCGATCTGGATGTGTTTGTCCGTGCGTCTGTCTGTTTGGCACTCTTATTTAAGGTGTGGCCTCAACATTTTTTTTTACTTGTTTTCCTTTCTTTTTCTATTTCGAGATTTATTGTTTCACTAACCGAACATCAAACTTTGGTTAAATCATTTAATAAGCCGGAAGCTTATTGGCGAAAACTTTTCTAACTTAATAAAACCCACCTGGAGCTTCACCATCATAACTAAAATTGGGCACCAGCAACGTTTGTGCATCGACAATCACAATACTATCCGATTTGACACCATGCACTCCCGTTAGTCCATTAATTTTTTGTGGCCGTGGAAAATCCAAGTTATTGGGTATTGATACGTCACCGAAATTGACCGCAAACTCATCACACCATACCGAAAACCATTTGATGTCTCTTAGCGTTTTGCCCTCCGGCAATGTTAAAGTGATATCTTTATTGCGATAGCGTCGGGTAAGGGAGGCAGTACCACCGCGCTCATCACGTAAACGAACACCGCCATCGTTGCTGGGTTTGTCAGTGTTGCCCACATAAAAGTAGGCCGCTAAATAAACGCGAACATTATTATTATTATGATTATAATCAAGAAATGAAACTTGAAACGTTACAAAGTTACGTTAATATTAACAACAACATCATCATCACCATTAACAACTACTACATAACATAGATAAGCAATAAAAAAAATATGTTAACCTCTTTGTGGCTAATTAACCACACGATTTATGATTGTTGATGGTGTTGTTGTTATTGTTGCTATTGCTGTTGTTACTAACCTGGTGCTTCACCATCATAATTGAATTTCTTGACAAATATTGTGCGCGAATCAACCGCATACACATCACCGGAAACGCCATGATGTAAGCGCTTCAGTGAACCAATTTTTGTACCATAATACGGAAACGAAGCATTTGCATATGAGAACACTACAAAAAGGAAAACAAATGAAATAAATGAAAATGAAATGAAAATGGCATAAAATATAATGTATATATATAAAATAAATTAATACAAATTAAATTTAAAAAAAATATACAAAATCCCAGTGACTGAAAATAATGATCGAAAAATATAAAAATAAAAAGAAAAAAATTTTTAAACAAAAAAACAAATTTTAACAAGAAAAGCAATTCTACAAACAAACAAAAAAAAATCAGACGAAAAAATTTTCTAATAAGAAATTTTTTTCACAAAATTTTTTATTTTTTTTAAATAAACTTTTTAAAATCTTTATTCATTTTTAAGAAATAAAATTTTTCGATCCCACAATAGGATTTTTATTATCTAAATGCAGTCCCTTCACCATAAACAATACAAAACACAATAATTACCAATTTTCAACCATTTCTAACAAATCACATGAATTCAAGCATAAGTATGTAGTGCAACATATGAAATGAAATGTTTACATGTAAGTATGAATGTTAAGCTGCAACAACAAAAATAACATAATGTTTGGTGTGTATGGTGTTTGTATGTAAATTAATTCGAAACTCGGTCGTTGATTATGAATAGCTTGCGTGTGGATACTGCAATATATATTATACAAAAAAAAATAACAAAAGACTTAAACAACAAACTTTTTTCAAGTATGCAGCATTTTCAAAAGCTTCATTTTGAATGCAGCCTAGTTAGTTAGTGCTAGTTAGTCTGTTATATACCGCAAGACTTTTTTCGAATTATTTATTCATTTTTATGCCCTATGCATACGTTGGGGGGTATACTAGGTTTGTCATACCATGTGCAACATCTACAAGGTGGCGTTAGACACTTTACATAGTATATATATTCTTTATCAGCAACAAAAAGGGAATCGATCTTGACATGTCCGTCTGTGTGTCTGTCTGCCGTTGGCGTTCTCAAATTCGTAAATTTTTTAAATATTATAATTTTAAGGACACTTCTAGTTTCTGTACGCCCATTGTTATTTAATATGGGTAAAACGATCAAGAGCTACGCCCATAATTAATAAGCTATGAAGTTGAAATTTGGTACACATATTTATAATAATATTACCCATCGATGGTTTAAGAATGGGCTTGGTCGAATAAGAGATACCCCCACAATTTACAAAAACCGCAGTCAGCGTAAAATGAGGCTGAGAAGATGCTACCTAAAATACTAAAGAGCGCCATGCCCACTGTTTGTATATAAATTTGGAGGGTATTTAAGATATGGCCTAAGCCAGGTTTTTATTAATTTTTTTTTGCTTTTATCGTATATGGTTTAAAACAACAAATTTTACACCAGACGCACTCTTAAGAATACGTTTATGTAAAATTACTTCAGTACGCTGAAGCTTAGACATGTTGAGTTGGGCGCTTAAGATTTGGTCTAAGCTAAAACTAAATTTTCTTAAGCATAGTTTTAAATACACATTTGCACGTATATACATATATAAAAGTATTTATAAGTATAAGTAAACTGAAAGAAAAGAACCTTCAAAGAAAAAGTGTGTCAAGGTGTGCATTAAATAGGAGCATAGTCGTTCAGTTACTCAGTCACAGGCTACAAGTTTCGCATACTTTAACTTTTTTTCTTAAATTTTTATATGAAAAAAAAAAGCACACGACATTGTGGTTGGTAAGGAAAACTATTATGTGTGAGTAAAGATTTCGATTGTGAACATATTGTATTGCTGTTTGTTTATACCCTACACCACTTGGGGCAAAAGAGTACGTTAAATTTATAAGGATGTTTGTAACTTCTATATAGCAAATGCCACACCCACCTTCAATGATTTTCTTTTTATTTCTTTTAGATTCACTTTCATGTCCATCTGCTTAATTGGCTGTCTATCTGTCCATGTAAATTTGTGCCCAAGCTAGATTGATTTTTTTAGGATATTTCGGTAAAATTTGCTTTAGTAATATATGTATACTGGCCTAAAGAGAAACCTTATTGAATAGAGTCTTAATTGGATCATATTTACAACATTTTCCCAAATAACGTGGCATGGTAAAGAAAGTCATTATATGGCAAAAAATCGCGATTATTGATATTTTTTGATAAAATTTGGTAAAGAATAGTTAATTAACTTAACAATTGGGTCCATAAAGTTTCTATCCGATCGGACCATTTTTAGGAACTCTTCCCATATAAGGTTCTATTTAAATGAAAGTCTTTATGGGGCAACAATTTGCAATGTTTAATATTTTTGGACAAAATTTGGTGAAGAAAGGTTAATTTACTTAATTGGCTATGCTAAATTTTTCATATAATGATATTAGCAATTCCAGCGTTTCTAGAGACAACTAAATGAATTATAGCATATATATAATTATATATATATAAACTAAACTAATTGTTGTTATACATGAAACTAAGTAATTTCGGGAATTATGATTAAGGCCTTAACCGAATATAACATTTTCACAAATTTTGTAACTTCATTTCCATATTTTTTCTTTTGTTATATATCAAAAATAAAAAATCCATTAATATTTTGCTATAAAATTTGATACCATTCATATTATTACACAATAGAGAAGATTTTGCAATATAAGGGTTTTTTTACTAGTGGACGTACGGACACTGCATATGATTAAGCACGGTTGTTAACGGAAAATTTCAATAAAATACGTAACGTAATTAACTAATACGGAATATACCTAATATAAAAATAATATATTATAACTTTAATGATTTCAATATTCTACACAGTACGTCTGACATGGACATTTGTTATGGCGTTTTTTGAACTTTTGTTAGAACCGTTGAATTATTAGTTATATTTTTTTGTATACTATTTAACACGACTTCATTATATAGTCAAAATAACAGAATTTATAATCATATAATAAGATGACTATCTTATTAATCATGTTCATGATTGTTTTTGCAAATATTTATGAATATAAAAATATAAGAAAAACCTAAAACTATCAGTTTGTATCGTAAAACTTTTATAAATTTAGATTCTTAATGGATTTAAATTTATGTAATAAATATATGATATACATAAACCCATTTATATATTATGTTATTGGTTTTTAATCAAAAAAAGATTAAACTAATTTTAAACGATTTTTATAAAAAATCTACTTAATAGCAGTTTTGTAAACAATTCTGCAATGCGTTGCTTTTTATGACGTAATACTTATACGACGTATTACAACTTCACTACTCAACCTTAGCCATAAGGTCAACTCAATTCAGAATCTCATCAAGTCAAACGTATAGAAAATGTTTCATATGGAGCGAAAGCATTCGCTGTGAAATTTTCACTTTTCCAACATAACCTTATTCGTATTGTGTTCAAATTTAAAAACTTTAAAATCTTATGACTAATAAGTAAGATAATGTTTAAATGTTAGACAAATGTAGGAAAACTGAAACAAACAATTTACCTGAATGCTGTTACAAATGAGATTCTTTCTTTACCAAACATATACAATACTATTTGAGTAGTTAATTTAATTATATTAGAAGTTAAGCCTAACGCAACTAAAGATCGTGATGTAATATTTTATAATAGTTTAGTTAAATGATTGCGGAACTATTTATTTTTATTTATTTCAAATGGAAATGTGGTAAGTAACCCCTAACTGGGCAATCAATGTAATTATGGTTGTTTGATTGTATAAATTCTATTTGTTGTCAATTTAATTATCATTCAGACAAGTTCAGCATTTCCTAATATCAAACATACTAATGTACGCAGACACTTACTGAAAATTTTACATCAATACAATGATTAATACCCGTTTAGGGGCATATAGTTAATTATGCACTTTATTGTACCCTGCATCGCTTGTGACAAAAAGTATATTAAGTTTGTTATTCCTACACCTATCTTCAATTATACTCAACGATTGAGAATAAAGATCTAAATTAATCATGTCCGTCTGTCTCTACATGTAAACTTATGCTGCAGCTGTAAAGTGGCATTTTTTGAGATATTTCAAAGTTAGTTACGAGGACATTGACCCAAAGAAAAATGCTTTGGAAAGTGGTTTAAATTGGATCAATATTGGAATACCCATGTTAAGTCCTTTTGTAAAGAAAGTCTTTATATGGAAAAAAATCACAATTGTTAAGAGTTTTTGACAAAATTGAAGTGAAGAATAGTTAATTAGCTTAATAAATGGCTGTGTAAAATTTGCACCCGATCGCACTATTTTTAGAACTCCTTTCTTTATGACGCGCGTTTGCTGGAACAATTAAACTAATTGCAGCATAATTTGTGGAAATAAACGGTAAATGGTCGGGCTTGACCGACTATAAAAAATTCACTGCTTTTTATATGTGTTAGTCGAGCCCTTGTAAGGGGTGTTTTTAAAATTGTTTTTTAATTGGGGGGTAATATCTACATCTGCCCGATGCCATATATTTGTAGGAGGCATCTCCTGAAAGACGATACTTAAAAAAAAAATACCTTCAACGCTTCTTATAATGATTCCCAATTGTAATGACTCAATGTCTCTAAATTATTTCTTTATTAAAAACATTAATCTATTATTATTATTATTATTAGTTAATTAATTTTCTATGAGGTTTTATTGTAAAGCCTTATTTTTTTATTCAAAAGTCCACAGATGCAATATCGAACGAATTAAAAATTCATTCTTGTTTCTTAAGTAAATGAGTTAAAATTTTTTTTAACATGTTAAATCGAAAATAATTTTTAAAAAATTTGAAAAAATTTATTACAATTTAAAAAATTTTCATAAATTTTTATTAGGTTTTTAAATTTTATGTCACAGTTCACAAAAAAAAAATTATGTTATTTAATAACCTTGAAAGGCAATCTTTTGCTAAAACTGTTAAAGTTTCTTTTTTATTATTTCAAAACATACAAAATTTCCTGAATAATTTAATTCATTTAATATATATAGATGGATGTTTATACAATAACACACTTACAGCTTAAATAAATTAATCCAAATTTAAATAACATTTTATGTGAATCTGTTGCTGCTGGCAGCATTTTAATATATAGGAATAGTTTGTGAAAGCACGGCGAGAATATTAACACAAATTAATAAAAATTATTTATAATTAATAGTTAATTACTTTTACTGCTTATAACATTTGTATAATATTTCTGAATATTTTTTATTTTTGCAAATTTTATTGTTACATATAATCTCACTGTTTTTTTTTTGTATTTTTTGCTTTTTTGTTTATTAAACTGGTTACGCTTTGACTTTCATATTAACATATTTTGATGTGTTTTTTGTGATTTTTTTTTACTTCTTAAAACACACTCGCACTTATACACCGAAAAGCCAACACTTGGTTGTATGAATTTTATAATATTTTTTTTATTTTCCTTTATTTTTTAATAGTAGAG
This sequence comes from Crataerina pallida, assembly GCA_949710015.1. Taxonomy (NCBI): domain Eukaryota; kingdom Metazoa; phylum Arthropoda; class Insecta; order Diptera; family Hippoboscidae; genus Crataerina; species Crataerina pallida. Next base: position 8,858,388 of record OX453290.1, read on the forward strand.
ATTTGTAGAATAGTTTAGAGGATCAGAAAAATATTTAGTTTTTAAGCGAATTTTTATTATTAACCAACTGATCACTGCAAACACTCAAACTATACTGTTATAATATCAAATGGCAACTTGCTGTTGCTGCTGCTGTTGGTGTTGCTACTGCCGTTAGGACTGGCTTTACACATATGTATACTTGTCACCGACTAGTTAGTTAGTTGGTACTGGTAGATTGACTGACTTGGTGGTGGTTGACTGGTTGGCTGATGATGGTGATGGTAATGGTTGATTTGTACTCACTTCCCTCCCTAGGTTGGTTAACTATTGTATTTCGCTGATGATAAAAATAATTCAAGTAACTTATAATTGTCTTATATATATACCGCCTACGGCTGAGTATACATAATACTTACTTGCAATAACTTGTATATTAGTTTCTTGCAATAATTTTAATTCATATGATGTGTACTTTAAATACTGCTGCTACGGCTGGTGCTTTTCGTTTGGTTGGTTTAATTTATTTTTTTATTTATGTATTAACATGTTCCAGTAATACTATAATTTAGTGGCCCAACGACCAAGTTGTGAATCAAACAGCCAAACCACCATGCAACCATGTAGCAACTCTTTTTACACATATTTCCAACTGATGACTATATTGATGATGGAGCTACAGAGACACCGAGTTGTTGTCTTAATCGAATAGCCACTTGTTTGGCCGGTCACACAAAAAAGAAAAGAAGTTGCTATTGTGGTTGTTGTTTTTGTTTTTTCGATTAATTTCAAATATTTCTTGAGCTTTCATTTTTTTTCTGCTTCACGTATAAGGTTTTTCTCATATCTTGAAATTTTGTTGTTGTTATTTTCTTTTTTTTTTACTGCAATTACACAAATTGCCAAAGTGTACGTTCGTATGTATGTATGTATGTAGTATATGAAATTATATTTATTCTAAAATAATTGAAAGTTTAATAACTAATGGCAAACGTGGGCTAGTGTTCTGGCGTTCTACTGGCATCAATTTTGTAATCCAATAAGAACATCGATGGATGGCTACATGGTAACACAGGCAAGAAAAGACTCAATTTTTGTGGCTAATGGATTTTTGTCGATTGACGACTTCTTGGGGATTTTACAAACGGAATAACAAACTCAGTATATGTGGAGATGTATAAAACTAATGGCTTTATATATAATACCGTGATCCTGTGTAAGATACTTTTGTAGAACCTTTGTAGGGTATCTATTATTTGGTTTAAGCTATACTTGGGTTTTTTTTTTTTTTGAAAATGTTAATTTAGCAATATAGAAACATTATAGCTGTTTTAAAGTATTTTCTAGGGTTGATTAGTATTAAAAACCAGTTATAACTCTTTTCTAGGAAGACTTTACTGCAACAGTACAATTAAAAATTCTAATGGTAAAAATGAAAATTTACAAAACTCATTTAAATTAAAAAATTTTAAATAATATATTACAGAGATTAACTAAAACAAATAAGAAAACTACATTTAGCTTAGACCAAATCTTAATTACTCTTCACATCTTTATATAAATAGTGGGCTTGACAGACACAGGTTCTCTAATAAGTTTTACGCTGAGTACGGTTTTTTGTAAATTATGGGTGGCCACGCCCATTTTTGCCACATCGATTAATACTATAATTACAAATATGTGTTTTAAATTTCAACTTCATGGGTCAATTTTTGTGAAATATATAAAGATTTTTGTCGATTTTTGGGCGTGCCTTCCAATCGATTTTGCCAATTTAGAAACTGGAAGTGTCTATATAAAATTTTAGGTTAATATCTTAAAATTTACGATCGTAAGAGTCAAAAACACGGACATACACGTCTACATCGACTCAGTTCTTGATGCTGATCAAGAATATATATATTTTGTAAAGTTTTCAACGTCTCCTTTAGGACGTTGCAAATAGAATGACAAATTTAATATAATTCCATGGTATAAAAGCGTATGTGTCATTACTAATTGCTAGTTAACATATCTCTTTTTTTTTAATTCTATATATAATAAACTTTAAATAGTTTAAATAACCTCGAAATGAGACAGTTTATAATAACTAACGTTCGAAATATGTTTACATAAATGTTTGGTATTATCATCATATTGTACATATGATGGTAATAAATAACATTTACAGTCCGTACGAGTAGTGCTTGTTCTTATTTTTCGTTCGTTCACATACGCAATAAAAATAAATAACTAGTGCCGGTAAGCAATACCAAGGACGTCTTTAAACTACTTCCACGATAGTTTTTCATTTATGTTATGGTAGTTTTATTTAATTGCCAAATACAATATCTTTGTATGTATGAGAAATGATTAAAATAATGAAGCATTCATCCGCCACTACAGCTACTGCTGCCTGATCAGAATACATCTTAAAATATGTTTGTAATTAATTAAGTTTTAAATTTTTTTCCTTAACCACAGCAATAACAACAAAACAACAGGTAAAAAATTGAAAAAGCAAACAAAATATGGTAAATAGTCAGCTAGAGCTGTGTATCACTGACAACGTTTAATATCAATTAAAAAGTAGATAATAGTTGTTAAAAAAGTAACAATTGGTTTAAACTAAATTTAAAATATTTTCCACATTAATTTCTGATATGGTGTAAAATATATATACTCGTATATACAATTAAGTCTTCTTTTAACGAGTCTTGTGTATGACATCTTCTCCTAGATTAAATACTCTTCTACATAATGGCTTTTTATAGTCTTCCACGTAATAGTGGGTTAATAAGTCTGTCATTCCATTGTTCTAATGACACGCCTACAATCGATACAAATTTATTTTTCTTTTACAAAAATTTAGTTATTAGGTTGACATTTAGTACATATATATATACAATGTACTAAAAATAGGCGAAATCGAATAACAGACGCGTCCACAACTAACAAACATCTATTTATCTGCTACAAAAATTAAGCTATGAAGTCACAATTTGGTACATTTAATAATATTTAGCCCTTTCCATATTGTATAAAAATGGGCGTGAATGGATAACATACATGACCACAATTTGCATAAAACTGAACTTAGTGTGAAGCTGAGCCGTAATCCAAATGCCATTAAAGGGCGTTATCACGTAATCATTTGCCACGCTCACTGTTTGTTTGTACATGTGGAGGGTATTTAAGATTTGGTTTAAGCCAAATTTACTTTTTTACTTGTTATATAATATTTATTTTTGTTGTTGTTACTAATATTTCCTGCGTACGTACAGACCGAAAGTAAGATGAACGGGTAGAAACTATCGAGAATATATTTGAATACAAATACATATGTTATATGCGATATGTTTCTGTATTACAAATGTCAACTCTTTTAATGAGCAAGCGGCAACGTGAACATCTGTAGTTGTACAAATTCATTCTTGTCAGAATTTGTTTTCTTAAATAGTATGTTTAGGTGTTTGTGTGTTTAGTCATGATTATTTTCTTATACACACACATCTTAGAATAGCAATTGCTTCATGGTCCATCGTATAAATTTGCACAAAATACTTTTAATAAATGATGCGTCAATATTTGACATCAAGTAAAAAACTTGTCTTACAATGATTAACATTCCATTTTAAGATGAAGCTTGTATGTGTATGTATAATATATATGGTATATAAGTAAAATAACATGCATATTTATAAACAAGCGATTAGTTAGCTTAAGATGTGTCTTTAAATTGGTGAGAAAAAAAAATGTAAATCTGAGAGTTTGGCTGCCGTACGATTACTTCCTTTGTAAGAATATTCATAACACATCAACTTATAGTTCTTATACTGTTCCAAAAATTTTCATTTCAAATGTTAAGCTTACCATACCAAAATTGTTGCCATATAAAGACTTCCTTTATAATACGACCTTATATGGAAAAGGGTTCTAAAAATGATCCAATTTGAAATATTTTCAATGGGGTTCCTTTTGGAGCCAATACATGTCCTTGTACCAAATTTCATCGAAATATGTCAAAAAATACGACCCGCAGCTTGCACACAATCTTGCATGAACAGTCAGAGGGACGTACAGACATGTTTAATTGATTCAGAAAGTAATTCTGATTAAAGGTGGGTGTGACATTCGCCATTTACAAGTTACGAACTTAACGTACCCTCTGCCCTCTGGGTATAATAATGTGTGAACAGTTTATGCTGTGCAATCATTTGTTTCCTTAATGCATGTACCCATAATGCCACTTCATTCGACTAATTACACAAATTTACAATTTCAGTAGAATCGTATGAAAATTAAAAAAAAAGCATTAATGGATAAATATGTTGCAACATATATATATATATATATTTTTTGTACAAGTACTATAAGTCATAATTTTCTTTCACCTCATAACACCACTCCACTCAATACAATTACTCAACATACAGTAAAATAAATTAAATAATTCGCAATGGTTAAAGAAGATATCGGTGAGAGATGGTATGATAAAACAATAAGTGAATGCAATAATAATAAATATAGTACAATATTGGACAATGTTATACAATATAAATAGAAATCCAGTTGGCTATATAAGCAAGTTTTTTTTATACCCTCCACATAAGATGGATGAATATTAAGTTTGTCATTCGGTTTGCAACACCAAGAACCACCGTACAGATCCTACAAGGTGTATCAAAGACTCAATCGATTTAGATATATATGTCCGGGTGTCCGTGTATCTATCTGTTGTTGGCATTCTTGGGGTCGTACATTTTGCGATATTGATCTGTACAGACACTCACATCACTATTTAAAATGGGAAAATCGGTCAAGGGCTACGCCCACAATCGACAAAAATCTATTTATCTGCCACAAAAATTTACTATGAACTTAAAATTCGGTTCGCTAATCTATAGTCATCTCATCCATTGTTGTGTCAAAAAATGAGCGAGGTCTAATAGATGCTCCTATAATTTACAAAAAACCGTACTCCACGAACTGAACTTGTAAGTTGTTACGTAACACATGCACTATTAGAGGGTATTAGTAATTATATACCTGCCACGCCCACTATTGTAGATGTGAAGAGTATTTTAGATTTGGCCTAAGCCAAATTTAGTTTTCTTACTTGTTTCTTTTTATTTATCTTTACTGCAGCACTGTGTAGTTATGGAATGACGGAGAAACGCAAGAAGGCACGAAATGTAAACGTGAATGTATGCTAGTGTGACCTTTTCAGTTGCATCTGAGAAACTTTGTTAATCTCCTCCTCTACAGCCTGCATGACTTTTTAGGCTATAATATATTTCAATTTTAATATATAATGACAAAACTTTTTAATTTTTATATCCTCCACGTAAGAAGTAACAAATATACTATTAGAGGACATAATCATGTACCTGCCATGCCCAAAGTTTATCTGTAATGTGAAATTATTTTCTTCCAACTTTAAAGTTTTTAATTTTCTATCCTTAACATTCGTCGATGACATTGCTCTTTAAGATCTATTTTTATAATTTGTTGAGAATATAGAGAAAAGACATTTAGGTTAGGGTGGATAAAACAGATCATGCTACTTTATATGGTTTCTGTAAATAAATATTGAAATGTTAAATAGCAGAACACAAGTTTCGAATCTAGTATACTCTCTAAATCTCTCTAATCGAAATTCTTTATAAAATAATTATCCATCATTAAATTATCTAACACACAAAACCAAATTCAGATATTCAAAAAAATAATAATAATAGTATTATATATAAAATTAAGTTAACAAAAATACGCAAAGAAATGTAAATGAAAAGAAAATTCCAGCTATCGCCCAGAGTTGTAAGCATTGCAGTATCATAACAAAACAATTGAGAACACGAAATTTGGCTTAGGTCGAATCTTAAATACCCCTCAAAAGGTGGGCATGACATGTACATGATTACGTCCTCTAATAGGGTACGTAGTTCTAAAATCGAGTTTTACGTTGAATATAATAAGGTTTTGTTCGAACATGATAACTAAGTTCTTATATGGTGAACTGAGAGGCGTACTTTGCGTTACTTTCATATAGAATAGATTAGGTAGCATATATAGTATCGTATAAAAATTCTGTGTTATAAGAAGTCATTCTGTACTAACAAACAAACCAACTCTTTCGTATACTCTTAATTTGAGTTTAGCAAACGTAAATACTTATATACATACACGCTGTATACTGTGTAAACACTTATGAAAACACACATATTGTACACTTTGATCCCACTATGTGCTATGTGGGGGGTGTTGGTCTGCATCGAGTGAAATGATCGCTCAGAATATAATTTTGTTCGCGAGAGTATGATTGCGGGAGTATGGTTTTCTATTCTGTGACTTTATGCCTCATAAACTATTTTGTTTTGTATTCAGTTTGATATTGATAGTGAAACGGATAGATCGTTTGTGCTAAAATTGTTGAATGCAATTTATTCAAATCTTTTTAAATAATAATTACAAAGAAAACAATCGCCATCGATCAGTCAGTCAAATAAAATGCACAGTAAATTGTTAGATGAGGTTGGTGCAAATAAGAAAAAAAATTAAAATTTAAAACTTTGTGAGCTAAACTTAAAACAAAAGTCACGTTCATGATATTACTACAATATTTATGACAGTTTTTCAATCATTCACATTTGCGCTTCAGAACATTGGCTAATTTTAGATAAAAGACTAATAATTCATAATTCTTTGAAAAGAAAGAATTTTTGCTTTTTTGGTGAATAGCAGAAATTATACAAAAAATATTTTTATAAATTATTCATCTTGAGATAAAAATAAATAAGTGAAAAATATGAACTTTGGTATGGACCAAATCTTAAATACGCTCCACATCTCTATACAAATAGTGGACGTGGCAGGTATATGATTACGTCCACTAATTTTATCTATTATTATATGCCTGCAAGTCGAGTTTTACTCAGAATCGGTTTTTTTGTAAATTGTTGGCGCTTCTGTTATTCGGCCACTCCCATCTTTCAGGAACAATTATAAATATGTAACTTTATAGCTTAATTTTTGTGCCAGATAAATAGATTTTTTTCGATTGTAGACGTGTCTATGATTCAACCATGCCCATTTTTGGCAAATCGATTTATGGGACAATTGTAAATATTTATATTAAATTTTAATTTCTATATTCAATTTTCATTTTTTGTGACAGATATTTAGATTTTTATCGATTGTGGGCGTGTTTGTTATCTAATCTCATCCATTTTTAACACACCTATGGATGGAATATGATAATTACAATATAAATATGAATACTAAATATTTCTTCATTTCAAATAGTGATCTGTGTGCAGAATATCTCAAAATATACGACCGTGAGAATGTCCACAATAGACGGACATACTCGTACATGTCCAGATCGATTCAGTTTTTGATACTGATCAAGAATATATTATTATGGTAGGATGTTGCAAATAGAATGACACACTTAGTATAAATTATGTGTCAATCATTAACAAAATATTGTATAATGTATATATACATACTCGTACATATATAAAAGTACATTGTAACAGATGTCTGTTATCTTCTTATGGCTGAAGTTGAATTACACGTAATCAATATATTTCTGAACATAACGGAACAGTTTTGATTAATCAACCGGAAAAGTACATATATGTATATAATATAAATGATATGTGTGCATACAATATATGTGCATGTAATAAGAAGAACAACGCCTCTCCCACCTTCCTTATATTTCAGATTTTGATTTTTGATTAAAAGCCTAGGAGTTACAAACACCCGCACAAGCTTGATATACCCGTTTGCCACAAGTGATGTAGGGCATAAAAATAAAAGTCCGTTTAATTTCCGTTGTGTTATTTGACGTAACTTCGTGGTCATTATAACATGTTTCAACATTTTTTGTATGACTAAAAGTTTGTATGTTTATTTTATGCAATAAATTGTAGTTTATTTTGGCGACTCCTACGGATGATCACACCAAGAAAAACATAAACAACTAATAAAAAAAAAAAAAAAAAAACTAAATGTGGCTTGGGTCATACATTGGAACCCTTTCATTTTTATAATAATTGCAAATAGTTACACATTCTGATCTCTTTAAATACCTATTAACGGATATGTTATATTTCAAGAGGTTTTTGAAACATTTATTTCACGAAGCTTCATATACATATAAGTTAATCCATCTACGATGTACAAATGCATGAATGTATGAATAATACAGATTGGTTGAACCAAAAGTATTTGTATTTAGAGACCTTTAAAAACGCAGTTGCTTATATGAAACGCTCTGTGGTGTTAGTTGTAATCGGGTGGATAAATTTAGGGCACTCTATACACTGAGGTGAATGATCTAAATATACGAAAGGTAAATTATAAGTATGTGAATTAATATATACACACTTGAACATGTGAACGTGTGTGCATTTGCAACAAGTTTATAAATGCATGTGTGGGCATACATTTTCACATATAATTAATTTTCATTTAAAGAAAGCGAAACGCACACGAATGCGTTTAATTGTAAGTGAATTAAATGAAAATATAAAAAAAGTAATTTTTGTCTTGCGCCAAGTGTTGAGTAGATAATTGGCATTTGGAAACGATTTTTTTTTTCATTATTATTAAATATCATTTGCTTTCACTTCGATTCAGATACATGATTATGTGTCGTTTAGGTTTAATAAAAATATGGATTTGTTAGGGTAACAAAAATTACAACCTTCTAATCCTAATCTTTTCTAATCTTTTAGTTAAGAGATATATTTCAAGGGATTTTCTATAAGAACATAACATAATAATAATTCGAACAGAGAAGTTTCGTCGCTTCAAATTATCAAAAGGCTTGAGTTAAACTGATCTTGTAAGCCAAGATTTTTAAGCAAAATATAGTTTGAGAGTTTCCCAATTCATGTGAAGGGACTGGAAGGAAAGTAATGAACTGATTTGGCTCATTTTGAACAACAGCACTTATGCTTTAATTATTTTCGATACTTCATCCTTTAACTTACTGGCACAGGAATATCCAAAAATAAATACTTTGATTCTAATTGAATCTATACTATAAAACGCGCAGCCTGTCTCGTGGGAGGATCATTACAACTGATAATTGAAGTAAAACTTAACTTTGCAATCTTATTAATCTAATTTAATAATTTCCAAAGGTTGATTATTTATCAATTTCACCATGATAAAAATGTTACCATTGTGTGACGTTTTGACGTTGACGGATAAGGAAAATTGTTTAGGAGTGATTGCATATTAAAATATAAAATTATTATGTTCTTATTGAAAAACCCGTTATAATATAATTTTCTGCATTTGTCAACAATTTTTATATATTTTATAATCTTAATTTCCAATTTAACAAATACTTATACGCTTTAATTATATTACGCGATAAGTTCATATAAATGAATGGTTGTAAATTTATTGGCTGCACACATGTAAAGAGAGTTTAATTTTACTGCATTAAATCAGTTTACATACAATGGTTAAATATTTTTGATTATTATGATTTAATGCAACTATAATAAACATTATCAATTGGAATTCATTTAAACATTAATTTTATATACAGACATGTGGATTTATTTATATTTTTTTATAAGAATTGAAAGATCTTGTAATCGGTTGCTGAAGTTGATTTTAAATCCGTGACCCCATAATAGTCAATACAAGGAACTAATAGTTGTTAGGAATTTGAAAAAAATCACATGTTTACATAGATTATAGATTTCATCATGAGATGGAATAAGTAGAATGTATTGGACTAGTAAAAAAGGGCGTGGATTTGAAATTTCATTTTATTTATATAAGGCATCTTCATCCATCTCTCACTTACATATGCCACAATAAACTTAGCATGTATTCTACAAAATATAGCAAACACACCACATGCGATTATAGTGATTTTTATATTATGTAATTTACAATATATATTAAAATTTTTTTTCAATACATGCATTTTTTTTGATTACATTTGACTTCTGATGTAATCAAAACATGTGAAAAATAAGTAAAACAAATAAAATATATTTGGCTTAAGCCAAATATGGGATACTCTCCACATTACGACGTGCTTACAATTATGCCCTCTTTTCAAAAAAATTTATTGCATATTGCACTGAAAACTGTAAGACTATCTGTTATCTGATTACACCATTTTTCAATTCATTTAATTAAATTATAAAAAATCTTTTAATTTAATTAAAATTAAATAAATTTTTTTTGACTATGGGCTTTTTATAGACCTACATGGATATGTCTGTGGCGACTCAGATTTTAATACTGATCAAGGATATATATACTTTATCAGGTGCATGAGGTCTCCTGATAGTTGTAAATATAACAAGCTTACTTATGTCAGCACTATAATGCGGTTAGTGTAAAAATGTAACTGTTTCATGAAATGGTTACTGAACGGGTTTAATTGTTAATACCTTATTTCAATGGATTGAATAAACAAACACAATAAATACCTTTTCCGTACACATCTGCAAGCACCACACAAGCCCTTCAGAATACAATGTTGCCAAAAAAGATATGACAATTGCATAATTTTATGAATACCCTATTTAACGTTTGTTTATCATGTTACTTTTGAAACTGAAGAATCGATTATGAAAATGTTCCCATTTTATTTATAGATTAGTGAAAATGGCTACATTGTCATTGAAGATTTTCTTACACCTGCCGAGGTTGATGTCTTGCACAATGCTGGCCGGGCGTTGTGTAATGAAGCACCACAACTAAATCGCAAAATCTTCAGTACGATCAATAATGCTGACGGGCACAGTAAAGAAATGTATTTTTTAAATTCAAGTGATAAAGTGCACTATTTCTTTGAGGAGGGTGCCGTAGATGGTAATGGTGAATTGGTAGTAGATCCTATGGTGGCATTGAATAAAGTTGGTCATGCCTTGCACGTGGAACATCCCGAATTCAATGCATTAACTTTTAGCAATCGCGTACGTGAGATATGTTGGCAGTTAAATTTCAACAAGCCCGCCGTTTGTCAGAGCATGTATATTTATAAAAATCCTAATATTGGTGGTGAAGTGATAGCTCATCAAGACTCTTGGTATTTGCATACCGAACCCAATACAGCGATTGGTTTCTGGTTTGCTCTGGAAGATGCCACATTGCAAAATGGTTGCTTGCAATTTATTAAAGGTTCTCATAAGAGTGGAGTGCACCGTCGTTATATGCGAAATCCTGATAAAAATTCTAAAGATTTATTGATTTACGATCGAGCTAGTCCAGTATATCCTCAATCCAGTTTTACACCAGTGCCAGTTAATAAAGGTGACGATAAATTAAATGGAAGCTTTCCCACTGAATTGTTATTAAATTAGAGTGTTTTTTTTAATATACAGGTTCCTGTATTATTATTCATGGTAATGTGGTTCATAAAAGTGATCATAACCGTTCGAATATGAGTCGGCATGCCTACACTTTCCATGTAATAGAAACTGAAAATAATGTTATGTATTCTGAGGATAATTGGTTGCAGACATCGCCAAATAAACCTTTTCCCATATTATTTGAAAGAAAATGTTAATGATTTTATTTTAAAGAAAGACACATTTTTTATTACAAATTTTTTATGGCTTTTGTTAATTGTAAAATGGGGGGATTAAAAATGTTCTAGCACCAATTAATTTAGAGCGGTCTTTTATTGAATACATATTTTTACAATCAATTATATATTTCTTTATGTTTGATTTATTTTCACATAAATTTGACATTGATTTAAATTTTTCGCACTAATTATAGGATGTTATATAAAAATTTAATAGGCTATGAGTATAAGCAACTCTGTTTCTTTTCTTATTGTGATGTAATGTTATCATTTTCTTTGCATATCATAGCCATATATTCAGCTGTTAAATTTTTTATCCTATTTAATTCATTCCAATTGTTGACTACATGGCTAAAGTGGCTTGTGTCCGTGGCAATTTACTTAGTGTTAAATTGAATTATGGTGATGCTCTGTGTCGAATACGCGAGTCCTTGCAGATTGAGTGGAATGAGAGATACATTACGTTATCTCAAAGTAAAGGTAGACATTTTTACTCAATTTTTCCTAATGTGACTAGAAAACCGTGGTGTGATGCTTTTGGTCTATCACCGGAAGAAATTAAACTAATTAACAGACTATTAATTGGTCATTCGTATGATGGTGTATACCTTGCTAGGATTTGCATTAGAGATTCCTCTCTATGTGATCTTTGTAATGTTGATGATAATGCTAATCATATGTTTATGGAATGCAATAAATCTTCCATTTTACATGTAAAATATAATGTATTAAGCAACTTTCATAGTCTCAAAGAGTTATTGTTATCAAAAAGCAAGGATGTATATTCACAATTGTGCCGTTTTGCTTGCGAATCGGGTATAATAAAATTAGTTTAAATTTAAAATTCTAATTAAAACAACCAATCTCAAAAAAAAAAATAAAATAAAATAAAATCAAATTATAACATTAGAAAATTATACTAAAGTCTGTTACAACCCTGGCTGCTAAGGCTGCTGTTTGGTTCTTAGTATACTACACCCTGCCAATATAAACCATATGGTTTAAGCATTCTCTCGACATCACAAAAAAAAAAAAATCATTCCAATAATAAAAAACAAATAGTACTGTGGAAATGTCTATTCTTCAGTTCTAATTAAAAAGGATGCTATGTTTACCTGGTCGCAAGGAGTGGCATAACCAAAAAAGGTGAAAAAAAATTTAGTCAATAATGGCTTCTTTGGAACATATCATTTTGCGGGTTAAACCAGCTTTAGACGCTTATCTAAGAGCGCCTACGAAACTATCGCTGCAAGAGTTGGAAAAAGAATTATCCCACTTTAATCATATACCAAATACCAACATATTAAATACGCAAGTGTTAATACCATTGATATTGAATCTTGATGAACTGAGAAAGTAAAGCATTATATATTTACGTAATGAAAATATTAATTAATTAATTAATTAATTGTTTCCGTAGTAATAATGAGAATTTGCGCACTTCTTGCTTGCAATGCATTACTTTGGTGATTTCAAATGGTTATTTAAAAGAATGTACAGCTTTGCGTACTACGCTCTTGGTAGTTTTAAAGCAAATAAAACCTGACCAAAATATGTCAAAGGCAAATAATATGTCAGAGGAAATCAAGTTAGCTGCTGTTGAATGTATGACGGTATCTCTAAAACGTTCAACAACTGATGTTTTGGAACAATTTTATACCAAAGAGTCGGACATGATATTGGGCCAAATATTATTGACTTTGGTAGAGTTGATTGAAGGAGAGAAATATAAGACCCTTGTGTGAGTACAGATTATAATATTTATTGAATATTATTTATTATACCCTACACATTATAGGAGACTCCACAGAGATGTGGAAGGTATTTAATTTTAGTTTGTTTATTTTCCTATAAAATTCGCACAGCTCTGCTTGCTTGAGATGTATAATGACTGTATTTTACGTTCACGATGAGGCAGACAAACTGGATGTAGTTTTGCGCAATCAAGTGGCGAATATTTTATTTATGTTTTTGCCCAAAATTGTAACTGTTCTATACAAAACAGCATTAGGTGACGATAAGTTAGGGGATAGAATAAAAGAGGTTTGTTAACTAAGTAGTAAAATTATAAAGTTGTGTGTGTATCACATATATGCCTCTTTAGCTATCCATTAACGCGTTGGGTTCTATATTGTGTTTAATTTTTGAGGACACTACCGAAGATAGGATTGGTACTAAACACGATGCTGATTCGTTTAATAAATTACTATCGCACACTTATGCAAAAGAGAAGAAAAATGAGAAAATCGATATAGCCGCTAGTTATCAAAGTTCTAAAACGAAGCAGAAGGAGCAATTGCAACAATTACATAGCGAAGGTCGTACTCAAAATTGGATGCAAATTTCTGCCCGGAAATTACATTTAATATTTACCCGTTTATCTGTTCTGCGCTCGCATACATCAGCAAAGTTACGGCGAAAATATGCTGAAATGTGTTGTGTGTTGATTACAAAATGTAGTTATTCCTTAAAGGATAGCTTTATTATAGTATTAAAAAATGTTATGGCTCTGACGGAAGATGAGGACGTAGATGTAAAAAAATTGTGCAGTGACTGCTTGGATCAGTTACAGCGTAAGCATTCCATAAAACAATTGTTTGACGAAAATGCTGAACTACTGTTTGAAGAATATTTAGCCAGTTTGCCACGCCTTATAAATCAATGCGATTCGAATACACAATACGCTGAATTTCTTTTCCTTAAAGGCTTCTTTAAATGCTTAACTTCCAACACATTGCTAGCATTGCTGACAATACCCCAAAATATGGAAGGATTTTTAAGATGTCTCTTAATGGCTTTAAAATTGAAAGTATCTGCAGATTTATTAAACAAAGAATATAATGCGTTTTCTTTTCCGGAGAATACATTAATGAAACTGCCCTGGCGTAGATTTCAAAATATAACTTGTGACCGTTGTATTAATCAATTGAAAGATATTTGCCAAATTTTAGGCCATACTAAGACCTTGAATCAGCTTCTGCTAGATCATATGATCGAATTATATGAACGGCAAGAGGAATACGAAGTAACAAATAATCCTGGAGCTTTCTTAATAATGCTTTGGTTAGCTACGCCACAAAATAGTCCCACGCAAACATCTTTAACAACACATTTACTAGAATTATTGTTAAATGATAAACATTGGTTTTTAACTACGGAACCAGATATTGGTACGCGACTAAAATCCGAGAAGGTAATCTATAAAGGGTGAGGGCACAACTAAACCGTGCTTTAAGCAAACCCAAAATTATTTGCCTGCTCAAGCGTGTGACACAATACTGGTCTTATTTAATAACCTTTTTTTAATCATATATAGCCAATAAAATGGATCTCAGATCATACACCGGGCCTGTGCGAATCATCTATTGAAATTCGTACTCAAGATGTTGCTGACTCGGACGACGATGATGATGGTAGTATTAGAACACAAGAGAAAATATTATAACTTAAGGAACTGAGTGGGGCGTGATTGATTTTCCCTTGCTTATCATTTCAGAGTATAATTCTAATAGAGTAACGGGTGTTGAAGCCCAAATGAATGTTCTACATACATGCATAATATTGGATGCCATTGGCTATTGTGCTCTTCATTTGGATTCTAAATTCTCTAATTATATATTTCGTTCCTTGTATAAAATACTATTAAAATTGGGTAAGTTTACAAAAACTTTTTTTACTTACTTTCAATGGCGAAACATCTCGATCCTTATCGCATGCAGCTGACAATAATGCAATGATTCATCAAGCGGCACTGTTTACTTTAAATTGTGTACAAAGAGCTTTAAAATATTCCGACTATCAACATTTCATCGAGCAACATATGGACTATATAGAATATCATTTAAACAATTTGTTGAAGAAGGTATAAAGAAATACACAACTGGAATTGTACTGAATTGTATCATTATGTTTGATTCCATCAACAGAATATAGATACCCAGGCGGCTTTAAGTATATTATCAGTTGTTGTGAAATTTAGTTCACGGCATTCGGTGTCATACTTTGAGCAAATATTTCAAACCATCTGCGAGCAGTGCACCAAAACGAATCAACAGCAATATATTACTGCTTACTTAAGATTATTTAGCAATTTTTTGCAAGAGTTTATCATATGGTCGAAAAATTTTACCCTCGTGAATTCTGTCGGGCAATCAGACGCTGTGGCAGTACAAGAAATGAATAAAGAGGACGAAACAAATATTTTACGCCATTGGCTAGAAGCCTTATTACCTATTGATGGAAATCTTGAACAAAATGATTACAAGTTAACGGCTTGTAATTCTAATTCGTGCTCGGATAATACCGCAAATGATGTGGATAATGACTCCACTGCTGAAATCACTTTGCCGCCACATATTGTCCTTGTAAAATTAATCTTACATCAGGTGTTAAAATTTATATCCTCCACTGGAAAAATGCATACAATTCTGGCTTTGGAATGCTTAATACATGGCCTGCCCCTCTTACAACACTACGATAGTATTTTTTTACCCATGGTGCATAATATATGGAAACCTTTTGTCCAGAAACTGCGCCAAGATGACGTCATAATATTGAATCGTTGTTTTAAATTATTGTTATGCTTGGCAATGTACGCCAAAGATTTTATAACAAAGCGATGTTTAGAGTAAGTGCATAAAATATTTAAAATAAATGCAATTGTTAATAATTTTTTGTTTTTCAGTGATGTAATACCATTTTTAAAATTCTTCCTTAAAAAAGCTGCAAGCAATAGCTCGAATTTGGACAATCAATCGTAAGTCTTCTAGTTAGACAAATTAAACAAAACCAATTATTATACACCCATCATCTAAAAAAATAACTATAAAGTAGGAGTAGCATCTAAGATTAATTTCTAAAATTTATTATTATTGAGTATGATAATAAACTCAGAGAATTTAAATGGACTTTTTATACCCTACACCACATGTGGTGAGAGGTTTTTAAGTTTGTGCAGATGTTTGCAACTCCAAAAGGACAAATACCACGCCCATCTTCAATTATTCCGCCTCAAACGTGATTCTTTTTTAAGTCCGATTGACTGTTCGTGTACATTTATGCATAAGGTACGGTAAGGGTTGCATTTTTAGAGATATTTCGATGTAATTTGGTACAAGGACAAGTATTGGCTAAAACGGGAATCCTTTTGGCGAAGCCAAATTTGTGCTTTGCCCTTATAATAATATTTCACAAAGTTACTCGCGCTTACTGATACAATTAAACTAATTGTAGCACAATTTAAGGAGTCATTAAATGGTCGGGCTTGAGCGACTGTAACATTTTTACTTCTTTGCTATTATATTCTGATTTCTTTAGAGGTGGGCATTAATAACGATCGAAAAACTATATAAAAAATAAATTCATATTTTTGTAGCATCATGACACAGGAATATAAGTTACAAATGGAATTATTGGAAGAGCTGCCCACAATAATTGAAAGCCTAGAAATTGATGGTAAACATTTGAGTGAAATACATGAAATTGTTTCATTGTACATAAGTACGGAACAGCCCATCAAATTACAGAATATAGCTGCATTGTACTTTACAAAACTCCGCCTCTACAATGGCCCCTTGACCTACTTAATATTGTTAAGAAAGTCGCGTTTAAAATATTATGAAGGAAATTGTTCTAGAATATTGAACGAATTCATATAATATTGTTTAATCGTTTATTATATATATAAAATAAAATATTTTCTCTGAAAATTTCATACACATTTCAAATATATAGTCCTTTCGTTTGAGGAGTTGGTTAAGAGTAAACTTATCATGGTTATTATATTTAAGGAATGAAAACATCAAATTGAATTCGAATAAAAGAAAAACAAATAAAAAACGAGGAGATATTTAATACCTTACCTATCTACGTACAAACGGTGGTTGCGGCAAGTATATGATGACGCCCTATGTATGTATTACATATCAGCTTGCAAGTCGAGTTTTAGTTTTTTTTTGTAAATTGTGTAAATGTGGGCGTGTGTGTTATATGACCACGACCATTTTGGCACATCTATTCATTATTCTATATGTTTATTAATTTTTTTTTATGTTCGTAGCTAGATTTTTGTGGCAGATAAATAGATTTTGGTCAATTTTGGGCATGGCTTTTAGCCGACTTCTGCCAATTTAAATAACGATTTGCGTGCAGTGTGTACTCAATGTCTCAAAAATTTACGATAAAGAGAATGCCAACAACAGACTGACACACGGACATACATGTCTAGATCGATTCAGTTTTTGTTGCTGATATATACTCCATATATGTAAAATTTTGTTTGTCTTTGTGTTGTAAATGATATGCCCAACTTAGTAAACATCCCCTGATGTAATAATTATATTTGGCTGAGACCAAATCATGAACACTCATTATGGAGCATTTCGAGCAGTACATACATCAATACTGTTTACTGTACTTATAAGTAATATGAAAAAAGTAAATTTCCCTTGGCTGAATTTGCGTAATTTCAAATGTTGGCGTATGAAAACTTCCAACAATATATATACTTTTGTCAATTTTGGACACATCAATTTTTGCCACCAGAAGTCACAGACACACATGGCTCAGTAATTGATGCTGATTCAGAATGTATATACTTCGTGGGGGCTTTCTAAAGTATAAGCAAAAATTGAATAAAAAAACGCAAATATGCTATTTTGTTCAATTTTTTTTTTCGATTTTTTATATTTTTTATTGGGATACATTTTTATAGTTGTAAATATATATATATATGTATATGTATGTATAGATATAAGAGAATAAATAAAGCTTAAGGTTTTCTTAATTTTTATAATTATCACAGATTCGTACTTATATAGGTAAATTTGGACAATTGCGGTTTATCAATACTCCGGGAATATCATTAAAATGATTATATATCAAATATCATGTTCCATTTTCATTGTAGTTTTTGAAGTACAATTGCTGATTTGACTTGTGGCACTTTTGGTTTAACGCCATTTTGGTCTACCGCTTGCTTGGGCTGGTACACACGCTCGTGCGGTAGATGACGTTCTGGTAACACGAGAGGTTGATGCTACCTGGGTTACCTGTGGCCTTGCAACGCGTGTAGTAGATGATACTTGAGTTGGTGGTGCTCTTAATGTACGTGAGGTAGTCGGTATTTTAGGACAACTGGCAGTAGATGGTACTTGTCCTCTGGGAACTCGTGTAGTGGACGGTACTTGAGCTCGGGAAAGTCGTGTTGTGGGGGGTACTTGTGTTCTTGAAACGCGAGTGGTGGATGGTACTTGTGGTGCTTGAGGTCTTGGAACACGTGATGTGCTCGGTTGTTTAGGTACTGATGGTCTAGGACAAGCGGCTGTGGACTGCACTTGTCGTAGTTGTGTTCTGGAAGTCTGTGAAATAGGTGCTCTTTGGGATGGTTGTGCTCTAGGTGCGCGAGAAGTAGGAGGTACTTGAGGCCGTGTTGTAATCCGACCTGGAGCAAGTGCTCTTTGAGAAGGTGCTGGTCGTGATGGGGGCGGTCTTTGGGGTGGTTGCGCTCTGGATACACGTGAAGGAGCTTGTGTTTTGGGCAGAGCTTTAGATAACTTAGGGCGTGTTGTCACAGGGCATACCACCTGTTGTCCCCTAGAAGGTACAGGTGCAGCAGGCGTTTTAAATTCACTTTCCATCGCTTCGTAGTTTGCTAACCACTCGTCAAAATCTTCTTCCTCTTCCACAGCTAAGACTTCAGGAGAAACTCCGACTGCTTCAGCTTGTTCCAAATAATTATCTTCTTCTTCGGTTAGTTTAAAGTCATATTCATCACCAAGTGGTGAAGTCGGAATGTCTTCTCCATATTCTTCCATATATTCTCTTTCGAATTGCTCTAATTGTTTTTGCATTGCATTTTCAGCTGTCGATAATTCATAAAGATTCAAGTCACCCCCTCCGGCTCCTAACTCATCTTCCAAAAATTCAAACTCTTCCAATTCTTTGGCTTGTTCTTCTTCAAGTTCCGCGTATTCCTTTTCCCACTGTTTCAGTTCTGCCATTGCCTGTATTACTTCTTCATCTTCTGGTAAAAGCGTCCCACCTTTTGGACAAACGCTCATTTGTGCTGTTGGCGGCGTCATCGTTTGAGGTCTAGTGATTTGTGTTAATGGAGCTCTATATTGGAACTTGCTAGATCCTGGAATTCGAGGTGCCGGGAATTTTGGCACATAGCTACGTGAAGTACCCGCTATTTCTTCTGGTGATGCGAATAATTGTGGTAAATTGTACTCAGGTGATGGCATTTGACTGTACGTTTGCCGACCTCTTCTAGGTTCAGAAAACATTCGATTGAAGTCGCCGTAATAGTCTTGTGTTATTGCCGTGACTTCTTCTCTATCTAGTTGTTGTTGCATTTGACCATATTCAGCCATACATTTATCCCATTTGCTCTCCATATGCATTCTTTCAGCGGCTTGATAAAAAGGCACCTGACTCCTTATCGGTTGATCACTTAATTCTTCTCCCATTTCTACATAATCCGATGTGCTCCTCTGTTGGGTAGGTCTGTTCGGTTGTAAATAAAACATACTCGAATCTTGCGGTTGAGGATACAAATCCTCAACATCTTCAGCTAGAATTGATAAATCCCGTGGAGGTGGAGTTTCATAAGTTAATGTTCCTCTGATTCTTCTTCTAGGAGCTATAGGGGCGGGTGTTACCCTTTTAGGTTTAGGTTCTGCTCTACGTCTAACTAATCGACGTGGTGGATTTATGGGTGGGGTACCAAATATCAATTTTCTCTTACGTTTCTGCGCCTTTGCGTAAGAAGCTGGTGAAAGAGACAATTCCTTTTCTAATTCAAGAACTCGTTCACCAATAATGTAATCAGTTTGTGGCACATATTCATAGGTTTCTGCAGGAGTAACGCCCTGTGCTGCTTCTAAGGCCATAAATTCATCAATATCTTTATCTGGAATAACGGGGACGTGTTCTGGAGAGTACGTTAGTCTACGTTTGAGTGATCCTGGAGTTTCAATAATCGGAGTGTAACGTCTTAAACCCCCTCGTGGATGCACGCGCTTTTTAGGAGCACGCAAAATTTCATCGTGTAGTGCTGCAATTTCTCGATTTAGTTGCGCAGCTTCCGCCACACATTCCTTAACTGGTGTTTCATAATCTTCATGAAATTCAGGAGCTGTTTGATCTTCTAAAAGTTCCTGCTCAAAAGTCATTGTTATTGGTGCTGTATCATGAGGTGGCGTATCAGCTAATTCGATAGGGCAATGTGGTACATAAAACACTTCCGGACTGGTTGGAATTCGTACAGGACTTGGTTCTCGTGCAGCAGCTGCGGCTACTGCTTGTCTTTCGCGTATAGCTTTGAACCTTTCCTGAGGTCCTGGAGGCGTTTGTATAATGAACTCAGCATCACTAGGCATTTGTTGTGGTTGTGCCAACTGTCGCATTCTTTCTTCTCGTTGCCTTAGGTTGATGAGTTGTTGTGCAGCTGCCTGTTGTCGTCCGGTCAATGCCTGTCTAGGTGTGGCTTGACCTCTAAGTGATGCCGCTCTAGCAATAAGTGATTCAAATGTAGGTGGTTCCCGTGGAGGTGGAGGGGGCGGTGTAGGTAGCTTTTGCGTAGCAGGCTGAGTTGGTTGACCTGGAGATACACTAGGTTTACGCTTGGGCTTGATACCAGCAAGTTGACGAGCGTGCATTACAGCCTCTACATGACCAGGTGGAAAAGGTGGTGGTTCTGTAGGACATGGAGATCGTGCACCTCCCTTCTTTTTAACTAGAGGTCGTTTAGGCGGCATACCAGATTTTTTTGTTGGTGCTTTCTTAACTGGTGGTTTGGTAGTTTTTGTAGCAGGTGGTTTTCCCGCTGGTCGAGGTGGACCGCCCGGTCTTCTAGAAATAGGAACTCTACCACCCGGCTTTTGTGGAGGTTGTGGCGGACGCATTGCGGCCTCTTTCGCAGCTTGTTGTTGTTGCAATTCGTGTATCGCCCTTGCTCGCCTAACAAATGCAGCGCGATCCTTGGGATCTTTTGGAGGTGGTGGTACAACAATCGGGGGAGTCTTAAGTCTCGGCTGTGGACACACCGGAGGAGCTAAAGTTCCAGGCAAGGGAGTTGTTGGTGCTGCTTCTACCAAAGGTTCTTGAGTTCGTGGTGGAGATTCCACAAATATAGTGGGTAATGAATAATCTAACGATCTTGCTGTTGGCTGGGACCGTGGCGGTGGTGTATATGAATATGTTGGGATACTATAGTCTAAAAGATCTTCTTCTTGTAAGTCTGGAGGGCAAACATATTGCTGTCTTGTTATAAATGGAGTAGTTTCCTCTTCTGCAGAGCTTAGAGGCCGCACACGGGATGTAGGACTTGGAGCGCGCAAAAATCCTTGCTCTTTTTGAACTCTTTCCTGAATGCTACCAAGAATTGAAGCAATGGGGGTATGTCGAGGTGGTGTTGCCGCAAATTCTGGAAAACTATAATCTAAGAGATCTTCTTCTGGTAAGTCTTTGGGTAAAGGCAATTGCTTTGTTATAAATGGAGTATCGGCTCCTATTAACGGACTTGGAGGACGTTCACGACGTGAAGGGCTTGGAGCACGTAACAATTGCTCCTGTTGAGCTCGCTGCTGTAACTTACTGAGTACATTCATTGGCGTTCGCGGAGAGGGACAAATCTGTACATCTTGACTAATATCCATAAAGCTGGGTTCTTCCATTGTTTCAAGTTGGCCGACATCTTCAAGGCCTTCTAATTCAAATGGAGGAATATTGGGACGATCCGGACTTTGGAGAGAAAGTGGTTCATAGTCGACCTGAACTTCTGGCATTGTAAACGGTGAAGGGCATGGAGTTGGAGGACGCTGCTCAATAATTTGTCTATATCTTGAACGTGGTGATATATGGGGATACTGTGTTGTTGGAGGTACAGGGGATCGTTGTCGAATTAATTCATACCTCTTTTCTAGCGGAACACTTAATTTTAGACTCTCTAAATATGCCTCTGCCTCAGCACTTGGTTTGACTTTCCGCCTCTTTATGCCTTTTGCTCTTGCTTTTTCCATTCTGTCTTGTATTTTTTCATATTCCGACAGTGCAGCAAAACGTTCGGCTTCTGCTTTTTCAGCTGCGAGTCGTGCTGCTACTGCTTTGTTAAGTTCGGGCCTAGTACTTTTCAAGCCTGCTAATTTTCTAGCTCTAGCAACTGCTTCGCAGTGTTGAGGGGATATGGGCGGTGGATGATCATATTCCCCAGGTACAGGAGGTGGCGGACGTGGCTTCTTCTTAACACCTAAAGCTTTTCTTCTTGAAGCAACTTGTGCACCCCGAGATGGCGCGCCCCGTGGAAGTGGTCGTGCTGCGGGGCCTTTTTTTTCCCACCTTGAAATAGGTTGTCTACCTTTCTTTTTAGGTGGTTCTACAGTTGGAATCCCAGCTGCAGCGGCTTCTGCTTGTTGTCTCATTTGTAATTTATGAATCGCTTTTGCTCGCTCTACGAAAGCTTTTCGATCTTTTGGATCTTTTGGGGGTTTCGGTATTATTATGGGGGACGGAGGGCGAGGTTTAGGGGTAGGTGGTTTTTGAGGACATGTTGGAGGAGGAGGAGGCGGAGTTGGTGGTAATAATGTTGAAGGAGAGCCAATGAACATCTCAGGCAAAGATGAGTCCAGATCATAGGATGCGACCTGTGTTACAGGCGATGGTCTTTGTACACGTGGCGGTGTAGGTGGAGTTTGAGGTAACGTTGGACAAGTATAACCAAATAAATCGTCTTGAGGAGCCACTTGAGGAAGAGGAAGCGGAGGTGGTGTCGGCCTTATATCAATTAGCATGGCAGTTGGTACTTCTGGACGTCCCTCTGGCCGTTTACCTTCCATAACTTCTCTTCGGATTCTCTCAATTATATCTGCTGGTCTTGGTCTTTCCTCTATATAATCTAGGGTAACATCTAAAAATGGTGGCTCCTCAATAGCGCCTAAATCTTCTTCTGCCTGAATATCTCTAGCAGACACATGTCTGTTCTGGTTTATTTGATAATTAATGTTACCATTTGGATCAGTTGTAGTCACAACCTGCGTAACAACCTGCTGAAGCTTACCATCTACCATTTGTGACGTTTCAACCACTTGTTCTTTTACTGTGTCCACTCCACTTGATGTTATTTGAGTTGTTTTCTTTTGAACACGTCCAGTAGTTGGACTAGTTAATGTTAGAGGACTGTAACGAACGTCTGGTTCTGTAATTGGACTAGGGGGAGGCGATGGTGTTCTTGGTGCAGCATGTCGTTCTACTATTTGTCTGTATCTCTCTCGTGGATCGATGCGCACTTCCTCCAAAACAGCTGGAGCAGCAGGACATGAAACTTCTTCTATTTGTTCCTCCACTTCTTGAGGAGGAACTTCAGGAGTATGTATTGGTGTTTCACCTTCAAGACTTTCATAATATTGTTCCAGTTCTTCAAATTCACCTAAAGTACCTTCTTCTACCATTTCGCTATCATATATATCAGTTGGACAAGGCCCTTGCGGCTCCTCTGCTTGTTCCATCATTTGCTCCATTTGTAGATATACGTCTAATTCATCTTCTTCAGCTTCTTCTTGAATTGATGATGCTGCTGTATCAAACTCACTTTCTAGTTGGTCAATTAGAGCATCATATTCTGTTTGATACGCGTCCGCCTCAACGTCTACTTCAACTTCTTCAGCTTCTATTTCTCTCATTTCACGTTCATAATCTTCCTCTAAATCTGCATATTCTTTCTCCCATTTTTCAAATTCTGCTAAAGCGTCATCAACATCATCTCCCATAGGCTCCGGTTCTACAGGACATTCTGTTATAGTTTGCACTGGTGAACGAGGCCTAGCCTGTAGAATGTTTCCAAGATCGACTGGGGGTAAATATTCAACGGATGTCACAATAGGTGCTTGTGGTCTTTCGGGAGAAGGAGGGAATTCTACTATTGGTTGACCTTCTTGTACTTCACATTCAAGCATTTCAAGTTCTTCGTCTTCAAGTAAGGATTCCATTACTTCCAATTTTCTTGATCCTTTTTTTCTAGTACCAGCAAATACACGAGGATATCTTTTGCGCCATATTTGAGATTGTGGGTGTTTTGCTTTTCTAACAGCTGGTTGCCATTTAGGTCTTGGCGGTGGACACGTAGGAGATGTATCGTATACTAACTTTCTTCTAGCTAACTGCTCTGGAGAAAGTACCTGTTGCTGCGTTGAGAGTGGAATGGTACGTACTCGGGTTGGTGCTGGTGGGCATACACGCGGCGGTGAAGGAGCTCTCACTGGTGTTACCATGCGGGGTGGTGAAGGAACTCTCACTGGTGACACTCTGGGTGGTGGTGAATATTGAGGTGTAGTAGCTCTTATTCCTTCTAATTTACCGAGAACAGTAGGAGAAACGTCAATCCTCTTTCGCCTTCCAACAGGAATTTTTCTTACACGTTGCATTCTTTCTTGTATTTTTTGATACTCTGGGAGAGCAGCAAAACGTTCAGCTTCAGCTTTTTCAGCAGCAATCCGTGCTGCTACTTCTTTGTTAAGTTCGGGTCTGGTACTTCTTAAGCCTGCTAATTTCCTAGCTCTAGCAACTGCTTCGCAGTGTTGAGGGGATATGGGCGGTGGATGATCATATTCCCCAGGTACAGGAGGTGGCGGACGTGGCTTCTTTTTAACACCTAGGCCTTTTCTTTTTGAAGCAACTTGTGCACCCCGAGATGGCCCGCCTCGTGGAAGTGGTCGTGCTGCGGGGCCTTTTTTTTCCCACCTTGAAATAGGTTGCCTACCTTTCTTTTTTGGTGGTTCTGCAGTTGGAATCCCAGCTGCAGCGGCTTCTGCTTGTTGTCTCATTTGTAATTTATGAATCGCTTTTGCTCGCTCTACGAAAGCTTTTCGATCTTTTGGATCTTTTGGTGGTTTTGGTATTATAATTGGGGATGGTTGTCGGGGTTGAGGTGGGCAAACTTCTGGCGGTGGCCTCACTGGACTGGGTACCCGCCGTGGTGATGGAGTTCGTGGTGAAGGTGTAGGCTGCGGTGGTTCACCAAATATTGTAGGCAATGATGTATCTAGCCTTGGTCTCGACGGTGGTGTTACTGGTGGTGAAGCCAATAATATAGATTCATCTACATCGCATATATCTTCTTCCGTTAAATCTTCCGGTAAAGGTTGCAATGGAGGAGATGGTACCGCACTTTTCCGATCTGCCTCTTCTTGCATTCTCTGTAATACCTGCGCACGTATTCTGTTTAAGATATCTGCTGGTTTTGGTGGTGGCGTTATCGGTTCATCCATAGGTACACTCAATAAGTCAGGTTGTTCTTCATACTCCAGAAAATCTACGTCGACTGGACAACTTTCAGCCAAATCTTCAATTCTCCTTGCTTGGGGTCTTGGCGGTCCTTCTATATCAATTAGTTGTTCTCTACTAAAAGGGGTGATTTTTCGCTGGCCTGTAGGACTCATTAAAACTAATGGCTCGTATTCTACATCTACCGCCGATGCTTCTTCTACAATTCTATTTCCATATTCTTCTGCCGCTGCTGCTGAAATTCGGGCCCGTTCCTGAGCTTCTTTTATCATTCTAAATCTATCACCAACACTAGCAGTTGGCATGTAGGGTTCCAATAAATTATCTGAAACAGAAACTTCTTCTGGGGGCGTTACAAACTCTTGTATTTCCTCCTGATAGTATTGTGCTACCCAATCCGGAACACTAGAATATTTCGGCTGAAATGTAGGAACTTCAGGCAAGCATACTTGATCCCCTTGTATTTCTCCAATAGAGGCCTGTATTGCAGCTTTTTCTAACACCATTTGTGCTGCAGCAACATCCTCTGCCGCAATTGCTGCTTCCGCTTGGGCTTCAGCTGCTTCGAATTCATCCAAATCTTCAATTTCTCTTTCAACACATTCAAATTCTTGCAATTCTTCATCATAGGCCTGAGAACTTTCAGTATATTCTCTAATTGGTGACATAACATGAAGGGGTCTAGATCCTTTTTTTCCAGTGCCCCTATACGTTCTAAACCTTTTGCGATATAAATCAGATCTTGGACATTTATATGTTCTTTGTGCTGGAGTCCATCTTGTGTCTATAATACTATCTCTAAGTTGTTGGGCCCATCTTATTGCTGGCTCGGCTGACGTTCGTCGTTCTTCTGCTAAACGTTCACGTTCAAGCTCACGCTCTTGACTAGGTAGTACAATACGACCCCGTTTTCTCGGTGGTTGCACTTCTTGAGCTGGAGCTGCTTGAGGAGCAGCAACCCTTTGGGGTGAAGGTTGTTTTTCAACACGAGGAATTTCTTCAGTTTGAATTGGACAAGGCATGTTGGATCTTATAGCTGCCAAAGCTCCAAGAGTAGTTGGCGAAATTTGTGATACTTTTCGTTTTCTAGGTGGTACTGTCCTTAAACGGGACATTCTGTCTTGTAGTTTTTCATACTCCGACAATGCAGCAAAACGTTCGGCTTCTGCTTTTTCAGCTGCGAGTCGTGCTGCTACTGCTTTGTTAAGTTCAGGCCTAGTACTTTTCAATCCTGCCAACTTTCTAGCTCTAGCAACTGCTTCGCAATGTTGAGGGGACATGGGCGGTGGATGATCATATTCCCCAGGTACAGGGGGTGGCGGACGTGGCTTCTTCTTAACACCTAAGCCTTTTCTTTTTGAAGCAACTTGTGCACCCCGAGATGGCGCGCCTCGTGGAAGCGGTCGTGCTGCGGGGCCTTTTTTTTCCCACCTTGAAATAGGTTGTCTACCTTTCTTTTTAGGTGGTTCTACAGTTGGAATCCCAGCTGCAGCGGCTTCTGCTTGTTGTCTCATTTGTAATTTATGAATCGCTTTTGCTCGCTCTATGAAAGCTTTTCGATCTTTTGGATCTTTTGGTGGTTTCGGTATTACGATTGGAGATGGTGGCCTTGGTTGTGGACAACTTGGTGTTCTAGCTGGACTTGGTGCGCGTGGAGGTGAGGGTGCACGGGGAGGTGACGGCGGTGGCGGTGTTTCAGCAAATATTTTAGGAAGAGACGAATCCAATGAAATTTCTTGATCCTGCTGCAACGCTCTTTGTGGACTTCCATCTTCCATTAGAGGGCAAGGTATACTTGACAGGTCTTCTTCGTCAAAGTCAGTTGGAAATTGAGGTAAGTATGGGACTGCAGGAGTAGCTGCTGGAGGAGACACATTTATTGAGACGCTTAGTTTTTCTCGAACTTGTCGCCTTATTCTTTCAATAATTTCACCGGGAGTTGGTACTGTGTTGTCTATTGGAGATGGAATATCTTCTTCAAATTCTTGAAAATCTGGTGGTGCAATACCTGCCAAGTCTTCTTCATCTGCTTCACCAGTCCCTTCCTGTACGTGACACGTTACATTTCCGAATTCATCAGTTTTTGTTGTAATTGTTCTAACATCTGTACGAATTTCTCCGTCTTGAAACGTTGACGATTCCACAACAGTTTGTTTAGTCGTTTCCTGACCTCCATGCGGACCAATTGTATATAATGTTCTTTCCCGCTGAACTTCATCTCTTTTCGGAGAGCGAGGAGGGCTGCGCCATCGTATGGGACTGACAGGAGGGGGAGGAGTTCGTAAGTCTTCTGTGTGAAAACTTGGACATGTTTGTGACTGTTGCCGCTGTGCCGCTAAATCTTTCATATATTGTAATTTTCTCAATTTCTCAGCTGGCCTTAGTGGTGAAAATTCCATCAAATCGGTTTCGCCCTCTTCTTCTGATATAGTTCTTTGTTCAATATCCGGCTCTGCTAAACTATGCCTAATTGCTTCCAATTTTCCCAACGTATCCAAAGTGGGACGTGGACACGGTGGAGCGTGCCCTTCACGCCTTAAACGTTCCATTCTACTCCTAAACCGCTCTGGCCCCGGTAAAGCTTCCTCTGCTGCTAGCTCTTCCTCTCGCGCCTTTCTTTTAGCTTCTATTGCAGCCAATTTGGCAGCTTTTTTAGCAGCGATTCGTGCGTGAAGTTCTGGATTTAATTGTAGAGTTGTACTTTTTAAACCAGCTATTTGGCGCGCTCGTGCAACTGCAGCACAGTGGCTTGGTGAAATTTCGGCAGAATATCCCGGAGGATATTCTTTTGGCGGTGGAGGTTTTTTCTTCTTAAGTTTTCGTTTCAGTGGTGCCCGAGCTTTCGGAATGGAAGACTTAATTTCACGTTTTTTCGATTTAGCATCTGCAGGAGGAGGAGGTGGGGCTTTAGCTGCTTCACGTTGCTGCAACTTATAAATGGCTTTAGCTCGTTCAACAAAAGCTTTTCTATCCTTAGCACTTTTTGGAGGTGGTGGTACTATTATAGGACTCTCAGGTTTCGGACATGGCGGTACTTCTTGAGGTGGTGGTGCACAAACAATATTTTCTACACGTGGGGGTGAAGGCAATCGTTGTTGTTGTGGTGGGGATGGAGTAGTACTTTCGAACATATTTGGTAACGATGAGTCGAGATTAGCACATACAGCACCTTCTTCATCCGTGGTTTCACTTTCTTTAGGTGATCTAGCAAAAATATTTTTGACCGTATCAACAACTGTTCCCACAACTGAAGCCAAAAATCCCGGCCTTGTTGTTTCTTCGGATGGTTCAACCATTTGCTCTTCATCCAACATTTGTATATCTTCAAGATCTACTTCAGTACCCGACATAGATAAATCTATCATTTCCCCCGCAGAAGTGTCTTCTATGCATGGCTCTTCAAATGAAATGTCTTCCCCGGTAAGTTCAGGCTGGGATATATCTCCTAGATCTTCATCAAACTCACCAGTAAAATCGTAGTTCTCTAAATCAAAGAGGGGCATTTGAACACCTTCTATTAGAGTAGGGCGAATAGGTGTCATTTCAACTCCTACATCTTCTAAAGAAACTTGTTGGGGGGGACATACTTCTGGTGCATATGAAATTGGCATTGGCTCTTCTGGACCTTCTGCCAAGCTCCAATCTACACTTGTTGATAGTTCGTGTAACTGCTGTTCTACTGCGCTCATTGGACATTCTTCTTCAATCGAAGCGATAGCCTGTGCTTCAGCTTCTTCCATTCGTCTCTGTATACTTTCTTGTCTATGTTTAAAATCAGCATATTTTAAGTAGGTAGGAACTGATTCGTCCAGTACGGGTGGCTCAAATTCTGATGTAGATAACGTTGCCATCTGTTGTTGTTCGTCTATGGCAGCCTGTTCAGAAGGACTTAATAACATCTGCATAAGTTTTCCCGTTTGTAGAGGTGGACAAACAGAAGGGTCAATGGAACGGCGGGTTGGAGTTTCACCTTCGATATGCTCAAACATTTGTTCAAGTTCCTCAAATTCGTCTAATGCTTCTTCCTCTGTAGGCGGACTGAAAGGTTTCGCTGGAGAAGCATAGAGAGCTTGAGCTTGTTGTCTTATTCTATCCCATTCCGATACAACTTCAGCACTGGGTTTCGCTCGCGGTATAGCTCCTTTTGATGGCTCGCGGTATAGCTCCGTTGATGGTAGGTTGACTTCTTGCGGAGGTAATCTTTGAGGTGATTGCATCGGTTCCATTTCTTGTTGCAATTGTTCATAAACTTGAGGACATGGCTCTTGTTCCATCATTTCTTCCATTTGTAGAAATTCGTCCATTTCTTCAACTTCACCCTCCTCTTCTAAAATCGACTCGGTTGTTGGTGCAGCTGATATATCAAATTCTCTTTCAAATTCATCAATTAATGCATCATATTCTCTTTGATACGCTTCCCCCTCATCAACTATTTCTTCTGCTTCTTCAGCTTCTATTTCTCTCATTTCACGTTCATAATCTTCATCCAAATCTGCAAATTCTTTCTCCCATTTGTCAAGATCTGCTAAAACATCACCAAATTCATCTGTTGGTTGCTGTACCTCTGCAGGACATTCTGTTATGGTTTGTATGGGTGAACGTGGTCTAGTCTGTAAATAACTTGTCATATCGATTGGAGATAATTCTGTAACCGAAATGATTTGTGGTCTTTCAGGAAGGGGGCATATCTCTGGCACTCTTGGAGGCGATGGCATTCTCGGAGGAGATTGCATTCTTTCTTGCATGATTTCTACAGGAGATCTTTGAGGACATGTTATCATTTCTGCTGGTGGAACCTCTTCAAGCATTTCAAGTTCTTCTTCTTCAGCTAAAGGGTCCATTACATCTAGTCTTCTTGATCCTTTTTTTCTAGTACCAGCAAACACTCGAGGAAATTGTTTGCGCCATAATCGAGATTTTGGGTGCTTCATTTTTCTAACAGATGGTTGCCATTTTCGTAATTGTGGCAATGAAGGGGGAAGAACTGGTGGTGGCGGGCATGCGGGAGATGCGTCATATTTTAACTGCCGTCTAGGTCTCCGTAAAGCTAATTTTTCTGGTAAAATGTAGTCCGGAGGTGCTGGTGGAGGAGCTTCAGAGGGTTTCAAAAAGGGTGCTAGAGGAGACATTTCTTCTGGTATATCATATTCCTGTAAGGCAGGTGCGACGGGTGCTGGGCATATCGACGGTTGCGCTGGTACCGCAACTTCAGGTTGCGGCATAGTAGCCCTGATTCCTTCCAACATACCAAGAACGCTAGGAGAAAGGTCAAGCTTTCTTCGTACTTTCGTTGGCATTTTTCTTACACGTGCCATTCTTTCCTGTATTTTTTCATACTCTGGGAGAGCAGCGAAACGTTCAGCTTCGGCTTTTTCAGCTGCGATTCTAGCAGCTACCGCCGGATTAAGTTCGGGTCTTCTACTTCTCAGTCCCGCCAACTTCCTAGCCCTGGCAACAGCTTCACAATGTTTCGGTGATAACGGCGGTGTTTTATCATATTCCCCTGGTTGAGGTGGCAACGGTTTAGGCTTTTTCTTTGGAACTATTCTTTTACTTCGTGTTGCAGGCTGACTTCGAGTACCTTTAGATGGAGGAGCCTGAGCTTGTGATGTTTGTCCCCGAGTAGCCTGTCTCCTAGGGGCTTGAGCTTGGGGAGCCGGACATTTAGAAGCAGGTCGAGGAGGCCGCCCTCCAGGCCATCTTGAAATAGGCTGCCTACCCTTTGCCTGTGGCAGCACGACCGGCCCTGTCTGAGTTGGTGGTGGAGCTGTAAAAAGTTTACCTTCTCTGCGCTGTTTCTCATGAATCGCTTTTGCTCTTGCTATATAAGCTTTACGATCCTTTGGATCCTTCGGAGGTGGTGGTATAACTAGGGGCGAAGGAGCTTTAGGTGGTGGTGGACAAACTTGTAGCGTGGTTTGTTGCTGCGGTTGCTGGGGTTGCTGCGATTGCGCTTCCTGTACTGCCTCAAGCATTGACGACATATCCGCTTGGCCTCTTTGTGGTGGTGAACCATATCGAAAAGAAATCTCTTCAAACGATGCATCCGCTGGAATGTCTTCAAAAAATGGTTGCGCAATATCCTCTAGCTGCTCACCCGGTAACTCATACGCATCTAGAAAATTGTTTTTACATATTTATTTTTGCTTTCAATAATGTTTTCATATCATACTTGAAAAATTTTGTATTTGTTGAATTTGGAATTCATCATCGCGCCTTAAAAATTCCGGTGTTATCAGATGAAAATTCTTTTCAGCTTGTACTCTGCGCCGTGGTGACGTAGGTGGGTACGGCGTAACGGGTCTGCCTTGACTACAGATTATAAAAAAATTGTTATTGACAATGAAATGGCATAGAATAGAGCATATATTACCCTTGAGCTCGATCTGGAGATGGACACCTTAATCGGCTAAAGTATAAATTTTTTTTAATAACATTTCCAATTCATTTGGAACATTAAGTCCTTTACCTCATTTTGAGTTAGAAGCTCCTCTTAAATTATAATCCCCTCTCATTAAGACTACCCTGGCAATTGCAATTTCGATCTCAAATAACTTCGCGCACAATCCCAATTCAAACAAGTAGAGTTGCGAACATTGGTCAATGGTCGAACGGTTAAATAAAAATTTTTTAAAATGGACCACTTTCTTAGGTATTGATAAACCTTTTAAATATGTGCCAAAAACTGCGAATTTTTAAAATTTTAACGAAACTTAATTTAACCGTAAATTTTGAAGAAATATTCCGAAATATTTTAATTAATTTTTAGAACTGAAATTTTGAAATTTTGATGTGAAAATTTTCAATTTTTGATGGAAATGTTATGGATTGTTTAGATATATTAGGAAATTTAGAAATTGTTGTAAGGTGCGTGAGTCAATAAAATTTCATGCATGAGTTATACGCAATTTATTCCAAAACTTTGAATATAAATCGTTATTACGAATGAATCGCAAAGGGGCACAAACTTCTGTTTTGGACCCACCTTGATATTTGAAATCGCAAATATTAATATTTTGCATAATATTGGGACATTGCTATATAAAAGTGACATTGGGGATCTGCAGCAGTATCAGTATATAATTATTGTACAAGTAAAAGAATTGTATAAAAATTCAAGTCACAATTGTAATATATTCGCATGTCTAATTTAAAACTACGCTTTTATTATTAAAAAAATTATATATAAATTACGTTTACATTTTATATTAGTTTCTTAAGGGTTTTTGTTTGTAGAAAGCTTTCGTGTTCTCTTATGTGTTAATCAAGAAGAGTTCAAGGATGTTGCATCCAATTATTATATATTGTATTTTATTAGTTGGTGTTTATAGTGAACAATTAGTATACATCGGCCGAGTTGATTGTGTACGTCTTTATTCTAATTATGTTATCCTTGTACAATGGTACAATAGTTGGAGAGCACAACTCTCTTATAAACAACTACGTCAACAAACTCATTAGAGTGTTTGCGTAGGCCATAGGTTTAACATCTGGATGAGGCTGCAAAGCGAAATATAAAAAAAAAAAACATATGTTTTACTAAGTTTACAATTATTTTTTTAAAGTTATAAAATAGTCATTGAGAGATATTTTCCCCAGCCTAGGTTAAATTTAGTCAATTTTACTTGAATCTTTTTTTCAAATATTGCTCACTTTCTTTTTCGTTGCGTCTCTGCATTCATTTTTATACCCTCCACATAAGATAAGGACGTCATCCTGCATTTGCAACACCCCGAAGGAGGCGTTACAAAGTTCATTTATTCTTAATTATCATCAAATATTGAGTCGATTTAAACATGTATGCCGTATGTCTGTCTGTTGGTGGTATTCTCTCAGTCATAAATTTTGAAATATTGAGCTGCACTAATGCTTCTAGTTTCTACACTCGCATCAATATTTAAATTGGGTAAAATAAGTCAAAAGTCACGCCCACAATTAACAACAATTAACCTATGATGTTAAAATTTTATACATATTTATGGATGTGTCAATAAAAACGCGTGGGTAGATAACAGATACGTCCACAATTTATGAAAATACCATTTTCGGCATAAAACTCAAACTCATATATAATAATTAAGGGCGTTAAAGGACGTTATTATGTACCTGCCACACCCTCCTTTGTATGTAGATGTGGATGGTATTTCAAATTTGGCCTAAACCAAATTTAATTAATAGAGAATTTCCCAATTTTGTCTACTTACCACAGCTTCAAAGGATTTAAAATTCGGTTTTAAATCATTGCCCTTAATTGTAATAAACGCACCCATATTGCCCATAGTATCGCTGTAAATATATAAAATATTATATATTAATATAGATTCTTTGTCATACATTTTGGGTTTGCCTAATTAGCAGTGAATACGTTACATATCAGTTTTACAAATATTTGAATAATATTTTATGGAGCAATTGTAATGTCTTTACTAAATTGAATTGAAAAGATTGAAAAGAAAACATCCGCATTTGGTTGAGGTTATTATTTTTAATTTTAAATCAACTTAAGGTTGAGATTGGCGGCAAATGTATTTCACATTACCCAAAAAATTTTGTAAACTGTGGAAGGTGGCACCAAAGATCTTACACAGTTTACATATTCTACAAATCAACATCTATCTGAGGTATTAAGGTATGAGGTATGAACTTATTAGCCTAATTGGATTTAACTTACTTATTACTAATATTTGAAGAAGCATATAATTATGTAAAGCAGTATTTTAAAAGGACTAACCAGTAATTTGGTGCCGAGAATACCGTTATGCATTTGTTGTTATGCGTAACTTCATATCCCATGTCTTTCACCTCGTGACTGCGTACAATGTATTCCAGATCGTTGTGCTTACAGAACGCTTCTGTAATGTCGGGTCCAAATTGTATGCCAACACCGCGCTTCGAGGGTCCACAACCATTCCAAATTTGCGGATCCGACCACAGCAATTCACACATTAGACCCTCTTCAGGCGGCTGACAATTACGCTCGATTCGTCGTAAATCATCCAATGTTACATTTTTAGCGGAAAAGAGGCCTCCATGCATAACAAGAACTTTTTTATTGATACAATGACACAGTGGTAGCCAATTGAAGACTTGAGTAAACATATCGGCCATTGTACTTGTATATTTAGCGGTAACTTCACCAGTGAAACCATACATTTGATTCATGTTTATACTCTCATGATTACCTATAATTAGAAATTGTTGAAATTGGTTCCGATTCAGTTGTAATTTTATTTACTTACCCCGTGATAAGTAAAAATGATTTGGATAAAGTAACTTAAAGCCAAATAAGGTAAATATACATTCTACGGAAAAGGACCCTCTATCCACAAAATCCCCATTAAACAGATATGGATTGGTGGGTGAAGGGAGGCCATTTATATTAAATATATTCATTAGATCATAAAACTGACCATGAATGTCACCGCATATGGTGAATTTAGAATCATCAGTTACATTAATATCTACTAAAGATGGCTGAGAACGCATGTAAGCATCAATATCGCATAGGATCTATTTAGTGATTAAAAAAAAAAAAAGTAATTGTATAATGAATCTTCTAAATAATTTGGGTTAATTAATTTTTACCTTGTAAGCATATTTACGGTGTAATTTCTTTTGCTGCTTATAATGTTCTAAGAGATCCAGCATAAACTTCAGAGTAACTTTACCATCTTCTAAAGCGGGTCCATTATAATCATCTTCAATAGCTGTAAATATTAATAATTATTAATGATAACTGAACGCGTTACATAAGTAACTGTACGGAAGAGGTATATGGCACATGCACCATTCAAATGCTTTAATAGGACTAATTGCATTTAAATCATAAGTTACAAATGAGTCTTGTCCGATAACAGGTATGTGTATAATTGAGAATAAATATTATTTGGCCCAGTATAGGAATTCTTAGTTGATTCGTAATACATACTATATCATGTTAAGAAGGCGCCATTATATACTAGCCACATTCTCAATTATCCAAATAGGTGGAAAGGTTATTTTAGATTTGGTCCATACCATATTTAGTTTGAATTTTTTTTCAACTTACTAATATTCTCCAAATCTCTAAACATTTCTGCTAATGTCTTTTCTGGCTTATCGACAGCAATGGCTCTTTCAAAAGCACGCATTTTTACAATCTTATTACATTCTGTAAATTTCATTTTCGCATCTTTGTCATTCGGGCGACATTTAGAAACCTGCAAAATAATATTAATAGTAATTAAGCGCCATACATATCATAAATTATATAAAGCGTACATATTCAAAGTCTGATAATGCTTGCTTAAATTTCCCCAGAGACATGTGAGCTGCTGCACGCCGATAATAACCTTTCAAATATGATGGATCAGCTTTTACGGCCAATACACCGTCTTGTAAAGCAAAACCGAAACTTTCTTGCCTAAGATGCGCAAGCGATCGATTAGCGTAATATATTGCATTGCTTGGTAGTAACTCAATTGCTTTGGTGTACATTTCAATTGCTTTCGTAAAATCCTTAGCTGAAAGTATGATGAAAAGAAGAAATACTTTAGTGAGACCTCTAGCGAAATTATAATACATGGTGCCAGTGTGCTTTATCTATTAATACGTAAGAGGTTATGCTTATTATTATTTGGCACACTTGCGCCCATTACTTATTCTAACTCTAGAACACACTCTTGTAGACTTACATTTAAGGTATTCATTACCCTCGTTTTTACATTTTTCCGCTAAAGCTACATTTGTTTCAGAATTTTCATTAGAGCGTTCAGTTCCATCAGTTATATGTGTTGAATCATCCTTTGACGTAATGTTCAATGTACCATCACTTTCAGTGGTGCTCTTTTGTTGGTCTTCATTGTTATTTTGTTCCATATTCAGATGAAGTACTTCCGACATACCAAAGTGTAGAAAATTCTTTCAATTCAGAAATTTTATATGTAAAAGACGAAATTAAAAAAAGGATTTTGTATTTATAGGTTTTCACTAATTAAGCACATGTGCCCGTATATCACCCGCACAACATATCCTATGACTGCACAAGTTATTTAAATTCAATTTCAATTCAATGGGAAGAGCTGTGTTAACACTTTTTAACTATTTTAAATATAATAAAGCAATAAATCTGCGTCTAATCCTCTTGTCCAGAAATAAAAATCGGTTCACGTTTTTATCAACTGTTTTTTTTTTTAATTAAGTAGATTTTTGATAAAGATAGTATTTTATTATACATGCTTCACAACAATTATCATTAAATATTTAAATTTTTACCTTGTTTAAATAGTTTTTTAATTGAAAAATAAGGAATAATTTAGGCTCGCTCCAATGAAATATACTATAAAAGTAAAAGATTTTGATACAAGAAAATACTGCTAAAAAAGATTATACATAATGCAGTTGAAAAATATTGGCTGTTGTGGAACAAATTCAGGGTTGAAAATTTTAGTATTGTTTATAAAAATAATAATTGCAAATTGTTTAAAAAAAATTTCAAATATAGTTATTATAGAAAAATATTTCAAAGTTATGTGTGATGATTTATAATATTTCCATTTTATAAATAAATAACAAATACATATGAGAATATATGAATTATAACGAAAAAGATTATTTATTAAATCTAGTATTTACCAACCGTGCATAATTGTGTAATTTAGACCACAGAGCATATGCAAAAAAAAAAAACAAATGTCATAAAAGCAAAATAATAAGTAAATAAGAAATAAATAAGAAAATAAGTGGTTAATAATTATAAAAGGTGTGGAGTTTATAAGTGAAACAATAAATATTCTTACTTGTAAGCTTTATTTTGCAGTAATTTAATTTAAAAGTGAAGGGTGTTAAATATTTTGATATAATAAATACATTTATATAGATTGAAATCAAAGTAAATATTGTATATTAAAAGAGGAAAAAAACTTCATACCCTGCGTTTTGAGACGATTTTTAAACTTTATATATATTTAAGGGCATTAATGTATTAGCTTTGCGCTTTAATATCATTCGGTTCTTTTTAAAAAATAAACATAATCAATGCATTTAAGGTTTGTTTTACAATATAATTGAGAAATATGTTATGGGAGAGTACTTATTAAGTCTTCAAATATATCTTTACACATATGCAAGATAGACTGCCATTTGTATAGCTGCAGTCGGTGAGTTAAGACGTTTTAACTCCAGTTGGTAAAGTTTACTACCTCTATATAAGCTCTATTATAAGCGTTTAAATACAATGACCTCAAACTTGCATTTTAATTTCATTTAATACAAAGTAATGTAGTGAATTAGATAGTGTGGTTAAATTTGTATATAATCAAGTTAATAAATATAATTTTAGTAGTTGTTAATTAATTAGTTAATTAGTTGGTGCACACATTTCCTAAAGTTAATAATTTATATATACCATATATACTGTTTGCAGCTATTATGTCCATAAATAGTACAACAGTTGACGGCGAGTTCTGTTACATATTGCAGTGGTTCAATGAGTGGAGTGAATTACAACGAGATGATTTCATATCAGCATTAATTGAATATTTAATGGGAAAGGAGGGAGGAAATACTCCATCTAATGTTGAGGTGGCATTACATGTAAATGGTCTTGCATGTGATATGAATAAAACATTAACCGTTCATAACAGACCAATGAGTCTCTTTCAGTGCAGAGTAAGTTTATTATCATAGTGTTTTTTATACCCTCCACCTTAGGGAAGAGGGTATTTTCATTTTTAACATCCATATACAACACATCGAAGGAAGCCTCGGAGACCCCATAAACCATATATATTCTTAATCAGCATGAAAAGAGAAATCGTTTGAGACATGTCCGTCCGTGTGCGCACAATACTATGCCTATCAAGTTGAAATTTGGTATAAATATAAGTAGTACCGTTATGCAACATTACCAAAAGTGGGCACGATTGAATAACGCAAACGCCTATAATTTAAAAAAATCACTATTGGCGTAAGTACATGAAATAGTTATATACATAAATATGGCAATAGGAACTTATTTTTTAGAGAATTATAAAAGGTGGAGGGTATTTCAGCTTCGGTCTTAACCGAACTTCTCTATCTTGCTTTAGGAAAGTATTGTAAAATAATTTTCCTCTTCAATTAGATAAAATTATTCCGACAATGGCATCCAAAATGGCCGTTAGAATTTAAAGAAAAACTACAAAAAAAGATAATGGAAATTGATAATAAAGTAGGAGAGAAACTAATAAAATTTATTCAAGAAAGTTCACCAACTAATCCACAAGATAATGCGAAAATTGATTCCGAAGAACAAACTCTTATAAATTCCATGCAAGTATTAGCCAATGAGAATAACAAAATTGATATATCGGTAGCTGGTTGTACCCCTGTTAGTGATATAACACACAGTAACAACATAAGCGATGAAAGCAAAGCTAATAAACCAAATGATGATAACAGAACAAATATCCGACACAATGCAACTAAATCGATTGATCACTACGATTGTAATTATGGTGATAGTATAACACATGTGGCAGGAATGGAAAAACCGGTTAAATTGACTGTAATGGATGAACAAGTTTTTAATAAAGAATCGCCCGTTATTGCGGTAACACATTCACACGAACAACAACAACAAGACAACCCAGTGGCAGTTTCAGTTAGCGCGGTTAATGTTACACAAACAACGATTTCTAATACTATTGCTGAAATTCCTCTCGTTGTATAGAGCATATGTTCAAACAAAAAAAAAAAAAAAACAAAAAATGAACAAACTGTCAACCATGTTATTGTGTACAAAAACTGTGTAAAAACAACAGTCCAATATATATTATAAACGCATTTACATACAACATTCCACAAATTAAGCAAACCCACAAGCATGATTATTCTTTTTTATACATTCCTAACAATTAAACAATTATTTGGCTTTGGCCAAATTTTGTACACTCGCCATCTTTTACAATTTACAACTATTATGGATGTTTATTAATTGTAAGCGTTTGTAAATATTGTCCCTAACGAAGTGAACGTTTTTCTCTCAATTGCTACATGTAGCAACTTGGCAATAATAATTCAATTAATTTAATACACATCTACAATTTTGCCCTTCCTACTTAAATTGTGTAAATATTGATAATGTATAAAAATTACGAGACAATACGTCTCACAATTTTATGCTGGTGACAAATCTATTATTTTTTTCAAGACATTTTTCTAATGACCGTTAGTGTTTGAACACAATAGAGCTGCAGCCGCACAGAAATTACTCTCTTTTACTCTCTTTTATGTGTAAACCTTATGGAAAATGTGTTTGCGGCTGGGTTTTTCAAATGCAGCTGCTGCAAGCTTCAAATCTATTTTAATTCTCCAGCCGCATTCTCATTTTTTCAATTTTCTCTCATATTGAGAACGAGTAGGGTAGCTCATTTTAGTATAATTTATTTTCAATTCCGTTTTGTTAATTTTGTAATTTTGTTTTATGTGATATTTCGTAACTGAAATATGTTATGAAAATTAAAAAAAAAAATGGCTGATCAAAGTAAAAACGTTTTTGACGAAATGTTAATAAATTTAATTCAAAAAGAAAACATTTTATTTAATTTAAAAAACAAAAATTATAAAAATGTATTAATGAGAGAATCTATATGGGTTGAAATAGCAAAGAGCTTAGGCTGTGAAGGTAAGTTGGTAACAACCATCTATAACTAATCAACCAACCAATCTATACAACCTTTTATATCATTTTTAGCAAAAATATGTAAAAAAAGGTGGAAGTGTATTAAAGATTCTTATCGGAGGTACAAGCAAAGGACTAATCTTCCCAGCGGAAGTGGCGTTAACAATGAAAAGCGCCCATATAAATATTACAACCATTTAAAATTTCTGAATGATGTTGATTGTCCTTCGAGGTAAATAATTTTGATTTTATATATGATGATAACATAAGTTTAATATAAATCTTTTAGGACGGTTGGAAATATTGTGGAAACGGACGATGAGTTAACAGATGTGCCTCCTGAGGAGAATCAGGATTCTCCTCCGCGTAAAAAAAGAAAAACCACTAAAGACAAATTTGAAGATTTTTTGGAATTTGCTTCTAATAGCATTTCTAAAATTATTGAAGAAAAGAATGAAAAAGACGCAACAACAGATTTATTTATGTACTTAGCAAATAAAGTACGTAATAGTGGCTTAACACAAGAGGAAATTTTAGAAATAGAAGAGTATATATCATCATGTGTATTTAAAAAAATATCTGAAGTCAAATCAAGAAATAAATAAATAACTTTATAAATCATTATTTGTATTTATTAAATATTGGGCTAATGTATCTCTTAAACCAAATGCTTCATCAGTAGATCGATTCACTGTTCTCGACGGATCTCGTGGTAATGACCTCTCGAAAATTGTATCATCATTAGAGTTATAATAATCCGTCTTTATGTAACATTAAAAAATTATGTAAAACAATAGTTGCCAAAACTATTTTAGTTGCATTTTTAGGAAATGCTGGTATAGTCGTATGTAAAACTCTCCATCGGTTTGCTAATATTCCAAATGCGATTTCTATGCAAGCCCTTGAACTTGATAATTTTTTGTTGAAATTTAATTTAACTGGGCTTAAATTATTTCCCGGAAATGGTCGCATTAGATGATTTTTTAATGGAAAAGCATTGTCCCCAACGAAATAATAAGGAAATGGTGTATCCGAATTGGGTAAGCATTTGTCTCGGGGCAAGTTAAGACTGTTATTGAAAAGTTTTTTTCCAAAAGTGCTTCTTCCTAGAACTCCACTATCACTTTGACTGCCCAAAGCTCCAACATCAACATAAGTGAACGTAATATTTGCATCACAAATTCCTAATAATACAATGCTAAACCTTTTTTTATAATTGTAATAAAGTGAACCACCGTTCTTAGGATTTTTAATAGTAATATGCTTCCCATCTACTGCTCCTAAACAATGCGGCAAACCTGATTTATTATAAAAGGAATCAGAAATCCGAATCCACTCGTTTTCATTTGGGGGTGCTACATATATTTGATGAAGTTCATCCCAAATAACATCACACGTTTCGTATATAATTTTTCGAACAGTTGATATACCTACTTTGTGTGCCCACGCTAAAAATAACTTGTTTTGAATCAATCTAAATAGTAATTCAAATTTGTCTGTACCCATTCTTGTGGCCATGAAAAAATGCTCCTCATCACCTTTTTTCATCTTTACAAAACTGGTTTTATAAAACCCAATTTCGTCTCGAGTTAAATTAACGGGGCGGACCCACCACCTTCTCTTGGTTTGGAATATTTTCCAAGTTTTAAATGCGAGTAATATTATGTTAATTATTTTAAATATTTTTTCAATAAAATCCATTCATTTACATATATTTTATAGTATAATGAAAATGAAAAAAAAATAAAGAAAAATTTGCGGCTGCAGCTGCTGCTCTATTATAAACGGTCTCGCAGTCAAAAAAAGAGAGTAATTTTTTGCGGCTGCAGCTCTATTGTGTTCAAACACTTATAGGCATTATGATGAAGGGAAATGACAAGATGGTGGGTATAAATATAAGGGAGTACAGGAAATAAAAATAAAAAAAGGATACAAAAGTTCGGTTAAGACCGAAGCTTAAATACCCTCCACCTTCAGGTCATTTTTAAACAACAAATAGTGTTTTTTTTTAAATTATAAGCGTTTGCGTTATTTAATCGGGCCCATTTTTGGCATAGCTTTAAATAACGGTACCACTTATAAATATATCAAATTTCAACTTGATAGGCATAGTATTGTACGCACACGGACGGACATGTCTCAAACGATTTCTCTTTTCATGCTCATTAAGAATATATATGGTTTGTGGGGTCTCCGAGGCTTCCTTCGATGTGTTGTATACGGATGAATATACCCTCCTCCCTAAGGTGGAGGGTATAAAAACGAGTATATGAAAACTTGTGTAATATTATTTTTAATCGCTTCTGTTTTAATGATCAATCATCGAGTGAGTATACATTAAAATATTTCACAAAATTATCCATTAAGTAATTTTCTTGTATCATTAGCGAGTTTTGCAATATAAGTTTTTTCATATGAATGCATTAACTAGACCATTGCTAAGATGTTCGAAAAAATCAAAAGCGTAAAACTATTTGTCAGTAGATACGTAATACGTGCACTATTAGAGGGTGGAATCATGTACCGTCCACGCTCACCGTTTGTAGGGTATTTAAGATTTGGCCTAAACCAAATTTAGTTTTTTCCATGTTGCTTTTGTTATGTTTTGATAATAATCGTGTTTACCCTTCACCCAATTAAAATATTTGCAGGTAAGCGATACTTTTTCAACTATACAATTATATGTATATTGCATATTGAGTGCACATTTATATGCACATGTGTATATGTATATTTCAAATCTAATAAAGTTACGATTTCATCTTTATAATGTATTTTCGTTCTATTTGTGTGATAATAAATATAACGAACTTTAAGCTTGAGGAGGGGTTGTGTATGTACGATTGAAAGATTAATTATTTTGTTAAATAAGTGAACATGAGTGCAAGTACGAGTACGGGTATTTGAGTGGAAGGAATATGTTGACTAAAGCATTACATCGCAGCAGCATAATAAATGTGTGCTATTACATTTTGTTGACGTTTTATTTAAGAAAAGGTATAAAACAACACCATACACAAGTTTAAGTTGAGTTGTAAAGTTGTTCGAAAGACAACTAATTATAACAAGATTTGTTTTTATATATTGTGCAGCAGATGCTCACCACACCTGGGATAATTGTCATTGTGTGCCTTTAAAATCGTGTCACATCTTGAATGATCGAATTGAGCAGTCATCTAATTTTAATGAAATTAAGCTTTTAATTAAAAACTCGTTATGTCACTTTGATGGTTTTCATTTATCGGTTTGTTGTCCCAAACCTTTATACTCAGCACCCAACCACGCTTTCGTTCAGCATGCACAATTAAATTACATTGATGAGGTGACAGGATTAAATGATCCTCGTTCATTTAGTGATGAGTATGATTATGATAATTATCTAAGAAAAAAGGGGTGTGGCAATGTTGGTAATTGTAATGAGAGAACACCAATTACAACAGCAACAGCAGCAGCAACAACAACAACAACAACAACAACGACTTCAGTAAATATATTGCCAAAACCAGATAATAATGCATGCGGTGTTCTAATTAATAATATAACAGATCAAACTTTATATCCTTGGATTGTAAGATTGGCCTATTTAAATACCAGTAAGTACAAATAAAGAAACCAAATTTGCTTTAAAGAAAATCTTTAATACTCTACATCTATATATAAATCATGAGCGTGACAGGTACACGTTTACGTTTGGCAGGTACTTATTATGCATCTGCTTGCAAATTGAATTTTACTCTGTGTACTTTTATTTGATAAATTATGGGCGTACCTGTTATATGATAAGGTAACAATAAATATGTGTACCAAATTTTAACTTCATAGTTCAATTTTTGTGGCAAATAAATAGAGTTTTAACGATTGTAGGCGTGGTTGCCGATTGATTGTGGCCAATTTAAATAACTCCTAAAGTACAGAAATTGTATGCACCAAATTTTTACTAAATATCTTAAAATGTACTACCGTGAGAGTGCCAACAACAGACGTGTTAACTTTTTAAAACTGACCAAGTATATATATACTTAGTAGGGTCTTTGCGCCTTCTTCTAAGTGTAACAAATGAAATGACAAACTTCGGTGGAGTATAAAATAAATTTATTAATCAAAATATTTCGAATGTATATAATGTAGAATTCACAACAAAAAAATTTAATGAATTAGTCAGGCTTTAATTTTGACAACTATCAAAATAGAGGGTACAATTTTCAGGCTGGAGTTTCTATTACAGTTCAGTTCATTAAGTCATACACAACCGCTTGCATTTGGTGCGTT
The DNA here is from genome assembly GCA_949710015.1 of Crataerina pallida. NCBI lineage: Eukaryota > Metazoa > Arthropoda > Insecta > Diptera > Hippoboscidae > Crataerina > Crataerina pallida. The sequence continues at coordinate 8,903,111 of OX453290.1, forward strand.
AGGACTACTCCGACAACAAAAACGGTAATACTGCGACAAAATGACCAAGTCGTCTCTGTCATTTTGAATCCACTAGTAGAGTTGCGAATTTTTCGACTAGCACTGTCTGCAAGAATTGATATAGACGATTTATCCGACTTTGACTTTGCATCCGACTGCTTTTCCACAAGTATCGGTTTAGAAGGTTTCTTTTCCATTTCGCTGTTTTCAATCTAGAGAATTAAAAGTTTAATTGAAGGTTAGAAATATGAATTAAATAAATAAAAAACAAAGAAATTTTCCTTAGGTCCGCTGTATTCGGCTAATAAAATTTTTTTAACAGCTACAAGTCAAGAACTTTCAAAAGAGGCTATTAAGATTTTGTTTAATTCTTTTACAGTTACATAATCCCGTTATAAAAGTAAATATTTTTTTTTTTTTGGCCGAGAGTTTCGCTCTTACGAGGGAGGGTTTTGCCCTTTGGTCATAGTTTTTAAAATATATTGTATTTCTTTTGTTTTAAGTCTTTTTGCCTCTTTATAGCCAGAAGGACAATACGTTATCGCTGCATGGGTTCTATAATAGATGACACATACATTTTAACTGCCGCCCATTGTGTATCCAATTTGGTGCCGAATTTACAATTGTAAGCTAATTATTATTATAGTTTCGTTTCATACTGTTTTTTTCTTATATGTTTACAGAATTTATGTCCGGATAGGGGATGATAATAACTACAAAGATTACGAAATTGAAGCAACTATCGTGCATCCTAATTATAATGATCCTATGTTCAATAATGATGTGGCCCTATTAAAATTGACAACATCTTCTGAAGGTACGATAGCAGCTACGATGCATTTCAATTTTGAAATATTTTTTTTTTTTTTGTTATCAGAGCAATTCACGAAAATTTGCTTACCTGAAAATGTTTCACAATCACTAATGAGCAGCAATGGATTGGTGGCAGGTTGGAATGCAAGCAAGAACAGCAGCAGTAGCGGTATATTGTACTACAAAGATGAGTTTTCTATCAACTCAATAAAGAAAATTGAAAATTTTGTCAATTTCAGTGTCAAGTATACGTTACATTAATTTATCCGTTCTGAATAATACAGAGTGTGCCATACGTTATGCTCAGTATAGTGAAAACTTTGTAAACAGTATTGTTATAACGCCCACAGAATTTTGTGCTCAAACTCAAACTCAAACTTTTTCAGACGTTTGCGAGGGTAAGTGGCTTATTAAAGATACTTACTTTTCTTATATTTTATTTTTAAAATTTTAATTTTAACACTTTAGGTGACAGTGGTGGACCGTTTATGTCGATGGAAAACTCGACTCGATACACAATAATTGGTATAGTGGCTTTTGGTCCTAAAACGAATTGTGGTGAATCAAATTTGCCTGGAGTATATATGCGTGTTAGTTCATATATTGATTGGATAAAAGAAGTTTTAGGAAGGAGATGAATAAATTTAAAATTAAGCATAACCGGAACAGTTTTCAAGATAATTTTATTTGTAAAAATGGAAGAGGAAAGATATTTAAAAATATATTTCCAACGTAAGTTATGGTGGAATATATGCTTTAGGTACCCAGGACGTGTAAACATAAACCTTCATTCCGACATATATATATATATATACAGAATATATGTAATACTAGGCCAAAAACGGGCGTGATTAAATAACGCAAACGCCTATAATTAAAAAAACACCTGAATAATAATAAAGGTGGAGGGTATTTAAGTTTCGGTCTTAACCGTACTTTTCTATATTGTTAATTTTTTTGTTGTTTTGCTAACACTCGTCACTTTAAGCAAAAAACCATATAAATTAGAGGAGTATACATAATATTGTGGTTTCACACTCAGGTTTTGTGTGTTATATGTTCAGATATATATACAAGATACCTAAGATTTCAACTCAACCAAATACAGTTTTTCCATTTCTTTCAATAAATTCCATCTAAGCTTATTAGTAGCAGTAAGATATTCTTGTAAAGCTTTAAAAGTGTTTAAGCAGATTTGCAAAGTAGCTTCGGAGCTTTTTTGGAAATCTTTGACAGATTTAGTAGCGCTGTCACAAGAAGTTATGTACACATCTCACAGTATTAACTAATCTGATAAAAAATATTAAAATTATTAAAAATGATATACAGTTTTGGAAAATACTTTAAATATATAAAAACAAGTATTTATCGGTTATAGTTCATTTCATTAATTATATGTGTTCAAGTATAAATGCGAATGCGGTGCGAATACTTTGGTATCATTAAATAGTCAATATTTGGAAAACTGTTATCCTTGTATGTAAATAAAAACATTACCAGGTGGTGGTAAGCATATAAGCGGAAATAACTGTTATCGGTTATGTAAATATATTGTGAAGCAGCCAGAAAATTACAATGAGTACTGTTGGCCGTGGTAATGTCATGATTGCCGGAGTAGTAACGTCCGCCAATCCAATGGGTGGCAGTCATTCGGCATTACTGCAAAAACAAATGTCATTTAAAACATCGGTGGGTGCCAATCAGTTAACCAAAGCTGAAGAAATTGAAATAGTGGAGAGCGGCAATGTTGATGGTTCAACAAATCGTCATCACAAGGTAAAAAATGTTTATACCAAAAAGAAAAAAAGTTACCAGTGCAGTTACATTTAATAGCCTACACAAATTAAGCTACAATTAATATAGTTACATCAGTAAACTCAGAGACTGCCATATAAGTTACTTCGAGAAATATCATTATATGGAAAGGGGTTCTAAAAATGGTCCGAATTTGTCTAAATTTGGAAATATTAAGCTACTTAATTAACTATTATTTTTCAAACTTTGTTAAAAAATAATAAGAATAGCTTCCATTATAATAAGTCGTTATATGGGGAGGGGTTCTAAAAATAGCCCGATTTGGTCCATTTTCAAGAGGGTTTGTCTTTAAACCAAATTTTATCGAAGTATATTAAAAAATGCCATCTTTACCTTGCGTACAAATTTTCATGGACAGACGGACATTGTTAAATTGATTTATATTTTGATTTTGAAACGATCGGCATAATTGAATTGATTTTACTACACATGATGTAGGGTATAAATAGTTTACACTAAAAAAAAAATTACTTAATAAAGCCGTGCCATTTTAGAATACTGCTTTGGGTTGGATATGTTGCGCTCCATGCATTTGGTTACGTACATCGGCTACTGTACATAAAATTGCCATAACAACGGCCACACTGTTGGTCACTTCACTTCTAGTGGCTTCACCTATATTGTTCCTAATTAGTACAGCACCCTCTCAATTGCCCAGAGATTGTTATGCGGATGATGAAGACTGTATACCGACTATGGCACCGCCGCCTGAATGTATGGATCCAATATGTCGAATTGCTGCTAGTAGTATACAGGCAAAAATCAATTGGAATTTTGATCCATGCGCTGATTTTAAAAACTTTAGCTGTTCATCGATTTCTTATCCAACCGGTGTTAACAGTTTGCGTGCTGTTCGCAGTGCTCAGGAATCAGTGGATTTACAAATGCAACGTATGCTTATTATGCCAGATGTTGAAAGACTTGGGAATAATTTTTTCATTATATTTATTTTTCTTACAGAATTACTTCAACATAATACTACATCGGGTCCATTTCGTAAATTGGGTCGTTTATTTGGTAGTTGTTTACGTCAAACTACAGATTCTTCAACGATACTACTTGTACTGGAACAATTAGGTGGTTATCTGCCAATAGGAGCATTGGGACCCTCCAGTATTTCACCACTTTTATCAAAAATCTTCGAACTGGGACCCACTCCTCTCATTGATGTTTACTATGATTTAAGTTATGGCCGAAGGCCTCAAATTTTATTGATAATCAGTGGTCCCAGTTCTACAGCACCAATTTTAGAGGTAAAAAATATCGGGTTATACAATAAACTTGATAAGAAAATGAACCCCTTGTGGTAGATGGTGTATTAAGTTGGCTATTATTATACTGATTAATTCAGTGCTATTTTCGGAATCAATTTAACTAAGTCAGAAAAGATAAAGGATTTTCATTTGTTTATAGAGTAAAATACGTTGGATGGGTCCAAAAGCACCACCATTTCGAGTTAAGCATGGAATTCCCAAATTATTAAACGATTTATTGGATAGTTTTCTACCTCGGGGATTGACACGGGATCAGAAAGCTTCTGAAAATGAAGCAATTTCCACATTTATTAACGAGTTGAATAAAGTAAAACGTTATGTGTCCAAGTATAAATGATATTTTATAAAAATGTTAAACATTTTTCAGATACGCGTTGAGTATACCCGCCGTGGCTTTTGGGATAGTTCTGTACTGTACAATGTTTCATTATTACAGGAACGATATCCTATTGTAAGTTAAAAACATCCTCTTACATTTATAAAAATTTTACCTACTGTAAAAATTTGTAGTTGAATTGGAGCACGTTTATACCTGGTAATTGGAGGGGCCCAATTGTTGTAAGAAGTTCTGATTATTTAAAAGCGATTGAAGAATTATTGGCAAAATATCCAACACGAGTAGCTCACAACTCCATGTTGTTGCTATTCGCTTTGGGGATACTGCCACAGGGTCATTCTGATGCTGCTGTTTGTACGCGTGCTACTATGTGGGCTTTGCCCGATGTAACTTCAGCTCTATTTATTGCTCAACATTCCTCTGATGATATTGGTGATGTTATTAGACGTGTGAGTTCATAAAAATATTCCGAGATAAAGTAACCATAAGTAAAATGTGTTTATTTGCTAAATAATTTAGACGGACATTATCTTCAAATCGTTAAAAGCTCATCTTAAGCGGGCTCCATCGCTTAAAGGGGCCGCATTGGTTAAGTTGTCAGCTTTGAAAATACAATCTGAACCATGGAGTGGTTTTTCGAATATTACAACTGTTATAAAAAATTTAGAATCCTTGGAGATCACTTCAGATAATTGGTTTGAAAATGTTTTGAAGATATACCAAAGAAATCGAAAGGTATCCGATATTATGGAAGCAGATTTCGAATCTCATGATGCGTAAGTGTGAAAAATGTTTAATACCAGCAAATTTATGCTTAATTTTTATTTGTCTCTACTTTACGCAGTTGGGCTTATCCGATAGTGGCCAAAATCTTTTATGACACTCTAAGTCATTCCATAGGTATTTATTAATGATATTCTTAAACAAAATTTTAAATATCTCTTTCTATACCCACCTCTTTTTTAAAACGTTTATAATGAACCGTATAAAGTGATGGGTTTTTCAAAAGGGACATAATAATTTTATATATTAATATGAGAACGCACGCTTAAACGTTTTTCATGTTCCAGCAATGAAAAACATGTCAAGGTTGACATTTTTATCATAGAGAAGTTTACAAACGAGCAATGTTTTAATATTATTAAAAATCACTATTGTAATCCTGAGTGGTCGCAAAGTTGAAAGCTTTTTCTCCAATCTCATAAGTTATAGAGGATAAATACGAGTTAAAATGTTCTTTATTAGATGTTCCTGGGGCGAAAACATTGTAGGAATTAGGAACCTCTCAAACCATATTGTATATATATATATATTGTACGAAATTTTTTATAAAGTTCTCAGCTTACACTCTTACAAGATCAAATTCACTCTAGAACTGAAGGTTCTTCTTCCAAAGTATTTTAAATCAACGTGGATTTAGCTAAATTAATTGATGTTTTTGGAAAGCATGACTCAAATCTATTTAACGATTATGGGTATTTATTAATCCCTTAAAGTATTTTAAAGCAACGTTAGTCAAAGAGAATTTTTCTTAAAAAAATTTTTTTTCTGCCTTTATAGTGATACCTCTTTCCGTTATATTGGTGCCATACTTTGATGGGCGACTTCCACCTTATTTACAATATGCTTCAGTCGGTGTAGCTATCGCCAAAGAAATATTGCGTTCGATTACGAAAACCTTTGAGGACAAGGCAATGCGTTGCGTACCCAAATCGGTGAATATATTTTCCAATTATAGCCGTATGGATATACTCATACATTCGGGAGGTATGCAGATAGCTTACCATTCAATGTTATCGTTGACCGGACCCATAAAGGGAATGGCTCGTCTGCCAGGCATTAACTTAACACCAACGCAAATCTTTTTCCTTGTATCGGCCCAAGAATTGTGCATTGAATCGGATTATACGGGTATTGACACTGATGCACCGGAATTTGAACATATGTATGTAACGGAATATGTGTATAACAGTTTATTAAATTTGTATATGTAACATTTTTATTAATTATAGTTTGGGTTGGTTGGTGGCACAAGGAGGCAGTGCAACTGAAGTATTTAAATGCCCCTCCGGCACAATGATAAATGCCCAAAAAACTTGTAATATTCTTTAAATATTTTTTACCTATATTTACTTTTGTACAATCACTGCAATATAATATACCAAAAATCTTACATTTTACTTTCTAACGATCCTAGGATAATAATATGTTGCAAGAATTAATATTTATATATACAAACTTATATTGAATATATTGTATAACAGTTTTAGAGATGTTAAGATGAGTGATGTATCAACGAAATTATAATTTACATATGTTATAGGGTACAACAGTATTTATTCTTCACATATGTATGTATGTAGGCTGCACCAATCTACTGATCCTTAAAGCTACATGAATGCTTCTGCGCTAACTAATCTTAACGCAATTTATTTTTAATCTCTTGAATCTGAATTAGGTCCCACATAAAGCAATAATTCTTCTTTGGAGAATAATAAACAAAACATACGTACACAAATAGTCAATTTACACAAATTATTTTCTAATCGTTTCAATCATATGTAAAATATGTGAAATTTATGTAGAAATAATATTGTATGTAGATATGTTAATTTTTTATTTATTAGACAAAAGTTATTTTGTATTAATAATTTATTCTTACATATATATAAGGCAATATGGCATTATTCTTGTTGTATGTATACTAGTTAAGAAATTCAAAAAAACAAAAAACAAAAAAAAAATCACGCATAAAAATTCTATTTTATTGTATTGTATGTTACCTAATAGTAGCTGTTATTTTTGTAGCGAAATGATTTATATATACAATAATAAAATCTATTAGAAATCCATGGAAATTTAATGTTTTTACCCACCACATAAGGTGGGTATAAAAAATTTATTATTCTATTTAAACACTCAGAAGAAACAAAGTAGATATATTTTTGATCAGCATCCAAAACTAAGTCAATTTAGATATATAACTTTTTCCGTTGTCCGTCTGTTGATGGCAGATCTTAAATTTTAAACTAAAATTTTGTACATACATCTAGTTACCGCATGCAGAATGCTATTTAAATTTGTTAAAATCGGTAAAGAGTCACGCCCAGAAGCGATAAAAAAATCTATTTATCTGCCACAAAAATTTAGATATAGACTTTCCCATCCATGAATGTGTTAAAAATGGCATGGTTGGATAACAGGACCCGCTCACAATTAACAAAAATCTTTTTATCCGCCACAAAAATTGACTTATGAAATTAAAATTACACAAATATTTCGTGAGCGTGGTCGGATAAAAGATACGCTCACAATTTACAAAAAACTTCATTTCCCGTATTATCCGTCTTACCAGGTAAGACATAACGTAACTTAAGTTTCGGCGCATCACATGGTCAAGAAGCTTCAGTTCTTAAGTTATTTTGATCTTTGTAAAGCTGTAGGCCAAGATATACAGATATGTCTTAATGTGTGGATTGATTTGAACTATTTTGAATTGAAGCACTCACGGCTGCAATATTTTCGGCACAGAAACATGTATTCACTATTATTTTGTCTCGAATTTATTCACTATAGGAGACACAGCGTGTACGGTAGGACAATTATTACGACCGACAACATCCTTAAGTTGGAGGATATATAGAATTTGGCCTAAACCAAATTTAGTTTTTCCTTGTTAATGATGATGCCAAAAGAAGTACTTTAGAGTGGTAGGAAAAGATGAAACCTCATAAATATATTAACTTCTCCTAGTGATTATATAAAATTTGTTATAAACTACAAAGCCTGTTCGATAAATGAATGTATTTTTTTTTTAATTCACATCCCAAAAATATATTATAACAGGGTTTTTTTCTCTTCAGTCTCAATCAGAAATTTATTTTATTTATATACTCTAATATTTTTATCTGATATGTTGTCTATTTTGTAATTGAAATTATGGCCTACAAAGCAATTGTTTCATTAATATTTATTCTATTGATTACAATTCGTAGTAGTTATGAATATAAAGAGTGTAGTGACGAAGAAACGGCAGATATCAATATGTCAAATTCCGATTGTAAGCCAGAGGTTAGCGCGGTTCTATTAGAGTGCCCGAAACCTTTTCGAACGAGACATAATCTGAAAGAAGATGATAAAGTCGAGAAGCGTGCCTGCGAAACACAAATGATGGTTAATGTTAGGGTAAATCCCAGTTTTCACATTAAGAAATTAGAAAAATTCTTGGTATTAGACGAGTTATACGATCCGCAAAAACGTTCTAAGGCAAAAATTATGTCACCATATTTAATTGAATTGAGTCGTGGAGAACCAATAATGATGTATCCTCTTCAATTTGCAAAGGTATTGTTGTTCTAACAAAAGTGTTTGTGTTGTTATAAAGCTGAACATTTCATATAATTGAATGGCAGAATGTAAAAGTAGGAGATTCGGATACAAATTGTGCTACTCCAAAAGAGGAGAATTGTCAAACTACAGAGTGTGCGCTTGAAGAAACGACAGAAACGACTGAACCAACTTGTGCAACTTCTACGACTGAGGCGTCAAAAACATGTAAACCTTCAAATAAGGATAGTAGTACCCAGAATATGTCGGCGGCTGAAGAAGAATCTTTAAATAGAGGTAATCATAAAGGACAATGGTATAATCCTGAATTAATTTTTTTTTATAAAGTAGTCTTTATACTCTTATTTGCTCAGGATGCACGGTTTACTCACTTTATGTATATCTTTCTAAATTTTTAATGTTAAAAATGTACTAATCGATTAACAATAGGCTTCTGAACAGCACCCTTACAGTTTTGTGATATTTTTGAAATGAAATTGACCTTTTGTATCGATAAATTCGTATGTAATTTAAATTACTTTTATCGCGAAAGATAATGCATTTGAAAAGTCGATTTGTGGATTTGAACTCTACATTTCAAGTTTAAGATTGGCACGGTCCACGTATTTGTAATCATTCTCTCCTAAGAAGCGATCTACAGTTATGTATTATTTTATTAGGGTTAAGGATGTAGGTAACAAAAAGGGGTGAGATTGGCTACAGTATTCTGATTTGTTTTATTTATTCTACGTTTTCCATGTAGTCATGCAAAAAATTAACCAGGCTTTTAAGCCGGTGACAAAAGTTACGAATAATCAATTTAAAAATAAAGGCCGTATTAAGGAACCGTTTACATCAGTTTATAAACCGCCTCAGAGTACATTCGAAAATGGTTATGGCACTCTAAATATTGAAAACAAATATCCAAGTATTTGGAATAAACAAGATCGGTTTATGCACCATAAGAAACCGTCGCATTCCAATCGTAAAGCTGTATTTAGAAAGATCTTTATGGGAACCCTTCAACCGAATCGCCTTTTTGATGATCTAACGGCAAATGTGGGTATAGAAAAATCATTTGCAAAACGTTTACAAAATAATAAATTGGCACAATTGGGTATAATAATGCCTTTACGAGAATCGCGTAAAACCGACAAAGTGGAAACAAATCATAAATATGTTCAAAGTGTGATGGAAGATAATGATAATGAACAATACCAGCCGCGTTCATTAAAAGATGTTTACTATGACAATTATTCACCTGAAGAAATTCCAATGTCTTCTGCAATGGATACAGGCGATATGTTTGATGAATGCCAAGAGAAAGTAGTGGAAAAAATTGTACATCCAATTGAAAGAAGAACTAAGGGAAAATTTGTGGGAAAAAATCAAAAATTCCGACGAAAATATAAACAAAATTCTGATAAGAAGGTTTTATGATATTTAAAAAATAATCCATTGCCGAATATATTGATGTTTAATTATTTTTAGGCCATATTCAAAAGTTGTGAATGTAAACAAGCTGATGTTCCTAATTTGGATTCTGATTCGGATGCAGAGATTGAGGAAAATAAATTATCAACATCTGACGATAACAGTCCTAACCGTGATACTTTCGAAGAAGAACTTAAAGAAGAAGACACTGATAATAATATATTGCCAGCAGGTCGTTTATATAGAAAAGAGAAAGCCAATTCACAAAGTAGAGAACGTATGAAAAAACGAAGAAATGAAATATTTAACAAACCTCATCAAACGCAGATGTATGATCTGTCTGGAAATGAAATGCTGAATATTGTGAATCCTCAAGGGGATCTTCACATTAAGGACGAAATTTTAACAAGTCCCCGTGACATACATTCAAGGGTAATCGATTTCGTTACAAGTAAAATTCCTTGCTTAACTACTTCTTTCATTATAGTCCAATTTGAAAATAAATAGCAATGAATATACACAGGATGTGGACGATGACGATGAACTTTATTACTATCTGAATGGAGATTATTACCGGTAAGTCCTCTCATACTTCCTATTTTCTCCTAGCCATGGATTTGCTTTCATATAGTAGGCAGATGGAGGAAAGATTATACAATCACCTAAGTCCCAACATAGAGAAGCCTTCAGAAAAAGATATGACTGTGTCTTCAATGAAATCGCACAATGAAGAATTATATCAACCGATTATATTCGACAATTTTCTTAAAAATCCTGCAGTAATATCTAAATTTAACAACTATCAATCTAAAAAGTTGCAGGAGATGTTACAAGAAGCAAACAAAGTACCTGAAGAATCTGAAAAATTAGATTTCAGACCCGATTTTATGAAACCTCACCGAACCAATTTTATAAAAAATCACAAATGTAATAGTTTTTTTTTTGAAAAATTATTTTCGTCAGTTAAAAAAAAATCATTTTCCAGATCCGAATGCTTTTCGAAGTATATTTTCTCACGCTAGCAAAATGAGCAATGAAGTGGATGGTAAGGATAAATCCGAAGGGCAATTCTCACATATATATGGAGATCGAAATTTAAATATGGACGATAAAATGGGAATAATGAATTCGGTTTTGAGCAATGGGTCCGATACAATTAAATTGGATGAACTGTCTGAAGAGTTGGAAAACACACACCAACATATGGCGACACCGTATCCATATCCAATAAGAGAAGGAAAAATTCCACGAGCCAAACATAAGCGTAGTTTTCTGTTCTATGACGATATGGAGGTACCAGAAAATGTTGCAGAAAATCAAGCATTTCATGATCACATGTTGCCAGTTTTAACCAATATCAGACAAGACACTTTACCAATAGATGATGGGATTCAGCCGTGTGCCACTTGTGGTGGTAAAGGGCGTAAAATGAAACCGCCCAAACCTGAACCTGAAATGTCTTCTGCAGATAATTTTCTTAATGGTAACGAACCAAGCAATCATTGCAAATGTCTTAAACGGGAAGCTTCCATAAGCGATTCTTGGTAAGAGCTGTAACCTGCTAACACTACATTACACTGAGTACCGGAGAAATTAGTATAGCCTTTTCAAAATACTAAGAGCAACGACTCTTTATTTTTCCCGATAAAATTGAAGTTGAATTCTGAATATTTTGCACAGTTTTTCTGCAATTAATGTCTTAGGTAAAAAAAACGTTTTAATTAAAAGTAAATCAGAGTAGATGCTCTAGAGGATATGTAACCATAAAAAGCTTTTTTGAAGGTAAAAATTCACATGAAAATTTCAGCATGTGTTGAGTGCTAGGATTCACTCATAATTAATGTAATGTTTTAAATAGTCGTTTAAGGTCGTCTATACAACCATAATACCGTGTCCTTTAAGAATTAGTTGTCTGATTTTTATCTAGGTATTCAGTCTACAACATGAGTGCGCCTTTGCCGTACCTTACGACCCAGGTGAAGATTTTCCGAAAACGCCACGGAGTTTGGTGGAGAATTGTGCCATCGATAACGTAAATATATTCTTTAAATATTTCATAATTGATTGAAAGTATTCAATAAATATTTGTAATTGCTTAGCCTGAACAGCTTATCCGGAATCTTTGCCAACGCGAATCTCTCGATTTTGTTCTCGTCCCATGTCGACATATTTCAGTTTGAGAAATCTTTACATTTACAAAATAATCAACTTCTTGTTCCCAAAGGCGAAAGATACATGCGGGATGTTAAATATTTTCATGCCGATGCCAAATTAGATGATGATGTTGATACAAATTTAAAGTATAATTTAAATGTTAATCCGGACAATATATTAGTAGCCAATCCACTACGGCTGAACTCGGAAAATATAATACTAAATAAACACGAAATGTATAAGCGAAATGATTTGAGCTCGAAAAAATTACACAATAACATTTGGCATGAATTAATAGATCAATTTAAAATTTTGCGCGACATGGCACCTAATGTGGGTATTAAAAAAATAATCGATTTGGGTTATTTTCCCACCACCATGAACATTTTAGAACATTGTCCCACTAACAAACACAGACTATGTTTAAATATGCTGGATGATAGAGTGCCATGTAAGCTTTTTCTTATGTAATTTATAAAAATAATTTAACATTTAAATTCGGGTAGCTTTTAACATAAAAATCAAAATGCCATTTCGTGAGAATGGTCTCATTTATCAAAATCTTTCTCTGGTAAAAATTGCCAAAATCACCACAGATGCTACAACAAAGGATGCACTACAAGTGATCGTGGATGTTATAAATGAAGGTCAACAGGTTCGTGAGTTTTCGATTTGTATATGCAACTGTCCTACGCCCTGCGCATCGGCGGCAAAAACTACTGTACAAAAAGTGCTAATGCCTCATATACGGGAGACGGTCTCATTTTTATTACCCCTTATTATGGAGAACAATAATATGAAGCGGAAAAAATTTCATTGTGATGGTAAGAATCTAAAAATCGAGAAACCGATCTAACAGTCTTAACTAATTTACTACTTTGTAGTTATTGTAAAAACCCCAATTGTAATGTCGTCAGAAGTTGAGGAATCTGAAACGGAAGACATTAAAAACAGAGATAATTCTTCGACAAGTTATGTGAAGAAGCGTTTTTCTAGCGTTGAACCTAAACAGAAAATTGTTGCCGTACGACAGTTAGATGTTGAACCGGAGAGTCGCTGTCTGTGCGTATGGAAATGCAAGTGTCACTGTATTCCAAAACTAGAAACGAATGTTGACTTCAATGTGTGCCAGGAACTGGATGAAAAGTCTCAACGTATAGCTGGACTTATAGACAATGATGACAATGAAGATATTGGCGATGAAATGGACCATCGTCCAAGTTCTTCTTCCGAAAAACAAACCAGCCATGAAATGTCTTCCTCTACTACAACATCTTCGCACATTGAAATTAGAGGTTTCTTTTGGAATGCTCTTTTATTAATATTGCTAATGCTGCTGTTGGGTATATATAAATAAAAGTGTTATGTTTTAATTTTTATATATGTATCTTTTTTATTTTAGGCCTTTTGAAAGCTATTTTCGGTCTTTGCTTACGCCCTATCGACAAATTTGGTTACAATTATGTACAACCGGCTCGACCTTATAAGTATGCCTCCAGGTAATTAAAAATATAAACATTTTTCAATTAATTCTCTGCTAACATTCTGCTTATTACATAATTGAAAAAGACGGCGACGTTTTTGTGTGAACACTTTTTTCTTTATAATATTCCCATTTTTATTTTGGTGTAAATGCTTTACACCAAATGAGGAGGATCTTTTAATAGCTAGCACTGAATGGCCATGTTCCCATGACAAGGATAACAGTAAAAGTTCAAAATCTCAGTCGTATAAATACTCGGAATCTGATGATGATGAAGATGATATTATTTTATCACAGGTATTTAAAAGTTTGAAGCGACATAAGAGTAGCAAAGCCACGGCTCGTAGACAACTACTTATATATATTAATTAAGTCTGAACTTTTTTTAGTACTTCGATTTTGATACAATATAATAAATAATTCACCCTTTAAAGCTTTGTCTACAAGGGTTGGCTGCTTTTATATGACACTTTAAATTAATAAAATAGTTTTATAAAAAAATTTTATTATCAAAAATTTCTAGCACATTGATCTAAGTTCCTGTAAAAGTAAATCCACCTCGAGAGGAAAAGGTGGTCTTGATGTACCTTCCCTACATGGTATATCCGATCTGGGCTTGAATGATGACATATTCGATATCGAGTTTGATGATGATGAAGAAGCAAACACTAAATTTGTTTTAAAAGCATTAGCGGAATCGAGAGAATCACTGCGAAGATTGGTTTCTATCATATATTTTTTTAACTTTCTATCATTATTAATGTATATAACGTTTCAGCATAAAGAAAATACTAGCAACTATCGTATGGAGGAAGTATCGGAAGAGTCTTTGAATAAAAATAAAAATGCTCAAAAGGCGGAAGAATTCGTCAACAAATTAAACTCAGCTCAGATTGTTTATCGAGTTTTTGATCAGCCCTATGGAAATCTGCAACATATACCACCAAATTTCAAGTATTGTGTTCAAGGTTATTTTCTACCCTGCATAGGTCCAGGCTATGAATTTGTCAACTATAATCCCTTAGCACAACATCGATACCCATCCAGTGATGTAAGTTATTTGCGGTAGAAAATTTTGTTATAAATTTAATTGAAAAATAAAAATAAAATAGGGATGCAGCATGCAACCTTTGAGACCGCCCGTATTGTTATGTCCTAAAGATTTTTCACGACGTTATGCTGACAAATATGAGGTCTTCAAAGCGGGCGACCTGTGTATGCAGCCACCAATTGATGCACCTTGTATAAATCTATCTACAATGGCATCCGTAGCGACATCGGTTGCTAATTTGGCTTCGGAACATTCAAGAGAGAGTGTGTTCAAGGCATTATCGAACCCCTCCTCACTTCCATCGCCCTTGCTAGCAGCACCGGCTGCACCAAGGAAATCTATCAACCCTGCTCTTGATTCGGCTCCTGTTACTGTACAAGATTGCACCTCGGCCAATCTGAGTGATACACAAACCTTTAACGAGCAGTTATCGCCCACTCAATGGTCTGATGATTCTTATCTTTGTACTGAAATTAACGTCGTGGATGATGATTTTCTGTTACGTGAACTTGAAGCGATTCAAAATAAATCTAATTTTAGGCCTCATAATATTGACACAATTCCTGAATAGTTGCTGTCTGCCCGTGACAACAGGCTGGCAAGTAATTTATAATCATTTTCAAAAAATCATGTTACTGTGTATGTACCTGCATCAGATGTCTATTTATGTATGAATACAATTGTAAATTTGATTTTTTTTTTTTGTTATTTTTCCGCCAACAATCATTGCTATTGTATCCATTTTATTTAACTTTACTATATTCATTCCTTTTCTGTGTATTATGTACGGTTTTATTTATTGTATTGTATTATAAATATTAATAAAATGTTTCTTCACCACAAGACATTGAAAACTTGACTTGAAAAATATGTACATATATGTTTGTGCGATGATATTATGTAAGATTTGATTTTTTTTTTAAAGGGAATCTCTAACGTGGCTGGATAAAATATAGTTTAGCTTTCTTGAACCGGTTTATAGTACAACAAGGTGCTGGTAGTTGGTAGCTGGTAGGCTACTCGTAACCTATGGTACATATAGTGAGAGAGTTAACAGAATAAGATGAATGAATATGTAAATGTACGTTTGTCGGGATACTTCACTTAAATCAAATCTTAGATACGAGTTGTACGTACATACATACAAGTAACGTTTGAAGTATATTTTGTGTATAAAACAGTTTACGTTATTTGCAGACATTCATGCACCAAGATTCCAATTTGATGTACACATGTACGTTTTGCATAACCATATACATATATCAGTATCTCAGAGACCGAAAATAATCACGAAATGATGGTTGAATCAGAAAAATCCAACAATCATTACTTTTATATTTTTTATACCCTCCACATAGACCCTACAAAGTATACATATTCTTATTTAACATCAAAATCTAACTTAAATTGAACTTAAATTCTGATAAAAGGGTTGGAATGTTATTTTAATTGGAAAAAATCGGTAAAAGAGCCACGCCCACAATCGACAAAAATAGATTTTTCTGCCACAAACAATTGAGCTGTGAGGTTGGAACTTGGTACAAATATTAATAATTGTCCCGTTTCGGGATGTGTGCGTGGTTGGAGAGCAGGCACGCCCATAATTGTAAAAAATCTATTTATTTATTAGCCACAAAAAGTGAACATTGTTTATAATTAGACTATATGCTAAAAATGGGCCTGGTGGAATAACAGACACGGCCATAAAAAATAAAAAACTCCACTTGTGAAGTGATAGGTATTATAAACAACATTAGGGGGCATAATCAGATACCTGCCTACTCCCACATTTTGTTTATACATGGTGTAGGGTCTTTAAGATTTGTCCACAATCAAATTTCATTCTTATTTTTATTCATTACAATCTATCTTTAAGTAGCGATTTATTATATAAAAAAGATGAGTGAGGTACATTAATATACATATACACATGTACATATACATTTGATGTAACTTTTTTTTTATTAACTTTATCATACAACTCCAACAACTGGCTCTGGAGAGTTAAACTGTCTGTACACAATACATGGCGCTCTATCGATGTTTATAAATTGTATAAATGCCATACGTTCGTGACCATCTTACTAGGACAGGTATTATTGCTTAATGCATTTGCTGTATACAATCGTATCGAATCGTATGTATGTGGAACGTGTGAGTTGAGAAATGAGAGATTTGTCTATACAAACAATACCAAAGATTGCACAGCTTCACATAACATGTGTTTATACGTATTTGTATAACTATGTATCTCACCTCACCACCACATACAAATGAACGTAGTTTTTATCTAGTCGATTTATTGTTAAAAGCTTTGCGACAAGAGTAAAACATCAGACAAATTTGAAGATCAGTAAATTTACATATGTTACGATCTTTGAATTGTTGGATGCCACTCTATAAATGTACATTTCTTAATGCATGAGTATTTAGTTTAATAAGTTTGTGCCTCGCTTGCGTATGCGATAGTTTAAGCCAGCTAACGTTACCACAAAGGTCAACCGCAAAGAACAAACAAGTATTTGTGTAAAAATAAAATGAAATTTAACGCCTTAGCATTAATCTTGGGCAGTTTGTGTATTTATATAAAAGGTGATGTAACAACTGATATCCCCACCCATTCACCCCTTACACAAAAAATCATCCACTTGTTGCCCAAAGATGTTTTGGATAATATAAGCAAACAGACTTTTCAGCGCAACAATGAAATCATATACATACAACCTCCGTACAGAGAAAAATATAATTTTCCACTAATCAGACATAAATCATTACCGCCTTTGATGCGTTCTTTCAACGCTCTGCCCGACCAACAATCTCAATTGATCGATTTACCTCCAATATCAGCCTTAAATGATGTTCATAAAATACGTTTACGTTTCCAACAACCGCAACCATATGCAGAAATCTATCCGCAATACAAACCCTATCAAACACCTGTCCGAAAGCATTACAGAATAACGTTAATACGTAATAATGCAACACCAACAACACCGCCACCGAACAGTGCATCTGAGCAAGCCGATACCGAAGAGAAAACTTTAATATATGTTTTAGTAAAGAAGCCGGACGTGGACGAGGCAGCTAAACAGATTGAATTGCAACAGAAAGCAGCACAAGAATCGTTTAAGATTCACCCACCAGAGGTATATTTTATTAAATACAAAGAAAATAATTCAACAACCAGTAATCAATCGAACCAATAAATGTTATTGCTTCATACACAAATGTAAGAATATTTATTGTAAATATATGTAAATGTATGTAAAAATGTTTCTTGGACGAAAGAGGTAATAAAGTGGCACTTTTTGTCTGCAATTGCTTAATAAATATATTATTGAATTATTTTATTATACCTTCCACAAAAGATGGGGAGGAGTATGCAAAGCTTGTCCATCCATTCCCAACACCCAGAAGAAGGCTTCATAGATCCTACAAAGTAAAAATCTGAGTCGATCTAGGCACGTCCATCCGTCGGTCGTAAATTTTAAAATTTAAACTGAAACTTTATACAGTTATATATACTGGTTTCTGCATGATATTTAAAATAAAAAAAAAATCGGTCAAGAGCCACGGCCACAGTTGAAAAATATCTACTTATCCACCACAAAAATTAACCTATAAGATTAAAATTTATTATACGTGTTTATAATTATATCATTCAAGGATGTATCAAAAATGGGCGGGGTCGGATAACAGACACGTCCTCAATTTACGAAAAACTGTGGTCAGCATAAATAATACTTTCCACTTTCACATACAAATACTGGGCGTGCCAAGTAGCTTATTACGCCCTGATACATAGAAAAAATAAGTTCAAATTTTTAAAATGTACAACTGTGAAAGTGCCAACATTCTGAAACTTAATTTAAAGTACTTGGACTCTTTAGTAAAACTGATCTCTAGAATTTGGGTCTTAGAGACTAATATTACATTTAAACCGCATAAACAGGCATTCGAAGCACAAAATGAAATAGTTAATGATTAAGCTAAAAAGCTGGAAATATAAGCCTTTGCTAAAATAAATGGAATTGCCATTCTCAACATCACATAAGATCATAAAGAAGCTAAGTAATGAGAAAATGTTTGGGAAAAAATCTCATTTACCTGCTACATATGTATATGTATGCATAACATATATGCTCATTTATTGCAGATTTGATCGTGATGTGAGAGCTTTGTTGAGAGAGATAATTATGAGTCCAATAACAACTGAACTTCTGGAGACTAAAACAACATTTTCAATTTCAATTTAAAATCAGTTTTACGATCATCTTCGTTGAGTACGTTTCATGAGTTAAAGTTTTGTGATGATGCGAGGCGGTCACAATATCTTATGGTTGGTTTTTGTTTGAAAGCATGTTTCATTTTGTTATGACTGAAGTGTGGTAAAGATCGGTTAATAAGAAAGAGAGAGAGAGAGTGCGAGTGTTATGTTAAATGTATGTATGTGTTTATGCTTTGTAAGAGCACAAACATGGTTGTGGATTGTTATACATGAGTGCTTCCTTTACTTTCTCCAACATATATATAACAACAAAAACAACCATAGCACAATATATAAGATCTGCGTGTGGTGTTTTATTGCTTAAGATCTATGCGCTCCATCCACCCAAGTGTATCTTCACTGCAAAATAATTGTACGTGTAACTCCAGTATACACCCAGAGAGCTTACGATCAGTGCGTGCTAGTAAAAAGGCGTGTTTGCGCAGAAAAACAAATTATTACAAAATTTTTATTGTTTACTTGTATGTTTTTTTTATGTATGCATCGTACATATATTTAACTAGTTGTCGATCATTGTGTTAAGTGTTGTGTGTGCGAGTGTATTTATACAAAATATTTAATGTGTACATGAGAGTGTTTTTTGTATTTATTTATGTTTTTTTTTTTTTTTTTGGTACATTAAGTACACACATGTCATTTTTTTTAGTATGGTACGTGGGAATACCATAAATAGAATATTGAAAGAATTGAAAAATTCATTAAATTATTTGTAAATGGTTTTACAACATTGTTGTACACAAAATAATAATAATAATAGAAACTGATAGAAAAACATACTTTGTAACATTTTCATTAAGCAAAAAAATTTGCTAGAAAAATATGCTATTTTGAAAAAAAATAAAAAATAAAAAACATATAAAACAAGTTTTCTTATATATATATGCTATTTACGAAGTGTGTGTGTGTGTGCGTGTGGTGCTGGTGTTAACTTTTATCAACGACATATGCGTTGCGGATGATGCAGGAATTTTGCTTTTATAACTCGTTTCCTTTTTAAATCGCCTACGAGTTACATGTCAAAGAGATTCACTCTAGGCAAGTAAAATAAATTAAACGATTCTATAAAATATACATATATGTGTGTATGTGTGTAGCAAGGGGTCTAATACAACAAATAAACCAAAATATAAAAAAATAAAAAAGTTTCTTGCCTTACTTTAAAACTAGCAGCAAATTATTTTTCTACACGCACACTTAAAGTCATTCTTGGAACTTTATATGTAGGTCGGCTGGCATAAAGCATTACATACGTACATAAGTTATAGTATACACTATAATAAAATATTAAAATAGATAAACTTATTTACAACATTACGTAGTTATCAACGTTTAAGATCAAGTGAAACGATTAATTTGCCACCGAAAACATTTTCTTTAAAACATTATACACAAAATGAAATAAAAAAAAATAAATTTGGCTTAAGCCAAATCTTAAATACCCTCTACGTATGCATGCAAGCTGTGGGCGTGGCTTGTACCTATTTACGCCTTCTATAGTTTATGTACTATATATCAACTTCCATGTTATATCGATAAATGG
Organism: Crataerina pallida; assembly: GCA_949710015.1. NCBI lineage: Eukaryota > Metazoa > Arthropoda > Insecta > Diptera > Hippoboscidae > Crataerina > Crataerina pallida. Next base: position 8,923,626 of record OX453290.1, read on the forward strand.
GCTAATTATAAATATATATATACATAAAAATGACTTCATTGTTAAATTTTTGTGCCACATATATAAGTAGATTTATGTCCATTATTGATATATCTGTTACCTCACCATGTTCATTTTTGACACACCAACGCAAGGGATAGTTATAAAAATGTGTAACAAATTTTAATTTTATAAGTAAATTTTTGTGACCGATATAGTGATTTTTATAGATTATGGGCGTGGCTATTGCCAAATTTAAATAGCGTTCTATATGCAGAAATAAGTAATTTTAACGGTATAAAATTTCAACTCAATATGTCGACATTTGCGAATGTGAAAATGCCAACAAACGGACGGACATATCTATATCGAATTTAGTTTTTCATATTGTAGGGTCTCTGATTTCACCTTCTATGTGTTTCAAACGAAATAACAAAACTTAATATACTGCCATCACTAAGGTGGAGGCTATAACAAGGGTACATGAGTGTTTGTGTACATATATAATATTAAATATGTAAAAAAATGTACATGCATCTCATATGCTATGACCCATAATACATTACTTATCGTAGTTGTTACATGCACGCAATTATATTTTTATTCATTGACACCATTCTATAAAGTCATTAAAATGTTCTAATTCTAGAGACATATTAAATGACACTGTATATTAAGTAATCGTTAAATGTAATTGATCACATATAATATGTAATATAATTGAGATGATACCCTAAAAAAATTGTGTCTTCTGTGGTAGGGACTGCATTAAGTTTGTGTAAATGTTTGTAACTCTTAAATAGTTAAGAATTGTTTTAAGCTGATCGATACATTTTATTTAAGCATATACGTTTGTCCGTCCCTCTGAATATTTAAATTTGTATTTAACCTATACAACTTTATAGATATTTCGCCAATAAAAACATGTCTCTTTTGTGTCAGTCTCTGCGCAGATAGATATTTGAATAGAATTTGGTACAAAAATATATATAAACCTATTTATCGAATCGAACCACTTTCAGAGCCTCTCCCCATATAAGCTTTTATTATAAAGGTAGACTTTACTTAGAAAAAAATCTCAATTCTTACTATTTTGTACAAAATGTTGTCACTTTATAATTGGCTAAAACAAACAAAAATAAGTCCAATCGAACCATTTTTAAAACCCCTTTTCACATAATGATATTTCACGAAAATGCTTCCATTGCAATGCATCGCCTTTACTAAGTAATGCAAAGACTAACTAATTGTAGCACAAGTTGTGGAACTGAGTGGCTGAGTGACTATTACAAATTAGCGTTATGATTTATTTAGGGTAAGATTTATAAAAATGAACTTAGACGTATAGAATCATATCCTCTTCTTTAAGCAATTGTTCACGAAGTGACTTTTGTACAAAAACAAAATTAACTTTTACTGATAATGAACTAACATAAATATGATGAATATTCTCGATTTGTGTATTTAAATTTAGATCACGATCGCATACGTAACAGTTTAATAAACCTATAAAAACCCTTCATCCTGATTGATCTAATCGAAACAATGGTTATGTGGCCGTTAACAACATGTCTAAATTGCGTAAGTCGGCATCTTTTCGTTCAAGAATTCCTATTAGCCAAAACCGTTCAAAAGGAGCGCCTTATGGCGAAGACAATGAATGTTTAAAAACTACATACGATTTGAAGCCCAATAAAAGTTTCGATTTAAAACCGAACAAATTGAATAATAAAGCAAATATAGTAACACAGCAGTTGCCAGTTAAGAAGGAATCGTCTTCTGCTTCCTCCAATCACCACCTGTACACATCTTATTCCAGTAGTGATGAAAGTTATATATCAGATCTGTCATTGAGGGTAAAACTTGTAACATCATGTGGAGCATTTATGTTTCAATGCTGCATATTTTCAGAAAAATTTTAATAATAATATAAAACTATTAGATGAAGATGTTATGTGCATATCGGCCGATGCCATATCTTTAGATGGTATTTTAGACTCTATTAGTTGTGACAGCAATTTCTCTGATCCGCCTTCACCAGTGCAATACCAAAGTGAATATATGGATAAATTTAAATTAAAGCTAAATATTGAAATTTTTAACGATAATTTTTTTTGCAGATGTTCCTGTAATAATGGCGACAAGAAATGCTTCGTATGAATCTTTGGATAAATATAAAAAATTCGATAATAAAGAGCCAAAGGCAAAATCTGCCCATTTAAATCAGTCGGGTAAGGGGAGAATAAGTTGTAAACTTTTCACTTATCCTTATATATGAGCTTTTTCAGATGCAAAACTCTTTCAGTCTAGTGTAGCTGCTTTGTCGTACATTAATAGAAGTGATAAACGCAATGGATCACCCGATGTGAAAAGTAGGGACCATTTAGGAAATTCGAAACAACCACAGCAGCAGTATTATAACAGTAGTAGCAATAAAGCGAATGGTAGTTTGAGATGGTATGAACATACATTATCTTTACCGCGACCACCCAGCTCATCAGAAACATTTCTCCAACCAACTTTAAACACCACCGATGATCTATACGATGAACCCAGTGATTCATTAAATCAAAGAATCAAGAAATTGAATACAACACGAACTGATAAAGCCACTACATCAAAAGCAACAACAAATGTAGCTAAAAATACCCCACCTTATTATTCCCCACCATCATATGCCACATTTCAAAGCAGTTGTTTCGAAGTGGTTAATAAAACGAATGAGACAATGGAACAAAAGACTGGGAATACTGCTGATATAGTAAAAGTTAATGTTAAAATGTTGACCGAGTTGTATCAAAATCAGCAACAAGCGCAACCTCAAAAACAACGCTTACAACAGCGACAGCCCGTACTAGATAATGTAAGAAGCTGTCTAAACCATTCTAAACAAAACTCCCCACTATCACTTATCAGTTTCGCTGGCGCAACTGAGAAATCTCAGCCAATAAACAGTACTGAAGGCATAAAATCTGAACATTTTAGTTTACCGCCTTCTATAAGGAAACGCGCTTCAACAACACAAACACATCGTGAAAAATTACAATTGCGACAAGATTTTGGCAGTCTTCATGGACATATAGTTAATGAAAAGGGAGCCAGTAGTAGTGTTCCGATAAAGAGCGTGCACAATGTTGCAAATAATGAGAATAGAAAGAAACTGGATTCAGTTCGATCAAATGAATTGAGAAAATTGGACTTTTCTGGTTTTAAAACGAGACAAATACAATTGCAACTTAAACAAAATCCTTTAACGCGTCAACTGTTCGGTGTTATACAAGAAGAGGTAATAGTCTAAATGTGGTTTTTTATCTCTTCTGAATTTGAAATAGGATGTGGAAAATACCATAAAGCCAATTATACCGATTTATCAAGTTAGACTTGGTGGAGATCATATAGTCTCCGAAGTAATACCATGATCTTCTATGAGATCATATCTTGGTAGCAGCACTTAATTCTATCTTATCTATAATTCTTGGGTTACTTCGGTTTATATTCCACGTGAATTTTGAATGCTAGCCTTAATGGTTAAGTATAGAATTACTTCAGTTATGCTGTACTGTTTTCTACAAGGTTCCAGCTATTTATTGTTTTCATTTTCTAGGATATGATATTTGCATATGGAGGTCATAAAAATCATTAAAATATTATTTGAACTTCATAATTCCGAGTAGTTTAAAACAAAACGACCAACAAACAGTTGGAATACCATAATATTACATAAGAAAGTCTTCATTTTGACCTACTAAAAATTTAACATCCTTAAGCCCAAACTTACAATGCATACAATGCATGCTTGTACGCTTATTACATATTACCTACTAATGAGGAGCGCATATTACGAGGAGAATTAAAGTTCATTTGAGATCCTTAATAAAGTAAATATTATGTTTACCCTGCATACCCCACCGGTAACTCTTACACATATAGCACTCTGATTAGAAATTATCTTGGTAAGACTCTTTGTAAAATGCCGGCAAACAAAAATTTTGAGCTTTCAAAGTTAGAAGGAACAAAAAAAAAATAATCCAAACATAACATCAGTGTTTAAAAACATTAGAAGCTTTTCTATGAGAGAAACTTTTACAAAATTTGCAAAGAGATGCCTTTGGTTGGATAGAGATGGATGCGTGCGTTTAGTCAAATTTTGTTACTCAAACAGTTCGGTTCATTCAATTATTAATTGTGTGTGGAAGTACACACAAAGCACAAGTTTTCTTCTTTCCATTTGCATAGTATCTCAACCTCAGTCACACTTAAAAAAAATTGTTAAATGAATTATCCTTCGTGTAATGAGCGCTCTATAATTACTTGTGGTTGGTCAGTGATGTGAGTGAAAGGAATTGTGTTTTATGCAAATAATATGTGGACTATTTCGAAGGGTGCACTATTTCCAAAACATAGTTGAATAAGGCGTTATCTCCTGCCATATGGAAAATGCACACTTGTGATAATTTTATTGTTTGCACTTCACAAGCAATACATAAAGCAGTATATTCGTAGGATAATTGTGAAAGTTAAACAAAAAAAAAAAAAAAATGAAGAAAATTGGAGAATTTGTGTGTATAGGATGTATTTATATCATATACCCCGTAAATGATTTGAATGCTTGCGTCAGTCAATTGTTTCTATTTAGGATGAAGTTTCCTCAAATTGAAATATTTTCAATACACATGAACATATGTATTTTGTGGGCATTCCTAATATATATATAATATGTATATATATATATAATATGTATGTAGTATTTATACACACTTCTATAGACAATTAAACAAATGGGAGGGTTTACCCCTTCAACAAGAGCATGTACATTATCCTCCCATCGTGTCCAATATAATTCATAGATTAAATCGTAAACCGTTAATGGTGTTATAATGAATAACACACGACTTGAACTGAACATGAACATATCCATTCATATATACGAGTACATACACTTGTTCATGTGACTTTATTCGTGAGTCCTTATTACGACTTGGATTAATCAACAACACGCGATACTTGACTGTGCTAAGCTGTGTAATTAATAAATATTCTTCTAAAATCTCATAACGCATCCTTTCACATACATCCATCTATATATATATAGTGAATGAAATCTGCAAATAATCCTTCTTTTTTTTTGTATGATGTTATGTTATCCTTTTTTTGTAGAGATTTTTTGTAGAAAATTTTTGATTATTAAGTGTAGAGAATTGTAAAAAGTTACTAGCAAGATAGGGTGCCTTCAATCTGTGCTCGGTTGTCCATGTGAGACATCGGCACGTAGTAAGGAATCACTTGCGTGGCCACTTGAGCCTGAATTACCTTTGGAATCTCAGTGGGCTGATGGTATTACTGAGGGCTATTGGGACCAAGGTGGTCCATGGGTATGTAAACCGTTTCTACTCTTTAAAAACAGCCTCTTCAGAATAAAACTTATACAACTATTAGTTTAATGGTAATAATAAGTATTATTAACTAATTTCTTATGTTAGGTTTTTCAACCGAGACCTACGCCATATAGAAATGATTGCGAATTGTCCGGGTCATATGCTTCGCTTGAGTGTCCTTCACCACCTGGACCGCCATTGGCGATACCCGAAGCGCAAAGGGATCCCCAGGCTCGTTTAAGTAACTTTCTGAGAAACGCTTACCAGGAGTTGGCGTTTAAGGAGCCCGCCCTGCCTAGTTGGTCTTTGCCAGTGACACCAGGAACATTGTGTCCAGCACGTTTGGAATTGGATTTACGATTGAATCCCAGTTCTCATGGTTATGGTGATTACATAACCGTTAATCAACTCCTAACATCGCTACAAACAAAAGACGGCAGTTTTCTCGAGGCACCACGTCGCTGTTTAATCGAGTGTCCCAACTGGGCATCTCGCACTCAGCTATGTTTGCGTATTTTACATGCCTGGGCTAAAGAGCCGCCTTGGCCTCCCACCTCTCCTGTGGCTTTAACGTTACTAATTCCGCTTTTTGAACTCAAACGCAGTTTTGCTCATTACATAGAAAAGGTAGCCTCAGAGAGAAGATAATAAGAATTATTTTTTGTAATCATTATAACATATTTGTAGGAATTCCTGCCAAAAGGTCCTTTAAATCCTTTTAACAATATCAACAATGGCTTCGTGGCTGTTTGGAATTCGTTGGAAGCCTTAGGTCCAAAATTGCTTATCATACTAGACGGTTATACTAGCCAGAAAAATTGCAACTTCTTTAACAACAACATTACGCAATCGCGAAAATATCGTTCCACTGCCTTGGTCGCATCTTCTAATAGCAAGAGTCAATATCCTTCGGATGTACACGATTTGCTTGATGGTAAATTATTTCCTGAGGCTCGTATACTGATATTAACGAATTCCACAAATTGTTCTGAACTAATGCCGATCGTTCAAAGACACGTTATGTTTGAAGGTTTAACTTGGGGCAGGTCAGCTTCAATATTGGGCGGAGGACGCTGGGGTGGTCCATCACGGCTGGTTGATGCTGTACAAGAAAATAAATATTTACGCCATGCTGCCAAAACTCCTCTGGGGTGTTTGGCTATAGCTTCTATTTACGAAGCTTCCGATGGACAACTGCCTACAGAGGAACTGGATGTTGTTGAAACCATTTTTAATTGTGTGGCACCCAACGTTTTAACTTCATTGGTTTCCGAATTGGGACGGCTTGCCCTATTCTGTTTGAAGATGAAACGTCCCTTTATTACCACTGCCGAAATGAAAATGTATTGTTCGACTCCAGAGAACATTTTGGGCTGCTTGGATAAAAATGTTCTATACGGCAAAACGGCCAATAAAAAAGCCGAATATGTGTTCAATCCCATATGTCAGGGCATGATGGAATATCTAGCTGCAAACTATATAGCTTCCCTCGCTTCTAGACCAGGCCTTTTATTAGCAGAGATAACGGGCATGGCAATTGGTGATGAATTGGATTTTGATTTATTAAAAGTCTTGAAATTCGCCATGGCTTTGTTGGGTGATCAGGCTCACATTTTGCTCTCGAAATTAACACCTTTGTGGTTATCTCCACAAACTGTTTTTACGTTGGCTCTCTCGGGCGGTCATAGTGAATTTAATATGGCAGCCCTCTGTGACATTCTTGGCATATCAAAGCACCCACCACTTTCGCCACTAGAAACTAAACCGTTATGGGTTCAGGTGCGTTCCGTTCCCACAGACTTGATGGGTTGGGGTATGGCTTTGAAGAGTTCAACGTGCACTCTGAAGAATCTCGAAGTTATTTACCAACTTGAGAAGCAAAATCTTTTGGAAACTAGAAGAGCGATAGAAATATTTGTGGAGTCAATATCGCTTAATGAAAGTGTTTCAACTCTGCGCATTTCATCACTTATTGAGATGGACGTTAAAGACACAGAAATAAATTATTTAGCCAGTTGCATTTCCAAATTGTTGTTGAAGCCGAGACTGGAAAATTTTGAACTTGTGCTGACATTAATCGAAGAAGATCCACCCATGCTCAAATTACAATCCGTCGTATCAGCAATATGTCGAACGATACCGCGCCCAACGAAACTAAATTCATTGCTGCTAGATCTGGGCCTCTGTACATCTCAGTTGGTCCAGATATGTGCTGCTCTGGAGAGATGTCCCAATTTAACACGTTTATCACTGCCACATTTACGTTGTGAGAGAGGTGCCATTTCTACGCTCTCCTCTTTACTGAACTCCAAACCTATTAGTTTCTTATTTTTGCCATCCTGTTGGGGTGCCCGTGACGATCCACCCTCATCTAGTGGCGTAAGCATGGGTAAGCTTTGTATATTATGTATTTTGTATAGAATAGTTTGTAATTATTTTCAATAAATCTTTTAGGTTCTGGCAGTGGAAGTAGTACCGGAACATCGTGCTTAATTAAACAAGGTTCATTGCCGGGAGCACCATCACCACGCACCTATGCGCCTGGGGTATTTTCCTCACTTCCACGTGGCATGTTTGTGCCGCAAGCATCATTAGGAAGATCAGCAACCCTACCGCGTCAACCATTGGATCAAACTTCTGATAAACGTTCTTGTGATTCGGTTGTTTCAAAGACGTGGTATCCCACACCATGTTGTGAGGGCGCTCCACATAATTCCGGCACTTTACATGATCTCTTTGCCACTATTCGTGACAATTGTTCCAAGTTACATGGCCTGGATTTAAGTAAGGCTCAATTATCTTTAGAAGATTCTATGTGTTTGGGAGAAACTGTACGAGTATCAAATACTCTACACACTTTAAAACTAGAGGGATCTTCGCGTATCAGCGAATTATTGCCTTCCATATTGGGAGCTAGTGAATCACCTTGTCTTCAAATGCTAAGCATTGGTTCGCAGAGATTAAATCTCGACGACTCGGTGATTGTTATGTGTGCCAGAGCTTTAACCAGTTGCTCAACATTACGTCTGTTAAGCATTGACGGATGGTGTATGCGCATCGAAGTGAGTACAATTTCTTATTCGATATTATAGATCAGGATGATAATAATGAAACCTCTTATAATTCAGCATGCTCAAACACTTTCTATATTGAGGGCATTTCTTGCGCTCACTTCCATACGAGAATTGAGTTTAACGAATTGCCGTATGCAAACAGCTCTTATTAAGGGGGATAACAAAGCATCGCCAGTTTATGAATGTAGATCTGTGGTGGTCTTGAAAATGGCGGGAGCACAAATAACCTTGCCGGATCTTACAGTGTTTCGAGGACCCCAGCTATTGCCCTTTATAAGCGGTTTTCCTTGCTTAAGAGAATTGGATTTGTCCGCTCCGGCTCGCTCGGGCATAGAAAGCACCCATTCATCACCGCTAATTTTAGATGATAGATGTATTGTCCAATTTTTCCAAAACTTACATAATTTTTTTGGGTAAACACGATGATTGATATGTTTTCAAATAAAAAAAGTTTAATTCATTAAATAATTTTGGCAGATTGTTAAACACCCTTAAAATGTGCAACTGGGTTATACATTTTGATGAATTGCCGAAAACGCTAAAATTCATTTCGAAAGCTATGCGCAACAGTAGCATTAGCCATTTAAAAATCGACGGTATATCGGTATTGGATCGTCCTAAAAAGAAACGCAGCGAGGCACAATTCATACACTGCCTTATAACCACTTTGCCGCATTTGCGTTGGATGGGTATCAGTTTATCGGGCAAGAAGGAAGATCAAATAACGGCTATAGGTAATGCCGTTTTAGATATGAAAGGTTCAGAAATTGAAATCAAGTAAGTGAAATGAACGAATGGATTAATTTTATGGCAAAAAGTTTAATCTTCTCTGTTAACTACAGATTAAGCGAGTCGACTATTGATCAGGCCAAACTAATGGCACAAGTGATTAGTTTAGATGGCAAATTCGATATTAAAGTTTCAACATTTGGTACTTCTAGCGGCATATTGATACATGCCGAAAAAAGTGGTTTGAAGAGTCTTACGCGTAAAACTAAAGATAAGGAATATGACTTGTAAAGTGGGGATAGGTTTATAATGGGTTCACATATTACAATGCTCACTGCTTAAATGTAGACTACTTGCTTGATAGATGCGTTACTTCTTTGTTATTCTACTCTACACCATATCTTGACGATAAAGGACTTAAAGATAAGATAGATCTATATTTTGTTATAATCAAAAGGTTACCATTTTGTGAACCTATTTCGATATGTTTGTCTGTTACTAAATATCTTGAAATTGTAATTTTTTTTAAGGATCGGCACTAAGAAGGATTGCAATACATGCAATTTTATTTTCCAAGGATTTTAAAAAGCTTTTTAAAACATCCTATCACCCCATCTCATGAGATTATTAAATTTTTTATACCCTACACATAAGATATATACTAAGTTTTATCATTCCAATCTCATTGATCAGATCAAAAATCGAGTATATTTAGACATGTACGCCCATTAAAATTTAGCCAAAAAAAACCGTTCAAAAGCCATGTTTACAATTTTTAGACTTTTTTCAAAATTTTTTTGATTTGTTTTATATTTTAGAAAATTTTGAAATTTTTCCTGCGTAAAGCTATTTTTAGAATGATTTGTTTTATATAATAAAGGCAGGTACTGTCTAATAAATTTTACGCAAGTTATGGTACGGAGGATTACCATTACAATTGGGAAAATACTAAGTTGGTGTAGAGTAAGAAATGGTCGGATCGAAGCTGTCCATAACATGTTCACTTGTTGTTAATAACTTGAGTTTGTCTAAGCTTTAGTTTTAAATAAAATATACCACATATTAAATATATATTACATATACATAAGTAAGTGTGTGTAATCTGGAGGTTTCGTTTGAAACGTATTTATACTCGTATTATCGTATTATATTATGTATCATTCTGTCCAATGCTGCTGTTGGTCTTTTGGTTAAAGCTAGTTAAAGAAGCTCATTAAAATATATTCGACATAGTTTATGTTCTCGAAAAGACTGAAAAAAAAATTCAATATTTCAATGGTACTTTAATGAGTTAATGTTAGATGCATGGTAATAAAAAAAAGAAACAAACAATAAAAAGTAAAACTAATAAATAAATGTATAATACAGCGCTCTATAAAAATATGCCTATACTGCCGCAAAACAAGAATAATTGAAAAAAAAAAATTAAACAAATAAATCAAGTAAATTTGGCATAGGCCGAATTTGAAATACCCTCCACATCTATAAGGAAACAGTTGGATAGATAGTTAAATCCTTACGCTCTTCAAAACTTTGGGACCGGTGACGACTGGACTCGTCTTTTACACTATATCACTATTACAACATAAAATTAAGTTTTTTTTTTTAATAAATCGTGTTTTATATAATTATAGAAGTTTATACAAAGAATCAATCAAATCAGAGCAAAAACGAAGACTACTGCTCTTAGGTAAATATTTTCAATCTTTGAATTCATTTAAGCTACCATCAAAATTCAAAGATTCAATGGAATCGTTAAAATAACAAAAAAAGCACTTTCAATTTACCATAAGGATATATTGATTATGAATCGTTTTAGCGAAGACCATCCGTCTGTACATTCGTGACTTTTTCATCATAAGGACGCAGAAATTATTACCTTATACATTGAATTACGAATTAAATGGGATACTGCAAATATTATGGCTACGCACTGTCTGTCCATTCTGGTAAATTTCCAATTTTTAAATGATATAAAAAGACTTATTCGGTTGAGGGCGTGGCACATAAGCCACGCACCCACTTTAATTAGTAGTCTGCAATTTCTTAGTAAAAGTATTTCTACAAGAATTCAATCCTTGAAAATGACAACAACATGACTTGGCTAGATAGAATTATATTTTAAAGCTGATTCGAATTTATATAAAGGGCCTTTAATGCTCTTTTTCTGAGTTTCACAAATGATTTAACAAACTCAATATACCATCCATCTTATGTAGAGGGTATAATAGAGTAAAAAGCCTATGATACAATATATAGAAGTGAGCAAGAGCATTGAAATAATAGAGTATTGTAATAAATAATAATAATAATAAAAAACACTTAATAATTGAAAACAATTTTATCTTGTTGAGATTGTCAGATTAAATCTGCAACCGTTTTACAATTTTATACTTGTACGCATACTATTATTATTATTGTATTATTACTATTATTATTATTATTATATTATATATAAAATTAACTGTTGTAATTGTAAATGTGTGTGCATTAAATTTAACAAAGAAAAAAAAAACAACTAAAAAACGAAAACAAAATGAACTATATTTACAAATATTTATAAAAAAAAATTATAAAAACAGAGTCGATGTTGAAATATTTAAAAAAAATCTAAATCGTTTCTAAAACACAAACTGAATAAAACAAAAATATATCATGATACAAATTTATTTGCAATTAAACGCAAAAAAAAAAATATATCTTGTTAAATGTTTTTCACTTTAGAACACACAATAATTATTACATACAAATACAATTAATTGCTAAGTACAGAAATACACACACACCACACACATAAACACATATACATACATTATAACATTGTATTTGCTACGGCATTTTAGTAGTAAGTGTAATTGTCCACATTTTAACAAATATATATTAAATACATATACATATATACAAAATACAGCAACAATATTCATTCATTTATTTCAGCGATTATTGCTGAGCGGTGTATGGTGTATGAAAATGCTTAAACAAAAATATGATTATGCTGCTGTGCTGGTTTGAACGTTTAATAATTTGTACATACTTTGCACTACATAAATAACGTATACCGTATATCATATATCCTACCAAACACATATAACAAAAAAAAAAACACATCATTACTTACCATAGTAGTTAGAGTATTAAATCTGAATGTTTATTAATCCCAATTCAATTGAAATCTCATACTAATTATCTATATGTTTTAAACTATAGCTAAAACTTAAGATCTGATGAAGCATTTAAATTTGCTAAAAGCTTTAAAATATACATTAAATCAATGCAATCCAATCTATGCTAATCGAACTAATATTATAACAAATAACTACTATTTGGATAGGGTTTCCATGTATATTGGAAATTTTTTACTCCAACCTTGCATTTAAGCATAATTTCAATTTGAATTTCATTTAATTTTTGCAAATATTATCTATTTTAAGTATGAATCTGGTATATTTTATACCTTGCATCACCAAAGCCGCTAAACGGTAAAGGCCACACTCACCTTCAATTATACAGAACGATTTAGAAGTACTCTGAAACGATTTAACCTTGTCCGTCTGTACGCCTGTCTCTTCATACCAATGGTTGAGCAACCTACAGATGGCGTTTTTAAAGATATTTTGATGAAATTTTGTATAGAGACATGTATTGGTCCAAAGAGGAAGCCTATTTAAAATGAATCGAACTAAACCATTTTCAGAATTTCTCGTCACATGTAAGATTCTATTATGAAAATGTCTTTATATGGCCGTGCCAAATTTGCGCTCAATTGGACTATTTTTAGAACCACTTATCGTATTAAATATATTTCGCAATGTGACTTATTTGGCATTGCCTCGTGTTTACTGATATGAAAAAATTAATTCAAGCATAATATGTTGTGGTGTAGGGTATCACCTACCATAATATTTTCACTTGTTTTCTTTTAAGTAAGTTAAGTATTTTATAATTATACGTATAATTTAAAAAGTTTAGTAATGAACTGATCGAGGGGCGACCATCTGCATGTTACAAAGACGGCTAATTAAAATGAACAATATGGGGATTAACTTCACATCTCATTTTCAGCTGATATAAACAAGTTACGAAGCAGCAACTAATAGATAAGCTTATGTTTATGTTTAAAAATTTTAATTATTTTATTTTTAATGACTGCAGCATTTTCACCAAAGTCTATCAAGTGATAATGGTCATTATACACTATATTCTCACACCATACCCACCATCTTACAACAATGAAATAAAAATTTCAACTGGCCATAATACTAGTACAATAGGAGCGTATATTTAAAGTCACTTTTAAGAGTTAGACTCTAATATCTTTTTCTTCCAATAACTTACTAAGAACAAAAAATAATTAAATTTACCTCTTTCACCATTTGATGCGGGCACGATCGTTCTTCTTTTCTTTTTGGGAAACATTTAGTACAATCAACCAATTTAGTTATGCATCAATTTTCAGTTTTTATACTATTTAGTAATATGTGAGTAATAGGGAGAGAGTCCATTAAAAATAGCTACTTTTCCAGTTTGCAGTGCACTATGGACGTGTTACTGACCTTATCTAATTTTTAACAAGTATGCAGAGGTTACAGGCAGATATAAATTTTTTGATTTTTATACCACCTCTTTATATATACGATTGCCTTAAAAGTAAAAGATTGATTTAATTTGTTCATTTGAATCGAACAAATTAAGTGCTCAAGAACTGTAGAGAATTTTATAATCTGATTTAGCCATGAGCAATAAATAATTTTTGTAGTAATACACCCATACAGCCCGCCACAAGAAAAAGTTGATCATGCCGTAAATGCCTCAGTTCAATGTTGGTGAAATCAATCAATGGTCCTATGAACGAGATCCATATATTCCATAGTCAAATGTAACACATGTATTGCACCGAGAATAAATTTTAGCCCAAATTCTCAACTATTCTGTACTTTATTTATATACAAAATTGTTATGTTTTTATTGAAAAACCCGCTACGAGTATATTGAAATATTTTGCACAAAATCATTTCCTATTTATGGCCTTACTCGAATAATGGTAGCGGCACACTTTTTAAGATAATTCATTTTTATTATATAGTTGTAAGCGTAAAAACTCTTATATAATTTTTTTACAGTTTTAGGCTTAACTATCACATTCACTCTGTCTATATCCCTCACTTGTAGCACAATAGAAACAATTTTAAAAAGCCACTGCAATAATTACATAGAACTTTTGCTAAACCTACTTATAAATCTATATATATGTTGTACTAAGAAAAAAAAAAAAAACAAAAGAGGAAAGTAAACGCACAAAACCCTGTCACTACCCTATCACATAAAATCAGACAATTGAAATTTCTAAGTAATACTAAGTATAAGGTGCTCTGCTAAGGATATCAACGAAACAATTGATATTTGAAAAGGCACATCTTCCCATTTTAAGTAATTAATTACACCAGCCAATTATCTCAATATATACTCTTTTATCCAAAAATACCTATTAACCTAAAGAAAACATTCAAAACTACAACAATTCTACTAATAAACACGAATAAAAAAACAAAACAATTAATAACACTGGAAAATTCAAAATAAATGTTATTACAGACATTGAGACATGAAAAATTTTTGCAATAAAAAGCGATGATAATAACAAAGAAAATGACTTTAAAGAATTGAAAAAAAAAAAAAAACTAACCTTGGCTTAGGCCAAATCTTATGTGTAGGTTACACATATAGTATATATAAAAAGTGCGAGCGTGGCAGGTACTTGATTTCATCTTATGATGGATATATTACATAACATCTTATAAGAGGAATTCTACGTAAAAAAAGGTTTTCCTTCCCATCTGCTACCTTTAAGGTTCTAATTACAATTATGTAAAGAAAATTTAACTTTTATGGCGTTATAGATAAATTTTTATCCTTTTGTGGGCGTCGCTTTCAATGATTTTATTCAATTCAATGAGTTTCAAGAATTACTCAGATTTTGATGGTAAACCTCTTCTGCATGTAGAAGTTATAAAAAGGAAACAATTAATTCACTTTTGAAGGCGACTTTCATCGACTAAATCGGTTTATATAAAAAAATTCAATTTCACTATAAAAAATTTATAATTGTTGTACAAATTAACAGGTTTGATGATTATAAGTGAAAAAATTTCAAAATATTTTCAATATTTAATGAAGACAATACTACTATTATACACGTGTCTATGCAAGTGCAACATAATAAAACTACTCTTTGAATGCATATCCTTTGAATTGTAACTTGAGCATACAAAACGATTACACAGTACATTACGTAATGAATTGAAGTGTTGTTTACATATTACAGTTTTACATGTTGTTGACGATTTCATTAAAAAATGATAACATCTTAAATATCCGCTAGTGTTTGGTTAGTGCATGTCATACAGAATGCAATTATGTCAACAAGCTACATACCTTATCTTACAAAACACATTCGCATTGTATTATATCAATGGATGGTTATGAAGGCATGGAAGTGTGTTAATAAGTTACTCTTCATTACAGTGTCCTGTTTTGTTTATTGTATTTTTATGTGTAGGCAAGCATGGGTTATGTTTATATATATACCGTTCATACTTCGTATGCCACTTACGAAGTGAAAGTATTAAAATACTTTTTTCAGTGATAATAACGATAAAAGTTTCTTAAACTCTTCATTGTTAAAATATCTAATGACATTGATGCACAAAATAGGACTTGCAAATTCCCTTAGCTTACACTTACTTTATACTTGATGTGGTTTTTCTTTATATTCCTATACTAGCCAAAGGCATAACACACGAATTTTTAATCCAAAGATCGCCGTGGTTCAAGCACATGTAACAAATTTATAAAAAAAGGATCAATATTAAATGTAATACATGCATATATGATTTTATAATATGAAACTATATAAAATGAAACTATTCTCGCACATTATATAGCCTCCAAAAAAGAAAGCGACATTTTCAAACAACTGTAATTTCCATCTCCTAGGCACATTTAATATTTTTATTTGTGTTGCAAGGTACGCTAATTATATTTCTAATATCAGTTATGTTAAACATTCACTTTATAATGAAACTTTAAAAATATTGCCGCATTATTATTCACTGGCTTTTCTAATTTACAAGTTGTTTTACGTTAAAAATGAATTTAAATTATGTTTTTATAGCATTATTTCATGTAACTATTATTGTCTCATTCTTTTGTTATAAGAATTAAAAGACATATTTTTACATGTGGCAACTATTAAAAGCTGTTAAACAGGTGGTGCTGACGTCATCTATAATTGTTCTTAAAATTGACTAGAATTTACAATTAAACAAAATAAAATTTATGTTTATATTTCTAAAATAATTCGGAATGATTTTGCACGTAATACAATCTATTTGCGTATTTTTCTTTTTCATTGCTTTAGTGAATGCCACTGCACTTACTGAGACTATAACTGATGGGAATTTGGTTCAATTGATTACTGCCGAAGACAATGTTATTGTTTTCTTTAGTATGAAATGAAAATATATATTTTTTATATTCTTAAGGAATTATAATTAGAGAAATGGTTTTGTAATTTTTAGGTAAAGACAATTGTCCTGCATGTGATGATTTGGAAATTATAGTTGAGAATATTAAAAATGAGTTGAAAGAAAGAATTGGGGCTGTGGTGGTGAAGGCTCATAATAGTCATATGGTGAGTTTATATAGTCCATCCAAAGAGCCTGCCCTAGTATTCTTTAGGCGGGGCCTACCATTACTCTATTCTGGTGATATGAAGGAGGAGAATATTGTGCAAATATTTTCCGAGAATCAAGAACCAATTGCTAAGGAATTGTCAGATGATAATTTCGAGCATTTAACTCAGGCGGCTACTGGAGCTACAACTGGAGATTGGTTTGTTTTCTTGTAAGTAACCTTTAAAATTAAATATAAATATTGTTGTAAATATCTCACATGAAAATAACACCTAAAGTTATTCGGCGGATTGTGTGACATGTTTACGTTTGCACGCCGTTTGGGAAGCTGTTGGCGTTCATCTTAAGCATCGTGTAAATGTGGCTCGTGTTGATCGTTTGGGTGCTGGTGCTTTTACCGCCAAACGTTTCAATATTGCACAATCCCTGGAATTTATATTGTAAGTAAGAGGTTTTATAGAGAATAGAAAAAATGTGTACTAACAAACGCATATACATATTTTTTAAAGCTTACGTCAGGGTAAAGTATATCGATATCGGTTCAAGGAATATACCCCCAAAAAGTTGATTGAATTTGCTGAAAGTGGTTATCAAAAACAAATTCAGCCCGAATCGGTACCACCAGAAGCCACTTTCATGTGAGTTATTATTATTGTTTGGTTTGTGTAAAATTAATTAATATAATTAAACATTTTTAGAAGTGACTATTTTACAAAACATTTGGAATGGTTGGCCAATAATCAACAATTTATTTTAATAGCACTTGTGTTGGCATTTATTATTGCATTGGCTGTAATAAGACGATGGTCTAGGAGGATATCCTCCGAGGCGAACACTAACAAAAAAGCTAAATAGATTTACTTACAAAAATGTATTAAGGTGTAAATATTGTAAAAAAAAAGAAATGCATTCTGTGGTTGTGTTAATGGCAAGAGCTTCATTCCTAAACACAAAGTTTTCGTAGCACTGCCGGGTTTTTGAGTTTCAACATCAATTTATTAATTAGAAAAATATATATTTTTAATGCATCGCATGTGTTTAAAAAAGTGATTACCTAGTAGGCCACTTGTACAATAAACTTTAAGGCGTTAAACCCAAAAGAAATATCCTTCAATTCCAAGTATTATCCAGCTATTGATGGATTATGTAGTGGATATGGCATAGGGGGCATAAAGGGCATAATATGAGAATAAACCAAAACGTTACTCAAGAGATAAATAATAATAGCATTGTAATAATTGTCTTTATATATATATATATATAGCTTCACATACTTATTTAAACACCAATATCAATTGGTCAGTTTATTTTCCCAATACCTTTGAAGTTCTTCTTAAAACAATTGTTGATGGGTGAGAGAGGCTCATAATGAATTCTTCTTCAATTCTATCTTTATTTATTTAAATATTTATTTATGAGTCTCTGATAACAGTTACTTAAGAGCTATAAAGTAAACCTAAGTTGAATAAAAAAGCAAGTAAAACAAGATGTTATTTAATACCCTACACTACTTAGTTCCATACATTATGCTACAATTAATTTAGTTGTATTAATGCGAGGCATGGCCGCTTGGTAAAATATCTTTATATAAAAAGAGGTTCTAAAAATGATCCGATCCAGTTCAAATTTGTTATAGCCACTTATTAAGCCAATTAACTATTCTACACCAAATTTTGTCAAAAAATGATAGGAATTGCCATTTTCTCTCACATAAAGACATTTTCTATAATGGAACTTTATACGGGAACAGATTTTTAAAATGATCCAATTCGGTTTATTTTGAGTAGGGTTCCTTTTTGGGTCTATACACATCTAATACAAGATAAATTTTAACGAAATATTTTAAAAATGCTACCTGTAGCTTGCGCATAAATTTTACATGGACAGACGAATGAATAGATGGACAAAGTTAAATCATTTCAAAAAGTGATTCTATACCGATCGGTTTAATTGATTAAGATTAAGTCTTCAGTAGACGGTATCTATGAATGAATAATTCCTGGGGAGCATAAATGTTAATATATCTTTTGTAATTTATGAGTAATTAGTAGTTAATAAGAAAAATTTACTTAAAAAATATTTATTCTTTCAGTTTGCATTATGGGCCTGTCACTGGAACGATTTTGCCCAACATATAATTAATCCTTTTGCCAAGTTTGATTTTAATATCTCAATTTTTGCGACCAGGAGTGTGATTACCACAAAATACACACAACGGACAGACAGACATTTGAAGCTAATTCTAAATTTATACACTTTGGGCTTTGGTAACGTTTTTACAAAATGATATATACCCCCCAAACATATAATGCCGGTTAGAGCATACACACTCTTCTATTCATTGTATAATTTATGATAATATGATATGAGTATGATATTATATGGGTTGGCATAGACATAATACCTACACACCTACAACATATAAAAAACTAAACATATGATAAACAAATAATAATAAGTTTGTAATTTGTACAGTTGTACACTATTTACTTTTTCTAGCTGAGTATGAATTGTGAGTATCACGAGCATAACAAACATTTCTCGTTGGGTAGTGTTATAATATACAACAAATGAATTGTTGTGCGCACAAGCACAACAATACACCGATCTCAGCGATATCATTCAGTCTTCGGTAAGCCTTCACTTTATATTGACGTAACTATTGTATATAATTCATTCCAATAACGAATAAAATAATAATAGAGGTGTAACGCGTACGCATGCGTGTAGTTGCAATATGTCCTCAAATACAATATAAAGCAAGGGAAACCATTTTTTTGTGCGTGTGCGTTTGCGTGTATGTGTACGCGTATGTATGTGCTATGAATTCCATTTACCTAGATTTTGTTTTTATAATTAATGCTAATGTTAGTTTATTTTTCATTTCTCCGTTTCTTTTGAAACGGTTATCATGATTTTTGCGTTGTCCTATAAAGACTGTTTTTTTTACGTTTTTTTGATTATTTTTTTGGGTGCAGTTTGATTGTGGTCAAGATAAAAATTAAGTTATCGAAGGCAACTATATATGACAAGTTGTGATAATTATACGTGCGCGTAAATGTGCTTGTGAATGGAATAAAAAAAGAAAAAGAAAGAAATCGTTATCAATAATATTGTTGCAGACGGTTTGAATGGCTGATGTTATTTACAAAATTATATAGCAAAGTGTTTGCCGTTGTTGGTGCTATTGTTGTTATTTCTTATTTCCTTTCGTTTAGACGCTTCAATAATCAATTAGGTGCTAATCACTATTCGTTGCTAGTCATCTGCTTCACCTACCACCCCCACCCCATCCCACCATCGAAATTTCAACACTTGCCACCAGCATACGTCTCCCCATACTCACTAAAAGCTAGTTGTGGGTGGGTGCAAGTATTGTAATGTTTGTAATAAAAACCACACATAATTATAAACTATACTTTAATTGATTTGTTTTGATAAAGTGGATTTTCAGCTTAGCAGTGTGCTAAGAAATTGTTGTAAAACATACAGTGAATAAACAACTAAAAGGTTATATTTGAAAAAAAAAACCATAAAAAATATTTAAAAAAAAACGTACTTTATTATGCATATTACAAACATGTCTAATTATTATTCATATAATGTGATTTATAGTTTAATACAAGTTTTTCAATTATTTTATAACCGGCCGTTGAAAGATAAAAGTCAATTCGTTTTATTCATGCGTTTGTAACACTTTAGAGGAAGCTACCAAAATTCTATGACGCTACATTTTAAAAGGATTTAATTATCTTTCTGTCCAACAATGTTCATCGCAAAAATAAAAAGAAGCAGCAGAAACTAAAACACGCCTACATTAGTGCAAAAATTTAAAAAAAAATTTATAATTTTATGTGAAACTTAAAAAAAGTTGCAGTTGGCCCCAGAGATGAATTTGTTTTATTTTACCCTTTATTATCGAGAAAATTTTCACCAAATCTAATATTTGTTGGGTATCTAAGAGTTGATAAAAGCCAACTGCAACTTTTTTACCTGTTTTTGTTGAGGTTGAATTTTGTTTTTACCTTTATTACTATTATCATATTATCATAACAACTCTTCACTGTGATTCTCTTCTTCGATTGACAACAACGTCGTCCATACAAAACACAAAAAAAAAGCTACATAGATAGTGGCTGTAAAGTGCCGTAAACCATAAGGTAAGAAGTGTTTGTATGTACGAATGTTAATTTTGTTGTGACTATATAATGAGGAGAGAGTAGTCATATAGGAGCGTATGTATTGTGAATGTAAGTGAGTGCTTGCAATGACTTTTAAACAAGTTTCAGAAGCATTAACAAAGTAGCGTTTGTTATTTGGCAAGCAGGCAGGCAGCAGCAACATTGTAAATTGAGCTGCATGGCAGTCAGGCAATCAGATCGTTGACTTACTTGAAATTACGAGTTGCCAGCCAGGCTTGCACATACATAAACGTATTTGTTAGCAATACACAAACCTGTGTATACAGATATATAATTACATATTCGTATAAGTATGTTACATACACACAATACAATACAGGCGCATGCCTTTGGATTGAACGAGGCCGTTCAAGCGCAATGTAGAGCAAATGGTCTCCGTCTAATATGTCTGTAATGTAGTTGACAATTCAACAATCAAAATATAATTCAAAACAGAAAAAATCCATTTGATTTGCCTGTTCGTCACTTCTACAATGTTGTTAGACGACACTACTGCGTAATAATTTTATAATAATAATGAGGCTTAGAATCCTAAGAAGTCATTTGCAAAGAAGCATTAATTATAAAAAGTGAAGTATATGTTATATAATCCTATACAGTTATGCATAGCCTTCCCCCCACCTATACTATATAAATTTTAGACACTTTTGTAACTTTAAAAAAGTTCAAATGAATCATATTATTTTGAATTTTGTAATGCTCATCTTAACATGATTTTCCTTAATAATATTTGAAGCATCCAGAAAAACACTAAAGATTTACTTGTTAGTTTTGTCCAGTTGTCAGTGTGTCCATATATGTAAATAATAATGAAAAGAATTACAATTGAATGTAAACATTAAGTAAAACAAAGAAAAGTAGTAAATTTGGCTTAAATAATGATTTGAAAGGCGTGTCAGATACATGGTTACGCCCTATAAAAGTGTACGTAAGTCCGCGTTTTACGCTGAATACGTTTTTTTGTAAATTGTGGGCGTATATATTATCCGATCATGGCCATTTTTGGCAGATCAATGGATGGAGTAATTATACATATGTTTATCAAATTTCAGCATCATAGCACAATTTTTGTGGCAGATGTATAGATTTTATTTGATTGTAGGCGTGGTCCTTGATCCATTTTGTAAAATTTAAATAGCGATCTGCGCACAGAAATTAGAAGTATTTGCGCAAATTTTAACTCAATATCTGAAAAATTACAACCTTTAGAATGCTAACAACAGATGGACGTAAGGACATAGGAACATTCGTATCCATAGTTTGAAAAAATTTAAATAAATCTGTTCAATGCCTACATAATTCGCTTAGGAGAAAACTCATGTAACTATAATCCCCACGCCGATCTTACATTCCACTGTAGGTACATTGTTTTTACGCTTCGCGGGAATCGAACCTTAGCCTTCTCGATTCCAAAAACTATATTTTAGAAACTGAACTTTATTTTCTCTTGAACTTGTTACGTAAAGTAATTCCTTTGTAAAGGTTTGATATTACCCCCACGCTTATATTTTATATATAGATTAGAAAAATTTAAATTTGTTCACTAGTTATTTGTTTTTTATTTGTTTGAAGTTTTTGTCACTGACGCGTTGACACGGATCATTACTACTATCGATTTTTTTTATGGACTCATTGTTTATTGTGGAGTTTACCTATATCACGATTTCATTATAAAGGGAACGAGGTTATATATACAATATTCGTACATACATATACTCGAATACCTTTAAACATATTTATAAAATTATTAACAAATTTTAAACAAAGTGACAATTTCAATCAATGCAACTTATGGTGAATAACAATTTTTAACTGCATATATTATAAAATAAAAAGAACTTGAATATTTTTTAAATTTTTAAGAAGCAAAAAAAAATGAAATTTTCTCCAAACAGTTTTTCAATAAAGACATAACAATTTTGTATTTTAATATGAACTCACTCTTGAATATTTATTACAATCTGTTAATATCAAAACGTCTGTAAAAATTTATATTTTTATCGTGGTAAAGTTTGCCAACGAGCAACGGTTGAAAGGTATTAAAAATTTCTATTGTATTTTAAGTTTAAAAGATTACTTCAATTTTCGGTCGTAATATTCGTGCTGCAAAGAATGGACCGTGCGTGCTGTGGTTATGAATATATAAGATAGTTAAATGAAACATGTGTACTGTATCTGAAATAAATTTCAGCATAATATCTCAATTTTTCTGAGTTTTATTTAAATACAAAATTGTTATGTTGTTATTGAAAACCTTTTTACATGCGTGCTTTTATTAAACAAGAGCTTATATTTTATTTTGAATTGATAACTAAGTGTGACTTATAAAATTTTCCACTTTACTATTAAATACTGAGTGAAGTATTATTGCAAATAAATTAATTTTAATTTTAATAATAATGATGATAAATATGGTGTCTACATAAAACACTCTGAGGTAGCCAAAAAATTACTGGTTAATTATTTATTTATTTTTTTGAGAGACAAATAATATAACAAAATTATTATTAAATATTTGTCACTATTAATATCTGTTGTTATTTTGAAATCCTTTTTTTATTTCTAATGATTTATTATATTCCGTATGTTACGACAGAATGGCTCGTGCTATTTAAAATCGCTTGATATACAACTATCTCTATTAAAATGTATGCATGTATGTGTACTGAAATCTAATGTTATTTATATTGTTGTTTGTTAAATTATTTCACTATAACGTCGCATCAACAATTTAGTCAGCATGTTACGTTTATCTATAAGTTTAGATGAGTAACTGAAATGAATGAATAATAAATTAATTAGAAAAGTGAAAATAATAAAAATTATAAATAATACTAACCGGTTACCGGATGTAGGGTATGTCCCTTACAGCTACAACTTATGCTATATTTAATCAGTAATTGTGAGTCATTGTCATGTAAGTCACTTCGGAGAGGGTTTCTAAAAATAATCCGATCAAATTCACATTTGGCATCAATTGTTAATTATTCTTCACCAAATTATGTCAAAAAATATTAAGAAATGCGACTTTTTGCCATATGAAGATTCATATCATATTAGGGTGTTATATGGTAATGGTTCTAAAAATTTGTCAATTAGTTAAATATTAAGCTAAAGAATTATTCTTTATAAAATTTTATTCAATAGATTTAAAAAATGGAAAGTTTGGACATATTTTAAAATATAGCACTATATGACAAAGGGGGCCTAATCAAGGCCATTTTCAATAGTCACCATTTTTGCCTCTAAAAGCATTTTCTGTACAAAATTTCTTGAGAAAAATATCAAAAATTGCTATCTGAACATTGTTTACAAGAAATACATGCATAAACAGACGGACATGTTAAAGTCGATTTAGATTTCGATTGTGATCACAAATACTGGGACATACCCATATATATCTAGATTGACTCAGCTTTTGATGCTACTCAAGAATATATATATACGTTGTGAGGTCTCCAAAGCATCTGAAGCGTGTCCGGATGTCTGTCTGTTTTTTGGTACTCTTAAAATATAAAGCTGAAATTTTGTACACACATATATTAGTGTACGCAGATATTTAAAGTGAGCAAAATTGGTAAAAAACCACGCCTACAATCGACAAAAATCCATATATCTCACATAAAACTTGAATGATCGAGTGTAAAGCTGGTACTTATATATGTAATTGCCCACTTCATCGATGTGCCAAAAATGGAGGTGGACGAGTAACAGGTGCCTACAATTTACATTTCTAATAATTCGACTGCTTATTATATATATATATGTTGAAATAAAGGCGTAATCAGGTATCTGCTACGCCTACCATTTGTATGTAGATGTGTGGGGTATTTAAAATTTTATCTAAGCCAAATTTAGTTTTCCTGTTTGTTTGTTTTATTTTTTTTAATACAATACAAATTTTTACATCAACCCAATGTTCGCCTCCACCATTGCTGATTCCAACTGCTTTGTACGATACTTTCAATGCTAAATTTTAAAACGTGTTTTGACTTCACGTTATGTGCGACCTGTGTGTGTAATTTTTTTTTTTAGTTGTTTCATTTCAATTTTGTTGTTCCTGTTTTTAATTTAATTCATTGTATAAATTGTTTTAGTGTGTATATGTGTGTGTGTATATATATACGTTCATCTTTTTAAAGCTTTTTTATAAATTGATTCTCTTTTGTTGAAATTTTCTAGAGAATCCACCTTTTTTTTTTGTGGGTGCCGTAGAATGTATCCTTGCCCATCCTTACTCATAGAAACAAACAAAAGGTTAAAATATTTACAGTTAAGTGGAGTTATATCTAGATGCGTTGAAATATTTGTAAGCAATAGAAAATAGGGCAAGTTTTTGTTGAAACATATTTAAATAAATAATTATGATTAGAAGCGTAGTAATGAACACTGTTTTCTATTCAGTCAAGGGGGCTGCGTGCGAGACTGCCTGTCTTTGTTGTCTCCTCCGTTTCAGATTTCACTTCTGCTATAAATTTCTCAACTGAAATTTTATACTCAACGCACACATAACCAGTCACTTGAAGACAATACCTGTTTTATGATATTGAAATTTAATTCAAATTTGTTTTTTTTTTTTTTGGTTTTTATCTTAATCACTATTCAATATTCGATCGTTAGATCTTTCGTTATCCATTCTAATGTAAAAGATTGATTTATCGCAAACATAAGAGATTTTAAAACAAAAGTTATGATCAGGTAGTTATTCATGTTTAAAAAGCGAAGAAGAAGAATCAATGTTCAAGCATTATACATTTTGTCAATATTGACTATTTGAGGCCATGACTAATTGAATTTTTATGCTAATAATGGATTAAATCATAACATCTCTGTAATTAGTTATCGAATTATTCGTTATAATCTTGATAAATCGTTATTAACAGAATGAAAAGCATAAAATTATTTGATTGATTTTTACTGAAATTTAAGTTGGGGTCAGTAAAGGTCAAGAAAAAGCTAACGTTATTAATCACTTATAATATAATTATATCCATCATTAATAATGATATGGGGGTATAATGGTATACATTGTATAAAAAAGGGGGGCATACTAAGTTTGTCATTTCATTTACATCGCCTGAGGCGTCAGAGACTGTTATAAGTATATACAATATATTCTGGATCGGCATCGAAAAACTGCGTAGATCATGAATATCCATGCATGTTTTCACAGTCACACATTTCGAGATATTGAGCTGAAATTTATATATATATATTTGTTCAGCATCCAAATTTGAGTCGATTTAAACATGTCCGTCCGTGTGTCTGTCTGTTTGTTGAATCTCTCACGGTGTTAAATATTGTGACATTAAGTTGAAATTTGTACAAATATTTCTACTGTTTGTACTTAGATTCCTAGGGCAATAACGGTCAAAGGCCATGCCCACAATTAACCAAAATATAAAATATTTATCTGCCACAAAAATTAAGCTACGAAGTTGAATTTTGGTAAACATGGTATTTATAATTAGCCCTTTGATCGATGCATTAAAAATAGGTGTGGTCGAATAACAAATACGCCCACCATAATAAACCGCAGAGATCGATTAGTAAGTATTTGATTCGTTTGCGCTTCAGCTGAGGGCAGAGAACTCCAGATAAGTAATTTAGTTGAAGAGTTTTTTTTTAATATTTCAAAAGATTTGGTTTAATAACAAAAAAAAAAAAAATCAATTAATATTTATTGATTATATCCGTTTAATGTGGTTAAATATGTCCGAAGTAATTTCATGGAAAATAGCAAAAATTTAAATGGAATTTTGTTTTTATTATTAATTTTCGTGCAGGTGCTTTTCATTACGATTGAAATAACAATTTAAGTTAACCTGTTAGTTTTTTACGTTTTGCCGCGACAGCTTTTTTCAATGTGTCTCTGCATTGTTTAGCGTTTCTTCTCAATTATTTACATATAGAATTGATATGTATATGGTTTAGAAAACATTGTGTAGATAAGAATATTAACCCACTTACGACTACCGACTAAACACAGTTATTATGTAAGGAAATCGGACAGAAAAGTAGAATACATCTAAGTCTGTTTTTACACGGTAGATTGGTTCCAGAGGAAGCCGTGTAAAAAAAAGCGTCTAAAAAAGACATTGATCGTATACAAAAATGGGTGATTGGTTCCTTATCTCTAAAACCTATTAAAATTAGTGAAAAACACAATTTTTTAAGAACAAGAATTCATGTTTATTTTATTAAATCACATATATAATGCTTATTTTTACAAGCATAGTTATTAAAGATAAAAAAGATATGCACTCTAATCTTAAAAATAATATAAATTAAATGTATGGCAAGTTCAGGAAGTTCATTTTTTTTTATAGTTCTTATTGTGGCTTCATTTAAACCGAACGTTTTGCCAAGAGAAGTTGAGCCTTCTTTATTTCGAAGGCGATCTAAAATTTCAATCTTGGTTTCCAAAGAAATTGCTTTTCGTTTTAGTTTTATATCTGACATTTTCTTTTAGGGATACATAAAATATTTAACAAAATTAAAAAATATAAATAACTGAATAAATATAAAATATTTTTTGGCTTACCTTTTATCTTAATGCGTTAAAATTAAATTTAATGGAAAATCAAATTTGCCTACAAAAAATTTCTTTACCAAACACGTCTTATTGCATTGACAGTTCACAAAATGTTAACACGTTTCAATTGCTCTGACCAGTAAATTTTATTGTATGCACATAAAGGGAATTCCCCTAAATTAGTGCTATTCACATTTGCTTTGACCAGTAAAAATTGCTTGTACGCGCAAAAAGGGAATTCACTTAAATCTTTGCGCTAGTGTTCGCAAACTATCGATAGCACTATCGATACTAAAGATGGCTTCAGACTTTTTTCTTTCATAAATACTTTTTTGTGATATGAACATACTTCGCAAAAATTAAATTTGACAAAAAAAATTTAAGCACATAAAATTTTAAATCGTGCTAAATGCAATAAAATCGTGTAAAAAAATTGAAAATATTCAATTTTCAAACCGTGTAAAAACAGACTTAGGTGTATATCTATACTGCTTATTATTAACATATCTGAGTAAATAAATGTTTTATCTACAATACATTTAAAGTACATACAAAGCGTATATATATGGAAAATAATATACAATCGATCGAATTTGTAGAATAATTAAAAACAAATATTTTATTGTAATCTCAAGCATAATCCGGAAGGTATACTAAATTTATCATTTCATTTGTTACACCCAGATGCGTTGAGGCGTGGGAGAACGTATAAATGTATTATTAATCAGCATCAAAAACTAGATCTAAACGATCTACTTGATCTAGATATGTACGTCTACAATTGACAAAAATCTATTTAGCTGCCATAAAAATTTAAGCTTCAAGTTGAAATTTGATCTACAAATATATCCCACACATCGATGTGCCCAAAATGGGCGTGATCTGATAGCATATACGCGTTTAATTTACAAAAAACCGTACTCAGTGTAATATTCGACTCACAAGCTGTTGTGTAATACAGATACAATTAAAGGATGGAATCATGCACCTGGCATACCCACCGTTTATAAATTGATATGGAGGTTTTTTAAGGTTTAACTTAAGCAAAATTTATTTTTTTTACTTATCTTTTTTTTTTTATTTTTGTTCAAAAACATTTTACACTGATACTGTTTATTTATTTGCTAGAATCTAACAGACTTCGTTTGGATGTTCCAAACATTTTTAAAAGCCCCAATCTTTGATCTAATGTTGACGAAAGATTATATGAGTAAATGTATAAAAGAAAGGAAAACGAAAGCGAGTATGAAGACGATCTTCTTAACAGCTCTGTTATAAGCAGGTATCAACCATACATGCAAACATTAGATATATAATATATGTGCTTCATGATATTTACGGGCAATACATAGCGTTATGGTGGGGCAATGAGTATTGCGTGTGGTGGTCGTTATCAGTTTCTTCGCTACCATGTACTTTTTCGGTTAATGCACAGCGTACTTAAAAAAACAAAACAAAAACAAGCCGGCCAGTCAGTCAATCAGTCAGTTGTAAACTGTTTTTCTCTTCATAAATGTAAAGAAGAAGCAGCTTTCCATTTATTTTAATTTTTTTTTTTTTAACTTTTCCCCCGCACAACAACAAAACTACTTTATTAACTATTTGAACGTTATTCGTCGCCGGCGTGTAGAGTTGTGTACAACACAAAAATGTTACAAGTATTAAAATAATTAATAAAAAGAAAAAGAAAAAAAACACCAGCAGAAAACGAACAAAATAGGAGAAAAACAAATAACAACAATAGTGTGAAAAAATAACGGCAACAATAATAAATATAAATCTATTTCCACCTTACTCACGATCGATGTAGACTCTATTAATTTGTAAGTCAGTGAAACGAAAAAAATGCACAAAAAACACGGAAAGAAAAACAAAAATTTAATAAATGCAAGTAGCAAATATTTCAAGAGCATTAGTGAAATTTTTTTTATATAAAAACAAAACAAAACAAATGAAAATAATAAAAAAAAATAGAAACCATAAAAACAAACAAATATAACAACAACAACAATAACTATATAAGAAACAAAAGATCAACAAGTGAAATCATAACAATTTTAATAAAACAGATTCCAAATTATTCTACAATTTAGATAATTTTAAAACAATTATTATACCTATGTGTACATATAAAAGAAATGTGCAAAATATTTTTATATACATAAGCTGGGGTAAAGGGGGGGGATACAAAGTTTGTCATTCCATTCGCAACACCCAGAAGGAGGCGTCAGAAACCCTACATAGTATATATATTCCTGATCAAGAATACTATACTATGAGTCGATCTTGACATGTATGTCCGTGTGTTCGTGTGACCGTGTGTCTGTCTGTTACGGTCAGTACGGTTGAGATATTGAGCTAAAGTTTTTTACAGACAGTCTTAATTTCTGTACGCAATTTATTTAAAATGGAATAAATCGGTCAAGAGCCACGCCCACAAACGGCAAAAATCTATTTATTTACCAAAAAAATTTAGCTATTAAGTTGAAATTTGGTGCACATATTTATAGTTATCCTTTCTATCAATGTGACAAAAATGGACGTGATGTAATAACAGATGAGCCCACAATTTATATAAAACCATATCCAAGAAAAACTCAACTTGCAACCTGTTACGTAATGCATACATTATTACATGTACCTGCTTCCCCCACAATTGTAGATGTGTAGGGTATTTAAGATTTGGTTTAAGCCAAATTTAGTGACTTGCTTATATTACTCTATACATGCAGTGCAGTATATAAATGACAAACAAAATAAATAAGAGCACGAGAGAGAATTTTAATGTGAAATATAAGCAAATAAGATAATGCGACAAAAAAAATACAATAATTAACTACATACTTAACGTAATTTTATAATTACCCTAATACATATATATAATACTTATGTATGTTTGTGCGTGAGCGTTCAACCAGCTTGGTACTATAGGTAAGTCTGTGTTGATTAAGTGAAATGTATGAATGTTAATAATGCTTTTTTAGCCACCATCTTAAGGTTTGTAAGATATACAAAATTTTATTAAAACTTCTGCAAGATTAAAAAAAGGTTTTAGGGAATTCAATAAAGTAGAGACAGAATTCATTTAATCATGTCTGCCTGCTAGTTTAAGATAAGCATTCGCTCAGGTGTAAAACTTTTCCTTATAGATTCTCAAATTGTAATTGAAATTGGGCATAATCGATGGAAAAACACTCCTACAGTCTTGACAAAAAGTAAAAAAGAATATAAAGTTTTTATGAATTTTTAAAAGATAAATAAATGGGTGAAAAGTGGCTGAAATGTCCTTTAAACAGTTTCATTATTGTTCCTTTCCTAAATAAGAAATCGGCCACGCCTTCTTTATAGTATAAAGAAGCATATTTCTATTTAAACAAATTTTAGATTTAATTAAAGTTGTATAATAACAACAACAATACCTATAAACTACATTTATAAACTAAGTTAATCGTACAGCAACAATTCTGTATGAATCACTGCCACTTGCAAATTATTTAATGCACTTAAATTGATCTAAGATTTGACCCAAGCCGTTTACGTTTAAATTAAAACAATATGTGTTTATATTGTGTACTTTTATATATAAGTCACCTTAAGAATCGTACGGAGATCGATAACCGCGTTCTTTTGTTAAATAAAGTAATAAAACAAATAAACGAAAAACAATGAAATTTTTACTGTCACACCTATTATGATATGCATTGTGTCAACAAATAGGCAAATAATAAAAAAAATTGAGGGTTTGTTTCTTTAGATTAATGATTAATGATTAATATTTAAAGGTCATTAAACAGATAAATATAAAATAAAAAATAAAATAAAATAAAAAAAAATAAAATAAAATAAAATAAAATAAAATAAAATAAAAGAGAATAAAATAAAAAATAAAATAAAACAAATAAGAAAACTAAACTTGGTTTAGGCCAAGTCTTATATACCCTCCACAACTACAATTGAGTGAATTTTTCAAACCTTGATTTTGATCAAGAATACATAAAAATTTTCTAAATAAATAAGAACCGCAAAAATCTACTCCAAACATCTCTATCTTAAGAACATGTCGTTTTGCTATAAACATTTTTATTTTTATTATGTAACAAAAATTCACGTCTGTCGATTAGTTTAATGAAAATGTAATGAAAAAATGCAAACACGATATTATGCAATGCTCATTACTAAGCCACATACGTTTACACACATACAATGCAAAACATATTCCCCCTTGCTATTACATACAATAATTAAAAGGGTATTTAAATATTTTAATGGATTTTTGCATCACACACACTTACAACAAAGAAAGTTAATTTTTCAATTGTTTTATTGAATTATATAATACAAGAAGTACACAGACTCTCTCTTTCTCTCCCAATTGTTACTACTGTTGTTTGCTTTGATTATATCAGCCCCTTTAATATGCTAAACGTAATGCCATGCTTAAATACAAAACGTACGTACGTAACGAAACGAAAGACGCGCAAAGGTAAGAATGTAGATTTCATTTTCCTGATTCACACATTTTTTAAAACATTTGTTTATACCCTCCACATGAAATTGGAGCGGTATACTAAGTTTGCCTTTACATTTGAAACACCTTTCTGAGAGACTCTTAAAGTATACGAGTATATGATATATTTTCGATCAGTATGAAGATTTGAGTTGATCTGAGCGTGTCCGTACGTATGTCTGTCTGGTGTTGTCTGCCCATGGTTTGTATGTGTATGATATGTGAAGGATATGATGTTTAAGATTTGGCCAAAGCCAAGTTTAGGTTTTTTGCCTATTTTTTGTTGTATTCGGTTGAATGATTTGCTGGAATTGTTGTGTCTTGCTATTAAGAAAACTAATGAATAAGTGCAATAGAGAAAAGCTTATTAATGATTAGAATGTATTATATACATAAACATATAGAAAATAGGATTTTGTCTAATTATATACAATTATATACAATATTTATCTTTTCTACCTCCATCTACTTACACTCTTCACCCTATTAGAGGTGTTAAGATTAGAAAAGTGCATTTATATGTGTATGCTTATGTATTAAATGACTTGCATATCATGCATATTGTTAAAGATTATTTTTATATTTACAGAGGCTGCCACACATAGTCAAGGGCCATAAAAACATTACATTCAATTAAATATGTTAAATTGTACGGACCTGGCATGTGTTCTGCATCATCATCATTTCTATGCTCACCTGCATCATTTAAAGAATCATTTGCAAGATGATAACGACAATGCAGGTAAGTGATAAATAATTATATAAAGTGTTTAAACTTATTATTCCCTTTATACAATCCCTTCACATTAGAGTGTGCCAAGTTTGTCACTGCATTGCATTTATTAGAAGAAGGCTTCAGTGATCTCTTGTAGTAGATATATTCCATTTTTGTTACACACAAATAGATGTTTGTTGTTGAGGGGAGTGTCTGTTTTCCGTTTAGGCCAATTTTCGGCATTTTGATGAATAAACAGCTTAATATTTGTATCAGATAAATAAATTTTTGTTGATTATGGGCGTGGCTTTTGACTGATTTTGCACAACTTAAGTAGCAATCTGCATCTGTACAAAATTTCAGCTCAATATCTCAAAAATGTATAACCATGACAGTTCCAAGAATAGACGAACACACAGTTATACATGTCTTGCATCTTATGTGGAGGATGTAATTATAATTAGTGAGTTAAAGCAAAATTACGTAAAATAACTCTTTTAAAAATATATGTTGCTTATAGCCTATATCCGTGATAGATTGTACTAAGTTCGTGTGCATGTTTGTAACGGTTTAAAAGGTTATGAAGATACTCAGCTTTTTTTACATCGATTGATTCAGAATCATCAAGTCCAACCACATGACTTTTTGTTATCTGCCATATAAGGCCGCCACTGTATATAAAGTTGTATGTTATGTCTTGTCTTTTACTTTTAATATGGCGTAAACTTTGTTTGTTTGCGTTTTATTTATTAATATATGATGATAATGGAAAATATTTAATCCTTAGCAACTATTAAGTAAACGGTCTTCTGACGTAAAGCGTTTATCGGTTACATGGCGTTGTTTGTTTCAGTTCAAGAAATTGACGGCCATAAAACCTTAATAAGTTTATTACCACACGTATAAATATTTAGCATTCCAATAATAACAACAACAACGTATGTGTATTGTTTCTTGTTGAGACGAAACAACAATTATTTACGGCAGGATAAATTAGTAAAGTTGTGTACACATCATCATTATGAATGTTTATAAATGTTTTTATTAACTTTATTTATATAGCTCGCATATTAGCACTAAAACATGCTAAATGAAATTAATCAATCAATGACTAATACAATAAGCGAAAAAAAAAACAACAACACAATCACGTAAATTCAATTAGCATATAGAGAGCACTTAAAAATAGAGCATTAAAAATATTAAGATGCAAAAAAAAGGAATAAAAATTTCCAATCTAATTAGCAAAACAACAAGTAAGAAAACTAAATTTGGCTTGAGTCAAATTTGAAATACCCTCCGCATCTACAATAGTGGGCGTGACAACTTACAAGTCCAGATATGCTTGTTATGGCAGATATATAGGTTTTTATCGATTGTGGGCGTATGCGACCGCGCCCACTTTTGGCACATCAATGGGTGACATAACTACACACATGCATGACAAATATCAAGTTCATTGCTTATTTTTGTGGTTTTTGTCGGTTGTGGGCGTGGCTGCAGAGCAATTTCGCCCATTTTAAGTATCAATCTGCATGCAAAAACGAAATGTTTCAGCTCAATATCTCAAAATTTTATACGCCCGTGAGAACGCCAACAATAGACAGACACAGAGACATGTTTAGATCGACTCAGTTTTTAATGCTAATCAAGAATATATATACTTTCTAGGGTCTCTGAGGCCTCCTTCTGGTTGTTTTAAACGGAATGACAAACTTAGTATAATCCCCATGGGGAGGGTATAATAAAGCAATTACAAGTATATTATAATTAGCGCTACAACGCTACATTAAGTGCTTTTTTATTCAGTGTATGTACATTTTTTGTACAAGCAATGTTTGTGTTTATATATTAACCTGCATTAACTTTATTCTCCATTTGCTTGCAAACTTCTATTTAACATTTATATATATATATATATATGTACATTTTTAAATATTGTATAACAATTGTTTACATGGTTTGTCCATTTGGCGACGCATAATATTAACACGCATCATTAGTTGTTTTGTTGATAAAGTTATTGACTTGAATGTCATTCATCATGTTTAAAAAATATCATAGTTTTTTATGTTTTTTATATTACCACCTAATGGGGTTATTACGCTTTATATATTGAAGAAACCATTCCATTTTTAATTAAAAAGGATATGTTGTTGAGCATAAATTGATAGGAGTTATATAACAGCTGGCTGCTGCCTGATTATATTATAATTTTCTTTTCTTTTCTTGTTGTTGACCTTTTTTTACATTTCCTTCTTATCACTATTATACTATTGTATTGCATGGTGTTCATATTATTTTGTTTATCCCCTGTATGTGCTGTAATATTAATTCGTTCATTTAAATTCCAAATGTTGGGTAAATGCCCCTCTGAAAGCGTAAGAGCTTGATAAAATGTACCTTATCTTTTAATTCAATTCGCATGGTGAACATACGAGTGGTCTTATTTAATATATTACGAATTCTTCTAACAAACTTTTTTTTTATCAAATCCACAGCGTCTAATAATGGCAAGTAGTTATATTCATTATAATCACATCATGCTAACGGAACTTTCAGTTTTTTCCATTTTTTTTTTTTTAATCTTTCTTATATACATATTATCTAAGATAATACACATATTAACTTGACTGTATATACATATATATATATATTCATATATTGTTTCAGCGAGATACACACTTACCTTCATTACTATCAACATGACAACACTTTTATCCATTTGAACATACCTTGTGTCCACACCTGAAGGTGAGCCCTTGTTGCCATTCAAATTAATTCATTGTCGGACGTATGGACAAAAAACACTTCATACAATAAAGTTAATATGTATTAGACTGGGATGTGAGTTAAACTGCAGTTGATCAAACATTTGAGAGATTAAACATGTAGATCAAACATATTCGCTCTGTAGTCGTTTTTTCCAAGTATTAATAAGGATGCCTGTATCTCGCCCCGTACCATTGCCTCTATTTTCATTTCCCTTTGAATAATTCATTTTATTGTAAAATAATATTAAAATATATAATTACTGATAGTTGTTTTGTAATCATTTTTATCTATTAATGAATCAGCCTCTACTTAAAATCTCATTACATTTTATTTACTTATATACAATATATAAAAAAGGTTGAAAAAATAAACTTTTCAAATTAAAATTGTTATTTCATTTGCAACAACCAGAAGGAGGCTTTAGACACTCCACAAAATATATACATAAATTCTAGATCAGTATCAAAAAATGAATGGATCTGTTTAAAGGGTTTTCAATAAGGACATAACATAACATAAGTTCCGGGGCTACAAATCGTCATGAGACTTTAGTTATTGAGTTAATTTGATCTTGTAAGGATGTAAGACAAAATTTTTATAAAAAACTTCTCCACAATGTGGTGTACTTTCTGTGAAAGACTTGATTTGGCTCATTTTGAAATGAAGCACTTACGATTGAAATATTTTCGGTACTTCGACTGGTGCTTTTGTTCACTGACACAGATATATTTAATAATGAATATTTTGACTCGAATATATCCACTATTTATTAGGACCGAAAAGGGCTCTTAAGGTTAAAGAATTAATTGCAAAAAGTAATTTGTAATAAATTTCACACATTACTCGATTATGAAGTTTACCATCATAAAAATGTTAACCTTGACTAACATTTTGACGTTAACAGATCAACTAAAACAGTCAGGGGTATGTTTGTATTGACACACAAAATTGTGATGTCTCTAATGAGGAACTTTTTATGTATGGGACTATTGTTGGCACTCTCACGGTCGTAAATTTTTGAAATATTAAATTTACACTTTTCATTAAATTGTAGAAAATTGGTCAAGAGCCACGCCCACGATTACAAAAACTTATTTATATGCCAAAAAAAATTAACTATAAAGTTTAAATTTAGTATATATATATATTTATATAGTATATAGTATATATATATATTTATATATGTGGCAACCTTGGGCGTGGTTAGATAACAGACACGCCCCAAACTTACAAAAGAATCGTACTCAGCGTAAAATTCGTGATAAAAGTTGATACCTAATACGTACACTATTGAAAGGCGTAATCATGTACCTGCCACGCCCACTATTTTTATAGGGTATTTAAGATTTCTTCTAAGCTTAAATTTATTTTTTTTTTACTCGTTTTAATTATAATATTCCATAACCGCCCGTACACACTTAAAAACAGAGCACAACACAAAACCAAACTCAAACACACGTACACACGCACATAACATTGTAAATAATTTAAATATTAAACTAACGATTTTTCTTTCCGCAGTGAAAATGAAATTCAATAAAATTTTGTGTGAAAGGAACAAATATAAAAATGTTAAACAAAATGAAACATTGTTAGACGGGTGATGGGGGAAGAGAGGCTGGAGGGGTAGCTAGGCAGTGAATACTGTCTATGGCTATGGCTATGGTTGTTGCGACAAAGGTTGGAGTGTCTGCTTATTTTTCCATTCACCGACTCGGTGTTATTGAATGTAGTTTTTGTAGTTATTTTTGTTGTTATTTATAATTTTTTTTCGCACCCGTTACAATTACTGTTATTTTGTATTGTGACTGTTGTTATTATTGTTTTCCATACTGCTGCTGCTTGCTGCTGTGGCTGCTATTTATTCTGTATTTGCTGTTATTCTTATGCCTGTCATTGACTATTTATCTCCGTTGAAGCATTGTTGTTTTTGTTATTAGTCTTTTGCGTTGTGTTTACATTCTCTGTTAACTTGCTCACTTAATTTATCGCCCCTCGCCCCCAACCCATAAACACACACTCCTTTAAATTGTTTGTATGTGTGTATAGACGTAAGCATGTTTGTATATGTATGTGTTAGCACTATACAATGCTGACTGTCAGAACAGCCAGAACAGATCAGTTAACAACGTTTATTAACTGACGGGCTTTCACAACGTTAAAATCGTATTCGCAACAACACTCACTCAACACTCATACGATCTATCATCCGCGCGCTTTATATTATTTTATAATTATTAATATTAATACAAAAACAACAACATCCACAACAGTAATAATAATAATAATTAAGTGATCTTCCGTAAGCGTGTAAAAATTATTAAATATTTTTGGATTATTGTACGCCTTGTATGTGCAAAAAAAATTCATAAAATCATATAGGAGAGAAAAAAATAAGAAAATATAAACTCCCCAGATACACACACAAACGCATAAAACCAAACAAATAAACAACAATAACAACAAAAAACACCTTAAAATATAGGTATAACGAAGAAAAAAAAAACAAACGACGAAAAAAACGTGAGTCGCATTTAAATGCATTAAGAAAATTAAAAAAATTAAATACATCATGTATTTACTAATTCACTAATTTGAATGTAACATGTGTAAATACAGCAGCAGCAACAACAACAACAACAAATTTAATACGCATGAAATGGGAAGTGTATGGTATGTGCGTGTGCATAAACAAGTAGGAATATTAAAAAAATCTATAAATAAGTAAAAAACCATTGCTTTACACATATGATAGTATATCATATGTTATGTGCGTATGAGTGCGTACACAGTGTGCAGTCGTTTCAAGATATTCTCTCATTGTCAATTCTTTTAATTAACATTCAAACTTATACTCCATATATTGACAATTGACAATATAGGAAGCTATTGCTAAACATAATAAATAAACCACAATCACATAATTTATTCATTTTTAATTAGTTAAATGTGTACACGTGTACACGAAAAAAGTGCATCACGTGTTAAAATAACAGCAATAATAGTCTTATTAAGGTGATTTTTTTAAATTAATTTTTTTTCAAATATAAAAAAGATCTCTAATTGATTGTTTATAAGATCAATTTTTTTTTAGATTTCATAAAACGAAAAATTAAATCTAATTGATCGTGTATAGGGTCGAAAGTATAAGTTAAAAATATATTTTCTATTAGTGCATTCTTTAAAAATAAAAAATTAATAAAATTAGTAATTTAATTTTTTTAATAAATATAGTAAAATAAAAGTTTTACTTAAAAATGAAGAAAAGAATTTTTTAATAAAATAATCA
Organism: Crataerina pallida; assembly: GCA_949710015.1. Lineage (NCBI taxonomy): Eukaryota > Metazoa > Arthropoda > Insecta > Diptera > Hippoboscidae > Crataerina > Crataerina pallida. The sequence continues at coordinate 8,962,497 of OX453290.1, forward strand.
TAAACAAATAGAACTAATTAATATATAATATATAATTTTTTGTTAAAAAAAGTAAAAAGTATTTTATTACTCATTAAAAAAATAAATAAAAAACAATATTTCATTAGTGATCCAAATAATTTTTTTTCAATCAAGATATAAAAAACTTAAATTCTTACAAAAATAGTAAAAATAAAATTCTAACTGATTATGTTGAAATTTTTATATAAGAATTTTTTTTTGTTAAAGATTAAAAAATTTAAAAATTCTTTATAAATATATTGAAAAAACTTAAAATCTTCCATTGATTGGGTATAACATCAACAAGACAACAAACGTGAGAGAGAGATTTTCTTCCAGAATCGTTCTTATTTCTTATCGATATCAAATTGCAAGCAGCAGTTGGACATATTGTGTATGCTGTTGATTTTTGTATGCGTGTTATTTAAAGCAACGGCATCTTAACCATCTTTCAGTTAGTGATCATCCTCCTTCACTTCAACTATATTCATTCCTATACTTGTTCACTTATCGCTGTAATAGTTCGTTAGTTGTTATCGTTACGGTTACGGTTAAAAAAACATTACAAAACTGGATTTCTTATTACATTATGAAACAGATAATAAAACCGATACATCGTTTCACACGCTATTGGGTAAGTTTTGGTTTTTTTATCTTCTTTTTTTTTCCATTATTATTACGAATTTGCGTCACGTTAATGCCTTCAAGGAGAAGACCTTTTAAAGGGAGTTTTTTTTTTAAATTTTGTCTTGTAAGCATACGTCAAAACGTAGACAGGAAGAGATGTGGATATATGAAGATGATTAAGCAAAGTATATATTTACTTTAGCCTGGTAGACTCCATAGGTATGGGCTGGTAGGATGCGTGTGTATTAAAGCGTACATTATATAATGTACAAATGTTTGTAACTCCTATTAATATTATATACCATTAATTCAGAATCAAAATCTATCCATCTGTCTGTGCATATAAATTTGTGCATAAGATACCAACATTATTTGAGATATTCGTTAAAATTTGGTACAAGGACATGTATTGACTTAAAGAGAAATCCTAGTAAAAATGAACCGAATTAGGACATTTTTTGTACCCTTCCTTAAACAAAGTTCTCTTAAAATAAATGCAAAAATCGCAATTCTTAATATTTGTTGGAAAAATTGGTTGAAACATAGTTAATTAGCTTAAAGGCCAAAGGGCCAAAAGTTTGAACTCTATCTCACTATTTTTAGAATCTCTTTCCACATAATGATATTTCACGAAGTGTCTTAATGTCTCAATGTCAATGCCTCTCGTTTACTGCTACAATTCAATGTGGTTGAACTTGTCCGACTATAATATTTACACTTGGTTTTTGTAAATTAAGCACGTGTTCTTTATCCGATTGCATCCACTTTAATACTTGAATAGATACAGGAAATAAAAATGTGTATAAAATTTCAATTTTGTGACAAAAAAACTTTATTAAATGTGACCGTTTTTTAAAATTTTTTTTTACGTCTTTAATAGGAATCTATCTGTACGAAATTTTAGTTCGATATTTTACTTATTACAAGTTTGAGTATTTAACAAGAAGACGGACGTACAGACATGAATGAATAGTTTCAGATTTTGATGGCAATCAAATAAATTTCATATGATTTACAACATTCTCTGGCTGGTTTTCTGTGAAAGCATAATGCCCAACACTTATTCCAGATATCGCAAATGGGTTTAAATTGGCTTAGGTGAATCGCTTCATGGGCGAACACCCGCTCTTCCCACCTAACAACATTGATGGTATATACACATACGCTATCGACGCCTTAAAATCTTGTACGGGGAGATATTTAAGTTAATTTAATTATATGTACCATATGGGGGGTATGTAAAGAGCTCAGCAATTAATGAACATCTTGGCATTAAAATTTACGTATAAGTCATTGAATTTATAAAATCCATTTCGATGGTATGAATTTAATTACTATTTATCATAAATTTTGCAACTCTTCGGAGATACATTGAAATGTTCACGAGTGTGATGCAAATTCATTCAGATTTCTCAATAAGCTTTTAACCGATTATATGTGTTTTGAAATTAGCACAATTTACACCGCAAAATAGTTCAACTATTCATGTTGCATTAAACACACACACACATATATATATATTATGCTAACTTTTGCTTTTCCAAAAGCTGGAAACGGTATTTTGTGACTAACAATTATTAGCTCATAAATAATCACAGTAATGAGGATTATTAAAACATTTAAAATGAGTCCATTTACTAAGTAAATCTTAGTTGTAACTACAGGCATTAGCGAGATCCATTTACTGTTGTTTAAATCATAGGCTTGTCATCTTATTGATAAGCGGTAATATGTTGCAATTTATATAGTATATATTGTGCAAATAATGATTCTTATTGAAAGTAGTAAAAATGTTTACTTAAGTAAAGAAAATAATTAATGCTATTAATGGCTTAATGTTTCACTAGCGACAGTATCCACATAACATCGTAAAAGGTCATCGGCAAAGAGGAAAAGTGGGCGAAACTCAAAGTTAACTAATAGAGACTGACGAACTTTAAAAAGAATTGTGGCCAGACAACATAAAACTACCGCGACAAAAGTGACAGCAAAACTCAACACTCACTTGAGTAGTACTGTCGCGGCAAGAACAGTACGGCGGTAGCTAACATTCATGGAAAAGCTGCAATTGCGAAACCCTTTATGTCCTTCGCTCATATTATTTTGTCCATCCCCTATAATTATTAAGCCAAATTTTGTCGAAAAATATTAAAAATTGCAATTGTTTGCTCTATAAAGACTAATTTCATATTAAATTGTTATGTGGGAGGGGGTTCTAAAACTAACCCAATTGGGTCCAGCCCATTAATAAGCTAATTTTATGAATTTTTTACCAAATTTTGTTACAAATTTTAAGTAATACAAATTTTCGTCATATAGAGACTTTTATTATATTAGAACCTTATATGGGGAGGAGTTCTAAAAATGGTCCGATATGGTTCTACTGTATTCGTTTTATTATTCCCTCATATATTTTAAAATATTGAGTTGAAATTTGTACAAACGTATATGTACGAAGGATGCTGTATAAATTAAGAAAAATTGGTCAAGAGCCACGCCCACTTTCTATCTGGAACCCATAACGTTGAAATTTAGTATATAAAGTTATAATTATGCCATACATAGATAATGTACCAAAAATAGGCGGGTTGGTGTAGCGGACACACCCACATTTTATAAAAACTTCATTTAATTTAGTATAATCCGGCTCATAAGTTAATATGAAGCATATGCTTTATTAGAATGCATAATTAGGTACCTGCCACGCCTACAACTTGTACATAGATCACAGTGTTTTGCCAAAGATTTAATCCAAAAACAAAGTTGCGTGCAATTATCTTCACAGGTTACACTAAAGTTATAACAAAGGGAATTATTTTACATTATTTAATACATATATATAAATGATAACCTTTGCCAAGCGGTAACGCGGTAACAGCAGTTTTTTTCTGTTTTTTTTATGGTAAACTTCAATCGAATTAAAATGAAATGAGGAAAGTTTTTCAATTAATTATATTGTACCGTTTTGATTATAATTTAGACAAAGTTTTATAGCACCCGTTTGTAAAAAAAAAAACAAATTATTTTTAAATGAAGTTCTTAGCGGTACGAGTATTGCAAGGCCTGCCCAGTAATATGCATTCAACGACATGCAAATGAACTCTCAGAACAGGAATGAAATTTAGTAAAACCCATTACAGCACCACCACACTACTGTGTACGGGTATAATTATCTGAATAATTTAAGGAGACACAGCAAATTTATTTAATAATTATTCATATTTACTAGTTTTTTTGATGGTTCATAAATTATTGAAATTTGAAACGGTCGTTCACCCACTCACTTAATATGTAAAAATACACAAAACAAAAATAAAAATGAAAAAAAAAATACAAAATATTAGTTGTTCAACTAAAATGTTTATAAAACTTAATACGCAATACTTGTACGCGCCTATGTTAACACTATTTGCACTACATTCATAGTATTGGTTTAGTAAGCAACCTTTTCTTTTTACCTACAAACACACGTACAGGAAGTATCACGTGTAAATTTTTTAGCGTAATATTTAAACAAAAATAACAATACTCGACTCTTTTACCAAATGGAGACAATAAAGAACAACAACAAACAAACTACAAAAGAAAAACAAAAATAAATAAATAAATAATTAATAGTAAAAGACAAGAGAATAATATTCAAAGACAATGGAACGTCGTTTGTTTAAGTTCATCAAAGCCATAACAAAACAAGGAGGAAAACTAAATTTGGGTTAGGCCAACTCTTAAATACCCTCCACATTCCCAATAGTGGAAGTGACACATATGTATGTAATTACGCCCTCTAATAGGGTATTTCGTATGTATTAGATTAAAAGTCGGCAAAATCGCTAAAAATCCACGCCCACAATAGACAAAAATCTATATATTTGCTATAAAAATTTACTTATGAACTTAAAATTTGCTACGCATATGTATAGTTATCCCATCCATTAATATGCCAAAAATGGGAGTGGTACAAACACTATTAGAGGGCGTAATCACATACCAGGTACGCCCACTATTGAGGATGTGGAGGGTTCTTAGGATCTGGTCTAAGTCAAATTTAGTTTTCTTATTTTCTTGACTTTTTTTAATATAATTTTGTAAAGTACTTTAATTTATTTCTATTATTGTTTTAACTCAATTTTAAAATTTAAACTTGTATTGGTTTGTATGAATAAAAAAATAAATAAAATTAAATAAATTTTATCTTATCTTATGTGGAGCGTATGGAAAAGTTAATAACGAGTATACACGTGCAACAATAGCATTTGATTTATTGTGCAATATTTATAAAAAATCTTCCTTAGTTTTTCGACCACTTTAAAATTTATATTCAATCAACTTCAAATCACAGAAATTTAAACAAAACTGGAACTGGCAGTACAGTATTAATTGGTTACTTTGAAAACCGCATATATTTCAGTTGCGGTACATTAAGTCAATAATAATAAAATAATAAAAATTAATAATATACAGTGAAAGTATGAGAAAAAAGTTGTATATTTTATATTTAATTATTATTGTGACAATAGTAATAAAAAATGAAATAAATAATTCTCTCTCATCAATTTGTTGAAATAGTTTGTGTAGCTAGTTGTTGCTGTTTTATATAATTTCACAAATAAATTATATACTTATTACAGCTTGTGCGGGAAGCGCATAATATTATTACATTTTGACTTGACATTAAAAGTGCTTTAACTTGATTTTTGTTTTGTTTTGTTTTCTTTTGTGATATTTTTAGCTAACTGTTGCATCATCTTGTTAATTTACGTCAGTTGTTAAGTTAGCGCATAATAAATTTATTGTTAAAGTCATTAATAATCAAATAAAGTCAGAGATATGAAATGAAACAGGCCGAAAAGTTTAGTTAAATAATATACACGATATATATAAACAAATATACAGTGGTGGTCATTTCAAAAGGGTAATAAATTCTTCAGTAGCGTTTTTTGTTTGCAATAATTTTGCTTCTTTTAAGTTTAGAAAAAAGTTAATAATGAAACGACATAATGTGTGTAGTGAAAAAAGATTTTCTTGATAATTTCTACAGTTTTTCAATCTAAGTCTAACATATCTCATCATAATCTAACATTAGAGCAAGTAAAAAAAATTAAATTTGGCTTAGACCTAATATTAAATACCCTCTACATCTACATACAAATGAAGGGGGTGACTACGTCCTCTAATAAATCCAGTTTTACGTGGAGTATAGTTTATATAGTTATTGTTATTATATGACTTTTAATGACAGTGTGAATCTCAAACAGTAGATGGACAAACGGACAAATCGCCGCTAAACGATTATTTATATTTAAACAAGTATATTAACTTACGGTAACATGCTTCTGCTAATTGAAAATGGTATAGCAAACTTAGTAAGTATTGATAAAACTTTAATATCTTTAATTTTAATCGTCGAAAGGTGCAGCTCAGAACTAAAAGTGATGGCTTCCTAAAGTTCTTGTTTAACTTTAGCTACCTTATGTCTTACTTTAGTAACGGTATATATAACGGTATGACATTGCAGTTCTTGTTTAAGTGCCTGCTTATCGATGTTTTATAGAGTTATAAATCAATTGATTTGCTTTCCTGTCCAGGTATGGTCCCCGGAACCCCAACCCCAGCCCCAGCCTCTGCACATATTTGACTTGTATTTCTTGTATTCAAATTAAATTATGCTTAATTTACAAGTATTTTTATATCTTTCGTTTATTTATTTTAATATAAATCACAAACGCACACACGTACATACTCTTGGACATATTAAATACATTTATAGACATTTACATAGACAAACGAATACTTCTACACTTCTACTTGTTCAATTTCAATTATTAGTGATAAAAAATAATAATAATAAAAACAACAACAACAACAACAACACATTTTCATTTAAATTTTATTGATTTGCGTATTTTGGCTAGTTGGTGTTAGTGGTAGTGGTAGTGGTTGCTGGTGTTGTGTGTAATGTTTCAATGTCATGTTCAATCGATGCGGTTAATAAACAACATTTGTATGCATAATCTCATTTAAACTATAAAGATTTTTTTTATCATTCCTTTACGTATACACCCAAGACGCAGGTTTCGTATGGAACATATGTTATGTTTGCAATAAACTGCTCATAAAAAAAATTTCATACTCATTGAGGATATTAAAAAAAATATGTAAATTTTCAAAGACAAGTAATGCTTATAGCTAAGAGTGTGTAATTCGCATATATGGCGTTTTTTTTTTTGTAATTATAATATATTATTATATAACAATCGCGACAGAATCACTTTCTGAAATGATTATTGTCCATCGGTCCATGCTTATGAACTGTGTCATTAGAATTAAATTAATTTTTCGATACATTAATTAATTGTATTAATATACAATTATCGATTATATTTAGAACCTTTTCTAAAGCATATTTTTTTTCTTTCGAAAATTTTTTCTTCTTAAAACGAAGAAACAAAAAAAAATGCAATAAATGTTTTAATTTGAAAAAAGACTAAGTAGGGTAACAAGAGGTAGAGCTTGATCAATCATAATATTTTCACTTGTTTCTTTTTTTTTTAATATTTAAATAATTTTTAGTAGCTCAAGCCGGTTTCACCAATTACTTGCTTCACGTAATAACATGTAAGAAAAAATGCCAAATATGGCTTAAATCGAATTTAAGATACCCTTTATATGGGCATTTCCATATTACTGACGTACGTTAGGCACACAACTTTAAAGGTGAATATCTAAGAATTAAATTAATTGAGAGATTTTAACTTTTTTTTTAACTATAAAATAATATTTCACTAATATACGGGGTAAAGACAACACATAGAAACTCTCTAGTATTTCCATGTCTATTTAAAATGGGTAAAATCGGCAAAATTTGGCATGCATATTTATATATAGTTATCCCACCTATCGATGTGCGAAAATGGGCATGGTTAGACGACAAACACGCCCACAATTTACAAAAACTTTTACTCAACGTAAAACTCGACTTTCAAGCTGACAGGCCAAAAATAGAACAATAATAGAAATTTAAAAAATAATTATTTTATATTATGATATACACACTGGATCCTTTTATCAAACTGCATCATTAAATTGTTGCTAAATTTAAAGCAAGAAGAATTATTGTATTCAGAAACTATTCAGAAACTTACTAATCTAACCTTTTAATCACAAATTTAAATACTCTGGAAATATTTAAAGTCTTCTCTTGCAAAATTGTAAACAATGTTATAAATTTAGTATAACCTTTTGATTAAGGTAAAGGGTATAAAAATAACCATTTTTCTTACAGCTCAGAGTACAAAACTGTTGAGAAGTTTACCGTACAAAGTACAAAATCAATACTTCAGACAAATAATGATTAATGTGCTCGACTACTTACGTCATTAAATTGTAAATATTAGTTATCAACAAACAAAAAATTACTTTAGTATGAATAATTAAATGATTGGTAAGACTAAATGGGTTTTCCTTCCATTATTAACACAAACTTTAACGAAGGTACATGCATAATTTATTTAATGTCTATTTCTGCCTAATGTCTGCTTATGTCAATATATGAGTTGTTGTGAATGAAGGTGTGACAAGTCCACTTTTCTAAAAACATCAAAAATTTTATAATTCTTGAAGATATATGAGGTGATTGAAATAGTTAAATAGTGGACTTAAACGATTTTCATGCACAACGGCTCATACTTCCATTTAATAATATTGAAAACAAGGGTGTTGAAGGCCTCACACCCTAATATTATACCCTGAACTACTTTTGGCAACGATATATTAACTTTGTGCAGATGTTAGGAACATCTAAACAACTATCTTTGTAGTAATTTATTTATACCAAACGACTCAGAATCAAAATGTGGATATATTTAACCATGTCTGTCCATCCTTTTGCCTATCAATATAAAATTGTGTAGACGCTGCAGAGTTATTTTAATAAAATATATACCGATCGATTTAGAATTAAAATCTGACTCGATATATGTCCATCTATGTCCATCTGTCCGTTTGTTTGTACATGTAAATTTTTTTTCCTGACCCTATTGAAAATGACCTAAATTGGATATGAGGTCCCATTACAAAAATAATCTTTATACGCCAAAAAAAACGCAATTCTTCATATTTTTTAAGAAAAATTTTATAAAAAATTGTTAAATCGCTTTATAATTTAGCTGAGCCAAATGTGGACTCGCTTGGACCATTTTTAGAATCTCTTTCCATATAAAAAATATTTCACAAAGTGGCCAGGCTTCAAACTAATAGCATAATATGTGGTGGTGTAGGGTATTTAAATATTCAGGCTTGACTGCTATAACATTGTTGTTATTATAACTAAAATAATTAATATCACAATTTAAGGAAGCCTTAATCAATGTCATGGAGATCAAGGGTTGGCCTTTTAAAAACCTTAGAAAAACCTATTAAGAATATAAGAAAATTTAATAATTATTAAAAGATCAAAGTATTAAAGAGTTTTAAGTAAACCTGTGGTTTACCAACACAATTACAACCAACATTATATCAGGCATGATTTTCAATTGCTTCTATTCTTTGAAGGGGGTGATCATACAAATTATCCTTATTATATATTATTAATCATTCTTTACTCTTTAAATCACACAAATCCCCCACTACACTACCACCACTGCTATATGATAATGTTTATCAATGTTATTAAGTAATAACCTTCAAATTTTGAACATTTTATACAACTTGACACAAAATTTTCACAAAATTTATACAGAAAAGTTATCGTCGAGTATAATTTGAGTATAAAATTTATTTCAATGTTATAGCTAACATTTGCTTATACGGGTATAATGTTTATTTACTTTGCTTCGAATGTATTCACCTGATATATATTTGTTTATGGCTTTAAGAAAAAATTTTATTTTGTTTCAAAAATATTTTGCTTGATGGTAGTTAAGCAAAAACTTGATTTTCAAAACATTGCACATATATAAAGAGAAGGCTTGTCACTTTGAATTAAAATAATGTAAATAAAAGCATTTATGTTCCAAACTAACTCAGAATCGATTTTAGATGGAATTTATGAAATCAAAATGAAAGTAAATATACCGAGTAATCAGAAACAAGCAAGAAAACGAGCAACGTTTAGAAATTATTAAAAATTAATCTAAGCCGGTGATCACAACTTTAAAAGCTTTTACACGAGTAAGGTATAATGGATGAATTCTAATTCAGGAGGATGTACCGAAAATATCGCATCCGTGAACCAAATTAGCCGACTCCATGCCGTTCACAGGAATGGGCAATCTCTCCACCCACATTGTAATGAATTGATCACGTGTGCTTGAACTCTCTTTAAACACTTTCTAGTTAGTGGCAAGAAAAATTATACACTCAGTAAAAACGTTCTATTACGATAAAAACTATGTTCATCAATATGATTGATAAGTTTAAGTAAAAATAAGTAATTATATGGTAGCTAGCAAAAGAAAAGTGTATGATTTCGATTAAAAAGTTGGTTTTTCTGTCTGTTGAAAGGATTGAAAAAATGAACGGCAGAGCATTCCGCAAGCGGCGTGTTACGCATCGTTCAGGTGAGATGAAAGAAGTGTAACAAATGAAAAGTGACACAATTTTATTGCTGTGGTTTACTCTCACACTCTTTCTGTGTCTGGTAGATGGTATGCTCCAGCTTCAATGATGATCATAAATTACAATAATTTGATCATTACGTTTGCAAAATCTACAAAAAAAGAGGTTTCAGAGTTGATTGAAAATGTATTGAAAATCTGAGTCAGCTCTTAGCATGTACTGTTATTTGAATTAATCACCTATTTGAGGGTAAATTTTTTTATTAATAAAACTAAACTCTGTTTTTTCACAATCATTGAAACATTTTTTACATTTTGCAAAATGTTTTTGAAAGTAGAGGATTCTTCAGCTTCCACCAAATTACAATTTCAATATTTTATTTATCTATCTTTTCATTTGCTGCTTTGTTTTATACAAAATGACGTGAAACATATTTCGTTGTTAAAAAACTGGAATATTGCTTTAAAAAACAGATCACTGTGCCACCAACAACAATGTGAAAGGGACCAGTGGGACTATAATTAAATATTTCATAACAGAATCCAATAAAAGAAAGTTAAAAAAACTCACTTGCACAATAATAATTTTTTTTTATTTTTCTTTTTGGTGCATTTTCACTTACATCTGAAACTGTAGCAATTTTGAAGAAAATCTAATTAATTGTTATAGCGAAAGTTTTAAGAAATAACTAAAAATAGTTAATTGAGGGTTTTTGTGTAGGACAGGCACTAACATTGTGTGACATAGATAACAGATAATAAATCAATTAAAAAAAGTCAACTTTGTTTTATCTAAAGTTTAAAATTGTTATACGTATTATCAATCTACACTTGTTTTGAGAATTTTTGAATTTATTTGTGGTTTTTGTTAAAAAAAAAGAGAAGAAAAACATATGTCCATCCGTTCTTTTACAATTTATCTATTTAGAGATTAATTTTTGCTTTAGAAATAAAATGTTTCTAAAATTTTGCAACAAACACACAGTAGGAATTTCATATGGAATATAACATGGACAAAATAATATGAACACCATGTATGTACATCTTGTTGCATGTTCGCACTAAGGTTAAAACCAGCGATCGGTGTAATCTCTCAGACTTCGAAAGAAGGCAAATTATTTCGTTCTCGTTTAGTGGGAACATCTGCGACAAAAACAGTTCTATAACGTGGCACGAGCGACAGTTCTGTGTGGGCGATGATCACGGGGGCAAAAGTTATGATTACATACATTTTGAGTCCACCTAGGAAATTTTCTATTTGAAATGTATCAACTAGACCCTCCCATTATTAATGAAAATCTCTCACAGCCTCAAAAATATACAACAAAATTCGGTCTATATATATAAATATATAGTCCGTCCGATATATAAAAAATGTGGGCATGGTCGGATAAGATATACGATCAAAATTCACAAAATTGCAGTTTTAGAGATAAAACGTAAAAGGCAACTCATCTGTATCATCAGCGATTCTATTCCCATACGGCTGTATTCTATTCATTTCGATTATAGCGTTTGCTAAAGTGACTTTTCTTATTAATTAATCACATCGCACATAAAAACAAAAAACGAAAACCGAAATTCAAACAGAATTTCACTTTTTTATGACGTATCAAGAATTAAGGAAATGAACTGAATTATATTACACATAACAATGTCTGAATATATGGGCGAATGAGCAGACAACGCTTATAATGCATATAAAATAAGTGCAATAAATTATTAGTGGGAAAGTTTTTCTATGGAAAAGTTATGAAAATCAATCGATAAGATTTTCTGAGAAATAAAAGTGCATTTCATTTCATTTGAATTCATTTTATTTTATAATAAACAAGATAGAAAAGTTCGGTTAAGACCGAAGCTTAAATACCCTCCACCTTTTGTAATTCTCTAAAAAATAAGTTCCTATTGCTATATTTATGTATTTCATATACTTACGCAAATAGTGTTTTTTTTTCAAATTATAGGCGTTTGCAAAATTAAACTAAGAATACTTGTGCCAAGTTTCAATTTGAGATCTCAAAAATTACGACCGTGAGAGCGCCAACAACAGACGGACACACGGACGGACATGTCTCAAACGATTTCTCTTTTCATGCTGATTAAGAATATATATGGTTTGTGGGGTCTCCGAGGCTTCCTTCGATGTGTTGTAAACGGATGATCAAAATGAATATACCATCTTCCCTAAGGTGGAGGGTATAAAAAGTCACAGCACGTGATATAACATTCACAGACGCGCATAAATAATTGTTTCGTTTGTTATAAATTCAATGCATTCGTGCAATGTGCACTTGGGTACATGCGATACATATACAAACTTGTAATTAATAATAATATGTAATACGATTAATTTATAATACAATAATGCAAAGTACTTATTTACATTATAGGAATAGTGTTGTTGTTGTTGTTATTACAGTACATTGTAAAGATACCGGAAGAGTTGTAGTAAAGGGTGAAATAATCTCATTGTTATGGGGGGTATATAAAGTCCGCCAAAAGCATATGCAGATGCGAACTATGTGACCCTGGCATTAGTTATTGTTGTTGATTTGCCCACTTTGCTTCACAGCATTGATATTTTTCTACCCTGCATCACTTGTGGCGGCAGATTAAGATCTGAATCAATTTTATCCTGACCGTCTGTACGTCTGTCTGCCTTCAAAATTTCTACGCAAGCTACAGATTTTGAGATATTTCGATTAAATTTGATACAAGAACATATATTGATCTAAAGAAGATATCTGTGGAAAATGGTTTAAATTGGAGCATTTTTATATGCCCTCCCCATTTAAGGTCTTTATATGGCAAAGAACCGCAATTCTTAATAGTTTTTGACAAAATTTGGTGGAACAGTCAAATAGCTTCATAACTTGCACAAATATGAACCCGATTGAATGATTTTTAGAACCTCTTTCCATTTAAATGATATTTTACCATGTGACTTATATGGCCAGTCCTCACGTTTACTGATACAACTAAACTAATTTTTAGCATAATTTTATGAAACTAAACCTTGTAGGGTTTTCAAAGGTCCAGCTTGACCGACTATAACATTTTCACTTGTTAAGTCAAGCGCTTACATTTTTAACAATAATTTATTATTTTCCATTTATTTCAATTTCAACTTTAATTTAATTGCAGTTATTGGAGATGGGAATAACATAAGTGGCAATTATGTGAGTGAATTTGACAACAATGATGTCGGTGAGTAGTTTTTATGGATATAAACTAGACAAACTTAACCAGATAATGTTTTCAATTTCAATTTCAGATTCAGATCTCTCCTCCTTATCCCACGTAGGTGAGTTATTTAACTTTAATATGAAACTTCATCTAAAAACTGTGTATTGTGGTTAAAGATTACATAAAGTTTTGTAAATTAAAATGAAATTTTAAGAAAACTATTGTAACTAACCAATCAAACGTATCACTAAATTATAATTTAAAAAAAGGACACTAATTATGATAAATGTCAAACGAGTGTTTTTCAGCTTCCTTCTCTATTTGTTAAAATGATCTAATAAGTAAGCGACATAGTTAAGTAATAAGCAGATATCACCTACGTCACATGTGAAACACATCTGTGTAAATATTTTCCTTTAATTAAGATCTCAAAAAAAATTGTGGCAAAAACTTTACCCGAAACATTTTTAAGCATTTTTTCACTTGATTGAGCAAAACTTTAATACATATGTTTTGTATTACCAATAAATAACGAAATAACGAAAAATTACATTCAAATGAAACCATAACACTGAAGTTACAACTCCATCGCATTCTATTTTAAGTCACTCCACAGAATCCGTACCGAATAAATGTTTATGCAAGATAACAATTATGGGTATTAATAGTATGTATAAATAAAGTTTATTATTTAGTATATATGAATGAGTATCATCCGTAACAACATCACTTTAACGTTTATAAATAAAAAAAGGAATAAATGTCAAATGTTGTAAATCCTTTTTTTCTTGGTAAGACTGCCATTACGAATAATATTTAAATTAAATTTAAATAAATTAATGATTGTTTGTAATATAACATACCCCCAAAGAAAAGAAAATTAATCAAATTTGATTTAAAACACTAGGACGTACTGACAAAATGGACAGAATTTAACATTAAACCAGTGAAAGGGTAAGAGACCCAACCAATTAATATTCTATCCCACTTAGTTCTTCAAATTGAATTATATTTATGTTTTTTTTTTTTAAGGATATAACACAAGTTAAAGTGTATATGTGTGAGTGTTGGATTCAAAAATGTTTCTGTGTTCATAATGCTAGGACTTACTTCTTTACTATTACAATTGAAAGGTTATGTAAATAAGTTTGTCATTCCGTTTGCGCAACCCTAAACACCCCACAAAGTATTCATATTCTTGATCAGCATCAAAAACTGATTAAGACATGTGTGTTCGTATGTCCTTGTCTGTTAAATCCTCATATTGTTCATTGAAAAACAATTCCCGAAGATTAATGGGCCAATTATTTACTTAAATGACTAATGATCTTGATTCAATTTTCCACTAACCATATGGAAGAGACATCATTGCTACTAAATAACATGAGTAACAACAATGTGCGGATACATACATGCATACATATATTCATACATACTGATTATACTTATAAACAACTTTTCGTTACAATCATAAATAACAGTAGTTTATTCAATTTTTACAAAAAAAAATATATAATGTCTCCAAAAAACAAATAATGATAATGATTTTGTGTGATAATACTGTGCTTGTAAACATGTATCTACAACTACAAACTAGTAATAAATAATAATTATTTCGTTTTTTTTTTGCGTAATAAAATACCGTTACGTTCACTTTGTCATATTATAGGAAAAAAAAATGTATCATTCATTTTATGAATAGTGTATAATTCATATAATCAACAAATTCATTTGCGTGTGTCATTTGCACAAATATTCGTACGTGAGCAGTCTATTCATGGTTTCATATCGCATCATATAAAAATAAGGGTAAATTAAGTAAACGATTACAAACACATACACATGTATTATTCCGTACAAGATAATTGTGTGCCTAAAAGGAGGCCACAAATATTTTAATAAAGAAGATTGCACAAGCACTATACATAAATTATACAAAAAGATGATTCATGTTCCCCTCTAAAAATTTTCATATTATTGTTTAACGAGTTTATAGTTTTAAGCCAAATATTAACTTAATTAATTATTTTTTTACCAAATTTTTGTTAAAAAATATTAAGAATTGCGATTTTGTTGTCATATAAAGGATTTTCTATATTTAAACCTTATATGGACAAACAGGCGAACATGTTTAAAATGTTTCAGAAAGTGATTCTAAATCGATCATTATAACTGAATAATGAGAGTAGTATTTACCGTGTACAAGTTACAAGCATCTGTACAAACTTATGTACCCTTTGACGCAGAAGATGCAGAGTATAAAAACGCATACCCGCAAGATTTGAATTCGGTATCATTTTATTGTACAATTTATCTATACTTACGATTTTGTTGTTGTTGTTTAAAAGTATGCAATTTTATTTCATTTGCATCTCTTCTTTATAATTTAAGCCTAAAACCATACTATAATTTTTTTATTTATTTTTATTTTGTAAGTTAGTACGTTGGTAGAAATAGAAAAGTATTATCAGGTACCTACCACGCCCACAATTTATACACATATGGAGCGTATTTAAGTTTTAGCAAAAGGCAAATTTAGTTATCCTACTTCTTAACATTAATCAATTTAAAATGTTGATAAGTTTTTCCGGATTTTCTAATTATCGCCAGCCCATGTAATATTGATTTTTTATAATTTTTTTAAAATTGACAAGCAAGATCTTATAGAAAGTTACTGTTAGTTGTTTTAGCAGAACAACTAGTTTAGGATATATTAACCTTGAGCGATTGTTGATAACATCTAAATGGCTATAGAAAGAGAGATAGAGAGGAGAAATCTAAATTTTATTACTAATCGATCATATTCTGGGTATGAATCTTATTAATGATGATGAATAATACAATTCCAAATCAATTTAACCATATCCGTACGTCCTATTTGTCCTATTTGACATATGGACATACACACATGCAAAATAATTCTAAATCGAAAATCTTTTTTAAAGCTATTGCGAATTATAATAATACACACCATAGGGTTAGTATGTGCCCACTTACTCACCACTGTTTTTACCTAAAATGTAAATTTAATACAATTGCATAAAATGTACGCATAATCGGAGTTTTATATTTTTTTTTAAATGCTAAACATTATCCAGAAATTTGTAGTTGTGATAAGCGTAAACCAGTATCAAAAAAAGGAAAAAACTAATAAAAAAAATTGGTTTAGGCCAAATTTTAAATACTCTCCGCATCTACATCAAAACAGTGGACGACAGTGGACATTATATTACGAATCAACTTGCAAATCGAATTTTACATTTTTTTGTAAATTGTGGACGTCATCCGACCACACCCATTTTGAACACATCGATGGATGGACTGACGGACAGGTCTGGATTGACTCAATTGATTTTGATTAAGAATATTTATATACTTTTTAGAATGTCTCACGTTTTATTCTGATTGTTGCAAATGTAATGACAAGCTTAGTGCACTCCCAACCTTATGTGGAGGGTAAAAATATAAAATTGTAACGGATATAAACAAATGTGTTTGTTAACAGAATCAGATAAGAATCATTTCCTAAACGGAATTATTTTTTTCAGATTAGCGTGGTTGTCAACAGTATAAAAATAAAAATTAGAATAAAAATATTTGTATGATAGTAAACACCATTAATAATTCACATTGAATAACAAGATGTTTTTGCAAAATAATGAAAGGAAACTTAATAAAAAAATAAAAAACAAAAATCAATGGAATGATAATGTGTATGTTTACGAGTTTCTTTTTTTATATTCCAATCTAAAAATACTTGAACTAGAAGGAATCATGGTTAAGGCGAATATTAAACACCAGATGTCATGAATATTATGAAGCAGGATATAAAAGGGAACAGAAGAGAAGTACAGAAAAGGAAGTAGAAAGGAGAAAAAAGAAAAGAAGAAGAGGGGGAGTAAGATGGTAAAGAAGAAAGGTGAATAAAGAAGAAGAATGGAGAAAAGAAAAAAATAATATATTCATAAAACAGAATTTTCATTGCTGTCGATTTGTCCATAATTTCAAAAGTAAATATTTTAACACTTTGACCATTAATGATGACTATAATCGCGAAAAATTTGACTTCTTAGATGCCCGATTATTGTAATCCTAATTTATGTGGACCAACAAACAAAAAGTCAGCTTCTGAGTGCCCTCATCGATTTTTCGCATCTTAATGTTTTTCGAAAACATAAACATATATATAATATTTAAATAGATTATTTCCCCTTAGAACCAAAATTCGAAATTGAAATGTTTAACTATTGTAGGTATGGAACCTTCGACCTTCCCATAATATATTCTCATATGTAAATGTAAATTTGTTTGTACCTTATGGCATCATTCCCCCTACTTTGCGATAAGACGTATGCAGACAAGCCTCCTTTCTATAAGTAGCACTCGTTATAACATAAATAACAAACATTCACATTTGTAGTGGTAGATTGTTAAGTAATGGCAAAAAGGGCATACTATTTATTTATTGCTATTTGATAAGGAAAACTAAGCAGCTTTTCTTTATAGTCTATAATAAAATAAAAGGTGATGACCAGCAGTATCTCACATAGATAATTAACCGCATTTGTCGGATAGATTTTCTACAGTTTATTAACGTGATACGATAAAGCATTCTATTGGGGTCCCCTTATAACATTTTCTTGTTGTTTTTCAAAACATTTAAAGCCACTGACGTAAGAACTCTTTTTTCTGCGACATTTTTTCTATTTCTCCCACATTTATGAGGCTAAGCACCTCTGAACAAATGCTTGTCAATAATTAAGTGTTTTGTCAAAATAAAAATTCAAAAAGAATAAAAAAAAATTAATAAATTTTTATTTTGAACTAAAAATTTGTTAATTCTTGACACGTTGTTGTTGTCAACAACTTGACAGGTTTTACACATTAAAAGAAAACAAAAATTGTGCATTTTAGCTAAAATTTTGTCACATAAATGGAAACACAAATAACACAAACAAAGCGCTAACGTTTTGATTCTTTTCCCTATGCACACATCAGCAAAAAACTATTTTTTTAAAAAATAATTTCTAGCGATATATTTAGATTTACACCACAGACACAATGTCAGCCATAAAATGTTGCATTTTATAGCTTTTCTACTTGGCTGCATTTAGCTAATTTTGGTGGGCAGGCAGACACAGGTAAACCCACAGACAAAGAAAATATTAGAACAATAATAATAATAACAACAACAAGGAATATTGTATATAAATATAAATTGCATGATTTGCATGGGAAAAAAATTAACGCTTTTTTAATATGGTATGGTTTTTTATAAATAGTGGGCGCGTCTGCTATTCGACCACGCCCATTTTTGGCACATTGATGGAGGGGATAAACCAAATTTCAACTTTATAGCGCAATTTTTGTGGCAGATAAATAGATTTATCTCCATTATGGGCGTGGCTCTTGTCTGTTAGCAGAATACGCCCATTTTTTACAAATGAAGGAATAGCCTAATGTGTTTAATTGTATTAAAGTTCAACTTAGCAGATTTATTTTTTTCGATTGTGAGCGTGGTACTTGACCCACCCACCCACAGATACTATCTGTACAAAATATATTTATAAAGATCAAAAAACCGTTTCCCATTTATTATAACGTCCATTATAATAATTTCGTTTTTGTTTGCATTAAAAATTAATGAATAAAAATTGCGCGACAATAATTTTTTTTCACAACAAATTCTTAAGTAATAAATTTTTTTTACCAAATTTATACAACTGTCTAAATATATCAAAATAATTTTAATTGTACAATGTTTTCATAAATTATTATATAAAATTATTGTACAGGTAACACTCGATTGATTTAGTCTGGTTCGTCTGCTGTGGACACTGTCACGATTGTAAATTTTGTGATATTAAGCTGAACGAACTTCGTCTTTTGAATTTCAAAAAGTACGTCAAGATTCACGCCCATAGTGGATAAAAAATTATTTGTCTGGCACAAAAATTGAACTTCGGAATATATATTGAAATTTTATATATTTATTTATAATTATTATATCCATCTATGTGCCCAAAAATTGGCATGACACGCCCACCATCGACATAAATCTATTTATCCACACAAATTTAGCTAGAAGGTTGGAATTTGGTACACATATTTATAATAGTTCCTAAAATCGAATTGTCAAAAATGGGCGTCTTGCTAGTTGATGTTATGCACCATTTAAAAGCCTAATTATGTAACTGCCACGCCACTGTTTGTTTGTAAAGGAGGAGAGTATTTAAAATTTGGTTCAAAACATCAAAAGAGTTGTCGTATAATACTTTAACTGTACAAATCATAATTAACTGTATGCCACGCCCACTTTGCAAAAAGAGGTGGAGGATATTTAATATTTGGTTTAAACCAAATTCAGTGTTTTCTACTAGTTTTAATAAAAGTTGTGAAATTGTAAGAAGACACGCTTTGAAGACCCCCTTGGGTCGTGCTAGACAATGATTAACCATGTTGTACCACCGCAAATGTCTTTCATTGTTAATAAACATGTTGTATACATATATATATTTGCACATTAAACGGTTTTTTCGGGGAAAAACACAATATATAAAAATTTAAATTTTCATTCAAAAAAAATTTCTTTGTTGCATGAATACGTGAATACGTAAATCCTTAAGCAATTTATAAAACGATAAAATCTTATTTACGATAAATTATTTTTAACCACATTCATTCATTCATTTCGTTCAATCGATCATTTACTAATCTTAATATTAATCTTAATCTCAAACTTTGTCTAGTGTTAGTTAATAAAATAACTGACCTTTCTTCAATTACTGAATAACAAAAGCCAAGTATTGTACAACCGAAATTGATTTATCGTAACATGTGACACAAATTATTATCGCACAATATTATAAAATATTTTATTTAATATTTTGAAGTACGCGTGAGCCAGCCATCAAAAGGAGCAATTTTATTTTAAGAATGCTCCCTAACAACACAAAAGTCAATATATCCCATTGAATTATTACTTTGTAACAAAGTTGGCGTTGGTTGATGGTGTAATACTCATTTGCAGTAAATTATTAAAATTTATTTAAAAGAAAAAAATTGTTCAACAACTGTTTTTTCGTTGTTGTATTTTGTTAACGATTTGTTTAGCTTTTAAATTGTTTACACATTTGCTGCTTTATTGTTTTAAAATTTGAAATAATTATAATTGCACTGATTACTAGGCTGAAATAATCTAATAATGGTGGCTAGATAATGTGAATTAATGAATAAATACCTAATGAAATAAAATCTTGTTTTCAATAAGGACATAACATAAATTCCGCAGGCTTCCAATGAGTAAGAGGCTTCAGTTGTTGAATTTATTTGATCTCTTGAGAGATCTCTATGCGAAATTCACCACAATGTGATTTGAATGATTTTTTTGCTTTTGTTAACAATTTTACGACTTTTTAGTCTATTTTTAGAAAAAAAGTAGGGAGAGGTCTTTGTAGAAAAGAACACGAAAAAATAGATTGTAGTAAAGAATTGCTAACATTTTTGCAATATTTGTTTGAACGAAAGTTGAAGAAATAAAATTTACATATATTGCTATCAATATATAAATGAAGGTGCTAATAAATAATATTTGTATGTGTGTGTTGCATTTGCACAAACGTATTATCTGTAGCGTTCTATTCAAGTGGGTGTCATTTAATGTTTTTTTTTATATAATTTCCAGATGCGCCAAGTGACACCATTTATATGGTATGTGGAGTAGTGATTGCAATGCTCTTAGTTGGACTCATCATTATCTTGGTGGCAGTAACAATCAGGTAAGCGGACAGAAAAAAAAGAAACATTTCTTAATGATATATTTAGTAAAGTCCTTTGTTTGGGTAAATTCCAGTTACAACTTGTTTGACATTATTGTATATTCGTTCGCATTCACACACTTTACATACGCAGCTAATCTGAGTGGACTTTTTCACCTCCAACAACAGCTGTACGATTATCTAATAAATCCCTCAAATAATAATAATAATAATAAAAACAGTAATAGTAATAATGTTTAATATACAACAACACACGATCATTATTATACCCTACACCACTTCTGGCAAACGGATATAATAAGAGTCAAAATGTGAAACGATCTAATCCGTTTAATTAAGTCCATCTGTCTGTCTATCAATTTATGCATCAGTTACAGTTTGCATTTTAAAGAATATCGCAATAAAATTTGGTACAAAAACATGAATTCGTCCAAAAAGAATCCCCATTGAAAATGGTTCAAATTGAATCATTTTTGGAACCCTTTTCCATATGAGGATGATATGATGAACAAAGTCTTTAACTGGCAAAAAAATCACAACATTTGGCTAAAGTGTAATTATTTAGCTAATAATTGGCTTCGACAAAATTTAGACCCGATCAGCCCATTTTTAGAAGCCCCTACCAAATAAATTGTTGGGAAAACTTTCATTAATTTGCTTAATAACTGGCTGCTCCAAATTTGGACTCGATAATATTCTATTGTAATGAAAGTGTTTATATGGCAAAAAATTGCAATTCTTAATATTTTTAGGAAAACTTTAGTTCAATATAGTTAAATAGCTAAATAATTGATTGTGCCAAATTTGAACTCGATCGGGTCATTTTTAGAACCCTTTCCCTTGTAACGCCCTGATATAAAATAAGTTTTTATATGATGAAAATTTGTATGTCTTAATATTTTTTAATAAAACCTTATGAAAAATAGATAATTAGCTTAATTGTGCCAAATTTGGACCCGATCGTTTCATTTTTAGAACCTCATTCCACATAACAATATTTCACGAAGTGTCTAAATAGAATATGTGAAAACAAAGTAGTGTATGGTGTACTAAATGGTCGGATTTGATCGACTATATAACATTTTCACTTGTTATAACTCGCACGGTTTATAAAAGAATAATACGTTTAAGCTGTAAGCCTACATATCATAAAATGACTTGATTAATACCCATAAAGCTGCAAAAATAAAACAGAAACAAACACAAAAATCATGTGAACAGGGAATGTCCCGTAAAAACCCCATTATCTGATTAAATGATATCAAAAAGTTGCTTCACCTCCTAGTCTTTGCACCACAGAATGTGAACTACGTAGTCCAGCAAAATGCAATTTTCCACGACATTGTACATTAGTAATCGAAAAGATATGCGTAAAATATACAAACGCGTATAAATTGTATCTAAATAGCTCTTATAGATATTGATAGAATGTTTGATAAGAGAAGTGAAATTTTATTAAAATTCCGATTTATTTTACAATCGTTTATATTTTTTTTGTTTGGTTTTTTGTTTTGCGCATTATTATTATATTTTTATTGAAATACTCCTTTCACTCCACGTTAGGAGGTAGGTGGGTGCATTTGTCCTTAAAAGTTCATCAAATATGAAAAGTCAATGCACTGCGGTTCTATCCCAATATGTAATAAATGAACAGTTAAGGAGTTTTTCGAGTGTCATTAGTCATAAATTATCTAAATGGTGGGATCAAATGTTTTTAGTTAAAATTTTTATTGATCTATAAATATTTATTAAATTGTAGTGATTTTTTAGTGGGAAACGATATTCGATAACTTGATACTTATTAAATACTTTTAGTAGATAAGATTGGCGATATACGGAGATTGTCATTCCACTTGCAACACCTAGAAAAAGGCGTCACAGACCCTATAAGATATATATATTTCTCATCAGCATCAAAAATGAATCGATCTAGTTGTATAGGTCCGTATGTTGTTGGTCCCCTTACATTCGTAAATTTTGAGTAATTTGGCTGAAATTTCGTACAAGCATTTTTAGTTTCTGCACGCAAAGAGAAATTTGAAATGGGTAAAATTGATCAAACGTCACGTTCACAAATGATAAAAATCTCTTTAATGTGTCACAAAAATAATGCTTTAAAGTTGAAATTCCAAATTCTTAATAAAGAATGGTTTAAATAATACTCACATCAAGAATGTTGTGATCTACTGTGAATATCTTGTCTGAGATAATCATTTATCGAAAATATTCATGACTTCAATAAACTTCTATTTGTTTTTATTTATAAAACAGATTTTAAAGGTAAACGTTTTGTAAACTTTAAATAAACATTAAAAGCCAATAATAATAAATACAATATAAAATTATTCGTGATAATAATTTCAAGTATTATCCATATCTGCATTCCGAATATTTAGCTAGTTTAGTTTATTATCTCGTTGTAATAAAGTAATAAAAGGAAGCGCATTCCAAACATATTATAGTATCGCAGTTGAAAAGCAAAGAAAGTCTTAAAAGTAATTATTGTACAATATTAAATCAGTCTCAACGGAATTCGGAATTTACAAGATTTATAGTCATAATAAAAATTTTTATTTATTTAGCATTTATTTTTAAAAAAATTTAATAATGAATGAAAAGTATAAGTTTTTAATACGCCACACCCACCACATTACCACATACAAAAGGTGGGCGTAGTATGTATATGACTTCGTGACAGTATATGTATTGCCTCTCCGCTTGCAAGTCTCACGTTGAGTATGGTTTCTTGTAAATTGTGGGCGTCTCTGTTATTCAAATACGCCCATTTTTAGCACATCGATGGATGGGATAATAATAAAAATGCATACCAAATTTTAAGTTCGTAGTTCTGATAAATTGATTTTTGTCGATTGTGAGCATGGCTCTTAATCGAATTTTTTCAATTTAAATAGCGAACTGTGTGCAAAAACTAAGTGTCTGTACAAAATATAAACATAATATCTGAAACTTTGCTAACAACAGACGTACACACAGACTCTAGATCTATCTAGATCGATTCAGTTTCTAATGCTGACTAATAAATATTAAAAAATATATAAAAGAATATATTCCAGTTAAGCTGAAGCCAATAATTTGTATTATAAGGGGGCCTGCAGTGGGCCCTATCAAAGAAGAGAACTAGAAAATAAAAAACAACATCATTTGTCACACACGTGGGTCTAGGCATTAAACTTGCTCAACCGATCCATAACGGATGTGTGTTTGTTTATCTCGATCAACATACTCGTTCGAGTAGAGATTGATATATGTGAATATTTGTCAGAGATGAGAGCAACGAAATAGCAAACATGTGCGTCGTTCTCTTGGGTCACTCTTACACGTGGACGCTATTAAATTTTTTTCTGTTTACTTACAATTAATCATAATAAACAAATACACACACACACACACACTTCAATAACTCAACTCTTTCTATATTTCTCAGTAGCTTATTATTGTTTAGATATTTTTCTAAAAAAAAAAAACAGCATCTGTTTCTTTTCTGTTATACGGTATCATTTATGTGAAGACGCTAATGATCGCATATTTACACATAAAAAGTGACTCCAAGTAATTCGAGAGGGAAACCAAATGAAAACAAGTAAAAAAGAGTAAACGTAGCTTAAGTAAAATCTTAAATACCCTCCACATCATCACCAGGTACATGACTGCGCCCTCTCATGGAGTATGTTTTACGTATTACCATTAAAGGCTGAATTTCGTTTTTTTTTTTTTTTGTACATTGATAGATTTTTCGTTATCCGACCGCACCCATTTTTGTCTTATCGTAATTATAAATATAAAAACTCAAATTTTAACTTCAAAGCTCAATTTTTTTAGAATATATAAAAATTTTTGCTGATTACGGGCGTAGCTTTTAACCAATTTTGCCCAATTTAAAAAGCTTTAGCTTAATATCTTAAAATTTTACCAACGCATCAGTAGACAGTCACATGGACATACATGTATGGACCGACTCAGTTTTTGATTCTAATTATCATGTATACTAATAAAGAGTCTGTCTAAGTATTGTAAATGCAACATCAAACTTAGTATATCTTATGTGGTGGATATAAAAAATTCAGACAGCATATGATGTTCACGTGATAGACTCCATCAGGTTTTTCAGTTATTGTACTTGGAAAAAAAAACACTAATCTCTTTATTACATAGGAGTGAACTTCTTTCTTCTAAAAAGACAGACACAGCACGAATTGTTTGTCGGTGGATGGGTATAAGGGCTAGTTGCTAGTTGCTAGGCAGCCGCAGCAGCTGATGTAGTTTATTTCACTGCAGTTCAGTGTAGTTCATATTAGTGTTTTTATATTTTAAATGTTCTCTGCTTTTTTTTGTTTTATACATGACTACTATTGTTTTTGTTTCTTATTTTTTTTTCATTTTTGTGTTCTGGTGTGGTTTTTATGTTTCGCTTACGGGTGAAGAAGATATACTCGGTTACTTGTTTCATATGAAAACATCAAAATGTAGTTTTTTAAAGTTTATTCATTATTATTAACAAAGTGAAATAAATTTGTCATATATTGTATATATTTCTTTTTTAAATTGACACTCAGGTTTTGTTTTCTGTGTTTTGTATTAATATAATAAAAATAGGTGTAATATAGTAATAGCCACGCCTACAATTTACAAAAATAAAACAATTATTTTACATTTCTACCTTGAAAATTATTAAATTATTTCCGAATCGTTCAAAGAATTCCATTTGCCGCGCCCATAATATATAGAATGCATGAAGGGTATTTCAGATTTGCTCTAAGCTTTAGCTTTTTTAGTCACGCTACTCTTCTCTTTGTTATAACACAATGCTTATCATTGTGACGTCATAACCCTATATATTATACTCTTTCTCACAGTTTGTTTCTAACTAAAAAAAAACTAGTTGGATGTGTTTGTATATGTAGTTAAAAGCAATGAGTTTACTTGCAAATAATAAGTAAGGGTGCGTGTGTGTGTGTGCGTTTCAGTTTTTATCAGTTCAATATAAATAATGAGTAAAAGAGAGTACGGGAGAGAGGGAAAGTGTGTATTGGTGGCTATATGGTGGTGGTGGTGGTAGTAGCTAGTAGCTGGTATATAAAAAGCGAGCATTATTAAATAAACTTCTCAGAAGTTCAGACATAAGCGAACGTGACAGTTCGATTTAGTCACAAAAAGAAGAGGAATAAAAAACGCAAAAGGAAACAAAGAAAATTTTTAAAAAAATTTTGTTAAATAAATATTATAAAACACTTGTCAGCTAATACTTGCAAATTGTAATAATTACGTGTAAAAAATTACCAATTTTATTGTAGTGTAATTAATAAATAATAAAATGTATGAATAAACTTATTATATTATAAAGAATTAAAAGAATAGAGAGAATATTAGATAATAATAAACAACAAGAAAATATAACATTTGTTTGAAAACCTAACAAACCAAACCAATGAACTGAATTGTTGAATTATTAAAGTGCATTCGAAACTAGCTTTTACGCTTACAATGCCTGGTATCCTTGGCCTTTCGTGTCTAAGAAGTTATTTTAGAGATGATTAATAAACCATTTGCCAGACCCAATTAACAATTATTGGCGCGCTACACGCAACATGGAACTCAAATTGAAAGTCAACGAAACTATCAATTAAGCCCCTGTCAACGTCCTTCTATTCCATTGAACTTTAATGATTTTTTAATGAACTCTCTGTTTGTGGTATGAACCAAAGAAAAACAACAACAACACAAAAAGTGTAGCGATTATTAAAAATAATCGATAATAATCATATAAATTGAAAATAAATGGTTTAATGTCATCATTTAAAATTTCCATTAAAGGCCGCTTGGGTGGTCATGTGAATACTTGATAATTTCTCCAAATATATTATAAAACGTTTGCTACTTTTTACTTCTTCATTAGAGAGCTATGATCTTCTTTACTTAAGAAAAAAAAATTAAGAAAAACCGAAAACAAGTTTAAATTTGAAACAAAAAAACAAACAACCTGAACTGTACTCTAAAAAGGGAGAGAGTTGAAATAACTACAGTTGGGCACGCATTTTATATACAAGTACTTATGCAAGCATTTTGTAACTGGAATTTATTTTATTTTATTGTGTTATGTTGAGTTATTCTTGCTTTCTTACTTAACCTCAACCCCAAGTTTTATAACCAAAGACAAACTCAAACTCAAAAACTCATTAGTTCAGTTATACACTGAAAAGAAAGAAAAGAACAAAAACAAAAAAGAAAAAGTAAAATGGTAGGCACTACAACTGGTACTCTAATGAGATTGCGTTTTGTTCGCAGTAAATTGCGGAAACGTGAAGAGACCGCTTCGGCAACGCCAGCCACCGTGGAAGCACCGGAATATGCTTTACAGACACTGGCACGTGTTAATGACAGCTCCTCCACCTCCAGTGACAATTCCTGTTGTGGTCATCATGAAACACAACAACAACAGCATCAGCAAAGTAACTCAACTTCAATCTCAACCTCTACAACCATCTCCAGCTTATGCAACAACACTCCGTCCATAACTATTATTGACAACAATGGTCATCATATGAACGATTGTAATGGTCATCATATAAATTACAATAATAACAACAACAACACCAATAATAATAATCATTATCATAACAACAGCAATGATGGGAGCGATCATGATCATGAATCTGTAACATTTACCAGAACCAGTGGTGGTGATCCCCTCACAAATGGTTGGGTATTCCCGCCAAAGGCACCAACACCGAATATTTACAATTTTCTCAATCAAGTAAGTAAGAAGAAGAAGAAGACTTTTATTAATATTAAATTTACATCAATTATTTTATATTCTTTAATAAATTTTTAAAAATATAAAAAATCATTTCCATATCACATATGTATATATAATTAAAAATTGTCGGCATGGTTTGTATACTTTTGGTTCTCTTACGATCATAAATTTTATAATATTAAGCTGAAACTTTGTACAGGCACTTCTTGTTTCTGTGTGTAGATCGTTATTTAAATTGAACAAAATTGGTTAAGAGCCACACCCACAATGTTCTTTGACTTTGTTAAACTATATATATCTATTCCATACTATCAAAACCTCTGTCAAATTTGTCTTAATTTTTACCATCGGAAGTATATTTATCCCAGTTGGACGTACAGACACTAAAATTAAATTGTTTTAAAATTTGACGCATTTTTTCAGATGTTCAAACATTTCTATAAAATGTAAACAAATAAATAGACGTGTTAACAAATATGCCGATAATCTACTAACAATTTTAAATCAATTCTCAAATTTATAGTAATTCTCAACATTGTAAGGAATCTTTTCGAAGCACACGTTTTTAGACTGCATGTGCCCAAGAAAAGAAAAAAATCAAATATAATAAAAATATAGCCATAAAACGAGTCATTTTACTAATAAATGGATAATGAAATAATAATAATACGCTGAAAATAAGTGAAGCGTGAAAGTTTATAGAAAGAAGTCTTACACGCATACACACAGATTAAATCAAATTTATAGGATTTCCAAAAATTATTTTAAAAAATCATAAAGGAAACAGTTGAGCTATGTAAGTAAATGAAAATTTTCATAAATGGTCAAAGGGGTTAAGGGAAGTATATCACAAAGCACTGAGTTTGTAACAAGGATTTTTCAATAGAAACATAATTTTGTATTTAAATGCAAACGCACTGTTGAACATTTTTCATTATCCATCAATGTCAAAACGTCCGCCAAGATTTATACCACAAACGAAAAAATTTTGGACAATATTATTAAGTAATTATGAGTTGGTGGTAGCAACTTTAAGATCCTTTACTTTAATTCGGTCTTAATAATCATCTCACCAGACAGGCTGAGAGTGCTGTAGTAAATAAATTTGAGTGAAAATACTCACTATTGTATGTTTCTGAGCCAAAAAGACACAACGAACCGGTCAAAGTATAGAAAAGTAAATGCTTCAGTTCAAAATGAGCCAAATCAGTCGATTAGAGAAATTGGGAATCTCTGAAACTACTTTGTGAAGAAGTTTCCACCCTTACAAGATTAAATTAATTAAAGAACTGAAACCTTTTGATCATTTAAAGCGCCGAAACGTATGTTTTGTTTTATATTTTGTTATATGTTTTGTTTGTTTGTTATCCTTATTGGAATTTAAAAAAAAAAAAAACCACCATTTCAGCTAACGGCAACTGACATTTATATTACACACACATGCATGCTATTTATATTATATAAATGTATCATATAATAAATAACTGTAAACACGACAACAACAGGAAATATTCCATTGCATTGCATCGGATTGGATTGCTTCTCAAAATTGACTTTCTTTGTATTTATGTAAATAAACATATGATTTTTAAATAAATGAAAAGTCATATAATTTAAGCGAATGTTAAATAATAATAAACAACAACAACAACAATAACAACAATTTATTAAAAATTAATTAATATGCTATCTCGGTTGCTACGCTAACGTACATCGATCATCAGTCACAAAAAAAAATATATATATATATATATAAAGTTTATTTATATGGATCGCATTCTCGTCATAAATATATTTCTCTGAAAGAAATTTCATATTAGTTTGTGTATAAAAACACTGATTGTCTGCTTGTATATATAAACATAACAATATTCATGCATACGTACATACATATATTTATTTGTGCAAGCATAAATTTCTATATAATATTTTAGTTTACATATATATCATAAATGCATGAGTATCCTCCTATCAAACAATATATCAGACATTTGACGTAAAGTGTGACTGTATGTGTATAACAATTAACAAAGAATACATAGACAAAGTAAGCAAAACCTAACCAAACCAGACGAGCTAACATGGCATAGCGCAGCAAGAAATATATGAATTGCCAGCAATTTCATTTTCAAGATCATTCTTAGTTCATACACTGAAAAAAATTAATAAACCATAAAACGAATGAAAATATTATACAATTCCAACAAAACCATGTTGTGTTGTGTGTGTAAACTGGTACCTACACATCTACGAAAAAGCTGTAGACGTAACGGTTAGGTGTTTGGGTTCGTCAGAATTAAATCTGAATCTGAATCGATGTAACTACGTCCGTCCGTCAGTTCATATAAATCTGTGCGTAAGGTACTGGTCGCATTTTTGGAACTATTTTGATGAAATTTGGTTGAAAGTCATATGTTAGCTCGAAGAGAAACCCTATTGAACAAAGACTGAATTGGATCATTTTTACAACCTTTTCCCATATAAAGTTTAATATAATAGAAATCTTTATATGTCAAAAATCGCAAATCCTAATATTTTTTGACCAAATTTGCAAAAGAATAATTATTTTCCTTAATAATTGGCGAAAATTTGAGCCAGATTGTTTAGAACCCTCAGATAATTTTCATATGATAATGAATCGCTAAAACTAAGAGTTATTGTACAATTTGTGGAACTAAGTCTAAGTAGGGTATTAAATGGCCGGTTCTAACCTTTTAGAAAAAAATTTTATTTTGAATGTTTTTCCTTTTTTTTTTTTTTTAAGTGTATAATAAAACTTAAGTGATTTATCATGAATGCAAATAGTTAACAGTGGCCTCACAGTTAGGCATCCAATCAAATGGTCGATCATTCAACATTTTTTTTTAAAGAATTGCGTTATATTGGTATCGTTGTTGTTATAACATTTCAATTGATTTAAACTAACTATGTAATCAAACCGAGTTGATAAAAAAAAAAAAATTAAGTGAAAATGAATAGTCACAACCACCAATAAATACATTGTCTTGTTCATGTGGGCTTTGTGTGCTTTTGCTGCTGCAACAATACATTTATTATTATACAATTTTTTTCTCTTTTTTGCAATTTTTTTTTTTTCAATATTATATTTACCTTAATGTTTATTTATTAATTCCAAGGTCTGTATGGTATTACAATATATACGAGCATATATATATATATATATATATATATATTTGTTGTTGTTGTTGTTGTTGTTGTCGTTGTGATGGTGCCATTAAACTAACAATCAAATGTTATAAAGCAGACACAAAGAAAAATATCAACAACAACAGCTGCAACAACTAAAATCTATTATATAAATATTTTAGATTATATATATATATATATTGGTTGTACAGTATATAGATGTAATGTTACAAATATATATCCTTACAAAGCTTCCGCTTTGCTAAATGCGGCAGCTTTTTTCATACACATTTACATACTCGTATATATGTATTAAATATAGCTTCCCACTCAGCCAAACAGCTTACCACACAAAAATTAAATTTCATATTTAACAACATACACACAAAAGCACCTCTAAGCACTGGCAACAATAATCGAGCATGCAATCATATGTAAAGTACCATAAAAAATATATGTACACACGATATTTGTATATAATAAAATGTTGCATTATGATATATATCTCTATGAATACTGGGTGGGTTTTGTTGGTGCCAAAATTAATTAATAAGTGTCATATGTTGTTTTTGTGATTGTTGTTGTTGTATTTATTTCATTCTCTTATGGTTTGAATTAAAACGCATATATAATGCAAAAAAAATAAAAATGACTTGTTAATGTGAAAAAAAAAACTAAACTAAACTTAATACATGATTAAGGAAATAATTAGTGCATTAAAAACGCATAACGCCATAATTAACCAACTCGCTAACAGTTGCTCTATAATTAATGCAACAGTACGTACATGTGTGAATGTGTGTAAACATATAATACATTATAGTATAGTTTTGTTATCAAATGCCTTATATTGAAACAAGTGCTGGTGAAGTCTTTGTTCTCTTTCACCCACTTACCACTGCCTCTCTCCCTCTGACTCTTTCTCCCTCTACTGGTATTGCGTCTATGTGAATAGTTAGAGCAAAGTCTAGACAAATATCAAAGTTATAATATTGCACATATAAGTAAATAATGATTCTTCTTCTTCTTTTTTACCTTTATCAATTGAATATAAAAAAAAACATTTACAATACTTATTATTACAGATAGAAATGATTCTCTTGAAATACTTTAGATAATAAGGGCGTGAAAGTTCTTGAAAGTCATCATTTTTTAATAAAAAAATAAAAATTATTAAATATTCTAGACAGAAGCTTAATATAATTTTAGAATGAAAAAATACTAAGAAATCGATTGAAACAATAAGAAGAAGATGACAGAGACCCTCCTCTAATTAAATATATTCTTGATGAGCATCAAAAAATTACTTGATCTGAACATGTTATGCCCGTGTGTCCATACGTTCGTCTATTATTAGCACTCTCAAGTTGTAAAATTTGAGCTATTAAGCTAACATTTTGTACCTTTAGTAACAGCACTTGGATTGGTATTCAAAATTGATTCAAAATTATGCAGTTTGGTAAAAGGATTTATTGTGTATAATAAAAAATATTTCTTTTTTAATTTCTATTATTGTTTCTTTTTCGGCGAATTTTTTAGTTCAAGACTATGTAATCAATTTTTTGATAATGTCAAAGTAAAAAATTCGCCAAAAATAGAAAAATAATAAAAAATGAAAAGAAAATATTTTACATTATATACCATAGATCCTTTTAACAAACTGCATCAGTAATTTGTTTCTAAACTGAAAGGAAGAAATGTTATTGAAAAATATTCTTCACAAAAAGTGATTACCAAGTCAAGTGACTAGCACTGTATATAATAAATATTATATTGTATGTAGAGTATATAAATTTGGCAGCTTCATTATTAGAACCATTAGAATTTTGTGTCAATTGTGGGCTTACCTAATTTTATTCATTTTAAATAGCATACGGACGGATGGACATATCTAGATCGTTATTGACTAATAATCTGTCACTCGCTGCTGTTGCATCTGCATACACTCTTCATATTAGGTGGCACGCTTATACACTCAATTCAAACAAATCATTCTATTAATCGATTAATTAATCGTATAACTGGAATCTCTTTATAAATAAGAGAAAGAGAGCGGAAATAATAACAATTGTTTTTAAAACCATACACCGGGTTTCTTTTTTGCTTTGTTTTATTTTAAACTCGCTCACTCACCCACATCATACAACTACAAAACAAAAATTATTTTTATATAAACGCTAACTAATGTTTATGTTAATTATTAAACAAACAAACAAAACAAAAAATTATAAACCACACACAGCCAGCGCACGCCACTGCTACACTGCTTTGCACATGGTAACAAAACAGATTTTTGTATATTTATGTTTTTGCTTTGATTTAATAAAAATTCATAAGAAATGTGTTAATAGTAACAAAACCCCACAACAATGCGTCACAAGCACTGAGAAATTTCCATTTCACACGCATTCTCATTATATTTATATTACATGTACGTATGTGTGTACTCCTACAAGTATGTAGACAATAATTTAGTATAATCACATTGTACAGTACGCAGTCCAGCTGGGTTTTTTTTAAGTTTTTTTTTAACGGAATATATGACAACCAGTCCAACCAGCACTCACTGGACAGCTGACATATTACTTTGTTTTGAACAAAGAAACTAAATCCAGGCAATATGTAAATTTACTTTGATTACATTCTAAAAAAAAACATAAAAAAATACACACAACAGAAAAGTATTCCTAAAATTTTCTGCAAATTAAAGTAATTTCCCACAAATTATATTTTTTTTGTACTGAAAAGCTGAATAATTTGCGGTAAAGAGTATATTGAGTTTATGCGGATGTTTGCCACACCCACCTTCAATCAAAATCAAAATGTGAGTAGATTTAATCATGTCCGTCTGTCTGTCTATGTAACTTTGTGAATATTTGAAATATTTTGAGAAAATTTGGTACAAGGACATTTGCTAGGCCAAAGAGGAAGCTTATTAAAAATAAATAGTAATTGGATCAGTTTTAGAACCTTTTCCCATATATCGTTCCATTATAGAGAAAGTCTTGATAGGGAAAAAATTCGGTGAATTACGGTTAATTAGCTTAATAATTGGCTGTAACAAATTTGGACACGATCGGACCATTTTGAGAAGCCCTCCCTTAATAATTATATTTCACGTAGTGACTTATGTCGCCGCGCTTCATGTTTGATTCTGTAGGTATGATAGGGCGCTTTTTAAATTAAGCTAAATCCGCCAAACGCCACGCCCACAATTGACAAAACTCTCAAAGCCACAAAAGAGTATCTATAAAATTGAAATTTCGTACAAATATTTATAATTAAGGCAACCATTAATGTACCAAAAATGGGCGTGGCCGCATAACACAAAAAAAAATATTTAACTCAGAATTCGACGCCTTTGTTGATATACAATACAATGCATTCCCTACTAAAAAACGTAAACAAATTCATGCCACGCCCATCATTTGTGTATGGAGATGGATTGAGCCTATTTAATATGTATACTAATATCGTTTTTTTTTCTACTTGTTTATCATGGATGATGGAAAATGTGATTTACTTGAAAAAAAATCGCCGACAATAAAAACAAAACGAAAAATAATCTTACACATGAATGGCTTACACAACTTTCCATTGATATACCAACTCATTTTATATATATAACATAAGCTGAAAAATAAACAAAATTTTTCTAAAAACAACAAAACATAAAACGTTTAAATCAATAAACAGCTATAATGTAATTTAAAACTGAGTTCCCAGTAATGTTGTAATGAGTTAATAATTCAAATTCAGAGAATCACATTATTTGTGTTTTTGCCCAGTAAAGAGAATTGTATAGAAAATTATATAAAAAAAAAAAAAATAATTTATTTTCATTTTCGTTTCATCCAACATCGCCATTACCTACATACTGTAACATGTACGTGTATACCATGGCACTGACACATACTGTCACTGACTCTGATTATAAAATGTTTGCATTTACATTATGAATCAACTTAACTTCAGTCACACAGTTAACCAGCTAACCAATAAAATAAAGATTAAAAAAAAACAAAATAAAAAATTACCTTAATACAACCTTGTCCAGATTGAAAGAGAGAGAAAGAGAGAGACACAGTAAAAAATTATATAAAATCATTACATTATACCCTCCACCTGGAGAATATACTAAAATTGTCATCTCACTTGCAAAACCATATATATATATGATATTTTTTGAAATATTGATATTTAAACAGACACATACAGATTACTTTTTAATTTGGGCAAAATCGCTCAAAAACGCCTATAAACGACAAAAATCTATTCAACTGTCACAAAAATTGACCTAAAAAGTTGAAAAATACCTCATTTACTTGTAAGTGTCAAAAGTGGGCATGGCTGATTAATACAAACGCCCAAAATTTATTTGTAACAATCTACGTAAAACTCAACTTGTGTACACTATTAAAGGTTGTAATTATGCACCTTCCACGCCCACGTATGTAGATGTGCAGGGTATTTAGGATTTGGTCTAAGCCAAATATAAGTTTTTTCTTTGTTTTTTTTTGCAAAATTTCAACTGCAATGAACTGTTTTTAACTAATCAAATAACAATAACAATAATAATAACAACAATAATAACAAACGGTAGCATTGCTCTCGATTTAATTTTAACGCACTACTTAAATTCAATAACATTGAATAATGGAAACTTATTTAGGTGATCAAGTGAATAAGTTTAGTACCCTATTAACAGTTACTTTCAAATGTACAGTTATCCAAACAACTAAGATTTGTGCAATAATATATTTAGTCGTGTCAGTAAACTGGAGTTATTATCATATAAAGTCTTTGTAGTGAAAAAAGTTTTCATAATGGTCCGATCTGATCCACATTTAGATTATGAAAGTTTACGGTTAAATAAATGATATCTTAATCATTTTTATTAAAAAAAATTGAAAATTGAGACTTTTTTTACTTAAACAATTTGAAAAAAAGGGTTATCTAGAAAAAGGATTCTAAAAATGGATTCAGGGGGTTCAGGGGCTTAGTATAGTGACTGTTTATAACGAACAACGGTTCTACACCAACTTTCATTAAATTATTGTCATATAAAAAAAGCGGCTTTTATGGAGAGGGTTTCTACGAATAGTTCAAATAGATCCAAATGTGGACTTTTTTTTAAATTTTAGTCTAAAAAATATCATTTGTATCTATTTTTGCTTAAATATATTCAAAATATTAACTTATTAAACCTATAAAGACTGATTTAGAGAAAAAACATTATATGGGGAAAGATTCTAAAAATGGTACGATTCGCTTCATTTTTAATAATATGTATGTTTATTATGCTACAAAACATATCTTTGTACCAAATTATAGGGAAATATATAAATAATTACGTTTTGTGAACTTAAAAATAAATTTATATCTACAGACAGACGTACAGACAGCACATGCTAAAATTGATTTAAACAAATTTATTCTGATTCCTTCAGTAATAATAAAAGAGTAGGTGTTTGTCTACGGCTCTGTTTAAGAGTTTCAAATATTTTCCATTAACTTTATATGCCATATGTAGTGTAGGGTTATAATTACCGGAAGAAGATTCTCTTCGTTCCACTTTGCATGTAAGCTTAAATTACTTGTATGTGTAATTTACACATGACTCATACAAGTTAAAAATGTTATATGATGGCATGCACCAATTTGTGTCATATATGTAATAAAATCATTTCAATTGAATTATTCACAGATTACTAAAAATGTTTCTCTTTTGTTTCGTTTGCTTTTAGGATCTTTTAGAAGCAGCCGGTCATGGTCACAATGGTTTTAAAGGTTTCCGTAAACAGTTTAGTGGTCGTTTTAAACGTTTGGTATCGAAAAAATCTGAAGCCACCTCACCCATACCCCCTGAACTAAAACCACAATTGAAAACGATTTATGTTTATTAAAAATAAGACAAAGAAGAAGAAGAAGAAGCAAAATAAACAACAACAACAACACTTACAACTTATCCAACAACAAACATTTCCATAGAAAATCCACTCCAGCAAATGACACACAACTGATAACCAAATCTCCTTCCTGATGATCCTGAGCGTCGTTAACATCTATACGTCAATAGCACCAACTCTTCAAGCACCACAAACCGTAATAAATAATAAAATATAAAAATAATTGTAAAAAAAACTAAATTTGATTTAGGCCAAAACTTAAATACCCTTCACATGTAGGCGTGGCAGTTGAGTTTTAAGCTTTATACAGTTTTTTATAAATTGTGGTCTAATAACGGACACGCCCATTTTTTTACCACCTCAATAAATGCCATTTTCCATGTCACGCCCCTACGTCACGAATCAATTTTTCTGTCAAATAAATGGATTTGAATCGATTGAGAGCGCTTCTGTTATACGACCACGCCCATTTTTGGCTTATCCATGGATGGGGTAATTATAAATGTGAATACTGAATTTCAACTTCATCCGTGAGAGGGTTAAAAACAAGACGGAAACACGCACGGACATGTCTAGATTGGCTTAGATTTTGATGCTGATCAAAAATATATATACTTTGTAGAGTTTCAGATGCCTCCTCCTGGATGTTACAAATGATACGACAAACTTAGTATACCTTAGGAACTTATGTGTAGGGTATAAAAAAAAATTTTAAAAGTTTTTGCTAAAGATTTAAAGAAAGAAAGTATTAGTAACTCTCTCATTATTAATGTAGAGAGAGAAAAAGATAGAGAGAGAGAGAGATGTTTGTACGTTAGGACCTCAACTTAGTGCTGTTGCCATTAGTTGTTAAGCAACCATTAAACAAAGACAAATTATATAAATTAAACAGTCATAAAAGTAAAAATAAAAATAAAAAAAAGATTACTCTTATATTCTAATTATATATGTACATATTTTAAGCATCTCTCTTAGAACACAACAAAATATAAAAATATAAAATCCTTTGATTAAGTTGTTTTTATGTTAAAATTAAGTACAGAGTAAATGTTTTTTTGTTTTTCTGTTCTTTTTTTTCATTTAATTTTATTTTGTTATTAAAAGACGATTATATGTTTGTATATATTGATTTAAAATAACTCTTTTTTTTTTTAATACTTTTTTTGTTTTTGTCTGATTACAGTCTTAATAATTATTGTAATAGTAATAGAAAATTCTTTATTTATATTTTATTGCAAAAAATTAATTACTTTTTAAACATACCATACGCACAGCAACCAATACACATGAAAACATATTTTTTTTTTTTTATTATTATTATGATTTATGATTAATTGAACATGATTGTAAACACCTAAACACAAAATTGTATTATTCACTCACATTGAGTGACAATAAGCTTCAATCAATTGTATAAAGAAAAATTATTGTATTTTTTATTTGTTTTTTGAATCACCTTAAAATCAACCATAACATTGTATGTATTGAAAGAGATCGTTTTGTTATTGCAAATAAATATTTGAAAATAAATAAATAAAAAAATTAAATTTGGTTTTACAAAAAAAAAAAAAAAAATATTATTAATGCTATACAAAATTGGCTTAACGCACAGTTTCTTTTTATGAAAATGTTAATACGTACCTTTGTATACATACAGCAACGAGTTCATACATAGATTGCGTTTAGACGATGATTTGTTGATTTTTTTTTTTTTTTTTGTTTTTTGTGTTTTTTTTTTTTCGTTGTTTATTTTAATTTAAATATTTACGCGCGCAATCACTATTGTATGCACGATTTACACACACGCATAAACAATTGTAAAGACGTACAACAATTAGTAGATAATAATTAAAACACGAATAAAATTGTAACACTTTTTAATAATAAACATATTACGCTATTAAAAGAGAAAACAAAAGAAAATCGTGCTTGTTTTTATTTATGAAAAAAAAAAAACAATACTAGAAACGACAATAAATTATATTTCTTAATCAAGTCCAAGCACTTGAACTAATTCAATTTATTTCAACAACAGTTAAAGGCTTGTAA
Organism: Crataerina pallida; assembly: GCA_949710015.1. Taxonomy (NCBI): domain Eukaryota; kingdom Metazoa; phylum Arthropoda; class Insecta; order Diptera; family Hippoboscidae; genus Crataerina; species Crataerina pallida. Next base: position 9,001,525 of record OX453290.1, read on the forward strand.
AGGCCTTTTGGTCACCGCATAGTGAATAAAATTCTGTTGGCATTTTGTTTGTATTGGTGTGTTAACACTTTTTATACATCTCTATTTTTCCTACAAATTATTGTAAGCTATTTTTCAATAAGAACATAACAATTATGTATTTACATAAAACATCTAATAATTTAGATATTGGATTGAAATTTATTCCAGATATAGTACGCATATTACATTTAACTATAGAACTCTTAACTCTTTTAAATGAATATCAGAAGCACTTTTGCAGCAAAAACTATATGGCATTTTTGTGCTTGTAATAAAGACTCTTCAAGCACATATAGGTTTGTTGTTGTCGATGAATGTTCACCATGAATAAAAATCTTAACCTTAACTGATGTTTTAACGTTAACAGATCATTATGAATATTCAAGGGTGCATTTATATCATAATACAAAATTGTTATGTCTCTATTGAAAAATTCTTATATTGTGGTAAACCACAATCATTGGGTCTCTAGATGGATACTCGCTTGATTTTCCCCTTTTTTTTTTGTTATTTTTTTGCAAAGGCTTTCGAAAAGAACACTAAAAGTACCCAATTTGTTAATATGATTAATTTTTATGCAAAATTTTGGTGCCATTCGATATCACGTGAATATAGAAATTCAATAAAGCAAGTTTAATACCGATTAAATTATGAACGTAGCAGTTGCCAGTCACATTTTTTTTATTCAAATCACTTTCATATGATGTAACAATTTCTTTTATACTTTTATTTCACGACGAGTTACGAATATATAAAACTTTTATTTTAATGCAAAACTTCATTTAGGTCATTATGGGAATGTGGTTATAGGAAGAAATTTATTACTTCTTGATATTCACAATTTATAACTGCTTGGTTTTTATTATGTTTAAATTTAAATTAGAAAAAGATATATTCATACACGATTTTATACAAATTTAAATTCTTCTTCATTTAACTAAATTCATTCACAAGTAGGTTTTTATAAGCGCCCTCTAACAAATATTTATCCAAACGAGAATAATTTCCCTGTTACGAAGAAACAGTTCCTTTAATTTGCAACTCTGTATGTTTCATTGGTTTTGTCCTTAGATAAAAACTCTCTTATTAACAGATTTGCAAATTTTCTATACTTTTTCACTTAAAGTGGTTATTGGAAAGGCTTAATAATAAACAGCGCTATCTATATCAGCTATTATTCTATTTATATATGGATTAAGAAAACGAAAAATTAAAAAATATCACAAAATTAAAGCGGAAGGAACATACATTAATTAAATATTCATATATTTAAAAAAATTAAAATTGTTATTAATGTTGTGTGATGAATTTGTTTAAAAAAAATTCTTGTTTATATATACAAGATAAGTTGATTAACTAAGTTCGCCATTCCATTTGGAACGCTCCAGACGGCCTCCATAAAAATTGATCAGCATCACAAACTGAGTCCATCTACACATGTCTGTCCGTCTGTTGTTCTTGTGGTCGCAAATTTTTTATATATTGAGATACAGGCTATTTAAGATTTGGTCTAAACCAAATTTAGATTTTTTTACTTCTTTATCTTAAGTCTGAATAATCTCGTTAGTTTTGTTGTTGTATTGGTCATAAAATAAATGTTAATTGAAAGCGAAAACTTTTATAAGATCTCCTTGCATCAGCTGTTAGGGTTAAAGTTGTTGAGCGGCCATTGCTATTAATTAACTCACTGATGTTATTATACTGAAGAAACACCATAATTGGTTATATTAGTGTTAAAATATATAAAATATTTATAACTCAACACTTGAAAGCATTGGAGACCCCGCTTATCAACAATTAAGGCTTCAGTTGAAAGAGAGAAAACAAAATAAAACAAAACGCTACCAAAACAGTTATAATTAAAAGTGAGTAAAAATTGGTGCAGAGGAGGCCATATATAAACCTTCTTTACAAACTAAACACTTGCATGCATACAAAATGTCCTCTCAACAGACATTTACACTACTACTCGTTGCATTCGTTTAGTCTGTAATCAAAATAACGCCAATCCCACGCTTCACTGCTTAACTGCGATCAAATATCATGTTTATCATGACATTTAATAACAATTGGGCGAATTTAATGATATATATACACATACACACACACATATAGACGTGGTGGGAAGCACGAAATGATACATTACTAATGAATGGAGAAAATATGTATTTAATAATAATAACAACAACAGCATACAACAACAACCATACCAACCCTTAAATTATACACTTTTAGTAGCTAAAGCAAGTAAGAACAATAAATTTGGTTCAAGCCAAATCTTAAATACCCTCCACCACCCTCTATCTCCATATACAAATAGTGGGCGTGGCATAAACCTAATTGCGCACTCTGTAGATTTTTCTTTTACATATCAACTGCCAAGCGGAATTCTATATTAAATAAAATTTTTCTAAATTATGGGCGTGTCTATTATATCACTACACCCATATTTAAAAAATCAATTAATGCTTTAAATCCATATGTGAGGAATATTATGCTCCAACTTTAAACTTTTTTTCAATTATGGGTGTGGCATTTGGCCGATTTGGTCCAATTTCATTTGTATATATACTAGAATTCACCTCGATTTCAGTTGATTTCAAATAAACAAGTTTTTGTTGATTGTAGGCGTGGCTCTTGAGCAAATTTTAACAATATAAACAGAGCCCTACGGACAGCTATTTTTGTACAAAATTTCAACACGATTTTACGAAAAAGATTTTTTTTTTCAATTGTAGGCGTGGCTCTTGACCAATTTTGCCCAATTTAAAAAAAGTTGTATGTACAAAACTCAATATTTACAAATATACAATCATGCAAATGTCAACAACAAACACATGACCACACGGACGGACATGTCTGGATCATTCTGTTGTTTGTGCTAATTAAGGAAATATGTACTTTGTGAAGTTTCAAACGGACCAAACCGAATGACAAAGCTAGTGCACCTCTCATCACTAAGGTATAAAAAGTATAACAAGTCCTTACAGTGACTACCGCAAATGATTGGTGTGTGTGTGGGTTTTATTATTTTATATAAATGTAAGCCTACTTCTCTCTGCCTCGCCCTCTCTAATAAGGCACACCAATCATTTAAACATTAATGACTGTGTGTGTGTGTGTGTGTGTGTGTGTGTGTAATGCCTGCATTCCCCCATATGTTTATTATTGGTTATCGAAGACAGCCAAACTGATGCTATCAAAATATTTAATTAAACGATTGTAGCCCAATTTTCAGTTTATTGTTAAATTTTCTCTGTCTCCCTCTCACTCTCTACCTTTCTCTTTCTCTCTTTAATTATACAATCGTTATATGGTAGTTGGTGCAGTTGCTTTGCTGGTCAATGTTTGAAGATTTCTTTGTTTTTTTGTTTCGTTGTTATTATTGTTTTATAACAAACGCGAACAGGTGAGTTGAAGATTCTTTATCTGCTTGTAGCGTCCATTGCTACGCCTCCATCCAGTTATGCGGTTAATCATACGCTTTATTTTAATGAAAAGCTTTCATTGTCTTTCCCGCAATTGATGTACAGTGTCCAGAACTGGTTGGCGATGAAAGGCGGAGTTTTGTTAAGAAACCAATATTTAAGTTTTTTTTTTTGTTTTTGTTTTCCTTTATAACTACACCGTCCTCAATAAGGAATCCTTGCATCCTTCTTCATAATTTATTAACTAACAAGTATGCAATTTTTTTTTTTTCGTTAAGTTTGAGTTTTGACAAAAATTATGTTAAATTATATCCTTGTTTTTTATGATGTTTAAACAGCTGATGGCCAATTAAGCATAAAAAGGTCATTAGTGCTTGATTATACTCCCTAGGCCTTGTACTACAACCACTCATTACATTTTTAAGGATGCTTGCAACTTCCTACTGCAACTTAAAAATTGCGCTTTTTTTTAAATATTGTACTAAACGAATTCAAATAAATATATGATTGTGTATGTCCGTCTATCCATGCAATTTTGTTGTAAGTCCTAATACTGCTTTTATTGAACTTAATCTGGCTTGAGCCATATCTTACGTACTCCTTCACATCCACTTAAAAAACAGTGGGTGTGGCAGATACATTATTACGCCCTCTAACAGTCTACATATTATATATCAACTAGCAAGTGGAGTTTTACGCTGACTAGGATTTTTTGTAAAATGTGGGCGTGGCTTTTATCCGACCATGCCCATTTTTGATACATTCAAGGTTAAAGTAATTACAAATATTTCAAATTTGTTCACAGCTCAATTTTTGTGGCAGATAAAGAGATGTTTGTCGGTTGTGGGGGTGGCTCCCCGAACGATTTCGCCCATTTTCAATAGGAAACTGCTTGCAGAAACTAGAAGAGTGCGTGTATAAAATTTCAGCCAAATATTTTAAAATTTAGTGCCAACAATAACACACTCATGGACGGACATTTGGATGTATCTACTAACTACTTTCACCCATTTTCGACACATCAGTGCATACAGTCAATTTAAGTATTAAGTATTAAAACTTTAAATTTACAACTCTTTACAACTCTCTTTTGCTTCATAAGCGTTGTTAGTCAATTGTGGGCGTGGCTATTAATTAATTTTGTTTATTTTAAGTAGGAAACTGCTTGCATAACGACTCAGTATTCAATGCTAATGCAAAAATATATATACGGCTTCTGTCTGGGTCTTGCAAACATTTGGGCAAAGTGATGGATGTACATGCCCATGATATATGCTATTATTTTTTATTTTTATTATAATAATAATTTTTTTATATAGTAAATTTAGCACATGGACTATTTTTATTTAAAACTATGGTGGTAATTTTTTAGAAGCAAAAAATTTTTACTCTTTTAAATTTAAATTTAATTCCTTAACATTTTTATATTTTTTTAACAAAAATTTAGATAATTTCAACTTGAGCACATTTTTTGGAACCATATTCCATAGAAGGTTTTTTTAAATTTTAATTTACGATGTGAAAACATTGCTTATTATAGATTATTATCGTTTCTTCGTTCAATCCTACCCAGCGTCCACTTGCAAATACACCTGACACCAATTCTAAGCATAATTAAACAAATGCAAAGACAAACAATAGCTATCCAAACATGACCGAGGTTTCTATGTATACACAACAACTGTCTAGAAATTGTGTGAAAATCCACTTGACAAGTATCATAAATTTTATAAAATTTCCACTAAACAGTGCACAGGAGGGATGCATCGAACAAGTGCTGTAATCACAATGATCATCATTAAACACTTTTCTTTATAATGATAATAAAACACACCTACAAACACACACGAGCACTCCTAAGGTATTAAAAGAAAAGAAAATAAAAACCGGCTTACCTTGCACGATCTCCAAAAGGCGATCGCAAGAGATTTCATACGCACACACACACGCCCATACACACATGCATCTGCAGTAAACACCCACAGCCGGTGCATACGATCGATGCGTGTCTAAATTGTTAATGAGGGTTTAAGTATAGTTTGCCAATAATTATCCATTACTAACAACTTCTCAAATAGTTTAGTTTGCTTCAATGTGTGTAGATGTTCGAACGTCGGCTTGCCGGCTTATTGTTCCGTACGCAGTATACCGAATGCGTGTGAAAGTATTTAACAGGTGAGAGAGAGACATTGATAACAAGATTAATACAAACACAAATACAAACACAAACACGTACCAAAAGTCAATTCATTGTTCACACCTAATATTTTATATTTTTAACGTTAACCATTAAATACATAATTGGTTGAACGGAGAAGACCCAAAAAATAACAAAAAATAAAAAAAAAACAAAATAAACTTATAAACGCAGTGAAGATAATTGTTTGGATTGTATTAAATATTTCATGAATTCTGACTTGCTATTATTTTTATCAAAAATATTTAACAATAATCGAACGTAGAATGTATACCAAAGAAATTTTTTTTAGAAATCATTGGCGTGTCCGTTATTCGACCACACCCAATTTTGTCATATCGGGAAAGAGTACAACAAAACTAAATTTCATTGCTTAACTTTTGTTGCTGATAATTAGATTTCTATTCATTGTGGGCACCGACCTTTTTTTGCCTTAATAATGGATAAACTAATTATAGAAGTTTTCCAATAAGAACATAACATAACTTAAGTTTCGATGCTTCAAAAAGCCAAAAGGCTTTAGTTCTTGAGTTAACTTAATTTTGTAAAAATGTAAGTTAAATTATTTTTTTAAAATTGTCCACAATGTAGTTTGAGAGATGAAGAGACATTTGGAGAAAGAGCTCTCGGTAATTTTTACTAATTTTTAATAATATCCAACCTTCCAAGTTTGTAAATTTTATCATGATTAAAAATTTTAATTTTGACAGACAACAACAAGTATCAACAAATAGTTGACGACTAATGAAAAATATTCAAGAGCTACGTTTGCATTGAAATTACAAATTGTTATGTTCTTATTGAAAAGTACCTATTTTTTCAATTGTAAAGTTTCTAGCTTTAGTGACTCAGAGAGAGTTTTACTTATTAAAAGCGGGGCAATATTACAAACAGAACATAAATCTGAATATAAAACCCATTAAAACTTATCTTCTCTGTCTAACAAGATGTAACCATTTATCATTTATTGTACTATATACCGTTGTATTGTTGCAAACATTTATAGCAGTATACAAATACTTACACGTATAATTTTATATGCATATAATGTCTCTAAGGCATGAAAAAATGTTTCCTTGTGCATAATTTCCAGTTATTACAGACTATCAAAATGTCAAATTAGCAGTAACAACAACAATAACAACAACAATGAATTAATGTTTATCAAATTCAAAAAAATGACATTTAACCTGCTAAACGTCAAGAAGAAAAGTAAGAATGGAAAAAAAAATGAGAAAACTAATTTTGGCTTTGGCCAAATCCTAAATATCCTACACATCTACAATGGTGGGCATGACAGAAAATTACATTAAGCCACCTATTCGTGCATGTATTACATATCAGCTTGCAAGTTTTACGTGAAGTATAGTTGTTTGTAAATTGTAGAAATGCTTCCGACCACGCCCATTTTTGGTACACCAATGGATGAATGGGATAACTATAGATATGCTTACCGAATCTCAAGTTCATAGGTAAATTTTTGTGACATATAAATAGATTTTGTTTGATTGTGGGCGTGGATCTTGATCGATTTGAACCATTTTAATCAGCGATCTGCGTGCAGAAACTAAAAGTGTCTGTTCACAATTTCAGCTCAAAATCTCATAATTTACGATGGTGTCATATCTAAATCGAGTCAGTTTTTGATGCTAATCAGGCATATATATACCTTTCTAGAGTCTGTGACGCTTCCTTCTGGGCGTTGCAAATGGAATGACAAATTTAATCTACTCTCCATCCTATGTGAAGGGTATAAAAACTCCGACTAACCTCAATGAACACCAACAACAATGTCTAAGTCTATGACGAATAAGGCACGTATGCATATATATCAATATTGTGGCTATTGTGCTTATGCTGCACAATGAAAGATATTGTTGCGGTAGTTGCAATGTATGATTGTACAAACACATACACACGCTGTGACTACTTACTTACCCGATCCAAGCAAGCCCAAACCACAAACATGTTTAACGAACTATTTTATGAATGATATGGAATGACAGTCAGTTGTAAAAGTAGCAGCAGCAAAAGCAGCACCAGCAAATGGTAGCAACATAGAAGTGACAGCAACATAGATGCACCATGTAACAGCTTGATGATCATATAACAGACGCATTGAGTACATATGTCAGGATATAATTGTGTGCATAACAAATTAAAAGATGAAGAATGGCCACAGACGATGGCAACAATGGCAAAAAAATAAAATAAAAACCTCAAGCGTACCACACATACTCAGGCCTGCAATGGATGATAAATCATCACATATGCTCCAATTTCACTTAATGTGAGCTGAACTTTAAACAGACAAACAGACAACATGATCATTTTTTAATCACTAAATTACAATAAAAACTCACAACAGACATCATACACATCATAACTAGAAACGCGAATGAATAGAAATTTCTTTGCGACAACAACGACTGGTTCAGGGATTAGGACTTCATTGTAGATAAGTTTTAGGTTTAGTTAGGCGTACACCAAATCTACGGTACCCACTTACAAAACAGAGAACAATGTGTACAGGTCAGCTTCGGACGAACAGACAGCTAAATTGACTTTTCTACTGATGCTGCTTAAGAATATATATATGTACTTTTGGGGGTGTGGCTTGCCCCCTTCTGGTACTTACAAACGTTTGAACAAAACCAAATTGACCCCACATCATTGTGATGATGGGTTATTAAAATATATCTATTGATGCAATATAAGTGAATATAGAAAGCAAAAGAGAAAGAAATCAAAATGAAGCAGAGCAATGTGGGTGTGTAGTAGACAAGAGCCTTTCTAAGAAACAGCTTCTTTATCCTACTTAAAGGACAGCGACCACGTTTAACCAATTCTGTTTTGAATAGTCCAGATGAAGAGATATCGTTTATAAATAAATTCAAGCCTAACTGGCTTGTTGTTCATTATTGGCATTATTGCGTCTTTAATGGTGAAGAGAACCATAAATATAAGTTGAAAGGTGGCTGCCAGCCAAATAGCTTACGATTCAATTGCTTTTTCGATTGTGTCAATCATTTTTATTAATGTTTGTTTGTAAGCAATGGTATCGACCGTAAAAATCTTTAGTTGAACCAAATAATTGTTTAACTGAACTAATAGTTTGGTCACGACTTATTTAACCAAGTCGCATAGATTTTCATTTGGAGCAGCTTTTTTTTTTTTTTTGGATATTTTTTTTTTAGTGGGTCAGGAAATGGCAGTAAATTCATTGCATCATCAGTACGCTGCGTACTACTCAAGTGCCACACACATAACTGACATAACTGACAAAAGGCCATTGAGTAGCCACCAATAATAATTAACATTTCCATTATGCGGGACACGCCCACATTTTACGGAAAAGATGATAAGTATTATATGCACTATTAAAGGGCATAATTGGGTACTTGCCACGCCCACTTTTTGGGTTCTTAACATTTATAATCAACTTTGTAATCATTCATATTCAATTACTGGCTTTTTATTAATTTTTAATTTTTTTTTTGTTCTATTTTGATTGCAATTGTATTACAGTCACAACTAGAAATTAATTTAAATATTTTCCTCTTTTTTTTTCCATTTACAATAAACCTTTACATGCCATTGTAGCTCGGTGTGACATTGGTAAGTTTTGTATATAAAATTATGTGTGACGCTAAACCACAATCTCAAAAACTATCACACGCAGCAGCAGACAAATAAACAGACAGACTTGGGTTACAGATATGCTTTGAATATGATTCTAAGGCGGTTGTAATTGTAATTTTATTGTTATTGTTGTTGTTGTTGTCATTATTTTTGTTATTATTATTGTTATTTTCACAATGTTGTTGCGGTTGAAATTCTCACACACAATTATTTTTCAATTTATATTCAACAAAATTTAAAATCCGTAAAATTAAACAGCGTAAAAATCGCTGAAAACATAAATTTCCTTTTTACAAGACACAACAAATCTGTTATTGTTATTGTTGTTATTATTGCAGCATATTAGTGTTGGTGTTTATGTTTGTGTTTGTGTTGCGTTGGGTTGTGTGCTTCATGATGTTATGCTTCTGTATAGTTTGTGTTGGCTGCTCTACACAAACCACACTAAAGCGGAACAGAAAGCACAACACATTCATTTCATTCGGTCGTGCGTTAATGCAGTCATCCCTCTTGGCGCTATACACACACACACACACATTAATATACATATATATATATACAGCAACAAGAAAAAACATGCAAACATGAATACAAATATATTTATATGAACATTAATTTAATTGTAATTATTAGACACGACAATAATAATTCTGGGCTGGGTTGCATTGAGGTTGGTTTATTGTTGTTGTTGTTGTTGTTAGAAAATGCTCAGCCATTATTAACATTAAGGCATTTTAAAGTTAAGACAAGGGATTACGCCTTAAACAAAAATCATGATTTAAAAGAAAAACTTTTAATTCAATAACAACGATTAAGTGTGATCGAAATATATCGGTTAAAACGATGAAAAATAAGAAATCATATTAATTGTATATAAATGACATAAAAGAATTTCGATTTAAAAAAAGTGATCGATAAAAATTATATTGATCTTTTATTAGAATTCCCATAGATATATTCATTTCAAATTTGGTCACATAGATGATCACACCCCCTTTCCTAATTGAACGAAAAGTAAAGCTTTCTTAATTGTTACACAAATTATAAAAAGTACTGTATTTTTTGTGTACATTTGCTTATGTTAGAGTTTTGTGTACATTTGCTTATGTCCCTCAATTAAAAAAGAACTATAAAATCTAAAATATAAAGACAATCTAAATCAACTTTAATATAATGAAGAACTAAATGTTTTGTTTATTCCATAATTGAAAAATATAAAAAAAAACTACGCCCTCTTACTAAAGAGGCGTAATCAACTATATAATCCATTTTAAAGTTGCTTAAATCCAAAATGGTTCAATCAAACTTGATATATAAATATATGCAAAAATCCGCTCAATTTTTATTTGATCTTTATAATTTTTTCGATCTTTTCAAAAAATTTCAAATTTTTATTTAATTATTATTTTATTACAAGTAATAATTCTTGATTATTAAATTTGTTTAATCCTTTTTAATTTCGTTCTCCGTCTTAAACTTAACCGATTTACGATCATAAACATTTCACGCAACATGAATTTGATTTGTTAACAGAAACATAAGCGAAATATCAACATTAGCAAAAACATAATAACAACAACAACAACAACAAGAACAACAATTTTATGTAATCGGGTACACGCAGTTATATTTATTATCTTGGTATAACCTTTAATAGAATGGTAGGACAATATATCAACATTTACTCGTTTATTGTATAATTCTGCTACTCATGCTGCAGCATCATGTTAACTCATTGTTAAGCGAACATTGGGACGGAAAAGATGTAAAAGCGATCACACCCTGTCGTGCTTTTTTTTTTGTGGCATTTCAAACAAATCATAATAATGGTTGTAAATACATCACAACATACAAATGAATTTTTTTTTTTCAATTTATTTTTATTTATTTATGTGTCACAGAGTGCACACACAACAGTAGTCTTAGCTACTGTGACACGCTCAAATTAAATTAGCCACGCCACACAGTTTTATGTTATTTTTATTTTTTTTAATTTTTCTTTACATTTATTTTGTTGTTGTGACTGTTGGTTACATGAGACCTCAACTCGCACCCATTCAATTCAATTCAATTCAATTCAATTCAATTCATTCATAATTGTGTGTGTGTACACAGAGATTTTGTGATGTCGGTTTACTTGTTTGTTTGAATTAAACAACAACAACAAAAATCACCATCATAATAATGTACGATATGTATGGTTGGTTTACCAGAGACCCCTGATCTATACATACACACACGCGAGACATCAATTTGAGTGCATTTCAAAACGTAAAAATTAAAATCAACATAAACCTTAAACGACACAGATAAAAGATAGCAGCAGACTACAGTCTGCTGCTATTTGTGGATGGGGGTGTGTGTGTACACATATTTGGCGACAATAGCTAAGTTTGCGTGTTTTCGTGAGCCTGTATGAATGAGCTCCGAGTGAGTCGTTACAGCCAACCGCTTAACATTGATTTTGCATGGTTTACCCCAAAAAAAAAAGGATTGATTTAAAACAAGTAAGGAAACTAAACTTAAATACCCTCCACACCTACAATGGTGGGCGTGGCAGGTATATGATTACACCCTCTAATAGTGTTGAGTTTTGCGTGAAGTATAGTTTTTGAAAATTGTGGGCGTGTCTATATATAGAAAAAAATTGTCGATTGTGGGCGTGTCTATTAGGGTATAGGAAAAATTTTTTTTTTATTTGTCACAATCACGACAATAGCATTATTGCTACCGCAGTATTAATCGCATCGATTTAAAATTTATTATCTCCCACCTATTGGTAGACATGCACCGTGTTTAAACAAAGGTTAGCAATAATAGCCAAATTACCAAATAATAGCGTTTTGGGTTGAATATTATTTTGTTGTTATTGTTGTTTTGGTTATATTGAGTTTTGCGTGACTGCTGTAAACAAATCTTGTTAAACATTAAATTGATTTTAATTGGAACTTATTTTATTTTTAAAACACGTATAAATGAAAATTTTTATTGAAAATTGAAAATTATTAAAAATACAATTTAACCAATTTAATCTCAAGTTAATCATACCAATCTCATGTTATCTTTCCTTTAAAATTGTTCTTATATCGATTGATTTATTCTCTACTTTATGATTCGAAGAATTAAAAGTTGGTTATTGTGTGATCATTAAAATGTCCGTACGTCCATACTTTTGTTGAAACGCTATTGATATGATATTAATTGACATTTAGTACAGACATTCTTTAAGTTTATAAAGGAAATTTTCTATTGAAAAAAGCAGCAAAATTGTTTGATAGCCATGCCCATTAGTAACAAACAACTGTCTTAGTTACAAGAACAGAGATACCGGTAAATTTTATATAAATTTTTTATATTTATCACCGTGGTCGTTGTAATGGGTGTGGCAACGCCCACAATTTTACAACTCTTCGAACTTGTGCAAATAGTATGTTTGTTTATGGAACATACTGTCTTTGTATTTAAAAAAAATTCCAGTTATTTATATGCTAAGCCCAAAATTTGTATAATGGTACCGTATGCATCCATATACATCCAACAGGAGGCGTCAGAAACACAACCAAGTATATTGAATCAAATTTGAAGAGGTCTAGGCAATCTGTTCGCTTGTTCGTGTGTAGATTTCTATTAAAATTAGGTGAAATCGGAACAAATGCCACGCCCATAATTGAATAAAATCTCTTACACCTGAAAAAACGGGAACTTTGATATAAATTTATAATTAATGCAATCATTAATTAGCCTAAAATGGGTGTGGTCATATAATAGACACACCTCTTATTAACAAATTCTCTTTAGAAACTAGTGCAACTTGTGTCTTGGCCATTAATACGGCAACTATAAGAGGATGTAAGAAGGGAAAAATGTAAGGTATTAAAAAGTGTGCTATGCCAAATTAGGTTTTTCTACTCGCTTTCAATTCCTCATTGTAAAAAACAATTACATTATATTGGAAAAAAAAATCATAACGCCAACCACTTAACCAATAATGAGAGTTCTCACAATTTACTCAAAATTATTAATTTTACAATGTCACCATGACTCACTTTAAAAATAAAGAAAATTATAGAGTAATGCTATTTGGTTTTTATACTCTATTCCGGTTACAAATTATACATATTAAGTTTATAAACTTGTTTGTGATTGCCTGTCGTATAAAGATTAAACGCCTACGATGGCTAGATCATCTCGAAAGTTCTCCAGCTAGGATGGTGTTCAACAGGGAAGCGGAAGGACGTCACGCAAGAGGCAGACCGAAACTCCGTTAGAAGGACCAAGTGTTTGATGCCCTGCAAACACTTGGTGTCTTTTGCAATAGGCCAAAGGCTTGTAATCGGCCAGGTTTGATGATGATAATGAAACGTGTTTGTGGGCGGGGTCCGATAACAGACACGCCCACAATTTACAAAAAATCATTTTTATACAGAATACAGCGCCTAAGTGGATACGTATTACATTGTTAAAGATCATAATAAGGTATTGACTACGCCCACATTTTTTTATATATTTAAGGTGACCTAAGTTTAAATTTAATTTTATTACAATTTTTTTTCTTAAATATTTTTTTCAAAATTTAAGCCTTCCTTTATACTCTAAAGTATATTTTAACATAAGTTAATACCCTTCAGTAGGGTATTAAAAAAACTTGTGAATAATTATGCCTCTCTCTCTCTCTCCTTATCCCACCACTGCGTAGTTTGCAAAGCACTGATGCGTTTAATAAAAATAAAAATTAATACATAAATAAAAGAAAATTACTTTGCTAGAGGACGACCGACCACCCATCCGTGGTTAGGCTACGAAAATGAAATGAAGAAATAAAGCTTTAATCTAATAATAAATAAAATGATGATGACCAGGCACGTCTCGGTAAAATTGTTGGTTTCAAGCTTGTTTGATATTAATTAACTTTTTGCATTTATAAACGTTTTACAATTACGCGAATGTTAGGCTGTCACGTTGTCTGTAAATATGTACAATGTATAAAAAGGAGGGAGTGCTGCAGATCTAGTAAATTATGTTTTGTTTGCCAATGATCTCAATTGCAAATTTGTTTAAAAAAAACGCACCATACAAGTCAATTAATATGGAATCACTACTAAAAGTACGTACGGTGCGATGGTGCGGATGGATTTTTACCAAAACTGTAAATATTTTTAAGTCTAAAATAGATATTTTTCGGCTAAGAATCCTCGGCTAAACCTGACTAAATCACCGACTTCCTTTTATACCCTCCACATAGGATGGGAGGTATGCTAAGTTTGTAATTCTACAGCATCATAATCTGATTTGATCTAGTCCATATATATGCTGTTGTTGACCCTCTCATAGGTGAAATGCTGAAATTTTGTTCAACGTTATTTAAATTGGACAAAATCGGTCTTAAGCCCCGACCACAATCGACAAAAATTTAGCTAAAAAGTTGAAGATCAATATACATATTTATAACTATCCCATATATTAATGTACCAAATATGGGCATGGTCGCGTAACAGCCACATCCACAATTTACAAAAATCCCTAAAAATATACGTTCAAGTTGACACGATATACATTCACTATTATAGGGTAAAAATTATGTACATGCACATCGATATAAATCTATTTTATTTAAAACAACTCCTCACATAACATACTATTGTAGAAAAAGTCTTTATATGGCAAAAAGTCACAATTCTTAATATTTTTTAACCAAATTTTAAAAGTATAGTTAATTAGCTTAATAATTGGATCATCGCAACATTTTGCCATATAATAATATTTAATGAAGTGAATTAAAGATAATGCCTCTGAGTTTACTGATCCAACTAAACTAATTGTAGCATAATTTGTTGAACTAAGTGGTGTAGGGTATTAAATGGTATGGTTGGACTTGATGGACATTTTCACTTTTTTTTTTCAATTATTTATTTTTATACACAAAACCAATGAAAAGTCGACATAATATAATCGTTATAAATTTTGGCTCGTCATGCTACATAAGCCAATCTGTGTGCTGTTCGGTTCGGTTTTGTTCTCTTGTCCTGAAATGTGATTTACAATATGATATAAATATAGAAAGCTAAATAAATTGTTAGCATAGGTGAAGAGGTATATTTTTTTATAGCTCACTCCACCAACAGTCAGTGTCAGTTTAAGTGATGACTGTTGATGTTGCTATTGCACAAAAATAACAATAACAACAACCAATCAAAGTAAATAACTAATAACGATTTAGAACGATTTTTCTATACCCAACTCAGCTTTTACCAGAGAAGTTTTTTGCAATGATTTTGAAGTAAAGGAAAAATGTATATTTCTGCGAAAAAAAAATAATAAAATACATTTAATTAAATTATTTATTAAAAATTATTTAATATAATAATTTATTAATATATATATATATTTATTAATTTATAAGAAATGTAAATATTTTATTTAATGATTCATTAAATATGATTTATTTTAATAATTAGAAAATCTATTTAATTTAATGACGTATAAAAAAATTAATTTAATCTATTAATAAAAGTTGTACAATATTTATAAAATCATTTAATTTAAAATTAATCATTTATGAAATATTTATTTAATTTAATGTTTTATTAAATTTTTCATTTATTAATTTACTAAAAATTGTTTGATGAAAATTTATTAAATTTAACGATATATCAAAAATATTTACCTAAAACTTATTTAACTTAATGTAATGTCAATTTAAAGTTTAATATTATTTATTAATATTTTTAATTTATTACAAATAATTTTAAAATATTAATATTTTATTTTATATATGAGAGACCGACAGCTAGACACTTTCATTTTTATTAAAATTTTCATTTAACAAAACATGTCATATGTTACAAAATTAAAATAGACTAAGTCCACATTAGTTAAAATTCTACTATTACGACCTAAGCAATCTAGAATTTTAAGACCAATTTTATATACATATTACATATATAGTAACCACGTCAATATAGCGCCATTTTTGGATAGTGTTGTTGGCATAACAATAAGGGCAATAACACCAATCAGACCTAAAAAAAAGTTGTACATTGCTACGCATTCGTAATTGAAAGTTTAAGCAAATAAATCCTACAACAACAATACCAACAGCAACAGCAACAACAACAACATTAAATAGCGATTGGCAGGGTTAGTGTTGTATAGATGTAAATAGAAAACTAAAAATAAGTCACACCTCTCACAGCATTCGTGACCAATAGCAGTTAAATTGCTTTCAGGAGTGAAAGAGCTGACAATAGTATAACATGTGAAATGGTGAATGAGCAAAATTCAATGGCGACTAAGAAGAACACTGAAATGCTCGTGCATTCAAGATGGTTTTTTTGTGCTATTCTCATGATTCGTTCTCTCTCTCTATCTGTTGGAAGCATGTTTTTCTGCTCCCTTATAATGTATGATTGTGTATATGTACTCTACTAGGAATTGATTTATTTTAAGTTTCGTATTAAAAGTGATTGTTATTGTTGTTGTTTTTGCTCTTATTTTTTTTTTTAATGTATTTTGTTTCTGAAAGCATTTGTTTGAGGGCTCGTTAACTTGTTTTCTCTCCTCATTGTTAACTGTTGACTGTCTTGTTACCATCGTAACTATATGTACATATAACACAAACACACACAGGCACATACAGCATAAACTTTTATTACACCCTGGCATTATGCCTTCACCTCAACTCAATTGTTGTTGTTGTTATGTTTGCTGTGCTTTGTTGTTTAAGGCTGTACTTTACATTTCTTTCATTTTAATGGCCCCAAAATTAAACACACTAAATAACATTCATAAACACATACACATATGCACAACACTTCTGCAATATACTTTGTATGCATACGAGAGAGTGCTGTTTAAAACTAAAATAATATATTATCAACAATAATAATAATAATAACAACAACAACTATGAGAATAAGGCAAAAAAATATAGGTATGAACGTATATATAATACTTATGTAAATATGTAATAGTTGCTTGAAGTAAGCACGAGCGATTTTCCTTATGGCGAATATATGGAGCGACAATGGCCGTTGTTTGATTTTGCTCCAATTAAATCTAATTCAAGACAAAATTAAAGAAAACACTACATTCGCCGTGGGTTAAAGCATGATTGTATGCTTGGGTTAGTTTCTTAGCCTGAATTAAATTAGTTTTGTATTGATATTAAACAAATTTGTTTTTGTATTGAAAAATTATTTTTGTAATAAATTTATTTTTATTGTAAGACATAAGATGTTCTAAGGTATACTAAGTTTGTCATTACATTTGTCACACCCAGGAAAAGACGCCAGTGACTCTATAGTGTATATATATTTTTAAATAGCATCAAAAACTAAGTTCATCTAGACACGTATGTCCGTGCGTCCAACTGTTGTTGGCACTCTCAAGGGAGTAAATTTTGAGATATTTACCAAGTATGACAAAGGTCTATCTATCAACCACAAAAAGTAGCTATGAAATTGAAATTAGCACTTCTATCGATGTACCAAAAATTGGCGAGATCAGACACATGCACAATTTACAAAACATCTTTTTTGCATGCAGGTTTCGACGTACTACGTATGCTACGTATTATTAAAAAGCTTACGAAGATACCTGCCACGCCCCCTGTGTATGTGTATATATATATGAAGAGTATTTAAGATTTGGCTTAAGCCAAATATCATTTTGTTACTTATTTAATTCTACAGAGTGATAATTATAGTAATTTTTTTTTTTTTGTGTTGTTTTGAGTTGCTTTCCAACTAATCCCTACTACCATTTTTTTCCTTTTGATATATTATTAAGTTATAAGGTGTCTTTAGCGCTAAAATAAAAAATACTTTAATAGAAATTATAAAAAAAAACAAATATATTTGACGTGGGTTCAGACGTCTGGTATAAAGGAATTAATATTTGTTAACTAGTGAGTGTCTCCTTTGACGTATTCTCCCTACTTTCAATACTGATTAGTATTTGATAATCTCTATCTCACTAAATTTTCGAAATTCTAACTGTTATATATTTTAATTGAATGACTGACCATATGGTTAAAAATTCTTGTGAAATAGGTAAATAGATATAGAGCTGTAGGTACAAAATGATTTTTTTTTATATATAATATTAGGATACAAATATACTCAAATATGTACCTACACGCACAACATGAAAGAAGATGAAAGTGGTGTTTTTTTAAGTTCCATTCACAATACTCAATTTATTATACCATACATCGTTAACTTTGTCATATAAAATCTTTTGTTAAACAAGTTTATTAATCTTACCACTTAATTTCGCAATTTTTACTGTAGCTAGATGGCAATTACAAGAATTATATAGACGGACATGGTTAGACTTTGATCCTATCTGTATAATTAAACCTAAAAAAGGTATTTAGCATATAAAAGTGACATACATCGAACCATACATAATATATGCTTATACCACTCTACGGTGTAGTATATAAAAAATATTATAAAGTGAGAAACTAAATAAATAGAAACAACTCAGCAATTTTTTCCCCTATAAAGACTTTTTATACCCTGCACCACTTGTAATAAATTTATGCGGTTGTTTATAACTCTTAAACGGCAAATGCCACACCCACCTTCAATTATAACGATCAATTTAAAATCACTTTCTAAAACCATTGAACCATGTACGTCTGTCCGTCTGTCCATTTAAATATGTGCCTATGCTACACATCGCATATTTTAAGATATTTTGATGATATTAGGTACAAGGACATGTATTGGCTCAAAGAGCAACCCTATGTAAAATGGAATAAATTAAACCATTTTTAGAACCCCTTCCCATATAAACTTCTATTATAACGAAAGTCTTTATATGAAGAAAAATCGCAATTCTTAATATTTTTTGGCAACATATGATGAAAAATAATTAATTAGCTTAATAATTGGACCCGATCGGACCATTTTTAACATCTTTTTTCCTATAATGATATTTCGTATTTAGTGACACAACTAAATTAATTGTAGCATAATTTAAGCTAAGTGATGTAGGATATTAAATGGTCGGGCTTGACCGACTATAACATTTTTACTTGTTTTAATCTAAAAATATGTAGTATATATTTTTACCTGGACACTCAAGGATACGCGGTAACGAGATGGCTGATGAGTGCTACAATCGGAGCAGAAAATAAGGTATATGCGAGATAGTGGAGGTGTGGGTGTCCTTCTCGGAATTAAACACTCGATTGGATAAGGAAGCTGTGAGATGGACAAACACTAGGTGTAGTACTCTTTCAAGTTGTTGAATATCTCTCGCCCTGTGGCCTCGGCTAAATCACAAATGATCTAAAGATCTACTGAGTCTTAACAGAAAATCGATTTATGGGGTCGTCGGAGCTCGAACGGGATATTGTCGCTTAATCTATACGAACAGCGGATATGATGTTCCCTACAACCATTTCTGTAGGAGCTGTTGAGGTGAAAAAGAAGTTGAATCTGTGTGAATGCTCGGTTCTACAAGGAAAACATTTGCAGTCAGATACTCGACCTTAAAAGATATATAACATTCTCTGAATGATTTTCTTCTGGGGCGGAATCTTAAACACATGTACGGGTAACACAAAGGTCTACATGTTGGTCTGGATGAATCGGCCTTGGCGTATACCTCATCTAACTAACCTATCCTAAATACATTTTAAGTTTTTTCGTAAAGCTTTATTAAGTGTTGCAAACTATATAACAAACTTAGTATATTTTTATTATTTTGTGTCTTTGGAACCATCTTTACAATAAAAGCCGTTTAGGTGTAAAAAAAACACCTTAATTTACTTAATATTATACTTGAAGTGTTTCCAAATAGTGTAGGGTGCCTCAAATATACGAATTACTATTGTAATACCTGATATAAGACATTATAGTTAGATAAGTACCTACTATTTTTGTATTTCTGTGAGAATATGCAAAAAAATTTAAAATAATTTTTTTTTTTTACCCCTTTACACCACTGTGCGCAGTCTCAAGTATTTTCGCGATTTAATCAGATGCAGGCCCATCATATGTAAGTGTATGAACAATGTACAAGGAAACGGTCGCGTAAATCTCTGACCAAACGATTGCAATTTTCTATTTCAACACCTTGTTGTTCAACATCTATCGTATCGTTCGCTCTCTCGTTTCTCAGCGTACTTTGTCATATTTGCTGTTTCTCTTTTTTACACATAGTCAAGTTGGTCAAAAATTGTTAATGAGACATTTTCACTCTTTCAGTCGCTCTCTCTCTCTCTTTCTGTCTCTATACATGTTTTACACACACGCACAGGCATTCACATGTAAGCTCTTTTCCAACTGCCACAAATGGGCGACAAATGTATACGGTTGTGTTTATGGCTGTGCTTATGTGTGTATAGAATACAAACGCGTCTCAAGCTTCATCCACACAATTTGTATTGTTTACTGTGTGTATGTTGTGCATGAAACAATTTGTAAAAAAGGGCTGTTTAGGGACCTGGCACAGCAAGCTACACCAAAAAAGCCAACAAAGCAGCCATTGTGTCTGTAAGGTAGGGTATGGGTGCTAAACACACTGTGTGTGTATGCGTTTGTGTTTTAGTTGAATATGTGATTCGATTATTTATTGTATTTGTTGTTTGTTCAGTTTGGTTGGGTTGACAATGAAGGAGAGCTGGAGGGGGCTTCAGTGCAAAGCATATGCTTCAGTTTTAATACTGCAAAGCGGTTGGTTGGCAATATCTAGAGATATATATACATACACACATTTTTACTTCTTTCACCAACAACAACACCAACACCACCACCACCCCTCTCACAACCATCTTTTCACTGTAGTCCACACACACTGAACTGTTGTCGTCAGATGGTCTGTTGTGATTTGTTTTTTTGCTATATTCTCAACTCGTTCTGTGGTTGTTGTTTGGGTTGTTTTTAGCTTTTAGTTGACGAGCTGATTATTGGTGTTCGTTGTGCTCGTGTTTAGATAGGATTTTATACGCGCGCGTTGTTCACTCTCTATTGTTATGTGTGGATGGTAACGACCCAAGTACAAGCATTACTTACGGCTGGCTAACAAACCAGTCTGCAACCAAAACACGTATAGACCGAGTGTGTTGTGATGATATGCAAAAACAATGAGGAAAAAAAAGCTACTGCCGTCGGTTAAAATCCAACCAAATCGTGAGTGAGTGCATGAATGTACGAGTGAAAGAGTGTTTCAATGGAAAGTAAAGCTTAATAATAATCATAATAATAAAACAAAGGGGGGCTTACCTCCAACAGTAGCCAAAAAAAAAAGAAAAAAAGCAACGAAAAACCATATGACAGTTGGTAGCGTGTTATTACAAAATATTATAAAATATTGATTAAGAGAAAAAACTGTTTAAAACAAACGTGAAGGTCGCATGAGAAAAAAGTGATTGAAGTATGAACTGTGCGGGTGTGTGTGCGAGTGTGTTTAAGAAAAAAATCATTCAAAGTGTAAGAAAATGATTTTGAAAAATTTTATTTAATACCAAGTACACGCAAGCTCAGCACAACTCACTCACAAGTTTTTAAACAATAACAATTAACAATAATAAGAAAAACACATAAAAAATAGAAAAAAATCGTAAAAAATTCATCAAACCTATGCTTTCCATCGCGACATTTCCAATTAAGCGTACAGCGTACGCTTATTTTACGCGCTCGCACTTTTACAATTATGCCCAGACCTTCGCGTGAGTCGTATGGCGATCAGAAGCCACCCTACTCGTACATATCACTAACCGCCATGGCCATTTGGAGTTCACCCGAGAAAATGTTGCCGCTGAGCGACATTTACAAATTCATAACGGATCGTTTCCCCTACTATCGCAAGAACACGCAACGTTGGCAAAATTCATTGCGTCACAATTTAAGTTTTAATGATTGTTTCATTAAAGTTCCAAGACGGCCGGATCGGCCGGGTAAGGGCGCCTATTGGGCTTTGCATCCGCAAGCTTTTGATATGTTCGAGAATGGCAGCCTGTTGCGAAGAAGGAAACGTTTCAAGTTGCACAAGAACGACAAGGATTTGCTGAATGAAGAGTTGGCGGCATTGGCGAATTTAAATCGTTTCTTTTTCACCACCACTACCACCAGCAATCCGGTGGGAATGGGTGCTATGCCACCCATGGACATGTCAACGGCTGCTTTAATAGGTGATCCCTCCCTGTACATGGCACGCATGCCACCGATAGCCAACCTGCAGCATCATTCCTCTCCATCGGCCGCTCATCATCATACGCCTCATAATCCCGGCATATTATCGCCGACGGCTCTAGCTCAACATAATGCCCAAACGTTTGCTGCAATGTCTGTTACGCCCGCCACCACAACCACCACAATTCTAACGCATCATCCCCCCGCCTCGGCTTTGGATGCTGTTATGCATCTAAGCAGTTACAGACCAAAACGAGCATTTACCATTGAAAGTCTGATAACGCCGGATAAACCGGATGGTTCGACATCGGGCGAAAGTCTGAATGGTGATGA
This sequence comes from Crataerina pallida, assembly GCA_949710015.1. Classification (NCBI taxonomy): domain Eukaryota; kingdom Metazoa; phylum Arthropoda; class Insecta; order Diptera; family Hippoboscidae; genus Crataerina; species Crataerina pallida. The sequence goes on from OX453290.1 coordinate 9,024,291, forward strand.
TCGTACCGATATTGATGTAGTGGTGGACAGCAATAGTACAAATGCTGAAGAAGCGATAATTCATACAATTCCCGCACTATCACCGCACACTCTGTCACCGACGCCCGCCTCCTCCACATCCGCCAATTTAGCCAATATTAGCAGCAACCAAAACCACAGTTCCTCCCTGATGGGTGGGGAGCAGGATCAAAGGCACAGACCTTTGCCACCATTGCATACAATAACAGCCGCGGCCGGTCTACCCTTCCTGCAATACACCACCGGGGTGAATATGAGCAGCAGCAACCCCAATAGTATGATCCAGCCACAGTCGAACAGTTTGCAAACATACGATCTTTCGACTATGCCACACCCGCTTTTAATGATGGCCAACCCCATGACCAATTTACATCCTTCGTACTATTCCAATTTGGCCGGCAGCAATACAACAACAGTTCCTCTCTCTGCAGCGACCAGCGAACTGCATCATCGCATCAATTCAACACTACGCACCGTATAGCTAGCCTCACGGTCCAGTTTACGCAAATCTCGTTTAGTTCCTCAATCATCATTGCAGCCGCAGGAGTTCTATTATCTGCAACAAGGAGAATTTCAGTGAAAGTATTGCTGCGTATTGTATGTACCATAGAATTTATGTGTGTATAGGTTGATTATTTTGAGATAGTAGTTGTAGTGCTAGTAATACAATCTATCATTAGCTTAGGTATTAGATCCCTTTCCCACCTTTAACTAAGCTTAGCCATTCTGTCCGTTTTTGTACGTCGGTCTGCCTTTTCTTCTCTACTCTATTCAACTGTTTATTTATTATTAATAGCAGAGACCGATAATCGAACGATAATGATTGGAAATAAAAATCATTTTAGTGAAGCTCAAATAGGAAAAACCTAATTTATCGTTAGTGGTATAAGCGGATGCCTCTCTTTATAATAAAATCCTAAATTCGGTTAATAAAAATCGCTATTTTTACCAAATATTTTGAAAATATATACAGACAAACACGTACTTATATCCCACATAAGTTCCACTAGCTATACATTAGGTTTTAAGCAATTTAAGCAATGTTTTGTTTAAAAAACTTTTTTTATTTTTTTTTGGGATTAAAAAATTCAAAATCGAATTAAATCTTAATTTAATGCGCTTCCCATTGACATACTAATATAAAACACTCTGGAACTCTCTACTTCTACTTATTTAGTTATTTTTATGATGGAGCAATCACATCACCTCCATTTTTATGCTAATATTCGTAACCGTCAATTGAAATCAGGCAAGCTGCTCCTCAACTCTTTAACGTCCTTTAATGGACGCACGGACAAAAACTTTAGTCTTTCAAAATATATTTGACTTCATATCCACCCACTTATAAAAAGGGCTTTAGCCCCTTTCAGTTTGTCTTGTCCCTAAATCAGTGGCCTCTTCATTGAATGTAATTTTGATCGAGCAAAATCAGGCAAACGTCAATTAGGTTTAAACTCGCTTCTCTCACACCATTCTGAGTTTACTAAAACGAAACAATTCGGCTACTGATGGGATTATCTGGCATAACTTGTACTTTATTTTACATCGAGCGGCAAGACTTTTTAGCATATACAGAGATTTTCCTTTAAAGGACGTACAGACAAAAATATTAGTTTTTTAAAAAAATTTGTAACTTTGGTGCTATATACACCCACTTGGCCATTTAGCCCATAATCGTGTGTTTTATTGCTAAATCTGTGCAACTTCATTAAATTTTATTTCGACTCAATATAAAAATTTTTATTTGTTTGATCATTATTTTTAATAATTTTAATTTTTGAATCGCAAATAATCATTATGTATTGATTTTTTAAAATTATTTAATTTATTCAATTTTTTTTTCTAATCTTTCAATTATTTAATCATTTGTTTTTTGCGGTCTCTGCTAAATAGGTTGTAAAAAAAATTAATTATAAACTAAAATCAATTTAAATAAATTGTTTGCACAGCGTTAATTTTAAGTGCTTCTATGTGATTCAATGATAGTAGAACAATTTCTTAAATACATACATACAAAAACAAAAACAAAAAAATTAAAAACATTTCCTTCGAATTTGTCACTGTTGTTTCAATTCAAGGCATTCTAGTTAATTTTTTTAAGTAAATGACCTAACGATGAATGATATGATCAAAATAAACCAAAGTTTTGATTAAATCCATTCTCTAACGTTATTTTTCCTTACAAAAAAAATTGCAGTTGTAGCTGCTATTTACTCACCTTACAACAATTTTTCAATTATTATTATCATTGTTGTTGTTTTTTTTCTATTGTGTTTACTGGCTTTAATTTGATTTGAAATTTACAGCAATGCTTACGAATAACACAGACCTTGCTTACAAGGCACTGCCATATATGGAGAGGGAGAGAGAGATAGACAACTAAATTATATAACGTCTGAACTACAATACCTCCAAATTGTTTGTATACCCCTATATATAGAGGGGGTATAATAAGTTTGCCATTACATATGTAACGCCTAGAGTGAACACCTAGGAGGAAACGTTAAAAATCCTACAAAGTATATATATTCCTGATCAGCATCAACAACTGAGACGATCTAAAATTGTATGTCTTTATGTCACTCTGTTGTTGGCACTCTCACGATAGTAAATTATGAGATATTAGAGGGCTAGGCAGTTCAAAAAGTTTGAGAACCACTGCTCACACTATTACAGGCCTCAATCATGTACCTGTCACGCCTCCTGTTAGTAGTACATAGGAACCGTATTTAAGACATGGTCTAAGCCAAATTTAATTTTCTTACTTGCTAAATATTTTTTTCTTTTTTTTTCTGCCTAATATCCGCTAATGCTAAACGTACATTTTATGTTTGGATTCTTGTGCGTTCAAATCGAATAAATAATAAAATACGATTTAATCAAATTTCAAAACAAAACAGAATAAAAATCGAATGGCAAACAACATAATTGCATAATTGCGTAACGAGGGCAATCAAAAGCGAGAGAGAACAATCTTTTTTTAGAAAGTCTTTCACCCCTCTCAAAAAAAAAATCAATTTACTTCAATTTACTTACTTTGTACTTTGGTTAACTTATATACGGGGACGGAATTTAGTAAAAAGTCAGGGAAGTTAAGCAACTTTTTCTACCTGGTATATGATCTTTCATATACCTTCATTATAAATTCTTACTCTAGGGTACAAATTTCCTAACATAACCTTAGCGTAAACCTTTCTTTACTGTTTTTTAGTTTTGAATGTAAGCCATCTTGGAAAGGCACCTCTTAACTAAATCTTAATAAAAATTGCAACCTAAAGAAGTTGTGTTGCTTAAAAGATAACGACTACAAAGTATAATCACTAAAATAAATGTTAAATGTCCACTGAAATCTGGCTTTCTTTACCCAAGAAGGATTTTCTCAAGAAGCGACTTGACTTTTATCGTACCGCACTCATTTTTCCGCATTTATATTTATAATTAGTGTATAAGATGTTAACTTTGTATCCTACTCTCAAACCATCCAAATAGAAAGGTTTGTTCATTCCGTTTCCTCCCAGTCTCGTATGTTTTAGGAAGGCTTAAACTTTGCCTCGCCAAAGGTGAAGATTGAGATATTCAATATATGAAATATACTTTGGAAGTAAATAGTTTTCTATTTCAACTAAAAATGGGCCAGAAAAAATAGAGCTATCAAGTTATATATCATCATCAACCTTCATATCTGACGGATTACAACTTATTTAGGTTATTGAATGTCACGCACTTCAGTCTTCTGTAAATCTTCTCCAGTTTTGTGCACCACAACCTCTTTAGGTCTTTGGCCTAAAGTAAGAGAGAAAGACCCATTTTTTCGGTCTTTTTCAAATCTTCTTCAGGTTTGTATATCAAGTGTTTTCAGAGCATCGAAGACTTGATCCTTCCAGAGGTATTATTCTTATTGGAGATATTTACGGCACTCTCTCGAATGTACAAAGAAATCCTTGTGCTTCCTCGAAGTCTTATCGGTTCCAATGTGTGAGAGATAAGAGGCACTGTGAATAATTGATGTGAATATTGATAACATTAATTTCATAGCTCAATTTTTGTGAATATAAATAGATTATTCTCGATTGTAGGCGGGGCTCTTGACCGATTTTGCCCATTTTAAATAACGATCTGCGTACAGATCTCCCCATTTTATGTGAAGGGTATAAAAAGGTATGTCTTTCATTTAACTCTTTTCGTGTATCCTATCCTGTATCAAAGTTGAAAAACTTGCCAATTCACTAAACAGCTTTAGCTTTGGTTAGAGTAGGTAAAAAAAAGGTTTCACCAGAAAGTGTTAATTTTTCATTCTTTAAAAAAAATAAAATTATAAATGCGTTTTAAAGTTATAAAAAAAACCATTAACAAATAACATGACGCGTGTTCTTCTCATTCACATCAATTCTCAAAACATCAAGAATGAGTGATAAACAACGAGTGAAAACAAGCTAAACTTGGTTCAGGTCTTAATTCAGTCACCCTTTATATGTATATGTGAATTGTATGTGCGGCATTATGTGTTTTTTGAAGGCTATTTTTCACCTGTGGGCGTGGCTGTTATAAGTTACCTGACTATTTTTTATTATACATGTATATATGTAGATGGATATCAAACATCTCCATTTAAGTGTTTTGGAAGTTTTTTCAAATTTGGGGGCATGGCAATTAACCAATACAGTCACTTAACATAAGAAAAATTCAAAGCAATACATGAAAGATTATGGGAAAATTTCAGCTAAATATCTCAAGTTTTGCAAAAGGGGAGATGTACGGACAGATGGACATATCAAGAAACTTGACTTAAATTTTTCATGCTAAGTCAAAAACATATACACAGAATCCTTGAAAATTATGGAAAGAGAATAACAAACTTAATCACACACTCCCTCCTTCAACATGGAGAACATAAAACTTAACATACCTTCACCATTAAGGGCGGAAGATATCAAAAAATAATAGCACAACACTTAAAATGATCCAAGTTATACAACCTTTACATATCTTTTAAATACATGTGCATGTGTTTAGGTATTTAAGTTTCAGACGGCCAAGGATGACGCCTTCATTGTTACTGCCAAAACATATGCAACTATACCCACTAACAAAAAAGAAAAAAAGAAAAAGTAAAAAAACAAAGAAGGCAAACTATGTTTACATAATTAATTTATACAAGCATAAAAAAGGCCAACTTAATGTAATTTAAATAACGTAAACGCTTAACGATATCTAATTTTTGTTGAATCATACTAGAAGACATGTTGCTTGTAAGTAAGTGGGTGGTGGCACAGCAAAGAAGCCAACTTAAAAATAATGAAACACGTATAAAGTAAACTAGTAACTAGGTAGTGTAGTGTAATGTAGTGTAGTATATGTGTGCGTGTGTGTGTGCAAGGAAGTAATCACAGGAGTATAGAGTGTTGTTGTAAAAGTGCAGAGTAAATAATACACTTCTCATGTCCGCAATGGCAATTAAGCTTCTCGCGCCTTGTTTGCTCTGTTGCTAGCTACCAGCTAGGGTTGAATAAACTTGTGCGTGTGTGTGCGTGTGTGTGTGTGCCGCCTTCTCTGTCCATTTGTCCAGTTAATGTGCATATAACATACAATAAAAACAGACTTTGTTGCTTACTGCTGCTGCTGCCTTCCAGCTACTTCATTATATGTTAATACATAAATACACACCACGTTCTGAATATAAGCTTTGCACCAGCTGAAAATATTAAACAATGCTACTAATACATTAAATACAAACAAAGTTTAGATAAAGTTTACAAATTAAAAATAAAAAAATTTCGACATCAAAATTTTTTAAAGATCAGATTAAGTCTTCAAATATGATGAAAAAATTCTAGTATAAATTATCTCTATATTAAGAGTTTCTTTTTTTATATCAAATAATCATTTTTGATTAAATAATTAAAAAAAAAATTTTACAATATTTTTAAATAGTTTTTATTCAAAAGAATAATGTTTTCATGTTTGTTTTCATATTGTTTTTGTTCAAGCGTTTGTAAGTACCAGAAGCGGGCGAGCCACACCCCCAAGAGTATAATATTCTTAATGTTTATATCTGTTATTTAAATTCTTTTCAACAAAAATTTATAAATTTTTATATAAAGATGATTTTTTATTAAAAGAATTCTGGTCTTTTTCAAATCCAATTTCTTTTTTTCGTATCAAGAATATCACTTATTTAAGTTTTTTTTTATTATGTGCAATATTTATTTTTTAATTATCATTATTAAACGGTCTCTAATTTAAAAAAGTTAATCAAGCGGTGCGTTTATCATTCACTTTCAATCATTTGAGATTTAAAACTATTGTTATACTTTTTTCCACCTCTTTATTGTTTTACCTTTTCCTTTATAAGTAAAGAAAAGAAAAACTTGGAAAGAAAAAAAAAAGAGCAGAAGCTCGTTTTTACTTTACATAGCCAAGCTTAAGGGGGTGAGCTGTCATAAGATGAATATACAAACAAAAGCGATTAAGTGTTTTGTTGCATGCTTTGTAATGTTTGAGCAATAACAACAAAATAAAAGCAATAATAATAATAATAATAATAATAACAACAACAACTAGTTGGTAGTAGATGTAGTAGCAGCAGCAGCAGTAGCAGTCTAGCTTAAGACGTGCTAGGAAACAATTCACGCGTCTTGTATTATAATATTGTTACAGTTATTTCTACACAAACATACACATGCACAAATACTTGCTGGTGTATCCAACAACACGATACCATACAACAAGTATGAATATTAATGTGCAGGTGTGTGTGTGTTTAAGTGTTATTATAATTGTCGATAGAAATAAAAACATAGCTCGGTATGTTCCTTTAATGGATCGCTTTACACTACCATCCCACTTTATACCCAACTTTTCTCCCACTCTAATAAAATACTCTCACTCTCTCCCTCTCTCCCTCTCTCTCTCTCTCTCTCTCTCTCTTTCACTTTAGGGTTATATGGTTCTTGGTTATTTTTTCACAATAATACACAATAAAATAGGTGCTAAACAATATTGTGCTGCGGCACATACAGTTGTTAACATATTTACATTCATACACTCTCTAACCTGGTACCACACAGTACATGGCATAGGTGTTGCTTGTGGGATTGTTACATGAATTATGTTTAATGTAAACGTATGTACCTAACATATCAGATGTTTGGGATGGCGGTTGTATGTAAATGAGTTGAAAAAGAAATCAGATGTGTTTGTTTGTATATAAGTCAATATACAAACATTTACATAAATATTGTTTACAATGGTATAAAAAGGCAATAAATTTTCTTGAGTTGAAGAAGGTAAGGCACGCAATACCTCCCCTTCACCCTCCCTCCCTCACCACCATTGCACATTGCCCAGCCGGGTGTTTCTGATGAATGAATGGTGTGTGCCTTACAAGGGCCTGAGAAAGAATTTTATTATGAATATGTGTATGTGTGTGTGTCTGATGGTATCATGTGCATAGTTTTTTGTGTATTTGTAAATGAATGCTCTTATCGCTAGTGTAAGAAATTGAAATTAAAGTAATTCCAGAAATTGTTCTTTTTTTATACCCTTCACCTTAGTTACACTAAGAATCCTAAGTTTACTAATGCTATTTGCAACAACCAGAAGGAGGCCTTAGAGACTTCAAAAAATATATATATTCTTGATTATTATAAAAATCTGAGTCATGTCCGTCCATAACTCCGTTTTTCTTAACACTCTCACAGTCATAAATTTTGACAAATTTTATACAGACATAAATATTTCAATTTCAATTAAGAAAAAGTAATCAAGTAATCAATCACGCCCACAAATGATAAAAATTTATTTATCTGCCGCAAAAAAGGTGAAAATCAATAAACATGTTTATAACTACCCCACTGCAAAAAATGGGCAAAAAATAGACACGCTCGCAATCGCCAAAAATCTCTTTATTAGCCAAAAATAGCAACAAAGACAAATATTTAATAAAAAGCCACTTTATAAAGAAGCTAAAATTGGGCGCACTAGCAGACCGGATCCGCCCACAATTTACAAAGAACTAGCATTTTACTTGTATGTATGTATGCATAATATAATAGGTTTACTGGAAGAGGATGTAATAGATGCCCATTATAAAGAAGATAGTGAAGTGTATTTAAAATTTGGCTTAAAGAAAATTTTTTCTTACTCATTTTAAATGTTGTTTCATGAACTTCAACCTATATCAACCCATGCAAGGGCAGCATTCAACGTCATGTACTTATGGGGAATATTCGAATTGACCTTAAAAAACTTATTTTACGCTTTCATTTTTTAAAACTTTTTATTCTTTTGAATATTGGAAATACTTCTTCTTTTGAAAAACACTCTCAATGAAATATTGTGAGAAAATACACTAATTTGAAGATACAGTTAGTCTCCTCTCGCTTAAATATTTATTTCAGTAAACTCAGAGACATTGCCATATAAGTCACCTGGTGAAATGTCAATATAACGAAAGAGGTTCTAAAAATGATCCGATCGAGACCAAATTTTTAACAGCCAATTATTAAGTGAATTAACTATTTTTTCCAAATTTTGCCAAAAAAGATTGCGATATACGATTTTTTGTCATATAAAGCCTTTTTTTATAATAGGTCGTTATATGAAAAAGGAGGTTCTTTGTTGAACTATTGCATGTCCTCGTAAATAGATTATCATCGAAATATTTGCAAAAATGCCACCTGTAGCTTGTGTACATATTTACATGGACAGACAGACGTATAGACGAATATGATTAAATCGATTTAGATTTTAATTTTCAATCGTTCGGTATAAATATCATGGAAATATTTCAAAAGTACGACTTAGGCACAAATTTGCATAAACGGACAGATGGATGAACGAACTTAATTAAATCGATGTATATTTAATGGTAACGGCATTTGCATTATATATATATATACCCTTTGCCACAAGTGATGGAAAAGTTCCAACACATGTGCACACAATCCATTTTCCATCTAATCGGCTTATAAGCAATAATGGCAAATCCATTATAAGCTTACAATTGAATGATATGAATATAAAGGCAATATAATTAAATAAAAATTAAATTTTCAGTAGCCAGCAAACTCTGCAACTCTTCAATTACAATATATTTAGAAAAGGAAAAAACAAGAAGAAAAAATGGAAAAAAACCATAACTTACCAGCAAACCAACGTAGGTGATCTCCCATGACAGAGGTCCTCGTGGTCTATTACAAAAAAAAAGTAAAAACCAAAACAAGAACATAAAATAACAAAAATAAAAAAAAACAACAACAATTGTAGTAAAGATATTGTTCCATTTCTAACAAGTGACCCGGTTGGTCACCTTTTGCTTACCACCACCAAGCTGCCAAATAGGATTTAATATGTAATATGATTATATATGCCCGTGTGTGTGTGTGTTTGTACTTATGCCAATGCCATAATGTTTTGGTTTTAGTGATTATAAATCGTTAAAAAGCTACCACAACTACAACCATCACCACCATCATCATCAGCATCATTATGATCATCATAGTGATCTTTATGAGTTTCTGTTAACTAGCCGCAAAATACAGACAGCTAGACAGACACACCGACAGACAGACAAATCATTCTGCAAGTTAGTTAGTATACTTAATGTTGCAATCATGTATGCCAACATGTGTATATTGAGTTAAGCAGGTAAGGCAGGCAGCAGGCAGGAAGGTAGTTAGAGTCAGTCAAACAATGTCCGTCTCATACCATACACCTACTTCTCTTCAAATGCTTAAATATATACACTGTGTTAATATGTATATGTGGACAGTTATACACACATCCAGCCATCATGCTAACAATACACGATTACACATCAAACGATCTGAACGATTGTATGAATTACGTGTATAGTTAAAGTTTTTAAAGAGAGACCTTTTCGATGTGATGATATTGTGGCAACAAACCAAAGACAACAAACCATGTCATTAAATTCACACCAAATACTGTAAAAAGGAACAAAATAGGTAACAAGCGACAATAACAACAGCAGCGGTAAGCGAGTACGTGCATGCTCGTATGTAAGATACTCGAGTATAGTAGAGACTGCCTAACTAATCAGGAGAAAAAAGGCGAGAACAGCAAAACCGACATATAACAATAAGGGCGTACATACACACGCACACTCACACACTCATTTTATAAACATTAATATATTTCGCACCACAATATAGTAGACAAGGGCACTATTTAACTGGGCATCATCATCATCATTATCATTATGATGAAGCTCTCTAATACTGCTGCAGCCATTACCTTAATCATCATCATCACCATTAACCGCACCGGCTCAACAAGACTCCAACAAATAATAAAAAAAAGCCCTAAACAAGTAGAACGAAATAACAGAAAGAAAAAGAAAAAATATTTTAAAAAAATTTTAAAAAAATAAATAAAAAAAACGCGATCACAGCATAATTGGCTATTTTGGATGGCAACCAACACCTCGGTAATTCATTGGGGTTCCTTATTTTTTTTATTTTTTTTTTACTTTTTGGAACTCGAGCAGCCGACAGCAAGAAGAGCATTTAGGCCGACCGGAGAACGATTATCATTCTTTACTATACACATGAAAATTGGCTAAAAGACGAAAAGACGTTACGTCGCCACTCCAAAAATAAAATTGTAGAGCAACAACAACAACATTAATAACAACAATAAGAAAACGCTTCCGCACCAACAACACCTTCAGCCGCTAAATCTACTTTCATCTTCTATTAGCCCCTGCTGTCTGCAAACATCCTCCCTCGGCTCTCCACTTTCCCCCCTTGCCTAACTAAACTCACTTTATCATCCAAGCAATACCAGCAGTACCACTACCATATATGAGTATGTATATGTGTATAAAACTCCCTTTCTCAAAATAAATATGTATGCGTGTACGTGTATGTTTGAATGAAGTGAAAAGCGAAGCAAAAGCGAAAAATTGTTTGTGGTATGATGGTCAGGATGTGTTATTATTACCACCATCCAATTATGTTCATCGACACCATCTCACACGAAAAGAAAAAAAAGAAAAACCAAAACAACAAATTTATGGGTGCTAACGTTGACCGCTGAAACAAATATACGCACACACTCTCCTTAACTAAATCTTTAATTTTATATTTTGTATAAATAAGTATAAATACATACACACATACATACGTATGTAATAAGCGCTACAAACAATTCATCTCGTTCTTATGCTGGACACTCTTGTAATCCATATGCGAACTATGAAATTTTTTATTTACTTTTTAACAGCTTTCCCTGAAGATACTTTGAATTTAATAAATCTTAAATCAAACATAAATCACTTCTCTACAGAGCTGTATAACTGAGTCCGCATTGCTCAATTTCCAGCCATGATTCTCATTTTGAGTCGTTGAAATATCTTCTAAATACAAGCGGTTTTTATTTTGCATACATCACAAATAGAATGGGACGTATACTAAGTTGGTTATACCACTTTTAACATTCAGAGAAAAGCTTCAGCATATATCCATATCTGTTCTTAATCAGCATCAAAAACTGAGTTTATCTAAACATGCATGTCCTTGTGTCCATGTGTCCGTCTTTTATTAGCATTTCCACGATCGTAAATTTTGAGTTATTGTGCGGAAATTTTTCACAGAAACTTTTAGTTTCAGCACGAAAATCTCCAAATTTGGAAAACGCCACGCCCACAATTAACAAGAATCTACCTATCTGCTACAAAAAAGTTGAAAAGTGTTATACATATTTATAACTACTCTTTAGATTGATGTGCTAAAAATGGGCATGCTCAGATAACAGAGACACCCACAATTTAGAAAAAACCGTATTCAACACAAAACTCAACTTTCAAGTTGATACGTAATACATGCATTATCAAGCACCTGCCACGCCCTTTCTTTATACGCAAATGTTTAAGGTAGTTAAAATGTTGGCCTAAGCAAAATTTTAGTTTTCTTTCTTGTTATCTTTAACAGTTTTTCCATTATTTCTCTCTTTCTCTCTCACTCTTACATTGTTGTACTACATAGTGACGCGCCTTACTTAATAACATTTTACTGCACACATACTACCATACTATAATCTACGATCGTCGATTCTGCGTAATTATATTTGGTTAGCAATAAAAAATACAAGTCGACAAAGTCAAAGGTTTTGGTTTGACTCATTTTCGATCGTTTGGCTTGCGGTTCGTCTGTTGCCGCTGTGTCAGTGCGAAATTATAGATACTTTGAAGTATTGTAATATAAGGAAATTTGTTACAAAACTGAAACGTAGGAATATAACGAATTTTGATCACCTAACCAAGTTGGCAATCGCAATGAATTCTATCATGCTTGGGTTGAAGCAACAATTTTTATAAAGGAATTGTCTTTGGTGATTTGTAATGGATTTTTATACCCTCCACATAAAATGGGGGGGGTATATTAAGTTTGTCATTTCGTGTGCAAAACCTAGAAGGAGGCATCAAACACTTTAATTGTAATTCAATATATGAACTCTTGCTGTACGCACATGGACATGCCAACAATATAATGCATTTAAATGCATACCCTATACGCTTTCTATATTCCTATATTTTTTTACACGGTAATGTGTTATCTCTTGCCATTGCTTATTATTATTATTATTATTTATTTCATTTTTCCAGACAAGGTGTGAATACGAATGCCAGAGTGTGTGTGTGTGTGTGTGTTGTAATGTGTGTGGTGGATTCATTGTAGACGAGTGGACGTCATCATCATCATCATCAGCAACACCGTTGTCTTGAATGTCATTGTATATAGCCAGAATAGGGAGGACAGACGGACGGACAAAAAAAAATTTTTTTTCAAATTTATATTTCTCCTCGGTATATATACAGCATAATATACAATATATTATATGTGTGTTCAAGATGAATAATGCGACGTAATACAGTTGATACGTTGATAGATTGCAGTTAATTTGAAGCGGTTGTCTTTGTTGATGAACAAACAAACTCAGTCACGCGTGCACACTCACACTCATATGTGTTAGCACTTATCCGGTATATATATATAATATGTGTGAGGGTACGTATGTATACATGTTGGTGTGAAAAGTGCAATGAAAGCCAAATTAGAGCATTGACGCTTTATTATCAACGCGGATATGTATCATATACGTGCGTAAGTGTTTGTCCGTATGCAAGTGAGTATATAGATGCATTCAACAGTTGGTCGTTGGGCAATCTTACTCTTACAATTAATATACACACTTCTCCATACCTACAACAGTATCTGCTTACACTCACACATATGCGCCTTTCTTTATACAACACTGTTGTTGCTTTTATTGTTGTTGTTATACATCATTAAAATACCAGCATAGAATGCAACCCAATAATTCTTGTGATGATTGCTTTTGTAATCATCACTTGTTTATACACACACATATGTGCATGTGCGTGTGTGTGTATGCGAACCAATTCATTCCAGTGTATGATAATAATTTGTGTTTTTCTTTTTTCTTTTTTATCTAATTTCTTTTGTAGATAAATTATATTTACCTATACGTAAACATACAAACATACCAAACATAAAAACTAATGATCACACATGTTGTCATAATGATCTCATTTGACGTCCTGTATGAAGCGTTAGAAATTCGTGTTGTAACAGCTAATGACATGTATGTTATAGCATACGTAACATGATTGGGGATAAAATTTATTGGTTCAGTAAACATACATTTGTCGAATCGGCTTAAGGAAATGTTTTTATACCCTACATATAAAATGGAGGCATACTAAGTTTGTCATTTTATTTAAAACAGCTAGAAAGCAGCTTCAGATACTTTACAAAGTTTATATATTCTTCATCAGCATCAAAAACTGAGTCGATCTACATGATCGACATGTCCGTTCTTGCATTCGTTTTCTGTCCATTTCAAGGTAAATTTTAAGATATTTAGCTGATATTTTGTACAGACACAATCTACTCTTAATATACACGTATGCGATGCCCGCCCATTTTATAATAATAATAATGTATGATGTTTTAAAAGCTTAAATTGCACGTTCGCCTGTCGAACCAACCTCGACTTTCATGGTAATATTCTTAACTGTCGGTGGTTTACCAATCCAACGCGACACATGAGTTAAAATTTTTTCCTTAGCTGAATTTGAACCGGTATCCTATAGCGGGCAGAGTATACTTACCTTAGCCGACTCAGCTACTGAGACGACTAATTAAATTAAATATGTCTACTAAACCTCATGCATCTATTTTTGTACCTGATAAATCGATTTTTATGGATTATGGGCATGGCACTTGACCTATTTCATTCAGTTTACCTTTCATCTTTTATGAACAGGAGAGTAAAATGTCTTTAAATCATAGTCAGACAGGTTGAAAACTTCTTGAACCTTTTTCCTTGTTTTAGCGACGGTATTATGTTGAACTAAGTTGTCGTTTTGTTAACTCGCTAACAATGAAGGGATAATCTTATTGCTTACATCCTATATGTGGCAGGTAAAACAATATGGGCGTGACATAATTAATCATTGTTTTCCCCTAATGTTAAAACATTTTCATAAGTGCTGTCAAAAATGTCAGATCCTCATTTTTCATAACCTTTCATAAACACATGCATTGTGACTGATGTTAATATAAATCTATATATATAGCCATATACAGCTTTTTGTCAAATATTTTAATTTCCCTTTTAGTTTACCTCTAGAATGGACAACTTTTGTACCCTTTGTAAGAAATTTCCTATGTTTATACAAAGAATACATCGGTCATCTATATGCAGTAATTCTTTTATACTTATTCTAAATAGTCTTTTGGTAAAATTTTAATTTAATTCTAACAATATCATGTCGCTCTCTCTCTCTCTCTCTCTGTCTGTCTGTCTGCATAATGTATTAATGGCGTGGTAATGGTAATCAAGTCACAACAGAAGCGATCGTTTATATTACAGCACATAAAAATGTATTACTTTACATGTTTATGTTCAAGTGTTTATCCTTTTATAAATTCATTTTGAATTCTATTATAATAAAATTAACGTTTTCATTTGTTTTACAATTCCCAAGTATGTACTTAGGTAGACAAGCAAGAAAGTAAACATTTGAAGGTGAATGAAGTTCTACATCGACCCAGTTTTTGATGCTGATCAAGAACACATATACTTTATAGGATCTCTGCCGTTTCCTTCTAGGGGAGCAACTTATTATTTCTTTTGGTAAAATATCATTAAATGGAAAGGGGTTCTAAAAATAGTCCAATAGGGTCCAAATTCGTTCCAGCCAATTATTAAGCCTATTAACTATGCTTCACCAAATTTTATTAAAAAATATTACGAATTGTGATTTGTTGCCCTGCAAAAACTTTTTCCATAACGAAATGAAACGTTCTAAAAATTCGGTTATTTTCAATAATGTTCCTTTATAAAGCAAAGCATGTCTTTGTGCTAAATTTCATTGAAATATCTCAAAAAATACTACCTGTAGCTTAAGCACAAATAAAATGGACAGATAGACGGACAAATAGACAGGTAGACATGATTAAATCGATTCAGAGTTTGATTGTGAATGAATCGGTTTAATTGAAGATGAGTATAGTATATGACGTTACAAACAACCATACAAACTTAATATCACAAGTGTTGTAGGGTATAAAAATATGAAATGTATTATTTTTCTATGGCTTGTTCCCGTCTTCCTTCTTTATGTTTTTCCTTTCTTTTTCATATGACAAGACTTCTCACAGCGTCTGTAATCAGAAATTCTAACTAATTTTTGCAACGCAATACTTGACCTTAACGCTTTTTCGCATATTATATAAACAACAACAAAATAAATAAATAAAACTGGAAAATTATGTTGAAAAAAATTTGTAAATATTTGATGATTTAGTGTTCACAAGAGTTCACGTCATAAACACTTATAAAAGATGTTGTATAATCTTAAAAATAAATAATTTTAATTTCATGCTGTCCATAATCACTACCGTGACAAAACGGGCTCTTGCCCGTCTTATATGTCTCATATAGAGTTGAACAACATACCAGCAAGACAAACAATTTTAATACTCTATAGCAGGGAGAAACAAGTAAAATTATCAGGCTAAGGTCGATTTTGGAATACCCTACATTGTCTTTATATCAAATTTCATAAAAATATCTTAAACAATACTCAGGTTCCAAGAATATATATACTCTGTAGGGTCTCTGACGTCTCCTTCTGGGTCTTGCAACGGAATGACTGAGTATTGCCCCCCTCTTATATGGAGGGTATATGATGACGGCTAGTCTAGGTTAGGTCGCTTTATCATGATCCGTCGCGAATTATAAATGTGTTCAACAACTTTGTGTACCATTCATACTAGTGCCGTAGTGCCACAGGACAGGATCTATAATTAAACAATTTATATTTTATTGCTCGACACTTCGGGACATATTAAGAAGCCAGTTGATTGGTTGAACTACTTTGCAAAAATCACATCAATTTTTATTTTTTTTTTGCTCACGTGGTGGCTGTCAATGTTGTCATAAATATTTCTACCTATGTGTCTTTAATACGCCAACTGTAGTTTTATGACATTTATAGAACTCTCACAGTTCTGTTCTGTTTGTTTTAAAAGTTTTGCATGACGCAACACTGCAGGAAGTGTGACCTTTTCCAAATTGATTGAATGTTGTTTTTTTTTTAAACGCATTTAACTTTTCGTAACAATTTTGAGTAAATGAAGTTAAACAAATAATGACAAGTTGTGTAAGAAATGCTGCATAGTTCATGTTTTTGATTAATTGAATCGATTTAAACGGCGGACGTAATTTCGTTACATTTCCAAGCATTTTGATCATCAAACATTACAAATTACAAAACATTCCCACCATAATTAGAAAAAGCGGTAAAACGAAACCCTCTCATCAAATAATCAACATAAGCTCTAATAATTGTATTAAAAAGGCAAGCGCGCACACACTCATAAAAACTGTATTTGAAAACGCTGATTAACAGTTTACATCCTCGAAAATTCCTGTCTGCCGGTCTTGCCTAGCTGGCTGGCTGCCTGCCTGCCTGCCTGTCTTGCCTTGTGTATCATTCAAGTGTTGAGTGGTTATAATTTCAACAATGGTACATAAAAGTAACAACAACAATAATAATAATAATAACAACAACAACAACTATTAAGCAACTAACTTATCAACTTTACAAGAAAAACAAGGAAAAAACTAAATTTGGGTTAAGCCAAATCTTAAATACCTTACACATGTACTTACACACGGTGGCCGTGGCAGACGCGTGATTAAGAGCAACGTAAAGAGTACGTATTACGTATCAGCTATCAGCTTGCAAGTCGAGTACAGTTTTATATAAATTGTCATCGTATCTTGGTCATATGACCGTGCCCATTTTTAGCACATTGATAAATGGAAAGATTATACATATATATATATATATATATATATATATTAATTATCAACTTCATAGTTCACAATATGGGGCAGGTGAACAGATTTTTGTTCATTGTAAGCGCGATTCTTGACCAATTTTATCCAATTTAAATAGCAGTCTATAGGCAGAACTTAGAAGTATCTCAATATTTCAAAATTTACGATCATGAGAATTTCAACAACAGACAGACACGCGGACAAACAAGTCTAGATCGGCTCAAATTTTGATACTAATGGGGAATAAAAATACTTTGTAAAGTCTCTGGCGCCTTCTTCCAGGTATTGCAAATTGAATAATACATTTAATATATCAACGTAGATGTAGGGTATAATAAATGAAAATTTTGTTGTAATTCGTTTCTATTTATTTAACGTTTGTTAGCGTACATGAAAGAATAGATCTGCTCAACAGCTAAGAGTAGGCTGGCTGACTGGTTTGTTGGATACTTGACTTGACTTAACTTAACTTGAGAGAGTTGGCGGCGTGAAATCATCGCCGTATTTATTGGCTTTATCATCAATGCAGAAAATTGATTGAAAAACTAATAAAACTTAAACAAAAAACATAAAAAAATGTAACGAACCAATGACTGGTGTATTTGTTCGAAGGGAGAGAAGACTTGAATACAAATGCAGCAACAACAACAACAGCAACTACAATACCAAATATGAAACTGATGGCACACAAAATAAATTCCATATTGAGAACTGACAGTGTTTGGCAGCACTTTAATGGGATTCCCTGAGGTGCGCCTGCTCTGGTACAGATGGAGTGATTTAACTTGTGTCGGCCCGTTTAGCATTTAAGGCGACCGTGCAACAAAAGATGAAATGAAATGCCGCCGCTATTTCGTTATGCATCTCACCTGCATATGAACATGAATGAATATTAATCGTTTACGTAGTTTTTTCGTTCGTTTCTCTTCTTCAAAGTCTATAACAACAACACAATTAAGATTGTGGCCAGCAAACAAAACCATTTTGGTTAACAAAAGAATTGGAAAATGATATTTCCAAATTTATCCAATTTATTTAACAAAGGAACCATTAGTTGGAGATCGTTTTTGTAGCGTCATTAGATTGGTAATAATTATTATTTATACTAATGGTTAAAATTCTAATTAATTAAATCGATTATTTTCTAATTAAAAGCTCTATGAATTTTCTCAATATTATATATATGATAGATCGAAGTCAAGTTTATTGGTTGAATCTCAAGTTCATTAAAATCATGATTGTTTTCATCATTTGAAAAACCAATAAAAAAATACTTCAAAACACTTCAAATAACTTTGAAAATTGCCTTCAAAACTACCACTGCAAGCACTTATTATTTAACTCATTAAAATGCCAATAGAGCATAATTTGAAAATATTTTTATGTGCGAGGAAATTTGTCTGTCGGTCCAGATCAGACCTTTTTCAATTTTGTTTATTTTAGCGTACAACAAATAAAAAACTACATTTGGCGATGAATAGACGATGAATTCTGTCTGATATTCAATTGTAGGCTATGGATCTTACCATGGATATCTGCAGGAAGACATTAGAAGCATTTATACAAAATTTTATCTCAATAGAGCGGACATGTTTAAATATTCTCAGATTTTGATTCCGATCAAGAATATATATTCTTTGTAAGATCTCTGACGCCTCCTTCGAACTGTTGCAAATAGAAATTGAAGAGACTATAGTAGTCACATCTCAGCTAGTGTGAGAAACTGATTGAATGATTTTTATGGAGTTTTAAAGATATAATATAACGTAACCTTTTTTTCGTCGCTTCAAAATGATCGGGATACTTCAGTTCTTAAATTAATTTGATCTTATCATCCTTATCATCCTTAGATGCAAGGCAAAATTTTTATAAAAAATTCCTTACAATATTGTGAACTGAAGCAATAGAATGTTCCTGAAACTGTAAAGACGTTGTCACCGATTGAAGTATCGAAACTGTTGTAGCCGTAAGTGCTTCAGTTCACAATTAACATTTTGACTCGAGTTTATCCACTACATCACAAATTACCTGTTTGGTAGGGCACTATTGCAACCGTACATAGGAGTAAAAATTCTTAAAGTTGCGACCATCTAACTCAGAATAATTTTAATAATTTTGAAGGGCAATTCGTTTTGAAACTTCACTAAGATAAAAATGTCTATTTTGACCGACTTTATGATTTTAACAAATCATGAAAAGTATATAAAACTGCGTTTGTTTAAAAAAATTAAATTGTTATGTCCCAATTGAAAAAACTTTCATATCTGCAACAAGTGATAAATAAAAATATTTTATAATAAGAACTTTTCTATTTTCGACCAATTTTTTGCTGCAATACCTGCCCACTATATAGCGATAATCTAGCTGCATAATAAAAAAAATCTTATTTAATTAATTATGATAATAACACTTAAAATATCGCCTGATAAGTGAAGGTTTCCAATCGACAATAGTTGAATTGTTTTCGATTTTTTACAAGGTAGGTGTAACCTCATACAATTGTAATTGTTTGACGCGATAATCGAATAAGAAGAAAGCTTGACGCATGCTCAACCAAACTATATATTATATGGCAACAAACACTCAAACAAATTGAAGATCAAGCCCACTCGCACTTTTATGATTTCGGGTTTTTTTTTTCTTTTTTTTTTTTGTCTTTTTTCTTATTTTGTACTTTGTTTAATATTTGCTGTTATAAAAAAAAAGATATTTATATGTTTTCATCTTAAATACACACATACTTATGTTTATATAAAACCTGCAGCAGCCAAAACACACACACACACAACACACATACTTTTTTTCTCTTCTTTTTTATTATTATTAAAAACAATTTTAAATTGTTGAACGTTTTCTTAATGGATTT
Source organism: Crataerina pallida (assembly GCA_949710015.1). Classification (NCBI taxonomy): domain Eukaryota; kingdom Metazoa; phylum Arthropoda; class Insecta; order Diptera; family Hippoboscidae; genus Crataerina; species Crataerina pallida. The sequence continues at coordinate 9,044,575 of OX453290.1, forward strand.
CGATTCGATTTCAACAGTATAAAAAGAAGCCGCAACCAGAGGCAACCTGCGGCGGTAATTTGTAGCTGCAAGCAAAGTCATCACACCTTTATTCCAATTTGTTTTTCTTTTCCTTTCCTTACCTTGCCTTGTCTTGCCTTGCCATTCCATTCCCTGTCTTTTCATTATTTTTATTATTATTTTTCATGCGTTTATACGACGTCTATGTTTGTGTTGTTTGTGTTGTGATACCATATTTTTGATGCCCACAAAGTCATACATACGCACACGTTTGCTCAGAAACAAATAAGAGGAGATTAGTGGTGTTGAATATACGCGCGCTGTGTATCTCTCACAGGGTGTTAGGAAGCTTACAAGCAGCTGTAGGTATTAAAAGCCTTTGTACCACTTACTTATCTAAAAATATGAAGTAAGTCTTCAACATTACGAAATAAATCAAAATAGCTATCACGCATATGAATCCCATTGTAATGGGCTGGAAATAAAACATAATTGTAGTCACTAAAACAAATCTAGTGAAATTTTTGCCGTCGCTTAAAAAACTAAGTCTAAGTCGTTTGTAAATATTAGTAAAGGTTGGTCCTTTAACATTTTCATAATCAGGTCCACATATTTATATACAAAATTTAATTTAAGTATGTTTAAAACTGCTACCTGTACATTAAAAACAAATTTACAAATTCCTGTCGGAGAAAAAGACAGTTGGGCAGCGACATAGTCAGAACATAACAATTTTGTATTTAAATAAAAAACAAAATTCTTAAGATATAGAGCTGAAGTTTATAAACAGGTTTACTACATATATTACAGTAAACTATGAAATGGAGTACATTTACATTATTCGATTCTTTGGAGCCAATATTCCATCACTCCTTCGCATATGGCCAGATGGCTGTTTTTTTGAATTTTAAAATAATTTAGATATTATTCCTCTCTTCGTTGTTAATTTGTTGGAATAAACCCACGACTTAACATAATCTCATAAAAAGAAATCTAACGGCGTCAAATCTCATTAGTGCGACGGACCGTTTCTTGAGATTGCGCAATTTTCTCTTCATTTCAACAATTGTTTAACCATCTCTGTGCCACATGTGGCACCATTTTGGTAGGACCTCATATAACTGATATCAAACACATTCAATTTTATCAACATAGCACAATAGCAAACTCCATTGAACATAACATGGCGATCATTTCTTTTTGTGTAAAAAATTTAAGCCACTTACACCTATTCGACATGAAATCCACAGTAAGCGATTACTTTTTGTACTTCTAATAGAGTCTCTTCAAGCACATATAGATTTCTGAAGTCCAATAATAAGCCAAAAAAAAGCTTCATCGCTTCAGAAGAAGCTTCTGACAGTAAACGCTCTTAAATTGTGGAACCACCGACTTAGAATTAATTTTTAATATTTTACAAACGTTATTTATTTATAAGCTTTTTAATATCAAAATGTTAACTTTGCTTAATATTTTCACATAGACAGCTAATGAAAAATTCTTAAGGGTGCATTCATAATAATATTCAAAATTGTCATGTCTTTGCTGAAAAATTCATTATAAAAAATAGTAAATTAGTGAAATTGAGAAAATTTGGTTTCAATCGCACCATTTAGAACCCACTTTTATATAGAGCTTTTCTACGTAGTAACTTTTAAATGACATTGAGTCACACATGATTAAAAGTAGTAAAGGGTAGAAAAGTTCGTCTGGAACTGCTTAAATTAATTCACTTGTTTTTGTTTGTATTTTCAACATATGTTAATATTGCTGCTGGCTGGCTGCCTGTCTGTATATTGACTCAGTGGCTACATGAATGAATGAAGATTTTTCAAAAATATATATAATATGTACCAAGCAACCCACCAACACACTTACTCATCCTAACACAATAATACAATAATCTCTGGCATAAACACTTGTGCATAAAGAGTCATAACAAGTCAGTCAGTCAGTCGGTTATTTTGCTTGTCTTGTGGCGACTGATAATTTTGCACTTTTCTGACATTTTTTACAATAACAACAAACACACCCGTACACATACCCATATTATTGTATATATATCGCCAGTAACCCTTATTAAACAACTTCAAAAAATTCAAATTTGTTGTATTCTCATTATATGGTTGCGGTTCAAAATGCCAAAAAGCAACACAAACATTCGTACACATGCAATGATATGTAGATTTACATAAATTGTAACATTTATGTATGGCAGACATTCAGCGAACGTACAATGTAGTTACTGGTAGGTATGAGTGTGTGTTTTAATAAATAGTTATAAGCATATATTTAAGACAGCTAATGCTTTCAGTTCATTCATCTTAACAGCTCACATGTGTGTGCTGGAGGATAATCATAATACATACTATACATACAAAAGTTATTTACTCAGCATGCAATAAGCCGCCAAAACATCAATCGATTTTGAAAAACCATTTTATTTAGGAATTAAGCCAATAAACAGACAAATAACACCAATCAATACAAAACAACAAAAGGCCCACACATACACACACACCAGGCCTTACTTACATACACGCAAGTTTTAGTGTCTTCTGGTGCTCACTAGTCATGTAGCCGATGTGTACATGCAGCACACAATCCAACACCACTACATACACTTTTTTATTGACGACCAGCGTGACTTTTTTTTACTTTTTTTATACCCTCCACATAAGTTTGTCATTCCGTTTGCAACACCCAGAAGACTCTACAAAGTATATATATTAGATCCGCATCTCAGTGTTTGAGTCTAGATATGTATGTCCGTGTGTCCGTATATCCGTCATTCTCACGCACTTAATATTTAAGATATTGAGTTACTACGGATCATTTTACTTTTGCAATCTGCTATTTAAAATGGGCAAAATCTGTTATGAGTCACAATCAACAAAAATCTATGCATCTGCCACAAGTATTGAGCTATCAAGTTGAAATTTGGTACAATTATCTCAACCATCGATGTGCCAAAAATGGACGTAATGAAATTATAGACCAACCCACAACTTACAAAAAAACCGTACTACACGTAAAACTGGACTTGCAAGCTGATACACTATTAGAGAGCGCAAATATATACCTGCGCCCACCGCTTGTATATAGATATGCAGGGTATTTAAAATTTGGCCTAAACCAAATTTGCTTTTCTTCCTTGTTTTTCCTTATGCCGTTTTTATGTTCAAAATTATACACTACAGTGGCTATTAAATGATAAAAAAAAATATAAAAAAGTTATTGGAAACAGAAATTAAATCAACTTTTAACGCTCCATTAATTAATTAATATTTGTTTAGAATTACTGTCGTTTTATATGTATTCTCCATATGCACGTACACACATATGAAATGTTTGTTCTGTGTAGTAGATAAGTGAGCCCAAGGGGCTTAAAAAATAATAAACAGCAATTTATAGTATTACCATAAATTGTACAATATAGAGCAGCAACGTTAACACAACGGGTATTGGGTATTGTAATAAAAACCGTAATCTGTATAGTTGTGTAATTAAGTGAGAGATCCATTTAAAATTTAAATAATGTAAGAATACAGAGATACATTGCAGGTGTGGTAAGTATGATGGTCAACATTGTCATCTAACACGTAAGTATGTAATTTAGAGTTTCCACTTTTATACCCTACACATAAAATATTAAGGTATAGTAAGTTTTTCATTCCATTTGTAACATTTTGAAGAATTCGTTGGAGATTCACAAAGTCTTTATATTCTAAATCAGCATTAACAACTGTCTCCAGGTCCGTCTGGGTAAAATAGTTTATGTCGACACGCACATCGCTATTAAAATTAAATAAGTTAAGAGCCACTCCCGAAATCGATAAAAATCTATATATTGGTCACAAAAATATAACTAAAATGTTGCAATTTAGTACACATATTTATAACTAGCCCATGCTTCGATGTGCTAAAAATGGCCATTGTGGGATAACAGTAACAAGCACAATTTATAAAAAAAACATAAGTAGGCGTAAAACTCGACTTAGGACACTACACTATTAGAGAGCATAATCAAGTAATTGCCGCGCCCACATTTGGTATATATGTAGATATGGCAGTACATCATTAACCTCTATATCTCAATTTTAGATATTCTCAACATTTTGGCAAAGTAAGTACACTGTATCGATGGTAAGTAGTAAGTAGAAGTGTTAAACATAAAAGATAGAGAATTTATCTCACAAGTTGTAGCTTTGTTGCAGTCAAAGCTGTTTTAAATCCTTTCATAGAATATTTTAAATTATTTGTTTTAATCTAAAAACTCATTTCCAACATCCAACACGTCCAGCATTATATCCGAACTTTGTATGAATTATGAATCTATTAATATTTACATTGATTTTTGTGGGGGCCGTCTTTTCATTGTGATTAATACCTCAAAATTTATAAAAATAATTGTCAAAATAAATCACAGTACAGATGTACAGATGAAGGGGGGAAAGTCAAACAACTAAGCAGACGGCCGACACACACTTAAATCTCAAGTCATTTTGGCAAAATAAACTTATTACATATTATTGTGTTATTTGTTGCGTATTGATGATGATTTCTAAAAATTAGGGTGTGAATTTATTACCGTAATAATGCTTTCTTCTTCTTCTTTTTTTTTCTTTACTGTTGCTATTGTAAAAACTCAAAACGATGAGTTTTCATTTTTTGCACTTTAGTTAATGATCCTTGATGAAGTAACTTGTTCAACTGTTGAGCACAATGTTTAAATGGACTTGTGAAATAAATATTGGTCACGTGTTTCCAAATAACCCAAAAACAAGTGGAAAAGCCCAACGAGAGAAATATTACATGTACACCGAAGGATAACATTAAACTTAACATTAAAGTCAAAAACAAAAAGTTTTATATGAAACGAAAAAAAGTTAATAAAAAACTTTTTTAATATACATTATATATATGTTAATAATCATTTTCATTAGTCATTCCAAAAAAAAAATTTTTTAAATTTTGCTAAAATCCATTTTCGAGAATTATAAAACGTCAATTATAAAAGGTCCTTATATGGGAAAGGGTTCCAAAAATAGTTTAACTTGATTCATTTTTAATGGAGTTATTCTTTGGACTAATGTATCCCCTTACACGAAATTTCATCGAAATACCTCAAAAGATGCGTTCTGTAGCTTGCGCACAAATTTACATGGATAGACGGATGGACACGGTTAGACCTATTCAGATTTTAATTCTGAATGGATCAGTATAAGTGAATAATGGGTGTGGCATTTGCTGTTTAGCAGTTACAAACATCCTCACAAACTTAATATACGACAAGTGGTGCAGGACAGTCAAAACTAAATTAGGCACAACGATGAATGAAGTAATTATAAATATGTGAACCAAATTTCAGTTTTATGGCTCAATTTTTTCAGACGATATGTGGATATTTAATGATCGTGCTGCAGACCAATTTTCTCCAATTTAAATAGCGATGTAAATTTCTGCTCAATATCTCAAAATTTATGATCGTGACAATGCCAAGAATAGACAGACGGACGGACCAAATGACTAAATCAACTCAGTTTTTTGATTTTGTTCAAGAATATATATACTCTGTAGAAACTCTGATGTCTCTCTTCTCTATGTTGCAAATGAACTAACAAACTTAGTACAGCGCCCACCTAATGGAGAAGAGTAAAAAATTAGTTTTAAATAAAGTTTGAAGCATTTATAATATTGCATAACACACGCTCGTAAAAGTTAGCTACTGAAGAAGCCAATAATCTATTTGCTCTATGAATTAAGTTTACATTCTTCGAAAACTCGCTCACATTTACATACATATGGTAAAATAAATATATAATATATGCATATATGGACACACCAGAGAACCGGCCCATACATACAGCATACAGCAGATGCGCCGTTAGCAATGTTAGTTAATAAAAGAAACAAAACACAAATAAGGGAACTGTAGTGAAATCTTTTCTCATTTCATGTCGTTCTACACAATTCGAGTATTCAAGTATTCGAGCAGCTACTACGCTATGTGCCCTGTTTAAAGGCACATGGTAATGCCTGGTTATAGTTTGCAACATCCGCCAGTTTATGGCGTAACCAATTCAAACATAACATGATGACGACGACGATGCCTATCCACAGAACTGGTACACAGTCAATTGTTAACGGAATGCTACATCTGAGTTGTCCAGATGCAGTGCAACCATAACTGTGCGTACATTTGTGTGTATGTACGTTGTTGTAACAAGAACTGATCATTATTATGTGAATAATTTTATGGAAATGTACACAAATGTAGTGTCCATAGGCAAACGAACACACACACTCACACTTAGACGCAAAACTAATTATGTCAGTAAATATAATTAAAATAATATTGTGAATAAATCGTTTTCTTATAATACTTTGATAGTTGGACAGTGCTGTGGTATGGTTGTGCTCACATCGCTCATGAGCTGTTATGATAGGGTCCTGCAAGCTTAATTGAATATTTCCACAATACTAACTCAATGATACGCTTAAATTGATTTCCTGTGTGTCTTGTAATGTTTATTGGTTCTAGGCTATTCGCCTGTATGTGTGCGTGTGCAATTTGTGGCGCAAGCTATTAGCATTCCTTCTAATGCAAATAATGAAATTGATGATTGGTTTGTTGTTCAGTTTTCTGTTTTTCTATATCAATGTATAGCTTGAGAGTTATTAAATATTAAAACAAGTAAAACGGGGCTATATTGGGCATGTGCCAAACCTAGTATACCCATCATCATTAGCCTCTTCCAAATAGTTGGGAAACAATATCTCAATTTCTTAATAATATACGGGCATAAAGACTGACAAATTGGCTAAATGAACTTTTCTATTGATGTTGATAATAAAATACACATATTTTAAAATAATTTCCACACCCCTAAAAAGGAACCTTCATATGACAATGAGCCTTGAAAAACAGTCCCCTAAAACTTCATAAAAAATGTTTATCCCCTACACCACATGCGGCAAAGGGTACATTATGTTTGTGGGAATGTTTTTAACTCTTAAATGACAAGTGCTTAGAATCAAAATCAGACATCTATTTGTACGTCTGTCTGTCCATGTAAATTTTTACTTAAGCTACAGGTCATATTGTTTAAATTATATCAATGAAATTTGGCACAAGGACATATATTAGCCCAGAGAAAAATCCTATAGAAAATGTACTGAAAATGTACAACCCCGCCTATATAAAATCCTATGACAATGGAACTCTTTATATGGCAAGAAATTACAATTTTTAATATTTTTTCAACAAAATGTGATGAAAAATAGTTAATTAGTTAAATAATTGGCTGTAACAAATTTGGACCCGATGGGACCATTTTTAGAACACCTTTGCATGTAATGATATTTCTGGTTTACTAATTAATTGCAGCATAATTTAAGAAGCCAAGTGGTGTAGGGTTAAAATGGTCTATAAGATTTTCACTTGTTATACCCTCCACCTCAATGATGAGGATATACTAAGTTTGTACTTCCGTTTGCAACACCCAGAAGGACGCGTCAGAGACCCTACAAAGTATATATATTCATGATCAGCGTCAAAAACTGAGTCGATTTAGACATGTATGTCTGTGTTCGTGTGTCCGTGTGTACATTTGTTCTTGGCACTCTCACGGGCGTAAATTTTGAGATATTGAGCTGTACAGATATATTTAGTTTTTGCACGCAGGTCGCTATTTAAAATAGGAAAAATCAGTTGAGAACCATGCCCACAATCAACAAAAATCTATGCATCTGCCACAAAAATTAAGCTATAAGCTTAAAATCTAGTATTTATAGATATAAATAATAACTTTATCGATATGCCAAAAATGGGCGTAGTCACATAACAGACACGCTCATAATCTGCTACAAGAGTTCACCTGTGAACTAGAAATTTATTGATCTTATTAAAGGTTATTCCATTCATCGATATGCCAAAAATGGGCATTGTCGGATAAAAGACACGCCCACAATTTATCAAAAACCATATTCATCATAAAAGTAGACTACTAAGTTGATATATAAGACATATACTATTAGAGGGCGCATAGCATATACATATTTGCCATGCCCATTGTTATGGATGTTGAGGGTATTTAAGATTTGGCCCAAGCCAATTTTATTTTTCTTACTTGTTTTTGTATAAGTAAGAAATGTGATGTAATTAATAGCGGACTGTTTCTTCTATGTTATGCCTGAAATGAGACATTCCCACCGGTTCAAATCACTAGATCAGCTAACGAGGCCAGAATATGTTCTCATTAAAAGACACGATAACAAATACTCATGCACTTTACTTCTTATACGTTAACTACTTGTTTTCATGGAAATTAATACGCGAATCTATTTAGTCATCAATGATTATATCGAAAAAATACTTATATTTTTTTTTTGTTTTTAGTTTTTTTTACTAGCTTTTACTTACAACATTATACTCTAAATATAAACAGTGCACAGTGGAATGTTTTCACACACACAAATTCCGACCATTAACTAGACTGTATACACATATTTATGCTGCCATACACACACACACACACAGAGCCATATGTACAATTAAGTCGTAATATGACCAGAGCACCCTGTGTGTACACTACTCTCCTTTAAGCACAAAAACGCTAAAAACACAGTGATAATCTGTTGTATGGGCGAATGGCGAATATATGTGTGGTGGTGATGCTAAAAAGCGAAAGACTACACTTCATCACTTGCCACATCGCATTGCATGGAAGCACGTACCTCATTATAATGATTGGTCTGTAGATTTCACACGTCTTCGACTTTATATGTACAGCATTTAGGGCGAAGCAAGCAAGCAAGCAACGCACATACACACACGCATAAACTATAGAGAAAAACCCATTAAATACCCTTAAAGTAAAGTTTTAACCGAGTTCATGATTAACGCTTATTTCAAGAAAACAAGAAAGATCTACAAACACCTTCATCTCCTTAACGATGTATGACCAACCGCCTGTATAACCGTCGTCTGCCCAACCGATCTTTCATTGAAAGTAAACTGCATTTGGTAGAAAACAATAACAACACGAACATGATTATTGTGTATGAATGTGTATAAGTAAGTTTGCGTGTGTGTGAGTGTGTCAGCTTCTCTTCTCCTTTTCATGTTAAATGGTTAAGCTTTGATGCTAAAAACACAGAAAATGTCTAGAAATCATACCAACAGACAGGCTGGCCAACAGACGGACGGACACACGGACAGACAGACACATGAAATCACTCAAGTTATTTTGATTTTATAGCTCTCTTACCATATATTCATTTAATATGTGTACAGGCGAGTGTATGTGTACAAAAGAAATACCGCTTCTTAATAAACTCATGCCCAATCCTCCACATCGATTATAATCGTTCAAAGTAGTTAAAGTGGGAACTCCATATAAATACACCCTACAAGGCCAATTCTTAAGTATTTCAGAGACGATATACTTCAAAACTTCTTCAGCCGTAAATATCTCCAATTTGAAGAGAGACGAAGGACTTTGGGCTAAGGATGCCATTCAAAAAGTAAGTATTCCCTTGACTATGAAACGCCCTTCTCTTCTCTTTAATGTCGGAGGACGTTGACTTGGACTTTCGGTTATAAATTTATTAACAAAGCCTTCCTTTGACTATAAAACCCTCACCATACCTTTGCTTCTCTTTAGTGTTGGAACAGGGTTTCAGGGGTTTTCTAAAGAAAGATGTTCACCTTAGATAAAGAACGGACATTAAATGGATCATAAGGTATAAAAGCCAATGCTTCTCTTTAGCGTCCCTTCATGTTCTTTAACTAAAAGTAACGAGGCTTTTTTTAAGGATTTCCTTTCTTTAATAAAGTCCTCCGCACTGAGTTCCGACTTAAATTAGAATATGAGATGATGTTGTCCATCCCATCAGAACTCTAAGGCACAGTAAACACCCCAAAATAGAAGTTATACTCCCAAGTTCAAGGCCTTCAACCAGAGATATAGTTTTCAAAAATCCCACTTTAGTATTACTTATCATTAGTGTATGCTATATCTGTGAGTCCGTCCCTATTTTACGGATATCTATAGTAATAAAAGACAGAAAATTGAAAATTCAGACTTAAACTACTTAGAAAACTTTAAAACATTGTTGATGGTGGATATTCCCCAGTAAGTTTCCATTAAATTTTCTTAATTATTTTCATTTATAGCCTTACCTCTTTAGAACGCCCACTTTTATATGACCATAGCATAGACCAACCTTTAAAGTAGCACAACAATAATAACCTACTTTGTTATAAAGTTATAAAAAGAAGAATAATGCTTGTGTCATGATATCGTATCCATGTGAAACTATTACTAAAATATACTCCATAGAATTTGAAACAAAAAAAAAAGAAGAAAACAATAGCTATTAGTTAGTTAAATTTCTCCAACTTTAACACTTAACTATTTATACTATCAGGGACTGCATACAAATAACGATTAAGGCAAAAAAAAAACTTAAATAAAAACGAAGTTTATAATACAAAGGTTTTCCCATTCCCATCTAAATATCTTTGTAAAATTCTTGATTTTAAAGTCTACAAAGTGAATCAGATAAATGATTAAGATCGACAAGCATTTATCTACTTTTTACATTTACCTACTCCTATTGAGTACCGACGTTTTTTTTTAAAAAAAGATTATTTTAATCGATTAAAAATCACACCGGCCTTCCACTTATTTTCCTGACTCTTCTTATTCATGCGATTATAATTTATATTCCAAACAAAAAAGAAATACCTTTACTTATGAATTTTTTGTAGTCGTTATTTTCGGTCCCTGAATAAAACATATGTTAGACAAAAAGCCAGCATACAAGCTATGATGAAGGTGAAAATTCATTGGATTGTTATGTATGCAATAATATTCGGTATCATCATCATCGTCATCGTCATCATCATCATCATCATCTGTGAAGTGAAGTTGTAAAGTCTTATAACTGCCAAGCATGGCACACAGCTACACACCAATTGATATATGTAGTAATGTACACGTATATAAAATTTTGTATGAACTAAGAAGAAGGTCGTACAGCATCGCCACTCTGTCTCGCAAGTCAAAAGCGGCTTTTTTCATTTCAAATTTTTTTTTATTAATTTTTTTATTTTTATTTAGTCGTTCGTTTTGGTTTTTGTTTTTGTTTTAAAATTGGTAGTCATTGCTGCAGTTCGCAGAACAAAAGCGAACCCATCAATATGGCTTCCATCACTTGAAGTTTTTTTTTTTTGATATTATACTATAAAGCTTTGTCTTTGCCACAAACAAGCTTACATACTGTGTGGGTATTAAAAAATATTTATAATGCTTACTTTTGGGTGTTGGATGCATGCTTACTGTGGCTGATGTTGAAGCTTAAATTGCAAAATGCACGCCCCGCCTTTAAATGCGTACAAATGTTCATCAACGCAACAAGCAATCTCTCTCTCTTTCTCTCTATGTTCTTCTCTGGCTCTGTCTCTGGTGTGTACTCTAGTTATACGTCGACCATAAGGTAAATGTTGTACCAACTATTGGTAGGTATGGTAAGGTATAGTGTATGGTGTGTGTTGGTGTTTGGTGATGAGGTTGCCGTCATGCTCACATGCCTATTTATCACACGAAACATTTATAACAAACATATTTTTCGGTACATTTTAGTGAATTGGTTGTTGTGCTTGCTGCTGCTGCTGCTGCTTCTACTACTTGTTGTTGTTGTTATTATTATTATTATTATTATTGTTGTATTATCCCCGTTCTTTATTTAAACCCAATTTGCAGTTTTATGCTACAGCCGTTTTGTTGATTAGTAACAAAACAGGGTAAAATTTATTATTAATCATGCCATCGTTTACTTAAAGGCACCGAACGGCATCATGCATTTTATCGGTATTAGCCAGCCAGCCAGTCTTCTTCCTTTTCACACACACACACACATGCATACTAAAATATACACTTCACGTGTGACACATTCATTTGATATATTACTGAGGACAAAATATTGTAGAAAATAAGAAAATAAACAAATCAACTCATCACCCTGTTACAAACAAACATTTACAAACAAATTCATCAACATAGACAGCAGATATATTGTTAACAAATTTTCAGATGTATTCCAACAAATATTGTAGAATAAGAAAAAAATTTGGGGCAATAATAAACCAGTCCAGGTTCTACCCTTCCAGTCGCCAAGTATTAATTTTTCACAATTTCTAACATTTCATTTCATTACAGCTTCCAAATATAGTCAAAATGAAAATAAACTTCATAACAATAATAACGATTATCACTTAATTAAGGTTGAATTTTGAAAGCAGAAAAAGTCTTTAATAACAAGTGAAAATGTTATAGTCGGTCGGTACTATACACTACATGTGGTAAGAGGATATATTCAGTTTGTGAAGAACTTGATAACTCCTAAATGGCACAGATACCCACCCACCCTCCTTAAGTTAAAACAAAGTAAAAATCTGAATCGATATAATCATGTCCGTCTGTCTCTCCGTGTAAGTTTTTGCCTAAGCTACAGGTCACTTTTTTGAGAAATTTTGATGAAATTTATACCAATCGAATCAAAATCGAAATCAGAGTCGATTTATTATATTATGTTGGTCTATCCGTCTCTCTGTCTATGTAAATTTGAACCTTAGCTACTGGTTGGATTGTTTGTTGTTTGAAATTTGGTACAAGGACTTGCATTGATGCAAAGAGGAAGTGGGTGTGGCATTTTATAGTGCATGTATTACGTATCAGTTTAAAAGTGGAATTTTACCCGAAATAGAAGTTTTTGTAAATTGTGGGCGTGTCTGTTATCTGAAAACGTCCATTGCACATTCATGCATGAGGTAATTACAAATATGTTTATTAATTTTCAACTTCATAGCTTAATTTTTGTAGTAGATAAATAAATTTTTGTCGATTATGGGCATGGCTCTTGACCTCTGTTGTCCAGTTTTAATAGAAGTCTGCATGCAGAAACTAGAATTATCTCTAAAAAATTTCAATATCTAAAAATTTAGGACCGTGAGAGTGTCAACGACAAACATTTAAACGGACATACGGACATACAATAACTAAATTGAAAATTCTACCATCAAATCTCACTTTAAATTATTATATTTTAGCAAACATTTCAGCTCTTGTTAAATGAATTCAAATTCTAGCTTTTATTTATAAAAACCTTATAAAATCTGCATCCAAAAATATTCATAGAAAAACAACACGAAAGAATTAAAAATAAAAAAAAAATATAAAAAAGATTAGGAAAAAATTCTACATGCCCATTATAAAGATAATAATTGAATGTCGACACCTCTCACTCACTTACTCACACTCCCTCTCCCGACAGTTTGAAACGTTTTTTTTTTTTGTTTTTTAATTTTTTTCTTTCTTTTTGCCGTTTTTCTTTTTTTTGGCAATGTATGCAAATACTGCAAATATCACAAAAACAAAACAAGCTGCACATCGTTAAGCATAGCCCATCAGCGTTAAGTAGTGCTTGCATGCGCTCCTCATTCAGAGGATGCCGATGATGATACAGATGACGTTCATTGTAAGCGGAATGTGGTTTTTTGTTCTTGGCCGTAACTTTTTTATTGCGCACTGTTTTACTTTTTATTTAATTTTTTTCATTTTTTTGTACGAAAAGTCCGAAACAACAACAACAACAACAACCACAACAACAACAACAACAAACATTACCGAACACATCCGCAGGGTACATAACACAACTCATCTCCTCAAATTAGTGTTCTGCCTTTCAATAAATTGGCGGCTTGTTGCTTTCAAAATAACAAATTTCGAACAATAATAATAACAACAACAACATCTAACCACCTCCGAACAAACTGATTTAAGAATAAAACACGTAAAGAAACTAATGGTGGCTTAGACCAAATTTCAAATACCCTACATTAGAAGGTGGGCGTGGCAGGTATGTTACTCGACTTTCTAATAGTATATGTATTAGGTATTAGCTTACAAGACGAGTTTTATGCTTAGTACGTTTTTTTGTAAATTGTGGGCGCGTCTATTATTCAACCATGCCCATTTTTAGCACATCAATGGATGCACTAGTTATATATATGTGTACTAAATTCCAACATCATAGCTATATTTTTGTGGCCGATATATAGATTTTTGTCGATTATGGGCGTGGCTCTTAATCAATTTTGTTTAAAATAAATACCGATCTACATATAGAATCTAAAAGTGTTGATAGAATTTCACCTTAATACCTCAATGTTTTCAACCGCTGGATTAACAATAACAGACGGACACAAGGACAAACATGTTGTGAACGACACAGTTTTTGTTAATGTTCAAGAATAGGATTGTAGGATTGCCAATGCTTTCTTCTGCATGTTGCAAAGGGAATAGCCAACTTAGAGTAACTTAGTGTCTTTTATGTAGGGTATAACAATACAAAAATAACAATAACAACAAAATTAAAATAAGACCTTTTAATATGTATGTGTAAAGATTCATTTCAACCGCATAAAATACTAGGAAATGATTCGCCAACACCATCAACCATCAACCAGCACCAGCACCGCCACCATGAGCAGCACCTCCACAGCTCGTTAAGTGCGAAAGTAAAGTGAGATGGGGAGTGAGGTAGAGAACACAGCAAAACATGTACCTACTATATAGTACCTGGGCAAAAGATTCATTTTGTATAGAGGAGGAGGAGGAGGAGTGGAAGAAGACGAAGAGAACGGTTAAGTATGCATTTAGAATTGTGGCATAAAACATGTTATTATTTCACACCATTTCGCATCACGGATGCCAACAAATAATCACACAAACATGTGCTCCATCTCCTCCTCCTCCGTCAATACCACCACCACCACCACCTCCTTAACAGACACCTTCCAACCATAACCAAGCAAACATGCACACAGAATACACATTTGTTGCCCCATACGTAAACAGCATACAAATCATCATCGCATCTCTTCAAGACTTGCGAATTTGTTTTAGTTCTTAAAGTATGGATCATAATTTGATGTTATATGAGCATATTATATGTTTATGTATGAAATTATGTATTATGTAAGTAATGTTGTGTAGCAGTGCTTGATGTCTAGATAGGTGATGGTAGGTGGAGGGGCTTGTGTTGTGGGGCTAGCTAGTTGGCCGACTTGCTTGCTTGCCTGCTTGCCTGCCTGCTTGTTTGTTTGCATGGGAGAAATGTGATTTGAATTATTGGATCAGTTTATAACCACTTTAATTTATTTAACGCGAATCGCCCGGTTCGAATACTCGTTTATGCGGTATGAAAATCACATCAAATAATAAAGAAAACGAAACGAAAAAAAAAAATTTCAAAAAAAAAACTGAAACTGGTATCTACATACACACATATACTTACATGTTGTTGTCCATGTTAGCAATCAACACACATGTTAAATTAGATGTTGTATGCCGCCCGTATGATGATGATAATAAAGGAGATTTGAAGTAAGGATAGCCCTTCAAATGACACCATTGAAATGTTTATTATAACTCGTCTAACATTTCGGTTAAAAAAATTAAAGAAAACTTCGTACTTTGATAGACTTTGGTGGTTAAACTGTCTAAACTCTCCTAAAAGATGCGTTTTTTAACTTGATCACCTGCTTCTCACACTTATTTCTCAATGCTTTCAACGTAATATATAACAATTGGAAGTATTATAGTCGGTCAATCCTGACTATTTAATCCCCTACACCATTTAGCTCCTTAGATTATAATACAAGTATATTAGTTGTTTCAGTAAACGGTAGACATTGTCAGATTAGTCACTTCGTAAAGCATCATCGTGTGGAAAACGGTTCTGAAAATTATTCAATCCGGTTTGAATTTGGCAGTCAATTATTAAACTAATTAATTACTTTTTACCAAATTTTGCAATGAGATATTTAGGATTGCAAATTTTCATCATATAAAGACTTCCTCTTATAGTAGGTGGTTATATGGGGAGGAATTCTAAAAATGGTGCGCTTTGGTTCATTTTTTATAAGGTTCTTCTCTGGGCTAAAATTTGATCGAATTATTTCAAAAAATACGTATAGCTTGGCCACAAATTTACGTGGTCGAACAGACGGACATGGATAAATCGTTGCAGGTTTTAATTCTGAATGCCGATTTTCATTGAATTAATAAAAAGGAGGGTTTTTTAATTGGCAAAATAATAATGACAAAACGTTTTCTACACCTAGAAAGAATGATCAGAGATCCTATAAGTATGTATCATATATGTACAACAGATTTTTCAATAAGGACACAATATTGTATTTTAATAGGAACGCACGCTTAAATATTTTTAGGATTTGTCAACATTAAAACGTCAGTTAAAACTCACACAAACTACATTGTGGACATTTTTTTTATAAAAATTCTACCTAACATTCTTACAAGATCAAATTAACTCAAGAAATGAACGCCTCTTGATCATTTATAGCCCCGAAGCTTATGTTTTGTTGTGTTATGTCCTTATTGAAAAACTAAGACTTGGCCTAAAACAAAAATATAGCTTTTTTACTCTTCTTATTATATTTCTAATTGTAAAACAATTTACACCGTAACGCTATAATTATTTAATATTAATAATTATTCAGAAAGCTATTAAAGTAAAACAATTACAGCGTTTGCATAAATTTATTAAAATAAACAAAAATTATTAAAAGTGTTACAACATCTCACGTACAAGCTGCAACTATAATTTTTAATAAGTTAATCTAAGGTGTATGCATGTGTGTATATTATGTTATTATCCAAGTACTATAAGTAAGAAATACAAATAGAGGAAACGTCTAAACAGCGTTATTGTGTAAAGCTGCCAGATTTTTTGTTTAAATAATTGAAAAAATATTTCATTATTTCTTTTTTTGTGCAAGCGACGTAAATAAATTGTACAAATATTAAGTACACACATGCATGATTGGACAAACTATAAATTATTATATCTTCCACACAAAAATGAGGGAATATATTAAGTTTGTCATCCCATTTGTAACACCTAGAAGGAGGCACCAGAGACTCTACAAAGTTTATATTTTCTTCATCTGCGTCAAAATCTGAATCGATGTAGACACGTCCGACCGCCCACAATCGTTAAAATATATTAATCGGACGCAAAAATTAAGCTACGTAGTTGAAATTTATTATAAATATATTTATAAATTTTCCCCATTCATGTATGTGGTAAAAATGGGCGGAGTCAAATGATTGACACGCCCACAATTTAGAAAAAACCAAATTCAGTGTAAAACTTGTCTTGCAAATTATGTAATTGAAATGTGCTATACATTTTTATATCTTCCACATAGGACGGACAGATTAGATTGGAATTAGAATTGGGAAAAAAAAGTTTGAGCAATAAAGTTGAAATTTAGTATACGTACTTATAATTTATCCCTCTATTGATGTACCAAAAATGGGCGCGGTCGGATACGCCCATAATTTACAGTTCAGTGCAAAACTCGCTTTAGAAGTTGAGACGTAATACATACACTATTAGAGAGTGTAATCATATACCTGCCACGCCCATTTTTGTAAATAGATGCGGAGGGTATTTAGGATTTGCTATAAGCTAAATTTAGTTTTTTTTATTTGTTTTTCTATCAAATATTTGGCAATGCTAAAAAAATGTGTTAATACCGAAGAGATGGAGTTTGGTTGGTATCCACTAGAGTATTAAATCTCTCAAGGAATACGCGAATTAGAGTTAGAATGAAGAAATATAATGTGTGCATATCATATATAAATACGTATTTATGTAAACCTATAAATTTTAGATCGACTATCGGTTTACCTTTCATTTCATTTGTTTTTTATTTTTTTGGTATTTTTTTTTATTATTATTTTTTGTTATTTTTGTTAATACTGCCAAAGACTATTAACTGAAAAATACACAAAATAAAAACCTGTTAAACTACTGGCTATTTTGTGTGAACAAAACAATAATAACAACAACAAATAAAACAAAAACAAAAAACAAAAATCTTAAAAAAAACGTGTGAGCAAAGATCAAAACACCTCTACATTCAGCATAGATCAAAGGAGCGGTATACCGCCTTCACAATACATAACGCACAGCAGGTCCCAACACACAGATATTTAACAACAACATCAAAAAAAATAAATAAATAAAATCCACAAAAACCATATGAGAGAGTTATATCCGTATGGTATGTACAGCAACTGGAAGAAAGGCAAGATATCCTCACACGTTGCGTTAATTGTTTATTCTATGGTTTTTTAATCAAATAAAAGGTAACAAATGAAATCTTTTTTAATGAAGTGACTCAAAGGACCATCTTGCTTATATTATGGTAAAACGTTACGGATTCTATTCTATTTTCCTTATAAACATTAATCTCATCTCAACGCAAACACCCTAACAAACACACACACACATCTAGTGCGTTTATAACAATACGGATCCACATGTGATCGAATTGAAAGAATTTATATTAAAAATCGTTAAGACTCATGTTGTATTTGGTTTTAAAGTTTGTTAACAACAACAAACCGCAACTAATTATTATATGAAACAAAATTTATATAAGATGGGGAGAGTATAGTAAGTTCGTCATTCCATTTGCAACACCCCGAAGTAGGCGTCAAAGACCCTACAAAGTACATATATTTTTGATCAGCATCAAAAACTGAGTCAATCTAGACATGTCCGCGTGTACGTCTTGTTAGACCTGTCGCGGTCATAATGTTTAAGATATTGAGCTGAAAGACACTTTGAATTTTTGCACACAGATCACTATTTAAATTGGGCAAAATCGGACAAGAGCCACACCCACAATCGACATATATCTGTTTATCTAATGTAAAAGTTTAACTATGAAGCTGAAATTTGGTACATATATGTATAATTATCTCAACCACCAATGTACCAGAAATGGGCGTGATAGGTTAACAAACACTCCTACAATTAAAAAATAAGAACTATACTCCGCATAAGACTCAACTTTTACGTTAATGGGTAATACGTACAATATTAGAGGGCATAGTAATAAACCTGCCACGTCCACCGTTATCATATAGTTATGGATGGTACCTAAGAGTTGGCTTAAGCCAAATTTTCTATTCGTACTTGTTTTGATTAGTTTACAAATTACACTCGATCGAATGATATATATTTTTCCATCTGTACGTCCAAATTCCTTGTATTGAAACATTCATGAAGCTCCTTTTGGTCTAACATTTATAACTTACACGGTTACATTTCTATTTAAAATGAACAAAATTTGGTAATCGGTAATCGTTTACTTGCCCAACTTATGTGGAGGCTGGAAGAGGCATTCTCTTTACTGCCTTTTTGTGAGTTAATCATTTTTATGGCCAGAGCAATATTTTCTATAAAAAGAAAATTTGTTTAAGAAATATAATGTTTGCGCCGATTTTGATGATTTTTACCAACACTGCACTTAAATTGTTCGCATTCCTAGTTTTGCAATAATAACAAAGAAACAAGCAACCACCACCACTGCCCGAAAAGATATTCGAAGAAAACTTTTTTTGACATTTAACGTTTTATGACACCTACTATCTCTCTCCCTCTCCCTGTCTCCCTTACTCGCCATAAAATAAGCGACCTTATTTATATGAAAGATTTCAACATTTCTTATGAATTTTGAACATTTCATAATACGGGCCAGGGGTGCCTTCAGCTGCTGCGTACATTGTTTAAATGGAAAATATTTATATATGATGACGCTCTCCATTAGTATTTTAAGCTATTGTTTATATTGGTTTTCCTCTTTTTCTTTTTATTTGCAGGTACCTAAATAAAAATTCGCTAAAAATTGTAAAGAGCGCGAGGAGACCTTTTCCGCAAAATATTTCATACGTGTATGTTCAAGCTAGATAAGATGTACGTCATGCATTAAACAAATATGCACACATTGGACAGCATTTTTATACTTTTATGGTACCTGTCCGTCTTTTGCTTTTACCACTCACTATATTCCATAATTGTCTTTGTCCTTGTTTTTTATATTAATTTATGAAGCGTGACATTTATTTGTGTGTCGCATCAGTGCAAATATCTACAGATAATATTTGTTAACATGGAAAATTGCTTACTTTGTCTCCGGTTGAAAAATACTTAGGTAATACGTTGCATATGGAGTTGATTTATTTGTTTGTCGGTCTGTCCTTGCAAATCATTCCAAAAATACCTGAGCTAGGTTTTTTCTTCAAATGTTAATAATTTTCACTTCACAAGTTAAATTTAAATAATCTAAATATATTTCCGATGACTGAACTTACACACATACCATTTATAGGAACTTTGTTTAAAAATTAATTTTTGATAGTGGCAGACATTAAAATGTTTTTGAAACAGAAATGAACTCTAATCCTTTCCAAATATGCTATTTTCTATATGGAAACTTTCCTCACAGCAAGTGTAATAATAAATTTGATTCACTTCAAACACCTCAACAACCAATCATTGTTAATGTTGAGTAGAATCATATTATTTATAGAACATGAAAATGTAAACAAATAGAAAGATATATCTTTCTAACTATCTATACATTTATCTATCTACCTATCTGTTTTTATCTATATATTTATCTACATATAATTTTATTTATCTATCAATCTATCCATGTATCTATCTACTTATCTATCCATTTATCTTTTTATTTATCTACGCATCTATCTATCCTTTTATCTATCTATATATCTATCAATATGTCTAATTATGTGTTTATTATCTATATTTTTAACGATATTATATTTTTATCTATCTATCCATCTTTCTACTTATTTAACTATCTGTTTTTTGTCTATAAATGTATCCATATATCTTTTTATGTATCTATCTATCTATATTTTTATTAACCTTTTACCTAAAGAAGTTTAATATAATTGTCCAATTGATCTAATTATGTAAGGAAAAGTAATTCCTAATAAAATTATTGATTAAATTATTACATAAAAAAATTAATATTAAGGGGGCAATTTTTTTGCAGTCATTATAATTAA
Organism: Crataerina pallida; assembly: GCA_949710015.1. Lineage (NCBI taxonomy): Eukaryota > Metazoa > Arthropoda > Insecta > Diptera > Hippoboscidae > Crataerina > Crataerina pallida. The sequence goes on from OX453290.1 coordinate 9,065,562, forward strand.
AGAATTAATTTACGATAATTTTTCTATTACATTTGGGAATCAAAAATGAAAAACTCCTCATTAATAAAGAGGATAAAATTGTTATCTCAAAATTCCCTTTTTTGCTAAATCGCTAAAATTTGTAACAAACAAAAATGCAATAATATTACAAATTAAAAGAAAACAAGTAAGAAAACTAAATTTGGCTTAGGCCAAATCTGAAATACCCTACATTACAATACATTCATAACAGTGGGCATGGCAAATATATATATATTATGCCCTCTAATCGTATGTCTTTTGTATCAGCTTCGTTTTTTTGTAAATTATGGACGTGTCTGTTATCCGACCATGCTCATTTTTGGCACATCAATGGATGGGATAATTATATATGTACGTTCCAAGATTCAAATTCTTAGGTCAACTTTTGTAGATATAAAGACTTCTATTGAATGTAAACGTGCACATCCCAAATTTCAAGTTTATAGCTCAATTTTTGTGGGAGATAAATATATTTTTGTTGATTGTGGGCGTGGCTCTTGACCGATTTTGCCCATTTTAAGTAGGGATCTGCGTGCAAAAACTAAAAATACCTGTACAACATTTCAGCTCCAAATTTACGTCCGTAAAAATGCCAACAACACATGGATACACGGACATACATGTCTAAATCGACTCAGTTTTTGACGCTGATCAAGAATATATATATTTCATAAGGTCTATGATAGCATAAATTGTTTACTGATAGTAAGACTAGAGAGAAAGCATAGTTGAAATTGATTGAGTTGAGAAAAAGAAAAACAAAAAAAACAACAACAAAATAAATAAGAAAAAGAACAAAAAATTAAAAAGAAATTTCTAATGAATTATTAAAATTATTGTTTTTGATATTATTTGATTAAAGCAATAATTTTAAACAAGAAATTTACATATACACGCATTTATTTATTTATTTATGAGCTTTACTCCACCCCTTTAATGAAATAAAAAAAAAAAAAAACAAAAACAAAACTCGCCATTAATACATTTTCAATTCTTTCCTTCTTACTCTATCTATCGTTATCCCACCATTTGATTGAATGACAATGAGTGGGAATGAATCAACCATAAATGTTTCGACTCATGTGTTGCTATAAAATGAGAGACAATAAATTGACAAGTTATTTAACAGGAAACAGAGAGATAGAGAGGCAGAGCATTTTATATAGAGAGTACTTTTTATTATGCGCGTACGACATGCTTGGACAAGAATATTTAACAAGACGTGCGAAGAAAACTACAATTCAGTATTGATTGTGTGATTCATTGTGATAGTAATTTTTTTTGATCTCACTACCAACAAACTGCTGCAACAGAAAAATACGGAAAAATAATTCAATATTTTTTTTTTTTGGTTAATAAAATATATACAAAAAAATTTAAAATAAAAACAACAAATTATGCCGCGTCCTCTAAAGAAAAGTTATGGTGATGAAAAACCCCCCTTATCCTATATCACCTTAACGGTAATGGCCATCTCGAATTCACCAGAAAAAATGCTGCCACTGAGTGACATCTATCGTTATATAATGGATAATTTTCCATATTATCGGAAGCATACACAAACTTGGCAAAATTCTTTGCGTCACAATCTGAGCTTTAATGATTGTTTTATTAAAGTACCGCGTAGTGCTACAAACAAAACGGGTAAAGGTTCATATTGGGCTTTACATCCGAATGCCTTTGATATGTTTGCGAATGGTAGTTTCTTGCGCCGTCGGAAACGCTTTCGTGTTGATAAAATGGATATGGAAATATTGCGTAAAGAAATGGAAGCATTAGCGACATTTCAAAATTTAATAACTACCCGTCAACAACATTTGGCCATACAGGCTAAAAGTCCTACAGCATTGGAATGGAATTTACTAAATGACAGTACACCAACTTCATACAGTTCAAGGACATCTTACACATCGCAGCAGTTACCTTTTCATAACCATAACACTGCCACCAGTGCTAGTAATGAAGTAGAAATATCAGCAACACAATTACTTACAAATGGCGATAATTTAAAGCGACCAAAGAGATCATTTACCATAGAAAGTCTTATAGCTCCGGAGCCGAGTTTAAAATCGCAATCCTGTAGAGCAGATAAACTACCACCAAACTATTCATTACCAGCCACTCCGACCGCTTCAACCATGTGGCAGCAAAACTTCATCAATATGAATGCTCTCGGTTGGCCAAATCTTCTAACGGGTGATTATGTTCTTCAACAAGATTTAGCTTTGGTAAGGCAACAGCAAGCGGCAGTAGCTGTTGCCATGACAGCAGCTCATCAGTCCGCCACAGCAGCCTTTTTATCGCATCATCAGCATCAGCATCAACAACAACAACATCAGCAGCATTTACACTTACAACAACAGCAACGGCATCAACATACAGTTAATCAACAAAATTTAATGTATTCCTTGCTAGGACCAATGTCAGTTTTTTAGCGGCAGATCGAGCGATCTTTTTGCGTGAGATTTATTTTGTGTGCTATACAATGAATTTATAATTATTTTATTCTGATGAAATTATATGAATTTATCTTTTTTTTTTTTTTTTGTTTCTTCTAAATTAATTTAAGCTTAATGTGAATTTTGTTAAAATATATTCGAGTAGAGTATTAGTGGAAATCGAATTTTAAACCCACCATCCTGGAAATTGCAGCTTTTATCTACGATGTAGAAAGTTTTAAAACCAGCAGAAAAGATTCTCATACCCTAATATTTAATTAATAATCTCTGAATTGACGTTACAATGAAAATTGTTAAAATCTTTCAGAATGAACGCTCACTGTTCAAAAAAATTGGAAAAGTTTATTTTACTGAAACGCTAAGAAAGATAGAAGTTTAAACATTGATTTGTATACTATTCGGATTTATTAGTCTTACCGTACAGGATATACAAAATTTGATTTTATTTATTTAATACCTATGAGAAGATGTTAGAGAGTGGAAAATGTGTTATGTTTACGTTTACTTTTTATACCAAAAGCAATTTGTTTTAATAAAACAACTTATATGCACTTGTTGCAACACACATATAAATAAATATACATAACGGCCTAAAAGCATAATGTTTATTTTAATTCAGGCAACAGCAACATTTTAAATATTTCGCTAGCAAGAAAATGTCAAAGTCTGGGATAGAGATACCTAGAGCAATAAACTACTCATAACTGTAATATCGCATAAAATTCAAAATTTAAGTTGCTACATAAATAGAAATTTAACGCACCTGGAAATTTTGTTATAAATCCCTAATAGGTAGAATATCAGCAACAACTCTGCTAACCACAAACACACTTCCATAACATCTTTATAATAAAATCCAAGCAGGCAAACTCTTTGTGTTCTAAGCATCAGTAATTTTTCTTACTTGCTTATATTTACATCATATTCTTTTTTCATCTTTGATGTTCACTTAAAGTACCTCAAGGTATTAAAAATACCAAGATTCAACTTCAATACATTTCCGTGGCACACTTTACATTAAAAGTACGTTGTATATATATATATATATATATATATAAACAGATATTAAATCTTTTTTAGTTCATTTATATTTATTATATGTGGTATTATTAGAATATTTCAATTTTTCTTTTGAAAAAAAACTGATACCGAACTTTTATAAAGGAAATTATTTTCGATCTTCTTCGTTTTGATGATAACATTCACACAGTAATGATAACATATTGTGAATGCCTCATTGCAACTGTGAGTATGACATATAAAACATGGCAACGCGTGAGCGGATATGCTATTTATTAGAAACTTCTGAAATATATATATATATCTCGTTTATACTCTGAAATGGCAAATTTAAAATATAAATATTATCAAAACAAGTATGGTTCTTCCCTTTCTTTCTAAACAAATATTTTTATTATTATTTTTATGAATTTTCTTTACAATATTACAACAATTCTAATTCCCACAAAGTGGTATTGTCATTGTTAAGGGAAGGTCATCGTGTACATCTGGCATTCTTATTAATGGCTACATTTTATAGTTTTATTCTTTAGAAAAGGTGTGAATAATATATCTAATTTTTACAATTTGTGGCATGTGAAAGTGTTTAATTTAATTGCATTTATATTAATACAATATTAATAATAATTTACTTAACAGAAGGCATTTCTGGACCATCCAGAAATACACTACAATTGTGATTATGAATCTTTGTACTTCATAAAATAAATGTCCCCTAAAGCCTTAATTATGTGTACCATTGATTGACTTTGTAATTAGGTGCCCCGAATACTAACCAGTCCAATATATATGAAAAAATTAAATGTAGTCAATAAAGGTGATATTAGCAAAGTTTTAAATATAAGCAAGAATTTTTGTAATTCATAATTCATGGTGTTAACGTACAAGTGTAAAAGGAAACAAAAATTAAATTAATCGTGATTATAAAAAAATTTTGAATAAAAAAAGAAAAAGAATACAAGAGCTGAATACATTCTTTGCAACAATGTTTAGCATAAGCGAATTATGTTGCATGTTTTGTTGTCCACCCTGTCCGGGGCCCATAGCTGCCAAGTTGGCATTCCAACCGCCCGAACCCACATATAAATTAACACCAGCCGACGACACTAACGTTAAATATAATCTACATTTATTTGATCGTGCTGAATGGCAATTTTCGGAACGGGACAAATCCAAGGTGGAGGCATTTTTCACACGCACCTCACGCGGCAATCTCATTACATGCATTTATGTGCGCTGCAGCAAGAATGCAAAGTACACATTGTTGTTTTCACACGGCAATGCTGTAGATCTCGGTCAGATGAGTAGTTTTTACATTTCGCTAGGCTCCCAACTGAATTGTAATATATTCGGTTATGATTATTCCGGTTATGGCATGAGTGGGGGTAAACCGTCTGAGAAAAATCTTTATGCGGACATTGAAGCTGCATGGCAAGCGCTGCGCACCAGGTAAATTTCGCATAAAAAAAAACAAATTTGGAAATCTTATTATATATCTAATTATATATTATTAAGGTTTAACATTAGTCCGGAATGTATAATACTTTATGGCCAAAGCATAGGTACAGTGCCCACCGTTGATTTGGCTACCAGATACGAAGTGGCTGCCGTTATACTGCACTCCCCCCTAATGTCTGGCTTGAGAGTGGTATTTCGCAATACGAAAAGGACTTGGTTCTTTGATGCTTTTCCAAGGTAACCGAATACAATTTTTATATTTTCAAAAGTATGAAATAACATCTCAATTATCGATTGTTATGTTAGTATTGATAAGGTATCGAAAATTAAATCGCCAGTTTTGGTAATTCATGGAACAGATGATGAAGTAATTGATTTTTCGCATGGCATTGGTATATACGAAAGGTGTCCAAAAGCGGTGGAGCCCTTATGGGTTGAGGTAATTTGCTGCCCATTTTTCGCAAATAGTTCTTGGATTAATTTTTTTCCTCTTTTTTTTTTTTTTTTGTCACATAACTTTAGGGGGCTGGTCATAATGATGTAGAATTACATTCACAGTATTTTGAGAGGCTAAAAAAATTTCTAACCATAGAATTAGTTAAATGACAATTAAAGAATTGTGCAGACGGTGCCAATAATAAAGTAACAGCACCGTCTGCCGCTAATAATGAATTGACCGCAACAACAACAAATACAACAACCAACCATCAGTCTGCTGCTGCTGCTGCTAAAGCTAATTCCGCCAATCATAATACAACACAAGCTACAGCAACAACATACTTAGTAAATACTCCCAGCACTGAACAACAGCCAACAGCAATAGCAAAATCTAACAAAGGAATTAATGACGGTAATTTTTTTATAAGATATATGAAAAATTGGGAAAATTAATTTTTAATTTTTTTTTTTTTTACCAACAATCAGCTGGCTCTTCATCAGCTAGTTCAATGTCAACAAAAATGTCTACCGAGAAATTTCTCTAGCAAAAACAGCAAGGCTGGCTCGCCAATACGGATAACAAAATAACTTCCAATTTAATCAACAGCAACAGCAGTAGCAACAACAAAACTGATATCGATAAAAAGGAAAGAAAACTATTGGATGGAGAGAGGCTTGAAGGGAAATCCGAATCATCTTATAATGCGGCAAAGACGTCATCGTTCATTTTCGATAGTGCGGACGATTATTGTAAATACGCGATGGCACCCACGTTGCCAGTCCAATCACCCCACTCACCCATACATATTAACATTGATGAGTTGAAGGCAAAGACAACGACAACAACAACAACGCCATCTTCAAAACGTCATCATCCACCACCACCGCCACCAACCAAACTCTCAGCTCGCTACATTAACAATAAAACGAAATTAGACAATCCAATGAAACAGAGCGTTCAGAACAAAAGCAAAACTGAAGCGCCAACACCACCGCCGCCCGCACCCCCTAAGACCTATAAGAAAACATCTGCGTCCACTTTATCAGCCACATCATCGAAATTGCTTTGTAATTGTGAGAAATCATTCAAGGATGAAGAACAGTCCAAGACACCGGCAACACCCAAGGAGAAACCCATAGAAATGTCATTTAATGCAAACAAGCAGCAGCAAAACACAACATCACGTAGAGCTCACTTAAATGCGAGTGCTGTTGCAAAACGCTTAATATTAACACGCAATGCTGCCACAAGCCCTAATCTGGATCTTAGAAAATTACCCAGTATGACAACCTTGAGTGCATCAGCTCATGCTGTAAAAAGTAATCTCGGTAAACGCGGTGATGCAGCTAATAAAGTTGCTCTGGAAAAGTCCAATTCGTTGGGTGAAAATAAACCAACAAAACAATTGCGTACGACACGATCATTATCGCCACGGCCACCAATACGTCATCAGCATGCCATAATTGTATCGGAAGTGGATGAGGAGGAGAAAAATGAGAAGAAAGAGAAAAATGCAGAAATAAAAGCAATCAATAAATCATCCTCCCCAGCGCCCCAATCGGGCTCCATTAATAATCCCGGGCAAATGGTATTGCGTCAAAGAAAAGTTCAGTACACGTGCAAGTCGGAGCAATCATCACCCAATGTTTTTGACGGTTCCAATTTGAAATTTGCCTACAATCAAACAACCAATCGCAGTACCGGCTGTTTGGTTTATATACCCTCGGATCCCTGGCTTAAAATGAATATGCCTTCATCCTCATCTTCCACCATCACCAATCCAAAACCACTTGCTTTCACCAAAACCAGAACTCTGCCGGATAATCAGAATTTAGATCCCTGGGTTAGACGCAGCGATGTCTCAGCGACTAGAATATCGAAACAAGAACAATTCCGTCAAACCAAATCGTTTACCGTTTCTAAGTGCGATGATAAGGTGAGACACAAGTCGCCCGTACGTACAACCAGAGAAAAATATACATCAATAACGGATATTATGTGTAAACCGTTACAATCGGCTCCTTCATCTCCTCACTTTCTTATGGCGCCAGACAATCCATTCTCGTCAGTGTATTCTCTAAATATGCCGGCACATTTCAATGAAACGCAACAACAGCAACAACAAAAACAACAGCAAACGGCTGATGTCCCCATACGCTCATCTAGTTTTTCACCAGGTAGAGCAAAAGACTACTACAACCCGTTCTTAGATGTTGACAACACCAACACATTACTAAAAAATGTACCAAATTCTCCGCCGCCACTTATATCGGTGGCCACTGAAACTACCAACCTCAGTAACAACAGTAATGGTCAAGGACGTAAATTTTCAAATGAACAGCAAACAAATCGTAACAATAACAGCTTGCTAAATGTATGCAATCCGAATTTGCTGCAAGCTAGACACAGTTTCTCATCGGTCGTTTCAAATAAATGGCGCGATGAAGAATTACAGCTTAATATACGACGTTTATCTGACCAAATGCGTCGTAAAGGTGATGGAGTACCGGCCAGCACCACCAACACCATGTGGACCGGTAATATTAAACATTTCTGTAGTGACCGCACAGTTAACAGCAGCAGCAGCAGTCAACAACAACCTTACGAAAGTCACTCTAAAGTACAGGACAATGACAAAGGGGTTGATAAATCGGAGAGTACACAAAATTCAAATAGAGCTGATTTTTCTGATTATCTGGATCAGTTTCGTTGTAGTGAAGCTAAAAAAGCTGCCAGATCTTTGAAAAACATTTGGAAGAATGGCAACTCATCTTCATATCAAAGAGTAATAACGGCAAATAAAATCTCTGAATCAGCTGATTCTCTCTTGGAAACGACTTGTTAAATGCCGTTATAATGTGAGGACAATTTTCGAAAGAATCGGCAGCATTCTTTCTCTTTTTTTACAAAAACAAAACAAACACTCAGTTGGCTGCTAAATGTTGAGCTATCCAATACAATACAGTTTACTTTATCGAGAATGCTCTGCGTGTGTGTGTGTTTTAAAATATAATTCTTTAAAACTTAAATCTTGCATTTAAATATAAAAATTTATATAGTTTAGGTTAAAAAAAAGAAAACAACAAAAAACAGTAAATGTTAAAATTCTTTCTTACCGTAATAAGTAGTTGCACAGGCGCATAAGTTAAATTCTAGTTTACTAATACCCATACACACCAATCTATACTTGCAATACATAAATGTTTAAATAAAAAATCACAGGCATACACCAATCTTGTAAGAGAAACGGGATAGAATTTATTATAAATAGAAAACTATATACACTTTAACACATATATATAACTGATTATGATAATTACAATATATGGCGTTAAAACAGCTTACACAACACATGCAATTACACTGATCATGTTATACGAATATGATAAAATTCAAATTATAATATAAATACATATACCTTTACACATATAAACAAGCGCAAAATTATATATTTAAAAATCAATCAATATCAAAATGCATGAAAGATTAAAAAAACTTTACTCTCTAATAATAAGTTGTATTAAAAGAAAATTATAAATAAAATTATTACGATTAATAACTTACAATATAAAACTATAACAAAATAGTTAAATTCTGAGGTAAACCATCTGAGGAATCTGTTGTAAAATCTTGAGCAGGCTGTTATGTTAGACGAAATCGATTGCGGTTGACGTTTAGCTAATAAAATTGATATATATATCCCATAAAAGAATGCCAAAAAAAGGGCGGGGTTAAGAGAATCATAAGCCCAAAATCCACAGAAACCCTTTTTGTAACCGAATCTGATGTTGAAGTTTACATGTTACATGCACTTAGAAGGCATAATTAGATATTTAATTTTATTTTTATTTTTTATTTAATTAGTTTCCATTTTATTTATGTTCTATTACTTGGTAACTGCCAAGGCAGTAAATATTACTGAGGTTATCGTGAGGTTCTCTGGCAACATCGTTTCTACCAAGATTACCACTCTCTTTAAAAGTAAACAATATTACATTGTGGTTAATTTTTTTTTTTAAATGGTATTAAAATTTGCAGCAAATTTAAATTTTCTCTTCACAGAATGTTCTACAATGGCAGAACGTATATATGTGGCACATCGTACCGGATTTCGGGCAATTGAAATTCCTTTTCCAAGTAGCAACGAAGCACAAGTGTTAAAAGCCCAATTAGAAACTGGCATACATGTAACTCTAATGAATATTGCCCTGGGTGCGTTAGTGTAGAAAGAAGAAAGACAATAAATAATAAATATGTTGTGTTATGCATATTAAAGGTGATGGCGATTACAAATTTGGTACAGCTAGCATACCGGGCGCTGAAGAAGATTTTAAACAACAATTATACAAATCAATAAGTATGGCCCAACAATTAAATTGTCCCAAGTAAGCCATAGAAATTTAGGAATTTCTGGACAAAAAAAAAAACGATTAAATATTTAGAATTCATATAATGTCGGGATTAGTTAAAGATCAAGCGACCAGTTTGCATTTGGAAACATATGAAAAGAATCTAAATTATGCCGTTACCAAGTTGCAGGAGGAAAATCTTACTGGTGTAATCGAACCGATTAACAATTATTCAGTGCCATCATATTTTATGAACAATTACAAAACAGGTAATTTTGCTTAAATTTCCTCAAGTATAAAATGGCGAAAAATACAGTAAATATTTATTGTAACATTTCATAAATACAAAGCAATCGCAATCTTAAAGGCATTGAACAACAAACATTTACAACTAATGGTGGATATGTTTCATTTGCAACAAATCTGCGGCAATGTCACGAACTCGTTTAAAGAAATGCGCGACTATATAGGACATATACAAATTGCTCAGGTGCCACATCGTCATGAACCGGATATTAAAGGTGAAATCGATTTTGAATATATCTTCTCACTAATTGAACAATCCGGTTATAATGACTGGATTGGTTGTGAATATAAACCAAAAACAAACACAATTAATGGTTTAAAGTGGTTGCAAAAATATGGTTATCAATTATGATCAATAATCGTATAGGTTATGTTTAAGAAAAAGAAAAAGTAATAAAACGTTCATTTAATTAAAATTCAAATTGTAACAATTTTATACGAATTACAAACTTTTATTCATTTAATCAGTGCTTTTATCCAAAGAGAATTTAAATTGTATTAAAACTAGCAAATAAACGGCAATAGTTGAAATTGACTGAAAAAAAAAACAAAGCAAACATAACTCATTATTACGATATAGAGAGAAAAAGCACTAGGTTTACTGTGTAAAATTTACCGTACCGATGTAATTAATTCCCGATTCACTGTTAAATAACCTTTTAAACTGACAACAGCTGGATTCAATTCAATGGCTACAATAAAAAAATCAATTTCATTTTTCGCCTCCCAGTCAGCTTTAAGTAAATTTACAGACAATAAAGTTTTTTGTACACCCTTGGCCACACTCAAAGTAGCACTATGCGAACAATCACATATTATAAGCAAAAGGCTAGTGCAGTAAATGAAATCGACAATTAAACCGGCCTCTTTATATGATATGATGCTGCCTTCTTTGTTATCAACAATCTCCGCAAATGCACCATATACAGCAATAACAATATTAACAAATCTATTAAAAAGAAATATGAAGACATGTGTAACGTTTATTAGTTGATTAGATTTTAGCAAAACATACATAAAAATAAACAAAGTGGCATAAGTTCTGGCATAAGCATTACCAAGGGATTGCAACAATTCGCTGAGATTTAACCATAAGAAACGATAACTGGATATAACAGAAGCTTTACAATCCTTCATAACTTCCTAAAAGAAAATGGAAGAGTAACAAAAAAGTAAATTTGGCTTAGGCCAAATCTTAAATGCGAATATTAGACGTGACAGGTACATTATTAAGCCCTTTAATAGTGTATGTATTCCATTATCACTGCAAGCCGAGTTTTCTAATATTTTGTAAATTTTGGACGTTATCCGAGCACGCCTAATTTTGTCACATCGATGAATGGAATAAATATATATATCTGTACCAAATTTCAACTTGATAACTCAATTTTTGTGACAGACATCTAGACTTTTAACTCTTGCAGGCGTGGCTTTTAACCAATTTTGTCCAAAACATATGAAGATCCGTGTGCAGAAACTAAACTCTAAAGTAAAAATAATTCATTTTACATGTTTCAACCGTTTATTTATACCTTTCGGAAACAGATCGCTAACGAGTACGAAGCGGTTTTAATTGCTCGCGAATTTATATACCAAAGAGCACAATTCATATTGATCATTATTATAATGTGATAATAAGCCAAGGTGTGCCACAAAGGAAAGCCTATTAGAAAAATAAAACAATATTTGTTTTTAAAATACGTTACCAATAATGTAACAGTTTTACCCTCTAGTAGAAAAGAGAGACTAAACAAAAATAATACAGCGCATAGAAAGCAAGCTATCGATATAATAACGATTAATGATTTTAAGCGGGGAAATTGCAACGAGGTGCCCGTAACACGTAAAAAGCGCAGCTGAAATGTTTATTAAAATATAAGAAATGTATATATAACCATTTAAATGACACTACCTGAAATACACCCCAAGATGATTTATATTTTGCTATTTCACCGGCTACTCCCCAACCAACAAATGGTATCCAAAAATGTGGCACCAAATATATAATAAATATGACGGCATAAATGTATTCATCGAATTGTTCTGTTGTTTGTAAGATGAGTAAACGTTCTTTGCCCACAATCAACACAACTACAGTCATTAGACAATAGAAAATTATTGCATACATTGTTGCAATGGATGTCCAGGAGAATGTCATACGGCCTGGTTGACTACGTAATATGGGCACAACAGCTAGTACCCGAAACAACACCAACAACAGCTTATGATCACGATAGAACTGAAATGTCATTATACGTAGCAAGTATAAGTATAAGTATTTCCACATCTTTGCTTCTGTCAATTACTTACCTGATCGTGTATTTCAACCTCATTGCCATCCTTGGAGTTTAATCTGGCCCGCTGATATCTAAAATAGTCCTTCTCTTGCTCAGTTAAATCCACCGTATTAAGAATGTGTTTATTCAGACCACCCGCTTTTAAATGTACTTTCAAGTCGGATCTTAATAAATCCAAATTGATGTTTTCCGTTAACTTTTCTTCGAATGCACCATACATTATCATATCATTATTTTTACATTCACATTCAATGCAAACATTTGAATGTTTGCTTCACTATTTATACTTTTCTTTTACAACAGACGTTTTGTTTACCTTTCTTTTTTTTTTATAACAAACTAAAAAGTAAACAGAACTTTTCCATTCCTTGTTAAAAATTTATATTCAATGTCAAAGACGGTTATGTTTTATCCATGTATTAAGCAGGTTTCATTTTACTTTTCAAAGGCATTACTTTAAATATTTAATATTAATATTTATTTAGAATTAAAATATTTCTAATAAAAAATAATTGGTTGTAAAACTAATACATATAGAATACAAAGCATGGCCTTCAGGTTTAGCATTTTGTATATTTTTTTTTTATCAATATTTTAACGGTACATTATTAATTATTAGTAATTTTACTGATTTAAATCCTTTTCACATGTTCGATATGCAACACCAGCACCAAATCCGGTTCCCATTATAATAGGCCATGCCCTTCTTTTGAAAAATAGCAGTGACAACACCGAACCAAGAACAAGTCCACCACCTAAAGGATAGAATTAATTCCAAATGATTTCGGCATAAAGAATTATATTTTTTTTATCAAAAAATGATTTTATCAAATAACTTTTGATTGTAAGCATTGAATACAATTTTAGTAACCTATTATTTTTATCAAAAATATATATATATATATTTTATCAAAAATATCATAGCCCTTCCGACACTACCGAAAACAAATCTCGCCTCGTAGTCGCCCATACCAGTTTAAGATATTGGCTGACCTGTCAACGTTTCATCTCAAAACAACTAAAATATTTGTCACTTTCTATATAAATTGACTTCCACGTTAAAAATTACTTATTTTTCAACTATAGACCAATACAACTTTTAATCCTAAGCTTATTAAAAACAACCGGCCATTATAAATCATAAAGTTATTGATTTTCATTGCATAATGGACTATACATATGAAATTATCTACATACTGCTTTTGATTAAAGTATCTGTTAAACAACGATCCAATTTCTTGCCAAATTCATCTTCTGCATACGATAATTTTGCACCTGACCCCGACATTCCGTTTTATTATTATATTCAATTTTTTTTATTTGATTTAATTTGATTTAATTTGCTTATTATGAGTTACCTTCAATAGAGTGAAAAAATCATTTGGCCCGAAATTAATCATATGGCCATAATCGAATAGGAGAGTGAAGATGACAGAATGGTACCTGCTAACAATATAAGCGATGGAATTAAATAAATAATAACTAATTAGAGATGAATTTCTTATATATAATTTAGTTCAGGTGATCAGGGTTTTTAATAATCATTAAAATGTGTTGCAGACCAAATGATAAAGAAAAAAGGATTGCATTACTATTACAGTAAGTCCAGTTTTTATATGAAAGTTTGTGTCTTAATTTCTAATTTTAAAATCTTTTATGAAACCTCACCATATAACAAATCTTCTAATGATTCTTAATAATATTTAATCCAATGAAAGCAATTCAATGTTTAGTATTTATCTCCCTCTTTCTTACTAAAGCAATGTATACTACTAAATGGCTGACATGTATATAGAGAGCGCGAAAATTAAAAAAAATACCTAGTACAAAATGATACGATTTCTTAGGATTTCTGTTCATACATATTCGCATACAAATAACTGAAACTCCTGTAAACAGTTATATTGTTAAATGCGACAAAGCATTGTTGTAGCAAGTTTATGTAAAATGTGTTGAATTTTTAGATATTTTATTTGCTTGTAAATGTGATAAATACACTTGTTTATGTTAAAATAATTATAAATTCATTGTTTATAATAAATCTGTGAATAATTGTGCCTTAAATATTTTATCTAAATACTTCGTTAAGGAAGTAGCAACAAGTGCTTGAAATGGCTAAGAATTGTGAGTATTCAGAACAACAACAACCGGTTTCATCTACTCAGGGTGCTACGCAAACGCAAGGATCTCTTCTTTGGAGTCAACTGGAAAGTCAACCGGTAGAAAATGTTATTTGGGGCAGACTGTATGGAAAGAATGTGAAGAAGAAATCAATGGGTACGAGAAATACTCATTGTAAAATCCTTTATATGAACACATCCACATCATTTGGTAACATTTTCCTATTTATAATCATTATGTTGCTTTTATGTTTATGTGAATTGTGTATATGTACTTCTACATTAAATATATTGTCTTCTACAACCCGACACATTTTTTTGTAGATTTAAATAACGAAAGTTTTAAAGCTGGTCGCGGCGAAAATAATGATCTCAATTTTACACTTAACGATTTGCCAGAAAAAATTCTGCATCGAATATCTAAAGAACATTTTGTTATTAGAAGGCCCAACTGTGACTTGCTGAACCCAGTGTACATAGAGGTGAATAAAATATTTTATGAAAAAGTATTCATTTTATGAGACGTTCTGTTTCTAGGATCTCTCTCGTAATGGGACATTTGTAAATGGTGAAAAAGTTGGCATAAATAAATGTCGCATTTTACAAAATGATGACATCATATCCTTATCCCATCCCGCCTACAAAGGTTCTTACAAATTATTCACACATTTTTTATTCAAATTAGTATTCAACTTATTTGATTACTTGTAGCATTTGTCTTTAAAGATCTGGGACCAAATGAAGCTTTGGGTTTACCTAAAGAGATCACTTCCAACTATTATGTAAGTCGTAAACTGGGTTCGGGTGCATGTGGATTGGTACGTCTGGTTTACGATCGTCGCACCTGTGAACAGTTTGCAATGAAAATTGTGAAGAAAAATATGTTGGATACAGTAACAACTGCACCTAACATCTTAAATGATCCCAATCGTGTGTTAAATGAAGCCAAAATTATGAAAAAATTACAACACGTAAATAGGAATAATTACCTGACATTGTATTGGAAAGAAGTCCAATGGAATTTAACTTTGTTGTTTTGGAAATGAAACTAAATGAAAATAATTCAATTCCATTTTTTATTTCCGTTCAATTCCAACTTGCATTTTTAAACCCTCCCCATAAGATACTGGATATACCAGGTTCATCATTTCGTTTGTGTTCCTTACCGTCGTAAATTTTGAGATATTGAGGTGAAATTTTGTATAGAAACTTGGTTTCTGCAAGAGGATCGCTTTTTAGTTTGGGAAAAATCGGTTAAGAGAGCCTAAACCATTTTTAGTTTCCTTACTTGTTTTCGTTCCAGTTCCATTTGACTTTTCACCCATAACACATTTAAGATCTCTCACCCTCGAAACTGGAATGGTAAAAATTTTTTTTTTTTTTTTGTAAACTCTAGCCATGTGTTATTAAACTGCATGACATTGTCGATAAGCCCGACTCAGTGTACATGGTTTTGGAATATATGAAAGGTGGAGATTTACTCAATCGTATTGTGGACAACAAACGTTTATCAGAGGAAATATCTAAACTGTACTTTTATCAAATGTGTCACGCGGTGAAATACTTACACGACAAAGGTTGATTCTAATTTAAAAATATGAACCTTTATATAATACATGCATAATAATCTTTTCGAAGGTATAACACATCGCGATTTAAAACCGGATAATGTTTTATTGGAGGATTCAGACAATGAAACTTTATTGAAAGTTTCCGACTTTGGTTTAAGTAAAATTGTACAGAATGATTCCGTAATGCGTACACTATGCGGTACACCGCTGTATGTGGCTCCCGAAATATTAAAGACTAATGGCCGTGGAGCATATACAAAAAAAGTAGATGTCTGGAGTTTGGGCGTAGTTCTATTCACATGGTAAGTTTTTACACTCAAAATTCATTGTTTATTAAAATTTTTTATTTATCTATCAGTTTAAGCGGTACTTTGCCGTTTTCGGATGATTACGGTACACCAGCCAGCGAACAAATTAAAAGAGGCCATTTTCGCTTCAATCATCCATCTTGGAAAACTGTATCACCTAATGCTATATCTCTCATTAAATCAATGCTAATTGTGGATCCAAATCGACGGCCCTCAATTGATGACATTCTCAAAAGTGTTTGGCTTAAGGATAAAAAAGTATTACGTAAAGCTACCAAATGCATGAAAATGGATTTGGAAGATGAAGAAAATTTGATGGAACCACCTACTAAACGTTCGAAAATATAACGCATAAGCTCTTAATTAAATATATGTGCCAACATTTATTATTTAATATATATATATATGTACACCTGTTGTGTTCCTTATACTTTTCCTAAACATATTCAATCCACATTAGTATTATCGTTCATTATAGTATTATTATCTATTACACTATTTCTATTTTCTGTTTTATGTTTTGTGATAAAATGAAGTTTGTCTGAACGTCATATTATAGTCATATTAAAAATGTTATATTTTTTAGAATTATATAAAAAAAATTCCCGTTTTTATAATCTATGTTCTGTTATTACTATTACTTAATTTACTGTGACTATTAATTTTTTCTTTTAACAGTAATCATGTAAATGCAGTAGGAAATTAAGAAATAAATTTATATTATTTCTTAAAATATGGAACAAATAATATTTATTCGAGTTTTTATTGGTATAATATAATAAAACATTTCAAATAATTTACCGCAAGCGATACAAATCAAACGTATTAAAATAAGCAGAAAACGTGATGAGAAAACTTTGGGTTTAAACATATACTATGCAGCACTATAATAGGTCTGCACGAAATATTTAAAGTATATATTTAAATACAGAGTTAAACATATAGCTTGAAAGCATTACGGCAAAAAGTTGGACTATTTTTAATTTAGTGCAATGCTGTACAATATATATTTGAGCCTTTGAACATTACAAATAATTTATTTCTGTTCTTCTCCACCAACTGATATGAATTATCTCTTAACTTGTTTAACATATACAGTTTTCAAATATACACCAAAAAAGTAGTTGTCGATAAATGACAAATCGTAATACCCATCTTAATGTGTTGTTAATTTCCATTGTGCATTGTACATGTATGTTAACTGTTACATTTTCGATCGTTTTTTTTTTTTTTTATACGATTAAAAGCAAAGGAGAATGGCCGCAGAAACAGAGGTAGCTTAATTAAAAAGATAATATCATTTATAATTTAAATTGTCGCAATTGATATTTCAGTTATTGAAAATTGTACGGGATCTACCCAATCAAGCCATAAATGTACCGGTTGAAGAAAGGGAAGCTTTATTTAAAAAAATTACACTCTTATTAGACGAGCACGGTAAATTCTATATAAGAGAAAAATGTTTTTTTCTTTTTCTTTTCTTTCATTCGTATTGCAAGGTGTCAACTTTTTTTGGTTTTGTTTTCAGCTATAAATGCTGCTGTTATACGTGGTATATGCAAGGCGATTGGATGCACATTAACCAAGTATCAAGATTCTGATTCACAAAATTTGGTGATACGTTTAATTGAGAATTTATTGAAGAGCCACCATGACATGGCTGTTGACCATTTGTTGGCACTCTTCAAAGTGTTGGCCTGTAAAGAGTTATTCAATGCCCCACCGCAAAAGGCGGCCAAAGCAGCCATTATCACTTTGCAGTGGAGTAAATTAATGAACGAATATGGCGATTCGAATTCCAATGTATTGAAGACGGAATTGCCGCGCTTAGTAGAATATCAAGCTTTGCTGTATTATATAGCTTTGCGCGATAATAATCCAACTTTAAACGGTTTTGCAGATGAGAGAATGATGGATATTATACAATGTCGTGACTTTTTTTCGGAATACATGTCCATACTATTAAATAAGGAGCCATCGGGTCACACCTTTGTCTCGCTTATGCTATTCTTCAGTTTACCGCAAGTCTCTTCAATGGCTGACTATAAAAGT
Source organism: Crataerina pallida (assembly GCA_949710015.1). Classification (NCBI taxonomy): domain Eukaryota; kingdom Metazoa; phylum Arthropoda; class Insecta; order Diptera; family Hippoboscidae; genus Crataerina; species Crataerina pallida. Next base: position 9,083,962 of record OX453290.1, read on the forward strand.
AAATTGATTGATCATTTCGTGAAGGGCATTCTAACAGCAAAAACTAAATTGCACAGCAATCATATTAATTGCTGTCGAACGTTTTTAAGCACAATTACCAAAGAGGAATTTGAAGAGAAACTGTTGCCACCTATGCACAGAGCAATGCTGCGTAATCCGGAAATAATTATGGAAACCGTTGGTCGTATAATAATGTTTATAAAAATAGATTGCAGCCCTTACGCTCAACAAATCGGCAAAGTTTTGCTGCAAAACTTATACTCCAAGGATGAGACAGTACGGTCAGAGTCTGTAGAGTCATTGAAATGTTTGGCCGAGAGCAGTTTCAAAGCTGACGTTATAACGGAATTGGTAAAAAATATATTTAGCATTTTGAATGGCTCGGAGGGAAAAATCACAGTAGCAGAATATCGGATAAACTTGTTGCAAGTAAGTAAACAATTGATTGCTTAGGGTGGAATAAAATAAAATAAGAAATAATGTTTCTTATACTCTAGGGGTTGGGTAATCTCAGCTTCAATAATGCAAACGCTGCTGAAGCACAAACTCTACTTTCCACTGTAATTGATTTATTTTCCAAAGCATTACTCAGCGAACAACACGAAAAAGTTATTTGTCACGCTTTGGATATGTTTAGCCTGTGGTCGAGCAGATTAACTGGCCTACTGGACAAACATATCATAGAAATATTCCAAAGAGGTTTACAACTGAAAACAACAACGCCGACCGTACGTTTTGCGTATTTGCAATGGTTTCTAGCAGCTTTGGAAAATAGCAAATTGAATAAGGAGGCCACGCTAACCGCTATGCTGGCAGCCATATATGACAAAGCCATGCGAAATGTTGGACAAGTGACACTTACTTCAGAGGCTACCTGTGCTGCTTGCATTATTTTGAAAATGGACGGTGCTCAGGGTGATGATAAATTATGTGCATTCTGGAATAATATTTTGGATTTGAACAAATCGATATTGTTCAGTGAACGATTTATGGCAATGGCTCCGCCCGAAACCCTATGCTATGTGATGTTGTGTGCCGAGTATTTGCTGAAAGAACATTTTGGCGATTTAAAAGGCGATGAGGGCGTACTTTTTCGGGCCATTGTACGCGGTATAACGTCTGCCTCCAGCAAAGTGCGCAATTATGCAAAATCCATCTTGCCAAACATTACCAACTGTTCCGATGGCATTGTCTTTGTACGAAAAATATTTTTGGAATTGGAAAAATTTACGCTTAACTATGAAAACGACACCACCGCCACCACTATCGGCGATGCCACCAATCACGCAAACAACCTTACCACTGCAACGCAAAACGATGACACCCATAAAACATTTACCAAAGACTTTTTGGCCGCCATTCATACCATGTGTAAATTTCAGAAAATATCGTGTGCTGATGCTCAAGTATTAGCTTTGCAATCTCTAATTGCTTTCCATCATCCGTTATTATTAAGTGGTGAGAATAATCTATGGGAAAATGTGATGCGCAACCATTTCAAACTAGATTCCAAAGTGTTGATATCGTTAAATTCAAAACAAATCGCCGACTTGATTATAACTGATTTCAAACCTATAAAAGCTTTTGAATCTGCAATTGCAACCCTCACACATCTAAGTCCCGACAATATTTTACCGTTGCTCATTAAAAGGATTACCACCGATTTGAATAATGCCGACATGGCAAATGTATCGGATGATGAATATTTCACCTTTTTAATGCCCGATGGAGAACTGTACGACAAAAGCGTTATACCGAATAATGAGGATTTGTATGTGACCACAGGCCTGAAAAGAGAGAATAAAGTGTACAGTTATAAGGAACAATTGGAGGAATTGCAATTGAGGAGGGAAATTGAAGAGAAAAGGCGTAAGGAGGGGCGAGCTAAACCGCCACAACTAACACCCAAACAACAGGAAGCCATCAAAAATCAAGCGGAGAAGGAGAAGTTAATCAAGGAACGTTTGCGCACCTTAAACAACAAATTACTGTGCATTATAAAAATGGTGAAGGCTGCCTGTGCTGGTAACGCCAAACAGCTGTCGCTACATTTTCCTCACATTCTCGGCCCTATTCTGAATGCCATGAAATCGCCCCTGTGTGCCGAACCGCTCTCTATCTTATATTTTGAACTTCACTCGGCCTGTTTCGAAGAGTGTGAGTTGGGCGAGCAAATTGCCATCAATACTATACGTTTGCAAATGCCACGATGTGACTTGAAAAGTGACTGGATTCAACAGGATCTCACAGAGGCAGCCGTAGCAACTCTCCATAGCTTGTATGAATATGTCGTGGAAGGTGAGAACGTTTTGCTGGCACCAACTTTTACTTATGCCTTTGAGTTCCTGAAAAGAATATTAATAACGAAACGTGTAGCGGCTGATGAGGATTTACTGTTGAAAGGTATCGTGTTGTTGGAGGAACATGCCCAAATAAAGGGCAACACTTTGGCTGGTGATATACATGACTTTAAACATCCTAAGTATATGCCACGCATGGAATTATTTGAACTACTGCTGCATTTCATTCGAACACATCGCGGTCGCATACAAGCTAAGGCTGTTGCCACCCTACTGGAGGTGGCCCAATCCAGTTCCGGTAAAGATTATTGTACACACGCTGAACAACCCGAATGTCACTTGTTTTTGAAGACACTGGAGGCTAGCTTGGAAGCTCTAAGAGATGCAGCACTGCGTGCTTTAACCATTATGTCCAGTCCCTTGGCCCAGCAAAGTCGGAACGATGAAGAAATGTTACGTTTTATAGTGCGCCGATTATGGATCGCCAAATTTGATGTCATCTCTGATAATCGGCACTTGGCTGGTGAATTGTGGGAGGCGGTGAAATTGAAGGCACCTGAACTTGAAGATCTATTATGTAACATTACACACCCAGAACTGTGCATACAAAAGGCCACAGCAGCGTCGTTAGTACCCTTGTTATCTCTGGATCATACCTTAGCTAAACGGACTCTCAAGAAATTGCTTACAATATATAATGAAAAATTGTCCATGATACCTCCCAAATTGGATCAGTTTGATCGTGAAATTGAACCGGCCATCGATCAGTGGCGACCTCGTCGAGGCGTAGCTATAGCTATTGCACAAATCTCTCAGTTCTTTACTCTGGAAGATGTCAACCACGTGATGCAGTTTATGGTGTCTACGGGTCTGGGAGATCGCGAGGAGGTCGTACATAAAGAAATGCTAACAGCAGCTCTAACAATCGTGGATTTGCATGGCAAAGAATCTATAATAACATTACTGCCCGTATTCGAAGGTTTCCTGGACAAAGCTCCGAAATCGCAGAATTTCGATAACATTCGGCAGGCAGTGGTGATCTTAATGGGATCGTTGGCTCGTCATTTAGAAAAGGATGACAAACGAATCGAGCCCATTGTAAAGCGTCTTCTCTCCGCCTTATCTACACCCTCTCAGCAAGTTCAGGAGGCAGTAGCCAATTGTTTGCCGCATCTGATGCCATCCGTTCGCGATGAAGCGCCGGCCATGATAAAACGTCTGTTGCAGCAGTTGGTCAAGTCGGACAAGTATGGTGAACGTCGTGGGGCTGCTTACGGTATAGCTGGCATAGTCAAGGGTCTCGGAATACTCTCGTTAAAACAATTCGATATCATGTCCAAGCTGACCACCTACATACAGGAGAAGAAGAACTACAAATCGCGAGAGGGCGCCCTTTTTGCTTTCGAGGTGTTGTGCACCACGCTGGGTCGTCTCTTCGAACCTTACATTGTCCATGTGCTGCCTCATTTGCTGCAATGCTTCGGAGACTCATCACAATATGTGCGACAAGCTGCCGATGACACTGCCAAAGTGGTGATGGGAAAGTTATCCGCCCATGGCGTTAAGTTGGTATTGCCGTCGTTGTTGGAAGCGCTGGACGAGGATTCGTGGCGCACCAAGACCGCTTCAGTTGAACTATTGGGTGCAATGGCATTTTGTGCTCCCAAACAGTTATCGTCGTGTCTGCCATCCATAGTTCCTAAACTAATCGAGGTACTGGGCGATTCGCACACGAAAGTACAAGAGGCTGGTGCTGAAGCTCTTAAAGTTATTGGGTCTGTAATCAAGAATCCAGAAATTCAAGCCATCGTACCCGTTCTGTTGACGGCTTTGGAAGATCCCTCCAAGAACACCTCGGTATGCTTGCAGAGTCTATTGCAGACGAAATTTGTCCATTTCATAGATGCACCTTCTTTGGCGTTAATAATGCCAGTGGTGCAAAGGGCTTTCATGGATCGCTCCACGGAAACACGTAAAATGGCCGCACAAATCATTGGTAACATGTATTCCTTAACGGATCAGAAGGATCTGACACCATACTTGCCCAACATTATTCCGGGATTGAAGATGTCCCTGTTGGATCCGGTGCCCGAAGTGAGAGCAGTTTCAGCACGTGCCCTCGGTGCCATGGTGCGCGGTATGGGCGAATCATCTTTCGAAGATCTACTGCCATGGTTGATGCAGACCCTGACTTCCGAGTCCAGCAGTGTAGACCGCAGCGGTGCCGCCCAGGGTCTGTCCGAAGTTGTTGGTGGCCTGGGTGTGGAGAAGTTGCACAAATTAATGCCGGAGATTATAGCAACAGCGGAAAGAAGTGACATTGCGCCGCATGTGAAGGATGGTTACATCATGATGTTCATTTACATGCCGGGAGCATTTCCGCAAGACTTTACACCCTACATTGGCCAGATCATTAATCCCATACTGAAAGCTTTGGCCGACGAGAATGAGTATGTTCGCGATACAGCCCTAAAGGCGGGTCAACGTATAGTCAACCTTTATGCAGAGACGGCAGTCACGCTATTGTTACCCGAGCTAGAGCGCGGTTTGTTTGATGATAATTGGAGGATACGGTACAGTTCGGTGCAGCTTTTGGGCGATCTGCTGTATCGCATCTCGGGAGTTTCGGGCAAAATGACAACAGAGACGGCCAGTGAAGATGACAATTTCGGAACGGAGCAATCGCACAGTGCCATTATACGCTTCTTAGGAACCGAAAGGCGTAATCGTGTTTTGTCTGGCCTTTACATGGGACGCAGCGATGTCTCGTTGATGGTCCGTCAGGCAGCCCTTCACGTGTGGAAAGTCGTAGTCACGAATACGCCGCGTACATTACGTGAGATTTTACCCACGTTGTTCAGCCTGCTGCTGGGTTGTTTAGCGAGCACTAGTTATGATAAGCGTCAGGTGGCTGCTCGCACTTTGGGTGATTTGGTGCGTAAATTGGGGGAACGCGTTTTACCCGAAATTATTCCCATTCTCGAACGCGGTCTGAACTCGGAACAATCCGATCAGCGACAAGGCGTTTGCATTGGTTTGTCAGAGATCATGGCATCCACCTCCAGAGACATGGTTCTTTCATTTGTCAACAGTTTAGTTCCTACCGTGCGTAAGGCATTGTCTGATCCGTTGCCGGAGGTGCGCGAGGCAGCCGCCAAAACATTTGAATCATTGCATTCCACCGTAGGCTCACGGGCCCTCGACGATATCTTGCCGTCCATGTTGGAGGGTCTGTCCGATCCCGATCCTCAAGTGGCCGAAAATACTTTGGACGGTTTGCGACAAGTAATGACCATCAAGTCCCGAGTTGTTTTGCCATATTTGGTGCCACAATTAACCGCTCAACCAGTCAATACAAAAGCCTTGTCCATTCTAGTGTCGGTAGCTGGTGAAGCTTTAACCAAATATTTGCCGAAAATTCTGTGCGCTCTGTTGCAAGCATTATCCGAGGCGCAAGGCAAGTCCCATGAATCACAAGAACTGGAATACTGTCAGACGGTGATTTTGTCGGTAAGCGATGAGGTGGGCGTGCGCACAATTATGGACACACTTATGACGTACGCCCGGTCCGACAGCTTGGAGACGCGTAAATCATCCGCTTTCTTATTGTCCGCCTTTTGTATGCACTCTCCCGGTGATTACTCCCAATATGTGCCGCAATTGTTACGTTGCCTGTTGCGACTAATGGCCGAGACGGATAAGGATATTCTGCAAAAGTCCTGGGATGCTCTAAATGCGGTGGTGAAGGGCTTAGATTCCGCACAACAAATAGCACACGTTTCCGATGTACGACAGGCGGTACGTTTCGCCTCTAGCGAAACCAAGGAAGCAGAACTGCCCGGCTTTTGTTTGCCGAAAGGCATTACTCCTCTGCTGCCGGTGTTCCGTGAAGCTATTTTAAACGGGTTACCCGAAGAGAAGGAAAATGCTGCTCAAGGTTTAGGTGAAGTGATTGCCTTAACCAGCGCTCAGTCGTTGCAGCCGTCCGTGGTGCATATAACTGGGCCGCTCATCCGGATATTGGGGGATCGCTTCAATACGGGTGTAAAGGCTGCCGTCCTAGAGACGTTAGCAGTGCTGCTGAATAAGGTGGGCGTCATGCTGAAACAGTTTCTGCCACAACTGCAGACCACCTTCCTAAAGGCCTTGCACGATCAAAATAGAACGGTTAGGATGAAGGCGGGACGGGCGCTCTCCGAATTGGTCATTATACACACGCGGGCTGATCCCATATTTAACGAAATTCACAATAGTGTTAAGAGCAGTGACGATTCCGCTTTACGCGAGACCATGCTGCAAGCTCTACGCAGCGTCATCACACCGGCTGGTGATAAATTGTCGGAACCGTTGAAAAAGCAAATTTATACAACCCTGTTGGGTATGTTGGGTCACAGCGAAGATGTGACACGTAGTGCAGTGGGCGGTTGCTTGGGGGCCCTGTTAAAATATCTCACCAGCGACCAGGTAGATGACATGCTGCGTCAACACATACTGGTCGATGATAGTGATGAATCACCGCTGAAACATGGTCGCACCGTCGTACTTTTTGTTGGCTTAAAAGAGGGTCCCAGTGTGTTGTTGGGTACGCCACATCATGATCACATTTTAAAAGCTCTGATCACGTACATATCATCCGATAAGACAGCCATAGCCGGTAATGGAATACGCGGCGCTACATATCTGATCGAATATTGGATGATAAATAAATTGACGCCAGCCCAGCAAATAGTTACAGCCTTTACGCGCGCAATGAATCATAATAGCAACGAAATAAAACAATTGGTCGCCAAGAGTTGCAATTATTTGGCAAAATGCTTAGAAGCGGAACAAATTTCAGCTGATGTTATGAAGTATCTGATACCGATGCTGGTGAATGGCACCAAAGAGAAGAACGGTTATGTGAAATCCAATTCGGAGATAGCTTTGATCTCCATATTACGACTAAGGGATGACGAGAATACGTACAATTGGGTGTGCAGCATATTGGATGTGGGGGCACGCGAGTCACTTAGTGAAGTGGTTAGTAAGGTGCTACGCAAAGCGGCTGTACAGCCAGCTGGCAAAGATGAGGAATTAGACGATTCACTACTTATGTAGTTTACAACCACAATACATTTCATCTACATCTTATAGCTCACAAAGATAAATTATTCTATCAACTTAAAATACTTTAATAATAAAATCAATCTACTCTTATCTATATGTGTGAAAAACTGCGTCCTCTTTTTTTCTATACTTCAACTTTGGCAGAACGAACATTCAGTCCACATATGGTTTTCATAAGCCGATTGTATTTTCATGAGTTACCTTTAAACGGTTAACAAAAGCAATTTTTCTGTTGGGCACTCCTTATAATATTAATTAGCAAAATTATATACAGATAATTTTTGGGTTTGGATAAGTATGTGTGTGTGGGGGAGGGGGGGAATAGGTGTGGTTAATTTAACTTATTTCATATATTTTTCATTTCATTGATATTGTCCCCGATTTGTTGGGGCTTGACCGAATGCAAATGATTTTGTTGGATCCCCTAATATACTGGGATCCTCTGTTGGTGGTGAGGGATTTCGAAATTGTTCCGCTGATAATCTAGTGAAAAGTATACCGACACCTTCGATTAATGCTAATAAAACACCGCCAATGATTGCACTGCCCGCCATAGCCGGCACACCTAATTCATTACATAAATAAAAAAACAACAGCTTTAAAAATAATTTTATATAAAAATATTCTTATTACTGACCGTTTCTTGCTGCCAATATGCCACCAGTCGCAAAGCCACTAATTATTGAATTCCAAGGATCCTCTTTCTTACGAAAATGTACTAATGTGCAATCGATTGTGCTAAACATTCCACCCCACACTGCAAAATTGCCAGCAATTACAGGTGAACGTGTCTTAATGGCTGATAAACTTCCAAGCTAAAATAAGAACAGTTTTGTTGTAAGAGCATGGACGTACATACATTTATATGTTTTATCAAAATAGTGCACCTTATTGAATTTCATTTAATTTCTGATACAAAAGAAACACATTTTATTGACCCGCACCTCGTGTTTAGAAAATTTTCATAAATTATATATTCACAATTAAATAATTATATATTCACTCACATAAAACTAAGATTTAGCTGATTTATTTAGATTTATAATAACATTCTTGGTCAAGTTAGTTACGACCACGCCCAAAAATGAAAAAAATATATACTTATTTATATTTCATATAAAATGTATAAAAGACTGAAAATCACGATTTAACTCGTAAAACGAATTTATATATCGAGCGGATGGTAGTGGTATGTATGCTCCCCTCCAACTTACCAAACGTCTGTTCATTCCTGAGGGTGCATTACGAAATCCTTTTATCGCTTGAAATACTCCACCACCAATGCATCCCATAGCAAAAGCACCACCACAATCATCTACAATTCGATAAGGACAAGGTTCTCTAGCATATTCCTCCATGGTTTTATTGTTGTATTTCTGCAATATAATGAAAAGCACAAATGACATTCATTCTTTTGGCAGTAAGCACGGCTCACAATACTGATATAATTGTAAATTAAGCTTACATAATATTGTGTGGATTTTTTTTCTTTTGATTTATCGGCTATGAAAACACTTATTTTTTATATAATTGATATTTTGATGTGTGCATTCAATTTGGAAACACATTTAATCGGATCCAAACTAAATTTTACTTACATTTATTTTCTAGAGGAAAAAAAGAGAACAAATTAGTACTTCTACATTGATTGCTCTTAATGCTTTTTAGCCGCTAACATTCACAATAGAATATTAACATTATTCGCACATGACTATTATACTATTAGGCAGAAAACAGATAGGAAATACTTATGCATATTTATTATAATATATATAATGCTTCGTATAAATATATCAAAAGTTCTATAAGAAAAGTCATCCCAAAAGTTAAAATTTAATGCATATCTTCTACGTGTGCGGATATATATTTAAAAAAAAAACAACAACTTATTATTCATTTGAGTTTAACATATGATTGATGCATGAGTACTCTTTATCTGTTTATAGCCTTATTATATTCCGTTTTTTAAATCAAATTTGGTAACTCTGTTTATGATTGTTAGGTTCTGTAGTAGAAATTACAAAAACCTATTTTTATTAAATATTTTATAAACATTTCCAAAGCAATACAAATAGTGGCTAATAATTACAATGGACAAGTTAAAGGCAAGAATCGATCAAAAGGAATTACGTAAATTAATGGCTGAGAGAAGGCAAAATCAATCCAAAGCGAATGCCGAAAAAATTAATTCCCCACTTGCAAAATATCCTTTACAAACTTTTTCCATAATATATTTTTTTTAATTTCTAGCGAAATTTTTTCCATTTTTGGTTTCACACCTTAACAGTGTTTTTTATATACATATGATTCTAAAGGTAATTTGAGCTGTGTTCTATGCAGAGCCAACATTAAATCTTCAACAGTATGGAAAGTTCACATAAATTCCAAGCAACATAAACAAAATGTGGCAGAGGCTAAAGAACTAAAAGATGAAATTTTAAAATCTGCGAATGAGCTTAAAACCCGAAAAAATATTGAAGTGGAAAATAATAAAATAACGCCTACGGATGCGCACAATAATGATGATAAACAACATATTATAACGGCGCCTTCTACATCAAAACGCAACAATTGGGAAGAAAAGGTTCCGGTATTAGCAAATACCAGCGAAAATGCTTTACCGGAGCAATTTTTTGATGAATCACCCAATAAAAATAAACTTTCAAAAGATCCACAAGATGAAGAATGGGAACGGTTTCAACGTGAAATCAAAGAGGAAACTGTTATGTCCAATATTATTATTGCGGGTGAACAAATCGAGGCTACTGTTGATAGACAAATTATAGAAATCGATGAACAAATTCATCATTGGAGTAAAGTGTTGGATTTGGAAGAGAAATTGGAACGTATTAGTCGGCTTAATAAAATTAAACAACAACAGCAGCAACAACAATTAGATGATCATACAAATGATAGTGACAGTGAGTCTGTTTCGGAAGTGGATCAAACCTTAGATGAATTATTAAATTGGAGATGTAAAAGTTTAAAATAGTAATGGATGTATATTAATAAATGTTTATAAGGTATGTTTAACGATTTGTTCTTTTCATCTAATTTATAAAAGGTTTGTTCGATTTTGTAAAAAACTTTAAAAAATTGTTTTTGTATTGTGACTAAAATAGAAAAGGAGCGTATGTGCGCAGAATAATTATTTGTTCGTTAATAAATATCATTATCATAATTGTAACGACAACCTAAGAACAACATTTGAAAGCATTCTTAACTTAAGGAATAGATTAGACCTTTTATGTTTTGGGGGGAACAGGTACAGACACTCTCGTGGAAAGTGGCCAGTCTTCTTATGAATTGTTCCTGTCATCCCCAAGTGATTATTTAAAAAAAAAACCTTAACATTAAAGGGATGCCAATTTGGGAAAGACAAATGAAAATAGAATCCCTGAAAAAATTCCACTTATAAGCATTGCGCCCGCAAACATTCCAGCCGCCATCTGATATTTGGGTGCAACCATTTGAGGAGCGTACATCATTCCCAGAGAACTAGAATTATAAAATTTCTTAATTAAATACACGCCAAGAATTTGTGTTTACTTTATATCACCTCAAATAGCCGGAACTGTAAGACATGATTGTGGCTATAAACCAATATATCCAATCATTTGTAATTAAAACGGGTAACTTTCTATGAACATCTTTTGGTAAATAGTTGCAGAATAAAAACAATGGTAAAAATGCCATACGCAGAAACACTGGTATCCATAAATATTTCGCTTTGGGCCATTGTATAAACGAAGTGCTTAAACTGCCCAACATTGCGAATAAGTTGAATGTTAAAAAGCATGTTATGGCTGTAAAGAGATGATCCGGCAGAAAAAAGTCTTTCGAATAAGGTTTAATGTCTGTTACAAATATTTACAATTTACAAAAATATTATTAAGGCATTAAGTTTAAATGAATATAAATGTATCAATATACCCGAATGCACAGCTGGAAACACGGCGAGTGTTACGAAAAATATAAAATACACATTCAACAGCTGAGGGAATGCCTGTGAAATAACAGTCAAATACGGCACAGAAGTCAACTCTTGTTTATTATTTGTCCTCTCTTCATTGCGTCTCAGCATTTCATGGTAACGGTAAAATTTCTAAAATTTTACATTACATGTAGAAGAATTCTCAATTTTTTAAATATCATTTTCTACATACGTTTAACGGTAGTGAAAAGTACGTATCGAAACAAATAAGCAATACCAGCATAGCTGTGATGAAATAATAAATTGCTGATCGGCGATATGATGAAAAGATAAAGGTACTGCATATAGAGGCGATGGTGGCAAAGAGACCGCTTATATTTGACCCTAAAACAACAGCTCCAGTATATTTGACAGGTAGAGTGGCAGCCATGCCAAAAATCGTATTCTGATAAATGCCGTTAGCCACTGCAAATAAAAATTGGATTAGTACCGTTATTTCAGCTCTTTTAAGGGATGATAATTTAGACTTTTTATTGCTGTCCTGTTATCACTTAAATGGGACAATTTAATTTTTATGATCCCCATCATAATAATTTGGTGGTACACTGGTTTTGTGCAAACGTTTATAACACCCAGTAAGAGGCGTCAGAGACCCCACAAAGTATAGATATACTTGATCAGAATAGAGTCGTTCTACACATGTAAGCCCGTGTGTCCGTCTTTTGTTGGTATTCTCAAGGATGGGGCAAAAATTTTACACAGGAATTTATAGTTAAAAATAATAAATAAAATTGGGCAACAAACTTCAAGAGTCACGCCCTTATGTGGAAGGTATAAAATCCGAAAAAGGCTGCGATGGCCATACCCCACTAAGCTCATTAAGCATAAGTGCATGAGTTCAAATGATTACTTCTTTGTAGAGGTTAAAATCAATTTCAATAAATTTAGTTTTCTGAATAAATTATTCGAAACCTTTTGATAAGGTTTGTTTGCTTACTATTTAACAACACTACACTAATCATTGTTATCCAAAAGAACACATCCGGCCACGCTGAAGAATCCAACATCGCCAATATAACGGTCATGGTGAAAATAATTAATTCCAATACAATACTAAACACAATCCGTTTCGTAAGATCGCCACTGAAATTAAAATTACAACAATAAATAATAAAATTCAATAAACACAAATAATAAATAAATTCTCTTGATAGGATAAAACGGCACTGGCACTCACCCAATACGTACGAAAATATTTAACCAAGTAAAAATTAAATTCGGTATTTGAGCGGCAAAACCCAAATACTGTAGAAAGTAGCCAGCATAACTTGACTCTTGACCATTGCCACTAATCGTTTCATTTGTAGCCAATTTGAAATCTACAAAATACTATTACACGCAGCATTTATAATTATTAATTTAATTCAATTCAATCATAAAAGCAAAGAATAAATAAATAAAATCTTGTGTTAGGAATACTTACACTTTTCGCCGTTATAAACATATTCCATGGCATTAACGTGCCAAGGCCATGGAGTAGAAAAATTAAAAATACCAAATAAAATTTATCCTTTGGTGGTTGTAATGACATTTGAGCTTTTGTCATCGTTAAGCCTGCATAAATATAATGGAATGAGAAGCGGTTAAGCGAATGCAATATGTTGTGTTCATATACTAATAACTCAGAAGAAACTTGCAGACGTATAAGGGAAGAAGTGATTTTGACAATAAACTTAACTTTTCACATATTAGAGAGCGGTCATATTAAGTTTGTCATAACATTTGGAAAATTTTTTTCTTTTAAATATCGGCACTTAGAAAATGTCTTATAAATGCATGGCATCATGCCGATCCCCTATGAAAAAAACATCCCATCACTCATCCACATGCACCTCAAGAAGTACATTCTTTAGCTTTAGTTCGGGACATCCGTCTATATGTCTGCTCAGTTGAAATGATGTCATAAGTTAAGTTATTAAAATGAAAATTTGTATATTTATTAATTAAATATAACTAGCAACAATACAAATTCAGCTAATACATTATGGATTAAGACGACTAAGATATTCTTAGATTCTGAATATATGGGTTCTCATTTAAAATGGGAAAAATCGGTCAGAAGAAAACAAAATGCATACACAAATATGGGTCTTAATCATATACCTGCCACGCCCACCATTTATATATAGATATAGAGGGTATTTAAAATTTGACTTAAACCAAATTTTTTTTTTTTTTTACTTGTTATAAGCATAAATTTGCTTGGTTCAACATAATTGCTTGCAATGTCGGCGTTTGTTCGGTATCAGTTGCAATTTTCAATCCAGTTTGGCCAGGTAGAAAAAGTCATATAAGAATATTAAACAACACACTGTTATATACATGTTTACTTTTGTGGTATGTGGTATTTACACTCATTTATATAAAGAATGAGGGAAAATGTTAAAGTCGATCAAGTTCATGTGTACCTAATACCCTACTACCGCATTGTTTCAATGGCATTTAACACAATTTTTATCTCAGCTTGTTTAACATTAGTTCCTCTCAGCATATTATAAAAAATTAATTAATAGTAGAAGTAATATCATGAGAGTTTTGGTCACAGACCAAAACCTTGCGTACGTGAACACACGATGGAGGGACGGACATGTTTAGTGACAAACTCAATATATCATTTGCCACAAATAGTGCTGGATATAAAAATTAATTATTTAATTGATTTCTAAGTGAAATACATCACTGTTGAAAATGTAACGGTTCTCTTTTTTATTCAAGTATAACATTTTTGGTGATTGAGCAATTAAATACTCTTCTTCTATTAGATAATAAAAAGACCGTATATTTTCGTTTTTAATTTTTTGTAAATTGATAGAGTGCTGGAATGATTGAATAAGAAATTCATTGTCTCTTAATGAATAAGAAAAGTAACGGAACCTTGCAAATTATAAATTAAATGAGTTGACATACTTTTTTCTTTAGGTTATACTATAAGGAGCTTATTTGTTTTCAATCAGGCACATAAATCTTCATATATACAACATTATTTTCACTACCTTTAAAATGAAACTAATTAGGCATAGGAGAATAATTCGTTTCCTCTCATTATTTCGGCCCGTACCTTTAACATTAAGTTATGATTCCCTGTTTACTATAAACAGTGTCGGAAAATGCCTTGGAAGATGGACATTAGGATATTGTTGAACATTAAAGATGCTTTTTCATAATAATTAACTTATAATATTATTAAAGATTATTAAAATATTCTATATATACGCACGGATTTATATTTATTTATATAATTTAATTTCGATTTGAAAATGACTTTCTTTCCATTTTTACGTACACTGACTGATTAGAAGAAGAGAAGACATTTTTTTTCATAGAAAAAAAAACATCGATGGCCACAATCCGAATGGAAATTAATCAAAGTTTCAAACACGTGAACCAAACTTTATCTGCAACATAATCAAATATTTAATGATAAGATATTATTAAACTATTATATTAATAAAAAAAAAAAAAAAAAAGAGTCTATACTAATGGAATTGTTTGGTATGGGTTTCAAATAGTACGTTTTTGTACGAATGTAGCTTTGTACTGTGGGTCAAAATGTATCATTACAATTGGGAAAATGATTCTTTTTATAAACCGTTATATAACTTTTAGTTTATTTCGAGTTACCTTTAAAATTCAACTCATCATTGGGCAGTTTTTGGTCTTCCCAGGACGGTGACAGGCTAACGGGTTTTTGAATTGTTAGAAACGGAGATTTTTCTTCTTCATTGGGATCTGTTAAATAAACAATATTTACTCAGTTTTTCATTTTTCAAAAATAAATAAATAAATAAATTTGAGTTACTCACAATAACTCATGTTGTGGGATTGAAATTCTGAAAGTATAAAATTACTTTTTGTGAGTTATTTTATCATATGTCAATAGAACTGTATTTGTAATGTTAGTTAGAGGCGTTATATTGTTTATATAATAAATGTGTAAATAGAACAGGTAGATCAAATATAACGTGTATATAAGTATGTAATAATATTTTTTTAAATAAGAGAATCTTATATTGCCAAGTCTTCCTTAATGTTTAATACACGTGTAAATTAAATATGTTAGAAATGTGCCTTTTCGTGTAGTTAGGTAAAACTATACATGTGACTTTTAATTAAAATACAGTAGATGAGAATTTCTCGCATTAATAATGTACTGATAAGTATATTTATTTATACACAATATTAATTTAGATATTTTCAATCCAACACATACACACTCGCACTCATTAGCATAATAATATGATAATCACAACCGCCTTTATTTAGTTATGTAGGCAATGGCCTTTTTACCATAATAAAACACAATATTTTTTTTCACTGATTATATCGAATCACTTTAAAGCAGTATATTACTCACATTGAATTAATTGAAATTTATACAATTGATATGGGTAAAATTATATAAAACATTAATTTAAAAAAAAATTATATATATCTAATGTTACTTAATAATTTTGAAAGTTGAAAAAACTAGTAAAATAATTAGCCGAGCTCTTTCCTCTCCAATTAAACTCAGAGAACTGTTTACTTTTTTAATTAGAGATGGTAAATTCATAAAATATTTTTAAATAAGGTACTCTTTATTATCAACGATGGAATATTTTTCGCAATAAAGTGGCCACTTTTTTTCATAGTTGATTCACTTTAATGATTGTCAGTACTGTTCGGCCGGTGTTTTTTTCTTTAAAATACGTGTCACTGTATCACTTCATTTGTGTTGGATTTAAAGAAAATTAATTAATTAAAGGCAATTGTGCCAGTGGAAGGCGAATTATGTACAGGCAAACAAAAGTGTTTAACCGAAAAACTGCTGGCTATAGCAGTTTAATAACATTTGCAGTATTGCTAATAGCGTGGCTGGCAGGTTTTTCGTCTCGATTATTTGCTGTCATAAGATTTGAATCTATTATACATGAGTTTGATCCATGGTTTAATTATCGTGCTACAGCGTATATGGTGCAGCATGGATTTTACAAGTTCCTCAATTGGTTTGATGAGAGGGCGTGGTATCCCCTGGGCCGGATAGTGGGTGGTACTGTGTACCCCGGTTTAATGATAACTTCGGGCAGCATACACTATTTGTTGCACGCCTTAAATATACCTGTACACATACGGGATATATGTGTATTTTTAGCTCCGATATTTAGCGGATTAACGGCTATATCAACGTATCTGTTAACCAAAGAATTATGGTCACCAGGAGCCGGATTGTTTGCCGCTAGCTTTATTGCTATAGTACCAGGCTATATAAGCCGCTCGGTGGCCGGCTCTTACGATAATGAAGGCATCGCAATATTTGCTTTACAATTCACATATTTCCTGTGGGTACGTGCTGTTAAGACGGGTTCTGTATTTTGGTCTGCAGCTACTGCATTGTCATATTTCTATATGGTATCAGCCTGGGGCGGTTACGTTTTTATTATCAATCTTATACCACTGCATGTGTTTGTGTTGCTGATAATGGGACGTTACTCGCCGAGACTGTTGACTAGTTACAGTACATTTTATACGTTGGGTTTGCTGCTATCCATGCAAATACCCTTTGTCGGCTTCCAGCCCATACGCACCAGTGAACATATGGCAGCTCTGGGCGTTTTTGTTCTATTGCTGGTTGTAGGATTTCTACGTCATTTGCAAACCATTTTATCGCGCAATGATTTCAAAAAGGTGTTTATTTTTGGCGGTCTCGTAGCAGCTGCATTTGTATTTTTGGCTGTTGTTACCCTTACAATGATGGGTGTTATTGCCCCGTGGAGTGGACGTTTCTATTCCCTGTGGGATACCGGTTATGCAAAGATTCACATACCAATTATCGCTTCCGTTTCGGAACATCAGCCCACCACTTGGTTCTCATTTTTCTTCGATTTGCACATATTGGTGTGTGCGTTCCCCGTTGGTGTGTGGTACTGCATAAAGAAGACAAACGATGAACGCGTTTTTGTTGTTCTGTATGCCATCAGTGCTGTTTACTTTGCCGGGGTAATGGTGCGTCTAATGTTAACCTTGACACCTGTTGTGTGCATGTTAGCAGGTGTTGCATTCTCATCGCTGTTAGATGTCTTTTTACGTGAAGATAATACCAAGTCTCCCATGTCGCCGGCTTTAACGGAAGAAACCGAAGAGAGCTCAAATGAAAAGAAAACGTTATATGATAAGGTGAAAAAAAAAAACATTTCACATTATAATAATGAGTCCTCTCCTATTTATAATATACGTTTTTTTTAGGCTGGAAAACTAAAGCATCGTCCGAAACATGATGCTCAACAGCACGAGAGTGGCGGCGGAATTGGTTCTAATTTAAAAAGTTTCATAATTTTGGCAATTCTAATGATTTTAATGACATTCACTGTCCATTGCACGTGGGTGACTAGTAATGCTTATTCCAGCCCCTCCATTGTGCTGGCCTTTCATAATAGTCATGATGGGTAAATATTTTTATGCGATAGTACCAGTAAGAACATTCCTCCGAATTTTTCATTCACCAGATCACGCAACATTTTGGACGATTTTCGTGAAGCATATTTTTGGCTTTCCCAAAATACCGCTGACGATGCTCGCATTATGTCTTGGTGGGATTATGGTTATCAAATAGCTGGAATGGCTAACCGGACAACTCTGGTGGATAATAATACTTGGAATAACAGTCACATTGCTTTGGTGGGAAAAGCGATGTCTTCAACGGAGGAGGATGCATACGAAATAATGACTTCATTAGATGTTGATTATGTTTTGGTGATATTTGGTGGTGTTATCGGTTATTCTGGTGATGACATCAATAAGTTCTTGTGGATGGTGCGCATAGCAGAGGGAGAACATCCGAAGGATATTAAGGAGAGTGACTACTTTACCGAAAACGGTGAATTTCGTGTAGATGCAGAAGGCGCTCCAGCGCTACTTAATTGTCTCATGTATAAACTCTGTTATTATCGGTTTGGGGAATTAAAATTAGACTACAGGTCAGCGATGGTTCCATATACTGTTTGCATAATGTTATAAAATCTATTTGTAATATTTTTTTGTGAATTTCAGAGGACCTGCCGGTTACGATAGAACACGTAACGCGGTAATTGGTAATAAGGATTTCGATCTAGAATATTTGGAAGAGGCCTACACTACGGAACACTGGCTGGTACGCATATATCGTGTAAAGAAAACGCATGAATTCAATAGACCAGCATTAAAATTAAGTGAACGTTCAATTGCTCCCACAAATTTTCTGTCACGGAAGGTATATTAATATGAGGTTGCCATACTCTTTCTAATTTTCGCTCTTCTCACTTGTGTTAATTTTTAGAATTCAAAACGTAGGAAAGGATACATTAAGAATCGGCCTACCGTCGTAAAGGGCAAACGGACTCGTAAATAAATAAATAGTTTACCTTCAAGTGTAATATTATTATTATACATAAGTGATGAAACTTTTTTCATGTTTTTTTGTTTTTTATTTATTTATGTTCAATACTTTTTCTTCATGCAATTCGTTTGCATTTGAAAGTTAAGTGGTGAAAATAATAAATCGGACTCATTTAAGAATTAACGGTAAAAACAAATCGCCGCATGAAATGTTTTAATTGGATCTTTTTTAAAATCATATACTAAAAATGAAAACCGAACACACTATGGTTTTTAGCTTCGTCATTTTTATTTATACATGACGCAACACTTTAAACATTGATCTTGGATTTGCAATTTATATATATATATAAAAAAATTGAATGTACAAAGCAAAACCATGTACGTGTGTAGTTCCAATAAAAGTAACGCCACTTTCGGTATTAATTTCATGAAATGTTTTTTCTTTTTGGTTTTTCAAATGCTTACTAACAAGAACTCAACAAACTCAAAGTGTACGATGTTCCGTTTGCTGGCCACCAGTAACGGAGGCGTCATCATTAATGCATGTCCATTGATTTTCATTATTCTCCTTCCATAGCGTGATTTTATTATCACCACCAGCTACTGCTAAAATATTGCCCGTCATAGACCAGCTCACCGACCAAACGACATCATCAAATGTATGGAGTATTGTGGGTGACCAAGTTATAAAGTCTGTGCTATTCCATATTATAACATGGCGATCTTGTGAGGCGGATGCTATTTGTGAGCGGGGCAAACCAATCGAAGGTGCCCAAGCCACATCACGCACCCAATCAGAGTGAGCCTCTAAACGATTTTCCTCTATCCAACGATCATTCTCCTCACGCCAGATCTTCACACTATTATCACAACCTCCACTTACCAAACGTTTCACAGCCTGACTACGGGCTGATGAACGCTGATCAAATGCCGGCTCTGGCACAGTTGATGGACACCACGATACAGCATTGCAACCAATATTATGAGCATTGGGAATTTTTTTACAATCCCAAACACCATATTCTGTATTGCACGTGATTATAGAAATGGAAGCATCAGAGCTACCGCAAGCTAATATTAAACCGTATTCGGCCGGAGCAAATGCTACCGAATTCACCGATGAATCGTGATTGCTGTACTCATATCTATAATTATGAAGAAAATATTTAATATTTTTACCACCCAAGTCCTCCCACATCCGGCTGATACTTACATTTTACTCCAATCATTTGTATTGCCCTCTTTCCAAACAATCACCTTACGGTCATACGAACAAGAAGTCAAAATATTGCCAAACTTTGGATGTGCCCAGGCTACTTGCCACACTGGGCCCTGATGACCTTTAAGATCGGCAAGTAAGCCCTGATTACCGTTTTTAATATCAAATATTTTTATCGAGCCGTCCGAAGAACAAGTGGCCAAATGTAATCCATAATAATCCAAAACAGCATTATGTATCATGTCTTCATGACCGGTATCTATTGTATTAATTAAGCTAACCATTTTCTTATTATATATTAAGCTCGCGCAAATTTTATAATAAAATATTTCTTTGAACTACTTTTTTGAAAATTTGACGTGGAGTTAAAGCTTAAAGATGGAAATTCATCAATATGCTGCAGGGTAAGCATCCAAACACATACTTTGTACGAAATATTGAATTTATGTAGTTACAAACGGTTGTAAATATAGTTTGCATACAACTCGGCATAGCAGAAATAATTTAATTAAGTGCAGCGCTGTAATTTTATCGTACCAGAATAAATTTGGGCTCTTTTAACATGAAGCCAAAGATGGAAATTCTCTGATGATGTTAATCGAGAGTTCTCATATTTTTTCCTCCTGTATTATTTTACTTATAAGTTCGAAATTGAAAATTCTTCTCTAATAACAAAATTTATATACGTAGTGCAAACTTTAGACTATAGTCATTTTAAAAAATGTGTAGTTTTATTTTATTATGAATATTGAAAAAATAGATTTTTTAAGTAATAATTTTTATATTTGTTAAAATCTTTTAATTAATTTCCAGAAACTCAAATATTATGGAAATGGGTGTAAGTTTTTCGAAGAAGAGCTACGGAATTTCCTTATCTTTAACATTTTTACCTAAGTAATGTTATATTAAAGCTAAAGCTTTAAATTTGTACTAAAGCAGTCTTTTTGAAGCTGAGCCTAGTGTAACATTTGTGAAAGTTTTCTACGGAGATACACTTCTCTGCAGAAACAGACCGTTTTAAGTTTGTATTAATATTGTTGTGATATATGTTTTTGTGTTGTTTCAAAGACTGGAATGTTGGCACGGGTATCCTTTTATCCATCGCTTTTTTTCAATGTGTTGCTGGAAAAGGTTACCACACGCAATTGGTATGATCGGATTGATGAAAACGTTATATTGGGCGCATTGCCATTTCGATCGCAGGCCAATGAAGTAAGTTATCTAATATGTGCTATATTTCGAAAAAGACAATTTACGCAAGCGCATAATTTTAATATTTAATATTTTACAGTTAATTTATAATGAGAATTTGAAAGCTGTTGTGTCCATGAATGAGGACTACGAGTTAAGTATGTTTTCAAATAATTTAACTAAATGGCAGTTGTTGGGTATTGAGTTTTTGCAATTGGCCACCACGGATATGTTTGAATCACCTTGCCAAGAGAAATTGTATAAAGGTGTAGAGTTTATCAACAAGTTTTTACCCATAACGAAACGTATCAAAGGGCTAAGTACGACTCCCAATGCTGAAAATATAGGTACTGTTTATGTACATTGTAAAGCGGGACGGACACGTAGTGCTACCCTAGTTGGCTGCTACCTAATGATGGTGAGTGTATTGAGTGGAATCAAAATCTTAGCGAAGACACATTCTTAAATATCCTCCACATCTACACACACACAGTGGGCATGGCATTGTACATAATTATGCTCTCTAATAGTGTGTGTTTTACGTATCAACTCAAAAAGTCAAGCATTATGCTTAGATGTTATATAAATTCTGTGCGTGTCTGTTATTCTACCCCGCCCCTACCTATCGTATGGATCTTGACCGATTTTGCTTAATGTAAATAACGATCTCCTTACTGAAACTAAAAGTGTTTGTACACAATTTCAGTTTAATGTCTAACGATTTGCGACAGTGAGTGTGAAGACATACGGACGTATATGCCTGGATCGACTTAGTTTTTGTTGTCCATGAATGTATACACTTTGTAGAGAATCTGGCATTTTTTTTTGTGTGTGTTGCAAATATAAGTAAAACACCTCCGTTCAGATGGGGAAAGTATAATAAAAACTTTGTTCAAGGGCGACTTTCGTGAAAACGAAAAACGCATTAAAAAGATAAAGATAAAAGATATATATGTTAACATTTAAAAATGACCCTATACCACCACACGCGACATCATTTGTATAGCTGTACTTTTGCAATGAAGTTGTGTAGGGTATCGCTTAAACTTAATCGCGTATTATATTTTTTGTTTTTTTCTGTTTTGTTTATATATAAAGAAAAATGGATGGACACCGGAAGAAGCTGTTGAATATATGAAGTCGCGTCGACCACATATATGGCTGCACACGAAACAATGGGAAGCGTTAAAAATATTCTATCAACGCAATATCTCAAAGTCATGACCCCGCAGGTCAGATTTACATAAACATAAAAAGATGCTTAAAGTCAATATTTTTTATTAAATAAACGTGACCCTTATTTATGTGCATATTTTATTTAAATTTATTATGGCAATGGTATCCATAAAAAAAAAAATGTGAATGTTTTATTTTTACATCATACTAAAGGGGTTATTATTAACACCGTACGTAATCAGTCTTTCTTCCATTCATACCACTTTCGTTTGTAAGCAACTTTTTTAACTTCCTTTCTCTCCTCGGCTCCCTTTATTAGCCAAAATTTCTTTATGGTATTAGCGATGCCAATGTCATCATAAACCAACTGATACAAACCAGTCAGAGCCGTTAAACTGACAATTACCACCAGTAGTTTGGTGACGGTGGACAAGGGTTTTCCCACTATGTCAGAGCGAAGGTAATCCTTTACAATAGACTGTACACCCCTACAGAATAATAAAATGAATTTCAAGTTATTTTTTTTTTCAATGTTTCAACAATACTAATAAGCTCGATCTACCAATATGAGTGCAAAATTACTGCCGAACCCATGGCCATGTCCACATGTTTGTTTTCGGTTAAAAATGCAGCTGGTATTAAAAATATTAACGAAATATTGGCACACTGCTCCAATATCCAGTGATTTTTGTATTTCTTGTTAGAAGGATAATCCTTAGTACGGATCCTCACAAGTTGGTGGCGTTTAAAGAGTGCAAGAGGCCAATGGATTCTTGTGGGTGTTAATAATTGCGGCACACAATTGCTTTTATCGCCCATTGAAGGCAACCGTAAACCACATATGTTGCGAGATGTGCCATATAGATTGCACACTATGAAATATAGAGAATGGTTATCTCAAGAAGCGACCACATATGTAATTGAGGAAACTAACCTTTATTAAACTTTAATTGACTACGTAAAAAAACTAAAGCCATTTCAATATTATTATATTTCAAATTATAATTCGTTTCTAAAATAAGTTGATTTATTTTTAATTGATAGATAACACCAAGCTATACTTAATTGAAACGTACAACTGTCACAAGAATTTTATGAAATAATTTTTCTACGCTCAGGACAAAAATGCCCACAAATTGTTTTTTTGTTTTTGTTTTTTTTTTTTTTATTCAAACGGCAGGCTTTTCACTTTACGTACATTTTTCAAAATCGCTTTTTAAGTTTTTTAATTATAATTCGATCTAAGCGGCTTTCACAGACCACAACTTTTTAATCGATTTAGCGATACCGATATCATTATAAATTAAATAAAATAAGCCTCCCAAAGAAGCCATTGATATAATTAGAAGGGAAACATGCGCTACTTTCGGCACAATATTGCCCACTACAGAAGGACGCACATAGTCAGTGACCATTGCTTCTATGCCCCTAAAAGTTTAAAAAAGTTGATACGGATATTATCTCCTGCTATATAATATTCTATAATGAGTTATACCAATGTGAATGAAGCACCAAAGATATTGCCATAATGGTGTCCAATGTTTGTGAGGGTGCAATAAAAGCAGCCGGAATAACGCCCAATAGTGCCAGAGAAATAACCCGTTCAAGAGTCCACAAAGTAGTGTGATTCCCACCGGCGGCCATTAGTCGTGGAGCGCTTAGTGTAATACTACGCGCATTAACCTAGTTATTAAAATATATTATATATTTTTAATTATTTTTTTTTTTTATGTTATACTTACATTCAGATTTTTTATCACCAAGTTCAAAGGCTTAGCTACAGCCCGGCGTTGGGCATTTAATAACGTTGAATATGTTTTCAATGGACATACTCGCACAGTTTTTAATAAATTTAATGCTGTAATAAAACACTTACTAATTATATAATAAAATCTCTCATATTAACTCATTATTGCAATATATAGCAAATATAAACTTACTGTTTAAGGTAGTAGCATGACTAGTTACTAATCGTAAAGCCATTTTTCACACAAATATTATATTAAAATTGTATTAAATACTTGAAAAATATTTCAATAAATTCAACCACAAAATATATATATACCCAATTTGTGTAAGAAAACGTATGTATATTATAGACTAGACCGTAGCCTAAAGCATATAAACAGCATCAATGCATCGAAAAACATGCATGTATGTATGAAGTTTCTTTTCTTGTTGTTTGACTACATTTTCAGAAATTTCTTATTTTAAACATTTTTCTGAGCATTGGCTCAAAAGAGAAAAATTTATGTTTTGATAACATTATACTTTACTATTGATGTGTTTTAGAAAGAATATGCGGAGTGAAAAGGATGCATGCTTTGTTTTCAAATGTGAACTTATCAATTTCGTTAAAATGAAATACTCAATAATTGCCTGATTATACAATTTTCAACTGTAACGCTTCATACGTTTGGATCGTTAGAGGGAGAGCAATAATCATGGTAGAGTTTTTCAAAGAACTATAAAGTATACGGGGAATTACATTAATATAATATAATAAAATTTGCAAAAATATTAATAACGTATATTTTACAATTTGATAAAATTAATTAAGTTTAAATAATACAAAAAATTGTTAAAATAAGCATAAATATGATATTTCTGTACTCAATGCCCAAACGCGAATCATTTAAACGGGAAATAAAGTTCAAATACTTGAGCAAACCTCGTCTAGTAGCATATTACAAAGATGACTACGAAACTTGTACCCAAAGTTAATACACTATTTTCAACATCCCAGTATGGATAACTATCCTCTTGATCTTAATCAGGGATTCGAGCAACATAAGTTTGTTAACGCAACTAAGGACCACATTGATATTAAGTTAACCCTAAAATGGGCCATGTCCTTTGAAGGTGTAACCTTCGAGAGAAAATGCTTGAAAAAGACAGTAGTGTACTCTAGTCGGGACACGCTGGTGAAAATAATGTTATATGCTTTGGCTGTACAAAAAGACATGCACATAAATAGTAAAGCGATTTTAGCATGTCGATATGATGGTAAAATGTATATATCCCAGAAACCGTACACTAATAGATATAATTCTATTTACATGTACCAACATGAAAGATTCAGGCAGTTCCTATTTCGTGGTTAATTTTATACAATTAATTTATAAGTTGTAGGACACATTCATAATTTAATTTAAATTCAGATACATTTGACTCACCGCCGGATATTAAAAAGGCTATAGATGAGAATGTACGGTATAGGATGTTGCATCAAAACAATTTGGGGAAATATGAACTAATATACTCAGGGATAATGCATGGTATTGAATCGGATAATGAAATTCGAAATTTGTAAGTTGAGTTGATTTAAACCCTAACACTCGTATAACTAATTGTTCTTAATCCTCAGTGATGATTTATCGATTTTGAATGAGTGCAAATTTGTAATGACCAAACAATTGCCATTTAACATTAGTAGGGGTAAAACCCTACTATAACAGTGTTCCCGGTGAATTCATTGTTATTTAGCTAACGTCAAAGGTATATATTTGGGTAAGAGAGATTGTAATAATTTAGTACAGAGCTCTCTAGAATATATTCCTGCATCTAGCATTCCCAAGGTACGTGAATTCAATTTGAAATTGTCAACATTTCGAAAATATGTGAAATACAACACTTTCTTATTGTTTGCCTCTCACTTTCACAAAGGGAGCATTTTAACTGCAATTTCAAGAAACATTTATAATTTCTCGTTTAATTGCTACGCTTTATAACTATAAAACAATGGTCGTTCAAAAAAAAAAGAAACATAAATATGAAGTGATTTCAAACGCAGTAAATTATTTACAGTTGACATTTTTACTTGTTGCTTTTTATAATTTTACAGATGCACAATTTCGAATCGGGTCGTCTTTTCGGTTTTTTGAATAATTTTTTGGAAATGATTGAAACTGTCATGACTGGTAACAGTTTAGAGATGGTTTACGAATTTCATTTGAACTCTGTAACGACAGAAATTACATATTGTGTACATTCAGGCTCCACCGATATAAGTTTTATACCAGAAGAATATAAACTTTATAAACAATTGTCGTAATTTCCACCTTTAATATTTTTTAATTATTTTTATTTTACAAGCATTCTATAAATAAGAATATGTGTGTTTTAATGTAATAAACTTTACGATGAACAGTGAACTTTTACCTATATACGCACTGGATAACTTTTTTAATTAACGGCCGCTTCCCTATTTGCATTTTCATCGATACCGTTTCCTTCTTCCTTATCTTCCGACTTTTTGTTAATCGATGTATCATATAATTCCGGCACATAAACAAAAGGATCAATTTTTAATTGTTCTCCACTTGGTGGACTTTTTAGCAAAACACGTGTTATGAAACGGCCTTCCCGCTTCGGTCGTATGGTGTTAATATCCTTAAGAAGAAAACTTAAATTCTCCTCCAATTGAGCACTATCCATGTCAAGTGGACCAATGCATGTAGATATTAATCCATAATCTTGTTGATGCTCATCTTTTGTGGCCGCATAACTAATTCCATTAGCAAAACGTTTTATCATTTCCAATAAATTTGTACCTAACGTTTCAGCTTTTGGATTCGGAAACTTACGTTTCATTAGGCCACGCAGTGCTACAAGTTCCGCCAATATATTCGTATGGGCAATAATATATTGAAAATCGCTCGGCAGAATTTTACCATCAGTTATTTCCTTGATTAATTCTGTACCACCCACCAATGTAGCACCAGCTTCACGTGCCGCCGCCACCTCATCCTTGGAGTATTAAATTTATCATTATATATAAAAATGTACTTTTTATTAAACTTTCTGATTTCTCAAAAATAAAAAACATTCTTACGTTGTTTTTGGTGAACACTAAAATAGTTCGATTTTCTCCATGATCGAATTTATGAGGCACCATAGCCATGCGTTGAAAGTTGTCTAAGAAACGCGTTGATTTTTCTGCAATCATATTCAATTCTATATGAACCAAGAGTGGAGCATTGGGCACATTATACATGGTCGGATGATGAGTTTCGCGATGACATTTTATAGCTTCCTGCACTGTGTATACCGGCCAACGATAATATTTGGCTACATAACAATCATCTTTAGCTATTTGTTTCCACGAATCATCCACATGTTTGTTTACACGTTGCAAATCTAACCTTTGGTGTTTTTACCGATTATTTAAATTTGTTCACTTGAGACGTTTAACAACTTACTTTTTGTCGCGTTGATTGTGCGGTATAAAACCTACTTTTTTAACTTCCACTTTTACTTTCTTTTTACGGGCTTTTTCACGGGTTCCTTTACGAGCTGCCTCACACACTGCACCGGTTTGAAGCGATCGTAATGTATTGGTTAATTGTTGATGCCATATAAATTTAGGCAAACCATTTATTGCATTGCACCACATAATTAAGGCACTTTTAGTTTAATTTTAATTCATAATATATAAATAAATGAATAATTATTGTATAGTTTATTTTCCATTAAAATCAAAATGCAAGAAAAACATATGTTATATATGTGATAATTTATGGTGGCTAGAGATGTATTGCTCACGAACGATGTAATTCTTTTGAGCGGTACTCATAAGTGAACGATTAGAACTAGTTCTTTTTTATTATATGTTTTTCTTATTGTTAATGCTTGACTGTTTACTGATACAACTAATTTAGTTTGTGCTGTTAAGAGTTATGAAGTATTGGTTGTGTATTACCAATAACAATATTTTAATTTGTTTCAATTTTCTTAATATTTTAAATTTATTTAATGCCTTGGGGACGACGCCATTTTATAATATTGCAAGCGAAACTATGTTATCAAAACAATTTATTTCACCTATATATAGCACAAATAAGTGCCAACGCTTTTAACAAATTCTATTACTGGACCGGGCAATGAAGGCTGCAAGCAAGGAATTAAAAAAATATTGTACTTCATTTAAGAAACTAATACACAAAGCAGCATGGTTTCCAATGATGATACCTTGCCTTGTGATACGTTTGGTGTAAATAAAATCAATTATAAATGTGAACATCCCCCAAGACGAAAGAGTTTAGTTTGGAAGTATTTTGAGAATATAAGCAAATCACGTATAAAATGCCGCCTTTGTGGTCATGAACAAAATTATCACTCCGCCCTTGGCAATATACTTAGGCATTTAAAAAATAAACATCAATTGGATCTCAGTAAAAAGGGTTTACAAGAAGCATTTAATAAAGATCGTATGCAAGAACTAGATAACAAAACAAGTCTGGGTAATAATATAAGAGATTTGTGTAAAGAAGAAATCAATCAGGTTAATGAAGAGCATGAGAATTCTACAAGTTCTACCTATTCACAAAATGAAAATGAACTGGAGGAAAAGGTAAATTAATTAAATGGTGTTTTATTCCGTTATTTATATATTACATTGGTTAATTTTGATCAGGCATTATCCTGTGATCCGTTTACTAAAGATAGAGTCAATCGAAATGGTGAAAATCCTCAAAGGCGCAGAAGTTTAGTTTGGAAGTATTTTGAGAATATAAATAAATCACGAATAAAATGCCGCCTTTGTGGTCATGAACAAAACTATCACTCCGCCCTTGGCAATATACTTCGACATTTAAAAAATAAGCACCAGTTGGACCTCAGCAAAAAAGGTTTACAAGATGTATTTAATAAAGAGCGTATGCAAGAACTGGATAGTCTAACAAATGTAAACGATGTAATGAGAAATCCAAGTAAACAAAAAATCAATCGGTTTAATGAAGAACAATTCTCTACAAGTTATGGCAGTTCCCAAAATGAAAATGAATTGGAGGAAGAGGTACGCACGACTTATGCTTTAAGTAAATGAATGATTTTTATAATCTTAATATTATATTTTGCAGCCGCTAATTAATGTTAATTTTTGTGATAATGGATCAGAAGAAGATGATACGAAAATGGAAAAGTTGAAAAGTGAACGAATTATAGCAGAAATAGAATATTTCCGTGCTAAAACAGCTCTGATGCGAGTACGAAGAAATGTTGCCATTCTTGAAGCAAAGAAACTTAAATGTGAAATAGCTGAATTTAATAAGAAAATGAAAATGTCATAGAAATGTATGCACTAAAAATGAAAATGTTAACCTCATGTCTACATAGGAATGGTTAATAATAAAAAAAATAAGCACATGAATGAATTTTCGTATATAGATAATTACAAGCGGCTTGTCGCTCTCTTAGAATGATTTGCACTTCCTACTAGAAGCTATAAAAATAAGCAATTACCAATGTTTTTAAATAATTGGTTCACTTTTACTTTCGCAATGCTTTATTCAATATATTTTTTTTTGGGTTATCATTATATAGGAATGTGATGAAGTTTGAACACAAAACGTTCAGCTTAAGATCTTAAAATGAATAATTCATATAGTTTAGGAAAAAGATTTCAAGCGTTTAGTTATGATTTTGAAATCTTTTTTATATATATTTGGATAAAGTAGATTTAGTAAACAAACAATCAAACGCTATAAATACATTATCTATGGTAGAGATAATCGGTAGGAAAATCTCTTATGCGGATTTTTTTTTGTATATATAAGAACATTTTCAAAAGAGATTTTCAACATTTTTAGATTCCACTTAGAATAGTATCGAATGTTGTAAGCAACGGATGAAAATAACGGAACGGGTATAGAGCGAATGTATATGGTGTGTGTTGTAATCATTAAATCATTAATTGCTTCAATTACAAAATAACCAAAAAATGTGTTAAATCTTTTTGGAATCCTTTTTACAATATGAAATTCTTTGATTTTTTAAAATTAATTAAGATAAAAAACAAAGAACAAAGTGAATGAAATGTTCCAGATGTTATAAGTAAAATTTTCATTAAAAAAGAAAAAATAAAACTACAGCGCATACATAGTGGATTCTAATTTTAACATTAAAAAGTTATGGATTATTTCAAATCACAGAAAAAAATTAAAATTCTTTGATAAAAAAAAAAAAATGGTCATAAAAAAGTGTGTGTGTATACTTTGAAAAATTCAATTAATTTGAGACTCTCACTACTGTACACACAAGTTTACCTACACACATACACATCTGCATATACAGTTGCATGCTAAGTTTGTCATTGAGTTGGTAATTTTTACATTAAAAATGGAAACAGCGTTAAAATAAAATCATAGGCTAAGATCAATCTGCAAAGAAAAAACAATGCAAAAATTTTCCTTCGTTTTTGTTAAATTATAGGCGGCAACAAACAATTACTAAGAAAAGCATTCATTTCACTTCAAATTCACATTAAGAGACATGAAAAATCTTACACTTTTCAAAGTCAAATGCTTTTAAATGAGAGATTACACATATATGAATGTAGGGTATCCCAAGTGTAGCTTAAATCATATACAGTGCGAGTTTTGTTATGGTTGTTGTTGTTGTAACTTTTATTGTTAATTTTCACGAGTGTTTTCAATATACATATATGTTTTTCTTTTGGCCAGGAGCGAAAGTGTTGTTTTTCTGACCCTTTTATCCAAAAGCAAAGAGCGCTTCATTCATTTTCCCACATGTTGCTCGCTCTCACACATGTTTTTACGTGTGGTATATGTGCTCTGATTAAAAATAATATCAAAATAGTTACACAAAAGCATTTAACACATTGAGATTGAACATTTTTCAAAATTTATGGTGTACGCGGGACTCTCTTGTACGGCTTGTTTATATATAAATACCTGTATGTATGTATGTATGCATGGAATGCTTATTTTATATATTACAACAAAAATATTTTTATAAATATTTTAATTGTTTTATATTGTTTTAAAATGATTATTTTTCTGTTGCTGTTGTTAAGCTTTTATTTTGTTTTCATATTCACTTATTTTTATATGTAAACATATATGTAAACATGCAAGTTAAGGCAACCTCGATGGAGGTGCCAAAAACAAGATAACTTTATTTTATAATTACTCTTTATTGGCACGGAGGCCTTACCTTTATTAAATCAAAACTAACTCTAAAACTAAATTCTATAATTCTACTTGTATATACTCATTACAAGTTTGGCTACTGCGGGAAAATGCTGATTGAGCATATCCCAAAGTGTATCCTGACTCTTGTGTTTTGCTATGTTAAATATACCAACACAGGTAAGTCGACTGTACTTTGCCTTAACTTGCATATTTATAGTAAGTATGTATGTGTATGTCGAAATTGAGGATAGAATTTATTTGATTTGTTCGAATGTTTGCATGTAAATATTATTGATAACCATCACTTTTTGAGTTACTTTTGCCAAAAACATTTGGTACATAACAATTGGTTAGGGTTACAAGGCATTCATTGAACATTAACATTATAGAGGGCATTCTAAGTTTGTCTTTTCGTTAGTAACATCCAGAAGGAAGCGTCGGAGACTTTATAAAGTATATAAAACTAAGCCGATCCAATCACGGGCGTCAATTTTAAGATATTGAAAAAAATTTAGTACAGACACTTTTAGCTTTTGTAAGCAGATTGCTATTTGAAATGGGCAAATTCGGTCAAGAGCCACGCCCACAATTCGCAAAAATCTATATATCTGCTACAAAAATTTGGATATCAAGTTGAAATTTATGTTACGCCCACTATTGTAGAAATGTAGGGTATTTAAGTTTTGACCTAAGCCAAATTTCGTTTTCTTACTTGTTGAATTTAAAACTTTCGATTTTATTTGAAGCGCGTTCTGATGAAATTTGGTTATGTAGGAAAAAAATGGAAAAACAAATAGACAAATCACCAGCCTCTACGACTACCAGTTCGACTACATCACGGCCAACGTCACGTCGAACTTCGGCTACTGCTGTAAACGAATCTTTACCAACACCTCCACCCGATCCTCCCGGCTATGATAAGCATCAGGGCAACATTTTCGTATATCCTCCCATAAGAAAAGATTTAACCCGAGAATTACAAAGTTTACTTAATTTTGGCGAACGACAAAATGAATTTCAAAAACGCTTAAAACAGAGTGTTTTAAGTGATTGTCAGAAAAGGCATAAATCTTCACATAATGAGCGGGTCATTAAAGAGGACACAAATAGTTGTGAATGTTGTGAGAAATTGTACAAAGAATATGAACTTATTATGGAGCCATTACAGAATCGTTTAAATGCGAGTGTAACAACAGCGTTGGCCGCCTACGGAACGATAAGTCAATTGGATCAGTTGTACAGAATTTGGGATCGTTATTTGTCTCTAGACAGAACATTTAATCAAAGGCAGAGTCGATTGCAATATGTGGATTTGTTGCAAAGAAAGGTGAGAAGAGGGAAAAATAAAATTTAAATTTCTTTAAACTTAACTTTATAATCCTGTTTCTACACGTTTATAGTTAAAGGATGCCCAGCAACAAAACAGCTCAGATCAACGGGCATTGGGTACAATCTCCTTATCTGATCTTGAAACAAATTCTCAAGAATTTGATCACTCACTTGTTGTACTGGAAAGTCTATTAAAACCGAAGCAAATGATAAACAATACAAATCCAGAGAGTAAAATGTAAGTGATCTCTACTTTATTGTATATAATAAACGATTCATTACAAAAAATTATTTCATTCATTTCATTGAAAAACAAGACAAAGGGAGCGCAGCAAATCATTTGTCATCGAAGAGATTCCCAGTTTAGGTGGACAGCGTGAATCTGGCAGACATATTGCGGGTATACAGCAATTACTGAGACGACAAAGCGCATACGTTGATAGTAAGGCGAAGGTTTCCAAGTGGACGAAAGTGAAAGCAGCCTTCAAGTGGGAAAAGGCTAATGTATCAACTACTCTGGAAAGTACACGGAACGTTTTAACTCCCAATAACACCGAAGTAGCTAGGTAAGGGAAATAGTGTTTCTAATAAGACTAATGAAATGATTTGCAATTTATTTTGATTCTCTAACAGATATTTACGGGTCCCTTCAATACCCGGTGGTGGCAGTTCCCCAGAGAGTGCTTTTAGTTCTTCTTCAGGCCATTTTCTGAGTGAAGCCGGCACACCCGGTACTATGAGTTCAGCAAGTTCAATGGACGATATTGATAACAACAGTCAAACTAGTAAACGTAATTATCTTTAAGAAGACAAGCATTAATTTATTGGTTTTTTGATTGTAATGCTTTGCCCAATAGGTAGAGATTCGTCGAAAAGTACTGATGGAAATATGGCAAAAAGTGTGGGAGATATGAGAGGAGGTATAGATTCATCTGCTACAGATGATTCAATGCGTACCAGTACGCCATCAAAATCAGCCTCTGGTAAATCATTACGCAAAAATAAAATACTATCTGATTTTGAAGTGGTGCCTGAAGATATGGAAGCAGATTTGAATGCCTCAGCGAAACGTAAAAATCGCAATCCTCCCCGACCTTTAGATCTTAACCTAAAACACGTATTTATTGTATAGATGCAGAAAAATACTCAAAATCAAATTGACCCCTTTCTCTCTCCTAGGACTTAACCACTTATACCCCATCACCTCAATATCTGAAAGATTCTCCACAAGATGGAACTCAGTCACTTAATCGTACATTTCGGAAAATCAGTTCATCCATCAATTCATCGGTACCCTCAAGTCCTTCAAGACATTCAGATTTTTTTCCAGAATTGGGTTGGTTAGCAAACTTTCACAAAATTACTGGTAATCTTTTCCTAATATTTTTTGTGTTTTTCTATAGAAAGTGAAGATCATTCGAGTGGTGCTGATTTTTCAGACCCCAATTCACCCAGTAATTTGAAAACGCGTGAAAATTTTGAACATCAACAACGGGAAATTAATCGTCGTTACGAAATGTTAAGAGTCAAATTGGATAAAGAATTTGAGGCTAAACGACGGGAATGGAATAAAATGAAAGCTAATCGAGGTAGGATATAATATTAAAAAAATCAAATTTCAAACGCCAGTGCTTAAAAGGAAAAACATTTTTCTAGCTATGGCTTTGTTAACCGGATCCAAGTCAACGGAACCTCTTTTGCAGTCCCGCCCTATACCGATTAATAATAATTTGTCTACCAAAGTTTTGGAAGAAAATCTTACACCGGATTTTCGAAAAAAACTACAAAAATGGCGTGTAAAAAAACAGGCTTCCATTGGTGGTCTACAAAGTCACTCTCCATCTTCGCCGACGCTAATGCAGGGAGAAGCTCAAGCAATCGTTACAACGAAGGATGGTAAAATTGATTGGCAATTGTGGAAAACGGGACAATTGAAATTGGAAGGACAAGGCTTAAGTTCTCTGCCGGACCAAAAAGACTTACCCGAAGAATTCCAGAAAAAATTAGGTGAATAATTCAGATAGAAATTATACGAATCGTCTTACAAAGCCTATTTTCTTGTTTAAAGAGCAATGGAATAAAATTAAACGAAGCGGTACCGCAGCGATTTGTATCGATTCTTTAAAATGGTCACATAAATATGGTGGTGGTGGTGGTGGTGGTACTTTAGCGGGTCGGAAAGGGGAATCTGATGAAGACAAGAAAGTTGACAAACATAAACCACATGATAAAGAAAAACTGGAAAGGTAGAAGAACAATATAGAACGTTCAATTCAAAGATTTTTCACTAATTTTCCTTCTAAGTACAGGTTAGCCAAATTAAAAGCTATAGTCGGAGAACATCCCGTTAAAGAAATCGAAGTGAAAACATCTGCTGGTGTCATGAAATTTGAAGGAATTTCTCGTAAATTTACCCGAAAACTATATGAATGGGAAAAAGCTAGAGGTATAGGCCCAGAATCATCAACATTCGCTCTATTACATCCCGGTTACTGTCCCATTGATGTTAAGCGTATCCCTAAAGATAATCGTAAGTAATCAATTTTTCTGGAAAGTCAGAATAAACGGATAAAGACATTTCTCTTTAATAATCGTAGAAGAGAACTCACCAACCTTAAGTCGTTCATTGTCATTGGATAGTTTAGCTCCAACTGCCACATTACCGGTTATATCCCAGCAAGCATCAAGTCTGTCATTGAATGATGTAAACGATCTGCCAGATATGAAGGAAAGTGATGTAAATAGTACGGATGCTTTGCTGTTGAGTAATGAAGAACTTAAGGTATTCGAAGAACCCGAAGCTGTAATGGTGGAAGTGGAAGATCATATTGTGGAAACTGCATCTCCCCTGTTCGCCACCCTCCTTTATAATAAACCCCAGAATGCTATTTACAAATATGAAGAAACTGTATGCAACGATTTTTGGTAAGGTTAACTAATAAGAAGAAAGTAAAGAATTTTAAGTTTTTACTGAAATTTTCTTCTTTTTTTTGGGTTTATTCAAATTTAAGTAATACTAGGAAAGTACACAGTTTTGATGCTAGCACAAATGTGGCACCTTTATTGAATGCTTTAAAGAATTCCGAAGAATTATTGCAGCTGCTGAAAAAGAAATCACCTGATATAGCGCAGAATGTCGCATTGCGGCAATGCGTTAACGTTTTGGCTATAATAAGACACAATTATTCTTATTATGCTGAAAATTTAATGAAGCCCACTGTTCTGAATGCTATATCCGATGTGCAGAATGAATTAAGTCGCCTAAGAGATCTGGTTAATTGACCAAATACCAAGTAATGAGCAGTTGTGGTAAATATTTCTCTTTTTTACAGTGTATCAAAGCACCGCTAGATGAAGCTTGCTGTCGGGAAATTATGGAGGAGCGCAACACGGAATACAGTGAAGAATTGCAAGGTTTCCAAGAAGCATTACGAATCTTACAAGAAAACATACGTAAGTTGGGAACTCTTTAAATCATAAATTCCGACTTTAAGACCGAATGAATTTATTGTTTCCGAATGACAGAAGGTGATTGTCCCCGTTATTTGAAAGATAATGTACCCGATATCAATGTAACTTCAGAAGATGGCCTAGAATCATCACAAGCTGGTAGTCGCCAAGCAGATCAGATATCAACCACATTGGAAGCGACCGAAGAAATTGATACAGAAACGTCGTGTGTACCGGTGGCACGAGTCTCCTTTAATGGCAATGGAAATAATAGTAGTAGCGGTGGTGGAGGTGGCAAGAAAAGAGTTCGCTTACGCAAAGTCGGCTCTTTACGTCAGAATAGTAAAACGGATAGCGATAGCAGTGAAGACGATACAAATCGCAGTGTTGTCGCTACGGGAACACCAAGACGTATTAAACGTAAGGGTTATCGTTTAAAACAACGTTCTTTTGAAGATGATCCCAGAGCTCTTAGTAAACACACAATGTATAATATGATGAAAAGCAAGCCGGAGGAGAACAAGCAGAAAGATCATGAAAATCAATCCATTAAGAATATTACACCATCCTACACGTCACCCATAACAATGTCGGTTTCATTGCCGAATGTGTTTGTGAAAACTAAAAGAAAAGTCTTTACAGCAATTCAAGAACCGACAGCAATTAATGGAGTTGCTGTCATAGAACAAGAGATTGCCAATTCTCCTTTGGAGAAGATGTTTTCTGCAGAAGATAACAATTTAAAATATGAACAACAACAGCCGAAGAGAATTGAAAAACAATCCGAGGTAGATTTAGAAACTCTATTAAAGCCCCGTTTACTACTTGTCCATAAATCTCTAAGTTTAGATGATGTGAGACCCGATAAATATTCTGAGAGTCCTGAACGCACAGTCCACAGTGTCGAAAATGTAAAGCAAACTGCCAAATCGAAACCCTCGACAGATATTCGTGCACCTTTGGCAGCGGATAGTTTTCGTTTAATAAATAAACAAAAAGAAAACTTATCCAACCAGAAAACTAATGCCATAGATCAACCAACTGTAATGTCCTTCAAGAAGGAGCACCTTTTTAAAAAGCATACAGAAGAAGCTTTACTGAAAAGTACGAAAGCAAGGAAAATTGAAAGTAAAATTAATAAATCGAAATCGACAAATATGAGGGAGAAAGCAGAAGGGCAGCCAAACAAATTGAACAACACCTTACCGCACATATATCGTAAATGGGAAAGTACATCAGCCACCCTTACCAGTCAGGTTCTGCATTTCGAATTTCCAACACCCACCAACTCAGAGCCTGCCACCCCAACTACACAATGTGGATTAAGTAAAGGACACTATACACCCCTGACGGGAAGAGCCTTGCGCTTAAAGAAGGCTAAAGAAGATTTTCTAAATGGCCGTCACCAACCAGCAGCAACGGCAGCAACCATTATCCATCAGGGAGCTGACAAACTAAAAAGTCAACATGAAAGTAATTTAAGTTTAAACTCAACCACGGCCGATGAAACTTCTCTGGGTAGTGAGAGTACCGAAGTGGGAGCTGTACAAAAGAGTGCAAGCGCTGATACTGTACGTCCTGAAACACCTCCAACATATTCTGATACGGGTACAGAACAAGAGTATGATTCACCTTCTCGTACAGTAAGGCGCTCTAATAAAATCACTAGTAAACTGGGATTTGCCACTTTAGCTTCGAAATTTAGAAAAGTCAAGGGAGGTAGTAAAAAATCAAAAAGAGCAACGACAACTGAGCCGACAATAATGAGTAATGACACTGCATTAACAGCTTTGTGCCGTCAAAGTTTGTTGGCGGATGTTATAGCGATACCACAAATAATAACAGTACAAGATACTTCAGAAGCTGCGGCAGCTCGTGATTGTATAATGAAATCAAAGTCATCTCCGCCGTACATTTTGTGGAGTGACCTGCACAGCGGTTCTCCGCTGGACTCTGATACACCAAACAACGAACGTTTAAACAAATCTCAAAGTGAACAATATGTGAAGCGGCATAGGAAGGAAAGTTTCGTTTAGTACAAAAATCGTATTTGTCCAAATAGAACCAACTTTTAAGTCATATTGTAATTTAATAAGCGAAATGTACTCGTTCAATTCCGAGCACTTAATGTTCTATAATTGAGAATGTAATCTGTGCCATAAGCAGTGCCTGCCATATAAGACTTACTTCTTTAAAAATCTTTATAGAAAGACGAAAGGTATTAAAATTAGTTGGATTAGAGTCAAACGTAACGATTGTCCCATTCGGTAGGCGAGTTAGCTAAGGTTTAGTGTAAGCTGCGGGTTTCAGATTACAATGTACAAAGTACACGTCTAACCTGAGTGAACAGTAAAATCTATTTTTAATAGGCCTCCTCTTCGGGCCAAGCTTGAATAAATTTATATGAGGAATCAGACAATTTAGAAACCAAATAAAAATTTTATAGTCGATGAATATCTGCTTAATTTACAAACGATGCCAATCATGCTGTTGAAACTTATACATATATTAAGGGTTTTTCAATAAGTACATAACAATTTTGTATGTTGCCCAATTTTAAGATGAAGCGAATAATAAAAGATAAAACTTTTGATATAGAAATATAGCTGGAAATGCCAAGAAATACCTGAGAGTCACAGATAGGCGACTGATGGTGTAATTTAAAAAAATATAATACATATAAAAAAGTGCAACATTAGAATCGAAGCGATAAAGGTTATAACATGCAATAGATTACCAAATCTAATCATCAATACAAAAACTTATGCAATTGAAAAAACTTAAATAGAATAAGTTCGACAAGCTTTTATGTACAATTTTTATAAAACAGCGGAGTTTCACTACAGAATGAAAACATTTATAATAAAATTAGTTTTACTGAATATTATTTGCGTAAGTATTTTTATTATATTTTTAACTAATAACTAAACATTCAAACTATTCAAAGATTCCAGTAACTAAAGCGAATAATGAAATCTTGAACTTACTAAAGGAAAATGATTTAAGTAGTGATGAAATGAATATTGTTGAGCCACTCTTTGAGCAGCTGCAGTTACAATACGATTATATAGTAAAGTTAACTGGGAGTACTCCTGAAAGAATTGCGAAAAAAAGTGAAATAATTAATGAGTCTTATGCGACAATTTTACAAGAATTCCAGCAATATTTTGATGGCTTCAGTTTAGTGAATATCTCTGCTTATGACAGCCAATTGCCCAAGTTAGAAGACGTACTGGAGGTTGTTAATGTTACCTCCTTAAATAAAGACCAACAGTTGGAATTATTGGATATGAAAAGTGTTTTAGAAGATGTTGTAAATGAGACTCAAAACCAAATCGATGAATTGGTAAAGAAATCTTTACTTGTGGAAAGTAATCTCTTACAACTCAATAAACCAAAACTAGTGGCCTTGATATTAAAAGCTTTAAAACTGTTATTTGGAGCAGCTTCCCAATTGTCCAGAGCTGCTTATTGCACCTATATGCATATACCAGAATTTAACACTTCTCTGCACTACATTACCGAGGGCCTCGATTGCTATACATATATATCAAACAAGATTCTAGCGATACAGCACGAAACTGTACAAACTATTAAAATTCTGAAAAGAAATTTATATGAACTGGCTGAAATATATGAAAAATTTGAATCAAAAGAAACCCTTTTGGGTAAAATTCTGACCATAGTATTAAATGTAATAAACATAGGCCGCAGTATAAGTGATACATTCAGTGCAGCCATGCATGCCTTAGATGGTGTACAAAATTATTTGCCGGAAGCTATTCAAAGTGCGGCTCAGTGTGGGTTAAAATTTGCTACAAAAATACCTTTTCTAAAACAGACCGTAACTAATGTCACAGCGTGTATTTTGTATGTGGATAATACGACAGCGGATTATAATTATCCGGACATCGGATATATAGAAAATGGAGATTATTATGTATCAAATTAAATAGAGGATAATTAATAAATTGGAGGTATCGCATGATACCTCTGTATACAAAAAATTGAAAGAGTTTAAAGAAAGCAAGCAATAATTGCTAAAACCATCAATAGATAATGTTACACACATACACTTACATTGTATTATAAAATCATCCAATTATTCACCTGTACTATAAGTCACCTTCCCTGTTAACTTCCTTTTCTCAAAATAAATTTCTCAATTGCGTTTTTTTATGCACATATTTTACGTTAAAACGATTTGTCCTTAAACACACACGCACACAAAAGGACATGTTATACAAACAATTGGTCACGTGTCTGTTATAAACAACTTTGCATATACTTCTAGTTTTGTTGGTATTTTATTGTGTGTAATACAAACTATGCCACAGGAGATCGAATCACAAATGTCGTCGTTAACTTTTATTTGCATAATCAATTCTTACTTACTCATCGTATACTTTTGTGTGGTCAATAACAGTTCATAGGGAAATTTATGAGTTTCGTAGTATTTTTGCATACAATAATATTTCTTTTATATATCATCTACACACATGCAAATATTTGTTGTTTTAAGGGTGAAACCGTTTAATATTGCATTCATATGCAAATAAAAAATATTAAATGATTACCATATGAGAGGTATATTAAAGTTGTCATTCAGTTCCGAAGAAGGAGGCTTCAAGCTTATAAAAAAAATAATAAAAAATTTAAAACAGAAAATAAGACATATATAAAATAAAAAAATATATAAATAACATAAAAAAAACTAAACTCACTAAATGAAATCAAAGAAATAAATATTTAAAAAATAAATAAAAAATAAATATATATCCCAAACACTTTGCCATTATTAGATAGCTGCCACGCCCCCACCTTGCATACAGTTGTTAAATATTTTTCATTACAAACTTTAAATATTTTTAATTTTGTAATGAAAACAACCGGTGCATCGGCACAACTTCTTAATCTATGATTTCACAAGCACATAAAAAAAGAGAAGAATAAAAATAGGCACGCGTCCAGCAAATTCTTTGAGTAATTTACAAAAGTGTGACCCAGTCTCACATTCACCTTTTACGTATTCTTTCTTCTGCCCTGTGACTATAGCCTATATTTTGAATGTATGTATGTATGTATGTATGTGTGCGAGTTTAATCACATCTGTGTGATTCTATAGTATTTGAAAAACGTCTTTTCAGCACAGATGGTCAGAATGATGTACGCTGGCAAAGTGTCGGGATAGAGTTGGAACGGAACCCGAACTGTAGTTTCTTCTTCCCTTAATCAAATTTATCGTACATACATACATTTTATTTTATGTTGTTGTTATTATTGTTTTATTTCCAAGAGAGCTGTTATATTGTAGCCAATACGCAAGCGCACACTTTTATGTTTTATGGACAGACAGACAGACATAAACCGCACGTCGCTTGTTTCTTTATAAATTATAAGTATAAGTATAATTGTGTATTTGCATGGCATTCAGTCTTAAATTACTCTAAGACACACACACACACACACACACACACACACACACACACACACACACATACACTTGATATATTTGTATCAAAATAGAAGACTTGGGGAAAACAACACAAAACTTTTTATTATAAAGTAAAATTGGTCTAAAAAGTCATTGGTTTTTATTTATATTTATTTATTTTTTTTTGCTCTCTGAGTAACCCTTATATACGAAAATACTTGTAGGTAGTAGTTTATATGTGTATCACTGTAGTTTTGTGCCAAAGTATTTGTACCTATGAATGTTTTTTTATGGATACTTTGTAAATGCATTAATTCCATCTACTCCAACATATGTTCAAAATGCATTTTATTTGGTTTGTATTCGTTTTAAAATATATACGTACGTATAGTGCAGTGGGTGTTGCAACGGTATAAGTGAAATTATAATCACAATTAAATATAATACAATACAATAATAAAAACAACAAGTAAGAAAACTAAATTTGGTTTAGGTCAAACCTTAAATACTCTACACACCAGTACACATGGTTATGGAGCATTTTTACCCTTTATAATGATAATAACAAAACTCTTTATGAGGTTTTTTATAAACTTTTTTTCGACCACGCCCATTTTCAGCACATATATAAGAAATTCCAATTTCAGAGTTTAATTTTTATGGCAAATAAATTTTTTTTATCGATTGTGGGCGTGGCATTTATTTTATTACCAAGCGCCATATGAGTTTCTTTTTTAATTGTGAGGGTGTTTGTTACACGAACACGCCCATATTTTTTTTACACATCGATGGATGGGCTACATATAGATAAGTGAACCACATTTCAAACTAAACTTTGTATACCTCGTTGCTCTTTTTGGCAACGATGAGCAATCAAGACTCTAGAAGATGGCTTCGGTTTCTATAAATATATTGTAGGACTGCTATTCTATGGAAATAATTAAATAAGACTGTTGAACTAATTGTACTTGACCACCTCTGTTATATGCTAGATTTCTTTGGAACAATACGTAAAATATTTCTTAACAAATTTCCATAATTGACTGCTGTTATAGAGTTTATTCTTTAACAGAAGAAAATGGCAGATTTGTGAAATTTTTGATCTTCTATACCTTCTATACATTCACAAAAAGTATATAAAGTTTGTCATTCCATTTGCAACAGCCAGAAGCAGGCGTCAGAGATCCTACAAAGTATGTATATTCTTGATCAGCTTCAAAAACTGTGTCGACCTGAACGCGTATGTCCGTGAGTCTGTCTGTTGTTGACACCGTCAAGTTAAATTTGAGATATTTATAGTATCTACGTATGTTTCTTTTTAAATTGAGACAAAATAAGTCAACAGCCCCGCCCACAATCGACAAAAATCTATTTATCTACTACAAAAATTGAGTTATAAAGTTGAAATTTCTGTATGCATATATATAATAATCTCATCCATAAATGTATCACAAATGGTCATGGTCGAATAACAGATACGCCCACAATTTACAAAAAATCATACTCAGCGTAAAACTCGACTTGCAAGCTAATACGTAATAAAAACACTGTTAGAGGGCGTAATTATGTAGGTGCCACGCCCATTGCTTTTATGTAAATGTTATGGGTTTACTTGCTTATGTACTTTTTTGTATTTGTAGAATAATGTGAAAGAATCTTTAAAAAGTGATTCTTTCGACTGCGAAATTGATACTGACTAAGAATGTATACATTTTTGTAGGGTGTAGAAGGCTTTTTTATCGGGTTTTACAAGAACTTTTAAACAGCAGTAGAAAAGTATGCTGCCCCCACCTGAATGAAATACTAAAGGTGATCATAGGAATTATTCCTTCTCTTTAATACTACGGGTATTATATGTAAGTATGTGTGCAGTATTTAATGTAACATAGGATAACTGTGTTTTCTTATCAAAACAAAGGCACGCGTGATTCTTTTTAATTTATAGCAGTCATCTCCCTAAACTTCCAACATATGTAACTACTCACTAGTAAGGAGGTTCAAATTTTGATAAGTAAGCATTTTCTACATCTTGTTGTAAATTATAAAACTTGCATAGAAATTGATATAAAGATGAACAACATACGGTGTATGTGGCAGCCGTTTCTATTAAATAACAAAAAAGAAAGAAAACAAAAAAAAAAACCAAAGTATTACAGGTAAAAGGATGTGCCTGAAAGGAAATCAAAAAGATCGACGGAAAAAAATTATAATTTCCTTTTATTGAATATTATGCGATGAACGCACTTTTGGCTTAAAAACGCTTTTGATTTATTTATTGATGAATCCGATCCCCTACTTATAAAAGAAAATTCATAAAATAATAATTAAAAAGTTTTTATACTTTTCATATATATATATATATACATGGGAGTATATAGGGTTTTTTCTAATCAATAACAACACCCAGAAATTCTAATTCTAATTTTCTTCACAATATATAATAAATCTTGTAATATCCGGTAAAGTGAAATCATCAATTCCGAATCGCAAATAGTAATAAATAACAGTCTCCGTCCTTCACTTCTCCTTACCAAGTTAGGTATAGTGGGGATTTATCATAGGCGAACTTGTGTAGAGACTTTCTAAACAGTCCATGAATTAAGTACGTCTAGCCATGTCAGTCGGTCCGGCATTTGGATTCTGTGGTAATTACTTCAGATATCAATTCCAAACTCGACAGAAGTATTGGTAGAGGTCATGCGCTGGGAGAATTCGGTCAAACGACACGCCCAAAATTTAATAA
Source organism: Crataerina pallida (assembly GCA_949710015.1). Lineage (NCBI taxonomy): Eukaryota > Metazoa > Arthropoda > Insecta > Diptera > Hippoboscidae > Crataerina > Crataerina pallida. The sequence continues at coordinate 9,128,190 of OX453290.1, forward strand.
AAACTGAAAAAGGAAGAATTTTTCAAGTAACTTTCCCTATTACTTACTAAGTACATTTTTCATAATTTTTGAATGCTGTTTTTTACCAATTATAAAAATGTTAACCTTGACTAATATTTTGACGTTGACAAATTATGTAAAACTTTTAAGGGTGTATTTGTATTAAAATATTAAATTGTTATGTACTTATTGAACATCGCGTTAGTAATGTATAAGATTATTTCGTATAGTGTGTATGAATACGGATGTTCATTGTTATCTGAGCAGATAAATGTTACAAATGTTATGACAAGTTAAATATATAGCGTGGTGCTACATTTTGAAAATTTTTTGGGGAATATTTGTAAGAATACTGACAAGGATAACAAATTTTCAAGTTAAAGTAACACCAGATGACGGCATGCGCCTATATTGTATATAGTGAAAGGATCCGGACAAAATTAACGGCACCATATGTTACTGTATTATATTGTAAATATATACTCGCACAAGTTATATTTATATACTTTTTTTATATAATTCTTATTCATTGTTTTATAGTTTTCTTAACTGACATCCTTCTGCACCGTTACGGAGCACACGCTTAACTCTCTAAATAACTCTTTTTTTTTCTGCACCGGAACTTATTTATGAACTTCTTGGAATATTTTTGTATAATCTAAAACCGTCATACGTTTTCTTTTTCATATAAATAAAAGCAAAGACAAAAATTTACCCATAAATTGATAATTGACAGAAACGCAATTGAAGATTAAAATTCAGTAGCTATAAAATGTTGTCGTCAAATTTCAGTAGTTTTAGTTTGAATATTGATAAATGTGTTTGTAAAGTTTTCTTTTTCACTCAACACAATTAAAAAGTCATTAATCATACACACAAATTGCATCCAAAGTATAAATATTTTCGGGAATTTTCTACAACTTAATTAATAATAATTTTGTAAATCAACAGGTTGAACATAAACAACTTTAATTACAAGGTATGGAAGGTATGGAAGTGTGTCAGGTGCTTTGACTTTTGCCGCAGAAACCATTTATGGGAAAAATTCTTTAAATTTAATCAATTAGTCAAGTCCAATAAATTTGCAGACAAAATTAAGAAAGTTTACAAAAACAACAAACTAACACAAGCAGTGAAGGCAAAAACTAATTTGAATAAAAAATTGAAAAAAATCAATAAAAAAATAAATAATATAAAATAAATAATAATAATAAATAATGTATGGCGTTTTACAAGCTTTAATGCTCATTAGTCTGTCGAACATACCTTGACATTCATGGTAATATTCCTAACTGTCGGTGGGTTATTAATGCAACGTGACACATGAGTTAAAATTCGAGGTGAAAAGAAGCTGGATTCGAACCCGTGTCCCACAGCGGGCAGAGTTTACTAAGACAAAGCCTTAGTCCACTCAGCTACTGCAAGGACAATACCCTTCGCATCAACATAAAAACGGTGGGCGTGGCATGTACGTATGTTTACACTCTCTAATAGTTTACGTATTATGTATCAGCTTTCAAGTTGAGTTTTTTGGGCGCCACCACGATGGTTGAGCTAATTATATCAAATTTCAATTTCACAGTTTGAATTTTGTAGTAAATAAATAGATGTTTGTCGATTGTGGGCGTGGCTCTTGACCGATTTCCATTTTGCAAAACGATCTTCATGCAGAATCTAAAAGTGCCTTTCAGCTCACTATCTCAAAATTAACGACCATACATACACACGGACATACACGTCTAGATCGATTCAATGTTTCGATTTAAATTTGAATTTAATAAACACAACATTGTTTTTGTAAGTCTTCAAACATAATAAAACATCAATAATTCGATCAGGTCAATTTGTTATCCAATTGTGTGCCTAATACCTTGTTAACCAAAAAAGAAGAAAAGTTCCCTTTCATAATATACCGCAAAAAAACACACTACACAAAGGGACAGAAGGAGATGGAGGAAAAATTTTTCGAAAAAAGCGTGACTGCTCAATTTGTCAATTAACTAAATGAGGAAAGAACAGAAATCATGCAGAATGAAATGCAATAAACACCAACAACGACAGCAACAGCCGAAAACTTTTATACACAATAATAAAATGCACGAAAATATGAAAAGAAAGAAAACATTTATCACCTGCATGCAGGTGCGCCCATACAAGTCCAGTCCAGTCCAGTTCAGTTCAGTGCAGTTGAGGATAAAGAAAAGGAAACTGAGTTGAGTTGTGAAGCACATGAGCACACATTTAATCTCTCTCCCCAATCACAATCGAAAGAAATCGAACGGATGACAATTAGAGTTTAGAATATATTGTACAAGCAGCTTACACAACCGATACCTGTGTTAATACATTTAAATGCAAAAATCTTGTTGTTGTTTTTTCCGTTTTTTTTTTTTTGACAATTTATGCCTGATACTGAGTATTGCCACTGATATTTTGTATACACTCGACCAGATGCTGCCGGTTAAATGTATTTTTTTCTTTTTTTAGTTTTTTTTTTTGATAATTTTCAACATGCAATCGATTTATTGTATAATTCACCGCTTAGCTTATGTTAACCACAAAAATCAAAAGGGCATCACACGTATTTGTTGCCATCCTTTTGCTCTGCAGCCCTGTTTGGTGTACAATGTGAACGATTTTTGAACAAGAGTGTTTCTGTTAATGAGCTTTAACACCATTTAGCCAATTTGTCACCTCTTGTTAAGATCGCTCTTGGGGGTTCCTTCCGTGACATTACTTTTCGGTTGCATAAGTTTTTTATATAAAGAATATATTTAAAGGATTAAATGAAATCTGACATATACTAAATACAAGCGCAATTACAATAGTTTCGCTTAAGGATTTGTTAATTTTGTACCACTTCGGGTATAATGAGTTTGTAAGAATGTTTGTAACTCCTAAGCGGTAAATGCCACTCTCATTATTGAGTTATATCGATTCAGATTCAAAATCACTTTTTTAATTTTATTTTCATCGATTTAACCATGTCCGTCTATCTGTCCATGTAAATTTGTTCGCAAGATTTTATTATATTTCAATGTACGAGGTCGTATCTTAATTCAAAGATGTCCATTATTGAAAACGATTTAAATTGGTCGATTTTTAGGACCTTGCCTCATAAAAGGCCAAAAATCCGCAATTCTTAATACTTTTTAACAAAACTTATTTCCATATGAAACATATTTCACAAAATGACTTTTATGTGGCAATGCCTAGAGTTTACCGACACAACTAAAAGTTTTTTTTATGTATCAAGGTTGTTGAGGTTTAAAATTTGCTCAAACTATATATTTTCTATTGGTCTGTTTAGCAACGAATGTACCGCTTTCCTGGTCCTGTTTAGTATTGCCGAAAAAACAAGAAGAAGAAATTTCCAAATTTTTTTAGTTTTAGTGCATACTTAACTTTTTTACGGAATGAATTATTATACATAAGGGAATTAGAAGTTTGCATCTTAAGTCTTTTATAAGTTTTCAGGTAATTTTTCGCCGACGAGTTTGCGTCTTAAGTTTGTTGAATAAATAATAAAAAAAAACATAGTGATAACAACAACAACACTTAGGTTAATTATATTATTTAATTTTTTTTAAAAATTAAATTACGCAAAATTTTTATTTTTTTTTAAATTAAAATTTTTATTAATATGAATTTTTTCACTTTTTTCAAACTTTATTATATATTTATTTTAAATTTTAATTTTGATAGAACCTTTAAAATTTTATTATATAATTCATTTTCCCTTAACAAAAAGATATAAATTAATATCAATGTAATAGGTTGACAGTATTCAAACATAAGCTATGGCTACTGTGTTTACAAACCATGTAAGTTTGTCAGGTAGTTAGATTTGATACGGTAATCCATCCTTTCACAATTTAGAACAAAACGTAGCTTAATCTACATTTATATAAAAAAAAAGCTTAAAACAATGGTATAGGATTGTAATGTTGAAATGTGAATTATTGATATAAACCATTTGCGCATGAAATTGCAAAGGTGGATTTGGCTCAACTGATAAAGATCTGCTGATGAGAACTCGATGAGGGCGAGTTAGAAACCGGTCCAGGTTTCCCTTCCAGTCACCAAGTATTAATTTTTCACAATTTTCAACATTTCATTACAGCTTTCAAATGTAGTCAGAGGAAAAAAATTCATAAAAGGGAAAAAAGTATGATTTTGTAACATTGTGTAAATCACTTGGAAAATAAGTGACTGCCACTGACATTGAGGAAGAATAAATATGTTTAAACAGAAACAAGCGCCAAGTGCCATTACACACATACATCATCACTTCATTAAAAGGAAAGAATCTTAACTTGTCATTGCACTGCAGTGACCAAGAAAAAAAAAAGGGATTCAATTTGCAAAGAAATCACGTTACAGGTTATAAAAGAACAGAAAAAACAAAACACTGATAAATGACAAAAGCATTAAAAAATGCATATTTTGCATAAACCTACACAAACCAATAAGAAGAAGCGTTGTGCAATTCACATCACCTAAGAAGATGTATTGATGACGGAAGCCACCCGGAGAGACAGAAAACCTACACACAGCTTATTATTTTCAAGAGACACTTATGCCACTTTAAGACAATTGTTGCGTCTGGTGGGTCTGGCTGTTGCTGGTCCGCCGGTACACAAAATCTTATTGACAGATACGTTCGGATGTATGTATAACTATGTGATATGAGTTTAATCAGGCAAATTTTCACACGAAATCCTAATAAATGTCTAAAGTAGATCACAACAATAAAAACAACAAAAACAACAACAATTGTATTGGAGACTGTAAGTCATCAACCTGAATAATGGGAAGAAAACAAAAAAGAAAACAAATCAAAATATTATTAAGAGCTAAGCGTGGCCTTATAATACCCTACACAACCTACACAGATTTGGCCTTGGCCAATTTTAAGTATCCTCCATACGTACGTACAAATGGTGAGCGTGACAGGTAAATGCTTACGCTTCGAGTTTTATGTAAAATAAGGTTTTTTATACATTGTGTGTAGGGTGTAAAAAAATAGGTATTCTTTCTTTAGCCGTTTAAGAGTTACAAATAACCATTTAAACCGTACTGTAGGGTATAAAGACTCTTTTCTTCAACAATAACAACAACAACAGACAAGCCTAAAATTATTAAATTGTGTATTTATAAGCAATTTGCCAAACGGTTAAGTTTTGGCCTCAAGTTGCCTTGGAATATATCGCACACACACATGTATACGCTTCAACATAAAACAAATGGAGCCAAGAAATCCCTGCAAAAACACATAACAGTACAAGTGATTAAATGGCGGTGCCCAATTACAAGGAGCTAATGAGCTGGAAAACTATATCAAATGACCCAAGTAACAATAATAATAATAACAACAACAATAATGTACCAAATAAACGCTATACAACAATATTTCTCAAAACAAAAGCAACTAAAGCCTTATTTTCATATCAAGGACATACAGACATACATGCCCAAAAATACACATACACGCATACACATATACACAAATACTCCCATATAAAGAAAGAAAACCAGACTAAAGTGCAAAAAAGTGATTAATCAACAACAACAACAACAATTATAACAAACAAAAAAAGAAATTCTTGACTTCTTTCTCTTGTGTTAGTAGTGTTGTTACTGTTGTTGTTGGCAATTTTAACGTGACAAAGCGATGGCTTGCGTGTGGCAATTTCAAACAACTAAATACTCTTCTCTCTTTCTCTTCTACGCCTAACTCCCCTACCCAGCATTTATGCTGTACATTATAAATAATGATTGGCCACTTCATCCTTTAAGCTTGTTAGGGTGATAATTTGTACTCACAGCACCCAAAAATTATTTAAAAAAAAAAAAAAAGATTGCAAAAGATCGCACAACACGAACATAGAGAAGAAGATGAAAAACTTGTCAAAATCACATCAACATCTTATACAAATCAATATATTGAAAGCATGAAACGAAACGAAACGAACGAGAGGAATTTTTAGACTTTTTAGGGAGAAAGTTCACATTTCACTTAACTTTAAATTTTAACACTAAATAATAAGATGAACTGAAAAAATATATACGTACATTAAGCAAGTCAAGCTTAAGTAACACTTTAGGTACACAGGTTTGCTATTTTTATACCCTACATCACTTCGGATATATTAATTTTGTCGGAATTTTTGTTACACCTAAACAGACTAAGAGAGAGATATTTTTTTATTATACCTCTTAAGGTAGAATCAATTGTAGAATCAATTTGTGAATTGATTTCACTATATCCGTCCGTCTACAACCATTAATAAATGCATAAACATTTTAATTTTCATTTTTCCTTATTTGACCAAACAATTATTAAGTTTTCTGTAAAGCGACTTGTGCCTAGTTTTTTTTTTAAATATTTTTTCCAATAATTTCATTTTTTTCATTCGAGGAAGAAGACAACGGCACTTTTTAATCGAACGGTTCTTTTTATGCAAAGTTGAGTGATTTCTATCCCAAGCAACTCATGAAAAGATGAGCGTGAGATACTTGATAATTAAACATATACATTAAGTAACCCTAAGTACTCGTATATGTATACGTCTATCATTTATCCACTTATATGTTTATATTTTTATAGATGTTACCTAAAATATTTGTATCATGCTTCAAAAAATTCTAAATAATTTTGTGTACTTTTAAAACTTTGATTCTCACTTGAGTTTAATCAGATTTTAATTATTTTTTATTTTACAGAGTTTGTGATTTTTTTTTTTACTATTTCTCATCATTGCGGTGGGACAACAGACAAATCCACAATTTAAAAAAAATCTTATTCAGCGTAAAACTTGACTTATAAGTTGATGTATAAGACGTGCACTATTAAAGGGCGTAAAGATGTACCTGCATCGCCCACTGTTAGGGTATATAAGATTTGGTTGGAGCCAAATTTAATGCTTTTTGTACAAAATTTCTTTCTTTTCCTTTGTCATGAATAAATTTCTCTTTCAAATATTGGATATTTTATTATTATTGTTGTTGCTGCTTTCTTATTAAGAAGATCCTTGTAAATTTCAATTCAAAAAAAATTTGAATTCATGGAAACTATAATACATCGTGAAGTTAATTTTCTAAGTTAAGTTAAGTTAAGTTAAGTTAAGCTATACTACGTTAAGTTAAGTTATGTAAGTATTCAGTTTGGCTATGTTAGTTGAGGTACCTTAAAAATTGTAAAGATTGATAAAAGACTTAAGTAACAAACTCTCTTCTTTAGCTTGGGAAAAATTAAAAATATTTTGTAATATATCTTCTCTTTTATTCAAATACATCTTAAATATTTTTAAATGTTGTTGTTGTTGTTCTTTACAAAAATAAATAAAGTCAAGATAGTGAAGGACCACTCTAATGCACAACATAATTACTATGAAAACAGACCTCACACCATGCACTCAGGATGAAATGATTTTACGCGCAATCATTTTGTAGGCGTTACCTCAGTTACTTATATGAATGGTGTCACTAATTATGGAGTGCAACACTCTTCTGCTAATATTTTTTGATATGTTTATAAGTTTTTTTTTTTTTTTTGTAATATAATTGGTGATTGTATTAAATCATTTTGTGTTAAAGTAACTGCGGCCACCCGCACCTAATATTTGGAATTTCTGGTTTTTACCAGAAAAAATAAAAATAAAATAAGACAAAAACTTGTAAATATTTAACATATAAAGTAAGAAAAGTTGCAAACGGAATGAAAAACTTAATACTATTTCAAAAGTATGGACCCTTTTAATATTAACAATAACAACAATGCAATTATTTTCTAATATCTATACCAAATATTATCACTGAGTACAGATGTTCTTATTGGTAATCATTTGGTTATAATGAAATTTTTTCAAAAATTCATCGAACATCAAATAAATGAGATTTTAAGATAAACGTATCATAAGTGTCATATTGGAAAAAATGAAAAAATCAATTAATTGAATGTAGGCTGGCAAAGATAAATGGAACTGCACACATGGAGGTCAGATTGTAAATCTTGTTTATTAGGTTAAAGGCGTGTTACGCCTGTCATCAATTAAACATTATTGTGAAATGAAATAGTTTCATAATGATGACTATGGTGATGATACTGGACAACATTAATATCAAGAGAATTTTTTTTTGTTTCAATATTTTTAACCTAACTACACACATGTGTTCAGTGAGAAGACAATAGCTGGATATCATTTATTTACATCACGTATAGAAAATGAAAAAGGATCTCTTTGCTCACTCTGTCTTTCCACAATCTCCTTCAATGCAATTGATTCATTATTTGCTGCAACAATTCTTTAAATGATTTTTAATTTTGCGTGAAACGTAACAAATTTTATTGCTCAATTTTTTAAGAGGATTTCTTCAAAACAACTTTGAAGCGGAAAATTTCCAATTTGTTTTAGAACGTTTATGAATACAATTCACGTAGCAGGTTGTTTCTTGCAATCCTTAATAATCAGTATAGTGCGTATGTGAGTTTGTGTGTCAATAAAATTACAAATAAATCTTTTTAAAAATGTTGATAATTTGTTTGAATATATTTTGTAAACATTCTTGGGCGTGTTCTTTAAACAGTTTTTAATAGATTTTGACACTCGGGTTTTTCTCGGTTTATCACTTAAATTTGAGCTAAACTTAGCCTATACATCTACATGTACATCCATATCCTGATAAAAATTGAGATTTGAAGCTGCAACTTTTGCATCAAATATTGCTAGTATTGAAACATCTTTTTTTAAAGATCAGCACTCAGAAGTGCATACACCGTTCCGATTCTTTCACCCAGGCATAGAAATTACCCCATATTAAAGAAAATAACCCATCACCACGTAAAGTTTAACAAGTTAAACAAAAACTGGCAAAAAGAATGTCTTACTTCTTTTTAGTCACGTCTAGTATCACACCCACCTTTTGTATGTGGATGTTGAGAGTAATAAAGATTTAGATTAAGCCCAAGTTACTTTTCTTGCTTGTTAATTGTCCATCTGTCCATTCGATTGATTCTAGGACCGAATTTAACCGAAATATGGACACATGAGATGCATCCAAGAGCCTTTAATCCTATTATAAACTCTCCTACTACCTAGTAGAATAGTGTTTTTTTTAAACGTTATTATTTTGTGTAGCACCTTTAAATTAAAGTCTAAAGCTTTGGAAAGAAATTGAATTCAATTAAAAAGAAACAACATTCACACAAACACACATACACACATACATAGATGCATATGCATACTACATCTATAATTTTTCCTTCTAAAGCGGCTTTTTCATTATCTGAGGTGATCGATTTTCTGTTACGTGATCAATTTTAAAAACAAACAACTTGGTTTCGTCTCTTAATTTAACGTTTCAAAAGCAAACAATGCGTGAATGTGGACGTATGTACATACGTTATATAGGAACCTTTGCCAACTCCAATACAATATATTGCGTAATCAAGCCGCCGCCTTTAATAGACGTCAAATCGATTATCAGCTCCTTCAACACAATTTTAAGATGCAGGCAATGTTGTGCCAATAATAACACGACAAGTGTGGTTGGAAGGTGAAGCTGTGCTGCCAAATTAAGTTAAATGTCGGGATAATCCTTAAGGTTTTTTTTTATAAAGTAGATGTGTACGATGTGTGTGTGTGTATTATAATGTGTGTGTAATGTTGAATTGTTGCAGCATTTGAAATCAACGCCTCAACATCACTGTTTGAACGCATAACAACAATATTGAGTAATGTGAACATTGGAAGCATACTACAAACATTTCTAAAATGAATGGAATTATAAAATTGTTACTACAATTTAATTTAATTTAATTAAATTTAATTTAATATTTTATTATTGTGCAAAACGAATGATATACTTAATATACCACCCATCTTATGTGTAGGGTATAACTGCAAGTTACTGCGATTAAATGTTGTAGGGTATCTGAAATATACATATATTTTCGTTGATTTCTTTAACTTCATTCATAACTGTTTAGTTTGCAGTTAACTTTAACCCCAAAGTGGTCGAAGATGTTATAAAAAACAAAAAATTAAAAAATTAAATGAAATAAAAACCTGTAGAAGCAAATCCAATTTGTCGATATTTCAGTGATAGCATATATCGCAATCGCACACACACTCGCACACGCACCCATGCATTCATTCATGTTACACAGTGCTTCAGTACAACTTGTTCACTGTTAGCTCTTTCAATCTCACTACTCTATATCAACTACACAATGTTTTGCGTGGGGGAGCTTTTTACCGCACATCGTTATCATGCTCAAGTTATGGGAATTGAAGTTATTTGTTATTGTTGCTGTTGTTGTTGGGCTGCTGGAGGCTGGCTTTTGTTTGTTTTAGGAAACCGTTTAATTTTTTTTCTTTTATTTTATTTTTAATGCATATTGAGTGCGGATGAGTGTCTGTCTGTCTACATTTAATAGGGCGTTATTGTATTTTATTTATATTTGTTTTTGGGGTTTTTTGTGGCTAAAGCGATTGATCGCTTTATAATCCAAAAAAAAAAAAATAAATAAATTCTCATAATTACTTATAATCTGAGGTTCCAAGTAGTCAAACAACAACCGGCGTGAGTGGCAATGGTAGGCCGCTGGTGTAGTGAGCAGTAGGTGTTGCTTTAATTCAACATCAGCGCCATTTTAATGAATGGTTTTTGTTAGATAATCGTTCGTTTTTTTTAATGACTTAATTTAGTTCTATTCGTTTGTTTTTGTTGTTGTTAATGTTGTTTTAAAAAAACTCTCATTTAAACAATCTATAGGAAAATGGATAACACAAGAATTCTTCAGATTATAGACGACAAATTGCCACAATGTAATAAAGGTTTTGGTTTAGGGCTTTAACAAATTTGGACCCTGTCGCTCCTTTCTTAGAAATTCATATAATCTCCACATAAGCTGGGGGTATACCAAGTTTGTCATTCTATTTGCAACACTGAGAAGTCCAAGTCCATGAATCTCTATGTTTGATCAGCATCAAAACAATCGAGGTGTCTAGGTTCGCCTGTCCGTGTGTTTGTCTGTTTTTGGTTTTTTCGCAATACTAAATTTTACAATATTGAGATGAAATTTTGTACAGAAACGTCTAGTATAGAACATCTTTATTTAAATTGGGCAAAATTAGTTAAAAGCCGCACCCACAGTCATTACAAATTCATTCATCTGCCACAAAAATTGAGCTATGAAATTGAAAATCTATGTACCAAAAATGGGCGTGGTCGGCCACTATCAGAATTTACACTCAGCGAAAAACTGGACTTGCAAGTTGATACTTAATACACACACTATTGCAGGGCGTAATCATATACCTGCCACATCCACCCTTTGTATGTAAAGTGAAAGATATATAAAATTTAAACTAAGTGGAACTTAGTCTTTTTTAATAATACAGTTGAATTCAGTTGTTTCGTAAAATGTGTTATGGCTGGCCACGCCCATTGAACATCCATACGTGCCATTTTGTGCGTAGGGTGTACGTATACAATTATATTTTAATAAATATAATAATAAAATATAAAAATAAAATTAATTGAAATAATGATTTAAATTTAATTTTTATTAATTTGTTTTTAATTAAATATAATAATTAAAATTACAATTTTAATTAATTAATAGTAATTAACATTAAGTTTATATAATATTTTCATATTTTTCATGTTTTTCGTACTTTATATTTTCATTTCATTTTTATAATATTTTCATAACTTTTGTAAAGAATCATTTTTTTCGAATTTTTTTCGAAAATAATAAAATTAATTAATAATCTTAACAAACTTAAAGTAAAAAAAACTTTGGCACGAGCTAAATATATACATACAAATCAACCCTTAAAGCTAACTGTATGTTCCTCTCTTCTTCTCTTTTTCTAGTTATGCTATTTGTAACCAGTTAACGTAACAAATCTCCCAACGCTGAAATGTACGTTTGAGCCATTTGTAGTGTTTCATGTTTCGATAGCTGACGATCATTACCCAGGCACGGCAAATATTGACGCAAACGATCGAAAGCTTGATTCAAATTTTGCATGCGCCGTCGTTCTCGAGCATTGGCAGCAAGACGACGTTTACGCTTGATAACCGGTGAAATTTGTTTGGCGCGACGTTTTTTACCAAGATTTTCTAAACCGGCTGTACCGCTTGCAGTGAGACCGTAACTGCTGTTATTGGGGCAATAATCTTCACCGTCCTGTTCATTTAGTTCCTGGGATGACGAGGCTGTATCGAAATCATCATTTGAACTATTGTTGTCATGTTCATTGACGCCATCGTTAAAAAATAACATGTTGGAGTCATGAGCATCAACGCTGTCATCAAAAAGTCCGGTATTCTCGAAATCAACAAAATATTGAAAATCTTCGGCGTAAACATTAGTGGAGGATAATGAGGTGTTGTTGATGTTGTTATTGTTGTTGTTATTGATTGTGATATTAGCAGCAGTTTGATTTTTACGTATATAACTGCGTTTTGGTTTTGTAGCAATGGTCGGTAGGGTGATCGCTGCTGTCTTGCAAGTTTCAATTTCAGTGGAGTTTAGTTCCAGTGGGGGTGCTTGCGCTTGTAAGGTGGTCGAGTCCAATGTTTGTGAAATATATTGATTTGTAGAAGATAGCGGTAGTTGTAGTTGTTGTTGTTGCTGACCATTATTAATATAAATCGTATTTAAATCTACATACTCGGGACTTTCTGAACGACGACTGCCTGGCGATGAACTTAGCCAATCATCCGATGAAGCCGCCTCCAAATTGACCAATCCATTGTTCACTATATAACTGTTGTTGTTCTGACGTATATTGTCAACATTGCTGATATCTGTTGTTAACAATATATTGCCGGAATATAAGGCTGCATCTGGTATTTTGTTAGTGTGTGTGGATAAATTAATACTGGTTGAAAGATTCGGATAAGCGGCCATAGGATTGAAATAATTTTCATTTGTTTTAAAAGATTGTAAATCTTCGGAGGTTTTATAATAATAACGGTACACTTCACTGGATGAGGACATTTTTCAACACAAGAATGATTTTTAATTTTTTTATTTTAAACGAGAAAAATTACAAAATTATTTAAAAATCTGTTTAAGCGCTTCTGGATAAATGTTGCTCCTTGCAACATGCGTTAGTTTCTGTTTTAAAAAGAATCCTTGCTTTAATATTTATACTACATACAGAACACATACAGTGTTGAGATGTGGTAATTATGAGAGAGAAAGAGAGAAAAGTCACTTATTTATGCGTGTGTGCAATGAAAAGGTTGGTTTACTCAATAATATTCTCCTATATATACCTTTACACAAATACCAAATTTTACCGAATAACAACAATTCCATTAGTTGCTCAGCTCATTCGTTGCTAGTTACAAATTTCATTATATACTGTTATTTATTTCTTGATAAGTACGTATTGGAATCCTGTTTGTTGCTTATACGAAAACATTAATTACAGTAAAAAAATACCTCCACCATTCAGATTAAGTGGAGAGCACGTGCTTCTAAGATAATTTCTGTTTGTCAGTTAGACATTTTTCTTATACTCGCAAATATTTTCACTTACGTTACATGCATATATGAACTGAGCAAGTAAGTGAGTAAGCAACGGTTATTGGAGAGTACGATTGTGTTGAATGTTCAGAGAATTACTTGAAATCTTAGCTCTGATTGGTTGATAGTTTTTAATATATATTATAGTATATTCTTGGATTGTTAGTACTTGTTATTAAACTTTTATAATGTGTTGCACATTTTTATAAAATAAGATTATTTTATATATTATGTATATATGTAAATAATAAAATAAAAATATTGTTTTATATATTATTCTTAACATTATAATTTTTTTTGTAATATGTATTTCTTTAATTTGAAAATTTGTTACTTAGTTTTTAATTTTTTTTATATTAAACTGTACATTGTTATTTATATCTTACTTTTTGTGTTTTATTAATTTTTTGTTTTTTCCTTAGTTGTTGTTTGTGTAATTTTTATATTTATATTTTTTATTATAATAATTATTTTATATATTTCCAATAACCAATCCCGCCCATTTTCTACACAGCAATGGAACAGTAAATATCCGTATAAATACGTATAAAAAAATGTTAATGCTGATCAAAAATATAGATTTGTGAAATCTTTTTCTGATAGTCCTAAGTAGCAAGTATGTCAAATTTATAGAGGATTAAAAACAACAACAATAAAAACACCCAAAAATTAAAAGTGAGCATTCACTCTGTACAATTGAAAAGATTAATATAATTAGAAACCTCAAGCCTTTAATTTGTACAGATTTCCTGAAGATCTCTTCACAGAGATAGGAATATAAACAGTGCACTATAATTGTGGTTAAAAAGTAAAACTAAATCTGTCTAAAAACAAATTTTTAATACTCTCCACCTACATATTGAAACAGGGGGCGTGGCACGAACCTAATCATGCCTTTTATAGTTTCTATTCATATTTTTTATGCAACTTCCACGTTGAATTCAGCACAAGAAGTTTTTTCTGTAAATTGTGAACGTGTCACGCCCATTTTTGTTTTATCGATGGACAATGTAATTTGGACCAAGTTTCAACTTAAAAGTTAATATTTTTTTGGCCAATATATTATTTTTTTGCAAATTGTGGGCGTGTCTATTATTCGACCACGCTCATATTAGGCGTTTATTTTGATCAATGGGGTTATTGTATCAACTTTTAAATTCATAGGTCCCTTTTTGTTGTAGATAAATAGCCTTTTACCGATTGTGGGCGTGTCTCTTGACCGATTTTGCCCATTTTTGGCATATGAACGCAAGATATTAATATTAATATGAGTACTGAATTTTTTATATGCACATTTTTGTCACTTGTGGGCGTGGCATTCAACCTATTTTACCCAATTCAAATCTATCTATCTTTACATGCAGATCTATCTCTTCAAAATTTCTACTCAATGTCTCCAAATGTACAACTGTGAGAATTCTAACATTAAAACAAACATACGGACGGACATGTCTAGTTTAACTTATATTTTGATGTTGATGAAGAATATATATATTTGGTAGGGTATCTAACGTCTTTTCTTGGGTGTTGCCAATGAAATGACAAACTTAAAATACCCTAATCATTAGAGTGAAGAGTATAAAAAAGTTAAATTCAAAAACAAGATTTTTAGTAGCATTTAAAGAGATTTACATTGCTACGTCAACCATAAAAGGAGGGGTGGCATTAACACCATGCCATACACACTTAACCATGAATAACAAATTAGAACCAAAACAAAATCCTTTCATATCATATAAGCCCACAAACTATATATCGTACAGAAACAAGAGGAACAAGAAGAAATATTGAAATCAAAACAAGCCGACACTTGTTAAAAAAAGATAATACAGCCACAGGACACTGCAGGTCGTTCTAATCAAAATTTGTCTCATCTCATGATCAGTTATTACAGATCAAGATCTATAACTCTAATCTTTCCGGTTTCTGTTAATAATCATAAACATACAACATAACAATATGTTCAGACACACACACACACACACACACACACACTTATCAAAGATACCGTTCTGTCAATGCTAGAATCGACAATTATTTTTTCATATTATTTTTTAACTATTACTTGTTACTACCAGAGCAACACAAAGCAATTTGTTGTGGTTGTTAAATGTACATCACAATGAGAAAATCTTGTTTATGACTTGCACTCTACAACTTGGCAAAATATCTCTAATTGATACGGTATTAGCTAAGAGACGCCTACTTGTGCCTTTTTGTGCGCCGGCGCTTTCATTTTTTTTCCTGAACCCATCATTATCCAGACCAGAGAGACATGCTGTTTGTTGCACAATCATTACAACAATGCGGTTACTTGAGGTTCTCTTCGTTATACACATATGGAGAGTAATTCAACATGAAAAACGCTTACAAAGCGAATTGGATTGTGTGGTGTTGTGCATTATGCACTTATATCCGTGACAAAAGGAATTTCGTTATATCAATTTTTTATATTGTTAAATAATTCTATTGCTTTATTGTATAATGGTTGGAAATAAATTAATATTTCGTTAAGGTGGGTGGGTGGTTTTTTTTCTTCAATTTTTTCTTTCTTTATGAAAAAAGTATTAACAATTAATGTTTAGAAATTAAAAAGTGAAATTAATTTTCATGTGTGGTATTCACACATGATGGTTTTTTTTTTAAGTTAGAAAAGTAAATTCGGTGCAAACGAAAACCCTCCACCTTATGGGCGTGGCTGGTACCGAATTACACATTATAATACATCTTATAAGTTGAATTATACATGAAAAATTTGAAATTTTGAAAACATGAAATTTTATGTCTATATAGTGAGCACGTCCTTTATCTAATAACCATAAAAATTAAAGAATATAATTGAAATTTATTACATATATATATAATTAGTGCATTTACTAATGTACCATATACGATCAGGGTCAAATAATGGACACGTCCACTATAATAAAATTAATTATAAAAAATTTCATTTGAATTAAAAACTAATACGAAATATTTCAATTATTCGAATTCGTAATTAAGTATCTGCCATGCCCACAAGTTGTATATTAAAGAGGAGACCTAATCCGAAATTGGAACAAATTGTTCACAGAGTCTGACTTATAACATGATACGTATAAAATAAATCCTTCTCGAGGGCGTAATCAGTTACCTGTCACGCCCCCTTTTGACGTATATAGCTGCCGCCTTAGCCAAATTTAATTAGTTATTATTATTATTATTATTATTATTATTATTATTATACAGAACGGCTAAATGTCTAGCCGATAATAAAAATACAATTTATTTATATTAATGATAATTAAATTAAATAAAATTGTACTTAAGACATTGCTACCCATGGCATATTGGATCAACACTTCAATTCCGCTAATGAAAAGTTGTCCATTTGTAGTTAAACAATGTAGACGTATGTACGTATATAGAATACATATATAGTAATAAGAAATAAGGACTCTTTTAAATACTCATTCATTGAATTGTAATATTGTTAAGATTTGTTAAATATTTCGCGCATTTTTCAAGTGTTCGGTTTCGGTTTTCAATAAAAAGGAAAGAAAAATATATTAAATTAAGAAAAAATAAAAATAATTAAGAAGAAAAGAAATGATTGAATAATTGAAACAATTACATACTTACACACACTCTCTCCCTTTTCATTATTTAGGTTCCGAGTGCTTGTATTCTTGGTAGCACTCCAGGACTAATTGTTGCGAATGGAGCAGACATTGAAAAGAACCCTTCTGGTGCATCATAAGTATCAGACAAATGTTACAATTTGTTTTTTTGTGTCCACGTGTTATGCACTACAAAAGGTTTTTATTCATTTATTAACATTGCATGAAATGTTGGTTGGTGTAGCATTGTAGCTGAAGAAGTGTAAGTAAGATATTTTTTTTCGATAATTTAAAAAAAATAAATTTCATATTTTTCATAACTTTGATTTCTTATTGTGTTCTTCTTCTTCCAGCATCTTACAAACGCTACTTCCGTTGTCTGTTTAAATGAAAAATTAATAATTTTTTTTTGAATTTTTTTAACTGGTTTTTTATTGCTTGGTTTTGTTGGCGTGAATATATAGCAAAATGTTCACACACTTATCCTTCCTACAAAATATACTAAGTTTGTTATTCCATTTGCAACACCCAGAAGAAAGCTTCAGAGACTCCACAAATTGAGTCGATCTAAACATTTGCGTCTGCGTGTCCGAGTGTTGGTGGCATTCTCACGGTCGCAAATTTTGAGATATTGAGCTGAAATTTTATGCAGACACTTTTAGTTTTTGCACGCAGATCATTAATTAAAATGGGCAAATTCGGCCAAGAACCATGCCCACAATTGACAAAAATCTATTTATTTTGCACAAAAATTTAGCTAATTTAATGTTGAAAATGGGCGTGGTCGGGTAACAGAAACGATCACAATTTGTAAAAAATCTTATTCCACACAAAACTTGAATCATATGTTAACATATGAAATGTATTAGAGGACATAATTGGGTATTTGCTACGCCCACTATTGAAGAGGTGCTGCAAGGTATTTAACAGTTGGCTTAAGCCAAATTTAGTTTTCAGTTATTTTTCATTATTATTGCTGCTGAATGAATGACGTTCGCTGCTGCCTTACGATGATGACGTCGATCGGAAGTTGTCTGACTAATCTCACCCCCATCCTCATTCTTGCACCACACATGGATACTATTTATTATATTGATCACATTTAAGTATTTACGATTCTTCTTCGCGTAATCATTGCAGAGCATGATTCTTCATTAAAGTAACAAAAATGTTTTATATAAAGAAAAAGGGCAACAACAACAACAAAACTTATTTAAAAAAATTAATTGTTACCTGTTTTTCTTCCACGATCGTTTTTTGTTTTTTTTTTCTTAATATTTATTTTCCATTTCATTTTTTAATTTTTATGTGGCTTCCGTGCCACCTGTTATTTTTTATGATCGGACCCCAACACTTGAGCCGAACAATGCTATAAAGAAATTAAAAAATAATAAATATGTACAAGTTGTTGTTGAAATAATAAAGAATTTTTTAGATTCTTCCCAAGTGATTGTAATTTTTTCTTTATTTTTATATATTTTTTTAAAAATTAAATGAAATATCTTTTGTATATTCTCGTAAGTGTGTAGGATGCGGTGTGTAGGTGTTTTCCTTCTAGACAAATGGTTTTGTAATTATCATTTTATTAATCATTGTTATCCTTTATGAGAAATTCTTTCATCCTTTAGGTGATTTATAAATGCTTTCATTCCTCCTTATATGTTAGGCGTGTTGGTCAAGACTTTGTTAAATTTTACGGTTGTTGGAATTTTCACACTCGTATGATATTAAACTCTTACGGCATCTGGGATCTAATTGAAGTTTTATAGTTTTCATTGTATAAATTATATGTATTCTCTATTCTTTTGATGTTTTGAAAGAGGGCGGAAGCTAAATTTCGTCGCACTAATTTGAAAATGGCGTTGACTCGGAGATGCAAGATCATCTATTTCTTTAAAATCTATATAATAAGAATGTCAAATGAAAGGATTTGGCTATTAGGATGCTAGAAACTAAGTATCTGAATTCTTAAATAAAAATGGCGGCCTTTCCAAAATAGTTGTTGTTGTCTGATGATTAGAATGCGATAAGCCATAATCCGTGCGCTGGTCATAGTTCCAATTCCAAAATGGCGGCCACTCTATATATCTCCATATACTTGCTCACAATTTATTTGATGTGAGTGTCAAATAAAAGGTATTGATAAATAGAATGAGGTAAGCTTAGAGTCATAAATGTATATCTAATATGGTGGACATCCCAAGGTAGGTGATTATCTATTTTTTCGAAATCTATTCGATATGAGCGTCAAATAAAAGGGCTTGTATGTAATGAGGTACCTAACTTAGTCATAATTCTAATTCCAAAATCCCGGCCACTCCATTTATTTTCTCACAGTTTATTTGATATGGGTTTCAAATGAAAGAGCTTGATGAGTAGAATTCCTTAAAGATTGTATCGTTGTTCTTTATCATAAATGTCTAGCGTTCTAAAATAATTGATTATATATTTTTTCGAAATCTATGCAATATTGGTATCAAATAAAAGGGCTTGAGGAGGAGAATGAGGAGGTGAAACATTAAACCAAAGCAATTTCCCTTTGCATGAAAATGAAAGACTTTAACTACAATGACAAAATAAGTGTCACTACTATAAAATAAAATATTATTTGAAAAGTTAACTTTTTTTTAATTCCTTGCTTGACTCTAACGTAACGAATACGAAAAAACGAACATGAAAGAACACTCAACCCTGTTTGCCTTATTGCCCTACAAACCCACATTATGGCACGTGCTAAAATTACCCTCCCTTTTATTTGACAATCAAAAGTATTAATTTTGGTTTATAAGACAATAAAAAAGAAATCTCGTCTCTTCAATACCTAATGAAATTTAAAACAAACAAAACAAAAACAATCTTTTAAGTAAATATTACCATATATTAAAAATAATTCTTTCCCTTTTGATAAATGCCTCCCCATCCAGTTAAGCATTGCGTGCCTGTCAATTTAAATGAATTGTTGAAGCAACCTGAAAAAAAAAGTGCACTTGTTTGTTGCCAAACAATCACTTGTTGTTTTACTCTGTATGATATGATTTTCAAGATAATTATTTGGAAAAAGCTTTAGGTCACCAAATGATGAGGATGAGTATAAATATAAAATTCACATGATTTGATAGTGTGTGTGTGCATAAGTGTGTGGTGTGTTTGTGGCACCATTTAACAAGTCGCTTAGGGCCGTGAAAGTATGTACAATACTTATTTATGCATTAGCTAAAAATATTTATATATAAAGAAATGAAAAATAATTTTTTTTTCAAATTATTTTCACTTCAACTTTCTCATTTATGGACAACATGTTGTCCTCAACCTTGTTGCAAGCGTTTTTTATAAAAATAAAAATAAACAATGAGAAAACTACCTATCTGTCCTTATTAGGGCTGTTATTAAATAAAAGTGAGAAAAGAACTCACCAGCACACTGCGAGCCATTCTAAATGCTATAAAAACATTTCATATGCCAAAGGAGGAGTGAAGAGGGATGCATCATGAACATCAACACGTACAAAGCTTCTAGTATTTGTACACAAATCTAATTATCTGGAGTCAATACGACATCGCTATGGATTGAACAAGTGTAATTTTCATTAAAGTCTTATTAAATATGCAATTGTGTTTCCCGGCAAATTGGATCCACACACACACACACACACACACATCGTTAAAGGGTAATTTGTAACGTTTATCAGAGTATTTTATTTTTATACTCTACATCACTTGTGGCAAGCAGGTATGTTGAGTTTGTAAGAATGTTTGTTACACGCACCTTCCTTTATACCGCTCCATTCGGTATCAAAACCTTAAACGATTTAATCGTATCTGTCTGTAACTGTGTACGCAAGGTTTTAGTGTCTATTATTGAAACTGATTCAAATTGGACCATTTTTAGAATCTCTTCTCATATAACGCTCTTGTTCTAAATAAATCTTTATATATGAAGAAAAGTCTCATTGATTGTAGCAGTTTAGAACCCCTTGCCATTTAATTTTTTTATTTCAAATATGTTTAGATGACGAAAAATAGTATTTCTCAAAACTTTTTAACAAAACTTGTTGCAACGTAGTTAATTAGCTTCATAATCGATTGTGACAAATTTGAATCTGTTTCAGACTATTTTTGGAACCTCTCTCCATATAAGATTCTATTATAATGAAAGTCTTTATATATAATATAATTCATAATACTTAACAGTTTTTGATAAAACTTTCTGAAAATTAGTAAATTGGCATAATATTTGATTGTGCCAAATTAAAACCCGATCAGACACATTTTAGAACCCCTTCCCATATAACGTTGTAATAATAAATAAGTCTTTATATAGCAAAATATCACAATTTGTAATATTTTTAAATAAAATTTGGTAAAGAAAAGGTAGGCTTAGTAATTGCCTATAACAAATTTGGACTCGATTAGATCATTTTTAGAACCTTTTTTCACATAATAATATTTCACAAAGTGACTTGTACGGCATTGCCGGGCATTTATTGATACTAAACTAAACTAATTGTAGCACAAGTGGTCATCGAGCTTGATTGACTTGAACATTTTCCCTTGTTTTTTTACAATTTTTCATACATTCATACACTGACAATAGATGCAGTTAAAGTCTCTTCAATAATTGCTGCATTTAATGTTTGCAAGAGTTATTTATCGATTGAAAATATTGACCAAAGGCTGATGCTATGCAAGGCTTCCATTTACCACGACTATTTAACTAGCATTACAAGTATATCCTCTAAATGCACTTGAATCATTCCAACGAGTGTGCATGAAACCATTATCGAAAGGAATAATCTTCACTGATACTCACGCATCATTTGTATTGTGCTATGAAATAAGAAGAGATAGTAAGAAGTATTTCAAATTCTAAACTCTAATTTAATAATAATTTACTTTTAATATAAAAAAAACAATTGTTTAGGAAATCTCGTATTTTGTAACCATAACACTTCCATGTAGAAGATGAACACAAAAGTTTAACACCAACAAGTAAAAAAATTAAATTTGGTTTAGACCGAATCTTAAGTACCCTTAAAATCTATGTGGGCGTGGCGAATATCTCTATTATGTATGAACCTACAATTTGAGTTCTATACCAAATAAAAATTTTTTGTAAATTGCGCACCAACCACGCCCATACTTGTCACATAAATAGGTACACTATTTTTATGGGGGGAAAATTAACATCATAGGTGAAATTTTTATGTGCGACAGAGACATTTTTGTAGATTGTGGGCGTGGCTATTACCAGAAAACAAAGCAAAAATTGCGTTCTTCTAGGTTGATTACAAACAACACATGGATGGAGAGACAGACATGTTAAATTGATTCAGATTTTAATTCTGATTAGATTAACATCATAAAAAATGGGTGTGGCAATTTTTCTACATTTCAGATTGTGATCCAACCATAGCATAATATAAAGTGGGCGTGGCATTTACCATATATAAGGTGCAAACATGTGCACAAACTTAATATACCCTCCACCCTAAGTAATCTACAATTTTTTAGTTCATATGTATGAATGGCGAGTGAGGGTAAGATTTTGTTGCTTTTATTTGAAAGTAAATCACCAGCACTGCACAATAAATGCTAAAACCCAACCAATTATTAATGAGATGAATGGAATGGATACATGGATGAATGAATGATGAATAAATGCCTTTTTATACGTATGTTCACACATATACAAATGCAATAAATTACAAACAATGATATTGAAACAAAACATTTAAACGATTGAGAAAATTGGCCACAATCAGCGGAATTCTTTGGATACTTCACAGCACACTTGTACCTAAAATTTCATGTTATTGT
Organism: Crataerina pallida; assembly: GCA_949710015.1. Classification (NCBI taxonomy): domain Eukaryota; kingdom Metazoa; phylum Arthropoda; class Insecta; order Diptera; family Hippoboscidae; genus Crataerina; species Crataerina pallida. The sequence continues at coordinate 9,151,157 of OX453290.1, forward strand.
GAACTTGTGAACCTAAAGAAGAGGAAGTGGCAAATTACATTTAATTTCGAACGTGTGGGTTAGCGCACATCAAAAAAGTAAAAAAAACAAAAAATAAAAAAATACACAAACAAACAACAACAAATAAACAAAATAATAAGTAGAAAATATAAATTTGGCTCCAGCCAAACCTTAAACACCCATCGACCAGTGCACGTCTGAGAGAAGAAATAGATAATTTTTCTTTTTATATAGAATGATTCTATGTACAGATCTTTCGATGAGTTTGGAATTTTTTCATAAATATTTGGAAATTTGTTTTATTTTTGCTTGCAACAAACACCATGAGGCAGTAAATATACCAATTTGTTTAAGCGCAGGTGATAATTATTAAAAAGCGTAGATCAACAGCAACAACTGCAATATATGAGTGAATGAAGTGAATTGAAGTGCAACGAAATTTCGTTTTGTTTTTCCACCATCTATCGAGTGAGTAATATATTCACCTTTACAAACCGTTTGTCATTGTTAGAAAGAGAGAGAGAGAGAGAGTAATCACAAACTGAGCCCATCAGGTTATATCCGTTAGTACGTCCATGTATGAAACACATTCTTGTCTACGTAAAAATATGGTAAAAATATTAATTGTAAGTTTACTAGGGTCGAAAATAAGCAAAATGTCTCAATAAGTTCGCTACGGGCATTTCCAACAAAAAATGAACAATTTTTCAAGTCTATACATATGTATAAAGTCCCTATCAATCAATAAAGATAAAGAAGTGGGCGTGATTCAATGTTCAAAAAACCGTATTTAACATAAAACTGAAGTTGAAGCTGATATACAATACATACACTAATACAGAGCGTAAACATAAGGCTGCTACGCCCACAATTTTTATGTAAAGCTGAAGGATATTTAAAGCATTAAAAGTATTAAAATGATCCAGCTTGACTCACTTGTCCATTTTCTTTAAATTGTTACTACATGCACTAAAATTGTTAAGATTTGTTTACACACATGAACACTTCAAAAGAGATTATCACAAAGCATCTACTATTTGATTGTTATAATAAGATTAAAACGTTTTAGTGGTTTCATGAACAACCAGCCAAACAGCAATAACGCAAAATGAAACCTAAAGCCATCAGAAACTTCTTAAGTAGTAGAGTAGTGAAGTGCATTAAAACGGTGCGTTAAACTATATACTTTACCTACATATACAAATTCATATGATAATGTTGCGGAGGTGAAATCATTTTTTTTTTTTTTAGGCAAAAAAACACAAAAATACAAAATTCGCACATTTATCGTAAATACAAAATTATATATATGTGTATATGGAGGTAAGTACAGTTGCTTGGCTGTAGAGAAGGAAGATTTCTCAGGGGTACGCTATATATATCTCACGAGGGGTTACCATAGAAAAAAAATTTATATAAAAGAAACGAAATTTTCAAGGTTTATAAAATACAATCTTAAAACACATACATACATACATACATTTGTGTTGGTAAATGCACACAAATCCACATTCATTCATAGGAAAAGCTGACATAGAATTATTTTACACCAGACTATATAGTCAGTCACACTTCTTTGATTGTTTAGCGTGCAGATGATATTATTTTCTACAACAAATTAACTTAAAGAATTTTAGTCATCTATGACTCATCTATGCTTCACGAACTTGTAGAGGAAATCAAGTATGAGATAAAAAATACCTACAAAGATTTTTATTCTCTCCACCCTACAAAATAGTTTGTCAGTCCATTTGCAACATACAAAATCTGAAGTCACAGAGACTACAAAGTATATGCATTCCCGATCAGCATCAAAAACCGAGTCATTCTAAACATATGTGTCCGTGTGTCCTTCTGTTGTGGCATTCTCACGAGCGTATATTTTGAGATATTAATTTTTGTACAGACGTTTTTAGTTTCTGCATGCAGATTACTATTTGATATAGGGTAAATCCCCCAAAAGCCACGCCCACAATCAACAAAAATCTATTTATCTGCCACAAAAATTGAGCTGTAAAGTTGAAATTTGATACACATATTTATGATTACCTCAGCTTTTTATGTGCCAAAAATGGGCATGGTCGAATCACACACAACGTTGAAATTTCGCATTAATATTTACAATTACTCCATCCATTGATGTACGAAAAGTGGATGTGGTCGGATAACCGACACGCCCACAATTTGCAAAGAATTATGTGTCAAAAAATCTCCTCTATTGTAAAATTTAAATAAAATCTTACTAAAGAATTATTACCATGTGTTACACCATGTTTTTTATGGTAACTGTAATTTTTTTTGTTTATATCAAATGATTGAATAGGTGGCAGCATGTACCATAAAAAAAATTAAACACCGCAAAAACTTAAATGATACCCAACTAAAAACATCTGTTACTTTGAAGAAAAGAAAAATGCCCAAAAAAGTTTGAAATTGTATGAAAAAGCTTCCACTTAATATTCTTATAATAAAAAAATCGGAAGTTAACACCTAAAAAAGTAAAACCTGAATTTGAAGCTGACTGTGACAAAAAACAAAAAAAACAAAAAAGTGCGAGAAATAAGCTTCAACAAATTGACAAGGCATTGGCGCATGAGCCAAATGACAACTAAATGGTCCAGCATTATTACCAAAGGCTTTATCAGACACGTTGTGCAAAGGGCAACAAAAAATAAGTACTAAACATAACGCGTGTGGTCAACGCGTGTGGTCAATTTAATTTAATTTTTTTTTTTTTTTTGTAAACCGTTTTTCAATAAGGACATAACAATTTTGTATTTAAACAAAACTCAGAACAATTAAGATATTGAGGTGAAATTTATCAAACGTATGGTACACATATTACAGTTAACTACAGAATTGATACCAATTTTTATATGATCACCTCGAGCATATTTGTAGTGATTGATTCTTTGGAGCATTACTCTTTCCCACATATCGGCCAAAACGTTAGCAATTTCGCTTTTGATACTTTCTCGGCGCTTCTTCAATAGATAAATTATTTAACCATAATGTAGAATCTGCAGGGACGAGGAAGAGGTGAGTTAGATTCGCAGAGGGTCTAGGGTCACTAGCGGATGCTAGCATATTCGACCACAAATGTTTTACAGCCGCCTCCGGGTGGTTAAACTGAACTCTGTGTTATGTTTCGTCGGGTATCATAATGGGCCTACTTATTGGCCTACCCGACCAACCTAACTAAATCTAACCATAATGTTAACCTTAACTGATATTATGACGTTAACAGATCATAAAAAACTTTTAAGGAGGCGCTTTTATTAAAATACAAAAAGGTTATGTCGCTATTGAAAAATCAGTTATAATGAAGTGTTAAAAAAATCTTTCAATTCAATGTTTAAACTAAAAGAAAGAAATTACAATAATTAAATTATCTAAATCAATTATTTTTATATACTGTACGGAAAAGAAGATATTTTAAGGATTATTAAAAATTATTTAATTATCTATGGCTATGTTTATATGTGCGTAAAAAGTAAAAATCCTGTTTGATGCCACAATTTTTTTTTTTCGTGTAGAAGAATTTTTTAACTCTATAATTATAGAAACCGAAACAAATGTATCAAGCCTTAACGCCTTTAATAATAGGAAAGGATTAATAAAGAATATACACCAACATACACACACACTCACTCACGCAATATATCTATTATTCTAATCGAGTGTTTAAAGCAGCTCACACGCTGGCACGAGGATTTTTTTAACCGCGTGTCTTAGTTTATTTGTTAAACTCTTGGAAAAAAAATCGATACTCTTGTATGCATGAGACAATTGAAGCTATTATAAAACACCCTACATTAAAGCTAGGTTAACATTATGGAAAAAAGAATTTATAAATTAGTAAATTTTTTTAAAGCTAAATATTAAATACCTTCCATTCAATATTCGATTCAGAATCAAAATCTGAATAGATTTAACCATGTCCGTCTGTACGTCTAGACAGCCTATGTAAATTTTTTCGCAAGTTACAGGTCACATTTTTTCCACTTCCCAAGTGACTTATAAGGCAAAGTCTATTCATCTAACTAAACTAGTTGTAGCATAATTTGTAGAACTAAGTGGTGTAAGGTATCAAATGGGCGGGATTGGCCGACTCTAAGCTATATAAATATAAATGCTTCTCCTTTTCTCCATGTGTTCTCGTCAAATCGTGTGTTGGTTAAACACTTGATGTATTTTTCTTTACATATTTGTTTTATAACCTTTTAAGGATTCTTAGAAATGATTCCTATAATATGTATATTAAAATAAATGAACTTTATAATTATAGATTACTGCAGGTCATATTTAATTATATAGAAATTAATTAGTTATGGTTCAGTCTAATTGAAACGCTTTAATAAAAATATATACACATATGAACACTTATAAATTTATATATTATATATATGAATTGAATGAACCTACTTACCTATAAAAAAATCCTTTCAGGTTTGTTGGTGATACAAATTCTTGCTGTTGTACTTTTGCTTACACTTCTGAGGTTTATAAAAAGCCTTCTTATATAACACAGTTCATAGATTTTATGCATTCTATTTTCAATGAAATAAAATTTATACATAATTATTTTTAATGTTTTACTGTTTAAAAGGATCCCTCAAAACTATGAAATTGATTGACAAATTTTTTAATTCACCCAACAATTGATTACTAGAACGGTAAGTGAGAACTGCAATCACCCTCGTCGGGTGATCTAATCTTTTGAAAAAATAACAAAAATTAATCTCTTTTTAGATAAACATCTAAATTTGATTTTCACTTTTTCCTGTGCACAAAAAAAAAATAAACGCTTTTCTTACGTAAACATATCAATTACTGTTGGACGTAATATGATAAACACTTCAACACTTAATCACAATACACATATAACAGGTAAACGTGTATAAATGAATATCATTGTTTGAATGGGAATCCTTCTTAGGTTTTCTTAGAAAATATTCCAAACTGTGTCAAGAAAAGAAAATATTAATCAAGGAAGCCCTATCATTTTTTAAAATAAGATCCCTCGCTTACCTATATAAACTTCGTTACTTTCTTATGGAAAAATTAATATATGTAGATTTCCTTTAATGTAAGAATGATATTAAAGCAAAAATTTTGCTTATTTTGTAACTGCATTAAAAAACAATAATATAAATTAATGTAAAAAAACCCTATATCCCTGTAACAGTAACATTTGGAGAATTGAGAAGGGATAGCATTGTCCCTTGGATTCTAAAACTTTTTTAAATGTATAAGTGTTTATAGAATTCCTGCTTTTTAAGAAAATTTATGATGTAATTGTAGTAAGATTAAAAATAGGTCTGTTTTAAACTGTATTCAAAAACCGAAAAGCAAACAAACATCCCTGTACATTGTACCTAAGTAACACAGAAAGGGCATATAAGACAAGAAAACCACAAGCGCGTAAGATGCGTGAAGTTAAAACAAGAGACCTCAAAATATAGAGACGGAGTGTCATTCTCTTCCAAATTTGTTAACAGAATCTCAAAATTTTTTCAAGTCAGATACAATGCATACAAGCAAATGTATACGCTGGTAATAAATGTATACAAAAATATCAAATGTTCGTATACACAAATATGTTTCTTGTTTTGTTACGCTGACTTGTGTTATCAAATATAGCTTGTGTTTACTACTTTTATATATTTTTTAAAGAATTGTTCAATACTTTTCTGCCCCATAATACAACATTAAAAAATTTAAAAAAAACAACTTTGTAAAACACCAATTAAATAAAACAAGGGCACAGATCAAGCCAGCAATGTACGGTTTTCAAATTTTTTAATGTTGTATTATGGGGCAGAAAAGTATTGAACAATTCTTTAAAAAATATATAAAAGTAGTAAACACAAGCTATATTTGATAACACAAGTCAGCGTAACAAAACAAGAAACATATTTGTGTATACGAACATTTGATATTTTTGTATACATTTATTACCAGCGTATACATTTGCTTGTATGCATTGTATCTGACTTGAAAAAATTTTGAGATTCTGTTAACAAATTTGGAAGAGAATGACACTCCGTCTCTATATTTTGAGGTCTCTGGTAGCGCGTAAATATGATTGTAGTAGGGTTGCCAATTTAATTTCTTAACTTTTCATTTTTGCAACTCTGCATTGAACAAACCAAGTCAGCTGTTTCACGCGTGTGCAATTTTTCTAGTGTTTGTGTGGCAGTTTTAGTTAATAAAATAATTTAAACATATTTCAAAAATTCGTGACTGAATTCCAAAATGCCTACCATTGGAATTAAACGTGATTTGCTGTTTGAGGCTTTAGGAAAAACATACAGTAAGATAAAGCTACAAGTTAATAAATAGAATGCTAAATTAGTGTTAATTTTGTTCAGCTGAAAGTGAATTTCAAGAATTATGTTTTGCCTTTGGCTTGGAACTGGATGAAGTGACTACTGAAAAGTTAATGTTAACCAAAGAACAGGGGGGCGAGGCTGTTGGTATGGAAAATGCATCAGAAGATATAATTTATCGTATTGATATACCAGCTAATCGCTATGATTTGTTATGTTTGGAAGGCTTAGTTACCGGCTTATTGGTTTTTCAGGGCAAGTAGGTTTTTGCTAGATTATTGAAAATTTTGTAATTATATAAATACCCTTTATATTAGATTAAAACCGCCTAAATTTAAATTAAGAGAACCTGATTCATGTAAACGGCAAATATTAAGGATTTTACCTGATACCGCCAAAATACGCCCATATGCTGTGGCTGCTGCCTTACGGAATATCACCTTTACTCAAGACATATACGATAGTTTCATTGATTTGCAAGATAAGCTGCATCAGAATATATGCCGTAAACGATCTTTAGTAGCCATTGGCACCCACGATTTAGATACTATACAAGGACCATTTCGTTACGAAGCGCGACAGCCGGAAAATATTAATTTTGTACCATTAAACCAAAGTAAAGTTATGAACGGGCATGAGATTATGGACTTTTATGCAAATCATGCTCAACTGAAACAATACTTACCCATAATTAGAGATTCATCAGTTTATCCAGTTATTTATGATGCCAATGATGTCATATTATCATTACCACCAATTATAAACGGAGATCATTCTAAGATCTCTTTACAAACAAAAAATGTATTCATTGAATGCACGGCCACTGATCTAACTAAAGCCAAAGTAGTTTTAGATACAATTGTATGCATGTTTTCTATACATTGTAAGGAAAAATTTACAGTGGAACCATGTGATGTGATACAACCAGATGGAACTACGGTAACGTATCCAGAATTGGCGGTACGACGCCGCATTATATCAGCTAGAAAAACTAATCATGCTATAGGTATACAAGAGTCTTCAGAGAGTATAGCCGACATGTTGACGCGTATGTACTTGGAAGCGGAAAACAAAGCTGGTGAAGATGTAATTATCGTTTTAATACCACCCACACGACACGATGTAATACACAATTGTGATATTTATGAAGATGTCGCCATTGCTTATGGTTATAATAATATAAAGAAATCTTTACCTGCATCCATGCAAATTGCTAGACAATTCCCATTAAATAAACTCACGGAACAATTGCGTGAACAAGTAGCTCAAGCTGGTTTTACTGAAGCTTTAACATTTACCCTTTGTTCGCGTGATGATGTCGGACGTAAATTAAATCAATCGATTGAAAAATTGCCAGCCATCCACATAGCCAATCCGAAGACTTTAGAATTTCAAGTTGTTCGTACCACTCTGTTGCCGGGCCTGTTAAAAACATTGGTAGCTAATCGTAAAATGCCGTTACCGTTAAAATTGTTCGAAATTAGTGATGTGGTTGTAAGTGATGAGGTGGCTGAAGTGGGGGCACGTAATGAGCGTCGTCTTTGTGCCGTTTATTGTAATAAATCAGCTGGTTTTGAGATAGTTCATGGTCTGCTAGATCGCATTATGCAACTACTGGAAGTAACTTGGAAATCATCTAACGCATGTGTTGGTGGCTCCTGTTATTGGTTACAGGCAACTGAAGGTAGGTGCACTTATAGGTATAAATAAAATGAATTGAAACTTAAATAACAATTTTCAGATGCATCCTATTTTCCTGGACGTTGTGCCAATATTATGCTTAATAATATACTAATTGGCAAGATTGGTGTACTGCATCCAACCGTTCTGCAAGCTTTTGAATTAACCCATCCCTGTTCGGTGGTGGAATTCAACATAGAACCCTTCGTTTAGCAATGAATTAAATAAATTCATAAATTCTAGTAAAAGCAAAAGCAAAAGTAAATAAAAATCGACAGCAACTGTTATTTAAAGCAAACAATTGTAAAAAAATTTATATTTCAGTGGTGAAATAAATTAAAATCTGTATCCTCATTTGTTAAAATATATCAATCACTTACAAGTGGGGGTGGCTATTCGTACCTGTCACGCCCATTCCTTTTCAACTGGCAACAATAGTGTTATAGAACGTTTAGTTCATCTCTGAAAAGAGAGAGGCTCAAAAATTTTGAATTGAAAAGAACTCGTCTCTGTTTATTTGTTTATATATTTCATTATCGTATATTAATTAGCCATTTCTCTTCAATTACTTATAGAATTGTTCTTTTTTTTACATATCATATAATTTGTGTTATGCAATAATATTTCTTCCACTGGGGTAATATTATTTTTTATTTAATGAACGTTCATATTTAAATTTTATACGAGAAATTGCAATTATTGTATGATTGATTACAATATATATATATATTTTTTATATATATTTAGTTAAATTGAATGGATTTGAGTTTTTTGTTTTTATTCTTACTTCATTAAATGCAATTTCATCAAATATTACTAAAAATATTAATAATTATGAATATTGTGGGTGTGTTATTATTATTATTTTAATTCTTTTCTTTTCGTTTTTTTTTTTTTTTTTAAGGAAAGCCCATCTTCCTTGTGTTGTGCTTGAAGATGAAGACAATTTGTTATAGTAGCTGTTGCTTATATTAAAATATCTGCCTACTACTTGAAGCATCATTTACTACTGACTGACACTTAATTTTTATATTTATTAAATAATGGCTCTAATAGTGTGTGTTTCAAGTTATTTTGTGTGCTCGCGTTAAAAAAATTTCTTTAACGTTTTTTTTTTTTCTGTATTTTAATTTTGTTTTATGGATAGACGAAAAATGACCGCTTCCGATTTTTTTTATTTTGTGTAATGTTTTGTGAATATATGCATTTTTATTGTGGCCAATTTTATAATTATTTTTTTGTAACTTTCAAAAAAATATATTTTTCAATAATAAAAAGCTGTGAGTATGTATATATTCCATTTTTAATCTATTTAGCACACTATGATTTCCTTTTTTTTTTTTTGTTGCATAATTTAATTAAAATTTAAAAAAAATTTAGGACATTTTCGATATGGAGATTTTCTAAAAAAAAAATAAGCAACTAAAACGGATATTATAGAAAAAAGTTAAAAATTTTAAATTTCAATTCACTTGTATTAAACATTCTAATTTTTGTGCCCTTCACTAAGTTGGACATTCCATTTAACAAAAACTGAGTCATTCTAAACATATCCCTCTGTCTGTCTTCGGTTTGCATTCTCGTTCAAATATTCGAAATTTTAAAGTTGAATTTTTGTGCATACACTTTTTGTTTCTGCACTCACTATTTATATTGAGCAAAATCGGTCAAAACCACGCCCACAATTAAAAATTCATTTATCTACCACAAAAATTAATCTAGAGTTGAAATTTGGTACCCCTTTCATCGATGTGAAAAAAATGAGAAAAAACACGCCCACAACTTACAAAAAAGGCACAATTTTGTTTGGTTTATACCAATTCCTCATTCGTTATTACTTTGATTACGCTTTAGAAGCCAAGTGGAAAAAACTTCTTTGGACAGACCTGCACGCCTTCAATTTGTATTTTACATAAAATATAAAAGCAGAAACATTTGAAAATAGACACTTGTAGTGTGAACGTGGCAATCTATTTGCCGTTTGAACCCGATAGAAGCATTTTTGGAACTTTTTTCCGCGGTGACTTGTATGGCAATGCCTCCAATTACAACTGATACAACTAAATCAATTATAGCACAGTTTAAGGAGCTGAGTAGATCGGGCCATGACCGACCATATCAACATTTTCACAATTTTTGGAGTGATTTCAATCACTCAAGTGATCAAATTTTAACTTTATTAATTTTTATGACACATAAATAGATTTTCGTCGAGTGTAAGCTTTTTGCGAATTTTGTACAATTTAAATAGAGCCATCTGCGTATAGATCTGTTCGGTTGTGTCCGTACAAAATGTCAGCTCAATAATTCAATATTTACATCGGACACACATGTTAATTTTTGAAGCTAATCAAGAATATAATATACATACTTTGTAGGGTCTTCGAAGCTCCGTTCTGGATGTTGCGTACAGAATGACAAACTTAATATATCTGCCATTTTATGTGTAGAGTATTTTTCTACTTTTAAAAGAGAAAACGATTTACAATATTCGACTAATTTGTGTTTAACCAATAGGACATAGTTTGTGACATATTTCAATTAAATTCGATAAGGACGAGTTCTATAACCCTATTAGCTTAAGGCCAAAATATTGATACCCTTTTCATCGGCCTTTAGTAGTAGTGAATGCCAAGTACCGATAAACTTCAGTGTAGAAGTTTTACGCTTTGAAGAATTTCTACCCAGTGCCGTTATGGGTATGTGTGAAGGGTGTTTAAGATTTTTTGTTTTTACATGGTTTTACATTTAATCCAAGTTGAGATAGCGATCAATTAAAAAAAAAGTTTTACTCCATACTTTGAGATGAGCATAAAGCCCCTTTTATGATTACAAAAATTTCTCTATTTTCACGTTGATCTTAATTTCGTTTCCGTTATTCAAAAATTCTTCATTTATGATCCTTAGGTATGAGCACCTTTTTTTTAAGGAAGTAACCGGGAAATCAGCAAAAAGAAAATAAATCCAAACTTGCATTTCTGTTGTTTGTATGTGTGTATATTTATATTTTAATTTTTTTTGCGATGGTTTCTAAATTTTTTGCATTGTTGCAATTTTATAAAAATGTATATATGTATGTATGAAATTGCATATTATATATTTTTGGGTATATATCAAAGCAAACAGCAGATTAACATGACGTAAGTGTATGTGGGGGATAATAAATATGAATCTCATTCAATGTTTAAGCCAATCAATCAACTGCATCATTATCATACTTCACTTTGCCTTCCAGCTTTACTTTTAAACTACGAACGAATAGATGATGTAATAACACCATTAAGGGTAGTGTATCCTCATTTTTCATCCATTCCATTTCTTTCAATTCATGTAAGAAGTGATGTAGCTTTTAGATCAATCAAGTTACGTTCGCAATAGACAATAATTTTTTTTTATATATTTTCCCCTTATCCTTTATGCTGTGTGTTTGTTTTTTAAGGTGAGATTTTGAAAAACAAAGTGAAAAAAACCAACTATCGTTCTGTGTAGTTCATATGGTGTAGAATACATGACCATGTGTCATGCGCTGGCTTATTGAATAAGTGTTTAAGCAAACATGTAGTAATTATGGGATAAACATTTCGTTCTGTGTAACATACTTTCTCTCTATCTAGGCATCAACACTCTCTTTCTCTTTTAGCAATAAATCCAGTTAGCATTGCATTAAAAGCGACATTATCGTTGTCCTCGTATAAGTCATTATTACAAACATACAAGCAAATTTCTACGTTTTGGTGTTGTTGTTTTTTGTTTTGTTTAGTTTCGTTTTTTAAATGTCATAATTTTTTGTTTTGTTTCCTTTGAAGTTTAATGAGAAATTTACCGTTATTCATGTTGTGTGTGTGCATATGTATGTGTGTTCACTTTTTGGTCTTTTCCAGTAATCCATACTTTCTTCAAGTATTTTCGATTTTTTTTTTAATGTATATATTTTTTATTTTTATTACATATCATTGTATAGCATTTCATCGTTTATTGTATTATTATTAAATATTCAAACATTTTCATATAGCTGCTTACTTACTATTGTGGTTATGTTGTTGTTGTTGTTGTTGTTGTTGTTGTTGTTGTTGTTTGTTTGTTGTATTATCAATTGTTTGTTTTTTCTCTCAAATTCTTCCCCCTTTTTTTTCCTTTTTCATATTCACACGCCCACGCATTCTATCGTAGCATGGATTTTTTTATTATTTTCTTTTGTTCTATGTGCTCTCTGTTCCTCTCTCGTATTAAAAATTCAAATATTTAATATAAATGGATGTCGTTAAACAACACACACACACACTTAACAATGAAATCATTTTTCATTAGGACAAAATTGGAAATCAGTTGTGTTTTCGGGGTTTAGGTAGAAAAAACAGAAACCAAAAAATAAAAAACAAGAAGACCTTATTCTGTGTAAGTTTCGGTGGCACATCAAAGCGTTGTGAAAAAACTTTTCTGTCCCGTTCTCGTTCGAATGAATGGTTTTTCGAATGCTTATCAAATATATACGTAAAATATTGTTTTTAGCTTAACCCAAAGTAGTAAAATATTTGAAAAAAAACATGTTTACCAAAAGTGTATGTGTATATGTAATTGTAAAATATTCTTGTTCTTCTAATCAATTATTTAGAATTTTTCTTTCTTTTTATACTTTTTTTCGTTTTATTTTCTGTGTTGGGGGGCAGATGATTTTATCAAATCTGGATAATTCACTGTGGTTGTTGTTGTTGTGGTTGTCATCGTTGTAATAGCTAAAACATTTCGATTGTTGCTACTGCTCCATCAGTTAGTCCAATTGCTGGCCCAATTCTATGTGAAAATTATTCAGAATTAAAATAAAGCAATTTCCATAAATCTTATTTACAGTTAATCTTTACATGTTTATCTTGATGATCCCATAGTTCGACTTTATCCGGCATATGCGATATGTCCCCGCCACCAACATGACCCACATAATGAGGATACGGAAACGTTGGTATTAAATTCATTGGTTGGTTCTGATTCAAATTAGGGGGCGGCATGGTGTTGTGATAATCCAAAGCCATCTAAGATTAAATAAAAAAAATTATTAATAAAACGTTGGCACTAAATTTATAACGGAATTATTCATTTAATGAATCGGAAGAAAAGGCTTACATGAAATTGATCTTGCTGGGGATGATGGTAATCGGCCGGATTAACAGCCAAACCTCCGCCGCCGTAATAACGGTATTGTTGTTTCATCCAATTTGAATGTTGCTGCTGTTGCTGTTGGGCGGCCGCCTGTTGTTTATCAGTAGCGCTCAATACCCAAGGGGGCATAGGTCCTGCAGCCCCCGGCATACTAGCAGCAGCCATGGCTGCTAAGGTATCATCCATGGCTGGTAGACCAATATTAGTGCCGACACCGCCACCACCACCACCACCAACATTCATGTTGCCCATATTGGGATAATTGTTAAACTTCCAAGAAGCACGTTCCGTACCAATTGGACGTGGCATTTTCCGCATATCTTCTGTTGCTTGCTGTTGTTGTTGTTGTTGTTGCTGCTGTTGAACTATTTGGGGTGGTGTTTGAAGAAGCGCATTATTACCCAAATTGGTATTGGCTACGGCAGTATTTTGATTTGGCGACATTCCGGCTGGAGAATTGGTGCCACCTAAACCGCCAGCAGCTCCACCATTTTCCAAATTAAGAATATCCCGAGCGCTAGGCGGTATAAATCCAGTTACGTAATCACCGCTATACCAACGTTGATTTTGGCCAGATGGAGGCTGCGATTGAGGTCGAGTTGGAGCCATTGGTTTGCCAGGAGCGGCATTAAAGTTTGGTGCTGAAGATGTACCCCCACCACCACCACCCAAAACTTGTGCTTGTGGGGGCGGTGGCGGTTGCTGCTGCTGTTGAGTGTTCTGTTGCTGATGATACAAGCCGGTTCCTATAGGTGGCTGCGATGTTGATTGCTGATGCTGCTGCTGTTGTTGCATCTTGCCACTGGCCTGTTGACCAAAAACGGTTGATCGCGGAATTAGCCTCGAACCACTCGCTCCACTGAAACTTTGATGCATAATATTTGGATCCATGGGGAAACCTCCTATTTGATGGGAAGAAGCCGCAGCCGCCATATTGATTTGCGTATGGTCGTAATAGCGATTACCGATGTGCTGTTCACCAATTGCTCCTGGCAGACCGTTTACATTACGTACACCACCAGTATTGGATCCTATGGGGCCGAAATTAATGGTGTTCGCTTGAAGATCAGTTGGAGCTCCGGAGGTGGCTGGCAAAGTAGGGCCAGAATTTGAAGCGGTATTGACACGTTGTTGACTGCCAGTAGGTCTTTGTATAGCCAAACCGCTGGGAGGTGCAGCAGGGGCAGCTGCCGACGCCTTACTTACACTTGCGCTCGCTTGTTGACCCAAAGGAACTGGCGGTTTAATAACACTTGGTGATAGAGCAGATTTTTCCTGCCCAGCTTGTACTTGCGCACAAATAGCCACATTTGTGCCACCATTGCTGTTGAGACTATTAATGGATTTTCCTTCCGCATCCGCTGCAGATGTAGTGACGAGTGCTCCCGGCGAACGGGCTGCTGTTGGTAATGTTCCGATGGGTGCAACACCAACTTCGGGTAATATTGACAAGGATTGTTGTGGAGGCGGTACTGCCAATGAGCTACCAGCTGTGGCACCTGTAGGCGTAGTCGAGTGACTGGATGTTGATGCCTTTGAGCTACTGCCCACGGGAGAACTCAAAATATTTCTGTTATAACCAGGAGCCTTGGAGGCATCTGCCTGTGGCAGATTGTCATTTACGATGACATTCTGATTATTGTAAATCTGAGAATTGTCCGGTGTACCCCATTGGGACTGGTGGTAATCGTTAAAGAGGGTATACTCGTTGCTAATCTTAGTGGTCAATTGAGCACCAAAACTTCCCGTTGTATTACCGGACATGGATACAGTTGCCGTTCCCTTCCCACTCATATTAGATGATATCGCATTGTCATGGCCGACGCCGCTACCACCACCACCACTTGTGTTGACATGTAGATTGAGTTGTAGAGA
Organism: Crataerina pallida; assembly: GCA_949710015.1. NCBI lineage: Eukaryota > Metazoa > Arthropoda > Insecta > Diptera > Hippoboscidae > Crataerina > Crataerina pallida. The sequence continues at coordinate 9,166,198 of OX453290.1, forward strand.
ATGTTGTTGTTGTTGATTAGTTTGTAATTGTTGTTGTTGTAAATTGGAATTGGACGTATGTCCAACCGACTGTTGCGTTGTTGTACTGTTCGGGTGTTGAATCGCCGTCTGCTGCTGTTGCATACTACTTTGACCGGCAATGGGCGTGGACGATCGTTGCTTATTTGGCGGACCAATCGGAGTTACTGGTAGAGAAGCAGACATATTATTGTTGTTATTGTTGGCATTAATGGAGGCTGCTGCCGCCGCCGCCGCTGCTGCTGCATTAGCAGCTGCTACAGCGGCAGCTGCTTCAGCTACATTGAAAGTACCAATGGGACCAGCAAGAGCATTTGTTGTACTGAAACTGCCCAAGGGAGGAATAGAAGAGCTGGGTACTGGCTTTCCCCGGCCATAGGGTGCTGTAATGCCCGGCCTAGATCCACTACTCAAATCACTCTTCTTCGGTGATAAAGTGCTGTTGCTGTTGGTATTCGAAGCTGACCCAGATCCAGTTAATAATTTAGCGGCAAATGTTTGTGAGTTTACCACCCCACCAAAGTTGATATTGCCCGACAGCTTGGAACTGGAACCAATCTTTTGTGACCCACTGTTGTAAGTGTTGCCTAGAGAAGAAGTTCCCCCCTTCGACACACCTAAATTATCCTTATACTTGAGATTTCCACCACTATTGCTGCCAACTGCATTTCGGCTAGTGGGCAGACATTGTTGCGAGTAGAATGGCTTGCCTTGTTGGGTGCGTCCACTTTGTGACTTTGAGCAACTACTGCCAATATTGCTGGACATTTTCGTTGAAGACTTGACGACCGACTTACCCACTCCAAATATATTACCGGTAGTACTTTGCTGGATATTTGTGCCACAAGTAGATGAAACCGAGGAAGCTGTAGATGATCCCGACGACATATTGCCTGTTCCCGAAATACTCGAGTTTCCTGTCATAGCAGTTTTATTATCCCAAGTGCCGACAGTCATCGTAGAAGCAGAAGCCGAATAGCATGATGATGATAAAGCCGATGATGGTATCGACGATGCTTTAATGCTGGTATTGATGCGCGGCAACATTTGTAAAATATCCACATCAGGATCTTTAATAAGCGCCAGTATTAGCATATGCGCCTGTTTTGTGGCTTCCGTTAGACCTTTAATCGTTATACTACGCTCCGATTGATTTTTGCGTTGCTTTTCCACTTCAATGTGGGCACCGGTGGTGGCCCGAATGGCATTAATATTGCTACCTGCCCGTCCAATGACACGTGAAATGGCATTTTCCGGTACTTGAACTTTTTTACAAGTCATCTCTGGCATGGTGGATGTAATTGTCGATGTAGTGGACACTCCCAAAGTATTCGTGGTGGTTGTTATTGTTGTTGTTGCAGATGCTGTTGTAGTCGGATGAATGGACGATGTACTGATTGCAGAGGAAGTGCTGGTTGACGGAATTGCGGTCGTTGAGACACTGCCCCCTCCTCCTTGTTGGGTTGAACTCTTTCGTACGACTTCCTTCCAATCGTCTTCTCCACGTTTCGGCATTTGTTGGGCTTTCGATGTTGTTGCAACAGTAGACACGCCCACATTGCCATATATGGTGGAGGGATCTGTTGACTCTCTTTTATTCGTATCTTCAGCATTTTTTGAAGCTGAAAATACCAAAGATTTCCGACTACCACTACCACCGCCACCACTACACACAACATTTATGGCATCAACATTTTGATGGTGCTTATGTTGTTGTACTTTATGTGGATTGGTTGATGAATGTGAAGTAGGAGCACTCATGCTGCTTGTGCCAATAGGGAGCGACTCCTTATTCGGTGCCAGGTTTTCCTTTTCTCTTTGTTTATTTGTGTCCTTCTTTTTGCCACCACCGCTACTATTACCACCACCACCGCTGGGTATTGATGTCGCCGTTGTCGTTGACATTGTATTAGTACTGAGGAAACTAGTGATATTGCTGCACATTGTCAACTCGTCTTTTTTATGATAAGCATCCAGCTTCTTGCTGCCCACATTACTGTTGACGGTTGTCTGCGTCTTTGCTTGCAACGCATTACTCGCAACTGGACACTTTTTAGTGGTTACAGCAGCAGCAGCTGCTGCTGCAGCTGTTGCTTTGAGGCAGCTATTAATTGTCAAAGATTCATCTTTCCTGTTTGGCTTGTTGGGTTGTCCTCCAGATATCTTGGGGGCATTGGTACTAATATTGATGTTTATATTATTAGGAGGAACCTCAGCAACCGGACTACTGTTACGGGTTGTTTGTTGTTTTTTCTTTTTCTGTTTATTTTTAGCCCCAACACCCTGGCCCGGCTTTTCAGCGGCAACATGATTGTTGCCACCGCTTGCCTTCATATCACCGCTGGAACATGAACCCTGATCAATACCAGAATCACCTTCTTCGCGATAATTCTGCTGATTCGGCTGATCGTCCTCCTCATCGTCACCCCCATTGTTATCATCATGGTCGCTGTCATCGTCCTTGTCAAAGTCTTTTTCGTCATGCTTGTCCCCATCATTGGTGATATGAATACCACCGGAAGCCTCCTCCATTTGTCGCCGCTTCTCTTCCTTCTTTTCCATTTTCTTCTTCTTCTTGCGTTCACGTCTACGGGCAGCAGCCGCTCGCCGGCTTTCCTCTCGTGTACGCTCCATGTCCAACTCTTCCAACAGAATGGAGGCGTTCTTGTTGGCCTTGACCGCTTGCGCTTCTTTTGCCGCTCTAATTATTTTCATACAATCGTAACACTTCTCGGAAAGTTCCTTATCACTGATCGTACTCAGGAAGCGGTGCATCTCTTGATCGGAAGGGAACTGTGTAACATACTGAACCATCCATTTTACCACCTTTGTGTGGCCCTTACGAAATGCGGCCATAAGACAAGACACCCGACGATTATCCTGAGAATCTATGTCGGCATTGTGCGCATACAGTATCTCCACCACACTCAGATGGCCTCCATGGGCTGCCAACCATAACGGGGAATTGCCTTTTTTATTCTTCACCTCAACGGCCGCCCCTCGCAACAGCAAAAGTTCCACAAATTTCAAGTGGCCCTTATCGGCCGCTATAGTCAAAGCTGTATCTCTAGACGTTGGTACTGGGGCAGCATTTACATCGGCGCCCTTAACTAGTAAAACACGACCCACCTCTATATACCCACCGGAAGCTGCCTCCATTAAAGGGGTCAAGCCTGTCTTAGCTCTATGCTCCACGTTCGCCTTTCGATCCAACAGTAAACTTACCACTTCGTGACGTCCCTGAAAGCAAGCCAGCGTCAAAGCTGTATTACGATTCGTTTCAATTTGAGCGTTAATATCAGAACCCTGATCTAAAAGCAGCTTCACGGCAGCCGTATGACCATTCATGGCGGCCAACATTAGGGGTGATATACCCAGCTTGCTTCCAGTCCGAGAATTAATTTCCGCCCCATTACTCAACAGCAACTTAATGATGTTTACATATCCGCCACTAGCCGCCAAACTCAATGGTGTATAGTCGGAGACATTGCGATGTTCTTTGTTGGCACCCACACTTAAGAGGAGCTCGACTACTTCGTAACGACCCCCCGAACAGGCCAACGATAATGGTGTATCCTTGGTACGTTCAGATTGTGCTTCCAAGTCCGCTCCATGTTTCAACAAAATATCGACCACTTTCTCATGGCCCGCGGTTGCCGCTAATATCAAGGGCGTGAAACCTTTCTTATCGCGATGTTCAATATTCGCCCCACGATTTATTAGTAATTCCACCAGTTCTTCATGGCCTCCAGCACAAGCTAATGTCAGGGCAGTGTCATGATTTGAATCAGTCTCTGAGTCAACGTCTATGGTTTTATCCAACACGGTACTGGCTGCGACTGCTTGCTGATATTGTTGCTGAGCGGTGGCATTCACTGAAATGGAAATAAAAAAATAAAAACATATTTCCCGTTATTAGTTGGGTGTATACGGAGAGAGAGGCGTATGGTAGAGGAGAGTCAAGGCACATTTACCTTGACTACCGGCCGCAGATGGTCTTAACAAAGAATAACGGTTTCTTTCTTTGCGTGATTGTTTGTCAATGACTTTCTTGGCTATGCCCCCTGGCATTTTACCTGATCCGCTGCTAGAACTGGTAGAAGCTTGCGGTAAAACTGATGCATTCGCTGCCGCAGCAGCGGCGGCCGCTGCTGACAGAGCTGAACTCAATGGTACGGACGTAACAAGTTGATTTTGTTGTTGTTGCTGCTGCTGCTGTTGTTGTTGTTGTTGTTGTTGTTGTTGTTGAGCAGCAGCTACAGCCAAATGTGCCGCAGCTACTGCCATTTGTTGCTGCGATTGATTTTGCTGTAGTTGTTGCTGCTGCTGCTGTTGGGATTGTGGCTGCGTTTGTTGCGGAGCTAATGCGCAAACACCGGCCAAACCGACATCATTGTCCGACATGGCGGGTAGTGATGGACATAGTTGATAACCGCTACGCATATTCTGTACCTGAACTCCATTGGGATGCGGTATTACGACAGATGATTGAGTTTGTGTCGCCACTTGAACCTAAAAAAAAAAACAAGTTAAAAATTCAATTTTATTAATTTTTATAAATAATTGCAATAATATTGATTTCCCACCTGAGTGGACTGATGTTGTTGCTGTTGCTGCTGCTGTTGTTGTTGTTGTTGTAACAACAATTGTTGTTGCTTTTGTTTTAATGCTTGCTGATTCAGTACCTGCTGAGCCAAGGCGGTTGCTTCCTGTTGCTGCAACAGCATGTTGTCGTGTAAAGCACCGAAACCGGATTGTTGCATGACTTGTTGCTGTTGCTGTTGTTGTTGTTGTTGATGTTGTTGATGCTGTATGTGCAGTTGTTGCTGCTGCATTAGACTCTCGGTGGTTTGTTGGGACAAATCCTGCAGGATTTGTTGCTCTTGCTGTTGCAATAATTTTAACTGTTGCTGCTGTTGCTTTTGCTGGTCTTGTAACTCCTGATGGTGTAGTTTTAAGTGTTGCAGCTGTTGAGCAGTGGCAGCCACCATAGAGCCACTACTATCATCAGGTTGTTGTTGTTGTTGTTGCTGCTGCTGTTGTTGTTGTTGAGCAGCTGGTGGCAGCGGTATAAATAATTGTAGCGACTGTGAAGATTTATCTGGCACATCTGTACCCATCACACCTGTACCACCTTCTACATTGAAAACGAAATTATTGGGCGTGACAACATTGCTGTTGAGTTGGCTCGTTATTGTATTGTCCTGCTGCTGGTGTTGCTGTTGTTGCTGCTGCTGTTGACCCGCAGCCGCAGCTGCTACCGCCTTTAACAGTCTAACATTTGTTTGCTGTTGTTGTTGCAATTGATGTATATGCTGTTTAAGTTCTTGATCCAGTTCGAGTTGCTGTTGGTGTTGTTGTTGCAATTGATATTCAGACACAACAGCCTCATTGCTAGCAGTCACCGGTGGCAGTGTTTGCTGCAACTGCAAATGTTGCTGGTGCTGATCCTGCGGTTGAGATTGTATTGTTTCATCGGTAAGATACTTCTGGGAAAAATGGAATGATGGAAGGTATATATTTATTAACATGTATAAAATCATTAATGTTTTATTCAATTTTTCGTCTCACCTGCATTCGTTCACGTCGGCATCTTTCATCGACTTCCGTGATCGCTTGATGTAATAGTTGAGAGAATTGAAAATCCAAAAACATTGAGTTACCAGATCGGGGATCTTGTTGTGGTTGCTCTTGTAATTGTTGTTGTTCTTGTAATTGTTGTTGTTGCTGCAACTGCTGTTGGTCATCATTAGGGCCCAGTACGGCTTCTGCTTGTTGCTCTTGTTGTTGTTGAGGTTGATGTACGGCCGCTGTATTATTATTGCCAATTAAATGATCCTGACTATTCCACTTTGGCGTTAAAGCCCAATTGCCGTTCCATCGTGCTTTACAAATAGAGTTGATACCAAAATCAGCCAATTCACCACAATTTAAATTGTTGGCAAACTCCTTTGAAGATAATGAACATAAAACAATATGAGCAAGATGGATAATACATAAAGCTAAAAGCTAAGCGTCCAGTACTACTGACTTTCAAATTAGGAATGAGTAAAAGTATATATTCCAATTTCAATCGCTGGGATGCAAATTTCAAATCCATACTTTGACGGACACACCACTTGAATTAAAAAAAATTTTTTTTTTTTAGATATTTGTCACTCTTAAACGCAAATGCCATGGTCATTATTCAATTATACAGATGAAATAAAAATTTAAATTGATTTAACCATGTCCGTCCGTCTATCTGTCTAACGTTATATATTTTCTAAAAATATTTCGATTAAGTTTGGGTTAAAGAGGAACCCTACTGAAAAAGGACCGAATTTGATCTTTTTTGGGAACCCCCTCCTCATATTACGACAACCTACTAAAAAGAAAGTCTTCATATGACGAATATTCGTAATAATTCGTAATTTTTGGACAAAATTTGGTGAAGAGTAGTTAATTATCTTAATAATTGGCTAAGCCAAATTTGGATCCAATCGAACCGTTTTTAGAACCTCTTTTCATATAACGATAGTTCTTGAAGTGGCCATGCCTTGCATGGTGTCAAGCCCGATAATTTTTTTTAAATCGGTACTAATGAGATGTTTATATTACCGTGCCGATCTTACCCACGTACTAAATAGAAATGACCCCCTGACTATCATTTAATTAATTGACATTTTTAACGTACTTGTAAAGCAGGATCGTGTACATTATGAATAACGTGAAAGAACTCATCCATTTCCACTTCAATGTCATACATTTCTTCTCGTATAGTTTCTTCGCTAGCATCACCGACTGCCGTCTGAACACCGTTGCCACCAACTCCTGCATTAGAAGCGGCCGCAGCATTGGCGAATTGATTTAATGTTTCGGGATCCATTGCAGTAGGATAGATTAGTTCATTATCATCCGATTTGTTGACACTATCATCATCTTCTCCGGTGCCAATTAGATCACTGGTGCCTGATGTTCCTGCCATAGTTACAGCCATGCAATCGCTAACGGTGTCCTTGTTAGCACACGCTTCATCAGAATGTTGAGCGAAATGTTCCTGTAAAGCATTACTCAAAGTTTGCCCGTTGCCGGTGGCAGAGTATTTCATGTTGGTGACATTTTGGGGAAATACTTGTAATACATCGGCACCAATTTCCTGACGTAAATCCTGAAATGCCTGCGACAGGTCTTCCGGTTTCAGTGGCACGTTGGAGAGTATTAGATTTTCCAGGCGTTGTGACAATTTTAGGTTTTTCGACGGAGACTTTAAGAAGCACTCGCCATTACCATCATCATTGGGAGTAATTGTGGTGGTGGTTGCTGCAGTAATCTCCTCTATTTGTTGGTCTGCTTCAAGGTTCGTATCTTCATCGGCCACCAACTCTTCACTACATTCAGCCACTTCCTCTGCTATAGTTTCACGATCTTCAAAAGTTATCTGGCCCTCCGTTATCCCTTCGCCAGTTTCACTATCCGATTCCCGCCTCAGTAAATCCACATCCAACTGCTGCTGAGCCAGAATGTCCTTTTGTTTGGATCGCATCATTTCGCCAGGAGCGAGGGCGGCAGCAGCGGCAGCTGCAGCAGCTGTACATAAAGTTGCCAAATTTTTCATTTCAACATTAACCTCATCGACCGATTCCAGCAATTCTGTGGTGTCATTAATGTTACCGTCCAATATTTCCTTGTCGGGAGGCGTTTCAAGAGGCGATTTGGGTTGTTTGTGGAATATTCGTTGACGCAAATCGACAATTTGCCAGCCCTCCTGTAGTTTCTTTAAACATTCCTGTTGTTCAGCCGGATTTAAACCGCACGCCTTAGCGACGGCTGCTGCCGCTGCAGCGGCATTAGTTTTACTCAACGCATTCAGCGAATCCGTGGTAGAGGTACTGTTATCATCGTTTATACTTAATTTTGGATCTAATACCGCTTGACTTAAAGCTTCTTGCAGCTCTTGTACAGCAAGATCTTGTTGTTCAACTTCAATATCTGCGGCATTGACTTCCAAAAGTTGTTGAAATTGTTGCGGTTGTTGTTGTTGTTGTGGCGTATTGAAAATAGATGTAACTGCTGATGATGGTGAGGCCAAAGGAGAGGCTGGAGAATTGCTCAAAGTGATTACTCCTGCGCCGGCATTGTTACAATTATTAACGTCCAGAGAAATTTGCTGTTGTTGCTGCTGATGTTGTTGATGTTGTTGCGCGGCAAACACCATGTGATTCATAATAGCTTGTTGCGTTTGCAAATTCGGTGTGGCGTCGTTTGTTATTAACATGGGCTGGAAAATTTTATTAGATTTCAATCAGATTTGATTATTTTTTGCTACGTTTGTGTAAAAAAACTTTTGAAATACCCTCCAGATTTATATAGAAATGGGGGCGTGGCGGGCACTTGATAACGCGGTATAATAGTGCCCTCCTGGGTTTTGTAAACGGAATAACACACTTAGTATACTTTCCATTTTATGGGAAGGGTCAACATTTATGCACTTGAAAGTTCTAACAACAGACGGACATAACTAGACTGATTTAAATTGTGATATTTTGATTGTAGGGTCTGTGTGGCCTCCCATTAAATTTGGAGTGGGTATAAAAATAAATGTGTGCGAATGTGTTCAATTACATACCAAATTATTATATATGGACACCATTTGGTTTTGCCTGAATACGGGCTGTTGTTGCGGTTGTTGTAAGTTCTGGTGTTGTTGTTGTTGCTGTTGCTGTTGCTGTTGCAGAGCCATGGAAGAGACTTGTGTATTAGATTTACGCAACATTTTGTTATCTTTTTTGGACACAGGCTTTGCTTTCGGACGATCACTAATGGCAGTGCTCTGCGAGACTTCTGAGGCGGTAGTAATGCCACCGCTTTTATGATTAATTTTTATTGTCATACGTTGTGGTGGCGTTTGTACAGCTAGTGGCGGCGGTTGTTGTTGTTGTTGTTGTTGTTGTTGCAACTGTTGACCATTAGCTCGACTTAAAACAATTTTAGTGCCTAGAGGCAAGGTCAACGGCTGGCTATTATTGGCATCGAATAATTCCTGCATCATTACCGACTTACTATTGGGTACATTTTGATTCATATTTCTACCAGTAACTAACATATGTTGTATATCGGTTCCACCATCACCACCCAAATTGGGCGTAACTATAATAATTTCGTTTCAATTTTGATTTCAATTTTGAACAATTTTTCAAATAATTACCTGTCAATAGTTTTTGATTTAAGCCTCTAGTGCTATCAGCCCCATCGGCAACATTCACACCCGAAGTGCTTGGTGTTGGAGGAGCCAACTCTAAATAGGATACCGGCAACAAACTGGATGGTATATTTTTGTTATCGCCAGCCAACTACAGAGAAAAGTATAAAATAATTTTCTATTAAAAATTGATAGGTATCTAGGTTTTATACCCTACACCACAGGTGGCCAAAAGCTATATTTAGTTTGTGTGGATGTTTCTAACCCGTCTTCAATTATACCGATCGATTCAGAAATAATATACGAATCAATTTAACCATGCCCGTCCGTACGTCTTTCTGTCTATATAAATTTGTGCTCAAGCCACAGATCGCACTTTTTAAAGATTTTTCGATGTAACATTGTACAAAGACATGAATTGGCTTCAAGAGAAACAGCATTGAAAATTAACCCATATAATAATATATCACAAAGTGGCTTTTAATCGCAATGTCTCGCATTTACTGATACAACTGAAATAATTGTGTAGGGTAATAAATGATCGGGTTTGATCTCCTATAACATTTTATTACTGTTATATTTTTATATTCAACTGTAAATAAAGTAACCTCACGAGACAGATCCGAACCTATGCGCGAAAGTTCAAGAATTTTTAATAATTTTACTTAATTACTATAACGCCTAATTTTATACCACTTTGAGCATTGAATTCTTGAATGTCTCCCTTCCATGGATCTTCTCTCACTCACCTTGTTATATTCTTGCGTATAAAATTGTCGCCTAAATCGAGCTTCATCGTTGAAAAAGGAAAACTGTACCTCCTGCTGTTGTTGTTGTTGCTGCTGCTGTTGTTGGTGTTGTAGCATGCAATTTGTACCATCATCGCCCAATGGTTGAGTTCGTACTTCTTCTATTTGTAACTGTTGTTTTTGTTGTTGTACCGATTGTTGTTGTGTGTCGTTCACATTAACATTAACTGAAGGCAAATTAACTTCAAACGGTGCTGGGGGTTGTTGACGATTCTTGCGTTGAGCTCCTTTAATCTTTAGTTGTTGTTGTGGTTTATGTTGTTGTATTACCGGCTGTTGAGTAGTTTGTGTTATTTGTTGTTGTTGGATTGCTCCACCCATTACGGGTGGGGCTGGTGGTGCTTTTTGTGGTGGCGATAATGGTAACATTTGAGGTATTTCCAAATCGAAATTTTTACGAGAAGTGGTGGCCGCTTGATTATTAAGCTGTTGAGTCAAATTATGTGGCTGTGGCTGTTGTTGCTGTTCCGTAGCATTGTTGCCTACATTACCAAAACCGGCCTGTAAGTGGAAAAGGCGAGACTTGGCAATCAACGCCTCCTGCTGCTGAGCACTTAAAGAATTAATATCAATGGCTGCATATTCTTCACCGCAGCTTTGCTGTTGTTGTTGCTGCTGCTGTTGTTGCTGATGGTTGACGCCGTCACTATTAACAGCTGCTGCAGCTAACTGTAACTGTTCATCCAGATATTCATTGTCGGCAGTCAGAGCAGTCTGATTTGTGGTGTACTGCTGTTGATGGAACACCTGTTGGTTGGAGGCCCGGGCAGCATCGGTTACTTCATGCAAACCGGGCGGTGCACTCAGCTGTTGTAGTTGCAGTTGCAGTTGTTGTTGTAATTGTTTGTGCTGTTGTTGCAGCTGTTTCTGCTGCTGCAAATTAATCAGATGCATTTGATTGGCAGATGCTGTATTGGAGCCACTGGCAGCAGTGCCCATTCCACCAATGTTGGCGGCTGTATTTGCAGCAGCTGCTGACTGCAAGTCATTCTGATGATTTTGCATGAAATGCGGATACTTGAATAGCAATTCCACCACCCGGGTGTGACCCCCTTTGGCCGCCTCAATCAGCATGGTGCTGTTATCTTTAAGTTTGTGAAAGGGATCCGCACCACTCTTCAGTAAATACTCAACCACTGCTTGGTGGCCACCGGCGCAGGCTAACGATAGGGGAGTGTGATCATTACTGCTGGTTTGTTTATTGACATCGGCCCCTTTTTGTATAAGAAACTTTACGGTACATAAGTGGCCAGCGCGGCAGGCTTTCATTAGGGGTGTACGACCACCTTCCGATTCATGTTCTAATTCGGCCCCGTATGTCAACAGTACCTCGGCAGCATCAGTGTGACCATTTTCACAGGCATGCGTTAAAGCAGTGTCGCCCGTTTGTGTTTCAGCATGAACGTTAGCTTTGTTCTCCAACAGGAACCTCACCAAATCGGTATGACCCTCTTGCGCGGCTTCCATTAGGGGTGTAGAAGCGCCCAATTCGAGGTTGGCTCCATGCTTAATTAAATATTCGGCTACTTCGCTGAAACCACCACAACAGGCCAAAGTCAGGGCCGTTTCTTGGGTCTCTTCGGTGGTAGCATTTATATTCGCCCCTTTGCTCAGCAACAGAGCCACCACTTCCACATGACCTTCGCGGGCCGCCTCCATTAGCGGTGTGTAACCTTCATCGTTCACCTCTTCAATATTAGCGCCACGTTCAATTAGCAAGCTGGCCAATTCTACGTGGCCACCACAGGCGGCCAAAGTTAAAGGTGACTCGAAAGAATCTGTCGGCATGTTAACTTGAGCCCCTGAATCGAGAAGAAGTCGCGCCACCTCCACATGACCATCCATAGATGCTTCCATTAGAGCGGTATGCATTTCATCGGTTTTGTGCTCCTGATCAGCACCGGCTTGCAGCAAAAAACGCACCATATTCAAGTGACCCTTGTAACAAGCCAAAGTTAAAGCACTCTCCTTAAACTCATTGGAGTGTGTATTAATGCCAGCTCCATGCTCTAAAAGAACCTGTTCCGTGAAAATTTTTAAAATTATTTTCATAATTATTAGTTTTTATATATTTTTTTTACTTATTGCTAAGGAAAGCATCAAATAAGATCAAAAAATATCAATAATGGAGATTAAAGTATGACTCTCAGTATTGTTTAAGTATTTACCACCCAGATTATTAACTCAATCTTTAATAGATGGCCAACACCTAATCACAATACTTTTGGAGGCAATTTCCATTTCAGATCTCGGTTTCTCATCAGGTGCCCAATACACATTACGTAACGGAGCAATAAAATCTGTTTACCTTTGCTACCTCCACATGACCAGATGCTGCCGCTTCCATCAGGGGTGTATGACCATTTTCATTTTGATCTTCCACATTGGCGCCATGCTTGAGCAGCTCTTTGACCACTTCAACATGACCGCCGGTACAAGCAAACATCAATGGAGTATTACCGGTAGCACAATGAGCATTAACATCAGCGCTGTGACTCAATAAAAGTTTAACAATTTCCAAATGACCAGCAGAGGCTGCTTCCATTAAAGGGGTGCGATCTTTTTGACCTTTATCTTCTACCTGGGCCGCTGACATTGCCAACAGGACCTATAAAGCATATAAACAACAAAATCATATTGGGCGTATTCCTAAAGCAACGAGAAACAAATTTGTACCTGAGCAAGTTCATAGTAACCAGCTGAACATGCCATTGAAAGTAAGGAGTCACCATCGTCAATAGATTCATTAATATTGACATTACCCTTGCCCAGCAAACTCCGAACTGTGTTAACATCGTTATCATTACAAGCGGCGATCAAAGTTCGCGAGAACATTCTAAATAAGTTAATATATATATATATATGTATGTATAAATGGGGAGAAATTATTCATTCGCCAATTTCTACTGTACATACGTTTTATCATTGCTGGCACCGCGCATTTTCGTTAAAGCTTGTTTGGTTTCATCGATGGCATGAGTTGCATGTCGTAAAACCGGAGCTTTTTCGTTGGCTGTTAAATAAGATATTAAATGACTTTTATTAATCGTATGTTTAAAAATGTATTTCGTTAGACTTACCAGCAGCTTCGAAGAGGGCGTTCAGATTACGACTGCGATCATTATTCACATCAAGCAAGAAATCACCGCTAACATCATTAGGATCTTGTATTTCTTCATCTTCGTCCTCATCATCGATTTCTTCCTCTTCGTCTTCGTCGTCGTCGTCATCATCATCCTCATCCTCATTTTCATCATCATCATCTTCCTCATCTTCTTCATCGACTTCATCCTCTTCATCGTCATCACCATCGTCTTCATCCTCGTTAACTTCAGCATCTTGCCCACACGAATCCGGGTCCGATTCTGGTATTTCATCCTATTTTTGGAGAAATGAAAAATAATAAAATAATACGCACAATAGAAATATTAGTGAGATTTGCTTTAAAAATAAACCGCCCCAAGACTTTCTCATTGGGTATATATTTTGGTGTCTTTTTTTTGTTTTATTAATAAGCAGAAAATGAAAGCATAAAATGTGAAAGAAAAATAATCAATCAGTTACTTCTTGTCTAAGGCCAGTAGTGGTGGAATTATTTATATTAAACTAAACATGAACTTTAAATAAGTAATATTATGAACAAAACGAATTGCGAATATTTTTGCTTTTTTTTTTTGGGTTGTTGTTACGCATTTAGTAAGTAATATTTCTTTTTTTGTTTTTGTAATTAAATATTTTTTTAATTCATTATTTCACTACCGGTGTTTTTATTTAAATACGAAGTGTTGTTATTGTTAGAGTGAAAACCGAAGCACGAAATCAATCGATTTTTTTTTCAAATTTTTGTTATATTTTGTTCGAAATTAAGAATTAGGAAAAATATTAACTAGAAAATGCATAAAAACAACTCAACTTACCAGTATTTCTGGCCTTAGACACAAGCATGCCAAAAGAAGCTACAAAAAGAACGAAAAATAAGAATAAAATAAAATTTTTTAAACACAAAAAGATTTATAAACAAAAACCATAACACATAACAACCATAGGCGAGAGACCACTCTAAAAAAACGGATATTGTACTGGACGTTTATCCTGCCCTTCGCCGCTTCATTCCTCAACGTAATATAAAGGCGAATCAAATTTTACAAAACATGAAACAAGATTTTCTGTTATTTATTTAAATATATTTACGAAAAAATTAATTTTTGATCAAGACCAAATATCAACTTTATCATTAGTGTGTGTCTTGTGTGTATAATTCATTGCACCTTAACAAAGAAAAATTTGTGGCAAAAAGCAATTTGTTTTTCTGCGATAATCTCCACATTTATACGTACATATGTGGGCGTGAAACACATGCATAAAAATGGACCCTCCTTTCACAACTATTGAAATACTTTTCGCTCTTTCCTGTAACGGATCCGCGGACTTTGTTGAATCGATTTAGATAAAAATAAAGATTATATATATATATATATACTTTATGTGTGGGAAAGCCTTCTTCTAGTCATAACAAAGGGAATGACCATCTTATGCGCAGGGTACAAAAATATCTCCGTTTTTCAATTATTTAACTCTATTGCCGCCTTATTATTAGATATTTATCAAATTTGTACAAGAATTAATAGTGGTTAAATATTACGATCATAGATTTGATTATATTCACAATTACTAATTTCACACAAACAACCATTCTACTATAAAGCCACCACAAATAGTTTGAGAAAAAAATTAAAAAATAACAATGAACTTAATCGATATAAAATATAGTGATATTTTCATAGTGTAACACACGCACACACACATTCGCAATACACAATTTTAAGGCATTGACTTTTCGTGGCCAGTAAGAAATATGTGTTAAAAAACACTAATATAAAACATGATAGAAAAGTTCGGTTAAGACCGAAGCTTAAATACCCTCCACCTTTTGTAATCTTTTAAAAAATAAGTTCCTATTGTCATATTTATGTAAATGACTATTTCATGTACTTACGCAAATAGCGTTTTTTTTTATTATAGGCGTTTGTGTTAATCAATCACGCTTATTTTTGGCACAGTGTTGGATAACGGTACGACTTATATTTATACCATATTTCAACTTGATAGGCATAGTATTATGCGATATATAATTTTTTAAAGATACAATTTTTTCGAGGTATGTTGAGATTTTCGTTTATTGTGGGCATGTCTCTTAACCAATTTTGTCCAATTTCAATACGGAACAGCGAAATTAAACTAAAAATTAGTGTGACGAGTGTCAATTTGATATCTCAAAAATTACGACCGTGAGAGTGCCAACAACAAACGGACACACGGACGGACAGTTTGTGGGGTCCTCGAAGCTTCCTTCGATGTGTTGTAAACGGATGATCAAAATGAATATACCCTCTTCCCCAAGGTGGAGGGTATATAAAAAGTATTAATAATATATGTATATTGGTTGTACAGGCCATAACAAAGCCATTTCTAATTTCAAACTACTTACATACATAAAACATTAGAGTGGGACATCAAACACTTAAGTTTAACACATATAATTTTGTTTAATTTCTGCTCGTTCCAACACATTCCCGCGGTATTTGAATAAAAACTCTAAAGTTATCATATATATTTTTTTCCCTTTTAAAATTTTACCAGCATTTGTAACATACACATTTTTGTGCTAAGTAATATGACAAAAATTTAACTGTATAAACAACTTTCAAACGCACTTTTTTCTTTCCGAAATGGAATATAATATGTGCGAAACGCAAAAATTATCGCTTGAACTAATGAGTGTTTAACACGTGAACTTAACAACCTTATATATTTATGCAAATAAGTCTCTTTTTATAGTTTTTTTGCTTTGAATTTTTTTACATTTTTATTAGAATACTGGCTTTAATTATTAAATCGAATATTAAAATTAAAATAAGTATTTACACTTTAGTTTTGTCTTCGTAAAACAGACATTAATTTTAATTGTCAAGAAACGTAAAATATATACATATTTATACTTAGTATGTGTACTTTCTATTTGTATTTGCATTTGTATTAAATGCTTCTACATATACCTATATAAATTAATATATAGCGCAAAGTTCAATAAGTGTTTGGACATATGAAAATTAATGCCAAGGTTATCACAAATACGTATTGGTCTTTAACTTATCTTATTTTAAATAAAATTTAGATGAAAATGAAAACTTTGTCTGCCTGGTATTTATTACTTAAAAAAAAAAAACAATATTATTTAAAGATTTTAAACAACTTATGAAATAAGTACGTAGGTACTAATATGATACATGTGCCACGCCCTCTAAATCGAAATATCTCTTCCTTCTCATATATTATGAATCAGTATTTAGTCAAAGTCTTCTAAGTTGCTTTTGTAGTTGTTACTGGTTGTAAGCGAAATATTCTTTCAACAGCGAAATTTTTATGACTACCATAAAACGTACACTATTATATAGGCACAATGACTCGTTACATATACTGAAAAGAATTTACTTCAATCTATGGTAGAAATTCCAATAAGATCTAGAGCAAGGTACACTTATAAAAAACCAAAACAGACACAAATTTACAAAATTCTCCGGTGTTTTACGTAAGAAAACAGTATTGCCATTTAATGTTTTTCATATCAGTTATATATTTACGGTATAAAAAGTATCGACTTTTCCAGAACCAATAACAAGTAAACTGTTATTAAATATAATCGTACTCTAGTTGGTTGGAATAGTGGTAGCGATATTATGGCAGAACAGAAGGATTTTTATAGAATATTCTTCATATGCGTGTATGGCATACATTTATTCGGCCCTAGCTCAATCAATCACACTTATATATGATTATATTGTGGTTGTCTTCATTCTTTGCTTAATCGCTGAACACTTTAAAGGTACAGACAATATATGTAGAAATATGTGTAAATGTTTCATATCTTCCTTTACAATTGATCGTAAAAAAATACAACGTAAATAAAAGGTGAAAAAATATTACAGTCATATGCGTAATATTAATTCGTAATATACATATACAAACATATGCATGTATGAATATAGTTCAGCATTAAAAGAAATAGGAGTAATAGTACCCAAGAGGGAATTTATTTTTATCGAATTTCTTAACTGGAAAAGGCGTATTTACACGAATCACTTCTTTAACGAATACAATTAAGCCATTTTCAATTTCTCAAATTAGGTTTTTGCCTTTGGCGGCTGTTACATCTAATTACGAAACTAATCTCGCATACATGCATCATTTGCAAAAGTGTGTGCCTTTTAATAAAATGTCAAAAAAAAAAACTTGTACTAAAAATTTCGCAACAAAACGAAACCTAATGAAATACGATCAACTAAAGAATACACAAGTAAATCAAAACAACATAATTCAGTGTTTGCATTTCATGCCTACATTGGTCGATCTGCATTTTAAGTTAGATTACATAAATACGATTTAATAGTTAAATATATTTAAATTTGGCAACATACACATCATGAAATATTCAGAAATTATATGAAATTTTTAATATTGATAACATGGTTCAATACGTTCATTTTAGCAGTGCTTTGCAAACTATACTTTTCGACTTAATAGGACTGCGATCGCTAGTTTATTTTAAGCAAACGGTACAAAATTCAGCAAGCTTTACACTTGCACATGTAGAGAAACGGTAATCGCTAATCATTCATTTAATGAATGGTTAAATTATTATAATACTGCCGTAATCTTTTCTGATTCATAACAATATTATAATATTTCCTGCAATTCAAGATAGACTAGGAAGTCTAAACCTCACCTTTTAACTAAGTTCTCAATTGAAGGAATTTTATAATAATATACCACATATTAGCAGCTTTATTTCACACCACCCCAGAAAAAGTTTGTAACCCCCTGATCCATGCGATTTGCATGTACTAAGTGCAGATCACACGAATTTATTCCATACAATATTATATACATACATATATATATGTATGTTCATCAATTTTGTGTGCTCGGAGAAAGCCTTTAAGAATATAGAATTCTTTGTTTTTCTTACATTATTAACTTAAAGTGGACAGAATTTTATATTAAAATATTATATATGTTTTTTGTGTAGGTAATAAGTGCTTACCTCCGAAACAGAATCCTCCTCAGATTCAGATAGGTCTGTAACTGGCGGAGGATACAGTTCAGTATCCGTATCCGAATTATCGCTGGTAATTATATTCTGTAGGGCATTAGAGATTGCATTTACAATGCCTACGGAGGAGGAGAGTGATGACGAATTGGATGACGTTGATGTAGAAGTCGAGCGGGTATCGCCGGCAACTGCTGCACTCTTTAACTTTTGCTTTAGAGCGGCCGCAGCAGCAGCCGCAGCCGCAGCTTGAGCACCAGCTCTCGTAGCAGCGGCTGCAGCCAATGGTGTTAACGTAGCTGCTGACCCAACAAGCAACGGCAAGGCGGAGGTGAATTTTAAATGAGCATCTTTGGCAGACACTGATTTTGTTGACTTGATCGATGATGACGATGCAGCGGCATTGATTGATTGTTGTTGTTGCAGGGTAAGTGTGGCCGGAACTGCTGCAATTTTCTTTGACAATTTGGTGGTAGATTGAGTGCCACCACCAACACTAACACCAATACCACCATCAGCACCAGAACTCGCAATTCGAGTTGCTACTGCAGTCGCTTTATTGTTGGGGGTGGTTACGTTTTGCACAGTGCCGACAGCTGTTGACGTTGAAGTAGACTTTGACGCTGAGTCTATTAATGGTGGTGTTGTTACGATGTCTACGCTATTCAGCATATTTAAGGCGGTGTTAGGATCAGACGTAGCTGTTATGCTTGTGGCCGTAGTATTAGGATCATTATTGCTGCTAGTTATAGCATTAGTATAGGGAAGAAGGGTTATGGTATTAGCCGCAGATTCGTTGCCGGTTGCTGACGATTTCGACATTTTATTGCCATGAGCAGCTAGGGCCACTGCGTTACTGGTGCAGGCGTTACTGTTGTTGGTATTAGGGTTTAATGATGACTGATTGTTATTATTATTAAGTTTGTGTAGTTTCACTTTTGGATTGTTGTTGTTATTGTTGTTTTTTAATCTCGCCGCACCTAGTGCAGATGATTGGGCAGCAACAACGGACACATTTGAGGCAGGGGCTGAGCTGACAGTTCCGTTGGCATTCAACTCCTCAGCAGTTTTTAGTGGGAGAGTGGTGTTAATAATTGGCGGTGTATGAATTGTATCTGTTGCCGAACAAGGAATACAAGAATTTTGACGTCCAACAATGGCGACCTGTTTTGTGGGCTTTTTACAATTATTTAAGGGATTTTGAGATGTATTATTGTTAGCTGTAGTGGATACTGTGGCCGCAACAGCTGTTGCTGCAGCCAACTTTAGACTATTTTTGGTGTTGGTGTTTTTCTTAGTTTTGGGATTTGCCGCGCCCGCTGCTGCATTCGACAATAATTCGTTTTTCTTAAGATTTTTTTTTGCCTTAGCCACTATTTTATCAAAAATTTTATCAAATTCATTTTTATTCATTTCCATTGATTTTTGTGTAAGTTTATTTTCACAATAATTCACGGTTACTTAAAAAAACTGGGCAGATTTTGTTTCTTTTTTGCAATTAATCACGTTGTTGGTATTATGCTCCTTTTTTCATACTATGCTCTAAACAGTATGTACAGTTCAGGTAAATGTATGTAATAGTTGTTGTTACCTTGTTCTAAAAAAAAAATTAGAACTTAAAATATTTTTTTTGCTTTTTTTTGCATACCATGTGCTTTTATCATTACGCATTATGTATTGTAAATTAAAAATATTGACTTTTTATTAGAGTACTCAACACATTATCTCAGGTTATCGAATATGAAACCTGTTCCGTTTTTAGAAAATGCACATGTCAAATTTGGACCATACACGTTACGCATAAGCTCTGGTGTTATTGATTATTGCAATTATTACAATAGTTTAACGAAATTCTCTTTAAATTATGTACGCCGGCCACAAATAAATTAGATTAAATTTCTTTGGGCGTTTATAGTGTCCGCATGTGTACATATAAGTGCGTAAATTTGTTTTTTTGACAAAAAAAAAAAAAGCAAAAAAAAAATTCATATGCACGCATTCTGTATATATATCATCAATCCTAACAAATTGAGTCAATTTAAAAATTTTCAATTGGATATGTCAAAAAATTGGACTTTCGTTAAAAAAAATGTATACAATTAACAAAAACAAGTCAGTGTAGTCAGATCATAGTCTAAACGGATATAATTATCAAACTATGTCTATTGTCGGAAGACATCTCAAGAAACTGTATTCGCCTATTCATAGCGTATTAAAAACCTTATTGGAAATCCAAGAAAAAATTATTTCTAGAAATACGTCAATTAAAAAAGCAATACCTTTAAGAATTAAAAAAGTTTTATGCGATGAATAATAATATAGTCATACATGCTCACAAATACATTCACATGCACACACAAACAGTACGGTTACGCGACAAAGAAAATCTAATGGAAACTGAACTTTAAAAAAATTACCAGAAATTTTTTAAGAGGCGTGTTGAGAAAAAGGGCGACAAAATTCTATAGACCATGCACAGTGCTCTGCCTTTAGCCAATATATATGCATGTTATATATTTAGTGTATAAATGTGTTTCCATGTAGACTTCTCTGCTATTTTTCTTTTTTCCTTTATCGGTAAAGTTTAGCGACGTCAAATTTTTTCACGCACACAAATCACACATCAAAGCCTTTCATTTTTTCAGTTTCCCCGAGTTCTTTAAAACCATTTCATTTATATAATTTGAAGAAATTTTCTATTCAACGTATCGTCCAGCTGTTCGTTAAGAAAAATGTTCACAAATTACTGATTATTTCACATTGATAATCTTTTAAATTATTCACCAAATTTTTCAAGAATTTTCACGATGTGCTAACGAAACTTTTTAACGAAATTCATTTACACATATCTTTACACCGACGACAATATGACGACCAGTATATGGGGCGAATTCCAAAAAAACGAATTCGCTCGTTTTTTTGGTACAGAGTAGCAATACAAAGAGATGGCACGGTTGAATTTCAATTCAGTACATTTTTGTTACATTTTAAACACAACGCTTAAAAAAGTAGCAATGGCGGTGGTAAAAATAAATTATTACTTTGTCATAAAATCGAAGTGATTCGCATTAAAATATCGTTTACACTAACCAAAATGATTACTTGTTTAGGACTAATAATTAATCAGAAAACAACTTTAAATTGTCTTCTTAAAGCACTCTAAACTTTATTTCTTAACCTCAAATTATGTGCAAACGCGTGCGCTTACAACCTTTTTTTTTGTTTATTGCTTTCTGAATCAAATATGACTGAAATTTTTGCTAACTGTGCCACTGACTTGTACAGTTGCATTTTTGAGTTTTTTTTCTTCCTTTTAAGCCACCCTTAATCGATATTATATATACATATATATATGTATTATCAGAATGAAAAAATTATTTCGTAATGAGTTGTACAATTATCCCAAATTTCCATTGCCGTATTTTGTACAATTTATTTTATGAAATATTGTACATCAGACTTTTACACTTTTCATATCATCATATATTTTTACAATTTATTTTTTTATAAAGTATTATAAATTTTTGTACATTTTTACGCCTCACCAACATTTCTTCAAGGTACGCACTACGAGTTTACTTGATTTGGTCTTAATTTTTCCCTTCCTCTTAAACACATCATTTAAAAATTTAAATAAAGCATACTACTTAATTCTGACATCTACCTACTAATATCTTCATTTTCTTTTTTCTGTTTTTAAAGTAGCGATGCTTAATTTTTATTATACTAGTTCAAGCTGTGCAAAATCCGTCACGTGAACAATAGGAACAAGTTTAAATACTGCGTCTTAATGACTACAAAATGCAGCCAAGTTAATGAACCTGCTTTTTGCAAAGTAATCTTTTTACCAAGCGCATACTCAATTTATTTATTACAAATTTTCAATTCTACAAGAAGAAGAATATAGTAAATTTATTAACCAAATGGTATATTCGGCAATACATAAGCCACATATTATTAATTGCATGCACATATAAACATAAGTGGCCTATGCATAAGTTTATTTAAAATTATAACCAGCGCCCCCTAGTTGACTCATCAATTCGAACATTTTTATTAGGTAACACTCGATTTGAATTGTCGGGATGGTCAAAGGGTAGCGGCGCTAATTTATTATTCCAATCATATGGTTGACAATTCAATATTTTCCTTCGTACCGCAGGTGTTCTGAAATTTCAATTGTTGAATTAGATTTATTAAACAAATATATATAATACGACTTAACTCGTGCTTGATCTCTCTAAGCAAAAGTATCCTTGGATAGCCTTTCGGTGAATCGTTTAAAAATTTGTGCCAGCGTAAATGTAAAAAATTGTTCATCTTTAGAGATAATAACGGATTATAAAGCTGATATTGATCGTGGAATAGAGGTAACACATCATATTCAAAATCGTGATCATAATAAGAAACTTTTATTTTACTTTGTTCTAAATCGAACAAAGGGTTCGCTTCTGTTTTTGCACTACGGTCCTCAAGGACATGTAATGATTTTAAGGTAATTTCTTGTGGTGAAGCTTCAATCTTTTCACAAACTCGTAACATTTCGCAATAATTCCGCTCAGTGTTGTGTATAATATAATAGAAATATATATGTAATCAAATATATGTAGGTGCGTAAAATGATATGTCCGTTCTGTTTTGAATGATTTGTTTGAAAATCTATTCTTATTTGATTAAACTCAAAAATGTTGCTTTGTTAACAAAAACACACTATAAACAAACAAGTGAGAATGAATGAAAATGTCATTGGCCAAGCAGCAGATAAATGATTAAATTTTTCTTTATCTAGCGTTATTATGAAATAAAATTGCACACCTTTAATCGATCAATGCAATTTACTGTTGTACATAGAAAAACATAATGGCAAAAATATATCGATAACATGTATTTACTATAAAAATTTATTTATTTGCATGTAGACGAATTATTTACACTTGAATTTTTTTAAACTTGACTCCGAAATATCATTTCGCGGTTTTTCCACCTGCGTTTGGTATGTTGATCCTGCCTGCCCTTTATTATATTTAGGCACCTTACTACGATCAGGCATTACAGGTATGGGAGCCAATTTGTTATCTACCCCATAAAATTGTCCGTTTAACGATTTACGTCTGGCATTTTTGCTACTGTTTAAGGAAATAATAAATAATGATAAAAATTGTAAGCATATTTTATGCACATACATACCGGACAGTATTTATATAATCTCTATATAAGCAAATATGTACATAGTTACTGGGTGCATGATCTAGAAACTGATTCCAGCGACATGCAAAATAATTGTTGGTGCGCAAGGACAATACAGGATTCAAGTGATCAAATTGACCGGTAAATTTTGGCAAAATATTGTATTCTTTTTGTTCAAATAATATATTTGGTTTGTCAACATGATTATTGTGTTTACCGTTTTTTTCCGTTGCATTCGAATTTTCCTTTTCCAACAATATATCGAGTTTTTGGGGTAAACTGAAATTGGCTTCGCAAATCATTGTCGGTAATTAAATTAAAATAAAATATTCAAACTGTTATAAATTTTCCATTGTGGTAGTTGTAAAAGGTTTTTGAAAGTTGGCAGTTTTTTTGAGATAACTCGAATTAAAAAATGAAACAAGTGAAAAGCAAGAGAGCAAGGCATGTTTTTACGAGAGCTAAATGTTATTAAAACTTATTTAGAAACTGTATCATACACACATAACATAATCGTTATCTAAACGTAAAAACACTTTTAAACAGTTAATCATAACATAATGATATTGGAAATGGAAAAAATATGGTTACATTTGGGTAAAAAAGTACTAAAGACAATAATTAAGAAATTTACGACCTAAAATATAAATTTATGTAAAATATACATAAATTCTCACCCTGGAAATCGAATTGGATTTGGAGCTATGAAAATAAATATATAAAAAATAAATTTGATAAATAGTTGATTTCTTCTCGAGCATTGTAAGTTATTCAACGGCCCATTATATGTTTTTGACAGAAAAAATTTCATTCGCGAATTTCCAGAATTCAAGATAATATAGAACAAACATTGATCAGCTGATGTTGATAATTGACTACGACGCTACTGTATCTACTTTTGTAGATCGGCCATGTTGGCTTCAAATAATGCGGTATTAATTTTATGCTTTAGTGAGACTAAAATTTCACGCCCCTTAATATTACGCATTTCATTAGCCACATATTCGCCGTAGGTGCAGCACTCATCGCGCATTGTTACTGTAACAGGGGCAGCCATTGCAACTGATTGGTTGGACGATGACAAATTGTTACGTATTTGTATTTTAGCAGTTGGTAGTGAGCAGGATCGAGGTGATGTTGTTACACTGAGTAGTTTTAAATTGTTGGCCGGTTGACCTTGATGGAGGGGATCAGATGGTGCTATGGTAGCAGTATACTGCCCATTATTGGTATCATAGTAAATGCGTTTTGTTGTTGTCGTGGCTGTGGTACCATTAGGTGACAAAGCGTGTATATGGTGTTGTTGCTCTTGATGATGATGAGGATGCTGGACATGATGTTGATGTGCACTGTTGTTGGCGTAAAATTCAGTATTTTCGTGATTTGTGGTATCGCGTCTCTGAATTTTAATTATACGTGCTGGTATCGCGTGTAGAGTGGCAGTGCCTGATTGAGCATGACTTGCCACCATTGTAGAACTGCTCGATGTATTGCCTTGATATGTTATATCTTCTTCAGGTGCATTGTGTATTACTTCCATATTGTCATCTATTTCTTGCATTTGATGAATTTCTTCCTGTTCACTTTCAACGCTGTTTATTTGCAATTCACCACCGTTGTAATCGTGGTGCTGGTGATGTTGTTCCAAGGGCATGGTAATTTGCTTTAGCGTCATTTTCGGCTTGGAATCTTCAATGTCTTCTACGTCTTTGGTAGTCTCCTCTATTAGCTTTTCCAGTTCATGGGTATGCGTTGTCACGTTGCAGTTGCCCACCCTTTGCAGTGTTAAAAATTCGTCATTTTCATTTGGAGATGCATTACTACCAGTGCCACTACTACCGACGCTAGTATCATGTGTTGATGCAGCCTCTCGTATTATAAACTTGGTAGTTACCGCCCCTTCTTCGGTGATTTCAGCCTTGATGCGTCCTTTACTTGATCGACAAGCTTTGGGTGAACTTAAGAACTGTAAATACTTGAAACCAAACCATTTGGAATTGTAGGGTTCCTTGCGCTTCATTCGATTTATCTCACGATGATACTGGGTCCTCAATGTGTGGAACTTCTTTTCAATCTCCGTTATAGCTATATCACCACCCAGATTATCGCTTACAGCCTTCAGCAATCTATGCTTCACTTCTTTTTTACGATAATCATCATCGGTCATATCCCAAAGACCGCGCCTTTTCCGGTATTCACTAATCAAAGCTAATGTTTTCTCCCTGGTCCACTCCATACTTTAGAATTTGAATTTTTGTATATGCCACTAAGGATGGTTGCTGTTGTTGTACACTTTATATTAATTTTAAGGAAACAATGTTGCATGCATATGACGTGTGTTGACGACTCATATTTCTTTACTATTTTCGTACGTTTGAATATTTGGAATATAATTTTTTTTTATTCATTTATTTTAAGTATAGTTTAGTAATATTTTATTTTATGTTTAGTTTTCCTATATTACAACATATATATGTACCAAAGATTTTCTGTATACAATGATGAGAAACGAAAAATGTCGCTTTTGCTTGTTTACATGGTCGTATTAATAATAGGGTAGCCAACGCCTGATTATATGAAATACTGTTTTTAAAATTGCTTATACAGCTCTTTTATATTTTTTTCAAATATAAGAATTTTTTTTCAATACACAGTTAAGGTATATTTCGTGAATAACTGTAATTCTAATTCCAAATTTTACTCCTCAATGTAGCAGAAAACTCACTTTATGGTGGTGTTGCCATTGATTTCAAATAAAACGTTTTTTGAGATTTGTTTAGTGACTGTATTTGCGCGTTTTTTTGTTTTTCATTAAAATTTTGCATTTTTTACTGTGTGCATGTGCATTTAACATTGTTTAGTACGACATACTACGATTATGCGGTTCTGCTTATAGTGTTAACCAAAATGTGCAAAATTAGAAATTTTTAATCAAAAAAATTATTTCAAATAAACTTAAAAGCAATTGAAGTAATATTTTAAATAAAAATTTTCGTACAAATAAAATGAAAATTAATGTTTTCCTATAGTAAACAATATAACAACCTTATTCAACACATATAATGAGATTAAGAACCATCGCAACGGCAACATGTGGCGTATGTGTTCTCTTACATCTAAATTTATATTTAATATTAATGAATGATAGTGCGCGAGGTATGCATGTAGTTCCTGCCAATAATATTCAAGAAAACGAGCATAATTATATAATAATTAAGCAAACACACATAAATACATACATGTAAGCATGAGTATTTAAAAAATATGTTCTTTGACGTAGAATTAATCACAGTAAGGCCAAAATGAATGCATTCATTAAGTTCACATATTTAGCAAGCACAACCACCTTCCGGATCTTTGGTTTCATTTTGAGCACCCAATTGAATATCCTGAATATCTTCGGAGGGTTTATTTTCCGCAAACGAGTCCATGCCGGGCAGAGCAGAAGCGACGCGCCGAAACAATTGCTTGACATTATAACCCGACTTGGCGCTCGTTTCAATAAACATAACACTAAGTTCTTTGGCTTTACGTTCCCCCTCCTCAGTAGACACTAGTCGTTTATCTGCCAAATCAGTTTTATTGCCTACCAACATGATTATGACATCACTGCCGCGTTCAGTACGTACATCATCAATCCAGCGTGATGTCTGTAGGAATGAGTTAATAGTGGTTATATCATAAACAACAACCGCCACCGTAGAGTCGCGTATGTAGGAGGGTATTAGCGAACGAAAACGTTCCTGTCCGGCTGTATCCCACAGTTGTAATCGTACTGTGCGATCTTCCAAGTACATAGTTTTAGATAAAAAATCAATACCAATGGTAGCTTGATAGGTGTTGTCGAAACTGTCGTACATGAAACGTGTAATTAGTGAAGTTTTCCCAACACTTTGCTCTCCCAAAAACACCAATTTAAATTTTCTCAATGGATTGCCAAAATCACCGGATGACATGACTTTTTAAAGGGCAGTACTTGTAAATAAACACCGGATAAAATCAGGCTTTAGGCTATGAGAATATATTCTAAACGTAGTGGTGTTAGTTGGGTGATTAATCAACTAATTTTAATATGCGTTAAATATTTTTCAATAAAATTTTTATTTTATTACACGGAGTTAGCATCTACGATAAAGCAATGAACTTTTTGTGCTGCGCTGCTAATTTATGATGATTAATAATATTTGTAAAAATGGTAAAAAAGCATGTAAAAGAATCGTATTTGGTTTAAAGCGAACACGAAATACCTTTCACCTTGAATCATTTTACTGTAAAGATATGTATTCAAAATTTGAATTTGTCACTTGTTTGCGTTATTATTGTGTATTTATTGATAAGGCTATTATGTAACTGATTTTATATACTTAATTAAAAAACATAAATCACATCAACTAAATATATTTTTTTCATTTTTTACGAAAGCATGACATAACTGAATCGATTTTCATTTTTATCAAACATATAGATCATTCGTTTTGTTTGTGAGTTGCAAACGAAATGAGAAACTTTATAAACCTTTCTTATGAAACGCAGGAAATAAGGAACAGAATTACATTTGGCATCACTTAAAAAAAAAATGCTCGTAGTACTTTTATTAATACTCTGCTGCAAAATTTGGTATCAACAGTTTTTCTTTAAGAATGCAACCAAGTCAATACAAAGCGTATTTCAAGATTGATGTTAAAAAAGAAGAAAAGGAAATGGAAAAACGGTAACGGTAATATATTAGTATAAATGACAGTTACATATGTCATATTAAATGCTAATGCTATTGATTTTTACCAAATTTTTAAGCTAAAAGATATAAACATTTTATTTGTGTTTGCAAGTTTTCATTTTATATAAAAACAAAACAAAAAATTAAACTAGTTACATGTTTTATAATCAACTATTGAGAGCTTATTGGTTCTTGTAGCTTAATAATACGCTTTTAAGTTTATAGAATAACTACAGCATGAAACGTCAGAATGTCCGAACACTATCTTTGGTGGTTTGTACCTTCACTTACCTGCTGATCGGTGCAGCCGTCTTCGATAGTTTGGAATCAGAATTCGAAGCAAAACGTTACGACTTTCTGCAAACTCTTAAACGAAACTTTTTGAAAAAATATAATGTAACAAATGAGGATTTTCGCATGATGGAAATTGTCGTTATTGAAAATAAGCCACATAAAGCTGGTCCACAGTGGAAGTTTGCTGGTGCTTTTTATTTTGCTACCGTTGTTTTGGCTATGATTGGTTATGGCCACTCCACGCCGGTCACTATAGGTGGTAAAGCATTTTGTATGGCTTATGCTATGGTAAGTGAGCACAATTATTACGATTCCTAGAGATGTCTGCCTCTCTGTTATTGAAAAGTTAGTGTTCGCCAAATTTTGCATTAAGTGGTTTTACTGTATTCATGGATATATTGTATGTATGTATGTATTATTTTCAGGTTGGCATACCCTTAGGTTTGGTAATGTTTCAATCAATTGGTGAACGTCTCAATAAGTTTGCCTCCATCATTATACAAAGAGCTAAACGGTATATGCAATGTACGCACACTGAAGCTACCGAAATGAATTTAATGTTGGCCACTGGTATGCTTTCGTCCATTATCATAACAACGGGAGCTGCCGTATTCTCTCGTTATGAGGGCTGGAGTTATTTTGATAGTTTTTATTATTGTTTTGTAACATTGACAACAATTGGTTTCGGAGATTATGTGGCTCTGCAAAATGATCAGGCCTTAATCAATAAGCCGGGCTACGTAGCGTTAAGCTTAGTATTCATATTGTTTGGTTTGGCAGTTGTAGCTGCCAGCATTAATTTGTTGGTGTTACGTTTTATGACCATGTAAGTTTTGTTTACATTTTTGCACACTCTTCACATTTCATTATTGGTGGTGGGGGTCAATTCAATTTGTATTTAAGTTGGCAAGTTTTGGAAGGATAATTCTTGGAAAGTTCATTTCTCGCTTAGCATTAAAATCTGAATTGATCTGGTATACTATGTTCTACCACAACCCGATTTCCAACATGATTTATGAAGAGTACCTCAGTTTCGGCTTCAGTTCTATTTTGCTCTCTTTTTACTTTTTTTACTTGTCACCGTTTTTTTTTTATCATCTCTAGGCAAGCAGAAGATGCTAAACGTGATGAACAGGATGCTCAAAATTTGGCTGCCGCCAATCAACCTGTGACCTTCGATACCGAACATTCCCAATCATCGTTTAATATTCACGGTAAATTATTGAGCAATTTCAGCTATATTGGCGAGTTGGATGAAGCCATCTCGATTTGTTCGTGTACCTGCCTGGGTGGTACACGCTGTATGAATCATGAGCCGTTTGCCGGTCCCGATTTCCGCCCCACCGATATTATTGCCAGTACGTTAAGTTTGAAGAGAGCCTCAGTTTGATATCAATCATTGCCTGAGATGGCAGATGGTGTTGATGATGGTTATCCACACTCAACGTCTTCTTCTCAACATAACTTCAATTGTTGTGCCAAACATCTAACCAAGTCTTTCGAGTGTTTTGGCTATAAAGCGTTGCAACATTCCTCCGATACTCTTTACGTTACTCCATAGATTTAATATACCTACCTGCATACGCACATATATACAATACATATACATGATATATCATTCTACACATATACACCCCCTACTCCACCCTACCAATTAATGTTAATTATATTTGTGAACCGTTATGGATTGGTAAGCATAAATAATATGTAAGTAGATGGGAGAGTTTTTTTTTTGGAAAATTGTTATTGTTTTGTGTGAAAGCACTTTGTGTATAAAAACCTTTATTGGAAATACATGTCTGAACGAATACCTTAACAGCCTTTGGCTTTTAAATCATTTTTTTTATACGTTTGACAATATTTTATGGAAAATTTTTCACACCAACTTATATTTCGTTAGAGTTTTTAATCATCAGGCGAAAGAGGGTCATTTCGAACGTAAAAAAATTGAGTTTTTCAAACAAAAAAAAATTGCGAATCACAGCCAGACAACAATAGAAGCATTTTTAGCGATCATTGAGAGTGTGCCTCCTTTAGCCAAATAATTAAAAAAAAGGAGGATTTTAAAAAACAGAATAATTCAGAATGCGTGAAATTGTGCATATACAGGCGGGCCAATGTGGAAATCAAATTGGTGGTAAATTTTGGGAGGTGATCTCGGATGAGCATTGCATAGATGCCACGGGAACATATTACGGAGACAGTGACTTGCAATTGGAACGCATCAATGTCTATTACAATGAGGCGACCGGTGCCAAGTACGTTCCCAGGGCTATTTTAGTCGATTTGGAGCCCGGCACCATGGATTCTGTACGTTCGGGTGCATTTGGTCAAATATTCCGACCCGATAATTTTGTCTTTGGTCAGTCGGGAGCGGGCAATAACTGGGCCAAAGGTCACTATACAGAAGGTGCCGAATTAGTGGATTCTGTTTTGGATGTGGTGCGCAAAGAATCGGAGGGCTGCGATTGCTTACAGGTAAAAGGCATCGACATTGGATTCCAATTATTTGGAGTTTAATGTCACATTTTGATTCTATTATCTAATATTAAAATTTCGAGAAAGTTCTATTATTTTAATTTTTCACTTTGTCGATATGTTTAATAGGGAAGCCATACTTCTTAATCTAGCCGTCTGTCCGTCTGTCTTTATGTGTATATCTATATATATCTGGTTGACATTGGAATTGAACAAAATCCGTTAAAGGATAACCTGACGGTACGAAGGAATTTGATTTTCTTTATATTATATTAGAACAAATTGGTCCATTTTTAAGACTCCTTCTCTTTAGTTGAAATAACCTCTCCCCCATTTTCGAAGCTTTTGACTTATTTTTTTTTTTTAGGTTAATTTAGTTTCTTTAAAATATTTCCATGTTTTTTAAATTCCCATTAAAGGGCTTTCAATTGACACATTCTTTGGGCGGTGGTACTGGATCCGGTATGGGTACTTTATTGATATCGAAAATTCGTGAAGAATATCCCGATCGTATTATGAACACATTTTCGGTGGTACCTTCTCCCAAAGTGTCCGATACCGTAGTGGAACCCTATAATGCCACCCTAAGTGTTCATCAGCTGGTAGAGAATAGTGATGCCGCCTATTGCATCGATAATGAAGCTTTATATGATATATGCTTCAGGACACTGAAATTAACTACACCCACCTATGGTGATTTAAATCACTTGGTCTCCGCCACCATGTCCGGGGTAACAACTTGTTTGCGTTTCCCCGGCCAATTAAATGCTGATTTGCGTAAATTGGCTGTAAATATGGTGCCGTTCCCTCGTCTACACTTCTTCATGCCTGGCTTTGCTCCACTCACCTCCAGGGGCTCTCAACAGTATCGTGCCCTAACCGTACCAGAACTCACTCAACAAATGTTCGATGCTAAAAATATGATGGCTGCCTGTGATCCGCGTCATGGACGTTATTTAACGGTGGCGGCAGTATTCCGTGGCCGTATGTCCATGAAGGAAGTAGACGAACAGATGTTAAACATCCAGAATAAGAACAGCAGCTTCTTTGTTGAGTGGATACCGAACAATTGTAAGACGGCTGTGTGTGATATACCGCCACGTGGCCTGAAAATGTCGGCCACATTCATTGGCAACACTACCGCCATTCAAGAATTATTCAAACGTGTTTCTGAACAGTTCACCGCTATGTTTAGGCGCAAGGCATTCTTGCATTGGTACACCGGCGAAGGTATGGATGAAATGGAGTTCACAGAAGCAGAAAGTAATATGAATGACTTGGTG
The DNA here is from genome assembly GCA_949710015.1 of Crataerina pallida. Taxonomy (NCBI): domain Eukaryota; kingdom Metazoa; phylum Arthropoda; class Insecta; order Diptera; family Hippoboscidae; genus Crataerina; species Crataerina pallida. Next base: position 9,198,272 of record OX453290.1, read on the forward strand.
TCTGAATATCAGCAATATCAAGAGGCTACCGCCGATGAAGAGGGTGAATTCGATGAGGATGAAGAGGGTGGTGGTGATGAATAAATCTATTTCAACCTCATTGTTGTTATAATATAAATATAGTATAGAAGCGACTGTAAAATTCATAAACCTTGCCCCCCTCTCTTCTTCTTATTCTGTCTTAGTACGTCCGTCCTTAGTGGTACTTTGTATTGAATTTATGTAAATTTGAAATGTGTAATCGTGTTAGGTTTTTTTTATATGTATACATATATATATGTAATTGTATTTTTTTGTTGTGCCTGACTCCTTTATATACCATGAATTGAATGAATTGTTGCTTTTTTTATAATGGTCCCAACATAAAATATATATGATTCTTTTGAAAATGTCCGAATATTTTAATTTTCAAAATTTTTAAATTAAAATCGTTTTATTTCGTTATGATCAAGCAGTAAGTATGTAATTTGTAAAAGTTCGGGTAACGTTTTTTATTAGAAAAATTCTAAACATATATGCAGAGAAATACAAGAGAGGAAAATTTAACAAAATTAGTAGAAAAAATCTTACAATAAATAAAAACATAGTTTTAACAGTAAGATTGAAAAACCGCCGATAAGTAATTAAAATGCATCTCTGACAAAATCAGCATAATTGAGCAAAATGCATTTTTGAATTAAACCGTTAGCAATTCAAATAAATAATGTTATAGTATGGTATGTTATCAAATTTACAGTTATTTTTGCCTTTGAATTTAAGAACATTTTTTTTAACAAATGTTGAACAAGTATTTTCTGATCAAGCACTAAAAGCAGATTATAACTACAATATTGCCTAAAGCGTCGTTTACCTAAACAACTATGTTGTTTAGTTTATGTATTGGTTCGTTTACACGTCATCGAATAAATTTCGTGGTGGACTAATGCGATTGGTTGATTCCTCTTCGTCTTCATCGTATGCCAAACCAATGGGAGGCAACGGCCCTTTAAAGCCAACTTGCACATGTGCACTAATACCGAAACGTTCATTGATTTCATCAGATAGGGAACGTGGTAAAGTGGAGTAGTGCAAGTTATCCCCATTGCCCAGCAAATCATCTGAGGGTATATTGTGACCGGTACGAGTTGTAATATTTTGATCATTATTTGAACTTAAACCACGATATTTATTTATATATTCGTTGGTGGCCACAACTTCAGGCCGCAAGAAGTCTTTTCTTCTAGCCATAGCCTCCTCGGCACGCTGTCTACGACGTTTCTCTCGCGCTATCAAGTCTTTACCCTCTTGTACCAATTCAGAGGCTATTGTTTCGTTTTGTAGAAATTGTTGAAATCCCAAAGCGTTGAGGGCGCGCGATCCCAAACTAAACCAAGTGGCCAAACAAAATGCCAACATGCACATGGGAAAGTAGATATTAAAACCGTTCGAGATAATACCAATAACATCCATGTGTCCCATAATTTGAGTGTAATAGGTTTCCATAACGCGTTCCTTAATAATATGCGAATCCATATGAATGAGACCGAGAAAATTTAAGCACATGGGCGCTGTTAAGCGACACAGCAGCATGCCACTAAATATGAGACTGTGTTCGTTGGTTTGATGATGTGGTGCCAGATAGTAGAGATTCAGAAAACGGATACGCAATATGGTCGAGTAGGTGCAATAGAATAGATAGCAAAGGACAGTCATTGCAAACAGCTCAATGGTGAGAAAATCGTAACTATGTTTGGCCACATTGATAACATTGGCAAATATCGACAGTACTGGTCGTCGTTGGAAAAATGTTAATTCACTCCACACTACCATGCCCGACATGAATGTTGTCAGTACGCATAACATTTTGAGAAAGGGAGGCTTCATTAAACACTCCCAATACCAATGCATTGTGGCTGAATATACTAACTGACCTAGTTTGGAACGTTGTTGGGGGAATTCACTTTTAAAACGTCGCTCCACGGAGTGCATATTGCGTGACACATCTTCCAAGTGCAACACCAACTTCACTTGGACACTCCACAAAGCCTCGGTACGTTGCAGTGTTTGCAATGATTTGATCACTTGTTTGTGAATGCGTATTAAAGCTTTTTCTGAGGGCATTATGGTTGAGGTGTTGCCAGCACCAACACGGGCATAGTTACGAGCGGCCCGCTCCTGCAATTCAATCGGTACTTTACGCATTACGGTCTCTATACAAGGTCTGAGATCGTGATTATTAGGTATTGCCCGGCTAATGCCCTGCAACGATTCAAGTACATCGTCAACGTTTTCTTCCGCTTCAGCTTTTTCAGCACTCAATTTCGCTGTCTTAAAGTAGGCGTATTGCAACATAAAACCGGGTTTGGCATCATTCCATAAGGAACGTGGCACCTCAACCAAAGCATAACCTGAAAATAATTTAACGTTCACAGTTGTACAGGTTTTCTTAGTGTAACGATACCCAAGTTATAAAATTTACCCAAGAGAAGAATTAAAAGAAATAGACCCCAAGTGTTGGAGGCTGAAGAAGCAATAGCTTTTAATTTCTGCCAATCCAATGTAACCCCCTTGGCCGCAATATATATCAACAGAATGCCACATATAAACAGATAAGAACCATAATAGATAGCATTCTCTATTAAGGCGGATTTGAGTTTGCCTTTAATTGTAAAGTCGCCAGCTTTCAAGTATGATTGCATCATGGGCATTATTAGCCAGGTGAGAAATTGCGAAGTCCAATAAATAATGCGCCACAAATTGGGGAAAACATTATCTGGTATCATACCCCAAGGAGCCTGACACTCAGTACGCTGGCTTATTATCAGTTTTGATAAAGAAGATGACAATTTTGAGTCATTGTTGTTACCATCGATGGGGGTGGCATTGAAGGTATGCTCTTGCACACATTGACGATATAAAGTCTGCAACGTAAAATATATAAATTTTCAATAAAACCAGAAATTATTTTGGAATGAATGGAAATTGCTTACAGATGTTACATCTAACGGTATAGTAAACACTATTAAAAATGAAAAACACCAAGCTGTTAACACGGACAGTGTTACTAGAATGTGCTGGCGATGTATGTTTCCGTAGCGGTACAGAGATACACCAGCCAACAGTAAGGCCAGGCATATGGTAAATGGTAATAAATAAACCATATTTATTGCACAATTTGTTTATTTATATGATTTTATTTTTACTTTCTTTAGTTTATTTTATTTGTTGGTTCAGTTTTATTTTTGGAAGAGGCATTTAAACGTTTCTTTAACAAATGTTCAGCTGTTTCGCGTTGCATTTCTTCTAAGCGCTCCAACGCTTGTGATTTTAGAGGCATTAGGCGTGGCTTGCAAAATATTAACGCGTCCTTATGCTCGAAGAAAAGTTTTCCAGATGTTGGTTCTATCAAATCTACTTTTTCCTGATCGTCTGGTACATGAACTTTGATATCGATTTTTGCATCGGTATTATTCCACATAATGCATTAATTTTCGTAAAAACCTCTATTTTGATTAATCTATACTATAAACACGACTACAATGAGTAAAAATTGTAAAAGCAATAAATTCTTTGCATTGCTTTTAATTAAAATCACTACAATATTTTACGGAAAAAAAAACAAGAAGTAACAATGTTAAAGTAATGTTTTCTTTAACGTAGTAAAGGTCAAAACAAATAAAAGCCTTAATGTGTCCTATTTCTCCCTACATACTTCCCAAAATATATTTCTCTTCCTTTCTCTTTAATGTTAAACCAATGGCGGAGAGTCAAAACTTGAGAAATATCTTGAAAATTAAAAAAATATTTAGATAAAAATATTTTGAGTTTGATATATGCCTCAAGCCTTTTATCTGTTTAAACCTTTAATAGTAGTAGATTAATAAAAGTCTTCATGAGAGCATGTAAAAAAGTTTAATTATAATAAAATTAAAATTAATTATAATAAGTTTTTGGCATGTTCAAAAAGTAATCATATAATTATATATTATTATATTCAAGATTAAAAAGATAAAATAATAAATTTTAAATATTCGTTAAATTATTCAACAATGTAGTACGTATAGCCGATTTAATTGTTTAATTAAATTGAACTAGATCTTTGCGAACTGCTCATCTCTATATAATTATTGCTAAAGTGTTAGTTCTTGAAATGTTCATAATTTTAAATATATTTTAAAAACAGACAAATTGAAAGAGAATGGCAGACATTAAGGGGGTTTCCATTATAGTAAAGTGGAGTGGCAAAGAATATCCCATTAATGATTTAACTGATCAAGATACAGTAGCGGTACTACGGCATGAAATTTTCAAAAAGACACAAGTTCGTCCTGAAAGGCAAAAGCTAATTAATCTGAAATACAAAGGTTTTGTAATAATCTTACTTTATTCTATCTACATGAAACCCTGTATATATCCTTTTGCGTACAGGTAAAGTGGCTGAGGACAATGTAAAATTGTCACATTTAGAATTAAAAACAAATTTCAAGTTAATGATGGTCGGCTCGACCGAAGCTGATATACAAAATGTATGCCATAAACCAACCGATGTTGGTGAAGTCATTGACGATTTCGATGAGACAGACGATAAAGATGAATCTCTAGAGAATGCCCCCATTTATTTGGCGAAAATACAAAAACGCATTAAAGAGTACAAAATTAATGAATTGAATAGCCCACGACCGGATAAACGCTTATTAGTATTAGATATTGATTATACACTATTTGATCATCGTTCCTCGGCTGAATATGGCACCGAATTAATGCGTCCATATTTACACGAATTTCTGACATCCGCCTATCAGCATTACGATATTGTGATATGGTCTGCTACTGGTATGCGTTGGATTGAGGAAAAAATGCGTTTATTAGGTGTTAGTACAAATCCCAATTATAAAATTATGTTCTATTTGGATTCCAGTGCTATGATATCTATTCATACTAATGATCACGGTGTGATTGATGTCAAACCCTTAGCGGTCATATGGGGTTTGTATGCACAATATAACGCCTCCAATACAGTTATGTTTGATGATATACGCCGAAATTTTTTAATGAATCCTCAATCTGGATTGAGAATACGACCATTCCGTCAAGCACATTTCAATCGTAAAACGGATAAAGAACTTTTAAAATTATCAAAATATTTAACCGATATTGCTCAACATTGTAAAGATTTTACAAAACTAAATCATCGTAAATGGGAACATTATGACCCGGGAAAATAGTAAGGTTTTAACAAATGTTTCATTTACAGTTTTTTTTTTATAAAAAAATGTACTTCACAATAAAATGAAAATAAATGCGTTTTTACAACTAAGTGGAGATTTTGAAATAATTCGATACGTCTTAGTAACCCTGTTTTAAATATTAAAACGGGTCTGCACAAAATATCACCTGACTAAATATTTTCTCACACGCCTCCGTTTTAATGTAATTATTTTTCCCATATGTTGTATTAAAATAAATTTTTATTCTTTGCAACGTTAACGGCAATTTACGTAAATCGTAAACAAATGTGATCATGGTTACTAAATAGGACTTCGAAAGCGGCATGCAAAAATATATCGTAAGAATTAATTGTGCAATAAATAATATAAAATGTTGTAACATAAAAAAACTATTTTTACAATAAATTAAAAATTAGTTGAACGAAAACGATTATATAATCAGAAAGAGTGTAGACATTTTATTGGTGGAGAAAAACGAATAGAGCTTGATAGAAAAGTTCTTCAGAGCTCGAAAGAACTTTACAAAACTCCTTTAAATATAATTAATTAAAAAGAAAAGTGTTGTTAACGCCTATAATGGCCACAAACTATTTTAAACATATGCACCCAAATATTTTGTCTACTAAATTAGATCGCTTTTTTAAAATTTTCAAATCACGTGTGGTATTCCAACAAAAGCGTTACGCCCCGCCCTTTATTATACGTTTTACTGACCGTGAACTAGACGGCCTAGCTTAAACAATTGACACTGAAGTGGGAAAAATATTTGTGACGAACATAATGTCTTACTCTAGCTCAAATAGTGGGACAGGTGGTAATTGTAGTTTGGAATCGACTGCAAGTGAAGATGATTCACCAGAATCTTCTTCGCCACTTAGTGCAATGTCAAATGAGTTTCGTTCTGTTTTGGATGAATTTCGTGCGGATTGGCAAAAAGAATTGAAAGAGAATATTCTTGTAATTGATGAGCACGGTGAGAAGATAAGCTCCCCTCTATCTGACAATGAAGCGGATAATGAAACATTAGCTAAAAATCTTTACCACACAGCTGTTGATTTAGAACAGAAAGGAAAAGTTTATGATGCTTTACCCTACTATCGGAAAGCTGTTCAAATTGAACCCAATATAGAATTTAAATATTATGAGTATCAGAAGTTAAGAGTCCAAAAGGATGCAGACAAATTGTTGTGTATAAAGAATACAAAGTCGTCTGAAAATGAAGAGCAAGAGGAAATAATTGAGAATTTATATAAAAAGTTCCAATTGGACGTATTATCCAACTTATATGAAGGAAAATTTATACAAAATAGTCACGATGCATCGCCAATAAACACGGACCACTGTCACATATCAGATTTGCCTCCTGAACTAGTTCTATATATATTGCGTTGGGTGATCTCTAATCAGTTAGATATGCGTTCTTTAGAACAGTGTGCCACCGTATGTAAAGGTTTATACTTGTGCGCGCGTGATGAAGAACTTTGGCGTTTAGCTTGCATCAAGTATGTTTAAAATGTGATCAATACATTACCAGGCACATACATTTTATTATTGTTTTCATTTAGAGTATGGGGCATTGATGCGGGCACCTTAATAGAACACGATAGTGAATCTAGAATTAAGAATAATACTAATGAATGCCTACGAGCAACACCTTATTTTTCTACGTGGCGTCAAATGTTTATCGAACGCGAACGTGTTCTTTTCAATGGCTGTTACATCAGTAAAACCACGTATTTACGTATGGGTGAAAATAGTTTTCAAGATCAATATTATCGCCCAGTACAATTGGTAGAATATTATCGTTATTTACGATTTCTTACGGATGGCACTGTACTAATGATGACAACAGCCGATGAGCCAGTCCAAGCTGTTTGCCGACTTAAAAATATTCACCAATTGAGGCCGGATATTTTAAAAGGAAAATATCACTTAAATGGCAACATTTTATCGATTGTTTTGAGAAAGCAACAGTCAGTGTCATCCACAAAGCTTATCGCAAATGTTTCCACGGTTACGTTCGGTACGCGTTATCGTCGCAGTAGCAATGCCCATGAAATTGTTACAAATAATACGAAATATTTTTTGAAATTTCAAATATTAAATACCACAAAGCGGAAATTTTCCCAATTGAAATGGATACATTATTCCATTGTGCAATCACGCAATAAGAATGAAACCACAAATGAATTTGAATTAACACCATCCAAATATCCGGCAATGTGGTTTTCAATTGTTCGCAGTTATCACTCGAATGCTGATAGCCCTTTAGCTTAATTGAAAAACCTAAAAGAAATACTTCTACTTTTGCTTTTTAACAACTAATAAAATAATCCAATATTAAATCAACTCTGCAGTTTTATAGAACTAATTACTACGTATTTATTTTTACCGTTACTTTTTCATATGATTTTCTACACATTTAGGAATGTGGTGAAATTTTTCACAAACAAGCAAAAGTTTTTGTACTATAGAAACTTTTTTTTCTTATAATCACAATAATCACAAAAATTCCATCAATATTAATTTAAAAAGTACTTTTTTTACTGCTTACATTCTAATAATCTATTTTGATTTGAGTACATATGTACCTTTGATGAAATTCTGATCTCTTTTTAATCTCGTACGATAATTGAAAAAATCCTGTGCAATTGACAAGCTAGGGTTTTTACTATATAGTCTCTATGGAATGTACGTTAGACATATTTGTTAGTAGCTCTCTATAATCGTCCTTAAAAATTTGTTTACAGCCATATTATAGAGAGAGATAGAGACAGAGTGAGAGACGGAATTCGTAAAACAGCTATGTTTATGTTGTTTTTAGAAGTCTCTGGTTTAGTGTTATTTAAAAAAGTGTGGTGGAGAGAAAGAGAGTGCACTTATAGCTTATGTGAGAGGAGGTATTTGTGTGTGTTTTAAATACAATAATTTAACACAGTATGTATAAGATTTTAAGTGGAGTTTAAGTAAATTGTTTTTAAATTGTAGTTTTTGTTTTGCTATATATATAGTGGAGACAGTTGTTTCATATATTGAGGTACCTAGCTGTAAATTTCCTGTACGGTCATACAACACTATTCTGTCTGTATTCATATCCAATTATCGCCAAGACTGTAATTTTCTGCTTGCACTATTACACGTTCATAGCGCATTTTATCCGGCGTATCCCAACAACTCTTTAAGCATGTAAATATCAATATATTGCCATATTCAATAGGTGCGGTTTCTTGGGTTTTTTGCATTTTCAATTTTGGTATTAGTGTTGGTAATAATTGCACTTCACATATGGTCTCACCGCTACAATTTGGACATTTTGGCAATGCCTCCTTAAGGGGCGCTATAAGCAATGGCAAAGTATCACGTGAATATCTATAATTCATTCAAAGGAAGAAATTGTTATTTAATATAAATAAATATATATAGTTGAAAATGTTTCTTCTAACCTTAAAACTTGGCCAGGATTCTTTTGTAATGAACTGAGAAAATTATGGAACATAACGTCACCATGAGCTGGCAATACCTTTTCATAGCGTTCCTTATCATCAATACAGGCCCCAACAGACTGCTGCTGACCACCACCGTTAGGTGAATGAGACGATGCTTCGTCTTGCTTTTTATATTCTTGGTACAAATCTCTTATATGTTCAGAGGACAAGGTACCAGCGTAGTGCTCATATTCTTTAATTTGAGAATGAGCTTCCACTTCCACCGCAATAAAATAAGGTTTCAAAGTAATATCCGATGTTTTTGTTAGTGGGCCCAGGGATGTTGATGGCGTACTATGCCTGAGTAAAGCTATCAAATCACGCTCAGGTTTTTTGGGTGTTTCCACCAATACCACATCAGTCTCGGAACCTTCAATTTCTGCGCAGAGGACGGCTGTAGCACCATTGCCACCACCACTACATGCATAATTGCCGTCCTTTTCGATAGAAACGGCAGCTGCCGCGTCAGCACAATTGGCATTTGGATCGTCACCTATTTGTTGGGACGGATTCATTTGCATTTGAAGGAAACCGCTAATAATTTCATTTTCCATTGAATTACTGTCATCTTCGTCGTCTTCTTCATAAACTTCCAAGACCACAGAATCTTTCTTTAAATCCTCGTTCAATGCAAGCAACATATTCTCATTTTTATTCCTTATAACATTGCCATTCTCCTCGTGGGATGTTTCATTCACAATCTCATCATTGTCATCACATTCATCGCCAGCGGTGTCCATTTTTTCAATGGTATCCAAAGAAATTGAAGTATTCTCACCCCAATCATCAATACCACTGCACCATGAAATTTTATTTGTTGTTGTTTTATACATTTTCTTTTTCTTTCCAATATTACCAACACCGCCACTTTTACCCGCATTACTCACAATCTTTGATGAGGTCGTTACTGCTTTTATAAGATCACCATGACTGGGAGTATCCAAATGTTGAGTACGTACACATAACCAACTTTTGCAATTTTGAGAACATAACGGATTAAGGCAGGCGAATATGTACAACGTTCGATGAAATTGTGAATATTCTAAAGGTGCATAAAGTTGCACAATTAGCGGACGCACTGTTCCACATAGAGGACATGACGGTATTTTAATATCACCATTTGGCCAATCCTACATATGTACACGTTTAATTCATTGTTTTTATATAATTCAGCCAACAAAAAGGTGAAAAATCAATTATCCAATTTAATTAACAGCACATCACACACAAGCACTTACCGGATTTCCTCCAATTTTATTTAGTCTGCTATTCAAATACGAAACGTGTTTATCAATTATTTCCTCATCTTCGTAACCCAAATATACTGTACTCTTATTTTTAGCCATGATTTACTAAAATATTACACTTTTCTCAAATGAAAATTTAATGCAATTTGTAAGAACTACACACAAATCACATATTCGACATTTTAATAGAGCAAAACGAGAGAAAGATATCTCCTGTAGTCTGTTATGACATCTTGACAAGCCTGTTTTTAATTTAAATAAAATTGCATTTTGACACCATTCGCAAGATGGCGCAAAAACATGAATAAGTTTCTTTTTTCTCGAGATTACAAAAAAGGGAGAATTTTTAGATATTAAAATAATGTCGTTTGCAAGATGGCGCAAAATATTGTCTAGAAAACTTTAATTTTGCCTCGTAAGATGTCGTTGTTGCTTTTGTATTTTATTTCCATTGTTAACCATTCAATTCTTATTGTCGTTTCTTTCACTTTTTGATTAGTAGTGAAATCAACAACTGTGCTACAATTATTGTTTATTTGCATATATAAAATGAAAAATTTTAATCATGTTAAAGAAATTGTTTATTTTAGAAAAAAAAAGTGAAAATTTAATGAGTTCAAAAATAGTGTAGTGAACATTTAAAAGAGTACAAAATCAAAACCTCACTGTAAATAAATAAGTAAAAAAAATGAAGTCATAGACAAGTGACCCACCCATTAAGTCTATGCATAGTGGCTTTTTACAACTCAATTAGTGTGTAACCATTTATGAGGGTCGTCACTTAAACTCACTAAAAATAGTATTAGTAATTGCACTAATAAATAAATAATTTTATAAAATGACGGAGAAAATTACTTTAGCTGATGCTCTCTCCAATGTGGAGGTATTGGACGAATTATCTCTGCCTGATGAACAACCTTGCATTGAGGCTCAGCCCTGTTCGGTTATATATAAAGCTAATTTCGATACCAACTTTGAAGATCGGAACGGCTTTGTAACTGGCATAGCCAAATATATTGAAGAAGCTACCACCCATGCCAATTTGGTAAGACAATACAACAAAATGAATGTTTAGTACTTTTATATATGTTTGCAGAATGTTTTATTGGAAGAGGGACAAAAGCATGCTGTAATGCTGTATACGTGGCGTTGTTGCTCACGCGCCATACCTCAACCGAAATCCAATGAGCAACCGAATCGTGTAGAAATCTATGAGAAAACTGTTGAAGTGTTAGCGCCTGAAGTTAATAAATTATTAAACTTTATGTATTTTCAACGGAAAGCTATTGAAGCCTTTTCCGGCGAAATCAAACGTCTATGTCATACCGAAAAACGTAAAGATTTTGTCTCAGAAGCGTATTTGTTAACTTTGGGTAAATTCATAAACATGTTTGCCGTACTGGATGAATTGAAAAACATGAAATCCAGCGTAAAGAATGATTACAGCACTTATCGTCGAGCTGCACAATTCCTTAAAGTCATGTCCGATTCACATACATTGCAAGAGTCGCAGAATCTGTCGTTGTTTTTAGCTACGCAAAATAAAATACGTGATACGGTCAAAGATACTTTGGAGAAAATTGTCGGCTACGAAGATTTATTGTCCGATGTGGTGAATATTTGTGTGCACATGTTTGAAACGAAAATGTACTTGACACCCGAAGAGAAGCATATGCTGGTCAAGGTTATGGGGTTTGGTCTCTTCCTCATGGACAGCGAGGCCTGCAATATTAATAAATTGGATCAGAAGAAGAAAATACGTTTAGATCGAATCGATCGTATATTTAAGAATTTGGAGGTGGTGCCACTGTTCGGTGATATGCAAATCGCTCCATTCAATTACATAAAATGTAGTAAACATTTTGATCAAAGCAAATGGCCATTGTCCACATCGACCGCAATTAGCCCTCAAGCAGACTTGATGGTACATTTGCCCCAAATACGAGAAGATCATGTTAAATATATATCAGAGTTGGCACGCTACACCAATGAGGTGACTACCACTGTTAAAGAAAATCCAACAGATGCTGAAAATCGTGCCACGTCGGACTTGGCGTTGAGAGGTCTACAATTATTATCCGAATGGACGAGTGTTGTAACTGAATTGTATTCGTGGAAATTACTGCATCCCACGGACCATCACTTGAATAAGGAATGCCCCGTCGAAGCTGAAGAATACGAACGTGCTACCCGTTATAATTATACATCGGAAGAAAAATTTGCTTTGATTGAAGTTATTGCCATGATTAAGGGCTTACAGGTACGAAGTGAATTGAATTGAAAATATTGCGATTTTGAAAATGTTTTCATTTCATATTTTTTAGGTTTTAATGGCACGCATTGAAACGGTTTTGTGTGAAGCCATACGACGCAACATATACGCTGAACTGCAAGATTTTGTACAGCTCGCTTTGCGTGAGCCTCTGCGTAAAGCGGTCAAGAATAAAAAAGATTTAATACGTAGCATTATAATGTCAGTGCGTGAAACGGCAGCTGATTGGCAAAAGGGTCATGAACCGAATGATGATCCGGCTAGTAAGGGTAAAAAAGATCCTGATGGTGGTTTTCGTATTCATGTGCCCCGTCTCAATGTGGGACCTTCTTCCACTCAGCTGTACATGATACGTACCATGTTGGAATCACTGATAGCGGATAAGAGTGGAGGCAAACGTACACTACGCAAAGATATTGATGGCAACTGTTTAATGCAAATCGACACATTTCATAAAACTTCCTTCTACTGGAGTTATCTGTTAAACTTTAGTGATACTTTGCAAAAATGCTGCGACTTATCACAACTATGGTATCGAGAATTTTACTTAGAGATGACAATGGGTCGTAAGGTGAACAAGTGTATGGTTAAACATCAACATAACGAAGAATGTAAAGATTTGATTACCATGGAGAAACGCATACAGTTTCCCATCGAAATGTCAATGCCATGGATTTTGACGGATCATATTTTACAAACTAAGGAACCTTCCATGATGGAGTAAGAAATGGCCAAATTCTTTTTTCTTTTTTTTTTATTAATATTTTTCTAACGGAAATTTTTTATTGTAGATTCGTTTTATACCCATTGGATTTATATAATGATTCGGCTCATTATGCATTAACAGTATTCCGTAAACAATTTCTCTACGATGAAGTTGAAGCTGAGGTGAATTTATGTTTCGATCAATTTGTTTATAAATTAAGTGAACAAATATTTGCCCATTATAAACAATTGGCAGGAAGGTTGGTGCATACTTGAGTGTTGTTTTTAAATTAGAAATTTAATTTTTTAATTTTCATATATATATTTTTATAGTATATTTTTGGATAAACGTTTTCGTTTGGAATGTGAAGTATTGGGCTTTAATTTCCATTCTTATCCACGCAATAACCGTTATGAGACTTTATTAAAGCAACGCCACGTTCAATTGTTAGGTAAGTACAAGGTAGTTAATCAATGCAATATAATACTATAATACTGTTAAAAAACGGGATTTTTATTTTATCATTATTTTTAGGACGTTCCATTGATTTAAATAAATTAGTAACACAACGCATTAATGCTAATATGCACAAAAGTATTGAATTGGCCATAAGTCGCTTTGAGGGTAACGATGTAACGGGAATTGTGGTAAGTTTCTTAAAAAAAAACTATTTAGTTTTTATTTATTTTTAATAAAAAATACTATATTTTTAGGAACTAGAGGGTCTGTTGGAGTGTAATCGCATTTGTCATAAGCTATTGGGCAAATATTTGGCATTAGATAACTATGAGGCTATGGTTAAGGAGGCAAATCATAATGTATTGGCGCCCTACGGTCGCATAACGTTACATGTATTTGTCGAATTGAATTATGATTTTTTGGTTAATTTTTGTTATAATGCTGCTACCAATCGGTTTGTGTATTTTTTTACGTTCAATTCGAAATATTGTTTACACTTGCGTGTGCTTTTTATTCTCTTATTGTAGATTTGTACGTAGTAAAGTAAATTTGGCTTCTGCTCAGCCGATGCAACGTGAGAAACCATCGCAAATGTCTCATTATTATTTATGGGGATCGAAACAATTGAATGCTGCCTATTCAACCCAGTACGGACAGTACAGTGGCTTTGTGGGTGCACCACATTTTCATGCCATGTGCCGGTTATTGGGTTATCAAGGCATTGCTGTCGTTATGGATATAATACTGAAGGATATTGTAAAACCGTTGATACAAGGTTCTCTTTTGCAATTCACCAAAACGTTAATGAGCGCCATGCCCAAATCGTGCAAGTTGCCACGTTGTGAATACGGTTCTCCCGGTGTCTTAAGTTATTATCAGGCACACTTAACCGACATTGTACAATATCCGGACACTAAAACAGAGTTGTTTCAATCGTTTCGTGAATTCGGCAATTGCATAATATTCTGTTTGTTAATTGAACAGGCACTGTCGCAGGAGGAAGTGTGTGATTTGTTGCATGCTGCTCTATTTCAAAATATATTTCCAAGACCATTTTGCAAAGGTGAATTCGTGTTTTTTTTATAGTTGAAAAAATCTTTACCAATTGAAAATACAATTATTTTTAGAGAATGAAAAACCAGAAGCAAAACAAAAACGATTGGAGGCTCAGTTTGCCAATTTACAAATTGTTTCAAATGTAGAAAAGCTAGGAACAGCCAAAGTAAGATTTTTGGGATAAAAAAAAATTTAATTTTCAATTTTTCTACCTTCAGCAAGCAATGATTGCCCGTGAAGGTGATTTATTGACACGTGAACGCCTGTGTTGTGGTCTCAGCATATTCGAAGTTATCCTCAATCGCATTAAAAGTTATTTAGACGATCCTGTATGGTCGGGTCCACCACCCGCTAATGGTATCATTCATGTAGATGAGTGTTCTGAATTTCATCGTTTATGGTCAGCTTTACAATTTGTTTATTGTATACCGGTACGAGGTACCGAATACACGATCGAAGAGTTGTTTGGTGAGGGCCTTAATTGGGCGGGTTGTGCTATGATTGTCTTATTGGGTCAACAACGACGCTTTGAAGCTTTAGATTTTTGCTATCACATACTACGAGTGCAGCGTGTTGATGGCAAAGATGAAGATGTTAAAGGAATTGTAAGTAAATGATTAAATTAATTCATTAATTTTACTAATAAATGGAAAATTATATATCATTAGAAATTGAAACGCATGGTGGATCGTATAAGACGTTTTCAAGTATTAAACTCACAAATATTTGCTATTTTAAATAAATATTTAAAAGGCAGTGATATTGAAGGTTCGAACGTGGAGCATGTTCGCTGTTTTCCACCACCCCAACATCCTTCAGTAATATCATCGCATTATCAGGATCCCAATAAATTAAGACAAAGTTTGAATAATTAATAAAAAAAAATCATCATGTAACATGTAAATCATCATCACTCAATTTCTATATATAATATATCACTTTTATATAAAATATAAAATTATACATTTATTATACGTATATAATTAATAAAATAAAAAGTATTATGATATCGTATATATTCAATAGAGACATAACAATTTTATATCTTAATACGACCGCACCCTTGAATGGTTTTCATGATCAGTCACCGTCAAAGTGTCATCCGAGGTTAACATTTTTATTATGGTTATTTGGAAATTAATAAAACTCGACAACAAACAGTTCTGCTTAATTGTCACCTTCACAATTTCTCTCATAATGATATAAAATTGTGTAGTTGTCGGCATAATTACGTGGCAGTAGGAATTGCTTAGAATCTGCTGCCATATAACATGCTCCGAGAACAGCTTCTTTAGTAAGTCGTACTAAATTTATACCGAACGGAATTTCGTTAGCATTCAGCACTTGAACAAATCCGTCTTTTAATAACGACCAACTAATCCACACTGAACCTACACAGACAACATTCAAATCATTCAATTTAACTAAATCTTTATGTACACGTGGCAATAAAGCTTTAATATTGGTGGCCAAGCATTTGCCAGCATATTCAAAAATGCTTAAACACAAAGAATCGCCATCTTCAGCACATGCGGCAAGTTTTTTGCATAAACTTGAAAAGAAACTTTTATCGAAATTGGCATACAAATGGGGCAACATTTCCAACTTGGTTTTAACATTAAAATGTTTTTGTATTAATTGCCAGACAAGTTCAATGGAATGGGGCGCCTTGGAAAAACCGTCCATATCATCGAAAACAATTTTTAAAGCACGGTGCGTTATATGAAAGGCTGCAACGGGAATTCATATTTGCGTTTCTGTATATAAAATGAATGTGTTGTTAAATAAATACCGCTGCCTTCGTCCGATATGAAATGGCCAAAACCACCACAGCTGTAAGTGGTGCCATCAGGATTTCTTAATAAAGTATTCGAACCAGTGCCAGCTATAGCTACAATACCTCCCGTTGGTGACGCTGTAAAAATACCACACATAGTATCATCGCACACCACATACTTATCTGCCAAATCGGGATAAGCGGCACGTATGCTTCGTTCCAATTCCTTATTGGACGTTTCCTGAAAAATACTCAAAAAACGATTATTTTGAATTTTAAATCTTAATAACTTCTACATACATACCTCCAGGCAACCACTCAAACTTAATCCCAAAGCAACCAAATGTGTTGCTTCTGGGATGCGTGCTTCTCGCTTAGCACGATTTACCATATCAGCTATGCGTTCCGTTACCTCCGGTATACCTAACTGCCAATGATTGGTGCTAAGGCCAGTAACCATTGCACACAATGCACCCTTCTCATCACAAACCACACATTTCGAATTCGTGGCACCTCTTAAAAAAGAAAAACAACATTTTGAATTGTAAAAGTACAAGTAAAAGAAACTGAATGAAAAAGTAAAATATCCTCCTACAAAATGATAGGCGCAACAGGTATCTGTATATTAAGGTAAAAAAAATGTGACGTATCAGCTTGCAAGGTGAGTTTTACGCTGAATGTTTTGAAAAATTGTGGACGCGCCCGTTATTTGACAACGCCCATTTTTCTCATATCGATGCCTGAGATAATTATAAATATTTGTGCATCAAATTCCAACTTTATAGATAAATTTTTGTATTTTTTTGTTTTTGTTTATTGTCGCGTAAAAGACATACGACCACGCCGATTTTTGGCATACCTCTGAATGGCGTAATTAGCGTAATATGTGTACTAAGTTACAACTTCATACCTTACAAATAAATAATAAATCGAAATAGGTAAATTTGTAGCAATTGTAGGCGTGGCTTACAACCAATTTTTTCCAAATTTAAATAGCGGTCTGAGTGCAGAAACCAGAAGTGCTTGTACAAAATTTCAGATAAATAATTAATCTAATAAATCAAAAATTGTCACCATGAAGATGCCAACAAAAAACAGACACACGAACTCAGGGATGTACATGGGTAAATCAATCCAGTTTTTAATGCTGATCAGGAATATATGCCTGCTTCTGGAGGTTGCAAGTGGAACTACAAATTTTATATACCCCCCTCTTATAGAAAAAAAAAAACCCCACATTTTTAAAGACATCAAACTGAAAATTACCCAAGTTGTGTTGCACAATCATTTCTTAACCAAACAATAACGGTCACACCCACATCGTTCTATATATATGAATATGCAATAAAGAGATTAGTTTTTTTTAACTTTTATACATCATATCGGTATATACTCACCCTTCAATACCTCCAAAATATTTCATTTTTTTTTTCTTTTATAAATTATTCATTACGTTGATTGCTAAATCGTTAAATTGTAAAGTCTGTGAAACTTTATTCCGAGTTTTGTAAACGTATGTATTTATAAAATGGAAAATGCCGCAATACCGTATATAACCTGTTGAATGTTTTGTATTCAATTTCCATAACAAAAAAAACATATTTTTTATTCCGTTATTCATATTACCGCTTCCATAAACCAAGTGGCCGGATAAGTTGAATGAAAGTTGTTTAATTAATTAATGGTTATTATTATATTTTTTTCTGTCAATATTTCTTTTCTTTTGTGCAAAGCATCCATCATGATCAAAAGTAAAAAACTCACTGTTGGCAAATATGTGATTGCGGATTTTTCTATACTTTCTTTTGTTTCGTTAACGTGTTCAAAACACCTAACGTATGTTTTTTTTATTGTTTGGACCTCTGCCTTTCATTGAGTAAAAAAAAAAATTATATCGATTAGTTTTGTTTTGTTTTTGTCACAATTTAATAATGGAACAAGAACAAGACGTGCACTTCAGGCATATTTTATTATATTATTTTCGAAAAGGCAAGAACGCATCGCAAGCACATAAAAAGTTATGTGCCGTATATGGGAATGAAGCCTTGAAAGAAAGGCAGTGTCAAAATTGGTTTGCCAGATTTCGTTCTGGTGATTTTTCATTGAAAAATGCTCAACGATCTGGACGTCCCGTTGAAGTCGATGAGACTCATATCAAGGCCATTATCGATTCGGATCGTCACAGCACAACACGTGACATTGCAGAGAAGCTGAATGTATCGCATACATGCATTGAGAAAAAATTAAAAAAGCTTGGCTATGCCAAGGAACTCGATATATGGATCCCCCCTCACCAACTAACGAAAATAAAGAAAGGAAAAAGGAATAGATTGGAAAAAGATTAATAGAAGAGGTTAAACCAGAGTGTTAAAAGTTTCTCAGAGATCAGTGAACTGCTCTTAACAATACAAAACATATATAATGTATTGTTAAGCAATTGTGTGCATACATACACGTATACCAGACGTAACCTTTTGTAACGTTTGTTTTGAGAATTTCGAAATGAAACGGAATTTATAAGATAGGAATTAATATTTATCACAAAATACAGTGAAGAAAAAAGAAACCAACGTTTGTTTCAATTAAAGTTTATTATTCATTATGTAAAAGTATTTAATATTTAATAACGTTTAAAGCAATAAATAATGTTTTGAAATAAACATAAAAATAATTATTTAGTACTTTTACGAAAAGTGCAATCGGTATTATAAAAACTATCACTAAACCGAACATTCGTCATAGAAAGTTTGAATTTGGCATTTTCTTCTAAATTAATAACATTAAAAAAATTGAGCAATTATCTCTTTCACAAGTCTTTTTTGATCTGTAAAAACTTTCAATACAAATCGCTCTTTGGCATAATTAACTACAAATATTAAAAACTGCATAATAGAACTTACATTGTAACAAAGAGAGTGATTGCACTTCGAGCAGTCTTCTTATAAGAGAAAAAAAGTTACCTATCGAACAGTATCAACTTTAAAATAAACGTTTCTGTACAATATAAAAAACACAAGCTAAAAAGAATATAAAGGCAAAGAATAGTAATATTTTATCAGTACATTCACGACGCCCGTATTTGTTTAACAATTTGCCAGATTGTGAAATAGTGCCAGCGGTATTTTGTAATTCATCCCGTGTAGCTTGTACACCCTGAGACGAAGCTATCAATGTTTCCAATGTGATGGCACTTTTTTGTGTTGTTTCCGATAAATGTCTTGATATGGCCAACATTTTTTCAGTTACATTATTCTCTTGATTAATTAAACTGCCAGATTTTGCCGCAGTAGGACGTTGTCTCAACTCACTATCACCACTTAAAGCCATTAGCTCTTCACGATTGGCCTTTTCAATTTCCAACATTGCATTAATGTTGGCTTTACGGAATGCTTGCAATACTTTAGAGAACTGTTCTCGCTGATTATCGACTTCTTTGGACAAATCCGGATCACCGGTATCACGCGCCCAATCATTTAATCTATCAATATTTTTTCTCAATGCCGCCAACCTGGCGCGACCAGCTTCATTCAAAGCTTCCAATTCTTTTATAGAGCCCCGATACGCCAATATATCCTAGAAGGCAAGATTTATTAAATTATAACTTTGTAAAATAATTTTTACAAATGAAAACAAGTATCACTTGAGAAATGGCTCTAGCCTGTAGACTATTATCGATTAACTCCTGTCTTATATTCTGCAATGTATACTTTTCTAAATCCATATCGTTTTTTATTTCAAAAACAATATTGTGTCTTTTTATTTCTGATATATATATAAAAATTTTAGCCACTTCATCTCTGTAGTATTGTAAAAACAGGGTTATTAAGATTCTTTTTTGCTTGAATTAGCTACAGGGTTGATAATTTAAAGTATTTAATAAAACATCTATGTTAACTTTATTTTCCATTTAATAATTAACAATTTAACAAGAAATAATTTAATGTGTTTACAAAAAAAAAATAAAAAAAATTCACTTAAATATATATATAATGAATCGTCCCAATGCTAATTTTGAAGAATTGAAAACTTATTTTAAAACACACAGTAAAATTAGAGAACAAAAGGCACATACCTCTAAAGTTCATTCAGTTGGGTGGAATTGTGATGGACGACGTTTAGCTTCAGGATCATTTGATAAAACTGTAGCTGTCTATACTTTGGAACGAGATCGAATGGTACGTACATAAATTTTAATAATTTTGTATAATAATCGAAAAACAAAAAATAGAGTAAGGAGAACACTTATCGTGGTCATACTGGTTCCGTAGATCAGTTATGTTGGCATGCTACTAATGCGGATCTATTAAGCACAGCTAGTGGTGATAAAACTGTACGAATTTGGGATATAAGGACTGGTAAGTGTGCCTCATCTACCACCACGAAAGGTGAAAATATCAATATTACCTGGTCACCAGATGGCAAGACTATAGCGGTGGGTAATAAAGAGGATTTGGTTACATTTATTGATACGCGCACCAATAAAATACGTGCTGAAGAGCAATTTAATTTTGAGGTAAATAGAACTCTAAGGTGTGGAAGTTGCCAAGAATAGTTAAAATTTTGGTTTGTTTGTGTTCTTTTTCTAGGTTAATGAAATCGCTTGGAATAATACCAGTGAATATTTCTTTTTAACTAATGGCATGGGTTGCGTTCATATATTAAGCTATCCCAGCCTGGATTTGCAACATATTTTAAAAGCACATCCCGCCACGTGCATTTGTATAGAATTTGATCCAACTGGTAAATATTTTGCTACTGGTTCGGCTGACGCTTTAGTTTCATTGTGGGATGCTAATGAATTAGCTTGTTTACGGGTTCTGTCACGCTTGGATTGGCCAGTGCGCACCATATCATTCAGTTTTGATGGTAAATTGTTGGCCTCTGCTTCGGAAGATTTATTAATCGATATTGCTCATACGGAAACGGGCGAAAAAGTAACTGATGTGCCAGTTGATGCGGCCACATTTACGGTAGCCTGGCATCCCAAACAATATTTGTTAGCTTACGCTTGTGATGATAAAGACACCAATGATAGGCGGCGTGAGGCGGGTAATTTGAAAGTTTTTGGTTTTCAAGAATAAAGTTTCAATCCTAATAACAATAAACAATTTGTTTAAATTTTTTATCCGGGCATTCAAGGGTTAAGCGTTAATATAAATAAATATAAAAAAGAGCGCAAACCAAACATGCAAGTTTTTTTAAACTGGCAACTCTTATCTAATGCACATGCACAACTTTCGGTTTTAAAAACAAAAACCATAAAGTGAATAAAAGAATTTTGTCATTTTTATTTAAAAAATGTATCAAAAGTTGGAAAATGAAGAACCAACCACATTGATTGGAAAATATATTAAAATATTCCTCATTGTGTCGTTATATTGGTAAGAAAAAATCAAAAATTATTTCAACATAATGAAATTGTCATCCACTGTCATTGATTATGTTTTAAAATAGGATTGTTTCCATATTGACAGTGTTCGTAAATAAACATTTACTTAGCAGTGATACAGTTAATTTGGATGCACCTCTCTTTGTGACATGGTTTCAATGTGTTATAAGCGGTTCAATTTGTTTTATTGCCAGTCGTATTTCAAACCGTTATGCAGTGTTACGCTTCCCACAAGGTAATCCATTGGATATTAATACTTTCCGTAAGGTAAGAAAAATCCAAAGTTTTCATTCATTTTCCACACAATGCAATATAAATGTATGTTTTTCGTTGTAGATATTTCCACTGTCTATTCTATTTACCCTAACAGTTGGCTCAAATAATCTCTGTTTGAAGTATGTTGGTGTCAGTTTTTATTATGTGGGACGCTCGTTAACCACCGTTTTCAATGTTCTATTAACATATTTGCTATTGCATCAGAAAACGAGTTTACCTTGTATTTTAAGTTGTTGTGGTATAGTTAGTGGCTTTATGTTAGGAGTGGATCAAGAAAGTTTAACTGAATCGTTTTCTTCGCGTGGAACCCTTTACGGTATATTGGGCTCGTTAGCATTGGCCATGCACACGATACAAACGAAAAAATCATTACAATATGTCAATGAGGAGGTGCTGCTATTAAGCTATTATAATAACGTGTACTCATCGATATTATTCTTGCCATTGATAATATTGAATGGTGAACTTGAGGCCATTATCACATATGAGGCGTTATTCGAATCATGGTTTATTACCACAATGCTGATTAGTGGTCTATGTGGTTTCGCTATTGGTTTTGTTAGCGCTTTACAGATTAAGGTGACATCACCTTTAACACACAATATATCGGGAACAGCTAAGGCATGTGCTCAAACAATCATAGCCACTCAGTGGTATAATGAATATAAGTCCCTATTATGGTGGACTTCTAATGCGGTGGTACTAATAGCCAGCGCAGTTTATACAAGAATTAAACAATTAGAAATGCAACATCAACATAATCGTACACTAGTTGAAAAAGCTTGATAACCAATTAAAACTAATTAGGTCCCATTAGATCACATTAGTTGATCATAATTTCGTTATTTTACATAGATAACGGTTAAGCAGAATGTAACACTTAAACACATTGACTCGTTTACAGTAATTTCACTCACAAACATACATTCTTAGTTTTATTATTTATAAAAAGTAAATGATTATAAGGCTTAATATATATGAAATTTTCAATATTCAACAATTATTTTTATGAAGTATAAATTCAGCATTAATGAAAGTTTTTTCCGTACGTCCAGGATACGCACAATAATGAATCTTTCTAGTAAAACTATTAAATTTAAATTCATAAACTGTTTCCAAACTGTTGACATTTGACATTAGATCCTCTGTCATATTTAAGAATTTATAGAGAAATCCAATCAGTGTGCCGGGTATGAATTTATATTCCTGCAAATTGTATTTTTTATATATATTCGTAGTGAACCTAAAAAAATACTTACACGAGGCATTGCAGAAACAGGAATATTTTTAATAGGACTGTAAACTTTACCGCCTGGATCTTTTTCAGCTAAATAGATGCTTTTAACGTTAGCCAAATAGGCATGCAACCACCAGCCCACATACTTTAAACGCTTTATCCCATAATTTGTTTTCATCCAGATTTGCTTACTCATAACGAATTCACATTCGTCTAAACTTTCGATGTCATCACTTTTTGGATTTGGATATTTTATATATATGTAAATAAAAACAGGCAATGTCGTTAAGTTTTCACTTTCTAATAATTCGCGTGCAGTTAACCCACAAGTCTTTGAATTCCTCATTAGCTTTTATTCCATACGTTTCTCCCGAATAAATCATATCATATTTATTACCCAAAGTGCTTCTATGTATTGCAACATCGGTAATATTTGCATCCGTAGGTTGGGCAGTGTCCGGCACAGTATCTACTGAATCTGTAGTAATGAAGAGCAATCAAACATTAATCTTAATTATGTAGAAAAAATCTTAACCTGAAAACAATATTTGCGCCAATTTTTGATGATGAAACATAGCGGTTGTTTTTTCCATTTCAGATTCATCACACTCATTTGCATGACATATGTAAAGAACACCATTATGACGCGAAACAAGAATTGTAAGATTGAGAGAATCTTTGGCGATTGCTATAGGAAGCATCATTATTTTAACTAGAGCACCACCTCTTGCATACACCAGAGTTTTTTCACAACATTCATTTTCAAATTTTATTCCGTCGGGTGACATGACCCATTTCAAAACTAATTCCAATCGACGATTATACATAATTGCTTTACGAAAGGTGTGACGTTCAAAGCCTTCATTTAGATCGATTGGATAACTATTGACCAACGGCAGCTTTAAATATTTTATTCTTGTACCCGATGTATAAACTCCGTAGTTATAATTATAGTACCCTACCAGACGTGGTTTCATCAAATATTTTTTCGGTATATCTCTTTTTAGATCATCTGGGAATTTGGGTATTTCAAAAAATAATATCTCATTATTACTAGCCATTGTACAATCGTTTTTAACTTGTTTAATTAAAAAAACTGCTTTATACAAAATATTTATTATTAATTTTTTAACAAGCGTACTTTCCCTAATTTTTTCTTATTTAAAAAAGGGTGGCCAACCAATGAGCTTTAATATCTTAATTAAGTCTGGCATGTTAAAAACCCCACAATTTGGTATAAATAACGTTTCTTATCAAACTTTAGACTTAACTTAGCAATTCACCTTATAAAAAAATGATAAATTAAAAAATTATAAACATCCTATAAAGTTTTTTAATGCAATTGCAGTGAAAGTTGTCAGGCTCGCAGTCAGTACGTCATGCAGCCTGGCCACCCTGCACTAAAAAATCCTCTATGTATCACGTAAACGTAACATTTTATAAAGTCAATGCTAATACAAATATGCACCGCTAGAAGTTATTGTTTATGTTGTGCTTTTTTATATTTTTACATATAGACAAACAGCCTATTCTCATTTTGGCGTTGATCAAGTGTAGTTGTAAGCGGCGGCTGTATTTTTATGTGTTCTTTTTTTTCTTGCTAACCTCAAAAATTTCTTTTTGTCATAACTTGATAGCGTGGCTTTTGAATTATTTTTATTCTTCTGGTGAATTATTATATATAAAAAAAAAAAAAAGAATCTTAAGTGGTGTAGGGTGTTTTTTACGGAACTTGTTTAATTTGTGTGGTGTATCTTTATTTTTGCTGTGAGTAGCTGGTTTCAAGAACTTTAATTTTATTTGGTAAGCCTATAAGACATTAGCCGTCTCTACATGGAGTCTCGGCACAAAATTTTGACTTCAAACTCACAGGAGTTTGAAAATTTTTGTACTGCCACTCTGGTGCTACTGGTGGGATGGTGGAAAATTCTTCCAGGGATTCAGATACATCCGAATTATGTGAAATGTCTGCAAGGAAAAGAAAATCGCAGTCTCATGAAAATATAAATTTAACAAAAAATTTCAATAATGTTGAAAAAACACATCAGCAAGCAATACCTGATGATGTTAATAAATCTGCTGAAAAACAAATAAACCTTTATGATAGGGATGATATTTGCTAATATGTGGTGTTCGTGGAAGTACGTGAAAATGTGAAGGGAGAACGACCGCGGTTATTTTCCAATCTTTTCTTTTATAATTATCTGAAAAATTATAACCTCAAAGGACTTGTTGAATTAAAAGTAATAAGCAATGATAGAGCCAAGCTCTTTTTCGACACTTCTGATAATGCAAATTCCTTTGTTACTTCAAATAACTTTGCTGGGAAAAATCTTGTAGCATATATTCGTAGAAATTTTATTGAAAAGTTTGCAGCGCAGAGATCTGACCAATAGAGACACGTGGATTCCCTCCACAACTCTTAAAATTGGATTTAAAGGTGCTCATTTACCTAAGGAAATTAAATTCAATTTTTGCAATCTCCCCGTGGAGTTTTTTGTACCAAAAGTTAAACAGTACATGAAATGTGGTAGACTGGGTCATGATTTTCTATCTCGTAGGCTTTTAGGCAAATTATCTTCAATATTTCTTGATTTCGATTCTATAAATACTTCATTTGCAAGGGAGCTCACTTTAGCAAAATCTGATGTCAATGTGTCCAAGTACAACCCTAAGCCTTCGTGGAATTCTAAATTGCTTGCAACTTTCCGGTGTTTTCAAGCTGCAAGGAAAAAATTGAATAAATATTCTACGCCCAGTAATTTTTTGGAATTTGAAGATATTCTGCAAACATGGAAAGCTGCTGTTAAGAAAGCTAAATCTGATCTTCGTGCAAATCTCATAGATGACGTTTATAAGGATGGTAATGCTCGGAATTTTTGGAATTTTATTAATGGACATCGTCATAATGATCGTAAAGGACATAAATTTTCAATCTGGAACGATAATAATAAGAAAGCTTACCTTCAACTGTTTAAAAACCATGTTCCTGCAAGTTCGTCGATTATCTTACCCACTCTTCCTTTCATGATTTCGCCTTTTACATATCAAGAATTTTTCAATGTGCTTTCGTCTAGAAAAAAATCCACTGCTGCTGGCTGTGACAATATTAAGTATGATATGCTACGAGTGTTGTCCTATGAAAGTAGCATGGCCTTACTTAATGCAATGAATAAATGTTGGATGAATAATAATATTCTTGAAGACTGGAGACGTGTTAAGGTAATACCAATTCCTAAGCCAGGTAAGGATCTAAATGATATTAACAATTTTAGACCGATTTCACTTATTTCTGTTTTTCTGAAAGTTTTTAATCTTTGGTTAAAGTGAGGCTGACTGATTTTATTACGCAAAATGGGCTCATTCCTAAAAAATCTTTTGCCTATCAAATAAATAGATCTGCGAATATGTGTCTAAATGAATTGTCCTTTATTGTTGCTAAGGAAAAAAGGCTGGTAATAAAGTTGTAATGCTGTCTTTAGATATAAATAGGGCATATGATTGTGTTGATCTGATAAAACTTGGGCAGTTGTTGTCAAATTATGGCTGTCCTTTAAATATTCGTCTATGGATACTAAACTTCCTTTCTAAACGTTCACTAGTGTTGGGGAATGAATCTGTGGAAATTCATGGCGGTCTGCCTCAAGGCAGCTGTTTAAGCCCTACTCTTTTTATACCCTCCACCTCAGTGATGAGGGTATACTAATTTTATTCTTCCGTTTGCAACACCCAGAAGGAGGCGTCAGAGACCCTACAAAGTATATATATTCTTGATCAGCGTCAAAAACTGAGTCGATTTAGACATGTATGTCCGTGTGTCCGTCTGTTGTTGGCACTCTCACGAGCGTAAATTTTGAGATATTGAGCTGAAATTTTGTATAGTCACTTTTAGTTTATGCACGCAGATCGCTATTTAAAATGGGCAAATTCGGTAAAGAGCCACGCCTACAATCAACAAAAATCTATCTATCTGCCACAAAAATTAAGCTATAAACTTGAAATTTAGTATGTATATCTATAAATATTAGTTTCATCGATGGGTCGAAAATGGGCGTGGGCCGATAACATACACGCCCACAATCAATATAAATCTTTATATTTGCCACAAAAGTTGATCTACGAAGTTGAAATTTGGTGTGCAAATACATAGTTATGCCATCCATTGATGTGCCTAAAATGGGCATGGTCGGTTAACATACGCGCCCACAATAAACATAAACCTTTATATCTACCACAAAAATTAACCTCTGACCCTGAAATTTGGTACACCTATTTATAGAAATCCCATCCATCAATGTGACGAAAATGGGCGGAGTCCGATAATATACACGCCCACAATCAATATAAATCTTTATATTTTCCACAAAAGTTGATCTACGAAGTTGAAATTTGGTATGAAAGAAATACATAGTTATCCCATCCATTGATGTGCCTAAAATGGGCGTGGTCGTTTAACAGACGCGCCTACAATAAACATAAACCTTTATATCTACCACAAAAATTAACCTATGATCCTGAAATTTGGTACACGTATTTATAGATATCCCATCCATCAATGTGCTTAAAATGGGCGTGGTCGGTTACTAAGTCCACCCACAATAAACAAAAATCTATTTATCTGCCACAAAAATTAAGCTATAAACTTGAAATTTAGTATGTACATCTATAAATATTAGCTTCATAGATGTGAAAAAATGAGCGTGTTATAATTTTTAAAATTTATAAAACATCAATTTCATCATCATCAATTCAAAAAATTTAAAAAGATCCATAAATATTTAGGCGTTACATGTAAGAGCAATTGTGCATAACCAAATAAAAATACATACATATGTATAAACAATAAAAATTTTATAGACAAGGTATCGTGTTTACCACTTTATATATCTCAGTTTTAAAATTTAGAATATCAAATAAAATTTTTAATGAAAAATACTTAAAATAAAGTAACATGATGCACGATCAGGTACATATACTTATAGTTTGCAAGTACAGGCTACAGCCTTGTTAGAAATCAGGTACATAAATGACTATTAGGTAAAGTAGCCCATGCGAAAGCAGGTAAAATAGTACAATATATAAGTCTTCAACACGAAATATAGACCTCAGAAGTACAACAATAATTGAACTGTTGAGTTCACATTGAAATGTAAAAAAATATTATATTTACAAACATTATTTCAATATGCCCTTATTACGTATTACATCATCTCGACAAAGACGTCTGAGAAATATACAATCTGCGAGGAGGTTTCGCGAGCAAAGTTTGGAGAGAGACAGAATTGAAAATTCTCAGCGTATATTAGCAAGAAGAAGTGATCCTGAATATTGCGAAGAGGAAAGGCGAAGAGACCAAAGCACACATATTGTTAAAAGAGGAAGTTCAAGGTATCGCATTATGGAATAACAAAGGAATACTGTACAACACATAAACCGTCGCGGCAATGAAAGTTATCGAGTGCTTGAACGTCGGAGAAATGCCTTAACACAAAGGATTAGGAGGGAAGATAATGGAAGACGCAATAGAGAACAACGAGTTAATACTGCCCAGCATAGGCGCCACCGAGAAAACGAAGTCTTTAGAAGGAGTGAAAGGCTGAGAAATGCATTAACACAAAGAAATAGGAGGGAAGATGATGGAACCCGCGCTAGAGAAAAACAAATTAATACTGCCCAGCATAGGCGCCACCGCGAAAACGAAGTCTTTAGAAGGAGTGAAAGGCTGAGAAATGCATTAACACAAAGAAATAGGAGGGAGGATGATGGAACCCGCGCTAGAGAACAACAAATTAATACTGCCCAACATAGGCGCCATCGCGAACATGAAGTGTTTAGGACAATTGAAAGGCTGAGAAATGCCTTAACACAAAGGATATGGAGAGAAGATGAGAGTCGACGCGCTAGAGAACAACAAGTCAATACTGAACAGCATAGGCGCCATCGCGAAAACCAAGTTTATAGGAGAAGTGAAAGACTGAGAAACGCCTTAATACAAACAATACGGAGAGAAGATGAGGGAAGACGCGCAAGAGAACAACTAGTTAATACTGAGCAGCATAGGCGCCATCGCGAAAACGAAGTTTATAGGAGAAGTGAAAGGGTGAGGAATGTATTAACACAAAGGATTAGGAGAGATGACGATAGAAGGCGTGCTTTAGAGCAACATAATAATACTAAACAGCACAGACAACGTCGAGGAAATGAAATATATAGAAGGAGTGAACGCCAGAGATTTGCCATAGCACAAAGAATTAGAAGAGAAGATGGTGGAATGCATGCTAGAGAGGTTAGCTCTAATAGAACACTTCGGTCTAGAACACACCGTGCTAATGAGGTAAATAGGCTCAGAACTAACAATCGACAAAATTTGTTGAATAGACAAAGAATGCAGATCATGACACCTGACACTAAAATTGAATATTTATTAAGTGAAACTCAAAGACACACATCTCGACTATTGAGTGAATATGACAATAGCGTAAAGAATGGTCCGACTTGTGTTTGTGTTTGTTGTGGTGGACTGTGGTTTACGTCACAAGTAAAGTTTTTATCTAAAGAAATAGTTAAAGGCCAACATGTCCACTTAAGTTGTGTATTCTTCCTGACTGATATTTTTCCATCCGAAGATGACCGTTATACGTTTTGCAAAACATGTCATTCTGCAGTTCGATCTGGTAATATACTGACATTATGTTTATCCAATGGTCTTCACTTTTCCACTATACCAAACGAACTAAAGGACTTGACGACTCTTGAAGAGAGATTCGTTGCTCCCAGAATACCGTTTATGAGAATAGTGTCCTTAGGTTATAACAGACAGTGCGCGATACGAGGTGCAGTCGTGAACGTACCGATTTCACTTGATAGAACAATAACCGTCCTTGCGAGATCTGAAGATCAGACAGAAGTAATACAAGTTTATTTGAAGCGTAGGTTGCAATATGACCGCAGTTTTATGACAGAGACTATACGACCGGCAAAGATATTTAGAGCCGCAGAGTATTTAATTAACACAGACTTATATAAGACGCACAACATTTCTATTTCTAATGAATGGCTGAACAGAAGACAGTCGAATGAGATAATGCCGTTTATTGCCAACGAAGAAGACAGAAATATAGTTCAAACTTGTTTAAACAATAACACAACTAATGATGACGTATGAATGATGATCATGAATTAAATCCACAGGAGACCCTTTTAGACAATTTACAAATAGAAAATGTACCATTAGGTAGGATTTCTATAGCGCCTGCAGAGGGCAACAGACCATTAGACTTACTTATGGATGAAGACGCCGAGGAGTTGTCCTTTCCCAAAATTTATTGTGGAATTAAACGAAGTTCAGTTACAACTTTAGGGAAAGTTATAAGATCAGAAGTTAGAAGATATGATAGACGATGCGCCAGAGTAGACAAAGTTTTATATTCGTACAAAAAATTAGAACTATCGCGCATAAAGGATAGTATATCGATCTGCTTAAGGAAAAGAATACGTCAATATTCTATTACTGCGCGAAATATGTTAGACGATCATTTTGTTCAAAACTTAGTGCAGCATGACGACGGGTATCATATTCTCAAAGGACTTAGCTCATTGGGAATCTGAAAAAAAGAAAGTTCTGGCAATGATTCGGCAATTTGGATTGCCAACTTTTTTTATCACATTGTCCGCAGCCGAATCACAGTGGTCTGAATTAATTGTTATTTTGGTGAAAGTTTTAGAAAAACGGGATATATCAGAAAACGATGTTCATAATTTAACAACGCAAGAAAAATATAATTTAATAAGGTCCGATCCGATTACATGTTCACGCTACTTCGATCAACGTGTCCGTCATTTATACAAACTTTTTAAGTGTGATGGTGGTGTATTTGACTCTCATAAAGTTATAAAGTATTATTGGAGAATAGAATTTCAGCAAAGAGGCTCTCCTCATGTACATGGAGTATATTGGTTAAAAGACTCACCATATATAACATTAACAGATGAACGTACATTCCCTGCGGTAACAGAATTTATTGACAAATATATCAGTACAAACTCGTCTGAGTCCGGAATAGAAAATTTTATAAATTATCAAATGCATAGGCATAGTAATACATGCCAAAGAGAAATATCGGGACAAAGGATTTGTAGATTCAAAATGCCTCATCCGCCAATGCCAAGAAGAGAAATACTATTTCCGCTGTCCGAAGAATCCGAAAATATTCAAAGACATCGTGTTAATTATGAAAAAGTATTTAATTTTTTAAATACTAGGGAATCTGAGTCAGATATTTATAGTATTAACCAATTTGAACAATTTTTGTCTAACGAACGCATTAATATGAGCTACGAGGACTACATTTTTGCCCTAAGGTTTTCTATTAAAAAACCACAGATATTTTTAAAACGCCGACCGAAGGACATATTTATAAACGCCTTCAATCCAACTATTTCAAAGTTACATCGCGCTAACATGAACATAGAGTACATTTTGGACGCTTACGGTTGTGTATCATATATAGTGAACTATATAAATAAGTCAAATAGGGGAGTTTCGCGACTATTGCAGGAGACAATGAGGGAAATTCATACAGAGAATTATACTGTCCGTCAACGTTTACAGCACATTGGCAATAAATTTATAAACGCGTCCGAAGTGTCCGCTCAAGAAGCATCCTACAATATTTTAGGTATGCATATGTCCGAACACAGATGTTTTCATAAATACATTCCATCCAGATAGGAGAGTCCGAATGGTAAAATCTAGGCAAGAATTAGAAAGACTACCAACAGAATCGACTGATATTTTTAAAAGTAATTTATTAGACTATTACCAACATCGTCCTCACAGTCTTGAAGACATCTGTCCAGCCAATTTTGCTGCCAATTATGTGTTTTCAAAAACACGCAGATCTTCGATACGCCAAAGACGAGAAGATGAAGATATAGATGACAACGAAGACGTAACAGAGTATAGTGGAGTTGGTCTCCAACTTTTAAATAACTTTGGATATATTTATAAACGAAGGAATTCAGCTATTCTTCGATTTGCAAAATCAAATATGGATACATCCAGAGCAGACTATTTCAGACAAATGGTTATGTTATATTTTCCGTGGCGTAATGAAGTAACAGACATGTTCTTCACATAGAGACTTGATAATGACAAACCAACAACAATTCGAAAAATTTTCGGTAAACGAATTGGAAAAGGCTTTAGAGGAAATTCAGAACGATAACGATGGCAATTCTAAAAATGAACCAACCCGACAAGACAACATTGCTGCATCGCAGTTATTAGATGAAGAATCCAGAGCTCTGGCTATGCCAGAGATTAATAGAGACATAAATATACTTAATATAGACGAAGAAGAAAATGACGATCAGAGTGAAGGTGTCCGTTTAATAAAACTCCCTCCATTAGTAAATGTAGAGGATTTGTTAATATCCGTAAGGTCTCTGAATAAAAAGCAACGGATATATTTCCAACATGTACTGTACAAGATAAATAGAAAAGAAGTGCTGTATGAATTTGTGGGAGGTGGCGCGGGTGTAGGTAAAAGTCGCTTGATACAAACAATATATCAGGCAATAACACAACGCTTTAATTCTCTTCCTGGATCCAATCCAGATCTCCAAAAGGTTTTGCTAAGTGCACCAACGGGTGCAGCATTTGGAATTGGAGGATATACTCTTCACTCCCTTTTCTCTTTGCCTGTAAACCAGTAGTCCGGAGAAATTCGTCCCTTAAGTAACGATACAGTTAATTCACTTATTACTAAACTGATTGAAGTAAAACTTATTATTATAGATGAAGTGTCGATGGTAGGTTCTAAAATGTTAGGTTCCCTGGACTCAAGACTAAAACAAATATTTAAAACTACAGAGGCTTTTGGTGGTATTCCAATTATTGTCTTCGGTGATTTAAAACAACTTCCACCTGTAGGTGACCGTTGGATTTTCAACCCAAATCCAAATAATCCCTATGGAGATATAATAGGACGTGGGCTTTGGGATATGTTCGACTTGTATTAATGCGACAAAGACAAAGAGACGACAGGACTTTTGCAATTGCATTAAATAACATGGCAGTTGGACAAATGAATCCTGAAGACATAGATTTAATTATATCAAGGACAGTGAAGAAGTCCCTTTGAATGCTATTCATTTATTTTGGTCTAATAAGGAAGCTGACACATATAATATACAGCGTTTAGCACAGATATCGACGGAAGCGCATATTTCTAGAAGATATGACATTATTAAGGCTGACTCTCTAAGTGAACAACAAAAACAGACAATTTTAAATACAATTAAGAATTTTAAAACGTCGGAGACTCAAGGACTTTCCACAGAACTTACGTTAAAGACATCGGCTAAATATATGCTGGCAGTAAATATTGACACTGCCGATGGACTCGTTAACGGTGCAACAGGACTTTTAATGGCAGTAGACTTAAGTCAGGAAGCCGTATCGACACTTTGGAATCTATTTTCTAATAGGGACGTTGGCTCTCAGGCAAGAAGGAAAAAGCCTCATAATTCTGAACCTCTATGGACTCCTATTGAAAAACATAACAGATTATTTCAATACAGACGTAACGTACAAATTAATATTGAGAGGAGACAATTTCCGGTAGTTCCAGGAGAGGGTATTACGATTCATAAGAGTCAGGGAGCTACTTACAACAAAGTTGTAGTCCATCTTGCAGATAGAATAAATAGAGCTGCAATGTATGTAGCTTGCAGTCGAGCTACTAGTGCATCAGGATTGTTCATAATTGGACGTTTCACCCCTCCAAAACAATTTTCTGACACTGACGTTGTCAAAGTCGAACTTGACCGGCTCCGAACAGAAAGATTTTTATGTCCGTCACCTAATGTATGCGCAAACACAATAATATATTACCGAAATATACAAAGCCTTAACGCTCACCACCAAGACTTATTCAGTGATAGATATATAAGAGATATAGACGTTTTATGTCTTGTAGAGACATGGACTTTTCTGTTGGACGACTGTTCTGTTGAAGGATGTTGTACTTTCGCAAGAATTAATGGATCCGATAGCCTTCCTCGACAAAAGCGTGGAATAATAGTTTACAGTCCGACCTGAGTAGTCAAGCGAAAGTTTTGTTCAAGCGAGATTATAGTTCTGGGTCCGCTACTTTACAAATAATAGCTTTCCGTTTTAAAACAATGTGCGTTATCACTTTATATAGAAATTCCACATTTTCCGAAACAACATTTAGTAATTTACTCATGGAGGCAGTAGGTACTGTATATACTATGGGTGAAACATTCGAAAAACTTCTTGTTATTGGTGATTTTAATATATGTAGGGCGACAAATAGCAGTTTAATGGAAAGGTACTTAATTAATGAGGGCTTTTGCTCTATGAAAAGACGGAAACGCCTACAGTTGGATGTACGCAAATAGACTGGGCATTTGGCAAAGTTTTAAGTGGGGCGGTGGAAGCAAAAACGTACAATACGGTGCACAGTTACCACGACGGCATTATTTTAGGAATAAGTTAATTTATATTAGGATAATAATTTTATAGTTTTACCCATTATTGTTCATATGTTGTATTGTATATTTTTTCGTTTAGTAAAAAAGGATTCATAAAAAATTAACTAATCAAAATTTTAAATAAAGTGCATATATAATTTTTTTCTAAACATAATAATTATATTTGTGTGTTTCTTTTAAAACTGAAATAGATGAATATGGAAAATATGAAATTTCATTTATGAAATTAATAGAAAGCCTTATTAGTTCTTGATTTCTTCGGTGCTTATAATAAGGTGGAGGGTATTTAAAATTCGGCCAAAGCCGAATTTAGTTTTTCTACTTGTTTAATCTGTATACAGCAAATTTGCATAATATTCAAGATCGTAACACGCATGTTTTTCAATATGCAGACGATTTTTTAATTTTATTCTCTGCGAAATCTTTTCAACAGGCGGTTGATAACCTTGCTATCAAGGCTAATATTTTCTTCAATAGGTGTGCCGAATTAAATTTATCATTCAATGCGAATAAAACAAATGCGATCTACTTCGCTAAGGGGTCTAAAAAAGTCATTAATTTTTGCAGTAATGGTGTACAAATTAATCAAACCAAATCTTTTCGACTTCTCAGTAAAGACATTAACACCAGTCTTACTTTCAGTGAGCACTACAATCGTACAATTAACAGCTCAGTTCATGACTTCAGTGCAATCAGATTAATGACTAAGGTAAACAGAGGTATGCCTCGTAGCAAAGCGATCAATCTATACAAATCCATTGCGCGCTCTAAGCTTGAAAATAATCGTACGACGACATGTAACTCGCCTGAGTATATTGATAAAAAAATTCAAGGTGCACAAAACAAACTTCTTAGACGTTATCTTGGTTTAACGCCCTCTACGCCGAATGACATTTTATATACCATGTCTGGAGAGCTTCCCAATAAGTTCAGGGCGTATCTTCTCACAGTAAAAGAGTTAATTAAAGTAAGATGTTTTAATCAATCACAAGTAAAGTAAGATGTTTTAATTAATCAAATAATTGAATACGACTATGTTAATTGTAGTTACACTTACTGTTATTACAGATTTCAAAGTATTTTTAATAAGATTGGAAACACTTCAAATGGTGTAACGGGCAGTGTTAAATGTAACTTTGTTTTTGATATTCTATTGTCAATAAGTGTTTCTAAAAAGGGTATCTCTAACGCTGTATGTACCGAAAAACTCAATTTTTGTGTGGAAAATTGTTACAAGGTTTACTCTGCTGATGGATCTGTATCTGACTCTACATCTGGTTTTTCTGTAATTGAGCGTGGTTGTGATAAATTCTTTAAATTTAAAATTGAGGAAAAATTGTCATCCACCTTTATTGAGCTCCTTGCAATCAGACAAGCTGTTGAGATTGGTATCTCAGCTGGTCAAGGTAGTTTTGTAATCTTTAGTGATTGCAAATCTGCTTTGCAGTTAATACGAAAAAGTGAGTGTCATAATTATATTGTGTCCGAAATCTATGATTTACTAAATGGTCTGGATCTGGTTGAATGTCATTTTATGTGGGTTCCTGGGCATTGTGGTTTCACTCTTAATGAGAAAGCTGATATGTATGCTCGAGAGGCTGTTATTGATGGGAAGGTTCTACGTGTTAAATATACACCTAGTGAGGCTTTGCGTTGTATTCGTTTCAGTATTTATAACTCATGGAAAGAAGAACTCCTTTCTATTTCAAGAATTAAAAGCAACCGTCTTTTTTACAAGATTTTTCCCAACTTAAATTTTAAACCATTATCTGATTCGGTTTTCAATTCGAGTCAGATTAAAACACTGTATCGATTGGCTAATGGTTACACCTATGATAAAGTATATCTTAAGATGATTGGTAGTTCTAATATAGACTTTTGTGAATTTTGTAATGCTGTTGATTCAGCAGAACATCAAATTTTTAAATGTAAACGGTATGATAATATCAGATTCAACTTTCCCATTTTCACGCTTTTCAACAATTTGTGTGATTTACTAAGGGATCTTAAGCATATTAAAGAGCTACTCACATTTGTTAAAATGGCTAATATTGAACTTTAAATATAATTATATTTATTTTTAATAGGTAATTATGAATATTTTCTATTTTTTAGGAAAGAAGTATAAGTTCTTTGCTAATTTTGTGTTTCTACAAGTCATGCTCAAGTTAATTTTCTTTTTCTCCCCTTTTTGGGATGGTAAAGGTTTAACGTATTTCTTTCTGTTTTTCCTTTTGTGAATATGCATACAGCCTATGCTTACATTCACTTGTTGCCCTGATAAATCTGTCTGGACTTGTTAAGTTTTCTTCAAATTATTGCTTTGTATCGTGTTGTGTGCTGTTTTACGGCGAATTTTTACTCTTCTTGCTGCTGGACATATAAGCTTTCGTCTT
Organism: Crataerina pallida; assembly: GCA_949710015.1. Lineage (NCBI taxonomy): Eukaryota > Metazoa > Arthropoda > Insecta > Diptera > Hippoboscidae > Crataerina > Crataerina pallida. Next base: position 9,235,299 of record OX453290.1, read on the forward strand.
AGTCCATACCAACATTAATACTCAAAAAAAAAAAAAAAAAATTGACAAACATAGATACAATGGATGCAGAAAATATAAAACATTTGCAAAATTATATATTAAATCCTAAATTGTCTATTCATGATCCTTTGCCTGCGATAATACCACGGAAATGTAATGAAATGCGTTTATTACATATACCCCGGGGTTCGGCCAGTACAAAATTAATTCCCAAACGTGATTTAATTACGGGTGAAATTGTATCATTTGTTGAAGTGGACTTGGAGAATGTTGGAGCTAATGCAAAAAATTCAACCAGCATGAGACGTGAACCGGGTTTTTTGGAGGAAATTACCAGAGGTTCATCAATGAATTATCCATTTTGGCCGGGAGGTTTTGATGAACGGCCTAAAGAGTTGAAAAAAATTAATTCAAATGACTTTCAAATTCAAGGCGATTTATTAACTATACCTCCGGGATTTAAGCAGGACTACGACTTTACTCAACATGATAAATATAAAGAGAAAAAGAAGGATTTTTGTAAGGATATATTACCCGAAAATAATGTAAACTTGTTAAAAAACCTTGAGCAAAATTTGGATGTTCAAGAATGGCTAAAATTAACAGAAACTGATGGGACTGATAAAAAGTTACAAGAGGATACTACAGTCACAGATTTTAGTGGCGAGTTCAAAGACTTGGACGATCATATAATGGCCGCTGAATTGAAATCTGTGTTGGAGATTTCTGCCTCAAAGAATAAACTACAACAAACGGAGTGGGCAGAAATGTTAGATGTCACACAAGACTTGGATGACTTTCATGAGCGTATTCCCTGCCCTGCCAAGAAATATGATTTCGAATTGGACACATTTCAAAAACAAGCAATACTGAAATTGGAAGAACGTCAATACGTGTTCGTGGCGGCTCATACATCGGCTGGTAAAACGGTTGTGGCTGAGTATGCCATAGCTTTGTCCCAACGCGATTTAACACGCACAATTTATACCTCACCCATTAAAGCTTTATCGAATCAAAAGTACCGTGACTTTAAGAAGACATTCAAAGATGTGGGTCTTATAACGGGTGACTTGCAAATCGACCCTACTGCCACTTGTCTTATAATGACTACGGAAATTTTACGTTCCATGTTATATTGCGGTAGCGATATAACACGTGATCTGGAGTACGTTATATTCGATGAAGTTCATTATATCAATAATCCTGAAAGAGGCCATGTCTGGGAGGAAGTCATCATCTTATTGCCCGATCACGTCAATATAATTATGTTGAGTGCTACCGTACCCAATACCCTGGAATTAGCTGATTGGGTGGGTAGTACTAAAAAACGTAAAGTTTATGTGATCAGTACGTTAAAGCGACCGGTCCCGTTAATGCATTTTCTATATACGGGAGCGGGTGGTAAAAGCAAAGATGATATCACGTTATTAGTAGACGCTAATGGTCGTTTTCTACAAGAAAACTATGAACTAGCTGTGGCCAAGAAGAAGGCCATACAAAGTAAAAATAAAACCAATATGCTAAGTGGCGGAAAAAAGGGTCAAGTGGTGACTTCTATAAAACAAGATCAAAACATTTGGATTGGTTTGTTAGATTTTCTTAATCGTAATGACAAGTTACCTGTGGTGGCATTCACTTTGTCCAGAAATCGCTGTGATATTAATGTTCAGGTGAGGGGGGTTCTTGATTAACTTTTACTAATAAATTAAACTATTTTCAGTTTAAAATGATAAACAAAAAATGAAATACAAATACCATAACTTTTAATTTAAATTTGAACTGAAAATAGTGTTTCGTCAAAGTTTGAGCTCTTCATTTCGGCTCCTTCCGCATAAATCTACGCCTGACCTATAAATATATCTCATATCTGTGTCCGTTGGAGAGAACATTGCATGGTTTGTTTGTTTTAACCCTTTCTGGAAGTCTTTTAATTGTTCAAAAAATGAAAAAAATTGAATGATAAGTAAATATTCTCAAATGCATCTTAGAGTTGTTTTCCGTAACAAACGAAACGCTGACTGTAGGTCACACTTTAAGAATTATTTTCATTTTATGTAAAATTTTCCTTATCTAGCTGCTGCAATCTAAAGATTTGAATACTGCCAAAGAGAAAGGCTCCGTAGAGATGTTCTTTCAACAGTGTTTAGCTAAACTAAAACCTCCCGACCGCGTCCTCCCACAAGTTCTTACAATGAAAGATTCACTGGGTCGTGGTATTGGTGTTCATCATAGCGGTATCTTACCCATACTCAAAGAAATTGTCGAAATGCTATTCCAAGCTGGTTTAGTTAAACTACTGTTCGCCACCGAAACATTTGCTATGGGTGTTAATATGCCCGCTCGAACGGTCATCTTCGATTCAACATTTAAATTTGATGGTAGTGAGGTTAGAAACCTTAAGCCTGGCGAATATATACAAATGGCTGGACGTGCGGGCCGACGGGGACATGATGAGAATGGTACAGTGATTTTGTTATGTAAAGCAACAGTACCCCCCGCCGCAGAATTAAGAGCCATGATATTGGGCAAACCGGAAAAGTTGGAATCACAGTTTATATTACGTTATGCGGTGATATTGACGTGTTTGCGTATTGAGAGTATAAAAGTGGAAGATATAATACAGTTCAGTTTTAAAGAATTCAATCAAAAGTTGCGATTACCTGCCCAACGGAAACAATTGGAATTGGCACAAAATGAATTCTCGCAAATGTCTGAGTTGGGAGAGCATTTACAGCCGCTATGTAAATTTTACGACTTGGGCGTTGAATATATAACGGAAAAACAAAGACTAATGGTGAGTGATCACATAACATACCAAACATACTATTGATTGCTTTTTCTTTTTCTACAACATATAGAAATCTCTATTTAATCAATCGAAAATTGTTAAGGAATTAAAAATTGGTCGCATTGTTATGGTTAGCCAGGGCAAGCACTACAACAAATTGGGCATTTTATTATTAAATAAGAATACCGTTGGTAAAGAGACTGTCTACCGTGTATTGGTGTTGGATCATCAATATAAAATAAGAGAAGAAAAGGTAAATGAGACGAATAATTATGATCAAGTTATGTGTCATCTGTGGCCAATTACAGGAGGACATCAAGCGAAGCATATTGTTTTACAAACTTGTAGCTTTGACGCCGCAATATAAATTTTTCTATCCTGAGGGTGTCGGGGGTCACACAATACTCGACATAAAGGCGGAAAACTTTGTGGGTATCACCAGGTCTGCGATAAAAGTGGACGCTGACATTATTATACGGAATTGGGAACAAAGACAAATAGAACGTTTTAAAGATTCACCGCCCGGAGCCACAGTGGTTAAAGCCGTAACTGAACTCCTGCAGCTCAACGAAAATTATATTGCTAATCCGGGATCGGTGAAATTATTCAATATGGCTAAAGAAATAATGGTAACAGATGATACGGAAATGATACAAATGACTTATTTGGAACATTTGGAAAAGCAGTTGGCGGAAGTGTTGCCATATACAAAAATTGCTGGCTTCGAAGATGAATTTACTATTGTCTGTCAACGTAAAGTGCTGGAGCACTGCATCGAGGAATTGAAATTTAAGAATTCTCATAAAAACTTATCACTCTACCCGGACTATTGCAATAAATTAGCTGTACTGAGAGCTTTAAAGTATATAGATGAAATGGATGAAGGTTATTGCCGGAGATTTACATTATAGTGTAGAGGGGAAGTGTCATTCACAGTGAAATATCCAGTTTTTGTTTGCTATACATTGGTTAACGAAAATTACTATTGCACGGGTGGTATACTAAGCTTGTCCCTCCATTTGCAACACCCACAAGGAGGCCTCAAATACCCTACAAAGTGTACATATTCTTGTTTAGCATGAAAAACTGAAACGTGCATGTCCGTATGTCCGTGCGTTGTTGGCACTTTTACGATGGTACATTTTGAGATATTGAGCCGGAACGTTGTACAGGCAATGTTAGTTTCTGCTCGCGGATCGCTACTTAAAATGGGCAAAATCCCGAGCTACACCCACAATCAACAAAAATCTATATATCTGCCACATAACATGAGTTATGAAGTGAAGAAATTGGACACATATTTATAATTACCCTATTCCTCGATGGCTTTAGTCGTTAGTATGTAACAGACGCCCATAATTTACAAGAAATCGTATTTAGCATAAAAGTTGATTTGCAATCTGATACGTAATAATACCTGCCACGCCCATCGCGTTTAAGCACATATGGAGGAAATTAAGATTTGGCTTAAACCAAATTTAGTTCTCATGTATGATTTTTATCTTATTTTATATAATGTCTCTATTATTTATACTACGATACTTCCTCTCTTCTCAATTGATTTAACAGATTAGTTTCGCTCTACATTAAGAGAGAGACAAAATTTAACGGTTTAAGTAATTATGTCTTTATTCCTCCGTTTATTAGTTACTCTAAAGGGCAAAGTGGCTTGTGAGATGGGCCAAAATGAATTATTAATAACGGAATTAATATTATGTAATATGTTTAATGATTTGGAGCCCGCTGAAATTGCTGCTTTATTGTCGGCCTTAGTATTTCGAGCTAAGAGCAAATCTTCTATACCGGCTAAATTTAAACAGGTAAAGATAAGGCTACAAATGAACGAGAGAAGGACAGGGACTCTAACATTTATTTATTTTGATATTTTATTCTGATTCTAATTAACAGTATGTAGAAGAATTCCAAAAAATTAGCGATAACATATTGGCAGAAGAGTTGAAACATCACACCGTCATCGAAACTGAAGATAGACTTAATTTTGGCCTCTTAGAGGTGGTGTATGAGTGGGCATGCAACAAGGTAACTAAAATTTAATTATAACTATATTTTGTATTTCTTTATTCTTATTCTTATTCCTCTAAGCCTTTTGCTGAAATAATGAAACTTACTGAAGTACAGGAAGGCATTATTGTGCGTTGCATACAACAGTTGGATGAAACGTTGCGTGATGTTAAAACGGCTGCCATACGTATAGGTAATCCAACGTTACAAAACAAAATGGAAGAAGCTTCCAATGCTATTAAACGTGATATTGTTTTTACTGCCAGTTTGTACACTACTTTTTAATTTGCAATACATTCAAAATTTTGTGGCAGATAAAGAGATTTTTGTTGGTTAGACCGATGTTGCCCCAAGTTAAATAGTGAAAATTAAAAATCCTGTACAAAATTTCATCTCAATACCTTAAAATTTACGACCGTGAGAAGGGTCGTGAGACAGACACACGGACATACATGTCTAAATCGACTCAGTTTTAGATGTTGATCAAGAATATATATACTTTGTAAGGTCTCTGGTGCTTTTCTCTTAATATTGCAAACGGAATGATAAACTTAATATACCAACAATCTTATATAGAGGACATAAAAAACCCTTTTTGCTTAGGCAAAGCCTGGGACTTGAGGGTACTTACGTAATTAATTAAAAATTATGCAAATTGTAGAAATCATTATTTATACGCCTTAACGGTATATATGATACTTTTTAAGTTGATACACCACAAATAGTACTTTAGGGAAACTTAACCACACATAGTAAGAAATTAAAAAAAAGCTTAACTCGTAAGGCCAGCCACAAATCGCTTTGATTCAACAAATATATGATTAATAACAACATAGATCTTTTAAACTAATACATAGTTCATTAAGGTGATAAGGTAAATGCGATGAATTCGCTTACCACCATAACATGTTATATTATTCAAAGATGATCTTTACTCTTAAAAAAATTAAAATATTCACATAACTATGTGTATAGGTGTTTGTGTATATATTTTAAATCATAATTTAATATATTCTTATACGTAATTGAAGATTGTAATGTCATTAACTTATCGTGACTCGGGTTTAAATTTTGGTGGTATCATCATACCATGCATACGTTTTTGTTTTTTCGATTTTTTTGTTTTGCCCGCTTGGAAATCGTGCCAACTATTTACGCGACTTTGACGCGATTCTTCGAAATTTTTTTGCCATTCTTTTTCAGCTTTACGTTTCTCCTCCTCCTCTATTTCTGTTTCCCGTTTACGTTTTCTCTCCTCTTGATCTCGTTGATCCAATTGTTGACGCCTTCGTTCCATATCGGCGAATAGTTTCATTGTCATGACGTATACGGCGTGCTTATATTTGATTGGATCATCTTCTGGTATTCTTTCATAGTCCTTATGTTCCTTTTTAATTTTTTTACGCTTTTCAGCTATCTATATATTAAAGAGGTTTTCGTTAGTTCAATTTATTGATTTTTTATTTCCAAGACATAGCAAAATCATGATTACCATATAGTCGGTGCGTTCTTTCGCCTCTTCGTACACGTCCAAACATTTTTTTCTAGTTACATCGTTTTCCAATGTTTTCCATGCACGATTTATTATATCGAATGCTTGCTGAGCTCGGTCTTTATTATTTTGATTCTTATCCGGATGTACTAAGATGGATAATTGTCGATAGCGTTTCTTGATTTGTTCAACTGTGGCTTCTGGTTCGATATGTAGCACCTCAAAGGGGTTGAGATTGAAGTACGTAGAACCTGGACGAAGTAAACGATCAATTTGTTGATTAGGTGTTAATACTGAATCGCGTTTTTCTATCTCTTTAACCTGCGAATATAGGTCAGAATATATTATATATAAGAGGATCAATAATAACTCTAAATTGGCACATGGTCACAGCGCTGATTGCAAGCGAAACGTCCCACTTTTACACTTTCCGCTATATAAACTTACTTCGCTGTAAAAGTCGTCAAAATTATCCTTGGAAGTGCTTGGTTGATCTGCATTTTGCACTCTTGACATATTGTCTATATTAAAATATATTTGCACCAACAAACTATTTATTTGTTATACAATATTGTTATATTTTTATTTATTACAACTAAAATTGTAAAATTATTGTGTAAAAAATATGTCGCACGATAACTAAAATTTGCGCTGCATACTTATATTGCAATATCGTATATAGTTTGATTATGCCAAATTATCCCAAATTATACAGAATCTGAAAAACGTATACTTGATATTACAATAAACCAAAAGAAATATTACAGTTTTTCATGAAGATATCGTAATTCTTGATATTCCGAAAAGGAAATTAACTTTCTATAATTATGCATAATCTTTCATTAACGAAGTATTGAGTAAGTAAAACGGGGATGCTAATAGCATGTGATAGAAGTACATTGGTAATATGTTATAATTATGTTTTTTATATTAAAAAAACTGAATAAAATACAAAATTGTTTACCAAAAGATATTAATAATTATTTAATATTAAAAACATTTTCAACAACTTCGTTTTATAAAATCAATAATAAAATGACCCAAATGTTGTGCACCGATATTGTATGGATGGATTTAGAAATGACCGGCTTGGATTTTAAGAATGATAAAATTTTAGAAGTATCCTGTTTAATTACCGATAAAGATTTAGCTATAAAACGGGAAGGACCTTGTTTGATTATTAAACAACCACCTGAAGTACTTAATAATATGAACGATTGGTGTAAAGAACAGCATAGAAAATCTGGTCTAACGGAGAAATGTCTTCAATCGAATATAACATTGGCTGAAGCAGAACAAATATTGTTGCAATTTTTAAAACAACATGTACCACAAAAAGAATGCCCATTAGCTGGTAATTCTATATATATGGACAGGTAATTAAATGGTATATGGATTTATGTAAATATTTTAACAAGTGTTGTATGCTTATTAGATTATTTCTAAATGTTTATATGCCTTTGGTAAATGATTATCTACACTATCGCATTATTGATGTGTCCACCATAAAAGAATTGGCCCGTCGTTGGAATCCGCAAATATTTCATGCGGCACCTGCTAAAAAGTCTGCTCATCTTAGTCTAGATGATATAAAAGAGAGCATTAAAGAAATGAAATATTATAGAAATAACTTTTTTAAAATAAAAGCTACGTAATAAATTTAGTAGATAAAGTAAGTCTCCCAACATAAAATTTGTAACCATAAAATTTATGTGAACATATAGATAATTATAACTAACAACGAATATTATGCATTTTCTTTTTCTTATTTTTATTGATGTCTAATTTTTGAGGCCAATTGTGCATTTGACCAATTATGCAGAGATGATATTTCAGAAGCACAATATCAATAACGAATGCGGGTATACTTTTATAATTCGAAGATGTTGTTACACACGGGCAACGACAAGGTATATACATATTCTGAAGCAGTTTCAAATACGATATAACCGCATCGATAAAATATGATTTTCGTAAATAATATTTCCTTAATATTCATCAAATATAACAGATCGAAAGTTATTATATTTCTATGCCAAATTTATCTTTCGATAACAGGCGCTTGACCGGCCATAACTTTTTATGTTTTCCTATCCATATGTATTGACTTGAATAGCTTCAATAAACCTCAATGTAATCCCTTTTCTTAAGTATATAAAATGATAAGAAATATGCAACAGGAAGGGAAACCGCTATGCACCAGACTATATTGATAAATAAGATTTAAAAAAATTTACACTAGACGATGTTAATTATATTATATATATGTAACAAGCATACAATGTATGATAAGCCAAGGTACAAAGTGCAATCCAAAATGCACAGCCTGACTTGCGTTCAACATTTCCTTTTCAATATGAAAATTATGTTCAATTTAAAAAAGTGAATGTAAAGAAACGTATTTTTACGACAAATTTTATTTTGTTTTTGTGCGTCTGATATATTTTTGTATGGTATTCAATATATCCGCATTTCGTGAATAAGTTTTGTCAGTTGTCAACAGAATGACAAAGTTAGTATACCCAATACACCCAACTGGAGGATACACATAATAAAAAAATAACAATTCCTTCTTCAGTCATTAGTTTGAACATACATTACGTATGTTAGTACACGCGATTGTTCCAGTTCTTCTGAGTATATTAAATCGTATGAGGTCGAAAATCTTATCTCTGTGTAAACTATAATAATAAATTATTAATAAAATGTACTTCAGTTTTTCAGTGCATTCTCAGCAGAGCGGACGGTACTCCTTTACAACAGAAAGTAAATTTTTGTAAAAGTTCGACTTTTTTCATATATTAAAAGAATGGGTTGGTGGTAACAGTAGAAAATATAACGGTTCACATTTAATTTATGATATATTTTTTTTAGCAATGCCCCGAATAAAAATATTACACATGGAGTGTGTTGATCGCGTCGTCAGTATACCGTTAGTAGAGAGTAGTTTAAAGCAAGTTGAAAGTTTTTATGGTCGAATTAAAACTAGTAATCGTTATTTCAATTGGTATTTTGAAACGGCCGAATTATCTTTGTTATCTGCATATGAATCGGTACAACCGGCCATCAAATTATTTGAAGCACCTCTAAAACGTTTCGATAATGTTTTATGTAAAAGTTTAGATATATTAGAACAACATGTACCAGCTGTTTATTTACCGCCAGGATTGGTAAGCAGGTCCTACAAAAGAAACAATAATTCATTTATTATCCTTTTTCCTACTGCCTAGATGTATTGGAATACGAAGGAATATATGTCAAATCATTTGGTTCGACCGGTATTAAAACGAGCCGATTCCGTAAAACAAATCGGCACTGTTGTTTTGGAAAATTCTCTAACCACTTATGCTGCTGAACGTATTGAAGGTGCTTTAAAAGCGGGTGATAAATTTATGGATAAATATTTGCTGCCAATTGATGGCGATCAAGCAGATGGTAAGTAGCGCGATATCTTATATCAAGATGTGTCTATAAAATGAGCTCACTTTGTCCAAAAAGCTTGCTTAATTTTTAAAATATAGGTCATATAATAATACACCACTTGCTCTTAATTGAGTTAAACGTTATACTAAACTCTATAGAATACTAAATGTTGTTCTAAGCCGGTTGTTATCGTGCTTCTAAGTCATGATGATGTGCGTTATGCATACCTAAGCGGTTATCGCTCTATTGAATCACAAAAGTGTATATACTATTAATACGATTTATTCAAAGAAAGAGAGAGAGAGAAATAGAAAGATATTAAGAATCAAGCTTAATCTGCCGGTAGGGCTTATCTTTAAAATTCACAGAAAGGAATTTAAACATATGTCACAAATAATGCAGACCGAATCTTAAATACCTTCCACACTCTTGTACAAACAGTAAGCTTAGTAGAGCATGATTAGGTTTTGTAACAGAGTATTAACTTACACGTCAGATTCTGCGCAAAAAAGTTTTTTTTTTCTAAATTGTGAGCGTACCCGTTATTCGACCATGCTCAATTTTGGTTCATCCAAGGATGCTCTAATTAGAAATTTCCACTGGATGTTTACGGACGGATGTCTACACATACTTAATTGTTTGATGCTGATCAAGAATACACCTAATTCTCTTTTTACACGATAGATACGTTCCCAAAAAATTCGTGTAAAAAAGATATTGGTTAAATGGAAGAATAGTGGATTGGTTCCAGACCTAAAAAAGAATTAAAAATCTTGTTAAAACAAAACAATTCGTGTAAAAAGAGAATTCCCTTTTTATTTTAACTCGTGTTAAATCAAATTCGTGTAAAAAAATATCCTGCAAAAAGAGAATTAGGTGAATATATACTTTGTAGGGTGCCTTAGGCTTTATTCGTTGCGTAGATGTTGCAAACTCAGTATACTTTTATCCCTTGAGAGAATAAAAATATTAGTAATCTCTCCCTCCATTTAAATAAACCATAATCCTTACTGGGATTTATAAAATTTATAAATCATGAATAATTATTATATATAACTTAAGTATAATTATAAAAGAAAAACTTAAATATCGAAAGAAACAGTATTTTTTGTTCGTATGCCATTCAAGAGTTAAAAGTAAAAGAAATGGTATTGAAAAGTTGAAAAAACACTTCTCATTTTTATTTATATTCTTCTTCCTATAAGAGTAACTAAAGTTATTAAAAACATCAATTTAACTTATAAACTCAAATTAATAATCAAATCAATAATAAATTAATGAAAATACACTTTTAATAAATTTGTAATATCAGGAGCAATTGATGATGATAACAATACCAATCGTAAAGATGAAAAAAGCGCTTTGAAAGCCATTCATCATGGTCAGAGGTTTTCGCGTAAATTAAAGCGACGATTGACGCAGAGAACACTTGCCGAAGCTAGAGCGTTAAAAAAGCAAAGCAAGGAAGCTATACATATAATAATATATGCAGCTGAATTGGTTGGTATTGTTGATATTTTTTGAGATTGTTCTCTGCATTGAAATATATTTTCTTTTTATAAAGATTGCCACTGATCCCAAATTGGCTTTGCAAAAAGCCAAAGAGTTATGGAAATATTTAAGTAATGATGAACCAGAAAATCAAGCCAGACCAGCTACCCTTGAACAATTACTTGTTTTACTAACGCGTGAATCTGCCCGCCGTGTTGTGCATATGATTAATTTCGGAGCGAATGTAGCCTACAATATACCCAAGTAATGCAATTTATAAACACGTTTTATTTCGCTTGTAATCAAACCTATTTCTTTTAAAGGACTGTTTCACATACCACAACCGAGGTTGTTCATCATTTTATTTATATCAATAATCGCTTAATTCGCGTTATTAAATTGGATAAAGTGAAAAATATATCGAAAGAGGAAGCGGAAACGCTTTACAAACGAATGAACACATTTTATGTAAATCTTCAAGTACTAACAAATACTTACTTGGTGAATAATGATTATAAAAAAATAAAAATTACAATAACACTTAGATTTGATTATATTTTTAAGGAACGTTTGGCTTCGTTTCTGTCGGGTCGTATCGAAGCTGAAAAAATAAGCGGTTCCCGTGCCACAATAACTTTACCGGGTGTAGCGATATCATCATCACAACATCGACGCCATTTTGACGTTAATGTAAACAGTTCTATTTCTACACATAATAATATAAATGGCGTTTACTGAGAGATCGAATTTATAATATTAGTTGTATGTTTATTTCTAAAAATCGATATCAATTTTTATCTACATTTTCGCACTAATTACTAGATTTTGCTACTTATAAAAATAAATTATACGAATGTTGTAAAAACCTGTATATAATAGAAATTTTTAATTATAACCGTTACATGGGGGAAGAACATTTTTATTACTATCGTATCTTTTATTCAGCGCTACCTAGTTAGGAAAATAATTAAGATTACTTTTCTTACAAAACGAAGTAAAAATATTATTTTTATGCTTTAATTATTGTTTTTTATAAAAAAAAATTAAATATTAAATTAAAAATTAAATATAAAAACTCGTATATCTTAAAACACGTATATCTTTCCTTTGATTTAAGTAATTTTTCTTAATATGAAGTAAACTTTTCTTCATCGACATCACCAATTTAAAAATTTTAAAAGCTGGCAGCACTACTCACTGTTATTTATATTCTTCTTCTTAAAACTTAATAATGGTAATAAATGAAGTAAAAACATCAATTTAACTTGTAAACTAAACATAAATTAATTTAAAAAAAAAACACTTTTATTCATCACATAATGGGCTTTTTAACAGTGCTAAAGAAAATGAGACAAAAAGAAAAGGAAATGCGTTTATTGTTATTGTAAGTACGATTTGTATTCTTTTTAGCAATTAAAGTCATGAATGTTCACTCTATAGAGGTTTGGATAATGCTGGTAAAACTACAATACTAAAACGTTTCAATGGTGAACCTATTGACCATGTGTCACCAACGTTAGGTTTTAACATTAAGACATTGGAACATAAGGGTTACATATTAAATATGTGGGATGTGGGTGGACAAAAGTCTTTAAGATCATATTGGCGTAATTATTTTGAATGCACTGACGGTTTGGTTTGGGTAGTGGACAGCGTTGATCGTATGCGTATTGAAATGTGTAAACAAGAAATGGATATTTTATTGCAAGAAGAACGTTTAGCCGGAGCCACTTTACTAGTGCTGGCTAACAAACAAGATTTACCTGGTGCCTTAACTGCAAATGAAATTAAGGAGGTGAGGTGATTTGCTTTGAAACTCAAATGATATTTATTTTCTTAATATTATTAAAAGGCTTTACAATTGGAAAATGTCACCACGCATCATTGGTTGGTGGAGGGTGTTAGTGCTGTTACTGGTGAAAAATTATTAGCATCTATGGACTGGCTTATAGATGATATAGCTAAGCGTATATTTACTTTAGATTAAATTTAAAGCTTTTTTTGTTGCATTTATTTTTAATATTTATCGATCAAATAGAGTTTATATAAACGTTTCCATTCATCATTTTTAAAAACGGGTTTTAGATTAACTTTAACGATTTCCTTGAAGCCCTCATCTATACTTGGAGCCGTTTGTTTCTTTTTCATAGTATTTAAAACCATTTCATTTATTTTGGCATGCTTGGAATTAGTGAGTTTACGAAATGCTAGATTATGTTTAACTTGTGCTTCTGTAACATTCATTATAAAACAACGACTTTGAATTTTATGTTTTTTGGCCAAATCTACAAATTTCTTTCTCGATATCGCATCTACATTGGTATTGTCCACAGCACAAGATTTTAATAGACTAAGATATTCATTACCTTTATTTAGACAAGCTTGCACACTACCCAATGTGTCCGCATTGATTATATTATAACCAAGCGGTTGTAAGTGGTTTTGGCAAAAATGAGACTTTCCTGAAAAATAAAACAAAAATTATTCATTTTTAATATATATATATATATATATATATATGTTTTATATAAAAAATTGCAATATACCCGATCCTGGCAATCCCACCATAATAATCATCTCGCAGTTATCTTCGTTTAATTTAGTGGTAGATGGATCCAAAAGTGATATATCTTCATCAATTTCACCTGGATCAAAATCTGGTGTTGCCCACTTCTCAGGTTTTCTACCCAGAAAATGTTCCTCAGGTGTTGAAAATGTTACATTTATATTCTTCGCAAATAAACGATCAGCTAAAGAGTGATCTTTACGTCGTTTATTTACACCTTTTCCTACTTCTTGACGCCCAGCAGCATCTCCCACGTAAAAACTGTTATTTTGATCAATTTCCACTCCATCATTTGCTGTATTCGCCAAGTATTCCCACATGCCGGGGCAAGGTTTACGATAATAATCATTATCTAAAGCAATAAAAACTTGCACCGGTACCTTTAATTGATCAATGATGAGTTGAATTTTCCTTTTAAATTCCCTTACATCCACTTTACCTTTACCAACACCACCCTGATTGGTAAAGAAACATATTTTATAACCATTTTCGCATAATTTTCTTAATTTACTAGGAACATTGTCATAGTTTAAAATCCAATCATCACAAGTTTTTGGAAAAACTAAACCTGATTTGGTTTTAATGATGGTGCCGTCTAAATCATAAGCAGCAATTTTTGTGGAAGATTTCACACCCTCACTAGTAAAGGTTAACACTTTGCCATTGTTAATAGAAGACCAACATTCAGTTGAATCTTTTTTATCTGATTCTGTCTTACACATTAGTTGGAACGAATACCTACCATAGACTATTTCTAATATATCACCAAGTTGTAATTGGCATTCAGTATTTGGCATAATCATCAATCCATTTACACCGCAAGGATTAATACCCAATACTTTTAATTTTATTTTAGGTTCACCATCATCCACTCTAAGTTCCAATTGTCGTTTAGAACACTTAATATCACGTATACCTGATTCTTTAGTACGACCCACAAAGTTTACGCCAGTTTTCAAATTTATTACTTGATTCTCATCTCCTAATGGTTTTAATTGGTATATTCCATGCGACATTTTCTTGATGTTATTCACAGACCTATAAAAATATTTAGCCGTTGTTATTACGAAACACTGGAGGAGTGAAAAGCACTTTGAATAATCCGTGTAATATAATGAATTTCACCAGTGAAGTATTTAAAAAAGTACTGCCAACACAACGAGCGTATTCATAAATTAGTACAAATAAAACGTTAGCAAATTTTTGAGTTGGCAACCTTACTGTCCAGAGACTCCAGCGAACAATATGAACTTGGATAATGATAACTATTATTTTAAGAAAGAAGAAGACTTAATTTAGCTGGAGAACAAGTATTTTCAGAAGTTTATTAGAAAATACTGCAAAAATTAAAAAAAATGTTTCGATTTTCCAAAGTAAGTTCACTTAATAAAAATGAAAAGTTTTTATCGCTCTACAATTTTTGTATTATATAAATTCTTCTTGAAAAAATCATACTAATATTATGTAAGAGATACTGTACGCATTTTACAATTATAGACTTTTATACGTTCCATTACCACTTCCAACGTACAACAAGCGACAGTCGCTAAAGGTGAGATTGCTAAGGGGTATTCTGAAATAAAAAAACTTCAGGAACATTTCCAAAAGAAGGATGGTAAACCGGTGTTTTTGAAAGGCTCAGCTGTGGATCAAGTTTTGTACCGCATAACAGTAGCTCTTAGTTTAGTTGGTATTGGTGGTATGGCAAAGCTATTTTATGAGCTTGCAAATCCAAAGCCAATAGAGTAAGATTAAGTAATATGTAATATGTAATGTATATATAAAACATATTCCAAAATATATGAATAAATAGAAAAAGATGAAATAAATTAACAAGAATTCTTAAATTTTTTTTTCTTTCAGAGTAAGGTTATTAGGTCGCTTTCAAGCAACTGAAGTTTTGACAATATTTGAAGTTTAGATAACGTAACTGATTACTGATTTTCAATATTCTATCGTTCACAAATATTCAGAATCGTGTCAAATTTAAAAAAAATGCTGAATCTGCTTAAAGTAATTATGTTTGCATTGTCCATTTAAATAATTGATCTCTAAATTCGTTTTTTACCTAGTCCACGGGACGTTTAAATATACCGCAACACTTGAGGCGTTGTTCTATTAGTAGCGGTGTTGGAAAAAGCGCCGGCGGCAGTGGTGGTGGAAAAAGTGGCGGTGGAAGCAAGAAAGTTCCTGTACCACCTAAACTGCTGAAATTACAAAAATTATTTCAAAAGAAAAGTGATTTGCCGGTATTTTTAAGAGGTGGCCAAACAGACGTTATATTATATTATACAACATTGGGATTGACTGGATTGGGTTTAATAATGGATTTTGCTTTCTTTGCCAGCTATATTTTACCATAAATTAAATTTAAATTATTTTCTGTCAAAATGTAAACAATTTATTCAAAATGAACATCATTCGTTATGATCCTCTTTATCTAATGTATCAATAATTATATTTAAACAATCCTTTATGGACATTTTATCTAAATTACATGATTTTTGTAAATCCATATTCGAAATTTCTTCAATCATTTCCTTTATCCGTTCTTGCTTCAGAATTGCTTTCACCGATTGACGTATATTTGGGCTCAGTTCAGATTTTTATTTAGTCTTTCTTTTCTCCTTCGATATGTAATAGGCTTCGATAATGGCGCGTAACTTCCGTTTAGTAGCTTTAAATTTACGATTTGTTTGATTTAAAGCCAAATTGTGTAATTCTTGAAAATTGATTTCTTTACTTTCCTCACCATCATTATCTGTATATCTTGTGTTCAAATTATCTAATTGTTGGTCAGGTTGGATATGAAAGGTTTTATTCTTATTAGTTTCTGTTTCTTCTTTTTGCACGGATTTTCTTTTCAAAATTGCTATACACGGTTTAGTTTTAATTCGCACTGACATAAACGCCTTGGTTTGTAAACCAATGCTACTAAAACAATCAACAAATTCTAAGGCCACAAAGTCCTCGTTTACACTGGTCCATAATTGTTTATTTTTGGCTTCCACTAACAAATGCGTAAAGGCTTGCAATTCCTCTTTGGTATAATTTAAATACTCATTTTTGGAATAGCTAGTAAGAGCAAATAATAATTATTATATTATTTTCAATTCAACATTCATTTCTGTACCTCACCTCCAGTCTGTTCTCGTGTGTAAAAAACGTGTTACACCACTTTGCGCTGCCAAATTTGTTATATGTACCACTGCCTTATTTGAGTTCATTTCTAGATTATGCAGTTTTGTTAAAGCTTCTCCTCCTGGATAATTTGTACTCGAAACTATTAATAAAAATAATGTAACAGCAACATTTACTAACAAATGGGCAGCAGCACAAATTCCTAAAAATCCATGCCAATAAGATTTCATGCGTCGTATCCATCTACATGACACACTTTGAGTAAATTAAAATGGTTTTTTTTTCTAATCACAACAATTTCTTCTTAACTTACAGGCGATGACAAGCAATGGCCGCTGTTAGATTTAGTATAGGAAAGACGTAAATTATAAAACGCAACTCTTTGTGTGGGAGTAGAGAATACAATAATACAAAGCTTAGGGCAGCAAATGTTATTGGTCGTACACGCTTATCCATGCAGAAACCTATAGGAACGAAGAAAAGTGTACATTCCATGCCTCTGGGTAAAGCTGAGTAAAAATACCATAAAAATGGTGACGTCTAATATTTTTATATATAAATATGTTAAGGATGTACCACAAAAGGGACTGCCGCCCTGAATACACAGTTTTACTTTTACTTTACATATGTTATGCACATATAGCAAAAAAAAATAAATTAAAAAGGATACACCCCAGTTGGAACTTTGATTTAGTACAGTATTATACCAGAGCACCTCACCCTCGGGCCACAGTAAACGTCTCCAAAAAAAGGAATCTACAGCTATGGTAGCAGCTAGAGTACATACAGCAGCCGGTACAGCTATTCGAAATATTCTAAAACATATGAAAATATATCAATATATAAAGAAAGAAATTTATTTTGTCGGGTTGTAGTGGTAGCACACCTCGGCACAGTGATTTTCCTTTGTATTATACTAACTAAAAGCAACAACCCCAAAAGAATGATTAACTCTGAACGATATATCAGCACAGCCGTACCCGAAAGTATTATAAATGGTTTCATTTCACCATTTAACCAATGTGCCAAGCATAATAAAACTAAAAGATTGAAAACAATAAAAGGTTAATCACGACATAAATTCTGTTTGAGTAATCTACCTATAGGTAAAACCATAATGTTGGGTAAAGTTCTGCTCATATAGAACATGAAGTGAAATTGTGTTATGGTTATTATTTTTAACCAGACATTCACTTGAAAACCATAGATTTTATGGACAGCACATTTCCATTTATGCCAGGTCAGTGACACTACGGCAGCTAATATTAAGCGCACTATTTAAGATATATAAAAATTTAAATTTTAATTTTGATAATTAATAAAGTACAATTTGAACATATTTTACCTACATATTGTGCCCAAAATTTATTGATATCAAATGTTTGGAATAGTATAACAAAAGGGCTAGCCAATATGGCTACAAATAAGGGCCCCAAAAATGTACGCGGCACAACTCCAGGAAATTCGTGATGATCATACTAATATAATTAGTTATTATCACAATAAAATAAAACAAAAATATTGCTCAACTTATAACTTACATTGGAAAAATTGTTCCTTAAATATAAAACATCATGTATAGCTTGTAAATTAAAGCTTTCCTCCACTTTGGTGAAGGGTATATAAAAAATGTGTAAGGCCGCTACTAAAAATATTGTCAAATCCATTATAATGTTGAAGTCTCATATATTAAGTGGGTTATATAAGGGGAAAAGGCGAATCATATGCAAATATTTATATTTTTGACTTGTTATTTAGGTCACAGTTATTGGATTTTCTTTTAATAGATATTTAAATTAACTTTAAGCTTAACAAAAAATATTCCCGATTCATTTTATAAGTTTTAAAAATGTTTGAAGCGTAGTTTTTTTTAATTGTAGTTATTTTACAATTTATTAGATGATTTTTCAAAATTTGCTTAATTTTCTCGTCACTGAGTGTGTTCTTTGTTTATTTATAGTTCAAAGTTAGTGGGTGACGATTCTTTGCTTTCATTAATAGGGTGTTTCAAAATTTTTTTAATTGAAACAAGCTTCATAGTAACAATTTATTATTTATTTAGTTTATATAATTATCCAATATAACTATGAATTAATGATAAAATTTGTAATTATAAAAAATATCATTTAGTAAAATAAAATTTAATCTCTTGCCACCTTGTTCTTTGCTATGGTGTTGCCATTTGTGACAGTTTTAATAGCATTAACCTAATGTGCTATGTTTTAAAATCCAATTGTTTTGCAGTTACTGCAAATTACCGGAAATCTAAGATTTTAAATTGTAAAAGAAAACGTTTTTTTTTCTTATTATTGATAGAAACTTAAAATTGTTTCATTTATTCATAGAACCTTCCACATAAAAAGAGGGGGGTCAGGTAATAGAAAAATTACAAAAAAGTCCTTACTCTTAGATGATATTTAAGCCAAGCCCTGTTTCGAATAAACTTTCTCCTTCAGTACTTCTAACTAAGAGTGAAGGGTATTATAGATTTGCTCTTAGCTAAACGTATTTTTTTAAATTGTTGATTATTAGATACAAACTCCTAAACGTACGCCAAAAACAACACACACACGCATATGTCTCTATATACAAGGCAAGAAGTAAGTAAAGTGTTAATAGTGTTAGCGGCGGCCCTTACGTTGATTTAATAGTTTCGCGGGAGCATTACAAATTTAAATGTTCCGTGACGTGAAAATACTTAAAAAAGATTATTTTTTTCATTTGTTTATGTTTTTTTTTATTAGTTAGCAAAATACTAGAAAGTTTACCTAGGTTGGTAGGGAGGAAAAAGCATAAAAAAAAAGCTAAACAAACTTTTATCAGTCAAGCATATATTATATCCGTGTGTTTCTGCATGTATATATATAGAATGTTTTTGTTTCTGATTTTGATGAAAAATATTTTTAAATTTTACTTTAAGGCGCTTACAATGTCGTTTTCATCTTTAGAGACTATCAAACTGTGTCTGTTGGAATGTTTATTTATTTGCGAATTAAACAAACAGTAAGTTGTCACACTTAAAATACAAGTGACACGCTTCGCTCCATTTATAAAACTTATTTCAACATGCCGCCTTTTTTTATTTTGCTGCTGTTTCGTCTCCCCCTTGTTATCACATCTCCTAAGAGTTCCAAAATTGGTTATGGATAAGCACATGTAAAGATGGAGTATAGGTTTGAAGTCAATGGTAATTTTTTTTATTCCGTGCACTTCTCGTTTCATTATTTACGTACCAACGATTTGTGTTGCTTTAGTGTTTATTTAAAACTTTATATAAAATTATATTAATGATGCATTACAAGGAAGCTGCTCTTAAGGTAATTTTGTCTCTCTCTTTATAAGGCCTGTAGTTGTCTTAGCTGTGTGGAGAGCTAAACAGAATACATGCATGCAATCATGAAATCTCTAAATAAAATGTAATATGCATACGATGCGTTCTCTAATAAGTAAATAAAACAAGATATGGTGCTTATTTCATCATTACCGTTAGCACAATCAGGCACTAAGCCAAAATATATTAAAAGTCTACTGTATAAGTATAATAAATAAATAAAATAAACAAAAATAGAAGAAATATGAACAACAAAAACCAAAATAAAAAAATACAAGAAACAACCATTTCTAGCCATCTAAATGAAATAATGACGATACGTGCCAGCGGTGAAATAATATTACCATACACGCTCGATACACTTGAACGATTGAACGCTTCAGTGAAACTCTGATTTGTGGTTGCACCAGTAGCTGCTACGATTATTAAAACAGGAATAGAACTGGAAAAAAATATAAATAAGTATAAATAATGAGAAAAATATATTTTATAAATATTTTACAATTTTTCAACATGAACAGAGAAAAGGAAAGAAATCAAAAAAGGAGGCAATGAATGAATGCATGAACTTTGGGATTACCTTAACTCTCTACAACTATTTGTCAAATTTAACTGTAATTTCGGCTTCCTTAATACTTATTTTTAGTACAATTTAATTTTGCTGCGTTATTAGGTTGCAAATTTTTAGGACTAAGCATTTACTTTTATCACTTAATGTACTTCGGTTAGTTCGTGCCGAAGTACTAGATTTTATTATTATTATTATATAATATACATAATATTATATTAGTGTGGTAACATTTTCCCCGCCATTACAAATTTTTAAGTAAAATGTCTCTTAATTAATCACTTATTTCTATACCCTACACATAAGATGGGGGGTAAATTAAGTTTGTCATTCCATTTGAAACACCCAGGAGGAGGCGTCAGAAGTATATATATTCTTGATCAGTATCAAAATCTGTGTACATGTTTGTGTCTGTTGTTAGCATTCCCACGCGGTCGTACAGACGTTTCTACTTTCTTGAATTGCTATTGAGGTTGAAAAAAATCGTTCAAAAGCCACTCCCACAAGCGACAAAAATATAAATATGGGCCACAAAAATAGACATTTAAGTTGAAATTTTATAATTACCATCCGTGTGCAAAAAAAAATATTGCCTGCTATCCGACGACGTTCACAGTTTACAAAAAACTAAACTTTCAAGTTGATACGTAACACATACACTGTTAGAGGGCGTAATCATGTACCTGTCATGC
The DNA here is from genome assembly GCA_949710015.1 of Crataerina pallida. Taxonomy (NCBI): domain Eukaryota; kingdom Metazoa; phylum Arthropoda; class Insecta; order Diptera; family Hippoboscidae; genus Crataerina; species Crataerina pallida. Next base: position 9,256,813 of record OX453290.1, read on the forward strand.
CTACCAGATGTGGAGGGTATTAAGGATTCGGCTTAAGTCGAATTTAGTTATAAATGTTATTTCATTTCATTTCAATATTTTGAAAACAATTTTAATGCGAACAAGAAAAGTTCGGTTAAGACCGAAGCTTAAATATGCTCCACCTTTTATAACTCTCTAAAAAGTAAGTTCCTCTTGCATTAAATTGTTTCGTATGTATTATTATTCAGGTTATTTTTAAACAACAAATAGATTTTTTTTTAATATAGGCGTTTGCGTTATTCAATCACGCCAATTTTGGCATAGTGTTGGATAACGATACCACTTATATATATTTCAACTTGAGAGGCATAGAAGTGTGCGATATGTAATTTTTTAGAGATACAATTTTTCGAGGTATGTTGAGATTTTCGTTTATTGTGGGCGTGTCTCTTAACCGATTTTGCTCAATTTCAATACGGAACAGCAAAATTAAACTAAGAATAAGTATGGAAAGTTTCAATTTGATATCTCAAAAATTACGACTGTGAGAGTGCCAACAAGAGACGGACGGACATGTCTCAAATGATTTCTCTTTTCATGCTAATTAAGAATATATATGGTTTGTAGGGTCTCCGAGGCTTCCTTCGATGTGTTGTGAACGGATGATCAAAATCAATATTCCCTCTTCCCTAAGGTGGAGGGTATAAAAAGAAATAACTTTACAAATCATGATAGCATGAAGTTAAGTTTTTCTTATAGACGGTGAAATATTTAAACGACTAATACTAAGAATTAAGTTGTGTGGTGTTTGCTCGAAATGAAAACAAAACTATCGCAAAATGTCTGCTGCTCTATTGTTGGATGACTATCCATTATCTGTAAGTTTACTGCTGCACGAGCACAAATCAATGAGTGTGTGTTCATGTGTGTGTGTTTGTCGTTTGCTCAATGCTAAAACAACGTTATGGTTGAGCTAACTCCGCCAAATTGTACGTCATAACTCATAGACTATAAAACAACATAGAATGTGCCAAACGTGTAAAATAATATTGTGCCAATATGGCATTGTATATATTCTTTAAATATGTGCTTATATGCAAACAAGAATCCATGAAATTTGCTACTTTTGAATACTTGTGTGACAGATTAGATTGACTTAGGATTTGATCAAGAATATATATCTGACGCTTCTTCTGGAATTACGAACTTGGAGTACCGCCCATTTTACATGGAAATATATGACACAATGCGTCATATAGGCGACATTTTGTTTGACTGTTCATTAATTGTGATTGTATAAAATTTTTAGTAGCATAAAAGGTGCAAACTTGTTATAGGCGTAGCAGGTATATGATATTATCTGATTTAATTGAAAAGTTCGTTTTCTTGAATCCTTTTACAAACACATACCTGATGCTGCATTGTTCAAGTGTGTGCTGGAGTAATTAGACAGTTATTTTTCACACTTTTATAAGCCATCTACCATTTGTGCGCTTGTGTGTGTGTAATAAATGTTCACATATAATATAAATTACCGACCACCCATAATGACCAGTTTGATCAAGTGGTTATTTTATGTTGTGTTATGTTATTGACCAGTTTATTGACGAAACATCGATATGTAGCGCTAAGTATTTATTTAAACATTTGAACATCACAAGAAGAAAATCCAAATCTGACGTTGAGAAGCATGAGTTCATACCTAGGATGGATTCATTTTACATTTGTGTGTGTGCATGTGTTTGTTGGCTTTTTTTGGTTGATTTGATTTTATCATAATAGTGCTGTTATGTATTTATTTTTCGTTATTTACTGATTAGATAAAATATGAAACGTTTTGATGCTGATCTATCAATGACTTGATCAATGTTGCAACGTTTGGATTTTTAAGGCAAGCAACTGCAACGTTGTACTTTTGTTTTTAGTTGATTTTTTTCAAGAGCTTGTTAAGTTTATTATTATGAGCTTTACATAAAATGTTTGGTATATTAAGTTTGTCAGTCCATTTCCTACCCTCAAAAGACGACATCCGAAACCCTACAAAATTTATATATTCTTCAGCAGCATCAACAAACTGATAGGAATAATAGTGGTCTTCGAAGTTTATATCGTCGATCTTTACCTTCAAAGTTATGGATTCAAGACATATTTATTTCATTTCATCTTGTATTTATTAAAAAACCAGCAGACACATGTAACATTAAACACAACAATAATAAATTGGGTGACAAGGGAAGACTTTTGATGATACCGCATGAAATATATGTGCACCCGCTATATATAAAATTGTATGTGTACAGATTGTATAAAATAAACACAAAAACAAAAAAAAACAAAAAAACAAGCATAACAAATTAATATTATTTTCTGTTATTTTAAGCATAATTTCGTTTTGCTACGGTGTATACTCAAGCTCTTTACTCGCTCTCCCCATCTCGCTCTCTGTCACAAATTGTTGCAATATTATTTTTTAAAACAACAAGAATCTTTCGTACCATAATATAAGTAACAGAAAAAAATGTGAAAATGTCAAGTCAAGTCAGACTATTTAACATCCTACATCATTTGGCTCCAAGTTATAAGTTATATCGTGAAAGAACATTATACGGGACGAGCTTCTAAACAAGGTCCGATCGGATTCAAATTTGTTGTTGTTCAAGTTTTAACAATGCGATTTTTCATCATATAAAAACTTATTTCAAATAAAGGGCTTTATATGGGGAGGGGTTCTAAAAGTGGTCCAATTTAAATTATTTTTAATAGTTTACATGTTTGGCTCAAGACACGCCCTTTTGTAAAATGTTAACGTAGTATCTTAAGAACTGTGACACAAATTTATATGGACACACAAGAGACTTACGGGCAGACGAACATGCTTAAATTACAAACATCCGCACAAACTTAATATACCCTTGGTAGGGTGTGCATAAAATTAAGATGAAGGCGGTGCGTTTTGCTCTCATATATCAAAGCAGTAAAAAGATGTTTTTTTTGGTTATTCCATAAAATATTGACAATTTTATAACCGAAACGAACAACAACGAAACGAAGCTGCCTAAAAATTTGACTCCATTTCATCCATTTTTGACTCCATTCCGTTCAAATGTTTGTTCGCAACGTATTTTTGTGAAGGGAGCATAAGGTTGCGTAATATTTAGAGGCGAGCCTACACATAAAGATTGCGGAAGCGTCAAATTGTCTACGCATGCCTGCCTGCCTACATAAAAAAAATACAACTTCTGTTATGGTTTTACTTAAATTTCATCCTCAGCTTACTCAACAGTTAAAGCATGCACTTGAAGTGAATTGACATTTATATTAAACTACTTCTACAGCAAATAAATGTAATGTGTAGCGTAATAATAATGTTGTCGAGTGTCACTTGGGCTGAATGGTCAAACATGAACCTGAACATTGTTGAACCATCATATGAAACACCAAATATGCGCTCAAGTGGCTGTGAATCCTGACACCTTTTAACCACTTGCGTTGTTACATATGTTCACGAACAATTCTTGTACTTACGTACGTTGTTACATGTCTAGTTATGATTATGAATTATGAGGAATGCATCCACTGATTGAACTAAAACAATTCAATTTTGTTTAAATGGACAGAAATCATATCAACTGGTCATAAAAATTAAAGCTTATAATCTCTACTTTGCTTGTCATTCCAGTTGCAAAAACCCAACTTAACTTATAAGTTGAGAGGTAAGTCATGTACTATTATAAAGTAAAGAGGTAGTTGTCACGCCCACATTTTTTATGCACATAAGTAGGGAGGGTATTATTCTCCTAAAACAAAATTACGTTTTTTTACTTGTTTTAACTATACTTCAATTAAATGATATTTTTATATAACGGTATGTGTATGTAACATAACAAATGTTGGTGCATTTACTTATATGCAATAAGCAGTTGCATTAAAATTAGACACATTCCATAATTAAAGGCATCCATGTGTAATATAACGCCTCGGTGGCATCGGCAATGCTGCAATACCATCCAAACAACACCCCACCCACCGTTAACTATATTCAAATATGTATGCATGTATGTATGTAGATAAGTTGGCACTTGAATAGCTAATTAACAAGTTCGCTCATTAATATTGTTATAAATTCATAGTTGCGTACGTATACATACAAACACATGTTTAACTTGGTTACCATATAAATGCATATATATATATAATATATATTTATATATATATAAACAATCTAATAATAATTTCTATAAATGATCAATCAACAACATGTTTGTTATATCTATAATATCTATAAAATAGTTGCGTTGATCATGAGGTAAGTGCTCCGCCTACGAATAAATAAATAAATATATGTTTCATACACGATGAGTGCTCACTCATAATGCCATGTCAAATACACCCCCATAAAAATATATGTATATAAGTACAAGGAACACACACATTCATATACGTATGTACCCACACTTTTGCATAAACAATGTACGTGCTATGGATACGCTTACTGGCCTTAGATTGGCCGTTCATGCATACGAAAATTAACTCCGCCCGATTGAGTTCTCGTTGTGTTTTTTTGTTGTTTATCATTCAATCAAATGTGTGTGTGTTGTGTGTGCATACCTGCCTTGTATATTTTGCAGAAAACGTTAGCTAACTTATCCTCCATCATATAGTTTCCAATGACAAAAGAGCATAAGAGAGGATTGCTGTGAATTATTGACGAGATCTCAAATAGTGAGAGTAACTGTTACAATATATCAGAAAGAGAAAGAATGTACTCTGTACCGAATAAGATTTATAAAAAAATGGTTTAAATATTCTTTCAAACAACAATTGAATAACAATCATTACGTAGGAGACTGTGCACCCTACGCACATATGCTTGTAACTCCTAGAAAAGGTCAGTTTTTTGTTATAATGGATTTTTTACTAAAAACATAACAATTTTTGTATTTTAATATGTATGTAACCTTGACAGTTTTTCATGATCTGTTAGCATCAAAACGTCAGTGAAGGCATACATTTTTATTATGATTATTTGAAAATTATTAAAAATTATTAACGCAATTCTGTTGCAAATTTAAGAGCATTTACTACAAATTTCGGTTGTAATAATCGTCCCACCATATAGGCTATGTGTGCTACAGATCAAAATTGTATTTTATACATATAATAGTTTTAAATTAAAAAATGAATATAATGCTTATGTCAGACCTCTTGGTAATTTTTTAAAGATTAAAAAAACAATTACACGTAATTTGTAAAGAATTAAATTATAAAAATTTCTATTTAGGTATATGTGTTTCATAAAATATTTACTGCGATATGATTTTAAAATATTAGCCTATTACGTACGTAAATTATGTAAAGGTTTACTAAATCTAAGATGGACGGATGGACAAATATTTATTAAATAAGAACGTTAAACCAATTTGAAAATTCAGACACCAAATCTTTCAATTAGTATATTTTACATGAATATTAGAAGTAAAATTCATTGAAAAATGTTTAATAATTTTTGTTGATCAGTGTAATTAAATAGAACGATTTTTTTATAACTTAGTACTCGATCAACCAAATTTGGTCAACTGAATGTAAGTGATCTTATAGATTTTTCATATTATATATAATAGATAGAAAATAGTGCTCTTTTATATCCACGCATACACATAAATGGGCAACAAAATAGCAACAACAACAATAAATATTTATATACCGTGATGCACAGCATCACAGTGAATTGAATTTCAACGGCTGGCTGATCTTTAACCATAATATTCAATAGAACTACGCACACACACATACACACGCATACACATACTATCCCATTTTCAACTTTTGTAGGATGTGTTTTTGTATGTAAACGGCTGACTGGTTGAGTTATTGTTTATAGAACATCAGCTACTGCTGCTGTTCATGCTGCTGCTGGGTATTGCTACTAGCTTTGATAGGCTTTTCTTTGTTGTTGTTGTTGTTGTTGTTGTCATTGTTATTGTTGTTGTCAGTGTGCTGTGCAGTATGTATGGGTTACTGATCGATCGACATCAATGTTAACAGAGCGCGATCGCTACGCCTTAAATTAGTCACAACACATACGGTTGACGAGTAGCAACAAGTCGGAACGAGGCATCACCAAATAATACAAAGCATACAACACATAACAAACAATAAATTGCAAATATTATTTTTTATATTTCATGTAAAATAATGGAAATCAAATAATTAAAATTAAATATAATAAATATTAGAATTATGATCTATTTGTGAGTTGTTTTTTGGGTCACTAAGAAATAACAAATATTTTAAATGAATTTAAAATTAATTTTTTTTAAATAATAAAAAAATAAAATAAATTAGTTATGAGTTGATTATATAAGAGAAAGCGTATCGTACTTTGTATAAAAAATAAGTAAATGGAAAATAAATTAATTAAAAAGATAAATGTATAAAAAATGTTTTTTATTAACAAACTCTTGCATTGAACGGTTCAAGCAAGACATTGTGGTGATTTAAAGACATGTCAATGTACGTGTATACCAAGATAAAACATACTTCTGTTTATACTTTTGATATTGAGCAAAAGTTCTTTTCAATAATTTTACTCGAGAGATTGACATAGAAAGTACAGGTCAACAGCAATCATGATGGATCCAGGTTAGTGTTGCAATAATTTCAAACAGCATCAAAAAAAAAGACTCGATCGTGATATTACGCCTATCACTGTTTAAATTGGGCTAAATCAGCGAATAGCCACGCTCACAATCAACTTTATAAATTTTTTAACACCACGAAAAGCTCAGTTCATTTCACAATGTCCGTATGTCCATGTATACTGTAATCAGCGGCGGCTTTAATGAAATAAAAACTAAGCGCTCGCGGCGTGCTTTGCAACTTTTAAGGGTTTTGAAATTGAAGAAATAAATTATAGTGCGTAAAAGTTTAATTTAATTTAATTATAATAAAAATTTTAACAGACTTCAATAATTGGGGTCCCAAAGAACGTTAATCCGCTACTTATTTGTAAAGAGAGAATTATGCTTAAAATAAAAAACTATAGAAGCTAGTTTCCTAATTAAAATGTGTGAAAAGGGTATGCCACCCACGTCTACAATTGATAAAATTTTTTGCCAAGGAAAAAATTACTTCTAAAAACGATCTAATTTGGTAAAGTTTTTTTTTAATTCCTACATTATTAGTCATCAGTCGAGAGGCCGTTATTATATACATGCGTAGTGTTTACAAATATATATAAAAAGCATTTTGATCCAAATATATAACAAAGCATCACAACAAAGTTTCAGGGCGACTAAGTTTACTTCACTTCTTTTCAATGTCATCAATACGACATACCTTATATGAGTTTTCTGTAAAATATAAATTTAACATAAACTCACGTAACTAACATAAAAAACGTAGCTTTCAAAACATTATACTTTACGAACTGTATTAATGAGAACGCAATGAATTTTATTTTATGCTTCAAGTCATTGAAGTATGTAGCACGCAGAATCCTAACAATATACAATAACAAACAAGTAAGAAAGGGTTCTATTAGGTATATGCCAAACCTAGAGTATCCATCATCCTTAACATCTTTTAAATGGACGGACGGACAGACGGATGAGCTAAATCAACTTTTCTATTAAGTATATAAATACCGTATTACTTTTTTACATCCACATAATTAACTATTCTTCAACAAATTTTGTCAAAAATTATTAAGATTTGCTATTTTTTACCTTAGGAAGGCTTCCATTATGATGCAAACTTATATGGGGTGGGGTTCTAAAAATGATCCTATTCGGTTCCTTATTGAATATATTCCATTCTGAGCTAATTAGAAGTTACAAACATTCAAACATACAAGCTCAATATATCCATTTGGTACAAGTGATGAACTAAGTAAAATAACCTAAGCACGACTTGGACCAAACCTTAAACACCCTTCAAGATATATGTTAATAGTTGGATACGATTTTAAACTGAAAAATTTTGAAATATTTGCTACGGTGCGAATTTCAACAACAAATCAAGTCATGGACGTTCAGATTTAGGTTTTAATAATGTTGTTTACATATTCACTTACCCGTCTCTAAAAATATTGCAAACAGAATGATTATTTTCTTTGTATTCACCACTGCAATATATTTGGTATTAAAAAATACAACAAAAGTAAAAGAAACTGTTATTCATTCAAGCGTTCATCTGTGCTCTGCAATGATTGCTGATTGGTAACCAACCTACACACTCTATAGAGCTACAATGGTTGAACTCAACCATCATCATTAAGGTGTGCATAGGGATGTGCACATAAATATCGTACATATAATATAAACAAATATAAATATTCGTTTATGTGTGTATGAGGACCAGTAAAGTTATTCAAACTGCTCACGAACAAACAGAAATTTGCGTAAAGTGTAAACTATTGACATGGACTCTGTTTATGTTGATATTGGCTACTGTTGTTGCCTTTGTTATTATTAATATTGTGGTCATACTCGTAACTATAGTAGTAGTGCCTGTTACGTACGACATCTTGCCATTAGGTTGCCACTTTCTTTTTTTTTCTTCTTACTCACATTTATGATTATTAACAAACAACAACAACGGATGTTAGTTTAATGTAAATATTGCTTATTTTTTAACAATTCTGTGAGTAATAAAAAAAGAGTATGAAGAGTTTGAAGAAACAAGTAAAAGTAGTTTAATACTAAGGTCTAAGCGCACTCGGTAATACCCTACATCACGTCTGTACGCTATATTCGTATCAACAAGGAAAAAAGCTTCACAAGAGGAGTATAGACATTCCAAAAAGATGATTTGATTTGGAAAAAGAATTTATCAATTTTAAATTTAAATCAGAGAGATGCATCATTCCGTTTGCAACACCCAGAAGGAGGCGAGAGAGATCCTACAAAGTATATATATTTTTGATCAGCAACAAAAATTGAGCTAATCCAGATACGTACATCCGCGCTTGCCTTTGTTTCTTGTTGGCATTCTCATCAATGATAAATGTTGAAATATTGAGTGGAAAAATTCAGTGCAGACACTTATAGTTATTTACTATAAATTGAGCAAAATCGATCAAAATCCACGCCCACAATCGACCAAAATCTATTTATATGCCACAAAAATTGGTCTATAAAGTAGAAATTTATAATAATAACATCAAAAAGATACGCCTTTTTATGCCGAATTTAACGTGGAAATTTATAACAAATATTTCAATAGAAACATAACAATAATATATTTTAACATAAATGAAATCTTGAATGTTTTTCATTATCTTAAAGCACCAGTAAAGGATGACTTTTTAGCATGCTTATTTGGAAATTATTAAAATTGACTATATCAGTTCTAAATAAATGATTACAACTTTAAGAGCGTTTACTGTAATTTTCGGTCGTAATGATCGTCCCATCAGAAAGGCTGCGTCTTCTGTATCTAATATATGAGTTTTTTGTAAGGTTTTAAAAATTAAAAGTTATAGTAAAAATAATAAATTGTGTAATGTTTTAGGAATTTCTTTTAATTCAAGTACTCATACGTCACGAGGTACCTGTAAGAGGTACGAGGTTGTTAACGCACATAATAACGAGGAAGAAACTCTATTTGACTTAAGCCAATTAATAATTCAAAATAATTAAGTACATAAGTACACTGTGGGCGTGACATGTATACAATTATGCCTTCTTTGACCCATAAAATATCTTTAAAATCTATTTTACTGAACAAAATAGATTTTATTTTTCTAAAGGCGGGTTTGTGATTTATAAAAAATGGGTGCTAAAAATAGATCGATGAAGACCATTTTCAAGAGTGACTGTTCTTGGCTTCTCTGGTACCTCTTCATGTGCCATAATTTTCAAGTGAAATTATCAAAATTAAGTTGAATTACAAGAAAGACAAGAACGGACAGACGGATATGGTTCAGATTTTGTATATTAAAGGTGTCTGTAACGTTTAAAATATACAAACATCTGCAGAACCTTAACATACCTTCCACTACAAGTGGTAGTTGGGTATGAAAATTATAACAAATCATAAAAAAATCGTGCAAAACAAAGAGTACTATAAGCGACAACATTTTTGTCTGTCAACGAATATAAATGGGCTCATAAATCAATGTAACGAGTAAGCAGATAAAGAAAGAGATGGATATATAGGAATTTATAAGCATGCGTACAGATGTACATTTATAACTGCTCATGAATTTAACACATTGACAACATATGCACTAATATGTAAAATGATCATCTTACCCACACAAATTCATAAATACATTAATGTAAGCCTAAGAAAAATGGGGGAGGATTGTCATAAGGAATGAAAAAAGTGGTACAATTTTGCGGCAACATCAAGTTATGATAAAAACGAGTAAAAATATTAAATTTAGCTTAGACTAAATGTTAAATACCCTGCACCACCGAAGATGGTGGGCATGACATATAGTTGGTAATTAAATTGTGTAATTGTTTATAAATTGCTTTTGATTTAACCCTGTCCGTCTATTTGTCCATGTAACATTTTGATGAAACATAATACAAGAACATATATTAGCTCTTAAAAGAGTTCTAATGGGAGTGAATCGAATCGAACTATTTTTGAACTAAAAAGTGTAGGGTATTAAATGAACGGGCTTAATCGACTATAACATTTTCACTTATTTTACTTATTATTTTCGATCATTTATTTATTTATAACAAGTCTCTAGTTTTGAGCCTTTTTACTTATTGTTGGTGTATTATTAATTATAGTTATTGAATAAATAGTAGAGAGAGTAAACTCTCTCTACGTTCTGATAGTTACTCCCCAAACATTCTGTAGGAAAAATTACAAATGTATAAGATTTAGAAATCAGGTATGTCAATGTTTAAAGAATTCCCAACTTTAACCTTAAATTATTATCAAGTTAATATAATAATGATTGAGCTCATAAATTGCAAACCCATCGGCAAGAATAATGTTTTAATTGTCATCACAAAACAAAACATCATCTGCCATAGTTTGAATCAGATGCCGACAAATATTTACATACGTCTCCATGTATACAATAATAATATTGATACATTTATTACGTATTATTATTCCCTTGCATGGGCTTCCTATAAAAACGCGTGCCCTTTAAAAAAGCAAAACTAATTCAATTGTATGAGGAGGTTCGAAAGAATGAAATTTTATGATATTCCTGTCCCCATAAACAAAGTATTTGACACTTGTCAACATCATCACAGATTTTATTAACTATGTAGTAATAATAATTGAAACGAGTATCAAATAGAAACGGAATATGGAACATAATTATTATAAACAGTGGTGGTCACAAAAATAGGTAAAAGTGTTTTCTTGTGTATAATATGAAATATATAAATATATTTTATAAATTATATAATTTTTATATTTTGGTGAATTTTTTAATTTAACACAAATAAAAAAGTTTTTCACTTTTCGTTTTTATAGTGTTCGAGTAAAAAATTACCAAAAATGGAAAAATTATACAAATTATTTAAAAGCAAGATAGAAAAGTTCGGTTAAGACCGAAGCTTAAATATGCTCCACCTTTTATAACTCTCTAAAAAGTAAGTTCCTCTTGCATTAAATTGTTTCATATGTATTATTATTCAGGTCATTTTTAAACAACAAATCGATTTTTTTTTTAATATAGGCGTTTGCGTTATTTAATCACGCCAATTTTGGCATAGTGTTGGATAACGATACCACTTATATATATTTCAACTTGAGAGGCATAGAAGTGTGCGATATGTAATTTTTTAGAGATACAATTTTTCGAGGTATGTTGAGATTTTCGTTTATTGTGGGCGTGTCTCTTAACCGATTTTGCTCAATTTCAATACGGAACAGCAAAATTAAACTAAGATTACGTATGCAAATTTCAATTTGATATCTCAAAAATTACGACCGTGAGGGTGCCAACAACAGGCACGCGGACACACATGTCTAAATCGACTCAGTTTTTGACGCTGATGAAGAATATATATACTTTGTAGGGTCTCTGGCGCCTCCTTCTGGGTGTTGCAAACGGACCTATTCAAGGGCCCACCACTGTATACATATATGAAATGCTTATACAAACTGAATGTGCAGACAGTGTTATGCATGCTGATTAACTTTGCCATTTAGAGTTTTGGTGGGCCTTTCTGTAACATGTGATGCTAATGCTTTGCAACGTTATGCACTGAGCATAGAGTGGGGGTCCAACATATTCTACAAACACTTATTTCAAAATCGTATCCGCCATATCGTGTGTGTGGCTGGAAGATTTTATGTAGAAAGAGACAAATTTATATTATATTAGACACTTGTAATAAACGAATCATTTTATTTTTTTATGTATTTATTATATTTTCTGGTACTATTTAATGGGGAGGGAGAGTACTAGTACTACTTAATTAATATAATTATATGATATGATATAAAATATGAAGACGCATTTTTTATGAATTTCTTCCATCTAAGTGATGAGGTTTGTCATGAATTAATACAATTAAATCTTAAAACCTAAATAACAAAAAAAAAAAAAACAAATGAATGAAAGAAATATTTAAAAAAAAATACATTTGTTCACAAAAATAGATCATTAATTACAATTTATCGATAAATATCTATTTATACATGCGATCACCGATAACTTAATCAATTGCAACTTGCTTGCTTGTTCATCAGAAATTAATTTATTTTCTTGTTTACTGAAATATTTTCTTTTACAATACTTCAGTTCATTTACATTTAACTAAAACAATAACAACAATAAATAACAAATAGCAATAATATATATTATATATATATATATTATAGCAAACAGTTAACCATTGATGTTGTTGTTGTTGTTGTAAAATATTCAGAAAAAGAGGGAGAGTTCCAGGGTCCCGATAATGTTTAACGGGTCACGATAACAAAATTTTATAAATAAATCCATGAGCCAGAACAGAGAAAGAGGGAAAGAAAGAGAGAGAGAGAGAGAGAGAGATAAAGATTGAAAACACTGACCATCATTATGTTTACAAGTTGGTGATTAAACTGTCTAGTACACACTTATACATATACGATATATATATTTACACAAATACTCAAGCAATAGAAGCATTAAGAGAAACTCACAACAATGTCGGGTACATCGTAGAGGTCATAAACTATCAGTTTCAAAGGACGATATTAAATGGGATTTTTTTTATGTTTGTTTATATATTGTACTTGTACGCAATCAATGTTATAAGGTTAAGGCAAATCTTGAACAGATTCTGCCATTTCCATTATTGTATGAAAATGTTGCGATTAAAAAAACAAGTCAATAACATGCAATTTGCTATAATCGAGGCCTAGGTGAAACATTGTATTCTATATTTTAAGAATTTTATATAAATTCTTTATTTTTATATATTTTTTTCATCATTTGTAGTAAATTTCTCTTAAAAATAAATTTTTTTACATTAATATTTATTTTTATAATTTTATTTTAATTGTAGTTGTTTTACTTTAGAGTAGATATTTTTTGTTTTTAATTTTTTATTTTATTTTTTTTGGCAATTATAATTGTGACGGTTAGACACAATTCAAGTCAACTGTGTTGTTTAATTAATTTCAAGTGAACTGAATATAAATTCATCAACGACAACAACGACGACGACATATTTTTATTTTATTTTTTTTTTACTTTTTCAAGAATTGTGCAAATTAGTGGACGGGCACATATGCAATGTTTTGGTGGCTTTAAATCATGAAAACAGAGATTCCATGGGAAAGACAACAAATGAAACAAATGAAGGAAATTATCATATATACACGCTATATATATGTAACTGTATTACATATTGCTTTGGTAGGGGAAAGGTAAAAACAAATTTTAATTATGCAATAAATGTAGCAGCGTATGAACAGACATTCATAGAGAACTGTGAAGATTTTCTTTTCTTGAAAAGTCAAATTTATTTTTTCTAAATTATAAACATTTATACGTTACATCATTAACAATGCTAGTAAACCATTAAACGTCTTTTGTTGTGTTATTACGTTCAATGTATTACTTACAATTTTTAAGACATTTCGATTATAAAAACTGAATTTGGCTTAGGCCGAATATGAAATATGTTCCATCAACTATAATAGGAGTGGCAGGTACTTGACTTACACCTTCTAATAGTGTGAACGTATTATGCGCTAACATTTAAATAAAATTTTGCATTAATGATTTGAAAATTGTGGGCGTTTCGATGGAAAAACTAAATGATAATATGTGTAAGGAGCATAACTTTTGTGACTAATAGATAGACTTTGGTCGTTTGGAAGTGTGGCTTAAGCTTTGGCTTTCGTCGAAACTTAAATACCCTTCACATGTACAGAGAAAAAGTGTGCGCAGCAGGTACATGATTATGCCCTCTTATGGTGAAAGTTTTACACATCAGTTTGGAAGTCAACTTTTACGCTGTGCAGGGTTTTTTTAAATTGTGGGCTGGTGCGCTCATATTAGGCGCAACGATGTGGATGAGGCATTATAAATATATATGACAAAGTTTATCTTCATAGCTTAGTGCGTGTCTTAGCGTACTTTTCAAGATTCATTCCAATCATTCTAAATCCATTAAATGGAGATTTCCTGATTAAAAAAAATGTCTAAGAAAAATCTTGGAAAAAGTTGTTATTAAAAGCCTAATTAATAATGTCTTTAAGAAGCGAAAATTACAAACTATAAATTCTGGGAATTGAACGAGAACAAATGCTAGCATTGTTTAAATGAAATGGACGTCATCAGCCACGCACAAAAAAGGAGAGTGAAAAAGAACTACAGAAAACAGAATACAAACTCAACTTAAACAGTAGCAACAATTTTATGATATTATGAAGACCGCCAACATTTCATAAAAAAAAAAAAATAAATAAATAAAAAAAATATATCAAAAAAAAATTATATATAATACGCCATTATTAAGATTCCCAGAAACTTCAGCTTTGATATGAAACCGACAACAAATCTCAGTAGAGCACCACCAAGCACGAAAAAATTCAATTCAAAGTAAACAACATGTGCTTGAATTAGTTTTTTAAATAAAGAAATTTTCCAATTTTTGTTTTTTTTTTTTTTAATATAGAAAATTTAAAATAATCTAATTGTAAAAATTTCTTAATTTTTGTTTACGTTTTTCTTTTTGTTTATATATAGAAAAAAATGAAAAAAAATATTATAATAATTGCAAGTTCACAAAATCAGTGATGCGTCCAAAACCAATTACAAAGGCAATTAACGATTGCTAACTAACTAGAACCGATTTATTATAAAAAAAGATCATTATACAGCTTTGACAACAACAATAACAACAACATTCAAATATAAAACATTTATTAGATTAGAAAGCAACTGGTAAAAAACTGAATTTGGCTTAAACCAAATTTTGAATACCCTTCCGGTCTGCATACTCGGTGTATATGGCATATACATGATAACGCTAATTTGTAGTGTATGCATTACGTATCAACTTGTAGTTTTACATCGGTCTATGGATGGGCTAATGCCAAACTTAGTACACCCCCCCATCGTATGTGGAGAGTTTTATACTCTAAAGTAAATATAACATTAAGTTGATTACAAAGCAAAATCATCATATATAGCTCAGGCTCAGGTGCTGGCAATCATCATATGCTATATACATATATAGTTTAGACTTTGAAATAAATTTGGCATATAATGAATTAAATTACCGTAAAATAGTTTAAAAGTTATTCCATAAAATTTCAACATCGTCCCGCTACCTTCTTATGTGTATATACCCCGCAAACGTCATTACTTTTCGTTATAATTTCTCTTCAAAGACATTTTCAACTTGACTGATTATTAGACTATATTGTATATTTAAAAATGTTTTTTTTTAATATCCTCCACATAAGATATACACTCATCTTTGTCATTCCGTTTGTAACACCCAGAAGGAAGCGTCAGAGACCCTACAAAGTATATATATTCTTGATCAACAACAAAAATTTAGTCGATTTAGACATGTACGTCCATGTGTCAGTCTGTTGTTGGCATTCTCATGGACGTAAACTTCGAGATCGCTCCGGTCGTTATTTAAAAAAAGCAAAATAGGTCAAGAGCCACGCCTACAATCGACCAAAATTTATATATCTGTCACAAAAATTGACGCGTATGTATAGTTATCCTATCCATCGACTTGCAAGCTCCTACATAATACTATTAAAGAGTGAAATAATATATCTACCACGCCCATTATTGTATATGTGGAGGGTGTTTAAGATTTTTCCTAAATTTTCTTTGTATTCTTACTTATTTCTATTTGTTTTTTTCTTCAAACTTAAGACTGAACAGATAATTTTTAAATTTTAAATTTTATGCGTAATTTAATTCTATGGAAAAAAAATGAAAGAAACAACAGAAAAGTCTCTATATCACATCTAAAATGTTCAATTCATATTCAACAATAATTACAATAATAACACCGTGACCCCGTGAGTATATATTGTTGATAAGACGAGTTTTCTTGTTCGTTTCGTATAATTTGAATGAACTTGATTTTAAGTTTGGTGAGAAAGCAAGCATACAAATAGCGGTAAATGAAAGTGGTTCAAACTTTTAACACCCTACGAAGAAAGTTATTTAATTTAATACAATTTTTAATAAACAATCAAAAAAGTTAAACGTGGCTTAAGCCAAATCTAATATCTCTTAGTGTGGGCGTGGCATATATGCAATTGCGCATAAATGCAATGTAATACATATCAAATTATATATCGAAGATTGAATCCTGTATCAACTAAGATTTATTTGCTCAATTGTGGGCGTGTCTATTTTCCAATCTGGCGCAACTTTCTATATACAAAGTGTAGGCGTGGCAGGGAACTAAAGTTGCTACATAAACTATAAAACTAGAAAATTTCAGCTCAATAGTTCAAAATTTGCAACCGTAAGAGTGTTTACAGCAGAAAAGTACACGTACGTACGGACGGACATGGCTAAATGAACTTGGATTTTAATGCTGGTCAAATATATTTGTGTTTTTTTAAGGATCTCCTATAAATTCATGCACCGTGCTCTAGTTACTCCCTAGATATAGACAGCACTCTTTCACCGCAACAGGGGCAAGAATGTATTTACTTTGTTTTGAACTGCTTTTACTTAAACGCTTTAGCACTTAACCTTGATATTTTCTTTTCTTTGCCAAAAGCATACCGCAACGAATTAACTTAAGCATTAATAATAAATATGTAAATAAACGTACGCTTAATGCGTAGTGTGTAGAGGTGTAAATATAATTTGAACTTAAGTACAATACATAAAGAGAAATAATACTGTGCTTATGTGTGTCATATAGTATAGTACAATAAATTAAAACAACAACAACAACAGTACCTGGGGGGGGGCAGCCGTTTTGATAAGTTCAATAGTTCATATATCCATAAGGAATATTTTTTTTTATAATATTTAACAACTATGTTATACAACTTATACACAAAATCGTCAACAATTTGAAGAGAACAAAGAAAACAGCGTTTTTACGGCGGCTACTGAATGAGAATCAAACCCATAAAGTCCATAAACAGTAGTCAAGTGAAGTTTACAAATAAAATTGACATTGATGTGTTGGCGCGGCTGATGTTGTTTTTGGTAATGGAAGAGACAGCAGTAAGCTATTGAGATAACCTTACACCACATATACCTGTATTATGCACGAATATGTGTGTAAATGCTTCTGTTTATTTATTTAACCATTTGTAATGGAGAGATGAAAGATTTCGTCATTTATGGCATGCAGGCGTAACAAAGTCTCTTAACTAAGGCGTAATGTTGTTGTTATTAAATTATTAAAATTGTGTGTAGTGAGTGATGTTGATATGTATAGTAGTGTACAGGTGTATGGTCTTGTCTTTTTACAACACGTGGAAAGTTTGTAGACTTATTAGCCATAATAGCCACCAAAAGATTTCGTTTCATTTCTTTTCCTTTTTCTTTTTTTTTTTCATACCATCCACATAAGATGGGGGTATACTACGTTTATCATTCCGTTCGCAACACCCAGAAGAAGGCCTCAAGGACCCTACAAAGTATGTTTACTCAGCATTAAAAACTGAGACGATATGTATGTCCGTGTGTCTGTATGTATTTGGCATTCTCAAGGGCGTAAATTTTGAGATATTGAGCGATAATTTTGTACAGACACTTTTAGTTTAGTTGTTGCACGCAAATCACTATTTAAAATGGGAAAAATCGGACTAGTACCACGCCTACAATCGACAAAAATCTATTTACCTGCCATAAAAATTGAGATATTAAATTAAAATTTGATACATATAGTTACCCCATCCATCGATGTGATGAAAATGGGCATGGTTCGATTACAGACGCGCTCACTCAGCATAAAGCTCGACTTGCAAGCTGATATGTGATACATACACTTTTAGGGCGTAATCATATTCTTGCCACGCCCGCTATTCTAGATGTAGAGGATATTTGAGATTTGATTTAAACCAAATTTAGCTTCCTTACTTGTTTTTTCTTGTTTTGCCTTTGTTTGGTTTCACTTTTCCACTTCAGTATAATGTTCACTTCTGAACAGCTCATCTCCACTTGATTTCTTTATGAAATGAGCAAAAACAAATTCTCCTTTTTTGCTTTTTTGTTGTTTAAATTTTAAATCAACATCATTAAGAGCCGTCGGTCGGTATTTATGAAAAGACTAAAGTGACCACACACACACACACACACACACACACACACACTTACCTTTATTTGAACTTTACACACTTGATCTGATGGTTTATATGTTTGCATATAAATCAATATTCAGTAGTAATGTGGTGTGTAATAGATCGTCCAGATTGCCTGCATTTCTGTGTGATTTTACTGCTCGCAGAGTTTGTGAGCATAAATAAATAAACCTTGGATTTATGTTATATTGAAAATGTTTTAACAAGTATTTAGAAATAAAACGGGCACTATATCAGAGATTAGATTAATAGGATTAAAAAATCGAAACGATTTTATTGTAATAATTTATCGAAAACCGATTTTAAAATAACTTTAAAAAATCATAAAATTTATTTAAACCAAATCCAACTTTAAGGGACTCATTCCAATTCAAATTTGACTCGCCCACTTCTAATAAAAGCACCTTTAAAATAGACCAGCTTATTGCCCATGCAGAATTTTTCATTTTCCATAATTTTGTCACAACTGTGGGCATTTTCAAATTTGTTACGTCCACTTTTAGTAGGTGCATCTTGAACAACAACCTGATCTACGGCAGGCCGTCTGTTGACATACTCACGGTCATAAGTTTTTAGATCTAGAGCTGGTAGAGTTTGTACAGACACTTTTAGTTTTTGCATACTGATCGTTATTTGAAAGGGGAAAAATCGGTCAAAGACCATGCCCGCAACCTATAAAAATCTATACTTCTAAGAACTTGAAATTTGGTGCGCGTATCTATAGTTATCCCAAACATCGATGTGGCAAAAATGGACATGATTGCGGGCGCGGCTAACAAACACGCCTACAATTTACCAAAAAGCATATTCGACGTAAAGCTCAACTTTTAAGCTTGTACATAATATATACACTATTAGAGGGCGTAATCATATATTTGCCACACCCACTATTGTAAATATGGAGGGTATTTCAGATTTGGTCTAAGCCAAATTTAGTTTTCTCACTTGTTTCTTTCTTGAAAGTATTTTATACGCGTTTGTAGATATGTAGCGTAATATCTCGCGAATAATTAACGATCTTGAGATTACAAATGTCAAATATAGCGTCAAGTTGGATTAAGTTGTTTACACATTGTCATCGGCACTATCACTGTCTCTGCCTCTATCCCAGGGCATTTGGAGCTTCTTGGAGGCTAAGCTGAAAGCTATGAGGCGCCCTTCATTAAAATATGTTTCAAATTTGTTTAAAAAATTTTTGCTGTTGACATTTGAACATATATTTTTTAGATTCTTTACAGTAAGTGAGAAGTGTAATAAACACTGTGTTACTTAACAAAAAAGGAAAAATCTCAATGAGAACTCTTTTTTTACACTAATTACTTCTAATTATTTACATGCGTTAGACTCATTTAAGGATTCTACACCTAGTTTGAGTAAAAGACAAATATTGGGGATAATTAATGCCATTACTTGGTACATGTTAACTGCCATTAATTAAGACGGACATCATTTACTAAAACGATTAAGGAATGATTTTCAAAAAAGGAAAAATCATGATTTTTTTCTTAACTTTTTTGGTTTAAATAAATAAGTAATGTCAACAGAAATCCTTTTAAAAGGAAGCTACTTAACGAATTAGTACAAATCATTGACAAATACAGCTGCCACATAATTTAGTCAGACACCACACAACACAAACACAAATTGTTTTAAGCTACTGTTAGTTCTACTTCCTGTTAGATACGTATTCTGGGTAAACAAACTTTTTTCTGTCTGTGTCAATTATTAGATTTTATATTTGATTGCTTGTTTCCTAAATAGAAAAATATCAAATTTTCCAATAAATAAGACGCATTTTTAATGATTATACCCTACCCAAATATACAAAGTTTGCCATTTCATTTGCAATACCCAAAAGAAGGCTTTAATTTATATATATTATGGATGAGCATTAAAAACTGAGTCATTCTAGACATATACGTCCGTATGTCCGTCCGCTGTTGATATTCTCACATTCATAAATTTGAAGAATTTGAGCTGAAATTTTATATAGATACGCAGATCACTATTTGCATTGGCAAAAATTGGTCAAGAGCCACGCCTACAACCAACTAAAATCTATTTATTTTCCATGAAAATTGACGCAAGAAATTGCATTTTGGCAAACGTATTGATAATTATAACATCCATCGATATGGTAAAATAATGTGGTTGAATAACAAACACAACCACAATAGGTAAAACTGTATATATTTGTCAAAAAAAATCTATCTATCAAGTTGGTATTTGGTGGGCACTCCATTGATGAATCAAAAATGGGAGTAGACTAATACCAAACACGCCCACGATTTATAAAAATCGATTTATCTAACACAAAAATTGACGCATGAATTTAGAATGTCGTGCACTTATCTATACTTACTCATAGTTGTGCCAAAAATAGGCGTGGTCACATTACCACAGTTTATAGAAAACCGTACTGAGCGTTAAAGTGAACTTACAAGCTGTTATAGAATGTACATATACGCCCACCGTTTATATGTCGATGTAGAAGGTATTTCAGATTTAGTTTTTTCCTTGTTTAATAATATAAGTTTAAAATATATAATAAATGATAAAAATATTGTTGAAACGTTTGATGAAACATGTCAGAGTAACGATAAAAAATAATGTTTAACTCATTGTTGTTGAATTTGTTGTTGGTGCTGTATTTGTATTATTAACTGGATTCATTCCATTACTCGGTAAATTTGTATTATTTGGAGGAGTGGGCATCTTAGAGTCATCCTTATGAACGATAACTTTACAATTACGACAAATTACTATAAAAAAAATTATATAAAAAAGCATACAAAGAAATCTTAAAAAAACTAACAATATTTTTCATTATCAGCAGCAGCATCAGAATCTTCAAGAGAATCATCATAAAAAATGGAACTTAATAAAGTGTCCAAAATGCTACGTTTCTATAAAATAAAATAAAAATCAATGAAATAATTAAAAATAGATTTAAAAAAAATTAATTTCAAAATTCCAAAAGTTCATTTTAAAAATGAAACAATTATATAAACAACGCGAAGGGCCACATATGTCAAGGAATGTCGTTTTATGAAAAGGAACTTCTAAAAATGGTTTACTTAGGTCCAAATTTGAACAAATTCACTCATTAAGCAAGTTTTTTTCCCAAAAATATTAAACATGTAAAGATTTTCCATCACAGAACCATTTATTTTGACATAAAGCGATGTATAAGAAGAGGTTTGAAAAAGGACTGATCAGGTCCAATTACAAAAGTAACCGTGCTTGGCCTTAAAAACGTATGTCGTACCAAATTATAACAAAAAATATACATAATTGGGCAAAATAAGTTGACAGCCACGCCCACAATCAATAAATTTTCAACTTCATAGCTATAAAAATTGCTCTTTAAAGTTAAAATTTGATGCAAAAATTTTCCATCGATTTGCTAAAAATGGGCGCTATGGAAAATGGTTCAAATTGAATCATTTTTACGATCCCTTTCCATATAATCGTATTTCATGCAGTAACTTATGTGACAATGCCTCGCAAGTGAACTAATTGTAGCATACTCTGTGGAATTATTTCCACTTGTTTTTATTATATTAATCTTCTCACCTGTCTTATAACTGTACTGGTCAACATTTTTATATCCAAACCGTTCTCTTTATTGATTTTGCTGCCGAACGATTCAGTGTCTTGTTTTGCAAAATTGCAACAATAAAAAATTATAATAAATATATAAAATTTTCTCAAACAAAACATTTTTGGCAAAAAAAAAAAATCGATTTCAATCTTAACACGTCTATTAGCGAATTAAAACGAATCGCTTACTAAGTGAAGCTTTTATACTACAAAATAAAATTGTTTTTTTACTAATTTTTATACCCTCGACATAAGATGGGTGGATATGCTAAGTTTGGCATTCCATTTGAAATACCGAGAAGGAAGCGTCAGAGACTCTACAAAGTATATAAATTCTTTATTAGCATCATAAACTGAGTAGTCAGATAACAAGCACGCCCACAATTTGCGAAAACCATACTTCACGTAAAACGCAATTTACTAGTTCGTCCGCAATACTGTTAGAGGGCGTAATCATGTACCTGTCACGCCCACCGTTGTAAATGCGGAGGGTACTTAAGATTTTATTTTCTTACTTTTTTTAATAATGTTTTTTTTTTTTTTCTCTCAACACCTTCTGTGGGATACAGTATCTAAAGTAAAAGCTTGTATTTGGAATCCTATAAAACAAATGACAAAAAATCTTGGATGAATCAAAGTTTTAAAACAATTTTGGGAATATAGACCAAAAGTCAGTCAATCCTGTTAATGATGAATAGAATACTTGTTGTTGTTACTCTGTAATTATAGTTTGAGAAGTATTGTATGAAACCTTTAACTATTAGTAGCGCACTGCTTTGTAGACTTGAATTTTTTTAAGTGCTCCACTTAATTTTATATTTTTTCCCTTTATGAGGCAACTTTTTTTTTGAAATATTTATGCAGCTGCACTCAATAACACTTTCAATAACATAACATAAGTCAATAATATTGGCAATAGATGCTGTAGCACGCAAATATTAATAGCCAGAGAGAATTGTTGGCTGCTGCTGATGCTGCAACCTAAAAATAAATGCAAATATTTTATAACTGAAGGAAAATGATGAATAAATGTTACCATATATGTATTACCCACCACAAGACGTGTACAAAACAAAACAAGCAATAACCATAAAGGCTGCGGAGAGAGGGTAAAGTTCTGTTCAATCGGAGCTGTGTGGCAAAATGCAAAAGTTTGGTGCGGAACTCGGAACTAAGCATACAACAGGAAAATTATACTATCTGTTCATATGTTTGTAGGAATATTTCTATGTTTTGTAATTCTCCGAATTGCGGATATACAGTTATCTATGTACAAATGCGTTACGCATGAAAAGAATTCTCATTAAAGTACTGATGCTTCTAACAAGATTATCCCACATAAACGCGACCTTTTCTCTTCTCTGTTGAGCCACATAACGATAAGATTTTTGTAATAAAAAAGAAAAAAAAGGCAACATTTTTATTTTCTTCATCAATTCAACAAACATAAAAAAACATGGGAAACGTGCTTTTTTCTGAATTTATTGTTTGCAACAAAAGTCATTGTCACACTCTGTTATTACAACATCAACGGATGAAAATGCACTAATGTGTGCGTGTGTGTTTATGAACGGGTTATTGAACAAATATGAGCTGGGAAGAAGTTATTTAGGCAGCAATGCGTTATGTTTGGATAGAGCATTGTGCAATATGAGCGCACTGGCAGCACTAGACTGATTGACTCCCCTTAAGGCTGCTTATTAAATCATTAGAGAACTTTTAGGAATAGTTCGATTGTGGCAACAGTTTTTTATGTGTTCTTATTTTCCATGCTAAGGATTGTACTACTATACGGCACATATGTTTTATGTAAAAGTTTTTATACCCTCTACATTTGTTATTCCGTGTGTATCCAGAAGGAGACGTCAGAGATCCTATAAAGTATCAGCATCAAAAACTGAATCGATCTAAATATGTCCGTCTGTATGTTTTTTTCTTGTTGTTGGTATTGTCACGTTACTAATCTGACATCTTATATATACATATGTACAAAACGCCATTTGATTTGAACATAATCGATCAAGAGCCACACCAACAATCAACAAAAAACTATTTATAAAGTTAGACCTTGTTACACATATTTACATTTACGCCTTACGATGTGGCAAAAATGGGCGTGATTAGATAATACACGATCTCATAATATACACATACACTACCAGAGTGCATAATCAAAAAACCTACCACATCCACCATTTGTAAGTACATGCGGAGGGTACATAAGATTTAGCTTAAGCCAAATTTAGTTTTTTTACTTGTTTCTTTTTATTTATATTAGAAACAGTTCTGCAGCAGTTTTGAGATCATTATTCCTAACAAAAACATTAAGAAAGCAACAAAACAAAATAAACGTCTGGTGAACAATGAACATTTAAATGAAAATTCACGCGCGTGCAATTTACAACTTTTAATTTTATAAATAAAAAAAAATTATTGAAAATGTTATAGCCGGCCAAGCCGGACCATTTAACATCCTCCAACATTTAGTTCCACCAACCTTAATCATAATCAATTGGCATTGCGTTACAAGTCACTTCGTGAAATAATGTTGTATGAAAAAGGTTCTAAAAATTGGTCTAATCCGGTCAAAATTTGTCTGAGCCAACTATTAAGCTAATTAACTATTCTTCACAACATTTTGTTTGAAAATGTTAAGAATTGCGAATTACTGACATAAAAAACCTTCTTTATACAAGAAAGTTACGTGCGGAAGGGGTTCTAAAAATGGCCAAATTCAGTTTATTATTATTTTTACAAGTCTCTTCTTTGGTTTAAAACACATCCTGGTACAAAATTTTATTGTAATGGCTTAAAAATCTGTAGCTTGAATACAAATTTACAGGGACCGAGAGATACGGTGGAACTAATGCAAAAGTGTTTTAGTTGAATAGTTTCTCTTTCTCCGACAAATATACCATCTACTTCGTGTAGGCTAAAGAATGAACCTTTTTCTCATTGTTAATATTTTATTTTTATTTTTGACATCATTTCTTTCAGAGAATCAGTGCCCTCAATATGGTGAGGTGAATCAATTGGGTGGTGTGTTTGTAAATGGTCGGCCCTTACCGAATGCCACCCGCATGCGCATCGTAGAATTGGCCCGCTTAGGTATACGGCCATGCGATATCAGTCGACAGTTACGAGTCAGCCATGGTTGTGTATCGAAAATACTGGCCCGCTACCATGAGACCGGTTCTATATTGCCGGGTGCTATAGGAGGTTCTAAACCGCGCGTTACCACCCCCAAGGTGGTTAATTATATACGGGAATTGAAGCAACGTGATCCGGGTATATTTGCTTGGGAGATACGAGACCGGTTGTTGAGTGAAGGCGTCTGCGATAAAACGAACGTCCCCAGCGTAAGTTCCATATCACGGATACTACGCAATAAATTGGGTTCGTTGAGTCATCATACACATCAACATCATCAACCGCATCATCATCATCATCATCCCCAACATCATGGCGGTAATAGCGGAGGAGCGATGATAACATCAGCTACAGCCGGTACTAGTAATACGAATAACTCTTCCCAACAGGGAAATTCTCATACACTCCCACACCTGCACCATCATCACTCACATCATCCCGCCGGTACACACCATACACATCATGCTGCAGTTACCGGAATTGGGACAACACATCATGCCGCTGTAGCAGCAGCAGCCACTCATCCTCATCACCCCCACTTGTACTATCAACCATATGGGCCGTACAATATGAAGTCGAGCATGTCATGTAGTAGTCCGTCACCCCCACAAACAACCGCCACCCAACCACATCATCAATTCCGTTCAGCAGCAGCCGCAGCGGCCGCCGCTGCTTGTTGGCCCTCCTCTCATACTGTTAGTGATATACTGGCACACCATCAAGCGGTGGCTCTGCGTGCCAGTTGCCAGGTGGGTGGCGGCGTGGGCAGTACTCTACCTGCAGCCCTGCCCATGACTCCGTCACCCGTTGGTGCAGCCACTACAGCCACAGCTCCACAATTTCTGGATTGCGATAGTGCCGCTAGCGTAGCTCAACATCAAGTAGCTGTAGCGGCGGCCGCTGCCACACAACAACCTTACAATTACTACATGTACTTCCAGAATGGTGGCATGCATCATCATCATCATCATCACAGTATGATGACAGCTGGTACAAGCAGTATATGAGATTAATTGGAAATGACGATTTGATTGTAGAGATAAGAAACGGTTTAAGTTCTCATACGATAGCAATCGCTACATATTATATAACGGGAATATACTCTCATTTTAATGGGTCAGTAATCTAATGTAAACGTAGCTATATTGCTATGCTAATTTATTTAATACAAGAACAAGAAGTAAAAGGATATTTATTTTCCATAGTACAGAGAGTAAGGATTGTATGTGCGAGGGCCCTCGATTGTATTTAAAACCATGTTATGACATATCAATGTGTGCTTAGATGTGTTTGTTTATACGATTATATTCTAATTTTTTTAATTAATTATTTTTGCTCGAAGTGTGAGTACTTTCGCGGTTTCTTGCATATTTTCAAAATATGCATTTACACACTTATATGCTTTTTATACCCTACCGCAGCCCTGCCAGCGATATTAGTTTTTCATATTTTCTAATTCAACGATCACTTCAGCTTCATAGTCCCTCAGAAATAAATTTTCTATAAATGAGAAAAAATATACATATATGTATTCTTGATCAACATCAGAAAATATGTTATGATATCAGTTGTTCCGTCTGTCCTCCAGAAATGAAGTTACAAAATTGAAATCTAATACATATATATTTTCATTTATCGATAAGCTAACAATTATTAAAAAACTTACAAAAAACACTGATTTGGCGCAAAGTTTTATTTTTGACAGAAAATTTGCCACTTATTGTAGCGATAGTTAAAAAAAGAGGCACAATTAAACATATGCCGCACCCATAATTTAAGCCCAAAATATGGAGAATATCTAAGGTTTGCTTTAAGTCAAATTTGATTATTTTAGTTTTTCAAACGATGATGCGTTTGAACAGTGGATCATAAAAAACTCTTTCCAGAGCAATACTTGAAATTAGCAATAAATGAAAATATTTACAATAAAATGTGTACATTTTATGACTATGTTACTTATAATATAAAATATGTATTTAATAAAAAGTTTTAATCTAATAATTTATCAAACATTTTACAATTGTGTGGTTTTTATGTGTTGGACAATAATTGTGGGTTTTGTTCCACTAAAGAAAGTGAATAAAAAAATAAAAAATTGCATAACCGGCCTTAAAATATAAAAATATATATTTTATATAAATTTTACACTTTTCAATGTAAATATTCTTACTAAAGTAAAATATATTTTTCCTTCTCTACAAACTTATCATACTTATAACTGGTCTTGATCACTGGCAGCACTCATTTTCATACACCTCCTGCTTAATCCAACCGAAAAAAAAATAACCAACAGTCAAGCCCAACACTACAGCCAAACAAAGCCAATAATTAAATGTCATAAATATTAACATCATCAAGTAGGAGACGATAATCTGTACAAGATTTAAACCGCATTGTATCAAGTGTGGCGTCATCATGATTTTCTCAGTATACGTTTTCTGTTTTATTTCAGACATTGTTGATCGGGGACAACCACCACCACTGCCAGCGCCATTATGACCACCACCGTGAGTATGATGGTGAGCCCCATTGGATGCTAATGTAATTTTTCTTTGCAAATCCAATGCAATCCGTTCGTTCTCTCTACGTACGTAGTTGCGCAGCAATTGTTCTCTGAGAAATTTCAATGCCTCATACATAAAAGATACTAAAAATATGGCCAAAGCAGAAAGCACAAATTCTGTAACGGTGGTGGCTAACCAACCATTCCAAAGTATACGTTCACAGTGTCCGCCATGAAACTGAAGAAGATGATAGAATATAAAATTTATATAATAAAACCAAAAACAAATGAGTAAAAAATAACTAAATTATTTTAAATACGTTCCACATATATTGTATATAAGAACTGTGAGTGTGGCAAGTGAATAATTACGCCCTCTAATAGTGAATGTATTACGTATCAGCTTGCAAGTCGATTTTTACGCTGACTACAGAGTTTTGTAAGTTGTGAGCGTGTCTGTTATGTGATCACACCCAATTTTGCCAAAGGTTGTATTTGATAATTATAAATATATGGTCTAAATTCCAACATTATATATATATATTTTGCGTGCCTGTTACGTGACCACGCCCATTATTGGTCTTCTATGAATTTTTATACTAAATTACAACTTCTTGCGTTAAGTTTTGTGGCAGATTTTATTGGTTTTGTCAATTTTGGGCTTGGTTCTTGAGCAATTTTGTCCATTTAAATAGTGAAGAGTCTGTACAAAAATTCAGTTCAATATCTCAAATGAGAGTGCCAACAATAGACGGACATATCTCGATCGATTCAATTTTCGATGCTAATCAAGAATGTATATGTATATCTTATTATATTTTATAAAAATATTCGATTTAAATTTTGTCCTCAACTGTACTACAATTGCAAACAGTAACGGTCAATCTATTTAATGATAATGTGATAACAATGTATGCACTACCATTGACAATTTAACATATAGAACTGTACAATATATTATACACAACATGGAATCAGACATGAGTCTAATGAGAAGCTCAAGTCTCTCTGCCATTCTCCCTGCTAATATTTCAAGATAAAAAAGATTATTTATCTGAAGATAACTTAGTGTTGTATGCAATATTGCACAAGTTCATAGAGATTAACATGTCAAACGAGTTTTACTGTGAGACCATAATGCAAACACACACTTATGATAAAAGAGATAACATGATAAAGATTATGAACAAATGTAAGTGAGATTTATATAAAAAATCTTTGCAATATTTCAAGAAAGCTGATAATTATTAAACAAAAGAAAATAATATAGTAGGTAAAGACCGGCTGTGAAATACTCTACACTACTTGTAGATACCATTACTTTCTTATTATTATGCATAAGACTTAAGAAGAGAAATCAGATACTCTGCAAAGTTTATATATTCTTGATCAATATAAAAAAGTGAGTTAATCTGGTTATGTCCGTCCGTGTTTTTGTATGTTATTAGCAATTTTGATACATATACTATTTAGATTGCTTAAATTTAGTTAAAAGCCATGCCTACAATTGACAAATATTTATTTTTGTGCCACAAAAATTGAGATTTAATTTGGTTTATTTTTATAACCTCATACATCCATGTGTCAAAAATTTACAAAATGTGTCACAATTTACAAAAAAATCCCGAAAATTAATCTGGACTTGCAAGTTGATATATAACACATTAGAAGGCGTATTCATACCTACCTACCACGCCCACCGTTCGTATGTAGATGTGAATGGTATTAAAGATTTCACTTAGGCTAAGCAAAATTAGTATTTTTACTTGTTTTGATTAAAGAAAAGTTAATAAACTTGATGTGATGTCATGTACGGTGCTAAGGAAGGGACAGGGTTCACGCTTTTTTTTTAAATCTTTAACTATTTAAAATTTTTTTAAAAATATTTTTTTCAAAATATCGATAATGATCAATTGTAATCTCCTCCCTCCTTCGCATCCACGAGAAAGGACTTTGGGCCCTTATGTCAAAAATGCGACCCATATATCACAAATGTGTCATATCTGTTTGTTTAAATGATTAGAAAAATTTGAGCAGAAAAGTACTTGATCCTTTCCTGTTCAAAAAAAAGAGAAAAAAACTAACTTGCCCCTCCAAAAAATTTTAATGCGCAAGTACGAGCCGGTATGTGTTATATTGTTAACTTAGCAGACAAATGACAACAAACTCCAATAAACTCCTAGTGAAAAAGGACGGATTGACGTACATTGTTACCAGTAATTATTGTAATTTTAAATTTGAATCAATAAAAATGATTATTTCATATAAAAGTTTCAACATGATTTCCAGACTGCCGAGTGTAGCAAAATGTTTTGGCAAAGTGACTTTAATACCAGGTGGAGACCATAAAAAATTAAAACAAAGCACGAGCTAAAGCATTTTTTGGCAAACACTTTTTCTTATATTTTCCTCCCAATCATTTGAACAAAACACTTATACAGTGGTAAACATGTATAAATGAATTTATATATGTATTCATTACGCTTCTAAATTATTCTCTCCTACAGTACAAAAAATTATTGCCAATTATTTAAACTCACCGTCATAATCATGGGACAAGATGCTGCCCCTTCTTCCGCTCCGTGATTGTGATCATGATCGTGATCCATTGGAGATGTATATTTTTATACTGCTAACCCACACGCAGAGAGAGAGAGATGGTAAGAGAGTGAGAGAGTGTATTTTGTTTGTTTTTATTCCAACACAACAATAACAAAATCCAATCCACATAGAACACTTGCTTTTGAAGAAACCCAATTTATTACTGATTGTGTTTAACCACCTGTGGTAGCCTTTTAATACTTTGAAAACACCTCCAACCTCCACAACACGACTTAACAGTATACAAGTTTGTCCAGTATTAAAAAAAACTTTTTTATTTTATATTTCACTTAGATAAGAAAGAAAAAAAATTAAGTAATATCAAAACGTTGTGTGTAGTTTAGTTCAAATACTATACAATACACACGGTGAGAAAAAGAGAGGGAGAGCAGACAAATTATAAACAATTCAAGGCACTCTTATCATAACAAAAATCAACTCACAAAAAAAAAAAAAAAATTACATTATTGTGGGCAAGAATAAGTATATGTTTGCTTGTATAATCACTCTCCCCTTAATGCAGATAAAAATATCGACGTAAATACACGTAAATATATGCAAACAACATACCATGTCATTTTCAAATTTCAAATTTTGTGGTTTTAAACACCTTAGATTAAATGTAATTTATTATTATGAGCAAAGAGATAATAAAAGCAGAGAGTAAAAATGAGAGATTAAGGAAATAACAGAAATAACAGTTAACCTGAAAATTAATTATACAATAATAATTTTTAATTATAAAACTTGAATCAAACTTTTCTCTAGAATTAGTAATTCCAGCACTATTGCTTTATCATGTTTTCATGTATTAAACCACAAACAAACCCATTTTTTTCCTTTTTTTTACTTCAAAAACCTATTATTTTTAAATAATATGTATCCCTATCAACTTATATTTTAAAGCATTCGATTTTTTTATTTTGGTAATTAATTTTTTATGGACTCTGCTTATAAGTCACAATTGCATTATAGCGTCCAATAAAATAGTTACCAACTATCTGGAATATCAGCTATTTATATATGGTCAATAGTGTATAAATGTCGTGTGCAAAAGGTTTAGTTTTCGAACACAAGCAACGTGTGCAAAAGAGTGTCTTTAGGTAAGCTATAAAATTTAAACGAAACACTACTCTTAAATAGAATTTTTAACTGTTTTTTAAATAGGAGTTATATATATAGATTTTGAAAATGTTATTTATATGGAACTATATTTTATAATTATTTCTTTGTGTAATCCAGTGATGGCAAAATATAAAATTAATATATTTTTAGCTACAAATTCTTTCTGCAATATATACTTAAACACAAAACAAATTAAAGTTCTCCTTTTTTGTATAAATTTATTAACATCTTTAGTTAATTTTTACCTTTAATATAATAAAACAAACAAAAAACCAAATTAAATAAAAATTATCCTAAACTGCTTTGAATAAAGAATAACCGCAATATTAACATCCCTGTTTCAAAAGAGAATAAAAGACTCAATTTTGCAATGATAATTTTATTAGTAAGAAGGTCTACTGAGAAGAAAAATAAACAACTATTTATTATTGCCTCAAACATCTGTTACAACGTAATGAATGATTTGCAATATAATTAAAATTAATACAATATTGCGTAAAAATAAAAAAATTATGAATAACAAATAAATTGTGTTGACCTTTGCTGTTATGAAACAGCAAAGAGTTCGTGTATTCTTGATTTTTCAAAATAAATAAAGTAGATGAAAAAAATCTTGCCTTATTACAATATAGCACAAAAAACGTGCTTATAAATAAATTATACTTGAAAAATAATTAGTTTCAGTGCTTTATACATCCCACCTAGAAGGTCTCTTTTATAAAATATGTTTGCGGTGAGAGGAGGATTAATAAGTAGTCTATTGCCGGTTACCACTTGTCTACAATTAAATGGTTGCAATAATACAATAAGAACTCGTGTCTTGAAGGAGTCAATATACGTAACGAAAAACTATCAACCAAGGTACATTCACAAAACAACTTTAGTAGCTATCAGGAGGCTAATAAACAATGATGATGCCCAAACAAACACAATAAATTTTAGTGGTAGTGGAATATTAAAAACAATATCACCTTATGTACGTTTAATGCGTCTAGACCGTCCGGTGGGTGCTTTTCTACTGTTTTGGCCTTGTGGCTGGAGTATAGCATTAAGTAGCACTGCCGGATGTTGGCCAGATTTTAAAATGTTGGCTCTATTTGCAAGTGGAGCAGTCATAATGCGTGGAGCTGGCTGTACGATTAATGATTTATGGGATCGTAATATTGACAAGAAGGTGGAAAGAACGCGCAAGCGTCCTCTGGCCTGTGGGGAGATAAATCAACTTGATGCCATTACTTTTCTATCAACCCAACTCAGTTTAGGGCTTCTAATACTGTTACAACTCAGTTTAGAATGTATAATATTGGGAGCAAGTTCCCTAAGTTTGGTGATTACTTATCCTTTAATGAAACGTATTACGTATTGGCCTCAATTTGTATTAGGCATGGCTTTCAACTGGGGTGCTCTATTAGGATGGTGTGCCACCCATGGTGCTGTGTACTGGCCAGCGTGCCTACCGCTTTATATGTCTGGCATTTGTTGGACAATAATTTACGATACAATTTATGCTCATCAAGATAAAAAAGATGACTTACAAATTGGTATCAAATCAACTGCTTTAAGATTTGGTGATAAAACGAAAACCTGGCTGTCCGGGTTTACAGCGGTCATGCTGTCTGGATTGATGGGAACTGGTTTAATTTGTGATCAAACTTATCCCTATTATATATCCGTAGGTCTTGTCGGTATGCATTTAGTGCAACAGGTAAAACGCATTCTTCTTTTTTATATATATGTTTATATAATAATAATACTATTATATTTATCCCACAGATCTATACTTTAAACATCAATAATCCCTCGGATTGTGCTAAAAAATTCTTTTCTAATCATCAAGTTGGTTTAATTTTATTTCTCGGCATTGTCATGGGTACACTAGTGAAATCACCAAGTGAAAGCACTAACGATCTCAATTCTGGCCACAATAATATCTGCAATAGTAGTAATAATTCTATAAATAATTTTGTGCCACTACACACCACAAGTAAATCTGAGGTAGTATCATAGTTTATTTTAAGGTTTTTCAATTAATTTATTTGTTTTATATAAATTAAAATTTAAAAATATGAATTTGTGTGTAATTAATAGCGATTGTTAAAAAAAGGAAATAAATTAATTGGAACAAAATTGTGTCGTGTCCCATTACGGTATGTGTATTTGCTCATATATATGGTAAAAAGGGACGATATATATTTTGTTTAATTATAATGGCATTTAATCAATTTTTCAAGACCAAATTTTGTTAAAGATTCTCGTGAAAATTTCGATTAAATCGATGTTATCCGCTTATACAATTATCCCTTTTATAATTCTCTCTCACGAATATCTCTCCTTTTACTCTCACAGCGTTGCCATTAAGCAAAAAAAAATCGTTGCTATCGTTATCTGACGTACGTATAGAAATCAACCATAGGCAAAACTTTGAAAATACATAATTTTAAATACTGGGCTGAAAATGGTAGAAGCCGATAATTTTTAAATCAACCTAAACACATCTGTTATTTCAAAAAATCATTTAAAGTGCAAACCAAACGATTTCAAGTTTTCCTCTCAATTAAACTTTACTTTAAACTATCATTCATTTATCTACTTTACACCAATTTTTAACAAGTGATTTTAATTCACAAATTCCGCATTTCATTTATTTCTTTCATAATGTACAGCAGTCAAGTAAAAAATTTACAAGTATATGATGAATAATAAAATTATGTATAAACTTTTAACAAAATTGGAGAAAAAAATATTTAATTAAATAAAAACTTTATTTCAATACATACTATTTTAGGAGGGGCAATGTGTGAAAGTAGAATGCACTAATTTATTAGTTTAAAAATCAAATAAAAGGTATCTAGTAATACTCGAATATACAAATTACAGAGCACAACTTGAATTAGATCGTTTGAATGGATTTTCTTAAACTGCTGTAACATTAAAAGGAGAATATATTAGATACAGTTTGCGTTGTTTTATCTTCTAGATGTTTTATAATAGTTCTATTTTCGTTTTAAACTTAAATAAAAATGTTGCTTTTTTGTTTTAATTACTCTTTATGTGGATGTTGTTGTTTTTTTAACTTGAACAATTAAGATGGCGGAGCAGTGGTTGTTATTGATGTTGTCTAACCAAATGTTGTTGTGTTTAACGATAGATCTCTTAATGCCTTTATAGGATGTGCATACAAACACTTTAGAAAGCGAAAAGCAGCAAGAAGGCCATCATAAGACAGAACAGACCCATAGCTTCAGACAGGGCAAAGCCCAAGATGGCATAGGAGAAGAGCTGCTGTTTCAATGATGGATTTCTGGCATAACCAATAATGAGAGACCCAAACACTGTTCCGATACCAGCGCCTATTTGTTATCAAATATAAATTTCACAATGTATCGACGAAAATTATGTTTTTGTTAAAACAAACGATACAAAAACAATTAATTAGAATTTAATTCATCAATTACCACAAAAACTAAATCGCACTTTATTTGCGGAAAATTATTTTGTTAATTTCTCGTTTAAAATCAGTCACAGATTAGTCTGAATTGAGTTCTGCTCGGCAGAGTTCCTTATGAAAAGGTACACTTTGAGCAGCAAGCACATTGCACTTAAATTGCTGGTCACAAAAGATTTCAATACATTCCATGGAACGTAGGTTTTCTTGTTCTTTTGCCTTTTAATCATACAAGTTTCCTGCTAGGAAATTTATGAGTTTAAGTTCGCATGCCTCTGACAACAACGCAAAGCATGCTTTTTGCGAACTTTGACCAAATCTCAGACCTTCCCGAGGCAATAACATTGAGTAATCAGATACTCGTAAGTAAGCCCCAGATGCTAGATTGCAACTGATTTATGTAAAATTATAAATTATAAAATTAAACGCGAAAATAAAAGCAATTTAGTTTATATGGTACTGTTGTTGTTACATGTGAATTCCAGTACTACTAACCGGAACCAGCGACTCCGACCGTGGCAGCACCAGCACCAATAAATTTGGCAGCTGAATCAATGTCACGTGTGACTGAAGAGGTCTGGAATGACCTGATTTGTGGCAGTAACGCAACGGGTGTTGTGTTCTGAGCAGTCAAAGTTTGACTTTGATTAATAACAGCACTACTCAGTGGTCGCAAGTATTGCTTGGTGCCATTAAGGAGCTAAAAAATATAATTTTAATATGTTTAAATTAATAAAATATTAATATTCCTATTTAGAAGTACTGATAAATTTATTTATTATTTTTTCTTGCAGCGTGGAGATGAGCATAACAAGTTCGCGTTATGCAATATATTAAAATGAAAAGGTTTTTTATATGACAAATGCCAACAACCAAATAAATAAAACTTTCTATTCAATCATTTTTCACAACGCATATATAATTATATAGCTCTTCGCCAATGTTTTCATTAATAAATTGTTAGCCGCACTCTACTTACACAACTTAATTTAATGTTTCTTTTACTACACCTAACTAGTCTTAACTTAACCTCAAACTTATGTAATTTCGTGTCTTTCTCTCTCTCCAACTATACATAAAGCGTGGTCAATGGAATTCACCACATTAAACCTATTGAAATTCAACATATGTGAATATGCGCAAAAAAAAAAAGTTCAACTTTGATGAAAAAAATCGATACTTATGTAATTATATCAGACACTAATTTTTTCCAACTTTAACACATTAAATAAAACATTTCGTAACGAAATAGCGTTTTCTTCACTTACAGTATTCCTGGCGATGGGAGCAATACGGGAAACTGTTGTCACAAACATGTTTGTTCTTTTCTGTGAAGATAATTTAGGACCAACAATTTAAAAGCTAGTGCACCAGGCTCTGGAATAATTGAAAAGAATAATTATTATGTTAATCTCAAAGTTTGAAATTATTTATTTTCTCTAATATTCCATATACATATATTAATTGCCGGGACTTTTGCTTAATATTCTCATTTTTATTACGTAACCACTTTTCATGGCGAGTCCCGACCAACTGTCTATTTAAAAATTTCTATCAAATCATATTAAATGTTTAAAGTAATAGTATTGCTGTCTATAATTATGTGGTTTTTTACTGTATCAAAAGTAATTTTTTTTAAATGCTAACTTTTTTTTGCTATATTATGATATGGAGCCGCTGTTGAAAGTCTCCGAATGTAATACTAACTGACAACTACTAAATGTCGTGTCTTTGCTTGTACGTCTCGTCTTCGATTTCGTGGAATTTTTCTCATTTATTTCCAATATTTTATCACCATTCGGTGCAAGATGGCCGTCATTTTCACCACCGTGATTTTAATGCAAAAAAAAAACTATTGCACATCAAATTTGTGATTATCTTGCTTCACACTTTTGCCCTTTTTCATTTACTTCTCTTAGCTCATGTACTTTTATTTATTTTATATAATTAACTGTGATTATTTAATAACAATATGCTCAGACAATACTTGGTATTATTTTTAAACCCCTCTGCCATGAAAATTGTACTCACTTCGAATAGAACCAAACGACCATTGAAATGACAAAAACTACATAAGCAACAAATATAGAAGAACCACTAAATTTGGTGAATAGTGGAGGTGATATTTAATCGATATTTTACCACTTACTCTAAAGACTGCAACATTTAGAAAGTTTTACTTTAATATTACTTGTTCATGATAAAAATTATTACATAATTTATATAAATGAAAGTAGGTTTGTTTTATTTTTTTTGACATTTAATTTAATACTTTTTCTAATCTTCATTTAAAAATTATATTATTAGTTTGGTTTTAAAATTGAGATTCACATGTTATCGCAAAAAATAAAAATAAAGTGGCAATAACGATTCAGGTATCCGTTGTGTTGCATCTCTAAAACATAATCGGGGTGTTTGGTCTCGCCAGCCGTGAGGAATTTAATCTGTCTTAAACATATAACATAAAGATAACGCCCACAACACGAAAATAATGTAAAAATAAGTGAAATAATTTGTAATATTTGCATTACACAAATTGAACTCACCCCCATAAAGACGCAGTTACCGAAAGGTTACCATTTTGTGCTTAATGCTTCAATGGATACAAATATTTAATATTGAAATATTGCATAACGCAGCGAAAGAGAGCGAACAAGAAATCGATTATTGCTTGCGTTGTTGGCGTATTAAAAAAGGGGTATGAGTGATTTTATGCAAAAAAATCGACTGATAATGAATAATTATATGATCCACTGAGATGCTGAAATGCATTTTGCATTGAATGTATTCTTATGTGGTTTAGTTAAATTTCCGTCCATGGATTGAATTAGATAAGAAATGCGCGATAGTGTTGTTTCCAAAAGTACCTCTGGGTTCTGTTGTTATTGATTTAAAACGTAAGTGTTACTTTTGTGAAACCATTCATAACTGAACTAAATCGTATCGGCAACTATATTTTTTCAAATATTATTTGGATGAATCAACAAGTTATTTTTAATAGAATCGAAAAGTCAAAAATTATCTTTGGCAATAATTGCTGTATTTAATTTCAGTTAAAATCAACAACCGTAACCCCAACTGTATAATCGGGTAGAATTGGAATAATTTTTTACTTGGGGTACGTAATTATTAGTTTAAAGGCATCTTAACAATATAAACGAGTTAGTAAAGATGTGGCAATATGCATCTCATTGGGTGTAAATGTAAATAGGAGAGCTTTGACAGATACAAATTCATACTGACAATTGCTCAGGTGTGTTAAGGTGTTATAAAGCAAAGTAACATATGTGGTGGGTGCTGTTAAGCAGAACAGCAAGCAGTGAATAAATAGTGCATCTGTTTTCCATCGTTAAGAATTCATTATATTGCCGCACGAACACATTGATAAAATACAAATAGAAATAAAAATTCAAAATAACAGATATAATGCTATGATATAAAGAAAAAGAAATTTAATTAGAATTAAGAACAACGCAACCAACAGTATTCGAAACAGAAGGTTAAGGAGAGCACCATTATCGCAATATAATAATGTTCTTAACGGCAACCATAACATGTTTTGTCAAATGTTAGACTGAGAACAATAGAGTACGTAAAGGGATATCACCCAAATTATAAATAGAGATTTGTGAGTGTGTGACAGGGACGGAAAAAGAATATTTTGAATTGGAAAAAAGGTGTTTGAATAGCAGCAGCAGCAGCAGCCGCAAAGAAAAGGGAAACGGCAGCTTGAACGACTCTGCGGTTGAAATACAAAACATCGCAGCAATTGTCGCGATTCCGCAGTCAATTTTGAAGGGGACATGGCCGTTTTCTTGCTCAACATCTGTAAATTTAATGGCTGCGGAATCACATTTCCAAGTTTGGGCGATCTAATACAACACATTGAGGACACACATATCGGTAAGTTGAAAATATAACAAACATATGAAATCGACAAATACTAAAATAAAAATTTAAAATATATTCTAAGAAGATATCAACCAAGTAAAATTAGGCTTTCAAGTGAATGCTACGGTATCTACCTTCCAACATAGGATTAGTTCAAATCATTATGATGCTCAGCATTGCACCTTGCAAAATATTCGCCAAATTTGTTAAGCATTTGCGGTATCCAAAAGTGAAGTGGTTACAAGTGAATGTGGGGTTTGCTAATGCTTGCATGCCTTGATTAATTTACCAGTTCTGCTGTGGTGTGTACTAGTTTAAAGTTTAATTTACAAATCCGCATAAACCAATTACTTAATTTTCGAGGCAATAGATTATATTTTGTTGCGAAAAGTTAGTTGTCAATAGCCATGTGGGCCACCATCGCCACCACCATCCATACAAACATATTCATGCAATGGGGCTTTCATTTGGAAAAATCAATAGAGCATAATGCCAAGAGAGAAATGTTTAAAAAAGTAACAGACAAAAAA
This sequence comes from Crataerina pallida, assembly GCA_949710015.1. Classification (NCBI taxonomy): domain Eukaryota; kingdom Metazoa; phylum Arthropoda; class Insecta; order Diptera; family Hippoboscidae; genus Crataerina; species Crataerina pallida. The sequence continues at coordinate 9,296,348 of OX453290.1, forward strand.
AAAAGGAAGGAGTGCAAGTTTATCTATTATCTAAAAAATTTGTTTTTTATTAATTTTTATCAATTGCATTAAATTATTAAAAAGTGTGTTTATACGATTTTTTTTAAAGCAAGTAAACTTGTTTTGATTGATGCTAAATTGTGCAGTTGTGTTGTGGCGTCCTCTGATAGTGTATGTAAGAAGAGTAGGTGTGCTTACGGTTATTCTCCCAAGAGAATTAATTAAAACAAAATGCCGGTTAGTCCAGTTAACGAAGTTAATTGTGATAAAATATTCAATGTACTTAAAGAAATTTACTTATTTAGAATATTAATGCAAACTAATAATAATTTTAAAAAAAAGAAGAAAAGACAATAATAGCAACAACAATAACAAGCAAAAAAATAAAAAAATATTTTAACAAAATGGAAAAAAGGAGTTAAATATAAACAATTAATTAGGATATAAAATAAATTATAATTTAACAGTATCTAACATGATAAAATATTAAAAATGCAATTTCAAAGATTTGCAGAATATATATAAAAAGAACTTTTTCTCTTTATTTAAATAAATTATATTTTAAGTGAATAGTAATTTTTAATAATAATAATTTAATATATTAATAATAATAATAATTTAATATATTAATAATAATAATAATAATTGATTATTACAGACTATGATCCCAAAGTAGTGGAACAAAAGGAGCAGGCACAGCCGGCATGTTTACCCTTAAGCTATGTGCTACGTTTCATATCGGAAGATGCACGCAAAGAGAATGCATTTCTTGCTTCAAATGCTGCGGGTGCTGATCTTAAACGCAAATTGGCCATTAAACATCACAGCTACAGTATGTCCTCATCAAATCGAAGCAATACACCAACCGGTATGCAATAGAAAGAAAGGTTCATAAAACAAATTCCGATTTTTTAATTTATTGGCAGGTAGCGAAATGGATGAGGATGAGATGGTTGTTTCTGAATCAGAAGACAGTAATGATTCGTGGACAACTGAAGAATTTAGCTCTGAGTTTATAATGCGTTATGGCAGCAGGTGGGAATTTGGCTCTGCCATGTATCTCTATGTCTCTAAAATTTTGTTCAAAGAAAAAAAAAAAAACAATTCATATTTGTATATAACTTTGACCAAAAAAAAAAAAAAATAACCCAATATTAGCTCATTATTTTATTGAATTTTGTGTGCGTGTGTGTTTTGTTTAAAAAGGCATTCCGGATCTGGCAGCAATGGCATACCTGGCAATGAGAAACCATTTGCGTGTCCTGTTCCGGGATGTAAAAAACGTTATAAAAATGTCAATGGCATCAAATATCATTCAAAGAACGGCCACAAAAAGGATGGCAAGTAAGAGAAGGAGAAAAACAATTATATGCAATTATTTTTATATATATGAGAAATCTCCTTTATCGCTCTTAGAGTTCGTAAAGGTTACAAGTGTCATTGCGGCAAAAGCTATAAGACTGCCCAAGGCTTAAAGAGTCATGCATTGGTGGCACATAACTCATCACCCGAAAATTTGGTGGGAACGCAACATAGTGTAAATGCTCTCAGCGGAGTTGGTGCCGGCATATTATTGCAACGTAGCATATCACCGTCACAATCGTTGGGCTCGTTAAGTCCTTCGAGCATTAGCAACATGTCTAGTAGTGCTAGTAGTTGTCATGGTAGCAGTGGTGGTGGTGGCGGTAGTAGTAACAATTGTGGTACTCATCTACTGCAACATTTTGCAAACAACAATCTGAATGGTGGAACCTCTACCGTTTGTTTAGCTCAAGCCCTAAATGCAGGTTCCATTAATATACAACAACAACAGCAACAATATAATTCAGCAACTGTTGTTGGTAATAATCAACAACAACAACAATTGGCAATAACTTCTAATACATCAACAACAACAGCAACACCGACGGGCGGCTTAACAGCATCCGCTGTTGTGGCTAGTACAGGTAACGGAAATAATTTAGTACGCAACACAATAAATTTGGTGTCACTGAAAGCCAATAATGGCAACAATAACAACACAAATTTGTTGGCAACAACAACAACAACTAAAACAACAGCTGCTACAAATCTGCTGGCTGCTAATGCGGCGGCTAGCAAAATATTGAAATTAGCCACAAATGTGGCGGTATCAGCAACACCAAATCACAACAACAACAATAATAATAATAACAGCAGTGTCACTTATGTTGAACAACAGCAACATCAATTTAGTTCTGTTGGCAATGTTGCTTGTTTGCAAAATAAATTGCAACAACAAAGTATTGGCAGTGCTGCTGGTGCTTCCATTGCTGTCGCCACAACACCCACAAAAATCACACTACCCAACTTGATTAATTTAGGTATTTTAACGCCAGCAACATCGCCAACAAAAACAACTCACTCGATGACATTTACAAATCAACAGCAACAACATCAGCATCATCAATCTCTCAGTAGTGCTTTATCTAGTTTAGCAACAACAACACCATCACAACAACAACAGCAGCAGCAACAACAATTGCTGAAATCGGTGCAGTCGAATGGTAGTAATCATGGTAGTACCATAAATAATAATAACAACAATAATAATAAAAATAATGTTCTATTAATGGAACAGCCACATCCATCATTACAAACACCACAACAACAACAACAACAACTACAAAATCTTCCATTGACTCCTATCAGTCCAAACAGTGTAAGTGTGCAACAACAACAAAAGCAAAACATTGTTGCTGTAGCTAATGTTCTCAATGCTACATTGCAGCAACATAAAAAACAGCAGCAGCAACAGCACCAACAACATACGCAAATTCTTGGTAGCATCCATTTAACACAAATTTGTAATACAAATACTAAACAGCAGCAGCAGCAGCAGCAACAACATGTTCAGCATATAACTGCCGCAAATACACCACCACCATCCAGTTCCAACTCACCCAATGCTGATCATAACAGTATTAATGTAACAGGGGGAGATGGTGGCGGTGGTGGTGGTGGTTGTGGTTCTGGTTCTATTGTTGATGTTATAAATCCGTCTGATATTGTATCGATATCTGTTGCCGATGCCAATGTTGGTATCAGTGTCAGTTCGATAAATGATGAAACGTAGCCTATACTTAAGAAATTGTTAATGCGACGAAAATTTAAGTAATCAGGAAAAAGAAAAAGAAGAAGAAAAAGATACAAAAACTTGCCCTTTTGTCACTGTTGTCATGGTGTCATCATGTTCACTACACAGCAAATAGTTTTATCCGACATTTTGGGCCTCCTATATCGATAAAGTAAGGCTTACGAAATTTCGAAATTTTATAATTAATACGATAAATATCTAACCTTTAACTTTACCGTGTAAGATATATATTCTTAAATCAAGTCTGATAAAAACTATACGCCTATCTCTTCTTTGACTATAACAATAATTTATAAATATTTCCACCCCCCCACAAAAAAAAAAGAAAAAACCAACGGACAAAAGAAAGAGTGTAAGGGACAATTCTTTAAAAGTTTAATTTAAAAGAAAAGTAATTAAAACGTACATTTGGTTGAGGTCAAACTTTGAATACCCACCATCGGGCAACTTATCTCTTCTGTACTTAATAAGTAATACGGAAAAATTAATTAAAAAACAAGTAAAACAATTAAATTTGGCTTAACACGTTCACACCGACGTTGTTTTTTATTGTCGCCTCTATCGGGCGGGAGCTAAATTCTTATTATGTTCATTGAACAAAAGTTATGTTTATAATACGTTATTAATTATAATTATTTTTAAAAATAAATGTTTTAACGAGAGCGTGAGTCTCAGGTCTTCTTTTTCGACAATAAAAGTGTTAAAGATCTAAATATTTGGTGTTACGTACCGTCTAATAGCACAATCAAATGCGAGCCACCGGTGGTACGCGTCGGCGTGAACGTGTTAAGACAAATCTTAAATATCCTTCATCTCTGTATAAAATAAGGGGCGTAGCAGGTACATCCGCCTTCTAATAGTGTGTATATTATGTATCAGTTTACAAGTCAAATTTTACTCCGAGTATAGTTTTTTTGTAAATTGTGGGCGCGTCTGTTCGATCACATCCATTTTTGGCACATCGATGGATTACTATAGATACGCGTATCGAAATTCTAGTTTATAGGTCAATTTTTGTGGCAGATATATAAATTTTTGCCGATTGTGGGCGTGACTAGTATCAGACCACGCACATTTTTGGCATATTGATGGATGGGATAATTATAGACATACATACCAAATTTCAAGTTTATAAATAAAAATGTTGTGATAAATAAATAGATTTTTATCGATTGTGGGCGTGGCTCTTTATCAATTTTACCCGATACAATTTTAAATACGCGCGCTACGTTGAGAAACGAGAAGTGTCTGAACAAAATGTATTTTTAATGTTTTTGTGAATTGTCATCAATGAATGAGATAACTATATTTACATTTACCAAATCTCTACTACATAGCTCAATTTTTAAATAGACTTTTATTGATTATGGGCGTGGCTTAACCAATTTTTTACCGTATTATATGTATTTTAAATAGCGATTCAGGTCAATATTTCAAAATTCACGATCCTAAGAGTTAGACAGATGGACGCGCGGACATATATGTTTGAGTCGATCTAGACTTATATGTCCGTGTTTAATGCTAATCAATTTTGTAGGACTTCTTTTAGGTGTTGCAATACTCCTTTATCTTACATGGAGGGTATAAAAATTGGGTCTTTCTTAGTTTGTGTTGCATTGTAGACTGATTTTACCCCAGCTTCAATACCAATTTACGTATAAAAAACTACCAACACCTATGCTAAGTTTGGAATCGATATCTGAATTTTTGTGATCAGGAAAGGGATTGCCACATCACATAAATTCGGATAGACAGACTTGGCAGTATTAGTCGGGTCTCGGACGCCTTTAAGGCGTTGCAAACGTTTTGACAAATGTGATTTATGTATATAGATGGTGGGTATACTAAAGAAATCGATTAAAAAGATTTCAATAATTTTTCACTCAAAAAAGAAATTCAGAGATCTTTTGAAAACTCAACAATATAATATCTTCTTAATATATATTCTCGGCAAACTACAGCATATATACGTGTATATATAAAAATGTGTGTGTGCGTGTGTGCAAGAATTGCTGTTGCTGCTTTGTGTTGAATTTTTGCTAGACTTTGCAATATGATGAATAATTGAAGAAATGTTGTATGTGTATGTTAAGAATCAAAGTAAATTTTTAATGTAAGCGAAATTGATTCGGAGTGATGGAATTTTAATTGATTTTTTTCTGAATTAATACAAACAAATAAAGTAATTAAATTATCCAATGAAGCAATCGATCGTTTAAACGATTTTGCTTAGTTTCAGGTTCAACCACACTGACTACCTAGGCTTCTGCCATATTTTCAAGCATAAATTATAATAAACAAGTAAGAAAACTAAATTTGGCTGAGGCTAAATCTTAAATATCCTCCACATCCACATAAAAAATGGATTACGATTTCGAATAGTACATGTACTAAGTATCAGTTTGCAAGTCGAAAATGATCAATTCTAGGTGTATCTGCATGCCAAAATTGTATGTTTATAGGTCAATTTTTGTGGCAGATAAATAGATTTTTGTCGATGGAAGGTGGTGTACCTATTATTCAAACGGCCCATTTTTGGCACATCGATGGATGAGATAATTATACATATGTGTACCAAATTTCAACTTCAAAAATAAAGTTTTGCTGGAGATAAATAAATTTTCACCAATTGTGGGCGTGGTTCTTCACTGATTTTGCCCATTCTAAATTGCTAATTCCGTACAGAAACGTAAAGTGTCTCTACAAAATTTCAGCTTAATGTATAAAAATTCACGACGGTAAGAGTGACAAAAATATATAGACATAGAGGACAGTTGCAAGTGGAATGACAAATTAGGATACTCTCCCATAATATAAGGAGGGTATAAATATATAAATTTAACAGAAGATATATAAAAGAAATAAAGTGCTTTATTTATATATAATATTAATTTATCTATAATATTTCCATTTACAAATAATGCGTAATAAATATATGCTTGAAAATATAAAGTATTTACTTTGAACCTGAAACTAATGTATACTGTGTGTATGTATGTGTATACAATATATTCTAGTAATATTATAATGGACTGCTTATTTTTTAAATGATGATTGTTATGTGCAATATTTCCCTGTAAAATATCTATTTAAGATCTTTCCTATTTATTTATTACTTATTTATAGATTCACATATATACTTAAAATATAATATAATTCCAATTTCCTATTTGTACAAGTAAGTGGGGGCTTGATACCAGATTGTGTAAGAAAAATAAAATTTAAAAAACCGAACTTACTCAATCTGCGCGATTATTGTCATAGGCTTTGATGAGCTTATTTAAATAATTATACTAATGTTTAAGCAAATATTAAATTAAACATATACTTAGGTATAGTACATCCATCTGTACACCTATATATAAATTTATTGTATTTAAAACTGTCGATCTCTGTTCTGCTAGTTATTATATAAAAATACAAAAAGCTAATTAATTGGATATAAATGTAATTTGATTGGCTTGCATCATATAATGAATATGAGTAAAAATTATTAAACAAAAGATAAGCATTTAATTTCGATTAACGATTCATTTCTATTAGAATATCGTACGATAATAAAAGGGCGAAAATTAAATAAGGCTGACATTTCAAAGCTGTTTAGAGCTAATTGTACAGTAATGTTAGCGACAGATAACGTCACTGCACGTCGCCTCTCTGTACAATTTATGTGAATTTATATAAAAATAGCTGTTCATCAAAAGCGAACGATTCCTGTAACGGATGCGACGTACAGCGACTTCAGCTATCTGACTCTAGCATAAGAGTAGAAGCCGTTAATTAGTTTTTTTTTTTTACATAAAATATATAATTTAATTATGAACTGAAACGTCTTTATTTTAATATTTAAAATACGAATTTTTTTATTTCCAATCAATTGATTTTTAAAAATGATTGAAAGGTTTAAACTCGCCCGATACAACTGGTATTATTATACCCTCCACCTTAGGGAAGAAGGTACATTCATTTTGATAATACGTTTACAACACATCGAAGGAAGCCTCAGAGACCCCACAAACCATATATATTCTTAATCAGCATGAAAAAAGAAACCGTTTGAGACATGTCCGTCCGTGTGTCCGTGTGTCCGTCTGTTGGCACTCTCACGGTCGTAATTTTTGAGATATCAAATTGAAACTTGGCACACTTATTCTTAGTTTAATTTCGCTGTTTAGTATTGAAATTGGACAAAATCGGTTAAGAGACACGCCCACAATAAATGAAAATCTCAACATACCTCGAAAAAATTGTATCTTTAAAAAATTATATATCGCACAATACTATGCCTATCAAGTTGAAATTTGGTATAAATATAAGTGGTACCGTTATCCAACACTGTGCCAAAAATGAGCGTGATTGAATAACGCAAGTGCCTATAATTTAAAAAAAAAAACACTACTTGCGTAAGTACTTGAAATGGTCATATACATAAATATGGCAATAGGAACTTATTTTTTAGAGGATTATAAAAGGTGGAGGGTATTTAAGCTTCGGTCTTAACCGAACTTCTCTATCTTGTTTTTATATTTGTACATTTTTTAATAATAATTTTATTTATATAATTGATTTGGCATCAAAATGTTTCCAAATTTAATTGCCATTTTATTTACTTGAGTATATTATTGTAAACGTTATTTTTATAAATTGTTTGATTATTATTAATTGAAAACAATTACTTTATAACAAAACAAGTAATAAAGGTTGTTGTCGGTCAAGCCTGATCATTTAAATATTATTATACCCTCCACATAAGATGGGGGAATATACTAAGTTTGTCATCCCATTTGCAAAAGCCATCAAGGGCAAAAACAACCGATATTAAAATGAACAGTGAGTCACGGCCACAATTTACAAAAATTTATTTAAGTGTCACAAAAAATGACCTATAAAGTTGAAATTTGTTGTAGATATTTGTAATTATCCCATCCATTGATGTGCCAAAAATGGGCGTAATCGGATAACAGATGCGTCCATAATCGACAAAAATCCTTTTATCTGCCACAAAAATTGACCACGAAATTGAAATTTGATATATATATGTGTGATTATCGCACGGATAGATGAGTCAAAAGTGGGTGTGGTCACATACCATTTACAAAAACCTGCCGCGCCCACCATTTGTATAAAGATGTAGAGGGTATTCAAGTTTTGGCCTAAGCCAAATTTAATTTTTTTTACATATTTATTTTTTTATTTCAATTGTTTTAAATTTATTTAAATATTGTATTTTTTATGAGTATTTCATTTATTTTGAATTTTGTTTGGGTGTAAAAATAGAACAGAAACACAACACATTACATTTATTTTATTTAATTATTCTTGATTTGATTTTTTGTTTTCATTTTTCTTTTTCTTTCTTTCTTTCATTTCGGGTTATTACAGAGTCCCGTACCTCCACTCCTCTTAGTAATGGACAATTGTTAAATCCAGCAGCAACAGGTACAGCAGCCGCTGCTTTACCTGTACAAACACGTCATTTGGTGACGGGGAATGGCTTGTATACATCAACACCAAATGCAATAGTACCACCGGTGATGCCACCATTAGCAACCACACCTACCTCTACCATACCCATCATATCGCCCACTTTTATTGAACACAAATATTCAGCAAATATTTTTAAAGAGAAATTCTTCCCCAGCATACGTCAACATTCACAGAACAGCGGCAGCAGCAGCAGTAGCACTAACGTAAATAATATTAAATTGAAACTGAAAGCTGTTAATAATCACAATAATAATAATAATAATAATAATAATAATAATAATAATAATAATAATAATAATAATAACAAAAACAATACTAGTAATACGAATGTTGGAAACATTACTAAGAGTGCAAATAACTGTAATGTTGTACGATATGAGATCTCTCCAAAATGTAATAGTGTCAATGTTATTCTTAACAGCAGACTTACTAAGAACAACTTTGCAAAACCATTAAATGGTGGTGGTAATGGTGGAAGTAGAGGTACTAGTAGCGGTAGAAGTGATAAAGCTATACCATGTTCCATACAGCAACAATGGAATGAGAATATTAAAAAAAATTTATATAAAAAATCAATCAATTAGAATTGAAACTGAATCTGGAACAGAGTGACAACAGTTGAGATGGCTGCTGAGACATCTAATCATCCAACATTAAATAGAACAGATCAGAACAGAACAGAACAAATTAAAGCTGTAGGAAATGTATAAAAAATTACAATAACAATAATTCGCCTTATTCCTGATTAATTCTTTTTAATTATGTATACGTTACGTTTTTAAGATATAAGTGGTATTTAATACCCAGCAATCATTAATATCCACCACCATCATATGTTTTTTTTTTTGTATTAATTCTGCTCAAATGGCCACAACAACAGTATTAATAAGAAATACTAGGAAAAGAACGATTTTTTTGATACAAGGTCCGTTAATTTATTGATTATCTTTTCGAAAGGATATTTGTTTTGTTTTTTGTAATACTGCTCAAAAATAACTAAAACACTAACAACTACAAAAACAGTATTAATAGCAAATACTATAAAAAAAGAACGAATTTGTTACAAGGTTCGTTAATTTGTTTGATTTCTTCAGAAGAGTTTTTTCGTTCTATATTTTTTTTTTTAAATTTTTTTTATCTTTATTGTGAAATCTCATAAGCTTTTTTCAACCTTTTATTATACAATACATACATATATGACAATGTTTATGATGGGTGGTGGGTATGTATGTGCGATTCGTCCCAAGACGAATTTTAGTTTCTCCTCACTTGTTAATTATTTAAATTTGTTTATTTAGCCTTTTAAAACTGTTGACTTGTTTTATCTAACTTCTTCCGAATCAACTCATTTTCACACCCTCTTATTTTAAAAAACAAAAAACACTATTCATTTGAAAAAATCAAATTTTTGTGTATTTTTAATAAAAAAAAAAAATTTCAAATAATACGATTTGGTTGTGAGACTAACCTAATTACCTACCGCCTACGAAATAATAATAATGAACAAAAAATCATAAAAAAAATTCCGTTTTTTCGGCATAACACTAACGTAAACTCGCTTTAATCTAATCAATCGATCTTATAAAGCAACTACAGCAACAAGAACAAAACAAAATAAAAAGAACGACTATGTTTTAATATTATTCAAATTAGAAATTTTAAATAGCAGCCCTCTTTCCCCCCTCGCTGTAAGCATATAAACCATACATTAATAACTTAGAGAAACACCATCATGAAAAAAAAATGTAATTGCTAAAAAAACGAAAAAACATGTAACATATAAAAAAAAAATTAATAAATTTCCCTAAATGGCATAATTATCGTAAAAATAATTAAACTGTAGTGTACGTATAAATATATGTATCACACACACACATACACGTACACACCCTTATAATTGTATTGTATATCTTAGCGAATTTGTGAAATTATTGCGAGACAAAAAGAAAACGAAAAAGCTACCTATACAAAATTTTCGAAGATTTACTTTCTTCGCCTAGTCATTATCGTATATGTATGTAGTTAAATTAATTCTTTTGTAATCCTATTATATATATATACCATGATAATTATTATACATAATTATAATAAAATACATAAACAAAAACAAAACAAAACAAAAAAAGCCAACAACAAAATAATCTATAATAATAATTGAGTTGAATACATGATGAATGTTTCATATGTTCCAAATATATTTATATCTATTATATTTGCTTCAACATAACATTTGGGTCAAGCTTTTTTGAATAAATCGAACACAGGCTTTGGAATGCAAATCTCTACTCTTTGTATTTTATAACAATATGTTAATGTTTCATATAGAGGACATACGGACGGATATGATTAAATCGAATTAATCATGTCCGAGAGTCTGTTCACGTAAAATTGTGCGCACTTGTTTTGGTTATTTTTGGTAAGAAAAAAATATTTAATAAATCGTATTACGATTCGATGACTTTCCAGCTAAAGGAGATTTGTTAAGAGTCTAGACAACCTGCAGTGTTTGTGTTTTTTTGACTTCACTGGCTTTAGTTTATCCTCTTCAGCTACATATATATAAAGTGGGCGTGATAGGTACATGATTACATCTTTTAATAGTGTTTGTAAGTTGAGTTTTAACGCTGAATAGTTTTTTCTAAAATGTTAAAATATGTTATACGATCACGCCCATTTTTGGCATATTGTTGGATAGGATAATTATAAATTTAACGATTTTGCCCAAATTAAAATTGCATTCTTCGTGCAGACGTGCTTTATTTTAAGACCATGTGAGTGCCAACATCAGACGTATGCACGGACGGACATATCTAGAAGGACTCCCTTTTTGTACATCCTCTAACGCCTCTTTCTGGAAGTTGCCAATGGAACGACAAACTTAATATTCCTCACATCTTATGTGGAGGTTATGAAGCAAAAGAAAAAGACTTTCTTTCATTCTTTTCTTTGTAGTATATCTTGATTAAAATTTAAATTTATGTAGTTATAGAGAAAAAAAAAAGCTTACATTGATAAATTTATTCCAATAATACATGAAAAACGTATATAAATATAGAAATTATAAGCTAACATGTTGTATTTTAACAACAACGAACTAACGATATATAAAAAAATGCATGAAATCTTTTTATTATTATTTTTCTTTATGTGATAATTTAAAATTCTATATAATTATTATGTATACTTATTTATAGGAATAAAAAGAATTAAGAAAACTTATAACACAGGTAATAATATATACGAGTGCACTATATGCATATAAATACTCGTATATACTAAATTGGATTACATGGTAATAATAAAAAAAAAGAAGAATAAACGATAACGTTGAGTAGGTTTAAGTATAGATTATACTTGGAATATTTAATTTTTACCAGCCAACATGGCAATGAAGGTATTGACTTTTTCGAGTAACTGTCTATTACCGTTTGCAGAGTTGACTTTCTGCTGCAGCACGTACATCATGTTAAAATCCCTTTGTTCGAAAGCCAAATCAATGGATTCATCATACAATCTGAAATGGTTCAAAAATGATTTTAAAAAATATTGTGTTGGATAATGGATACTCTCCACATTCATATGACAATTTTAGCCGTGACATTGCACCTCTTTTTAACCCCTTTGCGACCACTTTTAAGTAGAGAGTAAAATGCTGATATTCTGAAAACTTTTTCTGATACTCTCTATCTCTCTCTCTCTCTCTCTTTCATAAACGTAGTAAATCTCCGCTACAATATGGAGAGTATAGAAATTTGTAAATGTACCCTTACCCTGCTCTCAGGTACCAATACGATTTTCTATCATCTCGACATTTCAAGATATATTTGCGTGCTTCGGTAAGGTTGTTCTTTTTCAAACAAACCTCAACGAACGGTTCATAGCCAATGGGACTTTTTTTATTTTTTGCCAATTTCTCTAACTCATCCCATCGATATTTGTTCGTTAAATTGAGTATACGTAGCCACCAATATCTGAAAATATAAGATCAATTAAAAACTAAAAAATTAAAAGTAAATATTCCTAAAAAATTCCTTAATTTTTAATTTTTGTTGCGTTGTGGGCGTGGTGTTTGTTTTTTGGCTTTATTTCAATATTACCTGTAATTCAATTATAAGTTAAATTATGAGGCAGACGTAGACAAGTTTGGGTGATGGATTTAATATTTCCATCAAAATAGTAAATATACCTTTTATCAGGCACTTTGAAATCACTTTTAATCTTTTCCGCCTCCTTCACTTCACCTAAATCCAATAATTTTTCAATGGTATCATGTACCGTTAAACCATGAAATTCAATGTGACCATAAATCTTTTCAAATTTATTTGTTAAAGATTTTTGTAATTTCATTAACTTGCTGGTGTCCGAACACAGTTCTGCTTCAATGTTGCAACGTGCCTGCGTATAGCTATTAGCGATTACCGGTAAATTCGATTCCAGACTATTACTCTCTAAAGCGTTACGGAAATGATATTCAGCAATCGATTTGTGATCATCTTCAGTATTGTAAATATCGTACAAAGCATTTGGACTCCATTCTTTCATTATTTTCTTATAAATATTTAATGCCATCGGATATTCTCTTATTATCATCTGAAAGGAAAAAATTGTATAATTGTATAAACAATAATTGTTCTCAATATTTATAATAAAATAATAAAACGGATTTTTCAATAGGGACATAATAATTTTGTAAATTAATACGAACGCACTCTGGAACGTTTTTCATGATCTGCCAAATGCTAATGCCAAAATGTCAGTCAAGGTTAATATTTTTATTATTGTAAAGTTCACAAAGAACATTGTATGGGAATTATTAAAAATTACTATCGCAATTCTATGATGATGGTTGCAAGTTTAAGAGCGCGTACTCCAATTATACGTTTGGATGTTCCCATGCCAATGAAACCGGAATACGAAAGTGCTTATATTCTCAATTAACTCCAGAACAAAACCTCTTGATCATTTTTAACCCCGAAACTTATGTTATGTCGTTATTGAAAAACCTTTTTATTTACATGAAAGTTGGTCAACATCATTTTCTGTTTTATATCCAATAAAATGGTTGCCACCAGTTGGGTGTCACCTGATTCGGTAGCACTCTGCACGGCCTTATCGTATTTACCCAACTTTAGCAAGAGCGGTACTTGCAATGAGGCTCGAGGTTCCAACTCGAGTAACTAAGAAAATGTAGTAAATTTTAAAAATGAAAAAATTTCTTCCTTAACTAAATCAATCACCTTAATGGCCAATTCATCTCTACCCACGGAATGAGCCTTCTCCGCTATATTACAAAACGAAATACCCTCAATGGAAGGGTTTTTAAATTTCTCAGTAATTTTTCGGGCCACTTCATTGTCATCTAAAAAGCAAAGAAAATAATTTTTTTTTATTTAATATTTAATATGTTTGATGATTTTTATGAGTACCCACTTTTATCGTTCATTACTTTATGATAGGCCCAATGTTCTAAAATCCACGATTCTGGTAATTTCAAATGCTTAGCTACCTGTATGGCAATCGTGTAATGCTTCCGAAATACTAAACGTGCCAGTATTACCTCAGGCTTTAAATGTTCAAATCTATTTACAAAATATTTCTACAGAGATATGATCAAGTTTTTATATGGAGGTCAACGAAAACTCACTGATTAATGGTTAAGGGTAGAGCGATTTTCGGATGCCGTAAAGTATTTAAAACTCTTAAATTGCGCAGCATTGTCATGTATATAGAGGGGTCATAATTTTCTATGAAACCCTTGCCAAAGTAAGCACTCTACAATATAAAAAAAGCTTCCAAATAATTACTAATTTATGATTTTCGCTTAAACAACACTTGCTCGCATTAAACACTTCTGGGTGATTGGACAAAACTCATAGCCCGCCGCTTGTATACATTCTTCCACCGCCAAACGTAATCGGCCCTGAATTAAACTCAAATATTCATCAGCTTGGTGGGATTTCTCTTGATACTTTTTCTGAGCCTCAAATAGAAAACTGGACGCTTCCTGACTATTGATGGCAAATATATTTTGTACACATTTGGGTAATTTTTGTAACATCTCGTGAGTGTTGTTGGTGATGATACGTATGCAATCCATTTCGGACACCAAGAATATTGCATTGTCGTAGGTGAATAGATTTTTGTCTCCATTACGATTGACCACCAAAAGAAACGAATGATAAGCAATAACAACAGCATCAGCAGTTGCATTGTCTACATTCATAATCCATGCAATTTGTTTTGGTACATCCTTACGGCCCGTATCAAATTCGCAATATTTTTGTCGCAAATCAACACTTCCCATCCACAGTACACCGGTATTTGTATACAAAGCTAAATTTTGATGATTATATGAAGCAGCAATAAATAGAATACGTTCAAAGGGTTTATTAATGACGGGACGTATTATGGACCCTACAGATTCTCCAGGAAATAATTTGATAATTTCACTATCACGACCCAGCAAACAATAACTGTTACGTTCCTCAGTAATCATCTCCCAGCAGGAACACTCAGAGTGGGATTCTGAAAAAAATTATATAAAAATTAAATTAATTTTTTCTTATTAAATAAACTAAAATCAATTTCATTCAATTACTGGGTATTTCTGGTAATAAACGAGCTCGAAAATCTTTCGTATTACTGTGCTTTATAAAAATACGTCCATTTGTAGTCATAACTGCTACTCCGGTGCCAATAGAAGAATTGAAAACTTTGGCATCTACAATTTTGGTTAAGCTGGCTTCTTGGCCCATACTATACGATTCCTTTTCTTGACCAAACATGTCGTAGATGAAAACTAAAGCATCATCTTGCACACAAATTAATTCTTCCATATCCGACCACCCCATCGCAATCAATTTACCATGATTCCACTAAAATTTTTCATTTATTGCTGGTTTTAATTATACACACATTATAGTTTTACCCATATTTTGCTCAATTCCTGACCGGCGGTATCAAAAATGCGTATTACTGGTTTGGCGGTGCCCTTAATGGGTACAATTTGTTGAGGATCTCTAATCATAGCAATTGGACCACCAAAGGATGCACACACTACCTGCATATATTCTAGATTTAAATCAAAAGGCCAGGCAGGTGTATGCAAATCAAATTTGCTAAAAAAGAAAACTTTGTAAAAAGTTAATTTTATTTGATATAGTTTAAATTTTTACCGATAAGTGTCTGGTCGCAAAATGAACCAATCTCCCGTATTATACATGACTGGCATTTCGTACAATCAAATTATTTCTTTCGATTTTCAAACAAAGTTGTTTTTATCAAAAATATGATTAATCCTTAAAAAAAAAACAATTGTTATTGTCGCATAACTTTTATTAGGATATCAGTTGGTAAACCAGTATTGTTTTTTTGGGAAAATTTATAAAGGGGATTTTTAAGATTAAACACCTACAGTAAAAAAAACACCTAAATAAATTGAATTAATAAATTTATTAACCGATTTCATATATATTTGAGCGCCATTGATTTTTACAAATGAAAATGTTTACCCATTTTAATAAAATAGTAAAAAATTGTATTTATATTTATATATTTTCTACTTCCTTTCCTGCACATAATTAGCAGATCTTAGCAAGACAGTTTAATTTGATACATATTTTAATCAACCCTGTAGCCATTGTAATTCATCCATGTGCCGTACAGAATGTCATTTTTTTCTCTATGTGGCAATTGATTTACTAGTGAAAATAATTACTTTATTTACTAAATATTCAAATATTCCTAAAATCTATTAAATAAATTGGTGCTTTTATTTTAAATTGAAATCGAATATGAACGATACCGAAAATGCAGTTGCTGAAGGTGTAGACGCATTAACGCTGAACGCTAAGGATAATGATGAGCCAATTGTTACAGCAATAGAGGCTACCTCAGATGAATCACCGGAAGATGTTGTGGATCCGTGGCAAGTGACAAGTGCCAATGATACCGGCATAGATTATGATAAATTAATAAGTACGCTATAAAATGGATTTAAAAACAAAGATAAAAACTAAATTTGATTTTTTATTATAATACTTTTAGAACGCTTTGGCTCCTCGAAAATTGATGATGATTTAATAAAACGTTTTGAATTGATAAGCGGCAAGCCGGTACATCATCTTATAAGTCGCGGTATATTCTTCTCTCATCGTGACTTGCACACAATTTTAACATTAAAGGAGCAAGGTAAACCGTTTTATTTGTATACCGGGCGTGGTCCGAGTTCCGAGTCTTTGCATTTGGGACATTTAATACCCTTCATTATGACCAAGTTAGTATATTTCATACATTTGGTGGATGCATAGTTGATGAAATGATCATTTTTTAATGACATTAGATGGTTGCAAGAAACTTTCGATGTGCCTTTAGTCATACAAATGTCAGATGATGAAAAAGCACTGTGGAAAGATTTGAAAATCGAAGATGCCATTACATTGGCCCGCGAAAATGCTAAAGATATTATTGCTATGGGCTTTAATGTGGAGAAAACATTCATATTTAATAATCTCACTTTCATGGGGTAAATTTTGGTCGTTATGTAGCTGACTGTATACTAATTTTTTTTCTTCAATTTTCTATTATATTTTGTGTAGACAATGTCCTGCTATGTATCATAATATAATACGCATACAAAAATGTGTCACCTTTAACCAGGTGAAAGGTATTTTCGGCTTTGGCGATTCAGATATTATTGGAAAAATCGGTTTTCCAGCTGCTCAAGCTGCTCCAGCCATATCCAGTACTTTTCCATTTATTTTTGGCAATAAAAAAGTTCCTTGCCTAATACCATGTGCCATTGATCAGGATCCATATTTTCGTATGTGCAGAGATGTCGCTCCACGTATCGGTTTTCCCAAATGTTCTCTCATACATTCGACTTTTTTCCCCGCTTTGCAAGGAGCTAAATCAAAAATGTCGGCCAGCGAAATGAATTCTGCGGTGTTTTTAACAGACACTCCAAAACAAATTAAAAATAAAATTAACAAATATGCTTTCTCTGGTGGCCGGGCCACAATAGAGGAGCATAGATCTTTAGGCGGGGTGCCCGACATTGATGTGGCGTATCAATTATTGAAATTCTTCCTTGAAGATGACACCAAATTGGAGGAGATACGAATAGCATATAGCAAGGGTGAAATGTTGACGGGTGAAATTAAGAAATTGGCCATTGAGGTAAATTCTTGTGTACCAGTTAACAATATTGTTCTAATTTTTTCTCTATATTAGATTATTACACCCATTGTTGAGCAACACCAAACCGCCCGAAATTTAGTTACTGATAAAATATTGGATGAATTTATGCAAATTCGACCTTTAAAATTTGAGGGCTCTAGTTAAATAGTACTGAAATAAAAGCAAAACAAAAAAATTTTATATCTATATATGTTATGTATTTAATACGAGACCGCTTTTGAATTGCTTCTTATTTAAAAATGTTATTTGTATATAATGTGAATAATTATTAATAATTTAAGTATATATAAGCCTACAGCTAGTTGTATAAAACACATAAAACATAAAAGAAATAATCAAACATAGTACATGCACGTAATGGTCGTATTTTTTCTTATCATAACCAAATTTATATTATAATGAGAAAAAGCAAAACACGATGGCTTAAGGCCATTTTTAATTTCATATATTTTTGACTGTAGTGGCAGATAAATTATATTTAACACAACGATCGCCGGCGTGCGTTTGTTTTCATGTTAAAGACATCACAGAATGAAATTGCTGAGACTTGAAGTTAATTTCTTATCATTAACCATGATATTTATGTTTGTGTTACGAATCGTAACGATTAACGTATGGCCTGAGCCATATGTAGGGGGGTGACCATTAATGTCAATTCAGCATCTTTAAGATTTGCTCCACGTAGATTGGCTTCTTGTAAATCGCTGCCGGACAAATTGCACCGCTCCAAATCAGCTCCCGCTAGGACGGCTGCCCGTAGATTACAGTTTTTCATGTTGGCATCCTTAAGATTAGCTACGCGTAAATTTACACCCGCCATATTAGAGCTCTCCAGACAGGCCCCTTTCAAATTAACACCCTCCAAATTAGTCCTTAAGCCCGATGGATCTTCGAAATTGCAACCTCGCAAATTGGCGCCTTCCATGTTGGCGCACAAACCCTTAACCGACACCAGCTGGGCACATTCCAAATTAGCAAAGGCTAAATCAGTTCGTTCCAAACAGCAATAGGTGAGATTAGCGTGAGATAGATTACAACGTTGCATGCAGGCATACTGAAGAGAAGCTTGGGTTATGTTTTCTATTTAATACAGAAGGGAACTCGATAATTTATAGTTACCTTGAAGTTTATATTTCTAAAATCTAATTTTCTTAAATCAGCTCCAGCCAAATTTACACCTTGAAAGCGTATTTCTGTTATGTGGGAAGTTTGTATTAATGCACGAATGACATGGCGTCTGGTCAGTGGCATATTATCCAAAGGTTGATTGGCTTGAGTGACTTGTGTTTCCAGCTGGCTAACCAAAGTTTCGAGACCAAAGAATTTCGCCTCTTCCAAAACACCTTCTAGACTAATATTGGGATCCACTACCAATTGACCATGCCTCAAATAATTTATAATGGGTTCAAAATAATGTGGACTGCGATCGATAAGGTAAGCGCCCTCCTCATCTTGATCGCTGGGTAACATGGCTCCCTCTTGGGAAAACATACGAGCCAACATACTATCCGGCTCTTTACTGATTAGAGTCCAAATGGTGGTTAAGAACACCTTTCCACCTACATTCAATTTTATCCATTTCGATGGCGCAAACAAGTTATTTTCAGTCTTATCGCTTGTGTACCGTGTGGAAGCATCTGGGTGTATTTTATTTAAAGTTGATAACACAGAGCTTTCTTTTGTCGTCTGGTCACTGGAAGTCATGACTTTCTTCTGTTCAAGGATCTTTTTTATTTAATTAGTCTAGCCCCCGCACAGATAACCTTTGTTTTTTTTTTTTTTTCTTATTATTACAATTAATTATTTCATTTTTCTTCAAGGAAATGAAGTTAAAATTTATGTTTCACAAATTCACTCTTTTGATAATGACTCTGATAATGAAAAATTAATGTATTTCAAAATGACACCCTGATTATGTATAATTTAAGATCACAACTATATTGACATAAAATAGCAAAAGAAAGGTGGAAATATTTTAACATATCTGACAATCTGTATATGAAAATAGAAGCAAGCTTGAAAAGTACAGTTATATATGAAGTGATGTTTAATTCTTCCAAGTTTCGTTAGTTAAAGTTAAATTTTACTGCTCAATACATCAACAAAGTATTTAATTTATTTGTCCATACCTAACAATGGTACCCCAAAAAAAATTTTATTTTGATTGTTACTTTTATTTTTAAAGGTTATACCTCAAAATTATCATGACGTAGAAAAATGTCGTGTTGTGTATTGTATTACATACAGAATTTATTAGCACATTCAGTGCATGTATGAAGTGTAAATAGCTACAGTTCAAACGCAGGACACCATCTTTCGGAGGCCGATAACCAAGCTGTATCCGCTATCTAAGAATTCCTCACCATTTTTAACCTTTGGAAGAAAAAGATATTTATAAAAGACACGTGTTTAGAGCTACAACTACTAGTGAAAATATGCAAATAAATTATCTAATTTCCCAAACAAAAAAAACTATTTAAATTCTATTATCGGTTATACCTAATCAAGTGTAAGGGGTTTCCTTAATTTCAAACTTAAAGCTAGATCGTTCGTGAACAAAAGTATTTTTTAATAAAGTGTGAACGCAATTGGTTTGTTTAACAAGTCTAACAATCTGTTTTCCGTATTTCGATTCAAAACATTGCCTTTAAGTTTATGTACTTTTTTAGCGTATTTAAATCGTAAATGTGAGAACTGTGTGTAAAATTAATAAAAATCAATTTTAATTCTTGCTTAACAAGTAGAAGCAGGCGCTTCAAATAAGATCTTAACTATAGTATGAGAGGACAAAAAATGTACTTAAAAGAAGTGAAAATATTACAGTTAAAGTCGACCATCAAATATCCTACACCTCTGTAATCGACGCCTTTTTCTAACACTTTGACTTCTTCTCTGTAGCAATATTATCGATATACTATGTATGTATATGTGTGTATGTCTATTGTGAGATATATATATTTCTTTGAAAAATGGAACATTTTTCTTATTTATTACTTATTACCAAAAATTTGAAAATGATTAAAAGGTCCCAATAAATTTTTTATTTATAAAATCGAAAATTTTATTTTTTATACTTACCATAAACTATTCTTTACCAAATTTTGGGAAAGAAGTATAAAGAATTGCGCATTTTCGTTATTAACTGATTTCTTTTATAATAAAACGTTATATGAGGAGGGATTTTAAAAGTGGTACGATCGGGTCCAAATTGCGCACACCCAATTATTAAGCTAATTAATTATTCTTCACCAAATATTGTGAAAGAATATTAAGAGTTGTGGCTTTTTGCCGCATAATTAAACTGAGCAAAAAACCTTCAAAATGATTTATGCGGTATTAACACAACTGGCGGTTTCAATAAATCTTCTTGTTGTCTTCTTTGCAAACAAATTAACAAAATTAACAAACGAGACTTCCGCCATATAGCTTTTGCAAAATATACGTTATTAGTGGTGTTGAAATATTTGAAATTATTGCGTCCATCGACTTTTCGCAATCGATCGAAGGGTTCGTTATTTACTTATGTTTGTGGTTGGAAATCACGAAAACCACTGAATAGTTGCAGCTCAAAATTGAAGAATATCCTTTTCAAAATCTGTAAATAATTTCTGCAACAGGTTTCACTTACTGTGTGATGTAATGTCAATATTTATACACAAACGAGAAGGTTAAACGGAAAACCATATTTCACACATAAAGGTGCAATGATTCGGCTCAAAAACATTTATAAGCGGACACTGAAGAGATGGAGTGGCGAATGTAATGTAATTAAAGTACAGAGAGATTCCGAAATTTACAAAATCCCTGAGAAAATAACCAGAAAACATTTTAATGTGATCAAATTTTATTACAATTCATTTTCACAGCCGAAATTGGTCACAAATAAGTTTGATCCAAAAAAATGTATATATCTACCAAAACAAGTTCATTTTGTCAGCTCCTGAAGTGGCAGCGCCCATGCTTGCCACATTTTGCCAGTGGAAGAGATGATATTTCGATTGCAAAGCACTCAAGGCAGCCATAGCTTTACCTAATTCTGGTTTAGTGCAAGCGTGATAAGCTGGGATGTTGTCAATCGATTTCAGTTGACTTTCACAATTAATTAAATGTTGCTTGGTAGCTTCCAAAATTTGAACACCTTCCTTGCGAGCTTCAGGCATTAAAGTTTCCTGAATGAAATTATCAATCGTTTCAATAATAATCTTTGATGATTCAATAGCTTCAGCAATGCTCTCTGTAGTGTTCATAGCGTTCTCTATAGCAGTTACTTGTACATTGTGTATTAGGAGTAAAGGAGTTATGCACTGTATGGAGTAGTTCATTAGATATGCAGAGATGAAGAGTTTTAATAAATGCTCACCGTCACCACAGCGATAATTACAAAATATTTTTCAAACATTTTTGCAAAATTAGATTATTCCGTTTTAGGTACACTGCGCACTCTGCTAATGATCTTGGTGAACTTTGTGAGAGGTTTCTTATTTGTGTTGCAATGCAAAGTATGAAACAACATGCGGGTACATGCGGTTATTCAAGATTAGATTACTAGCCAGTTGTAAAGTATTTGGAAAATAAAGATAATTTGCGGATGCATCTACTTTTGCAAACCTGGTCACGCAATTGTGCAAATCAGAAATTCAATATTTGCTTTGCTAGCGTAAAGAAGATTTATGATAATATATTTACTTAATTAACACTGACTCAGCTACCATTTCCTTTATTCAGTTCACTCTTATCATCCTTACGTACTTTCTTCAATTCTTAATTATCATGCAGCAGTGGTTCTAAAGCTTCTATTGCACGAACCATTAACTAAAAAATTTGAACCCCCTACTCGATCGAACCAGAATACGTTTTGGAGAAGGAAGTAAAATAACCTTTGGACTTACTCTCTGATGTTGAATTGATGTCCTCTTCTAAACCAATTAAAATTTCATTCGAATGTTACGAATGTTTGAAAATGCCTCTGCTTACTGCCGAAGACACCGTTTGAACCTTCTTTCCTCGTTTCACAATATATATAATGCGAAAGGTGTGGACGTCTCGGAATGCATAATAGGGGATCTATTAACCACAAACTTGCAATTCTTAATATTTTCACTTATCGGACCCATTTTTAGGACCATCTCTCTAATACGATTTGTCACTTAATAATATATACGATACTGACGGTAAGTAAGTACTTAATACTTTATAAGCTAAATAAATCATTGTTATAAAGTTACACATACAACGGAAACTAAGTGGTTCGGTTTAACCAACTACAACTGGGTTATAGTTTACGGATATT
Source organism: Crataerina pallida (assembly GCA_949710015.1). Taxonomy (NCBI): domain Eukaryota; kingdom Metazoa; phylum Arthropoda; class Insecta; order Diptera; family Hippoboscidae; genus Crataerina; species Crataerina pallida. The sequence continues at coordinate 9,319,438 of OX453290.1, forward strand.
TGTAATTCCCAAACGATGAACCATGTTCGCTTCATACTCAAACTTTTTCAATCGATTTAACCACCCGTCCGTGTATTTCTTATAATCAATCACAACTTTTTTTTAAAAAAGCCTTTAAGAATAAGATATGGATTAGCTCAACAATTAACTGTGCCAAAATTGGAGCATGCAACTCGTGTATATATTCCAAGGAGCTTTGAAATGACACTAACTTGCATTTATTTACTGTTACCAGTCAACTAATTATAAAGTAAAATATGAAACCGAATGGTGTGGCGTATAAAATGATCCGGTATAGCCGAGACTAAGGATTTTTAGTATAATACAGAAATCTTGCCTATTTGACTTATATGGAAGTTTTTCATTGCATTTCCATTCCCCCATTAACTGTAGTTTTTAAATTAAAAAAATTGTATGAAATTTGCTACTTATACATACATGAATAATTTATTTAATTTTTTCTACTGATCGATTAATTTTAAGGTATTTTTAACAGGTTTCAATGCCGAATCAATTTCATATGTTTGCATATGCGTTTTATACTAATTTAGTGCCTCAGTTCAGTTCATTTTCGATGCCCAAAGTATGGAAAATGTTTAAGCCTTAGGCGCAGTTGAAGCCGTGGCCGCCTCCAAAGCTCTAGCGTTGGCTTCATCTTCGATAGCCTTCAATTGATACTTAATCAATTTCAATTGAGTACTGGCGCAACGAATTTGGATCCAAGGCAAGACATTTGTGCCGCAAGTCTCAAAAGCCACTCCAGCGTTCGCTACAATATCCAAAACACGTTGTCTCAGATCATCAGGTAAATCGGGTTTGGATAGGAGTTTTTCAGCTTCGGCCTGTAAGACTACAACTTGAAAGAAATAACCAGGCGAGACACCGCCAAAGGGAGCCCCACCTACACCTGCACCACCACCGACACCAAAACCTGGAACATATTGCGCCTGAATTTTGATAAATTGTTTATTTATAATTATATATTTGTGAACAGTATCGCCTTCGCTTACCTGGGCACCGGCTACAGCGCACACAACGAGTAAGGCCAAAGCGAATTGCATGATGATTGTTGTTGATGTTATTATTATTATTATTATTGTTGTAGTTGTTGTTAATAGAATGCGCAGTTGTATCGTGTTCCGGTAGCTGTTCGACTATTCGACTGTTTCGTTCGAATTGCTGCTTTGCTAGAATCTTCACAGGTATATATACCAAATCGAAGCATTCACTTATTCTGGTGGTTAGCTTATATTTTTCATATCTCTATTTTACGATCATGTTTCCTTTGAATTTTACACCGTATCTTAAATTCAAAAATTATCTCAATTTTAATAATAACAAATATTACGTAAATGACGTCACGTTAAATGCATTTTTTTACAAGTAAAACAAATATTTTTAACGAATATAACGGAAACAAGTAAACTAAATAAAATAAAATGCTCTTAGGTAAATATGAATAACACATCTACATACAGACAGTGGGCGTGGTAAGTGCTCGTCCTATAACATGGTTTTTTGTAAATTATAAGCGTATGTCTTGTCCGATCTCACCTGACCTCGATAGCTAGGCTAATTATAAATATGTACATCGAATTACAACTTCATCGTTCGATTTTTGTGGCAGACAAGCAGATTTTTATCGATTTTTCGCAATTTAAATAACAATCTGGGTGCAAAGTGTCTGTGTATCTCAAAATGTAGGACCGTGAGATTGTCAACAACAGACACAGACGCGGCCATACACGTCTAGATCAACTTCTTAATTTTTGTATTTTGTATTTAATTTTTTCAATCGGAGATGTGATATAAATATATTACGTAAATATGGGTTTCGGATTGTATTTAATTTTGGCTAGAATTTCAAAAAAATGATTTTATTTCTTTTACATCTCCATAAAAATGTGGTTGCTGTTTCTTAGATGTTATGTATCGATGAAAAGATAATTATTTTTCCAAATTTCCTAATATATTTCCCTTATCATATTGATAACGGTCCTAATACATGCGTAAATATGAGCCGGACTGGGATAACTGAATATGATTTCGAGATAATGATATTCATTAAAAGAGGGCGTATTTGTACACAACATTTTAATTCGTTTCACACTGTTAACTGGTCAAACTGCTACATATATGTTAATATAAATTTATGCTACAAACAATATAAATCTAAAAAAAAATTCACTTCATAACATAAAAATCTTTATTTTGGTTTTGACTTCTCCCCCTCATTCCATCTACTGAAGTTTTAATATTTTTATTTTTATTACTTGTGTGTATAACTACATTTTTAACCTCACGTACTTTTTCAATCTGGCATCCTCCTTAACCTCAGGGTTGCATAATTATTATTTCACCACATATTCCACAGAAAAAGCTTCTAAGTTAAGTAAATTATTGATTTACCTTGCAGAGGCTTATACGCAAAAGGGATTATTTAGAAAAATATTTGTGTAAACGTTAATAAAAAATTCTAGAAGAGAAGAAGCACAAAATATTAAAAGTGGAATGTAAAGCGAAAGTATTGTTTAACCAGCACAATAATTAAATAGTTATTAGTGAATTACACTAAGATAATAAAAACTAGTCAATAAAAAAGTAGTTTTTTATATATAATTGATACATACATAAAAAAATTGGGGCTGCTCAATATATTTTCTTGCTTCATTGCAATCATCAACAAGACTAAATTAAAGGCCAAGCATTTATATTTAAAATTAATTGAAGCAAAGACAATTTTTAAGTAAAGAAAGAAAAAAAGAAATAAAAATGGCTTTTGCCGGGTTAAAGAAGCAAATTAATAAGGCTAATCAGTATATGACGGAAAAGATGGGTGGTGCCGAGGGCACAAAGCTAGATATGGATTTCATGGATATGGAACGTAAAACAGATGTAACCGTGGAATTGGTGGAGGAGCTGCAATTAAAGACAAGGGAATTTCTGCAACCAAACCCTACAGCTAGAGCCAAAATGGCAGCAGTCAAGGGCATCTCAAAGTTGTCAGGTCAAGCAAAATCGAACACTTATCCTCAAGCTGAAGGTCTTTTGGCCGATTGCATGCTTACTTATGGCAAGAAGTTGGGTGAAGACACCAGTATTTTTGCGCAGGCGCTTATTGAATTTGGTGAAGCGTTGCGACAAATGGCCGATGTGAAATACTCATTAGATGACAATATCAAACAAAATTTCTTAGAGCCGTTGCACCTGTTGCAGATGAAAGATTTGAAGGAGGTTATGCATCATCGTAAGAAACTGCAAGGTCGTCGTTTAGATTTCGATTGCAAACGTCGCCGGCAGGCTAAAGAGGATGAAATACGTGGTGCTGAGGAAAAGTTTGCCGAGTCGCTGCACCTAGCCCAAATGGGCATGTTCAATTTGCTCGAAAATGACACCGAGCAAGTGGCGCAGCTAGTCACCTTTGCCGAGGCACTCTACGAATTTCATTCGCAATGCGCTGAAATTGTGCGCACCCTGCAGGAGACGTTGCAAGAGAAACAGGAGGAGGCCGCGTCTCGACCCAAACCAGAATTCGTACCGAAATCACTGCTTGATTTGAATCTTGACGTAACGGGCAGTGAATCGGAGAGCTCGAGTACACCGGCTCATCATTCACATGGGCAGGCCGGTGTATCTCCGCTTCCATCGCCCATGCGTTCTCCTGCCAAATCGATGATTTCCACCCCATCGCGTCAGCAAATGCAGCCCTATTGCCAGGCTTTGTACGATTTCGAGCCGGAAAATCCCGGCGAATTGGGCTTTAAAGAGAATGAAATTATAACACTGCTGAATCGGGTAGATGAAAACTGGTTTGAAGGCTCGCTTAACGGTCGCACTGGTTATTTTCCACAATCTTACGTCCAGGTGGTGGTGCCTCTACCCAACGGTAATTAAATAAGTTTCTATAATAAGAGAGAGCAAGAAAGAGTTTGTTGGCATTTGCAAACTGCTCTGGAATGCGACATTACTCGTCTCCCTCACACTTTCCAATGTAAGTAATTTAACACTAAGGGGAGGCGCCAGTGTTTCGAATTAAAACAATGATACAGAAACAATAACTAATTTATTATGAAATTATTATTACAACAAAATTTACAATTTAAATGTTAATTAACTTATTAAAGGAATTAGAAGAAGAAACAAAAATTACACTTTAAATTCAAGAATCCCAATAATTGATATAAATTGCTTCGATTTAAGGCACTACACATAACGTTTCGAAATACATTTTTATCCTTTACTGTATTTGTGCTAATCTAAAAAACTACTTTTTCAAAACGTAACCTTGTAACCACCTACTCATTTGAAACCATCAATTATGTCAATATATTATTAAGTGTGTTATGTAATCTTATGTAACTAAGAAAACACACAATTCAAGGAGTTTTTTTTTAAAGTAAAAGTTGATCCCATCACCCATCCATGCATGCACAATACATATTAAGGCATTTCAAAATTTTCAAATCGTCAAATCATGTTTAAGTGTTCAAATATTCCTTCACTATGTAATGCTTTTTTAAATCATTATTGAATTGATTGCTCATTAGTACAACTCCATAATTGACATGGAAATCAACGTGGATCGCAGATTAAGGTTAAAGTTTTTTAAAAATTTATAAATAAGTTGTTATTTATATATACATCTATATATATATTTTACATTGTAGAAACAAGCACGTTTGCCCATTTCTTAAATTCTTGGCTTAAAAAATGCAGTTCCTCGATTAGCTTTTGTTTATAATTTTTATTATATTGTTTTTTTTAGCACTTGTTACGATTATGATTATAATGATTTGAATTAGAATAAACTAAAGTATTGTTTTGCTTTATTGAACCTTTTCGTTTTAATATATATTCTGTGTTAAATTTTCTAATGCAAAACTGCAAAGTTATTGTGATTAAACATTTTTAATTAGCGCACGGATCGAATGAGACACATTCGGCTACGATATCTGCTATTTTAGCGCGTAGTTTTAACCAAGATATCGAGTAATAAAATCTTGTGCTACGACTTACACGTTAATTGGTATTCGTGTGCACATTTGTGATATTGGCTGCAGTTACTTCCAAGTAATGTGTGGGGTGAAAATTTTATTAAAATCAAAGCTGAATCTTACGTCTTAAAGAGACGAGTAGTGAGTCAATGGTTTGCAATTATATTACAGTTACTGTTATTGATTTATAGGCAGTATGTCTAATGTCCTCCTCTAAAGTATTTTCTCTTACATATAATGTGGGGGGTTTCTATTTTTGTGTTAACCCTAAGTTATATATGTATAATTTATGATTTTTTATAATTTTCAAAATTATAAAATTAATAAGAGGGTCCTAATGAAAAAATTCTACAGTGGAAATAATTAAGAATAATAAAGTTTAATTAAACATTAAGCTTTAAAAATGTTAATTAAAACAATTACTAACCAGTTTAAGGAGGGAAAAAAGAACAGAACTGAGCAAAACGAATGTATTATTTCATCCCTTGTTATTACCTTCTTGAAGACAAAAGAAGATATTCCCCAATAGAGGCGCGTATTATGCACATTACATTCACATGGAATATAATACTTTGAACTCCAGCTATTATCAATAACCCAAGCAAACGTCACACCATATACAGGATATCCTTAAACTCAACGTCAGTCAGACAGGTATCGGGTGACAAGCCCTATTATACAAGCTACTATTATACTATACGCGTAACAGATTACCTTTATCCACACGCGTTGTTCGTCTGGTAAAATGAAGGGAAAAAGGCGTTTCAGTAATGTTTCAAGTAAATTTTTCAATTAAATTTGGCACCTCATCCTGAAACAAAAACAAAAAATACAACCCTCAACAAGTTGTAACCAAAAGGTTTCCCAATTAGTCAAGACTTCCAAATTGTACCAAGCTTTGGCACTTTTCTGACCGCCAAATATTATATTAATTATACTAAAGGATCGGCTTTACTGTAGTGTAAGTGACAGGAACACTAACAGACATTCTTCACCCATACAGGTAGTTTCCTAAAAGCAGCGAAGTCACAGTTAACAGCCACACCCACAATTTACCAAAAACTCTTTGGTAAAGTATTTAATTTCTGCGTTGAAGTGTAACAAACATTTTCATTGCAATTTGTGGGCGGAATTTTCAACATTTGTAAAAAAAAAAAATGCCAATTATCAGTGAATATAACACCGAGTGGAATTTTGATTTTGCTGATATAACTCTCTCTAGGCCGCTCTCCCGGGACCCGCATGACGGATAGATGACGACTACTATTAAATACATAAATAATCACTATATATACATATTTGTGTGTACCTACATGTAGTGTTATCCAAATATTCATACATATTATATGGCGTACACCTTACCCAATCATCCTATATACCTATAAAATTATATAATATATGCAACACCAAACTTACAATCCTGAGAAATTTAAACAATAATAATATATACATACTCACATAGTAATAATAGTAATAGATATACGAATAATGAGATGAGATGAAAATTATCCAACTAAAGAAGGAACATTGAGCGTTTTTGAAGCTTCATATATAGCTACATACATATATATATATTCTATACATATATACCCCCAAATATATATATACATATATTTATATACGTAATTTGTATGCTTTCGTAATAATGGACAACAACAAACAAGCAAAAAAGCTGCATTTGGTTTGGGCCAAATTTGGGTTACCCTCCACATTCATGAGTACTTTTATTGGTAGTGTAGTTTTAGTTTATGGTTTTTTGTAAATTGTGGGCGTGTCTGTTACTCGACCGCGCCAATTTTTGGCACATCGATGAAGGGGACAACAGTACACATATTTGTATGTGTACTGAATTTCAAGTTCATGTTTCAATTTTTTTTGGCAAATATACAAATTTTAGTCAAGTGTGGGCGGGTCTTTTATTCGACCATGTCCAATTTTGATGTATCGATGAAATGAATATTTATAAATATACACATAAAGTTCCAATTTTTGTGGCAGATAAATAGATAGTGTCGATTGTGGGCGTGACCTTCGACCGATATTACCCATTTTAAGTAGCGATCTGTGTGCAAAAACTGAAAGTGGCTGTGCAAAATTTACGACCGTGACAGTTTTTGATGCTGATCAAGAATATAATACGTCTGGCGCCTCCTTCTGGATGTTGCAAATGGAAGAAGAAACTTAGTATACCCTCATCAATGAGGTGGAGGGTATAAAAATGTCGGCCTAACACACACACACACACACGATCGACGCAGATTTTAATGCTGATGATGAATACACATACTTTATGCAATTTCTTAGACCCTCTGGTAATTACAAACTTACTCTATAATGTGGTGGGTGTAAAGCACAAATTCTTGGTTCAGACATTTGGAAAAATGAATGGAATAGCACAAACTGTAAAAGAACCGAACCGATATTGATTCATGTACGTCTAGTATATGTATTACAGTCATTCATTGTTTAAACAAAACTATGGCTCTTACTTATAATATTAAATCAATTTATAACATAATGAGAACACAAAACAATAATTAATTGTAATATTCGTTATAAATAAATTAATAAAAAAATATACAATTATATACTGAACTCTAAACTAATACAATTATTAATATTAAGTAAGCAAATATATACGTTGACAACATATATGTATAAATTAAATACAACGGTAAACTAGCAATTTCATGTTCACTAACAAAATATACCATACACACATAAATGCAATGTATACTAAACACATACACAGATCCTATATATATGAAAAAGGGAAGAACAAAGTACCCAACAAGCAACAAGTGAAAATTATGCTTGGCCTAGACGAATTCTTCCATATCCACCGCCTTATGCCCATATATAAAACGTATTCGCTGGTTTTCACCTATTTATCTCTTGTATTTTGCAAGTTAAGCTCTTGAAACAAACTCTGCGCATAAGTTATGAATGGTTTGCCAAGTTTTAAATCGATATTTCAATTTTTGCATCCCGGGATAACTTTAAATGATAGAAAAGCGAACTCAGAATATACGGACGTTTTATAAGATCTCTGGAGCTGCTTTTTTGATGTTGCACTTCTGGGTGACGAATATATATAAAATTAACACTTATTATACATAGCGTTATGTAATTGTTCTACCATACCAATTAAAAAACACAAATTTCAAATTATGCCAAAAATTATATAAATAAATATTTTTGTTTCAAATGTGCTTTTCCGTTTTAACATAACTTTATAATGTGTATTACATTGCCCATGCTTTTCTATCTTCCATCTTACAGCTCAGTCACATCTTCCCATTAGTCGCTTAACTTCTAAATAATCTTCACGCAGAGTTGCATTGGCAAGCAAAACAATAAACATTTTATGACTGATTTGTTCACTTTTTCCAAGCAATCATATGATTTCACAAATGTAGTATATACTCCGCTACTGCAACACGCGATAAATATGCATGGGCCATGAGCTGCGCATTTCTAAATTATTTCCCTATTTATTGGAGAAATAAAATTAAAAATAGCAAGTTGCGCGTTTCTGTTTAATATTTATTGCATTGTAAAACTTCCATACTTGTGCGTGCGGAATGGCCAATCGTTTTAAGAAATATATACTGTGGTTTGCTCAAGAGCATGTAGACTTTCGCTCAGCTGTAGGTTAATTTTTATTAACAGCACGATAGCCCTTATGCGATGTTTATATTTTACAGGAATTCAACTCTTTGGTCAAACTTTTAAATATAAATCACGTAAACGTTGCCCAAGACCCAAAAGTGAGTTTAGTGTTGATAAGTTATTTGACATTTTGAAACATAATACCCATGCACTCGCACTTCTGTAGAAACCTTTTTGGATAGTTGAATTTCCCGATGATGAGTCTGCATTGGAATTTGCTTCACGATCTATTGCATTGCGAGCCGTATATGAATTGTGGTCACATGGGCGAAACTTTGACATGTTTCATCATAATTTAAAACAATTTGTGGAAACACATCAAAACTCTTCTCAGTCCTTATTCCGGCAACGTTTTAAAATCACCGTAGAAAGTTACAACAGACATTTTACGCAAATTGAGAAAGTGAAGAAGATTGAAAGTATGCATTATTTGCCCTTTGAAGGAGAAGTAGATCTGAAAACACCAAACGTGGCCTTGTGGTATTTAGAATTTTGGGGTTTAGATCCAAAAAATGTACCTAATCAACCGGACGATATATTATGTGGTCGCTGGGCATGTGAAGCTAGGTTTATTTTGTTACATGTGAAATAATCGAATTTTTATGTTGTACAGTTAGGTAATGGACAACGCCACTTGATCAAAGAATTGTCACTAAAGCAGCGGAAATTTATTGGTAATACAAGCATGGATGCCCAACTCAGCTTGTTAATGGCAAATCAAGCTTTAGTGAAATCAGGTGACTTGGTGTTTGATCCCTTTGTGGGTACTGGTTCCTTGTTGGTTAGTGCGGCCAAATTTGGTGCTTATGTGATGGGTGCTGACATTGATTTTATGACGTTGCACGCGAGGGCCAGGCCCAGTCGCATCACTCAAAAAGTAAGAGACAGTGATGAGAGTATACGCTCAAACTTGCAGCAATATAATTGTGCTGACCGTTACCTGGACGTAGTAGTGGTGGATTTTTCAAATAATATGTGGCGTGAAGAATTACAATTCGACAGCATCATAACAGACCGTAAGTAAATGTAGCATGTCCATATATATATAAAATGTTTGTGAAATATACTGCAGCTCCCTATGGTATTAGAGAAGCTACAGAAAAAATTCAAGCAAAAAAACATAGCAAAGAAAATACACGACGAGATAATATGCCTCACTATCCATCCACCTCACATTATGCCTTGCACCATTTGTACAAGGATCTTCTAATGTTTGCTAACCGTCACTTAAAAGTCGGCGGTCGATTGGTGTGTTGGCTGCCATTTCAAAGGTGAGTTCTAACTAAGTGCGTTCCCATCAGTAATTTTAGCACACACTTTAAATCGTTAGAGATGATTATACGGATAAGATGATACCTCGCAATTCCAACCTAACGCTGATATCAAACTCTGAACAAATTTTGACAGGACAAACGTGCCGACGTTTATTAACATATGAAAAGCAAACCGACGCCAATCACACTACTACTTATGATCACAAATTGGAAGCCATTGTAAGCTTAGATTTTAGAGAGCGTTATTTCCATAACAATGTAATGACGCGCTCCGAAAGGCGATTGCAAATGGCAGAAGAGCGAGAGAGGGGCCGTTTGGAAGCCCTAAGACGTGGTAAAACGGTATATAATGTTCGCGATTTCAAGTGCGAATTAAACAAAAGTCGTTTTAGAAAAATTGAAAATGACTCATAAACCATTCGGACATTTATTGTTAATGTTTTTTAACTTATCTATTGTCCGATTAATATTTTCTTCAACTGACTCTTCAACCGTGTGACATTCGAAACTCTTTGCAAACGTTTTGACGAGAATTTTGGCAGTTTCTTCGATTGTAACTGTTCTGCCCAACAGCTCCGATAGAGATGTTACACCTTTGCCTTCAATGCCGCACGGCACAATATGTTCAAACCATTTCATTTCCGTGCAGCAATTGAGACCGATACCGTGCGTTGTCACGTAACGGGACCCATGAACACCTATGGCGCATATTTTTTTCTCATCCACCCAAATACCAGTATGTTCAGTACGTGTGGCATTCTTTACGCCCATCTCTTTGCAGGTATTTATTATCCACTGCTCTAGAGTATTTACATACCAACGCATTTTTGGTTGGAATTGTTTTAGATGTAGTATAGGATAAGCCACCAATTGGCCGTGTCCGTGAAATGTTATAAGGCCACCACGATTCGTCCGGTAAAATTCAGCTCCCAATGTGCGCAAACGCATTTCATCTTGCTCAGTGTAGCCCTTGCGTTTTATTCCTACAGTGTAAACTGGGTAATACTCTTGTAAAATTAAGTAATTGCGGAATTCGCCCAACTCTGTCACATTTTGATTACTGAGTAAATTTTGTAACTGAGTACCAACGTTGTAATTTATTAGACCTGTTCTTATGACACGCACCACAGGTACCACCTTTGACGGCATTGCGTTTATGCAATTTTTATTTTATATTTAAGTTAAATGTGTCTATCCATCATTGATTATTAATTTATGTATATTTTGTAATGATTTACACTTTATCTTATATTTAATAAAAATCGACATAGTTTTATATTATATAAAATATGTTCAATGTTATGTGTTTTGTAAGAGTTCAGACATATTTAGAGCATCGTGACATACTGCAGTGCTGCAACATATCATCTACACCATTTTAAGTTAAAAATGGAAAAAAGTCCAATTTTAAAATGGAAATATAAACTTAAATTTTTGTAAGTATATTACGATTATTATGTGATTTTTAAAAAAGTAACTTTACATTGACAAAATTGTTAAAATTATTAAATTATTTTCATTGTGGAAGCTTTGTACAACGTTGATTTATATCAATATTTAAAAAAAATTAATTTCAGCAATAATTGCGCAATTTGCAGGGTTCCCATGATAAGAGGCGATATAACGAGGCTGAACTCTTGCCGTCACACAATTTTTATAAAGAAATATTTAAATTTACAGATTATTAAATATACTGATTATTCCTATACCTAAGAATATATATTATATGCACTTGTATTTAATTTTTAATACTGTCTATATCTACCTTTGTAACACCATTAATGAATTTTTTATCAGTTATATATTTATTGAACTTTTAATTGTGTTTAAGCTGATTATGGTGAAGAAGGGTGTAATTCGAATCAACTATGCCTAATAAACAATATTTTTATTTTCATTTTAAAATTGGATTTTTCCATTTTAAACTTAAAATGGTGTAGAGCAACCTAACTGAAGCGGTAGTCTGCAAAAAGGTAAAAAGGATCACTACCCACACAAAAAAACAGTAATTTATTTTAACTGATAATCTAATAAACTATAACAACAACAAACTAACTACTGAAAATAATAAAATGTTTTATATATTCTTTGGGTAGAATGTAACCGCCTTTAGATGTTTTGAATTTCTACGTTTCATAGAGCAGCTTATACATCGGCGTAAATCGTAAGGAAACTAGTTGATATATATATGAGAAAATCATTGTAATTTATTTTATCGCTCCCAGCTCACAGCGTATTAGCAATGATGTTTAAAACTCAACAAATTTGCCAATTTTGCGGAATTTCGTGTCCACGCTTTCTAATTTGTTACCCTGTGACAGTATCGGTATCAAATTTTATAACAAAGATCAAGATAAACAAGTAGGAAGACTAAATTTGGGTTAGACTAAATCTTAAATACCCTTATTAAAAAAAAAATCATTAATCGGTGCCGTATGTAAAGTTTGGGGCCTTTTTACAAGCAAATAAAAAAAAATATATATTAATACTAAATAATTACACGTATTACGCGAATTTTACGAATAATTGCAATTTTGCAAAGCCGTTTCCAAATGCAGAAAGTTTGGAAATAAAAAAGGCAGGATCTGTATAATGCAATAATATTTCATTGTTAAGGCAGTTAAAAGATATGAGAATTACAAGAGAAATTAATAAAAAAAGATATATTTGGCTGAGACCAAATATGGGATACCCACCACCACTACAATTTATTAAAGGCAACTATGTTTATAGAGATTGTGGACGTCACGTACAGCTTAACTTCTACATCATGCTTTTTCAAGATCAAGATCTATGTTGTTGCCTAAAAGCCTTACTAAAGTTTTTTTCTTTGACATTCTAAAGAACGTAAGGTGCTTTACCCAACGGTAAATTAAACGTTATTTTACTTGTATTCGGTTAGGAGCAACCACGTATTAATACAATTGTTTCAAATACGCTCGATGATTATGTTGAATCTCCTGACTCGATTACATCAAAGTTCATAATTTGTTGTACTTTTTGTTTTTTGGTTTTTGTTGCACTGGGCCAGTATCGTTTGATTCATCACTGATCACTTTTCATATCACCGCGTTTGCAGAGAGTAGACAATACTTTTAAAAAGCTTGAATCGATTGAAATGTTTGAACGGGTAATAGAAGCAAACACGGACATACGGACGACATTTTTCACACCGCAATTTTATATAAAATATAAATAATTTGGAGTCTCCCTAATGAGAGACGGGGAGACATTATAGCGCGGAGTTCAAGGTGGTGGATATATTTGCCATAAAGGTAGACAATAAAGATAAAAAGTCTCAAATTGTGTTTTGCATGAAGAACTTAATTGCGCCGATTACGTCTACGACTGGAGGTAGCGTGACCCGTTGTAGTGTTTTGTTGATTATGCGGATGTTGGCCACTGTATAAATTATCAAGGAACTCGTGTAAAGATGCTTCACTGTTTAAAAACACATTGTTTGGTTACTTGGAAAAGGAATCAAGATTTCTCTACTTTGCACTATTTACCTCGGCGGTATATTATCACACTTGAATTTGCCACCTGCGCCTGTCGCACTGCGACTACCACCACCCGTTCCATAATTTTGATGACCTGACCTACTGTGTTTATGAGGATGATTGGTTTGTTGTTTCTGCTGCTGACGTTGCTGTTGTTGTGCTCCCCTTACAATGCGGTATTGTACCATATGAGAATTGGGTTCCAAATGTGCTAAAGCGCCCTTTTGACAATTCGCCCAGGCTGTAATGTCATAGACTTTGCCTTCCATTAAAGCCAAATATTTCCAGCGCAAACCCATCATACTAGTTTCAGCCCAAATGTCACCCTAGAATACACAAAAAGAGATAAAAAGGTTTAAAGCATTACACACTTTATATACGTCGCACACACACACACCTCTCTAGCCGAGTGTCTTATTTTACAAGAAGCGCATTCGCGTGCCGCATAATGGGGACGATCACTCAGTTTACGAGGATGACGCAAGCCGCAAGTACTACATCTGTAAATGTGAGAACAAAAACAAATTTCTAGTAAACCATAGTTCTGAGTTTCACTGGCATGTTCATTTAGGACCTGATTGTATTAGCCGCTTCAGTTATCTTGGTTTGCAATTGGGACAACAAGTCGTGCAGTTCGGTCCAAGCTTTTTCCGCGTGTAAAGCTTCAGCCAAGCTGTGATCATAAGCAAGACGATTTTCCTAAACAAACACCATAATATCGACCATGTTATCATGCATGTGTGTAGCATCGCATTTAGTTACATACCGGTTCACCAATCAATTCAAAAGCTCTCTGAAGCACTTTGAATGCTTCCTCAGCGCCGGGCTGTTTATTTTTATCGGGATGGACCAGGACAGCAATTTTCTTGTAATGTTTTCGAATTTGTTCCGGCGAACTATTCGAGGGCACGCCCAATATACTATAAACACAGAGAGGTATTGATTTTCATAAATAATTGACTGAAATTTTGTTAAGAAACATTTCATATAAGACAGCACCTGTAAGCGTCCTTTCCTTTACAATTCAATAATGAGTACATGGCTTCCTCTCCAGTTTGCGGTAGACGTCCGTTTTTATTAGATTCATTGATTTGTTCTGGTGGTCGCTTTTTATAGAAACGTCGCCAAAATGCCCACTTGGAGTTTTTAGTAAAGTAGGCATCAAAATAACGCCAACGGTTCCGTAACCAAATGCCCGGTTTATTGGAATTTTTCTTCAAATCGCGGTACAAGTGGCACGCGTACACGCAGCCAGCTTCGCATGAGTGCCGCAAATGGTCGTAGAGTATGCTGCAACCCAAAACTATTATATCGTATATCAGATAGAATAGCCAGGTGAGCAATTTCATGCTGCAAGCATACCAGACCATCAAAAAACGTTTCGCTAAATCGTAATTGGGCGTGTGTTTATTGCCACCACCACCTCCAGCCAACACGTATGCCGTATTATTATTATTATGAGTATTATTTGCATTACATTGATTGTAATTATAATTTGCATTGTTGTTGTTATTGCTATTATTATTATTGATACTATTATTATTGCGCGATCGCTTAGTAGATGAGTAGGAATATGAAATATTCGAATTTCCTTGATAGCGTAAACGATGTGTCTGCTGCTGCTGCTGCTGCTGAGAAGGCGTACCATTCGAACACGAATTGTTGTTGTTAATCGAATGGTTCGTTTCTCTTGTTGTTTTTCGACCACATGCGTTACCTATGTAGGACGAAGTGTTGCTTGAACCAACGGTCGCTGAAGCATTGCTCTTCGAAATGTGACCTTTACCTGTAAAATTAAAACAACACACTACCAATAAATTCAGTACAAATATTTGTGGTATAGTGTAGGTGGTCTTTGGTCAAGTGCCATGCCCACAATCGTCAAAAATCTCTCAGATAATATTTATAATTAGCACTCAGAGGCGCCCACAATTTATACAAAAACATACTTGGGACACAGAGAATAATCAGGTGCCTGCCACCACGATTAATATATATATGAGTGGATGTGGAGGCCATTTTACAGTTGTGTTAAGCCCCAAATTAATTTTTTACTTGTTCTTTCGTGCACATTCCTCAAATTCGAGCGTGGAAATGTTCGACACAGACGACATGATGAAATCGACGTAGAATTCGATGTTGATTAAAAGTAATTGACATACTTTGTGGGGACTGTGAAAGCTCTTTTGGGCGTTACAAACGTTTTTGCCACGTGATATACCCCCGACCCCAATGGTGGTGTACCTATGAAGCACAAATCTTACCCCCTTCCCCATGTTCTATGTCCTTCTCGCTTGACTTCTTACTGTTTGTGTTGCGCCTCTTCATAGATGCGTCCGCATTATTAGCAGCACTTGTCACTTTTTTCTGTGATTGTGTCGCCTTCTGAGATGTTGAAGCGTTGGTGGCTGCATTATTACTGCAGCTACTGCTAAACATTACAGTTGAACGCTTGGTAAAGCTACCACTTGTTGCCTTGCCATGCGCCACTTGTTGTGTCACTGAATTCAACACATTTTCTTTATTCTCATGTATTGGGGATTTTTTAGGAATCACTCTTACTGCACCTGTACTTTCATCAGCATTGCGACGATTGTTAGAAGCACTACTGTTGCACCCAATTGAATCTATTTTATTTGACTTCAGGTTAGTTTTATTGTTTGCTGTGGCATTATTAGGGTGTTGTGTAGCGTTGGTCACCGGGTGTTGCTGTCGTTGCTGTTGCTCCTCAGGTGTGTCATTAAATTTGCTTAAAACATCCGAGTAGGTCATGCGCATAGGTTTTACTTCAGCAACAATTCGCTTTTTGGGTGCTTCCTGGTTTCGTGGTATGTCCTGTTTCAATCGGGAATTTGCAGACGACGATATTGGTGCCAAAAGTTTAACTTCATCAGTTGCATTGTTTTTATAGTCCACCTGAAGGAAGTCTTCTGGGGAAACTTCAACGGAACCATGTGGCACCTGATCTGCAGCAATGTTATGTGCATCCATATGGAGTTGTGATGGGACTGAAATCATATCCGTTTGAACTTGATTTACAGACATCGGTGGCACATCATTCAGGAGATGCAATTGGGTACCATGTGTCTGATTTATTAATGATGATGATGTGATGTCCTCTTCTTCTTGTAATGAATTCGCTTGAGTCCCAAACTGTGTATATATGCCGCCAGTGAGATTGTGTGACCAGTTGTTAACTAAATTGTTTATGATCATATTGGCGGCGTTGGCATTACCCTCCTCGCCTGTTGCACCATGATCTGCGTTTATTTCATTTTGTGCAGAATGATTGGTTTTACCGCGGTCATTGTCGTTGGTGGCATTTTCCCTTTGGCCTACTAACAGTAAAGGCGCTATGTCTGGTGTACGCAACTGAGCGAAGGTATTACTGGAGAAGAGTTCATAGCTGTTAAACATTTGTGAAACTCCTGCAGCAGCAGCAGCAGCAGTTTGTTGAATCTGCGATGTCTGCGGGTACTGCTGTGATGATGACACATTTCGTTGGGGTACGTGATGATAGGCAGTTTGCAAATGCGTTTGGGGAGACTGTTGATTGTACATTTGATTTAGCGTGAAAGGTGCTTCTACAGGCATTGCACCCAATGCGTTCTCGGCGCAGTGGTAAATTTTCAAAAAATTTCCATTGCCCATGCGAAGCATTGAGTACGATTCTTGTTGTCCGGATGGCGCTGCAGATGCCGTCGGTGCTACAGGCTGCGTGTGTATATTGTACATATGTTGTTGATGCTGTGCTGCGGTGTGCAAATATGGCGGGGCACCCATTAAGTGATTTGGCCAAGGCATTAAGGGTGGCGGTGGCAACTGGTGGTTAAGCGGCTGATGGATGCTTTGCATCTGTAGATTTTGTGGCACGCTTTTCGTAATATTTTCAAAAGTGCCACCTCCATTACCCCCATTTCCAGTTAACGACATCAGAACTTTATCCTAATTTTATATATTTTTTCATTTAAGTGCAATCTTTGTTAAAAGAAAATTCTTTGCAACGTTTTAAGAATTGTTGGTATTTGTTACGTTAAAGGAAATAAAATTACATATATTCTCATATGTTCGCTTTTTCTACAATTTCCCACAGCTCTTAGTGGGATGTTCTAAGAAACGGGTTTTTATGTAGAAATGTTCACCATTGAGGTGAAATAACACGTTGACAAATTACTTATTATCAAGTTTTTTTCTACCGCAAGGGGGCGCAACAATTTGTCATTAAAATTGTCAAGTTTCTATTCTCCCGCTAGGTGGCGTCAGTTTTTTCTTTTCTTTCCAAATTTTTCATTCAAGCTCATCTTGAAGGATATGAGAACTTTGGATACCCTGGCAATAGAGTCCAAAAGCAAATTATTAAAAAACAAGACTAGAAAACATAACAATTGAAAGATACTTTTATTTTTGAAGAATATTATTGAGTAAAAATAAATCGTATATGAATTGGAATCATTTTTTAATGCATTTACTACTAACCACCGAAAAACAACTAAGTTGCAAAAGACACGGATAAGAGCGAGTAGAAGCCACATAAGCATATTGGGATTCCCCAGAGACATGTCGTACTTTACGCATAGTGGTGATCTTGTTAATCTGAATGTAGGGGGTCAGCGGTAAGTATTAAGTGTTTAAAAGTGTAAATTACGATCCTAATTCGGTACGCAATTTTATATTTTTGTTTGAAAGGTTTTCCACGTCACGTCAAACGCTTACATGGATACCAGACACATTTTTCACTGCTTTACTCAGTGGTCGTATATCTAGTTTGAGGGATGAGAGTGGTGCTATATTCATTGATCGTGACCCTACATTATTTTCCATTATACTAAATTATTTACGCACCAAGGAGATTAATATTAAAAACTGTGAAATAAGAGCGTTGCGCCATGAATCGGAATATTATGGGTTGACACCGCTTGTGAAGCGTTTGGGGCTGTGTGAAGATCTAAATCATTCGTCGTGTGGTGATGTATTGTTTTATGGGTTTCTACCAGCGGCTCCTATACCGCCAAACGAAAACGTTGCATTTAATCAAAACATTTCAAACACTGCTGAAGTGGTAAGTGCCAACAACGCATCCGGTGTTGCAGCATCTTCGGGCACTAATTTCAACGTGAATGACAGCGTATCAATTCCTGTGGGAGACTGCTTGCCATCCACTTCAGCGCAACAGCAAGCGTCTAGTGGTGCTCGACCAGGTTCTATGATAAGAGTACCAGAACCCTCAAATCGTCATGCTACCCACTCGCGAAATTCTTCGTGGGATTTGCGTTCGGGTCGCACAGCCACAATAAGTCAAGAAGTGGCTCGTTGGTCCTCTACTCTTCGCGCCGAACATTCGCGTAATCCATCCTCAGATTTGATGCGACATTCGCGAAATTCTTCGGCTGACCTGAACAAATTGATACGAAATGATGTCGGTTTAGTATTCTCACCCACTCTCGCCTCTAACTGGATTGATCCGTTGAGAGTTCTTATCATTAAAGCCCATCAAAATTGGTTTGCGGTGGCTTATGCTCACTTCGTAGCCTGCTACCGTGTTAAGGATACGAATGGTTGGCAGTTGGTTTTCACCTCGCCTTACGTAGACGCCACCATTGAACGAATTGCTATAAATTCAAAAGTGAACATGTCTACAGCGGAACCAATACCGAACAAAATGGTGGCAATTTCGTATGGCAGTCAAATCCGTTTGTGGAGCATACTTGAGGGCGGCAATAAAACCGACATAGGAACTTTCAATTTAAATGTGCGCGTAGAATATTTATTTTTCATTGGGAGCCAATTAGTAGCTTTGTCTTCGTCGGGGAAAATTGGTGTATGGCACGCCATGACCCAGCACTGGCAAATACAGGATCTGGTTCCGGTTTTGTCGTTTGACTCAGCCGGGTCATTCCTGCTCTTGGGTTGTAATAATGGATCTATTTATTATATTGGTGGGTATCACTGCACTCTTTAAATCCGAATTATTACATCTTCTAATCAAGCCACACCCATGTATTTGCAGACATGCAAAAGTTTCCTTTACGAATGAAAGACAACGATCTGTTGGTTACTGAACTTTATAAGGATCCTAATCTGGACCCAATTACAGCTATTTCGGTGTATTTGACGTCCAAAACCTCAAGTAAGTGAAAGTAGGTGACGTGAGTGAGCGAACAGTTTTCCATACATTCTCTGAAGCATTAACGTGTTTTTACACGAAAGATTTTAAAATTAATCTAAAATGTGACTTTTCCGAAAATTCACTCGGACCAAATTTTAAATGCGCGAAGCATTGATTTTTATTATTATTGCTCCGCGGCAGGTATGTATGTATGTACAAATAAGGCATGGTTTTTTATATATGCCGTCCGTCATTGTATCGATCTAAACATTTCTCTCTGTCTGTTTATTTATATCTCAATTTCTAACTTTGTTTCAGGTATTTGTGGCAACTGGATTGAAATAGCTTATGGTACTAAGAGCGGCACGGTACGGATTATTGTACAGCACCCGGAAACAGCTGGCCATGGTCCACATCTGTTTGAGACATTCACTGTACATCAGAGTCCCGTTACAAAGGTAATGCTCTCCGAAAAATATTTGGTGTCAGTGTGTAGTGAATATCATCACGTACGCACATGGAGCTTGACCCGTTTCAGGGGAATGCTCTCAACTCAACCTGGTTCTACGCCTGAAGCCTCATTCAAGATAGTCTCCTTGGAGGCTGTCGATTCCAACTATAGCTATGCGGCCGGGAACGACTTCGGCCCTTACGGCGATTATGATGAACAGGTGTTTGTGCAGAAAGTAGTGCCAGAAACGGATCAATTATATGTACGTTTGGCTTCAAATGGAGACCGCGTATGCATAATTAAAGCTGTAGACGGCTCTGCTATTACATCCTTCTGCGTGCACGAATGCGAGGTGTCGTCGCGCATGGGCTCCCGCTTTATATTGACTGGACATTGCAACGGCAACATACAGATGTGGGATCTTACCACCGCCTTGGCTTTGTTTTTCAAAAAGAATGACGAAGCGCAAACACAGAAAAGCAATGGCGGTCCCGACACCAATGAGCTACTTCGCCTATTCGACCAATGCGAGATCAGCAATAGTCTCTGCTCGACGCCTTGTATGTCGCCGTGCCTCCCAGTTGCGGGAGGTGTAAGTCGAATGAAATCTAGCAATCTGGCACTGCTCAACCAAAATGCCCAACAACAAAATACACAATCATCGTCATCAACATCGATATCAGTACAACAGCAGCAACAGGCCCAGCAGTCGATGCCTCAAATGGGCAATAATAACAGTAATACTAACAATGACTGAAATGCGGATGCGGCGTTTACAGAGGCGACGTATGTCGGGTACATTTCATCGTTGCACCTTTGCCAGCAATTGCCGCACTTGATTTGGATGTGGAATGTTCAGTGCTGCTTGAAATTGTTACGTATTGCTTTGTGTATTTTATTTTATGTCGGTTTTTGGCTGTATGCATCATCTGCGGCAATTTCGTTTGGCTGAGGATGATAATGATACCATCACTGCCTACATAAACGTAAAGGTACATGTGGTCGGACATGTTCACCATTAGTGCAAAAATCCGCCCACCCACATACGTTTGCGTTACGTACGTAATTTGTAGCTTGTAGTAGTTTTTGAAACTGATTGAATTTGAATCAAAAGGCATTTGTAAAATGCGTTGTATTTGCATTATAACGCCTATCTTCTCATATTATAATAACAATATATGTTAATAGTTGTGAATGTGAACATATGCGATTATTACTCTAAAATATATGAATTTAATTGAGTTTGTTTGTGTGTGGTAAAGAACGCATTTTCTCCCTTTGCCCCGTCTTTGTTTTTTTGATTGTGAAATTAAATACCTGGGCGCCTCTTCCATTTAGTTTCCACATTTATTTAATACAAAAAAAGCCACACTGGTACTGGACATACGAGTGCTGGTGGTGTTGTGTGTGTAAATAATAAAAAAATTACAATTGGCTTACACATGTAGTAGATGATTTTTGCTGTGTGTGTACAAGTGTGTTGCAATTGTGCTGGTAATAAACGGGATTTCATATGTAGACCAATAGCAAGAAAAAGTTAGCTAAACTGCTTTCGTTGCTATGCTTCTGCTTGGCTTTGGCCGAGATTTGCCTAATTTTTTTGAATTTCTTTTACTAGTTTGTAAAAGGGGGCTAACTATTAAAATAAAGAAACAAACAAACGATTTCTTAAAGATATTTATAGTTATGTACCGTACGTACACGCATGTATACCGTCATTCCCTTAGGTCATCATTTAAAGCGTTTAACACTTATTATAATAAATTACTTAATTAAATTAAATACAACAAGTAAAAAAGCCATACTTGGCTTTGGCCAAATTTTAAATGCCCGCCACACCCATATACGAGCTGTGGGAGTGGCAAATACCTTACTGCAAGTCACATTCTCGTCCACTTTTGACACATCGACATAGACAGATGTACCACATTTGAACTCATAGCTCTATTTCTGTGGCCACTACCAATGTTGACCAATTTTGTTTATTTTAAATACTAACTAAGCGCCATGTCTATACCAAATTTTTAAATTTGATTTTTCAGTTTTTCCAATGTAGACGAATGCGGACGTAGATGGGGTGATTCTGTTTTTAGTGTTGCATTTGCTGTGGTTTTATGATTTTAATGCAAAATGAAACTATTCCACGTTTTTAAGCAAAAGCGTTAAAATAATAATTCTCGACTACACATTAACTAGGTTGTGTGCGTGTGCGCGATTAATTTTCATTAATATTCATTTATGGCTAGCAGCCAAGCTTAAACATGAAAATAGTCATTGACCAATATATCAACACTTGTCTCATTCGAAGCCTTTACAGTATCTGCAACGCGTCCATTTGATGGCAACGTTTTGGAATGTTCAACGTCAACCGGCAGCAGCATGGAATGATTTGTTGGTTGCGGAATGGCTGCGGAGATTTCGGTTGGACTGATTTGGGGTGAACTATTACTTAACTGGGTATCGGAGAGATCTGTTAAACGTTCGTAAGGATTCTCTCCGCTGGACGTATTCAAGTAACATACTGATTCATAATTGGGATCGGTTTCGCTTCCCGTCAACGACTCGTACTGGGAACATGAGGTGGACATTTGACACGAGCTTACTGTGCTGCTGCTGTTCACGTTGCCGGACGATTTTACAGAACCACTGTTAAGCAGTGAGCTACTCGCTAAAGAGGTGGGAGAAGTTATCGAAATATCTGTAATGCGTGGTATTAGTGCTTCATCAACAGTTAATTTGGGAGCAGGGGATGGTGCTCTTTCACCTATTTTGGCGTAGTGATCACTGTCAGAGTCTGGTTGTCTTGTTGCCGCTTCTTGTTTAGTTTCCAATATACTGGCATAATTGTGATTATTGTCGGTGGCCATGATAGCGGCCATAATACTGGAGCTAAACAGATCATTTGCTTCTGCCGTGCCCCTCACTTTGCTATAACCATCGGTGGAATCTTCATCACTGTTTAGCTGTTCATTTTCGAGGGCTCCCATGCAATTACTTTCATCAGATATTACTGCAAATGTATTGTCCGCCATGTTTAAGCTTAAGAGGACTTCATAATTTGGATCATAATCAGATGATTTGTTTTTATCGTTTTTCACATCCTCGTGGTTTGTTACAGTCTCATAACCAGGATCATTATGCGAATGGCTGGCTGTTGTTATACGAGATGTAGCTATTATCTCGTAATGTTTATCATTATGACACTGTGGCTGCTGAGGCTCTTGCGGTAATTGTAAGTTATAAACGGCAATCGGTGGTACCGTTGGAGTGGCATTAACTACGTGTGAATATATATACAGAGGAATATATTGGCGAGAGCTTTTCAATATTTACAACAATATAATGCTAAAAATTGTTCCATGCATGATTGTTCCACACAGTGCCCGATAATATAATATATATGAATATCAAAAAGAATTCTCGAATTATAAAAAATCAATGGCATGCTTAAGGTGCCCTTAAAAAAAAGAAATTTTTTTCTATTTTGATTTCAATCACCATACTAACCCTTCAAATAAAAAATCATTGTTGATATTTGTTAGGATTAGACGGCACCTTTTGAATGAAATGTGTGTGAATTTTCTTATTTTGGCAACACTAAAAGACGGGAATTCATGA
The DNA here is from genome assembly GCA_949710015.1 of Crataerina pallida. Classification (NCBI taxonomy): domain Eukaryota; kingdom Metazoa; phylum Arthropoda; class Insecta; order Diptera; family Hippoboscidae; genus Crataerina; species Crataerina pallida. The sequence goes on from OX453290.1 coordinate 9,343,053, forward strand.
AAAAAGGGAACAACAACAGATATTACACAGATTAAGAGAAAAGAGAATTTAAACATGTGAGAAAGTGTGAAATTTGGCTCAGGCCAAATCCTCTGCAATAAAATTATGCTTTTAAATTATAGGCGTGCACTTGACGCATTGAATTGTTGGTACGAATGAGACATTTTCCGGTAGACGTTGCTAATTTCTTTTCATTTTTGAAGCCAAGGAATTGCCCCAAGGAATGTCATAAACATGTCAATTTTCGGATTTCTAACTGTGGTAGCATTTCAGCAACATGAAAACAGCGAAACTCTCTTTACTTTTAGATTAAGTGTGACCATATCCTTCAGCCCACTTTCAATTACAATCTGCATCGACATCACCACTTTTACGACAAGCACAATGATTAGTACGGAGGGACAGATTGACTAAAAATTTTAAGCAGATCAAGAATATTTTGTGGAGTCTCTCGCCTCTCGAAAGTATTAAAGTTGGAGAAGTAGAATAGAGGGAGGACCGTTATCCCGAAAAGGCTTTGCCAATTACTTACAAGTACTTCTTTGATGTTCTTTTTGTAGCAGCTGCATGTAACCATCAGAGCGGCGATTCTCTACCGTAGTAGTTGTTGATGCTATATTGCGCACAGCATCGCCTGGTATAGTTTCATAGCCGTGATCTTTTGTGGCGCCATAACTGTTGCTGCGCAATCTATTTTTATCTTTGGACGAATGCAACTGACTGTTGCTTTTATTTTCCAATAAATCAGCTGCCATGGAATCTAAAGGGCTGACGCCCAAATTCGCATTGACGCGTTCATTTGATTTACGATTCAGCACTGGTGAGCTGTTTTGCGAAGGTGGTGAATTACGTGAAAATTTGTTCTTTTTCATAACCTTGAATGTAGAATAAATTTGAAAATTTCTATAAAGTTTTAATCAATCATTTGTTTGCTGTCACCTTGGCGTACATGCCTTCTATGTCTTTGGAGGGACTCAAATTTTTATTCTGATGCTGCATTACCTCACAGTACTGTGATTTCTCCCTTAATTCAATTTCAGCAAACTCATGCATATTGTTGCTGTTGGCTGCACTGCACTCAATGACAGATATGACAGAATTGCGTCCTGTTAACAGATTGTTGGTGGTGGTTGTAGAAATGTTGGATTTTGGTGTGGGCGGCAGCGGAGAGTTGGCCTGACGTTTTTCCGGCTTGGGCGAACCTAAATTGCACAACGACGAACTGTTATTGGAGGAGGACGAGGCCTGCCTTGAATGCATTTGTGCTCTCAGGCTATCAACAGGTGGCGGTACTGGCGTTTGATTATAATCTAAACTACTTTTTAGTGCTCCTATAGTATGAGCATGTGTCATATGCTGTGCCGGGGTGCCGTGGTTATTGTGCTCGACAGCCAGAGAACCATTCGAAGATGGCACCAATGTCGAAGTACTAACATTATTAATTTCTACCGATATCACTATTGAATTGAGTGATTGCATCGGTTGTATTTGAGCATACGTTTCAGAGCCACTAGTATAAATCTCTGTATTTGCTTGGACACTCTGTCGACCAGTGGGATCGTCAATAGCTGCGTAGGTTTCATCTAAAAGACAAAATTTTGTTTATTTTTTTTGTTTTTTATTATTTGTTAAAAAAACTTTGCAAACCAGAATCATCGGAAACAGTGGCATAATGCGGATCATTTACATTTCTGGCATGTGCTGCTACCATGCGCAACCGTGGCTGCTGAGTGGTTTGTTGAGCTAATATATTTGCCAACGGTTCTCTGACACTGATGCTCGTATAGCCTTCTACAAATGTTAAATAATCGTATAATTAAAAATAAATATCTTAATGTATGTACTTGATGAATCTTGGGAGTCTCCGCTGAAATGTTGATTTGAGAGGGGTGGTGTCATGTATGGTAGATCTTGGCTAGCTGATATCATACCAGCTATGGCGGATGCAGCTGGGATCTCGACTGCGGCTGCACTTTCATTTATATTTTGTGAATTGTCGCTGTGCTGAGAGCTGCGATTGTGTATTTCAGAAAACGTTGATTGACTTGCTTTGCCATCGATGTCATCGGCACACCCATGAATTGCCAAGTGGTTACTTTGAGATGTTGAGGGTGCATTTAATTGGGCATAGGGATGTTCTGTCGATCCCACCTATAAGGAATTTCATAATTTCAGCAAAGTTGACACAGAGAGAATAAAATCACATTTATTTAACCTTAGCATAATCGTGAGGAGAATTTTTCACCCTCGAATACGGAGAGCTTACGTCGTCTGCTTGGCTAATGGAACTATGCTGCGAAACACTGGCCAACTTTTTCAAACTAACTGTAGCTGAAATATTTCACAAAAATAACAATTCCTAGTACATCATTTCATATATTATTGAATTCGTTCTTACGACTTTTGGTTTGATTTTGATTTTCCATCAACATTTTATCTGCTACGGTTTCATAAAGCTCTGATCCCGTGTCGCCATTGGCTTCTGCGGCAGGTATATCGGGTAAGCTACGATGAGCTGCAGTACTAGCCCTATAAGTTATTCTGAATTAGTTTAAAAATATACATATGTCGCACATGTCGTACCTTTTTTCAGTATCTCCTTGGCAGATGGTTGACGCATTAAGTTCTAAATGGGACACGCTATGATTTACTGTGGTAACAATAACTATGTCGTCGGGATTTTTGAGTTTTACCATACCCTCTAAACCCATCATATCATTTCTGCATTGAATATGGAGAAATATTACATAAAAACAATAAGTATTATAAAATTGCAAATTAAGTTCAGTTTGTGCTGTTTGACGAGCACCCTTTACAATTGTTTTAGTTATCCACTTCACTTATATTATTGCACAACACATCTATAATTCTGTGTGGCAGTGGTTTTTCACCGACTTTCGCCTCCAATTAAAACTTTGCTGTTCTCTTGTGGCTTTGTTTTTTACTTTTAACACTCCTCGTTTTATTTTATTCAAATGCAAACGTTTTTAAAATGAAGTGGTGCGAATGTTGTACATTGCATGGATCATATACATACATATATACTTACTTTGGTAAATTTCTCTTACAACATAGACAAGCTGCCAACATGGTCACCAATGCAATGGATATATTTACCGTTATTAAAAGTATATAGAAAAACTTTTCTTCAATAAATTCAGACTCATCTACAACCATAGTACCATATATACAACTGCACACAATAAACAATTAATTTTTTCTTTACTTTTTTATTCGTCTATAACTTTTCTTTTACAAGAGCAGACTATCTTGTTTTATTTAAACATTAGGCATATTTTAGTTATTTTATTGTACTGCCTAAGTAACATAGGATTTTAAACTATTTTTTCTCAAATACATTTTCTCATGTTAAGTTAAAAAATTTATTTTAAATGAACCCTAATAATAAATATAAAAATACAAAACAAGAAAAACGATATTCTGACAATTGACAACGTCAGCCAACTTTGGTGTGTTTACGCGTTCAATTACGCGCTGTGTGGCGCATCATTGCAGTGCTGCACTTAAATGTCAAAACTGCCTCGTATGTATTCAAAAACGTCGTTTGATGCATAACCTGCAAATTTTTAACTTTGTCGTTTTTTAACTTAGCAAAAAACATTTGATTGATTTGTTTTTTATTTTATTTTTTATTGATGATTGATTTGTGTACATTTTTCAAAAGGTCATATGATTTTACTGCAGTAAAGTAATATATCCTTAAGTTTTGGTATGGCATAAACAAAGAAAGGGAGGCTCGGATTCTCTTTTTTTTCTCTCTCTCCTTCTTTTCTCTCTCAGAGAATAATAACTTTTTAAAACTTTTTAAAACTTTTTAAAACTTTTTAACTTCACATACGTTTACAAAAGTCATTTTGTTATTATATTAAACACATTTGGTACGAATCGTTTATTTTTTCTCTATTTCAGTTTGTCCCCGAAATTTTTTATTGATAACTTCATGTACTTAAATTATATGCTTTGTTTAAATTATAACATTCAAGCATAATGTAATTTCAGTTAGATTTAAAAATTTATATATTCTATATATATTATTATAAAATAATAAGTATATAGAGTCGCTTGTTTATCGATTTTTATTTCATTGTTAACCAGATTCCAATCATCACAGTTTGTAAGACTATATACGAGTACACATATATATTTTTTACACTAACAACTCAACTATAAATAGATTAATTGATACACACACAGATTCTTTTCTTATTCGTTTTGTATAATAAGCGAACCTATTCCTAATCGTTCAGAAGTAACTTTGGACAATATTATATAATATTAAATTCAGTTTATTAAAATGCCATCAATCGATAAAGTATCAAAAGAAAAACATGAGGGTGAAACTCTAGCTGTAACCTATTATAATAATTTTGTATTTTCCGGAGGCAGTGATGGTAAAATTAATGTTAGTGGCGTAAAAAATTATAATTTTCCAGTTCATTGACTTTTCGTTTTTCAAGCAGATTTGGGATAACGACTTGAATATGATTAAATCTTTAAATCCGGGTGAGGCATATATTTATTCTATGGTTGTTAGTGCTTCCGGTAAATTATATTTCAGTAGTAGTGATGGTTGGGTTAGATTTATACAACCTCCTTACGAGACTGTACAAAACTTACTTCAGAGCAATGATGCTATAGGGGCGATGTACTGTGAAGGTGATGTTTTGTATACGGGTGATGACAAAGGCGTAATTTCTAATTGGGAAAATGACAAATTGATTTTCAAGTACAACTTGGTGGAAGAGGTAAAATCATTGGCTGCCGAAAACGGCTGGATATATACAGTGCGTGATTGGGACGTGGTTGTATCTGAGGTAGTCTCCGGTAATTCGGGAAAATATACCACACGTGCAGTATTAGAGGGTAAATCACCCCTTACATTATTGGGCCCCATGGTGGAGAAGCGTCACAAATATCTCGCCTATCCCGATCGTACCGGGAAAGGTTTAATTCTTATAAAGAACGCGTTCGAAGAAAAGTTTGCAATAGCGTGGCAATTACAAGTAAGTACTTGAACTTCTTCTTCAGAGAATCTTGCAATTATGCTTTGTATACTTTGAAATACAGAATTGTCATGAAATGATCATTAATGGAGTCTGTGGAGATGAAAATAATTTGTATTCGGGCGGTTATGATAATAAAGTAAAAGGTCGGACAGCTTTAGATGAAAAAAGTCCAAAGTCCTTGGGTGAAGTAGACACGGGATGTTGTGTTAATAGTATATGTTGCGGAAATGACAAAAATGTTTATATTGCTTGCAGTGATGGGCTGTTAAGACGTGCCAAGTTTACTTAAAAATGTATATTCTGTGTAAGGTAGATGTGCTTTTTTCTCCAAAAATATAGCAATTGCAAAGTTCACATATGTAGGATATACTAAATAAATAACTGATTTTGTTTCTTTTATTCATAATATCTGGTAAATGCCTTATTAATGCCATTGTAAAAAGATATCTTTTTGAAATAAAAATTGGTGTTATTTTTAGGATCTCAGAATGCAAAATATCATCTTTGAACAAGTGAGAATGTTATAGTCGGTCAATTTTGACCATTTAATACCCTACATCAGCTCCTTTAATTATGCTACAATTAGTTCAGTTGCATCTGTATAAAGGACGAGCTCCCATACAAGTTATTTCCTTGCTCTCGAAAGTAATTTTAAACTGATCATTCAACCAATTTCTCAGGGTTGCTCTCATGGTTATGAGGGCATCGCTGAAGTTAAACTCCATCTATGGAACATGCCCAAGTGTTACAGCTTGTTTGGCCATGTAATCAACATTTTTTGTTTTACTAAACATATATTTTATTTATTGTCCTCTTATATAATATATTTATAATCATATAATAATAAAATGGAAAATAAGAAAACAGCGAACAATCCAACGATCCATTATCCATCAACCGATTTTCACAACTACAGCGTGAACACAACAAAATATTCGAATGTCAAAAATCCATTTTTCGTATTTTTACAAGAAACATTTTTTATTTAATAAATGGAGCATGGGTCGAATGTTTGACGGCCTCAGATTTTAATGAAGCTTATTTTGCCCTTAGAGTGGAACATAAATGCTCACGAGCTACTGCGGGAGAGGACTTCAAAGTTGCAATACATCGGACAGACCTCAATTCAATCAAATAAAAACAAAACAGAATTTCTATACCACTAACATCAAAGCAGTTTTCTTTTAATGGATTTCGAAAATTTAACAAAAAAACACTTTATACTTTGTTAAAAACCGAGTTTTCCAAAGAAAAATTGACAATTTCAAATTCTCTCCTTTCACTTAATAAACAAAATATTTTTCAATACGCTTTTGGCTTTCGAATTGAACGGGCTATCAACATAAATTTTAAATAATATAATTTGATCAATATGAAAAATATTGAAGTGAACTGAAAAATCTTTCTTAACAAAATATTAATATGATGTCAAATGTTTGAATATTCTTTTTCAAACCTCATTAACTTATTCTAAGATTCTGGGCATATGAGCTGCAATCTCCGTCACCGCCAACTTTACATTCAAAAAAAGCAGTGAAGTGAGATTTTCCTGAAGAAAAATATTCTCAAACGTCAAATGCTGGAATCGGTTTTTTCAAGCTTCAAGAATGTGGACGTATGAGCTGCGGCCTCGATACATGTCAATGTTACATCCCAAGAAAAATATATTTTATAAAATTTATTTCGTATACTTTTTATTTTAATGTGTAATTTATTTATTTATTTATTGTAATAAATTGTATCGATATAGTAGTAGTAGTAGTAGTGGTCTGAAGAAATTCATTTTAACAAATTTCACATATTTTTCTTTTACAGATGTGTTCATTAGTTTCTATTTTAATGTTATATGGTAGCTGGTTAAATAGTTTGAGATCCTTATAGAATGGCGTATTCTGCGTCGCTGCGGTTGACACCCTATTAATACTAAAATGTTCCGCATTCCTTAAACGGTTGTGACGTGGTCTTTTTGGCTGTAGTTTTGAATAATTCATCCGTGCAGTAGCAGTAGCTGGTCTTTGATTCTGGTGATTGGAAATTTTTTTTTCGCCTGCACTATATACGGTAATTTCCCAGAGTCTAACATGTCACGCCACATCTCACTAGCTATTTGGGTAATCTTTGATTTTCATCAACTTTCATCGGCCCCTTTTGATAAATCCTGACAAAGCCCGTGTAGAAATACGAAAAATGGATTTTTGGCCTTTGAATATTTTGTTGTGTTCATGCTGTAGCTGTGAACATCGGTTGATGGATCATTGGATTGTTCGCTGCTTCCTTATTTTCCATTTTATTTTTAAATGCTTACAAAAAACTTCTACGCTCACGTTTCAACTTGACTCAACACGATACTGGCAGTGAAGGCTGTTGGTGTCTCATTCATTTAGTGCGACTTACTCTGGCGACAAGAGTCTTACATACTCGATCATATTCTTTTATTACAAAAAAAAAAAAAAAAACAGTAAAGTTTTTTTTTCTGTTCGAAATATTGTTTTATTTGTCCTTGTTATCACAAAAAATCGAAACAAATACATACTTTTTACTCATACCTTCTAATAACAATTACAATACGTAGGTTTCATTTTAATCTACATTTTAATAAAAATATTGTATATGAAATTAATACGAATTTTGTTTCTCACAATCTAAAGTACTGTATAATTTATTTCTTTTCGTATATCAATTGTAAATGGCCACCATGCTACACATAGTATGCATTGTAAGAACTGCGCTTTTCGAGGCAAGGTAACACACATTCGAGGGTATTGCGGAATGCATCACGAAAATCGCGATTAAAGTAAGCATAGATAAGAGGATTTAATGTTGAATTGAAATAACCAATCCAGAAGAGCACCGCCACAACAACATCGGGACAGGGACATGCAGGACCACATAATGACGTAATCACGTACCTGACATAAAAAAGTTATATGAAAAGTTTTATTTGACCTGTTGAAAATTTTGGAGAGCCGCCACATTGGGGCATTATCGTTTGAAGCGGTTATTTGGACAATGTGAAATAATTGTTACTTACCACAGAAAAAACGGCAGCCAACATAGTAGAAATACACCCATTATTATACCTAGGGTGCGCGCAGCTTTATGTTCTGCTTTCCAACCTTTCGTTGGCCTAACTGATCCAGCTGTAAATATTTTTTTTATTCGTAAGAGATTTTTCTTGTCATTTTTGTTTTAAACGTAATATCTCAATAAGAGAAAATAACGAAATGCTAATTTAATAAATAAATACATGTTACTAATAATGTTATAATTATATACGTGTGTGTGTGTGTGTGTGACGCATATGTATTAAATTATTAGTAGTATTTATAACATATAACTTAATAGAGAACCATTTCAATGAACGTTTTTCACTTTTTCTTTTTGCATTATTCTTAATATTACTGACCTTTGTCGAAGGCCAAGCTTTTGTACCAACTTTATCTGAAGTATTTTAAAAACTGGGACGCATTGATCAAAGACCTGTTTACGGACAGACAGACAAATCGATCTAAATTGTTCGAAAATGCTTCTTAATCTTATCCAAATAATAAATAAACGGTCCATTGAATTTAACAAGAACATATTGAAAGCCGCCCTAAGTAGTTTAAAAGAGCAAGAGAATCCAGCGCGTAAGCATTTTCGTTATATTTAAAGAACGTGCACTTTAGTATCAAACAAATTAACATGTTTACATTCATTCATTTATGTAAGCATTTATGATTGACTGTACAATTTAGATACTCGTATAAGGAGAAAGCTTGCGCTTTGTTGAAAAACTAAATAATTGAAGACGTACAAATGTGCTCTGAAGTATAAGTAGGTGCGTATAAGACCGCCCGTTTACGCACGTATACTTTGAAAGTCAGTTTTTGTGACCGTGACAGATTTTTGTCAATCAATAATGAGGCTGTAAACCGATTTCGTCCGTTTTAAATGTGAATCTAGTGATATGGACTATGAGTATTTCTGTTTTAGTAACCGTGAGCGATTCAGCGCAGACTCGGACATCCTAATGAATAGGTCAAAAAGGACTCAGATTTTGATGCTAACAAACAATGCGCATATAAATATTTTATTGGATTGTTGAGGCTTTCTTGTGATAGTTGCAAAGCGAACGACGAATACCACCACCATAATGTGGAGGGTATAAAAATAAATTAACAACTTTAAATAAAAACTGATATATGTATATATGTGTGATCAGTTTCTTAAGTGCAGAGGTTGTGGAGAGATTAAAGACCCTCAAATAGTGAGTTAAAAGGCGAAAATGCATTCAAGTCCGTTAAAACACAACACAGGCTTTGTCTGTAGCAAGCACTAAACTCACCGGTAGCGCCACATTGGTGGCATCTATTAAATGCTTGCCTACGCTGTTCACTGGACCAATGAGTTTTATGCCAAAATTTGAAACATTCACGTCGTTGCTGCAGTTTTTTCTTATGTCTTTGTTTACTGTTACCGCCAGCATAGATGTCAGCACCTTCTCCATCACCTGTTTGTGCCACCACAATATTGCCGCAATGGCAACATTTGTTTGCATTTGATTTGTATTTAAACGACATATTGGTATTAAATTTTATAGTTTTCTGAGCTGAGCTAACACCAAGTTTACGCTCTTCGGCATCAATCGTTTGTGCGATTTCCTCCTCATCGACAAATATACAAATACCACCGCGTCTCTTAAGTGAAGCTTTATTGGAAAAGTCCGGTTCTAAGTATTTTTCAATTTTAAAAACGCACATGTACGCACAACATATTTCGGCAATTAAAAGTGGTCGTAAACAAGTTATAGTTGGAATTTTGGGTAAGCAGTCAAAGGTAGGGGGAAGGTTATATTTTTTGTTCGCAGGAAAATAAAAAAGCACGACACAAACATACAAATATAAATAATTCCATTAAGATAGTTTTGTGAAGAAATAGCGAAGAGAGATATTTTGAGAAGACAATGAGATTGAGGTTAAGGAAAATAAGAAACACGGAAAGAATGAAGGGTAGGCATGCGTTGGCATGCAATCACATGTTCTCATTCTAAGAGGGTATTGAAGATGCTCTCTATGTACATAACACCTTTGTATGTTTGCATTATATCCTTCCCGTGCGATTTTAAGCAAACCGAGTTAGTGTTTGAATTCAGTTTCAATTGAAACTATCAATACAGCCAATTTACTCACAAATCATGAAACTAATTTGTAATTTTGTTTTTATGTAATAATATGGGGCTTAAATGGACTTTGGGGTACACTCTCACGAGAATAAACAACGTTTAATTTTTTGGCGCTCAGCCTTCGCTCCTCAGTAAATTGCTTATTCTTAAATATTATTAAATGTATAATTACTTAACAAATATAGGGCTTGCAGGGGTAAACATCAAATATTTGCAATCACTCTTGAGCAAAATTGTATTAAAATTCTTTAATAATCATAAGGTAATGTAAGAAAGAGCATCTCTCTGAAAAAGGCATTACTTAGCTTTGCAGTTATTACCATTAAAGTAACAAATATTTGAAGTAAAGTTTCATATGCCAATATGACATAACACTTACATAAGGCATTACGTAATGGATTAAAGAAACATATTTTTTTTTGAGATTTTGAAATCAACTGTAGTAGGAACGCGAGCCGATCGCCAAAAAATACACATGGTAGAAGCCTTTCCCGAATAGAAAGAGGCAGAAAGTATTTTAGGAATGTCTCCCAAAGTTCATTTGGTCCTAATATTGAAGCACTATTGCGATATAAGTATGGGTATGTTGTGTGAGTTTGTATGCAACTTACTTGCCGAACTCGTGGTGGACACACGATTTATGGGTATGTAACTGCGACCATCTCCGTTATTACTTTGAGAGAAATTGATAATGTTGACATCGTAAGTTACCACAGATAGTTGGCGTTTTCGAACAGTTTGAATTCCTTCGAAAGCACTCAACAAAGAACTATCTTTTCTCTTCGTCGTAGTAGAAGTTAATACAGTCTCCGTTTCGTTGCAATTCTTTGTGAACACCGGTGCACTAATGTCTCTGCCGTTTCGTTTGACGACAAGGTGGGAGGTATCACTTATATTCTCATAACCCCGGTTCATATTGCAGAAGAACGTCGGAGGTGATAAAGTAGAATCTAATATAATTTCCGGTTTAGACATTTGTCGTTGATGAAAGTGCGGTACTGTTAAATTTGTTACAACATCCAGAGATACTGTTGAAGTATCACTTATTATTTGATTAGCGGATGGGGAAGTTGTGCAAATGTCTGCATTGGGCGGTGGCGATAGAAAGTGTACGTTATTGGTGATTGCACTTTGTGCGTTAATTACGGCGCTGGGTGTTTTTGAAATGGCCAGATTAAAAGCTGAATTAAAATTTGGTCTAATAGGTGGAGACATTACGAAATTTGACCTGTTCAATATTTGATCGCTTAAAGTACTCATCCTGTGTTTTGTGAATGCTTTTCGTTTGTCCAGACTTTTAAGATATTTCTTTATTTGCTGCGGTGCTACAGAATCATTTTGTCTAGTAATCGGAAAACTAACAGAACGGAAAATTTCGACAAGTTCTGTAGTAAAAGTGTTTGTAACTTTGGTTAATGGAGTGCCAGTTTGCAATGGTGCTAAAGTTTCAACATGTAAAGCATCTGGAATTGAAGCGTCAATAAGAGAACAGGGCGAGAGTGATGGTGGCGGAGTTGATGGCAAAAGAGGAGAATCTTCAGCCGTGGTATCGGTACGAGTTGTCAAATCAATTAATTGCAGGGAACCATTTTTGTAAGTAGTGGGCGATTGCAAGGAGTCTTCGTTTTGTTCGCTTAATATATTTATATCCAGCAATATATCAGGAGTCGTGTAGCGACTACTGGATTCTTGACTAGCAGTGTAAAAGTGCGGTAGGTAGGCGTCAGAATCAGTGTCACTCGGTAATCGACTGCTGGCCTCAGAGCTATTAAGTTTACGCTCTTTCAAGCCACCATTATAGCTGTGCGAGAATTTTCGATTTCTTGATCGCTGAAAGAACAACACACGGCTACTGCATATTTCTTCAGAACTGGTTTGGCTGCGTTTCTTTTCCAAAGAGAAACATTCAACACTAGAACGTTTTGTCTTGGCCAATAAACCTCGGAAATTAAAACCCTTCTGACTTTTTACAGAATCATCTTTGAAGACATCCGAATGATCTGCGTTTTTTTCTTCTTGACTTTGCAAAAATTCTGAATCGCTCAATGCATGCGACTTCCGACAAATTTTCGGTTTCCCATTTTTCCAGCGTGTACTAAAATCACTTTCACTGAGCGCGGAATGATTGCTAGATGTTCGAGAGTTGCGTACGTTAAGTGATTCCAGAGCTAACTGTCGCTTGAAAAACAAATAATTGTCCTCTATTAGGCGTTTCAATTCCTTGTTGTCTTCTGAAGTGTTCAGGAATGTTGGTTGAGCTTTACTAATACTATCAAAATAGCAGTCGTTGGTTTCACTGTCATCACTATTAATACCAAATATATGATATTGTTCGTTGTCACAACCATTTATGGAAAGCTGTGTACAGCGTTTTGATATGGATTTGGAGTCTGAGGTGATTGATGTTAGCGAATCTTTGTGAAGATCTGCCGGTTGTGTAAACTTGATTGACATATCTTGCGGTTGCACTTGGGTCTGTTGAGGTTGTTGTAGTTGTTGGTTTGCATAATGTAAAGCAATCATGGATGGAGCACTGTCTGTATGTGTGACCTTCTCGTATCGTTCCTGCTCTAAATCTCTCAAGTCTATGCTGCTTCGACTCAACCTTCGCGGCGGTGGGGAGGGTACCCGTAAAACATCCTCATCTTCATCCTCATTGTCACCAAAATGCTTCTCTATATGAGCATCAACACTCACGCCAGCACTTGCAACATCATTTTCATTAGTTAGTGGTAAATTATTCTAAAGATATTTCATATTGCAAAAAGGTTTAGAAATTTTGCTAACTACATAACAATACCTCATAATTACTCATAATGCCAGGCGAATCATTATTCTTGAGCGTAAAATGCAGTTCATCATCGCTCGAATGTAAATTATCAAGAACCTTGGACTGTTGGGCGGTACTCATTTGCACACTGTTTAATAATATATTTGAACTGGTGCGACTTAGTGCTTTACGTTGTCTTACTGCTTCTCTGTTTAAGCATATAAGAATATGGAATTTACAAATGGACGCGGTAGATGATGAGCAAAGTTAATCTTACTTGTAAATTCGCCAATACATGACAACCATTACAATGCCCGGTATCCAAAAGCTGACCGAACTGGATATCAAGGCGTACGCTTTATTAACCACGAATGAACATTGATCGGGATGAAGAGAAACTTCTTTTAAGTGTTCAGCCGTTGTATACCATCCCAAAAAGATTGGTGTAAAAGATATAAGGGCTGGGAGTATCCAAACATTGGCCAACATAAAGCACACAGTCTTATGGGTCATATAAAGTGGATATTCTAAAGGTCGAACAATAGCATAATACCTGAAAAACAATTATAGCCCAATACGTGCTCATCTTTCAAAATAAGATATGATAAGGGGAATTTGTCGATAAGTAGATCAAGGAGTAATACTTACCGGTCAACTGAAATGCAGCATAAGTGTAAGATACTGGCCGTAGAAAAGTACACATCCAGACTATTATAAACATTACACATAAAACGTCCAAACATCCATTTGCCACCAGACAATTCAACGGATGCATTAAATGTCATGGCACACAATGCCACCAACATATCCGCCATAGCCAGTGATACAACAAAATAATTTGTTATTATACTGTATTAAAAAAAAAGGGAAAAAGGCTATATTAGGCACACGCCAAATCTAGAACATCCCACCATGACCCTCTTCCAAAATACAGCACCACTTGAAAAAAGGGAGGCTTTTTTTTCACATTCACATAATCGGACAGGTGATGTGATCTTCTCAGATTTTGATGCTGACCAAAAATATATAAACTTTCTGTTAAACTGTGTGTTGCAAACAGAATAACAAACTTAGACTACTAGGTGGAGGATATGGGACTTGCTGCAACCTACAATTGTAAAACAAACCAGGATACAGATTATGTTGAGATCACCGCGTAACTGGAACTAGGTGTTGTGGATTTTTAAATGGACCGGTTAGATCGACCTTAACTTTCTCTTGGTTTTTTTTTTTTTACTTACCGTAGTTTACGATTGCGTTGCACGGATATTATGACTAATGCGTTACCAAGAACTGCTGCTAATATAATAGAAAAGAATATTAAGCCTTTCAATATGATAAATGACAAGTCCACCCAACTGTCTCGTAGCTGGTAGTTATTTGGGGAGGACGAAGGGGATATTGCTGCTGTTAATAAAGTGGATGTTATAGCACTACCCTCAAAGGTACCATTCAAATAATTAGCAATATTCGTATTAAGATTACTGTACTCGGTCGTATTCGAAAACTTCATTTCATTGTCACCAGAGAAGTTATTTTCATAATAGTAGTCCTCGTTGAAAGGATCCGTTTCTAACCAGGAGGATTTTATGACTTGTAGAGTATTATCATAAATGACAACGGCGGAGGTGTTTGTCGGTGACAACGGCAACAATGACTTTGATAATGATACAGGTGTTATTACTGAAGATGACTGGGGAGGTGATTGTGGTGTTGGCGTTGCCGCTGCCGTCACTTTGGGGAACAATAAAATACTGGCAGTTTTGTTAAAATTTTGTTGCTTTGAAACTGTTGCTGTAAAGTTACGCGTCGATAATAATGTAGGTCGTGTGAGTGTTACCCCTAGAAAGGGCTCCGCCATAATACTTATAACATTATTATGCTCAGCTGATGTGGCAGTGCCGGCAAGTTTACTTAATGTTCTACTCAATGAGTGGCCATCAAATTCGGTTCAATTTTATCGTGGTCCTGATGACAGTTTGGGCCATTCAATGAGTGATGATGTTTTAATTATTTTAAAATTAAAGCGTGTTAAGTTGTTCATTTCCTTGATTATTGCTTTCTCAATTCTTTTCAGCAAATTAATGAATAACTACACGACACTTTATGTTTAGGTTATTATTGTTTCGACTATATACAATTAGGATTGACTCCAGGGTTCTGTTTATGTTGTATTGTAAATTTAATTATTGCTTTTATACTTCACTTCGTTGTCTTCAACTTCACCGTATTTTGTTGAATTGAGCTTTTTTATACTGATATATATAAATAGTTATTTCATTAACATTGACCGATTCAAAGATGATGGTTTTTTGTATATATTTAGTAAAAGCATCTAAAAACAAGCAAGAAAAGTAAATTTGACTTCGGCCATGTCTTAAATACTTGTGTAAATTGTGTGTGTATCTAATATCCCACCACGACCATTTTTAGGACATCGAAGGATGGGATAATTATAAATATGTGTACAAAATTCCAACTTCATAGCGCTACTTATGTGACAGATAAATAAATTGTTGTCGATTGTGAGCGTGGCTCTTGACCGATTTTGTTCATTTTTAATAAGAATCTTGGTGCAGATATTAGAAGTATCTAAATTTTAACTAAATATTTTAAATTGTACACCTATGAGGGTGTCAATATATGTCGGACATATAGACTTACACGTCTAGATTGACTCTGATTTTGATACTGTTTTAGAATATATGTTCCCTACAAAGTCTACTTCTGGATGTTGCAAATGCAAAGATAAACTTAGCATACCTCACCTTAAGTGAAGGGTATAATACATTACAAGCATTCCAGGCACAGTTGCGCCGGCTAAAAAGTTTATAAAAATTGTATTTATTTTCCAGATGTTTTTGCACAACCTTGATGTTTTCGTGTCTTTAATTATATTTAACACGCCTATGATTTTTACCACTCTCACATTGATATATTGAGCTGACTCATTATCTATGTTATGTTATTTGAGAATTTCCATCTTTCTTCCTCACTGTGCATAACAATATATAATATTGTAAATAATCGGCCGTACAAGTTATTTACAAATGAGTAAGTATCACATTACTAATGAATGTAATGTAAAAGACAACAATCTCCATAAACTAGATGCTCAGTTTAAGTAACAAAAAGTTTTTTATAAAATAAAGTCTTTGCTGCGTATCCTACAGAGAAACAGTTGAGCTAAGTATCCTACCGTTCCTACTCAACGTTTGTTCCTTTATAATTATAAGTGACAAGTTTGTCCATCTTAATTATTTTTAAGTAAAATAAATGAATGATTGAAACGTAATAAATCTCTTACAATTAATGTTATTCCTTGTTGATCATTAATCTAACATAAAATTGTCACATTCTCTCTCACTCCCTTATGCTAACAACTGCTTTCAATCACCTATAAAAATTCCTGTTTCCAAACACTCATTCATCAGTTGGTGGCAGAGCTTGTACAGATTTGTAGCATATTTTGTACAATTCAAAAAATAAACTTTTCTAAAAAAGTGAAACTTGCATTGTATAATTATTGGGTGAGAAACTGCATTTTTATATACCCTCCACGCCTGACTAAATGTCCGTCTGTATGAAACTGCACAACCCCATTGAAGTGAGACATTGATTCCAAATTTGACTTATATGTCTGTAAGTTGAGTGGTAATGAGATTAGAAGAAATTGGTTCAACGACTTGTCTTCAGTGACAGAATAGCTGAAAAAGAAGCAAGAATTTGTTTTTGTTCATTTTAAATTAGAATAAGGTGGAAAGTTTAAAATTGACACGCATGGAAGCCTCTGACGTGTCGGCAGTTATTTATAATTTGGCCTTTGCCAAATATATCTATCTCACTTGTCTAAACAATAAATAATACACTTTCATAAAAACTCTTATAAGAAACCTGTCAATTTGTAGTCATGAGTACCTGGAGCAGCTGTCAAACCTTTGCGTGGTGCATATTTTGTTTATTCGTATTGGGCACTTCAAAGCCTATACAAAACACAGATCAGGTAATTTATTGTACTAATATCAAGAAATAAAATAAACAAGTCAACTTAGGCCAAGTTTTAAATAGTCTCTGGCTATACATACAAACTGTGGTTATGGCAAGGATACGATTACGCCTTCTAATGCATATTTTATGTATTAACTTGCAAGTTAAGTTATACATACAATCTCAGCTATTTTTACAGCATTTTAATCTAACTGTAGTTTTTTGGTTGTGTAAGATGGTGTGGACGTGACCGTCAAACGCATTTGTTTATTTTAAAGAGGGACCTACCTACAACATACCGACGAAGAAAGTCTGTTTCACATCACATATAATAAGCGGACATTGCAGCAGACACATGTACGAAAGTAGCTTTATCAACTCAGAATTTGATCCTCATCAAGAATACTACGCCTTATAGGAACTTTGGAGTCTTTAATATCAAATGGAATGATAACCTTGGGGTGAAGGACATGCATACAAGTTTTCTAAAAATGATTAAATTACACATTAAAGAAATTTTAAGTTTTAATAAATCGTTCCTTTCACATTGTTGCACGTTTGAGACATTTGTGTATTTGCGAATATTTACAGGATGGTAAAGACTTTTTCAAATATCCACATCAGCTACACCAAACACACAACATTGATAATGGCCCCAAACAAGAAGCTCGTTATAAACGTTCACAGTCTGACATTATGGTAGGAAGTAGGAATAACAACAACATATTAGGTGGAGATGACCTTGAAGATTTAAATGAGCTCATGCAAGACTTCAATGCGAAAGTCTTTGTACACGATTTGGACACGGTTATGCACGATTTAAGCGAGGAACACAACATATCCCCCCTTATCTATTTGATGTTAATGGAGCAACTTAAACAAAGTGTGTAGCAAAAAACAATATGAACAATTTGTACGAAGGAGTAATTTAATTTTTGTATTTATTCACATATCAGTGGTTCGAAATGGTAGTGAAGACCAGTTACCTACACGACGTACACCACGACTTGGCCGCAGTACTATATATCACCCCTACAATGCTATTGATTTGGCACGAAGTCTAGAAGCCATTAATAATAACAACAACGATTATGACCTTGACGGTTTTGGGTGGCAGCGTATTATAAAGAAATCGGTGCCATTTAAACCACGTTTAGGTAAGCGGTCACAACTCTATGAATAAAATTGGTCGTTTCCACTGTTATTCCTACAAAAGGATACAAAGTGTTTTCGTGTTATGCAGTATTAATAATTTAAAGGATATTAAATATCAATAGAAACTCATTGTTGAAAAGCATACATTTGCATCCACAGTACTTATAGTTATTGAGAGGAATTATTCTTTTAACCACACACATTATTACCTACTTATAAAAGCATTCACATATTTAATTACCATAATAAAGCAAGTTTTCTATTAAAACAAAGAGCACCAGCGAGATTTGGCTTAAATCAAGTGAAATGAAGGGTTGCGCTCCAAGCCTCATCGTGACAATATTTATAACCTCCACCACTTGGGGCAAAGGTTACATTAAATTCGTGCGGATGCTTGTAACCTCTAAACAACAAATGCCACATCCTCCTTCAATTTTTCCGATCGATTCGGATCCACTCTCCGAATCCATTTAATCATGTCCGTCTGCCTGTTCATGTTTATTTTATGCCCAAGCTACAGGCGCATTTGTTGAGATATTTCGAGGAAATTTCGTACAAGGACCCAAAAACAAACACTTTTAAAAAAGGGCCAAATCGGACAATTTTTAGAATTCCTCTTCATATAAGGTCTCATTACAATGGATGTCTTTACATTGCGAAACATCGCAATTCTTAATTTCTCCTTCCCCTATAAATCACTGTTGAGACTGAGATGAAGAAAGGTTAAATAATCTTTTTTCAACGCAAAGCTCTAATGAGACCCACAAAGTTTATAATCAGCATCAAAAGTTGAATTTAAACGCATTTTTAAACCCTTCATATAAGATGAGAGGCAATTTAAGTTTGTTTTGCCATTTGCAACACCCATGAACGTATGTACGATTGTATGTCCGACATGTATGTCCGTGTTGTTGGTATTGTAGCGAGTGTACATTTTTGTGATATGAGTTGAAATTTCTTACAGATACCTTTAGTTTTTGCACGCAGATTGCTCCCTATTTAAAATGGGCAAAATCGGATAAGCCCACAACCAACAAAAATCTATATATCTGCCATACTGTTTAACCTATGGTGCAAATATATATAGTTATCCCATCCACCTATGTGCCAAAAATGCCCACAATATACACAAAAAACAATATTCTCTATAAAACTAGACTTGCAAGCTGATACGTAATACGTACACAATTAGGAGGCTTAATATATATATATATCGGGTACGCCCACCATTGTTGATATGAAGGGTATTTAAGATTTGGCTTAAGAGAACTTTAGTCTTACTTGTTTTTTTGTTGCTTTACAAGTCTATTAGTATGTGTCTTTGCACATAGTAAGTAGGTAAACGTTTGGAAGAACATTTGTGATAGAAGGATTTTAGGTTAGGTCTGCAATAAGAACTCTATTAATAATCTAATATCATTGGTTTTGGATGCATTCCAAGTACGTATACGGCGTACGGCACTCAGAAGAGGGAATCAGAACAAACAAAATTTATATAGTATTCTTACTTGCTTGCATTCGTTTTTTCGTGTATGTTTAAGTATACGTATAATACGTATAATGGTGTGACAACTTAAAGCAATTAAATTTTATGTTCGGAACACACAGACGAACATTATGTACTTTGCAAATATTTTCTCTCGGTTTGACTTTTATATATTACAACTTAAACATTAAAAAGAAAGAAAGTAGGCGGACGCTATATCTAAGGTAATCACAGACACAAGGTATAAATTGACAAAATTTTCAAAAATATAAACTTTGTGGAGTGTTCCTGTTCCTGATGTACGTACAAACGTTTGCACATAACCGATAGGGAGTATATCATAGTGACGATATGTATAAGAATAATTCAAAATAATTTAAGATTATTTTTCATTTGGGCTAAATTTTTGATACTCGTTTCCGTAATGTGGTGGGCGTAGTAGATTTATATACATTTATTTCTATTTTCTATTTATTTTTTAAATTTACAGAACTTAATCCTACTGACTAAACGAGTAAATGAAAATGAAATTCATGATAAATGATATACATATATAAATATACAATTTCAATTGAAATTCTGAATTTTTATAAATTCTTCAAGCGTACTATTAAAATCAATATGAAAATTTCGTTCTCTAATAATTAAATACGTATCAGTTGCAAGTCTGGTTTTATGGTGAAGATACATTTTTGTAAATCGTGGACGTGTCTGTTAAATAGTAACTCAGCTCAACATCAAAAACATTTACGCCCATTAGATTGCCAACAACCGACGACTGCACGGAACATACATGTGTAGATCGATTCAGTTTTTCAAGTTGATCAAAAATATATATACTTTGTAGGATTTTTGACGCCTCCTTCTGGGTGTTGCAAACCGAAAAACAAACTTAGTATACCCCCGCATTTTATGTGTGTTGTGTAATGATAGTTAATGATGGATATTTTTAAAAGCTTTTATTTTATAGTAGCACCATATTCCATTTAAAATGGCATTCCACTCGTGACACTTGGGTTTCGTACGATTTAGATTGTGGGAAATTTGAACGTGCGCCAAAATCTTCATCCTCGCTGTAAGCCTTGAAGACAACGTATATAAATAATATGTTATGCAACGTTTCCAATGTTTGCATTATAAAAGTTTATAAATAAAAATCAACATTTTTAAGCTAATGAGAAGCAATAATATTACAGCACACTTTAACTACTCCGTGAAGTGTTTGTTGTGCATACATTTTACTATAGGTCTATACACGCAAACTGCATTCCTGCAGTTTTATGTATATGTAGGCATACTGTTTAAAAATAGAACGTTGAATAGTACTCCCAAGCAGGGGGGATGGGTTATATCTACCACCTGTTAATGAACTTCGTTAAACCAATTATCCTTAACTCTAACTATTTGTGGTACATTCGATAGATAAGTTGCTGAAATTATATATTGGTTTCTTGCTAGGTTATGAACGCACCAAGTTCACTATATTTAAATATATTATTTATGTCATTAGAAGTAAGAAAACTAAAATTGACTTAGATCGCTTCATAGGGGGATTTCTATGATAGATTAACAGTCACTCTCACAATTGGCACAACCGTCGCACCCACAACATTTTGCTAAAAACTCTAATTTTCGTTTATACCTTATCTATCGATGTACCACAAATGAGCTTTGAATAATCAACACACCCACAATTTGCAATAAACTTGGGTACAAAATTAAATCTTCGACACCACGTATACGTTTCAATAACTGCTAAAAATAAGCGCATCTCTTGGTAATGTTTGTGTAGCTGCTTTACTTGTTTGCATTTGTCCCCGTTTTCATTACACTAAATCAGTATGAATTGCTTTTCAACTGCAATAAAAATTGTAAACCTTCTAATCACTGCTTGTCGGTTTTCACTTTTTCTATGCACGTGTTTTGTTTCGTTTTGCTGACCAACACATATACTCACTTACCCACAACCCAGAGCAAAGGCCCATAAAGAGAATGTGTATGTTTATATGTGTGAATGTGTGCGTGTTTGTCTAGTGGTCATTCAACAACAAATGCTTTATGATTTCCTGTTGGCTTTGCACTTTATCACACCGAAGGGATGAGCAAGGTTGTATCATATCAAACTTAAGAGCAACTCAAGCGTAAATTAATAAGTCACTTCTTCCATTTCCTTTTTATCAAACGTATCATACATATCGTATGAGTGTGCTTAGAGTGGAAGTATTCAAGTGGTATGGTTGTTAATCCTAAAAGAACATGTATTAGTCGTTAACCTTGTTATTAAAACCGATACGAACTATAATGTGTAGGCGACGTAGTAACGTAGTGACGTAGATTTTGTTTTAATGCTTTATAATGAAATGTGTAATGTACTACATTTCATTAATAATTTTGGTCAACAGATGCACGTTTAATACTTTACTGTAAATTGGAGTTGGTGCAAGTTCACAGTCTACTCTTTAAAGACTTTCTTTTAAAATGTATGGGCTAATAACCTTTTCAATTTAAACATTACAAATTAGACTTTTGGAGTGTGTAGAGTTCAAAAAAAACATATTCGCATTACTCATACGTCACGTATACCAAACACTACCAGTCCCATTGTTTGAGTGAATAACCGCAACTTTTAAGTACGATGTGACTTTTTGTATATTTATGAATGCGAAAAATTTAATAGTTATACCCTACACCACTTTGTAAGGTAGAGAACTAAAGTGGTTAAAAAAATTCTGTTTTTGAAATCCGAATCAGAATTGGAATCAATTTCAAATTCAGTTTAACTATGACCACCTGTTTGAAATATTTCCATTTTCCATTGTTTCATCTTCCAAAGTCGAAATTTTTTGATATATTTTTTTCTTTTTAAAAAGGACGAAGAGTCACATTTTTTAAAGTTATTCAAGAGTTCTAAAAGCAATACAAATATTTTATTAAATGACCAAGACCATAATTATACGCAAACTACAGGCCAATTTGTGAACGCCCTGTCCGAAAAACGATTTTTAACGAAGTGTTGTATTGTACATATATTGCAATGGCTCACGTTTACTGCTACTACTGCTGCATAAATAATATTACTGAAAGATGTGGTAAGGGAATCCGTTGGATTTAGTACGCATTGTAATTTAAGTATTAAGTTGATGGTGAATAATATTCCATATTTTTGACACTGACACACAAATATTCAGAATCTTTATCAATTTCAATATGAAAAAACATAATATAATAAACTGGACGCGGCTACTACAATGCCACCTCTACGCTAAATGTTACAAATATTTTAATTCCGACAAAGAATTTAAGTGAATGCGATTTAGTTTAACGGACATGGTTAAGTCGATTTAGAAAGCAATTCCGAGTGGATCGGCGTAATAATAGGTGAGTTTATCTTCAGTCGTTTTACCACAAGTGGTGTGGGGTACAACAAAGAGGATGATTTTAAAATTATGTAAAGACTGATTTAGTGTTTTGCAGCTACCTTCGTTGTTGCTAAATACTTTGTAATACACGAATTACTTTAAGTTATAAAATTCCGAATGTGTGTTTAGCTAATTCATGTATATTATTATGTTTTTTTGTTATTTGTGATGTAATGTCAATAACCGCCATTAAGTTTCACTTTAATGTAAAAACGAACGTGAATGCAAAGTCACTCCATACACGTATATACGAGTATATTTTTACGTTACAAATCGTACAGGCAATACCGCAGTATTAAAATAAAAGATACTCATAAATAAAGAAAAAGTATTGATTAGTTTACAATTACGGTCTGGTTTTTTTTTTTTAAGGAAAAGTGCTTTTGGTGTAGTGTTAGAGTCACATCACATAATATTTTTATTTGTTTTTTCAGCATTTTTTATTACGAGTTTTCCATTTAAATGACCTTTTCAAATTGATTAATATTACAGCATTTCTTTATTGCTTTAAGATATACCGTGCTACATTTGTAAGAACAGTTCAACCAGATTTCAATTTTTACGTAACTGCGCTAACTTTATTCCCTGGTAAACTGTTATTAACTGATTTTAAGGTTCCTGTCATGTTGGCTTGTGGTGTATTGAACACAGCTAGCTCTATTCTTTTTCTTTTTTCAGCTTAATTTAGAGATGACAATCTTGTGACTGAAACAGAATGCGTGCGTGCATTACCGTGAGCCAACTTTAACTTTACTGCATGTACCAATACCTGGATTGAAAAGAAAAACAATGAAACATTTCATTGCTTTGTTTACAAATTCCGTTGTAAAACCCATTGGATACAGTTTCCAATATAATGAGCTGATAGTGTAAATGTTTGTATGGGGCCATGTTTTGCATATTTGGTATATTGCAGCAGTTCTCGATATATTTATTTGCATGCTTTCTGCCTCAGTCACTATTTATGCATTCCTTCGCTCTCCATGTTTCTCTCTCTGGGTTGTTCTCTCAAATATTTACAGATAAATAATTATAAAAAACATTCTCAAGATTTGTAAAATATTATATAATTAAAAGGATTTGAAGGTTTGAAGCGGTGATCAGATTATATATTTTTTCAAAAACACTTTGTCCCTTTAGACCTTGAATGTTGTTGAATTTCCCTTTACACGTAACATTTAACATGTGTACAAATTGTTCTCTGTTTTTTGCTAAACATTACCAATCCTCTCACTGAATACTTTCATAGAGAATAACTGTCCTTTTTGGTTTTTGGTTTTTGGTTTCTTCCTCTCATTGTAAACACGTGCTTTGCTCACTTATGTGTATGCCTGGGTTAGCAAAGGAAATATATGTAGAAGCGATGTAAATATAATGGGTATAAATGAATGCGACAATTTAATACAATAACACGATTTAGATTTCTACGCATTCATAATTACAAGTAAATTATTTTAAAACATGCTACATATTGTTGGGAAAAGAAGAAAGAAAATCAATAAGTGCGTTACGCAGAAAAGAACATTTCATTCTTGTATGCGGCATATTACAACCTATTGTACTAAAAATTATGTCCTGCTTTCAAATCCGAGCTTAGAGTTTTTGTGTGATTAGTTTGTAAATAAGTGACTTTATATGTCGGTCAGACTCCTTTTTACTTCCTTATGGGCAGCTTGCGGGTCATATTTAGCCGTAAAACGACAAAAAGCATTTGAAAGTATTGAGTTGGAATCAGCAGAGGTTTAGAGATGAAAGAGGTCAAAATTTAAATAAAACTTCAACATAACTGGGTAGTGCGAGAGTTCATCTACTTACTATTTAATCAAAAATTCATAGAAAATAATCAAATTGTTCATAGAAAATACTATAGTCATAAGTGTATTTGAGCGCTAATCGGGTAGACGTTGAGCAAGAGCGAAACTGAAAGTTTATTGGAGGAAGCAGTTGTTTGATGTTCTACAAACACTAAACAAAACTGGAAAAGACCTGCGGTAGACCGAAGTGCAAAGCGTTGCCTCTTGCAATAGGCCAGAGAAATCTCAAACTATGTATAGTTAATCAGAAGCAAACGCTGAATCTTGCTGTGGTAAGCACTGTATCTCCAGCAAACTTATATAACGTCCAACGTTATACTAAACTTCCTAAAATGTTAAATATATTGCTCTGTCGATAAATCGATGTGGGTACGTGATGATTCCTTTAAACCTGATAAGCGAAGATTCATGAAATTTTTTTAATATTTCACGGTTTTAAATAAAAAACGTTTTATTTCAGTTGATAATTTTTCTAAGATTTTACTTTATTTCACTTTTTGAAGATTTGAATTCTAGTTTGTTTTTTCCATATTGACTTACATCTTCCAACATTTAACTTTTAATTAATCGCTTACAATTTTTTGGCGTTTTTATGTTTTTTGGATAATAAGCTGAACGTGTGTTAACATCATATAGGTGTACAAGGTGACAATTTATAAAATAATTTAAAAAAAGAATTTAATCGGAAAGTTGTGAATTTGTTCACTTATATATAAAATGCCTACATCTGTCATCTGTTGAATACTTTTCATTGCAAAATACTTTGTCGCTATATATATGCGTATGAAGGTCGTATATTTTAGGTTACTGGCAATTATTGTTAAATAATATTCACGCACACACTTTCCGAAAACCTTCACCACATTTTTATCGATGTCTGAGTGTTACCGCATTTGCTGGAATCAAGTTGCTGACTTTAATCGTTGAGCTGAAGCCATACTTAAGAGGGCTGCACAGTCAACTTAATTCCAGGAATCGCAATACACATCTTTTGATGTCACACTTAACACGGACATTAATACAATTGTATGCAATGAACATAATATTGTCGTCTTAAACGCATGTTCATCTTTCGTTTCTCTATGCAAAAAATAGGTTCTAATCGGCCAGTAATGATGATAATGATATAAAAATGTACTTTACTCATTTCAATGTAAGAATACTCCATGATATTTTAGCCTAAATCTCAGTGATGGGGGTATACTAAGTCTGTTCATATAAATTTTTGTACAAACTATAGGTCGAATTTTTTCGATGAAATTTAGTACAAGTACACGTAAGGGCCCAAAGAGGAACTCTATTGAAAATGTTTTAGACCGGATCATTTTTAGAACCCTTCCCCACATAAAGTCCGATTATAATTTAAGTTTTTTATATTGTAAAAAATCGCCATTCTTCATATTTTTTGACAAAATTTGGTAAAGGATATTTATTTAGTTTCATATTTGGCTGCACCGATTTTGGGCCTGAATGGACCATTTTTAGAGTCCCTTCTCATATATAATTATATTTCACGAATAACTTAATACAGTCTCAACTAAAATAATTGTAGCATAATTTAAGGAGCTAAGTAGTGTGGGGTATTAAATGGTCGTGGGAAGGTTTTTTCATACTCACTACACAGTTAATAATGTAGTTAATATATAAAAAACGATGTAATTAATTCTGCCAGTATTGCACTTAAATTGTACAAATTACAATAAAAAATTAATTTTGATTAACGAAACTTAATATAAATAATTGCAAATAATGCATTGGAAACATAAGAATACTGAATAGGGTACTTTCTAGAAATAAATTGATATGAGAACGGTGGGATAGGTTTTTGTCATAGCGTTATACATAAACAATAAAAACACTCTGTGGGGAAATAAAGCGAAGTTTGTTAATGTTTAAAAATCCAACTTATCGCCTTAAATTAATTTCAATTTTTCAATTCTCAATATTTTTGTAACCAGTCATATACATAGTTTCATTTCTTTGAGAAAAACGTTTGAGTTTATACGAACAATACACAATAGCATTCTCGGGTGTATATGTGTCAATACAAAGGATTGATCTATGTAGAGACCAACGACACTTCTAGGAATTCCACACACAGCCGGACAAACATATTTGACCAGACCGATGTTGATTCAGAGTTTTTGTTTTGCTGGCTATCTGACTTTTACTTGTGAGCCTGCAAGTATTTTATACCAGCCTTGGAGTTAAAGAATTTATTATGTTGTTGTTGGGTTTTTATATCCAACATTTCAATAAAAGTTTGTGAAAATAAAGTGAAAATAAAAGTTTGTATATGTCATAATCAGCATGAAATTCTGATTCGATTTAGCTGTGTCTGTACGTCTGTTTGTATAAATTGACAAACCAAAGCCTAGAAATAGGTTAATTGTTTAGGGGTGTTTATATTTTCAACTCAAAAATTAAGACCTTGTCTGACTGATTTTCATTTAATAAATATTGTATATATTATCTGTGTGATACGTGTATATTTACTAATTATTGAGAAGTTATTTCCCTCCTACGTACATTCGATTTTAACTATTATTTAGACAACCTTTATTGCTTATTGATTTGTATGCATAAATGTAATGTGATGATTGTTTAATTCTTTTGTTATTGTTTTCTTATAATGTCTCTATGAGTACATATCGTATTCTATTTTATTTATTTTTTACTTCTGCAAGTAATTGTTTTCTTTCAACCATACATTTTCAAGTTTATTTAATTTTTATCAAATTTACATAATTTTTGTACGTATATAGAGTCTTTTACTACTTTGTTGAGATGACATGCTTTCTTGCTAAGTTTATCTTTTGGTTTATTGGTAAAAAGTTTAAAAATTTATTATATTTATACCCTCTGCCTTGAGGGAGTTTACTCACTGTCTAACGATCAGAAAAAAGCACCAGAGATCCTATAAAATATAAATATTCTTGGTCAGAATGAAATTCTGTACCAATTTAGGTACGTCTGTCCGTCCGTCTGTAGTGTAATTTTTTCTAGTCGCTGAAAATATTGACTCCAAACCCAGGTTGGAAAAAGGAAACGCCTCTAATTTATAACTATCATTTTATTTTAATGCCCCAAGGTGGTGGGTACTCAAGACTTGGGCTGAGAGCCAAATGCAACTTTCACATTACATGTTTTTTTTTTTTTTTTAATTAAATTGAACGCACACTGTATTTTATTATTGTTGCTTTTGTGTTGTTAATATATTTTTTTTATTAGGGGTGATTGTCATATTTTGTTTTTATACCCTCCACATAAAATGAGGGGTAAACACCGTTTGTCATTGCATTTTGCAACACTCAGAAGAAGGCGCCAGAGACCCTACAAAGTAAATATATTTTTGATCAGCGTCGAAAACTGAGTCGATTTGGACTTGTCTGTACAAGCGTACGGGTGATAATGTGTTTTGGTGTAAGAGTGATGGCGTTCTAACATTTTTTGCTAACATTTCTAGTATCTGTAGGTAGCTTCCACTGAAAATACATAAAATTGCACGTGTCACGCAATGAAAAAATCTCACGAATTTACATTGACAAACAACGGAGGGACAAACATGTAATACTTATAGGGTATGAACAAAATAATATGAACACAATACAATATTTATGTATTTATTAATAAGGTGTTGGGTCGCCATTTGCTTTTGCCATTTGCTTTTGCAATTCTTCGCGGAATGTAACGTAGAATGTCTGAATAGTTCTGCTGTCATATTTGCTATGGTAGTTTTATGATGTCTGGTCACAATTATTTATAATGTTCATCGGTCTAAGTCAGTTAACTTTTAGTTTCGCCTACTATTCCTCTTTGCCGATGATGTTTTACCATGTTTTGGTTATGCTGTTATTACTGTTGATACTGTCGCTCATAAAACGTTAAACATTTCAGATGTTTTCGTCACAGACTCCCCCGCTAACCGAGCACCAACGATTTGCCCTCTTTTAAAGTTTGGGAGATCACACATTTCAGCGATCGCTTGTTTTAATCATCGCAGAACAAAGCGTATAATACAACGTAAACGACGTGGTAGGCAAACCGAAGTACTATATCGCATGATGTTCTTATTATTTTGTATATAGGTTTTTGCATTTCCATTCAATCCTTTTGCCTTCAATTGGAATAGTAAAATGCTTTAATGGAAATGCAAAATGCTCAATTTGGATTGAAAAACCTATATACCCTGTAGAATGATCCATACGAGAATATCATACATACATTTTGTAATAAAATTAAATTAAAAATTAAATGAAACCGTTTCGCAGTTACAAACTTAATGTATTGTATTGTATACAATTCCAATAAGTGATTTAGTGCTTAAAAAGCAATTTAAGAAGTAAGAAGTATTCAGGAGAATTACAACGATTGTTTCTAAAAGTATAGTTTCCGAAAATCGATAATGAATCTGTTTTTGTTGAAACAAAATATTCTACAGTTACTTTGACTGTGTGTTAATTAGGTGCAACTGTTACAATATATTGGGGGATATGTTTTCTAATCCATTTTCATCTCCCTATGCAGTTGGCTTTCTACAAACGTTTGTGCTTAACAAGGTAAACACACACGGAGTGTGACATTATTTAATGGCTGAACTATGGAAGTATTCAGCTTTTTAATAAACTTTTATATTCCAATCAAGATGAATATTCAACATCCCAAGTTTAGTATTTATGGTACTTTTTTATGGTTATGTGCTACGATAAAACAAGTAAAGTAGTCTGTGTTCCTTTTATGCCAATTATGCGATGCACACTTCATCACATAGAACTTGAATATATTAAAAAAATCTACATAAAGGATTTTGCCAGTCATTTCGTCAGTATGTTGTACTTTATTCGATAAATCCACTACATTTACTACATATGTATCATAATAGGTTAGTTTTTGTTAATTATTGTCGAAGACATCAGGTGGTTACAGAAGGTGGTTAGAAACGCTTCATGGGCTAGTATACATTTTCATCAAAGTTAACATTAGAAAAAAAAAAACACACACACACACACACACGAAATCTAACATTTTTATGAAACATTGCATTTTCTTTTCTAATTTTTGAATTGATTTTTTTTAACTTTATTTTTAATAATTAAATTAATAAATTAAATATAATTTTATATTCGATTGGAACGCATTCTCTTCTTTAGAAGTTCTGAATCGATTTAACCAAGTCCGTCTTTGTGCTCAGGTAAATTTCTGAGCAAGGTACAGGTCTCATTTATGTATGTATTGGCCTAACAGGAACTCTGTTGAAAACAAGAGAGGTCAAGGTGAGTTACTTCGTGAAATATAATAATATGGGAAGAGGTTTTAAAAATGGTCCGATCGGGTCCAAATTTTAAGAACTGCGATTTTTTACTAAATAAAGACTTCTATTATAATAGAAGTCCCTATATGGCGAGGGGTTTTAAAAGTGGTCCGATTAAGCCCATTT
Source organism: Crataerina pallida (assembly GCA_949710015.1). Taxonomy (NCBI): domain Eukaryota; kingdom Metazoa; phylum Arthropoda; class Insecta; order Diptera; family Hippoboscidae; genus Crataerina; species Crataerina pallida. The sequence continues at coordinate 9,373,312 of OX453290.1, forward strand.
CCAACGCGGCCACGGCCACAACCAATGCATGTTTTTGTATCAAATTTCATTGAAAAAATGCGATTTGTCGCTTGCGCACAGACTTACATAATTAGACAGACGTAAAGATGGACATGGTTGAATCGGTTCAGATTTTGATTTCGTTATAAACATCCGCACAAACTTTGGCCCAAGTGGTGTAGAGTTCAATGCACCGAATTATGTAAATTATTTGCAAAATTGTACAAGGTCTCAACTAAACTGATTACAATAAAAGTTGTGGAAAATTTTCACTTATCTTTTATTGACATTTTCTTTTACGCATTTTACCATATCTGTTGTTATTCGGTCTGTATCAACGCGTATGCGTATGTGTATACGGAATTGCTTTGCCTACAGCGTTTTCTTAACCTATAAAGAACTTTTAACTTATAAAGTCACATGAGGTATTTTTGAAAATACCTTTGCAATAAAGAAAAATAACCACCAAGGCAAATAAAATAGGCGGAGTAGGAGACCTATCAAAAATATGCACAGACGCAGACTAACGTATCCAGTTGGAGTAATTTAAAAAGCAATTTCTGGTACCGTTCCTTTAGAAAAAGCAGATTAACGGTCATAAAGATTAGTAAAGAGTTAGGTGAGTAAGAATGTACTTAAAGATGTATTAGAATTTGAATACCATTCACATCTATTCGTAAGCTGTGGGCGTGCCATTTTATTAGCTTTTTACGACTACTAATGTACGTATTGCATTTTTCCTCAACTATCATATTCTATACAAAATAATTTTTTTTGAAAATTGAAGATTTGTTTATTATAAGCCGTTATCCATTTTTAGCACACCGATGGACATACTAAGTACACGTATATGAACTTTAAAAATTCTAGCTTTATTTTTATTTTTTTATTTCTTTTATTTCTAATAGGCGTGGCCTATCTTTCTTATTTTTTAACTATTGCAACCTATTATTTATAGTGAGAAAGGATAAAACTCACTTCAGACCTTTCTTAGTTTTTTGTTTATGCGTATTCTTCGTTGGATTGTGCTCATTCTCCATGCCAACCGACGTGGCAAAACTTCCAAAACTTCTACCCAGTTTAAAGACACTCTGACTTTGAGAATTTCATGCTAATCAAGAATATTTTGTGGAGACTCTGACGTCTCCTCTGGTAGCACCCTATATTTATGTGAAATGTATCTTCAACCAAGAACCGTCCTTTATATTAAGGAAATTTATATTTGAGAGAATTTTTTCCCATTTAAACAGACGCTTATGACAGGGCGCTAATATATTATACCTATGTTATGCAAATAAACGCATACACACATATTTTACTTTTGTTCATGCAGTGATTGTTTTATACGTAGCAAGCCTTTCAGTTTCATTACACAATCATGATTAAATTTGTAATACTGCCGTTAAGTGTAATTTTACTCCGGATAACTGTTGTTTATATAATTGAGTATGTGCGTGTGTGTATACAAATACAAAGATAAACAATACAGTTTCATTAATATTTCTTCTTTATGGCCTTTTATGTTATATTGTGTATTTATGTTCCAATATTAAGCCATTGTACAGTGTATAAGTAAAAGCTTGAATCTACTGCTGTGCTAGTTATTCTGTCGGTACTGTTGCAGGTTTGGGTTTATTGCTACTTTTGTTCCACTTGTTGATATATTCCAAAGGTATTTCAATTTGTATTTCTTTAACACTGCCATCATCACCATCACGAATAATATTATTTGATATCACAATGTCATCTGCGTTCCACTGCGCTGGGTGAGGATCACTTTTAAGAACCTTCTTTGTAGTATTCGTTGCTGCTAACAGTGCCTTATCCGCAATTCCACCCACGGACTGCTGTTGTGTTCTGTTGACATTCTTTTCATGATCACTACGCCACATATCTACCCGAGCGGTGTGCAGTAAGTTCGTATTGGTGGCTGAAGTTGAATTACTGCCGCTGCCCAACAAATGTATATTTTGCATTGAGGCTGAAATGGGAGACGGTGTGGGCGCCAAAAGCGCCCCATCCCTGCATTATAAACTATCCACCATCTGACTGGTCCTACGCTGCGGATTGTTGGCGTTCAAATAACTCTCAGAGTATACACTTTTTGCTCGTGTGTCATAACGTAAGCTAGTGCGTCTTATGTCAATGTCCAAAGGTATGTGGCGGTGTTTCCACCAACTGCAAAACAGACACTGCAGGGTATTGCGGAACGCCTCTCGGAAGTCACGATTGAAATATGCATAAATAAGCGGATTCAGCGTCGAGTTAAAGTAGCCAATCCAAAACATTATTGCCACCACAATATCTGGCACGGTGCAGGCGTCACATAGAGTGGTAATGGTGTACCTAAAACGAATTATTTATTAAAGAATAAATATACGACAAGTAAAAAGTTGTGTACGGATAAGGCAGGGTCTTGAATGCCAACCAACTTGTAACAATAACAATAAAGTAACAATGCGAACGTTGTCCTATTTAAAACTTATGCACAACTTTATATTTTGTTCTTCTTTTTATTTAATTAAAAAAGACGAAAATTCATGAATAAGCAAATTTGAAAAATGCACACTTTTCGGTGAGCAGCAAGCTTTAAAAAAGAGACGCTCTTTTTAATTAATTAAACTCCTAGAAAGAGGCATCAGACAATCGGCAAAGTATGTAAAATATAAACATTCTGAATTGGCATCGTCCCCATCTTCCCATTTGGTCTTCAACCTTTATAGAACTATTTCGTGGCAGTGATAACGATTAAAGTCAGTGAGTCCACAGTGACTGTGACTCAAAGTGAAAGTTTGAATATATAAAGTTGAAATATGTAATAATTACAATATTTAAAATGCTTCTCTCTCTAAATTCACTCCATTTAGAAAATAAATGTAAAGCTTACTCACCATAAAAAGAACGGCAGCCAGCAGAGTATAAATGTTCCCATAATAATGCCCAAAGTTCTGGCCGCTTTGTGTTCTCGCTTCATTTTTATTAAATGTTTATCTTTGGTTGGAGTATGATCTTGATCCATATCATGAAGTGTTAGAGTTTTAGAAGAACCCGAACCACTTAAAGCTTCACCTATAAAAGCAATAATTTGAGCAGAACAAGTAAAATACTTAAATTTGGCTGGAGCCAAATCCTAAATTCCCATCATCGATGCATCAAAGCTTCCTGAAGAGTACTTATGTCAATAAATCGGAAATTTTTAAAATGTTCCTTCTTCAATTTTTCTTGCATTGTGGGCGTGTCTGTTGACCGATATTGCCCAATTTCAATACTAATATATACTTTGTAGGGTCTCCGATACCAACTTCGGGTATAAAATGTTTAAAAATGAAAACAGAGAAGTTTTAAAAATGTTCTCATTTATTATACCATTGTTATGCGGAACGTACATGTAACGTTTCTTTTTGCACATGGTAAGCCACAGACAACAATCGTGATTATTTTTGTTTATTTAATGTTTAAACTTAAGTTCGTTATCCGTCTGTATACAAATATGAACGATAAACTTTAGTTAAGTTCACGTTGAATTAAAATTATAACTGGGCCAATAAAGAAGTTATTTCCCATGGACGTAAAAACATGAAAACCTAAATGTGTGCCTAGATATGTGCGCAATGTGTTGGAGAAGTAAGCAGAAGTAGAGCAAAACAAACTTTAATTTAAAATTGGAAACTTTACTCACTTCCCGTTACTGCTGAGTGACGATGCATAAGCATTGCATTACCCTGGCGCATCATCAACTGTTTCTCCTGACGATTGGCTTCGCGGAATATCGCCAAGTAGGTGAATATCATGATAGTACATGGTATCCAAAATGATATTGAACTTGATATAATGCAGTACGGCTTATTAACAATAAACTCGCACCGGTCCGGATGTAATTTTACAAAATTTTTATGGTCATCGGTGGTGTACCACCCAATAAATATGGGTAGAAATGAAAGAAGCGCTGGTGATATCCATGTATTTAGTATCATAATGCCAACTACACGTTTTGTCATACTGATGGGATACTTTAGAGGCTTCACTATTGCATAATATCTAAAAACAAATACAAAGCAAGTGAAAATGTTATAGGCGGTCAAGCTTGACCTTCCAATACCCTACGTCGCTTACTTCCAAAATTTAAACTACAATTTATTTATTTGCATAAGTAAACGGCAGACAGTCCAGAATTACAACATTTAATTTTTGAACAAATAAATTTTTCTTAAATTCGAAATTTTAAGAACTGCTAATTTTTGCTTTATAATGGATTAATTTGAAAAAGCGAATGATATGGAATGAGTTCCAAAAATGCCCCGATCGGCTTCATATTTTCCATAGGCAAGCTAATTAATTATTTGTGAAAGTTGTAAATATATTAAATTGGGCAAGATACGTTACGAGCCACGCCCATAAACGATAAAAATCTATTTACCTGGCACTTTATTTGAAATCTATGAAGACAGCATTAGTACCTTATTCGTCGATGCACCAAAAATAGGAGTGGTAGGATAACAGACGCGCACACGTATGATAAAAATCTATTTCTTTGCCTAAAAATTTAGTTTTAAAGTTGAAAACTTCAAACAATTTTCAAAAAAACTTAAAAAGGGTTAAATTTGACCTTCAAGTTGATACGTAACACATACGTTATTAAAGGTCTTAATCATGTACCTGCCATGCACTCTCTTTGTATGCAGATGTGGAGGCTATTACTTGTGTTGAACATTACCTTATCTTTTTGGTGGAGTGGTTAAATATCTTTTGAACGTTCATTATAATAATTCAAGGTTTTTGGTTCAAAATATTTCAATAATAAAAGAACTTTTATTGCTAACGGGCGTGGTTGCAAAAAAAATTACAAAAACTGTACTCAGCGTGGAAGTCTTGCAAGCTGTCTCGTAATGTATTTACTATTAAAGGGCGTGACACGCCTTCTATTTGTAAGTAGATGTGAAGGGTATTTAAGATTTGGCTTAAGCGAAATTTTTTAGTTTTTAGTTTTTTACTTGTTTTTTATTGTTTTTGAAAACTTTGCATATTGTGCAGTCGAGGACACACGACACTTGTAACACACGTCTTGATCAAATTTATATCCTAGTTTCAATTTAGATATTTTGTTATTAGCGTGCGTGGTTTATTTACTTACCTATCCACAGATATGCAGCACAGGTGTAATATGCTGGCAGTTGAAAAGTAAACATCCAGACTATTCCACAAATCGCATAGAAATGGACTAAACAGCCAACTGTAGGAGGAATGAAATAAGAAATTATTATTATGATTATGAAATGTTGTTGCTGGTATTCATTCATGGATTTCCTAAATGAAATGAAATTAGTTGTTGGAGAAGAAAACTATTTTATACCCTACAACACTTCATTTTGAAAGACCAATGTGATGACTGTTACCTTCATTAGTTCTATAGAATTCAAACCTTTACGAATTGTTAATTTATCGAGTAATTAATTAAAGAAACGTGCCGAGTGACTGGACTTTGTATTTGTTCTTTGAAGGATCTCTACAGCTGCCTATGAGCATTGCGAAAGTTACTAACTCAAGGTAATTTGAAAATAAACAAAATAAATACTTATGGTTTAGATGTATGTGAACAGTAGCCGTCAAGTCATGACAAAATAGTTTTCGTACTTGTCCTTAATAGTTGCTTCAATGTAAATTGTTTGCTATGCACACTTATATTTATACTCTGGAGGGTGTATTAAGTTTTTGTGTATGTTTGTAATTTGTAATCGGGTACATAGAGACTCTCTTTTTATTATTCCGATTGATTCTAAATCACTTTCCAATCGATTTCAAAATGTTTGTTTGTATATCCATGTAAAACTCAGCGCAAACTGCATGCGCATCTTTGAAGATATTTCGGTGAATTTTAGTACAAGGACATATATTGACTCAAACAGAAACTTTATTAAAAATGGATTATATCAGACTATTTTTAGAACTCCTCCCCATATAAAGTCCTATTATAATGAAAATATTAATATTGGCAAAAACTCCCAATTCTTAATACATTTGGACAACATTTGGTAAATAAAGTTAACTTAATATTTAGTTTTATCAAATTTGAACCTGATCCATATATTTTTAGGACCCCTTTCCATATAATTATATATCACGAAGGAACTTATGTTGCAGTGCCTCACGAATACAAACACAACTACGCTAATTGTAGCATAATCTAGGGAGCTAAACGATGTGGGACTCTTTGCGGAGTGACATATATGACAAAGATTCGCGCTTACTGGAAATAAGTGGTGTGGGTGTCAAATGGTCGGGCTTGAACGACTATAACATTTTGTCTTCCACATTCTTGTAGATATATGTCTATAGCTCTGATGGTAGATGTTTTCGTACAATAATTTGTATTCTACAAAAACAACACCAATTGCACATACACATGCACAAATTGTTAGTGGTGCTGCTTAAATTAAAGGTGATACAACTCTGTTGCAACAGCCACGTTTCATCAAGTTTCATCCCAGTTGTAGAAGTGGACTTGCGTCACTTTTCTTTTATCTCTTGTGCTTGTTTGTTACTATGGATTTTAATTATTCATATCTTTCCGCTTCGTGTGCGAATTATTCATTCCCAATGTTGTGATTACGATGTGTTGTTGCTACGTGTCGCAAAATCCTTTATTTTCACACCTACATTTATATTAATTTTTAATAAGTAACATAATAAAGTAGGAGATGTAAGATTATTTTCACCTGAGTCTAGGTAGTCGACTTAACGCACGTTATCAATACTTGTGCCTTTTGAGTACTGTTGATAAAAGAGGTCTCAAAGAAACCGCGATTTCTCGTTTACACATATATATATATATATACAATATGTTGCTTATCTAAATATTAGGTTGGTAATGTTGATGTTATCGCGAATTTTATCGACAGATGGATTTTTTATTTTTTATATACAAATTTCCGCCAACTATATTAAGTGCACTAATCGAACTTTCATGTAATAGGTCGTTAAAAGAACGTATTCGAATAAAAAAACGTGTCCCCGGTCTAAAGAAGATGCGGAGGATATAGTCATTTCCAATTATATCTGAGCCAAATATAGTTTTCTTGTTAATTTTTCATACATTCCTTCTTATTTTGAAAACTTCAGCAAAATTGTTGCTATTGCATGTAGCAGGGTTATGTAACCCGCGTAAGTATTTCTTTTTTACCCACTAAGTTCTTCCGTTTGTAACATACAAAAGGAGGCGCCAGAGCTCCTACAAAGTATTTATATTCTTGATCAGTATAAAAAACTGAGTCGATTTAGACATTTATGTCCGTGTGTCCCCGTGTCCGTCTGTTTTTGAGATTCTCACGGACGTAAATTTTGAGATATTAAGCTGAAATTTTGTACAGACACTTTTTGCTGTTTTTCACGCTGATAGTAATTTAAAATGGGCAAAATCGGTGAAAAGTCACGCCCACAATCAATAAAAATCTATTTATCTGCTACAAAAAATGGCCTATGAACTTGAAATTTGTTATGTACATCCCTTTATCGATGTGCCAAAAATGGGCATGGTAGGATAAAACACACGCCCACAGTAGATAAAAATTTGTACATCTGCCACAAAAATTGAAACATGAACTTGAAATTTTGTACACATAGTTTATAGTTATCTTGTTCCGTTTAATTTTTATATTTTTATAGGTGTATGTGCTTGGCTTACACAAGCTGAAGTAGTGCGCCATACAAAAATATTTTTACATTTGTATGCAAGGAGAGTGTATTCTTGTGTTATCTCTTAATGTGTCGCAGTTATATACAATATATTATACTATGTATATACGTTATCCTTGTAATTCGTTCTGTTTCTATTGTATTCAACATTTTTTGTGCACTTTGTGTGGGAGCGTGTATGAATGAGAATTACTGCAAGTGCATATGTATGGGTTGTTTAACTTGATGGCTTTATGTAGTACATACTTACCGTCCCGTTACTTGTACACTAAAGTTAAATGTCATGGCCATCATGGCCACCATAATGTCAGCCATGGCTAAAGAGACCACAAAATAATTCGTTATGATTCTGAAAATAAAGAGATACGTAGAAAGCAACATGAAAAATTGTACATGTATGTGTGCATTTAAAATATGCATACATGAAAATGAAGTGATATAGTTACGTGGAGGTCTTCGAAATTCAATCACTGGTGAGTATATATGGAGAATAGAAGACAAAATTCCGTTTTTTTAGTGAAGTAAGCACTCAGTGAGTGCGGTGAGAATAGTAGCTTTGGGTATCTAAATCAATTAGATCTAATTGTCGCACACTTACTTTACTCATATATCTAAAATGACATGGACAACACTTACAAACGTGGTGGCACAATATACATACATATAATAAATGGATGGATGGAATAATCTTTGCTCATTTATACACAAAAACTTTTGTCAGATCCTAAAATGTATAAGTGGGGAGAGAGAGGCACATAATGCCGCAGCTCCAAAAAAAAGCAACCATTTTTGTCAGCACTTTGTACGATCGCAACATTTTTTTCGATTACACTTTAAGGCGATTAGAAGCTTGCTTTGAAATAAATGAAAATTTAATGATGTCGAAAATGGGATGAAGTATTTTTCTCATTTCTGCTCATTAATAAATTGTGTAAAAGTTTTGTTACGTTTCAAAACAGAGTGTGGGATGGAGTGCTTCGGTTTAATTGAATTATATATATGAACAAATAGAGCACGGAATGTCCTGTACATACAAGGGGTTAATGTATTGTTTTACGATAAAGTTAAATGTGAGTTATGCTTAAAAGCACATTCAAACATTCAAGCATTCAAATACCGTGATTGAAAAGGAATCTTTGATGGGATCTTTTCATCTCTCAATTAATTTAATATTGGCATTAATGTACAATTGAATTTGAGTTTAGTTAGGGGCAATTAAAATCAACAACAACCTCTTCAGCAATAAAATAAAAAGCAAATTAAAAAATTTATAAAAAATAAATGCAAAATTGTTACATACACATATATTGTACAGTACGCATATAATTGAAACCACATATTTGAGAAAGTTGAAATTCAGTGAACTTCGCGTTAACTACGTCAAAATGTACTTAAAAATAAATTAGGGTTATTTCTTTGGGCTGGATAAGAGCTTTAAAATGGAATAACCGAAATAAACTATAAATAATTTTAATGGGTTTGATAAGGAGAGCGCTATGGCCTTGGGGGAAGCTAATTCTGGTTAAGAAACAACTCGTTTTAAAAAGAAAAGTTTATACCCACCCACATAATGATTATCCCATATTGGTTTTGTTCACGGATTTGTAAATACCAGAAGGGTAAAAATCAATAACTGAGTTTATGGAGCCCTTCCGTACCATATGTGTGTGTATTTTTTTTTTTACCATTCTCACTGCTGCATACATTGAGGTACTGAGCGTTTTTCCTCATCTTTGTTTTTAAATAATATTTAATCTAACTCAATAGAAATTTGCAACATTTTTTCGATTTTTTTTTTTTTGTAAATTGTTCAGTGACCATATTGTTGCGAATGATTTTTATCTCATTTGAAATTTGTACACAAATTTGCTTCTGAATGAATTTGAAGTAATGGTTTATAACTGAGTTTTCCCCGCGTGGCGTGGCGTAGGAGTAAATCTACAGCAATCACCTTCCTTCGTTCAGGAAAATTTCTAATATATGTGTATGTTACTAATGTTGCTGATGTTAATATATTTCAATTATTTGAATCATTTAATGGCAGAATTTTTTTACAAGGTGACCTCTATGAATTATTTAAGTATTGTAGAAGAAATGGTACGACATTGAACATGAATGTAAAATATTTAGACTTTCAAAGTCTGTCCCCCTATTTTGGATTATTATATTTCTTTAGTGAAGTTCTCCTTAGTCCAAAATTAAATTTCTATATGCATATGCTTTCTGTTGTTAATAAATCCAGGGCTTTTCTCGACAACTAAGAGGCTTTATATTTCTTTAGGACGACCTTTTCTATGGGGTATGCTGAGGTAGTTTGCTCACTTAACGCATCTCTTTATACAATTGTTACAAGGTGATGTTAATTCACCCGTTTTTCTAAGTCGAACTGAATATTAATGTCCCCCAACGAACCGGCAAGCATTTTGTTCGGATGAAATTGTCACAATGATTATGAAATGTTTCATCCTCTAAAAGTAATGTGAACGAGTTTTAATGATACATTTGGCGGTACATCTTCGTCGCTCCAACATAGAGCGTTCAATTTTAAATTGATGAGGTATGCTCCTGATAACAACCTGCAACACATGTGGTAAAGGGTATATTAAGTTTGTGCGTTTAACCATTTCCGTCTGTCCACCTGTGTGTCCATGTACATATGTGCGCAAAGTACAGGTCATATTTTTTTAAATATTTCAATAAAATTTGACATATATTGGCCCGAAAAACAACTTTATTGAAAATGGATCGGATTGGACCATTTTTAGAACATCTCTCCATATGAGGTTTATAATATTGTGGCGACACACTTTATAAAAATCCACTTTATTAAAATTAATTTTTTAATCGAGTTTTCATAGTTTTTTTAGATTAAAAATTTTCTTTGGAAGAAAAGTTTTTTCTTTAGTTTGTTGGTATTAAAAATTCTATTGAATAAAATGTTTGTTTTATTGTTTGTTAAAATTTAAATTTTTTTTAATTATTTACAAACCACAATATAAAGGAACTCTTCATAAGGCAATTCTTACTATTTTTTCACAATTATTGGTGAAAAGTAATTAATTAACTTAATAATTGGGTGTGCCCAATTTGGACCCGATCGTACCACTTTTAAAATTCCTCCTCATATAACATTTTATTATAAAAGAAGTCAGTTTCTAACGGAAATACGCAATTCTCTTTTTTTATTTTGCAAAAATTTGGTCAAAAATAGTTAATAATAAGTATAAAAATAAAAAGAAAAAAAAATTATTGTGACATTTTAGTTACTTTTAAATTTTTGATAATACAAGTTAGTATAAAAAGTAAAAATTTTAATTTTTCAAGGAAAAAATTTAACTGGATACTACATCAAGTGGTGTAGGGCTATAATATTTTCACTTGTTTTTATTTTAGGTATCTGTATCCATGAATTTGAATTATTGAAAATAAATAAAAACAAATTCCAAAATAGCTTAAAAAGTCAACCTGTTTGATACGTTGGAGAGCATAATCATATATCTGCCACGCCCAATATTTGTACGTATATGTATGTGGAGAGTAGGAGGATTGGGCCTAAGCCAAATTTAGTTTTCTAACTTGTTCATTATTGCTTTTATTTTTTGGTTGTTGTTGTTTTTTCTTCTTCTTTAAGATTTAGAATGAAGTACTTTAACTAAGCCCTGTGTTTTAATCATTAAGTGTTTCATTGCATTTGCTGAAGAAATGGTGGCTAAGGTTTAATTAAATAGATAAATAAATGTGTACGGAGAAGACAATGAAATTTGTTTCTAAACACCATTACTTAAGAGAAAAATTATGTGGCCGAAAAATGTTCATTTTAACACAACATAAAATGCACGATAAGCATAAAGATACAATAGTTTATCTACGTGTTTGTAAGAATGTTATCTTACCTCAACTTGCGAACACGCATCACGGAAATAATCACCAACAAGTTGCCAAATATAGCGGCTATTATAATGAACAACATAACGAAAGCCTTCAAAGCTAATGCAGCATCATCCAACCAGTCACCCGCATCTTGATCGATATCATCGAAAATAGTGGAATTTATTGAATTCACTGAGGCTATTGTCCAAAAGGAATTGGCTGTGGTTATGGGATTGTTAGAAACGCTAGTGCTAGTGTATGTGCCATTAGTATGCACGCTTGGAACTAAAGAACCCTCGAGCACCGCCATGGCGTATGGTATAGCGGCGTATGCGCTAGGGGTTGTAATGCCACCGCTCCTATATGAAAAAACATTTCGTTTTCGTTGTGCATGTGTGAGATGGAACGCAGCATTAACACCCTTGATGGCGGTAGTGAGGCTGGTGGTTTTAGTGGTGAGTGCAGCATTTGATGTATGCAGCAGTGCCGTGGCTATCGTTGCGACCGCTATCGCAAGTGTTGTATATGTTGTTGTTGCTGCTATTGTGGTTGAATTAATTGGCGGATTTAGAGGTGGTTTTATTTGGTTTTTATATTGTGTGCAGTTCTGCCTACAAGAAGACAAGTAACGTTTGGAAATATAGTGATATGCACCTGACACCGTTCTCGATTGCTTTGGGTTGGATGCTGTTGATGTAGTCGTTGTACTCTTATGAATTGATGTTGCTATAGTTGCTGTTGTTGTTGTATTATATATTGAATTGTTATTACCCAATATATCTGCAGACATCACAAATATTTGTCTCTTTCTTTACTAATCACTTGGTTTTCTTTTTTTTTTATAATTTAGATTTGAAGAGTGTATCTTTATAACCTTTAACAAACATTTTACGCATACACACACACACACATAAATATTATATTTTGTACCCTCCCCATATGAAGACAAGTATCTTAAGTTTGCGTGACACCACACAATAGTCCCAGATGCTGCATGAACTCTTGATCAACAACATGATCAAATTCTGAATCACGTGAACGATGTCTGAGTGTATGTTTTGCTATTGAAACGCCAGCGACCACAAAATTTGTTACAAGTACTCTTGATCCCTTCAAGTAATTCCAATTGAAAACGGATAAAACAACCACAAACATAAATCGAAACAAGTGTAATTTGGAACTACACATAGCTTAAATTCTTATCATCTCTAGCTCGGTGCTTTAATTTATTTTATTGTTATTTCAACAACACCTCATAATTTTAAGTTTCACAATAAACTTAAACTTAAACTTGGAACTACACATGTAATTGTGCCGACAATTTATGTGTGTTTTAAGATGGGCGCGGTCATATGACAGACACGCCCACAATATGCAACACTGAATATTTGGTGTAGAATTTAATCGATTATGTCGCGATTGTGTGCATGCCACGCCGAAACTTATAAATGTGGAGAGTATCTAAGATTTGCCTTAAACCGAATTCAAGGCTTCCTTTCTTGTTAATTATTTAAAATGAATCCTGTAGAGGAGTTTTTTTGCCTTTTTCTTTGTGAATACTAATCTCTAATCGAACATCTGAAGACTTACACGCTTCATTTTCAAATATTCAAATATTCAAATATTTTTGTCATAAACTATTTTATCAGAACTCAAGTGTACTGCAGTGAACAATACCAAAAAAGTAGATTTATGCTTTTTGCTTTAATTAAATGTACCGATGTACACCGGTGTAAGTGAGACATCTTTTAGACGAAGAAGAAGAAGACGAATACTAAAACAAAAGTGTTTTTGATTTATTTGACACAGATGTTTTTTGCTACACTTAATGCCATTTTCCGTTTTTTCTTCATGTGAAACTATTTAAATGTACTTTTGCATTTAAGTACAAATGAGATATGCGGAGATACCGGTACGTAGTTTAAAAATAAACAAAAATATTTTAATTTTTAGGCTAAATTTATGTTCTTTAAATTCTTTGCTTTTCTTCCATGTTTTTTTCATATTCTTGGTTTTACAAAATTGGCACGATAGGAAGAAATATATTTAATATTGTAGTGCCATTGAAATGGGCAAAAAGTCGCAGAAACGTAGCATTTACTAAACTAAGTTTGATGTGACATTAAATTTAGAAAAGTACAGGTTGCATGAAAAGTCCGCGGAGTGGCATCTATGATTAGACTTTAGGATTATAATTTGTGGTCGGTTATATGGAATCACTCTTCATATGAACCCAGGTTAGCTTTCATTTCTATCTGTCAATTTTATTAATAGGTATAATATGTTACAAAGGACAATTTGAAACATCATACAGTAAATGAATAAATGTGTTAGGCAATAGCTTCCTTCAGTTTGTGACAATTTTGTATTTTGTTCAAAAAGCGCATAAATACCGGAAATCATTGAAAATATGCATGCTAATGGGTCTGAACCCCACCTATCTGTATCGTTCTAAAAAGTATAAAATAAATTCTGTGCACTGTTTAAACCCTGCACCACTTGTGGCAAAGTTTCCTAAACGACAAATGCCACAACCACCTTCTATACGTCTTTCCGTCCATGTAAATTTGTGCACAAGCTATAGGTTTCATTTTTTAAGATATTTCGATGACATATAATACAAAGACATGGATTGGTGCAAAGAAGAACCTTATTGATAATAAACCGAATCAGACCATTTTTAGAATCCCTTTTCTTCCTTATATGGCAAAAAATCGTAATTCTTAATATATTTTGACAAAAATTGGTGAAGAATAGAAAATTGACTTAATATTTGACTGTGCCAAATTTCGATTCGAACAAACCGTTTTTAGAATCCCTTTCCATATAATTATATATCACAAAGTTACTTATATGCCAGTTCCTCGTATATGCAGATACAACGAAAGTAATTATGTAGTATTTTGTGGTGCTAAGAGGTATCTTGAAATTGTACTAAATTGTCCAAATGCCACAAAAAATTGAAATTTGTTAGACTTGGGCCTTCCATCAACCCAACGCCCACAATTTGCAATAACATTTTTGTGCAAATGTACCGCGTAAGTTTATACATATTACTTGGAGATACAGGGTACTTAAGGTTTGGCATGGGCGAATTGTGGCCCAAGTGATTCTACTTGTTATGCATATGTTTAAGTGCTTTTGTGCAGCTCATTGCTCTTCCTTCCGTTCCTCTCTTTAATGTTAGCAATATATTTTTAATATGTGCAACTAATGAAAGAAATAACCATGAACATGACAAATAACTACACACGTACACACATTGGCGTGTACTTGTAAATGAGTTGGTTTAATTTGCTTGTATTTTGCAGCATTTTAATTACGATGAATATTATTTGCTTTTGTACGCGACGACAATTTTTAATGAAAATCTCATTTTCCTTTTATTTCAATATTATAATGGGCCACTGGGTAAGTTATGTCGCTGTTTCGGCCATCAACATCTGGATCGCGGTCACTTTCGTCTTCATTGTAATATTATTATTAACTGATTCGAATTGTTTTTGTTATTGGTAAATATAATATAAAATTGGCTTGTTTCCAAGGTTATTTCGTTGAGGTTTTTTACTTTTTTGTTTCCTGCTCTCTGTGCTCTCTTCTATTCTTCAGTACTGGTTATGCTCTTTTCGCGTTGAGTCTGTAAAAAAAGAAAACAAAAATTTCATATGAAAAAATTATAAATAAAATAACCTACACAAGTAAAAATTTGGTCATACATGAGTTGGGTTTTTGAACTGGGATTGCAGTCACCCGTCGCGTTGCACTAGTATCCCACCGATTATTAAGAATCTTACTTTAAATGTCGAGGTTATATGTTTTTAGGTATTATAAATGGTACCCTTCAACAATGGGTCACATACGTTTGCATATAAATATGTAATACGAGCAGTATAAACGCTCTCGCGCTAAAACTACGGTTCTTGATTCTTTAGTTATTTACACACTTGTTACTATAGCGACAAAATATTTTTATACCCTCTACGTAGGATGGGGAATGTTGCAAGTGGAATCAATATATTTGTCATTTGTTACTCCATTTGCAAGACTCAGTCTTCGATGCTTTGTTGCAAAGGAAATGAGAAACTTAGTATACCTTCCATCTTATATGGAGGGTGTAAAGAAAAACTCAGTGTAAAACTCGACTTGCAAGTTAATAATTGCCTGTAGACAGTTAGAGGTCGTAATCACGTACCTTCCATGGCCACTGTATGTATGCCTTTGTAGAGAGTCTTTAAGATTTGGCCAAATTTAGTTTTTTTACTGGTCTAGGTAAAAGGAAAAATCAAAATCATCAAATCAAGAAAAAAAAATCCTGTTATTTGCAAAAGAATTTTATTTAAATACATGTTCAGTTCTTATCTTACTGAAATGATGTGTTATTGAAAAATCTAGTTAGGTCCAAGGTCCGCATAAGAAAATATAGCGTACAACTAGTGGTAGTTCGCAAAATGTTTGGTGAGACTTGAAACAGGTGAATAAAAAGTTCAATTAACTTAAACTATAATAAGGAAGTCAGGAATATTTCACAGATTTGTCTCAGAGGATTAGTAAAACCTTTAATTTCAAATCTCCGAAAGTACCAAATTTTGGAAACTCATCACCGACGCACTAAACTCTATATAGAGCAGAGAGACCGACGTATATCGGTCGTTAAAAGTTGAAGACTTTTACGTCTTGTATTAAGATTATTTATATTAAGAAGTAAGTAAAAAATGTTAGAGCCGGTTATACCGCATCATGTAATACTTCACACTAAATGATTAAGTGATTCCACGCATTATGCTATAAATATTTAATTAATTAGTAAACGCGAGGCGAGGCATTGTCTGATTGAAGCTAATTTTTAAGTCAATTAAGCATTTATACTCTACATCGCATTTGGTAAGAAGGTATATTAAGTTTGTGCGAATGTTTGTAATTCCTAAATGGCAAATTCCGCATCTAACTTCAATTCAATTGCACTGATCGTTTCAAAATCCAAATCTAAATAGATCTTATCGATCCGTCTGAAACTGTATCTGAAAAAAGCTAAAAGTCGCATTTTTTGAGAATTTTCGATGAAATTTAATACAAGGACATATAAAAAGAAGCAATGGGCCGAACGAACGTATTAAAAAAAAAATATATATACAATGTATTTCTGAGATGTGCTGTTTGAAAATCGCTCCATTGTCACGTTCGAAGTTTTGAAAATTCCTACAATATAAATAGAAGGTGTTCTAAAAATGGACCAATTCGGTTTATTTTCAATAGGATTCCTTTTTTGGCCAACATCCGAGCTCGTAACAAATATCTCAAAAAATGCGACCTGTAGCTTTCGTTCAAACTTACGTGGCCAGGCAGACGGACAACGATTCAGAAAGTACTATTATGTAGAGCCCCTTAGGAGTTGCAAACGTCCGCACAAACTTAATATACCCTTTGCCACAAATGGTGCAGGGCATAAAAAGTCGCACTAGACTGGGTGAGTATCTGATGCGGGTCAGTAATATAAAAAACATTTAGTACATGTACGTACATATGATATTTACTGTGTCGTGTTCCAAATACTTTTGATAGTTGCAAACCTATTGACACAGCGTACATATATGTATGTAACAACTTTGTACAAAATGGAACTTCCGTTCGCATGAAAAGTTTCTTCAATAAAAACCTTCAAATCGTGTATAATGTATTAAATTGTCCGCTTCAAGATATTTATATGTTTTACTATATTTGACAACAGTTTCGCAATTTATTATATTGCACGTATGCATACACACACATACGATACAATTTTGTTGTAGGGAAAAGAACTTAGAAAACAGAAACAAAAACGCGCTGTTGTCGTAGTTATTGAATGACCTTAGCCATATACTGTGCAAGGAACACACATGTGTTACGATTTCCTTTGCATTAACTGAGCGATGGGTATGAACCTCCCCTATGGCACACCCTTTGCAAGATTCTAAAAAAGAATCATATTAAATTAGGACATGGAACAACTTACTATTCTTGAAGGAAGAGTTCTGTCCAAATGCAAATATCACGCCCACAATTAATAAAACAGACGAAATTTGTCCATTATAACGCCATCGTGGTTCACTTGAGGTGATAAGCTTTTAGAAGAAGTTCAAAGTTGTTTATTTGATATTTATTATCAAATATGTTTCTGTTGTTGGCTATGCCCGGTATGTTCCATTTCTAACCACCATCATTATTTTAAACTTTAACGACTTCATTGTAGTGGTTTTGTTGTCTAACAAAACACTTTTTTGGGTCATTTGGTTATTTTATTTTTTTTTTGTTACGTTTTGCTTTTTATTGTAAGTAGTTTTTCTTTCATTTCCGTTATATTTTCGACATTTTTATATTATAGTAATATCCGCTTAATATGTTTAGCGTTTATTAAACTGTCCGCCTACGGCGGTGGGTACGCCAAGTTCGGTGATCCGTTAGAGTTCACTTATATTTTAAATCATCATCAAAGTCGGAAACTTACCTCTTTTCACCTCTTTTTCTCTTATTACAGCCAAAAAAAGGCGGATACAAAAAAGAAATATAGACACATATTATTAAAAGCAATGTGTTGAGTCTGCAAATGCATTTTTATTCCCGCCCTGTAAGATGAGGGGCATACTAAGATTGTTTTTCCGTTTGCCAGAAGAATAAGTGAGATCCTACAAAGTATATATTATATGTTTGATCAGCATTAAGATACTAAGCTGAAATTTAAGTTTCTGCACGCAGTTCACTATGGGAAAAATTAATCAAGTGCCACGCCCACAATCAACAATAACCTAAATATCTTCCACAAAAATTGAGCTATTATGTTCAAATTTAGTATTCTTATTCATGGTTATCCCATATATCGATGTGTCCATGGTCGGATAACAGACACGCCCACAATAGTTTTGTCAAAACAAAAATCAAGACAAAAAATGATCTATAAACTTGAAATTTGGTACGCATATATGTAATTATACCATCTGTAGATGCACTAAAAATGGGTAGAATAACAGACACGTCTGTATTACATAGTTTACCAAAAACCGTATCCAGTGCAAAAGTCGACTTGCAAGCTGGCTCGTAACACATACACTATTCGAGGACGTATTCATACACCTGCCACGCCCATTGTTTGTATATAGATGTGGAGGATATTTAAATTTTGGCCTAAGACAAATTTAATTTTCGTATTTATTTTCCACTTTGTATCATTTTCAAGACATGTCTCTTTGTATGCCAATACCTCCGAAATTTTTTCATAACTTGAATGTTTTCTATGAAAAACTTTTATGACATAACATAAAAAGGCTGTATTATTGTAGATCAAAATCATTGGCATCAGTAAAATATTTAGTTAGGAGAAATTTGTAACAGGTATGACAAGAAAAACATGTTAAAATGTAATGAAAAAATGTAAAAATCAGTTGATAATGCGTTTGGGTTTCACTGCACATCGCACTAACTCAATCGCGGCAATTATTGTTATTGGTTTTTAATATTTGGCTGAGACCAAATTTTGCAACGCTTCCTACATGTGTATGTATATACGTTATTGGTGGACGGGCAGTTCTCCAATTTCGCTTCCTTTAACAACTAACAATGTGTTGTATGTGTTACAATACTTCACCCGAAACATCAGTTTCTATAGCAAGGATTTTTTTAAAAAGCTTGAGCAAATCTATTACATGATAATGCTCATTTTCCGCACACCGCTACATAGAGTATACATAAATTTTGTATTTCTACTTTATATCACAAAATAAATTTTTATAAATCAGATAAAAAACCTTTAGTAATTTGCTCGCACATATTCATCATCCCCGTACGCTTATATGCGTATGCATAAGTACGTAGCGTGCCTTTCAACTTTCTGTGAAATATTTGCACGCTTTATTAAATAAAAGCTGAAAGCACTAAAATTGTACATGACACAGTTTGGGCATATGTATGTGGGAAGATGAATTCTTGTCTGAAATGGTGCTTAAATTCATTTATATGCAATTTGCATATGGAACACGATTATGAAGATGATGGAGAGAGTGAGTATAATTTAACAGTAACTTTTAACTGATACGTTTATATTAGATCGTAAGGCAACAAAAATGATCTATAGTGTCTCTACGCATATGTACATTAAACATTCAATATTAATAATAAAAGTAATGCAAGACATGTGTTGAGGCTGTGCTGTAAAAATACTTCCTGGTTTACCTACTGCATTTACTTTTTCATTACGATACTTGTCGTAAACTTAGATTATAAGAATATACATTCTTGACAAGTATCTTCAATTTATTTGGTGCTCATTGAAAGTAAATATAATTGTATGTATGTTACATGTAGAGGTTATGCATAAATGTGGAGAGTATTCGTATTGTTTACTAATTTTTTTAAAAAAATATTTTTATTTAGGTTTTCTTTTACTAAACGTCTCGAAGGATAGAATGAGAATGAAAATCTAAAACGATTTAAGCATGTACATCTGTCCGTCCACATATTTCTAAATCTATAATAATTAACCTGCAGGTCGCATTTTTTGAATGAAATTGGGCACGGAGACGTCTCTAGTGTTAAGTATATATGTGTGTATGTCAAAAATTCAAATTTCTTAATAATTTTAAAAAAAATTGAATTAATAATTGAATGACCATTGGACCATTGGACTCCTCTCCATATAAAGGCGTTTCACGAAGTGACTTATATTTATGACAATGACTGACATTTACGGATACAGCTCTAATTAACTAATCATAGCATACTTTATCGTTCCAAAAAATATAGGGTATTGAATGATAACATAGAATCGATTATAATATTGTCACTAGCTTTGTTATTATTATATGTTATTGAAGTTCGTGTAAAGCGCATTTATATCTATGATATGAAAAAAGCCTCTCAAGAGCACATTTCCTCTAAAAGTAGATATATTTGACATTGGATATATGTGCACACAACAAGTGTCAACGCTTGTTTCATCAAAATTACTTCTCTGGTCCATTATCACATCGGTGATTTTGAATTTTTTCATTGGTTTTCTACTTACACACATATGTAATGAATATCGCAAGTCACTTTTGTATAAGAAAATTGGAAATATAACGTATTTCAAACCGCAAACCGATTTTGATTTAGTGGAAATGAGAAATTTTTGTAACTTACATCAGAGGTTGATACAACGGATATTTGTAATCATTAAATAGCGAGTGCGAGACCATACTTTTATTGTACCGATCGTCTCAGCATCAAAACTATGAGTGTCTATATATTTTATGCAATCTAGAAGTCACAACTTTTCATATTTATTGAATTTTTGGTGCAGTGTGTCTATTGGACCAAAAACGGGTACTATCGATCATTATTGTATTAGGAGCCCTTCCCTGATTTGATTTTAAAGTAAGTCTTTATTTAACCAAAAATCCAATTATTTTAAATTTTTAAATAAAATCTGGCGCTTTTCCCTAGATTGTCTCTTGTGAAATTGTGGAATTGAATGGTGCACGTTATTAAATTGTCGAGTAGAACCGACTGTAATGTTTCCATTTTTATATCCACCATCACAAGCAATGCCCAAAAGAAGGCGTTGTACAACCCACAAAATATATATATTCTGAATCAGCATGATAATGAAGGTGATGAATATAATTTAACAATAAGTTGTAAGTGATAGGCAACAAAAATGTCTGATTATTATAACATTCATCGAATATAGAGACATCGACTCGAGCCATGTCTACCTGCCTGTCTTTCCGTGTGTGTGTGTGTTCTGCGGTAATTACTCTCCTGGTCGTAAAAATTCATCCAAACTTGGCAGAAGTGTTTTCATACGCTCGTGAAGTATTGAAATAACGCAAAATCGTTCAAGCGACACGCCCAAAAACTGAATATGTGGCAATTTTTAAAGTAAATCTTATATATATATATTTTTTCATATATACTCTCCGGCAAGCTTTGGCGCATCGATGGTGGGAATTCAAGCTTTGGCCACTCAACTTCCATTAGCCATATATTAGTGTTAGTAATCTGAATTTTCTTGAAAATGGCTTTTTTACATAAAAAGGCATCATATTAAAGCTTATGTAAATATTTTTTTAATTCGGTACTCGAACCACTTTCAAACTAAACGGCTCATATATTGCTAATGCGAATAAATTTGCAATTTTAATTTTAAATTTAATGTTTGTAATAATTAGTGGGTTTTGAATGATAATTCCTCGTATGCTTTGTTTTGATATTTCTTTAGTTCATTCACACAATTTTTTGCATTATACGTACATAAAATAGTTTCGATACTGCGTGAGTGTGAGTGTTGATTACTTTCATTTCATGAATGAATGCTTAAGTTATTAAAGTGAGCTCATATAACCGCAAATGTTCTCGTCTTTACGACTTTCTTTCTCTCTCTCCCGATCTATCTTTGGACACACAAACAAATATCACTTAAATTGAAATAATTAAGTAATGAATCATGTAAGTACTCATTGTAATTATCATTGGGAGGGGAAATAATCAGCTCGAAATACATGTATATATGAACAAAAACATTGTGCTTATAAGTTAGAGAAAGCCACACCCAATTTGTACCTCAAAGGACACAGTATTTCAGGTATATCAAGTGGTGTCCGCGCCCCCAAATTAACGTGTGAATAGATCCATAATAAATATATCCACATATATGCCAAAAATTAGGGTGGCCAGACAACAGGCACGCCCTTGTGTATTTCGCGCCCACAAAAAGTATTAAACAATCGGCCTCCAGCTCAATAAACTTTTTATTCATTGTGTATGTAGGGACGTAAGCGTCGCCAATTCAATTAAAACGCAAAGAAACAAAATGATTTCCCATCTCCAACTATATTGTGAATACAATATAATCTGTAACCTTATGTATGGATGCAGCAGCATAACATGCGTAAAATATTCTCCCAGGAAGAAGCAGCCGTGGGAAAAGCACTTGTTTGCCTGAGGTTTGATTTAAATTGTTTGTATATTTAGAGTGCTTTCTTTAATGTTTTGATTGTGTTAAGTTGTCATCTCTTTTTCGTTTTGTGTTTTTATACCCCTACATATGATATATTCACTAAGCAGAATCAAATTGTAAGTCTGGGTTTCTGAGTCGAATGTTCCAAAATATAGACGAACTGCTCACATAACATAATAAAATTCTCTTTAAATCGACCAAGCCCCTTTTGACGGCCTTGAATTTTACTCGAAAGTTAATTTCGTTTTCAATTTGGTTCAAAAAATGTATGAGTAAAGTGCTGGGCCATTTGTGGAACGTATCTATTTAACTATTTCAATCATATATGAAAGTGGACTTGCATCCTATGGTAAAGGATCACAAAAAGTCAAATCGGTCAGTGGCCCTTTTTACAATTTAAAAAACACACAGTGTCGTGCCCCATTAACAAATCTGATGTTCAAACATTTTTTTAAATTTATATGGCCCATCTTTTCACGCAAAAAATGAAATTATGAAAATGAATAAAATTATGCCGCGTGGACATATCAGTCCAAATGAATAACGTGAGTGAAAAATTGAAACCATTTCAAAGTGATTAGGTAAGAATTATCCCTTTGGAGAAAAATCTTAATACATCTAATATAGCTTGTTTGCTCGTCTACAGTTTCGTATGTTTTCTAAAATATTACCCCAAAAAAGATAAATTGTTCAATTGCTTCAGGTTATGTATTTAGCTAAGCTGCATCGAGTTGTTTCATGCATACGTATAGTGATTGAGTGTTTGATTGACTAACTGATAAACAGACGCCTTGTAGTCTCCTGGCAATTATATATTATGCCCTCCACCTAACATGGGGGTATACTAAGTTTGTTACTCCTTTTGAAGCACCCAAGAGTCAGAATCAAAAACCTCTCAAAATATATATTTAATCACTGTCATTGAAACCATACAGGCGTATCCATTCATGAATTTGTCTTTTATCAACACTCTCACAAACGAATGAACTGAAACTGATCGAATTAATATAATGCCATGCCCACAATTGACAAAAGGCTATTTCTCAACCACAAAAATTCATCTACTAAGCTGAAGTTTATAACGCACAATTGTACAAAATTGGCAGGATCGGATAACAGACACGGATAACATTTAGAAAAACTTTTCTTTCACGACCAAGCTCGTAGCACTTTCAAATGTGGAGGACACCCAAGATGTGTTTTTTTTTATAATTATTTTATCATTGAAAGTAAACAAAACGACGGCAATCAAGTACGCTTGCATTAAGCGATTTTTGTTTGTGTTTTTAAGATATATATGTGTGTGTGTGTGTGTGTTTTGACATTATTGTTTTCATAAATTATACACATGATGCACTTCACAAGTTGTCATCGAACATGTGTTAATTTTTATAAATCTAAAATTCACATGTACGGTGTGATGGTGTACACGTTCAGGTGTAAAGAGAGCCAATGTGCAGTTAAACGAATCGTTTTATAAAAAGAATGTGAGCAAATCAACGGCTTAATTAGAGAAGAACTTTTATATGTGCTTTGCGCTCAAATGTTTTTTCTCACCACCTACCGCGTTGAGGTTGAGGATGTCCTCACTCACTTAACAAATGTCATTTACCATGTCCAAAAAGTAGCTATACAGTAAACACATACACACATGCACAACGTTGGCCAACTGCAAATCTTCTTAGTTTAGCAGATTATTGAAGTAAAGAAAATCGTATACGCTTTACTGCAGTTGAAAATTCATTTCTCTTTACCACGTGTATATATACTTAAAAGCGAAAGCAGCACCTCCAAACGGACCCCCACTATCAAGTGTTTTACTGTTGCAGCTAAAAGCCCATAAAACTCTTCATCTGCATTTAAACTTATATGTATATATATAAAACAAGTGAAAATATTATAGTTCGTCAAGTCCGACCATTTAATACACCAATACCCCCTATATTACACCACTTACTTCAATTATAACACAATTTATCCCATCATTCATGAAGCAAGATCAATACACGAATCATGCCTTATTAAAAGTAATTTCATGAACACTTCTCTCTTGGGAAGAAAGAATTTATGGAAAGAGAGGTTTTATAAATAGTTAGATTTTTTTCAAAATTAAAGCATATAATTCTTAAATAATTTTAACAATTTATCTAAATAATTGCGTTTTCACTAATGGAAAGGTTACCCATCCATTTGTTGGATAAGTTTCGTAAAAATATTAACTGTTCTTAACTAACTTGTTTTCAAAAAAAATAAAAATTGCAAATTTTCGACGTATAGAGGTTTACTTTGGATTAGAACGTTATATGGGGAGGGGCCAAAATATGACTGCGTTCTAAACTACAAAGAATTAATCTAGTTAGTTTTGGTTTGTGCCAAATCTTAAATATTCTGCACATCTACATAAAAACGATGGGCGTGGCAGGTATATGATTAAGCCCTTTAATAGCGTATGTATTACGTATCAGCTTACAAGTCGAGTTGTACACTGAGAATGATTTTTTGTAAATTGTAGGCGTATTTGTTAACCGTCCATTCTTAAGATCTCTTAAGATCTGAGTGCAGAAACTAAAAATGTCTGTACAAAATGTCAGCTCAATATCTCAAAGTTTACGACGTGAATTTACGTGAGAATACCAACAATAGACAGACACATGGACACACATGGACGCACATGTATAGATCGATAATTGATGCTAATTAAATATAAATATACGGTATCTCTGACGCCTCTTTCTGGGTGTTGCAAACAGAATGACAAATTTTGTACACTCCCATCTTAAATGAAGAATATAATAATAAATTCTATCACAAGTGCTGTAGCGTATAATTATACACCGTTTAGAAACATATGCTTTTTTCTATGTTCACTTTAAAGACTACAAGCAGCGTAAATTCTATTTTTGTTTTTTGTTTTTTTTTAATTATCGGGTAAAAAGCAGACGCCAAAAATTTCGATGTTCTTGCTTGAAAATAGAATGACAAAATTATCGAGAATATATATGTATATACAGAAAAACATGTTGTTGTGATTTTCAAAGTTATATTCAATCAGATTGATAATTAAGTATAAAATGCTCATTGCATGTGTGTGTGTATCAGAAAATATGATTTTAATATTAGCTATTCACATATATATGATTTTTGTGGTCATCAATTACCATATCGTGGATCCCCTCTTTGCTAAAACGTACTTAAAACCTAAAAGCACGCTTTACAAATCTCACAAAGTATGCCTTAATCAGCATAAGTCTTTGAATCGATGTAGCCGCCTGAGCTAAATAAAGTACCACTCATAAAAATTTAGATATCGATTCTTCACTTGAAAGAAGTAATTTGATAAAAGCGAATAGCGACTGTAAGCTGAAAAAGGCGGGGAAACAAACGCACTCAAGTGGTTTGGTTAGGGATCACAATCGGGATGATGGTATACATGAATATACTCGTATTTACGTACTCTCATGCGGTTGTATACTGAATACAATGCTTACAAATAGTTTTGTGCATTTGAAAATTTCATAACCAATACGACAACAAGGTTGCTTTCGGGCACATGTGACAATTTACGCTCGATAACCAAATTTAAATTGATATAGTGTCCACATCCATTATTATTTCCATATGTTCAGTATGTATCTATTTAAAGTTATTTGTGGTTTGCCTTCTCAATTATTACATTTATGCAGTACTGTGTACTGTCTACTCACACAGTTTGTAGTACTTATCATTGAAATCTGACAATCCTTTACGGCTAATATGCATACACGTATATTCAATTTGGTGATTTTATACGTTTAAGCAAACTTAGGCAAGTGTAATTTGGGCGCTAGCTATTAGCCGCATTTTTTAGATATTTCAAAGAAATTTGATCCAAGAACACTATTTGGTTCAAAGAGGAACTTTATTGAAAATGGACTGAATCGGACCATTTTTAGAATAGAAGGACTCTTATAATGGAAGTCTTTATATGGCCAAAAAAAAACAACGCAATTTTAACATTTGTTAATAAAAATGCGTAAATATTAGTGAAATAATATTTCGCTGTGACAAATTTGGATTCGATCGTAACATATTTTAGAAGCCCTTCCATAAAATTATACTTCACGACTGCCTTCATATTTTTTAAAATTCCATTTTCATGAAGGGGGAGTGACCACAAACGGAACCACGTAGAAAAATGAAATTTTCAGAGAAGGTAGTTCTGACAGGCACCAATTGGATTATTCCTAATATGGAACCACTTCCACTTTCAAACACTTTCTTTGCAATTTTTCTTCCTAGAACCGACTTAATTGGGTCTAAGAAGGGTCAAATCCCACTTAAAAATAGTTTTTTGCTATTTGGTGCATTTTATTCATAAAAGTTATTTACTTTAGGAGTTTTTCTAATATATTTCATTTAATCTTTATTTAAAGCTTTTACATCTTTAAATTTGTTTGTTATAAACGTGCTGCTTAAAGGACACAAGACAAGGATATAAAGTGAGTATTGTATATAAATGAAACAGACTTTCACGTTTCCTTTTAATACATTGGTGTATTAGTTTAACCAAAGTCTTCTATTGTACGTGTTTTCTGGCATCTGCTATTTTTTATACCCTTGACATAAGATAGGGCGCATACTAAGTTTGTAATCGTGTTTGCAACACGCAAAAGGAAGCATCAGAAACCCATAGCATATATATATATTTAAACAGCATCAAAAACTGAGTCGATCAGTGCGTGTCTGTTGTAGTCTTGTTGATATCTCACGGGCGTAAATTTTGAGACATTGAGCTGAAATTTTGGGACCGGATGGACCACTTCTAAAACCCTCTTTCAAAATGTGCTTCACAATATATGGCAATACCTTGTTTCATTATACAATTAAACCCAATTTTGCATAATTTTGAAGAAGTAAAGGGTGCAAAAAATGCAAAACTATTCCAAAAATTTAGTATTTTTGCAAAGTCAATATCTATTTAGTATATTCGGTACGAATACAGCAAAGAAGAATATCGAAAGCTGTTGTGAAGATGAGAGTCAAGAAAAAGACCACCTTGTAGCACCTATAATGGTACAAGTGTGTATATTCATCAGCAAAAGTGAAAACTGAATAACTACAATTTGGAGTTGAGGTACATTGTTCAATTGCTTTAAGCGATTCGTATAATTTGTGTGTAATATAAGAGAATAAGACTTTGAGACTTAATTTTCTGCAGGCCCTGAAAAAAAAGTACGATGGTCGACTAATATATTGATGCTGATCAAAAATATTTTTGAAGATGTAGTTCGCCTTCTTCTAGCATTTACAAACGTTCAAACAAATCCAATGAACCCCCATATTATTATAATGGTGGGTATAAAAATGTTCAATTTGTTTCATTTTAAAATGTGTGACAGGCCAACATCAACGGAATATAAAAAACTGTTGGGAAAATTGAACATTCTGCAAAACAAAGAACCTTTAAAAGCGCTAGTGTTTCAAGAGTTTTGACAGTAAATTTTTAAGGCTTTAAGGGTGTCATAATTTACCATTTTGCTTTTCGTGGATTTGTATGAAAATGCCCACCTAAAATATTCTACATAAAACTTTAATAATGAAAAATATATAATAAAACTTGGTAGTATTTTTTTTTTAATTTTTGGGTAAGAATGGTGATTTTCTATTTTGTAAATCTAAATCCCAGATGAATACTTTAATTGGTCATATTTGATAAACATCGGTATATATATGAAAACAGGCGATTTTACATAGAGCAAGCGTGATCAATACGTTTACTTGCTACGGACGTTGCCCGAAACGAAAATAGAAGTCTTTAGGAAAACTATTAAAGAAATTATAACATATTTCATCCTCTCTTATTAAAATAATATTGCATCACTTTAAACAGTATTGCGGCACCAAACAAAAAGCGAATTATAAACGATTGACCAGCATAAGTGGTCTGTGGAAGATTTCAATCTTGTATTTGGCCCATTCAAAAAAAAAGGTTCATCATGCCTGATATGAAGCGCATGTTAAAGTTTTCGCTGCCGCTGCTGAGTTATAAATTATCAAATTTTATTGCCCATGATGAATGTAATGCTAGCCCTTTTTACTTAACCTGTTAAGAGCAAAATCGTAATACAGCAAGTATGAATACTGGAAGTTGAATCATCCGAACTATCATATTCACATAAAAATTATAAAATATTGATTTATTTGACTTTCAAATGAGTTACATTTGTTTTTTCTTTTTTGCTTTTATAAATTTTTCGTATTTTTAAATTAATGACTATAGTTTGTGCCTAGTTATGATATATGAACCAATATTCTATCTTTCATTATTTGTATAACTTACACCAACTGTGAGGGTGGCTTCTTCAAAGGCGAGATTGCGGGTTAAATTGTGTCGAATTTTTATGACCCTCTCCAATGCAACATTCTATTTTAAAATAAGTTTTTAAATGACCAAAGTAATACCAGATAAGGTGATTCCTAATAAAGTTCGAGTTTATTCATTAAAAAGTGGTACCCCCACCACTTAGGAGCAGCTCTACCGAAATTTCAATTGTTCACTTATTTTATATTGCATTGTAAATAGCATAAGTTTACCACCACGCCAAGATCGGAGGTTGGCAGAGAGTAAACAAAGTGTACATATTCCAACGAATACAAAGTCAATCAGATCAAGTCTTTGTGTACGTCCGTGTATAGAATTAATTTTCCCGATCGACTTTACATTTGATAACTTCTATGCTCTGGTCTTGCCTACAATGGGGCAAATATTTATTTTTTAAATGATTTTACACATAAATATAGAAAGTCAGGTGTTAAGTTTCGATCTAACGATCTATTGTTACTTGTTTCATTTTCAAGTGAATATAAATGTATTTCGTATAACAAATAATCATAACTTATCCAATTCAGTACAGTAACAATTTGCTTTAAATGCTGGACAATTGTATTTTTCTTTAATAGAATATTCGTCAGCTTTGTTAATGTGCTGATTTTTTGTTATTTTTAATTGATGTTTGCTTTTATACCCCAGAACGTACCAGTTGAAGGTATACTCACTTTGTTAAAACATTCGCAACACCCAGAAAAAGGCACAAAGATTATGTGTATAATTGATCAACATCAAGTTTCTTAGTTGGTTGAGCCAACCGACCGACAGACGTCGGTCTGCGGTAAGCATTCTCCTTTTAGAAATCCGTTTCAAACTTAACAGAATTATTAGGTATAGCATACGCTCACAATTGAATCACTTGAAACTAAACAAGAATCAATTTTGTTTGGAGGTTTATCAAGGGTTTTTTGTATTGCTCAACCATTCTTTTAGTTCATTTCCCTAAGGTGGTGGGTATTCAAGGTTTGGCCCAAGCGGTATAGAACTTTTTCACCTATTTTATACTTCAATTTTTGCTTTTTTATTTAATTAAGTTGCTAATGGTTTGCTTGTTTTTGTTACGTTTTCACACATACAAAAAGTAAGTATAAAATTGAAAACAAAACAGAAGTCTCCCCACTTGACATATCTCTTAATGCATTCTTTGAAGAAGCGATTGAATGACTGAGTGATTCATACATTCATTTAACTATCATTATTGCTTTCACATATAATATATAGCATTAAGATATTAATATCTGTTTTTCAGTAGTGTCATTGTGGAAATTAGCATTTCTGAGGAGAAGAAAAATATTACAGCAATTGCTCTCTACACATACAAACACATACACGCACTCAATTGCTTGGTGATTTATGTTGCTTTGTATTGTTCAGAAATTTATTTCTTTATGCACAGGACACTGCAATGTGTGCACGAAAGCAGTGAAAACTGATTTAAATGAAGTGGTTTATCTTGGATTTGCATATAAATAGTGTTTGTGTAAACTATAAATGGTGCGGTCGAAAAATGAGCTATGAGCTCATTTCATAGTATCGAGGGATGCAGCAACATTATAAATGTTGCAAATGCAAATGGGTCCTGGTATGGACATTAAGAGACATAGACTTAATGTAGACATATTAAAAATAATAGTAAGGTTAGATTCTCTAGAGATGTGCTAAATATACATATATTATCCGAGTTGTGTTAAATTTTGTATAATACACGATAAAGTGTTTTTATAGCAAATCATTTATGACAAGAAAAATTATTACACATACTTGAATTGTAAAGAAGAAAGAGAACTACGTAAAGTGGCATTAAATGCTCTTCTATTGCAACAAACAATGTCCGCGGGTAATTTCAGTGTATTTCTTAATACGCACCATTCATTAACTTTAAGGATTTTTAGTACAAATTTTTTTCTTATTTTAATATTCAACAGCTTGGGGAAGTTATAACGTCAAAAATTGTCAGATCAACCCTCACCCTCAACAACATTATGGCTGAGAAGAAATGTTTCAAGTAGTAAACGTGTATGGTTTTTTAATATAAAAAGAAAGAAACTGGGTCGCGGGAAATAATACAATAAGCAATGTAGTGTCCCGTATATCGGAACTCTGTCTAAGCTAGAATCATTTTAAACAAATTTAGCTTACCTTCAGGTTTCCTTTCCTTTGGTGTTCTTGGTTTGGATCCGTATTTACAATAAATATTTCTCACTGTTCGAATTTTTCATCTCTAACATTTTATTTTTGTTATAGAAACTAATGAAGGGATTCAAAATAGTTTAAGTGTTTGTGGCCAAGAACACAAATCAACGTGATACACTTTTCACTTATTTTCTCTTTATTGCAAACAAAATGGTTAAATTTCATTCAAATGCAAAGAACATTAGTAGTCTTGTTACAATCGTGATTACAATGCTTTCATATTTTATCGCGCGCAGAATTCAATGCAAATCAAATACAATATTATCGCATTGCTGGTATTTTCACAACCACAACACCGCACAGGGAGAGCGAGCTCATCGGTTATAAAAAATCCATTGCAACCAGCGTGAACTAAACATCTTCGTTTAATACTTTGTCAAGCATAAGAAAAATCCCAACGAAATTCAAAGCAAGCACAAAAATTGAGATAGCCACTCCATGCTCTGGACAAATATTGGTTGTTCTTGAACGCATTAAAATTTAGCAAAATCGGCTGAAGCACACGATCACGACTAAAGAAAAACTACAATATTGGGAACTGTCTTTCATGCCTATAAAAAACTGTAATAGGAAAAATCTTGTTCCTTAAGCTATCTTATTGTCACTTTAATTATAATTAAAAAAAATTTTTTTTTTGTTAAGGAATAAAAAAAACGTGGCTTGAATATTTTATATAGAAAATGGTTTAAAACCACGCCCCTAACTTATAAGGCATACAAAATTTGCTCTACCAAATATGCCTTTTTTTACCTGTTAATCTTTTTCTATTTAAGTAGAAATGAATAGGCGTGTGTAGGTGGTAAGTTAGTGGAAAAACCACTGAATTGTTCAAGTTCAAAATTGCAGAATATCTTCTGTGAAATATGCTGAAAGTTTCTATAATAGGGGTTGCTCCGTTCATTTCGTTGTAATCTCAATATTTGTGTACAGATCGAAAAGTTCCATTACGACCTCTCATTTTCGGACACAAGGGTGCAATTATTTGACTGAAAAATATTTGTAGTGATGAGTTAATGTATTAGCTCTGTAATCAGCATCACCGGCGCACACGATAGAATATAGATAATATTGAGACAAATTAAGGATGGTCGACATCCAGATTTATACGATCTACGATTTATGATTTTATTACTTGTTGTTGCTTTTATCAAAGTCTCACATAATATATTTAATTTCTTATGTGAAATAATTTCAAACTTGCTCTGCAATTATTTGACTCTAAACTGATCATATGAGGGCTTTAAGTTTTTTTTGCATATTCTCACGTTTCCAAGCCAGATGTGAGTGCTTTTTGTTGAAATGTGCAAATTTATTTATTTTATGATATTTTCTAAAGGAAATGATTATTCAGTTATTTGTGTAAAGCGCTGCATAATATTTTCATTTTTATTCACGTTAGATGTTTTGTTGTTGTTGTTGTTATGTGTTAAAGTGTTGTAAAATTATAAATTAGATTTTATTTCATTTTTATGTTTTTCTATTAAAAAATGACAAACAGAGAAAACTTGCTCTTAACCCGTACTAACACAACACAATGGGAATTCTTGAAGATTATTTTTACAGCTAAGCAATTAACCGCAAGTTATGTCGACAAGCTGTATTTAATTAACAAAACAACTTTATATCAAACCACATGTATACACTCTTCCTCCATAATGCAATACAAAAGATGCCTATTAGAAACTTGTACTCAAGCATTACATATTAGTGCGATCTTAGTCGCTTGTAGCACTTAAAACTTTATTTATATACCTTCGTATAAAACTTAAACTTCACTGTGTTCGTTCAATGGAACCATAGGAAGTTAAGTAATGCATTAAGCAGACGCACACATACACACAAACACACACACACGCACACAGCACGTTGACACTTCGTTAAATTGCGTTAAAGCGATTATTTAGAATTATTTTCTGCTGCTATCCATAAAATTTACTATTTTTGTATATTTTACTATTTAGTATACTTTTTCAAAATACATCCGTTACGTAAACAATAATATAACCGAACTGTAGCTAGACTATTAGCAAATGATGGCACCACGTTTGTTTAAACATTCTGTTGGGCATTATTAGGTAGTGTAGGCAACATTGAATGTTAAAACCTCTGCACATCCACCATCTATTTATCATCCACAAACTATAAAGCTGTACATATACTGTTAACTTGTAGGTGGATTCTATTCACAGCTAACATTTCTTACGCTGCAGTTTTTACAGTAGAATTCTAGTGTAGAATTATTAACAGAGTATTGAATTCAATTTCATACTACAGAAATAGCCACTTGGACAAATGCTATGTATGCCAGGTAATTTCAGGGATGCTGTTCTTTTTAACACACGCTCTTATGTACATTAATGTCATGCGCATATCAACAGATACTGTTTTATAAGTCTCTGATATTAACCATTAAACGGTTAACAGTGTATTTTGTATAAGCTGTTCATTTATCTTGTTGGGTTTTTAAAATATTATCAATATTTAAACGGCTTTAATTTTCATTTTAATAATCCAATGTTTTATGCAAAATTTCTTGTTTTATGAACGATTTTCGTGAGTGATGCCCGATAAAATATAAATTTCTGTAGATGATAAACAATAGTTGGTTAACAGCTTGCGGTTAATAGTTCTCTGTTGGACACTTTCTGTTATAATTGAGCTGTGATGTTAGCATGCATGTATGTGCCTTGGGTGCTTCAAGGCCACATCTTGACACAGTTTATGATATAACAAGGGTATCGCGATGGTGCACGAGTATCCATTTGGGCCTTTAGGCATCACTGGCAAATTAATCAATGGTTTCATTGAACATTTAAAAGCTGTATGTATAATCAAATGTTAAAATATATGTTATATGTTGCCTTTGTTTCGCTTTATCATTTATCATAAGTGACACAGCTTTAGGTTTCCTTTTTAATTAATCGATTTTGAAATATTTTTTTAGGCAAAAACTTTAACATTCTTTAAGGTAGTCTTTGAAAATGTCAAAATGTATCATTTTTCTAGCAGTCACTATTTGGACCAAGTTCTGCCATTTCTTGCGATGCCTTATATGAGGGACCCCCAGTATTAAATATCAGAAAAACTTAATGGGTAACTGTTCTCAGTTTAATTTCTAAAATTTTTATACCCTCTGCCTTGGTGATGGGGGTATACTAAGTTTGTTATTCTGTTTACAACACCCGGAGGGGGCATCAGAGACAATTTATACACTTGTATGTTAATGCATAGTGTACACCCCATTAGAGGGCGTAATCAGGAACATGCCCCGCCCACCGTGAAGGGGGTGGTAGAGGGTATTTAAGATTTGGCCCAAAAACAAACTTAGTTCTTTTACTTGGTAATTTTATTTTACAAAATTCATGAGTTTCAAATTACATTTGAATGAAAAAAATAATTACTTAAACAGTGACAATGGCAATGAAATTCTTCAACATATGAAACTAAAAATACAAAATCATTTCACATAACAATAACAATAAAGATAACGTGGCGTGGGCCATCATCACATTAATATCATTGGACGAACGTGTCCGTACAAAATCACAGTTTATGTGTAAAAATGTAATAATATTTCCACAATAACTGTATCAACAACGCAGATATTTTTGTCACGTGTGTGTAGTTTTGGTTGATTGGTTATCATGTAAAACATCAGAGAATATTGTACTGCGTTAGTAGTGAAACACATTTAAGCCCCTGCACGAGTCATCAGAAGCCTCCTAATTTAACTACCCAATTAATGTTTAATGTATATGTGTGCGTATGGTTGGAGGACACTTTCTGTTATTCACACAAACTAAAACAAAGGGAACGTGTGTGTATACGCAGTTGGTTTAGGTGTTCTGTAGAATACTTGCGTTAGTTGGTATATGGCACTTATAAAATTATTAAGGACACCAGTTTCAGCTTTTCAGGTTTATTTATTAACAAAAGTTATGTAGTGTGTTGGTGTTAATTTAATGCTATATATTTTGATTAACAAAAAGGTCGCACATTCCATGTGTATACCTATTAGTTTGTTAGTTAAAAAGTTTCTCTTAGGTTCCAATGTTGGTTAGAAACCTACACTGATTCTACGCATTGAACGTTGGCTTTTAAATTCCCTGAACATCTACAATAGTGGGCGTGTAGGTATATGATTAGGTCCTCTAATGTGCACCTACTTTTGAGTATTTCAAAGGACAATGGAATGACAAACTTAATATTTCGCCCATATTATGTGTAGGGCATAAAAACACTACAACCCAACATATGTGATTGTGATTTGCTTAGTTGTGTAAATTGCTTTACACTTAAGACTATGTAGTTCTTCACATTTCAGAGCAATGTATAATAAAACGACAGCTTAAAGAGTTTATGAAAATTCGCTATTTTAATTTTCCGTTCAATAGCAGAAGGAAGGCATTTAAAAAAAAAGGGAGAAAAAAGAGAGATACAAAATGATTACTTTTGTGTGAATACCCTGTTTAATCAGTGTGGCATTTAATAAGCGAAAGTTATAAATTCTATGAAGTAATAAATTTTCAAACATTTGCAAGTGCAGGCAAAATAAAAATAAATTCTTTAATTAAGATTGCGTAAAAATATTACTACAACTTAGGAATGATGTTGGTACGTCCGTTAGAAAACAAACTTAGTTAAATAATTAATTAAATAATAAAAAAGAGATTATAAAAAATGCGCTTATTTTATTATGCAGAAAAAAGTGTACTTTAATTACAATTTAAAAAAAATTATGCAATTGTAAAAACATCTTATATCTGAGGTACTTTCTTAAACAAATTTAACAATTGAATCCACATAATGTGCAAAGAGTTGAAGTGGGCAATTTTGCAGGTACGGGCATGTATTTATAACGCTTAAGATTTTTACTTGATTAATTTTAATTTATTAACATGTCATGGACTAATGACGAACTTTCGAACTCGTCTTTCGTACTCTATGCATATTACAACTATCGAATAGGCACACCCACACAGTTGATTAATATCTATTTATCTGCCACAAAAATTGACCTAAGAAATTAAAATTTTTTATGTATATATATAATTATATCGTATCTATCGATGTGTTAAAAATGAGCGTGGTCAGTTAACAGTTACGCCCACAATTGATAAAAATCTACATATCTGCCACAAAAATTTACCTACAAACTTAAAATGAAGTATATGCATCTATCATTATCCTACACCGATGTGCCACAAATAGATGTGGTCGAATAACCGGTACGTCCATACTTTTTAAAAAACCATACTCAGAGTACAACTCGACTTTCAAGCTGATACGTAGTCATATACCTGCCACGCCTATCGCTTTTGTGTAGATGTGGAGAATATTTAAGATTTGGCATAAGCCAAATTTAGTTTTTTTACATATTTTATATAATTGGTGTATTATATTGTATTTAAAATTAATTTAATAATATTTCAAGTAGAAATAAAAAATCAATCGAAGAAAAATCTATTGTAAGACGACCGTCTATAGGTAAATACTTTCATTCTTTGAATTCTTCCATATCACTATCATGCCACAAACATAAAGAAATCTTACAATTTAGTACGAAGTAGTATTGACTAATATATGATTACGAATCAATTTAGGGGTGTCCATCTATCCGCATATTCGCAGAAATTTCGTGCAAGCACATTTTCTTTTTCTTGCTTTGGATATAAAAATATGTCTTTCAAATTTTTATGCATTGAAAGTGTAAAAGGTGTTACTTTTATGACATCCACCATTCCACCATCTCCATTCATCATAGTGTAAAAGCAAAAACTGGGTCAAAAATGACTGAAATTAAGACGGACGGATGGACAAACACTTTATGTGTTTGAACACAATAGAGCTGCAGCCGCAAAGAAATTACTCTCTTTTACTCTCTTCTATGTGTAAACCTTATGGAAAATGTGATTGCGGCTGGGTTTTTCAAATGCAGCTGCTGCTAGCTTCAAATCTATTTTAATTCTCCAGCCGCATTCTCATTTTTTCAATTTTCTCTCATATTGAGAACGAGTAGGGTAGCTCATTTTAGTATAATTTATTTTCAATTCCGTTTTGTTAATTTTGTAATTTTGTTTTATGTGATATTTCGTAACTGAAATATGTTATGAAAATTAAAAAAAAAAATGGCTGATCAAAGTAAAAACGTTTTTGACGAAATGTTAATAAATTTAATTCAAAAAGAAAACATTTTATTTAATTTAAAAAACAAAAATTATAAAAATGTATTAATGAGAGAATCTATATGGGTTGAAATAGCAAGTTAAGACTGTTATTGAAAAGTTTTTTTCTAAAAGTGTTTCTTCCTAGAACTCCACCATCACTTTGACTGGCCAAATCTCCAACACCAACATACGTGAACGTAAAATTTGCATCACAAATTCCTAATAATACCATGCTAAATCTTTTTTTATAATTGTAATAAAGTGAACCACCGTTCTTAGGATTTTTAATAGTAATATGCTTCCCATCTACTGCTCCTAAACAATGCGGCAAACCTGATTTATTATAAAAGGAATCAGAAATCCGAATCCACTCGTTTTCATTTGGGAGTGCTACATATATTTGATGAAATTCATTCCAAATAACATCACACGTTATGGTTAAATGGTTAAAGATAAACGAATTTTATGATTGAAAATTGGATTGTATGATTTTTTTAACTTGTTTTGAATCAATGCTCCTCATCACCTTTTTTCATTTTTACAAAACTTGTTTTATAAAACCCAATTTCATCTCGAGTTAAATTTAACGGGCGGACCCACCACCTTATCTTGGTTTGGAACATTTTCCAAGTTTTAAATGCGGGTAACATTATGTTAATTATTTTAAATATTTTTTCAATAAAATCCATTTATTTACATATATTTTATAGTAGAATGAAAATGAAGAAAAAATAAGCTGCGGCTGCAGCTGCTGCTCTATTATAAACGGTCTCGCAGTCAAAAAAAGAGAGTAATTTTTTGCGGCTGCAGCTCTATTGTGTTCAAACACTATAGAATCAAAAAAAAAAGAACCAAATTGAACATTCTGAAACCAAATGTATCTTCAAATAAATATCTTTTAACAAACCATTGGACATGAATTTCTGATAAATTTTCTGATTAATGTAACATTTGTTGATCAGTGTAATTGCGGTTTTAATAACAAATCGTACAATTGCACATACAAGCACTTGATCAAATTTACGCTCTGCGGCAAATTAATAGAAAAATATATAATGAACTCAATTATAAGTGGTTGTAAACTGAATCATACAAGTACCATATACATAACAGTGGTAGGTGCGCTTGTATAAATTACACAGGCCAACAAAACTGGTATTTCTTCTTTGATTTCAAAAATTTGAAAATTTTTTTTTGTACATTTTTTATCTTTTTTTATCGAATTTCAAATAGTGGCTATATCTAATAATAACAGAAATTAATCACATACATTCCCACATTTATAAAAAGGTACGCATTAATAAGTGAAAAATTTAATAAAATCAAATAAAAATCGAGTAAAATAAGTACGTATATATTAGGCGTATGCCAAATCTAGGATGCCCATCATTATTAACCTCTTCCAAATAGTTGCAAAGTAGTAATTCAGCTCAATATCTCAAAATTTACGACTGTGAGAGTAGTGAAAGCTCCGGGTGAGAGGTTTAGAACGCCATTGTTGGCGTCTACAAGATGAACCAAATATTTGATTGCGACCTTTTTTACAATGAGTGGATGAAATTTGTGGCAATAATATGCTTTATAATTATTATGGTCGTACCTTTGATCCAATCAACATAAAAGTTTGTCAATAGATGCCCATCTCTTACTTTGGCCAATGGCCTCATTTTTCAATTTATTCCATTAACCGCAACTTTAACGCGGTAACAGCGTTTTCCGAATGAACGATTTGGAGGCATTGATTACATGTGAAATATTTGAGAGAGCCAATTGTAATTAGATTATAATCTTTGTCATATATTTTATAAGCTGAAGTTTCACCCAAAACCAAGCGTCGAGTTTTTTGCACGTTATGGCACCCCGATGGATTGTTTTAATATATACATGTAGATAGATATCGAATTTTAACTTTGTAGCTTTTTCTTTGCATCTGCTAAAGATTTTAGTCAATTGCGGACGTATCACTTGACCGATTTCGTCTAATTTAACTACTAATCTACGCACAGGTACTAGAAATATTTCTCCTAGATCGAATACGATTTTGATGCCCATCAAGAATATAAATATTTGAAGACTCTCAGGTTTCCATCTGGATGTTGCAAATGAAGTTTTCATATACTAGACTTAGTATAACCTCGTTTTGTATGGAGCGTATAATGAAACTTCTTACATATTTTCATATTTAAAGGATTGAGTACTAGTTACAAAATGCGTCCAAAATTTGCATGGTTTTGCAAGAACAAACGTTTGCACATAATATCATGCAATGAATGAATATGTGTGTGTATTAAAAAAATATAAAAAGATGCACAAAAAATTACAAACATTACAAAAAAGTCTCATGTAATCTATCAAATATACGTGAGTACCTACTTAAGTCAGCGAATGAATAATTATGTCAACTTGCAACAAGGATATGAAACGAAATAAAATAAAACTACAATTTCCATTTGTGCTATAATAAAGTATGTATGTTCATGCACACAATATTTATACACTTTATACAATTACGAAGCATCCATTATTAAGCGTAATCCTCAGCTATTTGCGATATGCACTCTCAATTTAATAAAAGTAAGTACATTCACTTGTTATTAATAAGAATACAAATGAATTGAATTGAGAAGAATTGAAAAGGAATGTATTTGACTGCCGCACTGAAGAATCTGAGCCCTACACTTAACGTGTTTACATAGAAGTCAATTTTTAATGACTTTTTTGAAAATAATGTCTCTTCAAAATCAATTCTAATTTATCCCCTTTTACATAACGTGTAACCCTTACACTAAAAGAACATCAAATTCTTATTCGAGTCATTTTCTGAATTCTGAGACATTACCTGTCTCTACTACATTTAATTAAGATCTTCAAGCGATTAGCTTGTGTACGGCAACATTTTACATAAAGTATAAAGTGCAACCTAACCTATCCAACGTGCTAAGTATGTTTAACGGTGGAAAGTTATCTGGCGCCACAATTGGTACAGATTTTTTCAGGCTCTTTTGTGTGACTTTCATAATCCTTCGAAAGACTGTCTTCCCTGCAGCCGAAATCCATATGTTTATCCGCATAAATGTATTGTCTCTGTGTATGACACATATATATATATATACCTTTTTTCGTTTTTTAACCGTTTCCAATCAAAGTAAGAGTATTAAGAGTTTAAGGTACGAAGTACTCTTTTACGAGTGGTTTTATGGTTTTCATTCTATGCCAAAATTTGTTCATTTGTGTCCATTTGTACGGTTTTTTTAATGTGTGTGCGTAGTGTAAATTTAAATCACATCTCTACCGTGTATATATGGTGGTGTATATGGTGTGGTGGTGGATAAATCTGTAAAAGAAATACGTTCACACCATTTCTGAATGGTTGCAAATCATAAATTTAAAAAATATGTGTAGATATATGTGTACTTGTCCGGAGCGGTTCTTATGGCGACATGTTAGAATTGTAAATTGTAGTCGCTTTTATTTCCATCTATCAATTTGTTTTTTGTATTTACCAACTCTAGTCCGTATGTATATTTTTTAAAAAAAAAGACCATTTGAAACATTTTGCAACAATTGAAACTATCTTAAAAAGGGTTCAAAGGTATCTGTATGCACTGCCGTATAAGTTAATTCAAGAAATATAATTACAAGAAAGAGGATTTTAAAAATGGTCCTATCATGTCCAAACTTGACACAGTCAAATATAAGATTAATTGACTATTCGTCACAAAATGTTGTCACAAACTTTCATTGTAATAGGACCATATAGGGGAACGGTGCTAAAAATTTTCACTATCAGACCAATTCATGTCCTTGTACCTAATTTCATCAACATATCTCAAAAAATGAGACCTGTAGTCAGTCTGTGCACAAATTTACATGAAGAGACACACGGACGTGTTAAATGGATTCAGATTTTAATTCTGAATCGATCGCCTAAAGGTTGGTGTGGCATTTGCCGTTTAGGAGTTACAAATATCCTCACAAACTTAATATAACCTTTTGCCACAAGTACTATACGGTATAAAAATCTGTTTGGTAAGTAGTTCCATGAAATATCGGCCGAAAAACGTTTTAGCATCACTGTTTCGAGATTTTTACGGGATTTTGTTCATGTGCATGTTCAACAGTAAAACAATTAACCTGAAAAAGATCTTGTTTCCGCCTTTTCCTTCCGAGAACTTTTCACGCACAAATTCATATAGGTGCAAATATAAGTATTGGAAAAAATTGTTCGTAAATTAGGACGTGTCCGCAGGCACATGTTGCCCACTTCAATACCAAACTTATAAAAATCCTTCTGAATGTTAAGTAAATTATCGGAGAAATACATACAAAACCTACATT
Organism: Crataerina pallida; assembly: GCA_949710015.1. NCBI lineage: Eukaryota > Metazoa > Arthropoda > Insecta > Diptera > Hippoboscidae > Crataerina > Crataerina pallida. The sequence continues at coordinate 9,414,902 of OX453290.1, forward strand.
TCTCTCAAAATCTATCCAATATTATAAAAAGTCTCTTTAGTAAAGTTTATGTCACATTTTTCAATAGATATTTTATTGGAAGCTTTCCTTTAACTATCAGCAAAAGGCATTAACAAAATGTATAGAATGTTACTCTTTGACCATTCAAACCCATTTTAGTTCAATTTAAAATTCTGCATTTTGTGTATGCATGTTTATGTAATAATAATCTGCTATACTAAAAATGTTGGTAAAGAGATACCACAACTGTTTAGTCAGTATCTCCCAGTGCAGGAATGGCAAACCTTTTTGAGAAGTGGATCAAATTTTGTTCATATTTTAGCACGAGCTAGTATAGAAAGAATCAGTGGCATCACTTAATAAGGAAGAAGGGTTAAGGTACTTTTTTGTTTCTTACTCTTAAAATCCTCTAAAAAGTTTACATTTTCTTTTTGTTTTACAACTTTAACTTTTGCCAATTAAAAGCAAAAAATAAATTAGGCGCCAAGGTGACATGATACCATGAATTAGGCACGCACGCAACAAAAGAACGAAAGCTTTACAAATATGTTCACACCTTACTTTTTTAATGTTTTCAATGCCTATTCCCTCTTTCAATTGTATAGACATCAACGTGTTAGTCACTAAAAAAGCGTGCCATAGGTTCGCTACCACTGCCCTAGTGAGTGTAAATGCATACGAACTTGTGCGTTTGTTTCCATATATTCTGATGCAGTATTAAAAGTTTTATCAATTATTTCAGTGGACGCACCAGCAAAAGTAATTTAGATTTACATACAAATTGTTATGTACAGTCTCTGGTACTTATTTATACACTCACTAACACTGATGTTTTTTGAACAAATAATGTAATTAAAACCTAATGCATTCTCTAATTTGCTGACTTATAATTGTACAGTAATTTATGTCATATAACAATAATGATGACATTGAATGGCATTGTAAATATGCCTCATTGGTAGTTTCTGGATTTCTTTTAAATGTTCAAATTAGGCGCGTTTTAGACGGGATCTAAAGGGATGTTGCATAATTGGTCTCGACTAAAACAACAAGTCTATATGGTTTAATCTCATCACAACTGCTTCAATAAATGATAACACGAACATTCACAACTTTTCAAAATGTATGAACTACTGCTTTTCCTACCTCTGGAGAATTCTTTGTTCAGCCTTTCACCATATCTTTGCAGAAAAATTTCACCCAAATATGTTGAAACTTTCTACAAGTGAATCTCGAAATTACGCAAGCGAACGCACATGTTTAAGTAGGAATATTTAGTATATTATCTCAAATTTTACGACGGATGGACAGGTGAAAATCGCCTCAGACTTTAGTGCTGGTTAAGAATATATTGTAAAAAATAGAAATATATATATGTATATTTTGTTGAGTTCGTATCGGACCTAACTATAAATATACATGCAGTTAATGCTTCAATTAGGTGTTGTTGGCAATTTGTTTTGACAATTATGAAGGTTTGGACAAAAAGTGCCAAGGTTTCAAATCCGCCTTATTTATTACAGTAAACTAATTTTATCAATGTTAGCAATCATACAATGAAATGTACACGCGATATTATTTTTCAATATCATTTATACCTTCGAAAATATTAGTCTTGCCCCCACACAAACACATAGTTTTAAGCGATTACATTAATGGCAGGCACGAAGGGGGATAAAAAGAGATTAGTCCTCTTTGGGAATGCAAAATTTTTTTGGACGATAATTTTTTTTTTCAATCATCCAAAAATCCCTTCCAAGATTTATTTATATTTAGAACAAAGTTATGTAACGGTAAAAGTATTTGAATAATATTATAAGGTACGTGGTAGTCTGTTGTTTGAAAAAACTTCGTCCCCCATATTATAGCCAGCTGATAATGCACGTTAGTATGTATTACATATTTAGACTTTGTGGCATCAATACATACTTTCCGAAAAACTAAAAAGTTATTAAATTCTTTCTAATTACTATTGTAAATAAACTGAGGGGACAAAATAATAAAACAACTGCGCAGGGGTGTTTATGTAACCCGCGAGCAGCACCATTTAACCGTTATGAATTTTCTTCAAACGAACAACTCTTACCTTAACTTGTTTATATTAAATTTAACGATTTTATACAATATACTCTCTTCGGTGATTGCTAATTATTGCAACTCAGATTCACGGATACACATCGTCTCAGTTTTTCATGCTGATCAAGAATACATATACTTTAACGCCTCCTTCTGAGTCTTGCAAAACGAAAGACAAACCAATCTTACAATAAACAAAAAATGCTCATTTTCTAATCATTTTATACAAGCATATATATGTACATAGATAAATTTATATCACATATTCATATTGTATTCATCTCAATATTATATTGCATAGAAAATGAGATTTAGCCAATAAGATAACCAACATCAACACGTTGGGAATCACTTTAGCGGCAAAATCACCACGTTGACAATTGCCATCATTTAGAGAATAGAAACCGGATTTGCAATCGCATTCAGCGTAAATGCAATTTAGCGATTGATTGGAATTATCTAATTGATGTTGGTAGCAATGCGAATCTGTGCGGCAGTATTGTCCACGTTCTGTATAAAATATAATGAAAATTGTATAAATATTGGTTTCATACTAAAACTCACCACTGAACTCACCTACTACATGCGAACATATGGCAGGACTGTAAATGTGATCTGCAAAATAACTGTCAGAACATTTACAAACATTATCCGTACATTCTGCCCCAGGCCCCATATTATATGAGCAATCTTCATCTTTAAAACAACTTTCCAAGTATTGAGGTGCGGGTTTACAAATACTGTCATTTGAAGAGGCTATGAAACCTTTGCTACAATAACATTTTGGGCCACCACAATAGGACACATCTCCGAAATTCTCTTCGCACTGTGCATTGTTTTTACATTCGAAATTTATTCCTGAAATATTTATCGTATGCAAGTACCTAGCATTGATTGGGGTTTCGCTTTCCTAAAACCTACCAATTAGGGATCTGCAATGACCTTTAGCATTAAAAAAGGTATTCAAACAGGCACACGTTTTAGTTTTAGTGTCGCACAAGGTATTAACATCTTTTGCCTGACATTGCCAGTCCAGTTCGCACGGTTCATTCAACGCAACGGCTTCTGAGAGACAAAATGGAAAATGGTTTACACCAAAGTCAAAGAAACTATTTAATAAAGATCGTTTCATCATCAATTGCACTTACTGCTTATACAGCGCCGTTTATCAGTGCTGGGCACATAACCGTAGGCACAATAGCATATATTTTGCTCATGCTTACATTCAGAATTAGGCTGCGTGCATGGACACATACCACCAATTATGTTGCTTAATTTACGATCCTGAAAGTATAACTTAAGTTACTATACCAACCATACTATTATATTTATAAAGATAAATAAATATTTACGTACCGATGGCTTGCAGTCCCTTCGCTCTCCAAACTCATCAGTGCAATCACAACGCCTATCATTGCATTCAGCTGTGATGCCTTTATATTCAAAGTGCCGGCAGTGCTTATCATTTAAACAGCTGACTTCTACTATTTCTGCAAAAGTAAATCTTTCATAAATGAATCTTTAATTGCTTTTTGATTATATTGATATAAACTGACCATGGGTTAAAGCGAATTTTCCACAGAAAATTATTGTAAAAAAGAATAGAATTATGGTTTTTACTGCATCCATTATACCTTCACAATATAAATAAAGCCATTGACTATTCACAAACTACTGCTAGATTAACTGTGCACTAAATTATAAAGCATTGCTTAAGACGTATATAAACAAATAAAAAGGAGCTTTATTAGGTGTATGCCAAATCTAGGACACCCATCCAACCATCATCAATAACCTTTTCCAAATGGTTAGGAAAAAATGTCTCAAATTTAGAACAAAAAGAAAATCATCTTAATAAATCCCTAAAACATACTAACATCCATTTTATAAATAATTAATAATTTGTTAATATTGAGGCAAAATTTTGCTTTTGTATCTCTTACGGTTTGGCTGTTATAAAGGAAAACCCCTAAAAAAGTACATTTTGTAAAATTGTACGATGGTCCATGGTCCAACTTAACCTATTTCCAATACCAAGATAACAGAATACGGGTTTACGGATCTTATGCTTCAAATGTAATACAAAAGAAACTTTCAAGTAGAATCAAGAGGACGTCAAGAGAGGCACGGTCAAGCCAAAGATAATTTTATCATCCGTTTACAACATATCGAAGGAAGCCTCAGAGACCTCACGCACCATATATATTCATAATCAGCATGAAACGAGAAATCTTTTGAGACATATCCGTCCGCCTGTCCGAGGGTTATAAAGGGTGGAGGGTATTTAAGCTTCGGCCTTAACCGAACTTTTCTATCTTGCTATATTTCGTCTTTAAATCAGTATTTACCATAGTGGAATCGAAATATATAGCAATAGAAATATATGCAGTGGACCGTTATGTTTTTTAAACCTTAGAAATCATATATTGACAATTATTTGGAGAGAAACGCAGATGAAGAGTGCATTCCCATATATAGAAAAGTATGTTTTTACCGTTAGAAAAGCGCCTAAGCAAACGGTACTGATGATATTTGTACAATTTATTCATTTATTTATTAATGATACTTACGCCTGCAACGTTTTAATTATTATTTTTAAAATATTTAAATTATTATGGAAGATGTTGATAATTTTATAAATGGAGAAGGATCCCAAACAGACGGTAATTGACGTTGCCTTAATGAATATGAAGTGGAGTAAACGTTTTGAAACTTTTCATGCAATAGATGATGATGTCTCGAACGAAGAAACGGACACTGAGGAACATTCTAAAGGGAAGGAAAATATTCGCTTGAGAAAATTGTCTCCCGTTACTAGCGCTAGCGCCTTATTGGTTCACCAGAAAAAGCCAACCACAAAATCTTTAGTTGATAATGCCATAACTAATTTGGGAGAGAGAAATGGTTCTTCATTAATTGCAATTAAAAAATTTATTGTACTCAAAAATCCCAGCCTTGACGCTGATCGCCTTAATGGTTTCATAAAACGCTACATTAAAAAAGCCCTTGAAAAGGGTGACATGGTTCAATTTAAGAAGCGCTTCAAGTTGGTGCAAACAAAATCACGCCCTAACAAGGCCGAAGAGAAAGCAAAGTCAAACAATGTAAATAAAAAAAAAACATTGCTAAGGAACGGCCTACAACCACAAGTCAGTATTCTACGAGAGGGCTCTAATTATAACTTTTATTTAATTAGAATTGTTTACTAATCAGGGGAAAGGCACGTCCAAAGCAACAGCGGCAATACGAAAAAAGGTAAGTTTTATATGTAACGCAAATGTTACACTTATTAATTACTGATAACAGGAAAACGACAAGGCCAACGCACCAATTAAAAGTCCACCAAAAGTTAGTATATAAAATAAATAATTTAAAAATAAAACAGCTAATGTTGTTTTTTAAAAGGAAAAAGTCAAACCCAAAACGAAATCAACGATCAAAAACAGGGCCAAACAAGATGCAGCAACTGCCAAAGTACAAGCAATAAAACATTCCAAAACAGACGGAAATGCGACTCCAACTAAGGCCACCAATAAAAAAATTACTGAAAAATTACCTAGAAAATCCATAATTACCGCCACAAAAGCGACACGGTCTAACATTAAAACCACTAAGAAGGTGGCGCCTAAAAAAAAGGGCTCAGTGGATAAAACAGACTCCAAGACTGGCACACAGAAGAAAAGGAAGTGAAATTGTTTATAAAGTTGTTGTCTGTGTTAAATCAATATTTTATAAACTTTATAATAATTTGCCACTCTTACAATTATTTCAACTTGCATTTAAATTCGCAATGTTTACGCCACAATAATAAATAATAAAATGTAATCAATCCAAACCCTTCACAACAAAACTAACTGTTGCATTTTTTCACTTTGGTTTTTATGGGTGCTTTTTATATAGGTGCACTTAGATATTAAATAAATTAATAAATGGAGCATGGGTCGAATGTTTGACGGCCCCAGATTTTAATGAAGCTTATTTTGCCCTTAGAGTGGAACATAAATGCTCACGAGCTACTGCGGGAGAGGACTTCAAAGTTGCGATACATCGGACAGACCTCAATTCAATCAAATAAAAACAAAACAGAATTTCTATACCACTAACATCAAAGCAGTTTTCTTTTAATGGATTTCGAAAATTTAACAAAAAAACACTTTATACTTTGTTAAAAACCGAGTTTTCCAAAGAAAAATTGACAATTTCAAATTCTCTCCTTTCACTTAATAAACAAAATATTTTTCAATACGCTTTTGGCTTTCGAATTGAACGGGCTATCAACATAAATTTTAAATAATATAATTTGATCAATATGAAAAATATTGAAGTGAACTGAAAAATCTTTCTTAACAAAATATTAATATGATGTCAAATGTTTGAATATTCTTTTTCAAACCTCATTAACTTATTCTAAGATTCTGGGCATATGAGCTGCAATCTCCGTCACCGCCAACTTTACATTAAAAAAAAGCAGTGAAGTGAGATTTTCCTGAAGAAAAATATTCTCAAATTTATAAAATTTATTTCGTATACTTTTTATTTTAATGTGTAATTTATTTATTTATTTATTGTAATAAATTGTATCGATATAGTAGTAGTAGTAGTAGTGGTCTGAAGAAATTCATTTTAACAAATTTCACATATTTTTCTTTTACAGATGTGTTCATTAGTTTCTATTTTAATGTTATCTGGTAGCTGGTTAAATAGTTTGAGATCCTTATAGAATGGCGTATTCTGCGCCGCTGAGGTTGACACCCTATTAATACTAAAATGTTCAATATTCATGTCAAGCTATAAATATTATCGTCTTCGTGTAATCACAATATATCTCCAAACGAGAGTACATCAGCATTTTGCAATGCCTTTAATCATTTGCGTTGATTCATTCGCTTTAAAAGTTACCAGCACAACTAGCTGTGCTTACTAGTGCTCATGTGTCATTTTGACTCAACACGATTCTGGCAGTGAAGGCTGTTGGTGTCTCATTCAGTTCGACTTACTCCGGCGACAAGAGTCTTACCATCTTCCGCCACCCAGAGGGGTTTCTTAGTGACTACTCCATGTACTGATCAACCATTTGTTTGTCATCTGAATGATGTTATTAGAGTGATTGCGACTGCAATAACTGTTTGCTGCAGAAACAGTCGGAAACAAATACAAGTTTCAAATATCCGCACAAATTATATAAAGAAAGTGGTCTAAACTCTAAAGTATAAACAGCTGCAAACAAAAACACCAAATGCAAACTTTTAACTTTATAAGTTGGAATGCTGTATTTCTTTGTTTGTTGTTCATCGACGATATTATAGATAATTAATTTGATACACAAACAAAAAAGACGTATTAATAACTAATGAAACGAAACATATTTAAATTTTAACTTTCATAACAATAATACATTAATTATTTATAAATTTCACATATTGCAATAATATTTATATCATAAAAACCAAAACGATACTGTAGCTTTCTGCAAATTAATAGAAAAAGTTCTAAGTACGGAGGTTAAGTAGTTTTGAATACATATATAATTTATTATGTTACACGGGGCTTCACCGGCTTCATCCTGATTACAGATGAACGACTGTTTATATACATGGGAGCGCTATTGTTGACTTAATTTCGATTGGATATTTTGTAAAATAATATTATGGAGCAACAAGAGTAAAGAGCGGACTTGGTTATATAAAGAATGTGACACCATTGGATTTTTGTTTTTTCTTGCGGTGTGCATTGACGCCAATATTTCTTTTAAACAGAACTATATAAATTTTTATAGCGATTGGATAAGGAACAAAGGAGGCCTAATGGTTAAATCACATTTTTATGTCGCAATTTGTTTGCTCCTAATTTGTTGCTAATAATATGTTACGTGGGTTTTATCTTTAATGGCTTGATTGATTATTGCAATTGTTTGTATTTGCAGAACATATTTTAAATTTAGATCCCTCAAGGATAACAAAATGTCGAACTATCTTCTTCTACCATTTAATGACGCGAGTCTCTCGGATAGAATTCAGCTAAAGTAGAAGCTGGTATACGTTTAAGCATTTCCTTGGGGAAGATGCGCAACAGTTGCCAGCCAATATCCAAAGACTCGAATACTGTACGATTTTCGTAGTTGCCCTACACACACATTATGGAGCAAAATTATTATTTTTATATTTATCAAAATATTATTTGCGCACCTGTGAAATGAAATTTTTTTCGAATTTCCCCAAAAACTCCAAATATAAAAGATCATCAGGCGTTAAGGCTTCTTCGCCTACTACAGCCTTCATAGCTTGAACGTCTTTGCCAATGGCATAGCAAGCGTACAATTGATTCGATACATCGGAGTGATCTTTGCGCGTCATACCCTCACCAATGGCAGATTTCATTAAACGTGACAACGAGGGCAGCACATTTACAGGCGGATATATTTGGCGATTGTGTAGCTGACGATCCACATAAATTTGACCCTCTGTAATATAACCAGTCAAGTCGGGAATGGGGTGAGTAATGTCATCGTTGGGCATAGTTAAAATCGGTATCTGGGTAATGGAGCCATTGCGGCCTTCCACGCGCCCAGCCCGTTCATATATGGTGGCCAAATCCGTGTACATATAACCAGGGAAACCGCGACGACCGGGCACTTCTTCTCGTGCTGCAGACACTTCACGTAGAGCCTCAGCATAAGAGGACATATCCGTTAAAATGACCAACACGTGCTTCTCACACTGATATGCTAAAAATTCTGCTGCCGTTAAAGCCAAACGTGGTGTAATAATACGCTCAATGGTAGGATCATTAGCTAAATTTAAAAAGAGGCAAACGTTTTCCATTGAACCATTCTCTTCAAAGTCCTGCTTGAAGAAGCGAGCTGTTTCCATGTTGACACCCATGGCAGCAAACACAATAGCAAAGTTGTCTTCATGATCATCCAAAACACTTTTACCCGGTATCTTTGGGAAACGAGACAAATTAACCCACATTGAGTTATTATAAATGTTTGTACCTTAACCAAGCCAGCTTGGCGACAAATCTGAGCCGCGATTTCATTATGCGGCAACCCGGCTGCCGAAAAGATAGGAATTTTTTGGCCACGTGCTATGGAGTTCATCACATCAATGGCGGAAATACCCGTTTGAATCATTTCTTCTGGATATATACGCGACCAAGGGTTAATAGGCTGCCCCTGAATATCGAGAAAATCCTCCGCCAGAATAGGAGGACCCTTATCAATGGGTTTTCCCGAACCATTAAATACCCGACCCAACATATCTTCAGACACAGGGGTGCGAAGAATGTCACCCGTAAATTCGCACAAAGTATTCTTGGCATCGATGCCCGATGTACCCTCAAACACTTGTACAACAGCCTTCGACCCGCTGACTTCTAATACCTGGCCGGAGCGTAACGTGCCATCCGCCAGACGCAGCTGCACAATCTCAGCGAATTTCGGAAATTTTACTTCATCCAATATAACCAAAGGTCCATTTACGCCCGATACAGTTTTGTAAGCTATAAAAACAATGAATGAAAATAATTTCATTATTTTGATGCAAGCATTCCATATTATTACAGAGGCGAGAGAGTTTTTACAATATCACGGCAACACTGCTTGTATCATGTGACCTAGGGATATAAATCTTTACTACTCGGCGAAGATATTACATACGATTCACTTTATATCACATATTTTATAATAAAATGTGAACATATGTAAAAATATCTATAAAATAGTCTTTTTATAGAAAATTAAATTGATTTCATGGACTGTTTCATGATGAAACATTTAAGGATTTTTAAAATATTTTATAAGAAAATCGCTTACTTAGCCTGGGCTGCGAAATAAAATCTCGGGACACAGCTAGAACATGTTCCGAATTTGCCTGATGTGCACTTATTTTATTCATTTTTAATTTGCTATCTTCTACCCCACTGAGCTTTTTTCCAATTCGTGTTTTTCCCTGAAAAAATTCTGTGTAAATGGAAATAGTAAAGACGTAAGCACAAAACCAAGTAAATTGTATTTTGTTCAATATTTATTCTGAAATGCACAAAATTGATATTTATTCGTATTCTAAATTTACGCTACCACCAACAATTACGACTGCGAAAAAATATATGTCTCCCACTAAACGGTGCACAATGACAAATCATGTGATTGCTACATGAAAAGCTTTTCTATCGCTTTCTGGTACTCAAGGCTGGTAAAAAGTTTTTAAAATGTCATAAAGTGCTTTTTCATTCTACTAGAGGTGGAATTGTCACTTGAGGAACACAGTAGAAAATTATATATAATTTATATATATTATAGCATGTAAAAAATTTAAGAAATACAAATAAAATCTTCTTTACTTTATACTTATTAAGATATTATATACTTGAAATTGAATATTGTGTTATCTAATCCTAGAGACATCTAAACACCAATATAATATCTCCGGTATCAACGATAGCTAGCAAAGATTTTTATATCATAATGGCAACGCTGTGACAGAGTAAAAAGAGACATCCGTGAGAGAAATATTTTAAACAACAAATTTCCCATAGAGAGAATTAGAAAATGAAAATTTATTTATATATGTCCCACACACATTAATCACCACGCGCGAAAAGGATATTTCTTATATTTTTTTAAATTCAACGACAAACCATTTAATTTAGACCACAAATACAAACTATTTAAGGCAAAGTGAAGAAACTGCGGTTCTATTATTCAGTTAAATGAATAAAAAACATTAACATTTTTGAAAAACGTATACATGAAGTATTATCATTAAAGCGTAACGAATTTTACATAGACCTACCTCTAAAAACCACACAAGATAAAACAAACAATTATATATAATAATACTTTAAAGTTAAACGTTGTACTCTGACGCGTTGTTAATAATGTTAATGACAATGTAGAAAAACTTTTATGAAGATCGATCGTCAAGTAAAAAATATAAATATGCATCACCTGTCGGCGGATTGAAGAAGTCAAAGTTGAATTGCTTCTTCTTTTTAGTTTATTATTTACATGCAGATATGATAACAATAAATTGTATTCGTTCGGAACAATTCATTATTTCCCTTTTAATTGTGCGTTAAAGATATTTCGAAACCGTTTTGCATAATTAAATTAAGTACAATTTCTATAATTAATGTTCTACTTAAAAAGTCGATGGCAGGGTTGCTGATTTCTTACGTTACTATAAAAAATTTCACTTTGTTTTGTTGTTTTCTCTTTCTCTCTTGTTAGAAGTGTTTCACTTACTATATCTATGTATTAAAACCATGATCACGTCAATAGTGCAGATAATGGTGTGAAATGTAGTGTTTTATCTCGGATTGCAACGACAAAAGTTTTATACAAAGTCTTTTTTTAATAGTAATATTTTGTCTTGATATTTGCGTTTATAAACAAGTGAACAGTTTTCTTTCTTGGATAAAGTAAAAACAAATTTCCAGTGATTTCCATTGTCATATATGTTAAGACATTGTACAACATAATATATACACTAACTAAATTACACATTATATTATAAAATTGTTGTCAACCCAATTTTTGTCACAAAATAAAGATAAAAGTTAATGCAATTAATAGATTTGCTTGCACTCGTATAGGGCATTGAATATAAATATCTGATGTACCACGTGAGATGGTGATATACTAAGATTGTCATTCCAACTACGAAAGGAAGGTTATAGACACAGAAAGTATATATATTCACGATAAACGCCCGTCCATCCGTTTTTAATTCTGAAACTCACCGACGCACAAATTTATTTATTAGTTTATTTATTAGAACATAACGTTGATGGTTTTATTGCTTTTTTGGGGAAACGATTGTAGTTCCGATCCAGCGTCATAATATATGTACAATATACGACAAAAGAAGTTCAACGCTTCCTGTTCAGTGTTGCAAAAAAAAAAAAACAAACAAATAAACATAATATGTCCCCTCCTCTTATCTGAAGAATATAATTACACAAAATAAAAATAATTAACATGTACTTTCGAAGAGCAATTACAATAATTTGAAATTACTCAGAACTCAATTAATTTACAGCTTAATTGATGTTTTCAATGCCATTGAAATAAATACTTATCGAATACCAACAACGCAGCAACAACAGAATCAAGCATTGTTTTACCACACAATCCATTGCAAATCCTTCGCATTATATATACGTTTTGTATTAAAAAGTACTAACAATGTTGAAGACGAAACCTAATGAAGATAAGGTTGATACACTGCTGACCAAAAGTCAAGTACCGATTATTGATCTGGCACATTGCGGTATGTATACGAATGCAATGACTTTTTGATATTTAAAGAATATTTGTAGTTAGATTTACCATTTTTCACAAGTGGGGTAGGGTGTAAAAAAGACGACCAATTGATAGAAAAAAACCAAGAATTAATTACAACAAAAAATCATTACATTTTTCATTTTAAATTTCATGTTAGCGTAAATTTTCAAGCTTTTATCGACAGCCTACAGCACTCGTGTAGTAAAACCTTATTAATATATCAAGTTTGTTCAGATGAGATGTTTGTTCTCAAGAGATACCGTTCGATTCAGAATCAAAATCTGAATCGATTTAACCATGTCCGTCTGTCCATGTAAATTTGTGCGCAAGTTGCAGGTCGCATGTTTTGTATTGGCCCAACAGAAACGCTTTTGAAAATGGATATGATCGGATTTAGAACTCTTCCCCACATAAGTTTTTTTTTTAATTTCATAATCAAACAAAAAATTAAAAAATATTTGTGACAAATTTTTGAAAATAAAAGTAAGAATAAAAAAAAAACTTTTCATTTATCAAAGAAAACAATTAAATTGAATAATAAATCAAGTGGTGTAGGGTATTTGATGGTCGGACATGACCGACTATAATATTTTAACTTGTTTTCATTATCTATTCTTTAATCCGTAGTGATTCCTTTTAGCAACTGTCACTGACTATACATGATCATATAAATATATATGTACGAGTATATCTAATTTGTACTGTGCATTTTTTAAGGTCTCTGTACACATTTTTGCACAGTTAATTATCAAGTCAAATAATATTTTTAAGGAACTCGTGTTTGACAAGTGAAAGTGTTACATCCAATCAAGCCCGACTAACTATAACAGAAAGATGAACGTGGTTAAGTCGATCCCGAAAGATATTCTGTACCGACAGTTGTAATTGAATGTGATTGTGGCATTTGCATTGCAAACATCCGCACGGTATAAAAAAAGGATTAATTTCTATCAGTATTTTTTAATTTTAAATCCAATCTTATGCACTTAATTGCTATAAATTCATTGGAGGTTAAGAGCAAGTCACCTCTTTTTCACTTATTATGTTAAATACTTTCTTTTTGTAGGCATTGAAGAATGTCCTGTAAGATCAGTTGTTAATCGTGTAGGTCAACAATTGCACAAAGCTCTGTCAGAAAAAGGTTTGGCTTTGCTGGTGAACCACGGCATTTGCGAAGAAAAGGTAAAAAACATATATATTACACCACGTGGTAAAACACACCTCAATGAAATTGTTTTTAAATTAAAATTAGCTAAAAATCGCTTGGGATTATTTAGATGACTTTGTCGGTTTGCCCACAGAAATTAAAGATCATTATATACGTACTGGTGATGATAATCACGGTTATGTGAGGCCAGGCATGGAGCGCTTTGATAAAAAAACCCCAGAGTTACGGCATACCTTTAATATTTGCACTTTGAATGCTAAAAATTTGCCAGAAGAACCACTGCCCGGTTTTTCGGAACACATAAAAGTCTTGGCTGAAGAATTCAAGACTTTGGCTCGTTTCGTTTTGCAAGCATTGGCCACTTCACTTGACATATCATCCACTTTTTTTCTTGAAAGGCATTCACATATGCTGTCCGACGATAGGGAAAATGAGTCAACTCTACGTCTGCTCTATTATCCCCCCGTGGTAGAAGATGCTAATAATATAAACCAATTTATTAAGGGTCGTTGCAAATACAGCTATCAGCGATGCGCCTCGATACAGCCAGATTTTAGTCCAGAAAGCAATCCTCGCGATGAATTAATCACTGAATTGGATGGCAAAGATAATAAATTAAACGAAACAACTGAACGGCGTATGCCCAATGGAGAAGTGGTACGGTGCGGTGCTCACACTGATTATGGCACGTTTACTCTGTTAGTTCAGGACTCTGAAGGTGGTTTGGAAGTGCAACTACCTGGAAGTGAGAAATGGATGAGAGTCGGTCATTTACCTGGTGCCATACTAATCAACTGTGGTGAAATATTTTCTATATGGACACAAAACCGTTATCCTGCTCTGGTAAACTTTTGCAAAATGATTAATTTCTTTAAATAATTAATGAAGTAAAAAAAGAAACGTAAACGCTCGATCACGTTCATTTTTAGCACGTTTGATTTAGTATAAATATGTGAACCGTAACCTCTAATATAGAGACGGAGTAAAATGCTCTTAATTTTTTTTACCTCGAGATTCCAGACTCAGTTTTTAAATTCAAATATTTCAAAGTAAATGCGATAGCTTTACTTGTAGTTTATATGGGTTTCGACTACAACATATAAATTTTATAAATTTGATGTAAAATGAATTTATTTATCGAGTAGAACGTGAACATTAGAGGGGTCTGACTGAAACTCAACTTTGTAACTTATTTTTCATGACATCAGAATTTATTTTCATTATTAATCTTGCCATGATCCCGCGCAAAACAAATATTTAGATATAATCGCGTTTACCAAATATCAACTGTAGCCAATGAGAGATTTTTGTCAATTGGAGGCTCAGCACTTGTCCGGTTTAGTCCAATAGATATCTACATACATACGGAAACTAAATATTTTGTAAAAATGTTAGCACAATGTTTATGGAGGGTATAAAAAAGGTGGCCTTTGTGTATTTTTTAGCCTCATCGTGTGGTGGTACCCGAACAAGAACATGTGCGTAGCAGGGGTCGGCATTCCATCGCTTTCTTCTGTCATCCCGGTTAGTAAACTGAAATATTACATCAATATGAACAACACTTCACAGAGCAATGTTTATTATTGTAGACAATAAGACGATAGTGTCTCCTTATGATTTTCCTGCGCCTGCAGACGTACAAGATTCTACCTATAAAAAGGATCGAAAAAAATCATTTAAAGCTGCTAAAGAAAAGTAAGTATTGATGGGAAACTACATCAGGGTGATGGGTATTGAGGACACACAATACCTTTCTGTGTACACATCTTTTACAAATATATACTTTTAGAGTTTATAACGCTTATCAATTATTACAAAAACGCTTCCGGGAAACTTACCAAAATCAGTACAGCAGTACATAATACACAATATTGCGACTCCTACAACAGGGTACCTGTCTGTTGCAAAATGTTTTGCTGTGTTGAAACTGCCAATCACGCCATGTGCAGCGGTATAGTTCAACTAAGTTTTGACCATTCATTATATTAAGTATTGAGAGTTTGTATTAAATGTCTACGTCACTCGCTTAAACATAGTCTATGTTACTGTCGTAACCAATTTCTTTTTATCTCTACAGTAGTTTTTATTCGTTCGTTCTGTGTAGAGCTATCGCATATGAGAATTTCACTTTAGCTCATTTCATTTTTAATTGAAATTGAAATTGAAGTGATTGGTTTTAAAATTTATATTGTAGTAATATATGAAAATTTTTAATTAGCAAAAGCATTTATTAAGACTTTTTCCTGTGAATTACAAAAAATCCACATCGGCATGAACTCAAGGCCATAACTATTAATTTAAAAATATTTACAAATTCTTCAATTTGGTTTAGTGCATCGTTGACATGATCTCGTGGTTCTGTTCATTTGCATTGATTGCATTGACCTGTCTTCGAATAGTACAAAAAGCAATATTTTATATGTAAATTCACTTAATTGTGTTTTTTTTTTAACAAATCGTTACGGCCTTGAGTCTACAATATACACTATTTGCGATCATTTTAACTGTTAAACTTTAAGTCATTGTCCAAAAGCTAAATCTAACTGAAATCCAAACCCAATAATACACTATTGTAGATGGGTAGGGTAATCTCCCTCATCCACGCTTCATAAATAAATTTGTTGAAAACCGTCCTAAGTCTATAACTTCTAACTTGAACTGACCATTATGAAATGTGAACGTAAATAATAAATAAAACAAAATGACAATATTCACATAAAACATTGTACAAATGAAGACTACAAATAATAAGAAGTAGGCGGATGTTTTCTTATTTTAAAGTTAAGTACACACAAGAATAAAACTAAAGTACACTCAACTTTGTAAAAGTAGTAGTAGTAGTAGTAGGAGGTAGAAAAGTTCAATTTAATTTGATTTGTACACTTTGGCTGTATGACGTTAGCAATTGCTCATAAAACCCATCAAACACAGTTTAATTGCGAACAAAAGATAGATATCAAGAAATTGATTTTAAAAATTGTTTCAATTTATTTTACAAATATTTTTTATTGTAATCAAAAATAAATTCTTACATAAAGCTAAACCTGCTTGTGTTTTGCTTCATTATTATTTGTCTAGGTCTGCATAGGATGAGAGGTGCCGGTAAGCTTCATTAATTACAACTATTACATACAACTTTACTTTACATTTACATTTACTTTGCTTTTGTTCTGGTTATAACTTAATTAACACCATTCATATAGGGTAGGATTCAGCTGTGTGGTACATATGCAAAGATTTCGTATTTCGAACAATTTTTTTTTAAATAAATTTTTATTCTAAAATTTAAATTATAACGAATCGATTTTTACCGATTAATGATGCTAACGATTGGGTGTTAATGTACATTGTAATAACATGCATTTGAAACTAAGCTCGAAGCTCGAAGCTAAAGCTTGGTTTATATCCACCAGTGGACATGAATTCCACAACACACATGTTGGGGTTAAAAATATTGCAAATTTTACAGACCATCAGATATGACTTTTTTTGTCAAAAGATCTCAGTTGCGTTACATATGTTATATCCCTAAGCCATTGTCCGTTCTTGTTGTTTTATTCCTCTACCTACGCCTTTACCATATATGTTATATAATTCTGATTAGGATCAAATTTTCTATCAATTGAGCCGTATATGTGTAACCTTCTGTTTCTGTGAAAATTATTCATTATCGTACTTGGAAGATGTACCGGTAACTTCATCACGGAGATATTCAAATTAAACTCATATGAACACCCCTCTCATGAAACAAAAATATTAGCAACATTTTAAGAATCGTTCGAAAAAAATTGTACATTTATTCTTAGTTTACACAAAAAACGACTCAATTGGCCGCAGCCACCGCAGTGACTTTTATTCTAGTGGGCGTGTATCCTTTTGGACGATTTTTGTTGCATTTGGAAATTAATCGAAGATCACACTCACATGTTATAAATCTACAATAACAAGTTTTCTTTTAATTCAAATGGTTTCAATGTTACCATGTTCAGCCTAAGGTACATAAGATTTTTTCACCATGAAATTTTCTATTGTTGTACGAATATATGTTTTTGTACAAAGTTCTGAAGGGCGCCACTTGCTACAGATTCCCTTGTTTATGTTTGAAAGTTTCTTTACAATATAAAAATATGTGAAACTTTTTCTTTTCATTTTCAAAAATTAACTTATGTTCGTCCAAAGCTAACTTTGTTTTAAGATCCTTAAAGATTGTCATGGTGTGTGTATGCATACATATACCCGTATATATATAACAATATTATTATTATCTTTGTTTTATAAAATTCTGTGTGTTACATGATAGTTTATTGTACTGATGTTGCTTGAGTATTTGACTATTTGCAACTTGAGTCTAGCAGAGCAGTTAGTTGCTATTTTTGTTGTTGTCACAATACATATAGTTTTTAGCAATATGACTACTATTGCTTAAGAATGAGAATCTTATGAGTTTTTCAGCTATTTGTACACCCTATACGTATCGTATCGTACGCACAGCTATCCTAAGTTTGTCAACAGTTTTCCAGAAGACGGCGTGCGGCAAAATGTAAATATTCTTTATCAACATTAAAACGGTGTCAGTGCGTCCCCTTGTTGTTGACATACTCATAGACGTAAAATGTGTGAATTGTTGAATTGAAAATCGGCGCAGACATTGTTAGTTGTTATACAGTTGTTGCTAATAAAAATGAGTGAATTCGGTTATGAACCATGTCCATAATTGATAAAAAAAATAGTGCTACAAACATATATCATATACTACAAAATCAATGCACATAAAAGGAGCGACATTAAATAATAAAGGGCCACAATTTTCAACATTCAGAGACCTGCATTGAATTTATTTTACAGTAGAATGAATTGCGAAAGTTTAGCAATCGTTAAGAGGTGGCGTTTTATTATACATGACACGCCCATATATACTACATTTAAATGTGGAGGATGTCTCAGATTGTACAATAAATATCTACTCAATGGTTTTTTTCATATTAGGGGACGTATGGGTATCAGCGCATTTGGTAAATGGTTTTTAATTGATTTGATGACTCGGGAGCGGTGACGTATTGGTGGACTCGTAATACATTCATGTGGATTTCGGATGAGGCGGTGGAGTTCATAAAAGGCGGCACTTCTCCTCTAGTGCTGACACGACAATTTATTATCTGATATATGTAAGCAACAAGAATAATTATCCGTAAAATCATCCACATGAATAAGATAACAAAAGAAAAATTAGGCATATAGGGTATCGAATAAATTTTTATTTTTTTAATTAAAAAAAAAAAACTAAAATTACAAATTGGAATTTTATTTATATTCTCTTTCTTGCGTGTATTAGCGTCGGAGATCCTATGAAGTTTACTAAGTTCGTTCGTGTCTGTTATTGCTGCAATTTTGTAAAAATATTTCTAGCATTCATATTTAAATTATATAATGTCGGTTATAACACGCGGCCACACAATTGAAAAAAGTCTCTCACTGCAAATACATGATGGTCGGATAACAGACACGCCCACAATTTATATTTTTTAAAATATAGAATCCAACTTGTAAGTTAATATTTTTAAGCAACTGTCACGCCCACTAATTGCAGTGTAATTGTGGAATACTCTTATTTAATACGAATTAGGTTATTTTAATGGTCGTATGCTCAGTTAAGTGTAAAGCACTATAAGATTTAAAAGAATTTTAGGGAGCATCCAAGATTAGTTAATTAGTTACGTTTTCTAAAATTCTTTCAAAATATTTTATTTTTGCACTTTTCCACACATTTTAATGAAGAATTTTATATAAAGACAATCTATCCCTTTTAAAAATACCTTTTACACTATGAAGAGTTTTTAAACAATAAATGATCAAACAAAACTTACACAACTCAACGTATAATAGACACCAACTGGACTGGTAGAGGTAAGGGTAACAAGGTTTCAAGACTGGGTCAGAGTTTAAGGGTTGTTACATTTTTATATACTTTACCTCTGTGTGATAATTGAACGACTTTAAAGTATGAAATCAATGGGTGAAGTACCTGTACATCCTTTAAATCTCTCAAGTTTAAGATAAACATCGATTATTGAGAAACAAGTTTAGTAAAAGCTTACCCAAAGTAATGCACAATATATTGTAAAGTATTGTGATTTTAGTTAAGAGGTCGTTCGATGGCGGTTTATAAAATAATATTGAGTTATTTTCATTCGCTTAAAATGCGATTGTGTTGTATGAACAACTTATCGGTAGGTGGCAATGTGTTTGTTTAATAAATAATTGATGTGACACATCGTAAAGAATGGAAGTACGCCAACTGCACGATACAAACAATATCAAAAAATTACATTATTTGTGCTGCATTCAATCATATGTGTAAAAATGTATCACAAATAGAAACGTTATGTTATTACTCAAAATTTGTACAGACGAAAGCTAAAGGAATGAAATTTGTGAAATTGTAATAATTTTTCATTTCACTTTTAAACAAATATGATTTTTTTATTTATGTACTTTTTTGAAGGGTACTAATAGTTAGGGTTATTGTGTAAGATTTAACGACACAATAAATCTTTTTCTCCCTTTACAAGAAAATAAAAATGTCTTCAAAGTACTAGCGGTACTGCTGTACGAAGCAGTTCAGTAAGCAACTATAAATAATTAAAACATGTAAAGCGCTAGCTTGGCATTGTTTATATTTTGGATTTATACTTCTTTTCAACCTCAGCAGTTGAACTTTGTTGCATTAAGAATTCCTTATAAATTGTGGACGAGCCTATTATATGACCCCGCCCATTGTCACCACATAAATGGACATCAATGGAAATTTCAACGAGCGTTTCAACACAAACACGAACTGCTCTATTTACTCAGATCAGAAGTTACTTTAATCCTGATACGGTGGATATAATTAAAAGTGGGTGTGGCCGTTAGGTGTTACATACATTTGTTGACAATTAAATTTGGCTTAGGCCAAATATTAAACACCCTTCACCTCCACACCAAATGGGCGCGCTATGTACCTGATTCCGTCCTGTATAAAATAGTCCATTTGTTAATTATAAAATAAATGTATGTACAAAATTTTATCGTACGGGTACATTTATGTGGCTGTAATATGGGCGTAACACTTGGCAGCTTTAAGGCAATACAAGTAGGAACCATGTATAGATAATAAAAATATTTGTACAAAATTTGTATAGCGTGTGCGATATGTCTCAACTTGCAAGGCGGATTCTATTTCTAACCGTGCCTATTTTTTTAAACGTTATATTTTGTCTAAGTTTAGTGATTAGTGATTTAGATTCTGAGCTTCTCGGCATAACTGAGAGAGGTTCTGGCCGGAAAATTAACATGCGGTGGGAGACCACTATAGCTTTTAATTTACCTTGAGGGTTTTTTTAAAAGCCACCCGAAAGTCTCTATTGAAATATGCATAAATGATGGGATTTAAGGCCGAATTGAAATAGCCAATCCAAAATAGAATGCCAACCACAATGCGCGGTGTGGTGCAACTATCGCACAGTGATGACGTGACATACCTGAAAGTATAACCAATAGAGCACATAACGACCTATTGATTAACATCTATGGTGGTATGCAACACACAATGTATGGGAAGGGAAATAATACCAGAGAAAGAACGGCAGCCAACACAGAAGGAAGGCGCTCATTATGATGCCCAGAGTGCGGGCAGCTTTTCGTTCACGTCTCATGGTGGTGATAGTCGCTTGCTCCACTTCTATACTTGGCCGTGGCTTTGGTATTTGACTTATCTCCAAATGTCTCTCCAGTAGCAAGGCAGCGACTTTTGACCTTTTTTTAGTTTCGGAGCCAAATCAGTGTTTTATGCGATTGTGGTGCAGAAAAAGAAAAAATTATTTCACTTGTGTCTTGCATTTGAAAAATATTTTAGAACACTTTGTCTGCTCCTCTAAAATGGTTATGTTGTTGTTTTGTGCATTGTATGTGTATTATTACCTGTACACAAGTCTTTCCTGTCTGTCGGCTTCTTGATAAATACGATAATACATGAACAGCATCACCACACCCGGTATCCAGAAACTTACTAATGAACTAACAACGGCATACAGTTTATTCACTTTAAATTCACAAATCTGCGTAAAATAATAAAAAATTTGTAAACATTTTATGCAATGAAGCTTCAGATTGTCGTAAACAAAAGAATTCAAATTTTTTCCTTTTATACTTCAGGAAATGAAAGCGCTCACGGTTATTAAAGTTCAGTAAATTTCGAGACAGTTTTTTGTGGTCGTTATCTTAAACCTCATATATAATATGTATCGATTAACTTTTTACGTTATTCAATCATTTATTTATTATAACCAAAAATAAAACAAGGACAAAATTGTGGTGGGTCAAGTCCGACCCTTTAATACCCCTCCTTAAATTATGCTACAATTAGTTTGGTTGTAGTGAAAACTCACTGTCATATATGATAGTTTACCTCGTGAAATATAATTATATGGGAAGGGGTTCTAAAAATTATCCGATCGGGTGCATATCTAGCACAGCCAAATATGAGTTTAATTACCTATTCTTCACTAAATGTGTCCAAAATTTTAAAAAGTGTAATTTCTTGGCATATAAAGACTTCCATTATGACAGAACCTTTTATGAAAAGTGTTCTCAAAATGTTCGTTTAAAGGTTACAAAAATGCGCACAAACTTAATATACTCGATGACACAAGGTATAATAAAATAAAAAAAAGGGTATAATAAAAAGAAAAGCTGGACTTTAAACCCGAAATGTAGAGTTTTTGTTCTGTAATTAGGAGATCATTTTATCTAAATCAGGATCAATACTGAAATGTCAGTCTAGTTTTTGTGAATATGAATAAAATACCAAGGACTCTAAAACGGCAGAGAGGAGCATGATTAGATCACAAAACCTAAATTTTTGCGAAATAAAAATGAAAATATCAAAACCGCAGTTGTTCCGAAAAATAATTAATCAGTTCATCTGTTGATCTGGGCGGGATCTTTTTAGAACCTCTCCCCTTTTAACGATACTAAGAACTAAGTTTTGTATAACTCAAACTATTGGCCACTTTTTAATTTAGGTATTTAAGCTAAAAATATTTACTTTTAATTTTTCATTTACACTTACATTTGGATGCGATCTAAGATATTTCCAATTTTCATTGGTTGTATACCATCCCGAACATATGGGCAAAAACGACAGCAAAGCGGGTGATAACCACACAATTATTAACATAACACATACACGGCGATACGTCATTATCAAGGGATAATCCAGTGGTTGGACAATTGCATAATATCTGTTTGAAAAGTACACACAACAGCCGTTACGTATAATATGGTAAATAATTCGAAATAATTGTACTGATCAGTGCCGCGCTGTGACTATGTAGTTGCGGCTAGATTCCGTTAAAAAGTAGACGTTTTATTATTTGTGTACCACCACTTAGGATGGGGGTATACTAAGTTCGTCATTCCGTTTGCAACAGTCATTCGAAATCCGTGTGTGTCCGTCTGTTGTTGGCATTCTCACAGTCGTAAATTTTGATATATTAAGTTGAAATTTTGTACAGACAATTTAAAATTGGTGAAATCGGTCAAGAGCTACGCCTACAATCGACAAAAATCTATTTATTTGCCACAAAAATTGACCTATGAGCTGGAAAATAAGTTTCGTGCTAATCGGAGAATATCATAAATATTTCTTCTGCCCAAAGCATCGAAAAACATCTTATAAAGAAAGGAATTGCACATTTGCTTAAAACAAAATAAAAACGTAGAATCTTGGATCTTAGTTTGGTCAAGTTGCCTTTCATACAATTATATAAGACGTGGCCAGTGGGTTTCTTACCTATCAACCGATATGCAACACAAGTGCATAATGCTGGCGGTGGAGAAATATACATCAAAACTATTCCATATATCGCACATAACCGAGCCGAACATCCACTTGCCGGAAATTTGAACGGAAGCATTAAAGGTCATGGCACATAATGCTACCAACATATCCGCAACCGCCAAAGAAACCACGAAATAATTGGTGATAATACTGCCATACATACGAGCGGCAACATTTAATAGGTTTTATAATGATAAAAAATTGAATTAAAGAAAATAAGTGCAAATGTTATAGTCGGTTTTACCCGAGCACTTAATGTTCTAGACCAAAGGTTTAGGGACAATTTTACGTGGACAGATGGACACGATTATATCGATACAGATTTTGATTCTGAACCGAGCGGCACTTAAAGACAATTAAAGGAGGATGTGGTATTTGCCGTTTTTAGTTACAAACCTCTGCACAAATTTAATATACTCTCTATCACAAGTGGCATAGGGCACATATATATATATATGTATATATATATAATTATGCTACAAAATTGTCACAAAAAAGTAGGATTTTGCGTGCAAATGACATATTACGAAATTGCAACATAATTACATATTAATCAAGTCACAAAAACTATAATGTGACATTTTACGTAAATCCATTAAACTTTAATGCCCTCCACTTTAATGATAATGGTATACTAAGTTTGTTGTTCCGTTTGCAACACCGAGAACGAAGGTTTAAGGATCCTAGAAAGTATATTTATCCTTAGCGTCAAATGGGCGTTCTCTGTTATTGTTATAATTTTTTTTGAAGAGAGTTTCTAAAAATAGGCCACAATCTTTGTTTACAAAATGACATGGAAAGACAGAACAGAAAAGCGAACGGACATTATTAAATTAGTTCAGATTTTGATTCCGATTCGATCGGTATCGTTAGGATGTATCACGAGTGCAAGTGCATTTAAATGAATTAGTGCGGTTTGAACTTAAATGACATAAATCTGTATATAAAATGTACAAATGAAGGTTGAAACTTACCGCAACTTTCTGTGACGCAAAACAGAAACTATCACCAACATATTACCAAGTATGGCGGACAGGATAATGAAACCAATAGTGAAACACTTGAGAATTAATAAAGATAAATGCAGCTCACCAGCACCATTAATAGGAACTGAACTACTACTACCCATAGTTGGGCTACCAATGCCAATTCCGCCGCCGTCATAACTAGCAATTCCACTTAGAGTGAGTGCATCACTGTTTAAAGTATTTAGCATTGCCACGTTACCCGCCGGACATCTGGTCACATAATTTAATTATTTTCTATCAATTTCTTAATCTATATCATTGAGATTGTAATGAGGTGGGGTTGCTTGTAGTTGCAGCCAATTGATTAGAATAATGAGGAGAAAATGTTGGCGGTTAGGAATTCGGGTCAATTTTATTTATTTGTACGATTTCTAATTTGTTGACGATATTATTGTAATTCCAAGGTAAGATACGAAAAGTTTTCTCTCTAACAGAATGCGAGGCTGTATATCATTCGCAGCATTTGCCCCTTCAAATTTACTGAAGAAATGAAACGATCGCTGCAATGCGTGTTTGGTTCTAAATATCTTAAATAATATGATTGCTCATCAATTCCTTTAAATATTGCGTTAATTGCGTTGTCACTTATAATTGTGTTGATGCTCTTCCCACCCTTACCGTTGTCGTTGCCGAAGTGTTATCAAAAGTATCCATCCATCATCACCAATACCATCAGCATTACCATTGCAAACTACGTTACGCATCAGATATTTCAAACTAATATAACGTTTCCTAACGGTTTGTTGTTATTTATATATGTATGTTACTTCTTTAGGGTAATTTGAAAAAAAGAAAGAAACAACTGAAACACATATGTACACACACATAAACAAATAATAAATTGATGCTACATGTTGAGGTGAGTGTGCTCAATTTTCAGAGTAAAGCATCTGGTATTGTTTCAAAGATAATTTTAACTAAATGCTATGGAAAGAGACGAAAGGGTTATAAAAATGGGCTTGTCAGGGTCAAATTTATTGAGCTTCATTCTTCTATTTTGCACCAACTTTTCTTAAAAACAAGTTAAAATGTTATGATTGGTCAAACCCGATCATTTAATCACACCACTTAGCTCCTTAAATTATGCTACAATTCATTTAGTTGTATCTGTACACACTGCCATATAAGTTTTTTCGTGATATATAATTATATGGGAAGAGGTTCTAATCAGGTCTAAATTGGGTCCAGCAAAATATGAAGCTGTGGCAGACACAATATACATATTGGAGATACATAATGCAGCCAACGTGGCAGACATTTCTAATGATCTTATCTTAGGAAAATCCCATGTATTTGAATTTCATGTATTGTTATCTTAGGAAAATCCCTTGTAAATTTACCCAGTTAATTTTAGCGTATAAATAGCAGCACGAATATACAGCAAGCATTCCAGTAATCATTGTGACCGCTAGCGGACTATTTTTAGAACCCCTCCCTATAATTCATGTTTAGCTGTGCCAAATTTGCACCCGATCGGACGATTCTTAAAACCGCTTTCCATAAAATGATATTTCACGTAGTAACTTATACGGCAGTGACTCGTGTATGCAGATACAACCAAACTAATTGTAGCATAATTCAAGGGGCTAAGTGGTGTGGGGTATCAAATGGTCAGGCTTGACTAACTCTAATATTTGCACATATTTTCGTTACATGCATTGCGCTCCAACTATTCAAATATAATACGTTTTAGCAAGGCCTTCAGTGCGTATACTTAACATTTAAATATTAGAAAATCTAATTTAAAATATGTGCGCTTTATTATATTATTTTGATTAATTTTTTTGGTCATAAGGCACGGCTGTTAATTAATTTTTCCCATTTTCTTTCTCTATTAAAATTAACTTGAAGCTTGTAACTATTCAAAGAAGAAAAAAGCTTATTGCAGCTATGACTAAAGAAGTTCATTCGGTTATGTGTTATCTGAGTGCATGTGTAACTGTTTGAGTTTGCAATAATGAAATAAATAAATAAAATCGATTTCCTGAAACAAATTAACCGCTCTCACTAAAAGCAACCGATTCGGGAAATGAGTTGCTTGTCTAGCTGGCCGCAAATGTATGTTTCATGATGAAAATGAACATGTTTACGCACATTTGTACATAAAACATCTAATCTGATGATCTGCCACATGTAGTGTATTAGTGTAATTACTTCGGAAACACACCACACATGCTATGTTTTGCCCATAAACAGGCCAAAAAGTTGTTAAAAGAGAACAAAACTTATTTAAATACGATACTTTAATAAATCATTATATAAAGTACGCACACTGGACTAATGAGGTGATTGTGTAATGTAGCTCTACCTGCTTATATTGTACATGCATCCTGTGTTTATATGTATAAATGAAAAAATGTATTAGAGGAGCTTGCACTCACGTATATAGTTTCAAGGTCTTATCTGCAAATAAACACAATATCTATAATAAACATAATATCTATAATAATATAATAAACGCATCTAACACTGGTTCATATGGTATAAACAATGGAGAGATTTAGATAAGTTTGTAGCTCATACCAACCGATTTAAATCGACTTTACATGGCAAAAATAATACTCTTCCACATATTTTAAAACGTGTCCTCCCATTAAGATTTTTCAAGAATTTAATATTGTAGTAATGTGCCAGAGATAAGTCAAGTGATACTAAATGAAGAATGACGGTGAAGGTGGCGTTTCATATTTGGGTGCAATACATTATATGGGCGGGCTTGACCGACATTAGATTTATACATTCATTCAAAGTGTCAAGCATTTAAATTAAGTACATATGGACTTAGAGGAAATATTTATATTGTATGGAATGACTGGAGGTTCCTTTAAACGCAGAAGCATAGACACGATACTACAATTAATCGGGGAAATAAGTGACTTAAGGAGTAGTTCAGGATAATGTTAACAGTTATTGTGAAAATAATCACTGCATTGGCCACATGAAACTGTGATAAAAATTTTCATCAATAATGCGGATTTTTATGATTTCTCAATTCAGTTCACTTCACCTATTTTCATGATGACCGTCAATTAATTGCAGTTGATAAAATGCTGCAAAAACGCGTAGAGAAGTTATATTCGCTCAAGTCCGCCCACAAATTATGCTATAATTAGTTCAGTTGTAAAAGTAAATGAGAGGCACTGCTATATAAGTCACTTTATTACATGAAAAAGGTCTCTAAAAATGGTCTGTTTGGGACGAAATTGAGTGCTGTTAATTATTAAGCCACTACAGTATTCTCGATCAAATTTTTTCAAGAGATACTAAAGGAAAAATGGGACTTTTAGCTTACGCACAAATTTACAATTACACGCAGACTATCGGAGAGACAGACGGACATGGTCAAATCAATGCAAATGTATGGCATTTGATGCTTCTGCGTTATAAACATATGTACAAACTTAATTTACCGTCTGTCACAAGTGGTTTCCTTTCGTACACAGTATGTGGGTATAACACATACAAAAATATACCATAATATTAAAATAAATTTAATATTACAATAATAACAAAATCACTAAAGTTTACTTTACAAACATTTGTCATTAAATAAACTTTCTTTTCCTCTGTACAAAAATTTGTTTGAAACTGCAATTTTTATTATATTTTCTTTGAACTGGCTGTAAATAAATATTTAATTATATTATACTTACCAAAGCTTTTTTTATGGTGTGTTCGTATATCTGAATATTTGATTCTATACACGTGCGTAACGTTTTTGAGATGGTTCAATACAATCATAACATATATGACAAAGACTTCATTTTCCGCACTCAAACACACACATACACACACACACACAAAACCAATAAAATTTATTACACTAATGAACTAAAATTCTACGCGTACCTACTTTGCTATTTATTCATAAGCCTACGTGTGTTCATTCATTCACACAGTAAAGTTTTTTATCCTCTTAGCGTAACCGCTAAGTATGTTAAATAATGGCTGGCCAGGTTGTAACTGCCAGTTGTATAAAGCGGCACTGGTGTTATCGTTTGGAAAATGAGTTCGTATGTTCCTGCCATTCACGAACAATATTTAAACACAAACAAATACACATCCGATGCATTTACTTACAGAGAGGACGTGGGATAATATAAGAAGGTTGGGTTGTGTTGCAAACACCGAACAATATGCAGATGTCGAAGTCTCTGTTAAATTGATGAAAAAGTTGTAAAATTCAAGTAAACAGTCCCCAACGCGGGCGCTTTTCAATTGTCTTTATTGAACAATCTATTTTTTACTTGGACTGCAGTACCCTTTACAAGTTTACAAACGCGTTTAGATAGTTGTGAACTTTTGCTTTCACTTCGTTCCGATAATGCATTGAAGCAAAAATGTAAAACTGGACATTTATTGGAATTATACCAATGCCTTCCCGAAAAAAATTGTCTAATTACATTAATTTTGCTTAGGCTTTTCGCACCACTTATATGCGTGAAGAAACGTTTTCCAAAATGAAATATGGAATCAAATAAAATTACAGATCCAACTTGTCGGTTGAGCACTGAGGAACAATTTTAACAATTGGAAATAGTAAGTTTGATCTCTAAACTGAACGCGGTTAATAGGTGAAGGTAACTGCTTCGTACATCCCATTAAAACTTCAACATTCGAATCAACTTTGAAAATCTTATAATTAATTATTATTTGGTTATCTATGATAATTTGAATAATAACTTTGTGTTTATGAAAGATAAAAAATTTATTTTTATATTGACCCGTGATCCAAAATATTTTGATATCCCTGATTTAAGCAAATCAAATTGTACCAGCAGATTCCTCTATATACTCGTATGTATACATGTAGAACTAAATATATATTTAGAAGTCTCTCGTGTCAGGCAATCATAAAAGAACAAAAAAAGAGAAAGTCTATTTAAAGTAAATGCGCGCGCCGCAAGATTGAAAGGCCATCATATAGAATTTGACAAACTTGTCGAATATTTTGTAATTTTGTTGTTACATTTTTGCACGAAATTTTTAGTTGATATGTATAAGGACTTTAAAAATTATTTACTTTGTGAGGGAAAACCTATTTCAATAAAAACGATTACATTTAATACCAATTTTAAAATTTATTTAATTATTCACTTAACATTATTTTCGACCTCGTTCTATCTTCAAACGGTTTTCTGCAAATACACAAAGAAAGACCTTAGATAAGATACATAAATGTTATGAAGGAATAGTTTATTAGACTATTTTAAGATATTATACATGTTATATATATACGCCAAGGTCCAAGTTTTGTTAGATGAAATAATCAAAACTCCTCACGTTTTATACTAAGCTGATCTCACATAGCAGCAATACTTTAGTAGAAATGCTTACAAATTGCATATAAAAGTATTGTATTTAGATTGAGAGATCGGAGTCTCAAGGCATAATTTGTAGATCCCAAAAATTAAAGAGAATGACATTCCATACATTTAGAAGTCTCCGTCTGGTATATTCTTTATTATTACCGTTGTGGTGTGATCACCAACACATCTATGGTGTGTAATACAGATTTGATCCAAGCCAAATTTAGCCTATTTTACAAATGAACTAAACAAATAAAGTGTACACCTACATGGCTATCTATTTGGCAGAAAAATTCTTATAAAAAATTAGTCTGACTTTAAAATAAAATCTCTGATTGAGCGAACCAATCCATGATTCAATTACACAAAACTACATACAAAGCTACAAATGTGGAACGTTTAAAGACAATAATTTACCAAATCCAGCGAATAACTTCAAACTTACAAAGCGCCCCCTGTTGACGCCTTTGTCTCCAACTTTAAAACTGCAACCTCTGCAAACTTTTTTGTGCTTTATAAGCTGT
Organism: Crataerina pallida; assembly: GCA_949710015.1. Classification (NCBI taxonomy): domain Eukaryota; kingdom Metazoa; phylum Arthropoda; class Insecta; order Diptera; family Hippoboscidae; genus Crataerina; species Crataerina pallida. The sequence continues at coordinate 9,445,172 of OX453290.1, forward strand.
ACATATCGCTAATTAGACCTTTAGTTATTGCAAGTACTTAATCTTTCCAGAATTTAAAGTCGATTGTAAGCGATTCATAAACGTGTATTTTGTAAAAAGTGTTTAAAAATATATAAAAGAGAAAAAATGGCTTTAATGGCAAGTCCTTTATCAATTGCTGGTACCAGGCAGACTGGAGCATCAGTGCGAACACAAAACGGTGAGATTAATATTTGAAATGGACACTTGGGTGTTAACGTTTAGGTACCCGAATTGAACCTTTGATGTCTGCTTGTATTCCATTCATCAATGAATGCTAAACCTTTAAGAATAAAATTGAATAACTACCAACCTGATGTATTTAATAGATAGAGCAATTAAGAATAAATAAGTTTGCAAAAATTTGAGGTTATGGTGTTAATACACAGTCATCACCCGGTTTTTCTCTTATGACATCATAACGTAAACTATATATATATATATATTGCAGTGGTGGCTTCGAGCGCAATCGCCAATATAGTGAAGAGTTCTCTCGGGCCGGTGGGTTTGGACAAAATGTTAGTGGATGACATCGGTGATGTGACAGTGACTAATGATGGTGCTACAATTTTAAAACTACTGGAAGTTGAGCATCCTGCTGCTAAGCAAGTTTTATTATAAATCATGTTAATGTAAAGTTTTTAACCCAAAGGCATCATGTTTATATATTAGAGTACTGGTGGACTTGGCTCAATTACAAGATGAGGAAGTCGGTGATGGTACAACCACTGTTGTTATAGTGGCAGCAGAATTACTTAAGGTATTGCTTAAAATTCTTGAATTTAATTTTATTTTGAAAAATTACTTTGGATTTCTTAAATAGAATGCGGATGAGTTGGTTAAGCAAAAAATTCACCCCACGTCTATTATATCGGGGTATCGTTTAGCTTGCAAGGAAGCATGCAAATACATATCCGAGCATTTAACTGCCCCGGTTGATGAATTGGGGCGAGACACTTTAATCAATATAGCAAAAACATCTATGAGTTCGAAACTTATAGGCGCTGATGCGGATTATTTTGCCACCATGGTGGTAGATGCTTGCCAGGCTGTTAAGGTAAATACTAAAAGCAAACTTTTGTGTTTTATATATAAATTGATTGGTGTTTTATAAAAAATTGTTAAACACTGATTTAGATAACTGATCCTAGGGGCAATGCAGCTTATTCCATTAAAGCTGTAAATATTTTGAAGGCTCACGGAAAATCAGCACGTGAATCCGTCTTAGTGAATGGTTATGCTTTGAATTGCACCATTGCCTCTCAACAAATGACCAAGAAGATTGTTAACGCTAAGATCGCTTGCTTGGATTTCTCTTTGCAAAAAACCAAAATGAAAATGGGCGTTCAAGTGTTGATCAATGATCCAGAGAAATTGGAGGGCATACGTACGCGCGAATTGGACATAACCAAAGAACGCATTAACAAAATTTTAATAACGGGTGCCAATGTCATCCTTTGTTCAGGTGGTATAGATGATCTCTGCATGAAGTATTTTGTAGAGGCGGGTGCCATGGCTATACGTCGCGTTAAGAAGTCCGACTTAAAAATCATTGCTAAGGCTACTGGCGCTGTAATGCTCTCGTCCCTCACCAATATGGATGGTGAAGAGAGTTTTGACACTTCTATGGTGGGGGAAGCAGCTGAAGTGAGTCAAGAGCGAATTTGTGATGATGAATTAATTTTGATTAAGGGAACTAAAGCAAGGTCGGTTTTTCAAAATATGTAACAAAAAAAAAAATGAACATTTTTTTTTTTTCATAGAGCGGCTGCTTCCATTATTTTGCGCGGACCCAACGATTTCTACTGCGATGAAATGGAAAGATCCATACATGACTCTTTGTGCGTAGTTAAACGTGTTTTGGAAAGCAAAAAAGTGGTAGCTGGAGGTGGTTGTGTTGAGGCTGCTCTATCCATTTATTTGGAAAATTTCGCCACATCTTTGGTAAGTCTTTAGTGAAATGTTTAGATAAATTGAAGAAAAGAAAATATATACATTTAATGCAGAGTTCACGGGAGCAACTCGCTATTGCCGAATTCGCCAAGTCATTGTTAATTATTCCGAAGACTTTGGCTGTTAATGCCGCCAAGGATGCTACCGACTTAGTGGCCAAATTACGGGCGTATCATAATTCCAGTCAAACCAAAGCTGAACATGCTCATTTGAAATGGACTGGCTTAGATCTGATTGGAGGTGTTGTACGCGACAACAAAAACGCTGGAGTTTTGGAACCCGCTATGTCTAAAATTAAATCCCTGAAATTTGCAACGGAAGCCGCCATCACCATTTTACGCATTGATGATATGATAACATTGAATCCTGAAGAAAAGCCTGGCAAGTCATACGGCGACGCTTGTGCCGCTGGTGAATTATAATTAAAATATGCATATGTTCTGTTCCATTTTCTCACTACTCAATCATTTCATATCAACGATTGTTTCAATACCATATACATGAAATGTGAATAAAACCACTCGACAAACATTTATCTTTTAGCACAGAAGTTATATTTTCTTACACACATTTACACAATTTGTATGTTCTCAATTTCTTTAATTAAATCCATGTGTTTGAATTGTTCCGGCTTATTAGTAAAGATGTCCAGCAGTTTCTGTTTGTTTTCATCAGTCTTGTAATAGAATAATTGCAATTCATTTGCCAAACACTGCGCCTCCTGCCCATTCAACACGTTAGTATCATATTCGCCACGCATTAAGACTATACCCTTGTCACGTACATCGGTATAATATACCAAAGTTAAACATTCTGGGGCATTCTCAGCATGAACCTTGTTATATACAACAGTTGCATCCATATATCCAAGTATAACATGTATGAAAAACTTATTATCACTCACCTGGTATGCCAACAAAGGGGTAAAATGCACAGCATTGTTGGCGAACTGTAACAAAATAAATTCAAAACCTTCACTACGAGGCAAAGGCAACACAAAAATTGGATATTTCTTCGCTGTCTCCATTAAAGTTTGATATTGATCAACTGATAGAGTGGCCGCTAACACTTTTTTCGTTTTGTGATACTCTAGCCAAATTTTGGAAATTTCCTCAGCGCTTTGTTCTTCGATTAACTCGACTTTCATAACATCAGACAACCTCTTGCACGGAATCTCTGCATGGGTAGGTTCTATAGGAGATTTGGGTTTCAACAATTCGGTATATGGTCTATATTTAAAAATGTATCAAATATGAAGATATTAATAGACACGTTTCTAAGAGTTGTACACCAAACAAAAATGTAGCTTTTTGAATTTGTCTTTATGTGGTTTTCTTAGCAGTTTGTATAAAAGACTTTTCACTTTTACCTGGCTTGTGGTTTGGTCTCCTTACTGGGTTCAATTGTTCTCTCTACTCTTGCTAGAAACTCCTCTGGTGATGTTTGCTGCAATTTCGAAATTTTTTCAGAGTATTTTTCGTAATAAGGATTTTTTTCTTTCATTTCCTCCAAAATCTCCTGAGCCCGCCTTCCTGCTGACATACCAATAGTTCTTACAAATTTTTGATCTATCAACAAAAGATTCCTAAACTTTATAGTACAAGCCATTAGCCCAAGTTGTGCATCGAATATCGTATATCAGGAATATAATAAATAATTTTAAAGGAATGACATAACTCTAAAGCCTCCAGCAGATAAGACGCCTCACCCCATGCACTGTGGGTGCCCCCTCCTACAATAGAAATATATTCTATTTCTCACATGCACGTTAATGCTATAGTGTGCTAATTAGTAAATGTTAAGCAGCGAAGTGTCTTATCTGTCACAATACCATAAATTCCAAACTATTTTTAATTATACAACTAAATAAATAAATAATTTTTTGCAGTGTGCTTAGAGAAGATATATATTTAAAGTGTTAGAGGTTGTAATCAAAATTTGTTGTCAAAGTAGATGTGTGCCATGGTCACTTTGGGACAGTGACCAAAGCAAACATCATTATCATTACGTGTAATTAGAATAATTTACTGGGGAAATTTCAATTTTATACACAATACTTTTTTTTAGCAAATATTTTGTTATAATTGGAACGCCTTTTCAATGTTTTATGGCATATATATATACAAAACTGTGTTAGTCAACGAAAGTATAAATGGACCTAAGAGAAAGAGCGCAGCGCGCTCACTTTGCTTCATTATCTGTTTACATTTTCCAAGGATATTTTATATTACTGCAGTAAGCGAATTCACAGGTTGTGTTTCAAATATATTTTGAACAACACGTAATGCTGCTACACTATTATATTTATATATATTTACGCATTTTGAATTGAATATTATAGCATTAAATGAATTGGACCAGTATGACCTAGTTCCTGTCATTCACTTGATTATTTAACCATTTGAACTAAAACATTAAAACATAACTCACATATTTAATTGCCTTTGCATCAGCTGCATTTATTGTTCGTGATTTCCATCTGACACATGTATTAGGAATTCTCAAGCGACTGAAAACATTTGTTAGTAATATATAAGATTATTTCATAACTGCGTTATAAAGACCGCTCAAAATTATGTCAGTCAGTGAGGAAAGTGGTAAACATGAACAAATTAACTTAACATCCTTAAGTATTGAACAATTGGCTCAAATTAAGCAAGAGTTTGAGCAGGTGAGTAAGAAGCCATATACTAATCTGAGTACTGTTAAACTTTAACCATTGGAATTCCTTACCGTTTTAAGGATATAAGTGGTATTCAAGATTCCCTACAAACATTGTATAATTGTAAAGCAAAATATGCTCTATCCAAAGAAGCATTAGAATCATTTCAACCAGATTGGAAAGATCGTCAAATATTGGTACCGTTAACAAGCAGTATGTATGTGCCGGGTCGTATTAAAGATATGGACAACTTTGTTATAGATATAGGGACAGGTTACTATGTAGAAAAGGTAAAAATTTATCCACATTGTAAGTACATAAATAATTGTACTCTTTTAACACTTCAGAATTTGGATAGCTCTAAGGATTACTTTAAACGACGTATTGAATACGTACAGGAGCAAATTGAGAATATTGAAAAGATACAAATGCAAAAAAGTCGCTTTTTAAATGCTGTGAATGGTGTTATTGAAATGAAACAGTTAACGGCACATAAGCTAATGCAACAACAGCAGCAAGTTGCTTAAATAGCCGCAACAAAACATATTGTCCAAAATGCTGAGAATAGAAATCGATAAATATAATAAAAAGTCAACCAGTCACAACACCTTATTATAATAAATATGTGTATTAAAGCACAAATAAAATTTTGTATTTTTTTTTCTAAATCTAGATGAATATAAACGTTTGCCCTTCACTTCCACACTCTAGCTAATCCTTTAGTTTTTCTACCGTTTCGCTTAAAACTTTAATTTTTTCCTCGTATGCTTCCTTCAAGTCCTGTACAATTTTAAAAATTGAATGAATTATGAAGAACTATTGTATAATGTGTTTACCTTAAATATTTTCGATTGTATGTCATATTCGGCTTTTAATTTGTCATACACGTTTTTTGAAATGGTCAATTTTTTCTCAGTTATGGCACATTTCTCTTGCTCAGCTTTTATCCATGCTTGCGACTTTTGCAAACGTATTTCCATGTGTTCGCATTCGGCCGTTTTTAAATTCAACATATCCTTAGTAACTTGGGCCACATCTTTAATAGCTATTATTTGCGCTTTTAGCCCTTCTATTTGCTGTTCTTGCTGTTTATTTACTTTGGTTTTTTCAAATAATAAAGTTTTCGCTCTTAGAAGCAAATCTTCATGGTCCTGTTTAGCTTTTGGTGCGTCACCACCACTCAACATAACTGATTGTTTAACAGCCAATTCGAGTTGTTGGACTTTTCTTTGTAGTTTTTCATTATCCTGGTGACAGTCCTGAAATAAAGAAACCAAAATGTTGTTAGTTTGACTAAATTTTTTTTTTATTCATATTAATTTACTTCCAATTCCTTACGCAAGGTAGTTATGCGTTTACGAGATTCCTCTATTAACACTTGCTTTTCACTTTCTAATGCAAACACTACGTCCAATAGCTCCTTCTCTTGAGTGGTATTATTTTCTTCTTTAATTGATTCCACATCGTTGCTTAATTCTGCCATTTTTATTTGTTTTCTTTACAAAAATTTGTTTTCTAATTATTTAATTTTAGATTTGTACGAAATTTTATACTATTTAATGTTTTTCGTGAATTTTAAAACGAAAAATCTATTTATAGTTCTTGTGTTCTTTGTCGCGCTGTGCAGTCCCCCGTTTTTCACATAATGCAATACAATACAACAATATATTAGATTTTTTCAAAATCGAATATATTAGTAAATCGTAAAATATTATTAAAAAGGAGATGTCTTCCGATGTCTGCCGATCTTATCCCTTAGTATAGAAATAATACCTCAATGAAGAAAAATTTTAAAAGCACCCTAAAAACGGGTTGGACACAATGTCTCTAAAAGAAATATTCTGATTAGTCTAAACAGTCCTATAAATAGAGTATTTGTTATTAAATTTAATCTTGAACAAATTACGCATAAAAACGCATCTTTTGATTATCTCTGTGGGAGTTGAATAAAATGGACCAGTGGGGTTTAATTATGACACACAGCAAATGTCGATAAAGTGACATCATTATTGGCGTTTTACTTACTTTTGCCGAAAAATCGACCGAATTTATAAATAATCATCAATTTCCGGTTCCTTATTTCAATTGAATTCTATATTAGGCGTAATCACCAAAAAACCAATTTGTTCATCTTATTAAAACATCCACCCATTGATTTAACGTCTTAAAGTTCCTTTAATTGTATTAAATTTTAATTTTTATTTTCCCCATCAATTTTTGGACCAACATATTCTATTTTAGTCCTTTCGTCATAAATGAACCGTTTTAATTTTTATTAACAGTAAAAAGATTTGAGCCAAAAGAAGTTTATTTTTTTTTAAATATAAAAGTAAAAAATAGGTATTAAAAATGCAGATATTGTGTACAATACTAGTTTGCAAATAAGAGTAAAAAACTTTCTAAAAAAGGGTGGCCCTATTCTACAGAACACCCGGCCAACACCTTGCGGTAGTTCAGGTACTTGCAAAGGGAAACACAAACACATCTTACAAGGTGCATATAAAAAAGGCAGGCATTATTTTGATTATGAATATGATTTATATTTAAACGTTTGATTCTGGTAGCAATACAATACAATATCGTCTAGATACTAGCATTATTATGTTTAAACTGGCACCCGCTCCAACATGTCACATTACCAATATCTTTATAATCTTTTTGATATTCATTATTAAGTAAAAGGGTTTGCTGCACGGAATACGATAGGCTTTTTTCTTCAAATGTTTTTACCGTTAAAAAAATCTCGATATAAAGAAAAGTAGAGAATTATTTTCTCCGATAGATTTTTTCAATAAAAATGGATATTTTTACTGAATATTGTGAAAGTAAGACCGATAAAAACGTTTATTTTCAAATCATGTGTAATGTGTTGATGTAAAGTTCACAGATTAATGTTAAGAAATTGTTTTCCAAGAATTTTACGAAAAAAAGTTTTTAAATCAAATTAAATTTGAGTTTTCTTAATGAAATGGACGATCCATGATACTGCACGTAACGGTTATATTTTTAAAGCATACAAGGTTTTTTTAAATTGGTATGTGTGTATAAAAGTGTAAAAACTGTACAATTAAATTATAATTGAAACTTAAAACAAATTGGATTTGTCATTTCCATCACGCGCTACCCTCCCCTACGTATTTATTTTAGTTATTGCCCATACAAAAGCAGCAACTAAAACTAACAAAATATGTCAGCAAAAATGAAAAAATGATTTGTTATTTAATAATCTTATCTTCGAATCTGAAATGACGACACTTTTTCATAATCTATCTATTCATCTTAAGTACAGAATAATTGCTAGCCATAAAATATTCCCTTGTTTGTTTTTTCCCGTAGATACAATATAAGAAGTGAACAAATAGAAAGCAACATTCCGCTTAGGTTTAATCTTAAATACCCTCCACATCTACACGCAAGAGAGATGAAGTACATGTACCAGCTTGTATATTGTGGGTGTTATCGGAGTGCTGCTCATGGGAGTGGTTCTTAATCGATTTTGCCAAATTCTAATAGATTTGTTCATGAAGAAACTAAACAAGTCTGTACAAAATTTTAGCTCAATCATGAAAAAACCAATAACAAACAGACACACGGACATTCATATCTAGATCGACTCTGTTTTTGATACTATTCAAAACTAAACATATTTTGTGTATCTCTGAGGCTTCCTCCTGAATGCTGCATATGGAATGACAAACTTATTATACCCCCATATTATGTGGTAAGTTTAAGTTTCGGTTAAGACCGAAGCTTAAATGACCGCCACCTTTTGTAATCCACTTAAATATAAGTTCCTATTGCTATATTTATGTATATGACTATTTCATGTACTTACGCAAATAGCGTTTTTCTTTAATTAAAGGCGTTTGCGTTATGCAATCACGTCCATTTTTAGCATAGTGTTGGATAACGGTACCACTTATATATATACCAAATTTCAACTTGATAGGCATAGTATTGTGCGATATATAATTTTTTAAAGGTACAATTTTTTCGAGATATGCTGAGATTTTCGTTTATTGTGGGCGTATCTCTTAACCGATTTTGCCCAATTTCGTTATAAAATAGCGAAATTAAACTAAAAATAAGTGTGCCAAGTTTCAATTTGATATCTCAAAAATTACGGCCGTGAGAGTGCCAACAACAGACGGACATACGGATGGACGCACATATCTCAAACGATTTCTCTTTTCATACTGATTAAGAATATATATGGTTTATGGGGTCTCTGAAGCTTCCTTCGATGTGTTGTAAACGGATGATCAAAATCAATATACCCTCTTCCCTAAGGTGGAGGGTATAAAAACGAACTTTCTATATATCAGTGACTTGAAGTTAAAGTTTCTAAATCTAGAATTAGAATCAATAGGTGCCCTTTAATGTTAAGATTATGTGTGGCAATGTGGAACGGATCGACCCATATAAATTTGAAACTTGATGAAACATCTTTAAACATTAATACATTGTCAATTCTAATATAGCGAAAAACATTTAAATTCGTCTTAACTGCATATAATTGTAAAATGTGATAATTTATCAGGCGAACGTCAGTGGCAATGAAACTAAAAAAAAGTTGGTGAATATTTTATCTTATATATATAAAAACATTATTATGAAATTTTCATAATGCATCTGAAAATTAAACGAAATATATCTTCCCCATACAGCTAACAATTCAAAATAAATTAGCGCTGTTTTAGTTTCGGGTATAGTTCGATTTGAATGCAGCTGTATACAGCTGAATAAATAATTAATACAATGGATAAAAGTGCGCACACTTCTACTACGGATGGACAATTCAACGACAATAATACCAATAGAAATTTACCTGCAGTTATCCCACGTTTATCATTGAAAGGCACCAAATCAGATGTCACAGTGTGTCATGATTATGAACAGGTCCTAGATGTGATCGGTTTCGGAAAAACCCAATGGCTCATACTAATCATAAGCGGCTTACTACTGATGATGGTGATAAATGAAACAATGGGCATGAGCATCATTACCATAGCCTCGCAATGTGATTTTGCCACTTCTTCAGTGGACAAGGCTATTATGAGTGCAGCCTCTTTTATTGGTACGTAAATTGGAGAAAGTATAAAGTATAGTATGTATAATCTAGTGTATTGATTGGCCGCAGTCTTTTATCTTGACGTTAATGTCAATATTGGTAAAAAAAATCTCACTTGGAGATGGTACAAAAAGAGCTCTACTACTCTGTAGATCGTAAACATTAAGATATTTCTTAATCTGTTGACTGATATTGACTGTTGAAGATGGTGCAGTCTGTATGGGGTCGGAAAAAGCAAAAGGCATAACAAACTTAGTATTTTTTAATGTTCATCATACGAAGTAAGTATGATTTATAATATGGGCTGAACGAATTTTAAATTGGGATAAGCGAAAACGATATTTAAATAAATTTATTTAAATAAATATGAACTCTAATTATAGAATGTTCTTTGTAGTTTAAAATAACTCTTTCGGTTTGTAACTGCCAGAAGAATGGTTCAAGGCTCTTAGTTACGTCCCTAATATGAGGCTACGACGCCTTGGTGTTTTTAATTAAATACAATCTATCAACCCCCCCAATCTATGTGGAGGGTACAACACCACCTAGCAAGTCATGGCAAATGCGCCTTCACATATATGTACCTACACGTAGTTTGGCTAAAATAATTTGTAACTACTTTTTTTATAGGTATTTTGTGTTCTTCGTACTTTTGGGGCTACCTCAGCGACAATTGGGGAAGAAAACCATCCTTGATGTATAGTACATTACTAGGTAACTTGGTATCCTTTATATCAATGTTTATGCCTAACTATTGGACGTTTGTATTTCTCCGATTTATGGTTGGCCTATTGTAAGTAAAAATTAAAAAAATTTTATATAAATTTTACAAACAAAAATGGAAAAAAATATATAATAATAATTTTAGTATAGCCGGTGCGTCCTCTACTACTTTTGCCTTTTTAGCCGAGTTTTATATAGTTCGTCACAGGCCGGTGGTTATAAATTATGCCGGCATGTTTGTCGGTCTATCCATGGTTTATATACCAGGTAAGCTATATATGTTTTATAAGTTCATCTTAAATCTTTTATAAATTTTTTGTTTTTTGTTTATATTAGCGGTGGCATGGTTGGTATTATCTATGAATTGGTCATTGTCTATAACCAATTTACTGTATTTTCGCCCTTGGCGTCTATTAGTTTTGTTCAACCTTTTACCCGGTTTAATAGCCGCTGTTGTCATGTCCTTCGTCCCTGATAGTCCAAAAATATTTATATCATTAGGCAAACACGAAAAGGCTGTTGAAGCTATGAATTGGATGGCCAAACGCAATAAAGGTCGTTCATTAGAAGACTTAAAAATCCGCAATGTTTGTAATGATACGCCAGATGTTGATATTGATAGAAATTTGGAAGTCAAAAAATCTGTGTAAGCAATATACTAAGACTATTAACTCTCTTCGTGAAATAATTTCTTAAGTTTATAGGGGACAAATTTTGAAGCAAATGTGGAAGGACACTAAGCCTCTTTGTATGAAACCACACGTGTTTAATTTTACTATTGCCTGCACTGTAATGTGTGGCCTATTTTTATGGTATTTTTTTCATACAAAACTTTATCTTTATAATGTGTGCTAATTTATTATCTATATTTTATTTTCTGTCTTAGTAATTCTGGTATGGGTTTATGGTATCCGGAAATACAAAACCGCTTAGGATCGTATGGAAGTGCAAAACAAATGACTATATGTCAAGTTATTGATGCCGCCAAAAAGCTAAAAAATCAAAACGAAACCACTTCAGTAAAAATTTTATTTTTTCATTTTTCTTTTAATTGTAATTTTCTGTAAACATTTTTATAGGTTTGTGACGACACTATTACGACCAAAAGCTACTTAGATTCATTAACATTTGGTTTATGTTACACCGGTGGTTATATTATAATAGGTTTGATTATAAATCCTTTGGGTCGCAAACGGACTGTAGTACTCTCTTTAATTTTGGCCGCGTTATCTGGATTTCTGTTACATTGGATTTTCAATCCAATAGCTATTGTAGCATGTTTTATAGTTTTTCTAGTATTACCCGGTCTATGCGTTTCAATATTAAGCGGGGGTGTGGTGGATTTGGTGCCCACACACTTAAGGTACTCCTTCCTATTCATTACGTATCACTGAGAGAATGTAATGGAAAAATTTCATTTTGCAGAGGGAAAGCAGTTTGCATATGCCTTATGTTGGGACGTTCTGGCAGTATCATTGGCAGTAACTTGGTTGGAGGAGCTTTGGAATCCTATTGCAACATAACATTTGCTGTGTTTTACATCTTGGTTATAAGTACTTTTTTCATTCTCTTACATCTATAATTGCATTATATTAAAAAATGTGTTTGAAATGTCTTTCCAGTTTGTGCTATACTCACTTACATCTTGCCCATATAAAAAATGGTAACGCCCGAATAATGTGAAGCTAAAGCAAGTTCTAAGCTAACAAGTATTAATTATATGTAAACCACCATTTGTGGTTGGGATTACGTTAGGTTTTTGTAACTTCTGAGCAGAAGAGTTTAACCTTTAATTACGAGTTCTACTAATTAATATGATTTCAAGATTCATAAGACAACTTTGAATTTGTATTTAAATTTGCTATTTATTGCCACATCGAAGGATGGAAAACAAAATTTATAATTTAGAGTTTATAGAGGTTTTATTAATAAAATTATTAACACTTATTTAATAAATGACACACACACCATGTCATGATGATATACATTGCTCCAAGGGTTGATATTATATTGTAATAAGAGAGAGAAGCATAAATGAAAATTTTAAAATATTTCCTCACCAAAAAGACCACTATGCTACGAAGTAAAAAGATCATTATTAATAATATTTCAAAAAAATATTTACATTGTAAGATCGAGTACCATTTCACCTATCAAAGGGCCTCTTTTACCGAACCTTTAAAAGTGTTAACAAAAGAAAAGCCAAAAAAGTGTCGTCATGTTGAAAATTATTGCACACCATACCTTACTCGGGCTCTGTCACCGTAATAGGCATCCAGATCCTGTAGGTATTTAAGGGCGTCCGCCATATTGCTGATTTCGTTGTTGCGTGGAGGCCTTGAATTATTAGCGTTTCCATATGCGATCAACAAGACAACCAATACCACCAAGGTGAATACTTTTCGCACAGGGCCAAACATATTTTGAGCAATTCTGAAATGTTTGTTGTATTACACATGAAATGAAAATAAATTTCATTACAAAGTTAAATTGTAAATTCTATATTGAATAAATTTCTAACAAAATACAGTAGTATTGAAAATTTTTAATCCGTGGCCAACTGCGAAGCGAGCGGTGAGGCTAAGCAATAACTGATTCTTTCTTTGTTTTTTGTTTTAATCCAAGAACAAATGACTTTTACTCATTTATTATTCATATTTTAAAAATATTATTGTAAAATTTACAAAAAAAATATACCTCTTTACAAAATATAAACAGTAAGAATACGGTGGAATTTTATACAACGCGTGCAAAGTATTTCGTATTAATGGATCATACAAACGGCGAACATCCTTTTATATAAAAATTCCAGTCAGGGGAGCCTTTGTCGTCAAAGATTAGATATTGATTTCATGTCATTATAATCGAATGACATAAAATTGAAGATAATGAAAGCAATACAAACAAATATAATAACATGCATAAAATGGATGATAACCAAAAGAAGTATTAATAAAACTTTACCTTGAGTAGGCTAACTTACAACATTGTAACATGATCTAAAGTAAAATTGACAGATTTGTAATAAACAAATAAATGCAATAAACTTTTCTTCAACTTTTCTTTATTAACATATATTACAGATTTGTCATTATTGACGGACACCCACGCGCTCGTAACTTTTAAAATATCGATCGAGCAATTGGATTTAAATAATTCATATATATAGGTTGCATGAGAAGTTCGCGGAACGGCGCGAGTGACTAAACATTAGGATTATAATATGTGGTCGGTTATATGGAATCACTTTTCATTTATACCTAAATTACGTTTCATTCCCATCTGTGAATTCTTTCTGTATTTATTGTACCAGCCAATTGAATTTAACGTGTCAGTATATTTTTTCACAAAAGACAATTTGAAAGGTCTTGCAGTAGAAAAGGTCTTGTGTAGAAAAGGGTTTAAGAGGTAATGGAAATTTATTCTGAGACAACAAACATGGAACGTTCCTTGAGCAATGGCTTGCAAATAAACAAATTGTTTTTAATGGAAAATTCAAGCGTTGATATAATCCAATTAGGGGGCGTCCAAAAGGCGCATCAACACATAAAATTAAACTGGTCAAATTGCTAACACTATAAACATCTTAGATTAAGAGGCCCGGTATATTATGCACAGAGATTACAAATGAGAAAGCTGTGGTGTCGGAAGCTTTAAAAATTGAACAAAATTTCCCACTCCATGCATCATTTTATAAAGAATAAAACAAAATTGAAATTTTTAAGTCTTTGCCCATTGACTATTAATTCAGAATATTATTGAAAGATCGGGTATGAAAAATGGTGGACCAGGGAGCGATTATTTACAGAGAGTACAATTATCTGGCAGGTACTTGCTTACTTCCTGTAAAACTTATCAACTTACGCGTTGAATTCTGCGAATGTGGGCATGAACGCTATCCGACCCCACCCATTTTGGACGCAACGATGTACATATTAATTATGAATAAGTATACAAGATTTCAACTGCAAAAGTCAATATTTGTGGCTGCAAAAAATATATTTTTGACGATTATGGGCGTGACACTTAAGTCGATTTCGCTTGGTTTAAAAATTAAGAAAAACAATATGTAAAGGCTCATAATACTTTCAAATCTTTTGAGTTTTATGGGATGCACTATACCAAGTAATGTGTTTATATGCATATTTTGTATATTGTGTATGTATATTTGTACACACTACATGGAAACAGCATTTTTAAGGTGCTTGAAGGTCGTTTTGCCGTTAGTATATCAATATTTTTTGTTGATTATAATGTGGTAAGGAGATGGGAGCAGCATAACTTTAATTTTAATTTTTCACAAAATGCTCGATAGCCCTGGTCAATCATACATCTTTATAGTCAATTGTGTACTATGTACACAAAGAATATACGCACATGCTAACCTAACCATTATAGTATGTATATTAATATCAAACTACTAATATACGTCATTAATAATTCGATGTTCGATATAGTGTAATATGGTGGAGAATTGTTTTTTTATTGCAATCTTAACTGGTTTTTTTTACAGCTATTCACTTTTATCTTCCAGTAAGCTACAAAGTACGTAAAAATCAATTAATGCGAAAATTATACATACACACATTTTTCTACATTGTTCGCATTTGTTATTTGGTTTGTAACAAATCCTCACAGGATTAATCGAATCGATTGAATCGATCTAGCAGTATTCATCGTTGTGTCTATGTGTCCGAGTGTCCGGATAGCTGACTATTGGTCGCGCTCTTACGGTAGCAAACAAATTGAGGTGAATTTTTGTGCACTTATTTTAGTTTTTGTTTGCAGATTTTTATTTAAATTGGGTGATATCTTGATGCCTCAATTTTTGCGACTGGAAGAATGGTTTAAGAGACGTATGGACAGACGTGGCTAAATCGGTTCAGAATTTCATGTTCATCAATATTGTGAAGTTTTTGCTCCTCTTTGGGGAGTTACACACATTTCGACAAAGTGCACAAACTTCCGTCCTCAAGGTGATGGATATGACAATAAGTATATGACAATAAGGCTACAACTTGTAATTGTATTTGTTATTAGTTCATCCATTCATGTGCAATGAACAACATTTCCATTGTATGTTGTGTGAAGGGTACTGCAAATTTGGACTAATTCAAATTTTGTTCTCTTTTTACTTTCTAGTAAAAAAATAAATAAATAATTTGTTGTTCACATTTGGGCGTGTAACAAATGTGTAATTCACTGGCCAATTATTATCCCTATTATTGTACCTGAGATGATGTCAATACCGTTCATTAAGAACAAACAAATCTATTATAACACGAGGTACATAATTATAATTTACGCAACTAAAAAGCAAATATATTTACCTAGGTATGTAAATAGTTTGTGGCATCTCTATAGTTCCATTTATATTAATATACAAATTTATTCAGCTCGAGGACTTTTTACTATTTATAATAAATACGTATTTGATACAATTAACGTTTTTCAATTCAATTGTTAACATATGTAACTAACATTTACATATAATGGGCATTGTTTTCTTTGGAAAATAACACGTCAATAGTAATTGCATGGTCCATGCTGCATATATATTACAGTAAATCCTAAAGACAGGTTACTCAATGCAATTAAACATTTCAAAAGAAATTATTTCTAACAAAGCTCCAACAAACCTTAACATTACTTTAATAAATTAATCTTAGAGAACGTTAATTACTATTAGTGTTAATATGTTTTAAATTTAAACTCACGATACAATTCATTCAATTTGAAGTATAAGCGATAATCCATTTTATATGTAAGTAAAAGGAACACATGCCCAAGACAAATGTTGGATACCCTATACATTTATACGCGGCTTATTTTAACAATTGTTGTATGTTATTCCGGCGGTCGTACTTTACTACAAAATGACGACGTTTGAGTTGACACGCACGCAATTCACAAAAAGCGAAACTTTGAGCAATAATTGAAAAAAGTGGCAATTGTTCACAAGACTATAGAGGGTATCTCAGACTTGGCTTAAGCCATAAATATATGATTTATGTGTTTTTTATGTGACCAATCTCAAAACCAACCGATTCCTTTCGCGAAGTTTAAACCCTGAGAATACTTATAACAGATGGATCCAAATGTACAGATCTACAGAAAAATGTAGTTAAATTTTCTCAGAAACATCCTTATAGTAACAAATACAAACGACCTTCATGGGGTGGGTATAAAAGGATGAAGCCCTTCTGTGAGATAAATGAAGAAAGCCCAATAACGTTTCTTTGGATGTGAATAGTGAGATATTATTGATATTATATGCACAGCCTTTAATCCTTGACTAAATCCATGCATATCGTATATAATGTAATATTAGATTAAATAGATAAACGGAAACTACAATTACGTGGTTGCTGTACCATGCATTACAAATATTTTGATTAGTTAGGTTTGACGAGATAGAATATCTAGCACATATAAAACGCGTTTGTTTACATCGGAAAGAGTTGACATAGACACATATTTATGTATATACTATGTATTGTATCAGATGAGATTTTTATATTGTATAACTTATTGAAAAGAGTCTGTATGGAAGCGTTAAGTGTGTGTGTATGCTGTATAAAAATATTGTTTAAAATCAAGTCGTAACAAAGAAGAAAATCGTAAGCTACTATACTTACTTGTTATAAAAAGCCGGCCATTGAGTACAGCTCAGCTTATATACGCTAAGAGTAAAGGATGTAGAGAGTTCACGGTGAGAATATCATAGACGCTATTAGAAACAGATCGATACTTAGCAATTCTCTCCCTAGAAATGGGCCAAGAAATCTATATAAGTAAATAAATCAACACACCAGTTTGATCATTCCAATAAACAACTGTGTGAAATGTAGAAACTCTGCTTTATATGCAAAATAGTGACATCAATTAATTCACGTACAGTGCTTTTACAATATGTTATAACAATTACAAAAAAAAAATATACAAAAAATACAAAAACAAAACTCACATAATAAAACCATCAAATAAAAATTTCTAATTGTTTACATTAAAAAGTTGTGCCAAAGACTTAACAAAAAGTACAGCAAAAATAGATGAAAATGAAATTTAAAGCACCAGCCCTTTGGACTCCCCAAAGTAAGTAATGCAGCCATTTGAGCCTTTCAACTATAAATGTTTAATTGAAGCCTTTAAAATGCATTTGTTTAAAAGAGGTTCCAAATAAATATTATCACCTTATGAGGTAAAAAACAAAGATCAACAATGACATACGCAGCGATACGCGGAACTGCGCCCAGGACCACATTCCTCGACTTTAATGATTGGTACTTGTTAGTATTAGGTTCCTTGTGTCATTTAGGCTTCAATTAGTACAAATTTGATGTTTCATAAGAATATTCTTTCCACACAAATGGAAAAAGTATTCAGTTTGATATTCCCCTTGCAACACATAAAACTATAAATGAAGTACTCTCAATTAATATAAAAATATGAAACGACAATTTGGAGTACTCATAGTTACAAAACTGAAGCTGAAATTCTGACTAACATAAACCCTGCGAACATTCGGGTGCTTATATTTATTAATTCAGATTTGGATAAAGTTCATGCTTTATCCTTCCCATACGAACAAATTGAATAACAGACTTACTATACCTTCCACTACAATGTACAGGCTGTAATAATCTTTTCATATCTTAATTACACTCGCAGTTACAATAATTATTGCCAGTCGCGATTATTTACTAACAATTTAGAATTGAAAACATGTACAACCTCTGCCCTGTAATAATGGCAGCCCGAAAATATTTTCGGAAAGCAACATTTATTATAATACTAAGGTAAAGGAAAAAGTTATGTTTGGCTGAGGACAAATCTTGGATACCCGCCATCTAGGCACCAAAGCTTCCGAATGAGTGTATATGTTAAGATATCTTTACACATAATTCCTTTCTCAGTTTTTTCATTGTGGGTGCGTCGCTTGACCGATGTTATCTAATTTCAATACGAACCTGTGAAAAAAACTACCAATACTTCTACTAATTAACAGTGGAGCGATACCACAGCATTATACAGGATATGCGACTAGTATTCTATGTTGATTCAGAACATTTTGTAGGGTCTCCAATGTCTCCTCTGGGTGCGTATGAAAACATAATAAATGAGTTTGCACGTGTCGTTCAATTTCAGCCCATTAGACCATTGAAATTATATTAAATACATATAATAATGAATTGCAAGTATGGATCTCTCTCTGTTTACATATTTATTTAAAATCGAAATAATTATCAAAATTGTTCAGTTGACGGAATTCTATTTTGCTTAAACTCGATTTTCACCTTCAGACTGTGCGCAGTGCATACACAACACAATTCATACTGCTAATTACATATAGAACAATAGTAAGAACTGAAATTAATTCAAATTGCAGTGTGATATACCAAACCAGAAAATAAATATGAACTTAATTGAACTTTAGTTGTAACGTAAGAACAACAATTAATTTATGGGTAAATCTTATGTTTAATACATTTGTTGTTATTTATGATTGCTGTGACGCCGCATGTACAATGAAAATATTTTTTAATATGCGTAATTATAGTAATATATTTATTAGTTATATTTTTAAAACTTAATGAAGCAATAAGAAGTAGATACTAAATGGATTGATCATAAATGAAATAAATTACAATAATTGGAAGACATCATACAAAGAAACAAGTGAAATATGATCGCTGTGTTTGGCTTGGGCCACATCTTGTATACCCTCCGCATTCATACGCAAGGAGTGTATATGTTTAATTTTAGCTCAACGATACCTACACCAAAGAGAAGTTTATATAAATTATGGGCGTTTCTGTCTGCTTCAGCCGATTCTTAGCACAGACGAATATGGTAAATATCGATACGTGTACCAAAGTTGTTAGATGTGAGCTACTTTTGTTAATTATAAGCAGAACACTTAACCAATGTGGATGTTTATAAATAGGAGACTACCTACATGGATTAGGGATGTCTGTACCGAAAGAAACAGTCACGGGGAACAAGTGCGGTTAGATCGACTCATGTTGGAAAATTGCAAGCGAAATGATAAAATTAGTATACCTCCCATACCATGTAGAGGGCATACACATATTATGAGGTAGCACTTAAAAGTTATTTATTATTTAGCGTGCTAATAGACAGATGCGGTGAATTGTAATGATATATTGCATTCCCAGTGAAACATACACTGGTGCCGCTCAATCATTGACTGAAGTGAAAAAACGAGATTGTAAATAAGTAAAAAATGTTTAATTCAGCTTAGGCCAAATCTCGGGTAACCACCACCTTAGAGAGCCAATGACACTTTTATGACGACCTTGGTACAAATCAAAATATCGAAACTTTTACTTTTTGCAGTTCGTATGTAACTTTAGACGTGCCTTTCAACCTATTTTGCTAATTTGGAAGCAACCAGAGTGCAAATATGTATAAATATTGTAAACAGCATTTTATACAGAGTCGATCAAAATTAAGTTGTAGATTCTAAATGAGGCAGAAGTGTTAGTAGTCTCTGTGTTTTGGTTGATATTGAGCAAAATCGATCAAATGACAAACCCACTGTACGCTAGAAACTTATTTTTGATAAAGAACAATATCAGGTAAAAATCAGGTAAAAAAATCTTTTTTAGGCTGACGCCAAATCTTAAATACTTATCATCGATGCACCAAAGCTTCTCTAGGAGTATATATGTCGATATATCTCCTGTACTTTTGTTGCATTGTGGGCGTGATTTTGTTCAATTTCAATACTAACTAGCGTATGAAAGCTACTAATACTTCTGCCACGATAGGAATCGATATATCAATATTTGTGCCCAGGCAAGTTCTTGCCACAGAATACACACACGGACGGGCGTGCTAATAGATCAATTCAGCATTCGATACTGCTTCAGAATTTATGTACTTTGTGTGGGGTATCCGACACCTGCTTTTGGGCGTTGCAAATGTTTTGACAAAGTACTATATACCCATGTATATACATATATGACGTTGGGTATATCAATTAAAAGTTAAAAATTGATACTCCTTAGAAGACTTCGATGCACCAGTAATGGGTATTCAAGATATATATATTTTTTACTTGTCATGGATGAAGCAATGTTTATGAAAAAGTGAAATTTTTTTGTTTACTTTCAGAGACGTTTGCAATTGCTCTCCTGGGACCGGCATTACTGCTGTTGGCTCTTGGAATATTCATTATAAATCCTTTAAAATTAATTACCGATTCTGTGAGAGAACATTTATTTTAGTATTTGACCTTTTATATTTATATTTAAAACCTCCAATTTACAGCAAATGTCCTTTCGCAGGGGATCATTGTTGTACAATATTTGGCAAAAACCACCAATGGAAGTTCTAATATCTGTTTATATGCTGAATTACACGAATGTTGACAGATTTGATCGAGGTCAAGATGCCAAACTGAAAATTCAACAAGTCGGCCCTTATGTCTATCAAGAGGTTTTGGAAAATTTCAATGTCACTTTTAACTTAAATGATACCGTGACCTTTGTGCCCAAACGTACGGTAAAATTTCGGCGTGATCTTTCAGTGAGTGATCCAAAAATCGATCAAATAATTGCCCCTAATATACCATATATGGGAGTGACGTCAGCAGTATCTGAAATGTCGATAATCACTGCCTTGGCAATGAGGACATTAACTCACACGGTGGGTTCTAAAGCAATGCTAAAGATGCCGGTCTATAATTATTTGTGGGGTTACAAGGATCCGTTGGTGCACCTGGCCTCAAAAGTTGTTCCATTCTTTATTAATTTTGAGCGCTTTGGTTTATTGGAGCGCATGTTCGTAGAGAGTTATGACGTAGTCAATATGCATATACCTTCAAAGCAAAGAGAGCAGCTGGCTAATGCCACAGCGAGGGGCCGAGACTATTCTATTAATACTTGGAACTATAAGAAAACCATACATTTTTGGACAAACAAAAACAAAAAGTAAGTTCGGCCTTTTAATACCTAAATGAGTAGACTTTAATTGATTTGATATTTTATAGCATGACGGATTGCAATCGGGTGTATGATACATACGACGCGACCGTATTTCCACGTCATATTCGTAGAGGCGAAAATTTTCGTATATATCGCAAGGCTTTCTGTCGCACATTACCCCTTGTTTTTTCCCATCCCACCACATATAATGGCATCGATGTTTACAAATTTAAACTGCATGAAAGAGCTTTCGAAAGCAACATCGCTCATAAAAATACGTCATGTTTTTGTCCGAATGGTAAATGCTTGAAAAGAGGCCTAGGCAATATAAAACCCTGCTACTTCAGTAAGTGTTACGATTTGAACTTTTGAATTTCATTATATTGAATTTCTTTCTATTAAACCCACCACCTTGGGGTCGAGAATATGCTTACTGTGTCAAATTTAAAAGATTCTAGGATATAAATTATTTTTCATCAGCGTGGAATTCTGAACCGATTTAACTGTGTCTGTCTGTCCTGTCCTTGTATCTGTTTGTGTGAATTATTCTTTCAATCACATAAATTGAATAGAATGATACACCCCACCTATAAAAAAGGATCATATTCAGTTGTTAATTTTTTTTAGGAGTTTGAGCTGTGTTTTACATTAAGAGTTTAATAAACATCATTGTATTACTACAAAGTATCTATATTCTGAATCAGTTTTGAATGCCAAGTGCATTCAGCCATACCTGTCTATCCGCCTGTCTGTCTGTCCATGCGTGTGTGTGTGCTGTTGTAATAACGCTTCTTCTAGATTCGCTCTTGATCGAATACAACTTCTCTACTTGTTTATTTCTTTGTTTTAGACATGCCCTTAGCAATTTCCTTGCCTCACTTTTACAACAGTGATGCCAGCTTATTGAATTTATATGAAGGCTTGCAACCGTCTGAAGAGAAACATGATACAATCATATATATTGAACCGGTAATAATATTTGAAAATTACAAAACAATTTACATTTTGCAGAACGATTTCATATATTATAGAATTTGGGTATTCCCATGCATGTGAAAGGACGTTTTCAAATGAATCTGGTTCTGAATAGTTTGAGAACCAACGGTGACTTGTCACGTTTTCGAAATTCAGTTGTTCCTATATTTTGGCTAGAAATTGTAAGCATTCTTGCTATGGACTTAATTTGAATTTAATTATAATTGATTTTTTATTTTAGGGCTTGGAAGATTTTCCAACAGGACTCAAACTAATGTTAACATTTTTATTTAGAGTTGCTCCAGTTGTACAATACGGTGCAATTATTGTTTTAATTGCTGGAGGTTTATTTATAATAGCACTGGTGTTTGCCTATCAAAAGGCGGGAGCAACGTACAGTCCCATGAAAGCTGTGAACATATTACCTCTAATACAAAAGACGAATCGAAGTGATGAGGCACGTGCTTCACTTATACCGCCCTCCACTAAATCGTTTGAGCTTCACAGTTTAACGGAACTCGAATTAGAACCGCCTATGGTATTCATAACCGAAGATTTATCGGACTCGTAATGTTTCAATTTCCGGATAATAGAGAATTAAGAACATTTAATTAAGAATACCTAAGCACTATAAGACTGTGATACTTGTACAATAATTATATTAAATGCGTCCATTTATGTTTACGTTAGCTATATAAGTATATGTAAATCAAAGAAAATGAAGAAAAGGGTTTCGAGGTTTCAGGATTAAGCTTAGCTTTGAAATGCCCAAATCTTTTTCATGGGTGTCTACTATGCAGGGTCTACTAAATAAGGATTTTTATTTTTCTACATTAATAAATATCGTACTTTGACCGTTAGAACAGTCAATAAGTTTAAGTTCAAAAGGTTAAGTTTATATTTCTGGGTTTAATTTAATATTTTCAGCTTTTTTCTACAACGTTGCCGGTCCATTGCACATTTCAAGGTACTGAGATTTTGGTTGGAGATTTATGATTAACGAACCCGAATGGTTGTGCAAGAGGAGTTTTAATATAAACCCCTTTTTTCTATTTACAAATGCATGCAGAGCTTTGGCATAGACGGAAAAATACAATAAATTGCTCAAATTTTTGCCGAATTCTCTCTTTTGTATAAATTTCTGGTGTTTCGTAGAGGGTGCCTCAGGGTTGGCTTAAAACAAATATAACTTTTTTTGTTCGTTATAATTTAATTTAATATACCAGCGTTCAAATTCGTTTCATTCATACGCAATGGTATCCTGAATCCATTTCATGTAGTGTGAAATTCTAACATAAACGTCAGGATAACCTTGTACAGCACAGCCTGAACCAAATGATGTAATACCTGTCAAAATCCATGGTCCATTTTTCGTTAAACGACATTGCAGTGGGCCACCGGAATCACCCTATTAAGCAAGTAATTGATAAGTTAGGAATTATCTTTTTTTCGAATATTTACATGTGCAATATACTTACAACACAAGTGCCGCCTTTTCCGTTCAATTTTCCCGCACACAAATGTCCATCATGTATACGTACAAAACTGCCATAGGCCTGTTTACATCTAAATAAAACATTGAACATTATAAGCTTTTACGATAAATACCCAATTTTCTTCTCTACGGTACCTCTTGTTCGTATGTAAGGGAACTGTGGTCTTAAGTAAAATGTCAGTTAAATCTCCGGTAATATTTGCTTTGCCCCAACCTGTAGCCGTGCAGTCCGTATAAGGTAGTTCCTTGTGATTATCTACATAGCGTAAATGCGGTTGATGTTCACTATTGGAGCTTTCATCATCGCTTGTGTGAAAATCTAGATATTTATCATTAAACCTTTGAAGCCGTGGACGCACCGTGTTCGTATAACGTTTCATTTGATTAATGTGCTTCAGTCTATTTAAAATTTTCAAATCCATTAATTGTTTCATAGTGGGCATACTAACGTTGTGATATTTTGACCCCATTTGGACACTACGCAGAAAATTATTCATTTTGTCGGGCTTTTCGTCAAAATCATGTTCCCAGGTCTCTATTGCAGGCTCAGCCTCTGCGGTATCTATTGCTGCTTGATCGACACCGTAAACAAATGGCAAACAAATTCTGCGTATATTGGATTTTTTCATTAAATTGGCTTGAACTGATAATTTCATAAGCACCAAATCATGTAAGAAATTTTCATAGTGCCTATGCATTATAACTTTTTCGACCGGTATTCTTTGCTCATAGCCAGACTCAACCGCACGATTATAGTCACCCAAAACTACCGTCCAGAGAGGGGGTAAAGGCAAGTTAAATAAGTCATTGTGTACACAATGAGCAGCCGATAATACCCAGTATTTGTGGACGAGTACAGCACCGCACCAATGTCCTAAAAAACCGAGTGATGGATGCAATAATTCTAAAGAGGCTTGCCAAGGAAATTGTCCCTCTTTAGTATACGATCCAGCTATAATTCTTCCATAACGTAAATGGTGCACATCATTCTTGCCGAATGGTATACTTTGACTTCTTTTCGGAGGTCTTATGCCGCAATCTATTACCACACAAAACCACATAAAAAATACAAATCAATATAAATATTTCATTATTAAAACCAATGCGTTTGTTTCGATTTTCAAATTTTAATTGTAATGTATTTTCTCCTTCTGCCGAATTTGGGTTTGGGTGAATTGTAAATTTGTCACCTTGTATAATATGTCGCAATGTCGCAACTTTTAGCACTGCACGAATATGATTTTGAACGAATAAAAATATTATTATCGCTATTACAAATTTTAGATTTAGACAATGGTATCAATGAATTTACTTGAAGAAATATTGAGAATTGCAACTTTTAGTGGTAGTGATAAGGAGTTTTAAAAGATATCTTATTGATTTTATATTTAACATGGCCATTGTAAGTCCAATGGCAAGTCTGTTTGTCCCCGTAAATTTCTAATCAATGCTCTCACGCTTCCAAAAATTGATATATTGAGTTGAAATTTGTAAAAGTCGACCAAATAATTTTGGATTGTCCGACAATTGCTAATCGTCGCTGAGATATTGAATTAAAGTTTGATATAATTAATTTATGATGATGATTTGTAAATAGATTTGCCTTGAAAATGGACAATGGACGAATGCACAGTATTACAAAACATAAAGGATAGTCTCTCATGCTTCTCCTTTATTAAACACAAACCATAGAAGATAAAAGGAGATAACATTTTTCCAGAATATTTACTTTATATATATTTATTTCGCTATGTTTTTAAAACTCATATTAACCACGCCCATGGATGGTGATTAAGGGAATCATTGCGATCCTATTAACAAATCTAATTTTCGAAATTTTTTCATTAATTATATATAAAATATATGACAACTGTTATCGAAATGTATAAAATTAGCCCTATACTATGGTAGTTGATATGACGGCATCACTGATGGTTATGAATATATTCATCTTATTATAAGTGACATTCTAATGTAAATATGTGACAAATTTTATACCTATGTGATTTTGAAGTATCTGAAGTTTGTATTGTGTTGACTTTTTTTGTTTCTTCACATTATATTTGCCACACCCAGAAAGGTGCATCAAGTACCTATCAAAGTATATAAAATCTTGATCGGCGTTGCCATCTAATAAAGTGATGTGTCCATTAATACTGTACAATTTTGAACACTGTTGTATTCTGAATGCAAATCACTATTTAAAGTGGACAAAATAGATCAAGAGCCACGCCCACAATCAACAAAAATCTATTTATTTGCAACAAACATTTACGTATGAAGTTGGAATTTGGTACATATACTTATAATTAACTCATACATAAATATGCCAAAAGAGGGCGGTTAAAAAAACCATACTGAGTGTAAAACTCGATTTGCAAACCGATACGTAATACATAGACTATTTGAAAGCGTAATTGGGTACTTGTAATTTTTGTATCTTGTAAAATTTTATACGCGGAAAGTGATATTTTTGCGCAAAAATCCATGCTCATCAAGTATGGGATCAAAATTAGCAAAAATTAAACCCGTATTTGGAATCAACGTCGAAAATTATTCAAAGCATGT
Source organism: Crataerina pallida (assembly GCA_949710015.1). Classification (NCBI taxonomy): domain Eukaryota; kingdom Metazoa; phylum Arthropoda; class Insecta; order Diptera; family Hippoboscidae; genus Crataerina; species Crataerina pallida. Next base: position 9,471,589 of record OX453290.1, read on the forward strand.
AATTTTTAAGAAGAATAAAAAAAAGTCTGATTTCTTAAGGGGAAGTGTTATTATATGTAGTAAATGCGTCATTCTATGCTATGAATCTACTTTATTATAAACTGTAGGACCATTTACCAGTAGGTTGTTGATTTTTGTTGTAATACTGAGCGATAATCGATGCTGATGATAATGAAGAATAGATTGTGGTTGATTTATCGAATGCTATCATTAACACCCACAACAGTTGGAACTTAAAACACATTTTTTAAACATAATTCAATAAATTTTTTTCAAGTGAAAAAGTAATAATTTGAAATATATCGCAATTGTTTTATGTGACAATTATTTGTATAATAATTGTTGGTGACTTTTTTCACACATAAGAGTCCAAAGCGCAAAATTTTCAAACGAGCTTGATCTTGATATATTTTGTACTCCTCCAACGAATCACTTATTAGAAGTTTCGTTTTAGTAGAGTTTAATGTGCCACGTTGTTGTTGTATTAGTTACTGGTATTTATTATTTTTTGAAAATAACATAGAGTTGCTAATGCTCATGCCTTATGAGCGTTGACTTTCACGTTTTGCAAATTACTTGGGTGACATTTATATAAAATTGTTCATTTACGTCGCTGTTTCTCTAAGTTAACGTTAAATGGCACTTTGGTGGCGAATGATTATTGTACAGCACATCTTATATGACACGGGAATAATTCGGTGGTGGCATCGTGTGCAATAACTAATTATGTTTCCTTCCAAATAAATTCATTTCATTTATTGTTATTTGTTGCCTTTTTTCTAGCCTAACGTAAGCCAATATGTAAGGGTTTTGATAAAATGTTCACTTAACTGTCTTTTGATTGATCATGATTGCATTCATTTGGGTTCAGACACTTTCGTTATATTGCTGTCGCCGCATCGTGCAACACTGTTTTGTTTCTTTTCAACAATTAAATGTTTTCCCTTAGGTAGTCAAAAGTGAATTTTTTTGGTGGTACGACTATTTTCGAAAACCGTTGTTTGCGCCACGATAGATGAGAAACAACTGTGTCGTATTTGCGGTTGCGATTATAAATATGAACCACAAAATTTAACAGTTTTTTTGTTTAATTCAATGCTTATTGTTTTTGCTATTGAAATAATAAAACATCGCACACAAATATGCATGTATACGAAATGAAATATTTAAGTTAACATCCCCACCATCTCAGTATTAGCGCATGCACGTATCAAATGCAAAGAAAAGCGAAAAGAAGAAACATTAGCATTAGGCATTAACTAAACCGCAGAAATAATACACCAACGTAACAATGCTTTAACGTACTCGCGCAAACACACAAATGCAAATACACTTGCACTTAAATACGTTGTAATGAATAAAGGAATGGTACAAGTAAAAAGGCTACACCTGGCTTAGACTTCATCTTAAATACCCTCCACATGAACGCGTAAACTGGGGGCTTGAAATTTTTGCCGCAATTTTTTTTTAGTTGTGGGCGTGTGCGGAACACCTGAGCCTATTTTTAGTTCATCCATTGGAGAGCTACGGAATGAAGCTTTGTAACTTTATATATGTGTGACGGTATTAATCATTGTTTGTTCAGTAGTAATAGTTCGTTTTAGTGTATTCACTTAGTTCACTACGTTCGAGAACTATCTGCCATCCACGAGGTAGTGGGCATAAAAACTAAAAACAAAAATTTAAGGCTGAGTATAAAAAAATAAATATTACAAATATCGAGCATCTCATAACTGTAGAAAAAAAGAACAAAACTATTCAATAGAAGAACAAGACAACTTAAAGAAAGACACAAACGGAATAACAAACTGAGTATGTCTTCCATCTGGCATGGAGAGTGTAAAAAGCATCATTATCATCATGAGAAGCAACTCAACAGAGGCATCGCCACGGCCACTTCTACTCAATAAATGGTACGTGCTATTGAAAGAGAAGGTGCATGTAGCGATTAACGGCATCACCTGTTCACTCGTGTGTTAGTTGTGTAGGAGCGCGCTGTATCCGTTTACATGCACTTGAAATATTTGTTTGCACGTGTGTGCATGAGTGTGCAGCGGTGCTGGCTTCATATTCACTTTCGTTTTCATTGTGGTTTTTCACTACTCCAAGCAGCATTACGCCTTGAGCTTGGTTGCTGTCTCTTTTTCAACTGCATGGCTGCATGGTTAAATAATCGCGTTTCTTCCATTGCTTCCATTGCTAATACCATTTGAAAAGCATTATCGTATCGTTACATGATCACACCTATTGGACAATGCAATGTATTCACATTTTTCTTTACATTGAACTTATATATTCGCAAGCTTTAGGAGCTTTTTTACTACCCAGAGACTCAGGAAGTTACATACATTTACATTTACTTTCCTATTAGGTTGCTTTCTTTATATAATGATTAGAGTTGTAGTGAATAGGTGAAGAGGCATATTATGGCATGCAGCGCTTCTTTACAACTTCAACTTGAACTTCATGTTTGCTTAGCTCGAATGATAATGTTTAAAACTTGCAGAGGCCGATGCTGTTTATTTATTCATTCATTCAGTTCATTTGTTTACTACATACTTTGATTATATTTTATCTGTTTTCCGTGTTATCTCAGAGTATTGAAATTGTTTTGCTCACACATTTTCATTTATGAATATTTGTGTGTGAATTTATTTACACTTTGGGGAACTTTGAACAGTTCAGGTGTCGTATTTGTTAATTGGTATAACAGTATGCGTTTTAAATGCACTATAATGTCAATTATTTAAAAGGTTACTTTAGTTCAAACATGTTGTAAACAAACCTTTACTGTATCAATAACAGAGTAGAAATTGTGCCATACGTAGCTAAGTGTGCATGTTTTAACTTTTAAAGGGCTATTAAGACGCCTACCTGATCGTTTAAAAAAAGTTCATAGTTTTTGAGATGTTACGATGAAATTTCTTTTAAGGTAGCTGCAAGGCCTATTTAAAATCAAATCAGCAAAATTAGTTGGGAAATCCTCGTCCAAATTGAAATTTAGTACAATCGCTATAATTAACGAAGAAAACTAAATTAGTGGGCGTGGAAGGTATATGATTACGCCCTCTAATACTGTATATATTAGGCATCGGCTTGCAGGTCGAGTTTTTTTAATTGTGGGCGCTTTTGTTATTCGACAATATCTAGTTTTTGTAAATCAAAGGTCATAGGTCAATTTTTGTTGCATATATGTAGATTTATGTCGGTTATGGGCGTGTCTGCTATCTGCCTACGCCCATTTCTGGCACATTGATGTATAAATTAATTGTAAAAATGCATATTAAATTTCAAATTCATAGGTCAATTTTTATAACATATATGTATATAGATTTTTTGGACTGTATGCGTGGCTTTCAACCGATTTTCCTATTTTAAGTAGTGATATGCGTGCAAAAGCTAAAAGTATTTGTACAAAATTTCAGCTTAATATCTCGAAATTTACGACCGTGAGAATGCTAACAACAGACGGACATACGGACATACCTTTCTAGAGCGACTCAGTTTTTGATGCTGATCAAGAATGTATATACGTATAATTTGTAGAGCCTCTGACGCCTCCTTCTGGGTCTATCAAATAGAAGAACAAACTTAATAAACTCTCATCACAACGGTGGAGGGTATAAAAATAGGTTTGGCATTTGCTGTTTAGGAGTGCTAACCATACATACAATTTCCGTATACCTCTTCATGGCGTAGAGCATAACAATTACGTAATAAGGAATAGTAGTAACACACACATTAGCGCAACCTCATTACTAACAATGTAACGACTGTCTTAATACTTGAAACATACCATTGGCTGCTTGCTGGTCGATTGATCTTAACATAATTAATAAAAAGAAATTGCTGGTCATTTATTGTATGTTTAGCACATATATAGGGTGGGTATAAATATGTTATTTTGTACAAAACCGCAAAGTTCAAGAAACTCTTAGAAATTAAAAGTTAAAAAAGCTCGTTTACCTTTACTTCAACAAGAACAAGTAAACAAACCAAAGTTAGCTTAAGCCAGCGTTTATATACCCTCCACATATACGTGTAGCAATGCTAGGTATATGATTACAATCTTTAAAAGGGTGTGCGTTACGTAATAGCTTGCAAATTGAAATGCGCCCATGTTAGCCGATATCTCTCCAATTTACGATCGTGAGAATGCCAACGCAAGGGTATACGTCCACGGACACACTCAGCTTACGTATATTTGGAAGGTTCTTGACGCCCCCTTCTGGGCGTTGCAAATGGAGTGATTTAGTAGTGATTGGAACAGTTCTGACAAAGTAAGTTTATATTTAAATAGTGTGAATATAAAAAAGACCTTGATAATGGTCATGGGAGCATTAGCATCATCAACGTCAAGTGCTTTAAGGCAATTTATAAAGAAGAAGCATTTCTTTGGATTTTACTGCACACTAACAAACTCAGAAAGTACTTGTTCATACCTGAGGTGAGCATTGCTTGTTACTGCATAGAAATAACAATAACAAAAACAGAATAGTTTATCTCTGAACTTTTTTACACATTTACTTATTTCTTCCTTTGTGCACTTTCGCTTTCAGTTGGAGTTAAGACGAACTTTACGTTGTATTGCAAATGAACGAAACCGAAAGAAAAAAACAAGTAAGAAAGCTACATTAGAGCAATTTTAAATACCCTTCATATCTACGATAGTGGGCGTGACAGGTACAAGATTACGCCCATAGTGTATGTATTACGTACCAGCTTGAAATTGAAAGTCGCGTTTTATGTGGATTTTTTTGTAAATTTTGCTCGCGTTTGTTATGCGACCACGCCCATTTTCGACACATTGATAGATAAGTTAATTGTAAATATGCAAACATTTCAAGTTCATGGCATATATATAGATTTTTTTCAACTGTGGGCGCGGATCTTGACCGATTACCATTTCAAATAATGATCTGTGTGCAAAAACTAAAAGTATTTGTACAAAATTTCAGCTCAATATCTCAAAATTTATGATTGTCAGAAAGCCAACAACAGACGGGCATACAGACATACATGTCTAGAGCGACTCAGTTTTTGATTGACGTCTTCTTCTGGGTGTTTAAGACGTAATGTCATCTTATGTGGAGGGTATGAAAACACAAAAATACTGAATGCTGCATGGATCCCCTAAATACACATATAAATAGTTCCTCTATATAAATATATATATGCATGCACACAAATGATATTTGTGCTGTATAATTAAAAAGCACAAAGAGGCAGTTTTTACCAGTTGTTAGCCTTGGCAAATAAAAACAAACCCGTTACGTTGCTACAATATAATGGTAATAATGAAATAAGTTGCTGTAATGCATAAATGGAAATGTGGCATTCATCAATCAGCGGCATATTATATATGGTTATTGTACTCTGGACGTGTACATATATACCTTTTCTGTATGAACGCGCAACATTATATTTAAGTACACATTCTATGCAATACAATATACACACAGAGTGTACATTTATATATCTATTAAGGAATGGCTTTGTATACATATTTCATGATTGAATAAGTTAATGAGGGATGGTCCTATTTATCAGTCCAATATACTTTAAACGCTCAGTTAAATTCATCAATTAATAAAACAAGTACGAACGTTAAATTTGGCTTAGACCTAATCTTAAATACCTTCCACACACAGACACAAACCGTCTTGCAAGAGGAGTGTTACGTTTAATATGGATTTTTTAAAAATTGTTTACGTATCTGTTATTCAACCTCGATGGCACATCGGTGGATGGGTTAATTATGAATAAGAATACCAAATTTCAAGTTCAGGTTACGTTATGTGGTAGATATATTGATTTTTGTCGATTGTGGGCGTGTCCAACATTTTCGCCTATTTTCGGTCCATCGATAGATGGTATAACTATAAATATTTGCACCAAATTTTAACTTAATAGCTCAATTTTTGTGTGATATGTAGATTTTTTCCAATTGTGGGCGTGGCTTTTTTGATTTTGACCATTTTATATAGCGATCTGTGGGCAAAAACAAAAAATACCTGTACAAAATTTCAACTCAATATCTCAAAATTTCCGTTTGACGGATAACAGATAACGTATGTTTTACAGTTCTAACTCGTACTAAAGCAAGTGAAAATGTTATAGTCGGCCTAGCTGTAATTAGTTGATGCATTAACCGCAAGTCATTATCAAGTTGTTCCAAAAACGTATCCATATGATCCAAGTTTGGCATAGTTAAAGAATAAACCAATTAACTATTCTTCACCAAATTGTTAAAATGTATTGAAAATTGCGAATTCTCGTTATTAAAAGACTTATTCTAAATTGGGCCGTTATAGGAGGAGGGCGGGAGGGTATGGATGTTATAGTCAGTCACACTGCTCCCATTATTTTATTTAATTTGTACTAAACACAAACTGCAACCTAATTATTACCAGCATTCGTCATCTGTACCATAAAATCTATGCCTACACCTGTGCTAAAGTTCACACATATAAAGTTGGTACCGTTGTTTGTTCTGAACGAAAGATAACACGTATGTAAATTATGCTGGCGATTTTATTATTCAGTTTTCTGATATATTTACAGCAAAACGCTAATCATTCGTCAGTACATTTATGGGTGCACATGAACTCACTTTTCATCTTACTAACTTTACCAGCATTCTTTATGTGCACATACATATGTGTACTGATTTGTTAGACAGACAACCTTGTGCTTATGACACGTACATTCATCTTCAACAATCGTTATCAGCTCTGATATCATCATCGTCACAGAATAGAGAATTGAACCTGATAGTGTTACTTTGTTTTCATATATTGATATCCGGAGCATATGCATTCTCATTATACTAAATTGATCATTACGCTTTCAACTACCAGAAGGAGATTTCGGGAGGGCCACAAAGTCAGTCTCGAAATATAATACGAGTCCATATGGCGATTTGTTTGTATTGCCGCCTTTTATTGCAGGTTAAATTTGATACAGACACCCTGTCTATGTAAATAGTTTCGCATTTAAACTATTAATTGGCATCCTTAATGAACTGCTCTTCAAAATTCTACAGCTAAAAGTCTTTATTTGTCTTTGACTATAAGTAAGCTTAAGGTGGCAGTAGTTATTTTTTTTTTTGCAAAGGAGAACCTCATACACTTAGATACCATTGCCATTTCTCATCCTTAATATTAATATTTAAGGATGAGATATAATATACTTGCCTTCAGCTTTCCAAATGTGGTGGAGGATGGGTAGCTGGTAATGTGGTTTGTAACCGAACCACGTCAATGTTGCTTCCGTTTTCATATGCACCAAAAATTTACCATCTGTAAATGTAGACATTTTTATCACGAGAGCCCTCGCAACCATCTCGTATACATATGTATGTATGGCCTCTTATGTACTCATGTAAGCATAACCTAATGTTAAACATTGCATTGCACAGCGTTATATTTATGTAATCGCATTGCCAAAGGCGCGCTTATTTTAGTGTCGGCCTTTTATCTGCCCAACACACATACGTAGAGAGTTGTAATTGTATTGTACAGAACTCTTACGCCACCATGTGTACCATCCAAAAAGTTAGGTAGAGAGAACTTAAAAGCAGGCACACATTGTACCATAGCATAATAATCAAGTGGAACGAAACAATGGTAAAATGGTCATCCGCATCAAGTATTCAAAACGCAGTATCCAACAATGGTACGCAAAGATAAATGAAGACATTTACAAAGGATATCACATCATGTGACTTTTGCTGACTGCTGTTCAATGCAAGAACGCACCGTTTTATGATTCTATCGCATAAGCATAGCATAGGCGGCGGTCCTAAATGGTTGCGTTTCATTAAGGAACGGTGATGAATAGAAACCGTCATCCCTTATGTTATTCCGTCGTTTGTTTGTGTGACGTACCTGAAAAATCTTGAAGTGCAGCAAAAGTCGGTGAGCATCAATAATTGAAAAATTTTATGTTGTCTATAATTTGAAACATTTGTACTTGCCTGAGTTAAAACATCACACAACAATATAAATTTTTGGGCATTTTATGCATGAGCATGAACATTATGGAGGAGGTGGCCTAAGCCAAATTTAGTTATTTCACTTGTTAATTGTAAATTGTGAACATTTATTCACACACTTACAAATTAATCAGTTATTATTGTTCTATAATTTTGCTTTACTGCCGTCATGGGAGAACGGCGGTCGCATTCCATACCAAGGTAATTTTTTTGTAATTAAAGTAAAAGAAAAGAATTTTGGCTTAAACATCGCCCTTCATCTCCAAATGGTGGACGCGTCATGTAAGTGTTTTTTCTGGGTTTACAAACGGAGCACAAACTTAATATACCCTTATCACTAAGGTGGGGGTCAATTTTGAAGATTTTTAAACGTTTGAATTTAAAAAGTGCCTTGAAACCTCACCCACAATTCATCAGCACCATTCTACTACGCTAAGGTGATTGACTCCCATTAAATCATTGAAATAGGAGCGACTATGAACAAATAAGAAAACTAAATTTTTGGCTTCGGCCAAATCTTACGTACCGTAATCGTAAGCGGGGCATATATATATATATCTAATAATGTATTTATTTCATATTAGCTTGCAACTCTAGTTTTATGATGAATATGTTTTTTTTGTAAATTGTGGGTGTGTCTGTTATATGACTATACCCATTTTTAGCACAACGATGGATGGGATAACCATAAATATGTACACCAAATTTGAACTTTATAGGTAAATTTTTGTGGCATATGTATAAATTTTTTTGGATTGTGGGCGTGAAACCGATTTTGCCATTTTTAATTGGTGATCTGCAGGCAAAAACTAAAATTATTTGTACGGAATTTCAGCTCAATATCTTAAAATTAATAACCGCGAAAATACCAACAACAGACGGACACATGGACATTCCTGTCTAGTTCGACTCTGTTTTCGATGCTGATCATAAATATATATATTTTGAAGGATCTCTCACGTCTCCTTCGGGGTGTTTAAAACTTGATGAGAAACTTAGTATACACCCCATCTTATGTGCAGGGTATAAAAATTTCAAACGCTAAGTTAAACGGAAATGGAATTGAACACATTTTCAAATCTAACTGATTTGTATATGTTTTTATACCGATAATTACATTGGAAAATATCCTAATTATATAATAAATGTGCATCATGTTCATTAACATAATACACCTTGGGACTATGGAATAGTCTCGCTTACCTTTGTATATATAACATAAAACTGTTAAGTTCATCTAATTCGCTCAATGCTTATGCCTTTCTTTCATATGATATATATATATAGGATGTGACCCAATTATCTTGGTTGTTTGCTTTTATGTTGTTATCATATTATGATGTTCCATTTCATTTTCACAAATTCCGGTACATTTCCATTCAAACATAAATATTTGAGTGTTTATCTAGCGAATCTGTAGTTCTTTCTACGTTCGCAACATATTAACATTATATTATAATACTCACAGCCACATAGAACTTGAAACGTCTAAAAACTGTTAAATACCGCAAAGCCGAAAATGCACGTGGTTAGTTGGCCAAGAACATTACGGTGTAGACACAAACAACACTTCAAAGCAGTCATGTGCGGTAAACAACACTTAAATATACATACAAATGTACATAATAATGTATATTCATAAGTAACCCCAAGCATGAGCATAAAAGCACAGAAAGCAATCCTAACACACCCGCATCCACAAATATATAAACAGAGAGACAATCAAAATCAAAACAGCTTGGCAAGTGCAACATAAAATATATTTATAGACTGCACCAGTCGTGGTAAGGGTATCTTAAGTTTATGCAGACGTTTGTAACTTCTAAGCGACCTTCGGAATCGATTTCACCATTTACGTCTCTCTGTCCATGTAAGTTTGTACGCAAGCTACAAGTCGATTTTTTTCAGATATTTGGATGAAAATTGGTAGAAAGAGGACTTTTGTTGAAAATGATTTGGATTGGACCATTTTTAAAACCTCTCCCCATAGAGAGTTCCTTTATAAAGGAAGTCTTTATATAGTGAAAATTCTTTATTGTTACTACTATTTGATAACATTTAGTGGAGAATAGCTAATTGACTTAATAATTGGCCATGCCAAATTTCGAACCGAACGCACCCCTTTTTAGAACAACTTTTCATATAGTGATATTTCTACAAGTGACTTCTATGACAATGCTACGCTTATACAACCAAACTAATTATAGCATATTGTGTGGAACCAAGCACTGTAGGGTATTAAATAGTCGAGCTTGACCGACTCTAGCATCTTCACTTATTTCACTTTCTACCTAGAATGATATTTATCAGCCGCAACTACAATGACGGTGACGACAATTAACAGTGGTGGAGTGCAAAAATACACGTGTGTATAGTTGACTGAGACTAAGCAAATTATGTTTTGTAATACGAGATAGAACAACATCCCAGCAGAGCTGCTCTGAGGTCGTGCGCAGCAGCATAACAGAATGTTATGTTAACAATAACTGCTATGGTGCTGGAACAGGCTTATGACAAACTATAAAAGCCAGAAACAATCACGGGGCACATCACTAACGTTTCAAGCGCGCCAAACACCTGATCACAAAACGATAAAAAATACTCTTAAAAGCCTCAAATTGATATTGGTGAAGAAAAAATATTAAAAAATATATTATATTTTATTATTCCTTGTTTGGAGAGATAAAAGAACGTCAGTTGCCATAACGTTTTTGGTGAGTGTTATAGTTGAATATAAAATTGTCCAAGAAAACATAAAAGGAAATTAAATCGAAAAATTCATTATCAGTGGCATATAATGAAGAAAATTGATTGGTAAAAATGACGATTTTTTAAAATTATAATACAATAAAATAAGTGAATAAGTCCCAACTTGGCCAGTCTTTAGTCATTGACATAAATCAAAATCAACTGTTACTCTTAATTAACGTTACTGCTGTATTTCCGCGACCGTGAGAATTGTCGTTTTAAATAGAACGCCTGCACTAAGAGTTAGTCCAATACGACAATTTCTGCGATCAGGAGCATTTCAATGTCGTCAAACGGACTCGAAATTTGGTGTTGATCAAGAATTCAAATATTTGTTGTTGGGTCTCTGACGGTTCTTTTTTGTAATACTTTGTTGAATACAATCGCAATGAAAAACTGGGTGGTATAGTAAGTTCCATGGAGGTAATTAATTAGTATAAACAATAAGTTCGTATAAGCATTTGTGCAAATGCATGCGACTTTTCTGTGTGTGTAAGCGAATTGAAGGCATTAAAGGACGAATATTGTCAATTTGTAAAATGTATGTATGTATATTGTGCACTTTTTAAATCCCAAACTCACTTCAATATAAACTTTACATGACATTTGTACTCAAGTATATACAGAGAGAGAGAGATTAAGAGGATTTTAATAAATTTCTTTTATACAACAAATGAGCTGAAATATGTGCTTACCGCATATATACTTAAGTAAATAGTTATTCCAAGTTAGTCAATCTTTATAAACCATTCCTTGAAAATAAATTTCACCCAAGAACACATGTAGGTGTATCATCGCATCATGTGGTGAAATGCATATCTGCTTAAAAGGGACAAATGATACGAACATAATAAATATTGTTGTAGTGTGCAGATATGTATGAAAATAAAAATCCTGCTTTTGTTTGTTATTTATTATTCGTTTTGCTTGCTATTTTGACCTCTGGCCATGCCAAACAATACCATGCTCCATAACTTTGTTTCCCTTTAATTAGAATATTTAATATAAATTTCATTGCGGTCTTTGTTATAAAAACAAATTCAGCACTGAGGTTAAATTTTAATGGAAACAATTTACGACAATTTAATCTAAAAAAAATTCAATACAATTTCTAACGGTCGACAAAAAATCGCCTCAATATTCAGGAATACCGCAATACTTAGGTATGTGGTCGTGATTCTAGTTAAATTAAATTAAATAATTAAACCTGTACACTAGTGTTGAACGGCAGGATCAAATCTCAGTTACACTCCACCACCCCCTTTGCTTACCACAGTGATACATTCGATCGACAGCAGATTTTGATGCTGACCAAGCCTTGACTTTGCAGGGTCTTCTGAAACCTTCTACTGGGTGCTCGTATATCCCTATTATTAAGATGGAGGGTATAAAAAAAGAAGGGACGAAACTCTAGAAATTGAATCAGATCAAGAATCCATAATAATAATTCTTTACTCAATTCACTTCATGTTGTTCTGCATATAAGCAAGAATCCCGTAAATGTAAATGTAATTATCAAAGACTTGTGGTATTTCTCTTAATGTGATGAATGGTTACCATGAAAGAAACCAGAAAATAAACAGAATTATACGAAGGAAACCAAAAAATAAACAGATTTATAAGCAAAGGAGAACAATACTACAATACAATTTCCGTTTAGGATATGAGAGACATGACGCTAAACGCTCGGTAAAGTAATTTCCTTCAAGCAACATGAATGCTACATGCATGGATTATCTTTCTTCACTTATCCCTTGTATCCCTTTCTCTCGCCACCTAGTTTGCTATAAAACGTCTTAAGGATGTTTAAATAAATTTTCCTTCCAAGTGATTCTTTTGTAAAGTTCTTTAAAAACTTTTAAGTAAATTTAAACTTAAACTTTTTTTACATAAAGATTTTTCCTTAAATTGAATGAGTGTGTGTTCTGTGCAAAAAAGTAAAATGGTATACATTCATATGATACATATGCAAAAGTATGCATTAAGTACAGATATTGGTCGATCCCTGCGGCTTAGCACATCACCAGCTAATAAAAAGTGAAAGCATTCCGGTAAATCTTACTCATACAAATACAGTTTATGCACACCCGATATTAAAGATGGGATTATATTCATTTTTTTAAAGAGTTTGAAAAATCTGCAGACTGCGCCACATATTGTACAGTATGCATGCAGTATTTTTTAGAAACATTAAACGGATTTACCCGTTCTTGCCAACTCGCATATACTTGTAAAGGAAAGACTTGAAGTGTTGAACGCTAAAGTAATAACTAAGTGTTGTTAATGTTAGATTTGTGGTTCCACACAGCCACTTAAGTATCAAGAATTGCGTATTTTCGCTTTTAAAAGACTTATTTCAAATAATTTGCACATATTTTACTCAAGACACGCTCTTGTACAAAATTTTACCGAGATATTTTAAAAACTGTGATTAAAAATTTGGTCACAAATTCATATGGACACACATACAAACTTAAATCGATTTGGAAAGTGGCGGCTCGATAATACAAGGTGGGTCTATGTTTAGCCGATTAGTCTTGCATAGGGAATAATAATAAGCCTCCTTTTTGTGTATACAAAAGCAAAGCGTGCATTTTACAATATTAGCAATAAGCGTCTTTTGTTTTTGTTGTAATTGTTTTTCTGAACTAAGGTTTATCGTTCATTTCAGTTAATAATTCTAGCTGAATAGATTTACGCACTTGTTGTCATTATACCCTGCACCATTTGTGGCAAGGAGTAAATTAAGTTTGTAACTTCTAAACGGCAAATGCCACCTTTAGTTATACCGATCGATTCAGAATCAAAATCTGAATCGATTTGATGTCTGTCTGTCTATCCGCCTGTCTGTCCATGTAAATTTGCGAATTTTTGAGATATTTCGATGAAATTTGATACAAGGAAAGGATTGACACAAAGAAGAACCCTATTGAAAATTTACCGGATCGGACCATTTTTAGAACCAAATTGCAAAAAATTTTTTGTTGAAAAATAGTTAATATAGTAAGTATAAAAAAATCTCGATTTCGCAAACAAAAATAAATAAAAAAAAAGTTGTAGCATTTTAATCATTTTGAAATTTTTGATAATTTTTCATTTTTTAAGGAAAAAAATTTACTTGATGAATATATCAAGTGGTGTAGGGTATTTGATGGTCGGGCTTGATCGACTATAATATTTTAACTTGCTTATAATTTAATTTTAATGAAATCGTATTTTTATTAACTATTTAGCGTAACCTAACGTGGATCTTCTTAGAACTGAAGTTTACAGCAACACTTAAGGTTTTTTGTCACTGCTGCTCTACAAGGCGATTGCTACTGTGCCCGCAATAACGTATACATCTATCTCGTAATGACGATTTCCGATTTTCGTAAAAAGAAATTATTGTTTTTATTCAATGTCTTTTTTGGTGAGTATGTAATTAAGAAATGTGTAATTGCCATCACGTAATGTGATAACAGCAAGTTAAAGTTTGTCGCAGTGATGTCGCAGTAATATTTTTATTTAATAATAATTACAAGTGAAATAAGTGAAAATATTGCATTCGGTCAAGTTCGACTATTTTATACCCCACCCCACTTTGTTGCACAAATTATACTACATTTAGTTAAGTCAGTAAACGCGAGACAGTGCCATATAAGTCACTTTGTGAAATACTATATTATCAAATTGATTCTATGAACTCAACCAATTTCCCCCAATTCAAATAAATAGAAAATATCTGCCCAAAATTTCATCTCATGTATGTAACATTTTGAGATAAATGTGCGGCAGTGAGAGTGCCGATGGACATGTCTAGATCAAATCGGATTTAATTACTGATCACGAATCTGTATACTTTGTAAGATGCATTAGAAGTTTAATTTAAGTACTTTGATGTAGTGGCTAAGTATGACACGAGAAATAAAAGCTGTATAAGCCAAATTTTGGATTCGATTTTTTAACTGACAAAATAAATTGTTTCTAATTGGTTCTAAATTGGTTCTTACCTCCCTTAATAACAAAAGGAATTTATAATGCAAGGAATTAACTTTTTTAGGTTTTGTGGTTGGCATGTTCAATCCACTCTTTAATTTTTTATCTATTTTATTTTATATACTCCTTAACTTTGCGCTTCTTCTTCAGTTCTTATTGCACGGGGTGTTCATTAATTGATTTTGCTCACTTTCATTACCAAACAGGGCACAGAGGCTTTTGATAAATTTGAAATCAATTTTTACGATTCATTCTGCACCACAAAGACCTCTGAAATACGCCTCTATGCTGTGTTGTAAAAGGGAACATATCTTGGATTTCTAAAAGCTGGCATTTATTCCTCCCAATCCAACAAAAATAACCCTATCTACATATACAATACGGCCCATATAATATGTGAATTGTATAATAATATCAAATTATTAAATATTTACGAATGATAACGATTTTATTGTTAGTAAGTAAATATTGCATTATATGTATTTGACCACTGATAAGCCTGAAAATCTGAATAAATCTATATAGGATAATTCGTATGTCTGTTGTTACAATGCTTGCGGTCGTAAAATATTGAGATGTTGAAGCAACATTTCGTAAAAAAATCGTGGTTTGTGCAGATGGCGGACACATCCACTAATTACAAAAAAAAATGTTAGGGCAGACTTCGCACTGCGACATCCACGTGTTAAGTATAAATGTGGAGACTTGGCCTACACCAAATGTAACTTTTGTACGCGTTCTTTTTGAAAATGATTTCATTCAATATTTAGAATTTTTTTTTAAATGTTTTTAATTCTAATATACACGTATAAGTGAATATACACAATTTAGTTTTATGTGTATTTAATATACTCGTATATATATGTATATATATGTACTTTGTGTCGACTTTTCAACAACTGATCAACATAACAACAACGCCACCATTGAAACGGAAACTTTTTATACTATGGCCGACTGCCTGTTGCCATAACAACTAACGTACGGCTTCCACATGTGATGATGATATTTCTTCCGCTAACTACAAATAAATGAAAATGCAATGTCTCTTGCAAATGGATTTATACACATGTGTGCTACAATGATAAAAATAATGCCCATGAAGATGTGAACCAGAGCGGTGAAATTGACGTGAACGATTTTGAACTAGCCATAGAGGTAAGTGTACTGAGCACAATTTGAACCATCTGGATATATAGTAGGCATATAAATAAACGAACTTTAAAATTCTACTAAATGGTTTTTGGCATGCTTTGCATTGACTTTTTCCGTCTTTGCTCGGTTTGATGTTTTTCGTTTTCTAAATTTTTTAAATTTGTTTAAAGCGTGTATGCCAATTGAGGGGATGGACCAGAGGTACACCAAAAAATAAAGAAACTTATGCCGTGATGTTGGAAATTTGGGAAGGACTACGTTCAAAAGCGGACAAGGACAATGATGGTCAGGTAAAATTTTCATAATACTAAAAAAGATCTTGGTCGGTCAAGTCCGATATTTGCTACCCACCAACTCTTAGTTGCGTTTGTTTGGCTAAACATTAACACAATTTGTTAAGCACGTACTAACAGTATATGAGAGTTGTCCTGTAAAACTAATTTCATATAAAATCTTTTTTAGAAACAAACGGTTCGATGTGACTCGGGTTCCAAATTGGTTAGTTAGTGAGTGACTTTCAGCCGACTTCATCCAATTTTGTCCAATTTGTTTTAGGAAAGCAAAAGTACCCAAAATATCCGCTTAAAATGTCAAAATTTAGTCAGTCTCACATCTATGAAGTCATGTTTGCCATTGTGCTTGACATATGTATGTAGGCAAGTTTATGTGCGTACTTTTGTCAATTTTTTTGCCAACAGCAAGTGGTGTTGGGGGTGGCATACTAAATAAATAAACACAACATAAAACCAATGCCTACATATCGTTTCTGATGAATGTTAAATACTGTTTCTATTGTTTCTGTTGTTTTGTTAAACTATTATAATAGTTATTGTATATAACTAAGTAAGCATAAGTGCGAACTACTGAGTTTGTCATTATTTAGATTTCAATTTCCAGTCAAATTTAAATATTTACCACTGAAATGCGTGTAATCGCGTAAATCATCATCATTGTAAAATTATTCGATTGGAATTTTTCCAGATTATTAAAGATATTCCGAATCACTGATTTAAAGATAATTGTCAAGTTTAATTAAAGTTTATCCACGCGTAGTATATGTACATATTTTTATAATCAACGGGAAATGAAACGAAAGAAAGTACATCAACATTAAATAGGGAAGCCCGCCGGCCAATGCTTTAGATAAATATTACACGTACTTAAAGTTGCAAACACTGCCTCTGTCAATAAATGTCGGTAATGTTAATTAATCACATTTTGTCGATACATAAATTGATAAATTCATAATGCATAAATGTCCTTGCTTGATAAAATATTGACAAAAGAAATTTAACAAATTGTATTAAAATGCACATCTAGAATCATATTTGTCTTTAGTTTATTTAACCGCGATTTAATTTAAAAAGGGATGAATTATAAGGGATTCGTTGCAACTAACTATAATAATTTTTAAAATACTTCAAGTGTCATCAGTTAGCTTATGATAAAGTAGTTTTATAATTTTAAATGTGGAACTCGGGATGGAGCACCCCGTTGCCACAGCGGACTCTAGAGTGGCCTTCGCATATGTATAAACTAAACTTGTGTAGGTTACGAATTTTCTGGTTCAACTGAACTAATTGGTTAACGATATGAACTAGATCGGGTCGAATGCAATAATTTGGCAAAAGAAACAATTACAAAATCATGTAGGGGAAGGGTGCGATCAATTGCACACTCTTTTTTAAACAATTCTTTTAATTTTGATTTACTTTAAAAACCAAAGAACATTTAGCTAATGAAGATTTTATTCTCCTACACACGCAAGATGTCTAAATGTATTTTTCCGGGAGATAATTAAGAGGCCTTAATACAGCCTTTGGCGAAATTAATAAAAGTGCAACTCTCCTTTAAAGCTTGTTGAAAACGTGACAGGATCTATGGGAAATGTAATGGAAAGCTACTTGGCGAACAAATAAAATTGGTTCTGGGTTTATTATTATTGATTGCAATTTCGAATAGCCCCCTCTTCACTTCTTAACATTCACTGAAAAAATTAAGCACAACTTTTAGACAATTTAAAATAAATTAGCCATGCGACTCTGGACAAGTTTCTATTGTATAATAAAACTTAAGAGAAGAATGAAATGCAATATATTCCAGTAGAGAACGAATTTTATTAATCGCACCATTCTCTTATTCTGTGAAAACCTTATCAAATATGAATTTCAAATGATTTTATTTTCTACTGTAATGTTAAGGTACGGACCTCACATAAACAAGGCCCGAACAAAGATAAGTTCCAAAATAGTTGATAGCGAAAATAGTATATGATATGTTAGTAAATAATAGAGAGAAATACAGATCTCGTGTAGGTGTCATATGTCCTAGATAGTGGGTTAAGCTTGTATTATTTGTTCATTTTAATGAATTTGTTTCTGCAACATTAAATTTACTTATTTACTAAAACTTTTGCATCATCATGATTGTTATTCTTATAATTAGCACAGACAAGTAATTAGATGGTAAGATCTAGTTTAACAACAAAACGTTAGTTAAACAACATTACTAGGTAATTGTTATCATCATATATTCCCTTAAAAGATATTTCCTTTTATCTGAAAAAATGAAGCTAGCAACGAGGTAATCAAACGAAGAAACATATTCACTTTTGTAAAGGTTGCCTTTATGCCAATAAGTTACTCTGTTCTCTTTATTGTCACATGTTGAATGTGAGCAAATACCTCTATGAGCCATTGTGAATCAAAGCGTACAAGTCGCATTTTCCAAAAATCTCAAATTTAAAAAATTTTTAAAGATATGTAACAATTTAAATAGTAAAAATGATGTGGTGTCCAAAAGTGGACTTGCACCACTTTCATTCTCCACGGCTCATTTGCTGGCATGTTGGTAGGTGTATGCTTATGTGTCATTGGTAATGTTACTCTGTGCGTGTACTTCAACATGATTTATGTGAATGTGTTTTGCTTCGATGGTCATTCAAATAAACACAAACGGGCGGCCAATATTTATTTGTATGTATAAATATGGATACCTGTATATAAGTGTGTACGTATCACAACTACCGCATTGCACTGTAAAATTTGTCAACAAGCATTGGCATAAATCCAAAGCAAAAAAAGGCCATGTCAAGAGTACTTTATACTGCAGCAGTTGGCCTTTATTATAACCGCCACGTTTAGGTCATTCGGCAAAACTGAATGTTTACAACACCCACCCCTTTCGAAGAAAGCTTCAAAAGCCCTAATAATTACATAATCTTGATCAATATCCAATTCTGAATCAGTTTAACCATGTCTGTCTATTCGTATATAAGAGCGTCTGCGGTAAACGTACTACGGTTTAAATTAAGATAACGATTTCATACTTGGTGAATGTATTGGTACACTGATCATCATCATGATATCATTGCTACTTGAAAATTTTTATTTGAGTGGAGCAAGGTAGTGGGTACCTTAATTGGGATTTACTTAAAACTAAATATTTGTTTTTTACTCGTTTGTATTGATATTCCTCTATGTTTGTTGTGCAATGTATTTTTTATCCTTTAAACACAATTACCGCATTTTTGTAGATTGACATAAAAAGTCTTTGTTTTTCTACAATATATATTAAATTACTCTAAATATTTTTGTTTTATTAAGAAGGTATTAAAATTATAAATTAATATTTGTTTGGGGAAAACTATTAAAAAATGTTGATCTTGTTTTGTTGTGTTTATCGTGTCTTTTAGGATAACTAGTTGTGTAACGCATTTCACATTACATCCGTAATATAAGAGACACTTAAAGGTGTGCACAATTTTACAAAGGGCTCCTTAAATGTTCCAAAACACTTTGCGTGTTTAACAGGAATCTCTTGTAAATCTTTTCGCGTGTCTGTTTCCTTCACATGATACGTAATCGCTAGAAGGCTTTACCCTCAGTTTAATTGTGTGCCATTTTGGCATTCTACCAAATTCCTTTAATATTGTACTGCTTTCATGAGTTATGCCTAAAAATTATTTATGCAACTTTGCAAGAATTTCAAAATAGTTTCACTTATGTTACTATTCCACAATAAGAATGAAAAGTTCATATAATGCGCAATATATTGTAATATACGTTTATGTGGTGAGAAGTACTCAAGCACTCTATTATATAATTAAGTTCATATTTAGGCGTGACTTTTTTGCTTCAGCTTGATCGTAGAAGTCCGCTTATAACTTATATGTAATCAATTAAAAATAGTCATTTTAACAATTTCTTTTAGAATCAAAATTAAATTGTAGCCTAAATAAAATAAATGACTCATTTTTCACTAAATTTAAGAGATATTTGTCCCAGAATTTTTTACATTTTTTAATCAATTGTCTCTTCCGATTGCAGGTTTCTATAGATGAGTGGTGTAGCATGTGGGATGCATATGCTAAAGATCCCAGCACAGTGATGGAATGGCAAAATAAGTACATGAATTTTATGTTTGATTTGGAAGACGCCTCCAATGATGGGGGAATTGATGTGACTGAATTCACTTTGGTCTGCTCAAGTTATGGTTTGGAAAAGAAAGAGTGCGAGCAAGCATTTAGTAAGATGGCTCGAGGTGGCGAAGAAGTAACCCGCGAACAATTTGCGGAATTGTGGATGGAGTATTTCTCATCAGAAGATCCCAATGCACCAGGAAACTTCATTTTTGGCAAAACTACATTTTAACGTTCTTAATCGCATTTCGCAATAACACCCAAATGGAATATCTACTGAATCCATTTTAGTTCAGTTTTAGTGCATGTTAGTCAATTAAGATAAAAAGGATGTACAAGAAATCGAAGCTATACTGAATGGATGATACCTGCAATTTTTAAATAAACTGAAAAAATTACTCGGTATTAAAATATTACACATATACTTAGACGATATTACTTAATGTTTTCTCTTATTAACTCGAGGAAAAAACATAAATATCTATTTTTTAAAAACTATAAACTTTTCAAATATGTAGAAAGGGAATTTATATATATAGTGTTCTTTTTAGTCAATTTTTAAATGTAACGTACTCTTTGGAAATACAGTTTTCTTATTAAATGTACACTAAATGAAAATATCGTATTTCATCAGGAAGGAATGAATGAAAAAACAAATTCCAGAATATTATTAAAGTATTTATAGACAAGAGTAAACTTTAACTGAGTGTTAAATGTGTAGTAGAATAACAACTGTTTGTTTGTGATTAACAATAACAATAAAATTATAATGAGCACAAAAATAAAAACAATTATTAAAACACAAATCTACCGACATTTTTTATACGGCTTAGCCTAAATGAGAAAGATGGGTTTAAAGTATTTAACCGTTTACCTTTTTAGATCAATTCCACTTAAGATGTGAATATTCACCCAGATATATATATATATATAAATATATATTCTTGATCAACATCAAAAACTGAGTCGATTTGAACATGTCCGTCTGTATGTCCATCTGTTGTTGCCATTTTCACGAGCGTAAATTTTGAGATATTGAGCTGAAATACTGTAAAGACACTTTTGGTTTCTGCACGCACATAATTATTTAAAATGGGAAAACCGGCTACACCCACAATTAATAAAAATATATATATATGACACAAAAAATGGCCTAAGAACTTGAAATTCGGTGCACATATGGTTATAGTTGTCCCATTCATTGATGTGACAAAAATGGGCATGGACCGATAACAGATACGCCCACAATTTACAAAAAACAAAACAAGATTTGTAAGCTGATACGTACACTATTAGAGGGCTTAATATATATGTATGTATATATATACGCCTACAGTTGTGAATGTGGAGGATATTTAAGATTTTGCCTAAGCCAAATTTAGTTTTCTTAAATGTTAATTTTTTTCTTAGACAAACGTTGAATTTGTGAAATTTTTGAACCACACTACGTATAAAATAGGAAAATGAGTTAAGATGGTCCACTATTCTGTAGAATCAAATAATTTCAACTAAAAAACCATTGTTAGTGCTTTAATGTTTGAACACATATCAATAACAATGTATTTCACAATGAAGTTTTACTGAAACAGCTGTAAGGTAAAGTGTACACATTAGGATGGAATTGCAAATAACCCTTTTTAATTGTTTATATTAATTAGATAAACACATTCAATTAATGACGGAACATTATTCGAATTTGGCTCAATTTTATCCACACTACAATGTCGTTTTCATTCGCGTACTCAATAATATTTTTAACATATTTACATGCAATATGTACATTAATATTATATTTCTTTTTGTAACAGCTGGATTAGAAAACCACTTAATGCCTTCATTGAATAAGTCGAACAATTAAAACCAAGATATTTTTTAAATCAATCCTAGTTCATTCGACAGCTTTGATTATATCATTGAATATAATTTTCAAGTAATGGCTGAATACAAGAAAAAAGTTATGTCTAATATATTTATATTAACTAAATTAAAATTACATTTATTAAGCAAAATTTCCATCAGTAACAATTCTTTTGCAAAAAGGAAATTTTACTTTTGTTTCATTCAAAATGCGTGCAATACTCGAAAAAACTTCTGTACGTCGTTGAATCCATGATTTGAAAGTATTGCATTAGCAATAGAATAAGATTTCTTTTCTCAGGTACATACTCGTATGTACATTGAAAAAAAAAAAGATAATTTTCTCAATACCTTCCATTTCTTTTATTATCCCTCCAGTAACATCTGTTTGAAGAGTGTGATTTATTTTATTTAGTAATTAACCAACATTTATTCTAAAAATTACAAGTTGGTTCTTTGGCCACATATATAAGAATACACCAGTATATGAATCTGGATTATAATTGAAATAATTTTACACCTTAAATGTATTTACACACTGATCTTTATCGTAATCATCTTACTTTTGCTTCATATTTTATGTGTAGTAATTTTAATTTGAAATATTTAATCATTTGATTCCTTTTACTTAAACGCAATTCATCTATTTGCTTGTTAATTATTTTATGAATTTTTTTTTTTTTTAATTATTTTCTTTTTAAATTTTTGAGCACTTTCTTCCTCACGGCACGACATTGACAGGTTTTCAAAAAATTCTACCACTTTATCGGCGTCCATTCTAAAATTTTACGCCCCAGACATAGGATTTCAGAAATAACAGATACAATAAATAGCTTATTTATTATATTATATTTTTTACATAAGTACGTGGGAAGCTCAATTTCTTCTTTCTAGTAAAATATGTACCAACAATTTAGGAAAGGTATCTGTGATTAGTCAATTAGCAAGAACATGCTAAATGAAAATATTTTATGTCTGAAATCATCTAGGTTAAGCACCAAGCAATTGGATTGAGAAATATTATGTGATGCAGTGATATTGCGAGAAATTTGTAACCGGTATATCGTTGGCTCGATCCGTGTCGTATTTTTTTTATGTTTTGTCAAATTGATTTTTATCAATTTTTTTTTATTGTAGTATGACCAAGAGAGTTGTTAAGAAATATATAAATTTCTTTAAAAAAATATATAAAAACAGTAACAAATAAAGTCTTGCGTTCTTTGCTCGTAAAAATATAAACGATATAAAATGCACGATAACAATATGGACTTGCACGTGGTACCTTGAGATTCTGCCCTCAAAATTTAACCTATTAAGGACCAAATATTTTTAATGTTTTTATGAGGTTTATATATATCTTTATTTAATTTTTCATACGTACAAATAAGTAAAATAATTGTTAAATAAATTTAAGTTAGTTAATTTCTAATTTAAAAATTGTTCCCATTTGGAAATATTGGTCTGAGAAACAAAAAAAAAATACTGACCGTGAGAGTGCCAAAAACAGACGGACACACGGACGGACATGTCTCAAACGATTTCTCTTTTCATGCTGATTAAGAATAAATATGGTTTGTAGGGTCTCCGAGGCTTCCTTCGATGTGTAAATTGTGTATTAATTGTTATATAATAACTGAATTTGGTTAATATTAATTTACCTTATATATAATTTTACTAATTATAAAATGTTCCCAAATGGGAGCATTGGTCTTTAAAGTTTTAAAAAATATTATTACAAACAAAGTAAATTATTATGCAGATAAAACATTATTTTTGAATTTGCAATGATTTCAAAACGTTTTTTAAAACTTGAAGAGGTGAAGGAGAGCTATTTTAGAAGAACTTTTAGAGAAAGATATTAGTAGCGATGAAACCATAAATATAGTTCAATTGCCACCAGAAGTAGATGCTGTCATAGATTAGGAAGACTTTGATGAAAATAATATTAATGAAATGGGTATACCAAATGAAGTTACAGGTGAGTTGGAATGAAGTTTTTGAAGATCTATTTGATGAAGACATTATAACAAACATCGTGAATGAAAATTTACGTTATGCCCAGCAGCGAAACTATCATAATTTTTCACTTTCTTGAGCTCACAAGTTTGGGTGAGAAAGTTATCGCATCTATGGTAAAATTTTTAGTACAACCACAAGAAGCTTCCGTTTAATAGTAATACTAAAACAAATAAACATCCGGGCTGCGGGTACTGTTAGGGCAAATCGCCTTGTCCAATAAAAAATGATGAAATTATGAAAACCAAAGTCCGCAATAGTTATGATTACCGCTTTGAAAATAAAATACTTTGCGTTACTTGGAAAGATAACAAAAATATGAAAATATTAACAAATCACTCAACAATTCATTCTCTTGAAAAAATTCAAAGATATAGTAAAAAGGAAAAACAAATGATTAGCATAGAGCAACCAAATGTTGTTAAACAATATAATAAATATATGGGTGGAGTAGACAATTTAGATTGGTACATAAGCAAATACAATATTAATAAAACATCTATTTATAATATACAATTTTCAACATTTGCTCTTTATAATAAACCTTTGATATACAGGGTGAGAAAAAACTGGAAACTATGGTGTAACGTCATGGGATAAAATTTTCCAAAAAAAGTCGTACAAAAAATGTCACATTTTTTTAATACAACATGTTGTTGTTATATTTTACGATGCTCACAATATAATTTCAAATGGAATTCGTATTTTGACTGCTGACACGTACTTATTAAGTGTAGATTAACATCAGTAGAATTTACTAAGTATAGAATAACAAACACATGTTTATAACAAAAAACGAAATCAACAATAAGAAATCAATTGAGGAGATAAATGCGTTCAATAAAAACTTCGTATAGAAAGAAAAAAATGCCGTTAGTTTAAATACAATTCTACATATCTGTTGACGACAAAAAGAGAACATTTTTGTATATTTTATGTCTTATGAATATGTGCATTAGTTTGCTAATGATTCGTTTTTGTAAAAACCGTTACAAGGTTAATCAAGCGGTAAAGACTTTAAACAGTTATACGAGTAAACCTAATAACAATAAAACTAGCTAAGAACAGAGCGCTTATCCATCGAAATATATAAGCGGAAGGAAAAAACAAAGAGAAATAACAAAGGAAAACAAAAGATGACATAAAAATTATTGGCGAATATATTTGTTTTTTCTGACACTTTGACAGAATTATTCATACAAACGTAATCAAAGGATCTGGAGCGTACGTTTTTATATGTTCTTGGAATATGATAAATTAACGGAAATAAAACACTAAGGAAAAGAGGCGATTATCTTAATATTAAAACTAATCCTGCACTCTACTAAGGCTTTAAAAAAGGACTCTGTATTCTACCTGAGCCTTTACCACTTTAACACGGCGAATTTATCTGTTGTTGGTTCGCTAAGCATTATTTTAAGAAGAAGAACAAGAAGAAGTCAAGGATTACTGACTCGATAAAAGTTATATAATTATTAAAGTTAATATTAGAAACTTCATAGAAGAGTTTCGTATTCATAGCAGAAAGATGGAGCAGACTACGATGCTTGAACGAAAAACTACATATAGCGATTTGCTTATGGAGGTATATTTTTTAAATGGAAACAAAAGAATCTTTAATCATATTTTCTGTGCAGATACTTTCGTATATATTTAGCTATTTATCTGACACTGATTGTTTACAAGCGGGATCGACATGTAAACTTTGGATGGATGTATTTTTGAAAACAATCATAAACGTACTGGAAAAGTTTAACTTGCTGATATATATTTGTCAGACCACACATCGCCAGACACATATCTTTTGAAGTCTCAAAGATTGTATCGTACGTTCCATTTCAAAGATGTAACATTTGGTCATTCGGTAGAATTAATCGCTCATATTGGGCAGACTGCTGTCAATGTAACCTTTGACCATGTCAAAATTTCCATCAAACAGTTTCGTCTATTTATGCGCCATGCTACAAATTTAGAATCGTTAACTATTAAACGTTGTCCGGATTTATTTTCATCCCGTTTATTTATGGATGATGATGTAGAAAACATAACATCTTCATTTAATTCCATTCGGCGTTTGTCTTTACCGCAAAATGACCATTTATACGATGCAATATTAAAATATTAGAATCACTGGATATGTCGAATTTAATAACAGAACATAACAACGCTATTTGTAAGCGCTTCTATCCCAATGCAAATGCCCCACCGAGTAACACGATTCTAAATTTAAATTTATAGCAAAAGTTATTAAAAATTATCGCAAACTTAATCTAAGTTATATGTGGATAAGTGGCACATACTTACAATTGTTGGATCCTAATGAAGAAGAACTTGATTGTATTAAATTATATTCGCTAAAGTTGGCAAGATGTTGGGAATTGAATACTATTGGTATTACCTCGTTTCTAAAGACGCAGCCGCAATTAGTTTCACTAGACCTGGCTAAAACGACGTGCGTGAATGATGATTTTCTCAAAATGTTGTTGAAACGTTACCTATGATAGAAGATTTAAATATATCTGAATGTGCATCGGTCACAAGTGAAGGCTGTGCCCATTTGGGCACTCTCAGCCGTCTGAAACGCTTAAATATTTCGGATTGCAATGAAATTAACACCGATGGGCTCAGGCGTGGAATTGCACGAACTGTAAATACTTAGTTCCATCATTTGCAAATGCCTTGTCTTAAGATATGTGAAGAAGGTATAAAATATATAGCAGTAAACTACTTGGAGCTGCGCCAATTGAATGTTAGCATATGTTATGACGGCATCACTTCTCTTAAGTATGTCCTGCAGAATCTTCGTTGGCTTAGAGATTTGTCACTAAAAGATTGTAGTTCTGTAAGCGACGGAGGTTTAACTGGTATTAATATGCCCGCAAATGAGTCGGACACCACACCAAACGATGCCGCATATTTATGCGAACAATTCAAAAACGATTTTAATCTCCCAACCAATAGAGTTTCTATATAATCGCTAAAAGGATTGCGCCGTCTTAATTTGGCTAAATGCTATAATATTACTGATGCCACCTTAGTACACAGCATCAAGTTTGCAGAGTTAACAGATTTAAATTTATCTAGTTGTGTGCGACTTTCATCTCGTGGCATACAAAGTGTGGTATTAAATTGTCCTATCGAACGATTAGATTTGTCTTTTTGTGTCCAAATTAATGATGAAGATATTCACTTTCTTATCAGGAATATGAGCCGTTTAAAGGATTTACGCGCAGACTACTCTTCTAAGTTAATAGGAAATGCCTTAAATGCCATACACAATCTAACCTCATTTACGTGTTGAATGTAAAAAAAATTATTTTGAAGAGAAAAAAAAAAAAACAGTTGAGCTGCGCCTTCAATAAAACATTTATTTATAATATAAAATGTTCAAAAACAAGCTGGAGATGGACAGTTTATGACTCTTACATTATTATTTCACATTTTGCTACCAACATCACTCACACACAGAGTCAAGGATTACTGAGTTGATAAAAGTTATATAATTATTAAAGTTAATATTAGACACTTCATAGATTTCGTATTTATAGCAGAAAGATGGAGCAGACTACGATGTTTGAACGAAAAACTACATATAGCGTAAACGTACTGGAAAAGTTCAATTTGCTGATATATATTTGTCAGACAGCACAATGCTCTGTTCTTAGCTAGTTTTATTGTTGTTAGGTTTATAACTGTTTAAAGTCTTTACCGCTTGATTAACCTTGTAACGGTTTTTACAAAAACGAATCATTAGCAAACTAATGCACATATTCATAAGACATAAAATATACAAAAATGTTCTCTTTTTGTCGTCAACAGATATGTAGAATTGTATTTAAACTAACGGCATTTTTTTCTTTCTATACGAAGTTTTTATTGAACGCATTTATCTCCTCAATTGATTTCTTATTGTTGATTTCGTTTTTTGTTATAAACATGTGTTTGTTATTCTATACTTAGTAAATTCTACTGATGTTAATCCACACTTAATAAGTACGTGTCAGCAGTCAAAATACGAATCCATTTGAAATTATATTGTGAGCATCGTAAAATATAACAACAACATGTTGTATTAAAAAAATGTGACATTTTTTGCGGACTTTGGTTTTCATAATTTTATCATTTTTTATTGGACAAGGCGATTTGCCCTAACAGTTCCCGTAGCCCGGATGTTTATTTGTTTTAGTATTACTATTAAACGGAAGCTTCTTGTGGTTGTACTAAAAATTTTACCATAGATGCGATAACTTTCTCACCCAAACTTGTGAGCTCAAGAAAGTGAAAAATTATGATAGTTTCGCTGCTGGGCATAACGTAAATTTTCATTCACGATGTTTGTTATAATGTCTTCATCAAATAGATCTTCAAAAACTTCATTCCAACTCACCTGTAACTTCATTTGGTATACCCATTTCATTAATATTATTTTCATCAAAGTCTTCCTAATCTATGACAGCATGTACTTCTGGTGGCAATTGAACTATATTTATGGTTTCACCGCTACTAATATCTTTCTAAATGAAAGACTTAAATTTGCAAAGCAATAAAAGAGGAATTTAATCATTTTATACTAACTCGTTATCACATAAAAAGAACTCATGAATGATTCTTTTCAAACTTTACTATATTTTGTAGATCAAAAAGTTACATTAAAAACTAGATTTATTTCCTTCAAAAACATATTTAAAGTGAATGTACACTAGTACTATACCACTCGCCAAATGCGAACCATTCATATTTCCTGGAGCACTTGGAAGATGTCCTATGCGGTTACTTTGATAATGATAACAGTAACATTATTGTAGATGATTTCAATATAAATTTAATGATGTCTACAACTAATAGTAAAAAACTTGAGGATCTATGTAGGAGTTACTATTTAAATCAAATGGTGGATTTCCCAACTAGAGTTAGTAATAATAGTGAAACAATGATCGACTTACTATTTTCAAATAAAAATAATATAAAATGTAAAAAACTTGATACGTATAAGGTATCAGATCATGAGACATTTGAGTTTAATTTGGAAATTAAGAGATCAAAAATTAAAAAGTATTCTACTGAAATTGTAGCGTGGACATTCTACTCTAAAGATAACCTATTAAATTTTCTAAGACAATATGACATGAATTGGTACAATAGAGACATAAATAGTCAAGTGATGATGATAAACAATGTATTAGAAAATGCTATGGCACTATTAACAATAAAAAAAACTGTGACAGTCAACCTTACAAATAAATGGTATGACACCGATCTTCTTTTCCTGAATAGACATAAATTACAAATACCACCTTAAACAAATCGCCCAAATATCAGGAAACTGGCATGAATATAAAAGGATACAAAAACAATATAAAAAATTAATAAAAATAAAGAAAACCACTTATATGGAAAGAAGAATTGAAAATTACCAGCATGATTGCAAGAAAATGTGGAAATGTTTGAAAGAAACAGTAAATCTAAATGCTGAAAAAAAGTTATAAATGAAATAACAATCAAGGAACAAAGGATAACGGATCATAATCAAATAGCAGAGGAACTAAATATATTTTTCGTAGATAGTATTAAAGAAATTCACGCAAATATAGATCAGATACCTAACGATCTTGTTCTTTATACGTTTCATGATGATACTTTTAAGTTTAAACCTGTAACAGCAGATGATACTGTAAACTTGACAAGGAAATTTAAATATAAAACGGGTGTTAAAAAGTTATTATCAGAAGGTGTGATTAGAGACTCTATCGAATATACTGGTTTCTTCTACATGGATATAATAAACAAGAGTTTGCAAAATGGTTATGTACCTGAATTATGGAAAATATCAACAATAGTAACAATTGAAAAAGTTAAAGGCACAAAAAATCCGAATGAAATAAGACCTATAAATACACTGCCACGCGACGCTAAAATTCTGGAAACTATAGTTAAAATACAGTTCACAAACTATCTTGACCAAAACGATATCATTCGGGTGAGACCGCATTAAACATGGTTTTCGCCAATTGGAAAAATGAGTTAAATGAAAAAAACACCATTATTTCTGTCTTCATTGACTTAAAACGAGCATTTAAAACGGTGGATCGTGATATTTTGATTTATAAATTGCAAGCGATTGGCGTACATAATATGGAGTTAAATTGGTCCAAAAGTTACTTAACAAATCGAAGACAGAAAACCATAATTGGATCTGCAACATCTTCCGAAAAAGAAGTGAATATTGGCCTACCGCAAGGGTCGGTACTTTCTCCACTGCTGTTTCTCATATATATCAATGATATAAATAATGTACTACAATTTTGCTCAATGAAGTTATTCGCTGACGATGCTTTAATAACAATTAGTGTAAAACATATAGATGAAGGCTGTGTTAAATTTAACATGATTTAAATAATATTTATAAATGGTTATGCATCAATAAATTAAAACTCAATGTAAAGAAAACCAAATACATGGTAATAACGAGATGTAAAATTGAAAAAAATATAAATTTAAGAATAAAAGATTATCTGATTGAGAGAGTGGAGGTATTCAAATACCTAGGAATTCAAATTGATGAGAGATTAAAATATAATGAGCACCTAGATTATGTTGTTAATAAAATATCAAAAAAAATTAGTTTTATTAAGAGATCATGTTTTTACGTCGATAAGCAACATAAAAAAATGGTCTACAGATCAATTGTGGAACCTCATTTTATATACTGCTCTACAATCCTTTTTATGATGAATACAGGCCAAATAAAAAAACTCCAGAAACTTCAAAAGAGAGGAATGAAATTTATTATAAATAAAAAACAAGATACGGCAACTTCATCTTTAATTAGCACCCTAAATTGGTTAAGCATAAAGCAGGCGATCGAATTTTACGCGATGATTTTTATATTTGAGATTAAGAATAATATGCTGCCATCATATATCATAAATAACATTCGTTATACTCATGAAATACATAACTACAATACTAGAAATAGAAATAATTTTGCCTTACCCTTTTTTAGAGCGGATAGTGATAGACAACATGTATTTTATAAAGGTATAAAACAATTCAATGAACTACCGGATGATATTAAAAAATGTGAAAATTTTAATTCATTCAAAAGGAAATTATTTGAACATTGCTGAACAATAGGTATAAGCTAATTTTAGTTTAAGTTGAAATTATATGATGTAATAGGCAATAGTAGTTGCCGTAGCCAAATAAAGAAATAAATAAAATATAACGAAAATACAAAATCTCAAAATTTGTATACAATTTATTTATATTTGTTTTTCACTGTGACTGGAAAGCTAAATATTGCCGGTAGGTAAATTTCACTTACATTATTCTCATAGTGTTGCCACTCCGCCAAAAAAAAAATGTGTATAACTTTCGTTGCCATCTTGATGCATGTATTATATTTGTAAACATTTAGTGACCTCGTGTTTTTGAGCTTCTTTTTATTGAAATAAAGATTTTCTAAACAATAAAATTTGTTAAATATGACAAATTTAGAGAAAGAACAAACAAATCAAATAAGTGGTAGTAGTATAATATTCCGACACAATCGTGCTTTGGGCTATGTAAGCAACCATATACCGGCAGTTGTGCGTTATATTCAACGAAGAAGAGATAATTTAATTACTACTTGTATTGGCCGGTTCTTTCATGTCTATACAGCAAGTCACTTTCGTCTATTGCATGTCAGTGGCCAGCATCCCGATGAAATAACTGCTTTGGCTACAGATCGTTTTCATATTTATACCGCTAGCAACAAATGCATTTATGCTTGGCGTGCTGGTAAAAACATCAGATATATCTATACCGGACATAGCCAGGATGTACACCTCCTTTTACCATTCGGTGCACACTTGATAGCGGTAGATGAGGCCAATGTTTTGAAAGTTTGGTGCATTAGAGAGGAAAAAGTATATTTGGAGTTGCCCTTCAATGCCGATGAATTTCAAATTACCGCTGTGGCTCATCCCCCCACGTATTTGAATAAAATATTACTAGGTTCCAAGCAAGGCCAATTGAAAATGTGGAATATTAAAGACAATCGTTCGGTGAATACTTATATTGGTCATGCCAGTCGGGTTACTTGTATCGAACCATCAACACATAAAGATTTTGTAGCTGTAGGACACCAGGATGGCGCTATAATAATTATGAATCTAGAAGATGGTGAAGCTTTGATAGAATTCAAACAGGACTGGGGTGCAGTTACTAGAATTACATTTCGAACTGACGGTGCTCCTATTATGGCAACATGTAGTACTAATGGTTATATAGCCTTTTGGAATCTGGAAAAAAGAAAGGTTTGCTTCCCTCACTCCTTTGTAGTAAATAATGATTTTTATTTAAATAGATAGCCAGTCAACTGCAAGCACACGAAGAAAAAGTGACCACAGCTACTTGTCTACCTAATGAACCGTTGTTATTAACGACATCTCCAGACAATTCTATGAAATTATGGATATTTGATATGCCAGATGGCGGTGCACGTATGTTGCGGATTCGAGAGGGTCATGCTGCACCACCACTCTGTATACGCTATCATGGTAATAAGGGATCAACTATATTATCTTCAGGAGAAGACAGTTCGCTTAGGGCCTTCAGTACTATAACAGAAACATTTAACAAAAGCCTTGGGAAGGCTACATACAATTGTAAAGCTTCCAAGAAAAAAAGTATGAAAAGTCTACAATGTGTGGAATCCAGGCTTACGTTTTTCCATTTTAGATCGCTTTCAGGAAGATAATCATCGTATGCCACCCATTAAAGAATTTACCACTGAAACTACACGTGAAAAAGAATGGGACAATATAGCAGCAATTCATGAGGGTACCATTCAAACTACCACCTGGTCATTTCACAAGAGTCGCATGGGTGAGCATCGTTTAATACCCGAATACTTTTACAATAAAAATCGCACCGACTTCAAAGCCGAAACCACTTGTGTCACATTAACACATTGCGGGAACTTCGTTGTCATCGGTGAGTACACAAGCTTGAAAATTGAATGTTAATAGTTCTTCAACTTCTGCAATAAATGAAAATTTCAAGGTTACTCCAATGGAAATGTAGAACGCTTCAATATCCAATCGGGTTTGCATCGCGCCAGTTATGGAAAACCAGCGCATGTTAATGCGGTTCGTGGAGTGGCTACTGATAATCTAAATGAAATGGTGGTCACTGGATGCAGCGGTGGTCAGCTAAAATTCTGGCGTTTTAAAAACAATGGTAATTAACTTTTATACCCATCACCCAGTAAATGGGAAAAAATTAAAAACCCCTTGAGGTGATGGATATGTAAGATTTGGCTCAAGCCAGATTAACCTTTTATCTAAAGTACTTGCGTCTTTCTTTTAATGCTGTTTGCAGTTGACAAATTTTTTGGCCGCATACAGTTTCCCGATGGTATTGTTTTAATGCGTACACATCGCGAAAGCGCCATGATTGCCATCGCTTTCGCGAATTTTATTATAAAAGTCGTAGATATGCACACCAAAGCTGTTGTACGGAAATTTGAAGGGCATGAAGGAAAGATAAATGATTTAACCATTAGTCCGGATAGTCGTTGGCTAATATCAGCTTCAATGGATGGCACTATAAAAGTGTGGGATATACCATCCGCCTACATGATTGATCATTTTCGTACTGAACGGCCATGTATATCATTATCAATGTCACCAACCGGTGACTTTCTGGCCACCGCACATGTTCATAACTTGGGCATTTATTTATGGGCAAACAAAACATTATTCAATCAAATATCCTTACGTTCTATTAATCCGCGCTCTAAAGCTCCTTATGTTGGTTTGCCAAAGCGATTGGCCGATGAAACTTTTATGGAGGAGCTGGATAGTGACATGGAGAACGATTTCGATATTATGAAAATAAATGATAGTGATACTGAACAATTGGAGGGCGAGGAAATTGCTTTGACCTATGAAACGCCTGAACAATTATCCACCGATTTAATAACAATGTCGGGTGCAGCTACATCTAGATGGCAAAATCTGTTGGATTTGGAAATCATCAAAAAACGCAATAAACCCAAAGCACCACCAAAAATACCCAAGCAGGCACCTTTCTTTTTACCCACTGTAGCCGGCATTGAAATGAAGTTTGACATTAAAAGTCAAAGCACATTAACCGAACTCGATGAACGCACGCATTCAAGAATATCACAAGCCAAGACATTTAACAACTTGACCATTTTCGGCAAATTATTGGAGAGTACCGCGACCACACATAAATATGAAGAATGTGTAAAACATTTGAAATTATTGGGCCCATCTATGATAGATTTCGAAGTAAAGTCATTACATCCTATAGGTGGTGGTACTATAGCAGCTATGGTGCAATTTTTAAAAACTCTACAATATATGTTCAACAATAAGCGAGACTTTGAATTGGCTCAATCGTATTTAAGTGTATTTTTAAGAGCACATGGCACCGATTTGCTAGAATTAGCTGATGTTATGGCCACATTACAGGAAGTAGCAACAGCTCAAGAGAATAGTTGGCGGAATATTGAACAAAAACTTTTAGGTGGCTTGGGTGTGGTGGCATCTCTAAGAAATTTCGTGAAATAATAAATGTAAGTAAGAAACAAGTGAAATGTTATAATCGGTTATGCATCACGATTTAATATCCTACACCACTTAGTTGTACAAGTTATGTTATAATTAATGTAATTGTAATCGTGCGGCATTGACGTGTCAGTTTGTGAAATATCGATGACACAGTCAAAGAAAAGGACGGTTTTCAAAAAAAGAAACCGACATTTGAACTGAATTTGAACTAAGAACTCCTCTGCATCGTGCTCAACAAAATGCAAAGCAAGCTTTCTCTACCCGTGCTGGTGTGAAATTTTGTTAAGTGTTACTACTTATTTGTCTCGATAAATATAAATTTATCTAAACATTCTTTGTTGATACAAGTTGTTGTTGAACAATGTGATGAAATCATTTTAATTATGATATTGTGAAATTGGATCGCCTCCAGAGTAAAGTAAGTTTAAAAGTTGTAGAAATACATGTGAATGCGGTCATCAAGGCCAAAACTCAAAACATATTCATCATCAATACAACATTTAAAAATGTAAAAGTAGGATATGTTCTTTTACAATAAGACCTTATACGCGATGGGAATAGAAATGGTCCCATTCGCTCCATTTACAATAGGATTCCCCTTTGCGCCAAAATATCTAACAAATTTTATCAAAATATCCTTAAAAAACTCGACCTGTAGCTTGCGCCCAAAATTTAAAATTAACAGATACGAACGTTAAATCGATTCAAATTTTGCTTCCATCGGTGTAATTAATGGCAGATGTGACATTTACCGCTTAAAAGTTACAACATCCGCACACACTTATTACGCCCTTTGTCACAAATGGCGCAGAGTATAATAAATACCTTGGAATGAGCTAAAATATTATTAAAGTCATGTTTAAGGACATTGTGTAGTAACTATAGAAACATTATTGCTTATATAAATATTGCATTAGCAAGTGGTCATAACATATATATAAATTATATACTTTAATAATTTGCATTGTGCTACGTGTACGAAACGCTTATTAGATTGAGTGTTTCTTAAACATTTTTGGCAGTCCTACCAAGTTTTCCCCTCTATTAAAAATTCTTCTAATTAATATATATATTTATACTGCAGCCACCTTCCATTATATCGATCGATTTCGAATCACTTTCTAAATCGATGTAATTACGACCATCCAAGTAAATTTTGATCAAGAGAAGATGCGCAACATTGAAAATGGTTTAAAGCCGACAATTTTTAGGTCCGCTCACCATATAACGCCCTTACACAAAATTTCGTAAAGAGTAGTTTATTAACTTAATAATAAAATGTACCAAATTTGCATGCGATCGGACCATGACTCGCGTTTACTAATACAACTTAACTAATTACAGAAAAAATTGTGGAAGTCGGGAGGAATCGATTATAACATTTATACTTGTTTTCAACTTTGCCTTAAAATGTGTACCACAGTTTGGGGGATACTGGTGTAGGATATTAAATATTTACATTTAACTAGTTGTGGTCACTTGTGTTAACGGACGTTTTCATATACATATATTCATTCAAAGAGTTGAGCTAAGTTCCTACTGCATCCCTTGAAAAGTACCGCTTTCATCGCCCAATCAAATGAAACATCAACAAGTTACGGTGGATTACCATAGCATGCTCAAAACTTCAATTGCTTGTATTATGCTGGCTATGTCAGGATATGTGTTCATCAAGTAATTGTTCGGTGATAAAATGTTAATGAATAAAAATAAAGTTGTAAATATAAATTTTATAGATTAATACAAATTGTTTTTATATTTCCTGCTCATCTGAAACGGCAGCAACAACAGTTGGAAGAACTATCAACGGGTTTTGAATTGGATTGTAACGATGAAGAACAGTCAAGTGATATTTTGAAACAACGACAACAACCGCTTATTAACGAAAATGTAGAATTATTAAAAAAGAAAGGCCAGGAGACACAAAATGCACTCAAGAAAAATATTTAAAACCGTTGTGTAAAATTGGAATTGTTTGAAGAAAGAAAGGAATTTGGTCATTAGATGACAAATGATTTTTCTAAATTTTAATTTGATCAATTTTAAACCTTTACGCGTTCGTACGTCTACTTGTTGACCCTGAAATGATTAAAATCACAATAAATTATATATTAAGTTGAGCTTTATGGGAACAAATTTCGTAATTTATTCTAGCAGTGTTTTATTTAGAGTAGGAAGATCGTGTCACTGGGGGTAACAAATAATGCCATGAAGTGGAAGTTTGCTATACATATCGATATGTAGGAAAGGGGTGGGATCGGATCTCTGTGTGGCTTTCGAATTGTGGTATATTGCAAATATATTCACTCTCTCTCTCTCTCGTCCTCTATTAACAAATTAAAATTTTATTTTATGATTATTTTTTCACAAAATCAACATAACATAGAATGTGAACCAAATCAAACCAAGTGTTTTTTATACCCCATCATCACACGTATACAGCATTCTGTCAAAACGTTTGCAGCACCCAAAATCGATATTGACATATATACTCCTTAGGAAGCTTTCGTGCCAAATATAGTTTTTTTTTTACTTGTTTTTCATAAACTTTTACATATTCCACTATAACTATATTGTGACATCTTTTTATATATCATATACCATACATTTAACATTTATACACATATTTGATTTAGCATTCCATTATTAAGGAGCCAGAAGCATAACTTACACTGGAGTCCTGCATGGACTTGCATTGGCTGCTTTGTGCATATTTTAAAAATCTAAAGCTCATTTTGCAACCTTTCTCCTGTAACACTTTTATGGCATTCAACATAACGCCAATGGGATGACGGCCGCATATAGTATTATTGTATTGACGCAGATAGGACGTAAATGCACATGGATTTAGTGTTTCAATTATATCCATTCCCTGTAATTACAAGAGTATGAACAAAGAAATGGTTGGTGCATATTTTATGTACCTGTTTATCTAGTTTTTCGATAGATTTATGTATTTGACCACAGGACTTTTCATGAAAGGTGTAATTGAAGCGATGACCCCAATGGCAAAAATCTGATGATATCACAAAAAGGTTTTGTGGATCCAAAAAATAATTCGCTAACAATTGACCATACACGCTTTCTTGATCAGGATTTAACGAGCCCACCAAAATAGGCACAATGGTAAATTGATCTTTGAAACTGACATAGCGGATATTTATGAGTTTTTCGGTTTGATTTTTGTAGCTTCGATAGACTTACTCTTCCATAACTTTGGCAATATAAGGCAGGTGCATTTCAATACTGTGCTCATCTTCATCTGTTTTCATATCCATCCATGAAAATTTACCCGTTTTCTCTAATTCATCGTTAACTAAAAATAAATTTTGATTTATAAGCAAGTGTCAGTTTTATTGTCGGTCAAGCTCGACCATTTTCAACTCTACACCACTTGTTGTTTTTAATTGTGCAGAGATTCAATTTGTGAAACGAAAGTGGTTTCCTGTGTGTTTCGAAATGCATATTTCATATAGACTAAATATTGAAAATAGTAATGATATGTTTGAAAATGTGAAAAATTAATACTTGGCGACTGCAGAGGTTGACCTGGACCGGTTTCGAACTCCAATACACCGAAAAAACCCACTGAAAGTGATTATCGTTAAAGTCACTCTTTGAAAATTGTTAAAAAGAGGGTGAAATTCTAAAAATGGTCCAATCCGGTCAAAATTTGAAACATAACTATGGAAAGGAAGATTCATTCTACATGATTCTTATAGTTTGTCCCATAACATGTCATTGTACTAAATTTCATCGAGATGCAATTTGTAGCTTTTTAACAAATTTTATGGGCAGGCGGACATGATTATATAAGTTTAGAATATGATTTGGGCTCGATGGGTATAATGACATAACAAGTGTGTCCCTCCAGTCATTTACAACCATCTCTGTACAAATGTAACATACCTCTAGCAGTGGTGTAAAGCGTAATGAATAGATTTATAAATAAAGAAATTTTATATAAATTACTTTGGGAATCTATTTTAAGATCATAAAAAGGTGTCTCGTATAATTTAGCGACCGATAAAGCACAACCACGTAATCGTACATGATGGGAAGGACCCAAAATAAATATTCTTTTACTAAAAACAAAACAAAAAAACGGTAATTAATTAAAGAAAATCTCACTAAGAATATTACTTACACAACAGCTGGACTGACTTGGCGGTAAGCAAATGCACCGCAAGCCCCACAATATGTATAGCCAGCGTGTCTTGTTTTAAAAGCAATAATTTATAAATTAATTACTAAGAGTAGATTTTTTATGTATAAACTTACGGTGCTACAATTGCTCGAGCTGGTCCATGAGACAAAGCAGCAGCACTTAACCAATTGTCCAGTTGTCGATTTAACTCTGAAGCTATTTTTAAAAGAAGGAAATAATTAGTATTTCCCTAAAGCGAAGGGTATAAAAAGCGAGAGCATGTAGGCGAACCAAAGCGAATTAGAGAAACAAATTGTAAGCATGTGAATCATATTTGATAATAAAGGGACGAACACTTTGGGGCCAGAAACTTTGTTTTTTTTTTGTTTCGAGAATTAAAACTTCGGACCCATAATACCATGGTAATGATATACTTTATATTGTTTATACTTTAGAACGTATGGTAACTTCAGTCTGAAAGAGTTTTTCAGTTAAAGACAAAATTTTCCAATTTTTACATTTCATTTTTATTATAGGGCAACTATTTTTATTAAAAGCAATTTTAGAAAATTTTATAAGGAATTAGATATTCCTTCTCAAGAGTTTATAAAAATGGAACGCATTAATGATGAATCAGATTTAATGCTAAATGAAATACGCAAAGAATTGATGGCTATTATCGAAGATAAGTAAGCAGTTATTAATATTTTAAATGTATATAAGAAGCAAATTAGTAAAAATCCCATTACAGTCCGCAGTCTGTCAATGTATCGTTTAAGAAGGATGACAATGTAAAATTGAAACACCAAGAGTATAAAAACGAACGTGGAATCCAAAAAGTCAGCCAGAAAGACAATGATGAAGTCGCCTCTGGTGGCTCTGCAAACTTGGCAAATGCCAAATTGTTACCTGGCTCCAATAATTTAGACAAAGACTTGCAAAATATGCGTTTACATTTAACCGAGAGCTATGAGTTGTTTCAAAGTATTGGCGATCGTTTTGAGAATTTAAACTTCAATGGTTTACGTAACCGTATAAAGGATTTAAACTTATGCGAAAGTAAATCCAATGTTCCTCTTAAAATGATAGTGGATGACTTAAAGGGGGACTTTGATGAAAATTTCTTGAACAATCGCTTACAAGAAGTAACGAAAGATGTAAAATCGAAATTTAATAATCATTCGGGGGAATTCGGTGACATACCAGAAATAAGTGAATTCTTTCGAGCTTGTACTCAACTGCAAAATGGTTTGGAACGTTTAAAAAAGCAACGTAGAGAAGTTAGTGATCTTAACAATCGCTTAACACTGACTGCCAATACAGCCTATAATCGCATTGCCACAATTCAAAAAACCTTAGAAGACGAAACGCGTGGTGCGGCTGGTGATGTTGTTGACAAATCCTAATAAATTTCATAATTAACAAACACGATGTATTCTAAATTTATAAGTTTGTCCTCTTGTCTTTTATACACATGAATTTTTGGATGCTTTTAATAAAAAAAAATAGACTCACCTGAATCGGTGTACCAAGAACCTGCATGCGATGCCTTTCTGTACGACATAATTAATAATCCCTAATTGAATATATACAAAAAGTGTTATTGTATTCCTATATGAAAAGCGTCTTCGCAGATAACGCTGGAATTTTTATGGCAATTTTTCTAATTATCAAGTTTTATAAATAAATATTAGACTAAAAAACACAACACAACACTTGCTATACATATGACAACACTATTTGCTTGTAAACGACAGTTTGTTAGAACATATTGCACGTAAGCATAGTTGTTATTTGTTATGTTGATAAGGATATGGCTATTACGTTAACATAAAAAATTATTTGCTCCTTCAAATATATAATAAAAAAAAAAATTACTAAATGCAAGAGATATTTATGAACTCCAACTTTAAACGTCTTTTTGCTAAGTTATGTAATAAAATACTTTTCCTACGTTTTAAATATTTGTTGAATTTGGCAGCTTTGCAGCAAAAATAATTTAGCTGGCAACATTACACTTATGTTCTAAATAAATATATT
This sequence comes from Crataerina pallida, assembly GCA_949710015.1. NCBI lineage: Eukaryota > Metazoa > Arthropoda > Insecta > Diptera > Hippoboscidae > Crataerina > Crataerina pallida. Next base: position 9,512,529 of record OX453290.1, read on the forward strand.
CAATAAAAGGCCTCAGAAACAGAAGAAAAATTGGTCAGGATTTGGTTCAATGCTGTGATGTTAACTTTATTCAAAATTAATTGTTTCTGGTAAATAACTGAAGATGTTAGATATTTAAAATAATTTTTATTAAAAAAAAGAGTTCGTGAAAACATATATGATAGTTAATTTGTGAAGTGAAAAATTATAAGTGTTCGCGCAGATTGATATGATTTTTTTTTACTTTGACGAGATGGTGTAGTGGCGAGTACTAGTCGCATGTCGGCGTCATTCCTGTACTAAAACGTTCATTTCGCCGTATATGTCGTATTCTCTATTATTCTCCGCCATTTTGAAAAGTACGAGTGTGAAGTTGAAATTTATATTGATGCGTTGCCCGTGAAAAATTCTCAAAAAATAAAGGTTTTAATTAGTGTAAAATTTCTTAAACTATTCAGAATTTTGCGGCAGAGTTTATTTTTTAGGGAATTTATAAAGTTTTTATATATTGCGGGTACATAAAGTTTTTTTTATTGGTTCTATTGATATACCGCAAGCAAGCCGCGGGATAAAAAAAAAAACGAGGCAGAATAATTTTTCCTGTCAGCACATGAAAAAAAGAGTTGTGAATGTTAATGAATAATACAGTAATTATCGCTATTTTGTACACAAATAATTGCAGATATTTTAAAGTGTATACAAAGAATTGTGTGGGTTTTGTAAAAACTTAAATTAACCTTAAATTGTGAAAGTTGAATTGGCATGTGTGTGTTTGTGTGTGTGAAATGAATATAGAATGAAGTACAGCAATGAAATTTAACTATTGCAAAATTAAAAAAGACAATAACATGCTGATGTAGTGCGTAATTATTGTAAATGCTTATCACTGAATTTATATACATATGTTTCGCTGATTTTTCTCTAAACATTTGTCTATTCTGGGTGTTTATTAGGTTATAGTGCTATTCTCGATTAATTCGCCGTCCTTTATTCGTTAATTTTTTTTTACATGCTTTTGCATTGATCGCACGCAAACGCGCTTGTAAATTAACGAGTTCCAACCAAATTAAAGCGTTCGCCTAATCTTTTGACATTCGTAAACTTTTAACCTGTGGGTCGATGATTTTCTTCTCGTTTTGTTAGTGGAGCTTTAAATTACATTGTTGACAAAAAAGTGCGCGGCAAGTTGTTTTACACTCTGCACCTTCTAATTGTGCTAAAAACTTGCAACAAATAAAAATAATGTTTGTAAAGATTATTGAACACGACATACAATATGTTCGTATCTATATATGTGACTTCATTATATTAAATTTGTTCACCCTTAATATTTCCATTGATGCATAGTATACAGAATATTTTGTAGTTATTTATAACTGTTGCGTATATTCTTTGCACATATATTTATATACATACATACATGCAAATAGTGTTCTTGCACAGCACCCACCATTTGAAAAAATGTAAATTGTGAAACGTCGTTTCTAACCATGAAACAAGTGAAGAACTATGTGTACACATAAATATGTATATATATTGCACTCATTAATTAATTATTCATCATAATTTCAAATATCAAATAAATTGAAAGTTAAAAGCACTGATATCAATAATTTATGGACTATAAGCGTTTAAGATAGTACATGTATAATTAAAAATGCTAGTGAATTAGTTATTCGTTTGTTTCCGAATTCAAAGTTATAATAATCACTCGAGCATTATTATAGATAAAACATTATTATTGATAAAGGCTTGCAGGAAAGCAGATGTGATATGCCAACTTTAACTTTATGAATATATGTGTATTCATTGTTCTTTAAATAAGTTGTGCGAGACAGAGAAGCGTACTTGTTTTCATTTTGTTGCCTTTCGTTTTCTATCTATTAGTGTGTATATATGGCGCATAATATATATATGTGAATGAATTTTATGAGCCTTTATGAACAACTTTAAAGTACATGTGTGTTTATGTACTTTAGGAATTTTAATGGTCATTAAAGTCATTAAAGTCGATTCTATACTTAGTTATATATACATAAGTGTATGTGCAATGATATGAAATTAATTGATATAGAAACCTTCCACCTATGGATAGGGGATAAGCTAAGTTTGTTATTTTATATGCAACATCCAGAAGTAGGCGTCAGAGACCCTACAGTCCATATATATTTGATCAGAATCAAGGACTAGTCGATCTGGTATGTCCGTGCGTCCTTTTGTTGCTTGTGTTCTCGAGTTTATTGAGGTGAAATTTTGTAAAAACTCTTCAAGTTTTTGCTCGCGGATTGCTATTTAAAATGGGAAAAATCGGCCAAGAGCCATGCCCACAATCCGCAAAATATATTGATCTGCCATAAAAATTTAGTTACTAAGTTGAAATTTGGTACATATATTTATAATTGCCCTATAATAAGGGATAATAGACGCGCCCACAATCGACAAAAATGTGTACATCTGTCACAACTCTGACGTATGAACTTGGCTTATGAATTTTATATATCTATAGTTATCCGAACCACACATGTCTAAAATGGGCGTGATCGAATAAAAAACACGCCCTCAATTTACAAAGAAGTATACTTTACGTAGAACTCGATCTGTAAGCTGATACGTAGTACATATTCCATTAGAGGGCGTAATAACACTATTTTTATGTTGATGTGGAGAGTACTTAAGATTTGGCCAAAGCCAAATATAATTTTCATATATGTTTATTATTGTTCTTAATTAGGTTTTTGTTTGAATTACTTTATGTTCTCATTATATTTGTAGGAGCCGTTAGTTCTTCCTTCCGCCTTCCTGTGTCTAAACGTCCGTTTGTTGGCGCTACGCATTATCGTAAAAATAAGAGAACGGGGATAACGGATGGTTGTATTTTTAGGCAACGACGCTTATTATTTAAAATGAATTAAAGCGGTTAAATTTTATGACGCCACATTTTTAATTGAGCCGAATATTTTCATGTTTCCCATTTTTAAATAAAATTGCAATAAGTGCAATGGACCAATTTTCGTCCTGATGGACGGACATTTTTAGAACCCCATTTCCATATAAAGCTTTTTACGTGTAAGTTGCGGGGATTAGGTGGGGTAGTTTCGATATACTCTAATACTTTCACTTGTTTTTTTTTGAACTATTATCAGTTAGGGTCTAATGGTAAAATGGTTACAACATATATAAATACTGAATCAGCATTGACCGTTTCTGAGTCCATCTAACAACATGTGGAATCATTTTTCATGTTCTAAAAATTGCGATATCGATTGTAAACTTTGCAAAAACATGATTGCCATTGAATTTGCGGACAAAATAATGAACAGTAACAAAAATTGCAATTGCACCAGGAGTTTTTCATGTAAAAGATTTAGAAGACTGATAACGTTTCTAAACTTTGCAGAAGCTGCGCTAGTCACACTGGTTGTTTAATATTAAAATTGGACAAGGAACTAAACTTGGCTAAGGCCAAATCTTGAATGCCCTCCACATCCAAATAAAAACAGTGAGAATGTGACCGTGAGAGTGCCAACAATAACCCTCGGACCCACATCTTACTTTGTAAGATCCTCCCAACTTATGGAAGGTATAAAATTTGAAAGCTTGTGTAAGAAAAAAACTGTTAAAACTATTCATTATTCGTTTATTGCCTTGTAATCCCTTTCTTACATAGTAAAGCATGTTAAGGTGGCGCCGATTCACACCATGCAAGAAAGTAAACAGCAGTGTAAAATATTTTGTATGTGTTAGTGTATCAATAACGCAAAAGTCTCATCCGCATTTTTATAACTATTGAAATGTTTTTATGACCATTAACGAAAATTTTTTTGGCTTTGTAACACATTTCACACACACATGTAACACATGTCAAAATGGGATGTATCCGTCTGCGAGAAACCTCAGATAACCAACAAGGTGCATATTCCGCGTCACAATTTGATTTAATCTGACTGACTGTGTGTCCGTTGTATATATTCTGGGTAATAATGGGTATATATTGTTAGTAAATATTAATGGAAAGTTCGTGTGCACATGTTGGTCTCTGTCGAGCAGTGTCACTGACATGAAACGCAAAGAAGCACAAGGGTTTTTTTTGTAAATGTGCGGTTTTTTTTTAACCCCTAAAGGGTGAATGGCATCCACTTTTAATTATACCGATGGGCGGAAAATCACATTCTGAATCGATTTAATTATGGCTCTCCGTCCTACCATAATCGACCTGAATAATGCCTAATTTTTAAATAAATATTTTTAAAATTTTGAAAATTCATAATTATTAATAATTTTAATAAAATTTTGCGAAGACAAGTTAATTAGCTTAACAATTGACAGTGCCAGTTGTGTAATTAGAAGGTGCAGGCTATTAGATAGTCTGTTTGAAACTACTATAATTTTCACTTGTTTATTAGGTATTAAAGCCAAGATTGTTGCTTGAACAATCTTAACCGCCTTATCTTTTTTTTTATAGATTGTTCTGTTATTTTAAAAACTAAACTAAGCCAAATACATTTTTTAAGTTGGAGGGTATGTGAAGCTTGTAATTTCGTTTACAACATCCAGAAGGAGGTCTGACTGTTGGCACTCTCACAGACGTAAATTTTGGGATTTAAAGATGAAAATTTTATCTTCTTTATCTGCCACAAACTACTACCTTGAGCTACGAAGTCCAAATTTGATCTGAATATTTAAAATTCCATCCATCCACCGATGGACCAATAAGGGCGACAACACCACTAATTACAAAAAAAAAAATCATTTATCTTTGTACCATGTAGATGTGTGGAGGGTATTTAGGATTTCGCTAAAGCTTAATTTAGTATTTTTCTTAATATGTGTTAGAGTTCTTTTCTTCTTCGTTTCTCATTATCGGTATGCGACTGTAAAGTGCATATACGTACACACACATACACAGAAAAAGTACGCTTTTCAAACTATTACTTGGTAAACTATTATAAAAAGTTTCAAATAAAAGTTGATAAAAGTTGTCAAAACTTTTCACAAGCACCAAAAAAAACAAAGACAACAAAAATAGGCACCCACACTTCTCATGAATATAAATTAAGTATTTTTGCTATATTTTTTAATGAATTTAATTGTTATTTGCGTTTCTTTGCTATCTTCCAGTTGGAGTTAAACTAGTAGAAGAGATGTCTTTATGAGTACATGTGCGTGCTTGTGTGTGTATGCGTGCTGTTGCAAATTATGATAATACATGTATAGTATAATGGTGATGGAATACGTAACTTAAATCGAACACATAAAGAAAGAGAAAGAGAGAGAGCATTAAATGAAACGTCAACCATTTTTTCAATTAAATATGGCAAAAAAAGTACAAGCTAGACGAATGCGCAAAATTTAATTATAAAGAAGAAAAAAAGAAAAACAAAAACAAAAACAAAAAAAAAAAAATTAAAAAAACAAACTTCTTGATAACAAATTGAACTTGAATTAAAGAAAACGCTGAATTTTTTGTGAAATCATCACATTGGGTATATGTTGACCCTTTTTTAGTGTTGTGCTTCTATTTTTTAAATTCTTTCTACAAATGTATAAACTTTGCTATCGTACTCATATATACTTAATGAGATAAAAACAGACGAGAAGTTTTAAAGTATAATAGAAACTCGTACAAGTCTTTTTTTTTTTTTTTTTTTTCGAAAAACAAAAAAGTAATAGGTCACTTCGTAACCAATAAGTAAAGTAAGAATACAAAGCAGCGAGTGTCAGCAAGCAAGTTTGCGCTACGCTCTTATTTCCTATGTAAGTAGATGCAAGCTCTAAGCTATCTAATGCTTGTAATATATTACGTCTATTGTTTAAATGATTAAGAGTGCGAAACTCTGTTGTCTATTTTCAGCTGTTAGAGTGTGTTCTCTAATTAATCACCTTACTGTAAACAAATCCATAATTGAACAGACGTGATAGGAAGCGGCAGTTTTGTTGACATGGACAAAAATATGATGTTACCGAAGCGATCGCGTTTGGATGTGAAAGGTCCATTCGCTAATGGTCCACTCCAGGCGAGACCTTTAGTAGCATTATTAGACGGCCGTGACTGTTCTATCGAAATGCCTATATTAAAAGATGTCGCCACCGTAGCCTTTTGTGATGCCCAAAGTACATCTGAAATTCACGAAAAGGTGTGTTTAAGATGCTTCTCTCATGAAAACACTTGAAAATAATATTTTTATTTTCATATTTATTGAATACTAGGTACTAAACGAGGCAGTGGGTGCTCTCATGTGGCATACAATTATCTTGACAAAAGAAGATTTGGAAAAATTTAAAGCATTACGCATTATTGTACGAATCGGTAGTGGCACTGACAACATTGATGTTAAAGCAGCCGGGGAGTTGGGCATTGCTGTGTGCAATGTGCCTGGTTATGGGGTAGAGGAGGTTGCCGATACCACTATGTGTCTAATATTAAATTTATATCGAAGAACGTATTGGTTGGCGAATATGGTGCGTGAAGGCAAAAAATTTACGGGTCCTGAACAAGTGAGAGAAGCTGCTCATGTAAGTATAAGTGATAAGTTGGCCAAGTGATTTTACACGAATAAAACAAATAAAGAAAACTATCTTCGGCTTAGACCAAACACCCTCCTCATGTATGCGTAGATTCCCGACCTTGACGTATGTATATGTTAGTCCGAATTCTGCATTAAATAAAATTTTTTTTTTTTTTTTTTTTGTAAATCCGGGACGTGTTTGTCATCTGACTTATTGCCGTATATTCATTTACTCATGAGTACTTAATATCATTTTTATCTGAGGGATTTCATCCATTGCTCTTGTGGCTGTTGGACAATTTTTTGTACTAAATATCAGTTCAATTTTTCCAACCATTAGCATTGCTACGCAGAAACACGTACACGCGTCAACTTAGATTTTAATTTTAATCAAAAAGCCTTCAATCTTGTGTGATATATATATTATATTATTGTAATATGTAATAAAATTAATTTAATTCTCTTTTTTATATATGTTCATATAGGGCTGCGCTAGAATTCGCGGTGATACATTAGGTTTAGTTGGTTTGGGACGCATTGGCAGTGCTGTTGCTTTAAGGGCTAAAGCTTTTGGCTTCAATGTTATATTTTATGATCCTTATTTACCGGACGGTATCGACAAATCTCTCGGTCTTACGCGCGTCTACACTCTGCAAGATTTATTGTTTCAGTCAGATTGTGTCTCGCTGCATTGTACTCTGAATGAACACAATCATCATTTAATCAATGAATTTACAATTAAACAGGTAAGTATTGCAACGATTAGGTTCTTTTTTGTTTTGTTTTAGAAAGTGAAGGATAAGGGGAATGGTCCAAATTTAGAATATGTATTTAAATTTCCGATATCTGTCAACGCATTAACGAAGTCTTGTAAAGAGCAGTTGAATGCGGTAAAAATGACTGCAATGATAAATGATAAAGCTCTAATGGAAATTATTTTATCTGTAACAAATTTCATGGGAGCATCTCAAAAATTGCGACCAAAATACTGAATTTCTAATGTTCGATGATACGTTCAATTTGCAATGAAAGATTGGCGGCCTAGTTTAAGGGGCTTAAAGTGAACTGAACCCATTTGTCTGTGTCCTAGAATATTGTATAAAAGTTATTTATGTGACCCATTAAAATTTATTTAATATTTTCAATCAATATATTTGTAGATGAGACCCGGTGCATTTTTAGTAAACACGGCCCGAGGTGGTTTAGTTGATGATGAGACATTGGCGGTTGCTCTGAAGCAAGGCCGAATAAGGGCAGCTGCTCTCGATGTACATGAAAATGAGCCCTTTAATGTATTCCAAGTAAGTGATGTACGGAACCGAACAGATTTTGTGATGGTTTGTTTATTATAAACAAACATTTAACATTTGTCCATGTTTTGCGCTATTCCGATTATTTGTTTGTTTTCCATTTTAGGGCGCACTTAAGGATGCACCTAATCTAATATGTACGCCACATGCCGCCTTTTTCAGCGATGCATCAGCTACAGAACTACGTGAAATGGCTGCTACTGAAATTAGACGAGCTATTGTCGGCAATATACCTGACGTTTTAAGAAATTGTGTTAATAAGGAATATTTTATGAGAACACCTGTGGCTGCAGCTGCCGCGGCAGTTTATCCCGAAGGTAAAATAAACACCATATTAACGAATCAAGAAAAGTGAAAAAATGAAACATTTATTTTTATTATTACTATTATTAAACTAAAGCGACAATTATATTTCCGTTTCCACCAACCTATAGTCTGAGGAACAATATAGTAGTTTATATACAAAAAAGTGTTGCTAACAAATGTTGAACGTTTGCTCTTATTATAAGAATTTGAAAATTAAAAAACAATTAGGAAATGTAGATTATTGAAGGTGGGCCCGACATTTATATATGCTTAACAAAATATATACGTATTTTAGATTTACAAACAATATACTCAATCAAACACTATAAGCCTTTACATTCAACTGCTGTTACTTGAACAGGGAAAAGGGTGGAAAGGTAGAAATCGTAGTTTTTGGTTTTATGCACTTGGATCAATGTATCGCAATCCCGATACAATATCATACTGTAGAGCAAAATTTGCACTTAGTGATCCATTTCTACAAGGTCAGACGTATACTTTGCAGTGCAATGCTACACTGAAATGTTAATAGAGCGTTGTATTGTGTGCATTCAAGTTCTTGGCCATCTGTTAATTTTGCTGCATTGCTTTATGTACCGACAAGCAAAACAATGATTGCTTCTTATGCACTTTTGAAAGTATTAAATTGAAGACATTTGTTACACTGCAGTACTTCAACGTACAATGTACGCTACCCCCTGCAAAGTATATGCACTGGCTTTAACCCTTTCAATCTTAAAAGATTCATCTTAAATTAAGTGTCTGCGAGTTTAATAAAACTTTACTGCTGCAGTGTTTTTTGAACATTTCGATCAAGTTTCGATTCCTCTTGAAAACGGATTTACACATATACGAAGTAATTCGCAAAACCTATTTTAAAAATTTATATCGAATTTCAAATTTCATCAACCACTAGACCACTTTCAAAATTATGAGCACATATAACAAAGTCTGAGACGAAGTTTTCACTGTCGTAACAATTCATATATTGAGTAAAAATTTGCTATAAACATTTAGAGTTTATGTAAGCGAGTTTACTATTTGAATGGGATAAATGTGGTTGACAGCCTCGTCCACAATTGATAAAAATCGCTCTCAGCCACAAAAATTAACATATAAAGTTGAAATTTAGACACGCCCACAGTGTACAAATTGTATTTACTTGTATCCGACATTGAGCTATAATTAGTTGTTACATCATCAATAGTCAAATACACTTCCGTAAGAGAGCGCTACATAATAATATTAATACAAAAGTCCAAATGACTAACTGGATTTATCTGGACTATGCAAATAACATATACTCTGCAGCTTTTTCGTAGCAATTTTGCACGAAGTATGGAAACGCTGCAAACAATTGGCCAATTTATGTATACCCTACACCGCTTGTGACTCTGCCATATTAAATTTGTGTGGATGTTTGTAACTCCTAAACGGCACGGCCACACCCATCTTCCATTATGCCAATCTATTGAGGATCTAAATCGAATCGTTTTAATAATGTCCGTCTTTACAAAAAAATATATTGGCCTAAGAGGAACTCTCTTGAAAACCCTGTTATAATGGAAGTTTTTATATGGTAAAAAATCGCAATTCTTGATATTTTTTGATAAAATTTAGCGAAAAATAGTTAATTAAGTTTGGGTAAGCCAAATTTGGACCCGAAAGGACATTTTCAGAACCGCGTCTCATAAAATGATATTTCACGAACAAACTTATATGGGAATTCCGCGCCTTTAACGATTTTAACTAAATTAAACTTATTGTAGCTTAATTAAGTGGCGTGTTGGATGGACGAGCTTGACCGACTATAATATTTACACTTGTTTTAATTTAGTGCAGCGCTGTTGAGTAAAATGTTTGATATCGCGTTGAATTATTTTTAAAGTAAATTCGATTGGACATATATGGAACAATGTTGCTCGAGATTATAGATTGAATTGCCCTTTATTATATCCGTTTACGCATAATCGATTGTAAATAGTATTCCCATATATCCAGAGGCATATATATATATAAATAAATAAGACATTAAGTACTTCAAGTATAAATAATGCTTAAATTGTGTGTAAGCGTTTTCGGCATTGCTCTCAACGTTTAATACTTCTAAGCATATGTATGTTCATCAAACATAATTTAGTGTGTATTTTTATGCAACGTTTGTTTTTTTGAAATCCTGTAATTATTATAAAAAAAAGCTTACTCGGTGAGGGGCACACGGGACGTTCTTGCGTGTTGTCTTTTGTATATTGTATATATCCTCCTGCATTTGTGTTGTGTACAGTTCTTTTTAAGCTTAACTTTATTTAAAGTACGTTCTTTATCCTTTCCTGTTTGACATCTAACCCATCTCGACCAATGTTAACTGTTTAAGCCAACTGACAATAACATGATACTTTTTGTTTATGTGCAACAATCAACAACAACAATTTGAAAAAACAATACTTTTATTTTTTTATATACCCAAAGTAAGTGTATTTAAATATGTATGTAATAACTGAGGTAATCTACAACCGTGCTTATACTAATATAAGGGAATTGTAAGCAGCAGCATATTTTCGATAGTTTCGAGTATTTACCCAAATAATAACGAATAATATTGTGTCCGAAGTAAAGTAACAAAAGTCCCAATAGGAGCTGCGTGCATACCGATTCACATCACCAAAACAGGTGATTCAAGTATTCAATAAATAAATACAAATAAGATACAATATTGAAAAATGCAACACTCTGTGTTCATGTACGTACCCCTTGCTAATGTGCTCTAGTATTACACTAATAGTTTATCGTTTATAATCCTTTTCCATTTTGAATTTCATAAATTTCTGTTTCCCATAGAATGAATATATCAGTTAGTTACCAACACTTCTTTCTTCAATACTCTAATGCAATAAACGAACCTGAAAGCGTTTGCAATGATTTTACTTTAGAGTCTTTTTATTTGGACCAAACCTAACCTCACTACATATAATGGCTTTTAAAAGAGTAAAAAATTTGTTTATACTTTATGTACAAGTATATTGTGTTCACAGTTATGTTTGCATTATCTTACAATCGTTTTGTGTGCTCCGGCTTGTTTTTGATCTTTTGGTTTCATTTGCTACTGCTATTGGCTGGCCCACTTATTAAATTACAATACCCCTTTTATTTTGACAGAGAGTATTTAAAAGTATTGACACAGCATTCGAGTTTCACTTTGTTAGTTATTTCTTTCATAAATATCTCCAACACTTGCGCATAATATTCTTATAAATACTTTTGTAGAAAATCCTCCTAAATAGAATTTTCGTTAAAATGTAAAAAAAAAATGTTTTATTAATTTCCTCAACATGTATATACCGGGAACATAATGCTGTACCGTTTGTTTTTATTTTTGTGGATTTTATTGTAACATAAAAAATGTTTAGTGTAAAGAACATTTTGTAAGCGAAATATATTACACAAGACAAGAAAATATTACTGACTTTCTTTTCGAAAAAAAAAAATAAATAAATAAATAAATAAAAAATTAAATGATAATATTAATTGACGACCAATAGTTTAACACATAAAAATAAGCTATACGTAATAATTATATATGTAATACGCATAAGTATGTTTTATGGTAGCATTTTTTCTATAAACACATGATTATAAGTAAAAAACATTGTCCCGCGTTATTAATGAAAACATCTCATCAAACAGATAGCGTTCGCTTTTACAAAGGGTGAAGGGTGTTACTATTATTATAAAGTTGATTTTACTCTAAAAACGGTTTTTTTTTTGCGTGTCAAGCGCCAATTTTTGGTATTGATGGATGGAATAATTGTGAATATGGGTTCCAAATATCAACTTAAAAAAGCTTAATTATTGTGGCAGATAAATAGATTTTTGTCGTTTGTGGGCGTGTGCGATGTAGAAACTAAAAGTTTTGCACAAAATTCAGCTCAATACCTCAGAATTTAAGACCGTGAGAATGCCAACAAGTGACGGACACACGGACTTTATTTTGGATGTCTAGATCGACTTAGTTTTTTATGCTGATACTTTGTGCGGTACCTGACGCCTCCTCCTCCTCCATCTTATGTGTTTCATTCTTTTAAAAATCAGCTGTTTTTCACTCACATTTAAAATGGAGATTATCTGATACCAAAGTTGTTATATGTGGCTTAGGGGTATTGTAAATATTTGTATAGTAAGTGGTCGAGTATGCGGTCATGGACGGTGGTTCTCTAGGGTAGTGAAAATGAGAAAATACCTGTGTTGGTTCCAATTTGTATTGTCTACGCTTAAGTGAGTTTCCTAACCCCGACCTTGAAATGGCATCATAGTTTGACTATTGTATATAAACATCCAAACACAAGTGCTCAAAAGACTTCTATGCGTTTATGCACTAAACATTAACCACCACACCACATCACATAATATTGAACTTTTGTTGTTGCCGAACATTTTCAAAATAACATCAGCTACCATTTGCACTTCATTTTTCAACTAATTGTTAAAAAAAAAAAAACAAAACGCAACAATAATATACTTATATAAGTAGAGGTCGTTGTAAGTTATTAATAAAAAAAAAATTAGAATTTACATGTATATATATATTATTAATGTGTAGCAGCATATACACAACAACGTAAACGTTGAAGCGAAAGCACACACAACCGCAACCAAAGCGAAAGTGAAATTGAAAAAAGATGTAAAAAATCATAAAAGTATGTTACAGCAAAACTTTATTGTAAAGAATATTTTTAATAACTGTATGAAATTTATATATAAACAGGTACATATAGTATGCAAACCGTAAATACAAAACGACAAACATTTTTCACAACCGAGAGGAGGAAATTTTTGCAAATAAAATATTTTGATTCAAAAAACCCACAAAATAAGGCGTTAATTATTAATTATAATTCATTCATTGACCAGCGACATATTTTTTTAAGTTTACGTTGTGTTGGTGGGTGGTAAAGGCCAGTCGTACATTTTACATTTTTACGTGAAAACTTGCTGCGAAGGTTGGAAAATTAATATAACAACAGGGAGAGAGAAAGAGAAAGAGAGAGAATTTATGTCACACATCCACTTTATTTTAAAAAGTTAGCGTATAAGTTGTTTTATAAGGATTCTTTTTCTTTTTATAATAATAATAAATTGATGTTTTTTTTAACTCACACACTAGTTTATAAGTAGCGAAAAGAAAGTCAGTACTTTGTAAGAATAATTTAACAACTTCACTGCCACGTGACATACACGTGGGGTCACACTTTTTAACATTTAAGAGGCGCTAAGTCACAGTAGCTATTGTAAACTACAAAAAAAACATTGTTTCGGCCGCAATACTTTTATATATGGCGGCAGTGAAGGTGTTAAAACTTAAATCGCGTTCTGCATGATAAATAAATATTATCATATATTGTTTTAACAATGTCATTTTTCCTTTCATATACCACTACACTGGGGCAAAGGAAAAATAGATTTTTCGTTAAATGTTAAAAGGTGTGATAAAGCGGTAAATAATGTTTGACCATGAAATGGACGGTACACATCCTTCTGTCGACATTTCACTTCCAACAAGTTCAACCAAAAAAATTAAATATATTAGGCCGAATATTAAGAATACGTGTATTTTTTAAGAGTAATACATACTATGAAGAATATACTATTTATATATGAAAAAGATGATAATTATATATTAAATATAAGAAATGGTTGCTTTTTCGTGGCTAAGTGAGGGTCGACATAAGTCTATTTCATTTCTTAGTACGGAAAGAACTCTGAACACTTATGAGTGAAATCTCTAAACGGCAATAACGCATTAATGCCCATGGCGGTACTTTTTACAGAGTTTTAAGGTTTTTCGCAAGCCAAACAGTTTCGTAAATTGCACAGTTTAAGAAAGTTTAAAAAAGTTGCATAAAAATATTACCCTAAATTTATTAGCTCGGATAAAACATTTACACATCGACATCCAATTCATTAAAAGTACATATTCTCTCGTTGAAGTTGTCAAAGGAAATATTTCTAGTTATTACAAAGTAAATAACCAAAAAGAAACTTAATGGCAATATATAACAAAAAAACAAAAATTAAGAAAAACAGAATTAAATGGCGGATATTATACAGGCCCACTTCAACAGGCTCACAGTACCAGTGATCTACCCCATAGTGCTCTGGCACCACCCACCACCTCAAATGTAAATCCGTCACCTGTACCAACGGTACCGCCCGTGCATGTACCACCACAAGTTGGACTGCAGCTAGGAGTTGTGAGTAGTAAATCGGTAGGTATTCAAAGAAAAAACATCAATCATTATACAAAAACAAATTTATATAAAATTTCACATAAACATGTTTTTTTTTAACATAGTTGACTTTTGTTCTTGTTTTATCTAATTATACGTACATGCCACGCATATATACTCACACGCATACGCGTAATATTTGTTAAATTTATTTTCCTGTATATACATACTTATTTATATATAATCATTATTAAACCGATGTTGTGCTTTAAAAAAGGCGGCACAACTTCATGTCCAGTTGAATTACAATAATATGAAAAACATGTACAAAACAAAATAGAAGAGTGTATCATGAATGAAGATCAATTATCAATTATTTTATTGTTTGAATGGGATTTAAATGTTGCTATTGTTGTTGTTGTTGTTGTTGTTGTTGTTGATGCTGATGATGATGATGATGATGATTTATTATATAAATTGTTTGTGTATATTGATTTAATGCCTAATTCTATATAATTTATTGTTGTTGTTGGTTGTTTCTTGTTGGTTGCCAGTATTAATAAGTAAGCGTGTTGCCATTTACATTTACATTGAATTTTTCGATTTGTTTGTATTTAGTGCCTTTTACTCTATATTTATCTAATTTATAACTTCCTATCTCACTCTCTCTCTCTCTCTCTCTCTCTCTCTCTTTCTCTCTAACTCATTGTTAAAACAAGTGGAAAAAAAACTAAATTTGGCTTAGGCCAAATCTTAAGTACCCTCCACATCTACATACAAGCAAGAAGCAGTGGTCGTGGCAGGTACATGATTACTTACCATTTATTATAGTATGTGTATTACGTATCAAAAGTTAAAAGTTGAGTCTTATGCTGAGTACTGTGTTTTGTAAATTGGGGCGTGTCGTCTATCATATGACCACGCTCATTTCACATCATACCAAATTTCAACTCCACAGTTCAATTTTTGTGGCTGATAAATATATTTTGGGCGTGGCTCTTGACCGATTTTGACAGATCGACTCAGATTTTACTACGTCTCAAACAAACAGAATATCAAACTTAGTATACTTCCCAACTTATGTGGAGGATATAACAAGTGTCATATTTATCCTTTCATGTCGTAATCATTAGAATTATAAGTATGTACCTACTTGTGTATTATTGTGTGTTGCCTCATAGAATGTATGCACAATAAACTTTTGACACATGCCCATACATTTCCTTACATATACATATGCCTACATAGATTTTTGGGTTCTCTTGTCTTATGCGGATTTTTACTTTTTGTTTTGTTTTATTAACTTGTATTTTTTATCCTGTTATCATTGCTCTCACTTTTTTTTTTGATATACCGAGGAGTTTTTCTTCTCCCATTACTGATACAATTGATAAGTGATTGAACGAATTATTAAATATTATTGTTGTTATTGTATAATTTGTGTTGTTCGTTTCTTTTACAGCCCCTGAATGCCCCAGACCCTAATAACCATCACCCATCAACATCTAAGCCAGAGTCATCAGAGGTTCAATAGTTCAAATATCCCAACTATATATATATTCAATGTAATAATCATTGAGAGAGAGACGTGCACTTGGCAAGTGAACAAAAAATATAAGAAAATTAAATATAATTGATTGGATCAATGTGTGATCCTTACCCACGATAAATAAAATACTGAGAAGAATAGCAATGATCCAGCACAAGACTACAACCATATATTCAAATCTCTCGCAGCTTACTGAAGAAGAATATTATGTATATGTCACGTGAGCGTCATCATCAACATCATCATCATCATTTGGAGGCGGTTAACAATTGCGTGTGCAGTTGTGCTTTTTAATTGAAATGTTATAAAGAACACTAGCTCATTTATGTATATATTTGAGGAAAGCGAGAGACTTTTGAAATGTTTACTTATTGGATATTTGAGTTTAGATACCCCCACTTATTAAATTCAGGTTTATCTTATATAAACACATATTTGTACTACCACTGTGTACATCATTCACACACATATGTATTGTCTTAACCGTTCATATTATATAAGCCATAAAGTTTTTTAGGTTTGCTATGAGAAAAACACCCAAAAAAAGATTCTTTCTATATTTTTTAAATAATTTTTAAACAAAACTGTTGAAAACAGTCTTTCTAAATTGTACCATTAATAAAGTACTGGAAAACATTTCTAGAAAGCTATGTAGATGTTATATCAACAATATGCTATAGAAGACATTTGATCATATATATATATACTTAGTAATCTTATAAAAAATATTGATATTGCACTAAACAGTGCTAGTCGCTGGTAGCCGCCATTGAAGGCACACACAATTCGTGTAATGTCAATTCTTTCTGTGAGATTTTTAGGTATTTAAATATATATGTATAACAAGCCGGATTTACATATTTCTGTGCTTTATGGTAAAGCCAAGTCCAGGCGAAATTCTTTATTTTTAAAGATTTTCTTAACAGACCACTTTATGTGCACAAAAGTAATGAATTTCTATATTTTTGGAGTATGTGTATGTTTATGTATTTAGTAAGATAACTGCGTTAATAAAATGTAGACAAAATCATTTCTTTTTATATTTTCCTACCACCTCAATAGATTGAGCCTTTGATGGTTGCGCGTCGTAATAAATCCGGCTTTGTATATATGTATATTTCATATTCTCCACACCTTTTGGATTTTTGAGAAGATTTTATTTTTTTTTTATAGTACGTAGAACAAAACGTATATAGGACACATACTGTTACGACAGCATGTACACTTTCGTAATTTAAGAAAAAAATTAAACTCTTATATAATTACCGTATGAATGAAGGAAAACAAAACGCAGAATATGCCCTTCCCCTTTTAAGGACCATATAATAGATGAAATTATACTTTAAGCTAAATACATATAGTTTTTTGGAGTTCAAAGGAAATTTTTTATTATTTTTAATCTAAGAGCGTGTTATGTATTTTGTATTTCTTGTACCTCTTTACCTCCGCCCCTGTGAAAAAGAAACAATTCCTTAATAAAAGTTAACCACCCTCAATCAACCAATAGTGTGTGTAAGTCATAAAACAACATTAACGAATAGAGCTGCTGATGCTACTGTTGCTGCTGCTACTGGTATTCTAATCTATAAATGAATCCCTAATTTTAAGTATCACTTACACTTACAGTTTAATTACATTTAGTTTAATATGAGAAATAATTTTTTTTTTTTTAATCATATTTTCGGGACATTAATCACTATGTTGAACCGGAAAATGAAGAGAAAAACAAAATAGAGCATCATATTAATATATATATAGATATATATATTATACATTAAAGGTGAGCAGTAAAAAGTAAAGAAAAACTTTTAAACTCAGAGTACGATTCTAATAGATTTAAGATTATAAATGATAACGACTTATAATAAAAAAATAAAAAAACAACTAAAAGAATGTGTAAAAAGGAATTTTGCTTTATTACTCGCGTGGTATTTTGACAGCATGGGACAAAATAAGTAGAGTGCTTCGGTGGAGAAGAATAAACCCTTTCCGAGTCGCAAATACGGAACTGAAATTTGGTGCACATATTGAATTGAAGGACAAAATCGGTTCTCGGATTACCTCCTAACTTAAGAAATATCAACGTGCTAAGCTAGGCTGAGTTCCGATTTCAAAGAGAATTGAATTTTCAAATTAGCTGTTTATTTGTATATTCTAACGGTACCTGGATAATAGAAATTGGACCAGCCGTTCGGCACATAAAATAAAAAAAGACATGTGTGCACATTTACCTGTATTTTTGCATTTTACAAATTTCGTATTAATCCTGAACAACTGAGTCCAATATCCTGAATTTTGGTAGAGCGATTTAAATCAATCGCCTCTATATTTAAAATAAATTTTAAACTGATGTCGCCTCCTCTGAGTGCAAGAAACGCAGTAATTTGTTTTATTATTTATATATTATATACACTTAATTAAAATTTTTTTGTTGGACATATAAGTATATATCGTTTTATGTATTTTATTTACATATACCCACACCGATTAACGTATAAAAAAGCAACCGAGTAGTTGTTGAAGAACATATTACAGCCGTATCCAGCGCGGTCTGAACAAGCGGAATGCTCCATATACAGTCAATGCTAATAAACTGTATTTGAGGGTATATTTACAAACTCGAGCGCTTAAGGATGCTGGTGGTATTTCTAAAATTTCGGGTATTTTTTGTGGATCGACTTGACCCCACATTTGAGCTATACCATTAGCATGACCAATACCAACTACACCCACAACCTTAACTGGACGTCTACGAGGGACACCACCAGCATTGACAAATGTTTGCGGTAGGGCAGCCAATTGTAAAGAATGACACAAAAATAGGTCGCGTTCTTTGACAAATACTTGAGAAAAGGCGGGAAATTCTCCAGCCAGCTCTTGCATTAATTTCTCCAATAAATCGCGCTGCTTACATTCTTCAATCTCCTCGATGGTAATAGATTTGTTAGCCGTTAAATGCCACACCAATTTGATGGTTTGCCAAAATGAGAGAGCACGCAATGCACGGTGCAGTGTAATGCGTATGGGTCGATCGCCCAAATGTAATTTACAATTCGGTAATTTGTGGATCTCTTCAAATGCCCTGCGAAATTCACCGCCAGGTGCCATGCCCACATCCTTGGCCATTTGGACGCTCATTTGCAATAGCAATATAAAGAATATACCATTCACGTAGCCATGTGTGTGAATGACGTTACGAATCTGAAATCATAAAACAGTAACAGAGCACAGTTAAGAGTGCATTAATTTTTATAAAAGACCCTTTACCTTGGATAAATTAATATTTTTAGCTTCCTCGAGTAATGTTTTTTCATCCAACTTTAAGATGGGTATACGTGAAGGACATAGTTCCACCATAACAACATCTGGACGGACATTGCGTATTACCTGCAATTTGACATTTTTTGTATATAATGCACGCTAAATATTTCCCTTGATGCCTTGACTTACAAATGATACATCATCTTGGGATTCCTCACTGAAATGAGCTGTGCCAACTAGATAAACACGGCTGCCGAATGGCGTCTCTAATACGGTAACCGTTGAGGGTAAATTTTTTTCAAACTCTTCCAAGGTATCATAGACTTTTAGGGGACGTTTACTAGGTGATTGTTCAGTTTTATTTGACGCCGTCACTTCATCTTCTATTGCTGGCTCAACAGCTTCCACTTTTTCCGTCGCGTTCACAACATTTAGATTTTGTTTAGTATGTAATAGTGATTCTGTTCTGCTGCGCCTTTTTTCAGATAAAGCGCTTGGCCGCAATATCCTATACTGCACTGTATTGGAATTTATGGTTTTCGTTGTGTCTACTTCAACAACATTATTAATAACAACGATACTGGCGTCAGAATCTATTGCTGAATTATTATGTAGTTGTTGTTGTCGTTGCTGTTGCTGCTGCTCTTTATCAATGTAAACATCATCTTCATCTGAAGGTGATTCAATAACTACAATCGAATTTTGCATATCCTGTTCTTTAATCGAATTCTCATTAATTTCTATAATTGACAAATTGGGATTATTTGTTTTAAATATCGTTTTATTGGCTAATTGGGATTTTGGATCAACCTCCTCTTGCAAACCAATAAGCGACTCCAAACGCTCTGCTTCAATTAATCGCATATTACAATTTAAATTTTGGGAATACATATTTGTAGGTGTACTGAAACCGGAATTTGAACTCATTTCAGTTTTGGTGTATATTCCATTATTTATGTTCATGGATGATGGTACTGAACTATTTAAAAGACTAAAACTCTTATTGCCACCAATTACTGAGCTTATGCTATCATTATTGTTTCCACTATCTAAAAATAAATTATGAATTGTTTAATAGAGATTTGTTGAAGGTGATAATATACAGACATAACATTCCTACATACCTTCAAAGGACACAAACGTCGTTTGATTATTATCGATTGCACTGTTGTATGAAGTATTACTGCCATGAGTTTCATTATTTATAGACGAATTGGAACTGGTTTCAAGTTCTTTATTTAACGTTATTGTTGAATTAGACGACGTCGACGTTAAGTCCATATTTGGAAGAATTGGTTTCATTAACAAATTCGTTATTTCGGAGGTTTGGTTAATAGTTCAATGGATTACAACCTAGTAACTAGATGAGAAGTTAATGTTTAACTGCAAAAAATACAAATTATTATTTGTCTAAACTATAAAGTTAGATTATGCAATGTTGCAAAATGTTATACTGAATGGATGACGTGGAATGCAAAATTTATGAACCTTCGATACATGGCTGAACTAAAACGCATTCTCCCACAATATAAAATATAAATTTTCCTCTAAAATCTAAGTTTATATTGTACACATGATTATGTACTTTCGTTAATTTGTTTGGCCCATACGACATACCCTTTACGCCATGGCAAACGCTATTTTTCATTTGCATACATATATGTATATATCAATGGAACTTTATATTTACATATTATTGAAGCGCAGCTTTTACGGAAGGATGTTGTACTCACATTATATCTGCTATGTTAATATAGTTGTGTTTCTTTTTTGTATTTTATTGTGAATTGCTTTTATCTTTTAAGGAGAAAGTAAAAAATATAATGCAAAAATTTCCAAAATAAATCAAAAGTCTTCAAAAATTTGTTTATTTTTTAGTCTTTGTTAGAGATGTTAGAGATGTTCATCAAACTAGTTCACCGAAGTAAATTGAACTAAAAATTAAGTTAACATCTCTGTTCTGTAATCTATGTTTCGTTTGTACGAATTCGTTAAAACTTAGCTAAATGCAACATCAAAATCCCCTTAAATTTGTTTGTTTTCTAATAAGAAGTATACCATAAAGATCCTCCCCCCCCCACCAAAAAAAAAAAAAAAACACAAAAACGGGGCACCTATGTAAAATGTCCGTCTCAATTTTTTATATTAGACAAGACAATAAAAAAACATACATAATATTTGTAAGACATTAATGATTTTCCTCAATAAACGTTTACTGTTTGTGATTCAATAATAATATAAACAAATTAAATCGTTTAATCCATTAATTACTGTAAAGCAATACGGCGGAAATGATTATTTAAAGGACCCTCATCTGAATAACCAGCAATTTCCTGTGGCACGATACCGGATTCTTCAATGGAACTACAGGGACGGCACATACATTCCAGAGGAGCCTTTGTTAGTACTTTTTTAAATTTTCGTTCGCCATGTTTAGCTTTTGGACAGAATAAAGAAACGGCTGCTTCTCTTTCACCTGATTCCTGACAACACATGCATGAACGTTCCATTTGCCAAATTTTACTGCCGGATACCTTAACATGAAAAACATAAATTTAACAAAATTGTTTTTTATTATTGTTAACGGAACCTGTATATAACTAGCACAACGTCCAACACAAGCGAATGAGGGAATAGGTTTCGGCACACAGCCAGGATATTGGAGTACATGTATAACGGGTGTCACCTGGCAATCATCGCCCACATGACTTATTTCTATTGCATATAAATAATCAAAAAATCGACATTGTCGCCTTAACTTAGCAATATGTACAACAATTTACCGTTATCGTTTGTTGCCACAGCAGTCTCTGCAACAACCCAATCTAATACTCCATACAGTACAAGTAAATAAATACATATAATTGGCCAAAGAAATTGATAATTGAAATTGACTCTTTTCAGGTTAGTTAACATATTTTAAATTAATTTTTATTTGATCATTTACTTATACAGATGACGTTTTCTAACTCCCACTAACGATTTGATAAGTCGTCTAGAAATATTTCACTCAAAACTTCAACCTTTTATACTGAAAAATATCAAGTTCATAATGTGTGAGTGCGTGTGATAAAGTGAACAGTTCACTAATTGCATACATGAAAATAACATTTTGTAAAATATCCTGCTGTGTTAAGTTTAATAATATTTTAGGTTTACAGATTCCAGCGGGAAACACTCTAGCACGAAATAATGAATGAATGAATATTTTTTATGATTTATTTATTATTTTACGTACTACACAAGTACAAAAAATATCACTTTAGAAAATGTTTACAATGGTAGAAAAGCACATTAAAAGTATTGTTACAGTTACGTGAGCCGCAGAACTACTTAAATTGGATTTCTCCAAATAACTTTTTATGTCGCCCAGCTTACTGGACGACCATAATAAATTATCAGCTACAATCTTTTCAGCTAATTGTAATGTGCTGGCCGATGAACCAAATTTATCCTTATTTGCTTCATTAAAGTCTTTCAGTTTCCTTTGTTGAGACACCTCTGTAAAGCGTGAAGCTATTTTTGCAATAATATTAGCCACAGATGGATAACCGCCCATTCTGCAGTAACAAAATAACATCAAGTAAACCATTTATTACCCGAGAAACGTATACTTACGCGTTAGCAAAGTGTTCCAAATCTCCAAGAATAAGGTCAAAAACTAATTCAACGTTTTCATTATTTTCACTATACAGCTTGGAGAGGGCATCTGCTTTATCTTGAGAACGTACCGCATTGGACAATATTATGTTAAATAGTTTGGTGACAAGGCTTCTGTCTTTAACACAACCCAACGTCGACAGTATTAGGGTTTTTTCGGTGGCTCCCGTTTCTGCTGTGTACTTGTTGTAAAGTTTTTCAAAATCTTTTTCCGCCCCTTCACGCAGCGCTGTACAATAAACGACGGAACGGATATTAACCGGTACGGGTTCGATATTCAGATTTTTATTAAAATATTCTTTAGCTCGCATAATACAATGGGGGTTGCCATATTTGCAGGACCAAGCTAAAACTTTCGCTCTATTATAAATGTCCAAACTGGTGTCATTGAACTTTTCTTCAAATCCCAACAATCCATATACTTTATCACTCAATTGGCGGATGTACAAACCAAAATTATTGGTATCGACACCTAAACGTATGCTTAGATATCTGAAACCATCAAAGGCGGCACTCCACGGCAAGTACTCTGTTTCCGTACTCAAGTATTCCAATATATCAAAAGCTAGACCGTAATTGATTTCACTAGCTCGCGCTAAATTTAATAAATCTTCAATAATTTGAGCGCGATTTTGTTCATGAATACCACCCCATTTATTTTCGAACAGAGCACGGTGTATTTTATGCCACGTCTTCTCGTCATAATTCACACGATAATATCCACTGCTTTGTATATTCGCAACTATCCACGAAATGTTTTTCGGAAATCGATGTTGAATAATTTTTGTATCCGGAGTTATGTATACCGTGGGCTGTGTTGTCTCAAAGTTCTTCTCAACATCAGTTGTAAATGTAATTGGTACTGTGTAAAGTAAATTCGGATCGGAGCCGTCCTCGGGATTTAATAAAAAGCGTTTTTGACTTATTTCCATAGTCTGACTTGACGTCACTTTGAATGTTATCACTGGATAACCAACTTGCATAGTGAAACTAACAAATAGTTGATCAACATATTGTTGTAGTTCTTTGGGAAAATATTTTTTCCAAATTTCGAATAAATTTTGCGGTACAGTATTTTTAAATTCACTGAAAGAACGGGATAAAAAAATCCCCTTGAATCATACAATTATTTAATATTGAAATTACTTACTATTTATCCAAATACTCCTTTAGCGATTTACGGAAATTGTCCTCACCCATGGCAAATTTAACCATACGTATAAAGGCTGCACCCTTGTTATATGATATCGTGTTAAACATGCGCGTTAAATCTGAATGGGTGTTGGTGTTTGGATCTGTCAAAGAGTTTGTGTCATTTGTTGAGTCCTTTTCCATAACTGTATATACTTCCTCCACTACAAATTGCTTGTCCACGTGGAAGTCCTTTTCAACCTATCGTTAGTACATTTTTGTAAATATTTTTTATCACATAATATCAGAGTTACCCATACCTCGGCTGTGGCAAAGTATTGAAAATAGCGAGCGAAGCCCTCATTTAGCCAGGTGTAGCTCCACCAATCACATGTCACTAAATTGCCAAACCACATGTGCGCCTCCTCGTGGGCTATAATGGAGGCAATTCTCTGTTTGGCAGACAGAGTTGTGGAGCCTTCTTCATACAAAAGCGCTCGTTCTCTATATGTAACTAAGCCCCAATTCTCCATAGCACCGGCTGAAAAATCAGGTATAGCAGCCATTTCCATTTTCTGGATACCCATATCAAAATAGGGTTTCCCCAAGTAGTCATCCAGTTGCTTTAAAATCTTTTGACCAATGTGAAAACCATATTCGGTTTGGGGATAAAATTCAGGTCTTGCAATAATGCCGAATACACCATCGAAGCGTTCGTTAAATTCCGAGACAATAAATGCCACCACATAGGTGGACATAGGCGGTGTTTCCTCATATACATCCACGTAATATTCCCTACAATGAAGATGATGTTACAACACTGTTACTTACTCCTTTATGTGTATAAAGAGTGCTCACCCAGCCTCTATTGTAGAAGTATGTATCCGAGTATTACTCACAGTTTTCATTCTTTTGTGACGTTTTAATGTAATAGTGAAGCGTGCCTTATATTTTGGTTCATCAAAACAAGGAAACGCCCGTCTGGCGTGATTAGTTTCAAATTGAGTAGATGCCAACCACCTAAAAGAGAACATCTCTTTAGAATTGAACACCGAATCTTCTTAACCTACTTGGTGACGTTTCTATCATCCATATAAGAACTGCGATAAAAGCCGTGCATATCATCCTCAATTATACCTTTGTAAACAAAACGCAAAACGTATGTATTATTTACATTTAAATCATTTTTGGCAGTGTATGTGACAATATCGCTTTTGGGGTCTGGATTAGCTGGGGGTAATGCATCGATAGTATTGTTATCTGCATTGGTTAATGTACATGTCGTCACGTTAAGATTCTTCGCATGTAACCGAATATTTCGTGTTGGAGTTTTCACTTTAAATTTAATAAAAACGTCACCGTCAAATGTAAAACGTTTCTCCTTATCCGATTCTAATAAATAAGGTTTTAAAGTTATATCATATTTGAAAGGTTCAATATCTCCAGGTAATCGATATGAGTAATTGATATCATCTTGTGAGGCAGGTTGATTTGCATTCGATATTGGGACGGAGAGTGCCTCATCAAAACAGCATAATATTAAAATTACAATTATTATATGCATGGACAGTCTGAAATAATATTATTTTTATAATATTTTTTAATAGATATAGGTGAAGATTTATTAATATCAGGCAAAGTATTCTTTTAAAGTTTTGCTTGAAGTCTTATTATTCGACGCGACTTCAGAGAAGATCACTCTAACTTAGTGTCTTCAACTCTTTTAGTAAAAATTACGATGTCACCAAATTAGAATAACGGTGATTACTTAACCAAGATAAAAGATGTAATAGCCAGCATAAGAGACAAAAGGTCGTTGCAGCTTAACCACTTAAGATGGTCTGGTTATTATATCTTTTACGTGTTTGGAGTAATTGGGCCATTCCCATATTTTACCAGTCAAAAGTCAACGAAACGAAATTCGATTTGTAAATCGCAAAGCGAAAGGATAGATCTTTTAATAAAAACAAGTAAAAGAGCTCCTCGATGGCACTTTTTCTGCATGAATATGTTTACATATATAAAATCCAATTAATTTTAGAACTGCGCATTTCGAAGTCTTATATGTTATAAATAATTGGATGAAATCTTGGGGATTTAACAAAATCGCATTTTTAAATAAATGATCAACAAAACTTTACGATGTATACGTAAATTAAAGTACAGGACAGTCAATTTGGATATGTCCTTCTATCCACGCATTTCAAATTCCTTTATGTTGTAAAATTTCACTCAAGCCCATAGGTGCGAATTTTAAAAATTGTAAAATCAGTGAAAAATAGATACTTGTCATAAAAAGTAGTATTAGTGGAGTGGTAAAGACGCGATCGGCCTTGCTCAATTGTCTTATTTTCACTTGATCCTTTTCTTCTTAACCTTTTTTAAACATTTCCACGTTATGGGCATAAAATATTTGGCTCTTTAGGTAGTATGACAAGCTTACTTGTTTTCTCTAAAGTTCGCTGTTAAATTGTTTCCACTATTGTAAGCCATTTCGGAATGTTGTCGTTTAACACGCACAATAAATTTGATTAAATTATTTTATTAATATATTTTAATAAATAAAGTTTCTATTATTTAATATCAACAGGTAAAATTAATTCGTTTTAAAATCATATTAAACTGTTTTAATTAAACTGTAGCGATTCCGCTATGAAATGGTTCACTTTTACCAATTTGAATTTTACTGATCGCCAGGAGAAACTTGTTACGTATTTTTATAACAACTGATTAAAAAGATTATCTGAAACGTTACAATATTATAAAGTTTTATTGGTTCAGATAACTACTTAATACTGTTAGGTAGAACAATAAATTAATAATATGTTTATTATTGACGAATACATATTATTAATAACAGAACAATTTTACTTATTAATATTTTTATATATTAGGAAAACTTGTAAGACACGCAACCTCCCATAATAGACATATATTCCGTATGGAAGATAAGATAGAAAAGTAATTTTATTGGAAATATCGTGTTGTGCGATGCTTAGATGCTTCTATATGTAGGTAATAGAGTGAGTGCAGCGAAATTATTTTTCTATCCCTAACTCATGCGAGAATTTGGAGAAGATTGCTTAGGTTAGAGAAAAATTCTCACCTGATCTCTCAGTCGCTGAATTAATGGTATATGCATTCTTATTAAAATGTAGCGTAACTTTGATGGCATGCTGTATCATAAACGTAGAATTTTATGCACTGGAGGGTATAGAATTTTATAATATGCAGCTGTATTAGCCTAAAAGTGAACTATTTACTCATTATACGTATTTTATCTCCAAGTGTTATACGCACTAGCCTAATTCTGCAGCAATATAAATCATTGTCGCATGCGGGAACCATATCAAAAATCTTATCAACTTAACGCGTAAATATTTTAGAAGGTTAGCGGTTATCGAAATCATGACACTCAACGTTTGGAACATTTTTTTGATATGACTTAAAATAAAACCGCCAAATATTTATCACTGGCGAACTGGTTAATAATTAACGAAAGGTGTTAATATAAATTAAACATTTGTCTGCACTTGAAATAATTAGTTTATAACATATTACGCCGATTACTATGTTGTTAATTATTACTTTTCGTTTTTACAAAAAGTTGGATGAATATATACACATAGTGCTGTTTCTGAAACGAACGCCCACATTTGCTGAAAACCTTACAAAATCTCAATTTGTTAGGTACCTGAGATAACTCAAACAAAACATTTAAAGAAATTAACTTAGCTTTGTGTTTAAAATTTAACAAATCGAACCAAGTGGTTATCATTTATTGTAAATAATTTATTAACTTGACAATGAAATTATTATTAAGAAATTTTAAAATAATTTTTTTTAAAATCGAAGGAGAATACTTTGCTGAGGCACAATTGCGCTGTCTCATCTTCGGATTATGATGGACGGTATGCAATTGATTATGTATCAACCACTTGCCGATGGAGCGGTTGAATTTTTGCAAAAATATTTCATTGGATTTCAGTTTTTGACCAATATTAGATGAGTCGGAGGCAATTAAAGAATTTTTCATCTCATACTTGTTGGTTTTTATCTCGAATTTCAGTTTTTGCAATAAATTAAGAAACTGTAAATGGAAAAAGTTTCGATTAGTATTAAAAAATAACAAATTTCAGAAATTGTCAGAAAAGGATTCTGTCATATTTTACCTGGACACGTTGATTGGACGATATGTATTCTGCTAAACCATTGACCATTTCTATAAACAACGGCATTTTCAATAAAATTTTATATTCATCATTAATTATTTGCCATATAACCGGCCGTGCTGCATTATTTCTTTTGTAGGCATACACGATGTATTGAAGAATGTCCGAAATATTTGTATTGTTTTGGTTGAAATTGGCCTCATTAATAAATAAACTCAAGTATCGATATATATGACGCCTATTCTGTATGCAATGCAATCTATCGAATAAATCCTCTGGTTTTAATTTCACTTCGATCATACGAGTGAATTCTTCGTCGGTGAGATATCGTACACCAGCACATAATATCGCTGCCTTCTTGGATTCATCATAATTATTCATAAGCTGGGACTTGTTAAAAATATAATCGTAAGCTAAACGCCGCGTATATTCGAGGCATTCGGGTAAATCGACTTGGCAAGCTGTTGTAAGTATTTGGCGAGAAGCACCTTGTTCTGCAATAGTAGGAGACTTTTGAGTTTCTTCTTTTTCAAATATCGCCCTATATATGGGTCGAATTAGGTGCCTTATAAACTGCTTATAGGGTTCATAAACTTTACTCTCATAAAAGATTCGATTGAATCGATTAATAATGTTGGCAGCAGAATTCCATACTAACACGTTGTACTCCCATTCCAAATATTTCAATAATTCAAAAACAATCTCAATTGATTTCAGTTGCAAATGATTCATTACTTTGGATTCAAGGCTATCGAATATATCAACTCTGTTTAGTTCATGTATACTTAATGAATTCGTTTGTAAAGCAAAGGCGATTTTCATCAAGTTCTCATCGTCATAGACAATGTGATAGAATCCAGTCTTTTGTTTGTTCACAATCAACCAATCGTTACAATCTATTGGAATATTTAGTTGCGACATATTAAGAGTGATTTCTCGCACCGGTGGCATAAAATAATCGGCTTTGGTATAACTGAAGTTATTGCTTGAGGCTGTGGCAAAGTTTAACGGTATCCACATGGGTGGCTCTTGAATGTTATGCATATTCTTTGTTTCTTGCCTAATCGTAACCGTATTCTGCTCGTAATTCCTTATTATCATTACTATTGGTATCCATTTACTATTGGTCCACGCTAACATCATGTCTGTTATCCACGTTCCATATTTATCATGATATTGTTTTAAGGAAATGTCATGTAATGCAGCATTTTGAAAACAATCGAATAAATCAACTTCATTAACGATCGAATATTGACTTTACACACAATTGTTACAATACACATACAATGCAAAGTACAGAATGTAATTAAGATAACATGTTAACGATATTTTCAAATACTTACAATTTCATTAAAAATTTACTGATCGCTTGCATGAACATGTCTTGACCCAAGGCGTGGTGGAACATTTTAATAATACAAGCAGCTTAAAAATACAGAATGGATTAAAAGCTTTTTTAGTTAATTTTTATACCCTCCACATAAGATGGGGGGTGTACTAAGTTTGTCATATCCTTTACAACACCCAAAAACAAGCCCTACAAGTCGATCTAGACATTTCCGTGTGTATGTTATTAGAACGCTAACGGTACTAAATTTTTAGATATCAAACTGAAATTTTGTACGAATATTTCTGGGTTCCTATTTAAATTGAATAAAATGGACCAAGTGCCACATCCACTAACGAAAAAACTATCTTACACCCGATATAAGTTTGTCTAAGAAGTTGAAATTCGGTACGAATATTTATAATCGGATATCGGACACACCCACAATTTACATAACTATAAACTTTTCAGCTATTTGTTATGCTAGATCGCCCTCTTTTTATTTAGAGGTGAAGGGTATTTAAGGTTTAAACTAAATTTAGTGTTTTTACTGGTTTTTTAAATATTATTGGATATTGTTATAATAAGAGAGTGACTTTAAAAGAACGCCCATATAGCCATAGTTTTTGCGCCAAATTGAAGTCCAAAATCTCAATTTTAACTAGAAAACAACGGATGCCCAAGCGGATATGATTATATTTGGCTGAGATTTTGGTAGTGAGGGGTTTGTAAAGTGTCACTCATTCCATAATGTGTGGAGTACGAAAAAGTTCAAGTGTTAAGAATTTATATAAATATGTACAATTGCTTTAATACCTTTCTGATATGATGTTAAGTCAAACATTGATATGATTTCCTTCTCCTTTTCGACATAGTGTGTCATTGGATGAGGATGTGAGTTGTAGTCATTCCATTTGTTTGCGTAAAGGGTAACCTCCATCAAAAATAAATCCATGATTTTAAATTCAGGTCGAAGCTGAAACGAATCATGGTTATATAAACATCTGTGAATGTAAAATTTATTGCATCCTAAATGAACGGCATGGGTGTAAAGGTATCTTACCATGTCGGTGATAATATAGGAGAAATAAGTAGCAAAGCCTTCATTTAACCATGCATAGGACCACCACTGCGGCGTAACTAAATTTCCAAACCACTGATGGGCAATTTCATGAGCTATCACAAGAAAATGTCTTCGTTCTTGGTCCCAATTCTCTATCTCTCCCACCCCATGCATTAAACAGTTTTCTTTATAGATGATAAGACCCCAGTTTTCCATTGCCAGTCCATAATTTTTATTCAATATAATGTGATCCAATTTTGCTAAGGAATAGTTAATATGTAGAAATTCTTGCAGTGCTGCTAATATTTCCGTGGCAGCCTTCAACTGTTGTTCTCCTCGATTTACAATAGTGCTTGGAGTGTAAATACTCTGAATTATTCCATGAAACGTTTCGGTTATACAAGCAAAATTTGATATTACAAATGCTACCAAATAGGTGGACATGGTGGGTGTGGTATAAAAATGAGTTGTTACCGTTAAATTATCATCACTAGAAAGTAAATAAAACGCATGAAACAGAGGTTAAGATTTCAAACTTTCTTCCATACTCACTCATTATGGTGTTTTTCTACGTATTGAATTGGCATATTCGATATTGCATTATAGATGTTGCCATGTTTCAAACTTATAGTAAAGTTGGCTTTAAAAGCTGGCTCATCATAACAGGGAAACACTAAACGGGCTCCAGTAGGCTCAAATTGTGTGGCGGCTAAATATCTGAAAAATCAAGTCATAAAACTAAGTCAAGTTTTTCTTTAATTACATAGTGCCCCAAAGTTACGGTATTGTGGATGCTAACTTCCGCAGCTTCTGAAGAAGTTAGTATCTAGTTCCCTCCACCTTAGTGATGAAGGTATACTAAGTTTGTGCTTTCGTTTGCAACACGCAGAGACCCTCCATGTATACATATTTTTGATTAGCACCGAAAACTGAATCGATTTAGACATGAATGTCCACGTATCCATGTGTCTGTCTGTTGTTGGCATTCTCAAGGGCGTAAAGTTTGAGATATTGATTTGAAATTTTGTACAGGCATTTTTCCTTTTTGCATGCAGGTCGCTGCTTAAAATGGGCAAAATCTGCTAAGATCCACGCCCACAATCGACGTGGGCGTGATTGCAAAACAGAGACGTCTAAAACCTTTAAAAATCTTAATATCTGCCACAAAAGTTAACCTATGAACTTGGAATTTGGTACTTACGTAGTTATCTCATCCACTGATGTACCAAAAACAGGCACACCCACAATTTACAAAAAACCATATTCAACGTAAAATTAAATTTGAAAGCTGATGCGTAATACATACACTATTAGAGGGCGCAATAGTATATATATATGCTTGCCATGTCCACCGTTGTGGATGTGGAGGGTATTTAAGATTTGGCCTAAGCCAAATTTTCTTACTTATTTAGTATTATTATTTGAACAACTTCACTACCAATGTATGTAGTTAAGGGAATTTTGTCTTCTCCGAAACCTATCCGTAGTTCGACTATATGAGAGGACAGAGATGGATTTGAAATTTGGGAGAGATTAGTCAAGATAGATATTTTATGTTGAATTGTATTTGAATTGTCCTGTAGTTATACACGTAACCAAATGTTCATGTAAGGTACAATATGAATTGAATTGTATACACTTTAAAGTCCTCCATTATCTTGAGCTCTGTTCAATACTTACATTGTTTCATTTTGTTGACTTTTATACAATAACCAATATAAACCTTGAACATTTTCAATTATAACGCTTTCATATAAAAATTCCAAACGATACTTGACTCCAACTTGAAAAACATCACTCGGTTCGATTAATTTAATAATAAGAAAACTAAATTCACGATTCCATACGTATAGAATATCATTCATTCTTGTTCCATTTGTTAAATTGAAAACGTTAATCACAAGATTTCGGAAATCTTTTCCATGTAAAATTATTTCATTTGTACACTCTCTGACGTCGATATCAATGGTTGTGTTGGCTTTGTAAGTGAAATCACCTCGATGTAGAAAGGTGCTGATTCTTAAGTAATAATGTAGGGGGAATGTGGTGTTTGGTAATCGACTAATAAACAAATTGTTATTGTTGTTGTTACACTTGTTGTTCGGTTGTAATGATGATTCCGGCACCGTTGTCACATACGTTGCGCTAGTTGCACTTGATCCAGTGGATATTAACTTAATTGATATTAAAAATGTTTTCAGAAATGTAACAATTGTCAACCGTTTGCACATGATTCTGGTTGTGTTTAAAAAAACCGATGTGTACCGAAATTTAATTGGTCACTGTGTCAATGCAAGTTTTACACCATTGTCAATCAACTCTATTGATAAGATAAGAGGCAATTTCCAAGCAACTATATGTTAAAAGCGCTTTTCAATCGCACTCTACAAACTAATCGATTTTTTATAGTAATGAAATCATTCATCGCTAATTTAATATATGGCCGGGCAATAAGTTTTATACGCGGTTTTAGTATTGTAGGCGTAACCTGATTTTTTTTTGATAACTTTACCATAAACAATTTATTAAGTCCAATGGAAAGTTACTACTTTCGTCAGGGAAGACGTCAGGGGCCGTACAAAAACTGAGTGGATCTAGACGGAGTCTGGTTATTGCCACTCTCAAGGTAGTAAATTTAAAGATATTGAGTTGAAATTGTGTTTAGTCTGTATATCGCTACATAAATTAAGCAAAATCTTAGTCAAGAATATATATACTGTGTAGGGTCTGTGAAAGTTTTCAAAGCGTTGCGACAAAGTGAATAAACTTGCCTCTGATCTCAAGGTCATAACTAAAACAATTTTCTACATCTACTTTCAAAAAGTAGGGGCAGTTCGTGTTTCGTACTAACTTGAATACTAACCGCTTTGTGCTGTATACTAACCTTCTGGCTGTAAGACTTTTTTTCACCTCTTTTGGGGGGCGATGCACTGAAACCCTCTATGGCGTTAATCTGTGTTTCATTCTTTATAAGTAATACAGAAATATCTTAAAGGCCGTGTAAGCCGATTTGTCCAATTTTACTGATAACTAGTGATACCATCGGTTGATAATAAATTTTTTTTAAAAATATTCGTATGAAATTGATGTACCCTGGACCAGAATGTATGCAGGGTAAGATTATTGCGGCCTCTTGATCCTCTTGTCTACGTCTACGTTACTTTGAATTTGATTTTAATTTATTTACTCACTCAAGTGATTCCAAAGTGTCCCTACCCTTGTACACAAATGCAAATTTATTGATAACTCATAGAGTCTACGTCATGTTCCTTGTGTATGTGTAATGTAATCAATATAAATTATTTGCCAATTTCACATAGACTGTATATTTATTTACTTGTTGAATATCAAAAGGTGTAGTAGTACGGACATACAGACATACGCCCAAGTGCAACATGCTATTGTTTATTAATATTGGCTTTAGTAGGCATATTCATGTGATGTATGTGTGCGGTGGCAACTTTCCTAACATCACCAATAAATGAAAAGTCCTTGGAGCAGATTTTTCAAAACATTGCCTGTTGTTTACTTTTTCTCTTTTCTCGATGTCTACGTACGCTTATGTTCATGGGCACAAATTACCAAAAATGTTCTTTAAAGCTGTGCCCTATATTGTTGTGCACGAGTGCCAGCATTGAAACTCATTTAAATTGGTTTATAGAAGGCTTTCCCTTCACCTGTTATTAGACCAAAACGTAACAATTTCTGTTTTTTTTTTTTTTTTTCATTAACGTAACAGAACATTACATGTGCAAGGGTGTGTGTGTGAAAGAATTATTGTAAAGATGAATATGTTGCAACATCCTGTAAGTTAAGAGATATGTGTATAAGCATACCCGTACCTACTATCTACACACGTCTATATTGTTGCTCTCTCTCTCAATACTATAAATGTGTCACAATTCATTGGATTTTTACATTATGTATACGCACCGTGAAACCTTGCTGCTGTTGCTGCTAGCGTTATTGCGCCATAAATACCAAGCAACAGTCTGTTTTAATCTGTTCGGCTGTTAACACATATCAGAGAAAGTTTCACCGAATATTTCATCGTTTTGGAAAGGAGAAAAAATTTTCATTGTCAAAACAAAATAACAAAACAACAATAACAAAAACTGTTCTAAGAACTTCTCTCCAACGATAATAATAATAATGATGAATGTGCAGTGAAATCCTTTTGAGTTGTATGCAAAACCAAAAATGTTCAAGTAATTGTGTAAAAGCGTTTGTGCAATATTAGCTCATTAAGGGCAGCATTCAATGCTTTTAAATACATAGCTGCAGGCCACGGCCATCTCCCCATTAGCCGTATTTTTTTTTAAGTTTTTTTTTTTAAAGAAACCTTCCATCGTTTGACTATGTAATCGAATTAATATTGAGAGTTTGTTCTTAATGAAAATGTGGCCACAATATAGGGATGCTGGCAATAAAAATAAGATGAAATAAGTCAAACAGCTATATATGCGTTAAATGAAGTCTAGTATAACTCTACACTTACATGGAAATGACTAGCCCGCCACATATATGAGTGCGACATTTTGTAACGTTGCTTAAATTAAAAATTCAGGGCAAGTTCTTCGAATAAGATAAGATTTCGTTTCATCGCCATGGCAGATTTTTGTCGCGTATGGCTGTGGCTCTTGATTATTTGCCCGTAATTTAAGTAAAAACCTATATGAGAAAAGTTCATATTAAAGTTCGAACATTTCAGATTAAGTCTGATATATATGCTAACCAAGGCTACAGTTTCACATGTGATTGATCAAGGGCGCCGTTTCACATGTATGGTGCAAAAGTAACAGCAAACTTAGTAAATCACAATCCTGAATGGAGGGTACAAAAGTGCTTATGCACAAACCTACTTTATATACAAACGGACTGTGCATGTCTCTTTGCTTAAATATATAGTTTGTGCATGTGTAAATATGCGTTTGTTTTTATGCCATAATTCGCGTATTTGAGAGTAAATCAAGCCATTATTTACTATCAACAAAGGCTGTGGTTGCTTAAGCTAATGGCACTGGGCACCCTACCCCCTTGATGGTAAAGGATTTCCTTAACAATTCTTGTTTGTACGCACACGCATTGATTTATGTATTTACCTGTATACATATTTTACATATTATTAAGTCTCACAATTCTTGAGATCACCTTTGGAGACATTTTATGATTCGACTTAAGCTTGTTTGTATATCGGTGCGTCCATCCATGTATTTTTTATGTACTCATGTACTTTTAAGATATTTCATTGGGATTAAGCATAAGGTCGTATCGTTTTATCTATTGCTTCTCTACCTATAAACAATAACTGGAGTATAAAATTGTAGCTCTTTATATAAAAAAGAAGTTTAAATGTTACAGTCGGTCACACCCGACCGATTTATTACTCTACACCACTTAGCCCCTTAAATTATGCTACAATTAGTTCAGTTGTAGCCATATACAAGTTACTTTGTGAAATATAATTATATGGAAAAAAGATCTAAAACTGGTCCTATTTGATCCGAATTTTGCACAACCGAAAAAAATATTAAGTCAAATAACTATTCTTCAACAAATGTGTGCAAAGATATAAAGAAATGCAATTTTTCGCCATATAAAGACCTCCATTATGGCAGGATGTTATTTGGGAAGAGGTTCTAAAAAGAGTCCGATTGAGTCCATTTTCAATAGGGTTCCTCTTTAGGCCTATTTCATTGAAATATCTTAAAAAATGCGACATCCGCAAACATCCGCACAAACTTAATATACACTCTTAGCACATGTGGTGCAGGCTATAATTAAGACACTATGACGCAGCCTTAATACACAATTATTATGAATATTATGCACACATAGAATCAGTGACTTGATTTAAATAGCGGCAATGCTCAGTTACGGAGGTTTAGAACGGATTGATATATCCAATAAATCAGACAGCATTTATTCAATAAAACCAGATTTCATAACGCAATGGTAAGTAAGTACTGTAAAGGGGCGTGAATACAGCACGTTCGCATTAAAAATACGTAAGTGCGTAGAGCGAAGTTTAGGTAAAATCTCAATCCATATACAACATATGGGCGTATTTGCTATTCAGCCACGCCCATTTTTGGCACATATACATAATCATATATTCGATTACTGAATATCTCTTTCATACAAAATTTTCCGTTCGATAGATAGATTTTTGTCGAATCTGATTATGGGCGTGCCTCTCAAACGATTTTGCTCTTGCGGTTAGAAACTTCGGTATGTCGGTATAACATTTCAGCTCAATATCTCTTTTTTTAAACAATACATGGACGGACATGGCCGCATCGGTCAAGACTTTGCTGCTGATCTAGAATATGTGTACTCTGTAGAGTTTCTAGTGCCTGCGTAGGGGCGTTTCAGGTGGGTTGACAAACAAAGTAAGTTGGGGAGGTTAGAAAAATTAAGATTATGTTCATGACGGTCGTAAAGCAATATAACACATTATCAATTATAAAAAGCAGTTTCTCTTTTATTTAGGCGTTTGAAGAAAGAACAAGAAAATTGGTGCAAATATATATCAAATGGTGTGGTAAACAGCACTGAGCAATGTCAAAAACTTTTTCAAAGGGGTCAATTTAATCAATTCATCGTACGACATGGCGATGATGATGGTTTTCATTTGAATTGGAATGGACAGCGTTTTAAAGAGTTGATGGCATTCGTTAATGGGAATGGAAATGAGACAAGTCTCTTGCAGAATTCGTCATTGTTGGCATCATCAGAAGGACCGATTTTAGTGTTGCCTCCTTTCCAACTTTGGCAAGCAATAGCTATCGCATTATGTTTAGCCATTTGTATAATATTAACCGTCGGCGGTAACCTTCTGGTACTTATGGCTTTTATGGTGGATCGTACTATCCGGCAACCGAGCAATTATTTTATCGCCTCCTTGGCTGCAACTGATATGCTCATAGGTAAGTTTTTTAATTTGTAGATGAATCAATTTTCGCATAAAACACTACTTGACACGCCTTGGTTAGACATGATCTGAAGAGGTGTCGTTTTTATTCTAATCATCCTGAAATAGAATCTCTCTCATTTTCTTAAGCCTTCGGCTAAAACCCGAGTTGATAAAGCGGGATCATTGAATGGAGTCTGAGTAAGAGTGTGTGTTTCAAAATAAATCCTACCTTTAGTACTGTTAATTAGAATTTCAGTGCCACTATGTTTATGGATTTGGATTATATGGACTGCGTAGAAGTCACTCGACACTTGTAATACAATAATTATAATTCTTTACAGGTTCGGTGTCAATGCCATTTTATACCGTTTACGTTCTTATGGGTTATTGGGATCTTGGACCGTTGCTGTGCGATTTATGGCTTTCCGTGGATTACACTGTATGTCTTGTCTCCCAATATACAGTTTTGTTGATCACTATTGATCGTTATTGTTCAGTTAAAATAGCGGCCAAATATCGCAGTTGGCGTACAAAAAAACGAGTCATTTATATGGTGACAATAACATGGATTGTACCAGCTCTACTGTTTTTCATATCCATCTTTGGATGGGAACATTTCACGGGTAAACGTGACCTTTTGCCCGGACAATGTGCCGTACAATTTCTTAAAGATCCCGTCTTTAATACCGCACTAATTATTGGATATTATTGGACCACCTTAATTGTTCTTTTTATATTATACGGAGGCATCTATAAGACGGCATACGAAATGCAGAAGCGAAGTGATGCGAAGCATAGAAAAATGCAATCAATGGTTGCCTTAAGTGCTGGTGCTATGACTGAGATGACCGATCATGCAGCTCGTATTGGTGTCATTGAGAATATTACTGTAATGAAAACGAAAATAAATTTAGATCATGTGATGAATGAATCACTTTCTCAGACTTCAGAAAAAGCGAGTGGTCATGATTGTAATGGAGGAGATGAAGGGGAAGCACACAATAACCATCAAAATAAATGCGTTGAAACTTTGGAAAAAAAGGAAAGATCCAGCAGTGCGGCTTTTGATTCGAACGTAGCCTCTTCCCCCAATCAACAGCACACACTGCAAACGTTTAATCAATCACATGATCACAATGATATACAATCGCGCCCATTACCTCCTACACCACTACAAGATGCAAATCATTCGAATAATGTCCCATCAAGTCAAAACAGCATGACTTTTCATAATCCCGACGAATATCCGTACAATTTTATTTTACAATCAAATAACACTGGAAAAGGCATTGAGACTGAAAATCCAGACATGTTGTCATTACATATAAATGAGCTTGCTGATGCTGACATTGAAATGGAAAATTCTGCAGCACCACTAGAACCAATTTGGCCAATTAGGCTTCCACCACCACCCAAACATTTTCAATGTCTTTTTTCAATTGAGGATCCTTCAAATAGTAGTGAAATTTATATGCCTAGTGATCTTTCAACAAACAATTCAGATTTCAAGTTCATGGATGAGAGCTCGATTGTAACTGCTACTGATGTAAGCTGCAACTTTTCCTTCAATACTCGGCCAGTAGTTGGTAACAGTAATTTCCAAATGGTTAATAAGGTTGACATAAAAAATCAGAGGGTAGCATCAATTACAAAGCAGAGCACTGAATTGCAAGAGCAAGGTAAACTGGCCTGCAATTTATCAATATTTATGTTCTCCAAATAGAAAATCATAGTTTTTTTGTTTTATAGGTGGAGAACGTAATGTGGAAAAGTTCACCGCGTATCAAAAAAATCAAATAATTAAAGTAAAAGAAGATTTTCCTAAACAGTCACTCAGGATACAACAAACACCATTAGTAGATGCTCCTTCTTCTGCGGTAAATGAGAATAAAATGCCGAAAATTGATTCCAACGTAACGGAATTTTCGGAAAAACCCAAATTCAATAATGAATCGTCTGCTACTCCAACAAAAATGAATCAATCGAATGCAACAAAGCAATCATTAACAGAAAGAACCCATCGCAAAACGTCTGATTCTGATTCTATATTGGAAAAACCCAAAAGTTTCTCCAAAAACAGCGGACGACGTTTTATGAGCTCCGTGACCAAACGGTTGACAAATAAAAACATCACTGCATCAATAGGTGGTGAGAAGCGACAAAAATCGAAATCTGAGAATCGTGCTCGTAAAGCATTTCGCACCATCTCCTTCATACTTGGCTGTTTTGTGGCATGTTGGACGCCATATCATGTGCTAGCTCTGGTGGAAGGATTTTGTACAAATCCACCCTGTATTAATGAGCATTTATACATGTTTTCCTACTTCCTGTGTTATGCCAACAGTCCAATGAATCCATTTTGCTACGCTCTGGCTAATCAACAGTTCAAGAAAACCTTTACACGTATCCTTAAAGGCGACTTACATAGAACTTAAGGTGTACCATGTATATTTAAAAGTATGCGCGTTTAAGCATACGGCCTTCTGCATCTATACAATACAATAAACGCTTCAAAATTGGTGTAAGCAACTGCTACGACCCGGCATTTTGAGCAACTGCTTACACCAATTATTACAAACTTGTAATATAATGTTAACAGTTTGAACCATTATAACGTCCCAATAATATTGCACAATGCGATGTCTTCTTTATTTACATACTTGTGCATAAGTATGCCCATAAATAATTACACTATTATAGATTTTAAGCATAGAATGTAAACGATTAGGTCAATTCAACAAGTATATGTATGTATATGTGTACGTATGTAGCAAATTATCATTTGTTTTAATTACAAAGATTTAGGCTTTAATGAAATACTTAGACAATAATCCAATTATTTATGTTTCCACTTCACACAAATTATTGTAGTACAAAGTACATGATTCGATTAAATTTTATAGAAACCAGAGCCTTAAATATAGTAATGTTGTATTTTAAAAACAAACTTAAATAAACTTGTGTATGTAAATTTGAAAGTAATTTACTTTTTATAAGATTTTATTTAATGACAGGTTAAAAAATTTGTTAATTTTTTAAAAGAACAGATTGGAATAAACTAAGCCTTGTCTGAATTAAGTATGAGACGCCTCAAGTTGTGTGCGATTACCATTTTCATTAAAAACTCAAGTGACATCAAAAATCAAAGCTTGTGAGAATGACAACAACAGATCGACTCAGTTCAAGAATATATATACTTTGTAGGGTCTCTGACGTCTGCTTCTGTGTGTTGCAAACGGAAGAACCAACTTAGTATACTCTGATAACTAAGGTATAAAAAGCACACTTTTATATATATATTTATACTAAATATTGATGAATGTTTGAAAGCAAACTTTAACATATATTTTCAAGCCACTGTAAGGTGTTATCATTTTTTTCACTTGTTGTTAGTTCTTTGCTCGATTGACTGCCGCTGTTCTTACAGTTGGGTGTATTTAACTTTTCCGTCGAACGTGATCCTTTTTTACATTTCTTTTTGATCGTTTCCGAAACAAATTCAACATCGTCATCTTCCACATTAATTACTTCGAGCGCTGTGAGATCTATTTGGTGACTTGCTTCGGTTTTTCTCTTTCTTCTTTGCACAGAAGTTTTATTAGCTATCGTCTCTTTTAACAGTTTAAGTGAATTTTCATCCGCATCCTTTAAACGTTTTTTCACGTCGTCGTTTAATTCAGTGTTCTCAAAATTATTACCAAATAATGGATGACGTGTGCGTAAAAGTTTAGGCACAGGAACACGCCTTGTAGTTAAAGACAATTTTTCCACTTCTTCAATCGTTACCGCTTTGTTGGCTTTAATACGATCCCGCACAATTATATTTCCTGAGATAGGTAGCAAACTCACACTGAATTTACCATGGTTATAATAAGCGAATGCTTCTTGTCGTGTATCCTCATCAACATCCATACAAATTGTTTCCATATTTTCAAAATTAGTACGACCCGGCATTTTGAGTGTTTGTGATGTTAGTTCTTTAATATTCATTCCTTTGGGGCACTGCATAATCCATATTTCATTATCAACTAAATTTACTTCATCTAAATTACCAATTGCTTGCCCATGCTCTGGCTCTTCACATTCTTGAAACGTCACGTTATGCTTTAAAAACGATTCTTTAAGAGTGTTATAATGTTCATTGGACATTTTTAAAGTAATTGTACAAAATTGAGAAAACGTAAATAATGACCATGTGCGCTCGAATAATAAATTGTGCGTCTTCTTATTTTCACCTGTGTTTAATGCATTCACAATGGAATAGTAACATAATCTATACATATCATGTGACTACTATATTTTGCAACTCATCACATTAGTGAAGAAGTATTAAACTGTATTTTAAAGTGCAGAAAACCGAAATGTAAAGGGAAAAAAAAGATAGAGACATGAAATTGAGGTAGATTGTATCTCTTTTATGAACTGTACAGAATTAGTTTTGTCAAATGTTTGTAAGTAAACATCATGAGTTACATTAAGTTCACTCTTAGTTCTATAGTAGTTAACTCGTTATATATATACACATAAAAATGTATTACAACAATTTGTTGAAAATAGAAATTTGGCAAAGCATTTCGATAATTAGCTAACACGAACGCTAGGTATTGTGTTAATGGAGCGTAAACGTGAATTGAATGTGAATGTGATGACATTTAAAACAATGAGTATTATATAGCACAGGAGGATACCTTTATCAACTTGTTTTACTAACGGGTCACATTTAGTGTATGCAAAACAAGTGAAATTACGTATTACAGAAAAATGTAATTGTTACTTGTTATACAACAATAATCAGAGTGTTTTTTAGTAGTAAATTAGTTCTGTGTAGAAAAGAATAAATGATAATCATAAATCATAAACAACATCCACCCGCCTCCTCTTTTATTGACAATTACTCACATACTAGTATAAACGATGCATTATAAATCGTATAAAATTGAAAACAAATATAAAGAACAACGCTTTATAATCTTACGTACAGTAGTAAGACAGGATTCAATTATTTCAGTAATTATATTGTTATTCTTTAATATTGCACAGACCACCTCTTCGTACAATTGTCAACATTATCATCCTAAAGCAAATGAGGTAGGAGTAAGCTTTTTAATGCTTAGATTTTTATACGTTATCATTTTGTAAAAATAATTATGATTTAAAAATTTAATAAACAATTCAATAATTTTTAGGTCGTTCATGGAGTTGAAATTGAAACTGTTGAAGATACGATTAGAAATACAGCGATGCATTCGAGAGGCAGACGTAACGTAATAGAAAGGCCACTCCGGATTTCCCTTTTATACGATGATTCCGTTATAAGGTTTTACATACACATATGCACACTTTAATTTCATTTCTAAAGTGATTTTATTACTTTTAGCTTGGATGCTGATAAATTTACTCTAATTAATGTAAGGAAATTGTTATACACACATATGTATGGATATATAAAAAATATGTACCTTGAATTTATTGTAGAATACTGTATTACCAGAGGCCATACAATTTTGGGAACGCGCACTTATGGTGCGCCAAACAAAGGGAGCCATCAAATTAAATCGGTAATTACTCAGTTATGCGTAAGCACGTACAATTTATATATTTCGTGCTTAAATTTTATGATTTAATAGAAAATGTAATAACACTCAGGTGTTTGTAAAAAACGGTCGAACATATTGCATTGATAGTTGTAAGCCAGTTACCATGTGTGGCGAAGTGAAAGTTCCCGAGGATCACTTAGATGTGAGTCGAAAGATAAGACTTTACTTTATCTGAATGAGTGCAATAAAGCAAAACTTTTCATTTGCCATTGTTATAGGTGTGTCGTATATGCAATGCTGCGGGACAAAATTGTCGGCCCGACCCCACTACTCAAGCTGGTGAAGGTATAAAGGACACTGATTTTATATTTTATGTATCAGCACGACAAACGGAACGGTGCCATAAAGGTCTGACGGTAGCGTATGCGGCACATTGCCAACAAGAAGCTACACTAGATCGACCCATTGCAGGTCACGCCAATCTATGTCCGGAGAGTATTAGCACGAAACCTCAAGAATTACAAACACTGATGTCAACAGTGAAGCATGAAATTTTACATGCTCTAGGCTTTTCCGTTAGTTTGTATGCATTTTTCCGCCATGATGATGGAGCGCCAAGAACACCACGAAAACCGGATACGGGGAAACCACACCTAAATGAAATGTAAATGATTGATTAGTCAGCAAATGAATTTCTGTGAAAAAGTTTCTTTATTTGAACCAGTCTCCAGATTCATCAATGGAGTAATGACACGATACGCAAAGTTATTAGAGACAAATGGTCAGTTCGGGGTGGACATGTGTTGAAGGAAATTGACATGGTGGTAACACCTCGTGTCGTGGAAGAAGTACGTAATCATTTTGATTGTGATAAATTGGAAGGAGCTGAGTTAGAAGATCAAGGAGGTGAAGGTACGGCGCTAACGCATTGGGAAAAACGTGTATTGGAAGTGAGTCATTATAGCAAAATGGGTGCAAAGTTTCTTATTCCAAAAAAATTTGGTTTTTTTTTTTGTCTAATTTAAGAATGAAGCCATGACTGGCACACATACACAAGCACCAGTTTTCTCACGCATAACGTTAGCTTTGATGGAGGATTCGGGTTGGTATAGAGCAAATTATAGTATGGCGAGTTCATTGTCCTGGGGTAAAGGTTTGGGTTGCAACTTTGCTATGCGTAGTTGTAAGGATTGGATTCAGCTTAATAGTGCAAAGTAAGATGCATACAATGTATTATTAGTAGGATTAAAAAGCTCATATTAACTCGGGCGGCTTTTAGGCTATTTTTGTACCCCTTCCCACAAGATTGGGGTTAACTCACTTTGTTAAAACATTTTTTACCCTTACAAAGAAGCATCAGGATCAGCATGAAATCGAAAGCTGAATCGATTTGCCGATGTCCGTCTACTTTTTAATGTATCCATCTGTGATAATTATTCTTCCGGTCCGTTATAGTAAATTAATCACACATTTTTTTTAAACAATTACTTTAACTTCATAAAACAAAAAAATTTTCATTGCTGC
The DNA here is from genome assembly GCA_949710015.1 of Crataerina pallida. Lineage (NCBI taxonomy): Eukaryota > Metazoa > Arthropoda > Insecta > Diptera > Hippoboscidae > Crataerina > Crataerina pallida. The sequence goes on from OX453290.1 coordinate 9,556,994, forward strand.
AGAGGGCGTTCCATACATCCTTTCTGTTCAAAGGTTAAAGAAGAACCGCTACAAACGGAATGTACCAACGACCGCAGTTCAGTAGCTTTGTGCAATCTCATTAAACATGATTATGAATTGGCTAAAAATTATCAGGTAAGCAAAATATTATTTATTCAAAATTGCACAAAAATCATAGAAGAGTGGCTACGATTACAGAATTTCGACAGCATCAACAATATTAAAGAAGAAGAGATTGGTTACTATGGAGGTTCGGTGTCGTTAGCGGACCATTGTCCCTACATACAGGAATTCACTTGGCGTAATAAAAATGTCACTGTGAGGGGATCCCATTGCCGCTTTGTGGAAAACAATCCAAGTAAACAGATTTGTTGAAGTCTAATTATAATGTCGCACTATATACGTACGTAAATATTTGTAAACCCATTAGGGGCAGAGAAAAATTATGCTCTCGAAAGTTATGGACCAGGTTCAAAGTGCTTTGATCATGGTGCTGCCATGTGGGAGGAGCGTACATGTCATCATACTCGGGAATGGCAGCATTGGGGCTCGGGCTGTTATAAATATAATTGCACTAAAGGTCGACTACACATAGTTGTTACCAACTACACGTACACCTGCCATTTTCGTGGTCAACAACTCTCCATCGCCATCGTATCGAATGGTTGGTTACATAAAGGCGCCATCATATGTCCCACATGTAACGAAATATGTGGTGCAGAGTTTAAAGCTCGCAATGAAGAATGCCATTTAAAGGAGGAAGCTCCACCCCTTAATAAATATCCACGAGATTTTCTACCTTGTAGTGCTAATAATAGTTACCTTTCCAACTCAATTTTAATGGCGATTATAACATTCCTTCAAAATGTGATTTAAATGAAATTGTTTTATAATATGACACACACACACGCACACGCACATATATATAGTTTTAGAAACAAAAGACAAAGCAATGAGTTGTAAATAATGTATATTACTTAAGTAAGGATGTTTAAATATTACGCGTATGGTATGTATGTATGCATCGTTTCGTTTCGTAAGAAAATAAATTTTATTGTGCAATAATTATAATCAGAAATAGGCTTTCGTCTTCTTACCTTGATCAGGTGAAATGGACTTTTCATGAACGGCAATGGAGAAATTGCTTCTAATCAGCTAATCAACATAAAGGGGAGTAAAAATAATTGGTGTAAGAATCTTGAAATGAGAGGGCTGGCATTCTCAAATTTTCGAGGCTATTTCGTAATCATTTCTTCTTATCGCTGCCACCAAACAACCATGACATATTAGCAGAATCTAAAGCATAAAAAAATGTTTCGTTTGCGAGCAGCATTTGCAGCAATTGTAAATATATGACATGATTAGTTATGTTGTTTGTAAAACATGTACAAATTTTTCTGTTAAAAATTAAATTCAAAATAAGCATGTAAGATAATAAAGTCAAACAAAATCAACCTTTATTGTTTATTACAATTTCACCATCTATCACTTATTATAAATAAAAATATATTTTCACACACACAAAAATGAAATGTTATGATGGATTGTTATTATGGCACTGAGGGTCTAAAGTCTAATTAACAGCATAATTTAGAGGTCATTATTGGAATAATAAACAAAATCGATTCAACGATTTTTAATAAATTTGCGACATAAAAATTGATTACTTTAGGAATGCCTCTTAATGGTGATTAATGCACATATACGCAGGAGTTTTCATTCAAGTCAATAATGCTTTCAGTAAATTTAGAAGAGTTTACTCCTTCTAGGTAATCCACAAATTTAGAAAAGAATTGTTCCTTCTTGCAGAGAGAGGCTTACAATGAAATTTGACACTGAATTGAATTGGATTGGATTGAAAAAATAATTCACCAAAGGGAAAGCGCATATTACTCGCTATTATAATATTTTAATTTGATATCTCCTTTACTGAGGTGTGCGCTCGGGACACATAAAAAAACCCCCAAAAAACGTTGAATTAAGCCTCTACGGCAGGAGTAGACGCTAAACAAATACAAAATGTTCGTTTTTTGGCTCGTCTTTGCACCATGGCCCATGGTTTAATAAAAAATTTTCGCTCCAAAGTACAACTCAACATTATTCAATATTTCACTGAGTACAATTATTTGTGTATGTCGACTTGCCATCTGCAACAATTTCACGAACCGAACCAATGCGCTGAGGTGAATGACCGCTACCACAGAAGCTTTATTAATAACATACACCACCTGTGCTAAGAATATATTCAGTTTGTGCGGATGTTTGTAACTCCTAAGCGGCAAATGCCACTTTAAAGTATACCGACCGATTCTGAATCAAAATCGGAATCGATTCAGTCATGTCCGTCTGTCGCTCAGTCCGTCGCGCTAGATACGGGTCGCATTTTTTTAGTATTTAGATAAAATTTGGTACAAAGGGACATGCATTGGGCCAAAAAGAAACCTTATTGAAAAAAAATCGCAATCGACCATTTTTAGAACCCCTCCCCTTATAATGTCCTATTATAGAAATGGACCATTTTTAGAATCTCTTTCCATTGAATGATATTTTACAAAATAACTTATAAGGCAGTGCCTCGCCTGGATAGATGCAACTAAACTAATTGTAGCATGATTTGAGGAGCCAAGTGGTGTGGGGTATTAAATGGTTGGGCTTGATCGACTATAACATTTTCATTTGTTTTCCTCACTTATCTTCCACTGAGCTAGCTTTTAGAAATTTTCGAGGAACTCTATATACGGATGATTAAATGAAGAATTTCGTAAATTGTATATTTGAAGAGTTTATTCCATAACAGGCAATAAAATTGTTTACTGATAATGATCTTATAATCTTACACTATAAATAAATTAAAGAAATAAAATTGCCTACTTAAAGTTAGTGGTCACCCTGTCAATATCTCTAATGTTCTAGCCGGCCTCATCACTTTTTTATAATCATTATAATTTAGCGACTTTGTAAGACTTTTCTTTGCGCCTCTTTATATTATATTATTACTAATTTACGCATAAACCTATCTATATATATACATCTGTATATGCATGCATTAGGAATGTATGACGCAGTCACAAGAATGATTTTAAGTTGGTTATAATTTACAAAATAATAATAAATAAATGTAAAACCTAAACAATACAACATTAATATTTAACATATACAGAAATTCGATTATCATTCACTTTCTTTATACACACATTTATATATTGAATACTATGCGATCGCTAATGACGCCACGACCTAGGCAGTATATAGCTTTTTACCATGTAAAGGCTTCTAGCGTACCAGTGTACCCCATTTTGATATGTAGATGTATTTCGATTTTGACTTTGACTTTGGGAGCTTTCACCAACATTATTTTGTACAATTTGTGATGGCACAGATAAAGAGGATGTGGGCAACCATGATTGGATAGCTACCCAAAGGCGTAGGGGCGCCAAACTCCAATGCGCCAAACGTTGACTATTAACGACGGCGTAACAACTGGCGGCAATTGAATTTACCACAATAGTGCCCTCTCGAGTTAAGGGCGCTACAACTCCCGTTCGCACTACAGCCCTCAAAGCTACAATGCGTTGTGGTCTCATAGCTTGCGTTGAGTCGTACACAAACACATGATCGCCGATTTGAATACGATCAGCAAATTTGTAATTTGTAATTCCTTCCTCCAAATGCCACACCAGCACTAAGTGGGCGGGTGTAACTGTGAGTGTAGTGCCTTGTTCGGTGGTGAGTTGTACAAATTCTTCTGATTGTTGTAAATTGCGATCCATAAAGAGGATGACCTCACTGAATGTAGGTTCGCCTCTATTATTTATACTCAAGACCTGGTCACCAATCCTTAAATCACTCATAGTTTTTCGTTCGCCAGACGATAATTGCACAGTGCTATCTTTTGTAAAACAACCACTATCGTGCGGTGTATGAAATGAATCTGTAAAGAAGAAGAAAAGGGGTTAGAAATCAATAGTTATTCATTTATATCTTGAGATTTTAGAAATTACTTATTACTGTTCATTTTTTTATGATCATTCACTTTTAGAAATATTTGGATTTACCACATGGGAATGGATTGGTTCAAGAACGATGTCTATTGAAAATTACAATTCAATGCAATCGACAAAGGGAATAAAAGTCTTATAAACAACACTGTAGGGTATTACATGCTATAAAATCGTTCTTTGATTTTATTTGTAGTGCAGTTAACAAAGACTCTATCTACCATATATTTGTAAGTCCCAGACTTATTGACTTTGGCCGGATTTACAAACAAAAACTAACTGTTAGTGAAAAAAATGTGCCAATTGGGCTTTACGTTCTTTATAGTTTCAGTTTTACATTCTTTTTGGGTTTCGTAATTATGCATGCATTTGTTAGAGGTCTTGTATATTTTTGTATGATTCCGTTTGTCTTTTGGTTAGAATAACAAATAAAACTATAGCCATAAGATGGGATATACAAAAACATCTGCCTTGCCGACACAGTATCAATATCATTTGCAAAAAAAAAGAGGAAAAAGGTAAATAATTTTCTTAAGGATAGTTGTACTCTCATCAAGATTTAGGATTTGATCTTATTACTAAAAGAGATTAACACAAACGAACGCACACACACGCACACGCACACGCACACGCGTTTAACAAGAAATAAGTAAAAAATAAAATTTTGGCTTAGGCCAAATCTTAAATACCATTCTCATCCACATGCAAAACAGCGGTCGTAGCAGGCCCTTTATTGTGTATATAAGGCATCAGCCAGCAAGTAGGGTTTTACGCTGAGTACGGTTTTTTTCAATCGTGGGCATGCTCGTTATTCAATCACGCCTATTTTTGAAACATCGATGAACGGGTAAATGCAAATATGTGACTAAAATTTCAACTTCATGAGTCTATTTTTGTGGCAGATGTATAGATTTTTGACTATTACGGGCAAGGCTCTTTACCAATTTTTTCCCAATTCGCGATCTGCCTGCAGAAACTAGAAGTTTTTGTACAAAATTTTACCTTAATATTGCAAAATAAATGACCCTGAAAGGGCCGCCAGACGGATGCACCGACATATATGTCTTCATCGACTTAGTTTTTGATGCTGATCAAGAAAATATATACCTATGTAGGATCTTTGATGCCTTCTACTTGGTGTTGCAAATGCAGTGAAAAACTAAGAATACCCCCATCTTATGTGGAGGGCACAATAAACCTAATTCTTTGCACAATACCGACTCGAGTCAAAGTAATTTAATACTTATTTTAAATACCATAACAATAACAATAACAAAGAAGTGAAAAAACTTTAGCATTGTGGTAAATAAAAAATATACAACAAGATTATAATTATAAATAAATTGTGGTAGATAACTACTGTCCCTCTGCATCTCTCCCTTTCTTTAATACCATTTAGAAGCGGTAAATATATTATGTGTGTATATATAACAATAACAACTCCCAGAATAACATTTACCGCACAATAACAATAATTGTAATCATAAATCCCATAAATCGTATAATTGTTAAGCTAACTTATTTGTAGACCACCCACGATAAACCTATGGTGAGATAAACTTTTATTTTACTCCCATATTAAATATTACTGATGTTTGCAATGAATCGATTACTTTTAACATAATTTTTAATTTTAATACTTTAAGCTTTGTAGCATTTAAAATTAATTTCTGAGTCGATTAAACGATACTTGACTGCCAGTGTGTTCATACGTTTATTATTATTACGTCACAGTTTTTTGGTACAAAGAACATTTCTATTGTATTGGGCCTTTCCCCAAATTTATGATTATTGAAATATTTTAATGAAAGCCAGAGGTCAACAATTATTTGCCACCAAACAAAACAAAAATAAGTAAAAGAAATAAAAAAGCGTACGTCTACTAGGAATTTCATTTCAATATCTCAAAATGGTTTCCAATGCACAGACGCACCGACTGTCATGGGTACATTTATTCAGATTTTGATGATGGATGGACATGTATATTTACTTCGTAGGGAGTTTGCGTATGTGTCGGCTTGATGTAAGTCTTGTACGCTCACAGAGATAAACGTATGTAAAAAATATCCCCCCACTGTGAAAATAGAAGAAGGTCATAAATTAATAAACTATTAAAGGGTATAAAATGTTACCACTGTCGTTATCTACAGTTTTGACACAAAAGCCTAACAACGTTCTAACAAAACAAATCGAGTAACAATTGATGATAACAAATAATAAAAAGTAACAAGGAAGAAACCTAAATTTGGCTTAGGCCAAATTTGAAAGACCCTTCACATATACATACAAACGGCTGGTGGGGCAGCTACATGATTACGCTCTCTAATATATATATATTACCTATTTGCTTGCAAATCGAGTTTTTGTAAATTCTGGGCGCGTTCGTTATCCGATTACACTTATTTTTGATACATCGATGGATGGGATAATTATAATTATGAATACCGAATTCTAACTTCCTAGCTCAATTTTTGTGGCAGATAAATATATATTTATCGATTGTGGGCGTGGCTTTTGATCGATTTTTTTTTCAATATAAATCGACACCTGCGCGTGAAAGCTAAGGGTGTCTTTACGAAATTTCATCTTAATATGTCAAAATTAACTACCGTGAGAATGCCAACAATACATGCACACGTCCATACATGCCTAGATCAACTCAGTTTTCGATGCTAATGAAGAATATATGTACTCTCTCTACTTTATATATAATACGGAGAAGTTACTTAACAATTCCTACTTTTTCTGATAGATTTTCCTCAATTTCATTATCAGCCTGTGTATGAAAACTACTTAAAATCGATAACTCAATTACCACTATTACCACAGAAGACATGGTTGGATCGACTCGAATACTGATTTGATGCTGATTCAGAATACATATACTATGTGGGGTATCCGGCGCCTGATTTTGGGCGTTCCAACCATTTTGACAAAGTTAAATACGCCTTCATATCATGTAAATCATGGGAGGTGGTGGGGTATAAAATACCGTAGTAAAGTGAAATGAAAAAATGGCCACACGTGAAGTGTTCATACATATGTGCTTGTGTAGCGCCATATATCCATTCATTGACACATCCATACATTGTGCAATGAGTATTCTAGGTGGAACAATGCTAAAGTAAGTTCCCCCTTATTTAGCTTTAGAGATGTGACTATGGAAAAAGAGGGGGCGTCATCGGCGATCGGTGTTTGGGCGCTCCATTTAGAGCATAGAGGTTTCAGATGTAACACAAAAGGTATTTGTAACAATCCCTTAACTTGCAATGATGAAGGCCCGGTTGTCGTATTGCGGAGCAGAATGAATTTTTTTCGGCCGCCTTTGGTTTTTTGGTCTTTAACTCATAAATGGTGATTTCGATAGCTTGTTAAACAGGCTTTTTTTCCAGAATTAATTGCTCATATACGCATATTGAGATGGTGTGTTGGTGTTGGTTACTATACTATATACTACTTAGGCGGAGTGGAGTGTGGAGCTGATTTTCTTTTCTTTTGTCTTTCAAATGTATGCGGTTGCCTCCGTTCTGTTACGCCAAGACATGTTGTACTTATACAATGCCTGCACATACACACACATGTATATGTTTATAGTATTTTGTTATATAGTATATTGTGTGTGTGTTTTTTTAGAAACAGGTATTTTTCGTTATTTTCTTTTTTAAATGGTACATGTTTAGTTCGAAAAGAAAAAATGGTGATCTTGTGGCTGCCTGGGAGGATAACATGAACAGTGTATTAATGTTATTTTTATGGTACATGCATTTACACTCCTAAAAGACGTTGCCTACTGTATTCTCTTCCTCTTCCTTTTGGCTGCCGCTAAGGCTGCTTGATCTTCTTACCTTCTTGCCGCCTTTTCCTCCGCCGCCACAGTTTCTTCTTAACTATTAAAACTAACTAGTATTGGGTGATAAGACCTGTTTTGATTCACAACTGGAATATCTGTTATGTGTTGTTATTATTATTTTTATTATTACTATTGTTGTTGTTGTTATTATTATTATTTCTTTAGTGCTAGTGCAGACGAGTTTTTATATACCAGCTCGTACCATACATAGATACATGATCTTAGTACAACGAAATGTTTCCTACACCTACATGCATACATACAAAGACAAATGGATGTGAATGCTTTTGAAAAACAACAACAACAACAACAACAATGACGACAACAAAAATGCTACATAAGCAAAGCATGAGAAACTCATTGGGTGTCGTATCATCAATTCGTTTAATTTGACAGGCTCAGGCCTAAACATGTCAAAACAACAACATTCACATAAACAACTACAATAATAACAACAACAACAAAAGCAACATTGTGTGGTTAGTTCACATATTAAAGCCGGTTTTTTGCTGTTGTTGTTACATGCTGAATTACACACATGTCCTTAATACGTACTTATTGAAAAAAATCTCAATATGTGTGTGTGCATATGCACTAATGTATGCATGCATGCGGTCAGCCAAAAAGCCGAACACGGGGTATCGATATTGTTAAAGTGCTTTTGAGATAATTTTCATGTGTGAAGTGTTTTGTTGGAGCCGTTTTTATTCATGTATGGAGGCCATGTATTTCCCTCATTTTAGTTTTGTTATAAAACTCACATTCATTTGTGTGCATGTATGTGTATGGCCCTCTTTAAATTTATCATGTCATTTAAAGTACGCGGTTGAGTCCGTCATAGTTATACTATCCTCATAAAAACATAACACAACACAACACAACAACACTTGTGTTTCTCTAAACTAGAAGTAGTAGTTGACATGAAACACTACACCTTAACAAATTTTAACTTATTAGTGCCATTAACAAGAAGAAAAGAACAGTGAAGGAAAAAGCAGAATAACCCTTAACTTGTCATAACAAAAATGTTTTAGCATTTAGTTTAGCATTTTAGTAGGTAAACATGTGCACTTCCTTTTCAATGAATAACACCATTCCAACATACCTGATTTGACCGAACAATGTATATAATCGCGATTCTCATAATAGACCCAATCAAAGCCCGCTTCAACAGCCAGACGAGCCAACATTCCATATTTGCTGGTATCACGATCATCGGTGGTTATGTCAACGGCACGCCCCTCATAGTGTAACGAATTTTTACCATGTAAATATTCACCATCTTCATCCCAACTTTCAATTACCCTTAACCGGGTGGTTGGCCATTGATTGATAACCGATATTGCCAATATATCCAACTTATCCCGGCAACGCTATAAGAAACGGTTCAAAAAATATAATTTGTTTATAAAAAAAGCATTCAAGTACTTATCGCAGTACAAAATTGTAGCGACGTAAAAAGGAAGGGAAGTAAGCTATTTTACAAATGATTGAAAAAATGATTCTAATTTAAGTTTATTGAGAATCTAATCTGCGACATCTGAATAATATTTAATATTAATTTTTGTTACTATTGCGATAGTAATTAAACACTAATATCAAAAGCTTGAGTGTTTACAGTTAAGCGATTAAGTGCTAATCTTGATTATGTACTTAAATATAAATGGTATTAACTTTAACGTGAAAATGTCCTTCGAAGAAGGGTATTTACATAAGCGTCTTTTATATAGAGGAGGTATGAGAAAAAAATTTTACGTTAAGGGTAAAACTTAAATCAGTTCTTAACAAGTTAAAAACAAGTAAAAATGGATATTATGGATTATGCACGACCAATTGATACACTACACCACTTAGTTCCATAAAATATGCTACAATTAATTTAGTTGTATTAGTAAACGCAAGCCTTTGCCACATGAGTCATTTCGAGTCATTATATGGAAAGAGATTCTAAAAATGGTCCGATCGAGTCCATATTTGGTACAGTGAACTGTTTTAACTATTTTTCATCAAAATTTTTTCAAAAATAGCAGGAATTGCAATTTTTTGCCATATAAAAACTTCTATTAAAATAGGACGTTGTGTAGGGAGGGTTCTGAAAAAGCTCAAAAAATGGGACATATGGTTAATTCGATTTAGATTTTAATAAATTGATAAAATCGGTATCGGTGGGTGTGGCATTTGCCAATTTGGAATTATAAACATCTGTACAAATACCCTTTTCTACAAGTGGAGCATGTAGTTATTGAAACACTTGTAGAGAGGATTTGTAAAGTGTTCAAAACGTCATCAGTTAAATATCTTTATTGTATTATTACCGCAAGAGTCGAAAAAGTGGAATTGTTGAGAGCATCGTTTCGAGTAAAAGGTCTTGGCCAATTTGATAAATTCTTTTTAAGAACACGAACACTTAAAAATTTCCACGTTAAGGGGGTTAAAAAATGATCACAAGTTGGGCATTAAACTGACATTTAGCAACCCATCAACCCATTTTCACCACATCGATTTTAACTTTGTATGATTATTTCTGTGGGCATGAGATATTTTTGTTAAGTGGGTGATGGCCTGCAATCGATTTCGTTTACTTAAATAGAAAATTACCTACTTAGATGTGAGCATTTTAAAATCCAAGTAGAAACAAAAACGAATCATTCAACCGACTCTTAATTTTAATATTAATCAAATAAGTTTCTTACACTTTCTAGATAGAGCAATAAGACACTTTGTCTATGGGTACACATCATTTAATGTAAAGGTAAAAATATGATTTTTTTCGATTTTTTTACGTTTTTCAAGGATTTTTCCTCCTTAAGCATTCTTACGGGAGTACTGTACCGTTAAAAAAGCACATTTCCCCCTAAATATAGGGCGACAGCCTAAGTTGGCACCACGGCTATGTACAAACATTTATGATACTTTTTAAAATAGCGCACATATAGGTAGGTACTGGTGTTTGTACATACACACACACGCACGCATTTATCATATAAATATTTAGAATTATTAGGCACTTGTGCTTGGGATAGCAATCGTCATCACTTTTTCATATTGACATTTTCAATACCGGGTGTTTACGTATATGTATTGGTTTTTTCAAGTTGAGCTTGAGTAATTGCGATATATAATCTATTTCTTTACTTGTCCTGTATATGTTCATAAGAATGTTCATTCATTCATTTTTTATACCCACCATCATAATGTATGGGGTTATATCTATGAATATCACCGTACCCTATAGGGCGTGGCAAATGCTTTGATATATATATAAAATTGAAAAATGAGTCCAGTTATGTATTTGTCTGTGTGTGTGGATGGAAAACGTGATTGGTCTTAAAATGCCTGTAATGTGACAGAAAAATCATTACCATGGTAACGAATGCGTTTTTTTATTATTTAATAAATTTTAGTAGAAACGTTTACACACGTACTTCTTAGATTGCTGTTACGCATAAATGATGGGTGTACAAAGTCTGCCTTTAACCACATTCATCCTTCAATTAAGACAGAAGAAGACCCTATTAGGAGGTTACATTATATTCACGATCAGCACCAACATATGAGTTGATCTGGATATGTCTGTCTGTGCTTGCATTTTTACTTTTTTCTAATTCGTTTCGTTTTTCGTTTCTACAACACAACTGTAAAATGTATGTATCGATGTTTGAATCATGTTTGCATATTCAGGTGATTAATTGCAATTAATTTCAAGTAGATGTCAAATGCGCACATAACACAATTAAATATTAAATATTAGATGAGAACGTTTCGTGTATTTTGGTGAATACCCTGCTAGAGAATAGTTGATATTTATAGCGCTAAACAACAATTTTGACAAATACGAAGAATGTGATTTGTGATACAAGTAATTTGTAGTAATTATCTTCAAGTGGTACTTAGGAATTATTCTTTGTTTTCTTTAATTTTATAATCCATCCCGCTTATAAGACCCTCTGATGAAAGTATGGGTGAATATGTAAATGTTCGTATATGTGAGTTTCTAATTTATATTTATTATAATAGAAAAAAAAAAGAAAGAAAGAAAAAAATGAAACAAAGAAGACGAAGCAGCAGCTCTGTTACAAACCACAAAATCGATTTTAAATGGTATTGACTTTTTAAACAAACGCAACTGAAAAATATGCATGTGTTGCGAAATATTTAAATTTGCTGGTGTTGTTGTTGCTGTTGTAGTTGTTTGGGTATTCAGGCTTAAACACAAACAACATCGAATAATATTTATTTACAAGCTGCTTGTTGCTGCTGCTGCCCGAATGAACTAGGCAACCGTAAAATTGATTTTTTCTAAGGTATTTCATAAATACATACCTATGCCTGTGTGTGCATGTGTGTGTGTACGGTGTTGTTATCGTGTTTTGTTTTTTGCTCTTTTTAGGGTTTCTTTGTTTTATTTCAAATCGTTCATTCGTTCGGGTTACCTTTGATGATGGAAGTGTTTTACCGAAATGTGTCAAAGCAGTGTTTGGTTATTTATGGAAAGCCATGCCATTGGTCTGCGGGGAGGCTGAAGAAGCATTTATTTAATGTTATTTTTTTTTTTTTTGTTAATTGTAATTGATGTTGTTGTATATCCGTTAAGAAAGTTTTGGAAAAAAATTACCAAAAACAATTGTTATCACAAAAACAATAACAATTTAAGGTCACTGAGAGTGCGCTAGGTGGTCGGTCGAACGACAACTGAACAAAAACTAACATCTAACCGCACAGCACACCAATACTTCTGACTTTGACCAATTATTGTTTTATGAGGTTACATTTAATAAATAACGAACACGATTAGTGGAATGTGTTCATGTTCATGTTAAAGAAATGTGATCACAAGTTGTTGTTGTTCTTCTTCTTCTTCTCCTTGTAAACACTCATTCATTCTGATTACATTTTGCTTTTGAAAGAATTTGCATTCATCCCTAGCATTGATGAGTGCTTGATGAGCATTTAAATCTTTACCTGTTAAGCGCTATAACACTGAAGCTGAACAGTAAGACGAACGGACCATACACCTTGATTACTAAGTAAATATTTAATCATTTGCTTTTAGCTTCTTCTCAAATTGTTTTTTGTTTTATATTTCATATTCATTTATTTGTGACCCAACCCTGGCCTAACATGGAATGGAATGGCATGGCCTGGCCTGGCCATTGTGAGTTCGACATGGTGTGATTGTATTTTATTTACAAGGGTCTTATGTCTACGAAAAATGACGACTATGAACAAAAAAAAATATTAAAGTAAAGATTCCGTGTTTTTGTGTACACTTGTTATTGTTGGCTTTTTTGTGTTAAAGTATAAAAAGTAAAAGCCGACGAGTGTGTAAAGTAAATACCAGATTCTTTATGTCGTTTTTCGAATGTTGATAACGTTGATCGAGTGTATCTTCTGGTTACATTTGACCATATCTATCCAAACACTTGCAGACACATTACCCATTCACCTATACAGTACATTACGCTTTAAGGCATTTCTTGAATAGAAATACAACAATATTTTTCTGAAGCTAAAAGTGGATTGGCTTAGATATAAGTGGTAGATACTTCAATACAAGAGCAATATTCAGAAGTAATGGAAAATTAAAATTTATTAAAATTCAAGTACCGCACAGAGTACTTAAGGATTAAGTGTTAGTTATCAAACAATTATTTAATTTCAAATACACTTTAAAGTACAAATAGTTGTCAAATCTTTACATTCTTTCGATTTGAAAATAAATAAATAGTTAGGTATTAAGATTAATGAGGCTCTCAGCTTGAGTGTAGTTAAGTACTACACTTAAGTACATTCAGTACTTTTTAGACTTAACGCTCACAATCTCGCAAATTAACGCTCACATCTCAATTCAGTTGCCCAAAAAGTGTACTTGAGTAAAAAGTACGTTTGGCTTGATCACCGTCACCATTTCATTACTTAAACTTGGTCACGTTTTGTGATGGATGTAGACACTCCAGCCCTTCTTTGGATAGAGATAATAAAATTGCAATTTTCGTTGTAGACTGTAGACGTTCTGCCCAGTTGGAAATTGAGTTTTGCTATCGGAAAAATGTTTACAAGAGACCGTAGATATGGTTTTATCAAATAAGAAATTTATGCTGATCAAGAATATATAAATTTTGTAGAGTTTCTGACGCCAGATGTAATATTGTACCTGGCAGTAGCAATTAGAATACTTACTTACTTACTGCGTACTGCTTTGAAAAAGGTATTTAAATATTGTGCAAATAAAAGTTATAACGCTTGAGCTTTTACATGCATTGTGTTTTAAAAATAGTTTCTGTTAAACAGATAAACCTTTTTCCGCTATATACATTTTTTTAAGGAGAACAGTTAGTTTATTATTTCGTTTGCAACATATACTTTAAACCTCAGTAAGATGCCTATGTTCTGTCTATCTGTATGTCTGTCTCTCTTAGGATTATATAAAGCATTAGACTTGCGTACTTGTATGATGAATAGAACTCCGACTCGGTGCTGCTTTGTGAAAATATTTCTACTCTATACGAGAATGAATGCAAAGTCAAAATTTAGTTATTCTGTTAGTTATTCTGAGTGAAACGTAATATAAAGCTTGCTAAGTATGCATCTGCCGTTATTTATTTAGCATAATTGTTCATTTACAGATGTCATTTGGATTCATTCAGACCTAGCCCAACGTAAACTTCATGCAAATACACTTCATACATATATGGGTCTGCTGCTAACCTGTCATTATGGTCATCATCATTAGCATTCTTGCAATTTAACAAAATTCTTTCCAAATACCGACAGAGTTCTGGGATATATTTAAACTAAATGCTGAAACGCTGCTCAGACTGGGAGATTAATTCTTTATTTGATTTCACACCAACAGCACAAATCGCTTAACTGTGTAAAGTTTAACTCTTTCGTGTAAATATTGCAGTTAAGCAATTATGGAAATTCCAGAGAAAAGTGGCAAATGTTAAATAGTTGCGTTATCTGAATTATGTGAAATGATGAAAGAGATCATCTACGTGGCATTATGTATGCAAGCTATTTAAAGCGACACAAATAATACATGACAATACTTCCACAACTACTCGGACCGTGATATTTGGCAACAGACTAATTGGATGAGGAGTTTTGCAAATACTTAATGATCTGATGCGGCTTTAGCTAGATCTCTGTTATGTACAATGTCAACAAAGTTGGTGCAAAGCAGAGTGTGCTCCTTTATTCAAAATATAAAATATGAAATATCGAACACTTATACGCTCAAGTTTAAAGGTCCTTACAAGGTTACCCCAATTAATGTATTAATAGCATTTTAGTATAACTTTACACACGCCCATTTACAAGCATGTAATACTTTTGTAAGACAAATAAGCTTCGTGCGATTTCTTAAGAACGATAAGGTCAGAAATGTTTCCATTTCACTTCCTTACTTTGTAAGTTTTCGCTTCCGTTAATGATACAAACGATTGTCACAGTAAAACCCAGAGGATATATAGAGTATCCCATTACTACTCATTTCTATTGTATTGGAGTTGTTCTAAAAAATGAAAAAACAAGAAAAGGAAGAAAAGTAAATTTGGCTTATGCCAAATCTTAAATACCCTCCATATCTACACACAAACTGTGAGCCCGGCAGGTGCATGATTATACCCTCTAAATGTGTACATGCGAGTAATACAAGTTTTACGATGATTTGGGTAAATTGTAAATTGTGGGCGTCCACGTTCATTCAATCATGCTCATTTTTGGATCATCGATGGATGGAGTATTTATAAATATTTGCAAAATTTCAATTTTACAGATCAACTTTTTGGCAGAAAAATAAATTTTTGTCGATTAAGGGAGTGGCTGATTTTGCTCAATGCAAATAGCGATCTGCGTCCGGACGCGAGGAGTGTACATTTTGAGATTTTGAGAACTTCATCTCAATATCTCAAAATTTATAATCGACTCAATTTTTTTATCATATAGGGTCCCTAACGCATCCTTCTAAGTGTTGCAAACGGAATGACAAACTTAGTGTGGAGGATATAAAAACAGTAAATTTATGCCAAAAACATTTGATGTTTGTAGCGTTTGATGTTAAGGAATCACGTCACCAAGGTGTAATCCTACACCTCTTTTATTGTTGTTGTTTTAAAAGCTCTGAATTGTGCCAATAAATTTGCTTTATTGTAGCCGTTATAACCACCATAGTATGTATATGGGGGCATACATAACTTTGTCAAAATGTTTGAAACGCCCAATAAGGGGCGTCGGAGACACCATGAAGTATTTATATTTTGAATTAGCACCGTCTGTTCTGTTGTAACGACTCGCCTGGCCGCAAAAATTGAGTTATCGATTCTAATACGCAGATTTATATTGAAATTAACCAAAATCGATCCTGCGACATGCCCACAATGCAACAAAGACCCGAAAAAAGCAGTACTTTAAGTAAGTTTTTCTTACTACTTATAAGGTACAGAAGATATAGTGACATGAATACTTATCGGGATGCTTTGGTGCATCGATAATGGGTATTCAAGATTTGGTCTCAGCCAATTACAGTTTTTTTCTTGTTATGTGTTAAAATGTAATTTGAAACTCAGTTTATTTTTGTGCATACACGATATAAGTATATAGACATGTTGTTTACGGTATATTGTTTATACCATTAAGTGTATACGTAGACAATAGTTTAAGCAAGAACACACTCTTTAAGCACTTATGTTTTACGCACCCAAACTTAACGAATGTATTGTAATGTAAGGATAATGTACTTTGGGGTAAAGACCAGAAGAATACTTCAGAGACCTTACAAGGTATTCTGGATCAGAATGAAATTCTGATCGGGTTTCAATTCCTCTGTCTGTGGCAAACATTACACCATCGCAAAAATTTAGTTATCGACTCCATTGACAGAGATATAGACAGTTCTTGTACGTAGGTTGTCATGAGAATTGGACAAAATCAGTGAAAGCTTACAGCTAAACAAAAACTTTGGCACAAGGGTCAGCATTTTATGCCCTTTTTTAAGGTTTTATTTTTTCGTATCACTCAAATACTGTAACCACGTCTTAATAAAAACGAAATAAATATTTCAAGTTCAATATTTCACATAAAAACCCTTTAAGATCAGACCCACAATTGATAAGTGGTTTTTTATTTAAATGATCCAAGGTAATGGACATTCAATAGAAACTCTCGAGTAACAATATGGGATGAAATTTTTCGAAGAAGCTTTAAATACAAAAGGTGATGACCTTGATCTTAATCTTTCCCTTGTAACCCGGCAACTTTTGTATATGAAGTGTTTTCAAAAAGTTTCATCCTATGATGTTATTATCAATATAATCTAAGGTTCCGCAGAGCAGTCTGATTTTCGCTTATTGGGTAATTTTTAATTTAATTTAAAGCTGTCTTTTCCACTTCTTTACAAGGGAAATGATAAAAATTTGTTGTTTATTGTTGATAATTTTTTAACGAAAATTTTCTCGCCACTTATCCGTTTTCTGTTTATTTTTTCCAATCCAATCAAATCAAATCAATCAAAACAAACATTGAATGTTTGAGTATCAAGCATTCTTTTCGGAATAAAAATAAGCTTAACTGGCTACTATATGGTGGCAAAGTATCGTATTGTATAACGATAAGTTGCTCACTCACATATACAGCACTGGAATATGTACGAACGTTTGTTTTCTTTTGCCACTTCTTTAAATATCGCGCAAACCATTCTGACATTTCTGTAGAAGATTTCTGTCTCTTTGTTATCTAATTTAGATTGCACGTTGTCATTTTTCTTCAGGATTTAACTTTAACCGTACAACACACGCATACACACATATACTCATATATGTATATTATACTATTAGCTCTAAAAATGAGTCAACACATGCATCATGTGGTTGGTACTTGGTTGGGGAACAGCCTTTACAACTGTATCGGGGGCAATATGTTTAGTCTAAGGATCTTCTGAAAAATATTAATCTTACATACTAAACTGAAACTACAATATATATTTACAAGACTTATGGAACTGCGAGCATGAACTTTGACCGGTTTGGCCAATTTCATATTCCATCAGCTGGGTGTTTTTATATATACCTACTGTTTGGTTGATTCTTATTGGCGAGTAAAAATGCAAGACACACTTGTAGCCTAATAGTCCTTACATGCATATATGCCACGCCCAGAAGTAACGCATAAATGTAGAGGGAATCCAATTTGCGTCCTAAATATCCGCTTTTTACTTGTTTAACTTTACTAAAATAATTCTTTCTAAAAGGCTTCTTCACTTATTTAACGCAATTTACTTTTGATGCTCAGTGTGCGTGTATTTCTAAATAAAAATCCTTATTGTGTGTTAATGTTGCGTTGTATGTATTGTTCTCTGTAATAACTTGTAATAGATTTCATTTCATTTAATTTTAAAATGTAATACATTCACTAACAGACGTTATAGATAATGACCTAGAAGTGACACTGCGACGACTGATTGAAATTATACAATAATAATTTTTTCAATCGATTGATATACACGATTATATATATGTGTCCGTACGTCTGTGTTTCTTCTGTGAGCTCTGATATATTAAAGTACACGGTTTACTTTGAATTTAGACAATTTGTACCCATAGTTTTGTCAACTGCTTAAGGTGTTAATAATAAATATGCGAAAAGGTACACTATTTAGATTGATTCATATAAGAACCAGCAGCATTAAGAAGCTGTTAACCCAACAAATACACTACAACACGTACTTACTTAAAAACAACAACAACAATCATTTAGAATATAAAAGAATCTGTTGCTACTTTATCATAATTAATTAAAGTCAATTAATTTGAACAGAAATCATACGTGAGATCTTGAGAGCTGTCCTTTACTGTTTTATTGTGCTAATAAATCCGAAAAAAGCTTTATATGATACAAGTACCCTACCTATGCATACACACACACACACACGTACATACATGGGATATAATACTGTACATAACTAACAAAGAAAGGAACCGATAAGCGCCATAAGTATATAAAAAGTATAATTCTTTACCTTTGTGAAGTATTATGACACAAGGTTGATGATGATGAAAGGGATACGCGAGAGAATGAGTGAACGCACAACAGATTAAGGCACCAAAATTATTGTATTATACGCGAGAATGACTCGCTGGTATGTAGGCTCCCTCATCTTGTTCTTATTCTTTTTCTTATTCTACTGGAGAATATAAAACTCCAACGAAAAAAGACAAAAGCCCTCCTGAACAGAAGAAGGCGACTTTGATTGCATTAATTCCACATACTTATGTTTGTTATATGATACATTTTACTAAAAAATATTTATAAATGTGCGCACATGTACAGGAGAAAAAGTATCATATTGTTCCAAAAATGGATCAATCATTGGAGTGGACACATGTGAGAATGATTCGTTTGTGTCCAATCATACGTGCATAATTATGTATTTGCATCATTTGTGTTTTGAAAATGGAGGTCAATGTTATACTTTCTTAAGCCAATCATGAACCAAATGTCCTATTCGTCCTTGCACCTCCACAGGCCACAGCTTAAACTTGTATATCACGCAATATTCGCTAGAAGCTCACCATTGCTCTTATTGCCTATGTACTCGTTTTTCTCGTAGTTATATAATATTTATTTCCAAGCAATCTATTTATACGATTATGAACTAATTGGAAAATATATTGTAAACAAGAAAGTCTGTTATACTGTCGTTTTAAATTACTACCTACTGAAATATTTACAAGTATTATATTTTTGTTATTTTATGGAGCAGTTTGATGAATTCTTTAGTACACAATTTGTTTGTGGTTAAGCCACATTGAACTGAATTGAATACTAAAAAAAAAAAAAATTAATTTAAGTTGTACGAATTCGTGGACGAGTACGGCTTTTATGTGTCTTAACAAAGGTCATAGATAGCTCAGGTTTGTTTATTGGTAGAATGTATATTATAAAGAATGCTTAAACGAAAAACCAAGACAGCCTATAGTAGAGCGACGATGAATTTCGTACAGATCATGACTAAATGTAAAAATTATGAACCTTCTGAACAACTTTGTATACTTTCATCACTGAGTTTGTGATTATTTACACATAGTAAAAATGTAGAGCACAGTTGTTAAGTTTGTTTTTATGATAAATATTCTCATAAAAAAATTTAACTTTACTGTTATTTGGTATTTGGAGAGCAACTCTACTGTAAGGAATGCAATTGTTTATGCGGTCATTCATAAATTTAATCGTAAGTAAAGTACTTGCGCATTCTATAGATTTTCTTAAATATATTTTTTTGGTCACTTAAAACTTTGTACCCAATATCATATATATTTATTCTTTTTTCACGGGGGATAAGAAAACATTTTTGTAAACATATGTACATTGGTCCAAATTCGAAGAAAAAGAACAAACAAAGGCCAAAACTTACATATCTTCCACATCAACATAAAAGCAGTGGGCATGGTAGGTTGATTGGTTGATTAGGTCCTCTAATAACGTGTCTGTCCGTTGTGGGAACTCTCGCGATTGTAAATTTTGAGAATCTATTTATTTCCCACAAAGTTAAAATTTACAATAGTATATTTTTACAATTAGGCCATAGATGTGCTCTAAATAAGTATGAATGGATAATGGACACGTCCACCTTTAAAAAGAACCGTATTCCGCATAAAACACGATTTTCCAGTTAATGCGTAATAAGTGCACTATTAGAGAGTGCAATAATGTACTTGCCACACCCACTGTTTTCATGTACGTACATATGGAGGGCATTTAACTTTTGGCTTAACCCAATTTTAGTTTTCTTTCTTGTTATTGTTATATTGCTTCTACCGTTACTCCATAAAGATATGTTTGTTGTGCTCTCATGGCCATCATTTCAATGTCACATTAAACATTATCCCCTGGCCAATTGCACTAGGGAATCATACTGCGAAGCTACTGAACAGTATTCTATACTCAATAATGCAGATCTTTTTCAAATCGTTGTTGTTTTGTTTATTTGTTGGCATGAGTAGTAATCTGTGTAAAAAACATTTAAAATGCATCGTCCTCGAAACATATAATTAGTTGGACATATTACAAGCATTGTAATAGGAACAAAAAATTTTGGATGATGGATTGTTTTATGGACAAACAATTTCTGTAAATGTAAGGACACAAATAGCTGAACTACCTACTGATTACAGCAAAGAAAAAAGAATGTATTTTTAGTGAGAGAAAATGTGTACAGAGGTGTAAATATTATATTATTTTTCAAGGTCCCGATGGAACTTTCTGCAATTTCAGTCGGTAGATATAAAGCTTCTTACAATCTTCTCTATAGTTAACGGTAATTCACCGATTGACCGTTATATGAGTAAATACAAAATGCACGTTGCTCACGATATTGTGCGGTATGTTTTCATTGCAGAGTGTTGAACCTTTCGATAAGATAATAAAAATACTAGATATAATGCTACGCTAGCAGGAAACGCACAATCGAGGAAGAGAAATACATTCGCAAGGGCTAATTTTTGGATATAGTGTTCGGGTGCATTTGGAAAATTGCTACTTGCGTTAGTAAAGTTAATGTTTACTAACGAAAGGTTTACTAAGTTTGTGCAGATGTTTGCAACTTTTAAACAGAGAATACTTCACCCATATCGAATGATTCAGAATCACTCTTTTCACTTCACTTTCATCGATTTAACCATATAGTAAGGTATTAAATGGTCGGCCTTGAGCGCATAAAACATGTTTACTTGCTTTTTAGTAGTTTAAGGCAACATTACACCTTTGAGTTTCTTGAATTCCAAGTGGCAGGAGCCTAAGAACTCAAGAGCAATTTATTGCAAACGTCTTAATTTAATATATAGAGATTAATAAAAGGCCTGCATGAAACTAATCTATTTTTGTTAACATCCAATTTACTTGGATGCAAGAAAGCACAAATCTCATAAGACACTGAACTCACCCTAGACATAAAGCGATCTGCTCCTGTGCCTTCTTCATCTTTAAAAACAATATAATCACTTTCGACCCAAATCAATTTGCGAAATTTGGGCGAGTTCCTACGAATCGCACCTTCACTTATACCCGAAGCGCCCAGTGTTTGTTCAGGTATATTCGGTACGTGTTCTTTTTGTACCAAAGGTTTCGGTCTATGGTTTAGATTGCGGCGATGGCTAAAACCAAAACTCCTTCCTGGACCACAACTTGAGGCCATATTTAATAAACACAATAATAGGAGGAGTAAAGAAATTTGTCGCAGATTGTGTGCATTCATTATGTGGCGGGTAGATTTTAATAATATTTTTTGACCACTTTCACTGATACCGTCACCTTTCCACATCGATTCACATATAGCACAAACGGATTTTGTGGCATTGAAAAACTGTACTGGCACTGCTTGAGTCCGTTCCATTTTCAATTTTCACTTCACATCGACACGAGTTCGTTAGATTTAAATTTTGATTTGTATTTAATTTCAACACATTTTTTCCATATTTTCAAAACATTGATAATTTCAATTTATTATGAATATGAACACTTCTCTTATAGTTCGAGTGGTGAATTTTTAATTAATTTAAAACATTTATCGTGTAAAGCGCATTTTTATATCCTCTTAATAAAAACTGAATTTTTGTCGTGTTTTTTATTTATATTTTCAACTTTATTTTTAATTTAATAAATAACAACCGGTATGCACATCCATTTAATCGCTTATCCTAATGCTCACTTATTTTTATCTTGTCAACAATTAGAAATATCATCACTACCGACATATCATCAGCGCCGACCATAACGATTTGCCAAATGTGCTGCAATATAGGATTCATTCCGGTGGCGATTGAGTGGAGAGTGGAGTAAATCACTGCGTACACGTTGTTTACGAAAATGAACTCGAAATTCATTATACGATCTAACCACACACAACTCACTCAAAAGAACGCTTCGCCTCTCATTGGACTACAACTTACGAACACACACATTCATTCAAATTTTTCATTGAGCATTATTCTCTTAAAAGGTTATATTGTTGTTGTCTTTATAATGTGCGATTATTTAAGATGAGGTTAGAGAGAGATAACTACACAGAATGAGCGAAGAAGTTATGAACAACCACCATCACTAATAAACAAATCACACCATTACACTTTTTATTAACGTGGCTAGCACATGCTTGTAAGTGGTAATTCTTTTCAAGATCATTCCAAACAACGTCGTTCATGTTGTACTTTTTTTGGTTAATATCCACACAACTCTATGTCCATGTTGGTCAAGCATCCTAATGTTACCATTTTGTTGGTAATAATCGCAATTCAATAAACGGATAAATTGGGCAGAGAACTAAAAAACTTGAAAGATTATGATTGCTTTTCAGCTCGCACATAAGAAAGAAGATTCATTTTTGAGTTGTACTGTCTGCGGTGTAGGGTCATTAGTCAGCATTGATGTGCGCAGGAACGGAAAGTAATTGAAAGTAGATTCAATTGATCCAAACTGGTCAAAATGTACCACATAAGTACATATGTGCGTGAGTGTGATTTCATATCTCTTCAAATGGGCGACATTCATCTTCCTTACCGGCCCGTAAACATCAGCAATGGTGGTCATCGTTATGTGCGTGCTTGTTTGATTGATTTTCTAATCCGTACTGTGTCATGTTGCATTCGTGTGCGATATAATATGGGAGTATTTTACCCCTTTAAAAAAGCTTCTCGGCTCGGAATGGTCTGACATGTTATTGCAAGGACCTTTAAAATACACTCCACCCCACAAGAAAAGTAAATTCTTTTTAGTATTCGAACTTTCCCAAACGTATATTGTGCTGTAAGTTTGTCACGGTGTAAGCAAATGCCAGAAGGAATTATGTGCTACCCTTGATCAGCATCAAAATCTAAATTGATCACATCATGTCCGTCAGTGGGTACCCGCGTATGTCTGTTGTAGACTGGTTTATAGTCGGAAATTTTAAGATATTTATCTGATATTTTGTGCAATAGATTTTTTTTTAGACCAAAAATTTAAATTGGGCAAGTTTTTGCTACGAAGTATACATGCACACATAATTCACTGTTAACTCAATGTGCTGAAAATTGGCATGGTCCTATAATAGTAGGTTCGCTTACAGCCCACAATTTACAAAATCACTACTTTTGGAAGTTGACACATTGAGTGAATGCATTCACTCTAAGAGAACGTAATCAGGTATTTGCCACACCCACAGTCTCTACGTAGATGTGGAGGGTGTATAAAATTTGACTGGTTATTTACTTGTTTGGTTTTAATCAAACTCGGTCTAGACATGTATATTCATGTGTCTGAGTGTACGTCTGTTGTTGGCATTCTCACGGTTGTAAATTTTTCACAGGCACTTTCAGTTTTTTCGCGCAGATCGCTATTTAAAATAGGCAAAATCGGTCAAACGCCACGCCCACAATCGACCAAAATCTATATATCTATCACAAAAATTTACATTTTAACTTCAAATTTGCTACACATATTTTTAGTTATCCCCCTCATCAATGTGCCAAAAATGGGCGTGGTCGGATAACAGACACGGCCAAAATTGATCAAAAAATCATATTCAACGTAAAACCAGACTTACAAGTTGATACGTAATACATACACTATTAGAGGGCGTAATATATATGTATGTATTTTCCGCGCCCACCGTTGCGTTGTGGAGGGTGCGTAAGATGTGACCTAAGCCAAATTTAGTTCTCTTTCTTGTTATATACTACTCGCACGTGACTGATCCAATTATAGGTTCTACGGAAACTGAACTAATGATTTTTCCTTTAAACCTCAGACTGAATTAATTTTTTTATATATATCTTTATATAGATTTCGAAATACCGTACCTCGAAAAGTGGTGCAAAATCCTCTTTTCGAACCTCCTTAGCACAAAATCTAGAACAGATAGAGAAACATTGGTTTGGTCTTTAAATACAACATCCCATCTATACTGAACGATTTCGTGGATTAATTTCGTTTAGAAGTGAATCAAATCCATTTGGGTATAATGTATATAAAATTGGCATGTCATCACCTTCTTAATATATCTTAAAATAATCGAATAAGAACAAGGTCAACGCCAAATATATGGTACCCAACCCTTCATTACAAATAAGTGAAAAACGTTTTATAAGTGGTGGAAATAGGGGCATGGCCACGCCACGCCATTTCACAACATTGGCTTTAATAGTGCAGAAGTAATATAAATTTTTTTATAATACATATTTACTTGTATTTGTATAAAAGCAACTATCACGTGCGGGCCCGTCCGTTGAAATCAAAGTTTACAGTTTACTATGCTGGAATCGAACTATATAGCTTAGCTCAGCACGTTGGTATTTTTTAAAGTTGTGAGTCCGTCCATGGCCCGATTTTGCTCATTTTTAGAACCATATATTTGACGTGGATCGATCTTTTAAAATTTACGACTGTGGGAGAGTCAAAAGTGCGAGTTTCGGGTTTAGCGCGTCTTTGACGGCATAACTTTGGACCAATGTCGCCCATTTGCAATATCAAACTGCAGACCAATTCAAAAATGCTGTGTGCCAAATTTCATCTGAATATCTTAAACCTGGAGACACACATTCTCGCGGACGGACAAAAGGACTAAAGCTACTTAAAATTCAATGCTAAGCAAGAATATATATAGTTATGGGGGTGAGGCTCGCCCCGTCTGGTAATTACAAACGTTTGACCAAACACAATACACCCCCAAACTATTTTCAAACCAAATGGCTACCACAAGATTTAAGTGTTAATATTTTTTAATAATTTACGAACACACATATATATAAGCCGACTAAGATATGCAAGATAAAATCTCCATAATTTATGTGAATTATATAAAATTTTAACCTAATTTTTCTAAACAATCTGAAGCACAGATAAACTTTGTAATCAACTGTATGTATTCTATTATAAACGCCACCACAAGGAACTCCTGCACTAACATAAAACTTAACAAGATTTGCAAAGTTTCAAATCTCTACCAAACATTTGGTAAACGTTTTCTGGGCAATGCTGTCTGGCACATACTATACGTACATACAGTTTGTAAACCCTAAAAGCATGAGTTTATAAGCACACATTAATACGTGGAATATTTATATCTCAGAGTATGCACATGTACATGTGCGTGCATATATGTGTAGAGATAGGCACACGCAACAACATATACATAATCGAAAACCTGAGAACATATACATACATGGTGTGACTTGCAGATCGTAAAAATACACTGAAGTTTTTTTTATAGCACTTGTGCCATTTCTCCACCACCATAATCGTAAATTCGATTACATCGGTCAAGTGACACGCCCGCAATTGGCAAAAACTTTCACAGCGAAAGCTATAAAATTTAAATATTTCAAATGCACTCTCAATTGGCGGGACGCACTTATGCACATACCGCCCCCACACGCCTCCGTTCTATGGTGTTTATATGGATTTGGAGACATAAGAAATAGTGAAAATCTTTGGACTATCTGGGCAATAGCTAATGATGTGGGTATCATTCGTAAAAGTGTGTATGATTATATCATGTCGGCATGTCGGCCATAAAAGCGGATCTTGTAAGCTTCTGTGAGGGCGCCTAAAAGGTGCAATTCTTCTAAATCTAAAGGTAGGTGCGTAATTTGCATGCGAAACAGTTCAAAAAGTTATCATATTTATGTCCCGTTCAATAGGGACCGTCTTCTCAAATGCAAAATTTTATCGCGATGACTCCAAGTAATCACAACACAGAAGTATTACATTTCTGCCGAGTGTAAATAAGGAAAAGAATACTTTAAAGTTCACTTGAAACAATCATGAATCGTTTATTTCTATAGAACGCAGTGTCGATCAGCAAACAGTCGGTTAAGCATTGGGTCGGCCGCGGTGCTTGTAAGCTTATTTGTGAGTGTATCTCCCCCAAAACAATATCGGTTTGTTCACGCGCATTAAACGCCAGCTCAACTATTTTTATTCTGTCAGCAAACGCGTGCCTGTATGTGTGTGGTCTTTCAGATCTTGTGCCTTGTATGTGGATTGCATGAAACGACTTCGGCCTTTTTACTCATTTATTTATTTATGTTTACGCTTTTTTTTTTGTTCCCTTGCTACCTTTTTCAAATTCGTTCTCACACAACAAATGAGAGAAAACAAGTAAGAAAACTAAATTTGGCGTATAGGTCACATCTTAAGTACCCTCCACATCAACAACGGTGGGTGTGGCAAATATATATATATATGTATATCTAGTGTATTACGCATCAGTTTGTAAAACTAATATTATGGTGAATATCGTGTTTTGTAAATTGTGGGCGTGTCTATTATTTAACCATGCCCATATTTGGCATTTCGATGGGTGGGATAACCGTAAATATGTGCATTAAATTTCAAGTTCATAGGCATATATATATATATAGATTTATGTCTATTATGGGCGTGGCCCTTGGCCGAATTTGCCAATTTTAAATAGAGATCTGCGTGCAAAAACTTAAATTTTAGCTCAATATCTCAAGATATACGTCCGTGACAATGACAACAACTGACAGACACACAGACAACGGACATACACGTCTAGATAGTTTTTGATACTGATCAAGAATATATATACTTTGACGCCTCCTTTTGGGTGTTGAAAACGGAATGACAAACTTAGTATTACCCTCTTATGTGGAGGGTATAAAGAGGAAGCAGCAGAATGGCTGACCCATTCATATGTTTTGGCATTAAAAACCGGGCAAGCTGTACAGGCTACGCAGCAGGTTTGCAGGAAAGTTTTTCTTTTTATACCCTTCATCGTAATAATATGTGGGTATAACGTTTTCGTTTAAACGTTCAGAAGCGGGCGAGCCACTCCCCAAAGATATGCAAATTCTTAATCAGCTAATTTGAGATATTTGCTGTTATCCGTAATGTTTGACTTTTTCTACGATTTCGTCAATTTTTAGCATTTTATTTGTACATTCTAACAGTATATGAATAATAGAAATTGAACAAGCCGTTCGGAAGACATATTAAAAAGTAGTAATTAAAAGATGGCTCCATTTACTTTGGTCCGAATCTGCATACGTTCTTAAATTTTTGCTTCAATCCTGAACTCCCAATCGAAATATTCTAAAATTTGGCAAATGTGTTCATGTTAATACCATTTATATTTAAATTTGTCTTGGGATTGATCAAGTCTCCTATGAGGTCCTTAAATTCTTCTTGAAAGTTCATTTATATATAGATACTTTAGTTTAAAAAATGGGTTAAATGGGTCCAGACGTTTGCCTACAATTTTACAAAAAGTATAGATTTTAAGGTTTTCCCTTATTACTTACTTTTGTCAGAATATTATCGAGTTATTCATTATTTATATATTAGATATGTGAAAATGGGCTCGGTCGTTAAGGTACGCGCACACAAAGATTGCGTTGTTGTGAGATCGTTCTTAAACCTGTGAAGAAGTTTGAAATTTAAGATATTGTTTCCTTATTATTGGGAAGAGGTTAAGGACGATGGATATCCTAGATTTGGCGTACGCCTTATATACCCTTTTTTTTATTTGTTTTTGTTCTTTTTGATGTTTCTTGATTTTGATTTCGTAATTCCTACCAACGTATACACACATGTGCAAATTTTTTTAATATAACAATGGGTTGAGAGGCATACACACATATCTACAAAAGATAAGTTGAGAGAAAATTCGCAACACATTATAAATAGATTGCAAGCTGTATACTGGATAGGAATGTATTGTATATGCTTCTGTTAAACATCCCACAAACTTATTTGAATTTTAATGTGACTAATATGCACATGTACATATGTCACATGGGATCAAGGTGAAGTCTTTTACCTTTACATAGAATCTCTTCGAGTTGTTAGCATGGGAGTACTGTTAATGAGGGGAAGATTATCTCATACCTTTCAGTTTTTCTAAACCTTTCTCATTATTGGTGTTTGCTTTGAGTTGAAAATTTTTATCGCATAACCTTATGATGAATCTCTATATTGGTTGGAAGAGGAAAGTGAATAGAACTGAGAACCGTCAAACTTTCAGTTCAAAAGTGAAATATTAAATCTTTTTCATTATGCGTGTCAGATGAGTCAGAGTTGGAAGGTTAGGTTAGGTTTGGTTACACGGACCCGTTAGGATTCAGACGACCGCAGAAATCGATTTCTTGTTTAGACTTAGTAGGTCTTTAGATCGTTTAAGATTTAGCCGAGGCCAGAGAATGCGAGATATGCAACAGCTCGATGGAGTACTCCACCTACTGTTTGTCCATTTCACCGCCACCCTATCCAGTCGGCCGTTCAATCAGGGGTGTCCGCACCTCCACTCTCGCGCTAATGTCCTGCCTTCCCCCCCATTCTTGCACAATCGTCAGCGATCCCGTTACCATTGGAAACTTTGCAACGGAAAGAAAATGATCATCATTTATAATTTTTACAAAAATCATATATATTTATTTTAGGATCCAAAGATTATTTCCTTAAATTATAAACAAAGAAAGCAAGGCAGCTCCTTTTCACACACATTCAACCTAAGTATAATCGTAGCTACACAGGTTTTAAGTATCTGAGTGAAAACTATAAAATAAATATTGTAGAAGTTTGCTTTCGTATACCCGCATTTAAATTAAAATTAAGCAAAGAAATTAATGTCATTTAATACAATGAGTAGTTAATGTACATTTTAACCCTTACATTCATTTACAATGAACAATTCCTCTTTGGTCTACAAACTGTTGTTTGCATTAAGAAATTGTATTTATGTACTTTGTCTTACTGTAGTAAACAGTGTTTTTAATGTATTAAGAAAAAATGCATTTTAATTATTCACTAATAGTTCTAAGAAACGCTCCGATGCTTTATTTGTCCAAGGAATGTTTCAAGTATGCGTTGTAGCTATTGGTACTTGGCAATAGGGACATTCCGTTACTGACGTGGAGCAAGTGTCGCACAATATAAAATGATTACATGGCTCTAATGTGACAGTGCGGTTATTTTCTTCACATTTCATGCACTTCCTAGCATTTTCTAAGTACAACATCTTCTCAACCTCCTCCAAATCTGACCGGAGCTTTGTCTAAATATAACCAAAGAAATGCCGATAAGACTGTGGGGTCTTTCTTTTTATTGATTCCTTACCTGTAGTTGCTTTAATTTTTGTATTGATAAATTGCGCAATTCACTTGATAAATTCATATGCACTTGTGCTGCTTCGTAGCGTTCTTTCCAATCGAATACTTCTTGTTCAGCTGAATTCAGCTGCAAATGAATTAAATATAATCATCGAATCAACTATTCCATAACATGGCTGTTGTTACCTTTTGTGTAATATCATCCACACGTCCAGATAATTTTAATATTTGAGCATTCTTCGTCATTAAATCAATGGTTAGACGGCTAATGTCATTGCTGTTTTGTGAGTGTAGGGATTGCAATGAAAAAGCATTTTTATTTGTTAAATTGTTCGCAACAGCACTGCTCAGTTCATCAGATATAGTGTTTAATTCGGTTATTTTAACCGAAGGACTAATGGACATGTTATCATTGAATCCTGGCGATATAACGTGTGTGGAAAAGAAGAAATTATTACTGCACTCTGCTGCTGTATTTTGATTTGCAGCCGCTGTTAGCGAATTGCTCAATTTGTTCGCATTGGAGTTCCCACCAGTGCCGCCGCCTCCATAATTAAAAGCATCATGAACATTAAAGAGACTGCTATGATTGGTGGTGGGACTATATGGAATGTTGACAGCAAAACTGCCAGAACTAAAATCTATTTCATGATATAAATGTTATACAGCACATGACATGTTTATAAAGTCAGATATCAACTTGCCATTAATGGAATTATTAAGAGCGGTGTTTGGAATATTAATGGGAGCGGAAGCTCGTGTTATTAGACCAGTGTTTGCTAGATTTGCCGTAAGTGTATTATCACGTTGCTCGTCAATTGAACATGCTGCAAATTACAACAACAAGTGTAACAAAATTTTGTTATGTTAAAAGGCGATTCAATTTTTTCCTGTTCTCTAATTAAATTGGAGAAAGGGAAGTAAAAAAGGTAAACATTATAATGTAATAAAACAAATATCTTTAACTATGATTACACCGTGTACAAATTGGAACTTCATAGACAACAGCTGCAGAAGTTCATGATTCCACATAAGTAATTTTTCACTTAACAATTACAATATCTACTCATTTAAAGTGTTGATAAGGCGACACGACCCTTCTTTAGCATTTGAATTTTCTTTTAGGCGTACAATTAAAACGCTACTGTTGCATTTTAAAAATCAAACGTCCAAACGGAATGACAAATTTAGTATACCACCCACTACATTGGAAAGCGTATAACCAGCGAATATTTATATTAATAATAAAACCAAATATATACATATATATATACATATACTTACAAAGTCTATCCATTGGCAATGAAAAGTTTAAAAATTTGCCCTGATTGGCGGATTGCTCCAAAGCATTGACCAACATATTATTGGTAGTTTCATTACCATCAATTTTTAATAACTAGAAGAAAAGTATTGAAATATTTACGTTTCGTGTGACATTAACAATCTTTCAAATACATAACCTACGAAATTATCAGTGACCACCAATACTACTATGGTACAAAATGATATACATGAAACAATCATAGAAATGAAGGAAGTATTTATGACAGTGTTCGTTTCAGGCCAAGGAAACAAAAGAAATAAGAGGAAAGCTTTAACAATCTTTTAGCATCAGATTTTGAAATAAACCAAAATAAAGTGTTTTGAGGGAATACATTCAAATGTCAATAAGTTTTAAAATCATGCCAATAACAGTCATCTCAGTGCAACGTCAGAAATTAAAAAACACATTTTAATAAAATTCTCTTGTGAGAACAAAGACAGAGTGATAGACGTTCATGTAAAACTTTAAAAAACTACGGTTGTATAGAATATGTTTGGCTAACAATTTTGTCTCATTTGTACTTAAAAAAAAAAAAAATAAATTTTAATGCAATAATTGAATACATACATTCTCGCCAATAGCCATTAGCCCCGTTTTGCTGTTAGAGTCCTGTGCCTTAATATCTGGTAAGGCGTTCGACATGAGATCGCTTAAGGCTAAATTTGTGGTAACACCATCTATGTCGCGCGGTTTCTCCTCAATGTACGCTATTGATTTTGTATTCGATTCGGTATTTTGGTTTTCAGATTTTTTGTTCAAATTTTGAATACGAATGTTTGTTGATTAATTTACGAAAGAGATTTTGACCACAATATGTGCAACATATGTAACATAGAATGGAATGAATAAATGAATTAAAAACAATAATAAATCAATTTTGTCAATATATACGCAGAGTACATGGGTCATGATATGCTTTATTTTTTTCAGTACCCTACTCCACTGCATATAAAAAACAAAAAAAAAAAACAATACACCCGCATGTCATTTCGATGATGGATTTAAAGAGATTAAATTATATCCAAAATAGTTCACATGTTATATGCATATGTGGTATAAGGTATTTAACGAAGCATACGGACACATATCACACTCATTTAATTTTATACATTTGTTAGTAATAAACTATAAACGGCCATCACCAAAAAACCTTTCAAACGTCGGCACATGCTTGACATTTGTAATTGCTCTACTGGTCAAAACTACAACTAGATGAAACACAAAACCTAACAAAATGTTATGTTTGTTTACGGAAAAAAGTCTAAGGCTACCAACATCGAACCAGAAACATTTTGATAAGTTTCAAATTTGTGTTCAGTTTAAAGGTTTACCTAATGACCGAAACAATATCATGTGTATTGTTGCGAAAGCTTCTTCTAATAATAACGAGCAATATTAAAACCTTACGTTCAACGTGAGCGAAGGCGCAAAATACACTTCGAGGACAATAACCGGCTTGTTGTACGTCGTTGCATTTTGTTGATTTATAAATTTCCGGATGAAATTGTTGTTCAGTTCGTGTATGACAATATTGGCAATTATCTCCAGATTCACAATTACTTGGCTCTCCCCACTCTTCGCCATGTTTAACATTAGGGCAAGGCGTCGATCTATTGAGCATTTGTTAAGTAAATTATTTTAAAGCGAATCTTAATTCAAACCTGTATTTAATTTTACGAGGACTACGTCTTTTATCTTTACTGTTGTGATATTGTGGGCACGCGTATCCCTGCCGGCACAATCGCGGTGGACGTTTACATGGTTCGGTCTTGTAATTTGCTAAAACATAGTTAGTATCTTGCCATTTGGGATCCTCATTCATTAAATTGCGTTCTTTATCAAGGGCATTTTGTGTATTTAAGCCTTCCAAAGACAGTTCAGAGTTTTGTAAAGCCTCCAATTCTTTAATGTCATAAACTGGGGGACGTTGATCTTGAACCCCATGCGCAAAAGCACAATGATGTCCATTCTTTACACAATATCCACGGCTATCAGTGTCGTGGACACACATGCTTGTCTTGTAATAACGTAGGTGATATCGCCTTTCGGTATCGCCCGCCGTTCGATGAAGAAAGGGGCAACTGTAAATTGATATAATTTTAATAAAGTAGAACGCACAAGTTTAATAAAGATATAAAAACTTTTCCTTTTTTTCCTTAACTCTATTGATAGCACATACACACAGACACAAATTTCTCTTTTTTACAATCGAGTTCTAAGTATATGCACCGAAAAGAACACAACTTACTCATCACCATCAGGGCAAATGCCAGTGGTTTCATCATATTTCGTGCAATAATTGTCTGCACTATAATTATAAGTACCGTCCCTTTTCCTTATTGGTCTACGGCGTCTTTGATTCTGAAAATGCCAGTTAAAACATACGAAAGGACGATGCTGATTGCATTTATGTTGCAAAAATGATTGGCACTGTTCCACGCGGAATTCCTTTAAATATCTATATTAGGTAAAATTAAGAAGTAAAAATATTGGAATTTTTGCATCCTTATCAATAAATTGATTGTTTATTTACGTATAATGATTGGGTTTTTCTTGTTGTGTAGACAACAAAAGTTTATTCGTCTCAATCGCCATCTTGGCATCTGAATGAATGATAGTTTTGTGAATGAATTTCACTGTCAATGTGTTTATCGATAAAAAATATTAAAAGCAATCAGTTCGTTGGTGTACCGCAATTGTTCAAGCTCGAACCGAACGTTTCGAGGTTTGAAAGTCACCTTTGAAAAGGAAATGGAAATGAAAAATTGAGGATTTATATAATAAATAAATTACACAAAATTTATTTAAATAATTCTACTTTACAGTTTTTAAATTCGTGAATAAAACGAATTTATTGAATAAAATCTGAATTTTTTTATACATCATAAAAATTATTCTCCCCCAGATCCGTGAATTTTTAAATTCTCTTTGTTAACAATATAATTTTGTTTTGTTTGATTGAGGACCAACTAACCAGGTTCGAACAATTTAGGGGTGCATGAACGAATCAAATAAACTCATTAATTCAATATGTTTGCAGGAGGTTTGGCATTAGTGAACTATTTTAACAAGTCTGTTTTTGTTAAGCAAGAGGTTATTAAACGAATATCACACAAGTAGTGCATTCTGTTATGCATTTAAATACATTTTTGAATGGAAAGGCTTTGGAGCTGGTATATAGTATATAGGAGATTAAAAATGTGCATAGTAAATTCAAACTCTTTTAGAGAATTCTTTTATGATTCATGCGGCTGCTACAGTCACAAGTGAGATAAAAAGATATCTCTGAAAAGTTTAATTTAACGAAGATTAACTGAAGCAATGCAAAACATTCTAAAGTTTCATGATATAAAACTAAATTTTTTTTCATAATGGTGGATGAATAAGGTACATAATTAAGATTCTGCCGATGTGAATTAAAATTTTCTTATATGTTTTCGATTTTTCATGAAATTTTGCTGGAAAACAAAGACTTACATTACAAATTCGTATATGGTACGCGTGATGGACAGAATTATTATATATATTAATCTATATATAATTATTTACAAAGTTTTCTTCTTATGTAAAAATTTATTTACTAGAGTGTACTTTACTCATTAAATTGAAGACGAAAAAAGTCTTTATTTTGTTTAAGTCAAATCTTGGATACCCACTTCAAGAAAGACTTTAATGTACGGATACGGCTAATATGTTAAATCTTAAATCTTGTACTGCTTTACTCATAGAATGCCTTACTTAGAAGGTTTCACTTGGTTGTATAATAGAAGCTGTGACGAAATTAATACACCATAATCTTTAAGGTAGTACTATAAAAGTAATCTCCTTATAAGTACGCACGTAGAGCACGTATACATATATCGCGATGTTCATACGTTTTTTTAAATTGACAGACACCAACATTCAATCATTTGCTTTATAAAACGTACATGTGTTGTTAAAAATGAAAGATGTAAAATGAGATGTAGACATACCTTTCCATATACTAAGTACTGAATATATAGCTGGCACGAATTTCCTTTTGTAAATTAAATTAATTTATATTTGTTCTCAGTACTAATTAAAACAGTCTATTATGTTCCGTCCACTATAACCACAAAAGTTTTTTGTCGGCTTTAGTTTTACAAATTGTGACATAAACCGCAATAGTATATATACTAGTATAGGTCATTACATATATCAGTTCCAGTCTCTAACGGAAATGTTTGAAAATGTTTAGAAAATAAGAAAAAAAAAACAAAAAAATTGTGCATTGCACACTGTCGCTTTCAATGTTATACACACACACATATATATATATATATGCACACACAGTGAACTTAGTTTCAACTAAATATCCATTTTTAGAATAGACTAACTAATGCATTCCACTTTATACATTTGGCGCTTTTAAACTATTACTACTGAGTGAATAAGTGTAAGTGTGTTTTGTTGTGCTCGCATATATCCAGAGGAAATACATGGTTTGTATTTAAACCGAAGTCCTTAAATCTAAATTTTCAACTTATTCCGTTGGGTATAATTAGTTGTAAGGCTTGTATGTCTTTTACGCTATATATGTATGTAAGCTGTGAATGGCCACAAGTCACTCTAATAAATGTCAAACACATTAATTTATTTAACATTATGCAGTTATAATTAGCAATGCAACGTGCTAAGTGTGTTTTTTTGTTATATTCATTCTAATATTCATTCTAGGGGTTGCACATTTTTGTATCGACTTGAGGTTCGGTGCAGTTTTTTATAAGAAGCACCAACTATTTAAGTAATAATACATAAATATATAATTGTATCCAACTCGGCGTGCGTGTTCTTTAAAGAAGAAACAACAATAACAATAAGTAAACCACCATATGGTTGCCATGTTTAAAACTTCATTTTCAATGGATTTCTCTAAAAATTATAATTACAACCAAACCCAAAAAATAAAAAAATACACCAACAACAAATGTTTCTCTACCCATCAGTACAATTTACAATTTATTTACAGGCATATTTATATACATGCATTTTAAAATTTTGGAAGCACTTCAGCTGCATTACAATGTTTGGTACCCTAAGAAGAATAGTATGTAACGTAAGTTTCGAGTTTAAGCTTATTTCAGTAACTCTTCAAAACAATATTAAATTTATTAGTAACCTTTCTCTTGGAGGTGAACCTGTTGAGCTTAAAAAAATCAAAACTGCAAAGAACTTCTTTTGCATAACAAGACAAGAGACAATAGATTATATGTGACATGGCAAATTGAAACAGGATTAAGCCAATTTTTGCGATTTCTCTGGGTTACTTGAAATCATACCAACCAGATAAAATCGTGACACCCGTTTAAATTTTGTACATCTGCGAATAAGAAAAATTCATCAATTCACAATTTTTATGAAGTCATTGGGACTTCTAACTGAAGTTGTCTTAATTTTGAAAGTGCCGAGTATACACAATTCGTTTGAACCTGAATTTAACACCCTTCACCAACACACAAAGTCTTTGATTGTAATTGATTGTTTGTGTGGCGCGCTTGCACAATCTATAAAGTGATATGAAAAGGTACAAACATATGGTGAAATTTCATTAGATATGTTCAATAATTTTTCCTATCTTTTTATGTTTTATACATTTTAGTGTTAAGCAGCTGCTTCTGGCCACATAAGCCTACAGTTGTGGTTGCGGTAAAATGATAATTAATTACATGACAACCTACGGAAGAGTTCGTAATGAGAGCTTTGTTAAACCATAGAAAATAGAAACAGAAAAAAAAAAAAACAATATGAAGCTAATCTAAGGCGTCATACGGACAGTGTTTTTTATACAATTTGACTTAAAACCCTTTAAAACGACAAATTTTCAATAAGCGGAAAAAAAGGAATAAACAAGTGAAAATCAAAATTTGGATTAGGCCAACTGTCAAGTAACTTTCACAACTGTATACAAACTGCGGGCGTGGCAGGTACCCAATAGTGTCTCTATATATACTAAGAAGTCGTATTCCGGAACAAGTATAGTTTTTTTTTTGTGGGCAGGACCGTTAAATGTAATATAAAACTGTCTGAATAAACAAAAAATATTTGCAACGAATTTTACTAGAACATCTCAATTTTTGTAACTGTGAGCACTTAAAAAACCGTTAACCGAACGGATGTAGATTAAAAAAGAATAAGAAGAAGAATACGTACCAAAGCCTAGTGTAGAGTAAATAAAAATAATGAATATTTGTCAAAAAAACACTTCACACACATCAAGAATCGGTGGATTAATTTTTTAGAGGAACTATCCATGAAATGACACAAGTTTTTGTATCCAATTTTAATGAAAATACTCACCGTTACATTTATATGGGTCACTCATATATGAACAGGGGAACCCAGGGGCCAAGGAAGTGATTTAAATTCGTTACGTAGATAACAAAAGAGTAACTTTAAAAAGCGTTATTTTCTTACACTTCAATGATGTGAAATGATTGGTGAAGGGGATCCTCATGAATTTAAAAATCCTTACGCACATTCCAAGAAGTACTTACAATTAATTTTCATGTATTGAGGTAGTTCCAGATGCCCTTGCATACCACCAATGTAAACAACTTGAATGCTATAAATATTTGGGTAAGAAAATTAAGGATATGTCGACATGTAAGGATATATCATTTTAAATTATTTATAAATATTAAGTTAAAAAGTCGTGACTTTAAGTACTCCCACCATACTGCACATGCACTTATATGTGTACACGTATATATTTACCCATAATTGAGTGTTGTATACAAAACAAAATAAAAGAAAAAAAATACGAAACAACCCTTTACAAATAAATTGTGAGATTTATGATGTACTTCCTCTCTCTTTCTCTCTCTCACAGAAAATTCTTCTCCCATTTAGTTGGTGACATATACACAGCGCGCATTTCTCTATAATTATGTTGTACTTACACTCCCTGTGTTGTGTCATATATTCTACTCTACTCTGTGGTTATGTTGTGCCGTTAAGTTCTCAAATATTCAATCTACAGAGTCAAAGTGAATGTGTCGTATCACCGATGTCCTCTTTCAATTTTCTGATACATACCCATAGTGTAAGCCGCGCACAAGATGAAAAGTATACGTGTGTACACCACATATCTTTTTAGTTGCCGTTCATAGTTCGCTTTGTGATGACAAGATATTGTGCGTTGTAATGTATACGTATAACGTATAGTGTGAAAATGTTGGATGTAGGAGCATGTAGGTGTAAATATAGAAATAGAAAGGAAATTCCTTTGTGTTTAATAAATAAAATATAAAAGAAAAAAGGAAGAAACCGCAGCTTCTACCACTTACGTGAATACTTGAAACGATCAACTTTGATATTAACTTTGGCAACAAGGACCAATCAAGTTGACATTTTTCTTGACTGACTTGACCAAAAACGAAGTTCAATAAATTCAATAAATATATGTGAAAATGGGATAAAAATGCTTTGTGTTTTCTATCATCATCATCATCGACACAGCAGAACAATTCCTCTCGCTCGCTCTGGATTCGGTCGGTTTATGATTGTGTCGTAAGGTCAAAACGGCGTCGTGAATACTGTGTACATGTGTATGCCTATGCGTAATGCTGCTGTTGTATGTTGGTTGGGTTATTGTGCAAGCATACCCCGTGTAGGTACGTGTGTATTCGTTTGCCGAGTATAAAAATAAATATTCGCAGAAAAAATCGTAAAAGTATTTTAAGTATCTTTTGCTCTATATTTAGGATTAAATAGAATCGTTTAAGAATTTTCGACAAGATTCTTCTCACCCATAAATAATAAATGAATTATTTCCAAACTGTAGCCGTATGAATAGGAAATTACAAAATAAATAAAAAGCACACGCAAAAACGAAACGAAAAGAACGAAATTTATTGAAAATTGAAAATTTATGTGGAGGAGGGTAAATAAAGTGAAGCTTTTAAATAAGCATAATATAACGAAAAAGTCAAGACATGAATGAAAACAATTACAATTAGTGACCATGGTAACCGTCAGAGAAGACACATTCAATTAAAATATAAAAGAAGTGAATTTCAGAAAATGATTAGAAGAAGAAGCCAAACTTAATAATGGGTTG
This sequence comes from Crataerina pallida, assembly GCA_949710015.1. Classification (NCBI taxonomy): domain Eukaryota; kingdom Metazoa; phylum Arthropoda; class Insecta; order Diptera; family Hippoboscidae; genus Crataerina; species Crataerina pallida. The sequence continues at coordinate 9,596,349 of OX453290.1, forward strand.
AAAAATCTGTTTTTCGGTATCCTGTTTTTATCCCAGTGGCTGTGCATACATATGCAAAGCTTTAATTACACGTATACATGTGGCAGGAGAAGGAGCAGCAACACTAACACCAAAGAGAGGAGTGTATACAAAAATCTATTGTTATGTGTATAACACCTGAACTTAGGAGTGATTCTACTCTACTTCACTCAACTAGCTTCAAGCTTTAATCATAGAGCGATTAAAAAGTTGTTTACAATAAATCTGAAAATACTTTCGCAGTACTTATAAAAAAATTAAGTTTGAAACAAAAATCCAAATTAACACCCCAGCTTATGTAGATAATAAATTTAAATAAATTTTTACTTAGTGCTTATACAAATATAAATTCTTTGTATGCGGGGGTGTATATTCAGTTTATCACAGCGTTTGCAGCAACCAGACGGAAACTTCAAGGTCCCACAATGCGAAATATAAACTTGATTAGCGTCATCACATACAGAGTCAATCCAACAATGTCTGTCTGTTTGTCTCTGTCCGTGGTACTTATTAAAGCGATCATAACATTGTAAGTCATACTGGTGTTAAAATTGGGTATAATCGGAGATAGGACACGCCTACGCTGAAACAATTTTGAGGCGAAAACCACAGAAATCCGAAATCGTTTAAAAATAAATTCTACTTAAATGGTTTTCGTTATTATTTAAGTAAAAGGGAAACTAAACTGAAACGCCCACAAGTTGGAAGCAACATTTCACAGGCATTCGTAAAATTATTTCAATGAAACTAAAATGGTACGAATCCAAGACTGAGTCATCTTGTTTGCTTGAAACTAAACTGAAGTTCTCACGATGTTGCCTATAAATCAATTTATAAATAAAACTCAATTTCCATATGGTAATAATTTAACAGTTAATCATTACGTATTAAAACAAACATAATGCATAAATAAAAAGAATATAATGAAATCTTTATTAAAGGTGTTCATGCAAATGTGTAGACTGTGCATTAGTGCCTCATCTCAAATAAAAATGTGAAAACAATTTACCGAAACATTTCGGGACGTGATTCGGGGTCCGAAAGTACAAATTTTTGGTACATTGATGAATGCCTTTATTATAAATATATGTGCAAAATTTCAATTTCATGGCCATATATTGGTAGCTGCGTAAGATTTTTGCCGACTGTGGACGTGACACGTGGCCGACTTTACGCAAATTAAATTGCGCAGATACTCGAAATATATGTAGAAAATTCAGCACGACATCTCAAAATATACAACCGTAAGAGTTCCGACACTCGAACACACGAAGTGACATGTCTAGATCGCCCCGGATTTTGATGCTGATCAAGAATATATATACTTTATAGGTCTCCAAGGCCTTCTTCACTCATCATTAAAGGAACTCGAGTTCCCATCCATAAACTTTATATCCATACGAGAAAACCGTGAAACCAGTTCTTGTGAAATATACTTTATAATTATATGTCCATAAAGACTTGTAATAGAGTGCTCTTAGTATTTTTATTTAGACTAATACTGTCTTACGTATATTATATGTGTTCATATGAAGACCCCAACTTTCGTATACAAACGTAGATATCATAAGTATGATAAAAGGAAGATTTTAAAGAACTTTCTGTTAATAATGCTTACGTATCATATATGAACTGTTCTTCTTCTTTAACTACACATTCTTATTCGAGTACATGCATAGATATATGTTTTTAAGTGCGTGCGTTACTTTTCAATGCATACTGTATGGTAAAGAGCTTTGTATACATTTATAAATGTGTATTTCATAGTATATTAATAAAACTTACATATAAAGCAATGTTTCTCAAACTTTTTAATACGGCAACCCCTTGTACTAATACACGAATTCAAAATTTATTTTTTATATGGCATGATATTGCATACAGATGTATGTATGTCAATTCAATTCTTAATGCCTTATGATTCACTAATTATTTGCCTTGAAAATTGTTGAGGGTTGGAGAGATGGACAAATAGTTTTATTCCTATAAAAACACTTAATTAAAATTAACAAATAAAAATATTTCTCATGCCGGACCAATTAATGCCCTACAACATTTACTTCCGCACATTAAGCTACAATTAGTTTAGTTGTATTCGTGAACGCGAGGCATTAGAAAAGAGTCCTAAGAATGATTCAATCGGGTTCAGATTTGGTACAGTCAGTTATTTAGTTAATTAACTTATTCACTAAATTTTGTTAACAAATATTAAGAATTGCTATGTTTTATCATATTTCATTATGATTCAATTTCAAGAATATTCCTCTTTGGGTCAATACAAGTTCTTGTAGCAAATGTAGTCGAAATATCTGAAATATAGCGCTCAGTAGCTTGCGATAGACGAACAGACATGGTTAAATCGATTCATATACTGAATCATCGGTACAGTTAAATTTATTATAAAAATATTTAATTTATCAAAATTTTAGGCGTGAATTTTAGAAATTTATTAATCATATGGTTTTTATCCCTTTACTTAATACATTTATTACGTACTTTATTTCTTTTACATTCCACCTTCAGCCATCCCCTGGGTGTCGCCAACTGCCGGTTGAGAAACATTGATATAAACACATGGTGCGTGAAATATTTTGTTTATTAAAAACGAAAAAAAAAGAACTCCAAAATATAAAATACATGAAAGTACGCAGAATGCGTATTGTTGTCTGTGTCATATTGAAGCGAAATGTATATATTCGCATAATTAAGGAGGCGTCGGACCTGCCCTTTGTACTGTTTCATGAAAATTCATCTGGCTTACGTTGCTTGCGTCTCCCATTTATGAAATGTTTTGCAACACAGAATTGAGCGGAATATTTGCTATTCAATGGCACTGCCCTTTTTAAATGCATATACATATATGCACTGCATATGTATGCAGATTATATATGAGATGCGTACTGATCGTCATAAGTGTTATTAAAAGTCAAGATAGCTTGAATAAATATCGCAAATTCAGTATAAAGCTTTTTTATAAAATTTTTGTACGTGTTGGCATATTTTATGGTGAGAAGTTTTTTAAAAAATCATTATTGCTTCTTTAAAACAAATAGATCTCGCGATTGCCAGTTGACACCTATGGTTCTTAACTTATATAAAAGAGTTTGGTTGATTGTGTTTTTTGGTTGTCAACTTTTTTCTTAAAACAAGATGGGATTATATAAATTTCTGAAGTGATTACTTACCCTTGGTAGAAGGGATTTTTGGAAATCCTATCTCCAGAAGGTAGCCGTGATCACTTTCCGGGTTCACTTGAATTAATGAAATTTTCATAAAAGATACAGATCTCACGCGTAGGTGAAGGATTTGGGTAACATTAAGACAAATCTAAAATACCCTCCACATCCACAATTAGGCATTGCACATAAACGATAAAGAGTACATGTACAGGTAGTATTTCATATTCACTTGCGGGTGGTTGAATAACGGACAAGTCCTTCCATCATATACCCTAAACTACTTGATGTATTATTCAAGTAGCTTAAAGGAAACTAAGTATTTTATAAAACAATTTTTTTTGAAAAATTAAAAATTAAAAATTTCAATTTTTCATACTTGTATTATAAAAAATTTTAAAATGACTAGAAATTCATTTTGCCCCCATTTAATGTCGCCACCGACTCAGTCACCAAAATTAAATGTTATTGAAAATTTGTGGTTTTTGTTGGAAAATAATATTAGAAAACACAACATAACCAACAAAAATGAACTGAAGAAGGGGTGTTGGAAAAGTGGTGTAAAATTAGCCCGGATGTTACCCAAAAGCTGATAGATTCAATGCCAAGGAGGCTACAGAGTACTATAAAAGCAAAAGGGTACCATACAAAATATTAAATAATACTAATATTTATTATTTTTCAATAAAAAAAATCAACTGTACCAAATAAGCTGTGACATGTTTTTTGATTTGTTATAACAAAGTTCTTATTATTAGACAGTTAGAAATATTTTTTTGAAAACTTTTTTGTTTTAAATGTTCATTAAACATACAACAACAAGTTGGCATTCAAATTTCGTTGACAGCTTCAATAGTTTGGAAGCTACAGTGGCTTTATTTTTATAAAAAGTAGTGAACCAAATAAGCTGTGAGCCACTGTATGTTTCATACGAGTGAGATGTCATTCCAGATGTTATCTCAACCAGTTCTTTAAGATGCCATTCTATGTTTCATGTGCTCTCCAAATTGTAATGGAGACTTTAACGACTAAGTTAAGAATACATCAGTGGTAGCAAAAAAACAAAACAAAAAGAAAGTGACCCAAAGGAGACTGAATGATTTAAAAAAAAACTGCTTCAAACGACGTTTATTATTTTTAAGGGTTTATTAATTAAAATATTAGTGGCTCCTTTCTTAGAACCATGTGTGAAATAGAATATCGTTCGAATGTAATAATTTCAATAATTGGACTTTTTATCACACAATAGATGCACCCGTCATGTTAAATGCAAAGCAATTCAGCTGATATGTAATTCGAGTAATAAATTATGTCATATATTGTATAATGGACTTGTGTATGCGGATTATGATAGTGGGTTTGGCTTGCGCCTAATGTAGTTATTTGACTTTTTGCTTTTTCAATTTACTAAATGCAATAAATTAGATGGGAATGAAACAAAAAATATTACAATAAATATAATTGCGGATGCGGAATCAAGTCAATAGTTTAACACAAATGTTTATAAATGACGCTATTGAGTGGCTTTGGTCATCTTATAAAAAATGGCAACATTACAACAACAAGAACAACAAAACAAGAACCGCATAGAAAAAATTAAAAAACATTTTAAAAATCAATTACAAATAGGAAAGCATGGAATATTGTGTTGTTGTATAAATCATATAAAAAAGTACACTTACACCATCAACAGCAACAACAACAACAATAACAACACAACATTATCAGCGACCACAAATAATAAAATTTGTAAAGGATTACAATTAATATGGCTGAAAACAACAAAAACAACAAAAATAACAACGAAGCAATGGCAAGAATATGTTCAAAAAAATATAAAATCAAAAAAATGCAGTTGGAAAAATTGCAGCAGCATACTGTCATCCCTAATATCAAATTATGCTGTGGTAAAATTTTTTACAGATTGGATCACACTCATCGGCTTTGCGCTGATTGTATTAAGCAATGCTGTCAAGTCACAAGAGTTGCAGGATTTTCAAAAAAATAGTAAGTACTCGAACTTCTGCCTCATCTTTGTCTTCATTATTTTAAGTAACTTTTCTGTTTTTTTTTATACACATTTTGAACACAGCTTCCCCAAGTGCTCCCGAAGGGGAGCTGTGCAAACAGTAGTAAAACCTTTTCATTTAAAGTTTTATATCTCAGATTTTTTTTATTTTGTTTAAATTAACTTAAATTGGTAGCGAGGAAAATTGTCAAAGATTTAATTAAACTAGTTGATGATTTGTTTAAAACTAAAGTTGTAATGCGCCGCACACACTCATCGCGATATTATTTGTTTGTGTGTTTGCGTGCGTTCATGTTAATTAGAGTGGCTTATGTCATAAATTATTATTTACAAACAAGTAACAACATTATAAAGGAACGTATTAGTCGGTTACACTCTCCGACAATAATTGATGGTTTTCTCTCTCAATTAAAGCACAGTATGTGAACCTTTTTAAACAAATTTTGCAATTTTAGAATGTGAATACCACAATTGGTATATTGGGTCAATATGGCGGATGCGAAAACTTCATAGGTACAAGCAGGTCCCACTGCTAGCGCGCACAATTATTTTTCAGTTTTGTCGCTTTATTACATACATAAAATACCCGGTTCATGGCTCCTAAGTATTTTATGGGGTGCTTTCACGTTTTAGGGGTATTTCCAACATGTTATTGTTGGGCCTCAGTGACCTTGCCGCTAGTAATGAAAACCCGGTCTTTTGTTCTGCAAGTTTTACGTAAATTGTACAAAACCAATTTTGTATTAGCTGTACCGCTCTATTCTAAAAATCTGTCGCGGCCATAACATTGAAATTTGGAACATGTATTTGAGTGAGAACAACAAAAAAAAAAAAAAAATTGGATACGTCCAAATTTTTTAACCCATTTTTACTACCGAAATTCATTTTGTTTTTTTATATCCTTTAGTCCATTCCTAGAACTATTCCCACAAACGCTCATAATTGTGGTAGAAAAATTTAACCTGGTACACATATTTTTGTTTAACGTCGTCCATCGAGGTTAAAAGTGGGCAGGACCACGTCCAAAATTTAAAAATAAATGTGGAGGATATCCACAATTTTATCTAAGCCAAATTCATTATCAGGTATTGTTCCTAGTGATTCAATAGTTCGAAATATTTGAGAACTTGAAAACTTATTATAGACATTTTTTAAAATCTTTAAAAATGTAGACCGGAAAAAATTTTTTAAAATAGTAATTAAACTATTTAAAAAAACAACTTAAAATGACGCCAAATAATGTCGCTTTCACCTAAAGCATATGAAGCCTTGACATTTTGTTTCTTTTAGTGTCTTTTAGAAAAGTTAAGGCGAGGCAAACATTTGCAAAAGTTCCGAAAGTTTTGATCTTGACACACATGTTTACAAGTATTAGTCTACTTTATGTAATCAAGAAAATATATGCTTTGTGGGGCCTCTGACGCTTGCAAATGATATGACCCCCCCATCTCATGGGGAGGAGTTCACTAACATGTGATTTGAATTACATTTTACATTTGAAAATACGCGACTCAAAGAATCGCTTTAAAAGTTATGATTTATTCATCGTGTCGCCTGTTTTAGTTTTGTTTCACAATCGAATTATGTATATATTGTGCTCATGTACACACAACTACCTTTGTATACACACTGTAAAAGTTTCTTTTATGCTTAAAGTCTCAAGTGGAAAGTTTCTTCAGAATAAATTCTAAACAACAAATATAATAATAATAACATTTTATTATTGTTTGCTTTTATTGCTTAGTTCCTGCCCGCTTAGTTTGGGCTGCAATTGGAAAGAGTGTCGATTTACCGTGCGATCTCACACCACCGGCACTACAAGACTCGGTAAAATTGTTGCTTTGGTTCAAAGATACAACAGGCATTCCTTTATACAGGTAGCTACCAAGTACTATATATATAGAAATTGTTTTGGTTTATAAGAGGAAAGGAAATATTTACGATTTAGTTTAATCAACCACCACCAAGTAATTTGATGTGTAATTTGATGTGTGATGTTTGTGTGTGTTTGTGTATTTTCGTTTTCATCTGTAATAGTTTGGATTCACGCGCCGGAAATATCAAAGTGGCACCGCACTCAGCGATAGCTAGCGATTTGGGGCAACGTTTATTCTTTTCAATCGGTGATAATCCAAAAGATTCACGGCTACAAATACGTGACGTTAAACCAACTGATGGTGGAGTGTATCGTTGTAGAGTAGACTTTTTTAATTATCCAACACGTAATTACAGACTTAATTTAACATTGGTTGGTAAGTATGAGCTAAATACAGTAGATAACGGTAACTGTTAACTGTATAAACTGTATAATTTTTCTTATGTTGATAGTTCCCCCTGAAGAACCACGAATCTTTGATGCACAAGGTAAAGAAATTTCCCAAATGGCTGGTCCATTTCGTGAAGGCTATGAGCTTTTCTTATGCTGCCAAGTTAAAGGAGGTACGTTCTCCCTTACTTTTATAGTTTTAATTTACACCTAGACGTTAAGTTGTTGTGCGGATAAAGGGCTTATGAGAAAATACCTTTTTAGCATATCAGTCGATTCAGAGTAATGTTTTGAATCAATTTAAGCGTCTCCGTTTCTTTGTCTGTTAGATGTCTGACCCTAAAATAGGCTTCATTAAAAAACAAACTTTCCTTTCTTTTCGCATTTTTTATGGGATAAGAATTCGCGTGTACTGTACAAGTACAACTATACTAAATGTAACATAAACTATTAAACAAATGGTCAAAACGGGTATCAAATGGTCGCATAGAACTAAATGTAATGTTAACACTTGGTTCCTTTTATTAAATTAATTGTTGGTGTATATGAAATTGAAGGTCGCCCGCTACCTAAAGTTACTTGGTGGAAAGGCGCTAACGAACTAATCGGCACAAGTCATACGTCAGTGGATGAAGGCGTTACAATTATTGTCAATCAATTATTAATCACCATAACATCTCGTGAATTTTTTGGTTCCAAAATTCAATGTCGTGCCCAAGGTTCTAAATTAATAGAACCGGTAACCAAAGAAGTTATTGTGCAAATTCATTGTAAGTCCATTGTATTTCTTATTTATACTTTCATTACTTTTACGCATCATAATATGTTTCAAAAGTGAAACCGTTACGGGTGAAAATCATTACACCAAACGAATTATTGACTGCGGGTCATCCAGTGCCTTTGCGTTGTGAATCGTGGGGCTCATATCCGGCAGCAAAAATTTCGTGGTTACTCGATGGCGAACCTATCCGGAATGCTGAGGTTACCATACACAATGATAAAGAGGTAAAAGGAAGTTAATTACACTGCAAGAGGAAACTTTATAAATTATTTTCTTCAGAATCTAAACCTTACGATTAGTATTTTAATGTTAAAAGTTTCATCGGAGAATAATAATGCCGAATTAACGTGTCGTGCTTCGAATCCTTGGTTTTCCGGTAGCCTTATTGAAGACAAAAGAATTATTCGTGTTGCCTGTAAGTAATAAATAAATTTTTGATAAAATAATTGCTTTTCAATCGAATAATTAATATTTTATGATATTTTCCTTTAATTGCATTACAATTATATTCAAATTATATTCAGACCCTCCAACGGTTTCGGTTCATTTAGCCAATGAAGATCCCAGCCGAATAGTCATTAGAGCTGAGGGACAAAATGTTACATTCAAATGTCGTGCAGATGCTAGACCTCCGGTAACATCATATTCGTGGTTTAAAAATGTAAGAGTTTAAAGCAAAATCATGTAGTTTAATAAATGATTAGCTTTGTTATTATATTATGGCTTCTTTCTTATATTATAGGGTATGAGAATATCTGGAGAAAGTATTGATTTAATGCATTTAACCAAATTGGAACGTGAAAGTGCGGGCGCTTACGCTTGTGGTGCATTAAATACAGAAGGTGAAACGCGTAGTTCCAGTATAACGCTTAAAATTCAATGTAAGTTTTAATAATAAAAGAACCTTACTAAATGTATGTACTAAATGTAAATGTTCGTCCGGTAACAGATACGAAGTCTGTATTTAACCTTAGTATTTAAAAATTATTTAAGCATTAATTTGAAGATGAACTTATTCGTATTTAGTATTTAGAGAGGTATCTAAATATTTAAAAATACTTGAACTTTTTAAAAAGGTTTTTATCAGGTACATGCTTGCAAAAGTGCATACCGGTGTGGGTACTTCTTGGTTCTTGAATATCAGAAACAAGTCTTTATTTTTATGTTTTGGTCCAATTAAATATATGTATATATATAATATATAGTTCACAAACTTGGTTCCTTAGTTTTTATATACAACAACTTTTTATCTAAAAGTTTAGTATATATGTTATAGACTTGCCTAATGCAGTAAACATTAACTTTTAATAATAATTCAATACGATTTCCTAATAGTTTGATTCATTTGATTTTTAGATTCACCCCGTTGTAAACAAGGTACAGAGCAAACTTCAATGGGTGCTGTTAATATGCGTACTATACCCATAAAGTGCGAAGTAGAAGCAGATCCTTCTGATTCCATTAAATTTAGTTGGACTTATAACAATACAAGAAATGTTTCCCCAGTAATTTAATGAAACTTTTGCGCCCAATATGAAAAGTTAAGCATAACTTCTATTTTTATATTATTAGGTATTGAATTCTAGGATACAGTCAAGTGGTACAATGAGTACAGTAACATATTTGCCACAAACTGATTCTGAACTAATTACTTTAGCATGTTGGGCTAGTAATGTTATAGGAAGGCAAGCTATACCATGTTTGATACATATATTGCCAGCCAGTAAGTATTATTGACTAATTAATTGCGTATACATATGAAAGTTTTCCCTAAATTGCTTATATAAATTGTTATAATAAATTGTTGCAAAATACATAAAACAGATCCACCAGACTCCCCTAAGGCATGTGAATTGCGCAATGATACAGTTTTAGAGGTGATTTGTGTAGCTGGTAATGATGGTGGCTTGTCACAATATTTCATCCTGGAAGTAATTGGCGGTGATCCCATAGATAATGGTGATCAATTGCATAGTTTTAGTGATGTCAATTCCCTGGATAGTGAAGTTTCCACAATGAATGATCAGGTACGGAGGGGACAGATTCTAATGAGGAAGAATGTGTTTTTAATACAATGGTTTTTTAGGCAACAACTGCACCTCTATTTCGTTTACAAGAACCGAAACCGTTATTTCGTTTAAATAATTTAGAACCCGGACGAGAGTATCAGTTTGTCGTGTACGCTGTAAATGCCAAGGGCCGAAGTGAACCGCCAGTTGTAATTGAGAAGATACGAGTAACTACTCAACCAAAATTATATGGTAAGCAATTTTTGAGTAAACACATCAACTTGTGGCAATTGCATAAATCATAACAACCGAAATTGGAGAGACTCTATTTACAAGTAGAGCATACTTAACAGCGATGTTTATGGGGGTATATTAATTTTGTTTAAAAGTTTGTAAGTACTAAAAGGGCGCTAGCTACACTGCAGGAATTGTATAAATCAGCAAAAACTTGTGGGATCATTTAGCCCTTTTATGTAAACATCCGTTCGTGTGTTTTATTAGAACATCCTTTGATGTACCATGGAGTGGTCGCAGAAATCTGCTTGTTAGTTGATATGTATTAAAAATATTATAGAGGGCGTTATCAGGTGAATACCACGTCCACAGTTTGCATATGATTGCGGAAGGTATTTAAGATTTAGACTAAGCCAAATTTATTTTTTTTACTTTTTTGTCTTTTTTATATACCTATTACCGATTGTGAATTTCCATAGGTGTGAAAAATCTTTTATTATTGCAGATGATTTCTTCTTATCTGAAGATCCAACACCTGCAGGCACCACACACCATATTAGCAGCAACAGTGGTATTATAATTAATGATATCGGTGCTACACTGTCTGCCACGCATGAGAGAGAATCAACAGTATTACTACTAATTGGTGTTGTTGTTATATCAACTACAATAATTACAACGATTATTGTGACTAGTATAATTTTAGTTTGTAGAAATCGTCCACGCCCTCCTGAACCTCAGGACGTACGAAAAAACATGAGGTGAGTACTGTAATGCATTGTAATTGTATTGCACACTAAGGCCTAAACATACAAATTTTCATGTGTTGAAAGGCCTATACGCAACGATGTGCCGTCTATGTACATTGATGAGGATGAATTGAATGATGATGATAGTAATGTGGGATGTAGTAACAATCGTTCCATTATGATACATCCGCGGCTAATGCCATCATGTCACAATATCCGTAGAAGTACGACTACATTAAACAGTCAACATTATGCTACGTCAGAAGCATTTGTGCAGTACGCACAGCCTAGTTTAAATGGTATATTTTTAACACAATATATATAAAATTGATGGAATTTTCTAAAATCTATATTCATGTATGCATGGTACAGATCCGGACCTAATATTGCCACGAGGTGAATTGGAATTTACCGTAATTGATTCACGGTAAAATGAAACGCGTCTACAAAAAACATATTTACAAAAAGTATTTATATATATTTTTTTCCGATAATAAATTTTAACATACACACACCCACACACACGTACACAAGTAAACAGTAAAGAGCACATAACTACATAACTATTTTAGATTTTTTACATTTAAACAATTACTTAAGTAGTATCTACTCGTATCAAGACATGATTAAGTTTATAAAATGGCTCAACCAAGAAGGAAAACAAAAAATCCAAGTTAGCAATGTAGCTAGACAATTTAAATTAAACAACAACAAAATAATGATAATACATTTTTATTTGTATAATATAACGTACATATATACACATACCTAGAATTAAAACATCCAGTTAACAGAATTTTTAATTCATTCGCTAATGTACATACATAATCAAAAATATAACTACAATACATATAACGTGTAAAACCGTTGTAATTGTAAATGTATATTTTAAGTACAATTACTAAATTGAAATTGGTTCAAAAAAACTCAATGAAATGATTTTTTATGAACTATTTTTGTAATAATTATTAGTTATTATTATTTACTCTCTTCAAGTAAAAACCCAGTCCACAAACGAAGCCCAAAACCCCTTATGAACACTGAAGCAAACCAGATTTGCGCAACATAATTCCAATTGTATTGCATTGTATAAATTTTACTTGAAATTATTTCATAAATTTATTTGTAGCTTGCCTTAATTGAATATTTTATTGTACTTTAGAATTATTTATTTTAATATCAAAATTAAATTTTTTAGTACTTAACTACCGGAATTTAAACGAAGATTATTATTTAGTTTAGTACCTAATGCGTTTAAGTACTTCAGTATTGCTCTCCTTCCTATTAAGCCCTAATTCTGCTACTAGTACCAATAAAAATTTCATGTATTTGGGACAATTTTAAAACTTTAACTTCGTTTATCAGAATTGATAAAAGTCTATGATAATTTACCTAAAACTGTGCATTGCAGTCTAAATTCATTACATTTTTGTATTTGTTCAATTCTCATAACGTTTTAATATCCAAAACAACTTTTACTTTTTATATCAGTAGTGGTGTTTTTTATTATTGAAATAATATATAAAGAACAAGTAACATTATAATGTAGTTTATATAATATATAAAGAGAATTATTAAAAACAAACAATTTTTCTTTTAGAGAATAAACGTAAAATGTGTGCTTTAATTATATACACAATAAATGTATATGTATACTTATTAAAAGAACATTTTTAAGAATTATTGTATTGAAGGTTAATAGTTGTTTACATTTTATATATACATACCTATATATATATATATATATATACATAATCCATAAATTGTATCACTAATATCCAAAGAAAAAAATACAAAGAATATTATCATCATTCCTTCTAAATTTCTCTTTTCAAAAAACCAAAACTCTTAAACGTCAATGTTAGTGTAGTTTCTTTTTAAGAGATAATTCCCATAAATCAACCAAAACAAAAACATTAAATATTTATTAGCAATAATAAACATTACATCAGGATACATCTTTAATAATTATTAAAAAAAAAAAAAACAAACAAACAAACTTTTCACTATTTTTAATTGTCAGGTAAGTTTATATAAAATGTATTTAAAAGAAGTAAAACAACTAAATTTGTCTTAGGCCAAATCTTAAATAGCCTCCACATCTACAATAGTGAACAGGACAGGTATAAGATTACGCCCTCTATTATCAGTTTACGTGGAGTTTAATTTTTTGTAAATTGTTATTCGATCACGCCCATTTTTGGCTCATTGATGGATTATAAATTAGAAATTCAAAATATGTGACCGTGAAAATGCTAACAGCAGACAGATACACGGAAATGTCTAGATCGACTCAGTTTTTAGTGCTGATCAATAATATAAATAGTTTGAAGAGTTTCTGAGGCAAACGAAAAAAATAAACTTAGTATACCCCTTATTTTATGTAGAGATTACGGTCCATTGTCGGAACATAACTTAAGTTAAAGTAAAACTTATATAACATACATCACTTAACTTACATGGTTATCCGTCTTTACCATACTGAGTGTTTAGGCGGTACAAATAACACTCAACATATGTTACTTTCATTGACAACATTTATTTACACTTTTTCTCAAAACTTTATAATAAAAGCAAGCAATAATGCCAAGAATAGAATAGATAATGACATATACGTAATATTACATTTGTAATCTTTATATCATGGTGCTGAATGAATTTTTCCATCAGTAGATGGTGAGGTATACATGCCGCCATCATTAGTTGGTGAATTTTTTACTTCAAACGTTACGTAATACTTTTTATTACTATCCAATCCTTCCGATGGCAGTGATATTAATTGTTTTCTTTTTCCGTGAGTTAATTCCAAGGCTATCTTACCACTACAATGTCTTCCCGTTGAAAGAATTTTTGGTAAATAGATATTTCCCATGCCATTCCGTTTATAGGGACCAAAGCCGAACTTAGGCATTGTATGATGGTTCATCATGGGAACTAAGTAAAATACGAATATAAATAAATTTATTATTATTAGTCCCCTGCGCTGATAACTTACTGTAGGCGGCACAGGGAATACCGGTGTAGGCATGTGTAGCATGTAAGCAACGATGTGTTTTTGTAGTGCATTGTAGTGCTTTTTCATAACAGTGATAATCGGGACTGAGACGCCTTTCCGCCTATTGTTAATTAAAGAAAAAATAAATGCTAATGAAGTGTTTACACTTATCATAATTTTAAGCTATACGTATACCGTACTTCTTCATATACTTCGCCAATATTTTTAAAATTATAAGTGCCAGGTTTTTGCAACGACTTGAGTGTTTCATACAGAAATAATTCAAAATTTTTGAAGCTGTATTCTCCAAATTTATAACGCCTCAAGCGAGCACCTATTTCCCCACCCAACGCTGTGCAAGACTTGTGATAATCATCGACAGCACGTTTAACTAGTACGGCTTCATTCAGTTTATTTGAACGAATTTGCAACGATTTTAACTCGAGTAAATGTTGAAAGATTTTGCGTTCCATATAATATCTGGATAAAGTTAACAGAGAGAGTATAATAATTAATTTTAATTTAAACTTTCATAAAGCCACCTTCTTATGTTGCGTTGTATGGATTTGGTCACAGCCGTAATATCACAGAATCGCATTTCATCAGATTTTCTACTTTTCTTATGAGTACAGGAACGTCTATCTAGAGTAGTATATAGGGGGCGTCGTAATACATGCGGTGTTGTATAGCTTCCCCTGGGAGCTGGTATTTTTGTATACAGACAACGTGGACTTGGTTCGAAACCTGAATCATGATCTTTGACACTATAGCCAGTTACGTATTGATTTTTTTTATTTTTTTTTGGAACCGCTTTCAAGTGATTTGAGTAAGGAGTTGTTTCCGCTCTAGATGACGGCGAAATATTATTCAAATTTTTAAAAGCTTTAGATTTAGATCTCATTTCAATACCAGTCGTAGGTTTTGTGCCAGTGCTGTCCCTAAAACCTTTGTAAGGTGACGCTTGGACATCTGCAGATTCCGTGGGAGATAGTACTTGAAAAACGGCACTGTCTTTATGATCTAGTAAATTTGAGTTGTCTTGGTCAAAATCATCCATTGAATCTTCATCACTTTTAATAATTTGAAAACTTGATTTTCGCTCCGGTTGTTCTTCAACGTGCTCTACGTCCTCCGATTCTGATGAAAGTAACTGAAATGAAGATTTTCTATCTTCTTGTTTAACTTTTTCGGATTTCGATTTTAATGTACTTAAGTCAAGATTGAAATCATCAGAAGTAAGTGTTTCAGCATCAGATATTCTTTCTCTTTGAGTATCTAACTCATCAACAATTCCATTAGTATTTTTATTTATATCAGTATTGCTGATCTCATCATTCGGAAAAGTTTTATCTTCTTCCACCGAATGAATATTTAAAGGGGAGGACACTGATTGCTCTTGAGGGTCTTGTAATTCGTCTGTGGCTACATCATTATCAATGAATTTTTCTTCGACATGAATTTTTTCCATTTCCTCATTTTTTTCGTCTTTTTTTTCTAAAATATCTGAAACACTTTCCGTAATTTGTAAATCTTCATTTTCTTTAAAGGTTTCTTCATCACTAGGTGTTTCTTTAAGTAACTGATCGACTACCTCTTCTTTAGGTTTCTCAGGTTCTATTGGTTCCTTACCTTCATTTTTGGTATCAACTATTGCAATTGGCTCGCTTGTTATAGCATCCTTAGTTTCAGTTTCGCTTGCATCAACTTCGTTTATTGCCAAGTCATCGGATTTTTCCCCAATTACGTTAGTTTCATTTATTTTTATATCATTAAGTTTTTCGTCAATTGCTTCAACTTCACTTGCGTCACCATTTTTATTTTCAGTTATGCCTTCTTCAGTTGTTATCTTAATATCATCAAATATTTCTTCGATGGCTGCAGTTATTTCCTTCTGAACCACTTGAGTTGCTTCCTCTCCTTTCGAATCATACTCTAATTTGTCCTCCAATGGTTTATCGATGTCTGATGTTTTTGACGCCAAATTCTCGTCTGCGGAGCCCTTAGGGACTTCATCTTCATTTTCCTCTGGGGAATTTTTCACATCATCATTACCTTCATCCATATTAGTTTTCGTTAAATCTTTAATTGCGCCATTCAAACCATTATTTAATATTGTATTTGGATCTGTTATACTTTTACCGTGATCATGACGGTAATGCCTGTCCTTCATAGATTTGGATAGAACGGATTTCTTTCTTAATATGTGATATTTTGTATGTTTATGATAACAACAATTTTCACATGAATCCTCATCATCGCAATCACTTGAACTGAAATAACGTTCTCCCCGTTTTCCACGTCTTATTTCAATGTTACTTTTGGAGCGATAAATTTCGCCATTTTTGCGTTTTTCCGGTTCACTGCAGCTGTTTGTGCGACGCCGTAAACTTTTCAAGTCGTGATATTTACGATACGCTACAGTTTTATAACATTTATCAGCATATTTATGGCATTTGCAATATCTGTAAATAACATCATCAGCGTCAGAATCCGATCGTTTAACGCAGACAATGTATTTTTTAATGTTATTTAAATCTTCTTCTTTATCAACATATTTTAAAGGTCGTACCATGTCCATCATGGCAATTTCATCAAACGGATTGGAACGTTGATTAGATAGACGTAATTTGGCTGAAGGTAGACCACCATGTGATTGAAGAAATTTCGCAGTAGCTCGGTGACCTTTTTGTAGAGCACAATCTAAGGGGGTTATTACCACACTTTTGCAATTTCGATAAACCGCATTCACCTCAGCACCATAATCTAACAAGACTTTACAGAGATCAGTATAATTATGTTGAGCGGCAATATGAAGCATACTGCGCCCATCATTACTTGTTACGTTGACTTGTTTTGGACGCTGTTCTAACAGCCATTCTACCAATTCACGACGACCAGACACAGCCGCCTCATGCATGGGAAGATCACCTTTTGCATTACGCAACCATAAATTCGCTTGATGTTCATTTAACAGTTTCACCGTTTCGAACTGTCCTTTAGCACAACCACAGTGTGCTGGTGTACGTCCTTTCCTGTCCTGTCGATTCGGATCAGCCTCTAAATCCAATAATCGTGAAGTAGCATCAGCGTGTCCCAAAGTAACAGCATAATGTAACGCTGTACACCCATTACAATCAATGAGATCTGTTGGAGCACCACACAAGCTAATTAAGGTATCAATACATTCGGTATGGCCGCGAGATGCAGCACAATGAAGCGCTGTTAGACCATCCCTTAGGAAAAAAATAATGTTAAATAGATACAACAATGTATGTAGTTCAAGTAAATGAATTTTATTTGGCTTTGGTCAAATTTGGTATACCCTTCACATTTATACTGAGGCTGTAGACTTTCCGGCTATTAAAGTGTTTTCTATCTATTACATTAAAGTCCAAACAGACTTTTTTTTATATGGATTTGATGTATTTGTCGCGTAGAATTTTAAGGCATTATAGATTAATAGAAATTTGTTTTCCAAATTTTAATTTCAGAGATTTCCTTTGTAGTCACGACAAGTTGTTTCTTATCGTATAAATGGTTCTTAAATAATTTTTTCCCCTCTAAATAGAAAAGTCTCCGTATGAACTTGGATTTGTATAAAAGTTTAACTTGATAGTTCAATTTTGATGAAATCGTATCCACGCTTTGGACAAAACAAAGGACAAAATCTGTACATTACCGCCCATTTGATGAAGGGTATATTTTGAATAAGTAATAAAAAACCAACTTGTCGGCACTTTCCACCCTGGCACCAGCTTTAATTAATGCAATGATGGCCTTTGCTGAACCAGAAGATGCTGCCCATAATAACGGCTGTCGACCATCTTTATCTTGCACGTCGACTTTACATTGAGGATGAGCCAACAGTGTCTCCAATATACTAAGAGCTAATTTAATTGAATTACTTTTACTAAGTTTGCAATCGTATGTTGCACCACACATTTGCGCAGCATAATGCAGAGGAGTACCACCATTAATATCCGGTATAGCAATGTTAGCTCCTGCAGCTAATATGGCACGTAAGGCTTCAACTTCACCACAAACTGTAAATGTCAAGTTTACGAAGCTTGCAAATATGAATGAGTTCTAGGTACGGTACTGTGTCTTACCCGTTGCCCAATGTGTAACCGAGTGTCCCTCCTTATCCACTGCATTCACATTGGCTTTATTTGCAAGCAGCAAATTGACCATTTCCAAGTTGCCCTGAATAATAGCCAAGTGAAGCGGTGTAAAACCATCTTCGTCAGCAGACTCCAGCAGGTCTGGAGCAGCAATTGCTATGCTTGCGGCCGCCACGAGATTATTTGGATGCGTAACAGAATGAGCAGCACAGTAATGTAAGGCGTTCCTATTGTGACTATCACGGATACGTATTTGCTCTGGCTATAGTACAGCAACAACACCACCACCACAATTAAATTGAATATCGTAAAATAGTTAATTTTTAAGAAGACGCACAAAGTAATTCATGTGGAATTAAATCCTGTTATTACAAAGTGATGATAATAGTGAATGAATATTTGGAACCGGCTTCTACACGGATATAGTTTACGTATATTATATATATAAATAATAAACAAAAGTTGCCTAGCAATATGGTGCTTCGTCAACCGTGTAAAAAAAACTTCAAATTTGTTTTAACATAATAACAAATTAAACAAGACATGCACACAAAATGAACTTGATTTTAAGCAGAAGTGTAGGATACGAAAAGAAAGTGTTACATGTCGAATTATGCCTTAAGGGATTTTTCTTCAATAAATTTATTTAAAATAAAATTAGTCTCAAGATGTGGATATGTTTTGAAGTATAGTTTTGAAATCTGCAATTAAATGTCGAGAGAGAACTTTGTTTCTAAGTAGAAACAAGTCATATTCATTTTTGTGCTTGTGTGGTTGGATCAGTGAATGTTGCAAAAAACAAAAATGTGTTTAAGATAAATGTTACAGTTGGTACGGTTGGTGTACTCGTGATTAAAATTAAAATCTCGTAAGTCTGATAATGAAAAACTCTTGCAATTACTGTGATGACCGTGGAATCAAAAAAGTCGTTCTAAAGTTTGAAAATATTTTGAAAAATAATTAGCAGCTTTTTCTAAGATTACAAAGGTACAATCATCGTATTGTTATTAAAAACAAGTGAAAATGTTATAGTCGGACCATTTTTCGAACCCCTCCCTATATAAGGTTCGATTACAAAGGAAGTCTTTATGTGGCACAAAAATTGTAATTCTTAATATTTTTAGATAAATTATGGGTAAAAATAGTTAATTAGCTTAATAATTAATTAATTAAAATTAATCACATCCACGTACAAACATTATAATTGTATCAAATTGGCCGATTTTATTCAATTTAAATAGATACCTTCATGCAGATATAATGTAGAAATTTTTGTACAAAGTTCCAAAATATCTCCTCGCGTCCTTCTGGCCGTTGCTAACGGAATAGCAAACTTAAGAAGATAAAAAAATTCTTAGTTCTAAAGATTTTAATTTAGAGGTAATGGCCTAATTAAGTGGTCCCGTTTGAGTAAATGAATCCATTTTCAGATATTTAAAGTCGTTAGTTTTCTGTGTCAAACCAACAACGATTTAAGCAACAGAAGGCTACATTACGTTCATTATCTAAGAAACATCGGCAAATGTCCATCCAAGGAACCACATTTTCATTAAAAACGAATTTGTTTCTTTTTAGAGATGAAGAAAAATAACTGTGCCATTACTAAATAATATTTTCATACGCGCAGCTTACCTTGGAATGTAATGTTTTTATTGCCACACTATTGTCACCTTGTTGGCAAGCGTGCATCAATCGGGAGCAACCGTGATCCAAACTGTTTCATAAAACAGAATATTATTAAAGTTTATTATGGAAAGTGTAGAGGATTAAAATGCGTTAAAATTTGACAATTTTTATATCCTTTGGTGATTTTTTTGAGTAAGAAAATTATTCGTTAATGGTACTTCTATAGAAAAAGTTTTAAGACGAATTTCTCATCCGAAAAAAATCCTTTAAAAAATGATTCTCAATTATAACGTGTAATAACAGGTTACGGGTTACGGGTCGATCTTTAAAGTTATTACAGGTAATATTTTATTTTGTAAATAAAAAGTTCCATTATCGAGGTTAATGTAAATACTTAACATTATCTCTTTCGCAAAGAAAAAAATTTATGTGGAAATAACCCCAAGTTAGACGTTGTGTTGAGCTAACAAAAGCCTCATTTTAGGTTTTCTTATTGAGCAGGGGTTACAGGGTTAATGGCTACATTCCAAAAGTGCTTGACATTTTTTCACTGCAGCGCTTTTAACACATTTCTTATATCAATATTTTAATAACAATTAGATGGCGGGTCAATACTTTACTTTTCCATTTTTCATTTTATCACATAGCCCGCTGTTTTTCAGTAATAATTTTTTAAAAATTAACTTTAATAAAGGCTTTTGAGCAACTAAAACCCAGGCCAACAAACTACTGCACTACACAGTGTTACTTTAAATAAAATGCACGTAATAATGCTGGTGAAAAAATTGAGGTTATGTTATGTACGATAGACGTTAGAAGTATTCACCATATGTGGTTTTAAATTTAGTATATAGAAATATTCCTGCCATGTCTTGTTTGTATGGCAGCACATTACACATAGTAGCCATAGTGACGAGTGACCACCTAACACGGCTCAAATGTTAAATTGTAAATTAATTTTGACGGGTTTTTCTTCGTTTACACGTCAACACATACATATACATGCAATATATGTTGACAGTTCTGGTACACATAAAGAAACATTGTCGTCCTTTCGCAAGTACACATGCACTAAAAGATATTTTACACAATGCGATCCGAAAGGTGAAAATTTAAAGAATATTGAAACATTTCATTTCAAAGTAGTCGCTCTTTAAAAAGGCATTTTATGAAAACAATACATGCACAATTTCGATTTTTAATGTAAAGTTTTTTTTTTCAGATTATCAATTATCCTAATTTTCTGCAATGTTAAAAAATTCTTAAATATTTCAGTCAAGAATAACGGTTGTAAGTTATTTTTTATGAAACACACACACATTAATTGCATATGCAAATATATTGTGAATATAAGAACCGGCTATTTATAATTATTACTTCAATGTGACCTTTAATGTTAACACAAATACCAAAAAACCTTTGAAAAGTATGTCAATTGTACAAATATACATTTAGTGGTAAATGGGATAATCTCTTTGTCAGCGCAAAACATTTTTCATCTTTACACAAAACTTTTACAAACCTTCAATTTACTTTATTTTAGTTCTAACTTCGTTTGCTTAACAAACTCTTTTATGGAGAAATCCCATCTTAATCGTCAAGAAACAAAATTCAACTGACCAAAAAATGCTTGCGTTGTAATGATAATACAATTCTTTTTTATAAAAAGTATCACGCTGTTGAATAAAATTGCTACTGCTTATTGCTAAGTCGTTTTTGTTGTGGTTGTTTATTCTACATTTTATATAAACAAAAGACAAAAGCTCAGGTCAAATATTAGACACCCTCTATGCCGATGCAATTGTTTAAAATACTGAAGTATTGGTACTAAAAATGATTACTAAAGTCAAGTACTACATATAAATACTTGAATATTTAAGTATTAAAAAATATAAAGAGCGCTGAAATTAAGTGGTCTTGACCTAAACATATGTGAATTAGTATTTAAGTGTTTAAAATTAGTACTTAACTATAAAAATTCTTTAACTTAACGTAAGTATTGTTCTTAAAATACTATTTTTAATTAAGCATTATATTTAATTAAGTATATTTAACATCTTTCGCAACCAGTGACAATTAATCTTGATAAAAAAAATTAATAGTTCAATAAAAAGTATTAAAAGTCAAGTCCTCAAACATTAAAGTAATGAATAAATGAAAAAACTGTATTGGCTTGAGACAATTGTTCGATACTTTGCTTATTTATATGTAAACAGTGGGCGCGGCATCCATAAAATTCCGAATTCTTAAAATATTTATATCAGTTCCCCTTGAATTGTGAAAAAGTGTTTTGTATTAATAAATATTATTTTTGGGCGTGGCTTTTAACAAATTTTGTCTATTTTATATAGAAAAAGTATATAATTGAACAGTTTTATTATATACAACATATGTGACCGTAAAGTTTTAAGTAACTCCGGAACCCCTTGCTGCTGCCTGGAAATGAATGAAATAATAAGCTTAGTATATCTATTGATTCGTTAGGATGTACAGGTTATGAAAATTGAAGTCAAGTTACTTGAATATAATAATGTAAAAGTACAAGTGAAAATTTTATATTAGGTCAAGACTGTCCATCAAATACTTTACACCACTTGACATATTATTCAATTTAATTTTTTTTCTTTGAGAAAAGAAAAATGTTATTTTAAAATTACACACAATAATTTTTATGAAATCGAAAAATTAATTTTTTATTATTATTATTAATTATTTTTTACTAAATCTTGTCAAAAAGAATTTCGTATTTTCGTTATAAACAAATTTGTTTTATAATATAAAACTTTATATGAGGAGGGGTTTTAAAAATGGTCCGATCGGGTTCAACCAGTTATTAAGCTAATTAATTATTTTTCATCAAATATTGTAAAAAATACTAAGAATTGTGAAAAAAATATTAAGAATTGTGACGTTTTGTTTTATAAAGACCTCAATCATAATATGACCTTATATAGGAAGGGTTTTAAAAATGGTCTGATTCTATCCATTTTCCTATTCCTATTTGGTCTAATCCTTGTTTTTAATGTCATCGAATTACCTCTAAAAATAATAAGAACTCACATGGAAGGAGTTTTAAATATAGTCCAATTCGGTCCATTTTCAATAAAGTTCTTTTTTGACCCAAATTTCATAAACATATCTCGAGAAATGCGACCTGTACCTTACCAATAAATTACATGGACATACAGACGCACAGACAAACAAATTTAAATCGATTCAGACTTTGATTCTGCCTCGATCGGTATAACTGAAGGTAGATGTGGCATTTGCCGATTAGGAGTTACAAACAACCGCACAAACTTAATATACCCTTTGCCACAAGTGGTGCAGGCTATAATAATCTAAGTGAGGCTAAAACAAAATTTCACATAGAGATTCATACCAACTCTTGCACAATGTGGAGCAGAGTGGTATAATGAGCCGTTAGTACAATTGGTAAAAACATTTGTGACGAGCTATCAATTACTGCAATATATTTGTTGAAATTCAATGTGTGCAGTGGTCATCGCAATCGTGCAATTCTTGCATGCCATATAGAGGTTAATCAATTCCATTTAAGGGGTTAAATTGTAATTATGTACCTAATAAAATTCGGTTGAGAGCGCAACTCTGTCAGTTTATATTGCAATCAGTTTGAGTTATGTTTAGATTCGGTTCCTTGATTTACTTTTACTAGGTTTTTCTGAGTAAGGATAGAGCATTGCATATATGGATTATTTAACGGTGACCTTCAGTACATTGTTGATACCCATCTACAAGGGTATACATAATAGAGAAGCAAATTTTCTGTCAAAGAATTTCTTTTTAAGAACTCGTAGGGAACAAAATTTCTAAACAACTTTAAGCAAAAACTTTGACTTTTCCAACAAACACATATTTGTGTAAACTGCATACTAACCCCACTATGGGCAGGCCATTCGAACTTCATCGTAGTTTGTGTACAATATATTCAGCCATAGTAATGATGGCGTTGCCCCTAATTGAAGCAAAGGCTAAAAGCGAAAGTTAACCTCAAAACCTAAATTCGTACGATTACACACAGACATACAATATTTAACGAAATGAGTGAGTTTTGGTTTTGTACTTGATACGATAACCCGTTGTTTTTTATTTTTTTGACTTTTTAAATTAATTTCTTCTCTTCTTTGATATAACTTTCATTTTTTTTCTTAAATAAGTAGTAAAAAAATTTACGGTCGTACTAGAAAAATTGAATGTTTGTTTGCCACGAAAATGTTAGAAAAAACCAACAAAATTTCGGTATTGAGCAAAATGATTGGTATCGGTGAAGATGCTGCAGATTCCCCTTATGTGGTTCCACAGAATTCTGTAATAAATTTCACGCACAAAATGGGTTTAAGTGAAGTCCAGCATCAACAACAACAGCAACATCCCATTGAAAATTCGACTCGTTACATTAAACCATTAAACACTAAATGTCCGCATTGCGAAAACATGGCGAAGAACTTCCTTTATTTGGAAAGTTTGATCCGTACCAATTACAATGCCAACAACAACTGCGACGTGTGTCATTCATCGCTGAAATATTTACAATATGTTAATAAAAGCATTATGGAAGTTTTTGGAAATTTTGATTCAATGGCAAAGGCTGGAAAGTGTTTTGTTCAAGGTCGAAAGGGGTTCTTGAAAATGAAACAGCCGCGAAACAATAAATTGTCAGCAACTCCACAAAAATCTTTAAACCGGAAGAATTTATTGACTAATAAGAAATCGCCATCCAATACCTTGAAAGTTAATACAAAAAATACAAAATCGAAATCTCGTGTTAGCAGCTATTCTTTGCGTGAGGGGGTAAAGGCATCTCCAAGTAAAAGCAAAAATAAGAAAAAGTTAAGTGAAAAACAAGTGTCCCCAAATGGAACAAAAAAAACCCAAGCTTTCCAAGTAAATTCCAAACATTTGTTGCGCAAATTTAAACCTAAAACAGTAAAAAACGAGAAATGAACATGCTCTATCAGCACACATGAAAATCTTCTTAAATTTGACATCTAAATTAATACCAAAGTGTTTATAATAAAAAAATTAGAACTGAAAATATTGTATCGTTTTCATTATTTATTTGACAAGAAAATTCTGGAATATAATGTGTGACTCGAAATTTGCTTCGTTTGTTCGAATTCCATTTTAATGCTGACCAAAGAGTACCTGTATGTGAAATATATATAGAAATATTTATATATATACATAAAGTACTTTGTTGAGGATAAAAAAGTTAATGTAGATCCATCATAAGTCAATGTTTTCTACAAAGGCCTGCACGTGTTATGCTTTAATCATTCTTATTTTTATAAAATTTAAATCATAAAAATAGTGCCCCCTTCTTTCTTTCCTTTGAGGCGAACATATTTTTTTAAAACAGGTATTTAGAAACAAACAAACTTCCGGATAAATTTTTTCTCCGCACTTTTTATGTGCGAAACAAGTAAAAAAGTAATGCTAAGGCTTAGAACAAATCTTGTACATCCATTTAACATGATCATTGAAATAAATTTATCCTGATGATGACGACTTTTAAGAATTGTTTATATTTTGTAGAATCTTGGGGTTTTATAAAGGTTTTGACAAAGTGATTTATACCGTCAACTCGAATGTTGACGAAACAGAGCGTTTTAGAGCAGCCACGTGTTGTTCGGGCTGATATAGAATACGGAAAAATATTGGATATTTTATCAATTATCAAACAATGAAGTAATAAATTAGACATATACACGATTCAACTTTGGCAATTGATGTATTTTGATTGATGCTGTTCGAATCTACCGCAATCGTCTAATATATGTATATGTATTTATTAAAGAAGAGCAAATTAAATCATAAATACCCCCCATATCTGCATAGAATCGGAGGGATGACAGGTACAAGATTACGCCCTTTAGTAGCTTGCAAATCGAGTTTTATGCTGAGTATGATTTTTTGTAAGTTGTAAGCATGTCTGCTATCAAACCGCGCCCGTTTTGTAAATGTATGAGTAAGTTGTTGTGGCAGATAAGTAGATTTTTGTTAGTTTTGGGCGTGGCTCTTAGCCGATTTTGCTAGCGATCTGCTTGCAGAAATTAAACAAAATTTTAGTTCAATATCTCAATTTTACAACTTACAACCGCGAGAATCCCAACAACAGACAAACACACGGACATACTTATTTAGATCAACTCATTTTATAATGATCAAGAATATATATACTTTGTATATAAATGCAAAAATTATATGGGAGAATAAAATTGTATAACGTGTTTCCTTAAAGTTAGTTGTAAAATATCAAAACTCAAGCACAAAGAAAATTTAACTCAGTCCTAAGTTTTCCACAATTTAGTCTTTGTTTCTATTACTAAGACTTAGTGCGTACGTATTAACCATGGCGAATTATTTTTACCCCTAAAATAGGCCTAAGGTACTAAAAAGTAGACAAAAGGTAATTGTTAGTACTTCTACTGCTTAATTGATGTTTTTAAGCACAATGCCGTTTGCATGAACCTTTCGAATTTTAAAATTATGCCTCGCAGTTCATGTAGTATTAATATGCACACTATGGCATAATTAATCTTATTAATTAGGGAATACATTGGATTATTTGCTATATAAATTTACTTTTCAATCCTATAAGTTTACTAATACATACTTTGAGTTGTTTATTAAGAATATTCTTCGTTGTTTTATTTTATTGATATTTTGTATTTTTTGATATTTTTGT
Source organism: Crataerina pallida (assembly GCA_949710015.1). Taxonomy (NCBI): domain Eukaryota; kingdom Metazoa; phylum Arthropoda; class Insecta; order Diptera; family Hippoboscidae; genus Crataerina; species Crataerina pallida. The sequence goes on from OX453290.1 coordinate 9,623,062, forward strand.
CTGTTTACAACCCTGAAAAAGTAATTTCCCTCAATATTTTTAATTTCCTCACATTCAAGAAAGAATTCAATACGATTAGACGTATTTTCCTGAAAAAAGAATTATAAAAAAAATATAAAATTTTTAGCTGCTTTTCAAAACTTTGCTTTCGCTTGAATGAAGACTTTAAAAACTTGGATATATCAGAATTTTCTGATTTAATATATATACAAAAAGGGAGATAATAAGTAACGGGGATATATTTGATTGAACCAGCCCTTTGCATTGCAAATTAGCATATAATTGCCGAAAAAATAACGTACGAAAGAACAACATACGTAAGTTTACATCGGGAACATTTCAATATTTGTAAAACAATTTTTTCAGTATATTTGTCAAAAAAGGAAAAAATTATAATTTTTTTTATAACTGTAGTATGGCAGATGATGAAAAAAAGAAAGTAGAAAAAGTTGATGAACGCCCTGAGTTTTTTTGGAATTATATTATGAAAACCATGAGATTAAAACAAGAAAAATGGACAAAAATGATTACAACCAATGAATATAAGGTATTATGGAATGATACAAATTTAGTTATAAGGAATGCAATATATGTAAAATTATTCATATAGTCCTCGTCCGTATGCTTGGACTGACTGACAAAAATCTCTCACAAAAATATACAAAAATTTAAACTACAAAATTTAAATTTTTCGACGTTGTTTTCCGTTTAAACGAATAATGGCTTTAAAGTGTCGCAAAATGTCAATTTTGTTCGATCAATAGCTAAGTTATTATTTTACGCGCTATGTAATTTTATATATCATTCTAAATGAAATGTGGTGATGTGGTTTAAACTCGATTTTTACTAATTTTTTGTTCATTATTTTTTTAGGATATTGTAAATGTTTTTTTAAACGATACCTATCAAGAACGTTTAGTTTTTACTCTAAACGCTGCTGCCTTACTGGTCCCATCGTTTAATTTTCCAGAAAAGCCCTTAAGTAAAATGGTGTATTTTATAAGACATGATGTACCCTCTGAATTAACTTTAGAAAATATGCCTAATGTAAGTATTTAAATACAATATATGGTCAGTGTTTGGGTTGCAGACGTGTCAATTAGACGCCTTTCAAAAAATACGCGCCAATAGATTTTTTTTCTTTATGTTCATAATATCATTCCTTGAGTACATAGTACCAAAATAAAACAATATGTTGAAGAAGTTTTCTTCAAAAAGTGGCTATTATGGACGTGATCAAGAAAGGAACTTAATTCTTTTAAGCTCAGATAATTTAGTACAATGTTCTTTGTTTTAAACTTAATCCTATTAGCAAGTAGACAAACTTTAGTTTTATACCCTGTCCATTTAAAATGTTAAAACTTTTCGAAGTAATATTGTATACGTAGTAATTATCATAAAATGAGTATCCACTCTTGATTATTTTTGGTTATTTACAAATAATATATGTAATAAAATAAAGTAAATCCGTACAGTTGAATATTAAGCCAATAAGTACTGTAATTTGAACCAGTTCGGACTACTGTTAGAACCCTTCCCATATAGTGCATTTTTACGAAGTAACTTGTATAAGGGAATGATTTGCGTTTAATGATATACATACTAAATGAATTTTAGCGTTCTTATTATACAAAGTGTTGTGAAGTATTAAATGGTCGGGCCTGATTTTTTGTAGGCTCTTATGATTGGGGATTTACTGCCGAATGTTTTGGAAAATGTATCTGTACTATGCGACGATATGATATTTCCACTACTTAATAATCCCGTTAACCAAAATGGTTGGACATCTGTAATTATAAATGATATGAAGACAGAATCACAAGACCTGCGTAATGGCATTGCGCAAATGAAAGGATTAGTAATAAATCGCACCATATTGCCATTGCCCATTTGTATAGATGAAGTAATGGAATGTGCACCAGCTATTGCTAAAGGGTTAGTTTTGGATTCAAAAATATATTCGTATATATATATCAACATTTACATCCTTAAATAACATGTGTGCTCCTAGGGATGTTAACAAAGTTAATCATTTAATGAAACATTCCCTTGAATTTATGGTGATAAAATGGTTAGACTCAATTGTAGATTTAGTTCAGGTTAAACCTAAGGATAAAATATATTCTAAAGAGAAATTTCCACGACCGGAACATTTAGTGGCTTTCTGGGAAACTCGATTAGAAAATTTGGAAAATTTAGCCGACCAGTTGGGTGATAAACGCATTAAAACGATCGGCTTTGTTTTGGAGAAAATCCATTCAGTTTTTGAAGCTAGCTTCCGACGCATAGTTGAATTGGTACTGGAGTCTTTGGCCGAAGCCCGGGATATAACCAAATATCTAACTCCTTTGGTAAAAAAAAAAATATCTCTTTAACGCATAAAAATTAATAAAAATGCATATCGTAGAAGAAAATTGTGGATAAATTTGAAACAGCCGATTTGGATGAAAATCGTTCCATTATAAGGTCTTTACTACTAACTGTGGGTCTGGTATGGGGTCATTCGAAGTACTTTCATACCTTGGATAACATGGTTTTGTTGTTTCAACTATTACATAACACATTAATTGACTGCGCCATGCGTACAATTGAACCCGACGGCATTTTTCAGGGTGATGTCGATGAAGCTTACAAAAAAATTAAGACCAACATTGGCCATTTGGAATATTATCGCTCTACCTACAATGATACACGTACCACTTTAAAGAAATTCAAAGTTGGCACAGAATTCAATTCTCAGGACTGGACATGGCATCCAGAAGAAATTTTTACTCGTTTCAATAAATTTATTGCCCGCTTAGAAATTTTACAAGAGCTATTTGAGACTGGCCGTGATTTTATTAAATTAGAAAAAATCACTGTGGGCGGTTTAAAAGGACGACAAATTACACAAGCTTTGGAAAAAATAACCGAAGAGTATAATGGATATTATAGAGAATGGTCTAATATACAATATAATCCATTGGATCCGGATGCATCTAACTCGACATTTGAGGAAGATCGCCAGGCATTTAAGGATAAAACGAACGTTTTGGAACGCAAGATAGCTTTTCAATTTGAAAAAGCTTTAGAAGACTCTCATGATCTTCTCCTTTGTGGTTCTCTTCTTTTAAGACCCATTATAAAGGCGCATTTGGATCCTTTTATGCATATATTGGTTGATGATTTTGCTGAAGAAATTAATTCTGTCAAAGCGGATTTTAATGATTTTGAGAAAATATATAGAGAACAAGGCATTAATGTAAATATGATTTTCAAATCTAATTTGCATAATAGTATTTTGTGAAATTTGCAGGCATTACCAACGGATTTGTGTTTTCCCCCCATGTCGGGTGCTATATCATGGCTTAATAAGCTGGAACATCGAATTATATGGATGCGTACAGATTATGAACTCTATGATTATCCGTAAGATCATAAGCCTGGTATATAATATATCTCATAGTTTTATTTCTTTTTTTTCAAAGGCTTTTTGATAATGAAAATGGCCAAACGGTGTTAAATATTTACAATGAAATGCTGGGACAAATTGAAAAATTACGTTTAGATATACATAGCTATTGGTTGTCCGAAGTGAAGAAGCATATAAAAGAGGATATGAATCTTACGTTGTTGGCTAAAGATGAACATGGCGTACTAAGTGTTAATTTCAATATGAATCTGAAAAATGCTTTGAAAGATATCAAATATATGCATTTAATGAATCGGGATGTGCCTGATGAAATTCAGCAGTTCTTCGACAAAGAACAAAAACTTTGGGTATTATTTTTTCAGGAAATACTAATGAAAATGACGAAAGCATTTATTGTATATTGATTTTTTTTAAAATAGGATGCCCGTATTAAACTTCAACGTATAGCTGAATGGTACAATGATATAAATACTAGAGCTAAGGAGAGTGAAAAAAATCTTATTGAAAGTGAACTTATGCAATGTGAAATATTTATGGCACCATTACTAAATAAAGTTACGTGGAATAATTTCGGTGAGTAATAAATTTAAGTAAAAGTTTTAAAAGAAAATTTAACTTTATGACTATCTATGAATCTGTTCAATAAAAGTCAATTAAATGTAAAGTTTTCACCACGACATATTGTATAATAAAGAATATTTCTTTGGACTCATTTAAGCAAATCAAACTATTTTTACAAGTATCACCCTCACAGCTATTGCACTTCTTAACAAAAATTCAATACATTACATAAAAATTGCATCAAAATCACGTCCACAATGTATAATCATTATTGTCAATTATAAATTTTACTTGCATTCTTAAGACTTTGACTAATTCAAATATAACATTATTATTTTTTCCACTTTTAGAGCAAACATTTATTGTGGACGTTTTCAAAAAGATCGAATATTTACATAAACGCCTAGAAAAATGTCAAGCTAATCTAGATGCAATTAAGCGCAGTATTCTTTCGTGGGGCAAAGTGCCACTATATCAACGTAAAGATCAGAATCCAAAAGCATTGCTGGAAACTGAACCACGCATGGATATTTTGGCAAAACGTATCGCGCAGGCCAACGAAACGGCCTCTTTAATTGATCGATTAATGTATGAAAATTTGAAACTTTTCTTCGATATACCGCGACGACATAGTATGAGTGAAGAGGTCGAAGAAGAGGAAGAATCTACTGAAGAATCAATCGATGACAAAGTCATCAAAAAAGAAGCTCCAAAAATAGCAATTCCTCTTAGTGCAGTGACTATACTAGAATCTATTTATGAAGGAGAAGAAGAGGACGAGGAGGAAGTTATAACCGCCTATCATCGTTACGAATTGTTAAAGTCCCTTTCGCCTCATGAGCGAGATCTTTTTCGTCAATATGAAATATATGTGGATCAAGAAATTACCGAGCAACTCTTGGATGCCGTTATTACTAGTTTAACATATATTCGAATGGAAATTGAGAATCGTTATGAAAATAATTTTCCTGTATTTGAAATATTTATGGAACTGCAAGAGCCACACGTTTGTTATTTCTTAAACTTAGACCCACTTTCTAAAACTGGTTTTACAGTTCATGTAGAAACTTTGCTGGACGATATATATCATATGATGGAAATGCTGCCACGTACAGCTCAAGATCCACCAGAAAATAATCAAGATCCCGCCGACTTTGGAGGTTTTTATTTTTAACAACTGTATTGAAACGCTATACAATAAAATTTTTTTATTCCTTTTTAGATGAGATACTTGATAAGGCTGACATCCATAAGCATCGTAATGATATAATGACAAAAGTGAAATTTGGTTTGCAATCTATTCGTACTCATTCGAAGTCGTATATGGACTATTCTCATTTATGGTTATTGGATAAACAACAATATTTGACTGAAGTAAAGAAGTTCGGACGTCCCCTAACACTATCCGAAAGAGAAGCGGAAATGGAAGCTGAAGGTGGATCAGGTGTTAAGCCCCTAAAGGATGATTATCCTCCCTTAAGTGTTTATAAAGAACAGGTAAAAAATATCTTATTTAACTGAATAATTACAATTTCTGTGTTTTTGACTTTTACATTATTTGGTAATAGTTGGATAAATTTATTGCATTGGAAGAACAAATCAGACAATGGGATACACATCAAGATTTTAGTATTTGGTTACGTTTGAATAAGAAAGGCTTTAAAAATGCTGTTTTAAATCAAGTGGCCAAATGGATCAGTTTGTTCAAAACCGATTTAATCGACAGAGTTAAAAATTCTCTTGCAGAGTTAGCAAAATTTGTGGAAGATGCTAATGAAGCTTTAAAAATAGAACTTAATAAAGACGACTTTGATGGTTTATTAAAGATTTTATCCGTGCTAAGTACTATTAATGAAAAGCAATTCATTTATGATTATATGTTTGAACCCTTACGGGAAATCGTGGATCTATTAAAAACCTACAATTATGAATTCAACGATGCGGAATTAGCAATGGTAGTAATATTCGTTAATTCTTTATATGAAATGATTTAAAAAGAAAAATTTCATTATCAGATGACCGAATTACCCGATAAATGGATTAAAGTTAAGAAACAAGCTGCTATGGTTAAACAGATTATTGCACCTATACAATCTTATCAAGTGGATCTTATTGAGAAGCGCATTATATTATGCGATAATATGGCAACAACATATCGTAAGAAATTCTTAAAAAAGAAGGTATATTCAAAATATAGTTACCCTGATGTAAATCTTCGGTTAACAAATATGTTGTATATGTATGAATAGTTCTTTCATGTGCCTTGCCCTAATGTTTATGAACTTATTGATGAATCGGATCGTGAAATAGCAGATTTAGAAGAACGCTACAAATCCCTCTCTGGCTCTGCGGTTTTATTTGAATTGCAAGGTCCAGATCCCACTAAAATTGAACGTTGCCGTCGTGATTTACAATTGATCAAAATTATGTGGGACTTTAACATATCAATAGCTTCTACCATAGAAGATTGGAAGAAGACACCCTGGAAGAAAATCGACATCGAAGCTATGGATCAAGAATGTAAAAAGTTTGGTAAAGAGTTGCGGGGCTTAGATAAAGATATGCGTCCATGGGAACCTTACATACAATGTGAAAATTCACTGAAAAATTTAATGACTTCTTTAAGAGCGGTAACCGAGTTACAAAACCCCGCTATACGTGATCGTCATTGGATTGAATTAATGCAAACGACTAAAGTGAAATTTAGTATGGACGATTCCACTACTTTGAAAGAATTAATAGATTTAAATTTGCATGAATATGAAGAAGAAGTTAAAAATATTGTAGATAAATCGGTTAAAGAAATGGCCATGGAGAAAGTTTTACGTGACTTACAAAATATATGGGCCAATATGGAGTTTCAAAATGAAATTCATGAACGAACTGGTCTCAAGCTATTAAAGGCTAGTGAAGAAATGATTGAAACTTTAGAAGAAAATCAAGTTCAATTACAAAACATGGCTTCTTCGAAATTTGTAGGTTTTTTTCAAGCCGAAGTTACGGCCTGGCAAATTAAGTTATCCAACGCCGATCAAATAATTAGTTCGTGGTTTGAGGTACAGCGTAAGTGGATTTATTTAGAAAGTATATTCATTGGTTCAGAGGACATTAGAGCCCAATTACCTGAAGATTCAAAACGTTTTGACTATATAGATCGTGAGTTTAAATCTTTGCTAGCGCAAATGAACGCTGATAAAAATGTGGTGCGAGCTACAAATAGACCAAATAGTAAAATATATGACACTTTAGAAAATCTCTTGCGATTGTTATTGTTGTGTGAAAAAGCTCTGAATGATTATTTAGAAACAAAACGTTTGGCTTATCCAAGATTTTATTTTGTATCTTCTGCGGATCTTCTTGATATCTTATCGAATGGTAACAATCCAAAAATGGTTGCCAAACATTTAACCAAATTATATGATTCATTGGGTTCATTAAATATCATTTCTGGTACAAAATTGGCTAAGGGTATGATAGCAAAGGAGCATCAAGAATATGTACCATTTTTGGAGAATTGTGATTGTAGTGGTAAAGTAGAAGTTTGGCTTAATCGGATAACGGATAAAATGCGCGAAACTTTACGTGATCAATTTAGACGTGCAGTAATATCGTATGAAGATAAACCACGTCATTTATGGATATTCGATTGGCCTGCACAGCCAGCTTTGGTTACCACACAAATTTGGTGGACTACGGAAACCAATGATGCTTTTGCTAAAGTACAGCAACGTTATGAAAATGCTCTGAAAGACTATAATAAAAAACAGATTACACAATTGAACCATCTAATCAATCTTTTATTGGGAGACCTAAGCGCTGCCGATAGGCAAAAAATTTGTACAATATGTACGATTGACGTACACAGTCGAGATGTAGTGGCGAAAATTATAGCAGCCAAAGTCGAAGTAGTAACAGCTTTCCAATGGCAATCCCAATTAAGGCATCGTTGGGATACGAAATTCGAAGATTGCTTTGCAAATATATGCGATGCTCAATTTCAATATGATTACGAATACTTGGGTAATACACCACGTTTGGTGATTACCCCTCTAACTGATCGTTGTTATATAACATTAACCCAATCATTACATTTAGTTATGGGTGGAGCACCAGCTGGACCAGCTGGTACCGGTAAAACTGAAACCACTAAAGATTTGGGAAGAGCTTTAGGCATTATGGTTTATGTATTTAATTGTTCGGAACAAATGGATTATAAATCTGTAGGTGATATTCATAAGGGTTTGGCCCAAACTGGGGCATGGGGCTGTTTCGATGAATTCAATAGAATTTCGGTAGAAGTCTTGTCCGTAGTAGCTGTACAAGTCAAATGTATACAAGACGCCATTAAAGCGAAGAAAGTTGTATTTAATTTTCTCGGCGAAATTATTACTTTGCGTGCCACTGTAGGCATGTTCATAACAATGAATCCCGGTTATGCTGGACGCGCAGAATTACCTGAAAATCTTAAAGCCTTATATAGACCTTGTGCTATGGTTGTACCGGATTTTGCTTTGATTAGTGAAATTATGTTGGTAGCAGAAGGTTTTCAAGAAGCTCGCTTATTAGCACGGAAGTTTATTGCATTGTATGAACTATGTAAGGAACTGTTGTCTAAACAAGATCATTATGATTGGGGATTACGCGCTATTAAATCTGTATTGGTGGTGGCGGGATCTCTGAGGGTAAAATAATATAAAAGGACGAAGTATTTTATTTTTTTTAACATAAATTATCTAACTTTAATTTTTCTTTAGCGCGATGATCGATATCGGCCTGAAGATCAAGTTTTAATGAGAGCTTTACGTGATTTCAATATACCAAAAATTGTTACAGACGATTTAACCGTATTTATGGGATTAATTGGTGATCTGTTTCCCGCTTTAGATGTACCTAGGAAACGTAATTTAGAATTTGAGGCAGTGATTAAAAAATCTGCTGTCGATTTAAAGTTACAACCTGATGATGGATTCATTTTGAAAGTGGTTCAATTGGAAGAACTCTTTGCGGTGCGACATTCAGTTTTCATTATTGGATTTGCTGGAACTGGCAAATCGGAAGTATGGAAGACACTTAATAAAACATATGCAAACCAAAAACGTAAGCCTCACTATAATGACTTAAACCCGAAAGCAGTGACAAACGATGAATTATTCGGCATTGTTAACCCGGCTACGCGAGAGTGGAAAGACGGATTATTTTCGATTATAATGCGTGATCAAGCTAACCTGGGTGGTACCGGGCCCAAATGGATTGTACTGGACGGTGATATTGATCCTATGTGGATTGAAAGCTTAAACACCGTAATGGATGATAATAAAGTTTTAACGCTAGCTAGCAACGAACGTATTGCTTTGACGAAAGAAATGCGTTTACTATTTGAGATAGCTAATTTGAAGACAGCAACTCCGGCAACAGTTTCACGAGCTGGTATATTATACATTAACCCTCAAGATTTAGGTTGGACACCATTTATACTGTCGTGGCTAAATACACGAACGAATCAATCAGAAATTTCCACCTTAAATGTATTATTTGATAAATATGTACCACCGCTGTTGGAAGTATTTAAGAATCGCTTAAAGAAAATCATTCCAATTTCTGATATAGCTATGTTGCAAATGACTTGCTTTTTACTAAATAGCTTGTTAACTCCACAAAATGTTCCGGCAGATTGTCCCAAAGATTGGTATGAAATATATTTCGTTTTTTCAATAGTGTGGGGTTTCGGTTCCACTCTATTTCAAGACCAAATTATCGATTGGCGTAATGAATTTAGTAAGTGGTTCGTGAACGAATTTAAAGCTATCAAATTCCCGGGTAGCGGTAATATATTTTCATTTTTTGTGGATCATGAAACGAAAAAATTTGAACCTTGGACAAAATTGGTTCCTAGTTTCGAATTAGATCCAGATATCCCCATTCAAGCAAATTTAGTTCACACTTCTGAAACAACTCGTTTACGTTACTTCATGGATGTTCTAATACAAGACAATTACCCGGTTATGTTAATAGGAGCACCTGGCTCTGGTAAAACCATTATTATGAATTCAAAACTGAATGCTTTACCTACTGAGAAATATGCTGTAACAAATGTACCGTTCAATTTCTATACTACGTCCGAGATGTTGCAACGTATTTTGGAGAAACCATTGGAAAAGAAAGCTGGACGTAATTATGGTCCGCAAGGCAATAAACGAATGTTGTACTTTGTGGATGATATGAATATGCCTGAAGTAGATAAATATGGAACCGTACAGCCGCACACGTTGATACGACAATTCATGGATTATCGACACTGGTATGATAGAGTGAAAATGACATTGCGTGATATACACAATTGTCAGTTTGTATCATGCATGAATCCATCAGCAGGTTCGTTTACAATCAATCCACGTCTGCAGCGGCACTTTTGTTCCTTTGCCGTCAAGTAAGAACTTAAGCACTTAATATTATGTTTATAGATATTTAAGTACTAAATAACAGTAATATCAAATGTATTCCATATCATTTCCAAAAAAAGCTCTTTTGCCTGAAAACGACTTTGAAGCTACCCATCTTAGAAAATCCGTAAAGAAGTTATATAATGTTTGATGGAAAAAGCATTCCACTAGTACTATATATTATAATGCTATAAAATCATTATTCTACGATTTATTGTGTAAGGGGTATTTGACAAAGAGTATCAGGCGTTTTTTGGAAATGGGCATATCATCATATATTTATAAATATTTTATCTATCTCTTTCAACTTATAAGTCAACCGAGTCCAGATGCCCTATTTCATATATTAAACTCCATACTGTCACAGCATTTGAACAATCCTATACATAAATTTAGTAAGCCTGTGATTAACATTTGTGAGGCTTTAGTACAAACCGCTATAACGTTACATCAAAAAGTCGCTACGACATTTTTACCTACGGCAGTTAAATTTCACTATAATTTTAATTTACGTGACATAGCGAATATTTTTACGGTGAGTTGTTTTGAAGTTCCATCAAAAACGTTTAAAAATTGTCTTTACAGGGGATGTTATATGCAAACTTTGAAACATGTCCAAATTCTAATTTACTTTTGCGTCTTTGGGTTCATGAATGTAATCGGGTTTATGGCGATAAAATGGTTGATGCAAACGATATGAACACGTTTAACAAACTTATACAAGATATAGTCCGCAAAGGAATAGAGGGATATAGTGATGACGTCGTATTTGCCAAACCTCATATATATTGTCATTTTGCCAAAGGGTTAGCTGATATTAAATATATGCCAATACCGGATTGGCAAAGATTACAAAAATTATTGGAAGAGGCCCAAGAGCGGTACAATGATTTTGTTGGTGCCATGAATTTAGTACTGTTTGAGGATGCCATGTCTCATGTTTGTCGTATCAGTCGCATTTTAGAGTCTTCACGGGGTTACGCTCTACTGGTGGGTGTCGGCGGTTCGGGTAAGCAATCTTTAACTCGACTGGCTGCCTTTATATCATCATTGGATGTATTTCAAATACAATTGACCAAAGATTACGGTGTCAATGATTTGAAAGCAAATATCGCAACATTGTATATGAAGTGTGGTGTGAAAACGTCGCCCTGTTGCTTCTTAATGACAGATGCCGAAGTTGCCAAAGAACAATTTTTGGTCTTGGTCAACGATTTACTAGCATCAGGTGAAATACATGAATTATTCCCTGATGATGAAATTGAAAATATCATAAATGCTGTGCGTAACGAAGTCAAACAATTGGGTATTTATGATAGCCGTGAAAACTGTTGGAAATACTTTATTGAAAAGGTGCGCGGTCAATTGAAAGTGGTTTTATGCTTTTCTCCGGTAGGCTCCACTTTAAGAATACGTGCGCGTAATTTTCCTTCTTTAGTCAATTGTACAACAATTGATTGGTTTCATGAGTGGCCGCGTGAAGCATTGGAGTCAGTGTCTCTAACGTTCCTTTCTGAAATTGATGTTTTACCCAAAGAACTGGCTAAACCCGTGTCACGCTTTATGGCTTATGTTCATAAAACTGTGAATGATATATCTCATGCGTATTTAATAAATGACAAACGTTACAACTACACTACACCGAAATCTTTTTTGGAATTGATCAGTTTATATTCAAAATTATTAAAAGAAAAGGTTAAAGCTAATCAAGATCGGCGAATACGTTTAGAAAATGGTTTGATAAAATTGGCCAGTTGTTCTAAAGAAGTTGATGCTCTTCAAGATGTTTTAAAAGTGCAGGAAGTTGAATTGAAAGCTAAAAATGAAGACGCCGATAATCTTATTAAAGTGGTTAGTGCTGAAAATGAGAAGGTTTCCAAGGAAAGAGCTTTTGCTACTAAAGAAGAGAAGAACGTACGACAAATCGAAGAAGATGTCACAGCCAAAGCAAAGCTTTGTGAAGAAGATTTCCGTAAAGCTCAGCCGGCTTTGATTGCAGCTCAAGAAGCTTTAAATACATTAAACAAAAATAATTTGACTGAATTGAAATCTTTTGGTTCTCCCCCGGAAGCTGTTGTTAGCGTGTGTGCTGCTGTTTTGGTATTATTTGCTCAAAAGGGTAAATTACCGAAAGACCGCAGCTGGAAAGCTTGTCGTACCATTATGGGCAATGTGGACAAGTTTCTTAATGACCTGGTCAACTATGACAAAAAACATATTCATCCGGACATTATTAAAGCATTGCAACCTTATTTAGGAGATCCTGAATTCAATCCGGAAAAAATTTTAGCTAAATCATCAGCCGCGGCGGGTCTTTGCTCTTGGGTTATAAATATTAACCGCTTCTACGAAGTGTACTTAATTGTAGAACCTAAAGAGAGAGCTTTAGCCGATGCCGAACAAGAATTACAAGATGCTCGTGACAAATTGACGGCTTTGAATAATCGCTTAAATGAATTGGAAGAACAATTAAATGTATTGCAAATGGAATATGATGAGGCATTGGCCAAAAAACAAAAATGTCAAGATGAAGCTGATAAAACGGCATTCACTATAGATTTGGCAAACCGTTTAATTGGTGGCCTTGCATCTGAGAAAATTCGTTGGACCGAGTCGGTTAAAAGGTAAGTAGGCGATTAGAAAACCACGAACGAGTATAACTAATAAATCATATTATTCCAGCTTACAGCACAGTATAATAACTCTCCCGGGTGACATTCTACTTATATCTTGTTTTATATCATATGTAGGTTGCTTTACCCGTCCGTACCGAATAGAATTGCAAACGAAAATGTGGCAGCCCGCTTTTAAAGCTAGTGATGTAAATAGATAAAAATATTAATTAATTTTGTACCCACCACCTTATGTATCTTATGTATATATCCTACTTCGATAAAAAATTGACTTAAATTGACTTATATTTCTTCAGAAAGTCTTAGTGCATCGGTGATGGGTATTCAAAATTTCACTCAATCGACATGTAGCTTTTTATTTATTTTATGATAATAGAAATAATTGAATTTTAGCCCAAAATACCATCTAGTGAGGGCAGCGATCCATTCGAAATGATATGTGATGATGCTCAAATAGCTGAGTGGAATAATCAAGGCTTACCCAGTGATCGTATGTCTGCAGAAAATGCTGCCATTTTAGTACATTCGGAACGTTATCCGCTAATGATAGATCCACAATTGTAAGTGTTGTGGGTAAATTTTTTCTTCTTCCAAGTAAATTTATTTTTGTTACTGTTACAGACAGGGCATAAAATGGGTTAAACAAAAATATAGTTCAACTATTGTTGTACTGAGAACTACACAAAAAGGTTATCTAGATAGAATTGACCAAGCCGTTACTAATGGCAATGTTCTTTTATTGGAAAACATTGGTGAAAATATTGATGCTGTGTTGAACCCGTTGTTGGGTCGTATGCTAATCAAAAAAGGAACTTGTTTAAAAATGGGTGATCGAGAAATTGATTTCAATCCGAAATTTCGTTTAATTTTGCACACCAAACTAGCCAATCCTCATTATAAGCCAGAAATGCAAGCACAAACAACATTAATTAATTTTACGGTAACTCGTGATGGTTTAGAAGATCAACTGTTAGCTGAGGTAGTTAAAGCTGAACGCCCCGACTTGGAAGTACTGCGAACACGATTAACGCAACAACAAAATCATTTCAAAATCACTTTGAAATTTTTGGAAGATGATTTGTTGCAACGATTATCATCAGCGGGAGAAAATGTTTTAGAAGATGTATCACTGGTAATGAATTTGGAAAAAACTAAAAAGACGGCCGACGAAATTGAAGTGAAAGTTGCTGAAGCCAAAATAACTGCCGTACAAATCGACACAGCTCGGGAAGCTTACCGTCCGGCTTCAGAACGTGCTTCGATTATATATTTCATTTTAAATGATTTGTTTAAAATCAATCCTATATATCAGTTTTCATTGAAAGCTTTTACTGTGGTTTTCGCTAATGCTATAAATCGTGCGGTACCCGCGGAGAAACTCAAAGAACGTGTAGAAAATTTAATTGATTCTATCACTTATTGTAGTTTTATGTATACGTCGCGTGGTCTTTTTGAAGCAGACAAATTAACATTTTTAACGCAACTTACAATACAAATATTAATAAGTGCTAGTGAGGTGGAACCGTCCGAACTCGATTTCCTATTGCGATTTCCATATATGGTGAATGTGACCTCGAACCTACCATTTTTAACCAATGTAGCTTGGGGTGGCATACGTGCTTTAAGTAATTTACCAGCATTTAAAGGTTTAGATAAAGATATTGAAGGATCTCATAAGCGTTGGAAGAAATTCATTGATTCAGAATGTCCGGAAAAGGAAAAATTTCCCGGCGAGTGGAAGGGTAAAACGGCTATTCAACGATTATGTATTATGCGTTGTATACGGCCGGATCGCATGTCTTATTCAATGAAAGTGTTTATTGAAGAAAAATTAGGATCCAAGTATATTGATGCACGATCGATGGAATTTGCTAAAACATTCGAAGAATCAAGTCCAGAAACTCACATATTTTTCGTATTGTCACCGGGTGTTGATCCTTTGAAAGATGTGGAGAAGTTGGGTAAAGTTATGGGCTTTCATGGAGATAATGAAAATTTCCATAGCGTCTCATTGGGTCAAGGTCAAGAGGTGATAGCCGAAAATGCTATAGATACCGCCTCGAGACATGGTCATTGGGTTATTTTACAAAATATTCATTTAGTAGCAAGATGGTTGCCTGCCTTGGAAAAAAAAATGGAAGCATCCTTAATTGACGTCCACCCAAACTATAGGTTATTCTTGAGTGCAGAACCGGCAGGTGACCCATCAGCTCACATATTACCTCAAGGTATACTGGAGTCAGCTATTAAAATCACGAATGAACCACCGACAGGCATGCAAGCTAATATACACAAGGCGTTAGATAATTTTAGTGATGAAACATTAGAAATGTGTTCAAAAGAAACTGAATTCAAGGCTATACTTTTTGCTCTCTGTTATTTTCATGCTGTCGTTGCGGAGCGCCGTAAATTCGGTGCTCAGGGTTGGAATCGCGTTTATCCATTCAATGTTGGTGACCTAACAATTTCAGTTTATGTATTATATAATTATTTAGAAGCAAATACTCGCGTACCATGGGAAGATTTAAGATATCTTTTTGGAGAGATTATGTATGGTGGTCATATTACCGATGATCGCGATCGTCGTCTATGCCGCACTTATTTAGAAGAATTTATGCAACCGGAATTAATTGACGGTGAATTAGAATTTTGTTCTGGCTTCCCTGCACCTGGTATTTTGAAATATGCTGGCTATCATCAATATATCGATGAAAACCTTCCGGCAGAAAGTCCCAACTTGTATGGTTTACATTTGAATGCAGAGATTGGATTTTTAACCACTGTATCTGAACGTTTATTTCGTACAGTTTTTGAGTTGCAACCACGTCTGGCGGGCGCCTCAGATGCCGGTGGCGGTGAAGCTCAATCTACTGAAGATGTTGTGAAGGGTATGCTGGAAGACTTAATTGATAAAATACCAGCACCCTTTAATATCCCGGAACTTATGTCTCGTGTGGAAGATCGTAATCCTTATATATTGGTAGCATTTCAAGAATGCGAACGTATGAATATATTAATGGCAGAATTGAAACGTTCCTTAAACGAGTTAGATTTGGGCTTAAAAGGTGAACTGACCATATCCTCCATAATGGAAAACCTAATGCAATCATTATTTATGGATCAAGTGCCAGATTCGTGGACTAAATTAGCCTATCCGAGTACATTAGGATTACAATCATGGTTTGCCGACTTGCAGTTGCGCTTAAGGGAACTGGAAGGTTGGGTAGCAGATTTCCGTTTACCCTCATCGGTGTGGTTGGGTGGATTCTTTAATCCACAAAGTTTTCTAACTGCCATTATGCAACAAACAGCTCGTAAAAATGAATGGCCGTTAGATCGTATGTGTCTAAATACTGATGTTACTAAAAAATTCAAAGAAGAAATTTCGTAAGTAAACACAAATTATAACATTCTTTGGATAATATTGTAATATATACGTAAATGTAACGAACTACGTTTTTTATTATTTTTTATTATTTATAGATCAGCCCCTCGTGAAGGTGCGTATATTAATGGCTTATATATGGAAGGAGCTCGATGGGATATGAATATGAATACAATTGCTGATGCATTCCTTAAAGATTTATTTCCTGCAATGCCGGTTATATATGTGAAAGCAGTTCAAAAAGACAAACAAGATACGAAGAATGTTTATGAATGTCCTGTTTATAAAATTCGGTAAAAGTTTCTTTACGTTCTATGAGGGGTTAATATTAATGTTAATGCGTAATGTTTGTATTACAGGCAACGTGGCCCTACATATGTTTGGACTTTTAATTTGAAAACCAAAGAAAAAGCCGGTAAATGGACTCTGGCTGGAGTATGTCTATTATTGCAGATTTGAACATTTTGAATCAATCATTTGAACAATTAAAATCAATCAATAAACTTTTCGCGTTATTAATAAACATTTCCTATACATTATTAATATGAAAGTTCTTAGAACTATGTATGTGTATTAGACTGTGATTTGAACTATTTGCTAATTGCGTAGATACGTAGGCAATTGCTCGGGAGAGTTTTACCACGGGATAAACAGAAAGGGAAACTTGACTTTAAATCAACTCAGGTTTTGATGCTGATCGAAAATATTTATACGTACGCCTCGTTCTGGCAGTTGCCAACGGAATCAAAAACTTGGTGTACCATCCATTTTATGTTGAGGCTATAACAACCACATTAATTATATTCAAGTAAATAATAAAACTCACAATATTGGGTTAAAAATGTATTTTATATACACACGTATACAATTTTAGAGGGTTTTGTTGGTCATGTGCTGTAACCGATTGTTCGTTATATTGTACGCAAATGTATATATGCACACTAACATTCTCTATTTTGCAACAAGTAAAAATGCTATAGTCGCACACACCACCATCACACCACTTAACTCCTTAAATTATGCTACAATTATAATAGTTCAGTTGTATCTTTATATGCGAGGCGCTGCCATATAAATTATTTTCTGAAATATAATTATTGGGAAGGGGTTTTAAAAATGGAACGATCGGGTTTAAATTTAGCATACCCAAATATGAGGTTAATTAACAATTTTTTATCACATTTTGTCAAACACTATTAATAATTGGCCGAATAAGGAGTTATAAAGAATTATAAAAGAACCTTTCCTGGGAAGTGATTCTCAAAGTGGTCCGATTCAGTCTATTTTCAATATAGTTCAACATTGGGCCAATCTATTTCCTTGTACAAAATTTAATCGAAATATCTCAAAAAATACGACCTGTAGCTTTCGCACAAATTTACATGGACAGACAGACGGACATGGTTTAATCGATTCAGATTTTGATTTGATTGATCAGTATAATTGAAGGTGGGGATTGGCATATCCCGTTTACTAACGTCCGCACAAACTTATCACACCCTTTGCCGCAAGTGGTGCAGCATATAAAAATATATATCCTTTTAGAAATGTATATATATATGTGCAAAGAGTGTTAGAGTTTTATTTTCTAAGGTGTAAATTTAATGTTTGATCGATATAGAAGGTGTCTAATTTAACTTCGAGTTCAACTCTACGTAACTTAATTGAGTTGAAATCCTTCAATGGTAATCAACGTAAAGTTACGGGCGCATGTTTGCCTATTAACTTCATATTAAAGAAATTATTGCTTAACTCTACTTATAAAATTATGAGTAATATTAACGGTATTAATGAGAGTTCAGTTGTTAGGTTTATTGCCGCCTATACAACAGCATCACTCCGTCTTAAAGTAGATAAATGGCAACAAATGTTAGATAACGCTGATTACCAGGTAATATGAATATTTCTCAAATACAGAAATGAATATTAATTATTATATGATATGTTCATAGGCAATTTTACTGGAATGGATGAATAGCGATAAACACCAAACTTTAATCATGACACTTAATGCCAGTGGTACTTTGATACCAACTCTCTCCATTAATGAAGTACTTTTTACAAACATTGCTAGTGGAACTGTAAAATCTGAAAACAAACGACAGTTGACTGCATCTTCTGGCAAGTTAATGCCTACAGCTCTGCTATCGACTGTACCACAAACTGCCCCATTTGCTTCTGGTAATGTTACAACAACCCTTTCACGTGGTCCAACTCACGGAAAATGTCTCTATTTTATAAAACAACATTTAAATATCAATCTAAAAACGCAACAGCAAGATTTTCGCAATTATATTATTTATGGCGATTTCCCCTTAAATTACATCCTTAATACTTTAGCGCATTACTTTGAAGAGATAATTCAACCTTTGCTAATACAAAATAGAACCAATAGAAAATTATGGCCTGACCCTGTAAAGCATGACTTAGAAAAGAGCGTACGGTACATAACCAATACTTTAATTGAGGTAAGAAGCTTTGTGATATATAAAAATATAAAATTTTATTCTATAGCCTTATTTGTCCTACGGGGCTCGCATATATATAAATGTGGTGAAATTGCGAAATAAAAAGAATCGATGAAAATATTGCACACTTGCTTAATTTTTTTTTTTACAGATTAGAAGCAAAGTCAATAATCAAACAATACTGTCTTTACATTCTGGCTTAGAAGCAATACGTAGTAATGTGCAATTAAGGGAGAGTGGGTGAGAATCAATTTGGGGAATTATATTCTTAAGAGAGCTATTTCATAGGAATATCATTTTTAGACAGTTACAAACAACTGTGGAACCTAGCATGAGGCCTTTATTGGAAGAGATTATAATTGATTGGATATTAAAAATGAATGAAGTGATTAAACAAACATCGGAATATTCTATAAATCTCAAAACTAACCGGAAAAATATTATTCATGTTTGCTTGCCAGTGCATGAGGTCAACTATTGGCTAAGTCGTAGACAAAATTTAGAACACTTATATGAACAATTACTTAATCCAATGCATAAGGAAGTAATCTTTCTATTGAAAGGACTTTCTTCAACTTATTATCCGATATTTTTGAAATTATACCAACAACTAGTTCAAGCTATACAGGAAGCGCGCGACAATTCACTATGGCTTTATCCATTGCTTCTGCAAACGACTACTTTCACTTCTATCCAGTTCATTAATGCTGATAAATTAATTTTACCGCTAATACATTGTTTACATCTAATTTGGGTGAATGCCTCATATTATCAATCTACCACTAGAATGACAACTTTGCTGCGGTGTTGTTATAACTTTATTGTTTTTCGTGCAGAAGAAGATTTAGATATTACCAGTTTATTCGGTTTAGATGCCGAAGAAAGTTTATGAAAAATCTCAAAAACTCTACAAATTTTGAAGTATTTCAGGTGAGTTGTTCAAGCTCGAATGAATATTATATTTTAGTAACCTTACTGATCACCATAGATCATGTATAATGGAATATAAAATCAAATATTCGGCAAAGAGCTCCTCATCAGGTACTGCTGGCGTGGAGTCCTCTTCTTACATATGGCATTTTTCAGAAAGTGAAGTCTTTCATTCCACAATGGAAACGTATATGCAACAATTATTTGAATTGAAACAAATTTTTGAAGCGGTCACGTCATTTTTACAACTGGAAAAACTTGAAATTGGCGGTTATCGGGGTAAATCGTTAACAAAGCATATTAAACAGGTATTTGAAATTTTAGCATAACCACACGACACAGCAAATATTTTATGATGAGCATTTTCTGTGTACAAAAACATTGGTATTGATTTAAAAAATGTGAAACATAATATGCGAATCATGTAAACATGTAAAGTAAATATATCGAGATGGAATTTTAATCTTACTTCTAATCAGCATCTTTAAAGCACGCATATTTACAGTTACATGTAGGATTCAAGACAACTTTTGAAAAATTATGCCATTGGAAAGCTTATCCAATTCGTAGTCGCAATTCAACTTCTTCTGCTACACTGTACAATGAAAGTGGATTATTTTTCCATCACTCGCACATATTGGAAAAAACTTTGAGCAACATTTTAATACAAGCTTTTACCGATTGTCGTGATTGGGAGCAATTATCAAAGGTACAAATTAACAAATTGTGACAAAAAACTTTAAAGCAGGTTCTAATAATAATTAATGGATCTATCACCCAAATAGTTAACTCTTATGTTTAAAAACATTTTACAACGCGGCGCTATATGCCAGGAGGTAAAAATGGTATTAACACATATACTCAACGTATACAATGAAGAATTACGAATTATTGAAAGTAACAGCCACGTAGTTTCGGAAGAATTGACGTGCATCGAAGATATCCGACATGTAATGACGCCGGAATTTTATAACTTCCCCCCTGTAGTAGTAACGTTAATGTGGTTAGAGAACCTTCTAAAAAAGGGTTGCGAATTGGAAAAACCTGAAATGCACATACTTATTAATAAATTGTAGGTGAAGAGAAGAAGAGAGAGAGGGAGATATGATTCTTTCTATAGACATTTTTCATACAGTCGCCAAGTATTAATTTTTCACAATTTTTAACATTTTCATTTCATTACAGCTTTCAAATATAGTCAAAATGAAAAATAAAATTCATAATATATCTCACATATATGTCTATATCAACATTTTTCATACATGTATCTCTCATTTCTTTGTTTCTACAGACTAGATGCAAATAGTGATTTAAGCACTCAATATCAAATGTTAATAAGTCGTCAACACACTTTGATGTCGAAATTTGAGAATTTGAAATTAAACATTTTTAACGATTGGTTTGAAGGAATTGAAGAATGCTTAACTAGAGGACTGAATGCAAATGTTTGGACTCTCTCTCATAATAGTTCTAACGAAAATATTAACACTGCCGATAATGGCGAGGATTTAAAACAACTTGATGTAAATTTAGTTTCAGACTTATTTCAAACTCTTTTGGAAACAAAGTATTTATTAGCTATGCAAAACATTTCTGTAGCTTCGAAAGCTATAACACTATCGCAACATCCTGTTGATTTAAAGCAAAAATTGCCTTCAGCTCTATTAGATCTATACCAACACAGCGATGAATTTTGGCAATATAAGGTTAAATTGTTAAAAACTGCCCAGTATTATAATGCCATACAAGAAAAAATAATCGTTGATAAAAAATTAAAACTAATTAGCACGCAAGTCGAATGCATTGATAGCTACGTGGAACAAGCCACCGAGAGCATTAAATGGCAAAATTATGGTGAGCGCGGTGATATACTTAAAAGCAAACTATCGATTATAACACTTTCACCCTGCTTACAGATGACCAATTTATCGATGATATTTTACTCAAGTGTTATGAACTTTATAAAACAATAGAGACAACACAGAGTAATTTGGATTCGATTGTGAGCAGCATTCGATATTGGAGCCAAGAGCCACTACATCAACGCAGTTTGTTTGGAGCTAGAAAGTTTTTCAATTTGTGCGATCAAAAAGAACGTTGCAAACCACGTTTATTGCTCTGTGAAGAATCGATGTTGTTATTAAAACGACTGTTAGAAGATAATTTTAGATTATTTTTGTCGCAAAGCGATCATTTTGATTTCGGAAATGTACCGGCTTTTCAACAGGTACAAATACGAATCAGCCGTTGATTTAAAAGTGTTGTAAATTATTTTTTAGCTTTTGTCTGCATTAAAGGACGAACAGAAAACTAATATTTACAAGTATTTGGATAATGTTTGTGACATAATTTGTGAAGAAGTACTAGAAGGCATATATATTAGGTAAGTGAAAAATTCGCTTTACAGTAAAATTCTAAAGGTACTCCTTTTAAACTTTCATATATCAGTTTACAATTTATACTAAGTGAGATAACAAAACGTATGCAAACGTATGCAGAAACGAAGCTTAAAGATAAAATAACCGGAAATATAAGTACTGCCTTACAGACATTAACCGCGCTGCCTACGAAGAAGGAGGGAGAAAATCTTTCCTCAATAAGTGGCAATTCACCGCTATATGACACTTATTTACCCAAAAAGACGGCAACTCCTTCAAAACAAACTCTCATAGAAGTACAACTAAATTTAATCAGTAATGAAATTGGCTTTGAGCCCCCATTTGAAGAGAATATTCAAAATAATTTTCACGATATTTTCGAAGCATTATTTCGTGATATAAGTTATACATCAACTTACTTTCTTGAACTGGTAGATGAAAATGTTTTCTCTAATTATATGAAAGATCATAATGGAAGCCGATCAAAGCCCAGACACCTTGCCGAAGTAATAAGAGAGATGTATAAAGAAGGTGGAAAGCAAGAGGAGAGTTTGGGTAAGTAATATAAGTATAAATATGGTTATACATGAAAGGGGGGAAAAGACTTAAAAACTATTTTAGAATATTTATCAAGTAAGAAAACTAAATTTGACTTAGGTTTTTTGTAAATTGTGGGCGCGTCTATTATTCGATCACGTCTATTTTTCCACATCGATGGATGGAATAACCATAAATATGAGCACCAAATTTGAAGTTCATTAGTCCTTTTTCGTACCAGATTTTTATATATCCCAATTTTTATTATTATATGTAAATTTTTGTGGCAAATTAATAGATTTTAATCGGTTGCAGGTTTGGCTCGTGCACGATTTTTCTCATTTAAAATAGCGATCTGCGTGCAGAAATTTCAGCTCAATATCTCAAAACCGTGAGAATGTCAACAAAAGACGGACACAAATGTCTAGATCAACTCAGTATAGACGCTGATCAAGAATATATATACTTTGTAGGGTTTCTGAAGCCTCCTTTTAAATGTTGTAAATAGAATGACAAACTTTATGTACCCCCATCTTCTGTAGGGGATATAATGAATGTACTCTTAAGCAAATTTGTTAAAGCTACCTAAAATACGGGAGTTTTCATCAATTAAAGACTTATATGAAAATATAGGGTTACATGAAGAGGGAGGGGTTCTTAAAATGATCCTTAAAATGATGTATCAGAATCATTTTCAATAGTGATCGCTCTTGCAACAAAATCCCTGCAACATTTTTCATCAATGCGAAAACAATTTTGATCAGAAGATTGATTACAAGAAAAACATAAACGGTCAAAGGGACCGCTTAAGAGTTACAAAAATATTCTTGAACCACTTTATATATTACAATATAATATACAACAACAGTACATGAAATCAAATTAATATTGTAAAAATTTGTATTAGAAACAATGCTTAATTTTCTTTAGTTATTAAATTGCCATCAAGGAATATTAATAATAGGATATTTCACATAAGAAAATGGTAAACGTTAACTTATTTTGCAGATATGAACGATATAAAACAATTAATGGATACTATTAGAGCAAGTATTAGGAAAAGCACAAATGCTGCCAAGGCGTTTGCTTTAGAATTCAAAGTTTATTCACATTTGTGGACTGAAAAGTATGGAAAGTTATCGTGTGACCGTTTACATGATATTGGTATTAAGCAAAAGAATACACCGCGCCATGTGGTGGATGGAATTAAACAAATTGTAAATATTGATGTGGTTTTCTTTAATTGCCATTTTCAATGCTGTACTTATAAATAAACATACTTTCATTAATCTTTTCATTCACAAGTAAAAAGCAGAATAAATCTGTCGCTCTGTTGGAATTTTCATATTTTCATAATTCATTCTTTTCATATTCATTTCATGAAAGTGCTTAATAACTTGTGGGAAATTCTCACGAACTGTTTTTAGAGAACCGAACACTATGACATTCGAACGCAATCGAGCTTATGTTCGGCGTCATAATCATACACACTTCTAATTGAGCTTATAATAGTGAAAGCAAAGAAACATGGATTAATTTTATATAACGCTTTTGATTTTGCTTCACACAGATTGACAAATACAATGGCATTCATGAGAATATAAGTAAACTTGAAGAACTTCAATGCATTGATGGTTGGTTAGCTGTAAATATTAAACCTTTTAAATACACTTTATTAAATTTAACCTGCAAATGGATTAATTATTATAAAAAGCGCCTTCTACGTTATATCAAACGCGCTCTAGAGGTAAGAAGTTATGGTATTTGGCCAACATATACATACTCGTACATGTAACAGCAACTGCAACAATACCAAAACACAAAAAAATATACATAGAACCAAGAGCTAAGGCTAGGCTACACCTTATAAATATGGCGTCGATTAGAAGATGTTAAATAATGTTTTGAAAATATTCAAAATGTTTATAACGCCCTGAAGAATAATAGTTCGAAAAAAAAAAAACAGGTTAGAAAACTAAATTTTGCTTAGGCCGAATCTTAGGATCTCCATATCCACAACAAAGGGGATGGCAAATACACATATATTGCGCATTTTATATAGTGCCAACTTTTGGCTCATGGATGGTGGGGACAACCACAATTATGTGCACCAAATTTCAAGTTCATAGGTCAACTTTTGTGGCAGATATATAGATTTTTGTTGATTGTGGGCGTGTTTGTTATCTTTCCATGCCCATTTTTTGACACGTCGACAAACGGAATATTTATTGTTATAAACGTGAAATTTTAAGTTTATAGCTCAATTTTTATGCCTGATATATAGATTTTTATTGATTGTGGGCGCGTCTCTAGACCGATTTTGCCCATTTTAAATAGCGATCTGCACTCAGAAACTAAAAGTATTTGTACAAAATTTCAGCTAAATATCTCAAAATTTACCCTCATCTCTAAGGCGGATTATATAAAAACATTTTTTTAAAATTGAAAAAAATTGAGCTTCATGTGAAATACGTATTGATTTAAATTCTATTCAATATTTAATCCAAGCTTTTATTTGTAACTCTGCCTAATTACAATTTTGCAGAAATTCGATGATTTTATATATAATGGCAGTAATTTACTTCAATTACGTATTAGCCGAGATGATTTAGGTATTTTATTACAAATGCTACATATAATAATACAAATACGTGAACGTGAGGGAAGAGCAGATAATTTATTCAAAGCATCCAAAGATGCTGTGACTTTATTAAAAACGTACGGATTTAATTATACTTCGGACATATTACAAAAAATTAATCAACTTATTCTACAATGGAATCAACTTAAAATGATTGCTGCAACTAAGTTGGGCATGATACAAGAAAATAAACTATATCAGCAACAACAGATTTCTACAAGAATTCAAATGTATGGATGTTATGTACAGTCATTCCATAAAAGATTTCAGCGCATGCCGGTAATTGAATCTAAATCTAAATTAATTATTAATTCAATTATCATTTAAACGAGTGAAAATATTATACTCGGTCAAGGCCGACCATTTAGTAAACTACACCACTTAGCTCTTTAAATTATGCTACAAATAGTTTAGCATTTGCACACGCGAGGCACTGCTACTAAAATTACTTTGTGAATTATCATTAAATGGAAAGGGGTTCTAAAAATGGTCCGATCGGGTCCAAATTCGGAACAGCCAAATGTTATGCCAATTAGCTATTCCTTACCCATTTTTGTCAGAAAATATTACGAATTACGAGTTTCATTATAATGGCACCTTATATGGGGAGGGCTTTTAAAAATGGTTCGATGCGGTGCAATAGGATTCTTGTTTGGGCCAATAAATGTCTTTGTGCCAAATTTCATTGAAATATATCAAAAAATGCGTCCTGTAGTTTGTAAAAAAATTGGAAGGGGCAGAGAGACGGAGATGGTTATATCGATTCGGATTTTCGTTTTGAATCTATCGGTATGATTAAAGGTGGGGGTGCCATTTATCGTATAAGAGTTATTATTTGTACATCCTTTTACCATCTCTGTAGGGTAAACATATGTCTTCACTGTAATTGATGAATTATTATTGGGTTGTTCTCCTTGTTGCAGTTTTTCAAAGTTCCCTGCCGGGACGTTTATGTGCTTTGTGACAAGATTTGTATACAATTAAGGCGTTATTTAAAAATTAAAGACAACATTATGTACTGTGCAAAGCTCCTTGATATTGAGACTCCAAAATTTACAATACTACAAACATGCGAAATGCAGCTAAAAAATATTAAGGTGAGTCATAAAAAAGCATTTCATGCTTATTAAAATATATAATTTTTTTTAGCATTTATGGGACTTTGTTTATGCTTTTGAGTCGCGCGTTGAACACTGGCATTCATCTGCTTGGCTTAAAATTGATACCGATGATATTGAAAGCGATTGTAAACAATTTACTCGCGATTTACGTACACTAGATAAAACCGTTCGAAATTGGACTCCATACCTTTATGTTACGGCATTGGTGAAGGAAACGAATTCTTCTATTCGTCTTATAAATAATTTACAAAATCCAGCCCTAAAAGAACATCATTGGATGAAACTAATGAAAACAATTAAGGTCTCTTTTTTGGTTTATTCAGGATTTTTAGTATTCCCGCCCTAAACATTTTGTATTTAGCTAGTAAGGGCACATTAATATTTCAGTAGTTTACACTATAGTACATAAACACTACAAACACAAAAACTTCCACAAGCGCATCTAAGTACCAATAGACAGACATTACCAAAGTGAGTCAGTATTCTATGATGATTCAAAAAACTAATATTTTGTAGGGCCTTCTTCCGCGTGTACGTATACGTATTCATATTAAAAATATTTGTATTTATTGCAGTTAACTAAAATTCACAGTATTGATTACCTGGTAAGTTGACTTAAGAATGTCGTTTCTTAACAATAAATCATGTCGTTATTCAATAAATCATCTTGATAGGTATCTCTTAAAGAGGACGCCAATACAAAGTTACATCAATTATTATCGCTGGACTTGTATAAATTTGAAGAAGATATAAAAAATGCTCTAGATTGTGCAGTTAAAGAGATGGCAGTTACAAAAGTATTAGATGACATCGACTCAACATGGTCGAACATGGAATTCGGTGCTGAATTACATAATCGCCGCAACG
This sequence comes from Crataerina pallida, assembly GCA_949710015.1. NCBI lineage: Eukaryota > Metazoa > Arthropoda > Insecta > Diptera > Hippoboscidae > Crataerina > Crataerina pallida. The sequence goes on from OX453290.1 coordinate 9,650,435, forward strand.
AGGTGCAATTATTAAAAATTTCTACGGAATTTATAGAAGTTTTAGATGATAATCAAATGCAGTTACAAAATATCTCGGCCTCAAACCATGGGGAACAAATTTTAAATAAAATACATCATTGGCAAACCATCTTAACTAAAATCGATTCTTTTATAACCATTTGGTTTGAAGTTCAACGGAAGTGGTGCTATTTAGAGAAAATTTTTATCGGTTCATTGGATATAAGGAATCAATTACATGAGGAGGCAATTTATTTTCAAGAAATTGACGACACGTTTATCAAACTTTTACAAGAGATTGTTTCTGCCCATAAAGCAATAAATATCGTTTTGGAACATAAACATGTCTTCGAATTATTGGATGAACTACAACAACGTTTAGTACATAGCGAAAAAGCTTTGTATACTTATTTAGAGTCGAAACGATTAGTATTTCCACGATTTTACTTTATATCTTCTACCGATTTATTAGACATATTATCCAACGGGAATCTACCACAAACTATGGATCGTCATTTAATTAAACTGTTCGATTCGATATTACGCTTATCGTATAAAAAAGAGAGTCCTTCACAAGCTATTGCTATGATATCAAAAGAAAACAATGAGTATGTTCGCTTTGTATCAGATCACGTTGAATGTTCGGGCAAAGTGGAATTGTGGTTGGAAACATTGAAAAAAGAAATGCGTAATACTCTGAATGGTCTATTTGGTAATGCTTTACAGGCAGTGTGTGGGCAGCAAGCTCGGGAATTGTGGATTTTTGATTGGCCTGCTCAAGTCGCCTTATGTTGCAGTCAAATCTGTTGGACGACTGAAGTGAATAGAGCATTTGCATTGCTAGAAAGTGGTTATGAAGCGTCCATGAAAGACCTTCATCGCCGACAAATCTGCCAACTAAATACTTTAATAAATCTTCTTTTAGGCGAGTTAACACCTGGAGATCGCCAAAAAATTATGACTATATGCACCATAGATGTTCACTCGCGGGATGTAATAAATAAAATAATTTGCAACGGAGTAAGCAACCCTTTGGCTTTTCCGTGGCAAAGTCAATTGCGTCATAGGTGGGATTTCACAGAACAGATAAAGAATGATCAAAATATTCGTGAATCGTCTTATGATTTTCAACAAGATTGTTTTGCAAATATCTGCGACGCAGAATTTCAATATGCTTACGAATATTTAGGCAATTCAACAAGGCTGGTGATAACACCACTAACAGATCGTTGTTATATTACATTAACACAGGTAATAAGAAAAACAATAATCGATTCCTATCATTTAACAACTTAGATCAAGAGGTGTTGTTCCAATCATAAATATGTAAAATATGTGTATCAGAACTTTATTTTATGAAATTTGTATATAAAATTCCGCTTATCATATCCAAATCTAAAATATTCTTCACATATACAGAAGGTTTAAAAGGGAGACTGTAGGCCATAACATATAAATTTTCCTTTTTTTCTTTTAAAAAACAAAGTCATTGCATTTGGTCATGGGTGGAGCACCGGCAGGTCCAGCGGGAACAGGAAAAACCGAGACTACAAAAGATTTGGGGCGAGCTTTGGGTGTAATGGTTTATGTATTCAATTGTTCGGAACAAATGGACTATAAATCGTGTGCAAATATTTATAAAGGTCTAGCGCAAACTGGAGCTTGGGGTTGTTTTGACGAATTTAATCGAATCTCTGTAGAAGTACTTTCTGTCATTGCGGTACAAGTTAAAACCATCCAAGAAGCAATTAAGGTGAATGTTTTACTTTCACAATATCGATTCGAGCATCTATACAATATTAAATGGATTATTATAGATGCAAAAAACTGTTTTCGTGTTTATGGGAGAAACAATTAAACTTGAACCTTCTGTAGGAATCTTTATCACAATGAATCCGGGTTATGCTGGACGTACTGAATTGCCCGAAAACCTTAAAGCGCTATTTCGCCCTTGTGCAATGATTGTACCAGACATTGCTTTAATTTGTGAAATTATGCTAATGGCTGAAGGTTTTCAAGATGCCCGTAGATTAGCTCGAAAATTTATTACCTTGTACACACTATGCAAGGAATTATTATCCAAACAAGATCATTATGACTGGGGTTTGAGAGCTATTAAATCAGTATTGGTAGTGGCTGGAAGTCTTAAAAGAAATGATCGCAACCGCCCTGAAGAACAAGTACTAATGAGAGCATTACGTGATTTTAACATACCGAAAATTGTCACTGAGGACATAACTATATTTACGGATTTAATTGGGGATCTTTTTCCCGCTGTGGATATTCCACGTAAGAGAAGTTTAGCTTTTGAAAAAGCCATACGCAGAGCAATTGTTGAATTAAGGCTCCAACCGGAGGAAGGTTTTCTGATGAAAGTTGTGCAGCTGGAAGAACTATTAAATGTTCGTCATTCTGTATTTATAGTCGGTAACGCCGGTACCGGAAAAACTAAAATTTGGCAAACTTTATTAAAAACGTACAATATTCAAAAACTTGAGCCTATCAGTAATATATTGAATCCTAAAGCATTAACAAACGATGAACTATTTGGAATAGTTAATGCGACCACTAGAGAATGGAAAGATGGTTTGTTTTCCTTCATAATTCGAAATCAATCCAATTTAGAGAATGATAATCCTAAATGGATAGTATTAGATGGCGATATAGACCCGTTGTGGATTGAAAGTTTAAATACTCTAATGGATGATAATAAAATTTTAACTTTAGCAAATAACGAAAGAATAACTTTGAGGAAAACGATGAGGTTATTATTTGAAGTTGGGCATTTGAGAGCGGCAACACCAGCCACAGTATCCAGAGCTGGTGTATTATATATAAATCCACAAGATCTAAATTGGTCATCGTACGTTTTGTCTTGGTTGGATACAAGAGAAAACTTAATGGAAAGGAGCATTTTAAATACACTCTTCGAGAGATATTATCCAAAATTAATACAACGAGAACAACGTCATACTATACCAGTTACGAAAATAGCCATGATACAAACATCTTGTCATTTACTTGAATGTCTTCTAGATGAAGCAGCCTCCAATCAAGATTATAATGAAGGGGAAAGCTCAATTTCGAAAGCTTCTTTGAGTCACGGAAACACTGGAAGTGTTGACAGCCTACAATTACATATAACGTTCATCTTTATATATGCCACCATGTGGGGTTTTGGTTCAACCCTCCATGAAGATCATTTAATTAGTTGGCGTCATGAATTTCATAAATGGTGGATAACAGAATTTAAAGATATCAAACTACCAACACATGGTACAATTTTTGATTATTATTTTGATCTAAATACACAACAATTTGTACCATGGAAAGAATTGGCTACACAACAACAAGTAGAGTGCCTTGATTTAAATAAGCCATTGCAGGAGACTACCATTCAAACAGCGGAAACTCTACGTTTGACCTATTTTTTAAAATTACTTATTGGTAAAAATTTGCCGTGTATGTTGTTGGGTACTACGGGTTGTGGTAAAGGTACAATATTTCGTGAATTATTTAAAAACTTTACCAATCCACAAGAAATAAAGAGTAAAAAACGCATACCATCACCATCCCTGACAAGAATGGTACAAACAACTCAACTAAATTATTACACAACTTCAGAAATTTTACAAAAAACCTTCGAACGTTCACTTGAAAAGAAACCTGGTAAATGGTATGGACCTATAGGTTCCAAACAACGTTTGGTATATTTCATACGAGATTTTAATATGTCAAAAGTGGATGCTTACGGGACAATACGATCGCATACAATTATTCGGCAATTTATGGATTATAAACAATGGTAATGATATACAAATGGAATAATGAAGAACTAAAATGATTACAATATCCAGAAAAAATATGTTTTGGAGATCAATTTATATAGTTTTTATTTTTTGATTAGCATTTGATTTAATGCAAGTGAACTTGATCAATTTGCGTATTACGTACCCACAAAGTAATCACGTACAGTTGTTAGATTGTAAGGGAAAATTATAAGAAAGGGCACCGTTGAAACGGAGTTTTATATATAGGCGTGGTTGTAACAACGCAAATAAGATATGGTTAATTAATACGCCAAATAAATATTTTTCTCCAATTTTCGATATTGACAATATACATAATACGTTAGGCCCAGACACCTCTTTTCTTTCATACGTTTTGACAAAGTCATTAGTTCAAGTATTGATATAAGTTTAATATATCTTTACTAATGTACTGAGTTAGCTTCAGCCACTAATTAACTCATATACTCATGCGCTTCTATTTAGGTACGACCGCCAGCAGTTGTGCTTGAAAAACATACGTAATTGTCAATTCGCTGTTTGCATGAATCCAACAGCGGGTTCTTTTACTATCGATCCAAGGTTACAACGTCATTTTTGCACTTTTTCCCTGGTAGAACCCAATGAAGAGTCTCTGCAATACATATATGGTAGCATTCTTCAATTACATCTTGATAACCCGCACAATACTTTTGGTAAAGATATTAAATTAATTGGCAATACTTTAGTGAAAATTGGAGTCAGCTTTCATAAAAGGGTCAAAAGTCTTTTCCTGCCAACTGCACTAAAATTCCACTATACATTTAATATGCGAGACTTGACGAATATTTATCAAAATGTTGTTAATACTATTGGAACAATGAGTTCTAATGAAGCAGCAACAACAATAACGAATACAGCAGCAGCATTAACGAATTTTAATGGAACAATATGTAGTAAACCATCGGATATGATACGCCTTTATGTCCACGAAGCATTTCGAGTCTATCACGACCGTTTAGTGGAACGATGTGATATGAAATCATTTAAAAGTGCCATACGTGATTTTTTCAAAAAGGATTTCGAAGAACTAGATGAAGATTTCGTGTTTTCGGAACCTTTGATCTATTGTCATTTCACACAATCTTTGGGCGATCAGAAATATATGCCAATCACTAATTGGAAATCTTTATATGATTTAGTAACAGAAGCTCAAACTATTTACAATGATGTTATCGGTCATATAAATTTAGTTTTATTTGAAGATGCTTTAAATCACTTATGCCGGTAAGTGAAATTATTACTAAATCATATAGTCCTTCACATATACACCCCCAATACTAATAAGTTTGTTATTCCGTTTGCAACACCCAGAAGGAATCTTCAGAGACCCTACAAAGTATATATACGAGGTGTGTTCAAAAAGTAACGAGAATTTTTAAATTTCGCGGGTTTGGAGAGAGAGTTTTTTTTATTATGTTTGTACACATGCCCCTGAAGTACGATAAAATTTTCAGCAATATTCATTGTTTACTTTTTAAGTGGCAGCCGCTAACGTGAGACGTGTTTTTCGAGCTCGGCGATTTTCGTTAGTGAAAAAAATGGATCAAAGAACCTGCATTAAATTTTGCGTAAAAAATGAAATAAAGTGTAGTGAAGTTTGTAAAATGTTAACAAAGGCATATGGTGAGTCTGCTATGAGTAAAGCAAGGATTTACGAGTGGTATAAGCGTTTCCAAGATGGCCGCGAAAACGTTGAAGATGACGAACGACCCGGACGACCAAGCACATCAACAACTGATGAAAACGTGAAAAAAGTGAAAGAAATGGTTATGAACGATCGCCGAATCACAATCAGAGAAGTCGCTGATGATGTTGGCATATCAGTTGGCTCATGCCATCAAATTTTTTCGGATGTTTTGGGTATGAAACGTGTGGCAGCAAAATTCGTTCCAAAATTGTTGAATGTCGAACAAAAACAGCGGCGAATGGAAGTTGCTCAGGAGTCGGTAAATGAAGTTAATAACGATGCAGAACTACTAAAACGTGTTATAACAGATGACGAAACATGGGTTTACGGATATGATGTCGAAACTAAGGCTCAATCGTCCCAGTGGAGGCATTCTGGATCGCCAAGACCAAAAAAGGCTCGACAAGTGCGGTCAAATGTGAAGGTTATGCTCACTGTGTTCTTCGATTTTAATGGCATAGTGCATCATGAATTCTTGCCACAAGGTCAAACAATCAATAAGGAGTACTACCTACAAGTTCAACGCCGTTTGCGTGAAGCAATCCGAAAGAAACGCCCGGATTTGTAGCAAAACAATTCATGGCTTTTGCACCACGATAATGCACCTGCTCACACTTCATTGCTTGTTCGTGAATTTTTGGCCAAAAACAAAACTCCATATTCGCCAGATATGGCCCCGTGTGACTTTTTTCTATTTCCAAAAATAAAGAGAACATTAAAAGGCCGTCGTTTTACAAGCATAGATGACATTAAAAGCGAATCGCTGAAAGAGCTAAAAGCTATTACAAAGATCGAGTTTCAAAAGTGTTTCGAGGATTGGAAAAAGCGTTGGCACAAGTGTATTATATCCGAGGGGGATTACTTTGAAGGGGACAAAATAGATATTGATGAATAAATAAATATTTTTTTCATAAAACAAAAATTCTCGTTATTTTTTGAACACACCTCGTATATTATATTTATGCTTAATCAGTATCAAAAACTAAGTCAAGTGCAATATGTCCGCGTGTTCCTGTGCTGTCTGTTATTGGTTCTTTCACGATTGTATATTTTGATATATTTGATAAAAGACTCGGACACAATTTACAAAAAACTTACTCAGCGTAAAATTCGACTTACAAGCTGACACTATTAGGGCCACGCCCCCCATTTGTATGTATATGGGAAGGGTATTTAAGATTTGGCCTAAGCCAAATTTAGTTTTTCTACTACTACTTGACTAAAACTTTGAAAACGTTTTTCGTTTAAGCATTAATCGCGTATTGGAGAGCCCCAGCAATAATGCCTTACTTGTAGGTGTGGGTGGCTCTGGAAAACAGACTTTAACTCGATTGGCGTCATTTATATCATCCATGAATGTTTATCAAATACAAATCAGGCGGAATTTTGGTGTTCAGGATATGAAAGATGAAATTTCAGAATTATATATGAAAGTTGGTTTAAAAAATGTGTCTTCGGTTCTTCTAATATCAGATGCTCAAATTCCCGAAGAATCTTTATTAATATATATTAATGACTTTTTTGCTTCAGGAGAAATTCCTGATCTCTTTAACGATGATCAAATTGAAAATATAATAAATGCTATTCGCAACGAAGTCAAACAGTGTGGCATACAGGATACGAAAGAAAATTCTTGGCGTTTTTTGGTAGAGAAAGTTAAACGACTTTTAAAAATTGTACTGTGTTTCTCTCCGGTGGGTAGAAATTTTCGCTTGAGAGCTAGAAAATTTCCGGCAATAATCAATAACACGTATATTGATTGGTTTCATGAATGGCCGAGTACAGCTTTGGAATCGGTCTCGCAAAATTTTTTGAAAGAAATCTCTGAGGAAATATTACCAGTAAGTAAACAAGAATTAAAGGTAGCATATATGTAAATGAAATGAACTTGATCAACTTCTATTGGTGAAATATTGGTCTACCAAAATATCGTGTTTACAACTTAAATATGGTAAAAAATTCACATCTTCAAAAATATTTAAAGGAAATGGGTTTTAAAAGTAATTCGATAGAAACGATATTGTTTGCATTTAAACAAATTATATAGAGTTATTTTTTTTTAGAAAAATTTGAGAGTTAAATTATTTATCCGGTAAAGAGATGATGCAAACAATAGTTCCACTCCAACTTTCGCTTAAAATCATAAAGATTTGCGAATAAAACTAAAAAGAGGGAGAATTCCCAATTCCTGAAGACCTAACTCAAAATTTACTAAATAAAATGTAAATAAGAAAAACAATTTTTTTCAGCAAGACATGTTTAATTCAATTCAACTTCAGGGTTTTTTATTAATAAATATTTAAATTATACATATATCGAAACAGCGCCAAATAATTGAATCCATTAGTTATTTTATGGCATTTGTGCATGACAGTGTAAATCAGATATCTACAGTTTATAAGCAAAATGAACGGCGCTTCAATTACACGACACCAAAAACCTTTCTCGAATATATTTTTCTTTATCGCAAACTCTTAATTGAGAAAACTGATGAAAACCGCCAACGAATAACACGCTTAAAAAATGGAATGGCAAAATTGGCTGAATGCTCTCAACAAGTACAAAACTTAAAGGTAATTATTTACGTATTCACAAATGTACAATAAAAAGATGTGAGGAAAATTAAATTGGGTTAGAAAAAATCTTGAATAACCGCTATCGTAGTGCATAAAAGTAAAAGTTATAACTGGTAGTAATGCTCATATATTGTGAGCGGGATCAATTTTTGAGTGCAAAACCGGTGAGAAATCTCAAAAATCCCTTTCGACCGATTCTGTTCAATTTCCAATATCTCAAATTTTAGAATGTGTTCAGGAATAGATAAAGCGCTTAGGAATTTCACGCTGACAAAGAATTTATCCACTCCCGTCGTATTTTTTGGATTACTTCATAAGATATATTATATGGTAGATATTTTAAAAATGTTGAATTTGGTTCAAAATTAGAGCATAAAGTGTAACTTTTGGCTTGAGTGAATCATTGAAATATGTTAAAAATAAGACTTTTACCTTATACGAAAATTTACTGGGCAGACAACGGACAGAGAGAGAGAGAGAGAGAGAGAGAGAGAGTCCGCAAATCTTAAAATAATCTTTATCACAATTAGTTTAGGGTATAAAAATTTGCATTTTGAAATTTGTTTCGTAACAGAATCAACTTGCCGAGCAACAAATTCAATTAAACGCTAAAAATGAGGCTACGGATAAATTAATTTTTGTCGTTACTGCTGAAAGCGAGAGAGTAAAAAATGAGAAAAATATTGCACATGAAGAGGAGAGACGAGTGCGTATAATAGAAGAAGATGTTTCTATTAAAACAAAAGTATGCGAAGAAGATTTGCGTAGAGCTGAACCAGCTTTAGTAGCTGCCCAAGCTGCTCTAAATACATTAAATAAAGGCAACCTTACTGAATTAAAATCGTTCGGATCTCCACCCAAAGCTGTGGTAAATGTGTGCTCAGCCGTTATGGTATTGTTAGCCATCGATGGTAAAATACCCCATGATCGTAGCTGGAAAGCTGCCAAATTAATGATGGTCCGAATTGATCAATTTTTAAACGATTTGATCAATTATAATAAAGAAAATATACACGACAATGTTATTGAAGTTTTGCAAGAATATTTACAGGTGCATGATTTCTTTCCCACATACAATAGTTTAAAATAATGTAGTATAAAGGACGATAACATCCTCTTTTCTTTTACTTACAAAGGATCCCGAATTTGATCCTGATAAAGTTGTACAAAAATCTGTTGCTGCTGCTGGTCTTTGTGCTTGGGTTATAAATATATATCGTTATCACCAAATATTTTTATTGGTTGGGCCGAAACAAAAAGCTTTGAAGGATTCTCAAGAAGAATTGCGAGATGCCAGAAAGCGTTTACATTTCCTTCAATTGAAAATTATAAATTTAGAGAAAAAATTGCATAATATTCAGGATGAACTGGAGGAGGCAGTAATAGCGAAACAAAAGTGTCAACAGGAAACAGACAGAACAGTAGCTACTATTAATACGGCACATCGTTTAGTTAATGGTTTGGCTAATGAAAATGTTCGGTGGAAGGAGTGTGTACAAAGGTGATGAACCTAAAACAAATATTTTATATAGTAGATCGCTATAAATATATTTATTACCTCCAGTTTAAATGATAATTTGTCAACATTGCCTGGAGACATGCTTCTTATATCCTCATTTTTAACCTATACAGGCTGCTTTACAAAGCGATATCGCAAAGAATTACAAGAGAAGCTTTGGATGCCATACTTTCGAAATATTCAAGTAAATTTATAATAATATATTTTGCACAAAAAAAACGTTCACCTTAAATACCTTGCACTGCACTACACTCGGCTTTTTCTTAATATACACTCCGCTTGACCGTCATTCATTTTTAACGTACAATATTTGTTCGCATCATTTTAAACATAACCTTCGTATAAAGAAATTCAATAAATTCTAAAAGCAAAGTAACCTTTTAAATCAAAAGTTCAAAGTCCTTATTTGAAATAGTAGTTATAACTATTTGTATATAATATCTACTAAAGTTTAAAACGTTACAGAAAGTGAGCGTTCTAGGAACCACAATTCACGTCTTAGGAAAATATAACAATAAATCCTTGTATAGGTTCCCAGATAATACATACGATTTTGTATTGTTTATTATAGCCATCGATTTTACATACCGATGTTGATGATCATATTTGCCTATTTACGGATGATGCCCAAATAGCTGTTTGGAATAATGATGGTTTACCCATGGATCGTATGTCAATGGAAAATGCTACAATTTTGACTAATTCGTCACGTTGGCCATTAATGATTGATCCGCAATTGTAAATATAAGCAGCACAATTCACGTAAACGTTCCAATGATAACCATCTAACTTACTTTACAGACAGGGTATTAAATGGATAAAAAATACTTTCGCTAAAACTTTAATCGTCTTGCAATTGAACGAGAAAAACTTCTTAGAAAAATTAGAAGCAGCTATATGCAATGGTAGTACCGTCCTGATCGAAAACATTGAAGAAAAAATAGATACCGTTTTAGATCCCTTACTGAGTCGTTTATTAATTAAAAAGAACCGCTATATACGGATTGCTGATAGAGAATTGGAATATAACGCCAACTTTCGCTTAATTCTACACACCAAACTAGCAAATCCTCATTATAAACCTGAGTTGCAAGCTCAAACGACTTTGATTAATTTTACAGTGACTTCAGATGGTTTGGAGGAACAACTATTGGCGGAGGTGGTAAAAGTTGAGAGGCCCGATTTAGAGGATATGAAATCTAAACTAACTGTACAACAAAATAAGTTTAAAATCACTTTGAAAGAATTGGAAAATGAGCTGTTAGCGCGATTGGCCTCAGCAGGTGAAAATATTTTAGATGATCACGATTTAGTAAGAAATCTAGAATCGACCAAATATACAGTAAATGAAATTGAATTAAAAGTGAATGAGGCTCGGGCGACATCTATGCAAATAGATGATGCCCGAAATTTGTACCGCCCAGCAGCTAAACGGGCAGCCGAACTATACTTCATATTGGTCGATTTGGGACAAATTAATCCCATGTACAAATTCTCTTTGAAATTGTACATGCACGTTTTTAAGCAAGCCATATCTTTAACATTATCCGAATCGCGCCAAGAAAAGCGCGTCACCCTTCTAGTCAACTCTATCACATTACAAACATTTCATTATACTTTGCGAGCCTTGTTCGAAGTGGATAAGCTAACATTTATAGCTCATATGACTTTGCGACTGATGGCAAGTTCTATGCCGATCTGTCGCGAGGAAATTGATTTTCTTTTAAGGTTTCCGTGTGATTATAGTTCTGTACCACCTGTTGACTTTATAAATCGCGTATCTTGGGCCGGCATAAAATCGTTGGCTATGCTAGAAGAATTCTACGGCCTTGATAAGGACATCGAATGTTATCATAAACTCTGGAGAAAATATGTTGTAAGTAGTACCCCCGAATGTGAACAATTACCGGGCGAATGGAAAAATCGTTCACCTCTACAAAGGCTTTGCATATTAAGAACACTACGACCGGATCGTGTTAGTAATGCCATTAGGTAAATTATATTTATCTTTAAAAAAACGGCTAGATAATATTGTTTCATTTTCAATTACAGATACTTTATACAAGAAACGATGGGCAAAGAATATACGACCATTAAATCACATACATTTTCTGATATTTTTACGGACGTTACTCCAAATATTCCAGTTATTTTTATTTTATCACCCGGAGTGGACCCGATAAAGGATGTGGAGGACATGGCATATAAATTGGGTTTCAATATGGAATCACTAATAAATATATCTCTGGGACAGGGGCAGGAAATCTTAGCCGAACAAGCTATAGCTGAAGCTTTAGAAAGCAATCAGAAATGGGTGATTCTGCAAAATATACATTTGGTAAAAAATTGGTTACCAATCTTAGATTCAGAAATTCAACGAATTTCTGATGCAAATATGTCTCACACGTTGAATTTTCGTTTATTCCTTACGGCGGAACCAGCCCCTGATCCTAAATATCATCTTATACCACAAGGTATTTTAGAATCGTCTCTAAAAATTATTAATGAACCACCTTCAGGATTGAGGGAAAATTTTCTTAAAGGTTGGAGTAATTTTACTGAAGAAACTTTAGAGACCTGTACCCAGGAGGCGGAATTTAAATCTGTACTATTCGCTCTATGCTTCTTTCATGCGGTTAGCAGTCAACGGCATAAATTTGGTCCTTTGGGCTGGAACAAAACATATCCTTTCAATATGGGTGATCTAACAATATCAGCTTCAGTTTTACATAATTATTTGGAAAGCAGCAATCGCATACCATGGGAAGATCTGCGATATCTCTTTGGTGAAATTATGTATGGGGGGCATATAACCAATGACTGGGATCGCAGATTATGTCACACGTATTTGGAGGAGTTATTACAACAAGACCTAATTGACACTGATTTTCAACTATGTCCAGGGTTTTGTGCTCCGCCTAATTTAGATTATTTAGGATATCATGATTACATCACAGAGATGTTACCTGCCGAGTCCCCCGCTTTATATGGACTACACCCAAATGCCGAAATTAGTTTTTTAACTAACACATCGGAACGGATGCTTAGAACGGTTTTTGAATTACAACCGAGAGAATCTGAACTGAGTGCTATATGTGGTACACCACGTGAGGAATTGGTTAAAGTAATGGCTGAGGACTTTCTAGAAAAACTCAAAGAAGAGTTTAACATGCAGTCTTTGCTAGCGCGCATCGAATGTAAAACACCATTTGTAGTAGTAGCTCTGCAAGAAACCGAACGTATGAATATGTTGATACGTGAAATTAAACGCTCGCTACATGATTTAATTAAAGGTCTTAAAGGTGAATTAACTTTAACCGCTGAAATGGAACGTTTAGATTATGCATTATTCTACGACCACGTACCCGAATGTTGGATGAGTCTAGCCTATCCGAGTGTATTAAATTTGCAAAGTTGGTTTACGGATCTATTACATCGTATCAGAGAATTGTCTATGTGGTTGAATGATTTTAAATTACCTTCATCTGTATGGTTGGGTAGTCTCTTCAATCCTCAAAGTTTTCTTACGGCTATAATGCAAGAGAGTGCCAGAAAACAGAATTTACCCCTAGATCGCTTATGTTTACATTCAGATGTGACGAAATCCACTTATGATGATATAAGGTAAGTACAGAAAACGCAACACCAAATCCAAATCATGGTCTACAGCAAATATGGAGATTTCTTAATACGCACTTTTGTAAAAAAATATCGAAATAATATCGATTTTTTCCTTTTTTATTCGTGCAATTTTCAGTTTACCACCCACTGATGGAGCTTTCGTTCATGGCTTATACTTAGAAGGTGCCAGTTGGAGTACTCATCTTAATTCTATTGTTTCTTTGCAATCGAAGGAGCTTTTTTGTTTAATGCCAGTTATTTATTTAAAATCAGTGGTTCAGGAGAAGGAGGATATTGTCAACACCTATGAGTGTCCTCTTTATAAAACAAGGTATGACGAAGTCTGAGAAGATTAGAAATATGTGTTCAATACAAATCAGAGTTTTCAAATACAACGCGGTTATCATTAATTTGCAATGTTTTTATAGATTTCGTAATGAAACTTACGTTTGGAGCTTTAACTTAAAATCTTCCGAAAGGCCATCTAAATGGATATTGGGCGGGGTAGCTTTATTGTTGCAGCCTTAAATAAACCATTTAAAAATATTATTACATCCTATATGCACACAGGATGAGTTGGAGACCGAAAGAATATTATAAATAAAACAAGTGATGGTGTGGTCGGCCATTCCACAATTTATGTTTACAATTAGTTCACTAGGCAGTACCTCACGTCATTTTGTGAAATATCGTTATATGGAAAGGGTTTCTAAATATGGTCCGGTCGGGTCCTAATTTGGCTTATTGTATTAACAAAAATCTTTCATGGCCAAAAAATAAAGCAAACAAACAAGCTTTGAATTTGGTGCACATGTTTATATTTACTGCATCCATTTAATGCTGCCAATGGACTCATGGGTGCCGCATAACGAACATGCTTACAATTTACAAATATTTTTATTGCAAAGTACAACTGCTGTATAAATGTGGAGGATACCGAAGATTTAGCCTAAGCGAGATATAGGTTTTTAGTTGTATTTAGAATATTTGCAGATTATACAAAACTTGGCCCAAGCCTTTACAATAAGTTTTATTTAAAATTAATTAAAGTTACTATCAATTTGTTTTTACTCAATTCTTAACATTCCTATACAAAAAAATCATTTATTAAATAGCCTTTACTAGATGGTAGTCATTTACAATAATATACGATTCTAGCTGAGTACACAGTAATTTTACTTAATATAAGCTTTTGTTGCACATCTCTATATATAAGTGACTTTTAAACGAACAAATAAAAGAGAACCCGAATGATCACTTAATGTAAGAGAGACGTAGTTGTTTGGCTTATTAACTAAAATTTTCTTTTTTCGATGTATTATCTTTTTTCTTTGCTTGTACCTTTTTTTTTTTAATATAAAGATAGAATTTACGTATTGGAATGTTAAAGGAAAGAAAAGAAAATGTAAAAAATAAACAAACGATTTTTCTCTTAAAGTTCAATAATCTCTGTTTAATAATATGTACTAAAAAACGTACATACAGCTATTTACAATTCCACATGATTTCCATGTTTGTCAATGACTTTTAATTTTTCTCGTTGTGGTGGTACAACATCATCCTTCAGCGGATCTTCTTTCACTGGAGCTGGCTGCTTAGGTGGAGTACGTGATGGTGGTGGTGTTGATGGTTTACTTGCTGGTATAGGTTTAACAGTGGTTGTTTTTGTTGTTGTACGTTGGGAGTTTTGTTGTTGTGGAGGTTTTACAGTTGTTGTTCTTGTAGGTTGTTTGGCATTTTTTGTAGTTGCTGTTGTTGTAGTAGGTTTTACTGTTGGAACAGCAGTGGTAGTAGAACTAGTGGTTGAGTCTATTTTGGTTGCCTTTTGAGGCGGACTAGTTGGTTTTTTAGTTGAAGTAGGTGCTGTTGTTGTTGTTTTCGTAGTATCTGTTTTGTAATCAGGTACGGTGTTGGGCTCCATTTCAGCAACACCCTCATACCGGACATTATTAATGCGAACATTACGTTGACCTGGTTTAGATGATTTTGGCGACTTGACTTGCCCTATAAAACGATTGAAGGGTGACCCAAATAATAAATAGTTGTTGTGCTCTAAAACATGTGAAATTGCTCCAACACTTTTATCAAAACCATGTAACGACCCGACAATATTTCCATTCCAATCCAAACGAACTATAGTGGAACGTGCTGGAGCCACATATATAACACTTTCACCATGTCCCAAGAAATGCATAAAACGCTGACACATCCTATTCGGGTAAGCGTCGTTGGTAAGACGGAATGTCATCTCAAATAGTGCCAACATGCGAGCCAAAAATAAACGTATGTTGGGAAAACGTGAGAAAACAGAGGCAACATTGGGATTTTCACTGTCAGAGGCCATAACCAGAGGAACCCAAATGCCATTAGAATCTGGTGTCAAGTTATCGGGCAACCCGGGTAGACCATCGACAAACACCTCACTCTGCCCCGACTTAGTTCCCTTAAGATAAAATTTCATTAAACGCATTGCACCAGTTTCAGCAACAATTATGAAATCCTCTTCAGGACTTAAGGCCACACCATTCGCAAAATACAACTCATCAAGTAATACTTTACTTTCGTTCTTTTTACGATCGTATTTAAAGAGACTAAAATTAAAATACAGTAACGTAGAGGTTAAGTGACTCAAAATCAATTAGAATTTGAAGTTAATTGCACATGTAAATATATATGCAGAAGAAAAATTAGGACGACAAAAACGATGCGTAAAAACTGTGCAGAGTTGATGGTAAAATTTCCTGCTTCCTGTCTTTCATACTAATCCTTAAAAAATGTTTTTTTTTTAGTTTGAAAGGCACTGTGGACAACACTTTAACTGATTTTTCCCCATCTCTAATACCAACCAGCACACAATACATTCATGCTTTTTTTGGTAATAATTATATTTTTACGAGGGTAACCTAAATGTTTAAGGCTGAGAATTTATATATAATTAGAGTTTGGATGTTGCAAATATTTTCATAGTGACGTAAATAGTACGTAAGTTATTACTTTTGATAAGAATGTTTTTTTACAAAAATTCCCAAAATTTCTACAAAGCAAAAGCTTCTACATATTAATGCAAATTAAAACAAGAAAACCAAATTCCAAATAAACTGACTTAGGCCAAATCTCTGACGCCTTCTTTTCGGCGATGCAAATGGAATGACGAAATAATTTAACATTGTTGCGGAGGGTATCATTAGCACATAAGTTAAACTAGTTGTTACATTTAACACTAACGTGCTAATATGTATCTATATTGATTGGTGATATTAAATGGCTCTACTGTTATTACTGGTAATTGGAAAGTTGACCATATAAAAGTACAATGCTCAGATAAATATTTGTAATTACTTACCGTCCGGATGGATTTGCAAGCAAAGCATACACTAAATCTTGAAGCAGAAAATCAGATGATGAATCGGTCCAATATATATCACCCTGCTTGTCTACAGCAATTGAATTAAATAACTTAGCTGGTCGTTCAATTTTTCCCGCTAATTGTTGTTGCGGTGATACTAATAACTTCTTATTCAACGTATTTAAGTCAACTTGAAAAATCCCATAATAGGCGTCAGCAATAATTAAATTATTACCCACAGTATCGAAAGCTAAACCCAAGGGACGACCACAGCGGGATTCTTCGATGATATCCTCTAAATGAAAAAATTATTTATGAACTAAAAACGTTCATACACATGTTTTAAATAAAATACCGCATGGTTGACCCAATTTAGTAATGTGCGTTTCATGCGTGGCATTAACTTTCACAATTTCGCCACCATGAATACCCATATATATTTCATTTTTTCGAGATAATAAACATTCCGGTCCATAAACACGACCTTCCAATAAACGCTCCGCCCCATCCAAATGTTGGTTAAGCTCTAATGCACCTTTAAGTTCTTTACTGGGTGCTACTCTATGTATTAAAAATATTTATATGTGTATTCAAGTTAATAAAATGCCGACATTTAAAAACAATAAAAAACTTACTCAAATTCTTTGAATCGAAATGTTGTACGTGGCGGAAGATTAGGTATTAGAATGATTATAAAAAAAAACACAGCAAAATTTATTAGCCATATAGTGAGTCTGTAAAGCAACCCCATTATATATTAAGTGGAATTATTTATTAACAAACTTATTTAGAATTTGAGTAAAACTATCAATTTTTTAGAAACCAGTCAACGAAAAATTGCAAATTCACTTCCACCATATCACCACAATACCAAAGAGTGCACAAAAAATTAATAAATACATAATCGTAACTTTAGGGTTTTCGTGATTTAAACAATTTTCGTGAAGAACAAGCATGTAACATAGTTGCCAACACAAATATATATTTTTAACCAGCGCTACACAAAGTAGTAAAACTAAAGATGTTTGTATGCATCTCAAACATAATTGTAGATAGAATGCATGTATGCATTAGTGCATCGTACTGCCGCAATAAAAAAATGTTAAAATCAAAATTGACTCTATATGTATAATAGATGAGTAGGATAGAACATAACTATTAATTTTGTTGTATATATTTGCATCGACAAGCAAAACAACAAACAATTAATTGTATACTTGGTCTTTTTTTAAATTCATATGAAATATATTGCAGTAGAACAGCCAGCCATGTACATACACAAGGTGTCAACTTCTCGCAGTCTGCTTCCGTCATTATGTGCTTAAGGGTTTTATGTTTTAATTATATCGCCTTTTTGGCGCATATTTACAAATATATATTATAATTGGTTAAATGGGCGACTTAAACATTAAATTTGATAGATTTCAAAATATATATTTAATGGAGCGACATCGTCTAGACAGCTACAAAGAATGGCCATACGGTAAAGATTCTTCATGCAGCATTGATAAAATGGCTGAAGCAGGCTTTTATTGGTGTGGTGATACACAAGAAATTGACACCGTAAAGTGTTTTGTATGTGGAAAAACGTTAACTGGTTGGGATCCTGATGATGATCCATGGAAAGAACATACGAAACATGCGCCACAATGTCAATTCGTTAAATACGGCCGGAAGGAGAAAGATTTAACTTTGGCAGAGTTTTTAAATATATTCGCTATGGTGGCAAAGAATCAAGTTACACATTCCATTAATAATATAAAAAGAGATTTAGTGAAAACAGTTACTGATGAATGGAATACATTTCGGGGTGATATAAAATAACCAAGAAAAAATCATTCTTAAATATTTCCAAAGTTTTATAAATTGATAAGAAAAAGTACTTGACATATGTACAGGGTGGGTCACTAGAGATACTTGGTTAGTAGCTAATGTAAAATTTTTATTAGTTAGTAGTCTCTCACAGAGGATTATGTTTATATAATAAATCAAATATGTGAATGTTGCCAAATATGTCTTTATTATTTTACACATATGGATAAAGGTATGTATGTGTTTACTTAACAATGCCCTGGTAGCGTTATTAATTTAAAAATTAAATACACATAGATTATGTTGACTAGTGTTGAATGCCTATAAGGAGATTATATATAATATCTTGCTATACCCACTGCCTTTAGTCGGTCGCAGAAACGTTTGCAACACCCATTTCTTACGGTGTAGATTTAATTTGAATCAATGTTGAAATAGTGAAAATGGTTTCATTGGGTGTGTTTGTGAAAAATATTTATTACTCGAACACTACAAAAGATAACAACTTGGAAGTTTACAAATACACTATTCTGCAGTTCCGCCTATTCTAAATGGCACATAAGATATGTTTGTTGTTATTAAAATATTAGGATGAAAAGGGTGTTGCCTTCACTTATTGAACGTGTAGTAAAGGTGGTGGGTATCCCAGATTCGGCCTGAGCCAAATATTTTTTTCTTTACGTTTAAGTATATGTAATATTTATACATATAAGTAAACACGGCTTGTCTTATGTAAAAATCTGGTCACGATCCTTGACAACTTTGGACGGCTTAACACTGTACTGATTGCGGGAATGTACAAAATATGCTCTTATAAATAGAATATAAGTATGAATGTGAATTGAGTTTTTTACCATGGGATCTTTGAACATGCTACAGAAGCATCTATGCCAATCTCCATGTCCACTTGTAAAAAAAAAATATTTATAATCATTAGAAAATCGATGACTATTCTGATGAGAGTATGCCTCAATATATTTTCGCACGATTTATTATAAATTACTACAACAGCTGTATTGCTTCCCTTGTGACCCCAATAGCAAGTAGCACTTTGTACCACACACCAACACCACTCATTCCTGTTTTGAACGTTTGGATGCTTGCTCAGAACCCGTGCTTTCTGATGCTATAAACTCTACTTGATAATCGAACTCACTTTCGGCATCTCTTTTCTACATTGAAAAAGGGAAAATGTTATGGTCGGTCATAACGGATCATTTGATACCCTTCACCTATGTATGTGGCATTTATGCTAAAAAATATTTATATATAAATGGGGAGAAAATGGTCGATTGCGGTCCAAAATTAGAACATCAATTTTTTTATCGATTATCCTGCTATAATATATAATAATAAAACGTTTCCAGAAATAAGTCCGATCCAATTCAAATTTGGTAAAGTCATTTATGATGACATCAGTGGAGTTCTAAATGTGGTTCACTTAAAATATTTGAAGAGCCCGCAATTTTTCCCTATTCCAAATAAGTTGATAACATCGCAGTATTTTTAATTTACAAACATGGTATGTGGTCAAACAGGCAGACAGGCAGACAGACAGACGGACAACTTTGCTTATGCTTCAGAAATGAATGAAAAAAAAAAAGAGTTACAACCACAAGTGGAATAGGGTATAGAAATTGTAATTTGGAGAACCCAAATCAGAATAACTTTTTACTTACTACATGATCACAAACTACGGCAATTGTTGTTTTTTGTTGAACTTCAGCTATTTTATGTTCCACCAAGTAGAGCATATACTCATCGTACAAAAGCCGTATTAAATGAAAACTACCAAAACTAGGGGCTGAACGTAAAGTGAGATCTCGGATAACCATGGAACTGTAAAAGCTCCACTTAAGTAGAAACTGACGACATGCTTTCTCAAAACTGGGTTTTCCATGATAGTCTTGTAATGCTGAGTCGACGACCAATTGTAGCCAAGTAGCCCACTGTTCCAAGGTGCTCTGCTGTTGCAAGGCAGCTTTAAAACCATTTTCTAAACGTTGCACAACAATTGGATCGCATTGACAAACCCAAGCTGCCTGTTCCTAGTTTATCAGATGAATATAAATGTATTTGAAAAAATTATATTTACACTGTTTTTATTTACCTGAACAATATGAAAGTCAACACGATTCAAATCATGCAACATTTGAGCGCATTGTGTGCTGTTCTGCAAAACAGCTCGAGCAGCTTGTGCCAAATGATTCAAAGATGTGTAACGGCGTAGGGTTTGGCAGAAAGCTGACACCGCCACAGACTTTATATGCAACATGCGCTCTGGTACCCCAAGCATAGATTCACATAACCAGGCTTCCATGTTTTTCGAAAAATTACGTATAGCCTGAGTAAGTGCATTTGGTATCGAACGCAATACGTCCGGTACAATGATTTCAACTAAGTTTTGATAAAATTGATAGTCCACCTGATTGAAGGAATGCACAGGAACAATTGTAGAAAAGTCATTGTACGTGACAGTGATAGAACTGAATTTGGCTTAGGCCAAATCCCATATACCTTCCATACCTACATACATACACACATAATGGGCGACGCTCTCTAATAGTGTAAAAATTATGCATTAACTACCAAGTTGAATTTTACAGTGAAGGGGTTCTTTTCATATTGTGGGCATGTTCATTATATAATCAGGCCTATATTTGACATTATATAACATATAGCAAATGTCAACTTCATCTGTCTGGTCGATTTGTCGATTGTGGGCGTGACTCTTGACCGATTTTTCCCAATTTGAACAGGACAACTAGAGATGTTTGTACAATGTTTCAATGACGATATCAAAGGCCGAATATAGCTCAGAGCCCACCAATTTTCAACTCAATTATGGCTAGAGTACATATCTACACATATTGCATGTATATCAAATTTTAACGCTACAACCGCACTTTTTCGAAAGGTTTATATCAATTTTAGGCGAGGTTTTGAATCAATTAAAACTTGCGTAAACTAAACTCAACCTCACTGATGTCTCATTTTTTGCGAGCATGAGCATTTTAATCACCGACACGCGGCTATCGTTAAATTGAGTCTGATCTTGTTATTGATTGAAAATAACAAACTAAGTAAACGTCTTGAAAAAAACACTTTGGTTCCGTTTGATATAAATGTCTGGCACTTGTTAGTGTGATATACGCTTTTACCTCTTGCACAAATCGCTGAACGGCTGTACAATGGCATAACAGGTGCAACTTGGTTTTGCTTAAAAATTTCTCTTCACTGGTCCCAACACAATCGTCGCCTAGACTGCTATTGTCGATGCTGCTATCGCGCCAAAATTCACGCCATAAAAATTCAATTGTATGAAACTCCAAATTCAGAATAGCATCCAGGAAATTTTCACAGTGTTCACGATACATGGAGCGAAACAAATCCACATCTTCATTAGTTAGTTCACTGCCGAATGTGTTGTCCAATTGAATGGGAGGAAATGGCGGTATGGCTGCCGATCCATTACCCAAGAACTGCAAAAATAAATAAAATTTGTTTGTTTAAATAAAGTTGTGTTAAAATTAATGTGATTGTCGGCATTACTTGAGCACACGTTTCATAGGACACTGGTTTAAAATAATGTTTTTTGGAAGTTCTACTGACGTGAATGCCACCACGAGATGGACCAATGCGATTATCTTGGAGACTGCCGCCACTCATTTGAAAAATTGGGTTACCTCCGGCTGCTGTTTTACCTACGCCTCCGGACGAGGTAGCCGCTTGTAATATAAAGGAGTCTTTTTCCTCCATCATATGGTTTAGCGGGGAGTCCGGTTTAATGCGTATGCCATAGTAATGATATTTAGAGTTGCCGCGTGTACCCAAACGTCTTGTACGCAAACCAGAAAACACCGAGCGTATTAATTTTCCAAAACTGGCCGCATTAACTGGTTCGATTTTATTCTCATTGCAATGCTGTATATAATGATTGTAAAGAGTGGAGCGTGGCAGACTGACTCCATCTGCAGTTTCGTAATTTCGCGACAGCCATTTTATCTGTATAAAATGAATAAAACAAAATGACAATGATAACAGAAGCTGGAGAGAAAAGCAGCAGCATTTTTGTACATCTTCACCATCCTCCTAGCAAAGCGTAAAATGTTGAATACCAATACCTACCGTTGCCGAAGCAATTTTATTCGTAGTATTGTTGCTCAATTGTGTTTGGTCGTTTTCTGGTGTGGTATCACCACCACTGCACACATTGTTGGCACCGGAACTCATACCACCGTCACCACCATCACAGCCAATTGAGTTGGCAATCGTTGCCATTGAAGCATTCGGTTGGGGTGTACCGTGCGCTTCGTGCAGATAAGCCACCTCCTTAATTATATAAACCCATATATTTGAATACATTAGAAACAATACAAGTAATTGTACTTGTGCACACACACACGGGAGCACCAAGGGGCTCATATGTATACTTTACTTACATTTAAACTATTCGGCGAATCTCGGCTGTGCGATTGCGATGACGAAGTCAGTAACAAATTGTCATCAACTGGCACCAGGTATGACAGAGCAGCCGATGCCGCATGTGTATTTGGTGTATTCAAGCTTCCTGATGATGTATAATTACCGGTGGCCGTGGTGGTATAATAAGACTGACCATTCGTTTGGTAATCTCCAACGGCACAAAACGGATAGGCCCTGTAATACGAAAGCGCAAACTTGTCCAACATTATCATTCAACATCGTTCAATGCACTTGTGCTTACTCACTGATTTTCCTCATTGATGG
The DNA here is from genome assembly GCA_949710015.1 of Crataerina pallida. Taxonomy (NCBI): domain Eukaryota; kingdom Metazoa; phylum Arthropoda; class Insecta; order Diptera; family Hippoboscidae; genus Crataerina; species Crataerina pallida. The sequence continues at coordinate 9,673,574 of OX453290.1, forward strand.
AATAGTTTGTACTTACATTTGAGTTTGACTAGAGTTGCTATGATATATGTCGGTGTCAACGTATTGTACTTGATAGTTTTGACCAGCATCTTGAGCGGATACTAGAAATATAAAAATAAACGAGTGAAAATATTATTTTGTAGTACCCTCCACACTTAAAAACTACTATAAACTGTAATTGTGCATCAAACAAGACTTTTTGTTTGGTACATCGACGGAACTTTACCGATTGCGATTGCATTGAAATGGAAATCCTTCCAAAGTAACTAAAAAAGTCCAGGAGCTGACACCCAACGGTTTTTGGTGCCGATGAAAAATATACGTCTTCCTAGGGAATGACAAACTTAGCATACTCCCCATCTTATGTGGAATTTTCGTATCGAAGTAATACCAAAGTATCCAAATACCAAAAACGTAACACTTACGTTCATACAAGAACCAAAATAAAACTGCATCATCAAAATGTTTGTACGCTAAAAAGGAGGCGTCGAAACCCCACAAAGTATATATATTCTGAATAAGGATCGATCTAGTCACAATAGTCTATCCGTCTATTTGTGTTCTATGCTAATCACTGTTATGGTCATAACATTTCAGCTTCGATGTAAAAATTTGACATTGAAGTTGGGCAAGGTCGCTTAAGCAACGTGCCCACGTTACATAAAAAGAAACTGAAAAGCAACAACTTTTGAAGTAAATTTTCCGCATTACGTATAAGGTGCAAAAGACATATTGACTCTGGAAGCGTTTGTACATAGATGGTGGGTAGGCAAGGTTTGATGGTAATGGTGATGGTGTAAATATACTTTTTTACTGATTAATATTCGAATATTGGGATGTTAACGCATGTGGTCGTAAATTGTATACAAATATTAAAAATTTGTACAATTACTGAGTAGGATCGTAATACGAGCATATCTCAGGAAGCTTTATCTAAACCCAAGTGGCTGAAATCCCAATTAGAAAATTCTGAAAGTGTTTGTAACCTCTTGCTAAATTTTTGCACGAACTTAACTGAACTTGGTGGCGCGTTTCTTCATACAATTGCCAAAAACTCTTCCCGTTATTTTCACAAATCATGCTTTGCATGCACAAATTATTGCAGTTGCAAATACTTGATGAAGAAATCAATCACGTAGTCTTAGAGAAATCATTTTTAATATTCTATAAAACATACCACCACAATAGGATAAATTATTTTGGCGGCGATACATGGTCGTTCCTATCGTCTCCAATTGATTAATAGAAGTCGCTGTGGATGAGTGATCGATTGAAGCGGCGGCACAGGATGATGGTGAAAAGTTTGTCGTAGTCGTGGATGCGGTAAATGCTTGATGGTGATGATGATGGTAGTGGTGATGGTGTAAATGGTGAGAAATCGATTGTTGATGTTGCTGTTGTTGAACAAACTGAGGTTCAGCACACGATGCAGGATAAGATTTGATCGGTAACACAGTGGCGGCAGCAGCAGCAGCAACAGCTATTGATTGATATTGATAATTATTTTGTTGTTTCTGATGATGATGTTTTTGGTATAGACCCGTTTGGAATTGTTGTTGCAAGTGATGGTGATGGTGATACTTTGGTCGATATTGTTGATGATTGCACTGGCGTCGATTTGAGTAGTGATTATTTTTGTTAATGTTTTTGTTGCTGCAGCTGAGTGCTTGGTGGTGCGATTGCACCTTGCAATGACACTTAAATCGTATATGTTGTTGTAATTGTAGTTGTTGCTGTTGCTGATCCCAATTTAATCGCGGATGCATTCGTTTAAATTTCACTGTATCCAAACTTCACACATAGACGCACATATACACGCACACACGCACATTCACTAACATGCACCTTTTATAAAATGGACTTTACATAGCCGAGCAATAGCCTAATAAGGTACGATATGTAACACAAACATTAACTAATTTTTATTACCGAACCGTCCCGATGTTTCGAATGAATTAAACAAATAAGCAACATTTTCTTTAATCCCAAATCTGCTGCATTAAGTACCAAATGTTCACAATGTCATAAACGAGAGGGAGTAAAAGTTTATCGGATAAATTTTCAGTTTATTTTACTTTGCTTAGTAGGCAAAAAATATCAAAATTTAATGATTTGTACGCACAGATTAAATGGTCTTCAGGTAGTATAAAGACGGCGTGGTAGATGCGTACTACTCGATTGATTGATTTGATATTTTGGCTGAATAACCTGGAAACGGTAAGTTGGTTGACGTTTTCGTCAAGTGCAAGCGAGCGGTGGATTCACAACTGAGTGAAAAATAAAAAGTCATCCCGGTGATATGCTTCCGCTGAGTGGCAAAGCCAAAGTTGTATAGAAACGCACACCTTTGTGTGTATTGTGTGTGAGAGTGTGCACGTTTGTGCTGACGCAAGCAGAACATTTTCGCAGACAGTGTATGTGGGTTCCCTTAGTTATGTATTGTGCGTAATCCTCCTCCTCCACTCCTTAGATTTATAAATTTTTTCATTGCTTCTCTTTGACTGAATACGTGGTCATGAAACCGCATACCTGTCTTAGAATACGAGCAAGTTCTTTTTTCGTTTTCATCTAGAGTTTTTTTTTATACAAGTTTAATATGAATTGTAAAAATTGAAATCATATTGCAAAATTAACAATAACAACAACAACAACAACAACAAAAACCAAGAACATAATAATATGCCTCAAGCATAAAAGCGTTTGTTTACAGGTAATGCAGAGTACGCATCCTGTAGAAACCAACCAACGCATTATTAAACCGCCCTACAATACGCATACACACTCACACCTGCGTCATAACGCTACCCACTGCACAATGGCTCACACAACACACAGCGCGCCATCATGCATAAAAAACATTATTTGCAACTAAGCAACCAATCGCCAGGGATGCTGACACTGTTCTCCTCGCAAGCACCTCCCCTTCTAAAAATAACAGAAATTCGTGCTACATATATGAAGAGAGTGAGAGGCGTAGTGCGTGTGCGGGTGTTGTGATTCCGCCACTACTTTCTTCCCTTGCTATCAATTCTTATTGTTGGTGCAATTGTTGTTAAAACATCACGCACACATTATCGTCTCGTTCATGGATAGACGATAAATCTGGTTTAATAATGTGATGTTGCTCTCATATAGGAACGAATGTATTGCTTGGTTTGATTGTGCTCGTGTTTGTTCTTCTATACACAAAAAGCAGCATTAACCAACCGTAATACGAGCCGTAACCAAACACAGAGGTCATATATTTCTTTTGTTTTCTTTTTAGTTAAACAACCTCCACAGCTTGGAGCAGAAATGTTGGGTTAATGTTTAGAATAATTTCGAGTCCACCTCTACGTACGACTTTGAGATATATATACAGTTAGAGAGCACATATTTACTTTCACTTTGGTATGAAGAATCGAGAAAATCGCATAATAAATTTGACGAAGATTTAAAAAGTTGTTCAACAGCTGAACAGTTAGTATTTATTAGTTGAATATTAAACTTTAATAAATAATTATTGTATTTTGCAGTCTTTTTAGCATTTTTATACCTTCCAGATAAGATGGGAGTATACTGAGTTTATGCCAGAAGGAAGCCTCGGAGATCCTACGAAATATATATATTCTTGATCAGCATAAAAATCTGATTTGATCTAAACTTATTTCACATATTAAGATACTGAGCTGAAAGTTTGTATGTACATACATGTACACAGAACGCTACTTATATAGGACGAAATTGGTCAAGGGCCACAATCCTTGAAAATCTATTTATATGCCATAAAAATTTAGCTTTAAAGTTGAAAATTGCCTTCTATCGATGTGCGAAAATGGGCATGGTCACTTAACAGACACATCTACACAATTTACAAAAAACCATACTCAGCGTATAACTCTACTTGCAAGTTGATACATAATACTTACACTATAGAGCGCGTAATCGCATATCTGTTACGCCCACTGTTTACATTGAGATGTGGAGTATACTTTGTTTACTTGCCTAATTTTCACTTGTATATACGTATATATCATACATAGAGATATAGAAGATAGCTTTAGGGTAATTGCGCTACTGCATCACTTAAGGCAAATAGTACATTAAGTTTGTACGGATGTTTGTAACTCCTAAAGGGCAAATGCCGTGCTCACCTTCAGTTATACCAATCGATTTAGAATTAAAATCTGAATCGATTTAACTATCCACCTGTCTGTTCATGTAAATTTGTGCGCAAGCTCAGGTCGCAGTTTTTGAGGACCCTCTTGAAAATTGGACCAATTTTAGAACCTCTTCCCATATAAGATCCTATTAATGTTTTTTGTTCGCATCAAAAGTCCCTTTCTTTAAAGATTTTTCACTCCCTTAGTGTGACAAATAAGTTCTTATCTTAAAGTAAATGGTGCAGCGTATGCGAGCTTTACTGATTATATTGCAGTATTTTTCGTAAGTATCCTTGAGTGTAGCTCCTCCACTCCCAGATATCTTCTGAACAATCATCTGTGTATTCGGAACTTCTTAATTTCTGCTCAAAAATTTCAATTACAAAGTTACAATTTGGGATCAATTGTGTCTAAATTAACATGAGATACAAAGTTAAAGTTGGTAAAAAAACAATTGCTTTTATACATATATGAAGATCTGTAAGCCTTTTGAACCGACGACAAGATTTGCCGAAATACACCATTATTATCTGTTTACATGTTCTGAGACCTTTAGATTTATTTTATTATCATGCTCCAGAGTGCTGGATATCCAAGTTCTGACCCAAGTCAATTAAAACTTTGTTATACCCTCCACATTTTCAACATCCAGAAGGAGGAGCCAGAGATTTAAAAAAAAAAAAATGTTTTTTAACAATCGACAAAAATCGATCAACTATAAAAACTGACCTATAAAGTGAACATTATTTGTTTATAATTACCTCACGCACAAATGTGTAAAAAAAGGCGTGGCACATCAATGGAAGGGTAATTATAAATATTTGTATCAATTTTCAACTTCATAGGGAAATTTTTGTGACACATACAAATACTTTTGTCGATTGAGGGCATGGCTCTTGACCGATTTAGCTTATTTTTAATAGCCTTCTGGGTGCAGAAACTAAATTTTAAATTTACGACCGTAAGAATGCCAACAACAGACACACACACATGTGTAAATTTAGTAATTTTTTGATGAAGTCAAGTGTTTAACGTGTGTTCCTGCCGTGGAGGCTTAATAACACGGCATATCAAGCCGGAGCTCAGATGCAGGGGAGAGATATGCGCCTCCCAACGCCCCGTTAGGTACCGATCTAGGAGCCATATTGTAAGGATATGGACTCCACTCCTAGTAATTTTGTGATGCTGATGCCGAATATATATATTTTGTAGAGTCTCTAACACGTCCTTCCAGGCGTTACAAATGGAACGACAAATTGACTATATCCGCTGAATTAATCTAGTTGTAACACATTATCTATCAGATCAAATTTCAAATGAATAAATGATTATGTCAGGTGTTTATTTAACGAGCACTATTTACAGTTATTGTGTAAAATCTTGATAAGCTACAAAAATGAAAATACAGAGATTTCGCCCCTTAATTTATTATTCCTTAAAAAAACTTGATTTTTATCATGTTTATTATATTTATAAAATCAATTAAAAGAAGAAGCCAACAAACAACATGTTCACAAATAAATTCAAGTTGAAAACAAATCCTCTTTCGTTCTCTTTGATGAATGCACGTATTAACGAAAGAGAGAACACAATCAAAAACTACATACGCTTACGCTTACAGTTTTCATTACCGTGCCAATGTTTTCAAATGAAACTTCGTTTTAATGAATCAATTGATTTAATGAGAACTTTAATCCTTCTTAATCAGAAAAGATACAAAACATAAAATAACGAACTATAAACGAGAGTCTATTTAATACCCTACTCAATTAATGCTTTAATTAAATTGTTTGTATCAGTTCGTTTGTATCTAAAAACGAACCAATCGGTGCTAAATTTTGCACAATGAATTATTAAGCGAATTAACTTTTCTTCCTTTATAATAGGCCGTTATGTGGAGAGGAGTCTTAATAATGGACCGATCAGGTTTACTTTTAATATTGGCCTTTATTGGCCTAAGGAACATTTCTATGGAAAGTTCTAATTAAAAGTATTTCAAGCGAAGCGTAAGTTGATTATAATGAATGTAATGACTGACGGACGGACATAGTTCAAACAATATATCCTTGTACCAATTTTTGTGGTGCAAAATATAAAGATGCGAACTAAGAGTAGATTGTTTGATTCCCTAAACGTGTTCACTTTAGATTAAGCCGGTGTACATATAGTATGGTAGCACTAGTATGTATTTTACCCTAACCTAACGCGCCTTAATCTACATGTACTAAGGTACGGTATTCCCATGCTATATATCACAATGTGTTCTCTAGTTTAAAACATAGTTCTTAGGTTTCTCTACTTCTAAACCTTATATATCTGGTCCTACAAATGGGGTGGCATTTCACCATAGCCCACTTCACTCTATAGTACATAATACACAAGTCTAACATTATTCCAACTTCATGAATAGTAGTAGTAGTTGTAATTAATCATCTAAGCTTCAACAAGTATGTACCAAACGCAGCGGGAGGTGATTAGCGAAAGTTGTAGTATCAGTGCTTTGACGGTTTAAATAGTGTAAAGTAGTTCCAGAACCGCCACTGGTTTCAGTTAGGCATAGAGTTACTGCGTCGCACACCATTTATACATGAAACACACACGTACAAACTCAAATATTTACAATGTTTACAAATTACAATTATAGCGGATAAAATTTCAAAATTAGTGGTTCTCAGATAAACTTGCTTGTGAATGTGCTTATGTGTATGACTGACTTTGTACCTAGTTTACCAAATCTCTAGTTGTGCTGATGGTAGGAAAGGTGGTGGGTTGTGTCTATTGTATGTGTTTGTGGATTATTGAAGATGTTTTCCGCTAATTTTGTAATAGAATCAAGAATCATCTGTTCTGTGCCCATTGAAGCGATGAAAAATCATGATAACAATTAAATGATAGAAACAATCTGAATCAAAAGTATGATCGCAGCCAGTGTCTACTGAATTTTTAATTTCAATTAAAAATTTAAATGTAATTTTTTTTAAATTATATTAAAAACATTTACATTTATCGTAAAGTACAAAAATTTTTTGCATTCAAAATTCAATTGTATTTCCCACGCCGCACTATAATACAATCACTACCTGGGCACATATTCACTTCAAAATGTTCCAATCATTGTATGAGAATATATATATGGTTTATGTAATTATAGGGTATACAACGTACAACGTTATCTTAATATGCGTAAAAATGTATGTATGTGTGTGTGTGTGTGTGTTTATATGAACAGCACTGTATGAATGTGTGTAATAAGCATCTTTAGTAAAGTGGTGTTTGTTTGGAAAATTCAATAATTACACGGTAATGATACAATACGTACCAAATACCACAAAACAAAAGGTAACAACCCTTCGGGACTTACATCAAATTAAAATGATACTTGTACACATACAATTAATGGGCGGCAAGACAGGTAAAAATATAAATATTCGCATGACATGATAGACACATGTTGGGTGAAATAGACCAGTGCTTAATTACAATTACACACATGCACACATTCGCAAATACACTCGCAACTATATCAATATCATCAACGTTGTCATTCAGTTTCATCTCACAATGCGAGAGATTTTACTTTTCATTGTACGAAGCTTTTGATTAGCACGTGCATCGCCACCACCATCATCATCATCATCATCATCATCATCAAAACACCAACCGATAACAGTGGGCGCTTGTGTAGGCCACATATGCTTCCAATGCATACATTTGTAGATGTACGCATGGGTGTCATATCATTTCAATTATTTTACCCGCGAAAAAGTTTATCCGCCGTCAACTAAGTACTTTTAATTGTGCTGTTGAGCTTGATACACAACACCCGGCCGATAATCAGCGATTTCATTTAGTGCTTTATCTGCATATTATGACTGCATAGGCCGCGTTTGCAATGTATCATTTTTGCATTAATTGCTTTAATTTGAAATCTCACAGTACTTTAATCAGGTGTGTAAGGTAAGGCAGGTATCTAAGAGTATGCTTGACTTAATGTGTTAAAAATGTTTGCATGTAGTGTCGGAAAGTCGGAAAGTAAATATTGCGATTTCCATGAAATTCAAATTAATGGTTAGACGCTTTCATAATGTATGGCAAATATGTCGCGAGCCCCTCTGCAATCGATGAATCGATTCGCTTGTTAGCCACATTATTCACATTAACGACATTTGAACAGCAGTTCTGCGCGCTGAATGAATATGCTGAGGCCATCTCAAATTTAAAACGGATCAAATTTACACGCAGTGAACACGGATTAGTACGGACCTGCAGCAAAAATATTTTCATACCCACCACATATGCTAAGTTTGTCACTCCATTTTCAACTCCAATAAGGAGGCGTCAGAGACCCTACAAAATACTCTTGATCAACATCAAAAACTGACACAATCTAGACTTGTACGAGGGTGCGAGCATTCTCACGATCGGTGAAATAATGAGCTAAAATTTTGTACATGTAAGGGTAACGTAGTACTACACTCCTTAGTAAAAACTAACAATAACAAAAGCTAAAATAACAGATATCGCAAGTCCTATCTACCGATTAATAGGCTTATCTCGCCATGAGTACTATTTAGTACATTTTAAGTTACCTGTTACGGTAATAAATTGCGGAGATGTGTTTTCGCCATCGATTCCTTGCACCAGTGCTACTTGCCCATTAACAACCTGCTGGGCAAGATCATCATTGTTTTTGATGGTACTTAAAGTAGTAATATTATCATTTGCATCGTTACTGGAAGCATCGGAACCTTCCATGGGCATTACCACCCTAATAACCGCCACTTCTTCCTATAAAAAGAAAATCACTCCTTAGAAATTTGTTGCAATTGAAAAATGAAATTTACCTGAGCTATAACATCATCAAAATTTTCCGCCGTAATAAAATGAAATTCTCCCTCTTGTGCAGACAATGCTTCGGGTATCATACTTATAGCTGTAGCCGTTTCTGCATCGTCTAATAAGGAATTCGGGTTAGGAGTAGTGTTCGATGCATTAGAAATGTTGTTATTGTTGGTCTGATCTACTACGATATCAGCGATATTTTCAGTACTTGTTGTTCTTAGTAGTTCAGTTTGTAAAGTATGATCTACAGTAGTTGTTAACGTCGTCAATGTAGCATTATGATCATCCATCTCTGAGCTGGATATGGCCGAATTTGTGATCATAAATGTTCGAGGTTCTGCTAATTGGGCACTCATTATATGCAGTCCCTGCTATTTGCAATGAAGAATTTTATTTCTATATAGTTACAGTGAAGGCACTAGTGGTGTTTTCGGAGGAACGCACATCAAATCTGTAAGTTTTATTTACAATAATTATGTTTTTTAATTATAATTGTGTTGTATTAAATATAGTAAATATCAAAATGAAATGAAAAGCTCAAATAAAACTCAATAAAAAATTTATCTTCGTCCAAATTTGCGGTATCCTCCACATTTATACCTAAACTGCAAGCGTGGAATGCATAACATTGCGCCATTTTGAACGACTATTAAAGAATGAATTACATTTCACTTCCAAGTTTGAATACTTTGCAAAGGGGTCTTTTGGACGTGTTGAACATGAGACACTAAATTATTATAATGGACAGGCTGAATCAATTCAGATTTTAACGCTTATCGAGGATGTATATACCCTGTGGTGCTTCTAAGGCCTTCTTCTCTGAATTGAAAGGAAATAACAAACATAGTATATATGTATATGTAGGGTGTAACAATTAGAGAAATTTATAAATGTTACCTTTTAGGTAAAAATAAGTGCAGCTCTTTAAAAGTCAGTGTAGCGAAATTCGAGAGTATTTATATAAATAGTGGGACTATATTTTTTAAAATAAGGTAATACATATATTACCGTGTCCACACGTATGTATGCATTATGTATACCTTTGTAAAAGTCGCCATGATATTTTCAATGAATGGTAAGGTTGAAGAGAAAAATCTGGTATTTGGGAAGTGTGCGTTGATTTTGAGTTGTATTACGTTAGTGATTGGGAGGGTGTTGCTATGAAATCAAGTATTGAAGGAATTCTTCAATTTGTGACTGTAAATCTGCTTCTTTGATTTCCCAGCAGCAACTGTATTTCGCTTACATTCTGAGTAAAAATGTAAAAAAAAACCTACAGGTTACTAAGGACGCTTAATATATGTATGTATATACGGTACGCACACTCCAAACGTTGCACCCATAAGTGAGAACGTTCTACAATACAATACAATCAAGCAACATAGCTGATGAAGAAGAGAAAAATATTCTTCTTTTTTAATTTAAAGGCAACCCGTTTGAATAAAGAATTTTGTATATTCAAGATACTGGCATCTTTTTCGCTCACCTTTTCTTATATAGACATATGAGCCTTTAGGACATTTGCCATAAAATAATTAAACCACCATACAGCAGCATTAGAGCTCATAAATGCAAATTATGCATTTTTGGAATGTTGAACAAATTTCTTTTAGAACGACCGAGGATTTTGTTTTCCAATTATTTGAATTTCATTAAACTTTAAAACTTATTGAACTGTTTCTGTTACTGACGTCGATGTCTATTTTATCCGGTAATAAACATCGCAACAACGCGTTATATTATGTTGCTCTGAATAAAGCCGATACAGCCATGATGTGGCCAAATGCACTTGTTACTAGTTATTGATCAAACATGAAATTCGCTTATTTGTTTATGTATACCTTTTTTATTACCTGTTTAGATACATTAGCCGGCAAACATATATCGTGCGTGAACAAACGGAACATACTAAATTATGGTTAACGGCGGCAAATTATCGTGCAGTATAAGGGACCATAGAGTTCATGGTCTCTTTCCCTCTAACAACTTTAACAAAATAAATTATTAACTGTTTTAAATATTTTTATATATCGTGGCGCTGGTGCAAGTGTGTGCAGTCATGCATTCATTAACCAACAATAAAAACACTGACGTACATACGGTGTGATAATGTAGAAAACAGATCTTTTTTATACAGGTTTATACAGGATATTACAGAGTTTTCTTACGTATATATTTTCGAAATGGTAGGCAATAATATTGAGTGGTGGTATATGGTTTTTTACTTGTTTACATGGAGGGAGGGAACGAATTTTAGTGCGGCCTGTCTACTAACATAATTGTACAAAGGTGCTTATTGTAGAAGTAAATGTCCAAGATTTTGTACTAATAACATTCTTAAGCTCTTTCTTTCTCAATTCTCTTGCATGTAGTTGTAGTTTCTTTTCTTAACTTTCAATCATTCAATGAAAAGTCTATCATATCATTTTTATCGGAACATTATCTGATAGACTTACGAGCAAACGTACAACATTTATGCAACATATTTGTAGATGAAGTGACATGAAGATAATTTTAAATAAAAACTCTGATCAATGCTCAGAGCTATCATGCAATTAAAATTTCCACATTTATGATGATGGTATACTACGTTTGCTAGTCCGTTTGCAACACCCAGAAGGAAGTTTCGGAGACCCTACAAAGTACGTATATTCTTGATCAGCGTTATAATCTAAACCGATCTCGACACGTCCGTCCGAATACCTGTTGTTGTGATGCTCGAAATTGTAAATTTTTAGATATTAAATAGGCGTGGTCTGAAGGATCGCTCACATTTTACAAAAAAACTTATTTAACTCAGACTTTGACTCATTTGTTGAAAACACACGTAATTTAGTCATTATTTGTATGCATGTTGAGGTGGAGAGTGCTTAAGATTAGGCCCAAGTCAATTTGTGTTTTTTTCCATTGTTAATATATGAAATTTGAGCAGGAAATATCCGTGCTGCTACTACAACATTGCTTAGGATCAGAATATCATTCACAATATTAAGGGTCAGAATAGATAATTACGATATAATATAATTTTACACCTGGCAGTGGTCATGTGGCATTATCAACATTAATTTATATTTGCGCATACACGTGTACGTCTGAAACATTCTTTAAACCGTCCACGATAATTTCACCCTCTATATACTAACGGTTAAATTAAGCCTTCCAGTTAGTCAGGTGAGTTGTTTGCATTTTTTATAGGGTTGAACTCAACCGCTTAATGTCTTATATGAAAAACTTTTCATTTGAATGTTTATCATAGCATGAGAAAAAATATCGCGGGCGCGAAAATTATCTCCAAGGTATGTTTCGAAACTTGCAAGCTCAACGTGTGAATTAAAGGAATAGTGAGTTTATGGGATGTATTTAATACCGCTAGTAGCCCTATCCAACGCACCTACCTTGTGTGAATTTTGTTCACTTCGAGTTGGAAATCAATGTAGGGTTAATAAACAGGTTTCAGATGAATCCCGGCTATTTGACATTTTACAATGCATAGTCTTGAGCCAATTCTAAATTATTTTTTCTAAATAGAAAATCACAGAGCCCACATTTCTAAATATATCATAAATAAAGAAAGTGAAGAGAAAAAGTTTAGAAAACTGTAAAGACTTGGCATACCACCAATCTTTTTCGCATTGTGAGTGAGAAACGTTTTAATGTAATTAACATATGAAATATTATGTGAAAATGTATACGTACTTAAAAAAAAGCAGGTACAAGGAGATTGTTCTTGTTTGATGTTTTACAATCATTTGCTGGGCGCTTTATTAAAACTTTTAATTACTTCTTATGATTTGTGTAAAAGCTTGGAATATTTCTTTCGTAATTGGGTGAAATTGTGAAAGTTTTATTAAAGACAGTCGTTGCTGGCAAGTGTCCTTTAATAAACTTTTCATTTTTAAATATAACCTTTGAAGAACAAGGAGGCAGATTTACTGGATTTCTGACACGTCTACGTACTTCCGCATTTACAACAAAGCTTGTGATGATGAAAAATCGTGGTACGGGTAGTAAGGCTACGTTGTTGAAAATTTCACGTTGTAAATAATTTTTTTATATACACCGATTTATGGTGCGGATGATAAAAATAGTAAGTCTCTAGAAATTATGTCATGCATTGCAATACTTAAAAAAAAATTATTTGTAAGAAATCTTTTTAAAATCTGGTCTGTTTTTTTTTTCTTTTTTACTAAAAGTTTTTCTGCTTCCAAAAGGTTAGACGTTTATTGCTCACTTTTTACAAAAGAACAGAATAACGACAAATTCTGTTTTTTTTATCCAAAATATTTACGAAATCATTATATTTTGTATTTCGTTTCAATGAAGGCACTTGTTATGTATTTTTTAGTGTTTAGCAAAAACTTATTATCGTCGAGTTATAACAATTATATCACATTTTCATTTTTTAGGTTACGTTGTATTTCATTCCTTTTCTATCTATCTGTCTCTTCCCCTTGCACATTGCACACAAAAGGCGACCGTTGTAGTACATTAAGAATGTGCTTCGTGTTGCACCTGTTTTTGGTATAATAATCGTGGAATCGCAGACCGGAAGGAAAGTGGTCACCTCTCTCACTGAGAGGTATTCGTTCGTTGCTATAGTTGTTTTTGTAGCGTTTCCCGGCAACCGTTACCCTTGGTATCCTTATAATAGGTACGCCGTACGTTTTATCGCACATGCGCCGTTTGCACTATGAAAAGGAAGTAAACACTATTTTTAAAAGACGATTTGCATGGTTTAAGGAAAATTGAATATATAATAGGAAATCTTTAAAGAAATGTACTAAATGTAAATACAAAACTGATTGAAAACATTTCGAAAAAAATATTAAAAAATTCGTAACAACTTAAGAATGAATAAAATAAACATTATAAACTAATTATTATAATTACTCAATTTTAGTACAATCATATAAAAGTAAATTCATTCCAGTTTTGTTGAAGTTTTGAGCAAATCGCTTTCGACACTTCGAAATGAAAATCAAAAATCTGTAATCCTTTACGTAATGTCCTATCACTAAACTATAAAAAGCCTGTAGAATTTTAGTTTTCATAAAATCCGATTTGAGTGCTCAAGCGAAAGTTCTGATAAAGTAAGATCATAGTTCTCGATCCATCACTTTACAAATTATAGTTTTTTTTGACCCTTCAGTCATGGATCCAATATGTGCCGTTTATACCCTGAAAGAATCTTTCGAGTTTAGTTTTTAATATCAGTAGCGGGGAAGCGATTACAGTCGGACGAAAGCAGTTAGATTGGGCATTGGCCAACGTTACAAATTAAGGAGTGGAAGCAAAAACGAACGTGCTTATAAAAGGTGGAGGGTATTTCGGATTCGGTCCAAGATGAATTTCGTTTTTTTTATTTGTTTATACTTTTATGAATTTTTTCAAAAATTTCACAAAATTTTCTCAATTTTTTGCTATCGAAAAATTAATATATTTAGTGGAAAATTATTTGCTTTTAGTATTTAATTTTATCAAGATATCTTCGTATAAGTTCATTAATTAATGAATAAATTACACAAATTTAGTAAAGGCATACACTAAGTTTGTAAGTTAAGTTGGACATTCTGTTTGCCACACCCAGAAAGAAACATTAGATACTCTAAAAAGTTTCAAAATTTGAGCCGATCTATCGGTTAACGCACAACCACAACTTTAAGAAGTTCATTGCGCTGAATATACGATTTTAAAGAAAAGCAATATTAGCGCTTTTTTATACTTTCCATGAATAATAGAATATAATAATTTCACTAAGCATGATTAATATGAACAATGCACACTTTTACGTGCATGTTTACTTTGGTCCAGATTTACGTATGTTCTTAATATTTCCCTGTAATGCTGAACTCTTAAGCCAAATATTAAATATTCTGAAATTTGGCAAATCTGTTCATGTTAGTTCCATTTATATTTAAATTTGTCTTGGGATTGAGCAAGTCTCCTATGAGGTCCTTAAGTTCTACTTGAGAGTTTATTTCATATTCAACGTGAACAGTAAGACCTGTGGACACGACATTTGATACAAATTATTTATATATTTATATATATATATGTAGCGTATATATATATATGGGTACATTGGTATTTAGAAATTGGTCCATACATTTTCCTACAATTTTACAAAACGTATAGATTTTGGGGTTTTTCCCTTACTACTTACTTTTGCTAGAATATTAAGGAACTATTAATTATTTTTATATTTGGAAAAGTCAAGTAACCGCGCTTACCTATGGCGGGTGGTAGTGTATATGTTTTAGGCGTAAGAATCCATGTAAATTTAAAATTTACAACGACCCTTCCTTCTATATGTCCGAAAAAAACTTGTGAAAATGGACGTGATCGGCTAAAGTACGCGCACACAGCGATTACGTTTTGCTTGCGTTGTTATGAGTGTGACCCAAAATGGTGTATTTGTACAAATAAATATGAAATATTATTTATTTTTTGTTTGGAGTCCTAATACATACACATATAGTGGTATTCTATTTGGAAGAGATTAATGATGATGGGTGTCCTAGATTTATTTATATTATTTATTAAAATTGTATACCCTCTGACGAAACAGACTGCAAGGATGAACTTAGTATACTTTCATCTTAAAGAACACATTTCTGAACTTTTTTCAATAAAAATGAGTAAATAACTCTTGGTTTAATTTTGGATAATATTATAGAACAATTTTTAGAACCTCTCTACCTTTAAAGAGGTCTCACGAGGTGCTCTGTACGGCAAATACTTGCTAATGCAACAAAGAACACTACAATATAGATTTTGGAAGTAAGTCGTGGTATTAAATCGTATATAACGGAATATCGGGCTTGACCGACTGTTTTATTTTCAATTGTTTTTTAATAAATATTTTGTAAAATAATGTTATAACTAAAATTTTACCTAATGATTCGTTCAATACTATTACCTCTAGATATACAATTGTTACGTAATTAAATATTTAATTTTAGTACTAAACTTTATCAATAAATATATTGTGACATACATAGTTCATTATCAAATACCCTTTGCCACGTTAATTATCATTCGATTCTGGTTCAGGGGCTTGCTTAAAAGCAAGTATTCTCCTAATAGCTTTTTAGCAAAGTTTAGCCGGCAGAAGAGCTTTTCGTGATAACAAATAAACTTTATAAAGTGAAGAGACAATAGAAATGGACTGCTTGCCGTCACACAACTCAATTCAGCTCACCCCAGTTTCAACTCAACCTGAATGCGTTTTGACACTTTCTGCATTTTCTAACTGAATCCCATTTCTCAGTTTTGCCTCGAAGAATCGATTGCTGGTATTGCAGCGGGCGCATAACAAATCTATCTGTATATCTGTACTGCATTTATTTGTGATACATACATATGTACATAAAAGTTATAGAAAATATATATAAGAAGCGAAGAAAAATTATTGCATTAATGAAAATGCCTTAAGAAACGGCAAATAGGCTAAAGGAAAAGTGTAAGTGAAATTTCCTAATATATATCTCCATGGAGAACTGAAAAGAAAAATCACAAGTAATGCTATTAAAATAAATAATAAGAATAAAAAAACGGGCTTTTGTGTGCACGACTGTAAAAAGTGAAAATGAACGAATGAGGAATGCTGGTCAGTTCATTGTAAAAATTGTTTTTACTAAAAAAAGGATTTTAAAGAAAAATTTAAGTATATATATATATATATATATATATGTGTAAATAATATATGTGTGCTGGATTGTTCCAGCACGCAAACTACCCTCGCGGAAAATGTATTCTTATAATAATCTTGAATTCGTGTGTGTAACATAGTTTAATATGTACACTGCCTCTGTCCCTCACGCTCTCTCTCCATCTTTCCCTCTTTCTCACTGAAATATTATTGTCACGCATATTATTATTTATGCCAAAAAATGCACATCACTATTCTCTTGGAGATAGAAGGAAAAAGAGAGTCTTTTTAAACTGATATTACACAGATGGTAGTATGACATGGACGAACTTTATGCTTAAGGAAAGGGGTTAAATTGTTCCTTTCCACAACACATTTATGCGTAAAATAATGATTTGCAGGACTTTTTAAAGAAAACTTTGCCAAACATTTAAACAGAGTATCTTTGTAATAAACTTGACAGATGAACAAAAAAGTTTTCGTACCTCATCTCTTACTATATGGTTTTACAATTACTTTCGAGTACACATATTATAAGCGGTGGAAATAGAAAGATAAAGAGAAAGAGACAGAAAGAGTGAGAAAATCTGATAAACCGTTACACTTTGAGCAAAGTTTAACTCTTTTTGGTCGTTTCAATGAATTGTGTGAAAAAAGAGAGCACCCAGGGGAGCTCTGCAAGTGGACGAATGAACGAAATCTAAAAGTCCCAGCGAACTTATCATCATGTATTCATTAGTAAAGTGTAAAGTTTGAATGAAAAATTTTGTTACACGCAAAGACATTTCTTTTTACTGTTTTTTCTTCTCGTTTTATCAAAAAATCAATAATTGCGGCCTTTGATAAAAATTTTCATTGAAGGAGAGTTTCAAAAACATTAATGATAAAAAAGGAATGCGTGACCAAGTATATGTAATAGAAAATAAATAAAAGAAATGGCAAAAATATGTGTAAAGTGTGTATAACACATACGAGTAAAAAATTATTTAATAAATAAAACTTCACATTTAACAAGCGCATGTGTATTTTTTATCTAATCATTGTATTCTATTACATATGAACCCGTTTACAAACACCAACTAAATAACAATTACGGAAATATAAGAAAATTTTTTATAAATAATTTTTAAGTGAATTAATGAATATAATATTTTGGATCTCTTAAGCGCAATCGTTGAGTTTATTGACCACCACCGAAACTACAACGAAACACAGTTTTTCAAAAAAATTTTCAACACCTTCACCCAGAAGCGAATTTTCAAAAAAAAAATTGTATTTGAATTGAATATCTCTGTGTACCTATAAGGTGTACATTTATATAAAATTTTACAGTTGTGCACACATATGTGAACGGAATCGTCGCGTTCTGCCTCTTTTAAACATTTTATCATCTTATGATGCGTTTCTCTAATTTGTATTTCGATCTAATGAAATGACATGACAGAATGTGTATGTGTGTGTATATGTGTATGTATAAGAAATCATATAAAATCATGCAAATCCATATATAAAATAAAGCTGTTTTTTTTTTACAACCAACTACGGGTAAAGGGTTGCATGTGTATGCAAAGTGGAAGTTAAGCACACAAATAAAAGACAAATAATTACAAGAGATGTAAAGTTGGGATTGCCATCATCATCACCATCATCATTACATGATGTCATCGCTGATGTTTAGCTGAGTATAAAAAAAATTCAATTGGTGAGAGATCTTGAAGCGGCTCATTGTAGACACTCTGAGGATAGATTTTATGGCAAGTACAATATCCAATAACTCCCTCTACTGTAACATTTAAAAGTAATAACTAATTACTACACATTAGTACTCAAGAGTTAAATACAGGTACTCAAACATTTTACTTTAATATAATTCCAAAGTACTTCATAATTACTATGTAAGTATTTAAACAATAAACAAAAAGTAAAACATTTCCCTTCTCGAACTCTTCTCATCCTCAACACTGGGCTGGCTATATCGCTTCACCGATTTTGTCCCCTTTCATTACTAATTAGCGCCCAAAGACTACCAACATTTCTAGCCAGTTTGTTTATATTAGCTCAGTATTTGTTATTAATTCAGAATGTATATATATGAACCTTGTTGGGTCCCCGACATCTCCTTCTGGGTTTTTGCAAAGTGATACATTCTCCCATATACTGTGATGGTATAATTAGAGTAATACGTAATGATAAAATAAAAATGAAAAGGATACATTAGACATGTATTATATCCACCATCCCTTTTTTTATGACTTTTTATCTACTCAACCAAATAAAAAAGGAACAAGCAACAGAACTTGTCTTAGGCCAAATCTTAACGACCGTTCACATATACAATACATACAAATAGTGGGAACGGTACCTGGTGTGTCGAATTTGCGCAAAAAAAAGTTTTTTTTTAGAGTGTGGGCGTGTCTGTTAGATCGCTTCCAAATGGTTATGGTTACCAAATTTCAACTTTAGACTTAAATTTTTGTAGCAGACAAATGGACTCTTTGTCGATTGTTGGCATGGCTCTTGACCGTTTTTTTCAAATTCAAATAGCGACCTGTGTGCCGAAACTAGAAATGTGTGCACACCATCTCAATATCTCAAACTTTACCATCGTACACTTGCTTATGTCTAGATAGAGTGAGATTTTGGTACTGATCAAAATATATATAGCATATGTGTACAGCCTGTGACACTTCCCTCTGAGTGTTGCAAATGGAATAGCAAACTAAAAAATTCCCTCATATTTATTTAAATGAACACGTCTATAATATTAATATTTTGTCTTAAAAAAATATATTTTTAAAAAACTAATATTTTCCCTTTTCGTGTTTTACGAGCAAAAACAAAATAAGACACAAAATGCGCAATAAATTAATTGTGGACAGACATGACCACTTGACCTTGATTTTATACAATTTGACAAGTTTATTTTATTTTATTTATTGGTAAAAAGGCACGCCCATTATGAGAGATTTTCCTTCTCCAAAAACATATGGAAAAGTACAAAACGAAATAGAAATAGAAACAAAGCCAAGAAAAGTAAAGCACAATTAAAACATTCATTATCCGCATTCGCAAGTTTCTTTCGCACACAGAGGAGAGAAATATATGTATATTCTAAACAGGGTCTCTGCCTTTGTCAAATATTCAAAATAAACTATTAAAACGTATTAACGCCGACAATTTTTATGATTGTGACATGTGGCATAACTCAAGGCTTAATAAAATTTGTTTCCGTGATCAATTGCCTTTGTATTAGTTGAAGATATTTACGTAGATTTTATATAATTGTACACATGTGTGCAATGACGTTAGGATGGCGATGCAAGTAAAATATGTAAATTGTTCATGTTCACTGCATGTCTCGTACTCACGGTAGTTGTATGTTATTGTTGTATGTAAAAATTCATTAGTGGATGTACTCTCGTTTTAATGTCGCTTGTTGTTTCGTTAAAGGATTTTAATTTTGAAAACTCATTGTGAATGTGCTCTTGTGCTGCTGTTGTTCTATGTTGAACTACACTTTGTTGGTTGTTGATTGGCAAGAAGCCAATCAGGTTTCCCATGGAGCGAATGCACTTGTCACATGTTAAATTCATGTTTCATGATTTATTTTTTCTGGATTAAAGCGCATTATTATTTGTACTTAAAAGGAGAGTATAGGAGCCCTGTGTCAAGTGTTAACATAAAATGTTATTATTGTTAGAAAAGTAGGGGTTTATTGTTTTTGTTTACATATATCAGCAAATACATGACATATTTTCAAATTGAAAATTGGAAATTGGAATTAATTCGATTGTACTTAACGAGGCTGTAGTGAAATATTCATCTTTTCAATTATTTTTAGTCTATTCCTACAGCTGTTGTTTGCCACCTATCTGTACATTAAGAAACGAATGTGCGTCAAAGAGAGCTGTCAGCTCAGTTAATGAGAGAGGACTTTGTTGCCACAAGTGCCGTTCCAACTATTAACAACATATATATTACGTATGTGTTCAATTGTTTGCGCCAACTTGTACACTGAGGCGGACACTTTTGTTTGGTACTGATGACCTAGTGAATGTATTGATGTGCGTGTTATTGTCACCTCGGCACCATCGCCACTAAATGCAGTGGAAGAAGTTTACACGTTTTAAAGCTACAGGACATTCGCGTGCGCGTAGGATGCTTTGTTGTGGACGAAGAAAGGTAGGAAAAAAATTCAAATTCAATTTTTAATACTAAAGCAACGCGCGAAGGTAGCATGTTTTCCACTAATTTTTGTTAAAATAAATATTTCAGTCAAAAATCCATTAATATATTTATGTAGTGCATTTGCAAGCAGATTGGGTATTATTGCATGATATTATCGCATTTGATAATGTTTGTTGGATGGTGTTGTTTATATTAAAAAGTTGTTGTTGCTGCATTGACACACCTATTGTCCTTCATACCTTTGCATTTCAAACATAAATATATATATAAATAACGCATAAACAATTGTTGTTGGCACGTGCACTACTTTGAGCATTACACATCTAAGGGTGCTAAAAAGGCTTAAAGCACATACGAGGATATTTATGAAAATGTTTTGGAAAGTTATGTAATATCACTCTTTAACGCTTTGGCTTGTAATTATATTTTTAGAAAAAGTGTGCAAAAGTGTGCATGCAATTTAGCACAACTCGTAAGAATTTCGTCCTTCCATTTGCAATTCCAAGAAGGTGGCATCAAAGACCCCCCAAAGTATATATATTCTGGATCAGCATCAAAAAAAGGGTCGATTTAGGCATGTATGTCCGTATGTCTATGTATCCGTGTATCACGTAAATTTTGAGATATTGCACAGCCAAATATTCTTCACACAATCATTTTGAAAAAATATTAAGAATTGCGACTTTTTGACGTAGACCTCCTATTGGGAGGGGTTCTAAAAATGGTCAATATAACCCATTTTCAATAGGATTTCTACTTGGGCTAATATATATCCTTTTCCGAATTTCATCGAAATATCTCAAAAATGCTTGTACACAATATTACATGCACAGACGTATATGCAAAAAGTTCAGCATAGTACCCACCGCAGCACAACCCCTGACAGATGTACGGACACACAGACGGACATGTCTGGACCGACTCAGACTTTGTTATACTTTGTAGGTTTCCGAAGCTTTCCTTTCGATTTTACAAACTTGGTATTCACTAAGGTGGAGATGTAAAAGTATCATACCTTAATAAAAGTTAAAAATTGATCAGTTCTCAAATAGGCAAAAATAATTGGCTTTCACTTCGTTTACGGATATAAATAATTTTCATACCTGCACATATGTAAACATTTTCATACTGACAGGAGGAAACATATGTGGTCAATAGTTGGCGCGCAAACTTGTACCTCATTTATTGTGTATCATACGTATACTACATACTGCCATATACTAACCAGTTTACTGTCAGTAAAAGTTCTAGCGCTTCTTCCTTACACTACACATTCGGGAATGTCATGTTTATACAAGTATGCGTTTCTAGTTCGTTGCCCGTTCGTTCTACTTGTCTACATAAATAGTATAGGGTGCACAATACGCATGTTATCCATAAATATTTCTTGGTTATCCGTGCGTATACGTAATATTTCCTAATTATGACCTATGTTTGTTGTAAAATAGTATTTGGCAATATTTTCATACCGTTTTGTCCGACTGGTACGTGGGTACAGAGCAAATTAGGAAAGTATTGGGAAATGTTATCTAGAGAGAACCTACATATATGAAACTCTTAACCCCCCTTGTGCCGGAGAAGAAAGGAGGAGCGGCTTTTTGTAATAGATTATTCGCTTCAAATTGCGTCGCACAAAATAACAAAATTGTATTACCCTGGTATTCTAATCATATTTTTTGTTATTGTATATATAGAATGTAGAATGTACAAACGCATATAATGCATGTTGTCTATGTATATAAAAGCTAGGAAAGAATCAGTGATTAAACATACACATGAACACGCGTATTATATATCCAGTATCAGTAAAATGTGCTGCTTGTGTGAATTGCGTAAGGTACAGGATAATATTCTTCTGCTGAGTGGTGCAAAAAAGCTCCTGTAAGAGAGTGCTACTGAGAAAGCAAGAGTTAGTTCAATTAGAGTTAGTTCTTCTATCGAGCTTTTAATTTGATTCTCTCTCTAAATTCTCTAAATTCTCTATGAAGTGTTAGAGAGGAAGCTTATTCTCATTGTTGTTGCATATCCTCTTTTTCTTGAAACACTTTGCCAGGGACTTTCAATACTAAAAACGTTGGTTATTGTGCAATATACATTGCAGTTGAGTAGTATGTCTACTCATTCACTGGTCTCTGGTTGTGTAAATGTTTGCAAAAACAAAATAATTGTGCAGCCTTTCTCTCATATTGGTAGATATGTGCGTGCGCGTATTTGAATTGAAGAGTAAACAGATTCTATGTGCGCCTGTGCAGTTCATGGTAAAGTGTATGCATGTCGGTGCTTGGTTGTATGTATTTACATATATATGTGGGTGTTTACAACACTCATCGTAGTTGTAATCGAATAGTAAAATGCTATACAACTGCGTGTAAAAATAAACTGTAACAAAAATTCAACCGAATATATTGAATCATTAACTGATGCTTATCATCTAACGTATGAGTCATTAACTTCGTACATACATCGGACAAAGTGCAAAGAAAGTCATTAAATAAAATAAAGTAATGGAAAAAACAAAGCAAATAATAAAAAACATTAGAAAGAAATATACAACATAATCTATTACTAGCGGGTGTCATTATTTGTCACTTAGTAGGTTCACCAGGAATTGTTCTCCTAATCTCTTAAAATATCATAAGAAATATATTCATAGAGTTCGAATGAGTTGTTGGGCAATTGTTACTTAACAACTTCAAAAGTTGTCTTGGGTTGTGAAAATTGGAAAAAATTTTCATTTTGTTAGATGAAGAACCAGAACCAACTAACTAATGTGTGATATACGAAGTAAAAGTGTTGGTTGTTTTTTAACCAGGCACAGTGGTAGGGCCAAGGTAAGAATCGAAATCAAACCATAATTATGGTATTTATGTTGCGCCTTTTTTTAACTACTTATAAGCGCACAATGCTGCAACCTAAATTATGGGCGTGGCTGTTATCCTATTTCTATCAAACCTAACTAAATATACAAAATGTAAATATTTCAATTATCGACTGTGACAGATTTTTGTCAATTGTGGGCGAGATTGTCGATTTTATGCTAAGAATGTGTTTACTCAATATTATCTTAATAGATTTTTTTTTGCACACGTTTTGACCGCTATCCTTCCATGAATAGACGGACACTTACATTTTTAAATCGACTCAGGTTTGATGAAGTACCGCTTATATTAAATGAGGTTTTCAAAGTCTTTCTCAAGGTGAATTCTAAGATTTGATAATTTTACAAAAATTTTTATTGCAGGAAAATGGAAGATCAGTCCCCGATGTTACAGCTAGTCCAGGACGAGCTCCGCCTGGACCCCTTCCTACAAATCAATTGCAACCAATGGCAAATCAACAACAATTGCAACAGCAACAGCAACAATCACAACAGCAACAATCACAACAACAACAATCGCAAAACCAACAACAACAACGGTCAGTTGGTACAAAAGATCCGGTTTTATTACAAGGTGATTTTCGTAAAGTTTCTGGCATCAGTTCAGAAATTTTCCGTCAAATCGAAGCGGTCGAGAATGATCATGATCCAAATACAGCCGCCGCCTTAGAGGTGTGTTATATATTTGTCTTTTTTGTAATGCATGGAGAAGCAACTAAGCTATATTTTTAGGCGGTTGATAGGCGCGGCGAGATGATTGTGCGCCTTTTAGAACCGCGCTGTATAGGAGGTAAGCACGCAGTTGAAGCTGCTCAGAAGTTAATGGCGAAAGGAGATGCTCGACATACAGTACAGGTACAATTAATGATTAAGAAGAATATAAACCCGTATTCATTCTTGATTTATGTAATACAATACACTAGCTGGTTGAAATTGTTAAGAGACCTGGGCAAACCCTAGGCTTATACATACGAGAAGGTAATGGTGCAGACCGGACAGATGGAGTATTTGTTTCTCGTATAGCTCTTGAGTCACCAGTTTATACTAGTGGATGTCTAAAGGTAATCTATAATAATTATGATGAATAAAAGTTGTAACGTCGCATTCCTTTTAATAAGGTTGGAGATGAAATACTTGCAGTAAATTTGGTTGATGTGACGCATATGTCGTTAGATGATGTTGTCATTATTATGTCAATACCACGCCGTCTTGTCTTGGCTATACGTCAGAGGCGAGGCAATCGAGGTGCTAGTTCGCCGGGTCCTCCGATTCTTCCACGTCCAGAACAAAAGCCGCCTCCAGTGGTAGTTATTAAGCGTGATTTACGTGATGACGATTTGGATGAACCAGATCACTTACCAAGATCTCGTGCACCACGTGAAAGACGTACAGGTATTTCAAGATATTGCTTCCTTGTGTCATTTTAACGGTTTTTTTTGTGTTCTTTGGACCTTAGGTGATGGACGGGAAATGTCTGAATCACGACTGGGCTTAGGTCTTAATAATTACAGTCCCCAATCGGAACAACTGGACATGTATTATAATGCTCGTACTAATTTCGAAGCCCCTAGTTGGGGTTATAAGCCAGCGGCAGCACCACCATCGGTCATTACCGAGCAACCAAAAAGTCATGCATTTGCCCCATCTCATTCTTATTACAAAAATGCAGGAACTCTGGAAAGTCTAGCCGAAAAGGTGCATTCATTTTATCCGGGCGGACCTTCACGACGTTTTTCCGGTTCAGGTGTATCACATTTTCGTTTCCCACGTTCTGGTTCCGATCAGCATTTACCTCGCATAGAATATGCTGACTATTCAAATTCGTTAGGACGTCATACCTCGTCTCTATTGCGCTCTAGTTTGAAACAAGGCAGTGGTGGCGGTGCTACTGTACCACCACATATAGCGGTCGGAGGTACATTAGGACGCTATGGGTCCCGTTATGATACACGATCAACCTCTAAATATGGACCAAGCGGTACGCAACCAATGCAAAGGCGTGCAAGGCCAAATTTGGATTATTCGAGTGATACTGAAGCTACTGTTGGCCATCATCGGCCTACTTACTATTATTATAATAGGCCAGCTGTAGGCAGTATGCCGCGAGGAGCCAGCCTCTTGAGTGCAGGTGGTGCAAGCGTTAGTGGCGTACCTGATTTAGCCAAATTCAATTCATTGCCTAGGGATCGATCTGGTATGCGTGTTCAAGGTATTCGACCCTCAAGATTGGGCGATAGAATAGTAGATGATGTTGTAGATCCTGGTAATATTTCTGCTCCAGAATTTAATATAAGACGTGATCGTGATTTGAGGGCCCGTGTAGCAACAGCAAGCCCTTCAATATTTTCTACCGATGAATATCGTGCATGGTTACGCAGAGCACCTAGCAGTTCAGCTATAGCAGAACAAATGCGATTAACACGAGATCTTTTAAACCAACCACGCGCACATCGATTCTCTTGTAGTGCCGAAAATATTCATGACGTTCTTAGAAATGTGAGTGATAATGTCATAGGATATGAAATAGAAGTAAAGTTTAAGATGCACCTTTTATACATTTACAGACGGAAAATATCTACTCAAGCCGCCCCCATTTATTAGCTAGTGGAACTTTAGATCGTCATATGGGTATACAGCGGCCAATGTCTGCAATGCCAGTACGTTCCATGTCTTCTCAACATATAGGTGGGCCATCCACCATACGATCTCCTAGCATTCGCCGAATGCGTCAACTACTAGAACTTTCGACGGGGCCAATAAGTCCCAGTGGTAGTATTGTGAGTACGGCTGGCCATCAGAGTCCAGCGCCCACGCCTAGTGCAACGTTACCACGTACCCATCGGCAAATCGATATAAATCCAGCAGAATTTACAAAGTACAAATTGGATAAACCGATAGTTGATATAGGTGGTATATCGGGTATGCTGTGGATACATCTGCTTACAGGCCGTGGCTTACGTTCTACACCAGAACTGGGAGCACAGCATGTAAGCGGTGGTGGTCCACACCACCTAGGCCCAACACCAGTGACACGTGATCTCTATTGTGTCATTGAATGTGATCGTGTTCACAAAGCGCGTACTGTGGTCCGATCGGGAGATTTGCAATTTGATTGGGATGAATCGTTTGAATTAGATTTAGTGGGTAATAAACAACTCGATGTGTTAGTGTACTCTTGGGATCCACAACATCGGCATAAGTTATGCTATCGCGGTGCCATTTCATTGTCTACAATACTTCGACAGTCTCCATTACATCAGTTGGCACTTAAGGTGGAGCCTCGTGGTACAATTTATATCCGTATGCGTCACACCGATCCGATTGCTTTATATAAAAGGCGCGGATTGCCTAGCTTACGCACAGGTTATCCAACTTTGTTTGGAGCCGATTTGGAGACTGTAGTCAATCGTGAGTCTAAAGGTGTTTTAAGTGCTGCTCCTGTACCAATTGTTTTGCGTCGGTGTGTAGAGGAGGTGGAACGTCGCGGTTTAGATATTATAGGTCTTTATCGTTTGTGTGGCTCTGCCACAAAGAAGCGTTTGCTACGAGAAGCCTTCGAACGTAATAGTCGTGCCGTGGAATTGAGTCCAGAACATGTTCCTGATATAAATGTTATTACGGGCGTTCTCAAAGACTACCTCAGAGAATTACCAGAACCACTATTCACACGATGTCTCTTCCAAATGACAGTTGATGCATTGGGTATGTAAAGCTAATTGTATAAGTAACTTCGAGATTTTATTTTATATATATTGCAGCGGTTTGTTTGCCTGATGATCCGGAGGGTAACGCTAAGCTTATGTTAAGTATATTAGATTGTCTACCAAGAGCAAATCGGGTATATATACAAATACATCATTTTAAGTAAGAAAAGGACAGATAATAAATGATATGAAATCCCCTTGTTATAGGCAACTTTAGTTTTCTTACTCGATCACTTATCTCTGGTTGTCTCCAACTCAGAGCGTAATAAAATGTCAGCCCAAGCTTTGGCCACGGTAATAGGGCCACCACTAATGTTGCATTCAGCCAGTGCACAGCCAGGTTCAGAAATCGATCACGCAAAACCAATAGCAGTATTAAAATATTTGCTACAAATCTGGCCTCAACCTCAAGTTCAAGTTCATCATCCAAGTAACCTTATTTCGGGAGGTGTTGGTAGTGGTGTGCAAAATATTTTGGGTACCATGAACGGAGGGATTGGTTTGGGTAGTGGTTTAAACACTGGAAGTATGAGTAATATGACAAATGTTGTTTCAGGTAATGTATATAACATAATTATAGCGCACACTACAAGCACATTGTAGTAACATTTTAATTGCTTTAACATACACGACGGCTTAATAATTAACCACACATCGATAAATTCTAATCAATAATCGTCATTATAATATTCATCCTCAAAAAATAATGAGTTAAGGAAATGGAAACAGTAATTTAGCCAATACCAACCAAGTTGATAGTCGTCCGTTCTGCCAACGTAAAATATATAAATCTTTATACATTACAAAAATGAAAAATAGAGAGAGCTATATGTGTATATAGGACGCACTAGTGATTGTTAAGGCTCCCAGAGTACAATTATGTGTTTTGTTTCAAAAATTCAAATAAAAGTGATTAATACAGAGTCCTATGTAGACAGGTCGGCGCGGCGAGTCAACCGGGCAGCGTGGAAGCAAAGTCAGTGTGTTGCCAGTGGACAGACAACAGCTCCTCATGCAGCAGCAGCAGCAGCTAATAGCAGCGGGAAATCTACTTCGCTCGTCCACTTCGGTAACCAACATGCTATCCCACGGCCAACATCCGCTCTCAGCCACAGTCAACAATCATCTATATCAATCAGTAGTGGGTCAGTTAGCTCAATCGCATCGAGCCTTGCAACAAGCGGTTCCACAGGTAACCTCCCACATACGTAACGAAAAAAATGCGCGGTCTGAAAACGAATGTGTGGAATTAATTATTTTTTTGTAACTTACCACCGAGGAGAATGTTATTTATAAAGAGGATATAAAAAATTTGGTGATCATTTCTAGTACCTCAGTCAGGTACTAAACCGTTTATAATACATAGACACGTCGTGAGAAACCCTACGAAGTGTATTCTTAATCAGCATAAAAATCTGAGGCGATCTAGGTCAGTCCGCGTTGGAATGCTAATAGTCGTAAAATGCATATACAAATGCTATTGACTCAATCATCCATTAATGTGGCTAAAATAACAACAAAATCGAACAACAGACTCATTACAAAACCAAATTTGGCTCAAAATTCGACTTGTTAGTTAATACGTAATTCATAAACTATAGAGGGAGTATTTAAATGTATTCCCCGCCCACTCTCTTTACATTGGTGTCGAAATGATGAAATTTTGTGCATTAGTTTCTGCATACTGACCGCTATTTAAACAGAAAATTACATCAAGTGCCACGCCTACAATCGCCAAAGTGTCAACTTGTCTGGTACAAAAATTAAGGTCTGAAGTTTAAAGGGGATTTCTTTAAAGCCAAGGGCCGTCAAAGTTGATCCATCTTTAGGTTCCTCCTCGTACAACGCTTAAAAAGTCTTTTCCATGTAACGATAATCTGTGAAGATTAAAACGACTGTGACACTTTTACTTGTTCACACGGACATTCAGATTTTAATACTGATATAATTGGTATAATTAAAGGTGGGTGCGGCATTTGCCTATATAATCTTCTACCACTTTGTGTGTAGGGTGTAGAGTATAAGTAAGATAATACTAACTTTCAATATATAAGCATTAGTGCTTTAGTATAGTATATAGTTAGTACTTCGGCAATATTTTTATTACTTAAGTTTTTCAGGTGTTTTGGTGATTCCTTACCGATTTTTTCACTAAAGAAAATTCGTTACTTACAATGGATAGTTAAAATTTATTTATTCAAAGTATTGGCCATTTGATTCTATACATTTTGACATTCTCTCAGGCAATTTTGGATGTCATTCCAAAAGAACAGTTTTCTCTTTGAGCTAAACCATTCATTCAGCCATTTTTTAACTTCTTCGATATCGTCGAAGTGCAGCTTTGCAAGCACGTGCCCTACCGATGCGAAAACGTGGTGGTCGGATGAAGGCAGGTCTGGAGAGTTCAGAGGGTGTGATAAAACTTCTCATCCTAGCGACTTCAATACTTTTTTTGATTGGTTTTCCTGCATGAGACGACGTGTTGTCATGCTGCAAAGTCATGCATCTTTTTAGGCACAAAACTCGATATTTTCAAACGTAACTTGTGCAGAGCTTAATGTAGTAGAATAGAATGATGTATGTATCAAACCATAACATTTCATACTTGCGGCTAGCGACATCTGTTACCAAAACCGGGAAAGAATTACCAAAACACCCGAAATTTTTTGTTTTCAGCAATAATTTTATATTTGTAAACAAATCTTTGGTGTTTAAGAATAGATTTCTGGTACTTAATACCTCCTACCTTACCTCGAGCTAAGACTCAAATATTAATGTATTTAATTTAGTTGGTGCTTGGGTAATATATTTTTGAGAACATATGTAATTTGTTAGCTTCAGAATTTTTAGTGTTTGAGTGCGCCGTCTTCAATATGAATCGAACCTCTTTCAATATTCCTAATAAAGATATTTTATTAAGGCAAACACTTTTACTTCGTCATGTTTTTAAGCGATTATAATAACTACGTGTGTACTATAGATATAACAAAATGATACAATAATATTTTTATGTAAGTTTTTTTCAAAGGTGGTCCCAAGTAAAAACCGGATTGACCCACTACTGGTAACCATATTACATAACACGCATTCCATTGATATATGTGCATATATTTCGACTTTCATAAACTCTCGTCAAAGCTATTAATCGGCCATTATATTATTATGACACGCTATAATAATGCACTAACATGTAGTAATAAGTTTTGCTTGAAGAGCATTTCATTGTTGTTCCAATATAACCGTTACTTGCATGTACCGCATAATGGAAGAACATACAGCATATATTTTGTTTGGGGCTTTTTTAGTTGATACGTCCTTAGAATCATGATGAATATTATTTGCATGCAATCAAACGTGATGCGTAAATTTTTTTATTCCTCTTCAAAGCATCTTAATTTGTCTGTAGCACTATTTAGCTTTTATCCCTATTTGCCTCTGTCTGTGTGTCTGCCTACCTGTCTATCTTCTGGAGTATGTATGGAGTGCTATTATAGTATTTAAGTAATTTTAATGAATATCATTCTACTCCAAGTCAAGTCTTCAATTACTTTATTCTAAGTTCCTTTTATGGAAAATATTCTTCATCGCCGCAAACTTACTCCCTGCTAATGTTAATTGGCTTTAATTAAAACATTTAAAGAGCTATGAATATGTGGTTTATACCAAATCGTTGATACCTTCCACATTTATCCGTAAATTGTGGATGTGGAATTTGTCCAATTGCGTCCCTTTTTAGTGCCTATTCAACTCATATCACCAAAAAAAATTATATATTTGGAAAATTTGGGTGTAATTGGTATATCTGGTATGGAATATCGGCTATTTTCAGCACAAAGTGTGCAATCGTGTTTAATAATTGCTGTGTTTTTCTGTCTGTGAAAGATTTCGGGTGTGGTTGTCAGCTGGTTTGTGAACCGGAAATTAAAAATGTATGTACCAAATTTCGGCTCAATGTATTATTTTTTACTTGGGTAAGCGTTTCAGCAACATACGGACCACAAGCACACACAGATGCATATGTCTAGGTCACTACAGGTTTCGATACTCATCCAGAAGTTTTCTTCTGGGTGTTGGAAACGGAAAGGGCACTTCTGTATACGTTCTACTATAATGTGAAGGGTGCAAAAATCATCACAGAGCTGTTTTTAAACGTATTTATGGTTGCGGTAGTTACTTAAATAATATGGATATGCATACTATTTAAATTATTTTGGCGACGATGATGACGATGTTTATTGTCTTTTAGCGCCATCTATTGGTGGACTCAGCGGGCTCAGCAATTCACGACCAATCGCCACTGCCACTTCCAGGCACCCCATCACCCGGCAGTAGCTCCACCTCGACCGGGTCGGGCTCAGGGTCGGGTTCCGGTTCGGGTAAAAGTAAATTACTCACATACTTATATATTTTCTCGTAAAATAATTTATGTACAACAGCTATAAATGAAACATTTTCCAGGTACTGATACCATTAAACGTGGTGCTTCACCCTCATCCAGCGTAAGACGGGGCGATTTGCCAGATGCCGCAAATTTATATTCAATGGATCACAGCGGCACAATGACGAAAGCCACTGTCAAACATTTGATGGCTGACGAGCATCAGGATTTTTTAATAAATGGTATTGGTAAACTACAACAACAACGACTCCCAACAACGGCCACAATAACGATAACATCAGCAACATCTCAAGCAATAACGACCACAACTACGACAATGACTATAGAATCAGCAGCTGCACCAGCTATGACAACAACAGCAGCAAAAACACGTAGATGTGTCGAATTTTACGAACCGCACAAATCTTTAACACTCACAACAAAAAACGACGAGGACAATAATAGTGTCGTAAGCGGCGGCAGCAGTGTCGGCAGTACCAGCAACAAATATATGGACACGGAAAGACCATTGAGGATGCGTGCTAATATGTTCAGTTCCACATTTTTGGTTAATGGTGCTAGTTTAAATAGAACTTCATCCTTACTTTCCACAGAAGATTATAAGGCAATGCGTAATAAATCGAGTGCCGCGTCATCATCATCTTCATCCCAAGCGACTGTATTAAATGCAGGTTCGGCGGCAACATCAGCTACGACCACATCATCAGATGATTCTGATGATTTGGTTTCATATAAATCCTCAGCGTCAACGAACGCTCTATTGGCTCAATCTCAGGCCATGACTACCACTCAGCTAATGTCCAAATATTTAAAACGGGAACCACGCGTACAATTCACGACAATCAAATCGCCCGATTCCCCTTCACCACCGGATAACAGTGGCCGAAAAGATGGCTCCAATGCGGGTCTAACAAGAGGCAATTATCACTTGAGTAGCACATCTAGCACCAGTACCGCTACGAACAGAACTGGTACCGAAGCGAGCAATCATTACAAATACAGCGATAATACAAAAACAACATCAGCCCTAAACAATAATAACAACAATAAACATAAAGCAACCTCACCATCTAGACACATAAGCAATAATTTTAAAGAATCAATTGCTGCAACAGATTCAACAACATCATCAGCAGCAGCAGCAGTAGTAGCTGGTATTACTACTGGCCGCCGTCTATTTGACAGCTTAGCATCGGAGATGGGACATAATAGGTCATCAGCAGATCAGCGCTTATTATCATCATCATCCGCAATAGCAGCAACAACATATTCAGAGTTTAGAAGTAGTAATAATAGTAGTAATTATAGTATTAGCAATAATAAGTTACATGCAAGCTCAGAGTATCGTACATTTGGCAGCAGTTTGTTTGACAGTGATCGCAATGGTGGCGGTGGCGGTGTTGGTAGTGGCAATAGTTCTGGGCCACACAATGCCGCGCAACTGTATGGTACATTACCTAAGAATAACTGTTCTTCTTCTTCTTCTTCTGGCAATGGAACAACCAGTCACACTTCCTTTTACAGTGGCAGTGGTGGTGCGTACACCTCGCGTATAAACAGTTGTAGCGGTGGCAGCGCTTTTGAGTCTCATCCATTCACCTCACATGCAAGTGCATTTAGTAGCACTTTCTCTGGCACTGGTAATAGACCACCAACTCATACATCGACAAATGGTTCTGGCAATCATTATCACACCTTAGGGACGTATCGTGTCCAATACGCTGCCACTAATCCATTTTTGGATGCCTTCGATGGCCCGGGCAATAATGGCGGCAGTACAAGTGGCAGTGCAAACAGTGCTGCCAGTAATTTGACAAATGGTTCGGGCAACACTAATGTAACTAATCAGCAGCGTCCACCATTAATGTCTGCCTTCAATAGCAGTGGCAGTGACTCGAAAAATGGTAGTGATGAGTATGATGATTTGAAATAGAAAAACCTTAAATAACTAACACAGAAAGACTGTTTTGTAAACAACACCCACGTACAGGTTTATACACCCACCTGCAAACTAAAAATGAACTGAACTAAATTAAACTGAGAGAATGACACCTCTTCTCCAATTATGACCACAACTCTTTAATTCACTATACTGGTGCTCTTGAATCAATTGATAAAGGATCTAAAACTTTACCAGAAACTCACCCAGTACACATGGCGAGAGGAACACAAGCAATTGTTTTCTTTAAAAATTACACACGTATGTATGTCTATACTTAAACTTAAGGAACTATATTGTCCAACTACTATAATATTAACCAACAATCTACCGGTGCTTAGCCTCAAATTTTACAGTATTGCAAATCTCAACGTTCACAGTCATTTATTGTACACCACACATACAAACCATAATTGATACAGTGGCGGGTTTTACAATACGCGAACTAAGGTAACTAATGTTAAATGAACACTCTATAAAATTATTAATTAATATGTTAAAGACGTTTGTTAAGCTTCAGCTGGCTCCAAGAAAGCTTTCAGCTTGTTATCCAAGTACCTTAATCCGCCACTGCACACATACAACACATGGATGTACGCGTGTGCCATATGTTTATAAAATATATGTCAATAAGTAATTCAGGTAATTTTGCTTCTCCATCATCTTAACATGTTGGAACATGTTCACTTTGTTGATATGTTTCTAAAAGTCGGAAAGAAGCTGGCGACTGCTCCGGGAGACGCCTCTTCCGCTTTATAAATGATGTATACATTAGCATGAATTTTTAAAGCATGTTTTGTACACGCGCACACATTCAAATACATTAACACATAAACATTTACATTATTAATTAGTAAGAAAACTACATTTAACGAAAAATGAAATAAATGCCACATAAATACTTAATTAATAATAAATAAATAAATAAAAAACTTTCAATT
The DNA here is from genome assembly GCA_949710015.1 of Crataerina pallida. Taxonomy (NCBI): domain Eukaryota; kingdom Metazoa; phylum Arthropoda; class Insecta; order Diptera; family Hippoboscidae; genus Crataerina; species Crataerina pallida. The sequence continues at coordinate 9,708,258 of OX453290.1, forward strand.
TTTTATAACAACAGTAACCATAAAACAACAACAACAACGTTTACAATATTATACAAGTTTTATACATACACACATATTTACATACAAACTTATTTGTATTTGCGTATGCTAACATTTAACAAAATAAATAATTAAGCACACAATATAAAAAAGTGAAAATATAATAATAATAATAATAATAATAATAATAATAATAAAAATAATAATATATGGACCGCAATGTGGTGGGTATAAAAAAAAACTAATACTATTGTGTAAGAGCGTAATGCACTGATATGCGAAGTTACGGGTGCATACACTTTATTCAAGTACCGAACAATTTTTAACCAAAACAACAACTACAGCAATAAACACAAACAATAGGGACAACATCCAAACGACTGATTATGTACGCCAGATGATAGGGATGGACACAACACCAATAGCTACACCAACTATTGCCACTACTACTAATAACGAATTTTGAACATGTAGAAGAATTTTATATAACATATTAAATATTGCACCTTATAGTTAATTAAAAAAAAAAGTAAAAAAGCATACATTTACATTTACCATACCACATAAAATTGCCGAGGTCTCTGCTTAGAAACTAACCCTACACTATATACGCTAAAGTAATTTATTCGAGCAACATTCATTCAAGTAATTGATCTACTTCCACTACTTGTCGGTCTTACTCGCGAAATAGAGTGATACGTGCCCATGTATTTGTATATATTTGTTTATGCAATACAAACCGTACTGCTCTAAACCTGAATCATTTTCTACCAGATGCTCCGAATCAACTCCCATTGCCTGAGCGTAATCCAGGCAATTCGTTGATCCTCCATGCACAAAGAGTTGTATTTACATCTTTAAAAAGAAGAAGAAAAAACCCATTTTACGTGACTTGGAACCAATTGACTGTGATTCGCTTACTTCGCTCTTGTCTACAACTGAATCAATACATGACATAAGCTGCGCAAATGGCAAGATAATGAATTTCAATTAGAGATATTAATAAAGCGTCTTCGACTTTGGGACAGATATACGGATATTCGATATGAAATGACATCGACCTATAGCTATTTTGTGTTATCTCTCTCGTTCTTATAAGCCTCACATGCACTCGCTTTCTGAATCTCTCTACGACCAATCTATTACGAATAACAAACAATTTTTGCTACAATATATACATATATAAATCTATATATATATACACACACCCCAACACACCCTTTTACTTTAATAAAATTATATATCTATTCATAAAATGTATAAAAATCAACTCTACGTACTTACTATATATTATATATAATAAATGTGCGTACGTATATGTCTACAATATATAATCCACAATATATTAAGCAACAACAACAAAATTATTGTAAATTTTGTACACCTGCTGACAAACTTTTACGCATGAATGTGTGCGTACATACAAACATTTGCGTAGAAGACTTTTTTCTTTTTATTATTAATGTAAATGCAACTCTATCTATACACATGTATATACAATACATGAATTTATGAGCATTTATGAAATACTACATATAACGAATGAAAATGTTCGAATTAAAGAAACAAACAAAAAAAATATCGATTGTACGCTTGTATCAGAAATATTAACTCTAAACAAATCTTTTATTGGCTTTTATTCACATACATACTGCATCTATATACATACGTACATATTTATAATTGTAATTAGAAATTCAAAATATAGGGAAAATAATTATTTGTTTAACACCCACCCACAACACACACACACACCCAAATACACTGTTACTAGCGCAATTAACACGTCACATTTATAGTTATCTACGGACATACGTTCGTATAAACATTCGTATACATATATATATAATTTGGAGATACATAAAAGTTTTTCATCTAAATAAACGGAAAAAAGGAAAGGTATCGCGTAAAAACCAAAGTGCTTAAACAACATACACATACATACTCAACAATTCAATCAATTTATTAGGATTTATAATTAAGAAAAGAGTACACGGATAGAACTTTATTCCACATGCGAGCGTGAGAGTGTAAAAGTCCCCTTTGTGTACTCGTTACTTTTATTCCGTTACGTTTCGTGTATGTTCATTTACATTAGGTAAGAATATGAGGTAGGACGATTAGTGCGATGAGACGAGTCAGTAATATGTGTAATGATGTAACAAAATGAATTTTTAGCATATTGATAAGTATATACATATGATACTATACATGTTGTGTTATAGCGTAGGATCATGTTTTATGGATTGTAATAATTTTTTACCTTGTTTGTTAAGTATAGCAATGTTACACGTATACACATATATTTAGTACCCAGATGTATTTTTCTTAATTGTTGAATTCTTCATTATTACCTTACGATTAGCTGCATAATGGTGTATAATTGTAAATTTAAACCAAAGAACGAAGTTAAAACTAACAATTAATTTATATAAACCAAGTATGTACCACTTGTTTAATTGTCATAAAAACCTATTAAACAATTAAGTCAAAAATGACAAAGTTAAGGATTACATTAGCCCCACACATACTTCACATTTACATTGAAAGAGTATTTAAGACAAGTCGATTCCATCCGGCCATTTAACACCCTACACCACTTAGTTTAACAATTAATACTTACATTGCCATTCGTGAAAAAGTATTATATCGAAAGGGGTTCTACAAGTCATGTCATGTAACTTATTTATAATACGAGGAGGGGGTCCGAAAGCCTCATTTTGTGGCCTTGCAAACGCCATAGTGGGTATAATAAATTTTACCACTTGGGAGTTACGAACAAATTTTTTGGGGTGTAGAGTATAAGCATCTGTGGCAGATTTGAACTCTTTCTAAATGAAGTGAATCTGTCGCTCCTTGCTGTAAATTGCTTGTTTAAATGTTAAAAATGTGAACGGTACAATGACAATTGCTTGGGAATGGTCCATTCACTGGCCACTGCGAAATTTGAGAATTATTGATCACTTAAGTCTTGAATTACTAATTTTTCTACACGCCCTCCATCCATTGCAAACTGCAAACATAATGCCAGATGTATAAACTATGCTCTGAGCTTGCTGAAAAAAAAATTAAAAAATATACAGTAAAACAACAACTAAAAAGCCACATTTAAAGTAACAATAAGCTTTTTTTTTAATACAATATTGTCTGTATTTGAATCAATTATTGAATATTATATAAATTATAGTAAAAATGATATGAAGGAAAAATGTATCATTGTGTCGTCATATCCTAAAAACACAATCATCAAATTATCAAAAGTATGTTACAAATTAAACTAAAATAGGCAACATTATAAAAGTCATATAATATGATTAGATTAGTGGGAAAAGAAAAAATGGAAAGAAAAGAAAAAAAAAAGAAAACACTCATTAAGTGTCTGAAATAGAGTTGCAGCCGCAAAAAATTACTCTCTTTTTTTGACTGCTAGACCGTTTATAATAGAGCAGCAGCTGCAGCCGCAAATTTTTCTTTAGTTTTTTTCATTTTCATTTAATAAATTCTATTATAAAATATATGTAAATGAATGGATTTTATTGAAAAAATATTTAAAATAATAACCAAGAGAAGGTGGAGGGTCCGCTCGTTAAATTTAAGTCGAGATGAAATTGGGTTTTATAAAACAAGTTTTGTAAAGATGAAAAAAGGTGATAAGGAGCATTGATTCAAGACAAGTTAAAAAAAATCATACAGACAACCAATTAGCCCTAAAATTCGTTTATCTTTAACCATTTAACCGTAACATGGGATGTTATTTGGAATGAACTTCATCACAATGAAAACGAGTGGATTCGAATTTCTGATTCCTTTTATAATAAATCAGGTTTGCCGCATTGTTTAGGAGCAGTAGATGGGATGCATATTACTATTGAAAATCCTAAGAATGGTGGTTCACTTTATTACAATTATAAAAAAAGATTTAGCATTGTATTATTAGGAATTTGTGATGCAAATTTTACGTTCACGTATGTTGATGTTAGAGTTTGGGGCAGTCAAAGTTATGGTGAAGTTCTAGGAAGAAACACTTTTGGAAAAAACCTTTGATAATATTTGTTTTTTAAATTAAGTGAAATCTTTTTGAATTAAATTTATTAACATTTCGTCAAAAACGTTTTTACTTCGATCATCCATTTCTTTTTTTAAATTTTCATAACATATTTCCGTTACGAAATATCACATAAAACAAAATTACAAAATTAACAAAACGGAATTGAAAATAAATTATATTAAAATAAGCTACCCGTTCTCAATATGAAAGAAAATTGAAAAAATGAGAATGCGGCTGGAGAATTAAAATAGCTTTGAAGCTAGCAGCAGCTGCATTTGAAAAACCCAGCCGCAAACACATTTTCCATAAGATTTACACATAAAAGAGAGTAAAAGAGAGTAATTTCCTTGCGGCTGCAGCTCTATTGTGTTCAAACACTAATTACGATGAGAAATAGAAAGAAATTAGTTTAATCAAAAACATTAGCCAACTACCTATTATCCCCATTCACTATCACTCACTCACACCTTAAATAAAACTTCCGCACACATATTATTCAATGTGAGTAGTGAACCACTAAACAAACGCCACCCACATACACACATGAACTAAAAATGATATTCCTCACGAATGCATTCAATTCAATTCCAATTCTCTCTCTATTCCAAGTTATTGCATCCTCTCTCCCTATATGTAATACATACATACAATTTAGAAACAAATGCAAAACAAAAAATACTTATACATACATATAAAATTATGAAACATTTAGAAAAATTATAAATAATAATTATTCAACTATAATAAATAATGCAGAAATTGATTTTCATAAACACAGAACGTAAAACGTAAAACGCAGAACACAGAACACAAAGCAAAATTTTTATATAAAGATCACTCAACAGTTTCACGTGTCATTTACTACTTACGCTGATTCATTCATAACTAACAACAATTGCATTTTTGCTGTTTATTGGCGGTTTATATCCTGATTGTTTTTGCACCATTTATCGTTACATCTTCAATTGTTGAATTCAAAAACTTAAGGTTTTTCCCTAAGTCTACCGGCTTATACATCATCAAACCATCTACCGTTTAAAGTTAAAAGTTTTAAAAGTTTTAGTACTGAACAAATTTAATTTAGTACGTATTACAATAACATATCAAGTGTTATAAGAGTAAAGTGCAACCTTTAGTATTAAGTTGTAATAGTTAAGTACTCGGTCTTGGCAGTATTTACTAAATATTCAAGGATAAGTTGCTTCATGCATTTATTGTTTTTTAGTGCTAAAGCGATACGCATCTGTAGGACTCACATATTCAACAACGGTACTTAATTATATTTATATAAATTTTCGCCATTGCACAATGGCTTGTGTTTCCATTGATTACACAATTTCTATATAAATAATCATTTTTAGTACTTAAGTGCAAATTTTATGATATTCCACACTAAAACATTTTAGTACTTAAATACACAAGTATTTTTTAGAACTTTCTCAATTGATGAGTTTAGGTACACCCAGCAGATTTTGCACACTTTCACGAAATTATTTTATACCTGAAAAGATTTTCTCTCCCTGTATAAGGGACGGTGAACGTTTTGGGTGAAGTTTTCTTCTAAATTTTTTAGTACTCGTTTCTTCTAAAAACATTTAGTACTACCCTAATACAGTGGTGCTACTTGAAAAGAAGGAGGAATGGTGAAACGTACTTTTGTTTTGAAAGTGACGAACCAAAAATTAGGATAGAAGTAAAAAAATTTATATAAACGGATTGATACCATGATACCACGAATCACTGTACCCGGTGACTCCTATACATCTCACAGATCTCTCCGTTCTTTTATGCTACCAATTACAGTTCATTACTAACTGTAATAAATAATGCACGCTTCGTGACAAGGAGACGGAAAACGATCACGGACTTTTTAAGATCACATTCGTTATATCCAGATGTATATAAGCAGCGTACAGTGTTTTTTCATAAGTTCGCCATTAGATATATTTACGCTTAAATAGATTAATTGAATATTTTTAATTGTCCGTTCTTCCTTTGATGGTATAAAAGACAAGTTCATAAAAATCGGACATTGCACTATATCTTGCAAAAATATCCGATAATTGTTTTTTTTTTAAATACACTCCTTTTGGTGGGCAACCAAACATATTTCAAAAGATACACTTTTGTGCAAATTTATGAGCCACAGCACATAAATGTACTGTCCGCGATGTCGTCCACTTTCACACGAAATGGAGGATTGTTCTTTAGTGTCTCCATGTAGAATCCACTTCGTCAAATGTTACTGTTATGGGAAAAATATATATCCACTGGGTGTGGACGTTATTTTTTTTGGCCGTGTTGTAAAGAACGTGTAAATTAAAAGTTTCGTATGCTTGAGTAATAACGTTTACTACCACAGTTTAAATGGAATACAATTTATGCACCCTATTAATCAGTTTACTATCCAAATTTACCATTTTATATACACCCCTCCACTGCCCCTCATTTTCTAACTCACGCACACACACACGCTTACACCCGCAGAAACCATCGTCACATTCATGTGTATTTTAGAGACCAAATGCTCAGGGCTTTTACTGTCATCATGTCATTCAAAGAGTATTTTCACAGATCGCCTTCACAACATTGACAATTACAATATTGACCATTTCAATAAGATATCATTCGTATCCGCATTCAAAGCATTCAAGAGAAGAAAGCACGTAACTGCAAAAATGGTACAAATAACGAAACGTTTGGGTGCAATTGTAAGCCGTACTGGTTATCACATGCAAACTCACGCATGCATACACTCATGACATCTAAGTAAAACGAGACTGAATGTAATCTATATTTCCCGCCTTAATGGTATGCCCCGCCACCTATATCACATCACCTATTAATCTTTTCCTATTTGCTGTTTCTCTAAAATAAATTTTTAATCAAACATTGTTTATCAGAATTTGCTAAAGAGAGAAAGCTTTAACGAGTAGAAAGTTCGAAAAAAAGCACATTTACCTTAATTTTAAGTTCAACCTTGATTAAATCTTAAATAAATCAGAAAAATACATTTTCAAGATATGTGTTGCACTCCCCAGAAAAAAATTGTATAAATCTAGCAGACAGCTCGCCAGAGTGACGGACTATGTGAATATAACAAAACAAAAGGACAAAAAAAAAACTTTACGAACAAAAGAAACACTGCCACAATTTTAAAGAAAAAACATATACACACGTATAATTAAGCGAAAACAAGAACAAAAACAACAGCAAACACAAATCAAGTATTGAACATCGTATCCTTGTGCAATGCTCTTAGAAATTATTGAGAAATACATACCACACCGCTTATTACAACATCAACAGCAACAAGTTAATTGGAAACCTAATAATTTAATTAATATAAATTACCATTAACTGTAAACCGAATAAAACAACCAACAAACTAAATTTGGCTTGGACCAAATTTTAAACATCCTCAATCTCTGTAGACAAAAAGTGTGCCCGGCACGTATGTGGTCACGCCCACTATATTAGTTGTATTACATAACCACTAAAAAGTCGAATTCCGCCTACTTCTTTTTTTTTACATTGGTAGATGTCCCAAATATATATATGTGCACAAAATTTCAGCCTGGACCTTTTACGCACTTTTACGTAGTATTTGTACTAGAAATATTGTACAAAGTTTATGACTGTTAGCGTTCCAACGTATATCAACGGACGTACCAAGTTCCTTGACTTAGATGCTGATCAAATACACATACTTTGCAAGGTGTCTGAGGCTTCCTTCTGCGTGTTGCAAGCAGAGTAGGAAACTAAGGTGGAAGGTATAAAAAGGGAATTGTTTTCTCCTTTCTCTACTTCTACTTAACATAACAGTATATAAACTGTTATAAAACACTTGTATTCTCACTTAGCATTAACTCACATGTAATGATCTTGTTTCTCTTTTCCCAATATTTATATAATCGCATAAATTGTAACAAAAACTAAAACACACACATACACCCAATACAATATTGTAAACTACAAAAAAATAATTAATATCGAAAAACGATGATATTGTTCGTTACAATCTTCTTCGTGGGAGAATCGTATCAAAGGTCAAATGTCGTAAAGAGCGACATCATGCAAACGTTAGTTTGATCGCAAACAATTGAACTAAATAAAACCGTGTTATATTATAATTATCAAAAATAAATATAAAATAAAATATATACGTATATATATTAACGCAATAGAAAAACATATTAAAATATAAATCGAATGAAAAAGTCAAATAAAGAGAAAATAAATATTAAAAACAAGTGGAAAACCTTAATTTGGTTTAGGCCAAATATTAAGTACCGGGTGCCAGGTACATAATTACGCCATCTAATAGTGTAAATTGTAGGCATATCTGTTATTTGACTACATTCTGACCCATTTGGCCGGCTTAAATAGGGACCTGTGCAGAAACTAAAACTGTTTATGTAAAATTTCAGCTCAATATCTCAAAGTTTATATTAGACATATACACGGACACACATGTCTGGATAAACTCAGTTTTTGATGCTGATCAGGAATATAAATACTATGTTGGGTCTCTGACCCCTCCTTTGGAGTGTTGCAAACGAAATTTTTATACATAGTAACAAAATAGTAACAAATGTCAAAAGTAAGTATGGCCATGAATTTTGATGCATTACATATATTGATGCATATACCTTCCCACCTTCAGTTATATCGACCGATTCAGAATCAAAATCTAAATCGATTTAACCTTATCCGTCTGTCCCTCTGTCTATCTATGTAAACTTGTGCGCAAGCTGCAGGTCGCATTTTTTGAGACATTTCGATGAATTTAGTACAAGGATATGTATTGAGCCATATAAGGCCCAAATTCCAACTTCACAGTCAAATTTAGACACATAAAGAGATTTTTTGTCGATAAAGAGTGTGACTCTTGACCGATTTTGTCCAATTTAAGTAACAATCTGCATGCAGACACTAAAGTTGCTGTACAAAATTTTACCTCTATGTCTCAAAATTTATTACCGTGAGATTGCCAACAGCAGACATACAGATGGACACATGAGCATAAACGTCTAGGTCAAATCACTTCTGATGCTCAATAAAAATATATGTACTTTGTAGAGTTTCTGACGCCTCCTTCTGAGTGTTGTAAATGGAATAACAAACTAAGCTTATTCTCCATCTTGTTATGTAGAAGATATTGAAATATAAGTCAATTGGTTTAAAGCCACTAACGTGATAATTCTCGAGGACAAACAGATTCGTTTAATGGGTATCAATGCACTTGGCAATAACTTCTCATTGCCTGTTTCTGTTACTCTTCCCTGCGGTGTCACTTACCATGTTTTCGTTAAAAAATGATTCTTTTTTGTATTAAACACATTTAATATGTTTTATATTTTTGAGAATAGTTTTAAAAAATACAAGTTTGCAGAATAATTTGTTTTTTGGTTTTATTTTGTTTAAGATTTAAAATTTTGCAAGTTGAATTATTTATTTTATATTTTGTTTTTGTTATCATATTAATAATATTTGTCTTTGTTATTTTATTTTGTTTGGTTTTGTTTGTTTGTTTATTTATCAGTGTGTTATAATAATAATGATAATTTATTTATTACATTGAAGTTCCGCAAATAAAAGAAAGTATTTTATAGAACATTGACACGAATGCTACTTTTTGGCTTAAGTATGTAACAGTGTCTCGAGAGTGCGTGTGTATTTTTATATAACTATTAGTAAGTGTGTGGAATTTCATAATGATTTATATTGGTTGAAGGCGTACACATAAATTTATTAAAATATATAAATGTAAGCGTAGAGAAAAGTTTATGGCAGAAAGTTTATTTCGAAAAAATGATCATATAATCGATTAACTAGATGCCCTACTGTACCAGCAATTACATATATGAATATTCGAAAGTTTCAAAACAATTAATTAATTAAACTAGTGCTGTGCAATTGTTATGTGAGCGCCTTAGTTGAATGTTCTAATCGTCCTTTATACATTTTTATAATACTACCATTTTTTTATAACAAAAGGTTTCTTAAACGTAAACTTTTACTGGATTTGTGATTTCACATAGAGTGGCGCACAAATACAAATAATTGCAGGTGAGAGTCAAAGGGAGGAAAAAGTGAAATTAAGCTTAAAATTCAGATTAAATTTAACTAATTGAGCTTTTTTATATTTGTTTTTTTTTTTTGTTCCTTTTGAAGCATTTTTTACACTTTTATTCCAAACACTGAAAAAATCAGACATTTTTCATGTAATTATAGATGCAGCTCTTGTTGTTGTTACTGCTACTTTATACGCAATTTATTGTGTAACAACAAAAAAGGTTCTCTTTCGCATTCGTCGTACAAAATAAATTCATTGCATAAAAAATATCGCTACTAAAATAATGTGCGATGAAGTTTTTCAGTGCGTACTATGTAGAGATTTATTATAATTTTACATATATTAAGTCCAACGCAATAGTACTTGAGTTTAAAGCACATACTAACGTACACATTTAAGTTTAAAAAATCAGCACTTAAGTGGTATAATTCAGACAAAGCTTTTCAAAATAACTATTTATGAAAATGAATAGATTAATTGAAAAGAGGTAAAACCATAATTGGTTTTGGCCGAGTAAACTTTGTCCCTTTTAAACGTAAACTGGCCCGGCATATACCAAATTCCGACCTCTTCTAGGCACCAGAGTAAAGTATGTTTTCTAAGCTTTGGGCCGAATCCTATCCAACAACGAAAGTTTTATCCATATTGAGGGCGAGTACCGATCCCGTCTTCTTTACAATTTCGCATTTTTAATTAATTAATTTATTTATTTATTAAGCTTCGCAAGCACCTGTATATTTGTGGCCGTAATTTTATTGTTAAGTGTGTACTTAATTTCAAAAGCACGTACGGACGCACAGATACCCGGACAACTATGTATCGGTTGAGAATTCGATAAAGATTAAGAATATATATTTTTGGTGACTTTATTTTTGACAAGTCCACAGTTTGTATATAGATGGACAGCGTGTTTAAGATTGGACCCAAAGTAAATTTAGTTTTCACTGGTTATCTAGTTATGAATTTGGGTGTACAATTGAAATTTTGTACACATTTATAAGTATCACATGCATCGATGTGCAAAAGATGGGCGTGATCGAATTGTAGCCACGTTCATAATTTATAAAAAATCGTAACCTCAGCGTTACATGTCGACATGCAAGTAATTACACTCTTAACGGGCGTAATCGTGTATCTGCCATGCCGATGGATGTGGTGGGTGGGCAAGCTAAACTTAGTTTTTTTGCTTCTTTTCAGTTTACATTTATTTTTACTGAGAAAATCAATGTGGCCGATTCGAAGGACTTTTGAGGAACTTAAATATATAAGAGAGTGATGTTATTATTGCTGTTATTGTAACACCAAGCTCGTTTTTTTATGAAATAAATGAACAAATTTTAATCTAACTGCATTGGTTTTTTACAATGGTTTTGTTAAAATTTTGAGTGTTTCTAATAACACTTCAATAAATCCATATATTCTTCTTTGTTTTAATTAACGTGTGTGTATGGGAGCGAACTCTACCACTACATAAAAGAACGACATACAGCACAAATGTTTTTAGTAATCTTGCTATAAATTATTGTATTTACAAAATTTCAAACATTGTAGATGAAGATTTCTTACGTGGCAAAAGGAGGATAAAGCGGAGGGTAAGTGAGAGTGTTTTGGGTGGTGTTGGATTGTCCAATGTAAGCCATTAAATATTTAGTTTTGTTTTGTTGGTTTTGGTGGGTAGTGTTCGAGCACATTAGTATTAGTATTCTGTCAAGAGAGATTTGTCTTCTTTCGTGTACAGGGATAAATATATATATATATTAATGTGTGAGTGGATGTGTGAGAAGTGAAACGCACTTGAAACACTTGAAGGTCCTTCGCACAAGCATAATAAAGTTTTATTGCGTCCTTATCTTAGCCACAGGGGGTTTTAAGCATTTTCCATCAGATTTTTGATATGTAAACTAAAAGCAGTTGTTTAGGGTAGACGCGTGCAGACACATTTAGCAAGGTTGCTATAGGGGGGACACATCGCTTCATTTGTTGTAACGGTAAGTTGTTTTTTAAAATTTTGGACCCGAGTTTAATGTTAATGATTTTTTTGTTTTGTTTTTCCTTTCTCTCTTTTGTTCCTTTGTTTATTTGTTATTATTTTTGTTTACATGTTTTCAGTTAATATGTGTTTTTTATAATATTTTTGTTGTATGTTTGTGTAAAATGTATCATTCATTCACTTTATTGTTTATATTGTTGATAGTTAATGTGGGGAAAAATTAGGAAAATATTTGTGCATGTGTATAAATGTCATTATGACAATGTTTGGATACGCGCGTGTGTGTGTGGGTGTGTGTTTCAGTATGTTGAATGTAGTCTAACTGAAGAAATTATTATTTTTGACTAAAGTAGGAACTTTCCATATGCAGACAAATGATTGTGATTGTGTTGTGGTGTGTGGTGTCTGTGTGTTGCTAAAAACTGAGGCGCAAACAAAAATTCATTTGCTTTGTACATTGTTGGCATTGTAATAAATTGGTTCAGTATAATAGGACAATTTACAAAAACAAAAAAAAGTTGGAAAAATAAGATTATTCGTCCCTCATTAATACGGTTATGGTTGATCCTGCGGTATAGAAAATTGCCTTCAAAGACCATACATTTTCATTGGAGACTGTCAATGTATTCAAAATGATGACTAAAGTGAAAAAAGAAAAAATTAATTTAGCTCTAAATAAAAATCATTGACAATGATTACATAGGTCAAGATTAAATATTTTTTGGGTGGATAGAATTTTATATATATACTTGGTGCGCTGAATCTAAATGTGTACGTTTCTCTCCACCAGTTTATGTCTGCCCGATGCGGCTGTTTGAATATTTGATATTTGGCCTAATGTCACTTTTCGAGGTAGCAGGGATTTAGAATCAAAGCGTTAATTATAATGAATGTTGAATTTTGTACAGATATTTCTCGTTTCTCTATGGAGATTGCTATTTAAATTGGGCAAAATCGGTAAAAAACCACAATCACAATCCACCAAAATCTACTTTTCTGCCACAAAAATTGAGCAATGAAGGTGGAATTTGTTACAAATATTTATAGATATGTACGTACGCCGTACGTGTCACGCCCGCTGTTTTTGCATATTTAGATGCAGCACCCTAAGTGTATATATATCAAACATTGTCTAATCCTATCCTAAAAACAGCCTCTGACAAAATGATTTGATTGAGAATGTTTATGAATCGGGAAAAATGTATTAAATTATTTTTATAATTTACGAATCAAGCATAACGATTCGAAAATAAAAATAGAATGCTTTTGATAATTTTAATACTTCCGTAAACATATACGCTTCAAATTTACTTCCCCATTCTGGTATACACTTCAACAATATAGACCATTTGGTTGATCACGCCTTTATATAATTGATAAATAAAATAAAGACATTTACTGCTTAGACTATAGTTTGCGTGCATTTCCAGATGCGGACGTTCCATATTTTAGAACGATCAGGCCTGTATGCTTAAAGTTAGTACTGATATACTCAAAGTAGCGTGCTTCTGAGTTTAATACCGATTCTACTTAAATAAAAATAAATAGAAAACAAACAAGTAAAATAAAATATATATGGCTGAGGCCAAATCTTAAATACCCACCATCGATGCACCAAGGCTTCCCGAGGAGTATATATGTCAATGATGTGGTACTTCATAAGTAAAAGGGAACAACCTGCGTATGAAAACTATTAACACTTTTGCCAAATTTCACATCGATGACTCAATTGCTGCGACCAGTGCAGTGATTAGCACAGATCACACGCACACGGACAGGCAGACAGACATGGTGATGATCCACTCAGTATTTGATGCGGATTCAGAATATATATACTTTGTATCTCCGACGCTTCCTTTTGGCCATTGCACTTATGACATATTACGATGGGTATAAACACATAACATTTTAATAATCAATAAAGTTGTATTGCAGTTATTTAATGTACAAATGAATGACGAATAATTCAAAATGACTTTTTACTCTATGAGGACGTAAGGACAAAGACTCTGGGTGGGCTTAATGTATGCGTGTAAATGTTTCTTGAATTGAATGCACAATGTTGTCATAGGTATGTTCAATTGCCTGGTACACCTGGCACATAGTACATATGGGTTATATGTGTTTTTGTGTCATTTTTAGACATTCACGCATTTTTATACCCTGCACCACTTGTGCCAAAGGGTATATTAAGTTGGTGCAGATGTTTGTAACTCTTAAACGCTAAAGGCAACCCTATTGAAAATGGATTGTACCATTTTTAGAACCCCTCCCCATATAATACCCTGTTATAATGGAGGTCTTTATAAGGCAAAAAGTCACAATTCCTAATATTTGATGAAGTTAATTAGTTAATTAGCTTAATAATTGGCTGTGTCCAATTTGGACCCGATCGGACCATTTTTAGAACTTCTTCTCATATAACCTAATTACCAAAATTTGATGAAAAATGGTTAAAAGTACATAAAAAATTCACATATAAAAAACATGACATTTTAATCATTTTGAAAATTTTGATAAATAAAATTTTTTTTTTTTTTCAAATTTGGATAATATATCAAGTGGTGGAGTATATTTGATGGTCGGGCTTGACCGACTATAATATTTTGACTTGTTTTTTCTGTTTTCGTGACTGCTTGTCTGCCTAAGTATGTATGAAATTATTTTCGTTTAAACTTTATAATTTTTTTTTTTATTTGACTCTTTTCTTAAAGGTCATCAACTATTCCTGTGATCCTCGCTCGACCTGCAAGTCTTATTCGGGTATAATTTATAGCTGCTTTTTTTAAAAATAATAATACATATGTGTTAGTTGTATATAACTTAATGTACAAATTATATGCATTACTTCTGCTTCTTCGTGGTCTTTTGCTGCGATTCTTTCTGCCCATTGTATGAGGGTGGTATTTATATGTGCCTAAGAGAGGACTTTAAATGATATCTTTTTCAATTGTGCATACATCTGTGTTGTTATTGAATCCCTTTTTTTTGTGTTTGTATATGTTGTTGTTGTTATTTTAATTATTTAATTTTCTATTCTCGCTAAAAGTACTCGTAACCATGTACGTCTGTAATGCATGTATATATAATATAATAGTAATAATAATATAGTATATATGTAGATAATTTTTCCCATTTTGCGATTACTTCAATAATTTGTTTTAAGTACATATTAGTTTTTGTTTTTATATGTTTTATATTTTTAAGTTAAAATGATTTGTTTTTAACGATTGTTCTTTACTTTAGTTTCAATTTGTAACAACCCTGTGTTGAGTTTTTATGTATATTCATTTATATATATGTTTTGGTTGTATTTTTTGTTTAATTCATTCCTATGTGAAATTTCATTTTATTAATTCTAATCAAGTTAATTTATTTCTGTATTTAGGCTTTTTTTTTTTTTTAATGTGTTAACAAAAGTCAAAACTCGTTTTTTTTTTTAATCTATCAACATACATATTGTATATACTATATATACAAAGATGTTTCAATAGCTATAGTTTGCAAACGGAAAACCAATCAATGAACAGGACTCTTGATAATGAAGAAATGAAATTTATCGGAATTGCGTAAAATGATTATATTGCGAGTGAATTAAATTTTTTTATACGAAAGATATTCTTCAGAAACACGTCGTACACATTTGCTAATGTATTATGTTTCAGGTGCTAAAATGCATACTGTGATGGCTGAACCATTGGTACTGAATCACGAAAAATTTGATTGAGCAAAATTTAGTACAAGTGTTTTGAATTTTGAAGAGTATATTTTATATAATTTATAAGAATTGAATTTGAAATAAAAATATTCCATTTCGTACAAAATATTAAATTTAAGCTAATTATTAATAATGACACAAATATTAGCAACGGATGGGCACTAATGAGAACAATACACTTGTAAAACAACTAGTGAAAAAACTAAATTTGGCTTCAGTCAAATCTTAGATACTCTCATCACCTATTTTTAGGACGTCTGTACCCAATTTCTGTTAATAGCGAACGGAATGACAAACTCAATATAACCTCCACGGTAATGTGGAGAGTATAAGTATGTGTATGTTTGGTATTGTAGTTATTTTAATTGCGTCTATTGTTTACATCTTTTAATTGATATGTACGTTGTAACTGCATGGATGTTTGTAAGCATTTTTTTAAATTATTTTTATTGCGATTTTTAGAAGAAAGAGAAAGAGAGAGAGAGAGATTGAGAGGGAAAAAAATGGGTTATAAAATGTAGAGATTTTGTAGACATTTGCTTATATATATATACGTGCGTGAATGTGTGTAAAAAATAGACAACATTCGTTGGGATTTCTCAACTAATTTTATTCCCTAATTTTTTTTATAATGATCGTCTTTTCTTAGTATTAACAATCGCGTCTAATGAAACGCTTTTGCGTGTAGTGTTTGGATTTTGGTTTTATTTTGCTCTCATTTACATAATGAGAAATTTAACAGTAGATTAAATTCTTATTCTGAATATCGTTTAAGAATTTCACGTCGTACGTTGTTTATTTTGTTTTTTAAATGAATGCTTTATATGGTTCGCTTCAAAAATTGGAACATCACACATGTTACCACATATGTATTGATATTTACATTTAACAAGCGAAACATCATCTGACAGGAAAGTAAAGATTGTCATAACGGATTTTATAGTTATCCGTCAGTTGTCAATTGTCTTGATTACACTCTTTCTTTATTAGATTAGATCTGCAACGTTGTGGTTAAAAAATGCTTTGGCTCACCTGGTGATCTATATCACTGGAGCAGCTTAGAAAAAGAACATTGGTATTTTTGTGATTTTTAAATCGTTCCCCTTTACTGTCGATTGATTATTGCATTGCATTTAAATATATTTATAATTCATGATTTGTCTTCGGCTTCAGTTGTATCATCAAAATTAATCAATAGTTTTCGTTTCGTTTCTGTTTCATTATCGGCTGCAATTGCTGTTTATGATTATGAGAGATAATAAAGAGAAAGAGAAGCAGAGAGAGAGAGAGAGAGAGAGAGGGAGAGATTCTTATATTGAGAATAGAAAATGTACGAGGTGTAGATTTAGCAAGTGAAAACGAGAGAAAGAGAGAAGAAAGAGAACAGAGATTTTAATCAAATAATATATACACATATATACACAATATATAATTAACCAATGGGAAAACAATACTACATACGCTTTGTTGTTCACTTTCCATGTTATACATAATAAATGAACAACTTTTGTGGTGATGGTATGATTTCTTGTACTGAAAAGTTTAACAATTTAGCACGAAATTATAACGAATACTTTATGAACAAAATTTAAACGCATCCTGCCATTGTCCCTACCTAAACATTACATTCCATATTCAAACAAAGGAACGAGACTCAAAAAACACTTTAAAAACATTTCTGTGAGAATCGCCTTTGGGAGTGGGTGCCTAGAGAAATCGATTTCGTTCGATATGAAACTAATATTTTATTCAATAATTCGGACTAAAGTCAGCTCTCAGGAACTTTGGATGACACTGATTTACGTTCTAAATAAAACGCAGAAAATTTTTAATTCTTTATGTATTTTTTGTTTTTGCTTTTATGGAAAAATCTCTTCACACTTATAGGATTTTAGATTTTAGTGGTTGTTGCTGCTACAATTGTTGTTGTTTATATAAAAATCGTAAAATATAATTATGCAGTAATTTCATGAATTTTAAAATAATAAAAAATATATATTTAATATTATTATTATGATGTAAAAACTAAAATTAAATAAAATAAAATAAAAGTTTTGTAAAAATCTTAAAATAGTATTAAAGGAGGAGAAAGAAAGACAGAAGAAGAATTGATAGTTATTTTTCTGTTGATTGAATGAATTTTTTGTTGCAGTTGTTATTTTAATTATTTTGAATATTTTTCACTACTTGCTCTATATGTATAATACTCTGCTTGGAAATGAAGACGTTTGGAAATACGAGTCAATGTGTTTGTGTGTGGATGGGTGTACGTAACTGCCCCTTGCTGCTGCTACTACCGCTTCCTTGCAACACATTCTACATATTTATGTTGCACGGTTTTACAATACAATTTGGATTTGGATTACTGTTATTTCTTGCATGCGGTAGTTGTTGTTGGCTTGCAAGAACATTTAAAAATTACGCAAATTTTTTTTTTTATATTTTAGTGTAAATTTTTCGAAAAAAAAAAAAAAATGGGGGATCCCCCTAATTGTACGTGTTGCTGTTATTCAATAGTTAAATCGATGACTATTTCCATTTATTATAGAGGTTCTTCTTCTTGTTATCCCTTTTCATTTCCATTGAATGCTTTTATATAAATATAAATGAATGCTTGCTGCCATTTAATAATAATAATAATTATGCACGTGTGTGTGTGTGTGTGTGTGTGGGTATGTGTATAGATAATATTCGATCGACGCTTTATAGATTTTTAATTTTCAACTTATACGTAAACTTTATGATTAGCAGTGGCCGCTATTGTTGTTGACGACGATATTGGGTTCGCTGATGGTGCTGGTGTTGTTGCTACTGCCACCGTTGCCATTATTGTTGTTTTAGTTGCTGTACTTATTTGTGTAGTTGTTGTTGCATAAGCAACTGTATTGTTTCAGATATTGGATTTGGAAAAGCTAACGCGTAAATGATTCGACTCCGACAACTGATGATTGTGCATTTTAATCAAAGCCAACACAGCCTCCTCCACAGATGACAGCTGCAACAAAGCCATTTTGCGATCCTTACTATAAGAGGAAGAAGCAATTATTTATTAAGCAAAAAATATTTCATTTCATATACTTACGGGAAAAATTTGAAAGCTTTAACCTCGAAATTGTTTGAAGTGAAGGCTTCCTTGATATCTTCCTCAGTACACGATGATCTGTCGAAAGAAGAGAAAAATGACAAGTAGAGTAAAAGTTTAGCTTTAAAATAATTCCATACTAATGTATAATACAACACACATTCAGTAGTTCAACTAGACTTGAAAATTTGTTTTAATTCATAATTATTTTGTAAAATTAAACGCGTGACGCAACAGTTTAATGAATGCGTATGTACCCCCGTTATGTTAAAATGTTAACAATACCATTTCTGTTGTGTTAAAAAAAAAAACTACCAACGCAGGAGTAAGTATGGAAATATCACCCAATCAACTTTCATCATCACAGATGCTGTGTTTGTTTTTAGTTTAAGTTTTAAGGTATAAAAAAGGTATAAGGAAAAGTTTATCTTCGTTTTCATTTCCGTCAATAACCTGCGGATAGAAAATTTAATTAAATTATCAGCGGGTGATATTTCTTTACTTTCAAACATTTTATGTTAAATAAACAAGGTGTCCTCCAAAGCTAAGCACACATATTAAACAAAACAAATATTTTCTGTACTTACGGAATGTTACTTAAATGCAAAGTCGCCGATGGCGGATAAATGTTTTGATAGTTTTTGCTGCCTGGTTTCTTGAATCGATGCAATGGATTCTGAGAGTAGTCACGAGTTAGACCGGCATCCGGTTGACCCTCTTTCGGCAATTGCACGGCTTGATGTTTACTGGCCATAACACGAATCGCTTTACCCCACAGGCGCAATTTGTCCAAGTGATTCATGGCTAAAGAGAAATCCAAATTGAATATGTTGCCAACGCGAAACAATCGTAATAAAAAATATTTGTGCAAAATTTTCAAAAAATGTATTTAACGGATCAACTCTGGTCTTTAATTTCTGCACACTAATTTGTTTCTAAAATAGCGTAGAAACGTAGAAAATCCAAACATTTCGGGAGTAAAGCAGACAACATTTCAAAACAATTTTTAATTATTTTGAGATAGTTAAATGTGAGTAAGTTTGACATCACGCCCAGAGCCCACAAACTTGAACTTGTGTTGTCTGTGTGTCCGTTTGTATGTAGAGCTGGCATTTCGAACAGACATTCTCAGTCTTCTAAATGAAATTTATTATATTTTACTTTTCACTTTCAATGCCTATGGTCTACGTACTGTATATAAACGAATAAAGAACGGACATTAATATTAACATTAACGCATCGGATTGCATGAAATGCATTTACGCCGCGTAATGAACTGCAGAAGTAAAGTCAGAACATAACATACAACAGAGATTATATCGCTGTCGTGGTTAATGGTTAAATATACGTTCTGTAGGCTACAAAATTCGTAGACGCATTGTATTGTTCAAAATACTCGTATACTCACCCAAATAAGCCTGCTGTGGTTCAGCCATTTGTATGAGGGCCGAGTCCTTTTTATTATATAAAATCTTTACACGTTGCACATCGCCGTAAACACCTGCACGGAAGTGAAACACAATTTATAAAAATCGCATTTAATTGAAATTAATTGATTGAACGCTGTGCACATTATATACAATTATACGTGAAAGTTTGTGTTTTTGCATACATAAAATCGCACACATTTAAAAATGAAAAGAAAATATCTGCAACTTTCCAAATATTAACGTTGAAACGCAAGACAATAAATTGATGGTTGTATTGTAAAAACATTAAAAGAAATGCCATCACTATCCATCCGTTATGTAGTAGCGTGTCGAAAATGATTTCACAATTTTTGTAAAAGATTTGTAACACTGAGTGCTCATTAACCAAATTTTAGTTCAAATATTTAATATTTCAAGTCTTTTCTTCCAAAATACTGCAGCGTGTTAACATTTTCGAGCATAAGGTTTTACATTCGGAATTTCGTTCAGATATGCGTAATATGTGCAGTTTCCAGTGTTGTATTTAGCATTAAAATTCCCGGAATGTACCGTAGAAAATCTACACCCATTACTGCTGGAGTACGATTTCAAAAATTTGTATTCTTACACTACACTTTGTATCGGATTACTTGTAGTTCTTGACGACAAAACAAAATTGGTTCCAAATTCTGATAATAAGGCTTGGCCTCGCCCACTCTAAGGCGTCGAATAGCGAGGTTTTTAATGGAATTTTTGTTGTTACTAAAGTAGAAGAGAAACAATACGAGAATGGAATGGAGAATGTAAGAATCATTGCCGGCCAAAAATCTTATAATAGTGTTATATAAAAAGGTGGCGGATATTCAATACTTGTCGAAAGTTAAATATAGCGTTTTTCCTTGCTGCAGGACCGTGGTATAACAACGGCAACGGCAACTTTGAACATATGTTCGTGTATACTCTCCCATCAAAGAAACACCGTATAACTTGTAGGTTTCATTAGGTGAAGATACAAGGGCACAAAGAGAATATAAAATAAATTTGAAATATGTACAGGTTTATACGTATGTAGTAATACGGTCGCTGCAGCCATTAGCATCATAACCTCAAGAGATAATGAACTCTTACAATTCACATACACACAAATAAACGCACACACGGGCTCGTTTGCCTGCTTGCTTGCACACACTTGAGGAAGATTTATGGTTATCCATTGAGCTGTTAGTAATTTTTGAACTTGTTGCATATGAAGCTCGCACGCACAAGCTCAAAACATATACATATGTATCGTATGTACGCCATACCCATATATCCAACTACAGTACAAGCTGACTGAAATGATTCTTATTCTCGTTCTCATTCTCATATAGGTATTAGGGCCAGCGCCTTTTCAAAGGAGTTACCTTTCGTTCATACGTAAGCGATAACTCAAAATATTCTACACACACTGTTTGAAACCATGTACGTCGGAAACTTAGTTTTAGTGAAATTTATGTACTGGTGCAAGAACATAGAACTTTCCTCTTTGACAAAATTTATTAGCGTTGGATAAAAAACGCTTCTGCCTACTTTACCCAAAAACCTTCCTAAACTCTATTCTCTAAGGTAGCATTAGTTTGTTTGCTCCACTAGTTGTTCAAATACTTCAGTTGAGAAAGCACATACTACTCGAACACACACATACACATGCACATATAATCCTCGTTTTGCTTGGGATAAAAAATTATTTCTTGTAAAACACTTCGGTCTTATAAAAAGTCCTATTAATCAAATTGCTTAAAATTTCAGCAAGTTTGTTAGCTGGCCAGCTAGTCAATGTAATCTTTGAGCAAACGGGTCGTATGAGTAACATTAGATTTCTACTTATTATTATAGTTTGCTGGAAGTTGTAATGATGATAATAAATCTTTGAAAAATTGCACCAGCGAGTGCCAGGTGTATTAAAGAAAAGGTTAAAGTTGAAACTCATTTTTTTTTATTGTTTTTATTTTTTTTGGTATCTTGCGTATATAAAATCTAATGTCAATTGATTTAAAACCGACCCTGCAACGATTGCTCATACATCTACGAGTATGTACACGAAATAAACGATGAAACAAACAAACTGACAAAGTAATTAAGAAGTTTAAGCAAACATGTTATGTTTGCGTATGTTGTGTATTGTGCAAGGTTTATATTTAATTAGTTCAACGTACGTACATATCTACGCAGTAAAAATGTAAATTATCTGCATCAAGCTGAATCTGAGAACATCAGCTTTATATTAATGCTTAAGATGCAATATAATAATTGCATTAGTTTGTGTTTACTTGCATAAAAAATGCCGCACGAGTAAAAGCATATAAAACACATAACACATTAAGCCTACTTCCAATCTTAAATAAAGTATCATTGTGAAATGACACGCGACTGTTGAGACTATCTTAAGTAGAGATAAAAATCTATACATGTTTTGGTAAAATTTTTGTGTTGAAAATGTGACGTTAACACCTAATGTACCAAAACATAGAAACGCGTGAGTACTACAAACTTTTTACTTTGGTATACTCTTAAAAACACTAATATAAAAAAAAAGAGAAAAAAGCAATTACCAGAGAAAAGGATAGTGATGGTTGCTACCAGAGTTTATCTGCTTATTTTTCAAGATATTGTCTTTTATAATTTTTGCAAATTTTACTTGATGCTTGACCTTATTTACTAAACCCTGTTGGCTCTGTTAGTGTTATACATAGCATATAACTATAATGTATAATAACAATACAGTACAATAAAAATAGTAGTATTTAGCTATAAAAATTATAAATTAAAAAAGTTGATAAAATTGGTTTGTGCAGACGTACCAAAGAGGGTAAATAGAGCATCAGGCGTGACCATCTACAGAAAAAGAGAGAAAAATAGAGATACTAGATTAGCAAGAGTTTGTAAAAATAAAATAAAAAAGTAAAAATGTATGAAAAACTAAACAAGAAAAAAAAAACAGATGAATTCGAGGAAAAAATAAAGAAACATACAACAGCGAATAATAGACTGGTTAGTTCTGAGGTTCGAGGGCTTTCAAAAAGCAACGACAACAACAACATCAAACAAAATGCAATTCGACACACAAGCTGCCACCGTATGTTATTTGTTTTTTTTTTGCGTTTTTGTGTATTTGAGTATTTGATTATTTATAAAGACTCCCACTTTGTATTTTGTTAGCTTGTGTTTATTGAACCGCTCGCTACCTGCCCTTTACGCAACCTCTTTTTTTTTTAAACTACTATCGCGCCATGACGGCTTTGTTGTTTACAATTAAAAAATGATAATTATGGTGAAAGAAGAGTGACATGAAATAAAATTACAGACATGAACATATGAAAGAGAGGGACAGCAGCAGCAACGTTGCAATGCGAGATGTTTTGAACATAAAAAAGAATTCATAAAAATTAAACATATAGAGAACTATGTAGATGGCATATGTTTATGGGAGGGAAATGGAAACAAACAAATTAATGAAACCATAAATAAGTGAAAGTCGCTGTTATGACGTACAAGGATGCGGAAGGAACATTCCAGAGTGAAAGTATGAAGAAAGGTATGAAAATTATGTTTATAGGTATGTATGTATGTATGCATATATATAAATGAATATCTTCAATTGATGTATGATTCAAACCAGTGTTGTACACGTGTTCATGTTAATGCACTGAATGTAATTTTATTTTGGCTGCATTTCACTCATGGAAAGTACATGTTGCAAGTGTCGTTTAATATCTTTTATAAGGGAACACATATCATAAACATGGTAAGCTTTTACCACAAATTTTCAAGTTCAAAATACAAATGATTATAATAAGTCAGTCTGCGTTTTCGAACAGACAAAAAGGTCAATCAGTCAAATCAAGACAAGATTTTGATCATCCTTCGCTACAGAACTTGACCGAAACACAATCACTTGTGAGTTATGCTCTTAAATTATTGGACATATTACACGTGGGTATATGAGTACGCATGTAGGAAACATGGAAGGAGAAAAACATTTCGTCTAACTTACCTCTTCGTTTAGATTGGATACCAGCAACACATTTGAGAAACCGCGCAACGCCGGTGTGGTTGTTTGTAGAGCACCGCTATTGGCAAGAGCAAAGGCGCCCAAATTGGTGATGCCACTGTTGTAGCCTCCGGTCAGAGGTGTACCAATGCCCAAAGCAAAGGGTGGTAGCACACCGGG
Source organism: Crataerina pallida (assembly GCA_949710015.1). NCBI lineage: Eukaryota > Metazoa > Arthropoda > Insecta > Diptera > Hippoboscidae > Crataerina > Crataerina pallida. The sequence goes on from OX453290.1 coordinate 9,732,794, forward strand.
AGCACCCAGACCATTGACTAAATTTGTGTAAAAAGTAATACCAAAAGGAAGGAAGAAGAAGAACAACAATTCACATATCGTTAATTTCATTTTCTCATTACATATCGTTAGCATGTTTCTGAAGCGAGTAGTTTAAGAGAGAGAGATTGACAGACAAGCAAGCGAAGAAAGAAACAGATAACAGAGTAACTCCTAACATAGAACAAAAGCACTAATTTAACTTATGTTATATGAAGTTACAAAGAGATAGAACAGACTACATAATTATAAGGTTATATTTAAGACAAAAGGTTGACACAAAAGAGAGTAAATTCAGCAACAATAATATTAACGAAGAAACAAAACAATGTTCGGAAAATGAAAGCTTCAGTGTTACCTATTTTATCACCTGTTAATGAGGGCCGTTGACGGGCCGCCAATAATAATAAATCGTTGGCATTCACAAGACCACCAGCTGTGGGCATTATGTCGGCACCTGGTTCACCCGGAGGCAATGACGGATTTGTGAAATCCCGCGATTTATCATTGTTGTACTTGACGTTAAGTGTTGTCATTTTACTGTTATCGATGCGCAGCGTACAACAACCGTTATAAATATTTTGACCATCCAATATGGTTTTGGCATGTTGAGCTGAATGAGCGTCCGGATATTGTATGAGCGCCTACGTATGGCAAGATTGTTAATATTTTGCATTAAAGCACTCTGTATTCGTAATTGATTTATTGATCAATTGATTTACCTGGAATGTGTTGTTCTTGGTAAATGTAACAATTTTCAACACTTTGCCAAAGCGTTGGAAAATCTGATGTAAAATATCCAGCGATACCGGATACAATTGAGATTCAACAATGACCCGCAGCACAGTATTCGGTCCTCCAGGATTGTTGCTGCTGCCGCTAGTCGTATTGTTTGCTATTGTGCTGTTATATACAGCCACTGTACCCGCTGTATCTGCTGCTGAACTGCTTAGAGTTGTATTATTAGTGCCACCGCATATGGGTAACGGCGATCCGGAGACTGGCGACTGCATTCGATAATCAGATTGTATAGCGTTCTGTGAGAAAAAACCAAATATGACTTATTTGTATGGGATGGGTGATGAAATGGACAAAGGAATCGTTAACGGCTAATTAGTTGAATTCAAAAAGATCCTATTGTTGCAATATAAAACTCAAAAGTTCAATAATTCTGAACAAACAAGTAATATTGTTGTAGTCGGTCAAGCCCGACTATTTAATACTCTGCACCACTTAGCTATGCGAGCACTACCGTATAAGTTACTTTGGCATAGACAAATAGGAAGCTACTTAATTATTGTTTCCCAAATTTTGTCAAAAAAATATTAATAATTACGATTTTATTCTATATAAAAACTTCCATTATCATAGGACTTATATGGGATAGGATTCTAAAAATGTGCGCAGAAATTTACATCGACAGGCAGACGATGTCGATTCCAAACCTACCCATATAATTTAAGATGGGTCTAACACTTGCTTGTTAATAATTACGAAAAATTTTCCGATATAATGTATATTTACTCCGCACGAATGCTAATCAGGAACATATTACTTGGGCGTTCGTCTGAGTGTCACAAACGTTTTGATAAAATGGAAATATCTAAAGCAACATGTGGCACATTCAACTCGTACCCTATTTACACGAAACAACCCGAAAAGCGTTTTTATACCAGCACACATGTTTATGTATCTAAAATACTCTCTATCACCTCCTCCATGATGGGTGTGGCATTTACTTGACTATGCCCTCTAAAAAGGTGTGTTTATTATGCGTTAACATTTAAAGAAAATGTTGCGCCAATTATAGGTTTTTGGAAATTGTGGGCGCTTTTGTTACACGATCGTACCCGTTTTTAGCATTTGGGGGGTAGGCCTTAATATTAATATTATATGTGCACTAAAATTTCACTTCGTAGCTAATAGATAGATCTTTGTCGATCGTAGGCGTGACATCCGACCGATTCTACCCAATTTGTGTGCAGAAACTAAAATTATTTACACAAAATTGTAACTCTTAAAGAATGCACATACTTTGGGCAAATGCCACGACAAATTTAGTTTACCCCCCAAAGTAATGTACAGGGTACATAACAAGTTGAATTATTGTTTTTGTTATAGCTAATAACAGTAATAGTAACAGTAACAGTAACAATAACAATAATGGTGATTTTATTGATAATGTGTGCAAAGTTCGTGTTCGTTTCCATAAATACATGTACATGCATACATGTGCGTATGTATATGTGTATAAGATACGTTGCGTTCGTGAAAGTGTTTAAAAAGACCGATGAGTATAACACACGGCACACATATATCTTCCGTTTGTGTACTTTTTTGGCACAATGTTGCCTGTTGAACTATACTAAAAATATTTTATATTTGTGTTGTTTTATTATTTTATCTATACCAACAGTGTTCGCTGGAGGCTTGTTATAAAAAAGGCCAACTGGGCTCTTTATATTTATGTCTGTCTCTATTTAGAGAGAATTGTTTAAAAAAAAAATACAATGTGTAGAAAGTTATGTGCGACTCTTCGGTAGCTTGTTGAAACTTTAGTTTATAAATCGATACAGTTTTGTTGTTAGATTATTTTTGTTTGTTTGTTTTGCCAAAGGTACACATTTTCCTATTCAATTATTGCGATTTTGTTCTACCACATTCTCTACATGCATCACTTGTGGCAAAGGGGATATTAAGTTTGTGCGGAGGTTTGTAGTTCCTAAAAGGCGCATGCCACGCCCATCTTCACTGCACTAGAGGCAAAGGTTTAGAACTTTTTTAAATTCATGCCACAATTTTTGAATTCAATTCACTGCGTGTACACCTCTTCTGTAAAAGGTCAAATCATATAAGATCACCCAAATCACAAGGGGTGCAGAGTTATTATTTGGGCCATCCTAACCATTTCTAACAATTATGTTTTTAGTGAATTATATCAAATAAGAAAGAACGTAAAGCGACGACATTAAGCTTAAATATCCTCCACATTTATAATGTCTGGGCATGGCATATAGACAACTGTGTTCTGTTTTACCCCCAAATGCCTAATTCTACACAGAAGTAGATTTTTTACCATGGTAGGTGCGGTTTTTATATATATATTTTTTATAACCCGCCCATGTTTCTGAACAACAATGCATTTCAAAAAAATACTCCTTAGGTGCTGAAGCTGATCAAATATATGTATATTCGGGTGGGGTCTTTGGCGTCTCTTTGTCATTATTGCAAAAGGAATAAGAATTATAAACAGAATGATAATTTTATTTGGAGGATATAAAATACGAATAATACACCCTTTTTTATTATTTCTCTGCATTTAATTATAACGCAAAACTATTGTAATACAAACAAAATATATATAAACTTACGCCATGATTTTGATCAGTTTTCAATTCTCGATGATTTGAAAATTGCACGTAAACCATGCGACCGCGCATTTGTGGTGGATTTACGGTATAACAGGAGACCATTGATGTGGCAGAAACTTCGTCTGCCATTTCGAGAAATGCTTGATTTTTGCCCTTCAACACGAGCACATTAGTTACACGACCGAAAGGAACACCCAATGCAATCACATCCGCATCACTTGACTCATTAGGTATGTTCCGCAGATGGATCACTTTCGAGGGTTTACCTACAAATTGAAGAAATAAATATATTATACAAGTGAGTCACTAACTGAAATGTTATGTAAGAAATGTTGCGTTGCAATGTATTTACTAAAATACTGCATGAAAGATACAAGTAAGGCATGGTGCTAAGTTAACATATTTGTTGTTGTGGTGTTGTTGAAATTTTGTCATATCTCCGTAGGAAGATAAAATTATGTACAAATCCTGTTACTGCATCATGTTAACAGCTTATAAACGGGGGCAACTACTTTAAATGCGGTGGAAAAATACACAAATTTGCATCTTCGGCTGTTCACGTTCCTTATCTACAAAATCCATCCTACAACCAATAACAAACGCACATGTGGATGTACGATTGTGTAAAAGTACAAGTACAATGCTAACAACAACAACAAAGAACACACACACACAGGAACACAACTTACAATTTATAAAGCAATAAATAAAATTTCAAAACAGACTTTAGACATTACCGCACACATGTGCAGCCGAACTGGATTTAGTTATTTACACACAGAGAAATAATCCAATTATACAAAATAACGGAATACAACAAACTATACGTAACATAGAAAGAAAATGGGCCAAGCCCCTAACAAATGTTTGGAACGCCTTTCCATCATTAAAACACCAAATCATTCAATTAAAAAAATTGCTTCTTTCAACTATTTGTGTTCATTGTTTTTTGAAAACATCTCCATTCAACGTATTTTTATTTCGTCAGTGGATTGCTTTAAATATTATTTGTAGCCATTCCCCACACCATGCAACAGAAGTAATGGGAATATTTTTTTTATAAATTTCATTATGAGAGAGGACAACACAACCACAAAAAAGCAAACAACCAAACAAACTGTCATTTAAGCACAATGTGCAAAGTGGAAGGAAGGACACAAGTGCACGCAACAGACATAACCGAACTTGTACGTATTTCCATAAAATGAAAACACACTTTTCCACACATCCAGCAAAGCAAAGCAGACCGAGATTATAAACGCTACAACTTTTATTCTCCCTCTCGTTCCTTCTGTTATTATTTAGTGCAGTTTTTCAACTCTGCCTATTAACTTGAGCATATGCGCAATATTGTTATTGCCGTGTTGTGTGTTTGTCATATCTGCTGTCCTGTTGCATATTGCATAACGAAATAAAAGGGACACAAACGAAGCGCATAACATACGGTTGGTTCAATGAATATATGATGGCATTACTGGTCCGCTGATGATGATAAACACCCTCACACAGTGATCACCACAAAAATAAAAGAACAGAAAATTTGTCTAAAACGCGTTCGTACAGTCAGACATTTGCGTTTTTTACAACACTTTATTCTATTTTAAGTATTTTTGATCGAGGGTCATTGTCTAGGTGAGAGGAGGGATTTTTCACTTCAAAAAGTAAAAACATTGCACTGAACGGAAATTACACTTTTTTGATTAGTTCACGCCGGAAATAGAGCTGCAAACTGAATTATGTATGAATGGGAATGCAACACACAAACACAAGCCCAATAAAAAAAAAACCCAAATTTAAATACAAATGAAAATAACACACACCTAAATATAGGCACTTAAAAACGAAGGGGGAAATAAATCACATCTTCGTACTGGCTCACTTAAATTGCGAATGTCCTGATTTAGAGCGATAAGTTGCATGATGTTAAAATTATTATGTATTTAGCGGTACGGGAGGTGTTTTTGTGTTATAAGGAAACTACTATTGGGAGGTGAGGAAAATTGAGGCTCACGCAATTTAGTGTACATCTCCTCAGCACAAAAATGAGTTCCTCCTTTTCTTACTTCCTCTTAAGCGTTCATCTTTGAAGTAACTGGGCATTGTTACGAAATGGATTTTGGCAAATGAAAAACAATAAGTAATTTATTTGGAGAACGGAATGGAATGTTACTTGTACAATTCTCAGTTAAAATTGGAATACATTTTAGTTTGTTTCAGATATGCTGCTTTCGGCATTCCTTAATGCCCTTCTTTTTATACCCAGCGGCAGAGTATGTTGTTGATGTTTACCAAAGAATTTCATCATGTCTGTTTGTGGTCTGTTTAATTTAGGAGGTTTAAATATTACAGTTTGTTCTACGCGAACTTTTAATACCCTACACCACTTAATTCCATAATTTATGCTTTAATTCAGCAATGACGAGTCACTGTCATATTGAAAAGAGGTTCTACCAATAGTCCAACCGAGCCCACAGTTGGCCTAGTCAATTACTTTGAACTATTCTTCATAAAATTTTATCAAAAAGTATCAAGTGCGAATTTTCGTCTTATACTCGTACACTTATTTTAAATGGTGGCGTTATATGGGAAGAGGTTCTAAAAATGAAACGATCAGGTACATTTCACAGTGATCGTCATTTCATTGTGCTTATGCCAAAATTAATCAAAAAATTGTGTCAACCAAAAGACCGTCAGACGGACATGGGTAAATCGATTCAGACTTTGATTCTGATATCCGATCGATTATACAATAGGAAAGCGTGATATTTGTCATTTAGGAGTTACACAGACACAAATTACCCTTTTAACACTGGGGAGGGTGGGTTTATAATAACGAAAGTGCGCCAGCCTCAAAATATATTAAAAATTTTTTAGACATCACCATTGCAGCCCTATAATAAAGATGTTTTCAAACTAAATTTTGATTTTTCCAATCTAAAATGAAATGATAAAACTTTGAGAAGTGCTTTGAAATAAGAAGATGCTTGTTAAAAAGTGTTTTCCTTGTTTTGGACTTATCTTGTTCTGGCAGTAAGCCGACAATCTTCAGTTCAATTCATTGTTATCGAAATGAAAAAACCACGAGAGGAAATATTAAAAATACTAGTTGGTATACGGTTTATTATAATTCTCACGTTAATGAATAGCAAGCAACCAAGAATGTGTTAATTAGTAACGGAGAAAATACTATAAAAACAATTTAACAGTATAACCCCGAGGAGTCTTTAACACATTCATTTAGCACAGGTCTGCTCCCGCTATAACTGCCTTGACACAATGCCATACGTATGCATTGCATTGTCTGCCTCTGTTGATGTAGGTCGTATTCAATGTGAACAGTTATTCGGGTTATATAAAAAGCATCAATTTTTTGACAAAAAAAATGAAATATATTTCCCTGCTTCACGCGCCACTGCTCAAAAACGTGTGTACTGTTTCATGTGGCCTGTCTATCCATTATCGCGTTGTTGTGAGTTTTTCACAAGTTGTTGTAAGTGATAGCCGAAAGGCTTTTCCGCCAAGATGACACGCCTACACTCTTGCCACATACATACATACACAAACGTTAAATGTCAATATGTACGTTTACTCATTTTTGTTTGTGTTCATATAAATACGCTGTACACACGCGGTGCGGTGCGGTGCCAGCGCATTCTTCTTCATACAAATGGAATTTTTAATTACACTATGGGTGATTATTTTATGAATTTGCATAAAATTTTTTTGTTTTTGTTGATTGTGCAGCACTTCTTTGTTTCTGCTTTAATGCGATGAGCCATTACTATCACACCGCAATGGCACCATTGAATGGATTTCGACAGGTTTGAAGGTAGGCATCAAACTGACACGATTAATGGCATTCGGTGACTGGGGAAAAACCGTTCAATTTTCATTATAGTTTCCTTTCTTTAAGCCTTTTCATTATTATGAGACAATAGTACAATATATACACTCGCACCAATGTGCAGTAACTATGTTTATGGGTGCGATATACATATTATACATACGTGTACAACGTACAATCCGGTGTATTGCGTTCTTTAGGATTTTTTTTCTTTGGCAGAAAAAAGTTGTCCGTTTAAATATATATTTATGCCCAGCTCGACATTGATATTTCAGTTTGGTTTTCTTCAACAAGCCACGTTTGGTCATTATAGCTTTGAAGAGGATATTTAATCCTTGATTATTTATGGATTAGACGATAGTTGGATTTTATCTCTATATTTAAATGTTTACTGCGAATAATTAACTTTTAGCAACAGCAGCAGTAGTAATAATATGAAATATATGAGTCCTTGTTGTTTCGTTCTCTTCGGCATCTTTTCACACCACTATCCAAGAACAAGACCAACAACAATCGACAATAATCGAACATAAACGAGTTTGTAATAAATTGAACATTTGCAGACATAAAACTCCCGCATAATGGATGTCCTTACTCCACACCACCTGCATACACAACCACCACCAGCATTCCCCCTATTGATAAAGAGAGATAGATGGAGAAGAAGAAACAGCAGTGCCCCCATGTCGTTTGTTGCTTTTAATTAATAGAAAAGTCCTTTGTAAAGTAATAAATAAATATTATGTTTTGCGGTTAAAAAACACACACACACGCGCGCGCACATCCATACAATTCATTGTCTATACTGTTTCACACACATACACCACTTGCATTTGCAAATAAACGGATGCAACTGTTGCTACCACAATTTTAGCAAGTCGTCTTGATGGTGGAAGCGGAATGGATTGTAATAACGAATGGAATAGAAACAGCACAGAGTTGATAAAAATAGAACAAAAAACTTACCGGCGCTGTATAGTACAAGGTAGCTTAAACGTATTTTCATTAATATCACCTAAGAGAGAAAGAAAACAAGGTACCCTCCACACTTATACTGAATGTGCTCTTGCGTTTGCAATGTTGTGAGGACGCAGCGCCCTCACGATACGAATGAGTGGCCACGTAGGAAATATAAAATACTGTAATATTATATTGTTGATGTGATCAATGAAATTTAGATTTTTGTATAAACCTTTTGTTTTATTATATACACAAGAATAGCGGGACTGACATTCCAAACGGTGTCAGTATTGCACAGTAGAAAATATATAGTGATTTAAGTAGTTTAAGCAGTAATGTTATTTAAGAGAGTAAATTAAGAGTGAGAGTTAGACTCATAGTGAACTGTAAACAACAACGCGAACACTCTCGCGTAGTACTTAACGAAAGAATATCTATATAAGCAAGCATAAAACTAAGAAAGACTCATTTTCTGTGTGACAAGTTCGACAACAGGTATAGTGTTCAGTGGTATAGGATTATAAGACTGGTCAAGGGAGGATCAACAAGTAGCCGCGCTAGCAGCTAATTGTGAACCTTGCTTGTACAGTAACATTGCACGTGACCAGTGAACGACCAGCTTGGCTGCGTTATTCGGCCGGTTGGTATTTTGTTGGTTATGGATAGGAGAATAAGGAGTGCCCGTTGGCCGCGTAAGCAGCCGTGGGACCTCTTTGCTCTCTGTGCTGTGAAACTTAACACTGGAAACTATACATACAGGGACAGACAAGACCTACAAAGCAGATAACACAGTACACTGAATCCGACGAAGGAACCGCGAGAGGAAATATAACGTGAAAAATTACCAGAGGTAACAGAGGTACGTGACGATAAAAGAAGTTGAAATAATGTGGAAATCCTAGAATTATGGTTGTTTGCAGGTCACCGTGTTAGCCTTTTTGCTATACTTAGTTTTGAACATAGCAAGAAAACAACAACACCATTGTATTGTATAAGTGAGGATAGTGTCAAGCAATAAATATAGTGAATTAATATTATTTAACACCACACCCGAGTCCTTTATTCAAACAAATTTCTTGATAAGGAGCCCCTGGGTAAAACCGCCCAGCTACCTCGGCTTGGACCGGACTAACCGGAGGAAATAACCGTTTCAATGTAGAGAAGGGGTAACAAAGTAAATATATTCTTGATCAGCATCAAAAACTGAGGCGACTTGGACGTGTATGCCCCTATGTCCGTCTGTCTGTTGTTGCTGTTGGGCGTGGCAGGTATGTGATTGCTCCCTGTATAGAGCATGTATTACGTATCAGCTTGCAAGTCTCTTTAATTGAAAGGTGTGTGCGTAATTAAAAAATGTTCCATCTCAATCAATCTTGAAAATTTACACAGACGGACGTGGTACACCATTTTCGATTTTGATGCTGATCAAGAATATGTATAAACTCTGTACAAACGCAATGACAGCAGTTGCCCACTACATTATTGAGGGCATAACAAAAAACTTTCCAATCGAACTCTACTTATAACTCATTCAAAGCGTAACGTAACTTTGTTGTTTTAAATTATGGAACGATTTAAATTAATTGTCGTCTAATTAGTATGGTACTAAATGTTTTAACCCACACACACACACAAGTACAGAAAGAGAGACAGAGGAAGTATTACTAAAAGAGAAACACGTATAAACACACATTCAAAACTCACCGAACCTGATGGATAACAATTACAGTCAGTCAGAACTGAGTCAGACGTCCTGTCCGAGCTAACCGACCGAGTGTTCTTCCTTGCATGTACTTGTACTTGTAAATAGAAACTATCGCACAACATTTTCTTCTTTTTTACACGAATCGAGAAAAGTTTACGAGTTTGTTTGTACTTCTCATTGGTTTTAAGCCATTACTGCTCTTTTTCGATTTTTATGTGATTCACTTTTCCTTCTCCCTCTCGTTTGCATGCATTAAATTTTTATCAAAAAGTTTTTAAGGATTTATGGCCATCTTAATTCTTCTGTTGCTTACTTGCGTCATCCCTTCCTATGGATATTCTTTATGTTTCTTAATGTTTTGCATAGCGCAATGTGTGTATAGGTACGTAGGGGCAAACACAACAACGCACAAGTTCGGAAAGTTACTTATCTGTTTTATTCTTTTTTTTTTTTTTTTGTAACATTTTTTAATCTGGCCACGAAATCTTCTTAAATACTTACAAAGGACAAGAAGAAAATACGAACAACAGGAGAAAAACAAATCATTTAAGACCACAATTGAAGCGAATGTTGCAAATAACAAGGATATTATTATTCTGTACAACCTAAAACGATTTAACTAAAGTGAAAGGAAGCAGCAGCAAAGCAGCTCTGCTCTGTTCACTGTTCAGTGATTACTTTTGTCTGCATTAAATATGCGGTTAAAAGTTTCCGACAAGCAGAATGCAACATGCATGTCGAGATGAGAGGGAAAGGGAGAGAGTATATAAATTGGCGTTATTAACAACAACAATAACTTACCTACACCACCCAATACAGTACCGGGTTCCAACTTAGCTTTTTTTGTAGCCAAATCCTGATTATTATTGTCGGAAGCTGGCGCCATAACTGCAGCTTGACTTAAAAGTTCGTCGCTTCCACGCTAAAATTATACAAGAAGTGAAAAATAAAACAAAAAGAAAAATTATGTTAAACATTAGACAGTCCGGTCTTTAATGGTTCAGATTTATAATACAATAATAATCTGCTGCAATTCTGCGTTTCAAGTTCATATAAATACTTTATAAGTAGATTTTTGTTTGTATTTACATTTCCGCTTGAAACATCTAAACATTTATTTATGTTTTCCTTTATCCCCCTAATGGTAGTGATAGCTGCAGATAATAGTTCAGGTTGATGACCAAGGGGTGATACCACAATGCCTGCCACGCTCACCATCATTTATACCGATCGATTCAGAATCAAAATCGTAATCGATTTAATCATGTCCGTCTGTCTGCCCATGCGCAAACTACAGGTTGCATTTTTTAAGATATTTCGATAACATTTTGTAAAAAAACATGTTTTCACCCAAAATGGACCATTTTTAGAACCCTTTCCCATATAAGGTCTTATTACAGTGAAAATTGCAATTCCTAATATTATTTGACAAATGATAGGTAATTGGCATAATATTTGCCTGTGCCAATTATGGATCCGAACGGACCAATTCTAGATCCCCTTTGCATAATTATATGTATTTCACGAAGGAACTTATGCGGCAGTGCCTCACGTGTACAGATACAACTCCACTAATTGTAGCATACTTTAGGGTGCTAAGTGGCGTAGCGTATTAAATAATCGGACTTGACTTGTTTTATAAAAACATTGGCACACATACCAACGCATACGCGTGCGACATGGTCTCTTCATGAATGTCGAATGTGTGTGCAGACGGAGGGACAAACTCAATGTATTCTCAATTTGTAAGGTTTATTTAACTACGTATGAACTACATTTGTTATAAGAAGAAGTACGTACACTTCATGTTCTTCCTACAATTATTACTCTTATTCTTCTTTTTTCTTTCTACTTATTCTCATTATTATTTTATGTTTTTTGTTTTTCTCTTTTCTTTTCTTTTTTTCTATGGAAGATTTATAAACAACAACATCAAAAGCAAGCAAAGAAAGGTAACAATTACAGCACAAGTGTAGCAAACACTCTTATACAATGACAATAACAACAACAATAATAAGAACATTTGTGAGGGGGCAGTAGTAGCCAGCAACGAGCAAATGACATGAAGTGGACAAAATGTTAAAACAAAGAAATAAAAATGTGTGTGTGGATGTGTGTTTGGGAGTCTGCATATACTCGTACATACATGAACATATGTGTCTAAGAGAGAAAGGGCGCTATAGCATTACCAACCAAAATATTTACATAGAAGTACTTTAAGTGCCTGGGTGTGTGTCTGCACGTGTACGTTCGTGGGTGACACAATTTTTATTGTACAATTGTAGCGCAGCCACGAGCAGCAGCGTTAAACATACACACACGCACACACTGGGGTTGAGTAGTATTAGATGGAAGATGAACAAAGTAATTGTTGTTTTTGTTACTTTTTTTTACTTGTGTGCTTCTATAGCAAACTATAAATAGTTTTTCGCTGAGCTTCTTAAATTTGGCTTTTTTCACTTTTTTGCGTTAAAAACTTTTATTTCACAGCACTCGGCACATTATACTGCATTACAAGTAATGAAACATCCCGAGGCAGCACAACACCAACGACACAAACGTTGTTAGGCGGAAATGAGAGTTAAAACTTTTCGTCATACTTTACAATAGATCCATGGCACGACAGCAACAACGTCGTCAACAAGTAACAAGCAAGTAATCATATCGAGTTGTGTCATTGTGTGCGATATTGTTGCACGAACAATAGCTACAATAGCAGTACTGAAATATTTTACCTTAATTAGCACTTTATTGCCATTATTGTCATTATCTGAGAAATGTGTAATAGTTATAGGCGCAGCACTTTCAGCCCCACTTTGAAGCCAAGTTCTTATTATAGAATTGTTTCCGATTTAGCTCAAACCCTTAAATATGAATGAATTCAATGCGGAAGCGGACAAATTGGACAAAAGTTAAGCCGTTATTATCCAGTTGAAATCTGCTCATCACGACAAACATTAATTGCAATTATTGTTCATGCGTTTTATTTAGTAAGCACGCCATGCTACGTACGGAGAGAAACAATATTTGTAACGATTGGACGCATTTGTTAAAAATCTGTTGAGTGTTACGACCACAATCTCTCATACTAAAAAGAAGTGAAATTTACTGTAATCAGTCCATCCATCAATGGGCGGTTTTAGGTATCAGACTCTAATTCAACCCTCATCAATTATCTGCCACGCCGACACTTACGCCCACATAAAAAACAAAAATTGTTGCATCTTACGGCAACATGTTGGCATAAATGCAAGCAATTGAAGCAAGAGGTGGAAGTCTAAACTACAATGCTTAAAATGCCATTCGCGATTTCAACAAGTATTAAACTCACTTTGCATTGTTTATATGCTGTGTGTGTGTAAAGGATTGTTGTTTAAGTAATAAAAATTTAAATATCTATTCGTGACAGAACATTCTCTACTACTACTACTAGCTGTGGGTCTATATGTATGTTAGTTTCTCAAAAAAAACCCAACCTGCCAGGTGCTTGTACAGCAAGAGTTCTTCTTATGTAACAAAAAAAAAAAAAGGAAAAAAAACTGAAACTGAAGAAAGAAAAGTCGAACACACACACATGCATGCATGCTTCGGGTTGTGCTCCCTTTAAAATATTCATGTAAACAAATTGAAATAAAATAGACTTTATTTATATAACCGTCTTTCTATTCTAATATTCTATTGCTCGCCATCGCCATCACCACCACCTCAACCACCACCACCACCACCGCCCTTTCCTTGGATACCTTGCGCTATGCTGTTTGTTTTTATTGAGGGCTTCACATTCACTAGCACACAATTTATTCAGTCAGTCACATAAACATAAATAAACAAGGAGAACAAGAATAGCAACAAGCAGCATCAGCAAACACCAACAACTCCAGCTACAACTACAATGGTGGAAAAGGAACACGAGAACGATTTTAAGGCAATAAAGTAAAACGTAAATATTTATTAGAAACAACAACAATAACAGCAATGGCAACCAGTAAACAAAAAGTGAAATTCATTATGTATGAACGTGTGTCTGGTGAAGCTGGGCTTGTTACTGCTGTTTCTGTGCACGGGTGGAAAAAGCACTTCTCTGTGAAGATAAATACTTTAAACAAACGCTAAATAAAAAAGGACTTTATACCCAGGCACACAACAGCATAGGTCTGACTTTTACATTTTACATTGCGCTAAAAACCGTTTAAAATTTAAATCGTGCATGTGTGTGTGCATGCATGTGAGTGTGTGGAGTCTACCTATGCGATTACGTTTCCTAAAATTTCTGCAGCAAAGTCTTAACTATCAAATTTTATAACGGTTGGAAGCAGCAAGGAATTTATTAAGTCCCCATATAAAGCATCCTTTCGAATGCTCGGTGGTTACAATACTTACTATGAGGCATACAATTTAAAACATTTACCGGCTAAAGATCGCACGTACGTTTTAAATGGTAGCCACGAAGGATGGCACAGGTACACCAATCCAACCAACCACCACATGAGGCCTTCAATTTACGGCACTTTTGGTTTTTTTGTGCATTCTCAAGTAATTTCTTATAATTCATTGTACAGTCATCATAAACACACTCGCACTCAGAAGACTTATAAATAAGTCTGCTTCACTTCTCTGGAATGGAAGCGTGACGACACCGTACGTAGTACGTATGTGTTTAACATGCTTATCTAAGAAACAAAAAACCTTCTTAAAAAGACTAAAAGTGATCAAAGCAAGGTTGACCACCATTTTTCAAGGTGAGAGAGCTGAACTGATTAAGCAAAAAAGCTATATTTGGATTAGGCCGTTTTGATTTGCTGGCATCTTAGGGCATACATTAAAGTTTTTACTAAAGGCAATAATGCTTATAAGTTGTGGGCGGGATTTTTGTTTTCAAAATCGCTTAAAAAAGGACATAAAAACAGACAGAGAGATGATATCTTCTGTTTACGAATATTTTGACAAAATGAGTCCAAACCCGATCTGAAGGTAGTTGATATAAGGATGGACATTTTGAACATCAACAACAATTTTGCTTTTCATAGCTTCCACACGCATGCAAAAATTGAAATATTTAGGTAAAATTTTATACATTATTTTTAACATGTTCAGGTTTCTGTTTATAATGGGTAAAATCTGTTGAAAGCCACGCCTACAATAGATAAAAATATTGAAATATGATACAAAGGTGCCTAGTGTGGCCCTTCATGCATGGGCGGGATCGCTTAACAGACACACCCACAATTAAAGAAAAACCTTCTTTGGCAGAATCCGATGCTCAAGTGGTGATTTATACATTGTTAGAAGGAATATTCAAATACTTGCCACGCCCACAGTTTGCATAAATAAATGTGGAGGCTGTTTGAGATTTAGTTCTTTCGTACTAAATATTTTCATTCATTCGTTTTTTAACATTTTCTGTGACAAACTTGGGTATCGGTTTTTACCTTCAACAAAGAGTCATCTTGCTCTATTTTATCTCTTTCTTTATACATGTGTCCGTAATAATAAAAGGATAATAAACGGGACGATGGACACATTGTTCCAAAGACGCCTTTTCCTTATTTAACGATGTATACACATTTGACACATTGTTGTGAGTCACTTAAATTCACCGTGTGCCCACATGTACCAAGATAACAGAAAATAAATGTGAGCCAATGCAATAGTAAAAGAAGAGCATGGAAGCATGGAAAGAAGGATAGGAAGAAACAGACAGCGGTAATGAAGAGAAATAATTAGTGGTTTTTCTTAAAAGTAAGTGAATCACAAAATGTAGACACGTGACAGTAGCATCTGTTACTTTACTTTTACAACATTACATAACCGAATAACTAACCAACCACTTCGTAATATGTTCAACCACACAAAAACCAACCATCTTACACAAAAAATAAAAATAATAAAAAAGGTGAAACACAATTAATTTCTTAAGGTATCAAACTGTAAGATAAAGATCCATAAAAGCAGATATTTTACCAGCTATTATAATATTTCTACTGCCATGGCTACGTGCACTTATCCGAAGAAGACTGACGTAGCAGCACACGGTAGGTAGCTAATGCGAAATGGCTCATTATAATTATGACATTGTCTCGCAGTCTAAATGGAAATGGAGAGGGTGAGGAGGAGCAGTTCGTGACGCCACAGCATCATATTTATCTTCATTGTTGTAATGATGAGTTTGATAATAAGAATATGAACGACACAGACGACAACGATACTAAGGCTGACGTTTTTGGATACATAACGTCGCACAGAGGACAACATAAATAAAACAAATAACAACAACAACAACATGTAATAACTAATTTTCTTTTTCGAAAAGGTGGCAACAAGGTGTGTCAGATAGAGATACTATTCTGGTTCTCTTCCTTTGAATTAAGCAAACAAGAAGGCATGTGACCATCAACGTTGCTGCACCTGGCCAACTGGTATTCAGGAATTTTGTTAGCAGTGCCATTATTTAAAAGTATTTTTAAGGTGTTGTGATACAGTGCGGTAGCACAGTGGGAGTTGTTTTTATGGTGGCAATAAAACTTTTGCAAATATTATTTTATGGTTATTGAATGAAAAGTACATACACATGTACATACAATGCTGTACATGAACATTCATTATGAATGAGAAAATATGATCACTTTAGTATTAAAGTTAAACATTTTAATAAGTTGTCTGTCTTTTTTAAATTATAGCAAGACTGCCTCTACCGCAAACTCGTAAATAAAAAGGCAAAAGGAGGCTTAAAGTTATATGTTACATAAGCTTTTTATACCCTACACCACTGGTGACAGAGGGTATATGAAGTTTGTGTGGATGTTTGTAACTCCTAAACGGCAAATGCCACACCCACCTTTTTTGAAATATTTCGATGAAATTCGGTGCAATGACAATGGCCCAAAGAGGAACCATATTTAGAACCCCTTCCCATATAAGATCCCAATATAGTGGAGGTTTTTATATGACAAAAAGTCACAATTCTTTAAATTTTTTTTCCGTAAATTAGCTTCATGACTGGTTGTGCCCAATTTGGACCCGATCGAACCATTTTTAAAATTAATCCTTATACAACGTTTTATTATCAACGAAATCGGTCTAGACCGAAAAAGCGCAATTCTTTATATTTCTTGCCAAAATCTGGTGAAGAATAGAAAGTACAAAAAATAAAGTTTTCGATTTTTTAAATAAAAAATTTATTGTGTGATAATACAAGTATAAAAAATTAAATTTTTCATTTCTCAAAGAAAATTATTAAATTGATATAACTTTACATACAAGTATCACGATAATAATGTCACAGAGAAGAAGACAAAGAATTAGACGAAGGCGTCGATTACAGTGGTGTACAGAATACATCAAGTGGTGAAGGTATTTGATGGCCAGTCACTTTTACATTAAGTATTATATTGACCTTTAAACCACTAAACACAATCGTAAAAATTGAGTCAATAAAGCGCACCCTATACTTTGGCAAGTAGTAAAGCAACAATAAACGAAAGGTATGAATACGTGGAAATTTTCGAATAATCCGCGTATGAGTTGGGCGTACATTGGGTTGGAGATTATTACCTTGGAACAGCTTTTCTCTATTTAACCACTGTGAGTCATTATTATTATTTTATTTATTTGATAATTTTCATTCGATTTACATTTATTCGCATTCGTATGAGGTGGCAGGTGTAAAAAACACATACATGGATAATTGCTATTATGTTATAAATGGCATCATTTGCACTGTGTGGCTGAAACAGAGTCCCGCCTTTGCTTATTCGATATTTATTTACCCATCACCTTAACGTAAGGAGTGTAGTCTCTTTATCAGAACTTTTGCAACCCTCAAGGACTTGTGTATATATTCTCCCTGAACATTGAAATTTTAAGTAAATTTAGTTTTGTCTGTCCGTCGATATATGAATCTGGGTTTGAATATTATGTTCGTGGTCGTAAATCGATTTCGAACATTTGCTATTGAAAATGGGTTAAAGGACCTGTTAAAATGAACAAGGAGCAATTTATGAGAATTTTTTTGAATTATTCTAAGTAGTAAGTAAAAACATGCATACATGAAAATTCTTGTTAAAATAGAGCAGCAGGTGTTCAGTTTTTCTCCTCAAAGTTGGTTCAATACCACCGCCTACAATTTGCAGCCAGTTTCTTTTCATAAAATTTCACTTTCCTTTAATACGTCCCCAAGCTGTTTATGAGCAGATGATGGGCGTATTAATATGTTGTAGTGTGTATTGAAAACGGTCCATATGGCGCGAAAGCTGTGGTAGGTGTTGGGGCTCAAGTCCAAATAAATTGTAGTTTGCATTAGTTTATAAATAGCCCTGAATGTGTACCAAAAAGCAACAACAACAAACAAAACAAAACTTATATAATGTAGGTTTTGTTGTACAGTTGGGTCTGGGCGCGTCGGTGTTGCATTTCATGTGAATTATTAAATTCATATGATTTTTAAATAAATTTTAAAAATCATAAACGCATTATTAATGCATGCCAAAGCACACATTATGTCGTATCATGTGTTTGTATGTACCTAAACACACACCTACCTGTTCAAATAAACAATAATAATTTTTTCTGAACGATCAAACCCGCATACACACCACAAGAGCGGTGAAAATATTTGCAAAATAAACCTTGAGTACGTGAACACTCACACGCCCGAAAGTAGAAAAGTAGCCATTAACCGCCCGTAAGGTCCGTTATAACAATAACAAACACAACAAAACTAATATAAATCCATTTGGCATTATATTGAGCCACCCTCATGCCGTGCCGTGCCACTCAACCCATGCACCTAGTAAATCCCAACCGGCCAACAACCCCTTTTACGGCTCTGCCAGTATTTATACATATCCTTACATGCATGTACATGTAGTATGTATATAACATAAAAGGGAGAGAGAGGAAGAATAAATCCCATAATTAGCGTTATGTTCATGTATATAAATGTACATCCGGGGGCCGGTTATACGCACACACGAGCACACATGAAAAATAAACAGAAAAGTGTTTATATCCGCAGTTTTCTCCTCTCCGCTCCGCTCCGGTCTGCTCTGCTTTGCTCTGTTGTTTGGACTCATAGTCGCTTTAGTTGGTCACTCATACTGAAAAATCAGCTTGAATGGTTGTTTATCAACCTGTGAAAGGCAGTCCGCACAGTTAATGTAAGGATGAAGGATAATCACACCAAAATAGCAAAATGGTTACACACTCTCTCCTTCTCCCTCCCACTTTGGCCTTTGCCCTTCTTCCACTTCTCTCATCCAGAGTGTGTACATTTGTTTGTATTCCATGCACAAATGATGTACACTTATGTACATCCTGTCTGGCAGGTAAAATATATGCAGTGGCAGGCAAGTAAGCTGCTTGTTGGTCGAATGATTGGCGGACTGAGATTGTGTTTAAACTCTCCCAACCTCTCTCTCTCTGTCTCTTTCTCTCATTTTCTTATGCGTGTGCGTATGTGGTGCAAGTAAATTTTTTATAAACTCCAAGTGTATATTTCATTTTACTGTGACATGAACTCCAACAACGGCAACAACTACTTTACTATTAAATGTAAATAAATAAAAAACCATTCGCACAAAATATATTAAGATTTACTCATAAATATATGAATGAAACATCATGAATGCTCGATGCAAACGGCGTGCGTGTGCACAACTGGCCGCGACTTTATTTATTTTTCTACTATATGTACACATGTACGTATACAGTGTACGTATTCCCGTCCATCCATACATCCATCTATACAGGCCATCACTCAACAATGAACTTTCAAAAGTTTTTGTTGTTATTATTATTATTATTTTTATTGTTGTTGTTGTTTATGTTATGCAGGCACTCACAGTTGATCTTACGGATATGTGTGATGTTGATGTAGTTTGGACAATTGCATATTCACACGTCCAGTATTGACAATAGCATTGCATGCCGCATGCCTACAAACGAACATATGCAACGCATACATTAACCAACACAAATCAATGCCAAGCACGCACACAATTGCACTAGCCATGACACAGTGTCTATGTTGATTTATCAACCAATTCAAATTCACTTTTATTTCATTTTGTATAAATTGCAGAAAAGTTTCAAATCAAAATTAAAAACAATGGATCAACATTTTTTGGGCCAAGGACTTCATTAAAGCATCCTCTTCGAAGGTAAGACAATAAAGCCGTATTAAATCAAAATCAAAACCGTACAAAATAACAAAAAAATGCTTTTAAGGCAGAGTACTAAATAGTCGGGCTTAACTAACTATAACATGCTGTGTTTTTAAAACTCATAACATTCTGCAGAAACTGGAAATGCCAACCAGCCAGTTCTCATATATACACAAACGAGTGAGTGAGTAAGTGTGCATGCGGCGTGTATTTGTGCATATAGAGTGAAATGAGTGCTTATTAGAAAGTTTCGGGTATAGTCCTAATTAAAAATGCTATTACGGTAAACTTTACATATATTTATAATTAACGAGTTTCCCTCTCTCTCCCTCTCTTTCTTTTACATCATTATACCACACTTTTCATTGTTAGTTACTTTTTACCCTGATAACACCATGTAGATAGTTGTTTGTGTTTGATTTTTGCCACATACTGTTGAAAGAAGAAGAAGAAAAAGGGGAAGTCATTGAAAAAAAAAACCTGCTGAAGAAGTAAGCAAACATTAAATTAACACCTGCTAACAATCCAACCTATAATATTTTTATAAGCGTATGTGTGTGTGTGTGGAAAAAGGACACTATAAAACATGAAAAATGGATTAAAACTTCATGTGTTTGAATTTTAATACACTAGGTAAGAAAAAACAAGAAATATACATGAAGTGCATTATGAAAGAAGGGAAGCGTCGTTTGTTCTGTGTCTTAATTTTCGGAAGATTTTTGAATAAATTTTGTAGCAACATTTTTATTTTTTTTTAAATAAAAATGAGCTGTTTATTAGATGATAACAATTGATAAAATTATCTTTCTCTGACAAAAAAAAAAAAAAGTGAAAAAGTGAAAATGTTATAGTCGGTAAGCCCAACAATTAATACTCTACACAACTTGATTTTATATAAGGAGGGTTTCTGAAAATGGTCCGATTTGGTCAATTTTCAATAGGGCTCCTTTTTTGCGCCAATACATGTCATTGTACAAATTTGATCAAAATATCTCATTAATGCCACCAGTAGTTTGCGCACAAATTTACGTGGATACAGACAGACGTTGTTGAATCGATTCTAAAATTCGATTCTGGTGACTGTGGCATTTGCCGTTCAGGAGCTACAAACATTCGCACAAATCTAACATACGCTTTGAAATTTGATAACTAATTGTGTCAAATTTTGTACCTAATCGGACTATTTTTGGACTTGTACAACGCTTTATTACATCTGCAATACTAAGAAGGAGGCATTGAAGATCTTACATATGTTCTTGATCTTGATATCCAGACATGCTCACGGATTTGTTATTGTAACGCTCGTAAATTTTAAGATAATGAGTTGAAATTTTGTACAAATATATGTGGAATATGTAAATAGGTGTATGTTTAAATTGGTCAACATCGGTCAAGTGCCACGAGCATAATCGGGAAAAAACTCACGTTGCCACAAATGTGCAGCTATAACGTTGAAATTTGATACATTACTTTGCGTAAAGCCTCACCTCGCTTTAAGTCTGACTTGTCAGACTTGTTACGCAATGTAAAACCTATAGAGGTCGCAATTAGGTCTCTGCTACGCCCATGATTTATTTATTTATTTATTTCGTTTGTGCTACAATACAAATTCAGCAACTTGACTTAGGAAAACTTAAATACTAAATGAAACAAAGCAAGTAAAATATATTCAAACTAATAAAAAAAAAAAAATAAGAGATAATAGCAATAATAATATTAACAACAACAATAATAATAATAATTTTAAAAACAACAACAACAACGCAGTAATAGCAGCAAAATATGTAAATAAAAAATTTAAAAAGTAATAAGTAAAAGTAAAATAAAACAAGACAGCCGCAGCAGCACAGCAACAACAATAACAACAACAACAACCTAAGGAACAACTTAGAAATAAACTAATTAATATTAGTAAAACCAATATAACAATTATTAAGACATATGAATAATATTAATGTAAATCAAAAATTATGATATAGTAGATAACATATAGATAAATCTTAGTTATAGCTACATGATAATATTAACAAAATATTTGTATAAAAAAGAAAAACAAAAGAAGGATTAGATGTGCATGCACGACTAATAACATACGTATATTGTAACGATGTTTTCCAGTTGCAGGGGTGAAAGCCGTCGGTTTCCAGAGTATCGCCACATTAAATTTTTTTCAGTACGCTTATTTTCTTATTATTTACACATTTATTTAGTTTTATTTTTATTTATACAAAAATCTTTATGGCCTGTTTGTCTTTTTCCTTGATCTCAACTCGACTAACTAACCTTCCTTCCTTTATATAGAAAAAAATATGAAAAACTACAAACTACAATACTACATAATTCAGAGCCTACTCCTATTAAGAATAATTATTTTTATATATTATTTTTATAAATACAAAGTTAAAAATTATTATATGTGATAGGAAAAAGTTTTTCCTTCTCACAATATGTCACTCGAGCAAACAGATCCAATATAAGAGCATTTACAATAGAAACATGTACCAACAAAACCATCAGTCTGGCAATCGAAAGCGCGAACGTACTAGTATATTTCTAATAGTACCAATGTCATCAGTAGCTGGGTCAAAAAGATGATAGTTGTCATTAAACATTTGGCAAAGAACCCGGAAGGGGTTATGTGATTGGTAATTTGTACGACAATGAAACAATTTAATTAGATTAAAGTGCCTAGTAAACCTATTGAAGATGTTAAAAGAGATCCTCTCAAGCAAAATAGGTGAACAAACAATACCTTTTATAATTTTTGTAACAAATATAACACCCAAAATTTCCCGCCTTTTTTCCAACGTTGGCAAATCAATGAGAAGAAGCCTATTCGCGTAGGGAGGAAGAATCCAACTTGGATCCCAGCTTAAGTTTCTTAAAGCAAAAAGGAGAAAGTTACGCTGAACAGATTCAATATGGTCAATGTAACATCTGTAGCTGGGCGCCCAGACGATGCAGCAATACTCTAACGTAGGTCTAACAAGAGCAGTGTATAAACGCTTTGTTACATAAGGATCTTTGAATTCCTTTGACCATCTCTTCAAGAATCGTAATAGGGACTTCGCCTTATTCACAGCAGACTCGATGTGCAGATTAAATTTTAATCTCGAATCAAGCATAACACCTAGATCAAGAAAATTAGAAACATTTTCGAGCATATGATTTTCAATACAATAAGATGAAGGCAAAGTTGAGGACCATGTGAAAGATAGCTTCTTACACTTTTTTAAATTTAATTCCATACCATTTACCTTACACCATATATATAACGCATTTAAGTCCAGCTGAAGCAAGTTAGAATAAACTAATCGAAAGAATAATATATTTTTACATCATCAGCAAACATTAATGTTTTTGAATATTTAATACATGTAGGGAGGTCATTAACAAATAAAGTAAAAAGAAGGGGCACAATCGAAAGCCTTAGAAAAATCAGTATAAATTACATCAGTTTGCTTATGTTCAGAGAATGCATGAAATATGTCACCAGTTAATTCCAGTAAGTTCATAGCCGTAGACCTGCCTCTAAAAAACCCATGCTGATTTGACGACGAATATAGTTTTTATCATAGGAGTGATTCGATTAGTTAACAAGGACTCGAAAAGCTTAGATAAAACAATTAATTTGGCAATACCTCTATAATTTTCAATATTGATTCTAGGGCCACTTTTATAAAGTGGAATAATAAAGCTGTGTTTCCAAATTGCTGGAAAAAAACCATATGATAAAGATTTGTTAAAAATTCGAGTCAGAGGGGGAGTTATGATATCAGCACAAAATAGAAGAATACAGGATGGTAACCCATCAGGACCAGGTAACGTGGAAAATTTTATTTTGACAGACTGTGATAAACTTCAATATACCGAAATTATTTATGGGATAAGGATAATTGTCAATGTTAAAACTAGCTTGAGAATAAGACTTTTCGAAAAAGTCAGCAAATAAGTTTACTATATCGGAGGGATTCGAAGACTCCGAATTACCATACCGCATTAAAGGAGGACAGCATTTTACTTTACGCTTAGAATCGATAAACTTGTAAAATACCCTAGGTTCAACTAATAATTTTACTTTCATACTCTGAATATATTGATTATAGTATTTATTTTTAAGGGAGTTGAATTCACGTTTAATGTTGGAATAAGTAATGTAATCCACAGTAGAACCACTAAGCTTAAACTTTTTAAATAGTCTGCTTTTTTTGTTACGGATAATCCTCAGATGTTTAATAAACATAGGCCCGTTTGATGAAGAAGAAATCGATTTCGTTGGTACAGAAGAAGAAATAGCAGAAAGCTTGGCATTATATAAAAGTGATAAAGACCCATCGATGTTATTATAATTCAAATTCCAGTCGACAACAGATAAGAGACTTCTCAGCTTAGTATAATTGGTTTTGCCAAAGAAGAATGTAGAGTTGCTTCCACTGTTTGAACAATTAGATACCCGCAAATTATCCAATGTAAGGATGATAAATGTCCTCAGGACAGACAAATGGCTCAACGCGAGCAATTTTTAAATTAGTGTCATTAAATAGAACCCAATCAAGAAGTCTTCCATTAGTATTGAAAATAGAATTTATTTGATGCAGGCATAATTCATAAATTTCATCAAATATACAATTATATATAACATATATGAATTATGAACAGCAATTAAGACCCCTCCTCCAACTTTCTGGATTCTGTCTTACCTAAAAACTTGATAGTCATCACAAAAAACCTCAGAATTATTTACTTCAGGCTTAAGCCAAGTTTCTGTAAAAACAAAAACATTATATTCGGAAGCAACGGAATTAACAAGAACCTGATTTAATTTAGTGTTCAAACCGCGGTCATTTTGGTAAAGCAAAGACAACGAATTGTTTAGTTTTTTGAAGGTGAGGACTGAATATCGAGATTAACTGGAGTCTTGCGCCGAGGGATAAATTCTTTAGCAAAAGCCCGCGAAGGCCAGAATTGTTTATTTAAGAGTTTGTCAAATAATGACTGAGGCGTTAAGATCTTAAAAGAGCAAATATCGCGTTGTTGAGAAGACTTGAATTTGAATATGCTTATTTTTGACAAATCTAAATCGGAGCATTTGCGCTCAATATATCTTTTTACCTTATCTACAGATGTATCAAATGCCAATCTAGAAATAAAAATTGCTTTGCGAGCAGGGAAAACTACAAGTTCATTATCATCATTATCAGAAACGACCGGAACGATTGAAGGGACATTTACAGAGCGATTACCATTTTTAGGAGGCACCTGAAGCAGTTGATCATTGGGAGAAGTTGCATGTCCAGTTGTAACCTTCTCTGTTTGGACAATTGGAACACTATCAATAATGTTAGAAGGACCAGGAACATCGGCATCAAGAGAATAATCAGTATTTATAAACGGAAAATGTAGAGGTTGATGAGATGGAGAAGTTACGTGACCATTCTTAACAATATTTGGCGCAGAAGATACCACTGGTACAATTGGGGAAACATCATTAGATGGGGGTTGGACAGTTGGGGATGGTATATTATCAGACGCACCCAAATCAACATAATTCAAAACATTTGAAGCTTCAATCTCCTACATACACGGAGAATTAGGTGATAAAGGATGTGACACATCTGTAGAATTAAAAGGCAGGCAATTGGGAGAAATTTGTAGTGAGAGAGTCGAACCAATATTAGACGGACGGACTTTAGAAACAAAATCCGAACCTTCTAAAAGTTTACAATTATTGAACATGTCTTCCAATTTAGTAAATTTGTCCGAGAGTGCTTTCAGCTCTCTACTCAAATCTATAAAGCCTCGCTGGGTTTGTTTAAATAATTTAAACAAATCTAAATCCATCTTACGACAGTCGATGCATGACCAATATAGTCCTTTAGAACGATTGACTATATGATCGAATTGACGTCCACTAAACCCAGCACACTTAGGATGAGCCGATCGATCACATAGCCAACAGAGAAGGATACGACCGTGAATAGTTTCCTTACAATTCAAGTAAATGCAATTTATGTTATTCATTACGTAAGAAAAAGCGGCTAAATATGTTTTATGCAAGGAGAAGCTAAAAACACTGTTAATAAAAATTACAAGTGATGTTAAATAATCAAAGTGAATTAAGCCTAAATCAACAACAGCCTAAAAGTATACTAAAACAAGTTTAATAGATTAAAAACTGAGAAGCTCAACAAGAAAAGAAGAATGAGAGAGAGAATTATGAACAAAATAAGAGGTATATCCAAGAAATGAAAATAAAAAAAAATTATTTAACACTTTTTCCCCTTTTCGTTTCTAATGATAATACCTTCAATCGATTGAAGACAGAATCAGCAACTATCAGTCTTATAAATTCGAATACACGTAAAATGCTATTAAAGATGAAAAATAAGCGAGTATAGATTAAAAACCCTATAAACCGCTACGCGAACAAAAAAAACACAATATTATATTAATATACTTTAATTATACTAATCAATCTGTCTCAGTGCACAACACAACCAAGGAGTAAGATATAATTAACCTTTAAATATATTTATCATAAATTTAAAACATTAATTCACTATTTATTTTTATTTATTTTAATAACCAAGTTTAAGAGTCTAGAAAAATGTGACTGATCAAAACAATCGCGTTGCCAGAATATACAGTGTACAGATGTGGAGGGTAGTTAAGATTTTACCAACCCAACAACCCAATTTTATTTATTTATTTTTTTTAATATTTCCTTTAGCGAATCTAATGCAAAAATATATATAGTAGAAAAAGTAAAACGTCCCCCCAACACTATTTCACTACAACTGTTATTAGCGTTTAAAAAAGTCGTAAAGAACTTTTTTTAGATTAATTTCCTCGTTTTGTTTTGTTTCGTTATTACAACAGAATATCTTATTTTCTTTGACTCCAAAGAGTTCATCCAGCGTTTGTTACCGTTATTGTAGTTTCTGGGCTTCTTCTTTATTTAATTTATTACAAACCTGGTTACCCTATTTTTGTTGTTCTTCTTAACCAGTTTACTCTGATGGATTGACTTTTTCTACATGTGAGCTTTTAAGGCAAATTTCTAACCATAGCCGTTCTCTCCAGCCACCTATTCTATCCTTTTTTAGCGAGTTAGAGTTGCTTTACACTTAAACATATGCATTCTACTGCTTTTATGTTAGTGTGTATAAAGGTTATGTACTTGTAGAACATTCTGAAGAAATGATTCAGTAGACATTTTTGTTGATTCTGTAGATCTGTGGGATTGTGTTCTTAAGAAATTAACATCATCATAGTTGTTGCTCGATTGTTACACAACACTAAATTTAAAACTACTGAACACTACTATTGTTGTTGTGTTATGCTGCGTATGTGTGCGTGTCTGTAGTTCTGTTTAAGAATGGTATAAGGTGTCTGCACAACGCAAGAGTTGTTACATTATGAAGGAGGAGAGAATTAATGTTATTTTTTAATTTAAAAAAGTTTATACTGCAGAAACGAAAATGAACTTGGTACGAGAAACAACATGCATACACATACATACATACTTAACAAAAGCAAATTCATTTCAATTGGAATGCAGTCTCAAAGACTCATCATCACACACACAAAACCTGGTTATAGTTCAACTTTTATTAGATTTTCTAACTGCTACACAACGACTTGTATTGTTATTGCTGTTGTTCGCTGGAAGGTGGATCATAAAGGAATAAAAATAGAAATAAAGTTGAGGTCATTGGTGTAATAAACGCCTTTAGCAACATGCACCCACACACCCATACACACACACACATTCATGCACAATAGATCAAACTGCCAACTGAATAACTTTTGTTTTGTTCAAACAATTATATGTAAAGTCGTTGAATGCTGTCACAAAAGTATCCAACAATATGTGTTCATTAGCTTTGTTTCTACACAAAATAAAACGGTTGAGCGATTTTTAAAGTAATTTTAATTTTAGTTGTAATTTACTCAACTATCTTTCTGTCTCCTTTTTTATGGCATTTTATCTCCCATTCAATCAGATTTGTTCGTTTAAACTTAGAACCAGATGAAAAGGTTAAAAAAAAAAAAATGAAATAAAAAAAAGAGTAAAAACTTTTTTCATTTCTGAGGTAATCCTTGTAGCTGTTGTTGTATTACATATGGCACATATTAATCCTTATATACAGGTGTGTACATTTGTCCATGTGTGTATGTGTTTATTGCAGCGAAACTCTGAGCTCAGCAACTGTTTGTTCGTGTTGTTGTTGTAGTTGTTGTTATATTACGGAAATGCGTGTTCGCAAAATGTGTATTAATTTATATATGAACTCATACACATAAGCGTGTGCATATACTAAACTATAAAAAAATTTGTTAAGCAAACTCTGTGTAAATCCTGAGCATGCATACAGAACAAAAACATACATTTCTCTTTTTATGTTTTATTTTTTCTGAAATGATTCCGAGTTTGCACATTTATGTCATCTACTTTTCTGGCTCTCTCATCATTTTTTTCCTGTGTGTGTACGTGGCCTTTGTGCTATTATAAGCATGAAAACATGACATTATCTAAAATGCAGGAGTGCCGGTGAAAAGCGTTTTATTCGATATGTATTTTTTTTGCAATATTTATATAAATTTGCAAAGGATTCAGTTTTCATTTGAATCTTAAAAAAGTTAAGCGAAAAAAAAAACTAAAACTAGCAAAGAAAGTTGTATTTGGCTTAAGTCGAGTTTTGGATACCCACTGTCGTAAAGCATTAAAATAAAAGTTAAGGCTAACAATTAAATCTATTGGGGACAAACCGCTTAAGAATTCGTTGAAATCCTCAAAAAATTGGAATTCGGTGGATTTTGTTCCACATTTCTGTTAAGTTTGAAGTCTATATCGATATTTTTGCCAAAGGCGAACGAACAGCAGACCCAAATTGTTAAAATATATACTTTGTACGGTCTCTGATTCTACTTTCTCGTGTGCTTACTAAGTATATTATCGATCTCAAGGTGGTGAGTGAGTATAAAAAACCATCATCACTAGCAGTGTAAAAATTTGATTGAAATAATTTCATAAACAAGTAAAAAAAGTCTTTTTGCCTGATGTCTAATTTTAAATAAGCGCCATCTAGGCGCGAAGGCTCTAATCTCACAGTCTATATATATTTCATACTTTATGAGCAATTCGAATATTTTTTTATAATTTTTCATTTATTTATTTATATATTTTGTTTGTATTGTATCGCTTGACCGATTTTGGCTAATTTTAATAACAACCTGCGCATGAAATGTACGAAATTTGGAACTGAAATCTGTGATTATCACAGTACAGGACATACCCACAGACAGTGCCCCAAGAACAAAAGTACTTTTGTGGAGTCTCTAACGCCTTCTTTTTGACGAAAACCTATTTATGTGAAATATGTGTTTATGAGGCAAATACCTTAATAGCACAGCATTCTAATTTAATGTCAGGAAATTCATTCATTAACAATATTCTGGGTTGTCTCCAGGAACAGCTACTACCATGATGTTAGTGAGTGTGGTACAAACACCCGTACATTGTGCTATGTGTAGAGAAGATTGCTAAAAATTGTATTTTTTGTTTGCATTGTTGTTGTCGCTGTAATATTAATCATATTTCGATCCATTTAAAGAGTTATCACTCCAACTAACATGGCAGGTTGTGTGTACGAGCCACCGCCAATACAAGTTATGCTTGGTTATTTACAATATTCTAAAGTGTCACTGCTATTACCACCACTGCCTGCCCCACTGCATAGTGATCGATTTATTCATATTCATACACTTTTGTATTCCTGCATATTTATGGAGAGATTTTTGAATGAAAAGTGTATTCACGTTTGTATAAATAATCAACGATGCGTTATTTTGGTACTGTAAGTCTTGTACATTTGTTTGTTTGTTCGTTCGTTCGTTCATTCATTCATAGATCCAATCGTTCATTCGATTTGTTAGCAGGTGATGGTTTATACAATATTTCTTTTCATTTTTTTTTATGAGACTGAGTTTCTAACAATGTACAATAAATCTATTTTAATGAATTTTTTTTTTGGATTTTTTTTTTTTTTTAATATTTTATTTACAAAAAACGTGACGCGATGTTTGGAGTAATCATGAACAGCGAGCAACACAGCTTAAGCAAATTTGTTTGTGCAGCTAAACTAGACTGAAATTGTCGTTTAGGGTTCTTGAACCATTTTAACCTTGGACAATTTTAAACATGTTTCCAGTGTTCCTACACCAAGAGAGAAGAAGCAAGCTTGCTTGTTTTTGAAACCTTTTTCTACTTAGCCTTTCCAGACTTGTTCGCACACCTAACGCTTTAGAATTTAAGTTTGGAATTTTGCCAATTTATGCGCTGTTAGTCTTTTCTGAAGGCAAATGCAATACAAAGCAATAAAGCCAAAAAAGCAACTGTAATGAATGATACACTGGGTAGTGTGCTCAAAATGGAAAGGAAAACGAAGCTTCTACATTGTACAACCAACAGTTTGTGTGCGCCCTTTACTTTCTCTTTGTTTAGAGATTTTTGTTCATAAATTGTCTTTCTGACACTTATCATATTTTTTCACACGTTCCTACATCCTTAGTACATTAGTGTATGTCAACGTTAATGTCGGTGTATAACTGACTGAATGGTGGTGACGACTGCTCTACCGATTTTCGTCATCTACAGTAACCAGACGTGTATGCCGGCGGTAAGAATAAAGTCGAACTGTTGGTGAAGTTCTTTTTTTGTTTGTTTTTAGAGTCAGTTAAATCATCGTTAGTGTTTTGAGCAACACTTCCGGTTTCCGTTTTTTGTGCTATTGTTTATTATTACAACAATGTTTGCTTTGTGGTTGTTGTTATTATTATTTCTTTTCAATTTTGCATTCATTCGTTTCATTGGGTTTCTCTTTATTTTTCACGTATGTACACATTTTACATTTCCCTCCCACTGACTATTTCTTACAGTTTATATTTCTATACCCACCATCATAATGAATGGGGTTGTAAATCGGTTTGTCAAAACGATTGCAATCGAATATATTCTGAATCAAAATGGAAAACGAAGCATCGATCTGGCCGTATATGTCTGCCCGCTTTAAAATCTGTGCGTAAAAGATTGGGAGAATGGAATTATTCTCCTGATTGAATTGATCATGCACACACTTCGGGTTTTGATATCTAGCTTACTTCAACTTAGTGATGAGGGTGCAAAGTATATATATATAAGATCAGCATCAAAAACTGAATACATGCTCGTCCGCGCGTCTGGGTATCTCTTATTGTAGAGACACTTCTAGTTTCCACATAAATATCGCAATTTAAATTGGGCAAAAGTGGTCAAAAGCTGAGACCGCACTTTACAAATATGTATTGAACTCACACAAACATTGAACTAAGAAGTTGCAATTTGGAACACCCTTAAAACTAACACAATAATCGATATGATAAAAATAGGCGTGGTCAGAGACCAGGTAACAGACACACCCACACAATTTATAAAAAACCGAATTCGGTTTTTTCGGCGTAAAAGTCGCTACACTACACTATGCACTATGGGTGTAATCATGTACGCGCATATAAGATTATGCCTAAACCAAACTAAGTACACTTTAAAATTTTGTATTTTTATTCCCTCTCCGAAGTCAACTTTGCCTACGAAAAACGAATCGTCTAAACAATTCTCTCTGTCTGCATGTGCCATTGCCTTGATTGCAAAATTTGAAACACGTATCCCAAACCTGGTGCAAGTTTATTTAAATTGGTTAAAGAAGGTGTTATATTCATTATACCTTGCACCACAATCGATAATGAACCTGGATGTTTGTAACTCTTAACTTGCTCGCACACCCTACCCTCCCTTCAGTTATACCGATTTAACCACGTCCGTTTATGTTCGCACGCTACAAGACGCATTTTTTAAGATACTTCGATTAAATTTGGAACAAGGACATACATTGGCCTAAAAAAGGGACCCTAGGAAAATAGGCCGAATTGGATATTACACATTTACGCTTTTAATTCAATATTTTACTTCCTTTGACAATTTCTTGCCAAATCATTTGATTAATTTTTATCGAATAATAAAGTTGCTAAATTTATTTATGACGATGCGAAGTAGGTTTAGGTATAAACCACAAAAAGAAGCCATTTAGCAAATCTATGTATAATAAAAAAAAAAAAAAATTGTAGACATTAAAAAATAAAAAGAAAAACTTACTAATTTTTGCGGCATTTTTGTAGTTTTTTGATTATTTTCGCAAAGACTCACCTACAAAACAAAATATAAAATAAAATGAAAATAGAATTGAATAGAATGAAAAATGCAAAAATGGAAACAAGTTCATATACGTAGAATGAAAAGGAAATGAGTTACAACATGTAAGAAAACTAAATTTGGCTTAGGCCAAATCTTAAATAACCTCCACATCTACAATAGGGGGCATGGCAGGTATATAATTACGCCCTCTAATATGCATTACGTATAAATCGAATTTTCCGTAGAGCATAGTTTTTTGTAAATTGTGGGCGCGTCTGTTATTCGACCACGAAAATTTTTGGCACATCAATGGATGGAATAACATCAACATGTGCATCAAATTTCAAATTCATGCGCCAATTTATGTGGCAGATATAAAGTTTTTTTTTTATTGTAGGCGTGCGTGTTATCCAACCATTTTTGGCACATCGATGGATAAGCTTGATAGTTCAATATTTGTGGAAATATATATAGATTTTTGTCGATTGTAGGCATGGATTTTCACTGATTTTGTCCTTTTTAAACAGCGATCTGCGTGCAAAAGCAAAAATTTCAGATCAATATTTGAAATTTACGCCGGTGAAAATGCCAATAAAACAGAGGCACACGGACATTCATGTCTAGATCGACTCAGTTTTTGATGCTGATGCCTCCTTCTGGGTGTTGCAAACTCAGGAACAAACTTAGTATACCTCCTATATAATGTGGAGGATATATAAAAGATTATATTGTTTACATATGTAAGCACATTTATCTTTTATAGTCTCTCCACATTAGAGATGAATATCAAATGTACGTACGTATGTTATACACACACGCACAGTAACCACTAATATCTGTATCTTTGATATTAGCATTTAGAGTTGACTAAAAACTTATCCACACACCCACTTTTGTACATATTCCCAATAATTTACTTTTACTTTACATCATCAACAACATAACCATACATACATACATACAAGAGCTGACATAAGCACAATATCCATCCATCCATTCAGCCATACATGTTTTTTTTTTGCGATAGGTGGAAAGCTTCGAAAGCCTGAGGTGCGAGACTTTAACCCGCTAAAACCACCTCTGCGTCAATTCCCGGGTCCCTGTGGCACCACCGTTAGGTATTCCTTCACAGGGGGGAAAAGCCGTTGACTGGGCTACGTCTATTATGACAACACCTGTGTCAACAACCTATCTTGGTCAAACAAACCTCTACCCAACGATGCCGGAGATCTGCGTTTGCTCGACTCCTTTCCAGGAATCGGAGCCTTTTCATTATCGTTGCCGCCAGTTTTTGCACTGCTTGTCATCTGCTATTGGAAATGAGCATGTGCCATACTGTGTTTTCGGGGGTAGGAGTTTCTGCAATTAGTACGGCCAACCTGCTTCTCTGTTGCTCAAAGCGAGGGCAGTAGGAAAACACGTGACCTACGTCCTCTTCTACTCCACAAATGGTGCAGCAAGGGTTGTCGTCATGCATAAAACGATGCAAGTATGATCTAAAGCATCCATGACTCGATAGTAATTGCATTAGGTGGAAGTCGACCTCGCCATGCCCGCACAATAATCAATCACTAATATTATTAATTAAGCGATACGTCCACCTGCCCTTTTCAGAAGAACTCCATCTACGCTGCCACACCTCCAGTATACTACTACGAGCGAGTTGCCGACGCCTTGGGATAAGAGGTATCTCTCCTTGGCCAAGAGGTCAATGGGTATCAATCTGCTAATCACCAGAATGGCATCCACCGAGATTGTGCGGAAGGCACTGCAAATCCTTTTTGCGCACAGGCGATAAGTTGATTTGATACCCCTAGCGTACGATTTGACCTCCATGGCGTGGTACCATATTTGGCTTTCATAAAGCATTACCAACTTTACTACATCGACCGACTATGAGGCGTCTGCGATTTTTTTCTAGGACCTCGTGTGTTTACCATCAGTCTACTGAGGACCGTGTTGATGAGGACGGCTTTTGTACATACCTACTCGAGGTGGGCTTTGAAGGATAGACTCGTGTCGATCATGACACCTAGGTATTTGACTGCTTCTTTGGTAGTAATGTTGCAATGGCCTACCTTGATGGTCGCGCTTTCTCTTTTCTTGCGACTGCTTATGAGTTTTTTCTTCTGCCAGAGCGAGGCCCTTGGAATTCCCATTCGCGAATAATGGTTATGGTATACTCCGCAATGTCAACAATGTCGGACAGTTGTTTGGCAACGACTATCACAGCTATGTCGTCCGCAAAAGCACTAATTTTGGTTTTATTGGAAGTACGCAGGCGACGTCATCGTACAAGAAGTTCCAAAAATTGGTTCCAAAACCGAACTTTGTGGAACGCCCCCGCTGATGTTTCGAGCTTTTTCACCATCAGCGGTCGTGTATGAGAGGGTTCTGTCTTTAAAGTAGTCCGCTATTATATTTTTAAGGTAGTTGCAGACCCTGCGTTGGTCCAGAGACTCCATGATGTGTTCCCATCTGGCTGAGTTGAAGGCATTTCGAACGTCTAGTGTTACTATTAAGCAGTATTTTTTGGAACCACCCTTCCACCGCGTGCCCTCTATTGCACCACTCGCAATGGATACCTCTTCACTTATCGCGTTTATTGTAGAACGCGAAAGTCAAATTGCATGTCAGATATTCCATTCTGTACCTCCAAGGTCTCGGACAAGCGATTGCATATAATGCGCTCTAGAATTTTACCCGTTGTGTCCAATAAGCAGATGCGTCTGTACGAAGTGGGTTCTCCCGGTGGCTTGTTTGGTTTTTGTATCATGACGAGTTTTTGATCTTTCCATAGCTTAGGAAAAGAACCTTCGAGCAGGCATTGGTTGAAAATTTTAGCAAACGCCGCTGGGTAGCTTTCGATGGCGGCTGTGATGGCGCAATTAGGGATTCCATCAGGCCCTGGTGCTGTCTTCTTCTTTATGGTCCTAGCGGCCGCCATGGCTACCTAGGAGTGTTTCTCGACCTCTGGTACAGCCTACGTGCTTGGTTGCATTCTGAGCGCAGCAGTGCTATATCATTACTCCACCAGTACACTGGCTTGTGTGCCGTTTGTGTGATAGATCGCCTGATCATGGAAGCGTCATAGGCCTGCTCAATGTGGAGAATCAGTTTATGGGCCATTTCGTTAGCGGAACCAGAAAGCTCTAAACCTGGCATCATAGTATTAAATATTTCTTTGTCAAAAGTATTGCCTTTCCATCGTGGGCCGAGTGTCGAGGTTTATCTCGCAGATTATAGTGCGGTGGTCGC
Source organism: Crataerina pallida (assembly GCA_949710015.1). Classification (NCBI taxonomy): domain Eukaryota; kingdom Metazoa; phylum Arthropoda; class Insecta; order Diptera; family Hippoboscidae; genus Crataerina; species Crataerina pallida. The sequence goes on from OX453290.1 coordinate 9,768,342, forward strand.
TATGAGTGTATAAGTCGCTTAGGCGCCATGAGGTTTTTGGGTTGATGATTTGGGAGATGGTTGTGAATTAACGCGATGTCAATAGTAGAACCGTAGCCAGCTTTGGCGAAGGTGTATTCAGAGCCTGTGTTAAAGAGGACCAGGTCTAAAGCCGCAATTCTCTCAAGTATTGTTTTTCCTTTAGGATTTGTAATAGGGCAGCCCCACTCCACAGCCCACGCATTAAAATCTCCGGCAATAAATTTCGGACTCTTGTCGCATGCTTCGCTGCTAAGCTCCAGGATTACTTCATCAAAATCGGTTGTGCTCGTGCTAGGAGGAACGAAGCAGCTGTAAATGTGCAGACCGTTTAATACACAAGCGACGAAGCCAGCAGCTGCTTTTGTGGGTGGCCACAATACCAAATAGCGGCCTTACCTGAAGCATCCTTAATCCAATTAGCACCTTGCGGAACCTTGTATGGTTCGCTTTATATTGCTAAGTCGATATTCCGTTCACGTACCGTTTGCATTAGGAGTTCTTGAGCCGCTCTGCAGTGATTAAGGTTTAGTTGGAGTATTCTCACTCTGCTTTGACACTTGGACACCTTCTTCCGCCTAATGGATGGTCATAAGGCTTTGAGAGTATTTTGCATATGGAATAGGATGGCTGGTTTTTGCAATCTTTGGCAAAGTGGCCTTCCTCGCTACAGTTTAAGCAGCATTTGCTTCTATCGTTTTTGTTTTTGCATTGCCTCGATATGTGACCTAGTTCCAGACATCTATAGCATTTTACGATCTCTTTCTTTTCTCTAATCCAACAAACAACGCAGCCAATTTTCACTTTATTCTTTTCCTGAAGTGTTTTGGCATCATCGAATGGGACCGAGAGCACGGCTGTTTACGTGGAGGCATATGTTTTTCTGAGAGACTTGATGTTTTCTTTCTTTAGGCTCAAACCTTCTTGCGAGTTTATTGCTTCTATTAGCTCTTCAGCCACAGTGATTTCGTCGATGTCCTTGATTTCTAGCCTAACCTCGTTAGAAAGCATTTTGATATTTGCCTATTGGCCTAGTACTTCTTCTATTTTTTCCTTAAATGTGGAATTTGTGGGCTGGTTTTTTTGCAGTTTTAGCAATATTTCGCCATTTCTTGTTCTTCTAATTTTGTTAACATTTTCTCCAAATGTTTTTAGACTTTTGTCCGATTTTACCTTTTTTAGTATATCGCTGTAGCTTAGATCTCCGGTTTTTTGGATGACAATGACGTCCGTTTTGAGCGGCAATTTCACTTTGGGTTTGCGATATGTTGTTTTTTTAACTGTTTGCCAGGCATTTTCGTTAACAAGGCCTTTTGTAGAAATGGGCGTGTTCAATGCGGCCATATTTTTGCCCCTTAGGTTTTGGGCTGCTTGTTTGCTTTTCTTGGCAGCTGGCGTCTTCTCTCGCTCTTTTAGGAACGTTTGGCTTCATTTTTAGTAGCGGCGAGGTTTGCGTATTGGCTTGCTTTTGTTTTCTTTCTGCTTTCTGCGCGGCCTCAAGTTCGAACGAAGCCTTTTTATGGAAGACGAGAAGTTCGTCAATGATGCCACGCATTGGTTGATGAATTGTGTGTCGACCGCCACCCAGCATACCAACCAGATCTCCTTTTTTTTTCCTAGTAAAGCAAAGGAATTGGTATCACTTACCGAATGCTCCTCGTTTACATCTAGAACCGAGGGAGGAGACGAATGCGACCTCCGTTGGCCTTGTTCGGGGGACCTTGCCATCAGCCTACTTTTATTGAACGCTGCCAATTCTTTATTAATATTCGGCGGATCGTCCTTGTATGTTTCACTACGCGGCGCGTTATTCGCCGCTACCAACGCGTCTTTGTTTAGCAGCCGTCATCGGAGATGGAGAGTAAGGAGAAAATATAAAAGTATGTATACACAACTAGAAGCGCGCGCACACACACGTATGTCAATGTACCAACCAAATTGGGCAATAACAATAGGACTTTGCTTTTTATTTTATTATTCCACTTGTCACTAATTATGATTTCGCAACGACTTAATTAGAAAGTGAATGTTATCACGTTTATGAACAAAAGAAGATGGAATAGCGAGCAAAATTGGAATAAAATTTTTATTTAAACTTAAAACTTTAGCCCGTCTGAACTATTTCGCTGTTCAACTCTCTGTCAACTCTCTTTCTGTCATACATGTGCATACCTGTGTATGTGTCTCCATACAAGCATCTGCATTTATTCTCACATATATCACATATTTACTGGGTATTAGGAAATATTCATCAAAATTCATATTGCATTGGGAGCGAACAAGTGAGCGGTTGGAGCATGATTTACTGCTGCTGATGCAGACTTTAAATCTATTCCATTTAGTGCGCTATTGCTTCAATTTTACACTTACACGCATTTACATTTGTTGTTATGCTTTGTGTATTTATGAAAACTTCTCCTTGGCATGTTTTTCTGTTGTTGTCAGTTTTTCTCGCTTTTTTTAATTGACGAATACATACATAAATCATACATTAATTAAGTGATAAAGTGAAACAATTAACTAATTAATTATGGATAAAATATGTAAAACAAAATATTTACACATACACTCAAGCATGTTTGTATCAATATAAGCAAAATACATACAAAGTATCATAAATAATAATTACGTAGCATAAAGAGATGGACAGAAGAAGGACGGACCAACAGAACACATTATGATGCAGAAGCAAAAGCATCACTAGCAGTAATATCAATAATGTTGTATCAATAAATACAAAGAAATCCCTTCCATTCACACGCACACTTACGTACATGATATACAGTAAGAGTACATACATGCAGCACGACCGTGTGAATGAGGGACAGAAAGTATTTAGAGTAAATCTTCGGCTTAAACAAAATTAAATACACATAAATTAAGAAAACAATTTAAGAGAATATTATTCTATTCTAGTTAATTCTTCAATACTGTAGCATTTGTAAATTTTACATTTAATCGGAGATAATTTCAAAATAATTGATTGAGTGCTTTAACAACGAAATAATAAACAATTCGAAAACAAGTACTACTGAATAGTTAATACGTTTGTATAAAAAATATTTATTTCATTAAATTCATAAGCCACCACTAAGATGTTCAAGTAATTTCACGTAGAGCAGCAGTCCGAGTCCGAACATAACCAAAGCAGTGCTAGTGCTAAATCGTGCTAAATATTTCAATGATAGCTGCTGAAGGACCGCACAACGTAAAGGCAACAATAATGTATTTGTATACCCATCATTATAATGATATGGATACATATACAATCTGGATAGCTTAAGAAAATCCACTAATTCTCAAACAAAAGACTTGATAAAGAAGAAGGAGATAAATATCTTTAACTTACACAAAGGGAAGGTCGACTTTTCGACTTATTCCATATAGAGAGACCGCAGAGGCTAACTCTCACGTTATCCAAATCCTAATTGACCATGAAGTGTACAGAAAATACTTATTCGGACATGATGACTCTTCACTATGCCCAATGTGGCAAGAAGTGCAAGATGCGGAACATGTTTTTTTACCACTGACCATGGTCTAGAATTGATGATTTCACCCAACCTCATTTTACACAAATGAAAGAATTTATGATTCATAACGCTATGGCGTATGCATTGTGACGGAGCTAAAAAGAAACGAAAAGTCCAGAAGACTAGTAATCGCGAAGTCCCGCGAGGGGATTGTAGACGCTTAGTTTGTAGAGAAGGGTTTTTGTTAATTGTGGGCGTGCCGTGTGTTATATGATTCCCTTCTTTTTTAGCATATCGATGGACGATCTAATCATATATGCTTAACCAAGTTTATTTTTGTAGCAATGCAAGATTATCATGTATTGTAGGCGTGGCAACTTAACTCCTTCAATTTAAATAGGAATCTGTGTCCAAAAACTATGTCTGTATAACATTTCAGCTCAATGTGTCAGTTTTTGCGACCGCGAGCGTTTCAAATAAAAATTTTTTAAACCACCGTGCCTTATACGATTTATCAATGAATCATTTGTGAAGGTTTTTAAAATTAAAAAAATTCGTTAAAGCTTTCTCTTATACATTAGCGTAGATCCTTGTATTTATGCAAAGTGGCTACGAAAAACAAACCATTGGAATCTATGATCCTTTTTTCCAATGTTCTAGTAATTTCTTCTTCGATTTCTTTTTTTTGTTTTTGGGTATTCTATTTCAATTTTATATTCATTTTGTTGACCATTTAATATAATATGTATGCTATTGAATGATGTGCACTTTATAAGTTCAATTATCTATAAATATTCAAAAAAATATTTATATTTATTTTAATATATTTATGTTGATAAACGAGTTATCCCAGTTAGGCAATTTTATTATTAAGCCGAACACACCGAATGCGACATGTGTAACACAATAAACATTCAAACTGACCAGTTGCACAATTTGCCCATATTTTCTGTATTTTTTATTCTTTTGAAAGAGCGCACACACAGCCATTATCTGAAAAATATGTATTTTGTGATGCATAACAATGTTTTAACAAGATTGTTGTATGCTTTGTGTGCCTCCATGCATTCACTTTATCATTTACTGCTGAAGTTATTCATTAGCAGAGAGAGAGAGAGTGAAATGATTTGTGAACCACATCACAGGCACATAAAACGTATTGTATTTTTGAACAATGTGACAATTTCAATAACATAGAGCAATTCACTTGATCTGCAATCATCAGCTAACAAAACAAAATGAAAAGCAACAATAGAAAAAGCAACTTGTGGAGAAAGGTGGGCTACACTCGTATGAATAATTCTAATCACTCATACGCCACGATGGCCATGATGGAATAATATATAAAATAAAATAACAAGAACAATAAACATATGCACTTGGGGCTTAGACCAAATGTGAGATACCCTCTACATTTATAAATTTACTGTAGGCGTGATATGTACACAATTAACGGCTTTTAAAATACGCGTTTCATTTAATTTTTGTCATAAATGGTGGGAGTGACACCCCAACCGAAACTGCAAACTTTCAGTTCAATATCCCAAATAAAAGCAGAGCTTTTCAGAAACACAATCACGGACGTCTCTAAATCAAAGAAGACTTGTATTCAGACATTGTTAGTTCGATTCCGATTTTGAGGTTGAACCGATCGGTATAACGAAAAATGCGGCTCACCAACATTTGCACAAAACAAGCCACTATGTAGCGTGTAAATAAAAATCAGATTTATCTTGAATGGAAAATTTGCCCGCATATTAAACCATAATCGATTTCACTTAAAGTCAAAATTTACATAAACGTCACTCATTATGAATTTCCCTCTAAAATTGCGAACCTTTGCAGATTATTCTTGTTTCACAAAAGCCGCACAACAGTTAAATTATATTTTTTTTGATATGATTTTGCATTTTGCAGGTGATTTAACTTTTGGAAGAAGCGCAAAATATGTGTTGTTGTTGTTGCCGTTCGTTAAAGCATAGGCTGTTACCCTATTTTAATCTGGTTCGCAAAACCACAGTAGAGGTCAAAAACCAAATATACACACTCAACTGCCTTCGCCATCTAACATTTCAAATTTTTATACACAAAACATCATAGAAACGTAGAGGGTGAGAGTGTGTGCGTGTGTGTGTTTTTGTGTATGTTTAAAAAATATTTGTGGTAAGAGATTTAAAATAGAGAAAGCTACAAAGTATCTTTGAGTTGGTGTATGTTGGGATTTTGGCTTAACAAACAACAAGCCGACTATTCATATGCTTCCACTAGCAGTAGATGTACGTAGTCGTACTCGTGCCTATAAATAGGCTGATGATGATCAAAACAACATCACCATCAACAGCATTAGCGCCGAGGAAATGAGGAAAAACGTAACATGCTGTTGTTAACATGCATCTTCAACCAGACAAAAACAAAACGAAAATCTCTCCATTTGCAAAGTGTACTAAGTTACGGGACTTTAATGAGTTCCATTTAGACTTGGTGTTACCGCAAAAGTCCTTTTCAAGCTTTTCAGCCTTAAGAATGCATTTTCCACTCCACACACACTCGCTATAAAGTCTTATATGGGTGTGGTGTGTATTTTTGGAAATGGATGAGCTGATAAGTAATGTTGCACTAATCCATTTCTTGTGGTTTTCCTGTGCATCACGCTCATTGTTGCACATTCGTACCTAACTACAACTGAAAAAGCCTTGTGTTGTCATCATCATGATCATCACCATATCACCATAACCGCAACACTCGGAATATAGCAAAATACATTTTACAAACAACATCGGTTGACTAAGTGATTGTTTTCTTTTTTTTTTTTTTTTTTTTTTTTTGTTGCGTTTTTTGAGAACTCTCATGTTTCATCATTATCATGACTGAATGTTACACCAAACTTTTTAACAGCGACAAGTGTGAGGCAAAAACATGAAGAACGAGTGAAACACTAACGAATTGTACATTAGCTGCCTGTTGTATTGCTAAACACAACCACCCAACTCACAAACATATATTAAATATATCACAGCCCTCCCACTATTCCATCCATTCTGTTTATTATTTTGGTTTCGTTTGTACACGACGTATATGCGTACGCACTTGTTATGTTCTTGTCACCGTTCCGTTGTTTATGAAGCCAAATGTTTTGCTTCTTTCGTGTTGTGATGAACAGAAGTGGCATCATTATTAACCACATACTGCATTTGCTTCCCCCAACAATTTTAAATTATCAATTTTTGCAATTTTTAGTTTAGTAGTCTAAGGTGTACCCACTCTCATTACACCCAAAACCTAATATTGAATTTCTATAGGGGGATATCGTTTTCAAACTTAGCGGAAACGTAAGTAAGGTCTGTATGCTAGTTGGTATTAAAATTGAACAAACTCGGTTGAATGTTACACCCACAATTTTCGGGGGCTTTAGGTTTTACAAGTATCATGGTCGTAAATTTTATTTCGGTGCCTTCAAGTGTGGAAGTACTACTTCCACAAGTACCCGTACAAATTACTGAGCGTCCTCAGTGAATTTATAAACATGGAAAAAATGACTTATCTCACTCACTTTTACTTTAAGTCCAACCAATATCGGCTGGACTAAGGGAGTCTGCTCTCTCGTTTACAACAGTGAAATATTGGGTGGCAGAGGTGCATAAAATGAGGTGACCAGGTGAGCCAGCAGATACAGTGCGCACTTCAAAAAGGTTGCTTGAACATGAAAAAGCTGTGCGCAATGGAACATAAACAGCCCCATAAGAATGTTTGGCAACGTTTCAGGTTTTCGCTTAAACAAGGGTCCATAACTTCGCTCGTCCTGTTATGTCTCGTGTGAACAGTGCGGTTTAATGACTATTTTTAAACCCTTACTGTTTATTTTATAAATAGATTAACAGCCAACTTTTTTTATATTTTTTTTTGTTGTGGCCTCAACTAATTATAACTTATTTTTTCTCTATATCTAACAAAAATTATGAACTGTCATTGTACCCATTTTGCGTAATAGCCTAACCGACGTACAGACGGAACTGTATATTGCTTGGTTTGGTTTATAAAACGAGAGTGAGTCTATGAAAAACTATTATATGAAAAGGATTTCTAAAAATAGTCTGATAAGCTCCAAATGAACCATTTTTTGTCGACCTTAGCAGCAATTATGATTTCAATTACAAATACGAAATCCTGGGTTACTGTAGCCACCTTACGCAACACTTTATTAGCGCAGAGAAATGTTAGGAGTGTTATCTATGGTGAAATTAGTAAAGGGGTAAAATCGGCTCCTCTGCCTTATTAGAATGTATTTCCTTCGCACCAATTATCAACTATGTCGTCCTGTGATAATTATAATATTTTAGATGCGTCCGTTTCCTCCATTAATATCATTAAAACCTATATTACATCAGGTGCCAAACCATGAATATTATTAAAATTGTAAATGTCCGCACATGTATAGTGGACTAGATGCAATTTTATTTGTACATGTACATGAAAATGCATTGCTTTTATTTGTGAGTTGTCCCCCTTTTTTAAATTTCTAACTAGTAAACTGGTTCTTGAGTTACGAGTTCTGAAATATTATTGTAGGAGAAATAAATTGAAATGAATTAAGGCGCTATATGGTTAATCGGGTTCGCCTTTGGGCCGAACCCACTCTTGTCCCAAATTTAATCGAAATATCTTAAAAAAGTGGCTGGTAGCTTGTTCACGAATTTATATGGATAGGCAACGTTCAGGCGAATAAAATTACTTTCCGAATGGATCGGTGTAATTAAAGAAAGATATTTTTTACTCGTTTAGAAGTTACAAATATCCGCGCAACACACTAGTGTTTTAGGCTATAAAATATACATTTTAAACTAAAGCCTCTTTACCAACTCAACCCTATGCACAGTATAGATAAATAATTTTCATTTAGGTGGTTTTTAATATTGTGATGTGTAGAAGTACTCAATCCAATATACGTTTTAATTATATGTATCACAAACACACCCTCCCCCCCCACCAGTTCATGTAAATGATGCCAATTTTAAATAGTTGAACAGGAGGGAGAGAGAGAAACGTCGCATGGTTAGGCGACAGAGATATTGTGTGAGTGGTCGGTTAGTACAATAACACAAACGTTAGATATTATAGTTGGTTATGACACATTTTCATCATAAACTCACGCAGCTAAACACATGCATGCCAACCTGCCAACAAAGAATTTAAAAGCTGAACACAATAAATGGCGGGAATTTGCTTATGACAGACATTACACAGATGTGCGCCACTATTTCAATTTTAATTCGTAGTTTTGCCATCAGGAAATGAATACAGATGAAATGATGCTTGTAGTTGGTGTTGTTGTTATTGGTGATTATGGCGGTGGTGGTTGGTTTACATTTATCCGTCCTTTCAAAACAAAATTAGCAAAATGTTTGCTCCTAAGCCCCAAATATAACAGTATTTACAATATTCATGATATACACTCCACTCACACATACATAGAGAATAATGATAATCATCTAATTTCACAACAGTTATCGAGCTGCTGGTGAAGTTGACAATTCTTGTTTGTTCGTCTGTTCGCTCCTTAATAGCCTTACCGAGGTCATGTTGAATGTCATCAACATTCACACACGTACGCACACACACTAGTGGTTTTTTTATTATTTCATAGCATGTGTTTAGTCACAGACAGAGAAAACTCTGTTTGATTACATTTTAAAACAAAGCTTTCAATGCGAGAATGAAAATAAGGAAATAGTCTTAATCTGTGTACACCTTTTCATGGATTGAAGGAACTTTTCTGTATTTTATGCAACACTTAATACGGGGTAGTAAATAAAAGAATGCCTACCACTACAATAATGTCGACGTAGTGGTGAACAAAGTTAAGCTGGTAAAATTTGTTGCAACGAATTCGCTTATTAGAGTATTTGCAAGAATAGTAAAAATTTCAACTCATAATTGGTGTTGGTGTTGGTGTTTTTCCAAAGGCGCCCATTTTGCGAAAGTTTGTTTATTTTGTCAAATGCCAACTAAAACTAATTTTAAAATCAAACTTTATGCTTCTACTTCCTATTGCGAATGCTAATTTTAGTGGTGAGAGGGAAAGGTGAAGAGTGCAGGCGCAATTGTACATATTTGTATAAACATGAATGGAAATAAAAGCGCACTAAAAAATGAAGAGCACAAAATTATTTTCAATATAAAGTTATTGTTGCTACTGCTGCTGCTACTTTATTTACAATAACTTGCTAAAATGTGGTTGTCTGTGTGTTTTCTTATATGTACATGATTGTGCGGCATATGCAGCTTTTTATATATGAACTTACTCAACCAGCTCCGAATTAACAAGTGAAACTATTGCAATCGGTCAAGGACGACCATAAAATATCCTGCTTTACATCATGTTGTACAAGACGAGATATCTGCAGTAATTCGTTACATTACAAAAAGAGAGGAACTAAATAATATCTGGTCTACGTGGTGCAAATTTAGAATGCTTAAGTCATTAGGAAATATTGATAACAGCGATTATTTGTCACGCATAATAAAGTTTTATTTTGGAAAAGCTCTGAATGAGGAAATATGCTAAAATTAGTTCGAATGCGTCTAAAGGCGGTTTTCGTCAAGACAAATTATTTATCTCCAATTAGGGTGTTGCATGGAGAGGGGTCTCAAAAGCGATCTTATTGAAAATATTTTAAATGGGGCTTGAGACTAATACTCGTCTTGCACCAAATTTCACCATTTGCACATATTTAATGCAAGTGTCTTAGGATGTAGACAATTTTTCCATATCTACACGAAATTCTGCAAAGTCACTCATTTTTATACCAGAATCCTCTAACAAGGATTTCTCCTAAATTACATCTTAACATGCGCTTTGAGAGGTATGAAAAACTCCTTGAAATAATATTGTTGATCACGGGCCAACATATGCGGTGTTGTACCAACGGACAGAGAGGCTAACGCAGCGCTTTATGAATTTAATCAACCAAATGTTTTGACAAAGTGAACAGAGTACAGTTACAAAAATTCCCCCATGTACATAAATATGTAGATATGTAACTATACACACACACATATTTTTATTAGCCCGAATGCCAAAAAAAAAAAAACAAAAATATGGTCAAATGAACAAAAGAAACATAGTGAACATAATTGTTGCTGTTGCTAATGCTGTCGTTGTTTCTGTACTCTCCTTTGGCCAGTTCGGTTTTTATTTATAAAATATGCAAATCCTGAAGTCTATGCAGCGGAGCACACAACCAAGAACAACACAATGCACACATTGAATACAACAGCACTAATTTGTAGAGAGTGTGTTGTATTAAACGGAAACATTCATGTCTTTTTTTCTTAAAATATAGAAAAGATTGTGTGTGGGTGTGTTATATAGTAACAAATTTGAGTCTCTAGTACTAAGTATATTTAAGTCCATAGGTGCTATAAGGCCACCCCTCCGCTCATGCCATATATCCTTTTATAGCACACTTTCAACTGCCCTCTCTCTCTCTCTCTTGCTCTCACCCTATCTCCATCCACTTTTTTTATGGTACGTGTTTGCATTTAATGGCATATATAAAATGTCCGTCTAACTATAAAATGACCTAACATATAAAATTTTAATTAGAATTGAAATACACACACACGCACACACGCACAATCAGGCAAATAAACAAATATTAAATGTACACTTGAAAACTGGATGAAGTTTTGTGTAAAAGCAAACAAGCCAGGGAAGCAGTACAGGACGACGGCTTTATACATAATATAAGCTACTGGGTTTATAGTTATGAATAGTGAATGAAAATCAAGAAAGTGCAATTCATATGAATGGGCAGCTCACTAGAAAACTACGACTACACATATGCCCTTGTCCATATAAACGTTTCCATAAGCACCCATATATGAATGAGTCGCTTTAATGTGAGCAGTGTTTGTGAGTGTGTTTGTTTATGTTTGTTTTTATACCATCCACCTTAGTGATGAAGGTGTATTAAGTTTACAATTGACAAAAGTGCCTTTATCTGACTTAAAAAATTAACCATAGAGTTGAAATTTAGTTCACCCATAGAACTACCGCAGATAACTCCACTATTATGTTAACATATAATATATACACTATTAGGGGAGGTGTGTATGTTTACAACTTTAAAAAGGCAAGTGTCACACCCTCCTTTAATTATACCGATCAAATCAGTATCAAAGCTGAATCGTTTTAACTATGTCTGTCCGTCCGTACTTTTATTTCTTGTAATCAACGTACAGGTCGCCACTATAGATTATAAGACAAAAGGTGACATTTTATATAATCAACGATATGTTTGAATATTTCCAAGTTAGAGAATTTTAACTTGTTTTTTTGTCCCTCACTTTATATAATTTAATGGAATTTTTAAGTAGTTTTAGGTCATTTCTCCCTACTTTTGTTAAGTTTGTGTTGTTGCTTTTGTACTGCAAAATAAGTATATGTGTTTGTACATATAATATTTCCAAATATCACCGTATTGTGAGATCATAAACATCGCATACACATGCACATGTACATGTATTGAAAATAGAGCGAGCATTACACCAATAAAATGAACAAATAACATAAAAAATTGTAACATTTTTACATCTTAAGCCTGAAAATATGCCACAAAGTTTTTTTATAGTTCATACATCTGCACTGTATGCATAAATATTCGCAAAGTTATTGACTCTGATAAAACACACTTGAAATGAAAATGTGTGTGCACAGGCATACATACACACACAGTAACACATAAAAATATTAGAGTAGAATGAAACGAAAACATTTGACGGAATGAGTGCAAAAAAATGTTTCTTTTAAATCAATAAATACAAGCACACAAGCGAACAAGCAAGCGAGCACTTAAATTTATACATACGTACGCGCGTTATTGTAGGCAGTGTGTGTATAAAGCGAGTGCGTTGGTGTGACTATGTGTGTGTTATTCTTTTATTAAACAACCTCCCACCAATAAACTAAGCACAGGCAGAGCTTTTGAAACAAAAGCAGTTGGATGGAAGAGAAATTTTCTGTTCTTTCTCGGAACATTTCTGAAATTGTTTAGATGCACTCGTACATGAATTCAAGTAGAGCTTCTACAATTCAGCAATTGAATGATGAAATTTATGTTATGTTATGGATCAGGCATCATTTACATATCCATTGTACAAATGCAACTAAATTACTTTGAATTGAGGCCCCACTGGTGCAGGTAGGTAGCCATCCATGCGTTTCACTCCACCGTACATATAATATTTTCTAATTCTAGCTTTATTACCATATGCCCATAAACAAATAATATTAACACAACCCACAACAACGATTTCAACGTCTGGGCAATAAGAAAACTGTTGTTGCTGTTTGCTTGCTTGTTCCCAGCACGTCCATTACTAGTGATTGCAACTATGAATGTGGAAATGTGTGTGTTTTGGCATTGAAGTAAGTTCTTGCTGCTGCCGAAAGCTTTCACATATTAATATTGAGGGTGGTGATAGAGAGAGAAATAGAGAGTGGGAAGGAGAGAAAGACGGAAAGAGATACATTGGTTGGTTGGCAGCAGCTAGGCACCCACAAAAAGCATTGATTTTTTATACTCTACATCACCGCCATCGCCACCGCCAACACCCTCATCTGTAACTACCCACCTTTGTATACCTTTTTGGCACCATTAGTGTGATGCTTGCGCTTTTCCTTTTCCCTTTTTTATACATTGTACACACGCGCAAACACACACATACATTTCCATTCATTTTGTACGATTTATGTTTTACATTTGCCTGTGGAATGTGTGAATTGTGCGAGTTACTAACGTTGACTTACACAACTGCACACACACACACACAAACACACACAGTCCCGCATTTGTATATTTCTACAATCTACAATATGTTCATTTGTTTTATCGTTTTTGTTACATTTTTTTAATATAGCGGTTGTGTAGGTGGTGGTGTAACATATTGCAGTCTCTCTCTCTCTCTCTCCTGCCCAGTCTCTCGTCTTTTTTTCGTTTGTACAAATTTATAGAAATTGGTGGGAATTTCTTTTCATTTTTGAACAGATATACGAACGAACACATATTAACACAATTTTTTGTTTTTGACATGTGTATGCTTCCTTTGAGAAATATGTTAACAAGGAAAAATGTTGTATGGTTTTTTATGCATTTGAGAGTAATGGATTATATTAAGAACATTTATTGATGGAATAATGAATGTTAACGTGACATTTAAACAGTATGTGGTGCGATGTTAAGCCTCGAGTGCAATGGATCTCAAATACTTTAAAAAAAAAACTCAAATTAAAACAAGTAAGTATATTGTAGTCGGTTCTAACTGGCTAATTAATACTACACCACCTACACCACCGCTTAATTTCACAATTTATGCCAGTATTTGTTCACTTGTATTACTAAGCGGCAGTCAGTTCACGAAAAAGTATTATATGGAAAGGGGTTCTAAAAATGTTCCGATTGGGTTCAAATTTGACAGCAACACACATTAAGCCAATTAACAAGATAAAGATTTGCGAAATTTTGTCAAATTACGTCTTATTTGGGAAGAGTACCTAAGCCGTCCTTGGCCCAAATTTCATTAAACAATATTCACAATTGCAACGTAGGTAATACACAGACGGACAAATGGTCATGGTTAAATCGATTTAGATTTTGATTATAATTATACGTAGATGTGGCATTTGCCGTTTAGGAGATACAAACATTCGCACATTTCAAATGTATCCTTTTACGAGTTTGTGGTAAAGCAGCCAACGTACTAACTTAATGCTTGACCCCAGATTAATAAAATTTAGTACTAAATGTGTGTGTGATAAATATTATAAATTATGTAATAATACATTATTGGTAAAGGACTAAAGTAAACTAAAACTGGGTAGATCGAAAATTTTATACCAAAGTAGTGATGAATCAACTTAAATATTCGATTCTGCAAAAAGAAGTTTTTGTAAATTGTTAGCATGCCCGTTACGCGACCGCGCTCATTTTTGGTAAATGGGTAGATGCCCCATGTATACCCAGTTTTCTTCATGTGTACTTCAAGATACATTTTTATGCCTCTAATATATTTGTCGATTATGAGCATCCCCCTTCGCCGACTTTGCTCCATTTAAATATGAACCCACAAAGCGATAGAGACTTGAAATATTTGTGCGAAATTTCAGCTCGATAAATCAACAGCTGCAACAACAGAAACACGGTCCGATTGTCTCTACATGCTGATCAAGGGACTCCGAGGCTTCTCTCTGGGTGTTGTTAATGGAATAATAAACTACTCATCAAGGTAGAGTGTATAAAAATATATATTGGTTTATGTTAAATGTGGTGGTGTGGGTGGGATATTTCACTGAAACCCTGAACTTGCATTAAATTTAAAAACATGATGCAAGGAGTGAAACGGGGTATTTTAAAACATTGGATAGGGTAGCACAGTTGGTTAGGTAAAATTACGTATTAGCAAAACTTGTACTAATCCTTGGTACAGAAAGGATTCCATTAAATTTCATTTGGACAGTTTTATTAAATTATTTTACAAAAGATTACATGCTGTTCTACTTGCTATTGGTGAGCAACACGCATTTATAATATTCACATACGTACGTACTGCATGTTTGTGTATAGTCGACATAAATTACAAGACAATACTGCCGGCAGTTATGTTATCTATTACGATTTCAACGCATTTCTGTGACAAGCTAGAGAATGGAATGCTGCTTCTTCCTAACAAAATACAGAAACAGAAACAGAAACAGCAAACGAATATTGTATTGCATATTTCGGTCATTGAACATTCAACAAAGTTACTATGAATGAACAAAAACTGTGACTCTCTCCCTCTCCCTCGCTTTGTATGTGTCTATGTAGTCCTTCAGGGTTCTTCATTGATTATAGAGTCCATGTACTCAAATATTTTACTGCTTTGGTTCTGTAAAGATTAATGCAGTTGTTTGTTGGTGTGTATGCGTGGGCCAGAGCAGCGTATGAGTTACATTATTATTAGTAACATAAACGACATATGACAACACTTTGAGATCATTCCGCTTCACTCCTTTATATATGTATTTCCTTGTTCTTGTTTCAGCTTTTGATGTCTTGGTTGTCAACTATTTCAATACATATTGCTTAAGGTGCTTGTTATATACAACGACCACCTTAATGTCGGGGCCACACTCGCTTTGTCTTAACGTTTGGAACATTAAATTCTGACTTAATCTATCTACGTCCGCCTTTTTCCTGGCAGTAACGGAGTTGGACCATAATGTCTTTTAGTCTTTATATCGCTAAGAGATGAAAAATTATAAATAAACAGGCAATAGGCACGCCACGCCCACCACATGTTTTGGAATAGGCAAATTAAATGGTTCTTGTTGTTCTTGTAGGAAAAAAACGACTTCATTGCCAGTCAAATGTCATTATAGCGCACACCAAGGCAGTGAACATATGTAACGTGACCAAAGCCAAGTACAACTTTTTGCGACTTGTTGCAATAAATGGATATGAATAGATTGCAAAGTTTGCGTGCTGCGAGTGAAAATTCTGATACTCGTTTTTTTTTTAGTGTTTTTTATTTATTTTCTTAGACTAGTTTTTATATAAAAATATTCCGATCGCACACCCTCTTTAAGTGGTTAAGCATTTAAAGTTAAACGGATTAGTTTACTCTAAATGAAACCTTCTTCTGTTTAATTTTTATGAATATTTATTAGTGAAGAGAAACTGAGCAGATAATTGAAAAGTTCTTTTATGACACATTTTGCTCTTGTTTTGTACTGTTGCATTTTTGTTCATTATAGATAGTTTTCTCCGTGAGTCATAATATGAAACTGATTCCTAAAAGCAATATCGATCTCAATGTTTTATTCGTTTATACGCACATTAAAATGGCGTTATTGTCACCGTTTATGAGTGTTTAATGCCATTAAAAAATATGACGATATTTATAAATAAATATAAGTAGAATCCAAGCACACACACACTCGCTCTACTAACAACAATGATCATGAAATGAAGGGATATCAACGTTTTTCATACATTATGTACATGCGTCATTACAGGCTGATTGTCATTGAGCACTTGCATAACTATGCACACAAGCATATACACACGGATTTAAGTTTCACTCTTCCTTCAACGTCATTAGCTATATAAAGCCAGCCACGTACGGATAATTTTACATGCATAACAAGAGCTCACGCATACATTTAAAGTGTGTCAACAATTACACATTTTTAACAACACAAACGTATTGCACAACTTCATCATTATCCATCTTTTTGCTTATTTATCGAGTAGTGTACTCATATAATTACATAAAGTGAAACTCACAAAAAACTACTACCGCGTATCTGCATATATGAATATGAGTACAAGTGCATAAGTATGCGAATAGTAAATTGTTATATAAAACGCTTTCGGTGGCACAAATTGATATACTCAGTCGGGGTTTGTTCGACAGACGAATAAGCTTGAATTGAAGCTTTGCAAATTATTATATTTTTATGCTCTTCACATGAATTGGGGGGTCATTCCATTTCCCACATAGTTTAAATATATTTGAACAGCATTAAAATCTGAGTCGATCTCGACGTGTGCGTGCGTGTGTCCGTCTTTTGCTTGCTTTCTCTTCAGCATTTGGTACAAGCATTTCTACTTTCTGCATATTTAAACTGAACACACGCGGTCAATCGGTCACACCCACAATCACAAAACCAATTTATATGTCATACAGATTGAGTTATAAAGTTGAACTTGGATACACTTCTATACATACGTCGATATGCCAAAAATAGGCATGGTCGTATAACAGACACGTCTTCAATTTACAAATAACCATAGTCAGCGTAAAAGTCGACGTAATGCATACACTAGGGCGTAATCATATACCTGCCACGCCCACCATTTGTAGGTTATTTCAGATTTGCTTTAGGCTAAATTTAGTTTTTTAATTGCTTTTGTTATTAACATATTTAATCGCCCAAAAGGGGGAGCAACAGTGTACATTTCATGTCAATAGTCTGCGGAACATGTTGAGGCTTTTGTTCTGGTTTATATTAATTTTAAGAACTAATCGCCAATATCCATAGTATGCAGATTCTGCGAAGGGGCAATTGAAACATGCCTTCAGCAACCCGCAATGCCAGACATTCTGTGGTCCAGAGGCATTCCATGACACCGGTCCCAAATTGTTTATTAATTAAAACCAATATTAGTAGAGGGTGCATTAGTTTTTATCCCTTGACATTTAGTGCTTTTCTTAGGGCTCTAGAAGTAATACTTTGCGCTTGAGTATCTCATATTAATAGTTATAGCCTGTACATATGTATATGTAATAATAACGTATGTTAATAGTTGTAAGACATTAGCATTACTAAACCGAGACATTGTCGGGAGTAATCTCTTCGGTTGCCAACCCTTAAGGAGTCAACATCATAGCATAGATCTCATTAGCATTTCAGAGTGTCATCATAGCTAACAATTAAGTTCATAAAAATTCACTTAGTGTACACCCAGATTTCCTAAGGGTGTAAACCTGGCCGAAACTCGCAAGTGTAAACCTGGCTATTGTTTACAGGGCGTAAGGCCTGGTGGGAATAATAAAGACACAGCGTTAGTGGAGTTAACCACATATTCATAGAGTGATATTTTTTTTTATATACATTTAATAAAATCCAAGTCGGTAATGATCTTATGTAAATACAAGAACATCGAGCGTTCTTATTCACAAATAAATGGACGAGATGCCCTGTGCCGACGGCTTATTCCATGCAAGGTAAATATCTCGTTACAATTCTCTTTACACATGTGTGTTAATGTTGATTAAAATTTTGTTTCTTCGTAATATTTACGAAATGTTTAATATTTTATAACGTTCGTACTAATTTTTGGGACGATATATTTTTTTACAACATTTGGCATGAAACTAACATTAAAGTAAAGATAAAAATAAATAAAAGAACAAGAGCACTTCTTATATGCTCTTGATGCAGAGTTGAATATCTTCCAAACCTTCTTTCTAACAGTTAGGAATTTCGTACAAGCGAGGCGAAGTGTTTTCGCCAAATCCAAATAAACCATATTAAATTTTCTTGTTCGTTCTTTAACCAACGTATTGGCTTACATCTCCCCAACTACTTAACTACAGCTCAAAACTCTTGGTTGGTTGGTTGGTTGGTTACACAGGTGAACAACCAACCAACAATTATTCGAAACGTTTTCCCAACAGTAAAAGTCGTTAATTAATTGATTTCAACTTGAAGGAAAAAAGTAATTGCGATACAAGCAGCGTATAAAAGAGCGCCCCACACAAAATGAAAAAGTTTGTGTTAAGACTTTTGTAGTCAATGTACGCATTATGGTGGGCAAGAATATAATATTTATTCTAATAACAAAGTACACGCAGGAGGAAAAGAATTGATTTCCATTAAGCAGGAAGTTGAGGGAAAACATTACAAATGCGTGGCAAGGCTTTTTGATATGATTTCTTTTTCTGTCCTTTAAAGATTTGAATCAGATTTCCTTTTTTCGGTTGAGGGTGTTGCACTCTGTATTAAACAGCCTGTCGGTCACTTGTTAACTTTAAACATCCCTTGCCTCTGCATTATGAACAATACGCCACATATTTCTAAAACCTTTTAAGAAATCTTATTCTCAATTTATTTTCAAGAAGATAAAGATCACGTAAACTATACTACACTTTGTATGATTTCACATCTTTATTTAAACTTGTAGTTAGCGCTTAGTATGTGCTAACTTTTGTGCTGTGAAACTTGCCGGCCTACCACTACCAGTCACTAGGATATGTCGCAGAATTTTTATTTTCATAAAAACATGGATATAATATCTATATACAAACTACGAGTCAAAGTAGCCAGTCAGTCAGTCAGTTAGTCAGTAACACCCAGGAGTTGTATAAAGTGTAAGAAAAGAAGGAGATGTCCTTTAGGGATATAATACCGAAGACTTGTGAATGAGATTTCATTCAACTTACGCTTGTACGTACACGTACGTCTAACATATCTTGCGTACCTTTACTAAGGCTTTCGTAACAAAATATAGTCAGCAGACTAGTTATTTATTGGATTCTAAAGAGTTGAGATGCTTAAAATGCAATAGTATTGCCGCTGCCACACTTGTCCATCCCCCTCAACCGCTCACTCACTCTTGAGCCACTAAGAATAAGAAATCTCATCTAGGAGAATACAACAGCGACAACTACAACAACAACATCCCAAATAACGAGATTGTTATATACAGCAGTTAATATATCTACACACTCCCATATGCTCGTACAGTACACAACCATACGTACATTTGCTACATCACATCGCACACACAAGGATGATGCAGAAAAAAGGACTAAAAAAATATAATTTTATGAAATACGAAATAAAATAGATATTATATGTGGAAACGTAATGCCGGCTACAGAGTGTATATGTGTGTGAAAACATGTGAGCCCTGCCATTTATGCTCTGGATGAAAAAGAAAGAAGAACACAATGGATTTTACCGTTCTTCCATTATTATTGCACTTCTTAACGACTCCGACCCGTTGAAAAGGTACCATAGGGCTACTGAGCATCCCAAATGAAATTGTCCATATTTCTGTATGTTTATAGTTATGGGTACGGAAATATATCATATCAAGCGTTGTCGTCGACTTACAATTGCACGTAACTTGACCACTACAAATAATTTAGAATCGACGTACTCGTTACCATAACATCGAAATAAAGTCACGAATTTATGCCAAGGTAGGAAGATGTTAAAAATACGAGCCTCCCTTCATATAAATCGGTAGTAAAATCGTTTAAAAGGTTTACTCACAGCTTGTAGGTGAAAAGTGATTCTTTTACAACAAATATGCACAACCCTCTCTCGTGCCAATATTGCTAGCGAAATGAACAATAACGTGTTCACTATCCGAGTAAAACTGTGTGAAAATGAATACTCAACTGAATGGCTTGATTTAAAATTCAATTACAATATGTTGGTAGAGGAAAAAAACATTGAATACCGACAGACGGCAAGGAGTGAAAATGGACGCATTCTGTGAAATATTATGTATAACAGGTTTTGTTGTTGTTGTTGTTGTTGTTGTTTAGCATTAGTACTAAGCGTCACAGAAGTTTTAACTTTTTCGCAACCAACAGAGTGAATGGCTTTTGGTTGCGATGGTTCTAGTCTTCTTCTTCTTCTTTTATTGGGTTTAGAAAAAGTTGCTTTCAATAGATAAATGGAAAGAAAATAAGTTGTCAGGTAATTTTTTTTTTAATATATCATACAATATTTACTTGCTGGCACACACAACCCCGACTCGGAATTTGGATTAAGTTGAAGCACACTGCACTTTACTTTTAACACTTTATCGTACACCATCACACTCTACGAGTACATATTACACAAGTACAGTATTATTCACTTTCCTAATTCATATACGGTGTAGTTCATGAAAACTGTTGATGCTGTTGTTGCTATTGTTACTATTAGCTTGTTTAACAAATCAAATAATTTCAATAATTCATTAAATTGCTTCTACACAGTGTGAAAAATTCGTTTATGTGAACGACAGCACATCCATCCACACACTTTGAATAATTAAATTGCTTACCAAACGATTCACTTGGTTTGTTTTTTCTATATATGTATGAGAAAATATAAAGGGGGCAACAAATCCTCTATATACCAACAACAAGCCTTACCTGAAATGGTAAGAAAAAAACAGAGAAGAAGAGAACAAATTATAAATGAAATGTTATCGATTTCTTGTCAGTTATTAGCGTTGTTGTTATCAACAACATTATCATCCTCATCGAGCATTATATTGTTAAAAGTAGTGATAGAGTACATCTAGATCATCATAGCACTCTTAGTACACGCACAACACAAATGTAGAAAAAAATACTAATGTGGGAAGACTTAAGTACGTAAAGAAAAATTAAGATTACAACTAGAAAATATATTATGATAATGAAATAATGAAATAAAGAAAAATTGGTCAAATTTACACAAGGGCAATTGGGTCAAGGGAAGAGTTCGCGGCATTTTTACAATATATGACTATAGTCTCACTACTTTATTATTCTAACTCGTAGCAAATTTTAGAGATGGCAGCTTATAGACTAAACAAGTAAAAAAACTAAATTTGGCGTAAGCGGAATCTTAAATACCCTACACATATGCATATAAACGGTGGACGCGGCATATACGTGATTACGGCCTAATAGTGTTTGTATCAAATTTTAAGTTGGAGTCCACGCTGAATAAGGTTTTTCGTGTAAATTGTGGGCATTTTTGTGTTCGATAAATAAATTTAGATTTAATAACAAACACGGCCTCAATCGACAAAAATCTATAAATGTACCACAAAAATATACCTACTGAACTTCAAATTTAGTATGCTTATCTATAGTTATCCCAATCATCGATGTGCTAAATATGGGCATGGTCAGATAACAAACACGCCCATAATTTACCAAAATCATAAATTATACTTGCAAGCTGAAACGTAATACATACACAATTACATACACGTATTATAAAAGTATCTGCCACGTCCACCGTTTTGGAGGGTACTTAAGATTTGGCCTAAGTCAAATTTCGTTTTCTTACCTGTTTTTGAATTAATAATAAGAGAAAAATAGTTTTGAAATGCGCAGAGAAGTCATCACGAACGTTTCTCCTTAACCCAGAGTTCGATGGGTGGAATTTCGGAGTGATATGAAATGAGTCATCGTCTCCATAAATTTAATGAAAAATTCTGCTTAGTGAAAATAATATTTGTGTCGATTGTGCGTTAAAAAATTAAGTGAAAAGATTGAGTGTGCCACTCACATTAGTTGGATTAATAATTAAAAATAAATAAATGCAATCACCAACTACTTCAATAAAAATTATAAATGTCCTCCCCTTTTAAATGTAATTAAAAACTCCACCTACCCCACCACTCTCAGCCATCGGCTGAAATATTGTACTTAAGAAGGTAAATACATAAATGTTCTATAATTGTAATAAATGTGATTTCATCAGTTGACTCTAGATTGTAGATACAATATAATAAAGTAATCTTGTAAAGTGGTGTCGCAAAATGTTTTATACTCTCTGCAGAGTTTATGAAGGTATGTACATAATTGAATTGCAACGATTTAAACACACAGCCCAACATGGTTATAAGAGACTGGAGAAGAACAGACAATTTATGTAATTAAAATCAATTGAATCAGATTGTCTCCATATGCATACCACTGCAGAGGTAGATGTGTTTGTTTCGGCACATATATGAACATATTTCTTTTTATTTATATTAAGTTTGCATGCGCATGCATGTACCTACCTACCTACCCACCTCCTTCACTCCTGCCAACAACCATTT
The DNA here is from genome assembly GCA_949710015.1 of Crataerina pallida. Classification (NCBI taxonomy): domain Eukaryota; kingdom Metazoa; phylum Arthropoda; class Insecta; order Diptera; family Hippoboscidae; genus Crataerina; species Crataerina pallida. Next base: position 9,791,203 of record OX453290.1, read on the forward strand.
TAATTTATCTAATAAAGAATAGCTCTTAATAATCCGATAAAAATATAGTACACTGTGAGTATTAGTGGAATCTACTTTATGGTGATTGTGATAATGATGATGATGATGATGGCGACAACAGAATGGTAAAATAATCAACACATCAACTCGACCTTTACGTTGTGGCACAAAAATACCTTTCTAACTGCACGGTTATGCTGAATACATAATATGTGTGCATGCAGCCGGTGAATTCAATTTTTATCGCAAACCTATTTAAAAGCATTTCATTTTTTATTGCCAATGACATGCCTCAATATGAGGGACAGGACTACAAATTGAAGTGCAATACAACATATAATAAGAGGAAAAAGCGGTCATATATCAAATCGATAAAAATGTATGCAAATGATATAATCATATAACACACTATTGTGATAAAAAATTCAAATAAATATAAATAAAACAAATAGTGGAAGGAGAGTATGGGAATACAATTACAAACAAACAAAAGGAAAACGAGCAACATGCGAAAATGAAACATTACGTTATGGTAGCAACAGAACAGATAGGCTTCGTACGTGCAATATCTAGATCCATACAGTTTACAGTGGGGAAAGTTTCAAAAACAAATTGATAATAATACGAAGTTACTTAGTTATCTAGTTGTCACATATGGTTACTATTGATTATTACTAAGTGGCAAATATCACATGAGGGCGTACTTGGGAACGTATCAACTGACTTAGGAGCTTGCAATTGCAATTTGTTTGTTAAAGAATTTGACATTTATTTTATATATAATTATTATATTATATATTATATACTTTGTCACTTGCAAACATTTACGTAATTGCCATTACTCTAACTAGCTTTTTTCCATCACTGGACTAGTAATCGTTTTCTGAGTCGAGTTAATAAAATATGTATTGTACACTACCCAATTGCGGTTTAAGAGATTTGGGCGGGTGGCTGTGTGAAACTCTCAAAACGCTTAAAGAGGGCCCACCGTGTATTATATTAGTCGATACGGAATAATATTCATAACCTATCGAACCAACCTTAGAAACCAAATATTATGCAATATTATAAAACAAAAAATCCTTATTGTAGATATTTCTTAATAAAATAGCCCGACCTTTTAATATCCTATACCCCACTTGACTCCACAAAAGATGCCACAATTAGTTGAATTCGATCAGTAAACGCGAGACATTGCCGTATAGGTCTCTTGGAGAAATATCATTGCTTGGGAAGGGGTTCTAAAAATGGTCCGATCGGATGTAAATTTTTTTGAAGCCGATCAACTATTTCAGAAACTGTACTAAAGGTTTTTAAATGGCCGAGGTTCACTACTATACCAGTTTCACTTGTCACTATATGCACACTTCCACCTTGAGAATTGCACTGTACAAGATAACATCAAAATGTTAACATTTTTTAGACTACTAAGTAACAAAACATCGTGATAAGGTTCGTGGACGGGAAATTACTTAATGCCTTAATTATATTGTGTTGAACATTAAGTTTGATTACGTGTTTGCCAATGCCTCCAACTCATGTGGTATGTACATCACATACATCCAACAACATTTTTGAAACAGTAACTTTGTTTTGGTATCCTCCAAATAAAATGGAGGAGTGTATACTAAATTTGTCAATACATTTGCAACGCCCAAAGGGAAGCGTCAGAGACCCTACAAATTATGTTCTTGTCACTGCATCTGTTTGTTGTTAGCAATCTCACGGTATTGAGCTGAAACTTTTTACGGACATTTTTAGTTTTTGCACGCAGATCGCTATTGAAAATGGGCAAAATCTATCGACAGCCACGCCTACAATCAACCAAAATCTATTTATCTGCCACAAAAAATGACCAATGAAGTTGAAATTTGATACACATGTTTATAGTTATCCCTTCCATCGATGTGATAAAAATGGAAATGATCGAATAATAGACACGCCCATAATTTACAAAAAAATATATTTAGCGTAAAACTCAACTGCAAGCTGATACGAAATACATAGACTATTAGAGGGCGTTATCATACACCCGCCACGCCCACCGTTTGTATTTAGATATGAAGGTGTTTCAATTGCCCAACACATTTTTTTTACCGGTTGATTTTCATTAAGATAATATTTTGATGGCAATGCGTAAAAAGGCACCAACAACCAACATTTGTGTGTGATGTGTACAATAATTAATAATGAACGAGTGCACACAAAAATCCATGAAATTACATTTCAAAATATATGGTAATGAACTCAAACCGCCGCTTTATACTTTTTTAATTTCTTTTCCCTTCTTCCACTTTTGTGTGTCTGTATGTATTTTACTTTGCATAATATATGCCGCCATTCACATTTTATGTACATACATCATCTAGTTCAAGCCTATTCATCAACGCCAATGCACTCAACTGACTCAGAATCAGAATTATTTTTGAAAAGCACTTTGTATATATGTACGTGTGTGTACATTGCGCACTGGTTGATTTCATTGGGGGGAAGAACTTTTCTTTTTGATATTACATCCTTGTACATCCATGTACACACTCTGTTGTAAACTTACATTTCAAAAATTAATTTAATCTGAATAAAGAAAAAATTAATAATGGAACAAGAAAACTAAATTTGGCTTAGGCCAAATCTAAGGTACCCTACACATCCATAATCGTGGGCGTGGCAAATATATATATATTGCGCCCTCTAATACGTGTCTAACGTATAAGTTTCGTAATATAGTTTTATGGTGAATATGGTTTTTTGTAAATTATGGGCGTGTTTGTTATCAGACTTTTAAGTTCCTAGGTCAATTTTTTCGTAGATAAATGTATTTTTGTCGATTGTGGGCGTGGCTCTTACCGATTTTGCCAATTTTAAATAGCAATTTAAATGCGTGCAAAAGCTAAAAATGTACTCAAAATTTACGCCCATGTGAATGCCAACAAGACAGACATACGGTCACACGACCACACGGACATACTCGTACACGGCTAAATCAACTCAGTTTTCAAAGCTGATCAACAATATACTTTATAGCGTCTCTGACGCGTCCTTCCAAGTGTTGCAAACGGAAGAACAAACTTAGTATACCCCGTTTAAACACAAAAGTAAAATAATTTCTTCATAATTAATTTTATTTAATAATTAAAAAATTTAATAAAAATGCTTTATAATTTTTAATAAAAGATTTCTATTAAAAAATTTCTTTTGTAATTTGTGGGTTTTTTTGTCAATTATATTGCTTGTGATGTGCTCCGTAGTACATCACTACTACTGAGGCCCTTCTGAGTAGTTCAAAAGTCATAAGGCTTCCGAGAAGACGAAAAACCTCATAACGACTCACCAGAAAAATTACAACTCTGCTTGTGAACACTTATGATTACTGAGGCTCTTATGATTGAGGCCAGAATAAGGGTTTAATTCGGTTTAGTCCAAATCTTAAATACCCTTTCCATCTACTACGGTGGACATCTTGCAAGTCTAGTTTTATGATAAATATGGTTTCTTTGGGCGTGCCCATTTTTAGCACATTGATAGGTGGGATGCGAACCTAATTTCAACTTTATAGGTAGATTTTATAGATTTTTGTTGATTGTAAGCGTGGCTCCTGACATATTTTGCCCATTTTAAATAGCGATCTGAGTGCAAAAACTTAACTAAAATTTACGCCCATGAAAATGCCAACAACGAACGGACACGCGGACATACAGGCCTAAATCGTCTTAGTTTTTGATGCTGATCAACTTTGTAGGGTCTATGACGCGTCGTTCTGGGTGTTGCAAACGGAAAAATTAACTTAGTATATCCACCATCGTATATGGAGGGTATAAAAATGAAAAACTTTCAACTGAGTGCTTGAAGTTCTACCTTGGAACTGTAATTAAGAAGAGCGGGAGGGAGAGAGCACGTGTATTAAGTGCACGTTTGTATACAATGAAACAGATAAAGAAAGAGACATGCTAGCCTTGAGGGTGTAGAACATTTTGACATGTAAATTAGTACCTTTACCACACGAGTTATGATGAACAAGTGATTAAACAAAGAAGAAAAGAAAACATATTTGTGGCGTTGAATACGTATACACACTTAATACGAATATGAACCCGAGCAATTAATTCAGACAATTGTGTGACACAATGAATCACATATGGAATATAATGTATGTATGTGTGTATGTTGTTGCTGGTGCTGGTGCTGTTGCTGCTGCTAATGCGCTCATGAATTTGCTCATCTTTCATATATTTTATTCCATTAACTAATAATTATTAATAAGGTGGCGCCGTTTGAAGGGAATATTCACATATATTGTAATTAACAACAACAAAGCTTAAAATACTTTATTGTCATATTCATCTTTCCCAGCTTCTCCTCCTTCAAATTTAATGGGTTTTCCTTTTGCCTTCTTAATAAACATTTTGATTGATAGATTTGAATTAATTGGCATGATGTGTTGCAAATTTGTAGAAACATGAAAGGACGACTTTTAAATGTTTAACTAAGTGACATGTTGCTGTTTGTCTTACTATCCGACAAGGCTATCGCAACTTGCCCATGTGATATGTTTAACTATGAAATCGCATTCAATTTTAAGGGTAAAATTTGAAGGCCACAATTTGCTTAATCATCATTTTTGCTAAATCTCCTTAATTTGCTTTCTTTCCTTCGTTCTTTCTCATAACTTGCTGCCACTTTTCACCCTCTATTAAGCATTTTGCATTTGTAATATGTAAATATTATAAACGGCCAAGCCCGACCATTTAATACCCCACACTACTTAGCTCCCCAAAGAAGAGGTTCTAAAAATGATCCCAATTTAGCACAGTCAATCATCAAGCTAATTCAATATTCTTCACCAAATTTTGTCAAAAAATATTAAGAATTGCGACTTTTAGCAATTTTGCCACATGTCACGCCCCAGTTACAAACTTGGAGGGTATACAGGATTTGGCCTAAGCCAAGCGTATCTTTTTTACTCGTTTTTAAATAACATAAGACCGTTTCGATGGCATTCGAAAAATTCTTTTAAACCACTAAATAAATTTATAATAAATGCGATGCATGTTAATAGTGCAAACGTGTAATTATGCATACGCATATGTGTGTGTGTATATATATGCCCTAGTGACTTATACGCGCACATCACAGGTACTTATCATACAAACACATATGCAATCAGGTTTTATGTAGCAGGCCAAGCAAGAGAATGACGTTTGCTGTTGCTTTGCACATTTGTGACACATTTGCACACGCTCTTAAACTAACTATGTCTGCATATACAACACATATATATTCTACGTTCTCTTCTTCAACCGTAAAACGCGACCTGTTTGTGCATTTTAAGGGTGAGTGTGTGAGTGTTTGCGTAATTATATGTGCGTTGTGTGCAAGTATTAAATGACATCTTTACTAAATTTCAAGTGTAATAAACGTAAAGCAAGGAAACGTGTCAAAAAGAAGACACATCAGAAAGGCGTCCTGAGAGCGAGATAGACAAAATGAAAGGCCGGGCGGTACGAGCGAGAGATTATTAGTATTAGCACATCATTAGTATCGTTTGCCAGTGAGACATTTTAATGATGATAAAAGACGAAGACGATGGCGACGAAAATGTTTATGTGCTGCACGTACGTACAAACAAGTATTTCGTATTTACATAACCCCGTACCAATGCACGCGGCACGTTCCATTATGAACCTGTATCGTGTTGCATTTGTCAAATGTATGTTTGTATATCATCTGCGCCAAGCCAGTGCATTTATACATGTAGTACTGTGCTCACCAGTTACTCAAACATTATCATTTACTGTATACTTCGCTCTGTTCTGACTGTCTGCCTGCTTCTCCCTACATTTGTTTCTTATGTGTTAATTACAAGGCTGCGTAATGTAATGGATCGAATTTTAAACTGAATTGAACAGGACAAAAATCGACATCACACATACACAATTTCAACGTTTCAATGACAACGAATTATACTTTTTTAAGAAACCCCCGAATTCTTTGAACTTCTCCAGCAAGCAAACCTTACTCATCAGGTAAACAAATATTAAAAAAAAAAAAATGTCCACGTTAGCCATTGTTGGTTATAAAGAATATAACTGAAATGACCAAGTCCTTGAAAATGTCCATTTATTTTTGTATTACAAATGAATTAAATTAAATGGTATTGATTGATATTATGAAGTTCACTCAATTATAATTGAGTTGAGTAAACATGCCCTCCTGCACAAAATACTTAAGTTTTTTTCGATTTGCTTTTTGTTGTTATTATTGTTAGAATTTCACATATAAATCTGTAGCAGTCCGTGCAAAAAGTTGCAACTGTTGCATATTTTATTTATCTTTAAGAGTATTTGGGAATTAAATAAAATATTCAATTAAATCAGCATTTCATTTATGAAATTTTGTTTTATTTGATTTTTCTTGTTTTCTTTATATAAATTCCTAATAATTGAATAGCAACAAATTGAAAAAAACGATAGAAAAACAAGAGAAAACATTTGGAAAGAGGATTACAAGGCAATGCTTAGTTACATGCGTACATGTGTACGTACAGACATTACCGATGGGAATGTTTATATGAATTTGGACACCAACACACATACATATTGCTTTTAGAAAACCAAACTAAAGGATAAACATGACTTGTTGCCATGTACAGAGAAAAATTTCCTAAAATAACAATGTAATAAACTTTTAAAAAGAGGTTATTTAGACTAATAGACACCCTACAGCGAATCAATGTAGGTACTAATACTAATAAATATTAATACAGTGACCACCGTCCGAAAAATTTCTAATAAATTTTAAACCGAACTTTTTTCTAATGCCCATGCAATTACAAAAATAATGAATATTTATTATATAGCAAAGCATTGTAGGACATAAAACTCATTGTTAGTTGCATAAGATACAACATTAATTTTGAATTTTATGTGTATACATGCGAATGAAGGCACAAGCAGCTGAACAAATTCAAGGAAACGTTATTGTGAACTATGCACTAAACCAACGATACACCTAAAAGGACATGTATCAATTTTCATCTTTGTACGATTTATGCTTTATTAGTTAGTAATACAACAAAAGTCTTAAGAAATTGCTTCAGGCCACCTGACTGCAACGACTGAGCACCAAATTGTTTGAGAGCCGAAGTGTTGTTTCAATGAAATTTGGACCAACCCTGAGTCTGATTAAGCCAAAGCGTCATTTTATTTAAAATTTATTTCTACATTTTAAATTAATTAAAAATAGTAAAAATCATTTAATAGGTAACTAACAACCAACACTTATATGTAAATTTAATATATATTGACAAGAGAACGGAACTCATCGCTGAGATACGTTCGCCATACATTTGTACGTGATATCTAGAGTATAAATTATATGGTACCACCTTGCGTGGCCTTTTCACACGATAAATTGATAGTTTTTACCCGAGGGGTGGGAAATGAAAAGAACAAAAAACCAATGAACCCGCCCCTTCTACATTATGTAAAAATATACACTAAAGCCTTTGTGCATAAAAAAGGAATTTAATAATAATAATACTAATGCAAATGTGAAAAATATACATTTACACGACCAACCGACCGAGCGCTTGGCTACAAACATTTATTAAACTCTCCACGAAAGGCAGAGGTATACTAAGTTTGTCATTTCATTTGTAACAACTCAGACTTTCCACAAAGTGTACAATGTTTTTTTAAATTAGGATCAAAGCCTGCATCAATCTAGACGGTGTCTTAAAAAATTGAACAAATCGGCCTCAAAATTGTTTTTATTTTTCTATGAATTTATTTATTTTTACTCGTTCCACCGATATGCCGAAAATGGTGGGGTCGCCCCCAAATTTAAAAAAATCTTTAGGGCAGAATTCGACTTGTGACGTAAGAGACCTTAATTGTCATTACATGCGCCTGAATGGTATACAATATTTGGCCTTAGCCAGTTGTGACATTTTTACTTGTTTGTAAATACATTTTAGTGTATAAGGTCGTGCCGCGTATGAGTGTGTGGGTGAACATGTCTTGAATATGTAATGAAGTACAATTATACTATGTGGTCACATTGGGTAAGGCCTCTAGAAATTCATTGACACACAGGATATGAACAATAAGTCAGATAACATTGTTACATTGTTAGCTGTACATATACCAGATGTATGTAAACGATATCGTACGACTGTGTCTATGATGTAAACGAACATGCACCAAAGGGACCAAAGGGTGGGAGACAATGGTAAATAAACAATTTACAACAACTTTATCATTTTATTGACATTATAGTGTAACGTTGTGACCGTACAATTACCCTCCGTGAAAATGAGGGCGAAGCACGAGCACGAGCAGAAGCAAAGGCGGCACTGCTATGAAACCTGTCGTTAGTGCACTATTTTGTTTACATTCTTCGGGCGGTGTACAATAACTTTACACGCAGCGTGCGAACTCTATACCATCACGATTTGTAACACGAAACTATGAAAATGGAAATCATGCATTATGTGCTTTGTACACAGATGTATACAGCGTTAGGGCGTTTAAATTTATGATATATCAGAAATAATTTCCACACACATTTAATAAATTTCATTACATTAAAAATTTAACAAATAATTATACCTGTTAGTCAAAGTACATTCAGAGTACTGAAGGTACATACAAAAAACGAACAACGAACAAACAAAAACAACAGCACAACAGAAACATATTACAGCAGAGAGTTGACAAGCATACAAACATACAAACATAAAAATAAAAAAAATAAATTTTGCTTAAGCCAAATGTTGAATTTTACATAGGCCTCTGCTTGCAAGTTGACTTTTGCGCCGAATACGGTTTTTTGTAATTTGGGTAATTGGGGGCGTGTCTGTTATTCGACCATACCAATTTTTAGCACATTAAATATGTGCACCATATCTCAAGTTCATAGATCAGTTTTTGTAACAGATATAAAGTATTTTGTCGATTATAGATGTGTCTGTTAACCGACCACGTCTATTTTGAGAACATCGATGGATGAGATAACTATAGATAAGCGTAGAAAATGTCAAGTTCATAGGCCAATTTTTGTGGCAAATAAATAGATTTTTGTTGATTGGGGGTGTGGCTCTTAATCGATTTTGCTCAAAACGTATGCCCGTGAGAATGCGATAACAGGCGGACAGACGGACATACATGTCTAGATCGACTCAGTTATTGATGCTGATCAAGAATATAATTTGTAGATTCTTTCACGCCTTCTTTTTGGCTATGAATAGAATAACAAACTTAGTGCGCCCTCCACCACATGCGGAGGGTATAAAAAAAGAGAAGGAGTTTAAGTAGGGATTACACATTTTCCGCATTAATTAAAAAAAATATATCTTATTAGGGAGCCTTGAAAGACGTACATAACATAAATAGATAGTAGATGATGCAGCATTCAAAGAAGTCTACAAAGAAGTCATTCGAAATAATATTCGTATACCAGGAAAAGGAAAAGGAAGAATACGTTAATAAACAGAACCGAGCACCTGAAAGGATCAGGATACTTGACCTTGGAAGAGTTTCTTAAGTGAATTGCACAGAAGAATCAAAGAGAAAGTTACAGAGATAAAGTTTGAGGAGAGTTCAGAGGAGACGGCACAAACCTTTTGAGGAGAAGCTAAATGTGATAGAGATGGCGAAAGCATGGAGCAATCAGACGAAGCAGAACTGCAATCATTTGAGAATAAGCGGGTGCATGGCTCTTGATTGTTTATAACGGACTGTTGTATAGCCGACTCCGACGATAAAAATGTTACTTTTGCCGCAGGAGAACTTCCCAACAAACCGACACCTTCACCTGGATGAACGCTAACAAAGCTAGCAGCCAGCACCGGTGGTATTGCACTTATACAATCTTGCGGATTAATCAAATAATCGCTGTTAGTGCTTATTGGACGATAATGACTCAACAACATACCCGTCAAACTACTCCCACCTGACGGCAGATTAGCCGCGACTGTTGGTGCTGTTGCCATCGACATAATCCTAGGATCTACGTTTGACAGTGTCAACGCTCTCATTGCTGCCGGAGCATTATTCATTGTAGTTGACTTATATGTATTGTGTACAAGATTTGAGGACGAGTTGGTGCTAGTAAATGATGTCGGTAGGATTGTTAGAGGGTTAGCAGCGACACCACCAGATAAATCCCCTGGAACACTAATAAGTGCGGCAGCTTGTTGTGCTAATAGCAGCTGTTGTTGTTGCAGTTGGAGCTGCTGTTGCTGTTGTTGTAAGTGCAAGGCAACATTAAATTTTGTTGGCGTGATTGGTGCGGTAGTGCCAGTATCGGGGCCAATCGAACTGTTTACTTGCATTTGCATGTACTGCATTTGCAGCATCTGTAATTGTTGTCGCTGCTGCTGCTGCTGCTGGAATAATTCATATGACACTGGCTGGTGGCGTTGGTGTTGCTGGAACATATTGAGAACAGCGCTTATCGGATACATAGTGTGTATATGCGGTAATGCTGGATGCATATTGGTGTTGTTGCTAATTTTAGATAACTAACAGCTGCAATTGCTGACATTTGCTATTGCATAGGAAGCAGGGCGAACGGTGCCGTTCGGTTAAAGGTTAAATATTAAAGGTGTTTGGGTGTAAGGTTAAAGGTTAATAACAAAATAAAAAATGCATCTTGAACATCCATCACTTTTCACACTGACCACCCGGGAAGCTATTCTGAAAGGTTTCTTTTTTTATTCATTGCAGGGAAATAAATTGGATGCTTAGCTACTGTTGGAGATATATGAAAATATAGAAGAAAAATGTCTCACCAGAATTAAGATAAAGACTTTAAGCCATAGTGGTAGAGAAGTGGCAAAATCGGTCAATGGGCGCGCCCACAGTGCTACAAAAATACAAGTCAATTATTAAGGCTTATATATAGGACATAAACGCCCCAGACGATTTGGTGATGGGTACTCAAGATTCTACTTGAGCCAATGTAATTCATGCAATTCTTTTAAATCGAAATAAATGGTTTTTGTAAGCAGAATGATACACTAGAATAACGGCAGTTCGTGTGCAAATTCTTCTCTCCCAAAACATTTCTACCAACAGTGTTCCCGAAATTTGTTGTTGTTTTGAAATTTTTTGAAATATTAAGAATCGCCACAACAGAAACATCCATTGACTAGCTTTAATGTTGGTCAACAGCCTAAAAAGACTTCACAAAGGTTTAATTTTTTACGCGGAAATGTATCATTTTGCTTCGCTCCTTATTTATTAGAGATTCGCGAATATTTTGAATATTTTTAAATTTTGAAACAATCTGAAAACCAGGATTCAAATCTATGGGATTTGTTTGATTTTATACATTTGGTTTAAAAGAAGAGTGTAACTTTATTTGAAGCATAGAGAGGAATAAATTCACAATAGAGATATGTACAAATATTTTGAAGAAGCAGAGAAGATTATTCTAGAATACGAAAAGAGGAAAAGACAGAAAGTTAAATAAAACAACAGCATACCAAAGAAAGTGAACGAGAAATACAGCAAGAATTAAAAGGAAGCTTAGCGAGATCTGTTTCTCTGCAACACATTGACTTTCTCCTTTACATGGTCCACTTGTAAAAGCCAGTACGTAAAAAGTATGTTAATAGACAATCGTTACCCAAGTAAAAAGAAGATATGACAACCAAGGCTTGTGGTAACTCTATGGAACAAGTTAGACTGTACTCTTCCAGGGAGCAAGCTACTATCTCTACTTTGTTATGATCTTATACAAATTAGTAATCGTATCGTAGCTGCCGCAAAAAACATTCAATTTCTTCCTACTACAGTAAGAATGTTCACCAAATATTAGAGTTTCATAAAAAGCATTTAGAAAATGTTCATAGAAAAGGTTTAGATTAGATTACGAGTATAGCGTACAGTATAATTTAACATATTGAGAAGACTAAGAATTTTACAAAATAAGTTCAGGTGTTGATAGATGGTTAACGAAGTGCACAAGTGCTTTGGATAAGAGGAGAATATAAACTAGTATACAAACGTTATTATGTATTTTTGTTATAAAAAATGTTGTTTGTAGTGTCTCACAAATAGTTTTGTTTATAGAAATTAATTTATTCGAAATTTTTTAAGCTTAAAACTTTTGTCAGGAGGAAGGAAACAAAAAAAAAAAAAAAAAACAAACAAAAAACCAACGAAAATATAACCGAAAAAGGAGAAAAAATTAATATTTTGAAACTTTGGTTTGGGTTTTGAAAACTCTTACCATTATTCTCTAACTGTTGATTTGTTGTTGTTGTTGTGTTATTAGCCGATGCTTAGATATTTAGTTGGTTTGACTGACTGATTGATTGATTGATTGATTGAATGGTTGGTTGGTTAGTTGGTTGGCTTTAAAATTAAGTTTGCGTTTGTTTGTAAATAAATTATACGATAAAGTAGCCGCAGCAAATATGCGTTTCGTTGGTTATAATAAAAATTGAAAATGAGTTGCACTTGACTCCGCTTATTTTTCTATATCAAATTTATGTTCAAGTTGTGTTTTTGCAATTCGTTTTTATGTATATTTTTTTATTACTTTGTGGAGGAGACGGTTCTTTCTCCCTCAAGCGCTGCCAAACGATGCTTGTAGTACGTTGAGTACAGTGGTAGTACAAGGGAATCGGAATTAGAAGGAAAGATAAGGAGAGAAGAGGAAACTCTTGTAATTATTAGTATTATTTGTCTCGAGAAGTTTGTTTAACTATATTCAACTTGGTTCACTCTAATCTCTACTTCTTGCAAATTGTTGCTTTTATATATTAATGGTGCTGCTCTCCAAGTTTTAACTGCCTGCAATCAGCCAATTAGTTAGTTCTACTTCTAGTTGATAATGCGAACACTACAATAATTTCACTAAATTAATTTTTGTTAATATTAAAGATGTTTAGAGTTTTTTTTTTCTTCTTTCTTTTTTCAATTAACAATTAAGCTAAATCTGTGTCTGTATACACTGCCTACGTGTTAATATTAAAAACTAATATATTCTACGAAATGTTATGTATTTTACAAGGTATCTTTTGTTTTGGGTTTTTACTTTGTATATATGTAAGTTTAGAAAGAAGTAAGGTTAGGATTGTCGTCAAGCGTTTCTTTTTTATTTTAATTTTTAAGTACTAATGCTTTTTAAGACGTTTAGATTGTCAGAAAGTGCGAGAGTGAATAAGAGGGAGAGGAAGAGAGAACAATTTGTAATGTTTGAAGATTGTCAAACAATTCTGTTCCGATAAAGTTTATTTATGCATACAATACGAAATGTTGTTTAGTAAAACGTGGTAGTTTCTAATCAAAATTCTCTTAATGCTATTATCATATAATTTTGGAATATATATTTATATATGAATGTATTTGGAAATGTATATAATAAATGTAGAGAGATATGGTTTAAAAAATCGCGAGCAAAAACATTTACTTATTGAACTATTATCAATTGGTTGATTGATTGACTTATGGAGTGATCAAAGTGATTGTTTTGTTATTATTATTATTTACGATTCTTAAGTATGTATGTTTGTATGTGTTAAGTGTTGTTGCTGTTGTATATGGTATGTATACGCTAATTTTGTGTTGATTGTCAAAACGCGTCTCTTTTGCTTTTTATTTAATTTTGTTTTCTTCTTACGTTTATTTCATTATTGAGAAGTTGGATGAACGGGATTTGTTTGAGAAGCCTAACTCTTTTCTATCATATTTCTCTTTTGTTTTTTTTTTTTAAAGGGAGTTATTGAGCCAGCTTACAGCTTCCTATAAAATGTATATTACACAATAGCGAGAGGTGTATTTGTTTTTTGGGGGAGGATCGTGTAGAAGTAGAGGTTGTGTTAAGATTGTCTGCAGACCTTAGAAATAAACTATAAATGTTTGTTTTATTTATATATTCGTGTATGTTATGTAAATATCTCATTTGATTTGCAATTGACTTGGGTTTAGAGATAGAATTTCTTCCTTGACTGCTCTTTTTTCTTTTTTTTTTTGTGGTTACATTTATTTATTATAGGTAATGATTAATGATAAAAACAACCTTAATATAATTGCTATAAATTTTCTCGAATGTTTTTTTTTTTATTTGTCTGTTCTAAAAATTCAATACATAAACGTCAGTGTCAAGTTTGTGATTTTTTTTTTTTGATATGTTACGAGTTTATTCTATTATTATGTTAAAATTATGTAATTGTCTCTCGTAATTGTTTCCTTTTTAACCATAAAATTACTTTAAAAACAACCTTCAATTCAAAAATCTTGTCAAATTCCTTAATTTTAGTATTCTCACTAAAGCTGTTTCTTGTTCTTTTTCTAATTATTTTAATTGTTTTACTAGCGCTTTTCTCTAAGTGTAAGTTTCGTTCGGAGTTCGGCGTGCTGTGCTCCTTATTTATTAATTGCTTATAGTAGTGTTTGGGATTTCTCGTATTACAATTACAATAACTTTGGTAACATTTTTAATTTTCTATTTCAATTTTAACAAATTTCTTTAATCTGCCTCTGCTTACTCCTCGATATATCTCCTCGAGCTATTTTTTTGAGTAGTTCGACAACGGAAGAGAAGTCGTGGAAGTAAGGAAACTTTATGGGAAAGGAAAGTACTACGTAAGTTTGTTGAACGTTTTATTATTGCTTTTTATTGCAAGGTGTTGCCGCTAAGAAAGCTAGAATGAACATCATATATGTTACGTTTAAGGGCTTTCCATGTTATATAAAAATGTTAATTAATAAACGATACTATAGAATAACAAAAGCCATCTTATTAATAAAGCATAAGAAACAAAACTAAAACTTTTTATACTAAAAGCCTAATTTCAAATATTCAAATATCATTTCAAGTAAGTAGTGTTTGCTCCAAAGACTGCAGTACCGAATTTTCCAAAAGCAAAACTCTTCTTAAAACCTTAAATGTGCTTCGGAATGTACTAAAGTGTCCTTTTATAATAATTTAGTAGTAATCAGAGTAAAGATTGTTTAAATTTTAATATCATGGTTTCATACAACTTAATTTAAGACCACTTTTTAACTAAAATTGCACAATTTTTATAAATCACTGGTTTAAAAAAATTACATTTTATTACTGATTTGGCAACTTTTGTATCCTGTACCACTTGTGGCCTTTGTGCAGATTCACCACCTTCAATTATATTAATCGGTTCAGAATCACTTCCTAAATCGATTTAACAATGATTTTCCGTCTGTCCATGTAAATTTGTGCGAAAGGTACGGATTGTACATTTGGAGATATTTCAATGCAATTTAGAACAAGGATGCAAATTGGCCCAAAGGAGGATCCCTTTTTATAAAGAGTCCTATTACAAAGGAATTCTTTTTCCGCGAAAATTCGCATCCTTAATAGTTTTTGACAAAAGTTAATTAACTGAATTGTCTGTGCCAAATTTGGATCTAATGGGACCATTTTAGAGCCTCTTTCTACTAAAAGATATTTCACAAATACAGCAAAACTAATTGCAGCATAATTTGTGGAACCGAGTGGTGTAGTGTATTAAATAGACGAGCTTGGCCGACTTGGTCAATTTTAGAAGGGTAGGACCGCAAGTTACATGAGTATGAAATTTATGCCTATTTTTATTTGAAACAAAAATATCATTGCAAAGCTGTACTGCAGAAACAAGGATAAAACATGTACTTGTATTAAAAATGCTTTGCATTAAAATGACATTAAGTTTTCATGACATTTTAGGATAAAATTAAATCTCCTGCCGTAGATTAGACAACTTTTTTTCACCCCAAAAAATAAAAACTTCAACTTTCACGTATTAAAAGAAAAATCCAACCAAAAAAATGTTTGTTTATTCAAATAAACATTAAATTTAAATCAGAAGAATATAAATATGAAAATTAAATAATAATGCACAGTCCACAACAATTCAACTGAAATTACAATGCAATTAAAAATAAAAAGAAAGAAAGTGATATAAAACAAGTTGAGTAAACAAAAAACTGTTACCAATCAATTAGTGTAGTCAATTCAATGGCTTAGAGATGAGAATATTAAATATTTGATGAGCGCTTGTGTGAGTAGACACAGATAGGCAGAGAGGTGCACTAATCACTGCACTGTCACGCTTTTGTTTTTACGCTTTTTCACACTTTTGTTGAAATTATTATTATTATTATTATTATTATTATTATTATTATCGCACACACTCATAGACTCCCAAAGTCGACCAAGCCGATGAAAAGAGCGCTTGAAGAGATCTTTTATTAAAAATATTTTGTTTGTTGTTCACTTTGCAATGCAATTACGATGTTTTTATGTTAAGTTATTTTCAAAAAGAATGTTTTTTATTGGTTTAATTTCGTTTCTCTTTGAGATGATTGCACAAATTATTTTGTTTATCACTGGAAAGCGTTCGTATAACTGAAATTTCATTGTAAAAAATAAATCATATGTACCGGCAGGCAGGTAATAAAATGTCCAATACAACAAATAGTAAGCAAACTCAACGTCTTGATTATTATGATCCTATTTCAAGTCAAGTATTAGACATTCAAAAAACTTAAGACCCAAAAATAATCACTTGTTGAACGCTTCCGCTGAGCATCAAATCAATGTCGTGTTTAGTTTAATTGGGAGAAATTCAAAATTATATTGAAGAAATATAAATGAAGAAACCGTAGCTTCGCGTGTCTTATGAATATATTGTATAATGAAAGTTATAGTCTAGGCGATTGCGCTCGCCCCTTTAATATCATAAACCACTTAGATTCAATTGTTTAGATATAGTAGCAGATACAGTTTACCTTATAATTTGATACAATTGGTTTGATAAGATTGTTGAATGCGAATTTTTGTCAAATAAAAATCACAATAGTTTCGCTTCAGAGACTTGATACAGATCATGTAATTTTTAGGCTAAATAAATAATTATTTACGCATTTTAGTGGGACTGCAACTTTTTACCAATTAAAGAATTTTAGCACAATAATTATTATGCAAAATAATTGTTTTTACAAGGCAGTCCTGTCGTGTTCAAAACGGACACAGCTCGTGTTTAGGCGAAAATATGTCCCTGAGCCGGACTTTTAAAATATATCCCACGCAGTCAGATTAAATTAACGTTATTAAATATATTCAATAAATGATTTTGAATCGATCAGCATAATGAAAGGAAGATCTATCTCTGGTGGTTTAGGAGTTACAAACACCCCATCACACTTTAAAAAATTCTTTTTGGCACAGGTTGCAGAGCGTTTAAATTAAATTAATTCTAAACTACTAAATCGTAATCACAACCTAAAAATTAATATTCATTCAATGCATGGATTTACAACTCAAGGGAATTGTCTAATTACTAGGACACATGCTGGTACTTCGCTGCAACAAATGTATGCTTCAATGTAGGTAGTGTTTCACATGACATTTTGACATTGACGCTACGCGATCTCTGCGTTGTCTCGTTTGGAAGATGATAGAAAAGACGAGTTTCGCTCTTTAAATAATTGTTCTTGATTATTGTACGCGTACATTTGAGTCGTTTAAATGGCTGTCTCTTCAAAATCTCTCAATTCTATCTCTCCCGGTCTATTCTTTTGTTTTACTTTCGTCTTTTATTATAAACACTCGTATGAAGTTTCATCTACATGGAGTTGAAATTTTCATTTAACACAAAACGTGTTTTTATTCTGCCTATACGCCGATTGCGTGTATAGTAGTTGATTAAGCTTTATTTAGCTCTTTGCCTTACCAGTCGGTCTGTTGGTCGGTCGGTCAACTGGCCAATAATACCAACAGCAGCATACCTAACAGCATGAAGAATTCTTAGAGCGTGATTTAACCACAAGCATGTATACACAAACACACACGAATATACAATGACGATTTGTGTGTGTATGTTGTTCACTAATAAAACCTGTAAGTGTTGACTCGTTAAGAGTTTGGGCCGGCCTGACTTGGCTTGGCTTGGTCGCCAACACAAAAACGCGGCCTATTGCGTATGGTAGCAACGAACTCTTGTCAATGCTTGCTGCTGTTGTTATTGTCATCGTTGTAAGTCTCTTTGCTGCCAAGTCTTTATAAGTGCACTGCTTACGTATGAGGTTACACATGGTTCGGCTGACTAAAGCTGATCGCTTAATGATTTTCTTGCATTCCTTTCCTGCCTTTTCTTACTTGATGAAGTTATGTCTTAAAAGAATTCCTGAATACAAGTTAGTATTTAGTTATAAGTTTAGTATTAAAACATAAAAAATCTCAGTATGTTTTCTTTTTCATTTCGTTATATAAATTGAATAAATAAGGAAAGCGAGTTTTTGCGCTTAGAAACCTACTCTACAGTATTAATCAAGAGATTTTTGTACACATTTTAGAAAAAAAGTTGTCAAGCTGCCTGTTGTCGTCGCCTGTTGCCTGTTGCTTATTATGTGGAGAGAGTTTCTAGAATAGACAGAACGGTATTTAGAGAGTTCACCGTTTTATTATGTGTGTGCTTGTGTCTCTATGGTTATGTTTAATTAGGAGTGACGACTTTACGTGTCCATAACGGAATTTGTGAAATGTCTTTCTCCCTCTGAGGCCACACATTTATGCATGAATAAAAATTGTAAAGATGTTCACACTTTTCTTACACTCTCGAGAGAACGCAACATGCAACACGCAACACTCACCACAAACGAAGTTTCCTAAAACGCCCCGACTTTTATATTTTTTATATCAACAACTGGCTTACGATCTTGGTTTCTCTAATGCAGACTCTTTACAACACAAAAATGCTTACTACTAAAAAAATACCATTCTTTTTACAATTCAAGCTGTTAATTTATCTGTTGTTTAGAGCTATTCTGTGATCTAACAAGATTACTCACTCATACGCACTTAAACTAAACTGCAATATATGAAAGATTTAACGTGGAAGAAACTTTATATGTGAGAGCGGCGACGGTGTTGCTTGTTTTAGAACCGTTTGCAGATTAAAACTCAAAACTGAACTAAACTCGAAACTTTTCGTCGTTCGGATTCAAACTTTGTAGATTATTGCTGTTATTTCATTTGTTGCTGTTATCGTTCTCAATATTTTTTGTTTTCTTTTCTTTTCTTTTTTCTTTTTTTTGGAATGATTATTATAAGTGCGTGTGACAATGTCGATAGTGATGGTAGCGATTTTGATACTGATGCTGATGCTGATGAAGATGATTTTAAAAAAGAGCGTTATTGTTTTTTTATTATTATTATTGTATTATTTTTTAAGAAATTTCGTAGTTACTGTAATTTTTAATAATGCACACATATTTAAATATATATATATATATATATTATTGCATTTTTATATAAATATAAATGGTGCTACATATATATAAATTTGTAGAGCGACGGCAGACAGAATTTGGAACGGGTTAAAGCAAAGACTGTACGAAGACTGAAGTAAGAACGACTGACATTCTAAGGTAATATACCGAGACTTTTTATTCGGAGTTTCCATATCATCTCCATACAACAAACCAGACAACGTCGCTTTGACAACACTGAGCATGGTGGTGGCAGCGTTTGCGGCAGCGACATTCTGCACAACTTCAGAATGGTTTAAAACACAACCGTTTCTATATACCACCCATACATACACACAAACGCAAACACATGCATATTTATTTATATACACGAGCACTTTATAACCCAAAACATTGGGCTTGTTGTGAATCTGTTGAATATGTACAAACACAAACCCACATACACACGTACACGCACACTTGTTTACTAAATGCACGCTTAAGCTCGTTTAGTTGTCGAGTGTACATAGTGCTCTGGCTGACTGTTGCTGATTTTGTTCGGTTTGGCTCGTTTCAGTTTGCTTCGCGTATATTTTCTTTTGCACTCTTCACCGAAAATTCCAATGCAAAACTTACGCAAACACACACATAAAGATGAACACAATAGCACATGCCAGAAGCCGAACACAACATTACCATACGATTGCTAACAGGTTTTATTATAATCACCTCGTTTTTAATTCTTTTTCTCTCTTTATCTCATGCTCTCTCTGGTAATTTATTTCAGGTAAAGAATTATTTTTTGTTTGTTTGTGATACTTCTCCACCTATCATGCGCTGCCCCTTGATTTTATCTAATTGAAAAGCACTTATAAGAGAGCTCCCGTCATCATTGTTATCATCAGTGAGATTTTTATAGCATCTCTCAATGGAATGCACCGACCGAAGGCAGGGACGATGCCTGTATGGAATGCGGACTTATTCACAAGAAACGTTTACTTGAAAGCTGCCACCAACAATACCTTCATTGATTTTCACATTCATTTATTTATTTGTCCATTATTAGAAATTATAATTTTACTTTTTAACTTCAAAATGTATGATAACTTCTTTCTTGTGAAAAATGAAAGTAATTACTAAAGAGGAGACTTTCGCTGCTGAGCATGTGTTTATAATATGCTTGTTGTTTTGCCGGAGACAAGGAACAATAAAGAAGTATTATTAGACCGATATTAACCGTTCATTCAGTACCCCATTCGGTAAGCAACTCGCACAAATCTGTCGTTTGTGTCTATTATTGGCAGTAACTACAGTTACTTCTGAAGACGCAGTTGTAAAGCAGCGGCACGACGCCGTACCGTACAAACATAAAGCAGATGTGACATACATATCAACAGTCACAACTGACCTCACCACCCACCTCGCCCATACATCGCAAATAGGAAGCCGTTCACCCCTACGTCACTCACCCTGACACTAACCAAGCACATTTGTATAAGTGGTGCCTCGAAAGCCTCCACTTCTCTACACCATCCTTACAGCACAAACTCACACAGTTACAGTAGCCTGAAAACTAGGACGGCCAATATATGCCGAGGCAGGCAGGTAGGTGGCAGAAGGCATATGTTTTTTTAAGGTATTTTTCACTCTTTTTCTATTTTCAGTGGATAGAGAGAAACCATTATGATTTGTGTTTTGTTTGCACCACACAGTTAACGCACAGTAAACTATTCTCGATGTAATACGAATGACGAACCCGTGCCGAACTTAAAATAACACAAAGCGACGAAAGTGCAAGCGAGACGTACTCTATTGGAAAATTATATTAAATAATAATAAAAAATAAAAAAATGGAAAGGAAGAAAATTGTGTGTACTCTGTGTTGAATTGTTGGGAAAACGATAATTGTTGTTACACCTGCCGCTCTGACTTCGACAATACGTCGCTGACTGATGAGGGTTGTTGATGTTGTCGTCGTGTTATGACTATTATTCGTATCCTAAACACTCACGAACACCTCTCGTGCCGCACAGGTGAGAATGCCAACGATTAGGTTATCTCTGGTGCCCTTAAATTGTATATAATGTATTCTATTATCGCCTTGTTTACGTTATGAACACGAATGTCAGGTAAAATAATTCGTGAGATTTGGTAGGAGAAACTTTCCTTCCATTGCGCAAGTCATCAATCAGAGATAAAAGATAATATTCACCAAATCTTTCCTACGCATTTGTGCTTTGGGGAATGTGACAAAAGTGGTGTTGTTTCTTACTTGTCTCATACTTCGAGTCATGTTAGCTGCCGACCTGGTCTCTCAATTTTTTTTTGAATTTCTCACTTCTAAAGCTTTTACCCCTTTGATTATTAAACTGAACTTGCTCCAGTTCTGCTTCGAATTAGAAGTGAGGTATTCGGTTAATTCTTTTCCACCGAAAGGCTCTAAAAATTTACCTATTCGATTCTATTTCAAATCCTTGATAATTTTCATGCAGAGCAAGTGTTCTTTACCAATTTTCCAATTTTTTAAATATTTATTGCATTTATTTTGTACGAGCAAAGTTTAAAATCTCAAAATTGGATAAGGCTTGGATTTAGATAAGTTTTTGTGTCTAAAAAATTGATCTGATTGGATCCCAATTTGCCCCAGCCAATTATTAAGCAAATTAACTTTTCTTCAACAAGTTTTGCCAAAAACTATTAAAAATTGAGATTCTTTTGCACATAAAGTCTTCCATTATAGTAGAGACTTATATAGGGAGGGGTTCTAAAAACGGTCCAATTCGGCCCATTTTCAATAGGGTTCTTCTTTGCGCCAAAACATGTTATTGTACCAGATTTCATCGAAATAACTCAAAAAAAGACGGACAGAGGGACATGGTTAAATCGATTCAGATTTTGATTCTGAATCATTCGATATAATTGCGGCATTTGCCGATTAGGAGTTGCAACCACACAAACTGCCGCAAGTAATGCAAGATATAACATATTGATTGACACGATTAATCGACAGGTGTAATGAATGTAATGAAGGTGCACTTAAATTACGTATCATTGGCTTCGATTATTGAATATTCTGTTAAATTAATAAAAAGGAGTTGAATATCATTTAACAACTTCCGTAAGAGTTACAAAATTACATCAACACTGCCTGGACAATAAAAGTAGAGTTTATGCAAAAGTACAGCCTGACACCACACCAAACTATCAGCTAAACTAACAACAACAGGACCAACAACAACATTAATGAAGCAAAGTTGTTGTTTTTTAACGTATATTGTAGAATAAAGCAAAACTTCATCATGAGAATTTATATGGTAAGAAATGTTGGCCTGCCTCTCTTTAATGTTGATAATGATGTTACATAAAGTAGCACATCGTAATGTTTGTATACCTATGCACCGCATCAACAAATCCACCAATGCAACAAAAAACTTGTCTGCGCTTCAAGTATACAAATATACCCGCGGTTGTAATAAAAACAAAAACCACAATTGCATGTAGTCCAAGTCCAAGATCAAGTAAACAACAATAAC
Source organism: Crataerina pallida (assembly GCA_949710015.1). Lineage (NCBI taxonomy): Eukaryota > Metazoa > Arthropoda > Insecta > Diptera > Hippoboscidae > Crataerina > Crataerina pallida. The sequence goes on from OX453290.1 coordinate 9,813,956, forward strand.
AACTACCACGCAACACAAACAATACAACATGCAAAAGATGTTAAGAGTTGTACACTCTTGGGCATGTTTTTATAAGTATTAGTTTCAACACAAACACATCACAAGAATGGGTAGAAGTATGTGTTGTTAAGTACAGCGATTGGTTGGGTGAATCTCAGCAACATAAGGAACTTTACCACATATTCAAGCGCCTTCTCCATCACCTCCCAGCCCCTCACACACCGCACCTTAGTAGCAGCATTACGAAAAGATCCACAATAAAATAAAATGTGTGCATTTGCACTGGTACTATATGGCCCAAAAAAACTGATAATTACCTGCGCAGAACCATCACATTAATTCTGCAAAATATGAAACTGGCAAGCACGGCCTGTTGCTGGAACAATAGCAATTTCAGTTTGCCACATTTCATAAGCAGAGTTGCCGCTTCTCGTTTCTTATTGTATGCATTTGCACTTGAACTATTGGCGGCGCGATGCACCGCGTAGATATAAATAATCGCAACCAACTCAGCAACTTATTCCACACTGCACAACATTATTTCTTTTTGCGCTTTTCGCAATTGTTCGTGTGTATGTTTGTGCCAAGATGACACGATCGGTAAAGAGCATCCTCCAGACTATAAACTATGCAGCTCAATGTTCACACAACTTAGAAACCAATTCGATTAGTAGCTTCAACAACAGCATTCCTCAACCTCTTTTAACCAGTTTTTCTTTTTATGGTATTTTGTGCAGCAAGCAAGTTCTCGGGGAACTAAGCGTCCGGAGAGGCGCACCACTGAATGTGTGTTTTGTAGCTGGAGTGCTACTTCGCCAGCTAGCCAACCAAACAAACAACTCAACCATTCAGCCACTTTTATTTGGCCGGTGCATTGGTAATGCTTCGTTGGTTCACGACTAACAAAACCAGACAGACGTTGGCTTTTTAGCCAAATCGTATGTTTTGGATATTAAATCATTAAAGTGGTGCTGGGAGGCAGAAAACCAAAACAAACTTAAACTTAACAATGCATGTTGCATTTATTACCGCACCGGATTCAACGAGAGAGAGAGAGAGAGAGTGAGAGAAGACTCAATGAAATCAAATTCCACGCTAAGGTGAAACAACAGCTCGAGACGAAGAATAATAAGAAAATCCATCTCACTGTTCGCAGCAACAATTACTGTACGATCTGTGCATTGCACAAGATCGCCAGAACAAAACCTGATTGTTGTTGTTTGCCTGCTACCACTTTTTCATTTATGGTTGCAGTTGAGTGATTAACTTGCACGCGCACTCACACATGCAACGCATTTGTGTTCCATCATGTAATAAACTTTCCAGTCATCCTCCCCACCCCTCCTTGTACTCCATAACGCGATGAATACTTTCCCACTCTAACTTCACCTTAAGACCATTTATAAAATAAAGTTGCAACAACTTAAAAGAAAATTTCTACTTCTTACAATTATTACTAGTAACAAAACTTAAACCTGAAACATTGTTATAATGATGGGTATGAAATCATTCATTGACTCTCTCCCCTTCACACGAAGTTAGAAAAAATCCTCAAAATGCAGCCAGCCGCTTCTTAAGTGTCTATAAATGCAAATAAATGGATCGCGTGCAAAATACTTTTTCTCGGCAAGTAGAGACACTAGAACATGTTTTCACACACACACATAAAACTAACATGATACCTGGTTACTTATAAAATTCGTATAAAATTATTCATACTAAGTTGTCTACACATTTATGTGTATGTATGTAGAATGTAAGAAACTCAACTTGACCGTGAACTTGACGTTATTTGAAAGAGGGAGGAATGACCTATCGTCTCGCCCTATGAGTTTTATAAATAAATATTTTCATTTGTTATCATTACGAAAATAGATTACATGGAATAGAAAATCCCAATCAGTCAAGACCGATTAAGAGCCACGCCCACATTGGACAAAAATCTATTTACCTGCCGCAAACGTTAATCTATGGCGATGAAATTTAGCATAAAGATTTACAATTACCTCATCCATCGACAGACACACCCACAATTTACAACAAATCTTGTGCAGCGTAAAACTTCGACTTTCAAGCTGATTCGTATTACAGAGGACGAAATCACGTTTCTGTCACGACCACCTTTTATAAGTAGATATGGACGGTGGTATTTAAAATTTGGTCTAATCTAAATTTAGTTTTTTACTTGTTTTTTCATGTAGCACCCGTATGGCTTGTCATGTACCGCAACAATGTCCAATAGGGGACCAATTGTGATACTTTATACCCTACTGCTCTTGTGGCAAAGGATATTGTCCGTGCAAATGCCCACCTTCCCAAGGATTAAGCTCGATTGAGCCCGATCTCTCAGGCACAAGGGCTACATCGACTCATACTTAGCTGCTATGAAAGAATTTATATGTTCCCCACTGGTCATTGCAAACGTTAACAAACAAAACGTTATCAAGCAGAGTATAATAAGATCAATATTTAAATGAACTCTAAATTGCAGATATGAAGTACACGAATATATTTAAAAAGTAACCGAATAAAGTTATTTTTGGTTTAGGACAAATCTGTGGGCGTGGCATGTGTATGTGTATGTCGCTATCATTGGGCATTGATTGGCACATTGATTTCATGTGAATTGACTTCATTGAGATTTTTGTCAATTGTGGGCGTGGACAGCTTTCGATTTTACCCGGTTCAAATAGGGAACTGGTTACCCAAACTAAAAGTGTCACCTGAATATCTAAATTTTAACGACAGATCAAGATTCCCTTAAAGACACATAGAATGAGAAACATAGATTACCCCCCTGCCATCTCTTTTTAAAGTATATAAAAATTAATACAAACGGCATAACCTAAAAAATGAAGAAGCACATACAAAACTAAAGGAGGTTTTTTCAAATAAGAAAAACGCGAACAGTTATAAACGCAGTAAAACGACAAAGAGAGTTAGAGAGAGAGCGCAACAAACATGAATTATAAGACATTTGTGTGTGACGGCAGTGGGTACACACCAACTGTTGAATAATAAATGTGCAACTAGTGTCCCAGACATGGGAAAGGTGAGTTTAAGGACCATGGCAACTGGAAGGAGAACAAAGGGAGCCTAGCCTCCGTTATGGTATAACACATTCGAACAGACTGAGAACAAATCGAAAAAGCTCTTCCCAACTGCACATGTTATGATAACAGTCCTGTTATGTTACGACTCACCAAATCAAGAAAAGAAGCTTTTACAGTTATTTAATAATTAAAGTGTGATAATATAGTTTTAATTTCATAATAATAATATCACGTTTTTTAAGGTTCACGTTACTTGCCAGCATTTCCAACCATCATTATCATTATGTTGTGTCAAGTTATGCTTTAGTAAAAAAGTATTGCTAAAAATTTACCGCTAATTGTTAACGCCAACAATAAAATAATAAACACATAAAACATTTGCCCATGTAGTCACATAGAGTATAAACAGTTGTTTGTTCGTCTATGTGTGAAAAATTACAAGAGTGCAACGACCGTTACGTTTTAAACAACGTCTAGTGAGTAGCGTTTCAAGTTAATAACAATAACAACACTAACCATTCGAAAAGTTCTGAATGTAGCGAAAAGTCCACTTTAGAAAAAAAATCACAAAATAGAAAAAGTGGAAATTTCACATTTCGTAAGCAACTGCTTAACATTGCTTTACCGAAAATTGCAACCGCTGCCGCCACCATCATTTATAGTGCACCGACTGCAAACACATATTGCAGCGGTGTTGGTGCTTTTGATATTTCGGTTGCTGTTGCCGTACAGGTAATCAAGATCAACAACAGCGAAAACTAAAAACAAGTAGAACAAGAATACACTCGTGCACCACCAAACTTATATAAGCATACGACTGTGCACTCAAGCATGGGTTGGTGTTCTTGGAAGATTTTCACGGTTCATGGTCATTGCAAGCAAGTATAGAAACAACAACAAACACTAAAGTGCGCTTTTGCCTTTTCAAACAATAAACGAAGAGTAGGCAGGCGGCAACAATGGAAATGTTCAAATAAAATTTTGTCCAGTATCACTCATAGATGGCGATTTCAGATTTTCGCATATTTTTAGTAATACCGCCAACAGCAAACCATATTAAAGCGCCTTTTGAAAGACGACAGTTTGAAGACTAAAACAAAGAAACAAAAGCTACGCTTAGAAATAAATTATGGGTGGCCTCCTGTAACGGCTATTGTTTGGCGCATTATACCCCACCCAATGGTCGAATTCTACCGTAAATTTTTTTGATCTTTCTTTGTTAATTTCGACAAATTTGAGTTTCTGGAGTTTGGAAGAGATCAGGATGGAAATAAATCCATCAACTTTATTGCCCTGCAGGTGTGTGGTTTAACCAAACAATCAATCAATTAAGCAGAGTACACTACAGATACCATCCAAAACCGACCTCTTTAGAATCCTTATTCCAGCTGGTTCATATTGAACCTCTCGTCTTGCAGACGTTCTGATAGTGATTTATACTGCCATCACAAGGTGGGCAGCATATGCAACTCATAAACACGCAAGCGCATAACGGATTGCTTTATAGTTATTTGCACGCTATAATGGCTTTATAGCAATAATGGACATGAGTTAGAAAGAAAATATACTTTTAGGCAAAAATATATTTTAATTTTAATTCTGTAAATTCTTAAAACCTTCAAATTCAAAGAGGAAGAAGCCATTGTTTGAGCTTCAAGGAAAACAAATCCGTTTAAAAAATATTCCTTTCGTCAAGCAACCTTTAGTATCCACATTTAACATTAAATAAATGCCAATCCAATTCACAAAGTACATTCATACATACATGAACGAGGATTATTTAAGTATAATTGATAAAATTAATTAATGTGAAAATAATGAACAAACCTCTAGACAGTTGTTGCATCATATCCTTTTCAACGGTTTCGGTTACTCTACGTGCACATAAAGGTATATCCATTAACTTGCCTACATGCCCGCATACGAATATTTAATGCAATTGAGAAACAATTGCATGTGAATTATTGGACATTTGGCATTGCATGCAGATGCAAATGAAACAATTTGAAACTTGTGAAGAAAGAAATCAATGCGGGGAATTATAAACACAGCAGTATGTTAACGTGACGCATAGAGGCAGACATGTGTGCCATTATAGCTTTTTTCGAACTTTGGAGAAGACTTTAATGTTCGATTTGATCCGTGGTATGGCTGTTTAAAGGGCTTCCATTTCGCAAATTATTATAAAAAGCTTAAAATTGAAAAACTTTTGTTAGAAATGCTTGCTTAGTTAAGCAGACAATTTTTATCCCATTAAAGTTTCCACCATCTCTCCCAGGAACGCATTGCAAAAACATGTTTAAAAAACATTGATATATATCTAAAAAAAAAAATAAAATAAAAATTCATTCCCGTCACGTAGGAAATAAAGCAATAAGATATCCTTCAGGTGAGTGCTGATGTTCCCCAAACAGGCACACGCACAGGAAGCAGAGTCAAGCAACAAAACATTGTGACACACTAAAATGGTCAGTTAGCAAGTCACTGTTTGGTTTAATTTTATTTTCTCGAGAAATGGAATGAAACAAATTTTCAATTTAAAAATTTTCAAAAAAAAACCATAAGTTATGAAGCATAAGAAGAAAAAATCAGCTTGCTTGTCCCAAGTTAACGAAAACACATATAAAAAAGTACAAGCGTACAAACATTTAAACGAGTATATAAAGAGGTTTGTTTTTTTTTTTTTTTTTTTTTTTTTTTATTATTATATTATGCACACACTTGGCTTCAGTCAATGTATTTATCAGAGAGAGGCGCCCGAATTTGATCAACATTTTATATTAAGTACAGCACGTGGTCGTGTTCATTGGGTGTTTATTGCGTGTGCACGAATGCTTCAGCCAGACTTGACAAAGTCAACTAGAATCCTCCATCATAACAAAAAATGAGGGAAAATAACCTCGAATCGTTTTGAGGATAAAAATAACACAAACACATATAAACGGACGTCTCGACATAATGCGTATCTGTGTGCATCTTCATATACATGGAACAGTCAGCAGTCAGTGAATTTTGTGATTTAATTTTTATCAATTGAATGCACATTCAATACAAACAGCGACGCCGATGCCAACGTATTCTTTGGGAAACTTCGAGTGAAGGACATGTCCACAGTCAAACCAAAATTGAAGGTGTAAACTCTTAAGCGCTTTTCAAATAACTCAAAAACGCTGAAAATTGACATATGTTTGCACATTTCTTTTCACCACAATCATTACAACATCCAATTAGGATTCGACACAACGTTTGACCTAAGCCAAATAAAATTTTGTTTACTTCGCTTCATACTCCTTCTTACAGGCTTTTGCCTTTTTTTTCTATCAATAACACTTGAAACGGATTAGCATACTTTTAGGATCAATGCATTTCTTGAATGGTTACAAAGAATTAATGACCACAAAAGAATAATCATCCCGGCAGATGATTAACTTTCCTTAAGAGCCCAGCCCACCTAAACTGTACCCAGAATGTACAATATTTCGGGTGAATATAACATACAATTCATATATATACATATATTTATGGCATATGATTAAGATAATAGAAAAATATTTTATGGTTAAAAATTAGATCAAAAACCAGACGATATACGTACCTTAACACCAATATGTACAGACGAGAAATCACTGTGTAACGTTGGAATTATGGGCAATGGCATAGGAAGGGGGCAGGACATCATGGTCGCTACCTGAAAAATACCCAAAAGCGAAACACACATTAAATGAAAGTGTATAAATTTATAACCAATACAATGTATGTGTACGTCTATAAACCAGATTGCAATGTAATTAAAGAACTACTGCAGCTGCAAAGTCATACGCCGAATCTTAATTTAATTAATAACCTTGAAATGGTTGAAAAATTATTGGTGCGACCTTGAAATACTTTCTAAAACCAACTGACTAATTATCTGCAAATATTATTATAATTGTATTGAGTACAAAATATGAGATTTATAAAATCAGAAGTATCAGAATAAAGTACGTACGGAAACTAAATTTGGCTTAAGCTGAATCTTAAATACCCTCCACATCTATACACAAACAATGGGCGTGGCAAATACGTGATTGCACCTTTCCGACCTAATACTTAACGGTGGTTCCCGGAGATGCACCGTCGGACGTTCGAGGGGGTTTTAATGGGTGAAGGCCCGATACTGATCTGAGGCTTGTATTGAATTTTACTTATGTCTGTTATCCGACCACGGCCATTTTTGGCACATCTATGATTATAAATATACCAAATTACAATTTCATAACTCAATTTTTGTGGCAGATAAATATATTTTGGTCGATTGTGGGCGTGGCTCTTGACCGATTTTGCCCATTTTTTATAGTAATCTGCGTGCAAAATTTCAGCTCAATATCTCAAAATTTATATCCGTGAGAATGCCAACAACAGACGAACCTACGCACATATATGTCTAAATCAACTTGGTTTTTGATTCTGATCAAGAATATATAAACTTTGTAGGGTCCCTGACGTATCCTTCTGGGTGTTGCAAACAGAAGAATAAACTTAGTATACCTCCATCACTAAAGTGGAAGGTATAAAAAGGCAAATATCAAAGAATGAATAAAATAAGAGAAAATAAAGCAAAAGTCAAGGTTTACTTTTATGTTAATTTACTCGCTCTGTGAACTCCTAGCATTTACAAATTATTGACTCAATTTTTTACACATCATTGCTCTCATTCTCGTACATACTGTTGCACATACCAATTCAACAACAGCAGACAGAATCGATAAAATTCAAATCAATGTTCGTAGACAATGTCGTATGATATGAGTGTTTATGTAATTCTATGTGAGTATGTGTTCGTGCACGTGTGCTCATGTGTAGGAGGCTTGCGATGGCAAGCATGCCATTGAACTTGCAATTTTTATTACTTTATGTTAAACACGTTAATTGCGCGGGCAAATGAACTTGATATTTAACATTAAGAACCCTGCGTAGACACGTATGAATCATGTTGATCGAACGATTTCATTTAACCGAAAATCAGTAAATTGCGTTTGAGTAGAGAGTATGAGCGGAATTTTTAAGGAAGGAACAAAAAAGAATTGAAAACGTTTCTTGGAATTCAAACTTTTAAACTTTTACTTTGAGTCAAGATGATGCATGAAGTAAATATCATTATTTGACTATAATAGAGGACTAACCCTGCCCACTTTCACGAACTTTTGTAACACGCCTCTACAATTGAAAAAAACTGACACAACCATACAAATGCAAGGTAGCAATAAATGGAGTGTACATTACAAAAAGTTCACTTTGATGCCGAATTCGATCTCGGAAGTAATATAATAGAGGGCGTAGACTTGTGCAGATATCCAATTTCTGATCAGCTAAATATAGCTTTTTATACACTCCACCTTAGTAATGAGGGTATACTAAGTTTGTTCTTCCATTTGCAACACCCAGAAGGAGGCGTAAGAGTATATATATTCTTGATCAGCATAAAAAACCGAGTCGATGTAAACATGAATGTCCGTGTGTCCGTCTGTTGCAGGCGTTCTCACGGTCGTAAATTTTGAGATATTGAGGTGAAATTTGTGGATGTGGAGGGTATTTAAGATTTGGCCTAAGCCAAATTCAGATTTCTTAGAGTTGTTAGTTAAACCGCTGGTGCAGGTTTAGAGTATATATCATGAGAGAGCTAAAATGTTTAGTTAAACTCTTACACGAATACTTAAGAAAACATTTACTGCTAATAATTATTATCACGATGGTGATTTATTAAAAAAGCAATTATGATAGGAAATCCGAAACAATAGCGTGTTCTCCCCAGTCTAGCATGTAAACACAACAACAGACACCCTGTTATTACAGTGGTGATGAGATCATGCACGTAGCGTAAAATACAACACTACGATCATCAGCATAAACAATATATGCGTGCACGCAAACATACCAATATATCAGCATAACAAAGCAAAGAGCAAAGAAACAAAAATCAAGTAACAACCAGACGCAAAACTAACACAAACATTTATTTACAATTATAATTAAGCGTTAAACGTCATTGCTGCAGTTTATTTTAGAAAAAAACTGGTTAGACGACTACCGGCCGGCACAGTAATCCGTTGACATTCACAATGCCACCATCACCGTCACACGTTACATTCAATATTACACACAAACACACTCAATATCACTCAAATACAATAACATTTGTACAACTGAACCGGTATCAAATCTCAACAAAACGACCCAGTAGCGATCATTTACTAGTAATTGTTTATACTGAGTGCAGACTGTTCAGTGCGATTAAATCAACATAAACAAGTAGAAAATCGTCGGGTTCATTCATTTGGCTTAGACTGAATTTGAAATGCTCTCCATTGTTATGATCTCATTATCATGAGTACTACGCATCACCTTTTACAGTCGAACTCATTGTAAATAGGAAACCACCCGTTTAAACCAAAAATGTCTTGATCGATATTTTATTAAGGCTCCTTTTGCTGGAAGCAAGCGAAAACACAAACGTTGTAAAAATGTTCACACTCTACTCTTTTTTAATGGATACAATCCTTTCATTTGGGGCATAGCATGAAAAAAATCATCTTCATACTACACTTCAATCATTACAAATTATCGAATAATTTGGTAATTGTGTACCGTAATCCCGACATGAAATGGGGGAAAACAGCCTCTTAGTCACATCAGTTGAACGTATCGTATTCCAAAAGTAACTAATTAAATATACGTACGGATAGCTGGCAAGCAACAAAAAATTCTACCAGAGTTTCCCTACTCTTTGCGTTTAATCATCATATCATATTTTTATAATAATACTCGGTTTTTACTTTTAATTTCAAATAAAATTTAGGTTGGTTTTGAGATCCTATTAAATTGTAAACTGACTATATAGGTTCAACTCTCGATACAATTCAATTCTAATTGTTTAAGGGCTTAAAAAAGAGAATTGATTAATTTTTAACAAACGTAATTTAAATCAAAGTGTCGCAGTTTTCACCATGGACTACTAAAGATTGGTACAGCCAGCACATAATAACGGTATCTTAGCATTGGTTCAAATTCGATTATAGGATCGAATGACCTTCTTAATCAATTTAGAACGTCACTTGTGACAAAGTTTGTTAGAATGTTTCAGAATCAAAATTTAACCGATCGAGCTACTATTGAAAATGAACTGAATTGGACCATTTTTTGAGCACCTCGCCATATTTAGTATTTACTTGCGGCAAATGCCCCACCCACCTTCACTTATATCGATCGATTCTGAATCAAAATCTGAATCGCTTTAACCATATCCGTCTATCGGCCTGTCTGTTCATATAAATTTGTGGCTAAGCTAAAGGTCCCATTTTTGAGATATTTCAATGAAACTCAATATTGGCCCAAATTGGATCAATTTCAGAACCCCTCCCCACAGAAGATCCTGTTATATGCAAAAAGTCACAATTCTTAATATTTTTCACAATATTAGCTTAATAATTGGCTGTAACCAATTTGAACCTGATCGGACCATTTTTAGAACCCATCCTCATATAACTAAATTGCCAAAATTTGATGAAAAACAGTATAAAAATATTTCGATTTCAAACAAAAGAAAAATTAAGAAAATTTTCTGTGACATTTTTAATCATTTTGAAATCTTTGTAGTAATATACTCGTATAACAAATACAATAAAACTTTTCATTTTTCAAAGAAAAAAATTAAATTGAATAATATATCAAGTGGTGTAGGGTATTTGATAGTCAGGCTTCACCGACTATATAATTTCACTAGTTCTTGAAATAACTTATTAAAAATAGTTAATGGATCCGACAGGATTGCTTTTGGAACCCCTTTTCGTATAACGAAATTTCACAGAGATTTTTACCATTTCTAATAATTTTTTATAGATTTGTCAGTCGCTAAATTTCATATTTTACACATACGGAGTAAATTAGTTTACACAATAAAAGTCCATACTAACCGAGTCGGTCGGGTCATGTACGAGTATGTTTAACAAATTTTTCTTGGAAATATTGAACGAAAAACACATAATAAGCAATAATTGCGCTTTTGTTTTAAGTGAGTGACAGCTTTCCCAGTTGCCATCATTGCAAGTGGCTAATGTAGGGTGTAACGAAAAATGATTACTGTTCAACGATTTTCAAGAGCAAATTTATTGTGCATAGCCGCACATTTCATACTAAACACAGCTAAACACATTGTATAAACTCGTACTTATGTATTTATTGCCTTCATTTATTTTATTTAGAAAACGTCAGGCGATCACGTTTAACACATTTCACATGTTTACACAATTATATGCAATATATTATATGTTCTTGTCTTCTCTCAGTTGTTTATTTGGATTTTATTAAGAAAGTGTGTGTGAGGCTAGAAGCAATTTTTGCAATCACAACGTAGAAAACTGGCGCAACAGCAATGATTTTCCACAATTCCACAATTCATTAAAAAGTTTAGCAGCAAGTACTTATGTTATACCAAATGAGTTTTTTTCATTTTTTATTAACGCATGGGTTGTTGATAAACTTTTGATTCAGTTTTGCATCAATTAATGTTTCAATAAAACAGTGAATGAATGGAACGAAAAGAGAGCATGTCACTCTTATTAGCTGAACAGCCCACAGCACCCCTGCGGAACTCCACTTGAGCTGTGTGTTTTAAATGTGTTTTCGCGGCGCATTTGAAGTCAACATTGATGAGATTCGTATGGTGTTACACTATATTAAAAAAGCATTCCAACTCTTACAATTAAGAGCAGAAGTAAGTTTCAATCGAACCTCAAGATATTTTGTAGTTAAAAATCCAACATGCTTACCATCTAATATTTAGATGATGAGTTGTGGTAATTATGAATTTGTGCCACAAAATTCCTCTCTATCGACTAAGTGTGCATATCCGTTAGTTTACTGTCAAATTTATGAAATGATATGGAAGATCATTTTCGACACACACACACGCACCCTCCCCAAACCACAAACTCAAATATAAAATGAGGTATGCATGTGTGTGTACATCCGCCACTTGGGCAAGACAAATTTTACACTTCACGAGCATAATTTACGGACAATTTTTCATACGAATATTTTATTAAGATGGTGCGCTTAATTAGCATTTTATTATGATGATGATATGATACAATCACTTCTTAATAATTATCACGTGACAGTGCAATACACATTTAAACACGTATTGTACTTAAAGACAGCTTTAGGCAAGCGTGTCAACTGATAAAATATGCGATTTTCTAAAAGGCAACAATCAGACCAGCAGCATGAAGATGTGAAAAGCAAAGTGTAAAATGTGTATTACGATGGTATTATGTATGCTACTTATACCTACATAAACACTCATTATAGTCGCCACTACTCAACTGGCTTGCGGCCAAAATTTATAACAAAGCGCATTCAAACACACATCCGCCTAATGTCGTGTTGTAACATTGCAACTAACAACAAAAACAGCAATCAAATTCAAGGTGGGGATACGTTCGTTGGGAAACATCATTCAATGTCTTAATTTTTATCTGTCACGGGATGGTTTTTTGAAAAGTTTTCCTTGTTAACATTAACTTCTTTAAAACAAATGGGAAACAATCTAAATTCACCGTACGAATTGTAGTCATATTTACGACCCACGGACTAAAGAAAAGTCGATGTAACAAAATTATTCGCGGTCAGTCACTTGGACAAACAAACATTTTCTACTTACTTGTCCTTGAAAAATACTAAAAATTCTTTATTTCCGTATGAATGAATATTTTTTAATTGAAGCAGCTTAAGCCTGACTCCGTTTTGTAATTGAGAGGATGCTATTATATAGTTTGTATAGGTCAGCACGTCCCAAGCCTGGTAAGGCCTGTCTTATCACGTAAAAACAAGAATTATTTACAAGTTTTTATCCAATATTTGCCGGGCACTTGTTCATGTGAAAAGTTTCTGTTGTTGATTGAAAAAGACCTCCTGTAAGCCTTTAGACATATTGCGAATAGAGCCATTTTCAAAAGGACGCGTCTAAGTAATAAGGTAAATAAAAAATTGTATGGATTGAAAGCAGGAAGAGAGATAGCGGTTGAGAACAACATTCTTTACTTTTCATACATAATCAGTTGGAGTCAGCGAAGCAGAAAGATCGGATCGCTCAGTATTGTGAATAGACGAACAATTTAAATTCACTACGTATGCACTCAATATTTTATACATTCTCATTCTGTTTTTGGCCGAGTGCCGAGCGCAATCACACTCTCCCCTTGCACCAACCAACCAAACTAAAGTAAACAACCACTTGTATAGCGCATAAAAAACAACAATGTTCAATTGCATCACAAACACTTGATCTCAAAATAAAAATTTGACCATAAGTGAAAATGGACAAGCGTAACGGCGAAATGATGCCAATGAAGTAATGCCAATACATACGCACAATACGTCAATGGCGCAATCATTTCAGTATCGATAGCGTCCTCTTTAGTTTGCAATATTTATTTAATAATACCGTGCTTCTCTGTCAACATTCTGATGATGGTGATTGTTTGGCTAATACGATTATAACAGCAATAAAATAAATAATAAATAATGTGTGCGTGTGTACGGAGGTGGGCTGCTGATTGTTTAACTAAAGCATTGAAATAATATTTTATTTCATTTGTTGTTTGTATAGTCATCAACATACTAGTTTGGCAACAGACAATGGGAAGCCGATAGAGAAGAACTTTCTTCACATAGCAAAACATTAGTGTACCGTAGAATATTCTAATGGTGCGTTAAAATATTCATTTATTTCAATATTCAATATTTGACGATGAACTTGTTATCTTTCTGAATTTCAATCAAAGTATTTCGCTTACAAAAGTGGTTGCAGGTCGCACACAATGCAGAATTTGCTTTGAAAGAAACGCTTAAAAACTTCCAGGACAAAATATGTGCAACAATTGCAATAAATGTTCGAAAATATTTCTTTTGTCATCACCAATATGAACGCCGACGCCGACTGAGTGAATGAAAAGTCAGAGGCCACGAAGAATGGCATATTGCTGCAACAGGACGGGTAATATAAATTATTTGACCACACTCCATCTACAGCCACCCACGTATCGAAAAGAAATATTTATTCATGCCATTCCACAAATTGTACCGTTGAGAGGTCGGGGCATTACACCGCCCTTCCACAGCAAAACGTGACCAAGTTTTATGAAATATTTCAACGGTCACCTTGATTTGATTAAGATTGAATTAAATTCCAAAAGCAAAAAAGTGCTACAATTACTTTGTGAAATATGTTCTGCTTACACATAACGTAGCGCATGGATAAGATAAAAACATTTTGTATTATGCCAGGAATTTATTCACATAGTTAAACTCATAATGATAAGAGCAACAGAAGCAACAGACAAGTTGTACAAGCCAAGAAGAAAAGAGAGAAGAGTGAGTAAAAGTGAGTTCCGTAAATGCCTGCCACCGTTCCTTGAACGTTCTGGATAATTTATATTGCAATGTTAGAAAACAATGCTTGTTATGTCTCAAAGCGTCTGGCGTGGGCAATGATTGTCACCTTGTGACAAAATCACAAAATTCTATGCATCGAACTTAACTTTTAACATATTTATTAAAAATCCAGTGAAAAAGTTATATTCGTCAAAGCCGGCCGTTCAGAATCCTATACCATTAAGTTTCACAATTTATTATTTTAAGTATTTAGTTGTATAATTATCAGCATAAGTTACTAAAAATCTATGAGGGGTTCTAAACATGCTCCGGTTCAAAATTAAAGTGAATGATACTCTTTATATTTTATTATACACTCCACATAAGATAAGGGTATACTAATTTTGTTCTTCCGTTTACAACACCCAAAACAAGACATGGTCTACATGGAATATATATTCTTTATCAGCATAAAAAACTGAGTCGATTTAAACATTTGTGTCCGTGCGTCCGTCTATTGTGGGCATTTTTCACCGTCGCAAATTTTGAGATATTGATGTAAAATTTTGTACAGACACGCAGACCGCTGTTTAAAAGAGGTAAAATTGATCAAGAGCCACGCCCATAATCAATAAAAATCCATATATCTGCCACAAAAGTTGGTCTAAGAACTTGAAATTTATATTATATATTTATAGTAATCCCGTCCATCGAGGTGCCTAAAATGGGCGTGGTCGGATAACAGACGCGCCCACAATTTACAAAAAAACCATACTTAACTGAAAACTCGACTTGCAAGCTGATACAAAATATATACACGGAATCATATATTTGCCACGCCCAATCTTCATGCGAAGGGTATTTAAGATTTGGCCTAAGCCAAATTGTTTACTATTACATTTAGAGATGGACAGACGAACCTGGTTAAATAAATTTGTTATATGCGTACGATGGTAGCTCATAATAAAACTGTTTCCATTTTCCATTTATATCGCATTGTACAATATGTGTGTAAGTGCATAAAACTTTGGATGGTACGACTGCCTTTGTTTTATGTATAATACTTTAAACAGTTGAAAAAGCGATTTTAATAACCGATCATGTTTATTCATTCGTATGCATGTATTAATAACTGTGCAGAACTAGCTAAGCATGATGTGAAGTATACTAACTTGATTACTACATTTGTACTTATGGCAAAATCACAAAACATCAAGGGTTTGGTTAGATATCGAATCGAAGGAGGAAGGTTTCGGGGATTAATGTACATTCAATAAAAATCAATGCAACAATCGTATATATATGGAGCTTATAATACCACCAAAATGTATTAATTGTGTACATGAGTGGGAACACAGGAACTCGGTCTATGTTCAAGGTGTAAGTGGGCCTCACAATAAAAGCTATGCGTGCTTTTGCAGAGAGAAAAACTGAAACATTTGGCGTATAACTGGTTTTTGTTCTCTTCATGGTAAGGGACTCGCGGTTCGGTACGATTGCGTGTTTTTATTCTTTGTTATTGTTTATTATTCATTGCAACACGAAAGATTCACTCGCCCGCCCGCCTCCCGGCACATTCACGTATAGATGAGTGTGAGAAAAATGAAATATATGTTTGTGTGTGTGTGCTATACTTTGCTTCTTTGATTTCTTTTTACTGCAAGCATAAACATTTTTGTATTGCATTTTAATTAATTTAAATTAAATTTACTAAAAATAAATAATAAAGGCGAACGTAACCATCCACCCACATAAATGCACACACATAAATATTGTGTATTATACAGAAATAATTTCATGTATTTATAACAAAAGAAAACCGAAGCAATTTTTAATGAGTTGTTGTTGTTGCTGCCGCTGTTGCTGTTGCATTCATAGTCATTGCTATTGTTCTACTTTTCAAGAAATCTTAGAATGTTTGAAATAGTTTTGTTGTTGTTGTTGTTGTTGTTGTTGTTGTTCTTTGCACGAATAAGGAAAAGAAAATTCCATATTAAATGGAAGAAGAAGAATGCAGCGCATCATTTATGCTTTATAAGTTACAAACACACTCATTCATGCACAAGTCACATAAGATGGAGAAGGAGACGTCAAAGACCCACCAAAATATATATAGTCTGGATCAGCGTTGTTACTTTCCTACTGAATAGTAAAGATCGAATAACAGTCACAGCCACGCCTACTACTAACAAAAATCCCTTACAGCTACAAAAATAAAAGTAAACAGTTGAGCAGTCTGTAAACGTATTTATATTGGACACGCCCACGTATCTGGCAGTTGGCCTAAATGAAAATTACATTTTCATTTGCTATTTTATTAATAATTTCTTACTATTATTATTTCTAAAAGTTATGTGCGCATTCAAACACCCGTACTACCGCAATTTATTATTCGTATTTATTTATATTTTTGTATCCAATACCGTACATGGCGGAGGGTATATGAAGTTTTTGCGGATGTTTGGAAATCCTTAACGAGAAATGCCACACTCGATCGATTAACTTTTGGAATCGTTTTAGTCTAGTTTAGTAAATTATACGCCGGATTTTGGCCGCAGTTTTTAAGATATTTTGTGAAAATTTGATACGAAAACGTGCCTTGAAATTGGTTTAAATTAGACAATGTTGGGATCCCTGCCTATATAACGCCCTTATTTAACACAAGTCTTTATATGACGAATATTCGCAAATCTTCGCAAATTTTTTTACAAAACATTGATGAGCAAAGTCTAAGTCGCTTAACAGTACGCCATGCTTCATTTGGTCTCGATCGGTCTATGTTTAGAGAACATCTAGCCATCATAAATGGTCGGGTACAACCGACTATAGCATTTTCACTTGATTTTGTTACACATAATATAAAATGTTTCCTTTTTTGGTGTTGATTGACTGTTTATCTTAAATTTCACTTAAAATACGCTACACTGTCGTCGTCGTTGTGATTTTTACCAGTGACCCCAATGTACTAATTATCGAAACGCAAGGTAACTCACTAACACAGTCAGACGCAACACTTGGAACTTGTACGTGCGCTGCATTTATCGATACAGTGCTTCTGATTTTTGATTGACTGTTGCGTTGCACCCAAGAAGGTCAATAATTGTCAAAATCCATAGAAGGTCTGAACGGACGAAGCTGTTGACCTTCGATTGTTTAACTTTATGGAACGTAATAAATTTGACATTTTTTTCATTTATGTGTAGAGCCACCAAGCACAATGACAGACTAACGAACGAACGAATATGGTGTTGGTCATAAAATATTTGCAATACAACTCTAGTTTGTGCGACAGTAAATTTTTATTAAAGCGCACTAAAGTTTAACAGCACTCAGAAGTATCAAGAATTGTGGTTTGAGTGTCATGGACAAACACAAAAATAGCCCAAAACTGAGTTTAACTATGAAGTGATCCATAACGAAATTCATTCTAGCTCAGTTTTTTCCAAGTAGACCTATTTTAATGGTTTGGGTATTACAAGCCTTGCCGGTATTATAACTTTAAGACAACTGTTATCTGTACCGCATAACCTTTACGTAATGTGTAAATAAATGTTTGCCCTATTTTAATAACCCTCCAGTTCTGCACTCCTTCATAGGGTCTCTGCAAACTGAAGAACAACTTAGTATACCCTCCTCTCATCACTAAGGTGTAGGGTATAAAAAAGGCACAAATATATGTCAACAAAAGAAAACTGGTAGCGGACTATATGCAGTCGCAGTTGGCGTGTCTTCAAGTCATTGGAATCCGAGTCGACAAATTCGAAATTGACTGAGAAAATCAATTATTCATTATACCGCACTTTTTATGTTGCATTTCTATCCTAAATTGCAGAAACTGTGTTTATTTTAATATTTCGTATAATTGCACTTTTCGGTAAGTGGCATCTGTGATGCCGGATGGGAGTTTTGGATTCTAATATTTTTTTCTTAAGCACCATAATAAGAACCCTGAAAACTAGAAAAGTGGAATACTTTTTATGTAAACAAATATATGCACACTCGCACACACCTACATTATTACTGCAATAAAAACGAAAAGTTTTGGTCGTGAAACTGCTGAATACTACCATTGGACTTTATCATTGCTATCTCAGCACATATTTTTCTGAGAGCGAATGTGTATGAATGAAATTAAAGCCGCGTGGGCTTTTCACAGATAAACATATGCGCATACATGCTTATTTAACGTTATTATGTACGCCATCGAAAAAGAAGACGAACAACAACAACAATGAGGAACAATCAAAAGTATTCGTAAAACAAGTAAAACTTAATGAAAACTTTAACCAAATCGTTGATACGTTCCACATTTATTCGCAGACGCAGGCGTGCATGTTTAGAAATCGACTTCCACACCAGAGAAGTTTTTCAAGAATAGAAGCGTCTATTATTCGACCCCACCCAGACGTAGGCGTGACCAATATTGTCCACTTTAAAAAGAAACTCTACAGCTCATATTATGGGTGGAGTTGAATAACAGCTCCCTCCGTAACTGTCGAAAACCTTTTAGAGTTGAGTAGGGTATATAAGATACACTTCGTATATTTCCAGTCGGACATTATACGATCATACGATACTGTGCACGTTATGTAGAAATGACACGAAGGTTAACAGTTAATGAGTTGTTAAATTACAAACCATTCTGACAATATTAATATAGTCTGAACAGAGAGTAGGGGCAGTGAAAAAAGAAACAGCTGATTCTTCAAATTATAAGATAAACCGAACGCGATGGCAGCAACGATGCTTGATTTGTAAATAAGCGCAGAATACACATTCATACAAGTCCACGTATATATGACAAGTCATTTGTTGATTTCAAAATAGTTCTTTTTTATACGTAGACCCATTAATTCGTAACGCCGCACAAAGCAGTTGATTCCAAAAGGGAAACACAGCATCTCTACTTTTAAATATCTTTCCTCAAGCCAAACAACTTTGAAGACACGTTTGTATGCATTTTTCACTGTTCATGATTATGCATCCAACTTTTCCTTTTTTCCTATTATTGATTGAGATAAAAGGAAGTTGTACACAGACACATATTTTTTCTAATATGATCGCTTGGTTATATAACAAAAATATATTAAAATAAGAAACGGTCGATCGCAGTCTTGAACGGGTTTGATAGTTGTGTGTGTGAACAGAATTTGAGGCAAATTGAAGGAGGGCTAGACATTGTTAAGTGTTGTTGATACATTTTATGTAAAATTCTACTTACCCGACTAAACGAACAAACAGCACATTGGTTGCAGTGGTTGCTTCCAAACACAGCCCAGCCCAAAGGATCAATGTCTTGTTTTTATTATTACAGTAATTGTATGTAATTATGTGTTACACTCTAAGAGTCCTACACGTAGTAGTAGTATCGCCCAATATTACCAACATGGTTACACATTGAGGTTATGTAAATAACAGTAATGAATAGGGCGTTTGCTATAAATAATCTCAGGTACGATAGCACTGACATATGTGAACAGTTCACATTGATTTTACTTTTACTCTTACTCTTCTCTATTTTATTATATTTGTATTCTTAAAAACATTGGTTTGGTTTGTTTTTGTATTTGTTTACGTTTCCCTATGACTTTTATTGGGGGAGGGCGTGATGAATTTCTATGCGCTGTTGTTTGTGAACCTCTCTGGCCTGGAAAATTGTAAAAAGAGAAGAAAAACACAATTCAAGTAACCATTGATTCTGAGCGGGGGATTTTGTTTAACGGTCAAAAATTCACAAAACGATTGATTGTGTCGTAGAGGTAAGAGAGAACGAGAGATAGTTGTAAAGATAAGAGACATGCTCCTAAGACGAAATAGAAAACCGACAGAATAAAATGAAACGTATAGTGCGAGTAGTTGAAGGAAAGATGCAACTGAAGAAAAGAAAGTCAGCGTAGGCTTAGATAAATGAAATTCGAAAGGCCACACATTACATCATAGATAAAGACAGGATGACAGAGATGACAGAGAGAAAGGAACAAGAAAAAAGTATAAAACAAGGGCTTGTTACACATAGAATTGATAATAATGAGAGGTGTGGACAATGTTTACATAAATGCTGGTGGATGTGAGATAGTATTATGATTATTAAAGAACTAACTACTTATTGAATCTTTTCATGTAATATGCTCACGCAACACTATGTACTCTTAATGTTTTGTACATTTCGAAAGCATTTTGACTACAGTTACAGTTAGCAAACGTTTAAGGGAAAACAAAAAAACAGTAGAAATATTTAGACTTGTATAGAGTAAGAGGTGGGCAGGCGGGTTGGTGGGAAGGTAGTAGAAACAGTGAAAAAAGTTCACAAAACAACAAGCGTACGAAAATGGTGAAGGTATATATATAGTAAGTAGTACAACACAATAAACGCGTTGCTTCCTCCTCTCTCTTATTATTCGTTTTGATCTGAGCAACATTAAGAAAATTTAGTTCTTCATGGTAGGCGCACCAGATCAAAATCAAAGTGTATTTTTGCCACCTTCGGATTAGGACAAAGCAACCCGTTTTGTGTGTATTTTATAGCTCTAGTAAACAAATAAAATGAAAAGTTTTTTATTATTCATCCAGTGCTGGTTTAGTTAACGTGTAATGTAAAGAGTTATTAATTATTCATATATGTTATATACGTAGCAAAATAGATACTTAATAAAAAATAATATATCGCCATTACTGCGTATTATGTCGTTTGAAAAAAGCCCTAAAATTATATGAAAATTATGTTGCATTTCACTATCACGGAACATGTGTTTTCCGCTGCTCACATTTCTACCTTCACTCACTGTTTT
Organism: Crataerina pallida; assembly: GCA_949710015.1. Classification (NCBI taxonomy): domain Eukaryota; kingdom Metazoa; phylum Arthropoda; class Insecta; order Diptera; family Hippoboscidae; genus Crataerina; species Crataerina pallida. The sequence goes on from OX453290.1 coordinate 9,835,206, forward strand.
TGTTCACGATATAAAAAGAAGTTCCATTTTCGTAGAGTGACCGCATTCAATCAACAAGGTGAGTTTGAGGTTTTTTGACGCTTAAGTTACGAGCACTAAAAAAATCAAAGTGAGGTCTTTTTGACAGAGAACGTGCTTCCAAATGCATTTTGTACTATACACCACTAATCTCAGATGTTGTAGATCGGCTAAAGAAAGACCCACCTTTTATAGTATTTTACTAATCGTTTCAGAATTACTTTCTTCAAGATTGTTTAACTGTTGTCGGTCCATGGAAATTTCTGCGCAAGACACAGGTCACATTTTTGGAGATTTTATTTTCGTGAAACCAAACCAAATTTCTCAACAAAAGTTATTCATTAGAGTTAGCTCATTAATTAAATATAAGGATACACGTCTGGTACGTGAAAAACGCTTCTATATAAAATTAAGAATAAAGGATTTAACCTTCTGGGAGTTGATACTCTATGAATATTAAAAATCAACTTTATTGTTCACAAGTACAATATAAACACTCCCACAGGCACACATACTCGGACACCATATATTTAATTATATCATTCCCCCACAGTGTCACGAATGTGTTGTCATTCAACATTGTCTCAAAATAAACCTTCAATTAAACGACTCTCATTTTTCTTACGTCTAAGCCTCGATTCATCAATATATATATAAACATTTGACATGTTGTGGATAAAAAATAATAATAAATTGTTGATAACAAACATTAGCTTAAAGAGCATGGGAGAGGGACGCGAAGAAAATACAACAAAAAAAGAAAAAATTATACAAAACCGCCAAAAAAACGATAACAAAACCCGAATTAATTCATGAATAACTGCACATATATACACCAGCCAGCAGTCAGTTTCAATTCAAGGTCAAACATATTAAGTATTCTCAAACCGGGCATTCAACTCGACAACGCCGTTTTTAACAACTTTTTGTTTAATTTCTTTCTTTTATTTTTTGGTTGTTGAACCAGCCGATGCTACCTTCATCACTTTGTGTGGTGTACGAGTCTCATGTCTTCTCCTTCAGAAAAAAAACAACTACAACTACTAAAACAACAACAACAGCAAAAACAAAACAAGTCAACTCAACTTAGGTAGCAATGTTATACGTTAAAGCATATAAACGCGTATATACCATATGCGGCACAAAAGGGAGAAAACAATAAAATATCGCTTTTATGCCCGCAACATAGGATGGAGCTACACTAAGTTTGTTATAACGTTTGTAAAAACCAAATCGGAAACTTTAAAGTGAGTGAAATCCGCCAAATGCCACGAATGAGCGCGCTCGAACATACAAACATACAAGCCCACAATTTACAAAAAGACCTTTTTGTGCAGAGAGTCCCACATAAAAGTTTATGTTCGGATATAGATGTTGAGGGTATTTATGATTTGGCCTAAGCCAAATTTAGTTTTTTTACTTGTTTTTTATGGGGCAGCACAAGTAATTTCATTTCATCATTGAGCGATTCTACGAATTATACCCAAGAATAAGCGCCTACACATACGCACATCTTCAGATTGCATCCATGCAAAAATGCTAAAGCAAAATAGTCTCATTTTAAGGCATGAAATAATTTTATTTTCTCATTTTACTATCCAAGCAGTCCATCCTTCCAGAAATCCACAAATATTGAAGCAACACTTTTACGAAAACTGTGGCACTTTAAATCGCACACTAATATCGGGATGGGCACATAATAAACGAACAAATATATATTTTGAGTGAATATTAACGTAGTTTGAAATACTTGCTCTTGTACGTTGTTATTTAAACTTGACAACCTCAAGAGTAATGAACTGAACTTTGTTATGCGCAAATAAATTTGGTTTTGTATGCGAAATTACAGAAGAAAGCAAAGCAAATATAGAGTATTTTGAACAATCGTATCGTTCAATAATTCAAATCCTTGCCTTTCAACATGTTGTAGCCCCTCCCGAGCCATCTATTATGGTAATGGTGGCAACACTTTATTAATTGAAATTATCTCTAGAGGAATTTTGAAAAAAACAGAACATAAATGAACGAAATTTGCGCGATTGCTAATCTCGTCTTTACAAGTAATTAACCGCTTTATATCAAAATTCTAATTTGTAAGCAACTGGTACCACTAAAAATGGATTAGTCAGCACATGATATCATTTACAAATTTACGCACCAAGTCAAATTATATTCAACTTTCAATTAAATATTCGTTTATACCCAACGCTCCACATAAAAATCACTGCAACATAAACTTCTACGTGCCAGAGTAACGCAGTTTTAATTGTTCACAATTATGTAACTCTCTCTGATTCTATAAAACAAATTTAAATTCTAGTCTGGCAACATCTTAAAAAATAAAGTCCCATTAATCTATGTTACCTGTTTAATGAAAATTCTCTAAATTGGGTTTATACCCCATAAACAAAAGAAAGACGATCGTAAAAGTGAAAGAGGGAGATAAACAGGTAACAAAAGTTGCAGTAAAGCGTAATGAAAAAGGGAACAGATGGTTCTTCAATTACCTTTTCCATTTAACAGGGTGAGTCATGACAGACAGGTGAAAAGAAGAAGAAGAATGAATTAATTATGTGCGTACTTATTTACTAGCATTTAAAGTTGTGTGCAAGTGTTTGGCTCCTTAATGGTTTCTAACAATTTCTTATATTACACAAACCTACAAACAACTGTTTTTTGACAATTTGTTTTACATGGAAACAAATGTTGATTGTTTTTGAGTATTGCCTCGAATTTTATTTACGCCGACTTTTTATGAATTTCACATTAGATGGCAGGTATATTATGTTTATTTTTCCGTTTGCAACAAGCGTTGTCTGTCTGTATGTCGTTGATACAACCTCCCTTACAAAAATTGAGTTCGACACCGGTTCCTTCTTAATTGGACAAAGTTTAAAATCGACATGTCCCAGACACAAATATTATAAATCTAAATTTGTTTTGCACAAATGAACACGGTCTGATAACCCCCCGATTCACATTTTTGGATAAATGAGCTTTTCTGCTTATTACACCCAACACTTAAAAGGAGGGAGCATATTCAAGCATCATCTTGAAATCCTGAACCTACTTAGCTAAGACTGTCTGCCCATTGGAAGGAAAACTGAGTTATACCCGCCAACCTTGGCAGCAATATTGATTATTTTCCTACACACCTTATTATTGAAATAACACCAAATTAAAAGGACACTTTGAATCGATTTTTTAGAAATCTTAACTGTCTTGTAGGCAGACTTTCACGCAATGATTGTTTTAATATCCAGTCAGTCATTGGTGTGGTAGGTGTTCAAGAATTGGCTCAAGCCAAATATAACATTTTTTACTTCTTTTTAACGATAAATTTAGTTTGTAGGAATTAGAGATCAAGGGTTCACATACACGTGTACTACTAAATATGTATCTAAATAAACTTAAAGAGAGCATAGCATATGAAATGAAAATACACAGCAAAAGTTGAAGGTGAAAATGTCGCGCATGCTTTCAACCTTTACAGCCTAATGGTCAAGTTACCTCAATTACAAATACTTGTCTAGGATGCGTATTTCAGGAAAGTGATATAAAAGTTTAAATCAAAATTGCGACGGCCAGTGGCATACTCCAATTTACACACAAACATACAAATAAAATATTTGAAAAAAACATTTACTTACAATACTGTATAAACACAAGACGAAATCCACAAAATGATGTAAACAAGGGAAGAAACCTCCGATATGTCAACGTCGACGACTGTTAATGGATACTTGCTTTCCGCAAATTCTGTGTATGCGGGATAAATGCACAATTGTTTATTTTTTGTTCACTCTTTGAAACTTTGCAGTACACACTTGGTACGTCTTCTTTTATTGTATATTCTGTTCCAAGGCGCGTCACCGTATTTACTGTACAACAAGTAATTTTAATACAAAACACACGCAAATTTTGAATTACACATATACAAAAATTTTTATACACAATTTTACGTCGCAAATAACTAAAGCTACAAATAAGGAAGAGAATATTAAAGTAATCCAAATAAGAGAAGTTTAACAAAAAAGGAATAAACTTAAAATGTGCAAACCCCGCACAATAACTACACGCAACAGCTACAAGGGTTACACGAAATATTTTTTATAAGCGGTTGTAATTTAAATTCTCTCTCTCTCTCTCTCTTCTTTCTCTGTCCTGTCTCTGTGACTCTTAAAGTGCGCGTACACACATCAAATGTATTCTTCTTCTTTTATTCTTATGTTTACTCTGCGCACACGCACTATTTTCCAGTAATTTGTAAAATCTTTATTATCTATAATGTTGTCTACCGCTATCAAGCGTAAATGTGAGTACCACTCTAGCACACTTATTGTTGCACATAATTCCGCTTAGCACGATAGGTTGTTAATATAAAAAAATTTAAAAAAAGATGGAATATTTATCAATATTCTTCTTCTTTTTGTAAACGTATAATTTCATAAATATTGCAACGTATGCGTAAAAGTGTAGCCGGCTACCACGCATATACGCACGGAGGTACTCGAACACTTATTGGCTTGCATTATGCTTTCTATCATTCGTTGGGCATTATTTACGATATTATACAATACAAAGCAATTTATCAATATTTATATATATGCATGCATACAGCAATACACGATACACAAAACAAGTTTCACAAAACACGCGAAAGAAACAAACGAACGAAAAATAATAAAATAAACAAATTCTCCAGAAAATTTCAAATAATTTTTTTCCAAATGTTCTACAAAATGACAATATTTTCATAACACTATCAAACGTAGAGAAGTTCAATAAAAATTTATATGAATCGAAAAATTCTACTTGTTTAGAAATATTTTACTCAGCTCAACATTTCTTCAATAAAAGACGTAATTTGAGCCAATTGGCGAGAAAAAGAAAAAGAAACGAACACAGAGTTTATCCCTGTATATATTAAGCACACATCATAACAGTCTCAGTCTACACGTTCCAACAACAAAAACTCCAATTTCTTATACGCTTTTTTTACTTCATTCCATTTTCTCCCTTTCTCTCTCTATTTTTTCACTTTTCATTAAAATTCTTAAATAATTGTTTTATTAAACGCGTATGGCAGGCATACGCACACATACACAGTTGTTAAAATCACGGCAATGTTTCATCTTTTCATCGTTTTTACCTCAACGAAGGAAAAAGCGTTCTTCCAATTTGCCACTTGCTCAGATGCGCGCGTTATACACTTTCTGGTGCTTTAATTAACTAATAATTGATCGCACTCTTTACACAAAAATAATGCATTCCTCAAAAATAGAACACAGAAAAGCACTTTATAAAGAAAATAAAATCATTAAATCAGAACAGAAATAAAGTACACACGAGTTTGTAAGCGAAAGTTTATTTTCACACAATATTATTTCTGTTCTTCACACGATGATTTCGGTGTAAATACTGACAGTAAAAACATACGAAACACTGTAAATTGGATAACAAAGCGTGAAGATGATTAAAAAGGAGAGATGCAATAGAGGGGTCTACCAAAATACGAGAACGCCGTTAGTATAAACGAGCAATTTAACGAACTGAGATGAGAGTGTAAGATAAAAGCAGAGAAAATATCGTGTAAGATCGTATGGTAAGTGAGTAAAGTTTGAAGCCACAGTGTTACCATTCGTAAATAATAAAAGAAACAAGTAAACAAATTGTATTTGATTTAAGTCAAATCTCGCCTACCTTCCACCTTAGATAAAAATTAGATTTTTTACTGACTCTGATAATTGTAAATTATGGGCGTGGTCTTGATGCAATTTTTTATTGATATTTTAAATTCTTGAATAAATTGACCCCTTAAACTAAAATATTTAAAAACCAAATACGATCGCTACGAGTTTTGTAATCGGCGCAGCCGATTCTTCATTTTTATTTTACTTTTATAGAAACATTTGCAGCTTACAAGTAAAATTAAAAGAAAACCTAAAATCTCTCTAATCTCTTTTAATTTTAATAGTGGGCTCGTCCTTCAGCCAATTCTGCTAAATTTATACAACAAATGCAAAAATGGCAAAAAGCAAGAACTGTCATGCTTTGCGCCAATATTACAATTTTTTGACCAGGAGACACACAGTTGAACAAGGCAATGTGAGATCATCTTAAATATGTGGGCAAAAATTTATATACATTGTGTTGAATATTTTCGACAAAGACTGTGTATACCCTAGAATAATAGCTGGTGCTTACATATATGTAGATATTCTAATCACTTTCTCAATTTAACCATGTCCGTCTGTCTGTCGATGCAAAGTTGTGTATACGCTATAGGTCACTTTTTCTAATATTTCGAAAAAATTTGGTTCAAGAACATCTTTTGACGCAAAGTCGATCCCAATTGAAAATGGAACATATATAACCATATTAGAAACCTCTCTCAAATAACGCTCTTTTGAAACGAGCCTTTATTTGACAAACATTCCCAAATTTAAATTTAAAAAAAGAAGTTGCCGTGAAATACCTAAGCTTTATTAAAATCTCTTTTCATATAATGCTTTAGGGAAAAGTCAGTTAGCCGTGAAGAGAGTTTTCCTTAGTACTGCGCCCATTGGGTCCTGGACAAATAAAAAATTAATATACACTTTTTCACTTATTGTGATCAATTTGCCAAAATGTTGTGTTACTAACTGCTCACATGTGGTTGTTTGATTTTCACCTGTGACGTACATATTTTAAACAATTAACGGATTTTATTTGTTAATTTTTACAATTCATACAAACTCTCGTTTATTTACATAAAAACCATATTTACGATATAAGCCTCCATGTACATCAGGTGGCTGTGAATATTGAACAGATGGCTTCATACATGCATCAATACATGCACGCAAATATATGATAGATTGTATTGCATAAAAATTATTATAGAGGTGAGTTATATGAAGCAAACCAAAACTTAAGCATTAACCTCACTTTGGATACCCACCACTTTCGCTAATTAAACGTAACTGGCAATGATGCTTAGTTTTGTTTACGTTGGCATAATAACATTTCTAAGCGAAACTTTTACATGACAGATAACAATAAAACCCTCCACATAAGATGAGAATATACTAAGTTTGCTATCCCGTTTGTAACAACAAGAAAAACGCCATAGAACCTACAAGGTATATATATTCTTGATCAGCATCCAAAAAAACCTGAATAGCTGTGTGTCTGACAGTTGTCGGTATTCTCAGGCAGCGTAAATTTTGAGATATTGAGGTGAAATTTCGCGCAGGCACTTAATTTTTTTACTCAGATCGCTATTTAAGATGGACAAAATCGGTGAGGAGTCACGCCCACAATTGAAAAAATTTACAGATCTGCCATAAAAATTGAGCTATAAAGTTCAAATTTTGTATGCATACCTACAGTTTACCTATCCATCGATACGATAAAAAAGGCGTAGTCGACTAACAGATGCACCCATAATTTACAAAAAGCCATGCTCCTCGACTTGCGTAATACATACACTAGTAGAGGGCGTAACTATATATCTGTCGCGCCCACTATTGTAGATTTGGAGGGTGTTTAAGGTTTGGCTCCAGCCAAATTTAGTTTTCGTACTTATTTCTACTAAATTTGAATAGGTAGGATCATGATTTTTATACTGGAAACTTCTTTTTATATTGGAAACTTTATAAAGGAACTGCCACTAAAATAATGTTTTATAGTTTTAAGGACTCTTCATAAGTTTATCTTTGAACCGTTTTGTAAAGAGAAAAAAGAGAAAAAGGACAATTTTTTTTATCGACATAGACATACTTATATGCATGAACCGGTTTAGAATTTAATGTGGATCAAAAAGAGTCTGATGCTTCTTTTCGGGTATTGCCAAACGCTTCAACGGGGAAAGAGGCCTGCATAATATTTACATTTATGTGTAAGAGAGTGCTCCTTTCAGCAATGTCAATTTTGAATAATAGCCTACTAACAGTTGATGTCTTTTCTGTGAAATAGGATTATTTCTCAAGTTATTGATTTTTTATCTAAAATACGATTCATTTGTGTTCAAATGCGTACATCTATCACTTATACATTCAAGTATATTTGTAGGTATTTGATCAAGTTGTCCGGTTAGGGGATCTGTGTTTGCGTCCATAATTATTGTATGTGTGTAGACAAGTGAATAAATATCCGTTATAATTACACAATCACACGTATAGGCGTGTATGTAAATTAGAAATTTGTACACTTTTCCAGATCGACGCACAATTTAAACGATTACATGCATCATCATCATCATCATCATAATGCATTTGACCACCTTAGCAACAAACGCATACAATCTCATGCATTTATGGAAATTTATGCAAATCATCGAAAAGAAAAATAAGATTTTACATAATTTATTCTACATACATAAATGTATAAATGTATGTATGAAATGTAAGTACATTTTTACATTACAGATATTTTATTTATAAGCATTTTAATCACTTTCCGTTAAACACATCTAAACATATACAACTACCACTACCACTACCACTATCACTGTTTCATCCCATGAAGCCAGCTGGTCTGTAGAATATATTTGTCCATTACAAACCAATTAGTGTAATGGGTGAATAGATGGATGAGGTGAGCTATGAAATCAAAATTCGATATTTAGCCCTTCCATCGATATAACAAAAATTGATGCGAGTTGAAGCCAAATTTCAACTTAATAGCACAATTTTGGTAGACTTGAATGTCGGAAAAAAGGTCATCATTCAATCGATTCTAATATTGATACTGGTCAAAAAAACTTCCTGTGGTGTCTAACAGCTCTCAGTGGATGCACCTAACTGACTAATATGAATAAGAGGTTTTTTTCGAAAAATTCATTTTCTTTGTAACACTCTTACGCGAAAGAAATATGTGAATGAACTCCCACATCTGCCCAACCTTTTCCGAAAAATAGACATTTAGCCCACCCTAATGTACACTAATAGTAGACGTCATCAGACCAAGCCCACCATAATGATGCAACACCCAGAAGAAGGCATCAGAGACGCTACAAAGTACGTAAAGGATGTTCTCGATCAGCTGATATAGACTTGTATGTTTCTGTGTCCGTCTCTTGTTAGCTACTGTCTCACAGTCGTAACTTTTTAGATATTGAACCGACATTTCCTACAGACACTTCCAGTTCTTTACGCAGATCTCTATTTAAAATGGGTAAAATTGGTCAAGAGTCACGCCCACAATCAACAAAAATTTATTTATCTACCACGACAATTAACCAATGAACTTGACATTAACCCGTCCATTGATGTAACAAAACACGACTTGCAAGCTGTTACCTAATACAGAGGGTATAGCCATATACCCCTCACGCCCACCATTCGTATGTACATGAAGAAGGTATTTATTGTAAGATGTGGCCTAAACCAAATTTAGTTTACTTATTGTTGTTTTACTCGTTCTTGGTGGAAATCTAATAAATTATTATTTGTTCAGTGTGACTGTTTAGGGAAGCGCTAGATTTTGTAGGAAAACTATGTTGGTTGAGGATACTACGGTTCAGCACTAAAATATCTGCGTTCCGTATTGCATTAATTCCTCACAAAAGACTCGGATCTGCGTGTGGGGGTTGCATTCATTTACTCAAATTATTATTTTATTAAAAATTGTTTACTCACAAAATAATAAAGCTTGTTTTCCTTTTGTACCGATTATATAATATACGTTATTAAGCAGTATGTTCGTGCTTGTGGTGCTTAAGTGTGCATCGTTGTGTGCCTGCGTGAGTTCGGGTATTTGGGTATTTCCCTCTCTGTGGAGTTTATGTTTTCTTTTTTGTGTCCTTTGAATATCGGAAAAATTCAATTAATATCATAAATTACTTAAATAATTAAAGTGTAGCTTAAATAACACAGGCCACACACGCACACACACACACGATGTTATTTAATAAAACAAACGTTTGCATTAATGCAAAACCATACGCCTATGAGCATGTGTGTACATGCACGTAGATAGCACATACATACAATATGATGTATATCACAGAGTGAAAAGAATGAAAGCGAGTGGTGGTGGTGGAGGGGGGGCAACACAGAGAGAAAGTATTGTTTATGTCGTTTTTATGCTTAAATAATTAAATATTAATATGCATGCTTGTACACATTAATTAACACATACACATACACATACACATACACAAATCCTGATACGATATACATATTCCATGCATATGCAATGTATATATATGGGCATGTGTGCATAACCGATTATACATACATTATATACACATATGCACTCATGCGTACACAAAGTTGTAATAACGTCAAGTTTTTTTTTTGTGAGTTCTGCGTTCCACCCCCCACTCCACCCCCTCCCTCTACGGTTTTATGGAGTGAATCTTCACTGAATAATCTATGAAATGTTTGTAGCATATATTTAAAGCGCATCTAAACGAACTTTAACAACTGCGCGCGTTTATCATTTATTTTAAATTTTTATTAGAAAACTTTTCCTAATCGGGAATCTCTCGAACTTTAATATAAATCGCTTGACTTGTTAACAAAAACTGTTGAATTTATACTTAATCTCTAACTAATTAACAAACATAAATAAATATGTATTATGTACACATGCAGTGCACGCAGTTGATTACTAACTAGTAAGCAAGGATAGCTAGGAGTAGTAGAGCAAAGGTGATGATTATAAAATGGCAGAGCATTACCATTTGTATGACTGCGAACGATTGCGATTCACCTTTGTCACGCATTGTCAACTTTCCTTCATTTCTGACACTTACTCTCACATATTATTAACACCAAAGCTTAATTAAAGCATATCAAGACGTAAAGCGCGTGATGGCAATGCTGATAATGGTGATGATGTTGCTGACGTCACATACGTTGGCGCCTCTTGGGATGAACATCTCCGCCAACCCCCCAACCCGACGCGCTGCTGTATTTATAGTTTATTCCAATTTCAAAGCATACAATTAAGAGCTGGCATTTGCAGTCTTTACTGCATGGCACCGCGGGTGCCTTATAAGCAAAATATGGTTGCTGTCACTCGCCTTGGGTGCCCACTTTTTCATTTGCCATTTTATATGGATACAATTTATATATATTTGACATAAACAACTTATAAATGAATGAAAGAGGAACGAACAAACGAACCGTCGCTAGATGGATTACTTTGTAATATTTCCGCAAGTTCACACGGAACGTACTGTTTGTAGGTTTTCTGAAAGCAAAATACAACACCAACAGCATTTTCATATGTATAAGCAACACGTACCGGGTAAATGGAGTATTTGTAATACAGCTGTAGGGCTAAAGGTCAGAAAGAAAGAGTGAATATTTTGAAATTGCAGACCAAGAAGTCATCTACAGGTGTTGGAGAGATGAAACAAAAGTAGAACCAGTTAGATAGAAAGAACACAGTTTAAAGGTCAATGGAATTAATAAAGCAGAAGGAAGCATGAGACATAATTTTGAAGTATGTACATAGTGCGCAGATCCAAATATATATATTTGACGATATTGTGAATGATAAGTGGTTAAGGGTGCTGCTGACAAAACGAATGTAACCTAGCCTGCCATTACGCGTTGGTCAATAATTGGTGCACCTACGGGATTACGTGTTAATTTAAAGTCTACCCAAGGGCGATCACCAACTGGACCGATTCGTATCCCTTTAACGGTAATATACTGAGAAATAGTGCACAAGTGTCGCTAGGTGGAAATTAAACTGGAATTATTCAATACGAAGAATAAGATTTGAAAAGTTGCTACGTTTTGCACTTTGAATACATGTCATAACCAATAAGTAAACACCAACGTAATGTGATTAAAAGCATACAATGAACGGTTAAGCATTTAATTTTTCCATCTAAAACAGAAGTTTTCATTCATACTGATGCGTTTTTTATTAATTATTATGCCCACCATCGTTATGATAATAAAGGGGTATATTGTTCTTGTTCGAACGTTTGTAAGCACCAGAATCGGGCGGGCCACACCCCAAAAGTATATACATTCGTGATCAGCATCAATAGAGAAGTCCACCCCATTCGCGCGTCCGTGTGAATAATACTCTTTTGTTGGACTTCTCACAGTCGTTAAAATTGAGATAACGCTCTGAAATTTGGTACACATAATATTAATCAATGTTAAAAGTATTCTGTTGGAAATGGCCCCGTTTTACTTGCTTTATTTGCTTTTGCCCCAATCACAATGCACACACGCATTACCGATGACACTAGTTTTTATTTTCTTTTTTGTGCCCAACTATCGGAAGCCTTTATTATCGTGGTGCATGTGTTTGCTTGTACATATGTATGCATTTTTTGTGCCTATTTCTTGTCATGCTCCTCTACTTTCTCCTTCTTCTTCTTCTTCTTCTTCTACAATAATACATTACCATGTGCAGAGTGTGAGGGGCTAACAAGTTTTGTTCGTGTCCACACTTGTTGCAAAAGCAACAGTTATCCGCCTAACGCCATCTTTATCATTATAAGGGGATGCGGAATATGCTTCCTCTCAAAAAAAGAACAAAAATTAAATCCATAGAAACCTTTGTTTGTAATGTAAGCAACAGCTGTGACTTTTACATACGTGCACCGTGTATTGTACCCGAAATACATGACACATGTTTAGCAAATCAAGTAAACCCCGATTCTGATCTTCTCTCTTTTGGCAATTGGGAAAAAAGGCTACATATTGGATACCATCAAGGAAGGGGAATCGAAAGCATTTCCCGATTAAATTGCAAAAATATTTCATCGATCGATTCAGAATCAAAATCCGACTCGATCTAGATACAGAATCAAAATGTAAATCGATCTAACAATGTGCGTCTGTCCATCTGTCCATCTGTCCGCCTGCTTATCCTTATAAACTTGTGCAAAAGCTTCTGGTCGAATTCTTTGAGATATTTTCGATGAAATTTAGGACAAAGTCATATATCGGTCTAAAAAAAACCCTATCAAAACGTACACACGAACGCAAGGACATTCATTTCTAGGTCGACTCCGTTTTTGATGCTGATCAAGAACATATATACTTTGTAGAGTCTCTGGCGTCTCCTTCTAGGTGTTGCAAACGGAAGGACATCTTATGTGGAGGGTACAAAAACTGAGTCAATCTAGACATTCGTGTCTGTCTGTGTGTCTGTCTTTTGTTTGCAATCTCACGGACGTAAATTTTAATATATTTTACAAATTTATTAATTCGTTACGTTTTTATATACATACATATAAGATATTTTTAATGATTGGAATTTTTATCAAAAATACCCTGGTGAATCATTTATAACGCAAATAATCCTACTTAACAAAAAATTATGATTATTGATTTATGAAAATATTTATGAAATACTTAGTTAAGGTAAATATTTGATGCTTCAAAGTTGAACAGAATCGAATCATTTCAAGAATTTATGACCATTTGTACATTAAGGCAAACGTACAACTATCAATTATTGATTCAAATCTTGCAACTGTTGCAACTTTATCACTACGGAAATTAGGATCGATGAAAATGAAAATATTGTCATTTAAACTGATTATGAAGGATGTGTGTCTATCCTTTGCTTTTCAAAATCAATAAAAACTTTTTGAATGCATTTGCTAAACCTTCACTCCAAACGTGTAAATGTCGCAAATACCAATACTTTCAAGTATTGTATAATTCAAGATTTATTCACATACACGTATGTACATGCAACACAAACAGAAGGGTAGTGGACCAGAGCAGAATGGATGACAAAATAAAAGAATAAGTAAAACGTAAGTTAAAACAAATGAAAATGTTACACATAGTAGGTCAAGCCCAACCATATAATACCCTGCACCCCTTAGGTGCACAATGCTAGGTATTCGTGAAGTCTCATTATATGGGAAGGGGTTCAAAAATGGTCCGATCGGAAAAAAATTTTTGATTTTAGTTTTCACCAAATTTTGTCAAAAAATGTTAAGACTTGCGCCTTTTTGCCATATAATAGATGGGTTCTAAAAAAGGTCCGATTCGATCCATTTTTAATAACGTTCCTTTCTATAAAATATCTCAAAAGGTTACAACACAAATTAACACAGACGGAGAGACGGGCGGAAGGAAGGCGGATTGTTAAATCGATTCGAATTTTAATTCTGACGCGATCGGTATAATTAAAGATGGGTGTGACATTTGCCGCCTAGGAGTTACAAAACATCCGAACAAACTTAATATATTTTTTGGCACAAGTGGTGCAGGGTATAAAGAGACAAAGGAAAGTAAGAAGAATTTTATTATGGTGTATGTGTGTGCGTATAATGGTGTGAATGTGTTGTTCTCAATAATCCGTATTCACAAATTGTGCACTTACCTGTTCGGAGAGTTGCAATTCGACAGTTAGGTATACGTGCGGGTTCTCTCTCAATGTGTAGCAAGACGCCTTTACGTTTTCACATATACTTTATTTTACTTTTATTGTGGAGATACCAATATGTAATTTATCTTCAAGATGCACTTAGTTTACACCTTTCTTGCTGAAGGAGGGACGCACCGACCGACTGAATACTCTGTAAAACTGATGATTTGACTCGGTTGGTTTCGTAGTTACTAATGACCACCACGTGTACACGTATTTAGATTATTGGCCGATGATTAAAGTTGGGTATTGTGTATTGTGTGTGTTTGTGTGTGTAACTCGTATCATTTGTTGCACGTACTTTTAAGATTGTTTATATACTTGACAGAGCTAAACGGTGCCGAGTTGAGCTGAGTGTAGTATCCGTATGGTGTTAAATGGTGGTGAACTGAGTTAAGGGAGAAAGTGTGTGAGAGCACCTTTTATATAATACGCCACCTGGTGAATCATTTATCCAATGTATTTTTTTGGTACATGTTTTTTTCCGTTGCTATTTGTAATTCTATCAATAGCGTAAAAGTTGTCTTGTTGTACAAGGATTTAAAGAGCTCATTCTAAAATGATAAAAGATGCAGGAGCCACCACCAGCTGTGTTGTGTCAAATGCACTTATTTATGGGCAAGTACGTGTGACAGTTTGCAAATACTATTGAGTTGCCTCTTAACTCGCAAGTCCTTGGAGCAATATGGTGCTCAACACTTGACTACAGCTAATTAGCTTCTATTTAGTGTATATTTTACAAATAGCGATTGGAGGGGCACACACTTGTTTCATAATTAAAGGAAAACGGTTTATTTTTTTTTTATAAATTTTATAAATTGTACAAAACGCGTATGTCATCAAATGCAATTCACTTGACATCACCGCACCTCTCTCTAAAAAAAACACACTTTCCTTTTAGTTTCCTTTCAAGTCGAACTAGGCACGACAATTCAACAAGCGTTTCTCTAAACACAGCAAATACCCAATTCACAATAGTGTGTGAGTATGTGTATGTCTGTTGTACAATTTTAACACGCATTCACATACAAGTAGTTAACAGCAAAATATAATTTATAAGCAGTTGTTAAATTAATTTGGAATTTTTTTGATTAAACCTTGTTCGGATGCTGTTCTGAATTGTTATTTGAACCTGAAAAGCATTGGTGGCAAAGTACTTTACCGCTGTATACAGGTATACACGCAATACCCGCATACCATTTTGTATTTATTACACCAGCACTCTCTTTTGTTTTCTTGCATATTTACTCACTCTCACTCTCTCTCTGTCTCGCTGTTTTCTGTGTATGCCTCTTAGAAAAAATTTCAAAAATTCCTTTCTTTTCACTCACGTTTATTGCATTTCCTGAATTTTCACTTTTCGTTGCCCACTTTTAGGTTATTTAATAATATTTTGGTTGCTTATTACACATTCTACAATAAAACTTCGACCGTTTCGGCTCTTTTCTTTTCTTGTCACGTTCTTTGCAAATTTATTAGAGAAAACACTTTTAATGCCAGGTGCTTTTCGGTGTTTCAGTTTTATATTATTTTCTTTTTTATTGGATGATTACAAGTTGATGATGTGAAGTGGATCTCTCTGTAGCGTTTATCGAAGTTCGATTTTTGTCTTTATTTACGAAATTTATTCGTTTTCCTTTGTAAGCACCTTCTGAACGTATTTAGGGGTACGTTTTCGCCTGTCAAATGTGTTCAATTCACCACCCATTGTTGTATAAATGAATAATCAGTTGAGGTTAGGGATGTAATGTGTGTAGAGATTGCGCACAAGTTGGTTGTTTAAACGTGTGGGCAAAGACGTAAAGTGTAAATACGATTACTTGAAGCTTCATAACACCCTACGACACAACACATATTTACAAGTGCATTGTATCCCCAGATTAGTAAAAGTAATATCAAAGTTGTGTTTTTGTTTTTAATAAGTCTTCCACTTTTTCGGCTATGTGTGTCTACAATTATTGCTATCTACTTACTTTCATTTATAATCATTGTAAGATTGTCTTTTGAAGAACAAAAGTAACTTCAATGAGTGTTTAAGTTGTAGAGTACTCGATAAAGCGTCAGTTTTTAATACACAGTAAAAAATTAATCGTAAAACTTTGAAACATGTAAGAATTTTACTATATTAAATCCAAAGTCAAACAACTTCGAAAGCATATTTCAATATTTACCACATACCCTCGCTACACACGTAATGAGTAATGCGGAATATTTTTTTAATTGCTTTTTTGCAAACAGAGAGGACGCGCTGTTATGGCTAAATGGACTCAGTGTCTGATTTTGTTTGAGAATATATAGTCTTTGTAGGATATTCGACGCCTCTTTCTGGAGGCTATATATACCCTCCCCTTACCTCTTGCATGAGTATGAAAATATTGTTCAGTAAAGCGCTAAATAGTTTCTGAATTTTTGTTATTGCATTGCAAGTTAAATTGTTTTGCAACTTAATTAATTTAGCAACAATTCATATATATTTGATGTATTTAGAAGTGAACAATTGCAAAAACGGAAACTTAACTTAAAATTTGGTGCATATATTTGTAGACATCTCATCCATCAATGTGCTAAAAACGGGTGTGGTCAAATAACAGACGCACCCACAATTTACAAGAAACCATATTCACCTTAAAACTAGAATTTCAAGCTGATACGTAATACATTTAGTTTTTTAACTTGTTTCTTTACTTGTTTAAGGCGTTAGTAGACGTTTCTATACGACACAGAGAGGCGTAGTGGACCTCACTAAAATGGCCATTCAACTAGTTATACGATATACAAAAACTTATTTTAAGCCAAAGATATACGTAAATATACTGCATTCAAATGTAACTGTTTTAGCTAAGTTCAAATCACATCGTTTTTTCCAATTCTTGACTCATAATTGGTTATCGATTGATTACTTAAATAATGAAAATAAAAAAAATTACCATTCAAGTAATTGCTAAGCCTAAGTTATCAATTACTTGAATAATTTCCTGTATCCAGCTGGATGTATCATTTAATCGCTCAGTGTGTGATATTTTTTAAATACCCACCATTGTAAAGATATGGGGGTATATTGGTTTTGTTGAAACGTTTGTAAAAACCAGAAAGGAACAAGCCACACCCCCAAAACTATATATATGCATGATCAGCATCAATTTAGTCCTTACATATGTGTGTTGGAACTCTCACGGCCGCAAAATTTTTGATATCAAACTGAAATTTGATACACAGATGTCTACATCAAAATTATTTTATTGAAAATATTCAAAACCGATCCACGGACTGGCCCTCAATCTTAAAAAGTTCAACGTGCTAGGTTAGCCGTTATATTTCGATTCCAATAAAAAAAATTTTGATTTAAAAAAAAAACAAAATGAGCCCTTTTTGTTAAGATTCTAACGGTACAACCTTTCGGGGGATTGAAGGAGCTGTGCGTGTGTACCTTTTTAATAGTATAATTTCACAATACATAATTAAGATGAGCAATGCACGTGCGCGCTCGATTTTGAATACTTGTTTACAAATTTTCCATTAATCCTGAAATACTAATCAGCGTGTTCTAAAATTGGACGGATTTGGCAATTTAAGGTTATAAGGGTTTTTCTTTAGTACAGACGAACAATAAGGGATACAAAGATAAAAGTTTGCCAGAACATTAACGAACACCTTTTATACATTTGAAAAATTGAAGTTAACGTGTCCGTCCAGGATATATTTATTGCGAATTGTACGAGTGAAAAATTGAAACGTTTTCAAAGTGATTAGATAAGAATTCTTCACTTGGGAAAAAATATTAATGACAATGTAGGCAATTATTATTTTTGTGTAGGTGTGTAACGGTGGCGGGCGCCCTAGATTTGGCGTACTCCCAATATAGACCTTTTCACTTGTTTCCTTTCAATATTGAAACTAACTGTAATAAAAATTCAATTCACCACATACAATAGTTTGCCATACAATGACAGTGCGATGTGAACGGCGCCAAAGGATTCTTGTTAGACTTTCAATGTGGCTGCCTGATAAAAGCAGAGAATAGTGAGAAAATGGAATCGGAGACCATTTACTTTTCAACTTTTCTTTCTGTCATTCCATTTATTCGTTCTCTGTCTCCCTCTCAATTTTCTTCTTTCCTCTCTCACGTTTTTTTTTTTGTCAGATTCTTCGGTTTTCTATCACGTACGTACATATTGCTGCCGTGCTTGCCATCATGATGTATAGGAAAACTGTTGCACAAATGGTTCGTAGGTAGGTGTATATGGAGTAGTAAGGGTGGCCCAGTGTCGTGTGGTTGTATGTTGCTGAAATAATAGTACCCGCATACATACAAAGTTAATGGAATATGAAAGACACAAAAGGATTGTTTTCGTACTTTAAGTCGTTGTCATTCCGTAGGCAACAGTAAGCATCGAATAAGATATGCGTTATATGAGTACACTCTGGTAAATATGCATTGACATATTAGCAAAAGGGTTTCTGTGGATAATTTGAGCATTACTTTGAAAATAGATGTTAATCTGCAAAATATTAATTAAGGGGACATTTCACTTGCAGTCCCCACCACCTTGAAGTTTCATTTGCACACAATATAAATAGTTTTGCATTATATGCCCTCTTATGCTATAGAATTGCAATATGTGTGTGTTTGGGGGGTGTGTGGAGTCAAAATTAAACAGATATTCGCTTATTGGGTTTTAACACAAGGAAAAATAAAACGAAAGGGCAAAGACATACAACCGTATTCAACAGCTATTAATTATATATGTATAAACGATTTCTCAGAAAAGACAAGAGGGCAAACGAGCAATGTTTGAATTTGAATAGATTGAAAACGTGGTAATTAAGCTTGGAAGCGAACTTGCACTTGCTCCAATTTATACAAGCAAGGTACCTAAAAATTCCTTAGAACATGTTCTACGGATAGTATTTGGCACGCATTAGCAATTCGTCTTATATTAAATATAAATCATGGACCATCGTCGGCCGGTCCAAACGTTTTTCGAACAGCAAATCATCCTGCAAGCGTAAGATACTATCCATGTATATCTGAGTGTACTAACAATTAAAGTAATGTCTGTCCGTCTAGACTGTGCGCATGTCTCTCTGTGTTTATCTGAACATCCTTAAAATATTTCAACCAAATTTAGCGCAACGGCAGGTCTTGGTCTAAGGGCGATTTTTATTGAGAATGGACTTAATCGAACTATTTTTAGAGTGCATCTATCCTTAATCAAGTAATTTCAAAATAAAAAATTGTGGGCGTGGCTCTTGATGAATGTAGATAAAATTGAAATAGAAGTGCTTCTACAAAATTTCATCTCAATTTACGATCGTAAACGAGAGTACCAACAAAAAACAAACACACGGCCATACAGGTCCAGATCGACTTAGATATTGCTGCTGATCAAAAATATATATGTTTTGTAAGGTCTCTGATGAATTCTTCTGGGTGTTGTAAATGAAATGACGCACTTAATATACCCCCCTGTACAAAGTTATTTCCAACATAAAACGGAGAATAGTATTTGAATTGGCTGTAGGGTATTTGAGTGGTCTCACTTGATCGGCTGTACCACTTTCATTTGTTTAAATCTACATTATTTACCTTTCGGGGTCAAACTTACGATTTACATGTATTTACACTCTATGCGTAGTGTGTCCACTTCCTTCCTTCATCCGGACTTTTTGCAATTGTGTTTTTATTACGGTAGTCGTTTGTGTTGTATTTTAATTATTCGCAAATAATTTGATGTAATTATTTGAAAAGGGAAAACTTTTTACATAAAACTGAAGCAGGACAATACGCTTGAAGCGAAGAAAGGAATGCACTCGATTACTTTCAAATGGAATCCCGTCCGTGGTGATACCCTCAAAGGTAAATTAAGTGATAACAGCACAACCAACAACAACAATGCAACGTTTAATACAATATACAGTAAATGTGAAAATTGTGTAGAATAAGAAACAAACAAAAAGGCGGAAAACAAATGAACGGGCAAACAATAAAACTCCGGTTCAACTGCAACTAAATACAATAAAGTGGAAAAACAAGCAAACAATCAACAGCGGCAACAACAAACTGCTTCAGCTTCACTTGCATTGCCATCCTTACAGGACTACGTACCAGTGCCTTTGGTATGTAAGTAAGTAAGTAATGCGCTGACTGTACTGAGCATTGTCTCCATTAAATTTATAAAATTAAAAATCTACTCAGACTTTGTACTTGCGCCAAGAAGCTTACGCCAAAATGCCACCGGGCTCCAAGCAAGCATTGGGAGAACGAAAATATTTTAGCGGAAAATACCGTCGCTGTTCATGAATAATGAAATTTCTCGTATAAGCGGTGAAAAGGTGTACAAATGGATGCGAACGTAAAGTAAGATAAAGCAGTGGTAGTATTGTAGAAGAATAACAAGCAACATAAAACACTAGCTTAATCCCTCAGCGTATAAATATTTGTTTAATTTGGTTTCTCCACAGCACAGAGGAGTGTGAGAGGAAGCTTAAATACATTCATTCGAAATGTTAGCAATACTTGAGCTGAAAACTGAATTACACTTGAATTTTATCTAAAGATTGCACACAACGGCAACACAAAAGCTAATCGAGTTAATTTTACAACTCTTAGCAGAATTCGCTTAAATCCAAACGAATGGAAATCTAATGAATCGAAATGATATTTTTATTATGGCATGGGGTGGCATGGGCTGGCACAGAGTGGGAGAGATGGTTGGACTGATGGAAAGGATGCGAATAAATTCATGTAAAATAATAAAAACGGCACCAGCGGCAGCAAGTAAGCAGAAAACTATGGTACGTATAATTAAATAAGCATAATTGTTATTGTATCATTACGCTTAATTAGTTTCCAGTCCACAAGAAAATCTGTGCCGGCAACCGATTTTACAGACCAGCACTTTTGTGTCACGATTTAATGTACTGTACGTTCATTTGCATTGTCCGCTTGAGATGAGGGGATATACCAATGCAAAAAAAATTTGATATATATATTTATAATTAGCCTATATATCGATATGATACGTGAGACGCGCCCACATTTGTTGTGGATGTTTTCCTATTAAATTCTTACGCTGCTGTGCAGAGGTTTAGGGTATTAAACGGTCATCATGTTCATTCGTTTTTGTTTATATTTTCATGGCACCATTTCCCCATAATCCATCAACACACCTCTCGAACGTAATATATATATATATATATATGGGCATGTGTGTGTAATGCGGCACTTAAATATTCCGTTTGCATTTTAAACGCGACTGTTAAAAATACAAACTGGAATTATTATTACTACTGCATGCATGTTGTAAAATGTTAAGTTTCCAGCAACTAAAACATACGCACACATTCATTTGCAAGCTTACCAACAACGTAATACTGTAAATACGCGGACATAACAACTGCTCATATTTGTAAATGAAAGAAACGCGACAAACAATTTGGATCAAACAAACAATTTCAAGCAATTCATAAAAGTTACCCACAAACAAACCAACGTGCTTTATACATACATATAAACAGAGGAGAATGCAATTTGCAATGAATCGAACTAAGTGGAAATGGAAGTAACCAACAGTAGCGTGGCCAAGTGCAAGAACAAGGGAGAGGTGACAACATGTATTGGTCGTTTTTCAGAATAGGTCGGTTCAATATATATCACCGTTAAGGTTGTTGAAATTAAAAAAAATTTATATAAATATAATTAATCAAGATGTGGGCTTTTATTCGGTAATTACTGTTATTGAAAATGAATAAATGTAAAATTTTACTCTCTTAAAAATACAAAAACGCTACAATTAATTGCAACATTCAAGGCTGAAAAAGGAGCGCCAAAATCCTAACGTAACCTCTTATTTTATTTATAATAAACGTACACCATCTTCTATGAACGATATCGCATGATGCGACACTGACTATAATTATTGCTTATATTTCTGTTATGCACATACACAAACACACACTTGACACTCGCAGGCAGACGTCTGATAAAAAATGCTCTTTTACACCAATATGCGATATGCTGAGTATATAAAAGTTTTAATTCAACGTGACATATTAGTGTGCGTGTGTGCGTCTGCAGTTGTGTGGCTGCAAAAGTGCAAGCGGTACAGTAGCTGTGTTAACTTCATGCTGTTACTTGAGAGTATTACACCAGTGAACGGAACACTCTACTTTTCCCTTTCTCTCAGTAGTTTTATTGCATTAAAGAAAAATTATAGGAAATGTTTATAGAAGCGTACATGTAAAGTGTGGATGCATGTGTGATAAGTAAACATTTTTATTATGATAGTGATGAATTGACATGCATTTCTCACATTTCAACTTCTATAACCTTTTATGCGTTTTGTTTTGAATTTCTTTTAATTTTTATTTATGAAAATTTTCATTACTTTAACACTTACACTTATGATATGTAATATAAATTATTAATTTTAAACATTATTTTCTTGCGACATAGTTTGTAATTGAAAACAAGTACTAATGTTACAGTCGGTCAATAATACCTTACACCACTTAGCCCCTCAAATTATGCTACAATTAATTTGGTTATATATGTATACATTTATACCATATAAATTTCTTCGTGAAAAATGGTCCAATCAAAACCAAATCCGGTCCTTTAAAATGTGAAGTTAATTAATTCTTCACCAAATTTTGTACAAAAATCTTAAAAAGGCGATTTTTTCCTCATAAAGACTTCCATTAAAGATAGGTTTCTAAAAATTATTTGATTCGGTCCATTTTTAATAGAATTCCTCTTTGGGCCAATTCATGACCTTGCTCTATATTTTATCGTGATTTCTCAAAAAATGCGACCTATAGCTTGCGCACAAATTTACATGGAGAGATAGACAAATATGGTTAAATCGATTCAGATTTTGATTTTGAATCGATGTGTATAACTGAAGGTGGGAGTGCAAACATCCGCACAAATTTAATATATCTTTACTAAAAGTAATGCAGAGCAAAATGATTGTTGGAATGATTTCTATTGAAAACGGACCTTAGCACATCTCTCTCTATGTATGATATTTTATTTTAAATGTGGTTCTCCATACAGACATGTCTGTCTGTTGAAAGTATCGGGTTTCAATTTCGTACAACCATTCCTATAGATAGGTTGCTGATGTTCAAAGTCAGTCAAATGCCACACCCACGGCAAGGGACAGAAATATATTTGTCAGCTACAAACATTTACCTAAGAAGTTGAATTTCAGTGCACTTATTTAAAAATGGTGCGTCCAACTGTGTGCTGAAAATTAACGGAGTCGGATAACAGATACGCTCAAATTTTTCAAAGATATTTTATGGCCAATCAATCGAAATCTTTTGTGCATTATTTGAAAAGGATGTGAATGGACCCCTTACAAAGGACCCCCTTACCCCTTGGTGCATAGAATTTAACTTTTGTTTGAAGAGATTTAACAGCGCCCTTATAGGGCTATTTAAGTGTGTATATAATGCGCTACAATGTAGCAACTGAACATTCTTGCTACCATAAGAAGATTAGAACCAGAAGTAATGGGCGGGGCATGACAAAAGGCTGGGAAAAGAGTAAGAATGTGGGGCGACATGTGAAAAACGACTCATTCCACTTCAGGGGTTACATTATGAAAAATGAAGGCTTACAATAAAATATAACTTTTGGTTAAATTACATTGCATTGCATTATTACACAAGTTAGCACATGATAACATAATTGTTTAAAGCATAGAAAAATCTTTTTGGAATGTCATTGATGCTCTCGTTAGATCGCTTCAAGTAATAGAAGACCATAACTAAATAGATTGTAATTTATAATATTTTATTAATTTACGTACTATTGTAATTAATTTTTAATAAATATGTGCAAGCGCACATGTTATAGTTACACTGAGAACTTGCAACGAAACAAATTATTAAATGTGTAATGTAAGCGGGTGTGTGTAGAGTAGAATTCAGTTATGGAGAAGTGATTAGGTGATACCTTGAAGGCTTAACACAAAGCATACACCTGCGCACATACAGAGGATAAACAAACACAGGGACAGACAGACTTGATAATTTAACATTTGTTTAATACACTTTGTTGGCATTGCAGTGCAATCGCAATCGACACTCAATTTAATTAATTGCGAGTGTATGTGTGTGTGCGTGTATGGGCCTATGTGTGTTTGTTCCTTTTTATGCCAGTTTGCCAACGCCAATGCTTATGAAAGTGAATGTCAGAAAGGAGTCTTTATTATAGACCTACGTTTGGCTCCTTGCATTGCCTATACATCTACCTATACTTCAGTGTGTATCTGACACCACCAACTCGTATACATTTCAATTTCTAATAACGCAGCAGGAAAAGTCAGTTTTGAAAGGGAACTGGAAAGAGCAAAATTTTAATTCAATAATATTCAGATTTGTACACTTTATGTGCAATAATTAAAAGGAAAATACATTTCTTTAAGACGCTCGGTCATATCCCGCAGACGAATAGAAACCACCACGTTCAAGTTAAACTTAGCTTATCATAAGTAGAGATAAAACTCCGATTAATCAATGTCGGTGGGTTCGCCTGTTGTAAGCGCGTAAAAGTTACCACACATCAGTATTAAGAGCCCTCAAAACAATAAATCATTTCATATTTTTGAAAATATTGTTTAAAAGTTACGGAGCCTTCCTCCCCATCATGTATAGGCGTAAAGATAATATTGTTATAAATTGATCATGTGCTGTAATGGACTAAATATTGTTAACTTTCTATTTATATTGTCCCTCTCCTGTCCTGACTCAAATCCAATTACAATCTGGTATAATTTGTTACTGTTAATGACTTTTATAATTAATCATTGAATAAATGTATTGAGAGAGAGAGAGAGGGAGAGGCGGAGAATACCACAACGTTTGAATAAATCTGTAATTTCATCATGGCTTCAATTAATCAAAATTAATTTTGCCATGATGTTAGCCTGACTGCCTGAATTGTTACAAGAATTCATAGGAAATCTGAAAAGCTCATAATCATCATTTTGGGAAAAGTAAAAGGTGCAAAGCCTTAAAAATGTATTAAAAGTTTAGTAAAAGTTTAGTATTTTTGATACCCATCATCATAATGATGTGTGAGTATATTGGTTCTGTTCAAGCGTTTGTAAGTACCATAATCGGGCGAGCTACACCTCCAAAAAGTATATATATTCTTGATCAACATAAATAGAAAAATCAATTTAATAATTTGTTGTAAAACTATTCAGATAATCCCTCGAAGCAAGCCGCTAGATCTTCTACAATTTGGACTAAATCAGTCCAAGGACACGCCTACGACAATGCGTGATAAAAGGAGCAATGGCCATGTTTACGCGCATGTTTGCTTTTGTCTAAATTTGCGGACTTTTTTAAAATGTCGCATTAATCCTAAACTCTTAAGCGGAATATTCTGAAATTTGGTCGATCTGTTTATATTAGAACCATTTATATTTAAGTTGGTCTTATGCTTAAACACGCCCCTTCCGAGGTCTTTAAATACTACTTGAAAGCTCATTTTATTTACTAAGGATGACCGTAAGATTTCAGTATAGTTGAAATTTGGTACAAATCATTCCTGTATATCTAGGCGCACAGACCGTCCTAAAATTTTATAAAATTTATAGTTTTTAAATGTTTTCCTTTATTGCAGAGAAACCACAGGTACACAGAAATAAATTTTTGCAATTAATCAATTAACGAATTATTATACTGTGATCTTAACCTTACTTATTTACATAATTGTAAATGTCAAATTACCGTGATCACCCCTTAATGGACTTAGTACGTTTTAGGGGTTCATTTAGAATATTTGACGCAAGTAACCTAAATGAAAATGTGAAAATGTGTGTGATCGGCTAGCGGACGCGCACACAGTATTAAGTACTGTTTTTAATACGTAGTTTTGTTCTTTCGGAAATATTTTTGCTTTAGACACGCGAACTTTGGGTGTGGCATTCATATTTCCACGTCCCAATCCAGAGAAATTTGAGATAATATTCCCTTAAGTTATTCTAGACTTGGCATACCCCAAATACAGTCTTTTTTACTTGTTTTTACATCAAACACAAAAAATATGTTTATCTATCACAAAAATGTAGCTATAAAGTTAAAACTTGGTACTTATAATGTGCCCAAAATTTGCGTGGTGGAATAACATACGCGCCCACAATGTACAAAAAGCCCTACTCGGCTTAAGACTCGACTTTCAAGCTGATACGTAAAACAAACACTCTTAGAAGGTTCATCATTGTACCTGCCACGCTCACCGGTTCTGTGTAGATGTAGATGGACGGTATTTAAGATTTGCCAAAAATCAAATTAAGTTTTCTTACTTGTTTTTGGCTTTACTTCTTGTACAGTAATATAATAAGAACCCATAAAAAAACTAAATTTCATTTAAGACAAATTTTATCCACGCTTTACGTTTATGTACAAAATGTTGCCGTAACACGTAACCAACTATGCGCTTCTATAGTGAGTGTAAGTTAAATATATATTTTTGTAAATTGTGGGCGTGATTGTTTTCCGACAACGTGTACCTAAGCATATTTCAACTTTATAGCTCATATTTTGCGAGGGGTAGGTAAATTTTTGTTGATTACGTATGTGATTCTTGGCCGATTTGCCACAATTTAAATACGAATATTTCTGGCATTTCCGTGGCCATCTTTTAACTGATTGTAAAGGCAACATAAAGCTTAGTTTACTTAGCATACTTAGTATATGTGGAGGGTATAAAAAAGAAATTTTGTGCATTATGCCACAGAGATTATAACTGAATAAAAAGAAAATAAACCAAAAAACATTTTAAAATATGAATTTTTTGATTAAAAACAGAAAAATCAAAGATTAGAAAGTTTTACTAGAGATTAAATTACATGGAGAAGATGTATGTATGGCGTGTATAAAATATTGTAGAAATATAACACAAACAGCTGACAACATACACGCAAAATACATTAAATTCTTTGCTTTATAAGAATATTACAAAAATCCTATTAAAGGAAATCGAACTTTGATCTTAATATTGCATAAAAACATATGCGGAAGCATTAATCGCATGTGTTTGTTCGCAATATACTGTGGTTGGTATTGAAATTGGATTATCGGTCAAAGGACATTCCCATCACAACCTAACAAAAACACTATTTTTCGTATTAGTCTTCTTCCATACTTTTGTGAAGGTCCCAAAGTTGACAACTTACACATAATTGTTCTCTCTTAAGGGGCTTTATTCTCTCGGTGGTGGATGGATACAAATTTGGCCTAAACAAATGTTGGCTTCTTTGTATTATATTAAACAGATTATACTTAATTTTTTGTTTTTTGTTGCCTCTACCCTAGTTTGAAGGTGACAAACTTGAAAATTGATTTAGCCGTGTGCGATTTTATTTTAACGATCGCGGATAGTAGAAGCCACGCCCAAAACCGATATAAATCTGTTTTCCTGCAACAAAAATAAATTATGAAGTTGAAAAATTGGCATAATCGGGCAACAGACACGCCCACAATTTGTAGAAAACTTTATTTGGCGTAAAGTTTGACTTCCTCAGTTGCCACCTACTGCCTACATTGCCCCAGAGTACATATTAAACTACCTGACACGCCCTTACTTTGTATATAGATGTGAAGGGTACTTAAAATTTTGCGTAAGCCAAATTTAGTTTCTTACTTGTTACCTATAAAAGTAATTTTTTAGCTTGTAAATCAAAATTTTTGCATTTTGAAAACCAAATTAAATTGTTTATAATTATAAATAATTCCTTAACATATGGTTAATACTACAGAAGCTCTTGATTGCCATTTAGAGTGCTTACAAAAATTACTAAATTTTTCCCTTGGCATTCGATTGTTTACTTACTTCATTCGACACTTTATGGAGCTTAGCATACAAACAAAATATATTTGTAATACAATTGTTGTGTAGTATAAAAAAACGTGTTTGTATCTTTGTGAGATTGCCATGAATGCAGAATATAGATTGAATCCTAATAACTAAACTCCAACACAAAGTGAATGAAAAAGTTGAAAGATTTAATGTTCATGTTATCATTATTTATTTAAATAACACAACAACAGTGACAACAACAACCTTTAACAACTTTAGCAACGAATTAAATGAATATGAAAACAACTAATCCGGGAAAATATTCCATACAAAATTTTCTCCATACGTAGTACGTGTGCGTCTTGTATGTGCATATATGTGCTGTTGTATACTGTTCAAGGGCACAAGTTTAGTTGAAAGCGACAGGTCGTTAAAGTGTGTTCTGTTGCGTTCTATTCCAATTTTACCCTCGACCAAAAGTGCATGAGTGTGAGTGTGTCTGTTTGTAATGAAATAATTGAAGTAAATCCCTCGCACAAAAAATGAATTTCATACATGAATATTAGATAAATGCATAATTAATTACATATACTATAATTAGAAAGAGGGAGATGGATGGAGAGAGAATCACACAGAGAGATTTGTGTGCTATGGCGCTATGGTAGAGAACACACACCGTTCAAATAACAACAGCTTACGAAAGTAAATTTTATGATAATGAATAAAAAAATATGCGCAAAAGTTGTGAGAAGAATAAGACGAAGAAGAAAATGAAATGAAAATTCAAGTTTAAAATATAACTGCTTAAGAATATTTCATCACAATTAATTTGTTGCATGGTGCAAAAGATGTTGTTGTTATCACAATTCATGATAATCACAGCCACCTAATCATTTCATTACAGAATCGATTTATATGTTAAACTTTCGTTCAGAAAGTGACACGTGACACAGTCCAAAAAGTACATAAATTTTTACTCGCATCAAAGTAGGAGTCGAGTTAATCCTTTTGTCGGTCCGTATGCTATTTTTATCGATATTCTCACGGTAACAAAAACTTAAATATTGAGCTATCTGTCGATAAGCACGCCTAAAATTTTTACAATACAAGTTATTTTTCTGTTGAAGATTATCTGTCTCGTTATTCTCAGTTCCAAAAATTTACCTGAAATTCAAAATAAACTACTACGTAGGTGGGTATTAAAAATTGGTACAATACATTGGACCCTTAATTTAAGTTTACAAAACAAAAAGTATGAGATTTTTGGTATTTCTATCATACACAATTAACGGTAGGGGGATGTTTACAATTGAATGTAGATCCACCCTCTAAAGCCGAAAACTGATCTAATTTCTAGCTCATCCGTGTGTCTGCTCATTTAAATACGAGCGATTATTCCATATAGTAACAGCCGGGATAACCGACTTTAATATATGGGGTATAACCATAATTAAAATGATATTATTCTCAATGCTCTTCGTATTGCAGTCTCTCTTAAGTTTTTGCCTAAGGCAAAAATGTTGCTATGAGAAGGTTTCATTTATCTAAACAAACTTAATTTACCTTGCAGCAGAAAAAGTTCAAGGAAAAAACAAGTGAATATATTATAGTCGGTCAAGTCCGACATTGTAGCTTACGCATAAATTTACGTGGACAGACAGACGGACATGGTTAAATCGATTCAGATTTTAATTCGAATCGATCGGTAAAACTGAAGGTGCATCTGGCATTAGCCGCTTAGGAGTTACAAACACCCACACAAACTAAATATACCCTTTGCCACAAGTGGTGCACACAGCGTATAATTAAATAACAAACATAAAAATATATTATTGGTATTGTTGTTTAAAGTTTAAGATAATTTCTCATATTTACGTAAGAGTGTGTCTGAGTATGTGTGTGTATGCATAGATTTGTTAGGATGCAATTTGTTTGATAACTTTGCATTAATAGTAAAATATGCATATGTGTACATGCGTGTGTA
Organism: Crataerina pallida; assembly: GCA_949710015.1. NCBI lineage: Eukaryota > Metazoa > Arthropoda > Insecta > Diptera > Hippoboscidae > Crataerina > Crataerina pallida. The sequence continues at coordinate 9,865,376 of OX453290.1, forward strand.
TGTACGTATGCATATAGGTGCGCGGTAGAATTGTGCAGAAATTTGTCAAGCGTCTTAGTCTTGTACGGCAACTCTCAGTAACAAATGCGACGTGGCAGTTATGAGGGGTTAGAATTGAAAAGTTTTCCCATTAGAAGCTTATGTCAACATGATTTCTTGCTGTTGTTGTTATAGTTGTTGTTGTTGTCACCGAACGGGAAAACTTTTTAATTCGCTTGTTTAGTTTTTGGTGTATTGCATGCACGCATATGGCTGCATATATACATACTCTCTCTCTCTCTCTCTCTCTCTCTCTCTATCACCATGTCATAATGCATCATAACAACATACACACGCAAACGCATACATTTCGCTTTATTCCTTTGAGCCGTTGCCTTTTGTGGTTAAGTAAGTACGTGAGTGAGTGGAGCTGGCCTTCATGAACTGAGCAAGTGAAAATATTTTATAGCTTTGTTATTGTTATTTTATATCAAATGAAGCATATTAAGTCAAACTTTTAATTGACCGATAACTTTGCAGTCCATATAAGCGGAGTGTATAGTCATGTGAATGGCACTGATTTCTACGCAAACTTAAATGTAGCTTTAGTAGATGAATAAGTACAACACTAATTGAATAAGTAATCAATATTTGGCTTACACCGAATTATATACACCCTTCACGTTTGCGTGTTACTTCAAAGACAGTTGTTTGTTAATCATGAATGTTTGCATGAAATTTCAGCTCAATATCGAATTTAGCGATCACGCAGACAAGTTCCTTGTGGTCTCCTATTGATAGTTGCAAGCGGAATAACAAACTTAGTAGACGAGTGAAGATTTAATGCCCAAGTCACTAGACTTCACAAATTATGCTACAATTAATTTAGTTGTCTGTACATGTCTGTATATAACTTTTCATGAAATTTTATTATATGGGAAGGGGTTTCAGAAATGGTCCCAAAGTCGGCACACCCAATTGTGAAGTTAATTAACTATTATTCAGCAAATTTTATCAAAATATATTAAAAATTTCAATTTTTTGCCATTTTAAGACCCTATAAAAAGACCTTGTATAGTCCGAAGTGTTCCGTTCTGAGCCAAAACATACCCTTGAACTAAATTTTATCCAAATACCTCAAAAATCCATGAAATGAAATGAAATGAAATTTACATGAACAGACAGAAGGCTGGACGGCCGTGGTTAAATGGAATTTAGTTCTGAATGGATTGGTAACGAATTGGTTTAAACCAAATTTGACACATTCTCGTCTCTAGTATTTTAAAATATAATTTTTCACTGACAATGATACTTTTATATTAATGGACTTATTATTAACTTTTGGAAGAATATACATATGAACAATTTTTATTTTTGTACATCTCTCTTGCCTCAGGGTAAGGTTTTCAAGAAGTGAACATGTAAAAACTCCATCATTGCAAAATTGAAAATTTTAATTTTTTCGTATAGGGGCAGTTTTCTAAAATAGGCGAAATCAATTGAAAGTCACTCCCACAACTGAATAGACTTTATAAATAATATCCATATAATCAACCATTGGTTAAAAAGTTGAATGAGGAAGGTACAAAAGACTCCGCCTCAGCTAAATGCAAACTTGTTGCTGCTACTGTTTTTTCGCAGTAAAATAAAACCAAAAATGTTGTTGAAAAGTTTATAACGTACACACACACACGCACACACACAACCATCTCAAATTTTAAGTGTTTGCAAATATATGTTAATGTGTTTTAGTATTTGAGTGTGTGTTCGAGTGTAAGAGTGTGAGGGTGTGTAATATGAATACAGACTGAAAAGAATTTTTCCAAAAAATCTCTTTGAACGTCGAAAGTACCACAAAATCAAAACCCCAACAACATCAACGCTGCCATCAGTTATACTTATATACACTCCCCCAACAACAACAACAACAACAACAACAAGAGTTAACCACTCAGCCACTTAATGTTTTACTATCATCAAAGACAAAATCGTATCATGTAACAGCTAATTTTCAAAACAAAAACCATTGAAAACTGAGCGATTTTTATAACGATTATAAGCGTAAATGAAACAAAATCATCATCACGGCACATTATTCACATTATATCACATAACATAGAAATACTCAACGAAATGTGAAGCTACAATGATAGAATGATAGTTTCGTGTTTGCTGTTGTTGTTATTGGAATTTGTTTTGAAAAATTACACAAACAATATCCCGAAATCCTATAAAATCTAGTTTACGATTCATTCGGGATTAATGACAGCATCACCTTGAAAGCGTTAAACCTGTGGTAGACACGAGAAAGACAATACAAAGGAATAAGATGACGAAGGTTGAAGGAACCTTTACAGATGAGTCTGTGCTGCTCAAAACAAACAGATTCAATGTTCGTTGACTGACACATGCCACAAGTAACTAAACTCTCACACTTGTTCCACTTGTGTCTGGGTGATGTGCGACTGATGAAAATGGCATATGTTGCCCTCATACGTTAATAGGTGTGTACACGTACAGTCCTTGAGCGCACACACAAACGTATACGTACGGTATACGGTACATTTGGTTTGGTAAAAAGCATTTCACTCTCAAGCATCAGCTTAAACAAAAGGCACCCAGAAGATTGTTTTCGCACAAACAAGTGAATAGTTGAACTCAAGATAAGTTTTGAATTTGTTCACATGGATTTCATATAATTCTCGTGTGTTCTCGCGCTCACATCAACAGGAAAAGCATTCTTTTTCATTTCGTTTTCTTATGACATTTTGTCATTTATATTTATTTTGCATGGAACACTAACAACAACTGCAACAGCAAGGATTTCATTTACAACTTAATAAATATAAATATGTATGTAAAGCAAAACATTGAAGTGTGCATGTGGTTGTGTTTGAAAGAGAAGATTAGAAGGCACTCTAAAAAGAGTGTGTTTGCCATGGAATCAATATCGAATTTGTGCCTTTTTACCTTTGCCTCTACAACACTTTACACGCCATAACTGTATGAGTATAGGTGGGTTTTTCTATATTCTATAAATTGTTGTTGTTTGCTTTTACTTACTTCAAAATTATTATATTGCACGATAGATCCGATGAAATTCAAATTCAACTGTGCGCACACATAAAAGGTTTTTCATGTTTATCCCCGATGCACTTGAGGTACAAAGATGGTTCGGATATGTGTAAGTTATGAAAGGCTGTACCCTCCTCTGTTGCACTACTCCCAATCCATTAAAGCATATTAAGTCGTTCAAGACCAAGAGATATTTCGCCGTAATATCTCGGTCTTGATCTTCTTCTTTGATATTAAAATAAGCGATAAATATCTTTTGCACGCAAATTATGTTTGGCTGTTATTTAATTGGCGTTCAATTGTATTAATAGCACCGAGTTCGACCAAAACTTACTAGAAACTGAACATTTTTTATTTATTTGTAGTGAAACTACAAGCTTTCGATACATGCTGCATGTCTTGTACTATAAATATCATGTATTTCTAAAGTTTACAAATTTCTTTAAAAAATCATTTTCTTTTTTATAATTTTTGTATCCGTCATGATGATGTTTGGGAATGAGCGTCACGCTCACACGGCCATCTGTGTCTTAAATTTTAAAATGGTGCAATTATCCAAACTTCTGTGCTGCTACGCTCATTGTCCACATTACTTACGTTCGTAGCTCTATGGCTGCCGTTTACATAGGTGTACATGGGGAGAGTTTCTACAATTTGCTCCAAGCCATAATTTTTGTAAGCAGCTCATTTTTAAATTACACATACACGTACGTTTGTATTTTGTACTTGTAGTAATATTTTGCCATGAATTTGGTTAATTGAAGGAATTATTTGGCAAATGCTCAGATTTCCAGAAATGTTCAATTTAATTCATATTCTTCACTTTCGAATGTAGTCTGGAATGTTAGCACATGCATGCACACACACACACTTGCTTTATGATGAACTATGTGCACATGGATTATCGTACAATATAGAACGTTCATATCTCTTGTTGACCACATAATTGTATGCCAAACCAAGTTCATCTGTTTGTCTGCTGTGATGATGAACCTAAAATCAACCGATTTAGAATGTTTTGCAAAGATTTTATTTTCTGTTTATACAAAATGTATAATATCTAATTTTCCTTTTCCTCTCTCTCTCCCTCTGCAAATATGTTTCTAAGTGTGCAGTTAAGTGTGTGGCAATTGTTATTTTATATGTGATTGTTGCTATTGTTGCCATTGTTCCTACAGCTATGTTATAAATAAAAGATGCATTTTATTTAAACAATAAATATTAAAATTACTTAAAAAGTCATTCCTCCTGTACTTTTTCTGTTTGCCCGAAAGCAAGTCGTGCGTTGTTTTTCATAATGTATTAAATCGTTATGAAAATTTGTTCATTTATAGAAAGTAGGCAGCATTTGATGCCAGTGCAGGTGCAACCACGAAAATTACTCCAATCAATGTTATGTCGCATCCCTTGAACAAGAATTCCGGTGCAACAATTTCAATATCTATTAGAAATATTTCAGGGTGTGGACGATTTTACATGTAATGGTGTTTCAAAGTCATCTTAACATGGAAAAGATAAAAATTGTTCACAAACACATCACTTACAATTTATGCAGCTTTGTACTCGTAGAATATAAATGTTGGCTTTTGTTTGGATGTGTATTTATTTTCCTACTTCCCACACATCCTGGTGTTCTCAGTCCCCTTTCACACATCGTGCATGTACAAATATTGCTGCCTGTGTGTGTGTGTGTGTGCGAAGTACTTTTATATGTTTTGTGATAAATATACGTAAACTCTGAAAATGTTTTATATGGGAACGCACTTAAGCATCCGGACGGTTTGTGAGTATTTGTTATGAAACTGTTATAAATACAATTTGAATAATCGTTCATGGTGAGTGTGTGTGACGGATTTCTTCAGTGTTAAATTACAACATTCTAATGCTGATTTCTAGGCCAATCGACAATACATGTCCTTCGGTCCACCCTCTGTGCCATCTCTTACAAAACCTTACATCAGTTTGTTTTTATCGTTACTGTTGCTTTTGTATTCTTCTGTAATTCTTTTTAAATTACCGGAATTTGTACATTTATGCAATTTTCAATTTTTTTTAAAGACAAAATATGTATTTGTCTATATTTATATATAAAATAGAAAAGAATAGGAAAGCACTTGTTTGGGAGTGTACATGAACAAGGATTGGTAGGCCACCACCACATAACACACACATACACTCCCAGCATGGTTTATGTGGCAGGATGTACGGTGTTGTTTTGTGTATAAAACTCTTTAACAACTGTTTGCATAATTTATGGAAATTTAATTAATTTCCTTTTACTCTTGACATTTCCGCTCATTTGCTTTGCATTCATTGACAAACAACTAAAATTACAAATTTTTACAACAATAACAAGAACCACATTTGAACAAGTCAATTATGTTTAGACAACAACTCCAACACAAACACATATTTCCAATCACATGCAACTAAGCAGGCGATTACAGCAAACATGTTGCTGTTGCATTAAGAAAAAAAAAACAATTAACGGAAGAAAGTTTAAGTGCTATTGATTACTATATTGCAGTTGTTGCTAATGTACTGTACGGTACTATCGTTAAGGAGAAAAGGTTCTGTTCAGATTATTTGTTTGTGTGCATATTTGCATACGTTTGCACGATAGTTTTAAATTTTTTAAATTACAATAATTTATTTATTAATAGTCATTAAAAAACTTTACTTATATAAGCGTCCAATTGAAAATTATATAAATTGAAACAATAAACTAAAACTGGGTCTCTTCAGACCTCTCTTCAGACCCAGTTCCAATTTGCCTATAATTGTTTTTATACTCACCGCACACTAAGATTATCAGTCAATTTCTTTGTAAAACTCCAAAGGAGGCATTAAAGAAATCACAATATTTAAATTTATTTTATTAACGTAGAAATCTGTATCTTATGTAACGGTATCCATCCGTGTGGACAAACTGAAATTTCCAAAGACTGTATTTGGGTTGTAATGCAGTGTCACGTTTACAATCGCGAAAACCTCTCACGAACAGCAAACTCTGTACAAAATTTCACAATTAAGGTAATTTGTGACATACACTTCAACAGATTAGTTATGTGAAGAACAACTGAGATTGAGCCGAAGCCTGTGAAATATACTACTAGTTATACCCTCCACATAAAATTGGAGATATACTTAGTGTCTCATTACGCATACAACTACCAGAAGGATACTTCATGTACCCTAGAAATATGTTCTTGGTCAGTAGCAAAATCTAAACGCCTTTTAACCATGTCTGTGTGCTCGAGTTGAACTTCTCAAGGATGAAAAAATTGAAAAAATGTAGATATTGGGCAGACATTCTTAATCCCTGTCGTTACGTTGTTGTGTAAAATAACTAAAATCGAGCAATAGTCACGCCCACAATCAAAAACAAAAACTTTATAAGGTGATTTGCAGGTTGAAACGTACTCGTATTGCAAATTCTGTTACGACCACTATTTGTACATAGATCTGGAAGTTGTCACCACATCTTCATCTTGTAATTGTGTGTATTTGGTTGTTTTTCTTATTACGATATCAACCTAATACAACAATTACAACACTAAACTATTTTTTTTTTATTCCCATCTGCATCAACAATATGTTCGTACAAAAAAAACTTTTTATTGCGTATTAACACATCGTGTTTATTCCGGCGTGATCAGTCCTTTTCATCACTTAACGTTTCAGTTTATTTTATGGTAATTTTGTGATATTGAATATATGTAATTAGACACACTTTGTAGCAACTTCATAAACGAATCAGTTCTTCGCGACACGTCTGTGTTTTACTTTACATACTAACAACAACAACAACACCAGTGATGTAATGATCATAATTATAATTTAATATTTAGGCACCTTGCCAACAAACAGAACATTATGTACAAATGTATATTTTGACGGCAACCAATTGATTCGTTGAATGTTGAAATGTCTACAATTTCACATTTTCATAATATTTCTTATCTCAGAAAATTGTTATGATTGTGTCATGCGACCTACTAAAGTATGATATGTTTTTTATTATCCTAAATAATTATTATCACTTCTAAGTTAAAGTGCGCAATTCAAAGCGTGTTAAGAAGAAGGACGCATGCAGGTGCAACACTTCGTTGATAGGTTATGTATGTAGGGCGTCATTTCAAAATGATTCGATTTTCCTCCATACGTCCGATATGGCCAACCCCTACTACACCAGCACTATACCACCAATAAAGCGAATTGTACAATTCGTTGCATCAAAACAACAAAGTAATGTACACGATATAGAATGTATTTAAATAACTACTCGATTATTATTCTATTTTCGTTTTTTATATTTTTTGGCACAAACTATAAAAATATTATTATTCTTGTTTTTATTTGTTTTTCTTTCCTTCGTGCCTGCTTTCACCGGCTGATTGACCGACAAGCACAGATATTAAGGAAAACAAGTGGGAAAAATTTAATTGGCTTTTAGTCAAATCTACATAAAAGCGGTGGGCGTAGCACGATCGTTTAAATCTAGGTAAATTTTTGTGGCAGATAAATAATGTGGGCCTAGCTCTTGACCAAAATTGCCCACTCTAAAAAGGGATCTGCATGCGGAAACTAGAAGCATTTGTACAAAAATTGAGCTCAATATCTCATATAAGCAAATATAGATCGGCTCAGTTTTTGCTGTTGATTCAGTATATATTTACTTCATAGGGTTCCTGACGCCTCCTTTTGATTTACAAATGAAATGACTCTAATTCGTATATTTTCTTTGAAACAAAAATATATCGACTTGTTTTAGTAACGCTTCGAATGGAAGTGAAAATTTTATTCTTCAAATTTTCTAAAAAATTCAAAACATTTTATGAGTATATTAATTTGATTTGAGTTAAGTTTATAATGACAAAGTATAAATACTCAACGCAAACTTAGTGCAGCCTCCATATTATGTAGAAGGTATAATAATGAGCGCGTGGGTACAGTGTTTACGTTATATTTGGATATAAATTTATTAAAATTCTTTGAAGTTCTTCTTAAACTATTCTTAATAAATTTTATAAGAGCTTACAGTTAAACACAATGACATATGGGAGTCAATGAGGTGTTAGTTTAGTCTCGCCGGTGAATTATCGAATTACTGAATTAGAGTAATTAGAATTAGAGGTGTAACGAAGTCACAGCCTAAAATAATTCGGATTTGGATAAATCAAAAATAACAAATACGTCCTTGACTACGACTTTAAATGATAAGGTATGTACTAAAAATTAACTCGAAAGTCAGATTGTGCCAATTGTGTTGAATATATAATATATAATAATTATTCCAAATTGCATCTTTTTTGTAGCTGATTAAAAATATATACCTTTGGTGGGATTTCTTCACGAATAACAAGCCTGGCATACCGCTTACCTCTTATAGGGCGTATGAAAAAGTTAAAGGAAAATCCTGAAACCCTTCCCTACATGAATGCGCCAGTCGTCAGCCACAATGCCAATATATTCAGTAAATTTTCATTAGGACCAAAAGCGAAACCCTCCTTAATGCAACAAGCTATGTTCAATGTATACACATGCCCTACTAATCCTTACAGACAAAGTACTGTACGGCAACTACAGTGTAAACAAGTAAAGTATTTGTTGTTGTTTTTCTGTACAAGTGCACATTATTTTGTGCTAGTAGTTGTGTGCTTCTTGTACGAATATATTTGCAGAAAACAAACTCTTCCAACCCAGCACAAAAAGGGCAAAGGATCCTACTCGGTCGATACGAATGCATATGTTTGTGGAAGTAAAAGCAAAAGCGCAACAAATGTCGATTACACAACTTGATTACCGACGGTTTTTATTTGCTCGTTTCCTTTCCTTCTTTACAACTCTTACTTGGCATGTACAGATACGTGTACGTGTGCGATTCTTATCGGAATGCTGAAGAGAATGCATTGTAGGGTCGGAAACAGTGTTGGGCCACCGTCAACCACCACCTCGCAGGCTGTGCGAAGTGTTATACCATTTTATTGTTGGCCCTAATATTATATTCTCTTGGTATGCATTGTTGCTGTCATTGTTGTTGTCGCACAGGCATAAAACCCAATAATGAAGAGTTCAAGCATTGCACTGAGGCATTCGTACAAACATTAATCAAGGATATTATGGTTGCACGTTGAACATGGTCTGCCTACGTACTGTGTGATTGGCTGAGGGTCCAACAAGTGATTCTCTCAAGCAAGCAATTTGTTGCAATTGATATGTAAAGGCTTCTCTAGCGGCGTAACGCTTTGCATTGCATCCATATCTTAATCTAATATTATTTTTTATTCACAACAACCACAAATGGCAGTTAAACCATAAACTTGTTTAAACAGTCGATATGTTTGTGATTTCTAAAACGCAACAACAATCGCGATGATGAAGGCAAAACCTTCCATTCCTTGCATGTAATTGGTAAACTGTTCAAGTCTCGTGGTTTGTGGTGCATTTTATAAAACCGCAGGGATCTAATCACGTACACCACACACTCATGCACAGACTTTATTCAAAGAAACCCAAATGTTTACATTTATTAATAACGCACACTTAACCAATAAACTGTGTTTGGCAACATTTTTTGCATAATTATTAAATACGCTTGGGTATGTGGCCCCACGCACTCACATATTACGCAACATATACATATGTCGCAGTTCTTTTCATATGTGCGCCTTATACTATTTAAAACATTCTAAATTAATCGAATTACAATTTGGGGAATTAATTTTAATTATATCGATTGTGTTCGCTTTAGTCCACAGCACCACCAACGTCACTGTTGTCGTTATTGTTGTTGTGGTTATAACATTACAAACATTTTCTGTGTAATACATGTTTATCCGTGTTTATTTAGGCAGCCACAAGAAAATAGTCACACACCCACACCCCGCTGAGACAGTTGAAATTTAAGCATAATAAACAACGCGCTCATATGCCCATACAAGAACTCATGTAAATAATAAGTGAAAAAAGGAAATTTGGATTAAAACAAAACTTACAATGTACCCTCTATCTCCATCTCTCCCCTCCACAACCAAAAAGTGGTCGTGACAACACTCGGTTTTAGTACACCGACGTATCCTAATTATAAACATGTCCACAAAATTTCAACTTTACATGTGGCTGGGAGAGATTTTTGTAGGCGTACAGAATATAGTCCTTTCAGTAGCTGAGTTGGTTAAGGCTTTGTCTGAGTAAACTCTTCCCCTTGTAGGACACGGCTTCAAATCCAGCTGAGGAAAAAGTTGAAAGAGTTTTTTCAGGGAAATTTGAATTTATTTGTCGCGTTAGATTGGTAACGCACCGACAGTAAAAAAATATTACCATGAAAGTCGAGGTTGGTTCGACAGGCGAATGAGAATTTAAGCTTCTATATAGAAATGTAGATAAAAATTTCAACTCAACGACACACATACGCACGACCGTTATGTAAGAGTTTGATGCTGATCAAGAATATATAGAATATACTATGTAGGCTCTCTGACTACCCTTCTAGAATTCCCTCTTCAAATACAACAACAAACTTAGTACTCCCTCATCACAAAGGTATACCCATGAAGTGGGAAAAAGGAAAAATGTCTTTCATACATGTTAATTGGTGCAGAGTTACAGGATACACGAGGCGAACCTGCGAACGTAGCACTTGTACAATGGCTCCTTCATTTAATGACAGTTTTAGGCAGAGAGACAGGCAACAGAGACAAAGAACGAACAGTATTTATCTTGGTTATCTAAAAGTGATCGCAATTAGTCAAATGAATTAAAAAAGAACTAGATCGTACGCGAGATCATTCCTTTTATTGTACCTCCGTTCACAAAAACGTTTGCATCCAAAGTGCCAAACTAAAGTAGCTGCATATTAAAGTCATTGTATGATATCATTACTTGCTTGTACCCCATTAGAGTGTAGTTTCAACAAATCATTAAAACGGGAAAGAAACACCATCAGAGGATACTAAGTATTGTACACAAGCGAGATAAGATTTGTATTGATTAATGCAGCAGCAGTTCTGCACAGAAAAGATACATATCAAATTAGGCAGCAAGTTGAAAAGCTTGCAATCTGGCATCATGATTATATGGCATTAACAAGTTTGTCTAACAACTTTTGCAGTTGTCTATCAATTGAGGAGAGTGCTGCTGGCATTATTACAAGAAAGCATTGCTTTAACTTTCTTAAAGTTGTATTCCAAACAAAATGGGGGAAGCATTGGTTCATAAGAAAACCTCCAATTTTAGGCAGTTGTTGCATACAGACGGCAACTGCATGTTTTCAGCGTAATGCCAACACATACCCTTTGCAGTCGTCTCAGCCACGCCGTGTGTAAAGTTAAGAGAAAGTTTAACCTGTACAGATATGCTCAATGGTTTATGTAAACGGTGCTTATAGTTTATAAAACTTCTTAACGCCAGTGTGTACAATGCAGACCGTGGAATGGTTGGAATAGAATCGTAAGGGCAGGCAACACAACATGTATTTAATACACTTATATGTGGGTAAGGGTGGGAATAGCGTTCACCTATAATCAATTTTATACGTACGTGCGAAATGAAAGTGTTGGGGAGTGATATAATTGCCTGGGTGTGGTTGGTTGTGGTTTTTCAATGCAGCGCCAAGAAATGAAACCCAAAGAAGAAGCAAAAGACTGTGAAATTGATAACGCTGTTTACATAAAAGGTTTGGCCGGAAAGTGTCAAAACTAAATATGATGAATATGAATATAAATGAATGATAAGCGCGCGCTTCTCCAAATGATGATAAATGCGTATCGCGTTCAAACAAACATGCGTGTAGCCAAGTACGTAAATTTTAATTGAATTAACTTTTCTGTTCAGTTTTGGTGTTTAAGCTTCATTACTTCAGTTTGGCACTCAATTTCCTGCAAAGTAAGCAATTTGTATACAAAAGTTCTTTGAGTATAAAAAAGCAATATTTCTGGTTGAAATTTGTCATCTACGCTAGTGCCATCGTGCTGTTGTTTACTGTTTGAAAATGCTATGCGTCGATAGGAAGTGAGCTAAACACACTTGTGTTTTGTGTTTTGTATGCATTTAATATAAACTTTCAAGAGCAAAACAAATCAAGTGACGGAGTATAATGCACACTGATAATATTGGGTATTGGAATGTAGTGCGTGAGAGTATGGTTACTCGTAGGAGAGTTCAAGTTCGGTCAGACAAATGGATTCGTGTACGACATACATAATGTGGGCGTGACAAGTACCCGTTAACGCTAGTTAAAAGTGTATGTTGGACATACGAACTTTCAGTTCGGATTCTTCACAAAAAACGTTTTTTGCAAATTGTGGGCGTGACTGGTAGCAGACCGTACTTTAACAAAGTTGCTTAACTTTAGAAGCTTATGGATAGTTCTGCCAATATAAGTAGCAACCTGCGTACAGAATCTGCAAATACATACAAAATATTAGATCAATAACTGAAAATTTAAGACCGTCAACATTCTAAGTTTTCTAGAATGTTGCAAACGGGATAAACAAACTAATGTGAATGGTCCAAACAATTTTCCTATAGTAAAAAATTTAAACATATAATCACCTCCGCGTGTTAAGAGAGAGAGATTACTTTCAATTTCCAAGTGATATAGTATGCATCCCGGCAAGATCCGTTTCATGGGATTTTACGTTATGACATATCTGTAGACATAAAAAAAAAGTTTAATCAATTCTCTAAAAATTGTCCTGTCCACAATATGTATCTCGCAATTCGTTCCTCTTACAATTTTATCGAGTATGTGAAATTTTTTATGATTATGATTTACACCTGCTTGATAGTTTCCCTCGCCTGCTGTTCCGTGTACAAAAATACAACTTCTAATACATAAATTTATACGAGTATATATATGTTTGTGTGTGTGTGTGTGTGTGTGTGTATGTTTAAACACACTTTGTTGTTGTTGTTGTTGTTGTTGTTGTTGTTGTTGTTGTTGTTGTTGTATCTGTCATAAGGATGTCAACGTTCATGTTATTTTGCCCGGTCATGTGTGAAATGTTATCAGAGCACCAACACATTTACGTGCAAGCGTGAGTGTATGTCACTGACTTTGTAATCTGGACACAAAACTAACCAGGAAGCAACAGCCAATATAACAGTGTGTGTATGTGTGTGTGTATGTCTTACTCCCTATTTTTCCTTTTTTCATATTTAACTGTTAAAGTGATGGCGCTATCGAATGTCAAACGTTAAATTCACTTTTTGTTCATTTTACCACCACCGACATATCCAAGTTTTGTGTTTGTTTCATGTTTTATTTTTTGCCCCCATTAACAAGCATATGATTAGCTCGACTGTTTAGGGCTAATTCCCGTTTCGTGCTGTTCTTGTTCTAGCTTTGTTGTATGTACGTAAGACACAGGTAAAGCTTTGTGTGTGTTGTTGCAGTATGTATGTAAACGTATACACAATACTCCGCTTTTTCTTGTGATTTCTTATTCACCCCCCATCTACCACGCGACAACGAAATCGTACTTTTACTCACTCCCTCACTCACACATTCATTCAATTTACAATTTCACCACACACTTGACGTCGCAGTTGACAATTTTATGCGTGACATGCATACGAAATTGATTAGCGCACAACGGGATTGTATTGTTTGTTGGTATAAGCGAAGGATACACAGAGGTCAAGAGATATGATTTTTCTTTATTTTAAACAATTTACTGCTCTTAGTCTGCCTAAAGAAAACTATGCAAAAAGTTGAAGGTTACTAGTACAATTGCATTGTTTGTATGGGCCATTAAATGGGAGACTGGACATAAATAATAATATTAAAGAATACTAAGGAAATTGTTGCTGTGACGGCAGCAATCAATAAGCGAGTTAAGCTTCTAATAACTTAATGGATGCATGTGTGAATTGTTCGTATAAATGCAAGCACATAACGTTTAATAAATGGTCTGCACGCAAACATGTCAGGATCTATCAAAATTAACATTTATGACTACCGCACGAACGATTGATGACTGAGGTTATTATAGCATTATTTTGCATAATGTGCAAACTTGATTCATTCACCTTCATTTGTATAAATTGATTAAAGATTTGGTTAAATCTATTGCTAATATCTTTTTCATTTCATATAAATTATATAAGAACAAGTAAGAGAACAAAATTTCGACGTGGCAGATATATATATAAAATGGCGTCCTCTAATAGTGTCTGTATTACGTATCAGCTTGCAAGTAAAGTTTTACGTTGAGTATGTTTATTTGCAAATTGTGGGCGTGGCTTTTATCCGATCATGCCATCGCACATCGATAGGTGGAATAACCCTAAATAAGTGCACCAAATTTCAAGTTCATAGGTTCATTTTTGTGGCAGATGTAGAGGTTTCTGTTGATTGTGGGCACTCTGCTAATAGACCAAGCCTATTTTTGATACATCGATGAAGATAATATTTATAGATGTACACACCAAATTTCAAGTTTATTGCTCAATTTTTGTAGCAGATAAATAGGTTTTTAACGAGGGTGGGCGTGACTATTGACTGATTTTGCCCACTTTAAATAGCGATCTGCGTAAAAGAACAAAAAGTGTCTGCACAAAATTTCAGATAAATATCTCAAAATTTGCGATCATGAGAATGTCATCAATAGACAGATACACGCACATATATGTCTCTAGATAAACTCAAGTTTTGATGCTGATCAAGAATATATATACTTTGTACGGTCTCGAACGCCTCCTTGTGGGTGCTGCAAATGGAATAACAAACTTAGTGGAGGATATATTTACATTATTTTCTTAGCAAAATTGTTAAAATTTAACCATGAATTCGATTAGGACAAATCTTATATATAGGATTGTACTCTTTGACACAGTTTTTTGCAAATTCTAGACGTATATGTTATATGACCACAGATCGATGAATGGGGTGATTATAAAAGTTGGTACCAAATTTCAACGTCGTAGTACAATATTTGCGGTTGATAGAGGGACTTTCGTCGAATGTGGATGTGACTCTCATTTCATTTAATTGTGTTTTATCTAAGAGATTCACTATTTTTATGTGAGAAGACATATAATTTGATTTCTCCTGCTCGAAAAGGCTGACCACTGCTAAATCCCGAATGGTACCAAAATATTAAAACTAAATTGAAGTTTTGATGCTTTGTGTCAATTATAAGTTTACATAGAATCCCTTTCATTAACTTATCAAAATAATAATAAAAATGTCCTCTTTTTGCTATATCATTAACAAAGATATCTCTGTTGGTATTTTTGTCATTATAATTATTATTAATAAATATTTGCATACCTATTAAAGTCATAGAACAAAGCCACTACATCTATTGTCAATGCTTTCGGTTCACTTCAACATATTTAACTTCTCACCTAGAAGTGTTTTGCATTTTTGGTTTTAGACATGTAGTAAATATATAAGAATTTCAATATATATCTTTTAGAGACAAAATTTTATAGATAGCTTAAGTAAAACTCTAGCAATTGATTCGAATCTCCTACGGATTTATACTTAAAGCATTCCAAATAATTCCCTATAGCATCCATTTCGAGTGTAGTGGATAGTGGAAGGTATTCCGCGTAAATATCAATTGAAATTATGATTGTGTCTCAGCATGTAACTAAAGTGTAATTGAGCGAGCGCACTCTGGAGTCGTTTTAGCCACAGCCAACTAGCGAATTATTCTCTGTAGTAAATTTTTTTTAAATATCCCACTTTATGTTTGCAACGATCAATCATAATAAGGGCGTGTAATGTCATTTTTTACATATAATGCCAGAAATTGTAATTAATGTTCATTTAAATTAAGTCAATTTACTGGACAACAGTAACAATACACACGTTGGCCTTTTATTGGATGACAGTATACATATGTATATGTGTACATACACATACTCTCACTATATTAATGGACTTCTAGGTATGAATAAACGAAAGCTATTAATATATCATTGAGATCCTGTAGCAAAAAACATAACAAGGAAAGAAATGAAATTTAGCTGTGGCCAAATCGTAAACGCTATTTACATATAGGTATGAAATGTGGGTGTGGCAGGTACCTTTAATAGTGTAAATAATGTCAACTTTCATGTCGGATTCTGCACAAAAGGGAGGTTTTTTGTACATTGTGGACGTCTCTGCTCCAGACTTGTTTATCTGATCGGTGGAATGAAAAAACAACTCACACGACTTTCTTAAAAGCTTCACAGTTCATTCGGCTGACGATCCAACATCGGAGGCTTTTATGGTAACATTTTTTTGGCCGATGGGCTACCACAGTGACTTACAGCATGTAGAGTTTACTTAAACAAAGCCTTAGACAAATCGGCTATTAAAGCGGACATTGGCGGATATAATAAATATTTATATAGATTGGGCGTGGGTCCCAACCGATTATATTCCATTAAAATGTCAACCTAAATAATATAATATAAATACAGGGTGTACATGATAGTTGAGGAGAAATTGACATTAAAACTAATTTATTCATACTTTTTGCAAAATTTATTATAAATCCATGAACGTTAATCGACTCCTAGACTATACAATCATTCCATAAAATCCCCATAAACAGCAATAACGGACTTACCTTGTAGAATCTGTGATGTATTCTGGGCGCTAACAAATGCAATGTCAAACTTAGTATATCCCCGTCTTATGTGAAGGGTATAAAAACAACTTCTCAACATTTTTTAAAACCATTTACTGCTACTGCTCACCCAAACAAAATATCGTTTTATCATCTTTGCTGTCATCAAGCATAACTTTTTTGTGTTGCTTACTTTTTAACCAGCCAGGTAGCCAGGATTTAAAGCTATACCTTATGTACACAAGTGTATGAGTGCGTTTGTTTTCTTTACCACATCATACAATAATTAAAAATTTGCTTCTTCACCATAAATGAACCAATAACGTAACCAAACAACCCCTCACCTGAAGTTGTTACTACAGCATCAGATGCTTTGAGGGAGTTGTTGATGATGTTTGTTAAAGGTCTTGCTTCTCAAAATAAGGTAATCATGACAAAAGTGTATTCATCAATATGGTAGATGTACAAATATGTCCTTACTAAGTGGATATGCATGGTATGTTAAATTCGTCACTCTGTTCGTAACTATGAGAAGGAGGCCTTATGAACTTCACAAATTATATATTTCACCTTTATTCTTGTCCAGTTGTAACCATATTCCCATAAATAAATACTTTTTATTTGCGCTATTATTTGGAATTGGATTTACAAACGACTTTTCTGCAAACAGTTCACAACAGATTACAAAGCCCAAGTAAGTTCCTCCAAGTCATTGCGGTGAAATTCTTCTACACTTTATTGTACTGAGTTGCTATTGTAACTGTTTTGGTTGTTGTTGAATAGCTTTTTATGGGAATCAAAAGGTTACTTTTAATTAAATTACATTTATTTGCTTTGGTGGGTAACTGGAAAAGTAAAAAAATATTAAAAGAAATTTGGTTTACACCAAATTTTGTAAAATCATTTCATATTATACCCATTTTTATAAGTTCCTCTTATAATGAAGGTTGTTATAAGGATAAAACCGCAAGTCTAAATATTTTTTGACAAAATTTAATAAAGAATAAATGGTTAATATTTTACTGGATCCAATTCCCGTTATATTTCACGAAGTAACTTATATGATATGGAATAAATTGAAGCCTAATTTAAGGAGCTAAGTGGGGTGGGGATTTAAATGGTCGGGCTTGACCGATCCGAGATCGACTCAGTTTTCAAATAAGCTCGATGTTGGGTATTAAATGGAAAGCAGAAATGAGGCCAATGCTTAATCGCCCCTTCCACGCTCCATAAATATTAATACAATTTAAATTATTGTATAATTATAGTGGTGTGTGTTTAAAAAAACTGATTATAAGTAAATGTGATTGTTTGTTAACCATTCCAACCATTTAACCATGACCACCACTCCCCTAACCTTACTAGGAAATAGAAATGTGCACCTGCATGTACGTATTGGATAAACAAAATGCATTTTTTATTTATTAGTATCAAAGTTAACTTTTCAATCTTCTACCGCATGCTGTATTTTCTCCTTTGGCAACTGTTTTTTAAATCCTTTGTACGTTATGTGTATACACACTAGCTCTCACTGGGCACTTTTCCGATATTCTTAAGAGACTTGTGCGTATGTGTAGGAGGTGCCCTACCACATAACAAATTCTTGTCGTTGAAGCTTTATAAATCAATTGTTTGCATTGCCAACCATTTAATCATGTGTATGATGTGTGCATACATTACTCATACAATAGATCATAAAAATACATTTATCCATATGTGTCTTGTAGTTAAAAGTAACAACTGAGAGGAGTAGAGAGAACACACAGAGAAGCTCCATCCACCTTATTTATTGACAAATTCTTGATGCGTTTTTCTACAGCATCTAGAATTTGTGTGCTTACGTGTGGTGATTTGTATTTTCATTTCCCTTTTGTTCGACTTTTCTGTTCTGTACTCTGTACTCGGTCTATATGGGGTGTGATGTGGTGTGCTGTCGAGTTGAGTTGATAATCTCAACTCTTCATCTATTTCAATTGGCAAACATTTACAACCAAAAATTTTGCAAGGACATCATCCACTAGGTCGGGGATGTGCGTTTGCGTTTGTATTTATTTTGCGTTCATCAGTTATCAATCGTAAAAGTGTTGCATTGTATTCTATGCTTTGTAGAATTGCCTTCTGGTAAGAGATTTATAAAAAAAGCGGAAAATTGTTATCTTTCCGTAGTATGTACAGATGCATACGTTTGTGTACGAATGTATGCGTATACACATCCAAGTGCCTGGAGAATAACTTCAAATTGTACTCGCATGCGTGTCCCACAAATGTGTGCTTGTTTGCTTGTGTGCTTGTTTAAATGTTATTGTAGAGATCAATTTATTTTTACTTAAACATCATTGCTGAGGATTCTTTCAGTTTTAAAATAGAAAACACAACACACATACACACTCCGGCACATTACATAATATTTCACTGCTTGACTATACCCGGAATCTTTTTTGTGTGTCGGTGCGTACCTTCTGCATATATATGTATGATAAATGAATATTGAATATTGCATATTGATGTGATGTGATGCGATCTGATTGGATGTGATGTGATTCTCTACTTATGTCTTCAGGGGGAAATTGCATTTATATTCATTTGGTCTGCCCCATGAACATGTACATGTACATGTTCGAAAGCGCCAGTTAGGCAGTTAGCAGACTATATATCATTTGCAACCACTTTGTGTGTTGTTGCATCTTACCAATATTTATACAGTATTTACAATGCAACAATGACTTGTGTTATAATGGGCACACACAACTTGCAGAATCCATTTCTTTCCCTTTCGTTTGTTTTAATGTGATTGAGAAGGAGGTTAGTAGAAGAGCAAAAGTTAAACCACTTTATATTCATACTCATGGTTTATGCCAAAAAAAAAAAAAAAGGAATAAAAAATTTATGCAAGTATTGTAAATCATTGTATCAATCGAGAACATGGCCTAGCATCCTGATCTTAGATATGAAAAAAATCGATTTTTTTTATTTCAAAATATAGTTTTTTTCTGGTCACCTTCACCTGTGACCACAAATCATTTACTTCTCCATATGTTGCATCTTTGTGGGGTAATTGTGTAATTTATTAAATCGACAGTTAAGTAAATGGCATGGAATTGTTTGAAATATTCACAAACGCTCACTTTTAGGTAAAAACAAGTAAAGCAAAAAAATTTAATATTGGCTTAGGACAAATTCTGAATACCATTCAAAGTTTTTTAGGTGTAATTGATGTTTGAAATGCTTTTTTTTTTTGACCGACATGTTTTATTATCAACCTTCCTACAAAAACTATCCATACTTGTGTCAAATTATCAAAGACGTGAGAGTTTTATTTTCAATTGGATGTACGGACTAACCTTTATAGACCCACTAACCATACATATAAGATTTTCGTTGTGTGTATTGGAAACAAAATAACATACCCAGAGAAGTTGTAGGACACAATGAAAGTTCAAGTTTTTCAATAAGGATATAATAATCTTGTTCTTAATACACAGAGTTATTTTTGGTA
This sequence comes from Crataerina pallida, assembly GCA_949710015.1. NCBI lineage: Eukaryota > Metazoa > Arthropoda > Insecta > Diptera > Hippoboscidae > Crataerina > Crataerina pallida. The sequence continues at coordinate 9,885,497 of OX453290.1, forward strand.
CAGTCAGATGTTACATTTAACTGTTTTTTTCTTCGGTTGCAACCATTCTTTTCCACGTTTCGATCTCAAAGTTTTATATTGTCCTCTAACGTTGTTGGCTTGTTGGCATAAATTTACGACTTAACGTAATCCTATTAAAAGATATCGAGATTATACAGCAGAGCCGAATCGAAAATGTTTCGGCGCTTCAAATGATTAAGAGGCTTCAATTCTTGACTTTATTTGAGAATAAGCTAAGATTCGGCACAATGTGGTTCAAGTGATTCTCAATTCCTATGAATGGCGTGGAATCGACTATTTTGGCTCATTTTGAATTGAATCACTTACGGTTGCAATATTTTCGGTATTTCGACCGGTGCGTTGTCTCACTAGAACAAAAACATCCACAGCCTGTCTGATGGGATGATTCTAAAGTCGCGGCCACCAGCACAGAATTGTCCCTTTTAAAAAAATCTGCTACATTTCAATTACTTCAACAAACTACTTGATATCTACTCGTACCCTTTTAACAAACGTCTTTAATAAAACGCGCTTTCATAATATATGAACAAACCTGCTGTTAGCAAAACCGATTGATTACTTCTAAGTAGGGTCTCTATCATTTTCGCATGAAACCGTTTATATTTCTTAATATAGTCTTCTATACTTTTTGTCAGCTTTTGTACTCGTGATAATCAATTGATGATGTTTTATGTAGTTTTTTATAAATGAATATCCGGTTTTTGTTCTCGTGTGATAAATAATATTTAAATATTGATAAGCTCACGATGCACAAACATTAAATGAATAAAAACCTTGAAAAACAATAACAAATTTAATATCATTTGAATTTTTTTTTAATGTTTTATTTCACAATTACGGTTTTTGGTAATTGAAGGATTTTAGTATTGTATTTTTATAAAATTTAGGACGGTGGAGCTTAGAGGTAGATGGAGCTTATGTTTGTTACAAAGTACCATTGAGTGAAAAGAGAAGAGAATAAACTTTACATATGACAACTAATAAAGTTTTGTGTTTAACGTGTTTTTTACTTCGCAAAAGATTCAAAATATTGTTTTATTTAGAAATTAGTAGTTTTAGGAGCGACCATGTCAACCCATCGAAATCTTGAATACCCTGTATCCCTCTGTTAGTGGTTATATATATATGTATATGATTACATATGTATAACATATCAGCTTGCAAGTCCAGTTTTGCATGTAGTAGTAGTTTTTTATAAATTTTGGACGCACATATTACCCGACCACACCCGTTTTTGGCATATTGATGTATGGGATTACTATAGATATTAAGTCAAATTTTGTGCCAGATAAATAGATATTTGTTGATTGTGGGCATGACTCTTGACCGATTTTGCCCACTTTAAATAAAACTACGTGCAGAAACTAAACAAAATTGTACAAAATTTCATCTCAATATCTCAAAATTTACGCCCGTGACCATGCCAACAACAGACGGACACACATGTTTAGATCTATTCAGTTTTTGACTTCGATTGGTAGGGTCTCTGACACGTCCAGGTCCTGAAATCATACTACAATTAGTTTAGTTGTGTCAGTAAACGTAAGGCATTGTTACCACTTCATGAAATATCGTTATGTAAGAAGGAGTTATTAAAATAGTATAATCCTGTCCAAATTTGCCATGGCCACTTATTTAGCTATTTAAGGAAGCTATTGTTTACCGTTATTTGTCAAAAAATATTAGGAATTGCGTACTTTCGTCTTCTTTAAAAGGCATTAAAAAAGGCATTGTAGGATACAGAATTGCAATTTAATGGTGAATGCTTTACTTGAGTTGCTGCAACAGAATCAAATTAAAGATGGAACATAAATGCACTTGTTTTATTTTTTATTACACAGAAAAGTTTAGCGGTTACACCTGCCCGCCGACAATCACTTTAGATAATTACACTTTCAGTATTTTACATAGGTGTGTATGGTACACATAAGCACCCGCAAAAAATAAAAATTTCATTACAACGGGAAGTGAAAATTTCAACATTTCACAATTTTCGTTTATTTGCACTTCTCACACACATCGCGTTCATCATTCCATTTCAATGAAGCTAAAATATGTTGCAGCTTGAGATTTGATGTAAAAACTTTTTTATTAAAAATTACTGTGAACATAATTGAAATGGTATAAGGCAGTAAACAAAAAGAATCGAGACAACGCTTCTTGAGGTGGTGAAAAACGAAATAGCTAACTAAGAATTGCAAAAACAACAAAAAAAAATCAAATATGAAATCCCTTCAATTTGAGTGAAAAAAGGGGGGGAGAGAGAGAGAGAGAAAGTATAACAATATTTAATAACGGTAAAAACCATAAAAAAAAATGATGAACAAAAAAAATTAAATTAAAAAGTAATAGAAAAAGTTTTACAAAAAGTTGTAAAATTGTTGATGAGTGAAGGAATACCAGCTACTAATAATAATTAGCTGGCACGGTTCATGGCCACAGCTCCATTCTTGCAAATGCATTGTAATTAAAATATGTAATTGTTTGAATGTAATTAAATATGTTTGCACCAAAGTTTCATTGATAACGCATCAATCGCGTTCATTGGTTCCTTCCCATCATCCTAGAATCGAAACTGTGATGAGAACGATCTTCTTATTTACTAAACATTAGCTTTAATAACTTTCTTCGAGACTAACTTTGTTGCAGAAAAAGTCCAAAGTACCGTTTTGATGTCTAGCTGAAGTTTTCATCGGAAGATTAAAATTTCGACCCTAAAACCTCTCGCATAACAGTTTTTCGTTCTTTTCATTTTATTGATTTAACAAAAAAGAAATCACTTAATACCCTTAACAAATCTCATTCTGTGTCGCTCTCTGCTAAACAAAAAAATTTTCATGTAAATCCATCAAAATCACGCAACCTGTTTGGATCTTCATGAATGCTGTATTTACACTCATACCTGTCAGCAAATGTGTACAAATAGCCAAATAGATAATTAGAACTTGTCGCATTTTCAAAAACAAAAAAAAAAAAACGCCACAGCTTCTAGCAAAACTATAAAAACTATAAAGGATTTATTTATTTATTTATTGTTGTTTTGTTTTTTATAATTCCCATTTTTGTTTACATATTTTTTTTTTTTTTTATTAATATGTATATTGTGTGTTGTTATTGTTTCTTTCGTGAGTATTCATAAAGCAACATAAAAAAGATGGCGTAGCCTGGAGCACTAAGCCATATGTTTGTGATAAAATAAATGAAATAAATGTATTGGCTTGGCGTGACATGACTTGGCTCGATGCGGTCGGTCTGACTAGCCCGACTGCGTATGTATTGTATAATTAAAATGTTTCGAACAATATTGAGTTTTGTACATGCACACGCATGCATACCCATCATGCGTGTGCACCAGGCCACGCACACATAAATTCACGTATGCATATGTAGATGTGGGTCTACGGTTATCTGTTGCCCTTTAAGCTACACTTTGCAAATACTCACAGTATGTTAATGTTGGAGTCTGTAACGAATTGATTTCACATTCAATTATTCCAGTGCCCCGGCATGCACGACATGTCCATTTAGTGAATTTTCATTCATTTCATTTTCATTACGGCGTACATAAACACATTATATGTAATAGTTAATATTCATTTGCATAACATGACAACGCCAACAACGAAAAAATATGAGCATTAGAAAAAGTTATCGAAGAGTTTTTCCATTGTGGTGCTCGAGCCAAAAAGTACACAAAAAAGCACTTCAGGTATATAATGGCGATAAATAAATAAATATTTTGCACCTTGAAAAAATAAAAAATAAAGAGTGCTCCCAATAAATTCGCCTAACGCACTTTTTCGTTGTCCGTGTTCGTTTTTGCACTGATTTTTCAAACATACCAAACAAAGCAAAATATCATTGGAAGCCTGCCTATAAAGTGAAACATGAAACGTTTGCTTTGTGTTAGTTTTTGTTGGTAAATTTTAGTTAAGTTGCTGGAACACGTTAATACTAAATCTAAAACATTTACACTTAAACATAAACAGCTTTAAGAACAGCTTTCGTAGGGTACATTGTAAATGGATTTAATTTAAAACAAATTACAAAACAATATTAAATGTATCTCACAATACAATACATGTGTACACGCAGGTACGAATTGCATTGTGCGGGTGCGGATGTATAAATTTAGAAAAAGCTTGTAAACCAGTTGTTCTTGTTATTGTTGTAAGTATTTTTTATTTTTTTTCCTTTGTTTTAATAGATAAAACTTCACATGTATACAACAGCACTATTGTGTTAGTTCCACATGGATGTACGAACCGTAACCAAATGTATGAAGAGCAATTAAGGAATGAGTACAAAATGCTACCTTTGGCTAACGGCTAATTCTTGGGCACCCTTCACAATAAAGTATTTCTAATGGGTGTGGCATGAATATAATTCAATTATTTAACTTCATAATAAAGTTTCAATTCATCATAATTGGGGGGCGGGACCCAGCCAAATTTCACTAAATGCACAGTGTAAATGTATGTGTTTCACATTACAATTTAGTCCAACTTTACTGAGCAATTTTTTATTTTAATGTATATATCTACATGGTCCAAGTGTGCGATTAACCATCTTCAACATTTCGGAATACGAACAGATGGAAGAGAAGCTATATAAACATAGGTCCGGAAATAAGTTGTTTCCGAAACCGGGTCCCAAATCACGTCTCAACATATTTTGACTGACTTTTTGCACACCTTATATGCAGAATTACAAACATCGTATTGAAAAGTTATAACAATAACAACTTTTGAAGGTACACAAGTCCAACTATATTCACGCTTTATATTATAGAAGCAGATCTATTCATGTATTCGTCTACTGCATAACATGAAATAGCATAAGGGTAAAAAAAGTAAAAAATCTAAACCAATACGTTATTTGGCGCAGTAGGATAACCCGTTAGAACCACACACCACACATCTAAAATGATATTCTCCGTACTTTATTAGTTGTGAATAGGGCTCTTCAATGTGTACTTTTCCTTCTCGAATATTCAGTAAACCCATTCAAAAAGCACAATACGTACTGCATTGTATTTATGTATCAATGGAAGCAACAAGCATTTAAAAATAAATTTATCTTCAGATAACAACAATATGAGAAATTGAAAGCAATATTTAACTATAAATGAATATCTACATTATATGAACACACACACATACACATATGAGTAATGGGCAATACATTTGTGCTCTCATTCTCTGCAACTCACATACATGTACTGAAATCATCATAACATTTGTAACGTATTGAACTGGACAACGTAGCAAAACAGGCAAAAATTATTTAGCATCGAATTTTCAAAACACTTCAATAAATCAACAAAAATAACGTAAATAATTTATTGCAGATTTTTATTAAGTAAATAAAAACAAATTTTGGGTAAACCGAACAAATTGTTAATGCAGCAGTGAATGTGAGTAAAAGTGAATCAAATATAAACTTTTAGAAGTGCAAGATTTTAATACTCTGGTAATTATCAGGACTTTAGGTTTAATTCTAAAACTTACGACTAAGTTTTGATTACCAATTCATTATTATTAGTTAAAGTTTCTAGATTTCAAATCTTGATTTACGACTCTTAGTACGAGTTTATGAATATTTTCTGTTTTAAGCGCTTAGTTTTTATTAGAATAATGTCTCAATTTAAGTACGGGGTCGCAAAATTTTCTTAATATCTGAGTCGTCATTTTTAGTGCCAATGAGTTTAACTGAAGCGATTTTTATAACCTACGTCACTTGTAATAAAGAGTTAATTGAGTTTTTACGGGTGTTTGTAACTCCTAAACGACCGGTCTATCGACGTATATTTATGCCCAAGTTACAGTTTGCATTTTTGGAGATATTTTGATAAAATTTAAAGCAAGGACATGTTTTGGCTCAAAGAGGGCCACATAAAACCACATTTTATATGGCGTAAATTCGCAATTCTTATTAATTTTTGACAAACTTTTGCGCAGAGTATCTAATTGGGTATGCCAAACTTGGATCTGATTGGACCAATTTTGGAATCTCTTGATTGAAATGACATTTCACGAAGAGGCTTACAAGGCAGTGCCTCGCGTTTACTGACACAACTAAATTAATTGTAGCATAATCTGTGGAACCCAGTGGTGTGGGGTATTAAATGGTCGAGTATAACCATTAATTTTAGGACTTTTTTAAGACGCGCTAATTATGTATTAATAAAAATTATTTTTAGTATATAACTACTAATATGGAAGGAGCATCCACTTTTTTAATATAACTGTAATTTGCATATTAAACGTGGTATCGTGTACATATCGTGGCGACATGCTAAGGTAAGGAGCACCACAATAGGGATGTTGGTGTGACTGGAAAAATGCATAAAAATGCACGTCTTGTGGTATTAAGCTAAAATTTTGTACAAGTAGTTATCCTTAGACCCTGTTAGGTGAAAGAAGTAAAATCTCATAGTGAGAGAGGGTTACAAGTTGATATTAGGTGCTAAGCACGGACAACAATCACGTCCACAAGTCACGTTGAGATAAAATATAACCAACACTGCAATAAGGACATGTATATATGATCTGCCCATTATTAAGAGGATAATGTGCAGGGTATCCAAGATTTGGTCGAAACTTTACGGCGTTCATTTTACTTATTGGTACTATTTTACTATTTTTCATTGGATGCGTCCATGTAAATGTATGGACTTTTTACACATGCTTGCATACAAATACTCTCTCATTTCGTTTTAATATTTTATTTTAACAATGCAGTGATGTTTTCATAAAAGATTTTTGCGGAAAAGCAAAACTAAGAAGATCGCTTAATAAAGTTGTATGTTGCAATAATAATAACAGCAACAATAATGATGCCAACAAGTAATAATGGTTTCGAACCCTATGTGGCAACTATAATCATCCTGCTCCGGAATGCCCCTATTGATGTGAAAGAAGCAGAACGCACAAGCAAAAATGTGCTTACATGCCAATGCATGCAAAATTGAAGCGTATTAAACGTTTATTTACCTTGTACATCAATTCAATATGTGAACAACTACAGGATGTGCAATAAGACACTTTATGTACGAAATTCTACGACTTAAATGCTAAAAAAAACTTTGGGACTGTAAGCGAAAATTATGACACACATTGATTATTAGCGATATTTAAAAAAAGGGGATTTTGTCTTTATTTCTAAAAATGTACTGTTATTCTAGACGTAAAGATTTAAGCATTAGGACTATTTACCTATTATTTATTTCAAATTTATAAAAATCTTCAAAATCATTATTTTGCTTTAGGCTGTCTGGACCTTGTGTCCTTGCATCCTAGTCTATTTATATGTACTTATTGTAAACGTTTGGAGAGATTTGTAAGAAATTTCCGCTCAAATGTAAAATGATTGTACGGAATGTAATAAACGTGTGTTTACTTATGGGAATGCAGCAAATTGCACTTATTACACATGTGCAACACTGGGCGTGGCAATATGATATGTATATCTATAATTGTGGCTGATAAATAGATATTTTTAAATTGTGGACGTGGCTCTTAACCGAATTGTGGACGTGGCTCTTAAACTAAAACTGTCTGTGCAAAACTTCAGCTCAACATCAACAGGGTCCCCCTTCAAAAAAACAAAAAACTAAATAAACCTTTAAAACAAATAACATTTCCATAAAAAGTGGGTGTGATTGAAAGGAATTCTCCAAATATGGAAAGAGTTTTCTTTAATATTAAGGAAACATTGTAGGCGCATTCTTGGTCCGCTTCAACCCATTTTTAATAATAAAAAATTTTTGCACCGAATTTCAGATCAATATCTCCGCGCGAGAGTGCTGTCGAGAAATTCACACCCACCAAAATCCATATACCCTCACATCTTTACTACAAAAATATTACATTATTATTGAAAACAATTTGATAACAAGTCTCAAGTACATTCATTTAAAATGTTTTTGTAAGCTCTGAATAACTCAATTTAAGAAACAACAAACAGATTAAACAGATAAAAAACATTTCATTAAACTTCTTCAACAACTCATTGGAAAACAGATTATTAACTGTGCCAACAACCTTGCCTTTCTCCTGGCACACAACATTTTATTTAGACACTGTTGCACTTACACCACGCCATCACGCCAGTCTGTTTTGCCTAACACACAGTACGTGAGTAAATACAAACACGAGTAAAAGTTAAGTTTTTGTAATCATGTATAATAAATAAATTGATTACAATGGTGCGTGCATGTGTGTATACTTTACATTCCATTTTAAGCACACTGTTGCATATTAAATGACGCAACTAGTGGGGCAGATGAGATTTGAAAAGGGAGAAAAGCTTCCTAACTTTTGGGAAAAATGAAGCTTGAGAGGCTATCTGTTATAAAACTGGGGAAAAAGGAGGGGAACTAAAAGCTTCATAAGAATCGTATGCATTCCCCTTCTTTTTGCATTAACAGCATAGTAGTAGAGTTAGGAATTCCTTAAATTCCTTGTAAAATAAATAGAAGCCCTTGCCATGTATTGAACATATTTACCATGTATAAAAAAACGAGTAAGAAAAATAAATCTTAAATACCCTCCATATCTACGATAGTAGGCGTATCAGATATTGCGTTTTCTAATAGTATATGTGTCAACTTGCAATTCGAGTCGTGGAGTAGATTAAACAGATAAAAAACCACAATTTACAAAAATTGGTTTTTTTGTACAAATGAAATTTAGTTTTTGCACGTAGATGGATATTTAAAATGGTCGAAATTGGTCAAGAGCCGCGCCTACCAGCAACAAAAAGCTTTATAACTGATACAAAAAATTTGAAATTTTTAACATAAAATTCCATTATTTGATGTACCAAAATAGGGCGTGTTCAGATAGCAAACACGCCTACAATCGACAAAAATCGAACACACAGACACATTTGTCTATATGGATTTAGTTGTTGATGCTGATCAAGAATATATATATATTGTGGGTCATCACTAAGGTGGAAGGTGGAAAATCTTGGATATCGACTGCATTGATACGTAAGCTGTAGGTGTGGCAACAAGTCCTCTTTTAACGGCACTGAAGTAAATATATTACTTACATTTTAACTTAAACATACAAATTCGTCGTTGAATGAGGTTTTATATATATATTAGAACGCGTGTGTTATCCTAGCCTGCCCATTTGTAACACACCGTTGATCTGATGGATGGACTAAATGGGTGTGAGAAATTTTTTCCGTTTATTGGCATGGCTTTTATTTGATCATTATCACCCATTTTAACAGTAAGGTACCCTCGAAAAGTAAGAATATCTGTCCGAAATTTAGCCTCAACATTTCACTCTCCATAAAAAATATCCATTACGATAGTTCGATAAAAATTTTACACATCAATTTCAAACTTGTAAGAGTACAGAAGCAATCGCTCATAAAAAGAGTTTCGATTAATCATAGAAAAGGTATAGAGGAGCTAAAATTCCTCCATTTTAAATGAGGGCAATGGGGCATTAGCGGCACATATTTTAGATTTGGTGCACAGCAAGTTTGCTTTCTTGTTTTGTTCGATTTAACCATATCCGTCTGTTCGTCTGTCTGTCTATGTACAGGTTGTAGTGCACAACCTGTGTATTTCGATATAATATTTCGATGAAATTTGGTAAGAGGACATATATAAGCCCAAAAAGAAACCCTTTTGAAAATGAACCGAATCCATTTTTTAGAATCTCTTCCTATATTATTGTAGCCTCATTAAAGGAGATAAACGGTTTGGGGTATTGGTCGGTCTTGACCGATTTGTTTATGTATAAATAATACCTCAAGTAGAACTTCTAGGAGACTCCAAAGTAGTGCAAACACTACTCATACGATACATCGCGCCTCCCACTTACGTCATCTTCAACCATAACAAATTCATATTAAAGTATTATTAAACTACGCAAACTTCTTAACTGAAAACTTAACGGAAAAGCAATGTTTGAAAACGAAAATTGATATAAAAGGAAAGAATCAGTGTAATGGAACTACAATTTCACTTATTATACCGCACAAAGTGTAACTGAACTTCACTTACGCACACACACGTACATGTCGTATATATACAGTTCGTTACAATACGATAAATTGCCTAACAGCACAAAGGCAGCCATACTCAGAACGCACTACACAATACTTACCATAATAATCAGCCAGCTTTTATACGCGTAATGATGTGCACGGGAACAACCAATGCCGCACACCTTACGCGCTGTTGTACAATTCTTCTGTTTGTTTTGTGGGAATAAATGTTTATCTAGTCGTGAGTGTTTGCATGTTTGTTAACTCCCTCCGCTTCTTCGTACTCTTGTCTGTCGCATTTGTGGTATATGCAAAATACTCGTGAACACATTCATCAGGAATTTTTCATTCCTTTCTATTATTTCTTTCTTTTTTCTTTTTTTTTTTTCAACAATTTTCAACTCTTTTGCTTTTTCATTATAAAGATTTTTCGTTGTTGTTGTTGTTGTTGTTGCTATTGTTAAGAAAGTTTGTAGCTGGAAAATGTGAACGAATAAATAAAAAATCATGGCGAGAATAGATGTGTGAAAGAAAGTGACTGGCATGGAGGCACCGGGAGAAAACTGTTGCTCTCTGTGTCCCACTTAAGACAAATTGCGGGTAACAAGCGTTATTCATAGGCTAGAATGCAAAAAAGTGTCTTTTTCAAATCTTTCAGTATGTAAGGTATGCAAACGACTGAACGGCCAAAAGAAAATGTAGCAAAAAAAAAAGTAGCTCAAACCAAATCCTACGAAACGTTCCACCTCGGTGTTATAGATTCGGAAATTTTTGAAAAACAAAGAAAAATATAATAATTGAAGTGAATGCTGTAGTGAGCGCATTGCGTAGCGACAGAAATTCCCAAACCAAACCTGCCCGTTTCAACCGGAATGCCTTAACAGATCAAAGTGGTCAATTTATAAAAACGCTGCAAATAATCGGGCCCGATATTTTGTACAAATAATTCCCGTAGATGAACAGACTAAGTCTTTCGATAAACTGATTATACCCACTCACTCAACAAAGTGCTATTTATCATAAAAGTAGGCTTCTGTCAGTAGCTGCCACTACGTCAGCGAAGTAATCAAATAAATTTGTACAATTTTGAAAAATGTTTCAAGTACGTACGCATACATTTTTATATAACATGTTTTTCCCCCAATCTGTGCCGGCATGGTCTCGTGTAAAGGGATCTTTATACTCTTACCAACAATCTACCAACGTTTCAAGAGTAATGGCACTGTGTGGTAATAATAACAACAATGTCAACAAGGACAACAATAATATGAGCAAATGCAAAAAGACCCTTCCGTTCCTTTACGCATATATCTACTACCATTCCTTGGCACTTACTTAAACGCCACACAAGGCTACTTGAACTAAAACGATTTTACATGACAAATATATTTGTTTGTTTAGATATTCGTAAGAAAACAAGTTGTTCGGTTTGCCACTTAAATAGCGCTATTGACGCTATTAGCGCTACGTACCGACGGCTTTCTTTATATATTTAAAAGAATTAGAAGAAAACTTGGACAATTTCTAATGCTTTTGCAACTCTTAAATGACAAATGTCACATTTACCTCCAATTTTTCCAAACACTATGTGGGCTTCACAACTTGTGGCAAATGTTTGTTACTCCTAAACGGCTAATGCACATATCAGAATCAATGATATTTTAATGAAATTTCATACAAAGACATGAGAAATCCTATTAAAAATACACCGGATCAGACTATTTTTAGAACCCCACATTATCATAGGGGGCCAAAATTGTTTAACTGATAGATTGATTTTGGCTAATTGTGGGCATGTGTCTTAAATAGGAATCTTCATGCAATTTATTCAATTTTTGCAATCGTGAATATAAATTTATTTTAGAATCAACAACAATAACAACATAATAGTTAAGCTTTAATAATATTGTAGCGTTGTTGTTGTTGTTGTGTTGCTGATTTATGTACACTCCAAACACTAAACAAAATCCAATTTGTTTTCGTTAAGCCTTTTTGTCCTTTTACATATTCTTACATAATTACCACACAAACAAGCATATCTCAATAGATGTCAATAGATGGATTTGTTTAATAATTTGACAAAACACTTTTATGACAACTTTACGCCGATTTGTTGACAACCACTTAATAATGGAAAAAATATTTTTCATACCACAAAATATTATGTATATTTACTGTACAAGATATTGATAATAATCTGCACGTGCACTACATGAAGAGTTCTTTATTATTCACCAGCTTAAGGGACACTTTAATTTACAGAATTGCTTACTCGTATTGAATGTGACTTAGATACGTTGAGTCGAGTGTGTGTGAAGAGAATTATTGAAATTCCCTTTACTTGCAAGATATGATGATTTAACATTTCTTCCTTGACATTCGATTAATTTGGCAATTTAATAAATATTTTTTTTTATTTTTGTTATTTTTAATTCAATTTACTTTACTTGTTTTTTTGAAGACTGTGACTTAAAAAGCAAAAGAAAAAGTACATCAGATGCAAGAGAGTTCTTCTTCGAACATCCATTTAAGGTTTTGCCAAGGGCAAGTGTGCAACAAACAACTGTTGCTATCGCTGCTGCATATGCTTCCGACAGATGTGTTTCTTCTATGACCAAAAAGACTCGTTAAAAATATTAAATATCCATAAGCAATACCCATCCGGGTACTGTATTGTATACTTGTACTCGTGCTACGTACGTGTGTGTGCCGTAATATATGTCTATATTTTTACCACATTCATTTTATAAGTAAGTGACTCTGCAGCACATCCCATACAAGACGAAAAACTTATAAGCTTTAGTGTAAGAACTGAAACAACAACATATGCCAAGGACAAGAAAAATTTAACAAGTTAAGAATACACGTATGTGCGTACGTACACCGAGGGGTTGTACATTTCAGGATGAATAGCTTGCATATGTACATACGGTTTGAGGTGGCTTTTGCTTTTATCTACCAAGCCAGCTGTAATCACATTGATTGAGTTTTCAGAGGAAATCTGCATTGCTGGCATTATTTGTTTGCATCAACTGTTCACAGGGTTTATAACTGGTCAGCAATATAATCCGACATAATTTAACAAGGTCCATGTGTCCATTTGATTAGTTTTTAAAAATATCGGAACTCATGGAAAAACTCATATGTAACCGGTTCCTAACAGACATCGAGTTAAACGCTCGTTTTTGCGCAAGTTCCCTTCCCTCAATTTTGCCTGTCTTGCGATCGCGAAAATTGGGATGTTGAGTCCATATGGGTAAGGTCCAATAAATAGGAGTCCGAAAAAAATTCTCAATGGGCATAAAAATAGAGCTACCGATTTAAAATTGAATATATTAAACGATGTGTTGAAAATTGGCGGTATTAGCAAACAAACACGCCCCTAATTTACAAAAAACTTACTGGAGGACATTCTGCATGGAGACAGCATAATGGTGAGCCTCCACAAAGCTCCAGCTAATATTTGTATTCTTCTTCCTGCATACTTGTTACAACTAAGCTTTCGATTGTTTAAGCAAAAGACTGCTTTCTTAAGTGTGTGCGAATATGTGGTCGCCCGAGTCTATGCATAATTATATTACAAGTTTACGTTCAGCCAGCAGAGTTCACACTAATGTCTCAGTTCTCAACGTTTTGTTGACTTAAAAATTACAAATTGTTCAATATTTATTTTCGCGATTTCCCAACAAAAGTCTTTAAGCAAACATGCTTACCATTCGTGTACACAAATCCAAGGGAGTGGGTGAGCAGCTAAAAACTTGTCTTCTCCATTCGACACGTCCTTTCACTTCCTCCCACGCTGGCTCGTTTGTTTACTTTATCTGTTGCTGGGATGTAAACAAAAACTACACTAAGCTGAGTAACATGCACATACCATACATATATGTACGCACTCGTTGGTGTTGACCAAATTGAAAAAGACAAGCAGAAAATAGAAAGTTCTCCACATCGTTATCGGTTTGATAACATTTGTGCTAACAAAACTAAACAATAAGCAAAGGTGTTCAACGTTTATTTGTTCAAAAGGTGTTCAACAAATATAATTAGTAATGCTCTCAAAAACAAGTAGTTTTAAAGGTACGTAAATACTTTTCCCTAGAAACAAACCAGTGAAGATGTTACATTTAGTTAAGGCCGACTATTTAAGGCTATTTAGTCACTTGGTTCCAAACCTAACAAAAAATTGAAAATCGTATTAAAACATTCACGTATTCGTGTAAAAAGAGAATTTTTTTTTTTCGTTTTAAATGCACTGAAATTTTGTACAAACACTCTTAGTTTTTACAGGCAAATTAAATTGGGCAAAATCGGTTAAGAACCATGCCCGCAATCGACAAAAATCTATCATGTATCTGACACAAAAATTGAGCTATGAACTTGAAATTTGGTAAGCTTTCAACAATTATCCCATCAATGTGCTAAAAACTATACTCCGCGTAATACTCAACTTGCAAGCTGATAGGTAACATCTACACTATTAGAGGACGTAATCATATATTTGCCGTACCCACCGTTTATACTAAATGAAAAGGAAAGGTATTTAAGATTTGGCGTAAGTCAAATTTAGTTTTCTTCTTGTTTTAATTAGTTTAATAAACTCATTTAACCATTCGATTTCAGTAGTTTATTACATTAGATATTAAGTTGAAAGAAAAAACAACTCAAACTTATTACAAATGATTGCTTCTTAACGACAGCTTCCAGCTACTTCTTCTATTCTTCTTACTTTTTTCTTAGTCCGTTTATAAGCTACTTCTTCCTTCATTTATATGGTTTGAATCATTCTTCTTTAACCATATAAATAAATGTATTAAAACTGCTTTTGAGCATCAATAAAAGCTAGTTGTTGTCATCTGTTGGCTTTGCAGAATCGTCAATGTATGGTAAATAATTAAATATTTTTTTTATATAATAATTTTTGACAATGTTCACTAGAAATATTAAAAATCTAGTTTTTATCAGATATACATCTCTTTCTCAATAGGGAGGATGGAAAACTTCAATTTTTGAATTGAAAACAGAGACAGACAAAAAGACAAGATCATTAAATTTTTTTAACCGCCTCTCAAACTAAATGAACACAAAAGATGAGTTTATTAATAATGCTGCATATTTTTACATATTTAAGTATTCTGCAATTCTAAGAATTGGAATAGTTTTCTTTTTAAAATGAAGATTTATGTTTATCATGAATTGAACCTAATCTGCTGCACCTGCTCTTGCCTACTCTTTATCTTCTATTCAGATGCCTACGATGTTAGCATGTTTTTAAATTTCACACCATAGTTGTCATAAGTCTTAAAAAAAGCCACAATTTCGTATAATTGAACATGTTAAGCAGAGCTAATAATTGAAATTGAAATAAAAATTTAATGCAATATATAAACAAGAAGAAAATTTATTATTGGTGAGGCCAAATTTTAAATATCCACCATTGGTGCACCAAAACTTTCCGAGGAGTATATACAGCAAACCATCTTCCGATCTTTATAAGTCATACGGAAAATATATTTAAGAAATCGTAGACACGTCAACGATTTTGAGCGATTTTACCTAAGTTCAATATAAACCAATGCGACTAGGAAAGTCATCCCACAGAACACATCACCACAGACGGCCGGAGAGAGAGACATACCTAGATCAACACAGTATTCGGTTAAATTCGCATCCACGCCTGCTTATGGGTGTTGCAGATATACAATTATATATATGATTTTATGAATTATACATAAGGAAATAAAAAGCGACATATATGCAAGTTAATATTGAAGCAACAGAAAAGGAAAGAAAACTCGCAATAACGCCCGCCGTGTTTATGCATATAATTTAAATTGTTTGTAAAATAGCGACTACTTGATAAATTTAGGTTAAGCATGTGAGCTTATACGTACACCACACACACACACACACACACACACACACACCTATAACTTGTCCTTATCATTTGTGTAAATATAAAAAAAAATTGTTTGCTGTATACACACATCCGTTGATAATATTTTCCTTGAGAAAACAATTCTTTCATAACAATACCTATGCACACATACACACAAAAATAATTTTTTTTATAAATACGATGTTTATTATACAATATTTTATGCTAAAGAATTCTTATAACAAAGCTCCTCTATTACACACAGTGTACCAGGAGAACGCAACAAATATCATTTATTTTATAAATAATAGATAAATGGTAACAATAGAGAGGAATAAAGTTTCAAATGAAATCACATTCATTGCACATATAAATACACACACAAACTCCCCTTGTTTCCGACTCATGAACATACATATAAAATAAGAAAAACAAGTAATCAACACTTAGCCCAAGGTTGACTTTTACACCCTCCACAAAAGGTGGCTGGTATATTAAATGTACTGCTCTGCTTGCAACACTCATAAAGAGACGTAATAGACCCCATAGACTGAATCGATGTAGCCATACTTTTTATACCCTACATCACTTGTGGCAACCCTGTTGGCAATTCAGATTCAAAATCTGAATCGATTTAACCATGTGCGTCTGTCCATTATGCTCATGCTAGTGGTTGAATTTTTTGAGATATTTTGATGATATTTTGTACAAGAACACGTCTTAGCTCAGAAAGCCCTATTGAAAAAGGACCATATCAAACCCTCCTCATAAAATGATATTTCACAGAAGATTTATTGCAACACCTCGCGTTTACTGACACATAATTTGTGGTGTAGGGTGTTAAGTAGAGCTAGACCGAGAAAAAAAGCATTAAAGGCCCTGTGATGGCGGTGTGGGACTTTAACCCGCCAAAACCTCCCCGACGGCAAACTTCCCAGAACTATCGCTAAGTGTCTCTCCGTATATCCATCTGTTGTTACCAACCACACTTATTATTATGCTAATGTGTGGACAATTTTGATTTTTTATACAAAAAACTATTTAAATAGGGGAAAATCAATTCAAATCATGTTCAATGCCCATAAAAGAAAAGGGGTACCGCATAACAGGCGTACTCACAATTTACAAAATACCCGCTTTCGCAAAGAACTCGGCATAAATATTAGCATGTATGCATATAAAAAAACAAAACATTCGATATTTGGTTTGAGTCACATTGTGGAATTTTGTAAATTTGTGTTTATTGTGACAGAGAGATGGCTACAAACTAAGAAAATGACACACTATTGATCGATTACGAACATTAAACACAAAAACCTTTGCGACCTCTATCAGATTGGTTGCAGCATATGTACGTCCCCATATTTTGAACAGCATGAGGGAGGTTTGACAAAGGTGAGAATAATTTCTTTGTTTTTTTCTTTTACTTATTCATGCTTTTGATATTTTAAATAAAAATGTCTCCCAATTATTATTACATTAAACTCTAACATGAATTGATAATCGATTGCATTTTTTATTTCATATCACATAACAATGCAGACGACGTACGATTCAGATATTTGATGGCATTCAATGAAAGAATGCCTTGAATTATATGTTATTTTATTATTTAAAATATAAACGGATTAAGCGAAAAAACAAAAACAAAATCCATTAAATTTAACAAAAGAGGAGTTAAAGCACACGCCAATGTATAAAAACTTCAATACTTTCACCGCTCATTTCAAGCCTTAAAATAAAAATCATAATAAATGTATTAAAATAAGCAACACCGCCAACAATAACAGCGGTAAACAAAACAAAAACACAAAATAAATTAACAAACGGACAACCGAATAAACAACAAATGCAAAATGTACAACAATAGCTGCAACTGTAAACAACCAAATGATGTTGATGATGATAATGTTGATGTAAACCTCAGGCGGCTGCAAATTAAAAGCACATTTATAATGGTTAAAAGAACTCCGGCTGGCTGGCTGGTTGGTTGGTTGGATGATGTTGAACAGAACTATATACTGCTAACCCACAGGGTTGTGCAAAGCATTAATCACTTTACCAACAAAACTAAATACGTATTTACTAAGTATATAAAATAATTGTGCGGTATATGTGTAAAGCGTAATGAAATGCTGCTCACACAACACACAAAACTAAGCATTCACACAAAAGCATTGTTAGACTAGAAATCGTAAGAAACAGTGAGATGTGAACGTGGGGTGATATCAAATTATGAATCACTCATACGACACAGTGGCACACAAATATGACCTTACAATAAAATATACGTTATAGAATATGCCAAGTCATTAATGCACTTACGCTTAGCCAAACTTATACGACAAACTGAAACGAGTAACAATACATACGGATGAAAAGTAAGATACTCACACATGAATATAAACCTTCATAAGTAGCTTCAAATACATTTAGAAATAATAACATTTTTAAAACATTAGCAGCAACTGTTGCTGTTGCTTTTTGCCGTATTGGACTGTTGTATTGTACTTGTGTTCATCCAATGTTTACTTAAATGCCATTGGCTGCCACACGTAAGTGTCTCAAAATCATATCTACAAAATAACAATAACAGCAAACACAAATACTAAAATCGGTTCTACTCGACAATATAATATCCTATGCTGTAACTAGGAAAATGTATGTAGCCCTTTATATGCATCAAAGAGATCTATAATCGTCCTTGACCTAAATACATACCTGCGTGAAATTTTCTCAAAAATATACAAAATTGTGCCCGTTCGGTTGATTACATTCGATGCATGGATGGACGGACGAACATAGTTAAATTGATTCTGATCCAAAACAATATAACCACAAGTAGGTGTAGCATTTTTTCTACACCTTTCTTTACTTTATAATGTAGGGTATAAAACGAACCGTGCAAATGGGGAAATGGATGAGTAATTCTAACGTAATACATATACATACAACATCATGAGAACATTGACAAAGGAAACAAAATACAACATTAATTGACTCATTGTTGTTCTCATGTATGTGCGTATGTATTGAAATAATCTTCCCTTCTCCACTCAACTCTATAGTCTATGCAAATCACATGCAAACAAACAAACTTGCTTTTTTACAATAATTGCATAGAAACACACAAAAAATGAAGATAAATCACTAAATGTAATCACTTCTTGAAAGTCATGAAATACTCAACGTCACCAAGCGTAAACTCATATCTATGCATCAATGGATCTGAAAATATTCATAAATAATGATGACAGTTCAAGTAAGTGCAGTACACGTACGAATTAGAAATCACAGTCTTTTACAATATTTTTTGCATTTTATGCTGCCATGTAACTTTAAATGTTTTAGTGTACGAGGTGTGTTCAAAAAGTAATGAGAATTTTTAAATTTCGCGGGTTTGGAGAGAGAGTTTTTTTTATTATGTTGGTACACATGCCCCTGAAGTACGATAAAATTTTCAGCAATATTCATTGTTTACTTTTTAAGTGGCAGCCGCTAACGTGAGACGTGTTTTTCGAGCTCGGCGATTTTCGTTAGTGAAAAAAAATGGATCAAAGAACCTGCATTAAATTTTGCGTAAAAAATGAAATAAAGTGTAGTGAAGTTTGTAAAATGTTAACAAAGGCATATGGTGAGTCTGCTATGAGTAAAGCAAGGATTTACGAGTGGTATAAGCGTTTCCAAGATGGCCGCGAAAACGTTGAAGATGACGAACGACCCGGACGCCCAAGCACATCAACAACTGATGAAAACGTGAAAAAAGTGAAAGAAATGGTTATGAACGATCGTCGAATCACAATCAGAGAAGTCGCTGATGATGTTGACATATCAGTTGGCTCATGCCATCAAATTTTTTCGGATGTTTTGGGTATGAAACGTGTGGCAGCAAAATTCGTTCCAAAATTGTTGAATTTCGAACAAAAACAGCCGCGAATGGAAGTTGCTCAGGAGTCGGTAAATGAAGTTAATAACGATGCAGAACTACTAAAACGTGTTATAACAGGTGACGAAACATGGATTTACGGATATGATGTCGAAACTAAGGCTCAATCGTCCCAGTGGAGGCATTCTGGATCGCCAAGACCAAAAAAGGCTCGACAAGTGCGGTCAAATGTGAAGGTTATGCTTACTGTGTTCTTCGATTTTAATGGCATAGTGCATCATGAATTCTTGCCACAAGGTCAAACAATCAATAAGGAGTACTACCTACAAGTTCAACGCCGTTTGCGTGAAGCAATCCGAAAGAAACGCCCGGATTTGTAGCAAAACAATTCATGGCTTTTGCACCACGATAATGCACCTGCTCACACTTCATTGCTTGTTCGTGAATTTTTGGCCAAAAACAAAACGCCATATTCGCCAGATATGGCTCCGTGTGACTTTTTTCTATTTCCAAAAATAAAGAGAACATTAAAAGGCCGTCGTTTTACAAGCATAGATGACATTAAAAGCGAATCGCTGAAAGAGCTAAAAGCTATTACAAAGATCGAGTTTCAAAAGTGTTTCGAGGATTGGAAAAAGCGTTGGCACAAGTGTATTATATCCGAGGGGGATTACTTTGAAGGGGACAAAATAGATATTGATGAATAAATAAATATTTTTTTCATAAAACAAAAATTCTCGTTATTTTTTGAACACACCTCGTATGTAGATATGTCAACGGGATCGTGAGGCATAGTTGAACAAGTGAATGGAGCTAAATTGACTTGGAATCTATTGCTGCTCATAAATCCTTTTGAGGTAGTTACAAGTCTTGTATATGACGTGACATAATGATATGACACGTAGTGGGTGATCAAAGGATTACATAAAGTAATTACTTCTATGTACTTAACTGTTAAATAAGAAATACTATGGTCGATCAAGCCCCAACATTCAATACCTTACACCCCTTATTTGCAATACCTTCGATTATGTGGTTTAATTAAAAACGATTACATGAAATTTTTTATTCAATCACTCTGAAGGATAAGAGAACAACCGAAAGACTGCCTTAACTAAATTGATTATAAAACAACTAAAAATGTTACCATCGCACACAACTTAGCCCCTTTAATTACTGTAGTTGTGTCTGCACATGCACCCAGACTTAATATACCCTTTGCCAGAAGTGGTGCAGCGTGTAATGATTTTGAATGAATCGATATAAAAAAAAAAGGATTTCTCTTCAAGTGTTTAGGAGTTACGAATACAATGAACAATCTTAATCTACGCTATACATGAATAATATAAGGTCAAAAAATACCTTCAGAAACTGCATTCCAACACAACAATTACCTAAAGACTCCGTCCATGTTATGTAACCTACGTGAAGCGGGCCTCATAATGCCCATGGCGTACACCTTGCTTATAACACGAAGCCTTGTCTGCACTAATGCTCATCGATTGCTTATCGGTTTCCATCATACTATATGAATATCATTTCAAATATCCACCACAAATACGTAATGTTGTGACGTTGAGGTTATAACATCATTTGTACCTATTAGCTAAACGCATCGAATGACTTTACATATGAATGACATTTCGATCTGAAATGGTTGAAGATGATGTGCTGCTCACACACAACCTTACTTGACCCGAGGGGAGAGTAAAACTAAAGACTTGTACTAAACGCATTTCTCGAATTAACTCGCATGATAGACAGAAAGTAGTTAAAGAGATGCTTTAATTAATTAGACTTCATGGGGGACTTTTTTCTCTCCTACAACAGTGCTCACAGCTATAATAGTCGGTATTCTTCTCAGCTACATCAGAACGAGATACAGAAAATAAATATATTAGCATTGGTAGCAATAGTAGAAGGAACGGGTAAGCAGGGAAATTCTTTCCATTTCTACAATTCACCTACCTCCGCTCTCTGTCCTTCTATTTATAGGGGAAACTGTCAACTTTCTTGTTGAGACAAATGAAGCACACACAGCTTAACTAGAGTGTGGTATCATCAAAAACCTTATCAGCAGCATCAGTTTCATCATCTTCATCAACAGGTTTATTGAAACGTTACGTAGAACTAATTGAACATGAAATGGAATTTGATGGAAACTGGCTGTACGCCTGTAGTGCTTTTGTTTGCTACAATTTGTATTCATGCACAAAACACAAAACGCATAAATGGATGGAAAGGCGATAGAGAGGGGAGAAGAGGGGAAGAGTGCGTATAGCATCGTTCGGTATTGATATTTGCTGTCTGTTTATCGTTTGTGGGCAATCACACAGCATTCGTTGGCAGCGTTACTGCATTGTCTGTGCATGTGCGTGTGTGTGTTTATCAAATGTTTGCAGATATCATTGTTTGCACTTGCCACCGCCAGTGTTTGGTGAACCTCATTGCCATGTCATGTTGTATGCGGCCACACTCTACGCCAAAAACAACAACCAACTACCATACTATTCCTCACATACGAATAATTATGCTTAAGGGCACAAATTGCTCACATACACATGCATGAACATTACGTCCGTATTGAATTAAACTTAAGTATACTCTGTGTATGTTTGTGTGTGTATGGCGCCTGACTTGAACTTGATTTTAAATTAAATAATTTGTAATCAAATATTTTCCAGTTTCATTTATAACAGACCGGTAAAGAGTACCACACATACACCACACACACACACACGTATATATATATATGTATATATGATGTGTGTATATTTGTACCTCTTTCATATGGTTTCTGTATTCAGTGCTTAGTATAAACAGTTGTATGCATTTGTTGCATTGAATTGAATTATCTTTTAATAAGTTTTCAGGACACACACTCACACACAGACGCAACATCTGCAGTGGCAGCAAAATGAAGTCAGTTTTACTACGAACATAATTGTACATATATTTGCGAACTTGTACGACATTTATATAGCAAGGCATGCATGAGATCTAATCTATTTTCTAATCTCTCTAGAGCATTATAAAGTCATTTTCTATACAAATGAAGTTAAAGTTGACTACAAAATAGATTTAAATGGACAAACTTCTGCACAAACGTGTGTGCAGCTAAACGCACTTTTATGTAAATAAAATGTTCTCTTTTTAATATAAATACTCCGCCTTGAACATGTCGGTCAAATATTATGTTTATGCGAGAAAAAGACAGATTGCAAAATATTGCAATTTTTATAGTCTCGCTCAATCCATGGAATATAAATACGTACGTACTGGATCCAAAAAGTTAACTGTATTTAATTTACTTGAAAATTATCGGCATGTCGGATATGCATCTCGAGAGAGATTATCTTAATTTACGTGCGCCCATGTGCTGGCTTAAGTGACAAATGCAGGCCATACCAGGCCGTACAAGCATTAATTTGTTGTCATGGTCATTATTAACACCCAGCATGCACCGATATAATCAGACATTATTTACTCATACGCATACACATATACATATATGTACAGAATTACTCGCACTGGCTATTTAAATATTAATTAAATGTGGCACAGAAGGCACTCCCCGTGTACTCCCGCGTAGAGTTGACTTTACTCACACTCACACCCGCACGAGTATGTACCACCAATGGCATATTCACAGACAGATTATGTTAAATTTGCGTAATCTTAAAATGTGTCATCGAGATTAAATTGAATAAAGGAGGAGAGCGGGTGACATAATAAGGGTGATTATTATTAAATTTGTATGCACGTGCGCAAACATTTTCAAATCATATTAAATGTGCTACTGTGAGTTTGAACTTGACGCTATTTCGACTTTCATCACAATGATGTTGTTGTTGTTGAGTATGTAAGATCACATCATAGTGGGAAGTACTAATATTCAAGTTCTCAAAGTCTGCCAAACTCCATCACATATTGTGGAGTATGTACAAGTAACGTCATTTGTTTTGTTCAGTAGCATTAGCTTCATTAAGATGGAGTAATTGTATAAAAAATTAAAAGATACGATCCGATACAAATTGAAACACGCAATCACTAAATCGCTATCTAAGACAGGAGATATATTAAGTTTGTGTGGTTGATCGCAACACTAAAGAAAGAACGCACCTCCACCTTAGGGAAGAGGGTATATTCATTTTGATCATCCGTTTACAACAACATCAAAGGAAGCCTCGGAGACCCCACTAACCATATATATTCTTAATCAGCATGAAAAGAGAAATCGTTTGAGACATGTCCGTCCGTGTATTCGTCTGTTGTTGGCACTCTCACGGTCGTAATTTTTGATATATCAAATGGAACCTTGGCACTCTTATTCTTAGTTTAATTTCGCTATTTCGTATTGAAATTGGGCAAAATCGGTTAAGAGACACGCCTACAATAAATGAAAATCTCAACATACCTCGAAAAAATTGTATCTTTAAAAGATTATATATCGCACAATACTATGCCTATTAAGTTGAAATTTGGTATAAATATAAGTGGTACCGTTATCCAACACTATGCCAAAAATGGGCGTGATTGAATTAAGCAAACGCCTATAATTTAAAAAAAAACCTATTTGCGTAAGTACTTGAAATAGTCATATACATAAATATGGCAATAGGAACTTATTTTTTAGAGGGTTATAAGGTGGAGGGTATTTAAGCTTCGCTCTTAACCGAACTTCTCTATCTTGTTCTGATTCAATTTGATCATCTCCATCGGTCCATCCATCTTGGGATGGTCTAGAGAACAAGGGCACTCCTTGGAGGGAGCCATCTTGAAAATGGTTTAAATTGAACGATTTTTACGATTCCTCTCCATATTTTCACTTTTCTTAACAAATGTTAGTGAACAAGGGTTAATGTGCTTAATAATTGACTGTAGGAAATTGCAACTAAAACGATCTATCTTTAGAATCACTGACTGATTTTTTTATAACAAAGATTCGCAATTCTCAAAAAATTTTTCCTTCAATAAAAATTCATATTTAGCCAAACACGTTCAAATTTTGGACCACATTGGACTTTTTTTAAGTTTCCTGTCTCTTCTCACGAAATGAGTTATATTATCATCAAATTTCACCTGTTCTTAGTTTAACTCAGCGTACCTCTGTCCTGTTGATAAAATTGGTATTTATCGATTGTCTTATTTCGGAAACCTATATTTAGGAATTAATAAAATTATGTAAAGACGGTTATTACGTCCTGTAATAGTGTATCAACGTATAAACTTGCGAATCGAGTTTTACGGCGTGTCTGTTATTGAACTTAGTACAGCATGTGTAGATGCTAAACAAATTGTATTCGTTCTATTAATGTAGAGTCCCTGCAATTAAACAGGAAATAACTCCCTTGATTGATTACTGGGCTTATTTGGGGTTTAAAGAAAACAAACAGTTGAATTAACGGCATATGTCAACAGTAGCGCTAATCCTTGGGTTGTTTAATTGTTATTGTTGGTGTAATTGGGCACTAAAACTGCACGTTAAACGATTCTTCTTGACATCATCGTACATACACGCGTCACATCTTTAGTTACAGATTCCTAGCCTGTGTATGTACCAACCTGTGTAAGGTCTTGTTATAGATTTTATTTGTCTGAAGACTAAACAGAAGCATAAATTTAAGATGATTTTATCGGTTATTATATAGAACGAGGTGATGCGGAAATGGCGCGTTTAGAGTGTCATTTTAAAAGAGACAATATAACTGAAGTGACGCTTACTTTTCTTTTGCCCTGAATGTAATCTATGCCAGAGCTTTGAAAAGCACACTGTACCACTAACTAGAATATTACATAAATACTGATATTGTAGAGCATAACTGTTGGGTCATTAAAGTCATTAATTAATACTCATTAATTCATACACATGTAATATGTGCAATACATACCAATTGATCTATTTGATACTTAATATTATCAAGGAATCAATTTATGACTTGGTCTTAAATGCTTACACATTCCTTGTGGTTTTGTAAAATGATAATCTGCTCTCCACATTATTTATAATTAGGAGCCATAATGTGTAAGCTCCGTGCTCATATCAAATTGCGTTTGTATTTAATTATTATTTTCTTGGAAACCCTTACAACCGTAATAAATGTTTTATGGTTTTTGGCTAACAATCCATCCGATGGGTATTTCGAGAAACAATTAAATGAAGTACGTTTTCTTTCTTCGTTCATCACATATGTATTATACATAGAATGAAATCCATTTCAAGAGAGAAACATAGCATTTTTAAGAGTGCAAATAATTTTGAAAAGTTACTCATTCACCGTAGTTGGGTTACACAAAAATAAACAGATTACTTAGTTATGCTTGTTTCAAATTAATTAGCAGACCGTTTAGTGAACAAACTTTAACATCCTCCTCATCTATATATGAACAGTGCGTGTGGCAGATTACGTCCTCTGGTGTATCTCACGAATCAGCTTACAAGGCGAGTTTTACGCTGAGTAGAGTTTTTTGCAAATTGTGGGGGTATATGTCCACGCCCTATTGGTACATCTATTATAAATACATACGACAAATGTCAACTTCGTAGATCAATATTTGTGGCAGATAAAAAGATTTTTGTTAAATAAGGCGTGTCTATAATCCCACCACGCCTATTTTTGGCACATCGACGGTACACAAAATTTCATCCTCGTGGGTAAAATTTTGGAGCATATAAAAAGACTTTTGCTCACAAAAACCACCATTTAAAAAGATTTTTATCGATTAGGGGCATGATTCTTGACCGATTTTGTCCAATTGAAATAACGCGTATATACTTGCCTAGATTGATTCAGTTTTTGATTCTGATCAAGAATGTATATTCTTTGTAGAGTATCTGGCACTGATGTTGCAAAAGGAATGACAAACTTATCCTATGTGAAGGGCATAAAAAGTTATTGGCTTTAAAGCACATAACAAAATTAAAGTTTTTTCAA
This sequence comes from Crataerina pallida, assembly GCA_949710015.1. Taxonomy (NCBI): domain Eukaryota; kingdom Metazoa; phylum Arthropoda; class Insecta; order Diptera; family Hippoboscidae; genus Crataerina; species Crataerina pallida. The sequence continues at coordinate 9,912,228 of OX453290.1, forward strand.
ACATTTTTGAAACCCATGTGTCTGTTGGCGTACAACTTTTCGTATATAAATACAATATATTTTTCGCTTTGAATTGAAATTTTAATTTTAAATAATTTCTACTTGTGTTCATGTGCGTGTGTGTGTGTGTGTGCTTTTCGTTTACTTTGGGTGCAAATGTAACTTTTCACAAAGTTACAAATTATAAAATTTCTTTTTATGTGAATTTCTGCGTTGTTTTTTTTTTTTATGTTTTATGTCAAAGTTTATTTGGTTGCTACTTCTCGTTCGCTCACCTTCTCACATTGAAAGCTTAGCCTTCAGTTGGTCCTTGTGCGCTAATTAATGTATAAAAGTTTCCCAGATGTATAAGCAAAAGTCATTAGCATTACAACAACAACAACAAACTAAAACTAAAAAGAAAAACTATGTACGTGTGTACATGAATCTGTTTGAATTAAATTTACACCTAGTAAAGAAATGTAGGTTTTTATATGTTCTTACTCTCTGGATTAATTTTTCTTTTCTTTTTCTTAGTCTCACTTACACTCTTGTTTTTGTTCATCTACTAAAAATTAATTAATTAAGAATCACTTAAAAATGTTGTGTAATCGTTCAAGCATGTTTACGTTCAGGTTTTTAAATAAAATGTTGCTTTATTTTAATCCCAAATGTAACAAAAACATAATCAAATTTCGCAAATTAAAATCTAATCTTTGCGATATTGAAGCGTGTGTCCATTTGCCCGTTCATTCAATTTATCGCTTTCGTAATAATCATAATAATAATATCACGAAATGGTGATTTGGTTCTTATCTTAAAACACTCACAACACACACGCATAACTCAATACTTTCTTTTATAAATGCGCTACACATACCCGGTGCATGGTAGCGTATGAGTTATAAAATATTTTTCAGTTCAACTTTATCTGTTGCCCCGGCTGATAATTCTCTGATCAACACGTACATGAAAGGAAAGGAAATTTATATATAAGAAGCACTACATATGTATATATATGTGATACGTAAACTTTTTGTGTTATCAACTAAATATCGACATGGCGGACGTGCTGAGCTACCATTATTGATAATAGCATTTGTATGCAATACAGGAAGCATCAGCAGTAACAACAGGTAGGGTTACCACCCTACCCATAGGTCTACTGGCTTTCCTCTATCATAAAACATAAAACGCTACCCCGAGGCAATGGAGGTTGATGTGAACATCAAAAGCCCCTTCCATTCGATACAATCGATAACGTTAAGCTCTAAGTTTAACTAAGCAATATAACTTGAATTCTTCAAGTCATTGAATTCTAAATATTACTTGTTCCGAATTGCATCAAAATGTTTAAATCGAATCGATAAGTTGGTAGAAAGGAATGTCTGAGGTGTACTCATATCCATACTTTCGGATGGACAAATTTAGGCAAAGCTTGAATAAATTGATAAACATAAGTGTAATACACTCTATAACTATTGCTGTAAGTTGAAAACCTGAGGTACGCAATCATTCACCATTACAAACAGAGTCGGTACGGTAGCATTGTATGCGTTATCTTGTACCCAATGTCATAAAGAATCCAAACGTACAAAAGTCTTCTTATAAAATTGGGTTTTTTTTTGCCTAGAGAGAATTGCTGCAGGCCTCACCATTGCAAAAAGTTTATTACACAAAATACTTTCTTTAGCTGATCCCTCCGCCTAGGGTTCCAAGTAACTGTATCCGCCACTGTTCAGAATTAGAATTGGAACAGAACACGACATAGAACTGCATTGGCCCAACCCGGATATAAACATGATGTTGTGTATGTTTTGCTGTTTTTTTCCAAATCATCAACATGTGATTGTTTGGCCCTAACTTTAGCCCTTAGTCTGCTAGTAGAACTAGAATATTAAGCCTGCTCAGATGTTTGTAACTTGTTAACAGCTTAAGATAAATCTATCACTTATTAAACCATTACTATACTACGTCCGTAGGTCAATGCAAATTTATCTGCAACTTTTTTTTGCAGTGGCTCGGATGGAACAGTTTTTACTACTTATAATGAAGTAACGTAAGTTACTAAGTAAAAAAATTTACTAATGAAAAGATATTTACGGCTTTCCAAATTATTTTTAATTAAAATTATTGCCAAATTTCATCCCTTCATACAATTTTTCCCGCCGATAGTCGCAAAAGAAATTGTGGTACAATGTGGGGTTTAAAACAGTCGCACTTGACCTGTTCTGGTCTGTTGCCTTAGTTCACAATTTTACTCTATATATTACTTTGGCTACACCAGTCTCATGTTTCCTTATGCTATGCATTGCATTTCATATCATTTTCGGTTGTGTATGTTTGTAATCAACTGGTATAAAAAGCAGTTAATGGTTGAAACGTTTCATGCATACAAATTTCCTATGTGCATATGTGCGTGTGTGAGAAGGATTATTACAAGATTAGAGTGCACTAAGTGGTCATTTCCTTGTGTTTTTGTTTTACGGTCATAAAATGAAATCGAAATGGAAAATTGAAAAGCTGAACATTTCCTTGTCCAATTAATTACACAGGCTGTGTAAAAATGAATATTTTCTTCATCTTCATTTTCATCTTCTTCATGTTCATGTTCGTGTTTGTGTAATCTCAAATAAGATCTTGTTTCATTAAAAACTTTCCTTCAATTCTACTTCATGCGATTATGTAGAAATTGTTTTATGTTTTTTTAAGGGCATATCATCCTCCATAAATTTAAACGCATTGAATGAATTATGAGACAACATAAGCCATATGAAGGTTGTTTTGTCTTTTTAATATAAATCCATACCGTTTATCTGCTGACTTTTTTATGTGTGTCATATTATAGAAAAAAGTAAATCTTTTTGCTACCTCACACAAGCACACTACATTGTGCACATGTGATATCTTATTAAAAGTCAAGCACCATTCTGACTGCACTGCAAAGAACAGGCAAGAGAGGAAATAATGGAAAATATATTTAAAGTTGTATTTTTATCATAAATCTTGTCAAGGCGTTCTATGCATTGCAGTCTATGTGACTGTAGGTCACAGTTCCCTTAGCTGCTCAAATATGCACTAATACACGTGTATGTGCTTTCATTCAATTAACGTTATTGAATGCATTCAATATACGTGCAAGGATAAATTTCACACATTTGCTGAGAAAAATTCCATTATTTAGTGAATGCTGGTGGTTGACGCTTTAGATTGTGTGCTCTTGGATTAAGGTGGAATGAAATCACAACATAACGACTTCAAACATTAATCATAATAAGAAAAAGTTTCATATTCTCATTAAAATACTTAAGCAATCATTTCACTCGCAAAGAATCAAATTTCATCTGAAAATGAAATGAAAATTGAAGGTAGATCTAATATCTCAAATATATCTCTAATTTACTTATCTACTATAAGCAATATTTCAGTTTAATTGAGGAATAGTTACTGAACCATTACTCCCTCCACGTATAATTTATGTTCATTATTATCACCTATAAACAATATTTAACGAAACATTACATCATCACGTAAAATCGAATTGATTTTTATTATGCAATCTTTCCATTCATCAATAATCATCAGCGCAATTGTGATTTATTGCCCCCATCATCGTTCTGTTGTTCGCACACAGTGATGAATGGTAATTTTTCTTTTCTAAATGTACTCCACAAACGAACACTGAATGACTTTTGAAAACATATTTCAAGCGATAACAATAACTTGCTCCCTTCTTGAGTTTTCGCATATATAAAATATGTAACACGTATATAAATAAAGGAACAAAGTAAAAAAAAATAATGAAATTAAAAAAAGATGAAGAATAACAAGGATTGTATATTGAATTAATTTAAAGCAATTTCTCTCACTTTTTCAACTAAATCGTCAACACACATGCACATATGAACAATATGAACGAGGTATACATACAGGTGAACTTACATAATCGTGCCGTTCGACCATGCATCATTTTAAGCACCATGAGAGAGCTGCTCCTGGTGCTGCTGCTTTTGTTTTCCCAACAACTTCTGTTTGCCTTTCATTCTATATTTGATGTCTGCTGTGGCAAATGGGCCAATACGTGAGTGTGTATGTGTAAGCGCTATTATATTGTACCGTTGCGGTTGCTATGAACGTGCGCTCACTTATTCACCAACACTCACACGCACACACTCATTTGCCACCTTTAAAGACAAACATTTTTCACAAAATTAAATGAAAACACCTGATGTTTATTTAAAAGCGATACATACTCGTTCAAATTTGGTATTTGTCTAGTGTAAGAGTGCAGCAGTAGGTTGCAACATACCGCTGAGCAAAAGCATTATTTACTATAGTTGAGCAAAACTTTTTACGTGTCTGCATGTTTATGTGTGGTGGTCTTGCCTGAGGGGGGTAAAGAGAAAAATGCTTTTTGTTTTCCATCACTCTCCAAATACAGGCGGATGCTATAAACATCTGGTTCGATGGTTCTAAGCTCTCAGAACTTAAGTTACAGTAACAATAGTTTCTCCAAGTAAATGTATTTAATAAGTTGTGAGCCCGTTAGATAACCAAGAATTGAATATGAAGACCAAACACACATACATACACAACCATAGGGTGCAAAATGTATTTCTTTAATTACCTCCTAATGTTTTGTTCATTCCGAAAAACATTTAATAGACACTAAGTAGTAGTTGATCAACTTTAAAGTGTGAATCGACTTGGGCATGTGTGTCCATGTAAGAAGATATGGTTAATATTTACATATACTGTATATATTGATACTATAACATTAGGCGGTATATAATAAGAAATGAATACTAAAAATAAAAATGTGGGCGGATCCTTCATATGCCGCGTAGCAACTTAACACTCTAATGAATGGTAATGCAACTCAGGTTGTATTCTAGCGTCATTTCAAAAATATCATTTTTATATTTTTCACAGGATGTGAAGGTTATCATTCTGTAAACGACTGTTGGTTGAAATGCTCATAACGCAATAAATAAGATAACTGAAGATTTCAATTCAATTTATTATTTAAAATGGAAAAAATCGAATACCAGCCATGGCAGCAATCGACAAAAAACTATAAATTAACTACAAAAATGTAAGCTAATAAATTGGAATTTAGTGCAATACTCAGAAGAAGGTGTCAGAGATCCTTATAGGTATACATATTCTTGAGGATAAAAAAAAATGAGTCAATCTAGACCGTGTATCCGTTTGTTGTTAGCATTCTCACGGGCATAGATTTTAATATAATGAGTTAAAATTTTGTACAGACACTTTTGTTTTTGCACGCAGATCGCTATTTAAAATGGTCAAAATCGGCCGAGAGCCGCGCCCACAATCGACGTAAATCTATTTATCTGCCACAAAAATTGAGCTATTAAATTAAAAATTGGTACATATATTTATAGTTATTCCATCCATCAATGTGTCAAAAATGGGCGTGATCGAATAACTGACACGCCCACAATTAATAAAAAAAACTACTCAGCGTAAAACTCGACTTGCAAACTAAACCCTAATACATACACTATTAGAAGGCTTAATCATATACCTACCACACCCACTATTCATATATAGGCGTGGAGGATATTTAAAATTTGGCTTAAACCAAACTTTGTTTTCTTACTTACTTTTTTTTATTCATCGGAACTATTTCCGTTTCATGAAGTGGAGTTTGGCAGTAAATTCAAATTTTTTAATACCCCAAACAAAATGGACAAGATTGTCTACAGTTAGAGAAGCACATCGTAAACTGCATATATTTTACTTTTACTAATGATCGAAAGGGAAAATTTGGATTGAGTCCCATCCCGCCTTCTTTAAGCATCATTTCAAATTTTGCTTTAATATACAAAATTTTTTAAATGTCCAGGTTATGGCCCACATTCATCTACGTCTTCGTCCTACTTCTTTTAAAATGGAAAACGAAAAGTTACCCTTAACTCCCTTTAAATAAACATTTATATTATTATTGTCCTTAACAAGACCATTTATAAAGATGACAACAATACACAACTTTCCCACATATCAATTAGAAGATGATAAAAGTCACACACATATTGTACTATATACGAGAGGATAAACTCCAACAAAGAAAAGAAAAGGAAAAAACAACGAAACCAACTTCAAAGCAGATATGAAATGGAAGAAATAAATAGAGAGACTGTTTTAACAAATGAACATAATTCTTTGTAGTTATTTGAATGAAACGTTGCTTTAATAGCCTTTCGGTAGAAGGAAGTAGCAAAAGACAAGACTTCGAGTGTTCATAACATTAATCGTTTTATAATACCGTACAACCCATAAATTGTTTGTGTATTAAATTTGTTGAAACAATTATTTTACCCATGCATAAACATATCCGGACATATCTCTAAAAATTGCGATAATTACTCAAACTTGGCAAACGTGAAAGACACGATTAAAGAGTTAAATTTTATTGCTCCTTAGGAGTTAGCACTCGACCTCATTCATCATAATTTATGATCATCGTTGTTAGACATAAATTTTATTTCAGTACGTGTAGTTCAACGTGTAGTCTACCTTTTTCTATGTGTCCTTTTTATACCCTATCTCAGTTGAAATTGAGGGAATATTAAGTTTATAGAGGTGTTTGTTTACTTACGCTACATGTTAGAGGTTTTTAAGTTATATTTATGAAAATTGAAAGTGGCTTGAAAGAAGTTTTTATATAACAAAAATTACCAACTCGGTAAAGAATGGTTCATTAGCTTAATAATCGAGTGCGCTAATTTGGACCATTTTTAGAACCTCTATCTATGTGACTCTTTTTCACAAAAGAAGTCTTATGTGACCCCAACTGGCTTTTACTGAACACTTATGATACAAGTGCTGTAAGCTATTGAATGGTCAAATAGAACCCTTATACGTATGCTTTTCACCAATTGCTTGAATTGAATAATTAATAGTATTCTTTGAGTATTATGTTTTGCTGAAAGATTTCTAGTATATTCTTTGCCTTAATAAAAATTGTAATGTTAAAGATGTACTTAAGGCACAAATTATCGAGTCTTTCCTTTAAATATCATTAAAAAATCTTGTATACCATGTACGTTTTGTCACTGTTGTTGCTCCCAATTCAAGAGAACCAACCTTGCCGTTTAAAATCGCTAAAATCGATAGGAAATATTTGCCACACCCTCCATTAATAAAAATGTTATATAATCACATCAAGCTGGAGACTGTTTAAGATTTGGTCCAAGTTAAATATGAATTTTTCCTCATACAACACTCGGGGCTAAAACCACCTGTATACCATTATTACGAATATCGTGAACATCATTAACAATGTATTTATTCAACATATTAGCATATTGTACGTGTGGGTGTACAATATCTATCGCAATGTAACATGTTTGACTGATTGACTGATTTGAGTCTAACTGAAATAAATGAAATGGAATTGAATGAATATTTGATGCGATAATAAATAAATTTGCAATTTTCCAGTGATTTAACATCGTGTCAAACATTTATTGTATTTTGCATAAACCTAAATGCGTTCGTAAGTGTATGCATGCAATTAAATAAACTCTTGCATACATATACATTGCATAAGTAGATGTTCAATAAATAATTAATTGAAATTTTATATGATTAATGATCAATATATGCGCGGCTCGTTTTTACACAAAATTCATTTATTTGATAAATGTAATGCATTTATAAAATATATTCGTTTAAAAAATAACACAACATGATAGATAGCATATGTTTCACTTGTTTATATTATTATTATATTTGAGATTATTATCATTACTTCTATATCTAATCTGAACAATGTTATTTGATTTTTTTGCTATATTCTAAATGGCATAAATTGTCGAGCACCGTAAGTTTAAGATATCGATGATAATTAGCTGAACTTTCCAATAAAAAAATTTTAATATTCTTACACACTACTCCTCTTAAGGGCTGCAGTGGTATAGAGTGCTATGTGGCTTCAAATTGACTACTAATTATATTATAATCCGATTAGTTTCTACTCCTAACGTATTGTTTATATGGAAATGAATCTCTCTTTCTCTTACTTTTAATAGTAGCTAAAACCCATTTTAATGTGTTATGTTCTACACATAAAGTTACGATGTAATGTTATACATAAAATATTTAATCTTGTACCTTAATAAAGTTGAGAAGCACCTCTACTACTGCTTCTACCACTACGCACAATTTGTATATTCTTCCCGGACCCGCATAAACTCTTTTTTAATTAAATATCGTTTGCCTTTGAATTGATGGTACGTTTTTTTTATTATTGTATATCCTCTGCAAGCAAATGAGAAAAGAATGAAATATAAAAATCTTGCTTTTTATACCCTCCACATGGAATGGGAGGTATACTAAGTTTGCTATTACTTGTGTATTATCTATAAAGAGGTCCTGCAGAGTGTATATATTCTCGATCAGCAAGAAAATCTAATCTGATATATTCTAAAATTCGTTTGTTGTTGCCTTTCTCACGGTTGTAAATTTGAAGATATTAAATTCAGCTATAAAGTTGAAATGCACCTGTTATCCGACCACGCCTACATTTGGCACATAGATGAATGGGATCATTGTAAATATGTGTACGGAATTTCAACTTCATAGGTCAATTTTTGTGGCAGAAAATTAATTTTTAGGTGATTGTGGGCGTAGCTATTTTAAATAGAAATCTGTGTGCAGAAAGTAAACGTGTTTGTACAAAATTTCAGTTCAATTTCTCAAAATGTGCGACAGTGAGAATGCCTAAAACAGACAGACACACAGACGTACCATCTAGAATAATCATACTTTGTAAGGTGTTCTTCTAGATATTGCAAATGGAATGACAAACTTAGTATACTTGCCATCTAATGTGAAAGTCATGAATATCTTATTTAGCGTAGGTTCCCACTTGGAAAATTGATGGGTAATACATTAACTATCAAAGAGAGTAACCATGCACCTGCCACACCTCTTTAAATATAGATGTGAAGAGCATTTAAGATATGGCCAAAGCCGAATTTTATTTTTTACTGCGTAGTTTTCATATAATACAAATATATCTACTCCGAAAGTTTGTGAGAGTGTGAGCGAGACAGGTGTAGTGATTGCTGCTGTCTAAAAAGGGTGTGTGATCAGGTGTGCGGGGGGGAAGCATAACCGGTATATGTGTCGGACGATTGAAAGTATGCTCAGAACAACAATAACTTGATTGCAAGTTAAAAATAAACAACTCATATACACATACTCTCTATTCTAGTTGGCACATAGTTGTGGAAGTGTTTTTTTCTATTGTATTGTATTGACTGCATAGAATAAAAAATAAATTTCAACAAATATGTGCAATATTGCATCTTTAGTTTTCTATTACATAAACATCAAATCAAAATAAAAGTCTGTTCATTGTTTGCTTGTTTAAACGGACGGAGGCGAATGGACAATAAAAACGAATTCGGTTTTTATAGTTTTTTTAAAGCAATCACAACCTAGGGATCTTTAACAAAGAGTCGCACAATAAAAGAGAAGAGATGATATCGGTAGGAAAGCATTACTATGAAAAGAAATTGACTTGAAGATATCATCACAACATAACTTGAGAGCATTTTTAAAAAGTTGTTCAATTCAAGCAATCATTTATCATTTCGCCTTGGATAACTAATTTTTTAACTCTCTGCCTACGTCCTGACTGCAGCGTATGTGTAGTTTTACTTGTGAAGAAAGAAAATATTGTCAACATCATTATTTTATGTAATTATTTAAGTTCCAAGTAAAGCGGCAATGAAGGAGTAAGAAGAAAGAGAGAGAGGGACAGAGAGAGGGAATATATTATTAACGTTAAGCGAAATTAAAAGAAAACAGCATGCAGCCGGGAAAGAAGCAGAAAGTGTGCATGACGATGAAATAATTGTAACGGGATCCAATTTATTAATGTAAACACTGCTCCAGTCCAACTTTAATTGCCAGAGAAAATTAAATAAATTTTCTCGAGAAAGAAGCGACAACGCAAAAACAAACAAATGTAGGCCAGGGCTTACTCTCTTTCGCTCTATCTCGCTATCTCTTTCTCTCTGCCTTCCTCCTGATAACACCATTAACCTGAAGTGTCAACTTGCATTAGCCACAAGAATTGCGTCATCATCTCACCCATTTGTTAACGGACGATTTTGCAACATTTTATTTTTATTACGTGTTTTCCTTCTCACACCCTTCGTAACCTTCTTTTCTATTGCAGCAAACTTGTTATTTCTATCTTTCTGTTGCTTCATCTGTTATCTCGTTAGTGGACTAATGGGCCTCCATTCATAATAAAAATAAATATATTACATACACACACACTTTGTATGAGAGTATTATTTTCTTTACTTTCCTCCACAACTATAGAGTGAAACTGTAACATTTCTGTGTGAAAAATTATTGTGAAAGATTTTAATTAAAAAGAAGCTATAACAATATCGTGAAGCTCAAGCCGACATGTAGATACCCTAAATGTTCAGTACATTGTCACAAAACTATTATAGTTATAGTAAGTTTTTTTGGTGTATATATATATGTTGTGAAATGAATTTTTTCCTCAGACTATTTTGGAAGTTGTAATGATATATTAGAAATTGTGAAAAATTAACATTTGGTGACTGAAGAAACTGAAATCTTGGATTTGGTGTAACTGGTAAACAGCTGCTGATGAGAACTCGATGAGGACGAGTTAGAAACCGGCCCAGGTCATTCCCTTCCGTCAACATATGTTAAATTTTCACAATTTCTAATATATTATTACACCTTTCAATATAGTCCAATGAAAATATTATAGTTAGAGTTTATTTATTATACTGATAAAACCTAGGTCAAACTGACGCTCTCCTTTACGACTAACAGACACAGAAGCTGGTATTTAAAAATATAATTTTATAATGTAACAAGTGAAAATGTTACAGTCGGTTAAGCCCTACACCACTTAGCGCTTTACAATTAGTTCAATTGTATCTGCATACACGAGGCACTGACACATAAAATACATTCTGAAGTATCATTATTGAAAAGTAGTTTTGAAAATGTTCCGATTCGATCCATTTTTAATAGCGTTTCTCTTTAGGCCAATCTTTGTACCAAATTTTCGATATAATTGAAGGAGGGTGTGGGATTTGCCGTTCAGGAGTTACAAACTCTCTTACCACATGTGATACATGGTACACGACCAACATAAATTTACCAATTATTAATTACAATTGAATCGGCAGAAAACTGCACTACTGGAGCCTGGGTGTTTTATACTAAATTCAACACATAAGAAGGTAATATCGACCCATGCACTTATGGGCGTTTTCCCTTAAGCGTCAATGTACATATTAAAAAAAAAGTGGCTTATGATTCCAAAGAAAATAAAATTTGTTCCGAAACGAGGAGATTATCGTGGAGGTTGAAATCTTAAGAACGCACTACGTGTCAATAAGATAACAGAGAATTTCAAATAAAAGTATTATATAAATACACATATATGTATATAAATCATATATAAATATATATATATTTTTTTTTTTTTTTGAGGTTTAAGCCAATTTACATATTTACTCCCTTCAGAATGTAATTCTGTATGTAAAGTTGACGCTAGGAATCTTGGGCTATGCCTGCCAACAAAAAAACTACTACTAATATTTATACATTTTTAATGAAATACCCTTTGAGGTTATTAATGTTTCCGGTTTGCTATCTTAAATGGAATTATAGATCTCAAGAGAATTATGCACAACATTAAAGCCTTTGTTGTGTTAAAAAAACAAGTACTGGCTTATAAGTGAAAAAGCAACTTGTTGCCTAGGTAAACAATGACAAATGCACACAACGCTTAACTGTTATATATATGTATATATACATATATAGGACAACTAATCAAAAATTCACAAAAAGGCAAATGATGAAAACTCATGTGAAAATATCAAGGGAAACGAAACGAAACGAATCGTACCGTACCCTACAAATACATAAATTAACGTAGAGACATGGATGACAACACAACATAAAAAAGGACAATTCCAAGCGATACAATGGAAGCCGTTAAGCCTCAAACATACACAAATATTTATACACGTATAACACAGAGTGCCTGAATGTAATCAGAATATATGAACATTCATGCATAAAATATTTATAAACGGTATTGGAAATAAACTCATGTGTATTAGATAGCCGGAATATGTTTGTTTGCGCACATGTTTGTATGTTTGTATGAGCATGAATGATGCATGAGTGCTTGCATATGTAATTATACGATGATATTGTTTTATGCAAGGATAAATGGCTTTAAGGATATTTTGAACGAAAGTAACAGACCTACTAACAACAAAAATAACAATAGCAATAGCACTAGCAATCACCCTTTGCACGCGCACACACTCACACACACTATACTATGCTATATACACACACATATGCATGTCTGCATGCAAAGAGGCATTGTGCACAAAATAAAGAAAGTAACATTTTACCCATACACCTGTGCATATGCACACACACACACAAAGAAACAATACAATACCCACACCAATACCATCAATGTACTGTAAGTAAAGATTACTCGTTTAAGTAACAGAATCACTAAACCCATCACTAGCTCCGGTTGAAGAAAACAGGAGAGAGAGAGAGAGAGAGACAGAGATAGTGATAGAGCTTGTTAGCAACACACATATGCACATACGTTAAGTAGGAAATACAAAATGCCATCGGGAATTGCAGCAACAAGAGTAAGTAAGTAAAACTTATAAAATATGTAAACGTTCAATTCAGGCGAGAATAGGGTCCAAACGCACACACATAAACACACACCCTGCGATTCTTCACTTGCAAAAAAAAAGAAACGAAAAACAAAACATTGGAAGACAGAAGAAAGGAAAGAAATCTTGTTACAACAAAAGCGAAAATCTCATGCAGTAACGAACACACAATGCAGCGCAACAAATATTGCGTACAATGCGCACACATTTGCACTTGGATTTATATGTACAAATCTGCTTTGAAGCATTTACACAAAGCATGTATGTATGCATCTATATACGTCAAAATGAACGAAATTAAGTGGGCGGCAAGTGGGCGATCAATTTTCTTTATTCATTTATTCTTTCCTCCTTCCATTCTTTCCATAAAGTACTGTACATATGCACAACATAAATATGTATAGTAAGCGAGTGTGTGGATATTTGAAAGGTAAAGAAGAAAAATCCTGTCATGAGAACGTTATTAGAGGGGAAGGCATGTTAGAGAAGCGGAAGAGATGTTCAAAGATAACTCAAGTGCATAAATTTGCTTGTTAAACCCTCTGATTGATATGCAGTCACTAAGGTATAAAAGAAACAACAACAACAACAACAATAGCATGTAATATTAAAAATGGGAGCTACGCATACAATACAAAACTGCATTGCACTGGGAGTGTAAAATAAATGTCAACAAGTTCCCTAAAATCAACAACTCGTCCGCACTTGAAGTACAGGATGTCTTAATATAAGTTTGTGCGAATATTTCTAATTACTAACGTTCCTGCGCAATATACAACATTGTACAACCATTGAGTCAAACCATTTTTACAATCCCTGCCCAAGAAACATCCCATTTTGAAGGAACTCTTTACACCTATAACTAAAATTCGAAATTCTTAGTATTATTAAATAACATTTAGTACTGATGGCTTTTTATCCCAATAATTTACTACACTGAATACCTGAACACCACATAAGTGTTTTTCAAGAACTTTTTCTTTTTCTTTTTTCTTCAATTGTATATATTTAGATATTGAGTCTTCCTTTAGGTAAGGAATTGGAAATAAATATTCAAATCTTACATCTAGTTTTAAGGATATATGCCATCGCAGATCATTTATTATAATTGCAAACTTTTAGTTTATTAAGTTGATCGTGAATCTTCTCTTAAGACGAATGTGTTCCTCGGATATGGGGGAATATTAAAATTTACTGGTTGTGTAGAAATGGTGCGATTTTGTGCTACTTCAGTTATTTTAGTTTCAACAGTATAAATTAGTTGCTCGATTGGGCATTTTGACCTGTCTAATTTGTTTGTACCCTGGGCAACCACGATACTTTGCGTTGTGGTGACCTTCGTAGTTACTGCACTTTTTATCTCCATGTTGAGACTTTGTTGGACAGCTGAAGCTATGATGTAAATCACCATGTATTACGCACACTGTGGGGAGTTTACAGTAAGTTTTTGTGTGGCCTTTTTTTTGGGCCCCTGCGCCTGTGGGGTTCTTTTATTACGATTCTGCGTCGGAGTAGATAACACATATTATATATTGGAGGGATTTCACCTTTTTTTAATTTATTTGCTTCAAAAGCTATTTAAGATTAAGATTTTATGGACTGATTTAACCTCAAATCCTTCCGCTTTAAATTATTAATTATTTCTTCGGCTAGAACGTCACTATCTTTAGCGTTTGTTAGTTTTCAAGAAAGTAATACGTGAATTACATTCCAAGTGGCTTTCGTTAGCTTATTACTAAGGTTTTGAGCAATACAATGGTTTTAAAAAAGCAATAAAATAGCCGAAGATGGTTTTCGTGAAGGAAAGCTTGAGTAAAGAATGACCAGAAAGGCCAAAACGTCCAAGTTTGATTTTATCATACATAGTGGGACAATTTTATTATTCCATCAGTAAAATCTTTTCACTTGAATAACACTAAATAGGCGAGAAAAAATGAAAAATTGTTACGCATTTATACTCTTCAATGCTGCGGCACGGTTTGTAAAAATCACATTAAATATAATTGAAAATTTTTCTAAGAAAGCTTGCACTCAAGCGGTATTGAATTTCTACACGCTATTAATTCTATTCAACTGTACGAACGAAAGCATTAATACACTACAATACACTAAAAAACGTGTTTGTGTAAAACGCACGATGATGATCCTAAAAGTGGATCAAATTAAACTTCATAATACCCTACAATAATTACTTCAAATCGTTGTCTTCTCTTTCTATCACATTTCAACCATTGCATGAGATAAAAAAAAACAAATTTCTCAACAACTCCAGAGTTAGGTGTATTTTAGTGATTTAATGAGAAGACTGGACGATGGTGACACGTTATAGATCTAAATTTTTGGTTTTCAATTTCTTCTCTTCCTTAGTACTGCGAGAGATAAAAAAATTATTTAATAAACTAAAAGGATCCTTTCTTTGGGGGTAACCCTGAGGTGAACGGAATGTAACGAAACAAAAAATGAAATCTTTTAATGTTATTCTGAGGTTTACTTTGACATGTTTGGCTGGTTGTGGTTTAACTTTAACGAATAAATGACTAAAAAATAACAAACAACATGAACGAGTAGGGGTGGCATCCTCTTAAAAAGCAAAACTTATAAGGGTATGAACACAAGCACATACGGCTGCATAAGTAATTCCATTAAATTTACACAATAACGAAAAAGAGTCTATCTGGAATACTCATCGACACACACACGATGAAAAAATATAAATGAATTAACACTTGAGGCTTGTACCATATGAAAAGGACTCTGTGTTACACACACACACACACACACGCACACATGCTAATGCATGCATAAAAGACTCGATAAAAGAACCATTAAAAGAAGACTCGAAAGAGGACGATTATTACAAAACAAAAAATCAGGCATGCAAGCAGGCACTCAAGAAGACAGACAAGAGAACATAAAAATACTTGTGGCCGATAAAGTAAGGACTTATGCTCTCCCACTAAGGGCTGCAATAGAGAATTTATTAATTTTCCACCTAAGAGAGAAGGACGCATAGTAAATATTTTGCTTCTTTATTGATTCATTGGCATCCACCACCCCCAAGTTGTTTAAAAGTTTTTATATTATGAAGCTGGTGTGTCTTTAAATTGCAAACAATATCACATTACTGTTGGTTCTTAACCATTAGCAGCCCTTCCTCCCCACAGCATCATATTGCCAGCCCAATTTATTTATAGCTCATTATACGCGATAAACTTGTAAAAACTATTGAACTTTGAATGTCTTCGAAAAATGTTACATCACGGTTAAGGTGTTGTTTTCTCTCCTATCTTGTGGCCCTCATTTGGTCATTTCACCTGCTGCTTGTTTTATTTACGTTAGTAGTCGTTATTAAATTTTACGACACACGCTGTTTCCCTCTGATTTTGTAATAAACGTAAAGGAGCACCCTAATTATAAATAAACCTGCCACCACACCAGTTTCCTACAATCATTACTCATGCCAAGGTTTAATTTTTAGAAGACTTTTCTGTATGTTTCTATGTATAGCGGACGACATAAAGCAAAATTATACACTACCAACGTAAATAAAGATAAAGGGTACCGGGTTAACCCACCTCAACTCAACTCTTCAAGTCATTAAAAAATATTTAATGCTAATGCCCACCCCAGCTTTATGAGTTTATATGTTCTAATGGTTCTTGATAACCAAACATTTTAACAGACTGTTTATTGCCTTTCTATGTAAATAATACAAAATCATGGTGGAATGATGAATTTCAATTGAAAATAATAATTGTTAAGCCGACGAAACAGTTGTAAGGTTGCCACGTCCTATTATTGTCAATATTGGGTCCGAATGTCATTAAAATGCTGAATATTTGCATTTGTGCAAATATTCACATATTGCACATGCATGTAAATGCAATCAATAAGCATGCATTTTCTTCTTATAGGAGAGAAGGGAGTGAGGAAGTGAGTGAGAGCGGGAGGCACAGAGAAAAGCAGCAGGAAGTAAGTAAGTAAGTAAGGCCAAGTGAAGCTATAATTTGAAATAACCAAACAAACACATAAAGTTGGTTATTTGAATTACTTGTCGGGTTAAATTAGTATTTGAATTATAGAAATACAAGTGTATGTGTTTGTGTCATGGTCTGTTCGGTCCTATGTCATAACTGTAACCTTTCAAGTGTTATTTGCCATTTTACAATTTGATTGAACAAAATAATTAATTGTATGCATGATTATGCATGCTGGACCAACTTACACAATAAAGAGACACGGAGACAAAACAATATATCATACACTAAATATTAATGCCTCCTCCTGCTTATGTATACATCTCCGTATTATTACCCGGTGGTGATTTGAAGACAAATTTTGCATTTATAAGATACATTTACAATTATACACACAGTTAAGTAGCAATAATAATAGGAAATTATTTTGAATATCAAGTAAGAAAGGTAAGAGGCACAAACACAAAAGTCATGCATAAACGTAATAATTGTACATTTATAGAATTTGTGAACGATATACTTCATTGCTCCACGCTTTAGTAAAGAGTACAAAAACAATGCTTAGAGGATCGATCCGCTATTTTTGCATCTGTCACTAGTTGGCAAAAATAGAAAATTCGTTTGTGGGGTTCTGTATAAAATGGATGAAAGTCGCACTTATTACACGGGAAAAGAGAAAGAAAAACTAATTTTTGTGTGCTGGATACATTTGAAACGTAACTCAACGTTAAACCAATCGTGTTTGCGTCATGTTATGTTTATGTTATGTATATGTTATGTTTATGTTATGTTTATGTTATGTTTATGTTACGTTTATGTTATGTTTATGTTATGTTTATGTTATGTTTATGTTATGTTTATGTTACGTTTATGTTATGTTTATGTTATGTTTATGTTATGTTTATGTTATGTTTATGTTATGTTTATGTTATGTTTATGTTATGTTAATTAAATTTTGAAGTTGGTCACTATTTGAATTAAAAATAAGTTCTATAGAACAATTGTAATTGTATGCATGGCGTATGGGTCGAACACAATTCGTACTCATAAAAAATCTTTAAGCGTCTCAGGGTAGGGTATTAAATAGTCTAACTTAAGTACCCCATTCATTTGCATTTGATGCTTAACTGTATGATGCTTAACTGTTTCTTGTAAGTGTAATAAATTTAATGATTGGCTTAATAAATTACTTGTGATTACTTGTCAAAGTGTTTGTCAGAGTGAAGAGGCTTATTTAAAATTCTATTTATTCTATTCACATTTATCCATTTCTAATATGTCAACGCGCTGGGATTAGTAAAGTTCTCTCAAACATGATCGAGGCCACAATGTAAGGAAAGTTATGTTGTCCATGTCCTTATATACCCTATATATACTTAAAACATTTCAATAACACAAATTAACATAAAACCTTTTAATCAACATACTCACACCCGGTGAAATTTGTTAAAAATATTTTAGAGAGCGTTAGAGATTAATACACAAAGCAAATGTTTGAAATGAATGATGATGGCATGAGAGCATTTCTGTGTTATCTAATGAATATTTATACATGTACTCACAAATGTGGAATATTTTAAACATTTCATAAAGAGTTCGTCCTTTTACTTACTGAAATGTATGCAGTAATGTATCACACCTAAAATAATGATTTATGCAACGGGTTTGCAAAAGAGAGAGAAAGAAAAGAAGACTCTTACATTTAAAGACTAAAAACATATAAAATTAATTTACAAATATCTCATCTCCAGTAAAATATACATATAATGGAGTAAGAACTAATAAGTTTGCCTTTTACACACACTCTCACACATCTGCATGAAAAGAAGAAAAGGACCACACACACAAAGTGCATAAATAATCAGTTTTATAATCAGCTTAATTTCATATTTCTTCTTTTTTTCTTTTCTTCAAAAAATAAAAGGTTGATAAATAACTTGGAAGCCATTTATCACTTAACTAAAGTACGGAATGAGCTGAAATGTGTACTTATTCCGAAAGCAAAAACAAAAAAACGCATTAATCAATGAGAATACAAGTATATTGTAAGCTACTTATTTAATAAAAAAACATGGTCAAAGATTATGAAAAATAGGAATAACAACAGCATTTAAAAAACGAAAATCTTGCAAGTTTTCACCCGTGAAGAGAACACTGAAAATGCATCAAGTTGTCAACAAGTTAAGAAATCGTCAAAAACACAAATGTCAAGGAAAGCAATTATGTTTGGCTTAAACCAATTATTGGCTACCCTTCAAAGTGGCATCTTTTTGCACAGACTGAACGAATGCGAATGTTTGTGTTAAATTTTAATATCTCACCTTTTGCTAGAATATAACTTTAGCTTAGGCCACATCTTAAATACCCTCCACATCTACATAGTAATAGTGGGGTGGCATGTATTTGATTACGATCTCTAATAGTATATGTAATACGTATCAACTTGAAAGTCGAGTTTTACGCTGAATAATAGAATTTTTTTGGTTTTAGATACTCGTACCAAATTTGAAGTTCATAGGTCAATATTTAGGACAGATAAAAAAGATAAATAGTTTTTTGTCGATTGTGAGTGTATGAGTGTGGCTATTGACCGATTTTATTCATTGTAAATAGAGATATACTTACAGAAACTAAAAGTATCTGCACACAATTTCAACAATTTCAACAATATCTCAAAATTTTGAACCCGTGAGAATGCCACACGGACACACGTGTCCACACCATTTTAAAGTTAAATTAAGAACTTGCAAGTTGAAATTGGGAAAGTGAAGTTTTAAATTGAGAAAACCAAACTCAAATTGAGAAAACTAATTTGAAATTGAGAAAACAAAATTCAAATTGAGAAAACCAAATTGAAATTGAGAACTACCAAATTGAAATTGAAAAAAAAGAAATTCAAATTGATAAAACCAAATTGAAATTGGGAACTTCCAAACTCAAATTGAAAAAACCAAATTGAAATTGAGAAAACCAAATTCAAATTGGGAACTTCCAAGTTCAAATTGAAATTGAGAAAATTAATATTGAAAATTGGGTTTTTAGTAAATAAGATAAACCAATTTTTATGCTTCAAACTTGAATATTTCATTCATTTTCAATATTAATTTTCTTAACTTACAATTTAAATTTTAAAATGCATTCTCTCAATTTCAATTTGTATTTTCCCAATTTCAAATGTTAAATTACCAATTTAAATTTTTATTTTCAATTTGGAAGTTCCCAATTTCAATTTTGATTTTCTCAATATCAATTTTTATTTTCCCAATTTCAATTTGGATTTTACTAATTTCAAATTTTATTGTCTCAATTACAATTTTGAATTTCCCAATTTCAATTGAGATAAATTTTAAAATTTTAATTTTTTAATTCCCAATTTAAATTTGGTTTTAGTTTTCTCAATTTGAGTTTGGTTTTCTCAATTTAAAACTTCAGTTTCCCAAATTCAACTTGCAAGTTCTCAATTATAATTTGGAAGTTCTCAATTTAACCTTAAAATGGTGTAGTACGACTTAATGCTGATTAAGAATTAATTAAATTATTTTACTTTACAGGGTTTCTGACGCCTTCTTTTGAGTGTTGCAAACGGAATGACAAACTTAGTATATCCCCCCTTTTGTGAAAGTTATAAAAAAAAAGTTGAAACATTGTTTACTGCATCCAACGTGGATACTAAATACTCCACAGGAACAACAATACCACGCGAAATGAATCCAACAAGCAAGAAAGCGAACACACACCAAATACAAACTATGAATGTGAATTGCATGTTGTACACAACTCACAGACACACATTCCCGCAATCTCGATCCTTTGGTAGAAATTCTATTAAACTCAACACAAATAACCGACGGCACTTGTTCTACGAACACAACATATATACACCCACACCCACGCGTACACTCAAAGTCGTTGTCATTTTCATAATTGAGTTAAAGAAACAAAAAGTTTGTTTCTCCTATATTAACTGTGAGAATAAATAAGCGCAAGATGAGATTTTCTATTTATTTGTATGTTCAGTTTTCTTTTTGTGCTACTATATAGATACTATACAAACACTTTGAAAGGTGAAAGGTGGGACTTTTAAAGGGTCCTTTGTGTACTTTTTCGCAGAACTTGTAAAGTTTGCAGAATCCTAATCAACTAAGCAAAAGTTCAAAATCAACGAGAGTAAAGGCAAGTGCACTTACAAGGAAAGTTAAATACAAGTATTGATAATGTTTCAACAAATGGGTTGAAGTTGAGAGAGGACGGAATATTTTTGTGGGCCTCGAAATCGTGACCAGTGCATTAGCACAGTAGTGAAGACGATCCTACAGATAATAGTGATTTTTTTTGCAAAACTTTGCAAAATTAATGCAATTTTAAGGGCACCCGATGCGGTCACTTTGTCTATGTGTTTATAAACTGTGGTAATCACTTTCCCGGTGGCAAAAATTAAGATATTGATTCCACATTAGGCAGAAAAGGCTTGGACAAATCTTAAATACCCTCCATACCTACAACGATGGACGATATCTAGATATCTAGTTTTCGCACATACGAGTACGCCCATCGTGCAAAAAAACTGAGAAAGGTACTCCTTTCGTAAAGAATTGTTCATAAAATATGAAAAACACATTGACATGTACACCCATTAGATAGCTTTGGTGCCTTGGCGGTGGGTACGCAAGATTTGGTCTCAGCCAAACTTAGTTTACTTAGCTTAGTTGGTACATATAATACTTGATTCAAGTGACTACATCTTCAATTGATGTAAAATTTCTACATTCCACCATGATTTTATATGAAATTAGAAATTTTATATCATATATCCCATATCATGTTCCCCCTATTATATGTAAATTATATGTTGTCTGGGGCGTAGCTGTACAAACAACTGTAACAATTATAAATAGGTATTAATGAGAGTGAAAGCATTTGTGTAAATCTTTGGTCCTATACTTGGCCTCCCACTATCCACATCCACAACATGCATAACTACTGTGTATGTTCGCTCTTGTACTGTATTTAAGTATTGACTTCCCCGTTACTTTTGCTTTGTCTCTACTGTGAACAACTCAAAAGATAAGAGGATTATATGGCTGTTATTAACCACACAATGAGATCGAATTGAGAGAATCATCAGTGATGATGTTGTTGTTGTTGGCTTAAACTTATCGTCTTATTTAAATGAAATCAATCCAACCAAAATCAATTTGCTAATACGAAGACACAAGGATGTAAGTACACATGCACAAGGACTTGGAATGCAATTCTATACTTGTTGCAATAATGTTAATATCTCTTGTCATCTCTCTCCCTCTCTCTATCATGTCATATACACTGTATACACTTATACTTGTTTATTGTACAAATATTACTCTACAGCCAAGTTAATAATGTTGGAAAGGATTCAAATTTTTATTGGACCTGACTATTCATAACTAAAGAGTGAAGGGTGAGGGAGAGGGACAGAAACACACAAAAGGAAATTGTTCAATTTACTTAAATTCTTCTTCTGCATTCATTTTCTCTTTAATTGCTCATTCCTTTCGCTTTTGAGTTTATAAAGTACGAGTAAATGAATGAAACGATTCCATTAAAATTTTTAAAAATGTTATTATTCTATAAAGAATATAAAATTGGATTAAGAAACATACCCACAGACACATGTATAGCAAATAAATAAGTACAGGTAAACATTTCACATACAAAGTATGCACACATACATGTACACATATAAGAAAAAGTTTCATAAATACAATAAAAGGTATGGATGTGCATGAAATGGCCTCTGGATAATTTTGATTAATCTAATTCGTAAAAGGAAACAAAAACGAAATAAAATAAGAAAAAATAGTAAAATGACATTTTCAGCAGCAACAAATAAGAAAAACAAGAACAACCACATAACCAAAGACAAAGAATACACCGCCTCAAACAATGACAATAAGAAAACAAACAAAAAAGCTACAGTGGCTGAAGTCGAAATCTGCGCCAAATAGAGTTTTTTCCAAATCAAAGGCGTGTCGGTTTTCCCAATATATTCATGCTCTAATTATATATATGTGTGCATATACTTCAAATTTCAACTTCATGGATACATTTTGTGACTGCGGGAGATTTTTGTCTATTGTGGGCGCCACTCAATTTAATTAGCGCCCTGCGTACAGATAATAAAAACATTTTTACTGAATTTATGTATAACATCTCAATTTTTAAGACCGATCAACAGATCATGACTAAAACAACCCTAATTTTGCTGCTGATCAAGAGTAAATATGCGCCGTTAGGTCTTTAAAACTTCTTTCTGGGTGTTGCAAACGGAACAAGAAACTAAGTATACCCTCACCAAAGAGGCTCTATTCTACCCTACATTACTTAGTTCTACAATTTAAGTTTTCATAAGAAAAAGAAATTATTTTACGTAGACCAAATTATTATTTATTACTTTAATTCTTTAAGTTTTGTCCAAAAAAAGCTGAGATTAGCGAAATTTTGTCACATAAAGACTTATTTTAAAAAATGGCTTCAAGGAGATTTTAAAAATGGTCGAATTTGAACAATTTTGAATACTGCACTCCTTTGAGTCCAAACATGCCCTCATACAAAATTTCATTGAAAAGAGCCTGTAACTTGCACACAATTGTACTTTGGCAGATTTAGACGAACTGATGTCTAAATCGATTCGGGAAGAGATAAAATAATAAAAGATGGGTTCGTCAATGGTCGTTCAAGAGTTAGAACAACTTTTTATAAGTATATATATAACAAGGAAAGTTAAATTTGAACATCATCGTGTTTGCCACATAAAATTGAAGCTTTGTATGTTTTTGTGAGAAGGAGTTTTAAAAATTAACCCATATCGCGAATATTAAACACATTTCAAAAATGGCGTTATTAGGATGATTCAGTTCCTTCTCAATTAAAATTTAAACTGAAAGACTATACTTGATTGGTAGACAAAAAGGCGGACGGACGGCCTAGACGCATCTGCCACGACCGGTGCCACAAAAATTCTTCAATACAGAAAGTTTACATAAATTCCATTACACCCGTTTATATGTATTGAAGACTGAAAACTACATTCAATATAACATTTATGTCCGTCATTACAATAAATTTACTTACGACTCATTTTCCAGGTGATGGATATGAAAAAGAGGAATCGAGAACTGAGTAAAGAACAAACTCCTTCTGTCTCATGAATCATGGACACAATGCAAATGACAATACAAGCATTTTTTATTTGTCATGCTTTAAAGGTTAGCATGCAATAATTCTGTACGTTGATGATGCTGCTGCTACCTTCCATTGTACGAGTCGTATATTTAACATCGTGGCTCATTTGATTTTATGCACCTTATACTATAAAATATCGCATCGATTGTTTTTATACCCTGCACCACTTGTGGTAACAGAGTACATTAAGTTTGTTCGAATGTTTTTACCTCCTATACGGTAAAAGCCACACCTTCCTTCAAGTATACCGATATATTCACGATCAATATCTGAAGCGATTTAACCATGTCCGCCTATCCGTCTGTCTGTCATTGTCAATTTGTGCGCAAACTATAGATCACAATTTTAGAGATATTTCGATGAAATTTAGTGCAAGGACATGTATTGAACATGGACTGAATCGGACCATTTTTACAAGCCCTTCTCAGATATAGTTCTATTTTAATGGAAGTCTTTACATGGCAGAAAATCGCAAATCTCAATTTTTTTTTAACAAAAATGTGTAAGGAATAGTTAATTGGCTAAATTTGGATCCGATCAGACCATTTTTAGAACCCCTCTCCATAAAATGATATTTCACCAAGAGGCTTACATGGCTTATATGGCGTATTTACTTATTTAACAACTTAACTAATTGTAGCATAATTTAAGGCGGTAAGTGGCGAAGGGGATTAAATGACCGACTATAACATATTCACTTAATTTACAGTAAAGCACTCCTCTTTGTTTCTAGAATTTACTGCTTCACAATTAAACGGAGAAACATGCAAAAGCAATGGTGAATATGAATTCTAGCGATAAGTACGAGCTGAAGGTGGGTTGAACTCCATTTCATGTGTCAATTGATATTTGTTGCCATTGATAATGTTACATTTTTCTAACAGCAATAGCACACGTTTCCTGCTGCATGTCAAATGTTGAGAATTGCATTTATGTGGCATAATAAGTGATTGCTTGGAGATGAGCAAAGACATGCATGTTGTTTTAGTTATTGTTGCACAATATATACCGTGATTAACCCATTATCGGTGACACTCTTTATGAACGTTTCATATTGTAAAAATAAACACACACACATATATATACATCTGTACATATATTAAAATAAATACACAAGTTTAATATTTTACAATACAAGGGTCTCGATAAAACGTGAATAAGTTTTAAAAGCATATAAAGCAGCGGAGCGGAACGAACAGCATCCCAAGAGTATAAATATGAACTCTTTATATAGAAAATACCCACTAGTTTTATGGGCATGCATGAGTGTATGTATACGAAGCGCATTGCAAGAATACATTCAGAAGCTGTTTGGTTCACATTGTATTGTATTGAAGGTGACCCAACAACACAAGGATGAAATCATGAAACTCACACACACACACACACACACACACACGCACACACACACATACAAGCGAAAGCAATTTCATACAGCAACATACGCTTTTGTGAAATTTTACAAAAGATTGTCGTGCTTATTGTTGCCCGCTGCGACACGTATACTATTCACAATGCTCTCTTACCGACTCAATGGGTATGTTATGTGGGCGATTTTGTGTATGTGCCACATATGTGCCGTGTGAGGGTCTTTATTATGGCTCTGAGTGCAATTACCAATCAGCGTAACAGGTGATCAATTGTAATAAAACTCCCAAGGTGATTTTCGTTTTCATTATTTTCGTTTCATTCGTTTTTTTTTCGGAGTTCTGCTTGACTCCCCCTTTACCGGAAATAATCGTATACAAACTACCAGCACATATATGTTTGCGTTATTTTCCTACATCTGTATAGGCGACACTTGTTCGTGCATTTAGTTTATTGTCATCGGACAATCGGACTCGGTTGGAGATTTTTTAGTACATAAATGCATACTAAACAAAGGTAAATGGATTGCCGTACTCATTAGATAGATTATAAATATAAACTAAAGCAGTTTCTATGGAATTTATAGTCGATGTAAAATCAGTAAATTATGCAAAGAGACGGCCATTATTATATGTGGAGCACCCTAAACTACATAGGTTGAAATGCCCAAGGATCGCTCAAGATGAACAAAACCTCTCACAGCCGCAACATTTGAGCTACAAAATTTAAATTCAATTTTTATATTATATTAACTCTCTCATGCTAAAGTACGCTAACAGTACGCTAATGTGAAAATGTGAAAAAAATGCCAGACCTGTTTTTAGATAAGATAGATAAAGATAAGGTTTTTGTTTTGATCTGTTTACTTTCATGAGAGAGAAGCATTATGTTCAGTTGTTGAATTCGTCTAATGTGATGGTCACATCATAAGATGGGTGCAACACCATGTTTGTTACTTTGTATGTAACTGACAATAGGAAACGTCAGAGACCCTACAAAGTACAATAAAATATGAGTCGATCTGTGTTTATCTCTTGTTGGAAGATTCTTGGTAGCAAATAAAAATATTGAGATGATATTTTGTACAAACCTTTTTAGTTTAGTTTTAGACGCGTGTTCAAATATTTATAATTGTTCCATTCATTGATGCGCTAAAAATGGGCAAAGTCGAATTAAAAACAAGCTTTTCATTTTTAAGATAAATTAACATATACTTATGCACATATATGCCACGCCCAATTGTATATGCCTACCACGTAGGAGATATAAGATTTATCTCAAGCCAAAAACACCGTTCATTGCACTGTTCCCCGACCATCGGACTTCGCCTTGATAACAAAGTGATATAAAATGACGTTGTCCTTAGTAGCTTAAAACGAATGAGGCATACTAGGCGCATTACAATTAATTTCTTATCCATTTAAGTAGTAACACAGCTTAAGAAGAATAAGCTTTCATGTGTTTAATCAAAGCTCAGCTCGATTATTAAAGCAAACAGCAGCAAAAGTGTACAGTTTTCAATATTCAAAGCTCGCATTGCCGCTCACCTGTAAGCGTATATATTATATTTACGCGTACCCATGCACATAAATGCAATCAAATATTTATATAAGCAGAAACAGTTTGCGGCGAGTACGCGCCAGTATTTGTACGCATTGTACCGCAATTGTTTATGATAAATGTTAAAAAAGTTCAATTTCAATTAAAAACGAAAAATGTGCAAATCACCTGAGGTCTCAAATTGTTACTTGTGTTGTTATTGTCTTTTCATCTTTATCAGCGTGTTTTTGTTTCTTTCAAACAACAATAACCAACCGACCGACTGGTTAGTAAGCTAAAGTGGGTTGAAATTGGTTTTTGTTTATTACCATTTGTCCTATCTCTCTCTCTCTCTCTCTCTCTCTCTCTATTTCTCTTATAAGCAAACATTTGCTTTTTGCATAGCTACAGTACACATGACGCGAAACGGTAGTAAAAAGGCCAACTAAGTAAAGTAAATACATTTATACATAAAACAAATCGGTCAAGCCCGACCATCAACTACCCTACATCACTTCATTTATTATCTTAAAGAAGAAATTTTATTTTTTTTACTTACTTGCATTATCAAAAATTTGAAAATGATTAAAATGTCATAGCATAATAATATAAAGGATTGCGCATTTTCGTTCTACATAGAACGATTTCTTTTATATAAAACGAAGGGGATATAAAAATAATCCGATTGGATTCTAATTGGGCGCAGCCGATTATAAGCCTAATTAACTATTCTTCACCAAATATTCAAACAAAATGTTATTGTATCAAATTTCATTGAAATATTTTAATTATGTGAGGTTTAATATGTGACATGGTTAAATCAATTCAGATTTTGATTCTGAATCGATCCTTATAACTGAAGATGTTTGTGGCATTATCCGTTTAGGAGTTACAAACATCTGAGCAAAATTAATATACCCTTTGCCACGAGTGGTGCAGGGTATAAATACATACAATTGGACTGCAGGGATACCCCAATATGTCGATGCAAGGATAACAACAACAAGTTCAACAACAAACTAAGACCACATTGTTCATATTTTCTTTACTCTGTTGCAGTTTTGTTTTTATTTAAAGTGTTGGACACCTACCAACTCATCATACCTTCCCATAACAAGAGGGTGGTGCTTTGTTAGTTTCACTAACCACCTTAGGGTTTTTTCTTATAAATTTTCGTCAAATATATGTGTGTATGTTCAAGTTTGTAACATCTTATAAATGTATTTGGAAGCGTATGAACATGTTTAAGTTTGATGCTAAAACTCTATTAATCACAAGAAATTTTATTAAAAATACTCATTTATCAGAAACTATTGATGTACACCATATAACAATAACAACAACAATAACATTAATATTACATGTAAAATTTTGATGGTATTTTACTCCCTCTCTCCTTATTTTTTAACTATCTCACTTAATGGAAATTATACCTCCCCACCTAGCAAAGGTTAGAACGAATGTGAATGAACGATAGAGTGGGTAAAGTGTTGCAATGAATTCTTTAGTTAATTACTGTTCTGTTGAGTTTAGTTTAAATAAAAAAAAAAACGCAGCTGCGTCTGTAACTCAACTCGTTTATTCATTTATTTACTTTGAAACCAACAAAACCAAACTTAAGACACATTTACCGCAAGCAAAATGATTTATTTTAAAATATACTTTATTGTACAACAACAAGGGAACAACAGCTTTATACAATAACATTATATAATTCAAAGAGATTCCATATACCACCACTAAAGTATTTCTCTATAGAAATAGAGGGGTCAAAAGCACCATGCCCACCACTTTATGATCAGGCGAATTTTGTATTTGTAATTAATTTAACAATTACAAACAAGAAGGGAGTACACAACATACATATATATATATATATATGCCCTTCCTTAGGGCTGTCCCAGTTTACAAAGAACAATTTAAAAAGGTTTGTTTGGCTTAGACCAAAGAAAATTGGACCATGTAACCAGCAAAAATGTTTATTATACTGAAGTGGAAATCCTACAAGGCGAACTTAAGTTTTCGATGCGAATTAATTTATGCATTAAATACCGTACAAGATTGAAAGCTACATGTATAAACCGCCCCAAATGTCATAATCTGTAAAGTTTTTCCTTATTTATCGAAGCGTACTGGCAAAGATGCATGAAATTACTTGTCCTCGCTTTTATAAAATTGTGTATTAGGCGTTACTTTTTTTATAATAAAAAACATTATTATAAATTGTTGAGATTATGAGAAAAACGGAATAATAAATCATATGAAATTTAAGTCAATGTCTGCCTAGGGCACTTGAAGTATTGGTACTTTAAGCGTATTAGAGTACAGTACATATCAAACAAGTGAAAATAGTTCATTTGGTTCAGGCCAAATCTTTAAATCAACCTGGGGACAAAATCAACCAATACTTCTGCCAAACTTGGCACATCGGAAAAACGCTTACCACAGATGGACACACGGAGGGAAAGACGGACAGACATACGTTCAGAACAGAACTTAACATTGATGAAGCACGTATATACTTTGTATAATCTCTGATGCTTGATTGTGGGAAGTATAAAAATCATTTGTAAAAGCAGTAAAGAAATTTTGAAATTCTAAATATGAGATTTTATCATTCTTTCTCTCTCTGTCTTCATGTGTCTCTCTTTCACGTTCATTACGTCTGTGATATGTTAAAAGTTCACTTCCCTTTATCATGATTCCTACCATTATCATTATCATCACTATCGTGATTGCCTTGTGGCTTCAGCAAACACACTTTACATATTCCCAAAATTAATAATTTATTTTTCATCAGTTTACTTTCTGACAGAGCTTAATGCATGCTGCGAAAAGTATGAATGAGTGAAAGAGAGCAACATTCAAGTCAACTTTGTAGACAGTACTAAACACCATCACTATGTAATGAGTTAAATGCAGAGCTGTTCTAGTGCTGGTGCTGGTTGATGTTGATGTTGATGTTGATGATGATGGACGGTTTGTTTTTTTTACTTCTGTCACTTTTGTTATGTCCTCCGTATAAGATGGGGGTGTGCTAAGTTTGTCATTCCGTTTGTAACACCTAAAAGGAGGCATCAGAGACAAAGTATATACACATTCTTGATCAGCATCAAAAACTAAATCGGTTTAGACATGTATGTCCGTATGTCCGGGAGACCGTGTGTCGCTGGCATTTTCATGGTCGTCCACTTTGAGATATTGAGCTAAAGTTTTATATAAAGAAGCTATGCCCACAATCGACACAAATCTATTTATCTGCCACAAAAATTAAAATTAAATTCATTTGATATGCATTTCTACAATTATTCCATGCAACGTGCCAAAAATGGGCGTAGAACCTTAACAGTCACTCCCACAATATATAAAAAACCATAGTCAGCAAAAAAACTCAACTTGAAACCTGATATGTATTATATACACCATACACACAATATATGTACATACACCATACTGACCGTTGTAAGTGAAGGGTATTTAAGATTTGGCCTAAGCCAAATTTAGTTTTCTTACTTGTTTTCATAATAATTAAATGTTTTTCATGTGTTGATAATGTTGATGTAACTGTGAGTACCCTCAAGCAAATAATCGGGTGAGATTGTGGAAAAAAGTGTACGTTAGGTAGAAGATTTATGTGTGGATGCCTTATATGTTAACAATAAGGGATACTTTGTATAGGAATTTTACAATAATCTCAGTCAAGCAAAGTTGAGATAACATGCAAGTTATATATAACATAACGTGGACTAATAAAAATTTAACAAATTAAAAATCTTTATAAAAACTAGAAAAACGCTTCATATACGTATAGCATATAATTCAAGTCTGTTTAGTGGTTGGCAATCCCTATCGCATAAATTCCTATGAGTTTCAATTAGTGCAATGTAGCCGCTTAATGATGCAAAAGTCTCCTAAAAGTAAACTTTTATATGTACCGTGTTTTAAAATTGTAATGTTGTCAAGGTGGCTTCTCACCACTCTACACTATGTACTCGTACTATGCAGTACTTTGAAGATGAAGAAATAAAAAGTGAAACCCATTTCACGTTATATCGTATCTGTTGTATGAATCGTGAGGACATTTAAATTAAAATCTATTCTTCTTCAAAGAAACTACTTCAATTCAAAATTGTGCTGTAATTGAACAGCACGGAATTATTAAAGATTCAAAATTTGATAGTAAAAGTATTCATCCACATCCTCGGAAACCTGGGAATTATTATTCTCTTTATTAAGTAATCCATTTAACAACTGAATTTTTATAGAAAAAAATTATTCCACGAAACTTTAGTTCCACTGCTGTTTAATGGCCAGCATTTAAATGCTCGGTTGTTCTAACTTTTTAGCGATATAAAACGCAAATTCGTTGACATTAATATAAAATAATAGCAACCACATATGCACACACGCATACTTGTACCACTATGCCAATATTACAAAGTCATCCACACAGTTAAACCAAACATTTACTAAACAAACGACATGGACTTAAACCACAATTGAACTTTAATAAACTGAATAAGCGCACTCACACATACATATATATACATAAACATACATGAATGCAACGACATCGTGAATATGTGTACATGGTGAATTTGTATATCAAATGTATAAATGTGTTGTGCACACTATCACCTTACATACGCACACGCACACACAAACACAATTCTATTGAAGATTCATGTTTAAGCCTGTAAACGAGCAAAAGAGTAAAAAAAAACGTTGTACGGCTGCACACATATGTTATGTATGTGTAAACGTGCGTACGATGGTTCCACAACATTAGCAATGATTCGGTGAACCACAATAACCTTCATACGTACACATACACAAATACATTTACAAATACAATGCATTTATAAATACAAAAGAACCGAAAAACAAATGGCCAACAATTAAGGTACTATTGTTATGTTATGTCCGGCAAGTCCCTCCTACAGCCTACACAGCCTACATCTACACCTACGAATAACAACTATAATATTGTAGTAATAATACACTACTCAATATGAGTAAGTATAGTGTATGTGTTTTGCAACAGGCAAATCTGTTTTACTGTACACATACACATAACCTATATGTGTGCCTGCGTGGTGGTGTTAAATTGTACCGAAATCTTCACTTTGCACTCGATGATACTCAACAAACCGAGTTAATTTTTGTTATTGGATTTACACTACTAACGAAAATAGCACACAAATCCTTTATTGTTGTTAATTTTTATTGTATTTCAGTAGGATTGCTTTTTCTCTTTTATTCGAATAGGGAGTAGTAGTAGTTGCCACTACTTACGTTGCGCTCTAGTAATAAGTATTTCTAGAGAACTTAGGCATTACTATACAAGGGCGATTATACTCTAGCTTTGTCAACATGTTACGAAAACGATTTTGTGATAGAGGTAAAAAATTCATATCTGGCTGGCTGTAGGGATCGGAGAATTAAAGAGGAGTAAACCTCCGTAAGGAATGCATGGGTTTTCTATTCCACGTTTGACAGAAGATCTTCTCATTTTTCATTCCATGCAGGGACCACCATAACTTGTGCAGTCTTTCGTATCAATATCTGAATCGAGATGTTGTTTTTTTAAAAAAAAGAGGCATTGGCAGATCTCAGACTTAACATTCAAAGTTGATTAGGAATAGATTTCGTTTCCTCTTATTGTTTCGTGGTCCCTAAGGCCTCTTGCTGGGTGGTGTGTATAAAAAGCTGCACAAGCCACATAAAGTAATATTAACCGCAACAATAAGAGGTGGTGGAAGCCATTAGGTGTTGCATTTAAGTGCTTCAAGCAACCAGTTGCATTTAAAGGATTTGTGTGGGAGCTCTGTACCCTAAATTGAAACCGAAGGAGAGAGAGAGAGAGTAGTAGTAATATCAATTTAGCACTCTCTACATTTTATTTCTACAAAATAAAATAATTGAAGGATTCTTTTCAGTTCGTTTCACGATGAACTACCATAACCGTAAATACCTATTTAACTCTATAATAATGCTTTTGGGAAGGGTATTCTACAAAGTCTTGGGTGGAGTCTGCATTGTACTGGAGTGGGGTACCACCTTTCTCTCTTAGTAACCATTTCTATAGTCAACAGAGTATTCCAGTGGTCGACTTTGCTCGTTCACATAGGCCTGATTTTTTGCCCAGCATGTTTTATGGCATTATTCAACACAGTTTTATTGTTATTGCCTGCACAGAACAATGGTACTACCTGCAGTGACACCATACGGAAAAGAGTGAAAACTGTTACACTAACTACGGGCTATTGCCGCACAATTAAATGTCAGGTTATGTGCCACAAATAACCCTTTACAAACACACGCACTTACATACATTTATGTCGCCACTAACATATAATCATATACATGCTATACACGTGTAGGCACTAATTACATGTATAAATGTGACTCTTCTATAGAAGCGAACTGTGTACGTACATAATGTATGATAGAGAAAGGGCGGTGTAGAGAGCGGAACAGGAAGGGGAAAGTTTAACAAAAAATTTTAGCATTAGAGTAAGTAAATGGTTAGCATAGCATTTGCTAAATGTTAATGTTGTTCTGAATGTCATTTTTTCTTTTGTTCTTCATTTGTAGTTAACCGAATGAACGGTTTGAAGGGCTACTCAATAGTCCGACCTCACTCGCCCCTTTGGTCTTTTATCTGCTGCCGCATACACGTGTGATGTACATACTTTAATTCGTGACATTTTAATCGCAACTAATTTCAGTAGATTGCAATACTTTACTAGTCTAAATTTATGTTTATATAATTCTTTTTTTATTTTCTACTTAATATCCATTAAATGAAGTGTTATCTAAAGTGCTCGTTATTATAGCATAATTTTTTTATAATTGGTATCATCACCATTACGATGTGAAGCTGTGTGAAACATGATAATTATGTGCATGTAAGGTGGTTGGTTTAGAAATATTTTAGTTACCATTGTACCAACTGTTTGGTTAGACTAGCGGTGAGCAATGTTTTTTCAATTCAACATTTCGCGGTCAGTCATAATACAATATTTTCCGTCGTCCTCCATTGTGAATTTAGTCTTCGTTGTTAAGTCCTTTCATTTAACATCCATATGGCTTAGATTTGTAACGAACGCCATTTTGTATATTTTCCAATGTGAACTTGTTGCCATATAAAGCAAAGACATGCTGAAAATTTCAGCGTGATAGAATCAACGGAAGCGTGCAAATATCGCTGAATTAAGCTATGCCCACTTCATTCCATTATTGTACCATTTTAGAGTTATGGTTTCAAATGTTATATTAATGAGAGATAAAGTGATTTTACTCTTGCTCATTATACATAATATACTAAATATTAATGTATACTAAGTTTGTCATTCCATTTGAAACTTTTTATTCTTGATCAGCATTTAAAATTGAGTCGATCTATACATGTGTTTATTGAATTGAAATTTTGTACAAACTGCGAAATGCCGGCTTAGGAGTTCAGGATTATTTCGAAAGCATACAAATTTGGACAAAAGCAAACATGCACGTAAACATGCGTATTGTTTATATTAATCACGCATTGTGAAATTATTCTATTGAGATCATACTATTTTCTTTCTAATACATCTTCCGAACCTTTGGTTCAATTTATATAACTGTTATACCGTTAGAATGTACAAATAATTTCGCTAATTTCGCTTTTCTTTGACAACGAAATTTACTGTACGTAAATCGTTTATATTCATTTATGCACATAGTCTAGCTAAAGACGTTGAAATTTTTAAAGTTGTGAACCAGGTCGTGGATCGAGTTTACCTATTTTTAGAACCATTCCTTTAACTTTGGATATGTATTGCAAATTTCAGATCGATATCTTAAAATTTGAGACTGAAATTCTATGAGAGTGAATCACGGTTGCAATGTTTGGGACGTCATTGTGGGCATGTCTTTGGTCCGACGATGTACTGAAGTACATCGTCGTTGCCGTTGTGATCAATTTCTGGACACCTACCGTTTGCTGTCGCCGAATTTCTTTGAAAATTCGGTACAAGTAAGGAATCATTTGGAATTAGACAATACCGAACGTTGGGGAAATTCGACGACGACTACTATATTATAAGACTGACTAGCTTTAATCATTCAGTACTTCAATCAGCTGTAATGAATTGTACCCAATGTTTGAATAAAAATGGAAAATTAGTTTAAATATTTCATTTATACTTTGTAAACTTTAAATATAAATATTTCTTAGCACTTCCATTAAAATTTTTTATAGCTTTTTCCATAAAATAAACGACTTTTATATCGTCTTCATAGAATTTATCTTTCTGTTAGATACACCAAAAAGAAGGCGTCAGAAACCAAACAGACTACGTTCAGTGTTGAGTAAGGACAGCAACATAATCTTTGTCAATCAAAACGTGATGATCTCTAGGTGCGTGACCCATGTTATTATATAATGTAACAAATATTTCAACAGTTGTTAAAAAGAGGCGAAAATTGTGTTTATTAGCCACGTCCTCACTTTAGTTACAAATGTAGAGGGTATCTCAAATTTGACCTAAGCCAGACATAATTTTTTGTTACTTGATTTTAATTATATTCTTCTAACAGATTACTTTCCACAAGTTATGGTTACAGCAACAAGTGTACTACACACACACACACACACACACACACACACATTGACTCGTGCATTATATCCGTTTTATTGTTGGGAATTTTTAAGCAGTAATTAAATGTACCAGCAAGTACCTACAATCAACCAATCAGCCAACCAAAGCAGAGACAACCAGAGGATTTACTCCTTACTCTCTACACAACGTTGTGAACATTACAAGCTATCCAGGCAGCACAGCTATAAATATGTACAAAAAGAACAAAAAATTGGCTGAGTGCCAGAATCAACAAAACCACAACAACAGTTAAAACTTCTCTTACACTTAATACATATACATACACATTCGTATAATATA
Source organism: Crataerina pallida (assembly GCA_949710015.1). Classification (NCBI taxonomy): domain Eukaryota; kingdom Metazoa; phylum Arthropoda; class Insecta; order Diptera; family Hippoboscidae; genus Crataerina; species Crataerina pallida. The sequence continues at coordinate 9,948,006 of OX453290.1, forward strand.
ATAGAATTGTTGTTTTAGTGTTAGTTTACAGTTGTCTTTTCGCACATATCCACCAACAAGCACTTGTGCCCTTGGTTGGTACGTGCTCTCTTCTTCTCTGGCAATTGTAAATTATATTTTATTTGCGCCTAAGTTTTACCATAAAAGTATAAATATTTCTGAAAGTGGTGCAAAACGGAGCAGCAGGGAAATTTATAATGCATATAATAAATATATGTTGTGAACTAGTAGACAAGAGAAAACCTGTTGCAAATATTGTACGCTGTTTAAAAATGATGAATAGCGGCAACAAATTATCTGGTTGCTTCTACTACTACGCCGTAGTATTATTATGTTGCTGCCACCCTCTGATCTGATCATTCAGAATATTTAGATAAAAAAGGTACGAAAAAGGTAAAAGTGCACCAAAAACCCTTAAGAATAATTTTTAACACTATAATATCACTAATTACTCATATTATGAGTAATAAGAAAAAAAGTTTGAAAATGGATGAATCTAAAGTTGATGTACTCTCAACTGAAAGTGACGTAGCGAATAAAAGACACTTTTTAGATCATAACATGACTTGCGAATTAACATAAACATACTTAAGTAGTCAATAAAAATGAAAGCAATTGTACCCACACACCGTCCCCAATTTCAATATAAATGTGAGGGTGTCCAATATGTGGCCGAAGCCGTACACTCACCTAGTTTCTTTACTTACGTACTTAGCCATCCGTGCAATTATCTCCCTTGAATTGTAATTCAAATAAGTTTAATTAGACTCAAACTAACCCCAAAAAATCATCCTCTCTAATATGTATATATTGTCTTTCAGTATTATTGTCACAGTTGACTGGATTGCTTATTAGATGAAGTGTAACCTGCTTTAGCAACTTTTCAGAATTGTTTACCACACTTGTTCAACTTTGCTCGTACAATTAATATAGAAAATAATAATAATTATTAGCAATTAAAGTCTAATTGCTTAGAAATGTGTAGCGCTGCTAAGTACATATTTACAATATTTTATCACTATTAATAACACTTCGTTAACTCTGTTGATGTACACAAAAAACATTGTTCAAATCGAATGGAATGAAACTTAATTGTCGATATGGAAATCTGAAACGGAAGCGGAAATTTGCTGGTAATTAACATAAAATATAGTTTGTATTGGATTGAAATTATTGAAGCGTTGTAGTGCAATTATTTGTGTAACGCCGTCCGACCTCTCCCTCAAACATACATCACTCAGGAACTGTTCTCGTGTGCGCTAAATAAGTACTTAAAATGGTCAAGTGCTGTGGACAACATTTGTTTAACAAATTGAAAAGTTACAACATTAGCTCAATATATGTATGTTATGCCACAATTATAACGGGATCTAATGACAACAACAAATTGGGCAGCTTTATTTTACTAACAAACAACACAAGTTACTCACTAATTAACATGTTTGCTCCCTCTCTCTCTCTCTCTCACCATTCAGTACAGTATTGCTATCATTATGCGACTGTGTATGTGTTTGTGTTTGTGCGTTTGTGTTTGCTTGCCATTACCTCATTTTAAATAAATTTTTATGAATAAGTGGTTTTATAACTGTTAACCCAGTTTCGTTGATGCTGTGGCACATTAAGCGAAAAATAGACAAATTTTTAGGCATAAAAGCCACACACAAGCGCACCGCAATTTCATATACAATTAATTTATTTACATGTTCATATCTATGTGTTGATGTGTGCACATCAAATCACTCCTCTTTCCACTACATTTATATAAAATATTTTTATTTAGCAGAAGCTAACGCTGACATACAGATTAGTTTACTCTTGCATAAATAAATCAGGACGTATGTATAGTGTACGGTATATGGTCACATGTAAATTATGATATACTTACAATAAAACACAGTTGTAAAGATTTATTAAAATGTGTACTTTCATGATACGCTTCTCACTCTTGATCAAAGTTTCAAGTTAACACAAACCTAGCGCTCTTAGATTTATTGATAAAAGTTATTGTTATTATTATATTAAGTTTTTGGCGTATTTACGTTGTTTTTGGTGTTGTTTTCATACCCTCTACTAAATTTCCAAGCCTGAGAAGATAGGTGGCCATAAGTTTGGGATAATGTGATCATAGAAATTTTCGGTCATGCAATCAGTGTCGTCATGGCCTCGATGAAGGCGGCAGCATTCACCCGAAGCCCCTGACAAAAGAAGCGGAATGGCATTACAAGTCCTTCGTTGCTTTTAAGTTCTAAAACCAGTACAGTTCCTAAGAACTCCGTCTGCATATTACGGAGAACTTCTGTAGGATATATAGGATACTAAAGTTTGTTCTTGAGTTTGTACCGACATAAGCTATACTTAGTGGACAAGTCGACAGATTAGGCTCTCAGAGACATTTGGGTCCCCCACAATGGCCCTTTTGGACTTTGAGAGGCGTCAAAAGTCTTTTCCACTTATTGGACAAATTGTGTATTTCTAGTAGTTTCCAAACGCTTCCAATTTTTTTTTATGTTTTGGGATATGTAATACATACACACGCGGTTGCCATAAAAAAACATTTACATATAAAACATCAAGGAGAAGCCATTAAAGAAGGGTTTCGTTTCGTGACAATGAGAATTGCGTAAAGTCATCGTGCAGAGCCTCCAACTAGAAAACTAATTATTCCTTTTGAGGGATGTACATCAGTGAAAGTTCGTAAGCTTTATAAACCTGTGCGTACTAGGGAAAACAACCGCTGATTTTAAAGATATTTATTAATACAACACTATTCTTGGACACCTTGAATGAGTCCTTATGAACAAAAATTCGCAATTCCTAACAATTTCTTATAATTTTTGAAAAAAAATTAACTCATTTTTTACACGATTTTCTCTAAAATATTTTCCTAATACTCTTAAACGCCTGAAAGCATTGAAAAGATTTTCAATAAGGCATAAGTGTGGTGTAGGGTATTAACATATTCACTTATTTTATTACTGCTACTGTCTGGATAACGCATCACTTCGTTAACGCATATATACAAAAATAATATGGAGTATAATTCTTTTTATAAAGTATAAATAGGAGGAAATCTCGCTGTTATATGTTTTTTTTTTTTGTATTATACCCTGGAGTGAAATAGTGAAAAATAAAGAAAACGGAGAGAGAGAGAAAATATTGACAAAATACAATATATTATGATATGAAATATAAAACAACAATACCATCAAAGGATTTAGACTTCTTACGCACATACTCATGCACACCAATATATACTTAACGCCTGCACAACGCTTTTATGTACTTGCCGCCTTACCGACTTTAAATATATTCTCTTTCGCTATATATGGCGAACAATGCAACTTTAATACAACCACAACAACAACAAGTGTTTGAACTTATTGTTGCTTAGGATGAGAGTTATGAAGTTGTGGTATAGGCCACACCCGGGATCCGCTACTCATTAATACATAAACTCGTAATAGCGTCCTATTTTGGGAACAATTGAAGCGTATTTTGCAATATTTCTGAAGCTGAGGCTTCCATATAATTGATATAGAGATCTGCTTACATAACCTAAAAATACCTCTCAATGGACGTTGCAAATGGAATAAGAAACCTTTTATATCACCATGTAATGTGAATGGTATAAAAAGGTAACAACTTCTGTCGGTATATAATGTAAATAAGTGTTTGTATGTTTATATAAAATATAGCATAAATTTATATCTTGCATCTAATATATGCCAGCAAGCAGAAGAGAATGGTATTAAAGCTTTCAGTTCCATTGAAAAACCTTATTGAACATTATCTACAATCTGATATTAGCGAATATATTAAATATTTATTATTTCCTCCACCTAAGATGGTGGGTATACTAAGATTGTCATTCCGTTTGCAACACTCAAAGGAGGCGTCATAGACCCTAAAAAGTGTACATATTTTCGATCAGCATCAAACTGATTTGATTTCGATAAGTGTCCGTGTGTCAAGTGCCACGCCTTCAATCAACAAAAATATATTTTTTTTATCACAAAAATTGAGCTATTAGTTTACAATATGTAAATATATAATTATCCTATCCGTCCAGGTGCCAAAAATGGGCGTGATTGGATTACAGACACGCTCACAATCGACATAATCTATATATCTGACACAAAAAACTACTTATAAACTTGAAATTTGGTATGCATATCTATAATTAGCCCATACATCGATGCGATAAAAATAGGTGTTGTCGGTTAATAGGCAATTTACAATTTACAATAAACCATTTCTAGCGTACAATGCGACTCGCAAACTGTTGCGTAATGAATTCATTATTAGAGAGAGTAATCATATGCCACGCCCACAATTTATATGTAAATGTGGAAGGTATTTAAGGTTTGTTAAATTTAGTTTTCTTATCTCTTTTCAAAGTAAAATATTTTTTCATCCTTTTTTCGAAAATCACACTTTTAAACTCAGTGCGATCTTAGTTGAACGGAATTTAAAAATAGTACATTAATCCATTCTTATAATTCCATAAGAATCGTTTCGCCCAAAACAGTGCGAGAGTAAACAACCTATATTATTGCAATTCTACAGAAAAAGAAAGCCCAAAATCTGATATTCATTCTTATCAAGTAATTCAGCACAACGTTATATAAGTACATCCACTTGATGCATTACCTTTTACATTATTTGCTTGTATTTTCCAAAAGTCTCATACAAAATTATTGTACTTTTATGCAAACCAAACAATCTCTTTCGTAGCACTCTCTTATGACCCATAAGAATTTTAATGCAAAAAGAAATTTACAATACCTTGCAAGTATAACGAAAACGTTTAACAACGAGTATCGCTAACATTAATCAAGGTTGCTAGAAATTTCGTGATATATGAACATGCGATTATCATCATCAAATTATGCGGCTGACTCTGTATCAAAAAGAAAATGGCAAAACGTATAAAAGATTACAACAGCGTCAGATCGATATCGAAGTTAAAGCACGTTGTTACATAACTGTCAGGCACAATCATCATTAAATTACCAAAGCCCAACTAACCAACAGATTTACAGATCCGGAGAGGCCAATACAACGCAATCCCTCATTATGCTTTTACGTAACTGGGCAATTAGAATAAAATTTTAATCGTTTTCTTTTCTGTTTCGTTTAATTATATTGTTGGTGTGAAATCTCTCTCTCTCTCTCTCTTACAATCTAGCTCACTCGGAAAGCTGCTGTTACATCCTAATTGGAGTTCCGTTTCCGTATTATTATAGCCCTCATCAATAGAACGTTCGTCTCTGCCACTTTATATTTTTCCTTTCAATTGACTGAAATTTATATCTTATACCTTCCACATATTAAGTTTGCCATTGCATTGGCAACACTCAGAAGGAGTCCTAAGAGACCCTACAACATATCAGCATCAACATCTGAGTCAATCTATTATCTATATAGGAATGTCCGAGTGCCTGTTTGTTCTTAGCCTTTAAAAACGAGGCGTAATCATGTACCTGCCATGTCCCCCATTTGTAAGTACATGTGGAAAGTGTTTAAGATTTGGCCTAAGCCAATTTTCGTTTTTTTCTTCTTTCATTGCTCTCTCTTTTCTTTTCTTTTTCGCAGCTCGTTATTTATACAGCAACGCCTCTAATACATTTATCCTGAAGACAAGTTGTAACATTTTCAAATGGATATCCAAGCAGGTGTTGATTGAATTCAGATTATTAACAATAACTATTTCATACTGCGTTTACTCCAAGCAAACACTTGCACGATTTATTTATTTATTTAACAAACGCCCACTATCAAAACCACATCGTTCTTCGCCATTGAAAGGAAATTTATTCGTTAAGCAACCCGCCATAGCGCCTTATAACGTTAAACAAAAACATCAAGGTGAATAGGCTTTATTACAATAACATAAAATGTGTACAAAAGATAAATTTTAATTAGTCTTCTAAACAGAAACGTGTACGTTAGGTTAGGTGTTTATGGGGAGAAACTCGTCTTTTGTTTTACTAATAGTTTGGCCACTTTATCTGGAGTTAATGTATATTAATTAAGTTTGTCCATGTGTTTGTACATTTTAATAATAAAGTTTTTACATTGAAGGCTAACTTAAGACAACATTGATAGTGATGCGTAAGTGTAAAAAATTGAAATAAGGATAATGTGCACTAAACATTATTTATTTAATTAGTTATAATAAGATACACTAATACGAATCTAATACCTGTAAAATAATAAGTATAATTAAAGAGAGAGAGAAATAAATTGCAGAAGTAATAACAACAACAAACATAAATAAATAAAATAAATAAAAATAACAAGAAATCTTAAAAATAAGTAAGTTTTTGCTTTTTCCTCAATTCAAAATGATGAAACAATTCAAAAATGCTTCATTTATCTCAACTAGTGACCCAACAAAAATTCATCATTTTTTGGTATAGATATAGATTATAAAATAGTTTATTTTGGATCAATCATATCAGGACCTTTTAACAAACTGTCTCAAAAGAAACAAAGTTAAGTTTAAGTTTATTGTGAGAAAAACAATTAAAAATGTTATAGTCGGCCAACTACACCAGCTAGCTCTTTAAACTATGCTACAATTAGATGAGTTGTGTTTTTATATAAGTTTCTTTGTGAAATATCATATGGAAGGGAATTCCAAAAATGGTCCGATCGGGTTCAAATTTGACGCAGCCACTTATTAACCATTCTTCAACGAATTTTGTCCAAAATATTAAGAATTGCAATTTTTTTCTCATATAAAGACTTCAACTATAATATTATGGGACCTTTTATGGAGAGAGAATCTAAAAATGGTCCGATCCGGTCCATTTTCAATTGGGTTCCTCTTTGGGCCAATACATGTCCTTGAACCAAATTTTGTAATCAGTAGCTTGGGCACAAATTTATATGGATAGACGGATAGATGGACATGGTTAAATCGATGCAGATTTTGATTTTTAATCAATCGGTTAAAGGTGGGTGTGGCATTCGCTACAAACATTCGCAAGAAGTGCTGCTAGGTACAACAAGTAAGAAAACTACTTTTTGGCTTAGACCACATCTTAAATACCCTCCATATCTACGCACAAACGGTAGGCATCATATTACGTATCAGTTTGAAAGACTGAGTATTGATAATAATTATAAAAACATGTAATAAATTTCAGCTTCTTAAGTGAAATGGAAAAAAAACATTTAAATGTTAACAAGACACACACAGAATTACAAACTTTGTCTAATCCCATCTATAGTTGCACTATATCTTAATTATAGTATATAAATTTATATATATATATATTAACTTTTTTACATGTAGATACCCTACACCATCTTATGTGAAGGGTGTAAAAAATCAGAAAGTCAGACATTGAGTTGATGACAACCACACATTTTTTAAAAAAGTCCCGAAAGAAATTAAGTACAACTGTTATACAATTTTCCAAATATTTCAAATAATACTAGGAGTGCGCGTATGTATGGTGACGGCCCCTGTACATACACCGCTAATGCTCTTATAAACGGATATAAAAGCCAATCCGCAAAACATTAAGAATTCAAAAAAGAACAATTCTTTGCTTGTTGTATGCATTCACGTGTAATTGGATCTAACGATTGTGTTTAGCTGCCCAGTCACAACATGATTCTCAACGCGCATACATACATGTGCGGCAGTCTGTGCGAAAGCTAAAAGGTTGTACTTTTTCTTCACTTCTTTCCCTTTCCCTTTCTCCGTTTGTTTCTCTTCTAAATTTTAATTTCACTTCCTTCCCTTTGCATGGATTTTCCATTTATCTTACGTTCAAATAACAATTGTTACAAAATGAAATGTGCCGCATAACTGCGAATGGGTAAGTGAGTGAGTGAGTGAATTAGTTCGCTAGCTAACTAACTACATACATGGCAAAGTGCATTACGCAGAATGATTAAGTTATTTTACATTACGATTTACAACAAGGACCAAGTTTATGTTATGCTATGTGTTCTTGAATTAGCTTTACTTTAATAGCTTTATTGACGTTTTTTGCCTCTAGATATCTTGTATATCTAGAACAGAGTAAAAATCTCAATTTACAGGAAAAATTTGATGTTATAAAGTCACCTTACACAAGTCCGCTAACAGCAATCTTGGGTGTTTATGTGGATATGTGTGTGCGGTCTATTCATGTATCGACTGGCTGCATGAGGAATGGTTTAAAGATAATAGAAGCAACTAGAAAAACAACGGCAGCATGAAGTACTTCCGCCTTTTCGACATTTTTAAGTACGCTGGAAAGGAAAAGGACGCTCTTAAGCTGTAACGGAAATGAAATCTCTCTACATTGTAAACCATTCCTGAGCAGAAACAATGTAAGTGCAAGTATACACCCAGTTGCATACATTTAAATGTATAGACACAGAGACACCCGCTTTTAACAATAACAACAAATATATAAATATGTCTGTCTGTCCATTTGCTTGTCCATTTATTCGTGTTTATAATTTGACTGGTATACGTCCACATTAAACAGGGTGAGTAAGTATTAGTAGGTCATTGTTTTAAGTTTTTAGAATCTTTATTAAAGAAGCAAGAAGTCTTTTTCCAATTGTGCATTAAAATAATTACAGTAACAGTAAAAAGTGAATAGCTATTAAGAAGAACTGACGAAAGGAACCTGAATGATTAAAGCGCAAACCCTGTATTTATTATTTTTATTATTTATACAACCAAAAAAAAACCTTTTAAGATTGACCTATTTCTCTGTCCCTATCTTACGCCCTTCTTCCTTATATTCTTCTAATAGCTTTTAGTTTGCTTATGTCTGGATGCAAAAACCATTTCCATGTGCCTGCAACAGGTTAAATATTAAAATGTTAACTACTTTAGGGATCGCAACAAACATTTTGCTGTTATTCTGGTGGTATACGTACATGTGGCAGTGGGATGTAAACTATTTCGTGGTAAAATCGGTTAAAATTGTGGTACACACACATATACAAAAATATGCATGTTGGATATATGTATATGCATGTATAAACCATGCGAAACCGAATTCAGTTAACTTCCTCTAAAAGATGAACTATTTAAAATCTTTTAGATTAATATTTATTAAGGAATTCTAGCATTTTACGAAAGTGTAGGAAGACTTCTATTTTTTTATTTTTTTGGGGATTTTCATATTAAATAAGTGAAAAATAAATTTCCTAAATAGTTATTTAATATAATAGAAAGTTATCAAAAGCTAACTAAAACCGTTCCCCATTCCCCCGCCAAAATTACAACATCGAATTTCAACTTTATTCGAAAGTGTGAAATAGAAACACACGCAGTGTAAAGAAATTAATCAAAAACATGAACACTAACCAAAAATATTTCTAACAAGTAAGAAAACTAAATTTGATTGAGTCCAAATCTTAAATACCCTCCACTTATACAACGGTGGGCGTGGCAAAGATAGATAGATTGCGCCCTCTAGTAATGTATGTATGTAGTGTATGTATTAAGCATCAGCTTGCAAGTGTACTTTTACGTTGTAAGAGAAACAAAACACGTTTTGCGGTGTAGATCATACTGTGTTCAGTACTCATTCCAACTGTTTATTCTATCAAAAATTACTTCTAATATGTTTGCACACATTATTATTGTAGTTATAGTTAATAGGGGAAGAACCCTAAATAAATTCTCAACAACGTTGAGTATGGTTTTTTGTAAATTGTGGGCGTGTATGTTATCCGACCATACCCATTTTTGACATATCAGTGGATGGATGTGGATGGAGTTTCTAGATTTTTATTAATTGTGGGCGTGTCTGTTATCTGACCACGCCCTTTTTTTGTCACATCGATCAAGCTAATATTTATAGATATATGTACAAAACTTTCTAGTTTATACCTCAATTTTTGTTGCAGATAAATAGATTTTTGTCGATTGTGGGCGTGCCTATTGACCGATTTTGCCCCCATTTTAAATAGCGGTTCGAGTGCAAAATCTAAAAGTGTCAGCTTTATATCTCAAAATTTACGCCCTTGAGAATGTCAACAACAGACGGACACATGGACATATAGATCTAAATCAGTTTTTGGTGCTGATCGATATTATATATACTTTGTAGGGTCTTTGACGCCTCTACATACCCTCATCAGTAAGGTGGAGGGTATAAAAATATTCAAGAGCACCATCTAATAACGAAACCATTTTGAATTGTACTGAGAGTGAATCACTACTTGCGATACCGCGAATGGTCACACAATCAATATCGGCTGCATCTATAATCGCGTGCTATGTGCTTAAAAACGTTTTAAATTTATCAGATTTTGGGTAAAACTCTAATATTGTAGTTTATATCAAAAACTTTTGTCAATAAGTTTTACTGGCTGTACTATACGTATGCAACTTGAAAGCTTTTTGATAACTTTCGCAAAAAGTTATTTCCGATACATTTCCAACGCATTGGTAAGTGTCGTGGCCACCACCATTAATTGACAAATGCTGTAAAAAGCATAAAATAACTTATTTCTTTTCCTACAATAGATGTGGACGAACTTATATTCATCTTGTAACAAGTTTGACAATGTATTGGAAGTCGTTTAGCTTTTAGAGAGCAGCCAAATAGCTTTCTTTTTCTGAAATATTGTACACTTGACGTTTCTCTTATCCTTTTATATATGTTACTCGCTATGAAGTCTGAAGCGCTGTGCTGTCCATACCTATATGTAATAGTCTAGAAAGTAAAGGAAGAAAACACTAAAATTTTTCGGAAATAAATGCAGATTTATTATTATCTATAATTTGAGGGCTCAAGGAGATTAACAAAATAAAACACATTTATAGAACAACAATGACACATTATAAAAGTGAGCACATAGGCGGTAAAAGTTAATTAATACACTCTTATATGAAAGGATATGAAATCATCACTTACGGCAAGTATCGTATACCACAGAAAGAGAGAGAGAGAGAGAGACATATAAAATCGTTTGATCGTCACAATAGGGAATTTCGTTTTACAACAATAATAATAAATATATTTTAGATATTCTGTTTGGTGTATTTTGTGTTTACGTTGGTTTCGTGTTATGTATCAAAGAATTATTAGGTATTAAAACAAACAAAACGATTTATATGATAAAGCGTGTATGCGGGCGTTAGTGTTAATGACAGGCCACACCTTAATAATATCATATATCATCATCAATAATAATTCATTTATCTATCAATATTACATTCATGTCGTGATAGTCATTGTGTCCGTCTACCCATTCTGATATTTGGTTCAAACGAAATATTGATTTTCAGGTTAGGAATGAACTGCACAATATCAGCAATGAATTTATTGTGTACTAACTGAAGAGCTATAAATTTGGAAAAATCTTTACCAGACGCGTTCGGTCAATCATAACTTAATAACTTGAATATTTATTGTTGTTGTTGAATATTTATTGTTTACTTATTTGTTCATGATGGTAGGTGTCCTAGATTTGGCTTACGTCTAATGTACCATTTTATTTATTAATTACTTTTATTCTTAATTTTTTGTCTCTTATATAAAATGAAATTTTTTGATTTTTCTCAAATTTTTTATTATGTTTTATTTTTAGCCTTTTAATTGCTATTTAAAAAGTGTGCAGTGTGTAAGTTCCATGAAAAAGTCGGGACGCCTCTGTGACTAGAAGCGCAAGGTGGGACGAGGTGGTATACATTGAATTATTAATTTATTTGGTTTAACGAGAAATTCAAGAAAGTCTAAATCAAAGAGCAACTGAGATTTCTATCTAAGATTTTCTTTTTCTTTTTTCAATAAATATATGGTTTATAATTGTTTAGCTAATTTTTTCTCTTAAAAATTAACTGTTTAGGACGTGGTGGGCATTTATGCAGAGCTTGTCTCTTGTTCTGAACGTACAAGAACTTTAGACAGACCCAACTAAGCATACGTTACATACACGAAAATATTGCTATGTTTCGACTAAATGCAGCGAACCAATCTGCTTTCGTTAAGTTTTATATAAAATGGAAGCTACTCCGGCAAATCCTTATCACAGACTCCAACATAATCAATTGGTCTTCTTTCGTTTGTGTAGTAATCTGTCAAATGCGGCAAACGTTTGGTGTTACATGACAATTTCAAAAAGGAATGTTTAAGAAAAGCATTTAAATTTATCTGTTTTATTATTATTATTGTTATTATTGTATATTTTTGTTTCTTTTGTATTTTTTTTTTTTTTTTAATAAACATTTGTGTTGTGTTTTGTTGTGTTGTGTCCATTTGTGTATGCTGTGCTTAGGAGTGTTTTGTGTGTAATTAAAAACAGTTAATAAATTATATATAATAGAAAAATAAAAATAAAAAATACAATTATTTTTAAAGCCTTCGTTTTCTTTAAATTTGCTTTGTTTCCTGGTGCGTGTTGCTTGTGGTTTGTGCAACAACAGCAACTTCTTGTTCGTTTTTCATATGCTTAAACGTGTGTGCGTTTGTTCGATTCGGCTTACACATACAACACAAAAACATCTTCAATGTTCAATGTTTACTGTTATGTTCAAATTGGGTGGGTCCATAAGAGAAGAGCACAAGGTTGTTTTGAATCAATGGGTCGAATATTGTTTGATACATAAATTAACTTAATTATAAAAGAATCCTAAAAGTTATTGTTGTACAATGTGTTAAAAAGTGCTTAAACTGGCAAATATTCACACAACTTACATACAATCTTAGATTGCTTACACTACTAATATGTAATGACGTCAGCGTTTTAGCCAAAGTAGTCTGCGATAGGTGTACATTAACTTTGTATAAATTCATATATTTTCATAAGTTTGTCGCTCCATTCATCCCATCCAGATATGTATGTAAATTGTGAGATATTTAATTTACAAAAAACCGTGCTCAACATAAAACTCAACTTGCAATTTGATATGCAATTCGTACACTGCAGGTATCTGGCCGCCAATCGTTTGTATGTAGTAGATGTAGAAGATATTTAAGATTTGACTTAAACCAAATTGAGATTTTTACTTGCTTTTTAATTGTTCCCTCCACATAAAAGGGGAGGTAGATATGTGAGAAGTGTGTTATTCTGTATCCAACTGCAGGATGGAAGGACGTCCACAGTCTACTAAATTTGTGGAGGGTTTCTCAGATCTGACCCAAGCCAAGTATACGTTTTGAATTGTTTTATTTGCAAAAGCGAAGCTGTGAATTATTCCGTGCGCAAGTAAACGTGTGTGTGTGTTGTGAGGATTCGTCGATAACATAAAAAGCATTATACCATTGAATTATGTTTAGAATAAGAGTATTTTACGGATGTGTGGCAACAAACTGGTTTTGATTCGTGTTTAGGCTTCGGTTTCGGCACCCTTTAAACGTAAGCGGGCAAAGTCCTCAAATATAATATCATCGTCTTGAGCATCGTCGTCATCTAATTGTATCAGATTTGTGGTGGGTACTTCTTGAACAGCTGTCCCACTGGCCACATTACCATCTTCATTTATAACCACCAGCTGACCGTGGTGTAAACTTTGAAGCGGCGACTTTTCACCCAAGGCGGTATTTTCATCCTCTTCCGGTTTGGGATGCATTAGAGTGAAAGGCAGTTCGGCCACCAGATCACCTCCTAACAGGTGCCCACTAATTAACAATTTCACCTTCACTTTGTAGTGCACAATAATACCCAGACTTTCACGTTGAGCCGGATTAGTAATCAACGTGCTTGATGCTAAATTGGTATCCTCGTGCTTCAGTTGACCATCTAAGGCCAAACCCCATTTGTCTTTGTTGTTGGCCAATAGAGGGCACAATTCAAACACTTTGGACAACGTAAACCCGGGCAACACTTGACAGCCATCCTCCGATTCGGTTTCGGCCACCACCGACTTATATTGGGCCGTCGAAAATAGGCAAATATCCGCAAATTGTCGGACACAGACTTTAATTTTTTTCACCGTTCGGTTCGAATTATTGGCCACATGCACATTCACTGAAATCTTCTCACCATGATGGTACAGCTCCTTATCCAAACTGGCCTCTAAATGTATTTTGTTTGGTTTCATCATAAACTCTTTGCTCACTTCGATGGAAGGCTGTTCGCCCACCTTGGACGGGGCGTACATAACTTTACGAATCGTCAAACGTACCGAATTTCGTTTGTGCGGTTTATCGTCGGTGTGTTCACCTGAAACATTACAATACCCAACATGGCAATATAATTAATTAGCTTGGATCAGGATCATAAGGATTTTATATATTGAAAATTGAAATTTACATTCAACCATATATAGCAACCATATGTTGCATCATAAAATTTAAGACGGAGCTGAGGGTTTTTTTTTTTTGGAAGTTGCCAACAAGATGAATAATTTAATACATTTCCTGCACTCAAACGGAATATATAAATGTTATCTACTTTATAAAAAAATGCGTTATTTAAGTAATATGTCGCATTTATGTTTTCGCACACAAGCGCGCATTGTTTAAATATAAGCGCACATATATGGATACATGTTCAATGTCCGCTGGCAATTAATACACATGATATATATATATATATATATGATAATATATATATATATATACATGATATATATATATATATATATATATATCATGCTATATTTGACTTGGGGGACAAGTTTGTAATAGGACATGAATGTGCGCGAGAAAGCGAATATTATCCAACAAGGTTCAACATGTCTGGAAAAATGTTTAATTATATCGTCACTGCGGTCTTTGTATGGAATGAAGCACAAAAGAGGCGTATACTAAGTTTATTGTTCCGTTTGCAATTTAAGATTTAAGCCAATTTTAATTGTCTTATTTGTGTTAATTCTAAATGAGTTAATAGCAAAACAAACACAAAAAAACCTAAAATGAACGATCGTTAATTGGATGAATGTGCACCTAGTCTAGATATTTGTAATAAGCAATAATCATAACAACAACAAATATAAATTTAAAACATCAATCGACGCAAAAACAACCGCAATGGAAATGATACATGTTTATTCATATTCTCCATGTATGTATGTGTACAACCGTTGCGCGCATTATAATAAATATTTATATATCATGTTGGATACCGCTGCCATCGCGAAGCTATTTATAAAAAAAAAATAGGGCGATTACACACCCATTCTACACAGTATCCACTCACAAGGGATTTTTTTTTTTTATTATTCATTTAGCGAGAATAAATTAATGACACATTTACACTGATCAGATTAATTAAAGTAACTATGACCTATGTACGTATGCTCTCTCAGTTCAATCGTCAATTAAGAAAGCAATAGACGGACACTCATGCTGATAAATTGAGGTTGAGAAGATAACCGCTAAATAAACGAATACATAGACGTGCATACGTACTTACCTACAAAAGCTTTCAATTCATAATCAACGCCGCAGGACTTCCCTGTGTCACCAGGGGCTGGCTGTAACGAAACTGATGCTGGACAGTACGGAGGAACTTCAAAGTAAAACGGATACGCATTCGGCCCTAATTTTTTAATAAGCCGCTCTTGCAAGCGCGTTAATGTTCGCTCCGTTTGTTGTGGCGGCGGATATATTTGTTCATGTGCTAAATATAAATCTTTGCGGAATGTTAAACCCAAAACGTCAAGATCTTCGCGGCCGTAACGAAATGCAGCAAGCACTTGACCAAACACCTTGCGATCCTTCACATACTCGGGATCAATAAAAACGACACCATCAATAGGATCCACATGAGTGATGTGATCTACAAAATCCCGTTTCCCCAGGTAAACCGTAATTTTACCATTTGATGAACTTTTTTTGAACACACGCGTAGCCTGTCTTCTGGACCCAGTATCAGCTTCGGCATTAAGACCACTACCATTCCCACTGCCACCACCACCAGCTTCTTCAGTACTAACAATAGAGCGTATGCCGGTTCCAGTATTATTACTATTACTATTGTTACCAGTATTTGCCGTACTAACTAACGAATTCATACTGTGCAGTTTTCTTTTAATATCCTTGTGATCAGTGTAGTTAGGGCCGCTATGTCACTATACCGTGTGTAACAAATAAGAGTAATAAAACTCCTAGTTCAGTCCCACAGCAAATACACATACACATACACAATTTAAGTGTCCGCTTGCAAGAGTGCTTTAAAATTTTAATTATTATGGATTCCTTGTAGTAACACTTGTTTGTATATATACTTTATACCATATAATTGCAGTTTCCTTTAGCCCAATTGTATTGAAACATCTTTTCTGAGATTATTTGTTGTTTAATATTAAATGGAATTATTAATAATTAAGATTCTACTTTATAAAACTGCGTATTCGTCTACTATTGAATGGCACTTGAAATGTCACACTCACGCGATAACGAATTTTTATGTATACGACATTGAACATGTGTAGTTCGCAAACAAAACTAGTTCAATTGTATTAAGGCATCAAGTGAAGAACACTACAAAACTCTTAATGCAAAATAATTATTAGTTTTCATTTTAAAAATCATTTGATTAATTTAAAAAAAAAAATTATGAAACACACAAGTGTGTATTAAAAAGTTAAATAATTTCATAATGTTAAATCACTTATTACACAGTTGATCTTTTGCGTACCTAAATGTTTGCATTTTACATACGGCAACTTTATATCGGATAAACTATACATGCGGATACCACAAACCAAACCATTTCTCTTCTTTCAATTGCTAAAATAAAGTGCAAACACGTGCAACATATCAAGGAAAAAGTTCGGTAAGGCGTCTTAAACGTTTATTATATGTATTTTTTAAGAAATTAAAAGTAATTCTGCATTTTTCCACTCCAGCAAAGTTCTATACAATAAAAAATGAAACAAACACCGGCAAAATCACCTTTCAAAGGCAAGAAAGGAAACAAAGCCAATAATTTATCAATTGAACATATGCCAGATAATGGAGACAACGGTTTAGCGAAACAAAACCGCCGAGGCAGTCTCCATGCTGTTAAGCAAGGCAACATAAGTAAACCGAAAAACACCAAATCACCAAACAAAAATAAAACACCAATTAAAAAAAGCAAGGCTGAGGTTGTCCAAGAGTCTGACGGAGAAAACGGTAACGAGATTGCATTGGATGTAACACCTACTGCGAAAAATAAGACGCCACGCAAAAAAAATAAAGGCGAATTATTGCAAAGTAAAAATAAAACCGCCATGAATGTATCAAAGTCTGCCAAGAATAAAACTCCGGCCAAAAAACGTACAGAAAATGTAGTAGAATCTGAACATTCAAACGAAGAAGAAGAAAAGAAAATTAAAACACCGATAAGAACTCTCAATAAAAGGGGCAAATCTATTAAAAAAGTTATTGAAAGAGAATCGGATGAAGATACCGAAGAAGAAGAAGAAGAAGAAAACATTGATTCACATGCCAATAATGAAAATATTGAACTCTTTGACAACGGTAACACAGAGGATAGCGACGATGATAATGATGAAGATGAAGATGATAACGATGACGATGATGATGATGAAGATATTGATAATGATAACATGGCATCAGAGGAACAAGATGGTGACTCTGAAGAAGATGAAAAGGGTCAAGAAGGGTTGGAAGAACAAGATGAGAGCGATGAAGGGGCGGAAGAAGAAGATAATAACGACTTTAATGGTGAAGCTACCAAAGAAATTTCCAAAAAATCCCCACCCACTAAATTTGAAAAGGGACTTATACCCCCAAATTATCCCCAAAATAAAGTGGTTCATGTTAATAATCTTCCTAAAGGTACAATTGAATGAAAAGCAATTCGTATGTGATTTATAAAATTTGTTTTTTGCCTTCTTTACATATCTTAGATTGCAAGGAAGTTGATGTGTTGGAAGTCTTTGCTGCATTTGGTCCAATATATATGATACACTTAACAAATGGACCATCAGTTAGTGTAGCTAATGTTGCATTCCGAACAGCAAAGGCAGCACAAGCTGCTGTGGCTTCAAGTTCGAAAATTGAACTTCAGGGCAAAAGGTTGCGGGTTGCCCCAAAAGCTGAATCTGTCAAAAAGCTACAGACAAAGGATGAACTGAGAGAGTTACAAAAACGTGGCGTTTGCATCAAGAAAATATCAGAATCAACTACGGAAGAAGATTTAAAAGAACATTTTAGCTCATGTGGTGAAATTGACAGTATTAAATTTTTCGGTATGCCCAGTGCTATGGCGTTTCTCAATTTCAAAAGTGAAGAGTCTGTACCGAAGGCTCTACTATTGGATAAATCGATATTGAAAAACCATAACATAACTGTTAACAGATTTGTATCAAGCACACAGCAACAGCAAAAAATGGAAAAACAAAACAACAAAGCCACCATTGTTGTTCATAATACAGAGAAATTAAAAAGTATTGAAGTCAGTAAACTACACGCCATATTCGACAGTTGCGGTGAGATTACTAAGTTAAAATTGATTTGCGGGTCAAACATCCTTGCGTTCATTACGTTCAAAGACGAAGACGCAGTAGAGAACGCTTTCAAATTGGATGGCACTGAACAGCAAGGTATGCAAATAAAACTGGAGCATTGTAGTCCCCCACCAAATAAATCAGCTATCTTCGTTACGAATTTGGATCGAAGTATGTATTTTTCATGTATTATTATATTTTCACAAAAATATATTCAATTTAAATTTTTAGACGCCACAGTTGAAGACTTGAACCAATTGTTCTCGCAATGCGGTGAAATAAAGCACATTGCGTTGAAAGAGGGTACTGCAATTATTTACTTTAAGGATTCGGACGCCTTTTGCAAATCGTTTCTACTTAATGAATATCGTTTGAGACAACGCAACATTTACCTTAGGCCGTATTCAAAAAGCGAAAAGTTCAAGCGCCTCTTCCCGCAGAGGGCACAGAAATCTTTCCATAATAATAATAAACGCTTCAAAATGGCAATATAAAGTACAATCCACTAGCCACCTGAAAGGACCTATTTATTCATTTATATATATATGCAATTCATTATATGTATTCATTTATATAAAAATGTAATAATTCTTATCTTTAATTATGAAATTTGATTAAATGATTTCAAACCAAGTCGGGACGGGGCTATTTAACAGTAAAAAGCACGTTTTTTTAATCTCAATTCAATTTATTGTTGTAACATTTATGTACGTATATTTTCTTAATAGTTTCCATATGTATATTTTATGTATTTGGTTTCTTTTTTCTACATTCACGAAATTGGTTCGCCGTCCCGCTGTGTTTACTTAGGAGAGCAGGCGAAATTAACTGAACGTTGATATTTTTCTCAATTCAATTCTACATTGCTACATATAGTTGAGTATAAAAAATTTGTAATATTGTGTATAATGGTTAATATTTGGAAATTTTTCAAATTTGAATAAGTCTTCGAAACAAGTAAAAGAAAATGCACTAATTCGGAAGTGTTAGGTTATCCAAAACAAACGCAGTGAGCACACTGCGCATATTTGTGTATGCTATAAATGTATATATTATATATGTGTGTAAATCAAGGCAATGACATGCGTACTTTTATCTTTTTTAAAACATTTATCGCTGTATTTATGTGTGTACTTGTGTTTCAGTTTTCTTCGGGACCAATTGTTTTTTAAGATTAACTCCGTTGTAAGCAAAGGGTCGATGATCTATAATGATGCTATAAAGTTTTTTTGAGAATGTTCATTGCTTCCTATGTGTGCGTTTATATCGCTTTTCCTTTGCTTGTAGAACTCTCTCTACAGTTAACTTCGTCATGTTAAGCAACCGTTTGCAGCATTGTGAGAAAACTGTAGCTTTCACGAAACTCCCACATATTCCTTACATTAAATACATAAATATCTTCTAATATGTTTGTTATTAAGTTTTTAAAAAAACATCACACAGATTAAGTGACTCTTGCTTATGATAATTTTCATAAAATTCGAATTCTTTATATGGTTTCAATTGTGTGTGTTATGAATGGTAACCATTTGTGTTTGCAAGATGAAAAGCACAGTGCTTTATGCGTAGGTATATATGTATTTGATAATTGAGAATAATTGATGCCTTAATATGTACATGCATACGCAATTTGATGTTTGTCATATAAATTTATTATAATCGATCGATTATTTTAATCCTAGTAATAATAAATTTGATTTAAAAAGAAATATTTGTAAGGCAAATCAAAGCGTTGAGCTCTAAAGGCAGAGGGAGATGAGTTTATGCTTATTTCTGTTGTTTTACGTTTTCTCGAGTAGCTAACCCATCATAAAAACGAGAAAGGATTACGTAAATAAATTCGTGTAGATTTCGTGTCGTTTTTGTATATTATCAAGTAAAGAAGAATAAACAAAAAAGTAAGAAAATAAAACATGAATTTTATATTATTTTGTTGTTGTTTATATTCGTATATATTTGATAAATACTTGACAATACAAATTTAAAAAAAGACAGAGTATGAAAAGTTTATGCATTGATTTTTCCAACATAAAAATGAACAATAAAAAAATAATACAAAATAGACATACTGTATTTTAATTTATATCTAAATAAAAAAAATACTAAACATTCCAAAATATAGAAAACCGTTTGACTCGGATTTTTTTTTTCGATAATTGATTTCATTCTTTTTCGTCTTTGCTTTTGCTTTGTTTTATACACACGCCACAATTGAAGGAACATTAATACAAAATATAAAAAATTCAATTAAACACAAGATGATGTGAAAAATAAAAGAAAAGTATGATCATCGAGTTACCAATAAAAAGTCTTCTTATGGTTGTTGTTCGGATGCTATTATAAAAGAGCTTTCTTATATATAGGATGTAATGGAGGATAATTGGATAATGAAACATATGCTTATGCATGCAATGATGATGATTTTAAAGCAAGCCGGTCACGGAAGTGCGTATAAAAAGGAACAAAAGCATTAAATGAAACGTGCTTGTACAATATAAATTACTGACAAGGACATAAAAACATATATATAAATAAAAGGAGAGCAAGCAATTTCTTTTCAGTTCGATAAAATACATGAAAATAATTTTATAAAAAATGATTTTTTTTTTTACTTTGAAGTATATCCATACATTGATGCAAATACCGTTACCCTTCTTCAGATTCACAATTTTTTTTTATAAGTTTTCGAAATTTTTTAGTTTTTTTTTTGTTTGTTTATAACGCGCTTATTACGCTTGCTTTTAGTTAATTAATAATTGTTATTGTTGTTTCTGGGTTGTATCGATTAAGAAACATGCTCATATATATATATATAAATATATGTTGTTGTTGTTATTATTATTGTTAAGTATATTAAACGAGCGCCTCTTGCCACTGGTAGACGAAGAGTTTGATATGGGAGACCAAATGAGAATGAGTAGCGTTAAATGGTGAGCATTGTGTTGAATAATTCATATGTTGGTATTTAAATACGTTAAGTTGCGTTGTGCTGGAGTTTGTTGCAAATAGTTTGTCATCGTAAAACTAGCACAAATCCCAAAATGTTCAATGACAACTATTATGAGGACAGTAAATAAAAAAAATATTTGGTAAAAAGACAAGCGATAAAGGAAGCATGAAGAGATACAAAAAAAGCGCTCTTGTTCTTGTTTGTTTTGTAAATTTTCATCAAAGCAAAAAAAAAAAAAAGTGAAAAATAAATATCTTCGCATTTCATTTGTCTTTGCTTGTTTTTTTTTTTTAATTTAATGAATGAATTATCGTTTCGTATGATAATTTAAATCGAAAGGGGACGCGCGACTTGTAAGCAAATAAATTTCTTCATTCAGTTTAAGCATCAGCCAAAGGAACTGGTGATTTATGGTCATGATCTATAGTAAATAATGACTGTGCGTCTCCATTCGTCATCACATGGGAGAAGGCTTGCGGATCGATTTTATTTTCAGTTGCAAGATTTGCACCACCGTTTACGGCCTGAGATGTTTCTTCAGTTATAGACATGGGAAGAGGCATAATTATTGGTTTATTTTTAGGATCTTCCTGGTATTGTTGAGGCCGCTTTATTGCTATAGGACTTTGAGTGGCTGCGTTCTTGTTTGGGGTGACTTTTCCAGTAGTGGCCCCTTTTGTTTTAGATGCCATAGTTGAGGTCTTGGAAGGGGTTGTCTTATTAGCCTTTGCAGCTGTTGTTGTTGTTGTTGTTGTTAATTTTATTGGTGGTGTTTTACTTAATGAACGAGTACTGGTCTTGTTGCCTACACTTAATGTTGCTGTTGTTGTCACAGTACGCTTAGTTGTTGCTGTTGTTGTTGTATTATTTGATGTAGTAAATTTTGGTGCTGGACGCGCCGTAAACACTTTATTTGTTGTTGTAGTGGTCGAGCCGGAGTTGACGCCACTGGCACGAGTTGATGTCTTTGCTGCAACAGTCTTCGAGGAAGTGCCATTTATAGCTGATGGTGGTGCCTTTACAGGGCTTTTAGCAGCTGTTGCAGCAGCTTTCCGCACTTGAGTTGTTAAGGTGGAGCGAGGAGACCTCATCTTAGGTTTAGATGTTGTTCCATTGGCTGCAACAGTCAATCCCAAAGTGGTTGGTTTAGGTGGTGCTATTGAAGTCGATGTAGATGATGGTGCAGTTGTAGGGCGCGCTTTAGCAGAGGTCACGCTAGCACCCGATTTTTGTCCTATAGCAACACTTCCAGGCTTAGCCCCCATTGCTGACGATTTAGTTCCGGCCGAAGCGGCCCGTACAGATGACGTAGTTGTTGTTGCTTTAGAAGCACCCTGTTTAACTGTCGGCATTGTCTTAGTAATCGCTTTAAGCGTCTTTCTTTCAGAAGAGCCGGCAGCAGTTGCCACTTTCTCTGTTGCTGAAACTTTCGGCTTGGCGGCCTTTGTTGCCGCTTCCACAGTGCCTCTTGTTGGCGACTTAATGGTGGTGGAAACAGTTGAAGGCTTTTTGCCAACGCCCACACTTTTCGCCGAAGCATTACTCTTAGTTCCAACTTTTGCTTTAGAACTTACTGCAGCAGTGCCTGGTTTACTAGTTGCAGCTAATGTTTTTTTAGCCGTTTCAGATTTCTTCACTACCACCATTGCAGGTGCAGCAACAACAGCTGTAGCGGCTGCAGCCGCGGCCACTGCAGTAACTGTAACCGGATCAACATGTGTGTCAGATGGGACAATGGGCTCCAATTCATCCATTCCTAACGCCTTATCTAGCGTCTGCAAAGTTTCATCCCTTACAGTTAAACTCTCTAGAGCAATAACCGCTGCGTCTATTAGTTCTCCCTCCTCCCGCTCCTTTGCAACTGTTGCCGCTGTCTCGATTATATCATCTAACTGTATGCATTCTACCGCAACAGTCCTTTTTGCTACCGGCTCCTCACTGTACTCAGTAGCAGACAACTTGGTAAAATCATTAAATTCTGTCGATAATTTATGTTCGGAGTATATGTCTTTATGGGCCTCCACGCCGAACTCAACCTTTACTGGATCTACTGACAAAGCTGCTGGTTTTTCTTCTTCAATAGAAAACAACATTTCTGATGCCTTTACTTCAGATGTGTTGTCTTCAACAGGAACTGTTTGATTTTTATTAGTAGTCGTTTCACTTGGGTGGGCGGTGACTGCCACCTCGCATGATTTTCTGTTCGTCAACACAATAATGTCTTCGTACGCATTACCACCAATCATCTCTGTGTATTCCATTTTGGCTGGGGAGTGCTCCTCCACCTGACGCTGCTGCTGATCATCAGTCAAGGGCTCATTAACGTAGTTTAATAAATTGCGTTCAAATTCTTCTTTATATGCTTCACCTGCATCAACATTCGAATTGTACTCGGATTCCAAGTCGATGACCGTTGTAGTTAAAGTTTCAACATCCTTTTCCTGCAAAAGTAAACAGTACGAAATGTTGTGCGTTAATTAATTGTTTGGATCATGAAATCTTCATCACATAGCATCATGAATTTGATCGAAATATGATTCGTATGTCATGTGGACATTATTCGTGGAATGTATTTCAAAAATGACAATAACAACTACAACAATAAACAAACAAACAAACGGAAAAAAGAAAGTTAAGGTGGAACATTGTTCAGAATGATGTGAACACAAATTGACCCGATTTGTAATTATTCGGCTGTATGGTACGTATGGTATGTGTTTGTAACCGTACATTAATGTATTATTATAGAGTTGTAGAGCGTCAATGGAATATTAATTTAGCACCATGTTGTGTTGGGTGATTCATTTAAAACCGACTTGTGCATTAAAAAAAAATAGAAATGCGACTTTTTTTGCGCCCATATTACACACACAGCTTACCCCAAAACGTACACACAACATTTTATTAATATGCATATAAATGAAAATTAATACTTTATAATAAATAATAAAAATGAGTTTTGAAAAGGAACGATGACATCAACTGAATACAGTATAGCCGCTCGCCACACTCCGCGACACCTTCGCAAACAACAAAACCACACATTGACACAAACAGTGAAACCAAAACAGACAAACCCGCACAACAAACATTTACGCATATATAGGTACATACAGACACATGTTTATAAATAGCCACAACACCATGCACACACATACTCGTGTACATGCACATATTAAGAAGATGTTGACGCCCTGGTAATAAACTCCTTATATTGCGCAGTGTAATATAATGTTTGAGAGAAACTCTAATGCACAAACGCACATACACTGGCAGAGATGACGAATTTGGCTAAATGGCAAATTATGTCCATATATGTACAAACGTATGTAAATATGTGTACAATAAATATATTATGAGGATGTTGGGTTATCAAACTTCGACTACAAGCTATTACAATTACTCACTATTTTCGGGGAATCTGAAACAAACAAAATAAAAAATAAACAAGACAACTAAATTTGGCCTAGGTCAAATCTTAAATTCCCTCCACATCCAAAACAGTGGGTGTGGCGAATGAATGTATATTGCGTCCTCTAAAAGCGTGTGTATTACGTATCAGCCTGGTAGTCTAGTTTTATGAGAATATGGTTGTAAATTGTGGATGTGTCTGTTATCCGGCCACGCCCATTTTTGGCACATCAATAATACTAATATTTATAGATATATGTAATAAATTTCAAGTTTATAGCTTAATTTTTGTGTCAGATAGATTTTCATCCATTGTGGGCGTGGCTTTTGATCGATTTTTGCCATTTTAAATAGCGATCAGCAGGAACAAAAAGTGTCTCTACAAAATATCTCAAAATTTACGACCTTGAGAATGCCAAGAACAGACGTCTCACTGGTTAAGTTGACTCCGCTTTTTGATCCTAATGAAGAATATATATATTTGTAGGGTATCTGACGCCTCTTTCTAATATGTTGCAAACGAGACAAAGAAAGACAAACTCAACATACATATTACAAACAAGCGATCGAATGATATGTTGAATGGAAGTGCCTCGTAATCAATAAAATCACTTTCTTAGAAAAACATATTTATATTATTTTTATTTCATCTTCATTATTTATTATTTAACTCCAACGAGAAAGATGCAAAAACGTGGCGTAATGTGATTTGTTGTTATAATTGTTTTTGTAAACATAGGCAAAGTGTTCTCAGTAATTACCATAATTTAAATTTAATGTAAATATTAAAGAAAAAATTAACACAACGGCATGAATTCGAAAAGACATTAAAACAATTTAAAGTTACTCTTGACGAAACGGATTGTTGGTGTGTTTGGTTTTTTTGATTTATTTTTATTGAAATTTTTCCAACAAACTTCCTTATCAAATTATAAACCTTGAAGCATTCCCACTTGTAGAGGGGGGTTACCAGGATTCTAGATGACCCCAGCATTAATATTTAAGTAAGTTGCCCGTTCGCGCAAATGCCTTGAAACGTCGATTACTAATAAAAATATCGATAAAAATAATCATGCCCACAATAGGGTCTCAAAGCCACCTATACAAATGGACACGGTCGATTAAAAAACAAAAAAAAAATACAGAATTCAACTTGAGAGTAGTATCCTTAAAAAGACGCTAAAATAGGGGGCAATTGTATATCGGCACGCCTATAGATTATGAAAAACAGCCTTCCTGATATGTAGTTTAAGTATTAAAGAAACGAAATTACAAAAATATTACAAAATGTTGCTGTTGTTGTGAATTATAACACTCCTCCGCTTTAGACAACTATTGCTAATTATATGTAAACGCACCCCAATATAACGCACACACGCATTCCTTTATTTATATACTTGAGTGTTCTCCAATTAATCATGTCACACGGAAGACACATAAAGATAAAAATAGTCGCGGTCCATAGGGATGACTCGTGTACTGTGTCCTATGCAGGCAGTGGCGGTGACGTTGACATTTAACTATAAGATAATATATGTGAACGTTTAAATATATATAACGGCAACCAGCACACAAAGGCGACTGTATGTGTGCATTTGTGGCATTTGGGAAGAGTATAACTTCGCCGTATCGCAGGCGTAACATCTATTTTTATAAAACCCCAAACAAATGCAGCACTTGTGCAGAGACTTCTTACATTTTTTATACCCTGCACCACCCTGTGGTAAAGAGTATATTAAGTTTGTACGGATGTTTGTAACTCCTAAACGGTAAATACCACACTCACAATCAATTATAACGATCGATTTAGAATCAAAATCTCAATCGATTTAACCATTTCCATCTGTCCTTCTAAATTTGTGCGCAAACATTTTTTGAGATATTTCGGTAAGTTTGGTATAAGAACATGTATTGGCCCAAAAGGGAACCCTATTGAAAATGAACCGGATTGTACCATTTTTAGAACCCTTTACCATGCAAAAAAAAATTTTTTTTAAACACAAAAAATAAAAAAAAATTTGCGACATTTATCATTTTGAAATTTTTGGAAATCCAAGAATAAAAAAACTTAAGTTCACTCAGTATTTGTGGTGGGTGTATGCCGGTTGGTATTAAAATTGGGCGAAACCAAAGGAAATTCTTCTATTTATTTATTTATATTTATATATATTAAGGTGTGTAAGTCCGCGGTGGATGGATGCGACTCCATCGTTATTCTGTTGCTCCAATTTCCAGCCTCCTAAACATTTGCATGACGACAGATCTCAATTATTAAGATGTAGCGTGCTGTAATTATTTGTATAAGTTTTCTATAACGGTATCTACAATTTGTTCAAGTTATAACTTAATTTTGTTGCTCGCCCCTCTTCCACGACATGGCGTTGCACTGCCGTGCGCAAAACTCATATCGTTTTGTTGCTTCTATTCCAGCCATAATTGCAGTCACGCTTTGTCATGTCAGATTGTTGTTTAATAGCAAGTTGAACAATTTCATCTGGCAGTCGTCCAAGAAAAAGAAAAGGAGCATTAGCCTCAACCACATGCAACAGCTGATTTCGTCTCGTCCATTATGAGCATCTATTAAGTATTTGTTGCCGTAAACATGCCACTTTCTTATTATATCCATACATATAATTTATATTGAAAGATGGCAACACCCCCTTCGAACTGAATAGGATTCTAAATTATTACAACTGTTATCACAAACAAAACCTAACTTGGGCGGCAGTACTCAATCAAATCAAATGCATTTTTTACAACCATTTTCGTTCGGATTACAAGGCGCATCAATTAAATGCATCGGCTTTACTGTTCATGTAAAGACGTATAATATAAGCATCTTGGTTTTACTGTTTTTCATTTATGCCACAATTAAAATATGCACTAAAAATTAAATCAAGCATGAGAATGCAGGCCAACGAAACTAGTGCAGAATAAATGCTTTTATCTAAAATCGTTACCAAAAAAATCTATATGTTATTTATAGTTATCTATGCAAGTGTAAAAATTACATATTTTTTAATGTGAAGACCGGAGTTCAGAACAAAACTCCTCTGAGCGCATGCATAGTGCCGACCTAAACCTACGTGGGTAGAAGAGAAAAGAGGCTGATCGAGGGATTTATTTAACTCCTTTTTAATTAATTCTATTAAAACTTTGCAGACAGTATTGTCATATTGGAAAATATAGTGGACTAATGAAGAGATGTAGAAGAAGAAGGAAGAAAACGTAATTAAGTTATTGAACGAACTGCTTGGGATTAAATCGTTGAGCAATGTTACTTTATCACAATGGAAGCGATCATTGCAATAAAAAAACAATTAAGATAATGAAAATTCTATAAATTCAATTCGTATTTAATTCTTTCTCATTTCTCACTGTATTATTCGTTCTAGAGCTAGGAGACTTTAAATATGGTCAATTCATGTAATTAATGATGAGAGTACAACATTTTTAGTGGACAGCGGTGAATAATTTTTGTAAACTCATTACTGATAATTGCTGCAGTAAAGCGTTTTTTCTGTTTCCCATTTTATGCAACACACATGCTCTCACGCCAGCCTGATTCATTATGTGATTGCTCTGAATAAGAAAAGATTAAGAAAGCAACAGTTGGCTTAGGCCAAATCATAAATACTTAAATGGGGAGCATCACATATGCAATGGCGCTCTATTTTAATCACTTTTTCAATTCTCTGCTAATTTGGAGTTATTTGTAAATTGTGCGTATGTCTGGCCACTTTCAACACATCAATGAAACGGTACATAAAAACATTTCTACCAAATCTTACATTCAAGAGCTCAGTCGGGGGAAAGTTTTCTCGATTGTGGGCGTGACACTTTAAGGATTTTGTCCCATTCAAATATTCAAATTCTAATAAATATCACAAGTGTTGCAACTGTGAATATTACAAGAACATGTCCAATGACGAACCTAAGCTAAATGGACCCAGACTTTGATGATGATCAAGAACATATAAATTTCGCTTCTTTTTCATGAAACTTGGTGTACCCTCACCTTATGTGAACGCTGCATAAACAGCTATGTTCTCACGTCTATTTACAATAATAAAAGTCATTATGACTGGCTTGCATTTGCATATGAAATCTATTGATTGAGAAATGGAAAAAAGGAAACTTATTGATGTTAGTCATAAATGTACGATTGTGTGTATACGGTATATATTAGGCATGTGTCACATATAAATTGAGGCAATCAATACCGTTACATAATTATAGACCTTCCTTCGTTCAATCAAGTGCACATTTTTTACACAAATCGAGGCACAAAACTTTTGGAGTCGCATAGAAACTCTAACTTTTACAACTCTAAACTCGATTTTTTCATTATTTTTTATAGATATATGTATTTAAAGAGAGCTTGTAGAGTGCATATTTGTATACTATATTTGCAGGGCATTGTGTACATGTACATATCCGAACACATGAAGTACAAAATTGTGATTTCATTAAAGTTTCTCCAACAGCATTCGACACTACCAACACAAACACACACAATAGCTATAATCTTGCAAAATCGAGTTTTCGTTTTTATATGAGTAAATATTTCAATTTTGTTTTTTTCCTTTTTCCTGTCTCCGCGCAGCGTTCACAAGAGACGACAGCCAACAAGAGAGCTGACAATAATTACTTAGTGTTAAAATAATGCATACACCACAAGCAGGCAAGAAAAAATGATTTATTTGCTTCGTTTGTTGCTTCTCTTACTTGCAAAATGGAGCAGAACTTTTAAGCATGATATAAAATCCAGTGAATAGAAAGTTCATTAATGAAATAAATGAAAAAAAGGCCAACAAATCGGAAATTACATTAACTTAGATCGAATCTGGCAAATAAACCAGAGCAGACATGACTTATATTTAGACAGTCCCTGTGCAGATTGATGTCGTCAATCGTTATGTCTTTTTATGGTGATTACTAAACGCGTATGCTTGTTAAGAACTCTTCTATAACATTTCTGTAACCAATATAGAGGTTCCGTTGTATACACTAAAGAGGAGACACCAGGTGCATCAAAGTCCGTGTATCTGTATTTTTAATAGATGCCTGTTCGTACTGTGTAAAAGCGATTAATTACCACGCCCACATTTGTCAAGAATTTCTCTCCACTCAAAATTAGCCGAGATCATGATCACATAGAAAAAACAAAAACTATTTTTAACTTTGAGTTAAACATAAAGCACGTCTTTGTCATTAAAATGGTTTTCGTCTACTATTCGCGGAGGGTATCATAGGTTAGGCGTGAGCTGATATCTTGTTAAATAGTTTCGAGACGTTTTTGCTTTCCGCTTACTTTGTGTTCTCAATTACATACAAAAACCCACTTGTATAAACACATAAACCATGTTATAAGTGTGCGTATGCGTGTGTGTGTGTGTATTTGTTAGCTACCGCAACATTCATGGACGACCAAATTTATGAATCATTGAAATCTTAATTAACTTATAATATAAAAAAAAGATTGCTTCAAGTATGAAGAAACTACAGCTCGTTTATGGGTCAAAACAAAAAAAATTGTGAAATAGGTAATTGCAAATGAAATACAATATAATACGTACCTACGTTCCTATGTAGCTGAATGAATTACAAATAAAAAAGAAACTGACTGTTATTGAAAATCTAATAAGAAATAGAATTACATTCGACGGTCTAAGCGAAAGGTAAACGAACTAACCTTCGAAAAACCAAAGTGAGAAAACTAAATTTGGCTTAGGTGAAATCTCAAATACCCTTCACACATCCACACGCAAACAATAGGCGTGGTAGGTACATGATTACGCCGTCTATAAGATTGCAATCGACTTTTACGTTGAGCACGAGTTTATTAAATCGTCGACGTGTCCGTAATCCAATCATGCCCATTTTTGGTACATCGATGGATGGCGTAATTATAAATTTCAACTTTATATTTCAATTTTTGTGGCAGATAAATAGATTTTTGTCAATTGTAGGCGTGGCTCTTTACTTATTTTGGCAACAATGGACTGACATACGGACAGTCATGTCTGGATCGTCTTTGTTAGGTCTCTGACAACTCCTCCTGGGTGTTGCAAATGGAATGATAAACTTAGTATACGCCTCATTTTATTTGTAGGGTATAAAAAACGAAACTCAAATCATCAAAACTACTGCAAACCGCACCACCAACCTATTGAGCGGTCAACATATATTTATAAACGTACAAACACCCATACACACACACACACACACACAGTCAAAAAGAATATTGGATAGAAAGAAAATAATGTGAAGATCACATTGCTATGCAACGAATTTTAAATTGGTATACACTGGTGTGCAAAGTAAAATGTGTGCTGTTGTGTGTTTTTGCCGAAGATAATTTTCTTTGCAATTGTTTTGTGTCTGTGTTTACAAGCAGCCATACATACAATAAAATGTGGTGTACATGTACCAAACACAATCTACAACACATCTGGAAAGGCACGCTCTCATAAACAGAGGAGTGGCGCGCGGTGACGCGGGATCATTTTTGAAAGTCTTTCCGCTTAGGAGATGAATGAAAGACTGTTTGAATGTTAATAGAAAAACATCCACCTGCTGACACACACTTTAACCTGATATCTACCCGCAGCATTTCACGTCCGCCACAGAGCACCTCAACTTATTGACCATTCCAATCGACAAAGCACCTTTTCAACAATGCTTTACGATTGGTTTTAATGAAATTGAAAAACTGTAACATTTTCAATGCACAAGTGGAAGAGTACAAAACGTAACAAATGCCAGACTATTTGATACCCTACGCCACTTGTCCTATTTTGCATCTTTTAAATTTTAATTGAGAGCATTCTGAATGTGCCAAACTGTTTGATCTGCATCGAGTCTATGTAGACATGTATTATGTCCGTGTGTCCATCTGTTGGTGGCACTCTCACTACCTTAAATTTTGAGATACTGAACTGAAATTTTGTACAAATACTTCTAGTTTCTGCAGGCAGATTGGTATTTAAATTGGGCAAAACAGGTCAAAAGTTATCTATCTGCCACAAAAGTTGACTTTGGAAATTTGCTACACACATTTACAATTACTCCGCTTATCGATGTGCGAATATTGAGCGTGGTCGAAGAACATAAATCTACACAATTTATGAAAAACACTATTAGAAGGCGTAACACTCACTGTTTGTATGTAGATGTGGAGGATATTTAAGGCTTGACTTAAACCACATTTAGTTTTCATTCTTTTTCTAAACGAACTGAAAATGTCTGTATCAAATTTCAGCTCAATATGTCAATTTTTGGGAATGGAAGCGTTTCAACAACATACACTTACATACATAATAAATAAATACAGACATACGTGGGTCTTTTTCAGCCTCCTTAGGGGAATTGCATACGGACTGACAAGCTTTGTATACCATCGTATAATGGGGAAGTTATTGAAAGAGGGAAAATAGTTAAAAATTTTATGTAAAAATTGCTTCAAAACTACGCCCATAATTTATAACTATCATTTCCAGTCATAAATATTCTTTTAATGGATACTCAAGATTTCATCTAAGCGAACCATACATAACTTGTTTGCTCGTTACTTGTTCAATTTAGATTTACTTGGCTTAAACCGAACTTTGAATATCCCTACCACCGTGACATACCAAAGTCCTCTTAGGAGTATTTTTTCCAATTTTTACATTTCTGAAATGAACTTTTCCAAAATCCCTTCTTAGTGCACATTTAAAACGGGAAGATAATCAAAAATCTTACATGCAATGCAAAATCTTACCCGTTTTTTATTCATTTTGATCATCCGTTTATAACACATCGAAGGAAGCCTCGGAGACCCCACAAACCGTATATATTCTTAATCAGCATGAAAGGAGAAATCGTTTGATTCATGTCCGTCCGTGTGTCCGTCTGTTATTGGCACTCTCACGGTCGTAATTTTTGAGATATTAAATTGAAACTTGGAACACTTATTCTTAGTTTAATTTCGCTGTTCCGTATTGAAATTGGGCAAAATCGGTTAAGGGAAACGCCCACAATAAACGAAAATCTCAACATACCTCTTTAAAAAATTATATATCGCACAATACTATGCCAATCAAGTTGAAATTTGGTATAAATATAAGTGGTACCGTTATTCAACACTGTACTAAAAGTGGGCGTGATAAAAAAAAACACTATTTGCGTAAGTACATGAAATGGTTATATACATAAATATAGCAATAGGAACTTGTTTTTAGAGGATTATAAAAGGTGGAGGGTATTTAGGCTTCGGTTTTAACCGAACTTCTCTATCTTGTTTATGAAAAGCATTGATTACTAGAAAAACACAGACTAACTCAGTATTCCTTTTAGTGTCGTAAAATGCAGCACAATTTATATAAATATTCACTGAACTGGATTTTTATCTAAACGTTCCTCAGTCTCTTAGGATGGACTGTTTCGTATAACAGACACGCCCACAATTTACATAACGTAGTGTGTTGAAATAAATGGAGGGCGATTCCCCAACAACTCATGCATCATATTTTCCGTTACCTGTTACCCGTTGGTCTCACGCCTTTGGGACATTTGGGAAATATGGAGTGGTGCGGTGCAATATTCCAAACTAAAATCTATTCAACTTATGCATGATACTTTTTTTATTGCATTAACATTTATAAGAATGCAAGAGAAAATTCATATTTTATTGTCTTATGTGGGCACGCATACATGGCATTGTTCACATAACATCACATCCTGACAAACATTCGTTTTCTCCTGTGAAAATTCATGAAATCGTCGCCCTTTCAAATACCAACACACCCGAGCACATGTATACATGAACATTTTTCTAACACACTAGCATTTTCAGTCACCTCATCTCTCACTTCTATTATTATTACTTCAGTTACAATACAAATCGCGCATAAAGAAAAAACTATTCGTGCGTCTGTCTGTATACATCTGTATCACATGCAATATACATACATATACGTATGTATATATGTGCCAATGGGTGGAGAGACAAATAGATGAAATGTTATTACTTTGCCAACTGCAACAACTGTAGAGCTGTGCATAAATGATTTTGTTGCAGTCAATGCACTTTTTCATGGAAAACTGAATTATTTTTAATGTAAAATGTATTTTCCTTCCCAGGCCACGCCAACATCAACACTACCACCAACCCCCAACCACCACCACCACCAACACCTCCATCATCATCGCCATCGTCAACCCCAACACCAGCTCTTGCACATTGCTGCTGATACATTTTTTATTACATTTTAGTTGCTTCATTTTTCTTTTCATTCTTTTCGGTACATACTGCTTTTTCTCCAACCATTTGACTTTATGCACTTAAAAAAAAGAAAACCTGTAGCGACAGAAAAGCGTCAGGGTGTGTGTGTATGTGTGCGTGGGTATTTTTAATTTAAGTCGCTTTTATTTATCAAACATCTTCTAATATGAGAAGCAAAGAAAAAAGGCAAAAATGCAAAAAATATTGTACTTTGCACTTGGAGTGTGTAGGAAAGAGAACTGGCTGCAGTTGCTAGGCCACCGGTAGATATCCATCCAGAAGGCTGCATACATACACATGACAATACCTTATCTATGCATCTCATTTACAACAGAAACAACAACAACAACAACTTGGTAGAGGAGCTGAATTTCACCACTTGGCTGAATAATCAGACGACTTGCAACAAAAGGAACGCACAACTTATTCCAAGTTGTCGCACAAAAACTCGTACTCGTGGAGTTAAAGTCACAGTGGAGTAGGGATGCTACTCACTGACAATTGCCTTCAAGATGCATTGGCATTATTGTAAGCTGCGTGTCCACATTTTCTTCGTCTCTGGCCTTCTTCCATTATTACTTTTAATATTTCACTGCATGCGACCAAAAGGAAGAAGAGGAATTTTTGCGTTGGCATAACATAACATCGTATAAAAACAGGGGAAAATACTACAGTCAGTCAAACCCGATCATTTAATACCATCCACCACGACTGCTAGCATTCTTAAAAAGCACTGAATGTGAAGTTTGTTCAATAGAAAACTTTCTTAAAAGAGGACGCTACTTAGGGGTTCCAAAAATCAATCGATCTGGTAAAATTCGTAGTCTTTTCACATAAATATTTTCTTGTCCTAAAAAGTGACTGTTCTTGACCCCAAAGACAACCTTTTACGTAATTTTATCAATAAAATGATGAGATGAACGGAAAGATAGACGGACATGATTTAATCGATTCATCCAATGCGTATAATTAGAGGTGGATTTGGAATTTCCCGCCTTGGAATTGCGAACGTCCACACAAATACATTCTTTCTTTGTACCACTTCGTGGTGCGCGACATAAAACCAGCTGCAGGCAACAGAAGTATAAGTTGTGATCTGTACCGACTATAACGCCGTGCATTCTAAATGTTGCGTAGCATTAAGAGAGCATTGTAAATATACGTAATAGTAACGATAAATATTTAAATAACATACACACGTACACATTTACCAATAAGACCGACCGACTGTCTTTTATTTGTCATTTAAAAATTTTCATGAAACTTTACAAATAAGTTAATAAAACGAAATCACAGTACGGTGGTCCACTAATATCTAATTGTACGGCAAGACCACTCATACAAATTGTGCTCAAACTTATTTAGTACCTTCAATTAACGAAGGTAGCGAAATGAGCGTTTCTCAGATAAGTCGTCGCAGTAAAAACATTCGAAGCGAACAAAATTTTGAACGATGAAATTTTTTTCTAAATAAATGATTTTCCATAAAGAACTACTGAGAAGAGCGAGTGAAAAAACTTGAGATTGCGCCCTATAATAGAGCATGTGTTACGGAGCACGTAAATTGTAAATGTTTGTAAATTGTGGGCGTGTCAATGGATAAGATAATTACAAAAATATGTACCAAATTCCAACGTCATTTTGTGGCAGATGAATAGATTTTTATCGACTGAGGGCGTGTTTCGTGAGAGATTTTGCCCAATTTAAAAATCAACCTGCTTGCAATATCTCACGTCAGATGTGTCAACAACTGACGAACAGACGGACTATTCAGTTTTTGATGCTGATCAAGAATATTTTGTAGGGTCTCTGACGCCTGAAGACCGATTTTAAATATAATCCATTTCAGTGGAGTTCTTATTAGGTTCAAGACAGGTGCATTTTTATCAAAGTGACTCCGATGCAATCCAAATGTGGGCCGTTCTATCTAAACTCTTGTAAAAGTTTTGACAGGGCGTTCAAACAGGGCGTTATGATCGTAGCTATTTCCCTAGTAAACATTTATATGAGAAAATGTTATTAAGGAGGTCCTACACATTCAAAGGAGGCTTTAAACATTCTGCTGTCCTCCATTGATGATTGGCTTGGCCGTATAGCAATCGTGTACAAACATTTATGACAATAATCGCCAACACAATTTATTAATAACTTTTCACATTACCCACTGTTCAACCACTGTGCCGATTAATATGAGTAACTCATAAACACACATACACACATGTGCGAATGTTGTATAAAGAAACCCACGTTAACATACATTTTTCTAAATCAAACGACACACTTGCCACCAATGTAACTGAAACAATCACGGCTGTATGAAGTGCTGGCATGTAAATGAGAAAAAAAGAGGCCAGTGTACATATAAGTTATAAAAGATAAACTTTCGATTGTACAACATAATAAATTATGCTTCGGCTGGGCTGCCTGCCGCTCTTTTGCGAGCCATGTAATTATACTTTGCATTTATTTATTTTTCAACTCCATTACAAGCGCAGACAAATTTATAACTTATTGCACACATTACATATTCATTGGCCATAATTTTTACTGAATCTCGTTAACTTTTATTATCATTTTTGCAAACAAAATATTTGCTTCATTAGATTTACAGATTTGTGCGGTTTTGCATGCAAACCAATAAAACATAACCACTCATCCATCATTTACAGTCCATTGCAGGAAGTGCGATAATATAATGACCCCATTACATGAACCATATTCCGAGTGCATGTACTCACTCAGTGTGTGTAGGCGCTGTAATTCACACACTTTGCGAAAAACACACACAATAGAACGAAAGCAGAATATAAACATATTTGAACAAGTGACAAAAAAAAACTATATATGGCTTAGGGCAAATGCGCAATACCCACCAGGGATCCAACAAAACCTTACAACGAGTATATGGAACAATTCCCAACATTATGCGAACATTGTCGAAAGGTTTGTTGGCAACACCCAGAAAGGTGCGAACTCATCAGACAAAGAGATAAGTGACAGTCGACAAAAAATTAGCTGTGCATTTTAAAAGTTGGGCAAACACACACAACATCGAAGGAATGAATCATGCTTTAGGTTGACTTGCTGCCACATGACATTTGCAAAGTAATTCCATTACAAAATATGGCTAAATCTTTATTAAAATTCATTTCTTACAATTCAACATATTTGTCCTGTCGTAACCTTAACCTGAACTATTACCAAATAACTCAAGGAATGCATATGTTCCACTGAGTTGACTAAAAATTCATTTCGACTTCATTGTATTTGAAATTTCAGTTGTGGTCGCAACCGTCTGCTGTTTCTTCCTTCCATGCATTTGGTAGCACGTGGGTAACGCAGAAAAGGTCTTTTTTTTTCAAAGATTATAAATTAACTAAGATTTTGTGTGTAGGCCAGCTGTTAAATATTATATCGTTAAATTGTTTGACGCACAACCGTCACCAAATTGAAAAAAATACATATGTAGCTCTTGGAATTGCAATGCCGAAGAGGAAGCTAAAGGGAGTACTTTAAATTATCCACATATTTATATGCATCCAAGTTGAAAATACGAATAGCGATGAAATAGACGATATAAATATAAAAAGAATTGCACAAAAATATGAATGCATGATGATTGTCAATGTCAGTGCGTCACCATCCATAAACATCAAGGTCAACATTTATTATTCGAAACAATAAAATAAACATCACACTTACATTAATACCCCTTAAACAATAAGCAAAAAGTTATATTGAGAGGGAGAACTTGAGAGAGAGAGAGAGAGAGAGCGAGTGAATACCTCAGAAAACAATCCACCCTCATCGATATCCAAATACTTACACACACAAATATAAAGGTTCATATGCATGTGGTTGATTCAAAACAAGAACAAACATATAAAACTGACTGAGGGCAAATCCTAAATACCCACCATCGATGCACGAAAGCTACCCCGAGGAGTATATATGTGAATAAATTTTCTGTACGGAAAATTTACTTAAAACTGAAACTAAAAAATTGCTCATTTTTCAGTTGTATTGTAGGCGTGTCGCTTGACCGACCTTGCCTCATGAGCTTCTGCCAAGTTTTGAAACCAGGAGAGTGACTACTACAGAACACACACACCAGACAGACGGACAGACAGACATGATTAGACCGACGAATTCGATGCTGTTTCAAAATATATATACTTTGTGGGGTCTGCGACGTCTCCTTTTTGCGCGTTGCCAACGTTTTGACAAAGTGATAAATACACTCTTGTAGGTGGTGCGTATACAAATAAATCGAAAACGCAAAATTAAAATTAAAATAAATTCATATTTATAAATTATATGAATAGAAAAAGTAAAAATAATTCATATACACACATTATTAATATTATAAAGAAAAGGCATACAAGCCGGCAATAACATGCAATTGCGTAGCATATGTAAATAAATAACGGCATGTGTGTGCATTTGATGGTGTATGTATGTACATGTACATAAAACAAATCAAAATGAATGTTTTTATATATACATAAATAATTACTCAGCCAAATGGTAACGTTGTTGTTATTATGAATACATCATCCACAAAAATAATTGACAAAAATAAAATTAAAATGTAAAGTATGTTCAATTCATTTTATACCTGCCACCTCATAATGAAGGCAGTGCTGAGTGTGTCAGAAGCCAGAAGGAAGCCGATAAAAAATATATAAACTTGAGTGGGAGCAAATAACAGGCATGTCCACAATTTAGGAAAGAACTATTTTTAATATCCATATATATGCCACACGCACATCTTACATACAAATGTGCGGGCTGTCCAATAAGCCAATGCGGCTATTCTACTAGTTTATCATCTAATTCCATACATACCTGGGAAAAGTGGTCATCATGGCTCGTTTCAAATACCATTCCGCTTGAGTCTCTAGCTACAGGAGCGCAAAATATCTCCTCATCGTCGTCTCCTTCTACCATTATGATGTCATTTGTCTGATCATTGCCACTATCACTTAAAACAATCGCATCAGCTTCTGCTTTTCTCTCCTCTACGGTTGTTGTTGACGCTTGTTGTTGTAGTGGTTGCTGCTGCAGTGCCTCATTATTGAACGAGTGTTCCATTCCGACAGCTTCATGTGGTTGTAATTTCAATTCATTACTCATCAGATTAATGTACATTTCCTCTGTGGAAGGTGAATGTGAGACATGTTCCTTTTCTTCAACTTGAAGTAACTCTTTGTTAGCCATACCAATGTCGAGTTCAACCTCACCAGCGTGAGCAATCTCTTCAACAAAGGAAGTGTTGCCACTTTCATTATCAGTGGGCAACAGTTGCACGGTGTTTAATATGTCCTCAATGGGCTCCTCATTAG
Organism: Crataerina pallida; assembly: GCA_949710015.1. Classification (NCBI taxonomy): domain Eukaryota; kingdom Metazoa; phylum Arthropoda; class Insecta; order Diptera; family Hippoboscidae; genus Crataerina; species Crataerina pallida. The sequence continues at coordinate 9,987,356 of OX453290.1, forward strand.
CCACATACACAGAACGTTTCATTACGTCGCCATCGTCATCGCTGTCAGCAACATATTGTTCTACATCAGCATCATAAATATTTTGCACACCATTTCCTGGACCATTTTCCAATAAAATGGACGACATTCGATTAGTGAAGTCTCCGTGGAGAGATTGGTTGTATTCCATTAAGTTATTATCCAGTTGCTTGGTGGTTACTTCGGTTGTCTCCACCATTTCATCTTCACTCTCGCTGTAATCTGGTTGTAATTCATGAGGACGCTGATCGGCTTCGTGTTTGAATTCAGTCAATTCAGCAGGTAATGCTATATTGTCCAAGTTGGCAGCGTGACCCTTACGTGGACTCTCAGCCACAAATTCGTCATCATCAGGCAATAATTGTCGGTTAGCTATGTTGGGGTAAGCGTCTTCTCCAAATAGTGGGTCTCCGCCCTTATTATAAACGGCCGCTCCACCAATGGGCGTAGGAGACGTAGGCGAGGTGGGATTTGAACCATAGCTGGGTACAAATTCTTTGGCATCTGGATTAAGTTGCGAAGGAGTCAAGTTCTCTTTATCATCCATTGCGACTGGTATTGAACGAGATTCGATAGCACACATAAGCAACTGTTCATCATTTGGTGGTTGTGGCGCACTTTCACTCAGACTGCTAGTTTCATTTGTAGTATTATCCGCCAGCGAACTGGGTTCCTCTTCATCAGCCGCATCCTGATCTGGAGCACAATTATGTGGTATCATGTTTTCAATTTTCACATCCACTTGTGGGACGTTATCCTCTTCTACAGATTCACTAAAGTTGGATGCGATAGATAAATCACCATCTGCTTTAATAATATCCACATAAGCATTGGCGCTCATACCATCGAAAGTGTAAGGTTTAGTATTGTCAGCCACATTGTTGTAAGTGGGCAGAACATTGTCGAACATTTTATGTTCTTCTTCTTTCGTGTGCATTAGAATTTCATAGTCAGCGCTAACACCATTTGCACTACGATTGGAATCCAAACCAAAATCAAAGACATCGCCAGAATCCACACCATCACCAACCTTATCGATACCATCATCACCGTTGTCAAGCAATAAGGAGCCACAAACTGCTCTTTCTTTAGCTGTAAACTCACTGTCGTCGAAGTCTTTTAGCGTTTGCTGCTTCTCGCTCTGCTGCACCTCTTTAACATATTTCGACTCATTGTCATCGCCGACATCATGTTCTTCGTGTTGATGGTCGTCGTACTTGCTACCGATATCGCCAGCAACTGCAGCAACGACCACACCGCAACCGGCTACATTCAATTGCTGCTGCATGTTATCCATACTGCTGCTGACGAAACGTTGTGTGGTTTGGTCATCTTTGTACTCCATTTTATTATAATGCGCACAAACGAAATAATTTCACGCAATTCCTGTCAGTTGCACCAACACCTTTCTGAAAACGGTTTCCTTTCTTTTCTGCCTCTCTATGTCGTTCTTTTGTAATCCTGCGCAAAGTTGTTCGTGTTTTTTCGAGATGTCCGTTCGTTAAGTTTCACACTTTTTCTATATTTTGTAATTGCCAATCCCTTTTTTTTTTGCAAAAACCAATCAATTTTTTTAATATTCAGATTTTATTAATATGTGCGTTTTTTTTCTTTTAATTTATATTTAAAATGTGTGAGTGATTCACCGTTTATTTCGCAAGTTCTCTTCTTTTTTTGCTGAGTTTTTCTGTATAATGAATTTGCAGAAAAATTTTTGATTAGACGAAAACTACAGAGTTCTTTATTTTTATAATTTGCTTCTCTGGATACTGTGAACCTTCAATACCGCTTTAATACATATACACAAACGGAGATATTATTTAAACAATTTTCACACATAAGCATAAGTGCACACATAAGTTTGTGAGTATGTATATTTTGTTAAATGTTAACTGGATCAGTACAATAAGTTTCCGACTTGCACAATACCGTCCTTTCAACTCAACGAACAAAATTAATATGCCGTCAAGTTTCGTTGTGGTCGGCCATTGTTGCCAATGTTTCAAAAATTGTGTATTTAACACATTGTATCCAAAACGACTATCGTTAAGTAATCGGTATTTTAAACAACCAATCGTTCAAAGTTACACATATCCATAAATACACACATTTTTAGCGTGAAAAAGGATATAAGGATCACGGCACATAAGAGAATTCCTGTTATATAAGTTTAAAAACTCATAATTCCGTGGGAATTATTTATATTTAAATAAAAGAAAATTATAAAATAAGAGAGGTTGCAATATGAAGAAAAATAACACAAAATCTGAATTAAAGAACCAAAAATTTGGAAAAACATTATTAAAAAATGGTAAAATAACGAAGAAATCTAAAAAATCGAATAATTCTGTGGGAAAGGTCAAGGAAAACATTAAAAAACTTAATGAAAAGGCCACGAAAACTTCTAAAGAATTAGGTATTCTTGAAAAAGAAAAACCCAATAGCAGCAATTCGGAAGGTGCAGAAGTTGAGCTGCAAAAGATTGCTAAGAAAAGGGCTAAAAGGTTAGCACAAAAGCTTAAAAATAAACAAAAAAAGCAAGAGGCTAAGGATCAAAATGAGACTAGTGGAGGTGAAAAAAGTTCTACAAGAAAATCAGAAACGTGCAAAACTGACGCAACAAAAGGGAGCACTAGTGTTCAAACAATTACAAAAACGGAAGCACGTGCATTGAATAAAAAGCAAAAGAAAGCAGAAAAGCGCAAATTAATTAAAGGTAAATCATTTGTATACTTATCATCGCGTTTTCGTTAATTTTAGAAAAAACTATTCCCAGAAAACATTGCGCGTAATGTGGTGGATCCAGAATCGGCGACAATATTTGTTGGTAACTTGCCGATTAATACAAAAGCCCTACAATTAGAACGTCTTTTCAACGACATTGGAACTATCATAAAAATGCGTATTCGAACTGCCGCTGGCGCACGCCTTTGGAAACATCAGATACGTAAAAATGCAGGTTCCTTGAATGCATACATAGTGTTTGAAAATAAGGAGATAGCTGAACGCGCTTTGACTTTAAATGGTGTTCAATTTAAGGATAATCATCTGAGGATAACACCGGCGGATAAGAACACACTTAAGGAGTTCATCTCTCGAGCCGTTAAACGAACTGTGTTCGTGGGAAATCTAAAATCTTGTAAGTTGCTTCCATCCCTTAAAATTAAATTATAGCTAACGGTTCGGTTTCTGTATCGATTTTTAGCTGTCAACGAGGAATCACTTAGGGGTATTTTTAGTTGTTGTGGCGAGATTGATTACATTCGTTGTTTGCGAGACGATAATAATCAATGCAAAGGGGTGGCTTACGTGTGCTTTGAATCTGCGGATGCTGTTGGCTTAGCTCTCGAGTTAAACGAAACAATGCTCAACGAACGTCCCATTCATGTAGAACGGTACAGCTTGAAGAAGCAAGGTGCCAAGGAAGCTCGCGATGCCGCTAATGCACAGAATGCAGTAAAAGAGTCCAAGAAAAATACGAAACCAATAAAAAATAAAATCAATGATGGGCAACGCAAGAAATTTGACTTCAAAGGAGTCAAAGTAGATCCCATGAAGAAAAAATTAAATTTGAAAAAGAACAAGAAGAAGCTCAACAACGATATGATACAAATGGCCAAAAAAATCGCTCCGAAAGTGAAATCTTAACTATTCAATATTTATAATCATGTATGTGTGTAAACACACACACACATAGAACATTAATAACGAATTTGTTGTTGTAAACAATGTAAGTAAAGTCCCCTTTATTTATGAGTGATGTACTTAATATGAAATTACGTATCCCGGCACTTGCGCAATTTTTGTTGAACTTCTATTGGAAATGATGACAGATTCTCCCAAGCACACGGAAAACAAAAAGTACTTGTGTAGAAGAAGCTGCACTGCGTGCCTCTGCAAAAAGTTTTGCTACAAATACTACAATGAGCTCCCAAAGCTATAAAGTACTCAGGTTTCGCTTTCCAACGGGGCGGCGGGGGTTGCAATGGATCTCTTAGAATGTAGGTGGGCTCGCGAAGTTTTACTCCACCCACGAAAAGAGGCGCCGTACCAAAATAATGTACCATTTCCCTCATACCGCATGCAACACAATTAAACAGGATCTTGGCCAAACGTTCGTCTTCCTTAGGTGGCGGTTTCTCTTTGCTAGGAGACGCAGCAGCGTCAACATTTTCATTTTTAACCCTTAACTCAGGGGAAGCATCCTTCATTGGACTTTTGTCGCACAAGCTCTTCTCAGCCATGCCCCTAGTAGAGAAAAAATAATATTTTCAGCAAGACACAAAATTTTACCTTACGAAATAAATCAAAATAGACTTTTTGCAAGGAAGGATATATTTGCTTCAATAAAGCGTCAAATTTGGAAAAAAAAAATTAACAACAAAGAGCAGAAAGAATTGAACGTGTGGGGGTGTCGGGGGTTTTAGTTTGTTCACAGGCGCGATTATTCGCCATCTGGCATTTCTTTAGGCCACCATTTTGGTTTAACGGCGTAACAGGGCTCACCATCAACTACCAAACTATTGTTATGTATGACATGTTCAATCCTTAATAAGCCGACCGCTTTATCGGCCGTAGCACCTATAAGGGTTCCAACTTTTCTACCGGCCGGAGTTTCAACAGCCTGCTTAGCCCTACTCAAAGGTACGCTAAGGCGAATGGGCATATGGCGTTTTCGGATAACGCCGGTATGGTAAACACGAGCAGTCAACTCTTGACCAAGATAACATCCTTTATGAAAATTCACACCATTCAAATAATCCCCATTTGCTTCCAATGGAAAACATTTACCAGGTGGCATTTCTTGGACACCTTCTGCTACGCCGAATCGGTAACGATGTGTTTGGTAGTTAGTCTTGCTATTAGAAGTAATGGTGGAAACTTCTCCAAGGCGAGAGTACAATCGGGCCAAGTCATTCCAGGTGGCTTCCGGTCTAGTTATAACCCTTTTACCCAAGTTCCGCAAACGTGGATCACTACTAATTATTACGCCCTCCTTAACATTGGGCGGTTCTTTAAAATTCCCACACTCTTCCGTTTCATTTGACATGGGGTCAAACACTGCCCACACACTGAATTCCTTATCCATAGAATCAATCTGTATTTTACGCCTTACACGATGCAATCGTAAATGCCGCCTCAGCTCATTGGAGATATTCTTATCGCACTCTATTAAGTACGTATGCGGATCCCGTGTACGATATATTATTGTATCATACAAAACCCGGCCAGATCCGTTTAAGAACATTGCATACATGCCTTTAGAAACTTTGGGCTTGTGCAGCTGTGACATATCGTTGGTGATGAGTCCCTGTAAAAATGGAGTCACTTCCTCTCCATGAACGCGCACTATTTCACGTTCCGGTAAGGGCTCTATTACTGCAACTTTTTTCTCTCTTCTATTTGCTATAGTTCTGTGGCCGTTACCATTTCCAAAACTTTTTTGTACATAAGTCAGGCATTTGCCAAAAAATTGTGTATGACGCAGATTGGTCAATAGGCTCATTTCAACAAAATTTTGAAATTCTATCTAAAATTATAATTTAATTTTTTTCTAAATATATTTACAATTAAAAAGATGCTTTATTTTTAAATTTCACAAATAATTTAAACGATTTTTGTTCAAATTTTACAATAATTTTCCTTTGTTTATGACAAATGACAGCTGTTAGTAGTGTTGCCAAGCTAAGAAAATTGATTTAAATTAAGATCCAAAATTTCATTTGAAATTATTTCTTTACAAAATTATTAAACTATGTGTTCTATACAAAAACTCTATAATACGTTTCTGAACATTAAATACCCATTAAATGTTTATAAAATGGGTGGTGTAAGTATGTAATGACCAAAATAATCGCAACCTAATCTCTTAAAAAAAAAAAGGTGTCATATTTAGCTTGTAATGAAGAGGTTAGAACAAAGAAACTATAAAACAGTTCTAATAAGGGCTCAAAGAATGCGCAATTTATAAGATGATCTACTTTTTTCTATTAAAACAATTACGCATGCAGTTTTCTTATGTGCCAATAAAAAAAATCTTAAATTGTCAATATAGGCAACGCCTGTACGCACAAATTATCATTATTTTTCCCTTGATGTCTTTGATTAAACAATTTTCGATACTTTTAATCGAAGATTCCTTTTTTTTTTTAATCCCGTTACCTTAAAATAAGCGAGCGAGCGCAGTGCCAGCTCCTGCAATCCAAATATCAAGCATACGCAATTTTAAAAATGTACAAATAATGACGCCATGTATTCTGCAAACTAAACTGAAAATGCGAATTCATGTTTACATACTTATAAATAACCTAATAAGTAAATCAATTCACTTATTAGCGAGTATTTCAAATTTAACGCCATGTTCATGTTTTTCCAATTCACTGATCATACTAGTCTTCGCAAAGGCTGCCCCGGGCGGTAAAACTCCCCCAGTGCTTGGCATTTTGTCACTTTCTTTGAGTATGATTATGGCGGCAGAAAGTACTGCAACACATGTTACTCCATAGCCGGGATTTTGCCCAGATAAACGTACCATTAATGATTTGGGGGGTAGATCGTCCATTTTATCTATTTCTTCCCCTGACCCATCTACTTGTGCCCAACCTATAGCTTTCATTGTCATCGAAAAATATGTATTTTCCAATATAGACTCCGTCGGTCCGTTGCGTGATACAAGGCCTCCTGAGAAGAACTTTGGATATTTCAAGAGCAATTGGCGACCAAAAGAAAACTTTGTCATCATTCCGAAAATTAAAGCAACGAAAGCCACAAAGGCAGCACTCAACCAAGAATCAAATGCTATGTAAGCTTGCATTTGAATGGGCCGTTTGTGTTCTTGCTCAAATAGGAAACGCTGCGACCTCATAACAACTGATCGATCAGATCCAGGAAAGGGCAAACAAATTCCATTGACGACATCCGAACGAAACATTAATGGACGATGCTTCAGTATTGGATTAAATTTTGATAATTTGTAGGGGAACAATTGAGTCCGTATTTCGCGCAATTCGTTAGCATGAGCTAAACCGTACACAGCACTCTCCCACGTACCATAATTAATTGCAGCACCGTCGACGCTCGATATCCCTCTCGTGTAGGTGTGTAAATACGTCTCCACGGAGTTTACAATCCCGTCAAAATTTTTCTCTATAAATATAACGCCCATATCCGCTGGAATGGAATCAAATCCACAAGCGGACACCACATACACATTATTATCTTGAGCCAGTTTATTATATTTTAACTGCATCGTCTCCATATATTGGGGCTCTCCACTAACATCCACATGGTGTGTACCGTTTTCGATGCAGGCACGCACAACACGCTCACCATAAAAGCGATACGGCCCACAGCAATTGACCAGAACGCGACAACGGCGACTCATGGCTACCAACGATGACTCATCGTCAATATCTGCTATTATAATCGGAATGTGTTTAAGGCTTTTGCCAGCTTTAGTGCCCATATCTGCCAGCACAGTTTCCAATTTTTCACGATTTCTTCCTGCAACACCCCAACGAATATTCTGCAAGACGGAAATTGCCTCGTATACGGTATACTTCCCCGTAAAGCCAGTAGCACCAAATATTAGTACATCTAATTTATCAGCCATGTTGAAGCGCGACTGTCAGTTTGCTATCACTTAACTTGAATTATATATAACAAGGGCTGGTGCTACAGGGCAAAAGTTAATAGCATAAAAATATATTTTAAACGATTAATTGTCTCTCTTTTTCTCTTCTTTTCTCTTACTTTGTTTTCTTACGGCTCTCTGCCAAAGACTGTTACGAACTTGATATTAATAATAATAGATTATTAAGTGTGTGTTGTTGTTGTTTTTGTTTTATAACAGAAAAACCTACTACGGCGTGTAATAAAGAGCATTAGTGCGTAAAGTTTTGTTCTTTATTTTAAACAATTGTTTATCACATAATTCTAGATGGACAACCTATATATCCGGAGATGTTCATTTATGCTGAAGCGATCACCGCTTTAAACTTTAGTGCTTTGAAAATAACTTTTGTATATAGTACATCTCTGTACTATAGAGATATGGCGACGTATATTCCAATAAAGGGAATTTTATTAATAATAATTTTTTTAATAAATATATTACAAAAAAATTTATTTATTTATTTAAGATGAAAAATTTTATTTTTTATACTTACTATTGACTATTTTTCACCAAATCTTGGCAAAAAAATATAAATAATTGCGCATTTTCGTTACGGAACGATTTCTTTTATAATAAAAGAAGAGTTCTAAAAAGGGTCGATCGGGTCCAAATTGGGCACAGCCAATTATTAAGCTAATTAACTATTCTTCACTAAATATTTTGAGAAGATATTAGGAATTGTGACTTTTTGTGCTATAAAGACCTCCATTATAACAGAACCTTATATAGGGAGAGGTTTTAAAAGTGGTCCGATCCTGTCCATTTTCAATAGCGTTTCTCTTTAGGCCAATACATGTCCTTGCACCAAATTTCATCAAAATATCTGCAAAAAATGCGACCTGTAGCTTGCGCACAAATTTAGATGGACAGACGGACATGGTTAAATCGATTCAGATTATGATTCTGAAGGTTTCTGTGGCATTTGGCGTTTAGGAGTTACTAATATCCGCACTAACTCAATATACCTCTTGCCACAAGTGATGCAGGGCATAATTATGAGTTTTTGAATGAATATTTGTCATCTATACTTAATTCAAGTTTGCCCTATATGCGTGGAATGACATAAAAATCTACTTATTCATTTTTGTTTGTCTTTTTATTAAAAATATTAACGAGGCAATTATATTGATTTATATTTAAAAAAGTTATGTGCCCGCTACATATTTCGGTGTGCGGTACATTTCGTAGGCAAATTCTTCTGTATGACTGGGATCAAATTCTAAACCAATACAATCAATTTCTAAGGTAAACGGCCCGTCCATGTAATTTTTCGCACTAACCGAAAAACCCAAATGTGTTACGCGGTTCAAAGGGACCGCCGACTGTCTGTCTTGAATGCGGCCTTTGTTTGAATAAAAGAATTTCGAAAAAGGTATCTAGAACAACAACAAATATTTGCATTTTATATGAGGTATTAAAATGCATTTTGCTACCTTTGAAACTTGCCAATGTGGTCCACCCCTCGTGTAGAGGGCACAATGGTACACGTCATTCCACATTAAATCAAAGTAACCCTCTGTGTGTAAGTTAACCAAGTAACTACGTCCATCTCCTCGAACTCTTAGAACGAGCATATTGTATTGACTCCAATCGTAAGTGGTTTCACGTTTAAACGATTTCTAAAATTATGATTAGTTTTAGTTTATTTTGTCGTGAAAGCTTACCCTAACACGTTTGGTTCGTATATTGGCATATCCCGTCCTCTTTATAATGCCATCTCTTACATGCTCCGAATCAACTACACCATGAAATAAACCAGCACCAGATGTACTTATGTCAAGTGCAGCCGTGCTCTTACCCTCATTATGATCCTTATCACTGGTAACTACCCATTTGTCGAGAGACGCCTGGTCCTTAAAATCAAATATTACATCTGTCTCTCCCGGCCTGAATGCTAAAATAGGATCTGATTCCAGTTTTTCTTTCATTTCTTGTTGCCACAGTTTTATTTCTTTTTTCAACTCTTGAAAGCCATCTATTATCATCTGTTTTTTAGAGGGCTCCGGTAAAGCTGTTTTATAACCCGATTTTTTATCACGTTCCCAAAATGTTTTACAAATAGCTGAAGTATATATAAATGATAGGCCATTCAACCTCTGCAAATCAATGAAACACGCCGTAAAATTCCCAATTGATGGTCGTAGCAACGTTAACATATTCTAAAACGTAGTCCACGCACCGTATAAGAAATTCGAAAAGTCGACCTATATTAAAACGACCATAGAATACTGCTTCCAACAGATTTTACAGAAAAGCGCCTTAACAACAATCATCTGTTTTTGAAATTCCACAATTTCTTCTTCTTTATTAATTTTTTTAACACTATTGTTGCAAATAATTTTACACTTATACATATCAAATGAGAATCTACCTTTAGTGTGTGTAATTTACTATATTTTAACAAGCTTTTAAGATCATCTTAATTTATGGGACTCATGGATATTTATCAAAGTGTGTGTTAAGGCCCAGGTCCATACTTTGCAGTGCATTACACATATACATTGCATTCCATTGCTGTGGAAAACATACTCGTTTACTTTAGCCGGAGACTTATATGCAGAGATGGAGGGTCGCTCTCTTTAAATTGTTTAAACAAAATCTGAAGGTACCATCAAACCACCAATTTTTCTTATTATAATGCGAGAGAGGTGTTAAAAAATATATATAAAAGCATTAACAAGTAAAATCTTACGAGAACTTTGCTCGTATACATTTAAGCGATATAAAATGTACGATATGAGTCTGCAATTTGGTTTGATATTCTTCTTTAGAAATCCGTGGTCTCTGCCTTTTGTAATTCTCTCTCCGGTGAATTTATTCTTTTTCTTTTGCTCAGCGTTGCCACTATGCCAAAAAAAATTTTGGGAATAACTTTCGTTGCTATTTTGGCGCTTTTTAAAATTCTTAATTAGTTGTACATTCAACGTGAATCGATTACAGAACAATTTTGTGTTGTTTCTGGAAGAATCATATTTATACACATAGTGAAATATAAAAAATATAAAGTTAAATCAAAGTTGTTGGATCGTGAATGTGATGGATAAAGAAATGCACAATGATAAACTTGCTGTTTCTTCGGGCGTTTGGAATTTTTTCCTTTGCATTTTGGGTAGTGTATTTATTCCCGTAGTCGCGCCCTTAGTTTTATGGAATTTATGGCAGCGATTCGTAGTGGCTAAGGAACGTAAAAAATTACCAGGCAAAGTGGTGCTAATTACAGGTGCCAGTTCTGGCCTGGGTGAAGCTTTGGCGCATATTTTTTACAAAGCGGGTTGTAAGGTTATATTGGCCGCAAGACGTATGGATGAATTGGAAAGAGTTAAACATGACTTAATGGCCTTGGATGTAGTGAGTGTTTGGTAAATGTTTATTTTTTATAGTTAAAAATTTTATATTATACTTCCATTTATTAGATGGGTACTGCTTACCCGCCAACCGTATTGCACTTAGATCTGGCTGAGTTGAACGCAATACCAAAGTTTGTGGAAAAAGCCATTGCCATTCATAATGGCGTGGATTTTTTAATAAATAATGGGGGTGTAAGTGTGCGAGCTGATGTCCTTAGCACCGCTTTAGATGTTGATTTGAAAATCATGACAGTTAATTACTTTGGGACAGTTGCTGTGACTAAAGCATTGCTGCCGTCGATGTTAAAGAGGCGAACAGGTTGTATATGCTTCATTAGTTCTGTGCAGGGCAAATTTGCATTACCGCATCGTTCAGCCTATTCGGCTTCCAAACATGCCTTGCAAGCGTTTGCCGATGCTCTTAGAGCAGAGATAGCTCATACAGGAATAAAGGTCACAAATATAAGCCCCGGTTATATAAGAACACAATTGTCTGTAAATGCGTTAACTGCAACTGGCGCTAAGTATGGCAGTAAGTGGCATATATGTGATCGAAATTTTTAAAAGCGTCACATTGAGGTTTTGTATTTTTTAGAAGTGGATAAAAGTACAGCCCAAGGTATGTTAGCGTCGACTTGTGCGAAACGCATCTTAGATACCTTGCTGAAGGCAGAAAAAGATGTGATGATTTGTGATATACAAGCTCGAATAGCAAATCATTTACATTTCTGGTGCCCTTCAATCTATGATTGGATTATGGAAAAACGAGTCCTAAAGCTATTAAAAGAAAAATAGTAACAGTTAATCAGCGCAAAAAGAACAAGTTTTAAGAATGTATTGGCAAACGATTTTTAAATGCATTCAGCCACGCACAGTATGGTTGATACAATTTCCTGATAGTTGTTTAGTGATTTACACAAGAGCGCAATTAAAAAATGTGAACACATTTATTCATTAATTGAACAAATAAAACTTTATAAATATTTTACTAGATTTTGTTACACAAACATATTCAAACGTCGCTACGTTCTCCTTATTGGTTTTTTAAATATTTTAAAAGTATTTTTGTTTAGGACATAACTTAATGCAGCTGCCATTGTGGTTACTCCTGTCACATACCATAATGTGCTTAGGGCTGGATGACCTACAAAATGTTCTATGTAAAAATTGATTTACAAAAATACTACAAGGTTACCTAAATATTGCCAAACGGGAGCTCCCAGACTTATACCAATGGCTGCCAATTGAACACCGGTATTGATTTTGCTTATTAAAGTTGGCTCTAATTGTGCTGTAGCGTGAGTAACGTCAAAGTATCGCGAAAGAGTGCGCTAAAAATCAAAGGAAACAAATTTTTAAATATGTACGCATACGTGAATAGAAACTTACCGGAGGTGGCAAACTTATGTAACGTATAATGAATCCGGCAGTTATGAGAAATACATCACGAAATATTATAATCCCTGCCAACCACAAAGGCAGTAATTCACAGTAAGTCATTGATATAACTAAGGAGCCCATTAGCACTTTGTCGGCGGCAGGATCTAGAAAAGAGCCTGCTTTACTGGCCTGATGGGGCCATCTCCTAGCAATTTGTCCATCCAACTAGTACCAATTACATATATTTTATTGAACTTAATTCCATTTAAATTAAAACTTACTAGATCGCTAATGCCGGCCACCGCCAACAGGCTAATTGCGAGGTTGTAATTACCATTAACAATAATGTAACCTATGTACGGTGAGAGCACCATTCGACCCATTGTTAACATATTCGGAATTGTGATGATATTCTCACGTTCAATAACTTCACCTAATTTGTCGCGCATTTTTTCTTGCATCTTGTGGCCCGCCTCTCGTATATCTCCCACAATAACATTTTTACGCTCAATAAGAGATTCTCGTCTCTTGTCGAGAACTCCTTGCAGTAAGTGACGGCCTTTTAACGTTTTTTGTTGCAGAAATTCTTTTTTACGATCGGCACATGAACGCAATTTGGCCACATCCCAATTACGGTATTGATTAAAATCCAGAAAGGAGATTCGTATGAATCCAGTGGCAGCTGCATAGCGATTTAAACAATTGATCACATTGAAGGCTGGTAGAGATGCACCACTGCTGCTGCCGGTGACCATTTCATTTACGCCCATGCAGGGGCCATTATGTTGCCGTGCAATACGGCGAAATATTGTTGCCGGCAGCATTGTCTCCAACTTAAATCCAACAGAAATTTATATTGCGCCAAGCACTTTTTCCCCATCATGTAAAGAAGATACCAATTGACATTCATTATTTTTTTTATACTGCACATATATACGTTATGCTTACCTTCCTTTCAATTTTTATCCGTGTTTTGAACTACATGCACTTTAATTAGGCAATCGAAATGGGAATATTTTCTTATCAGTTAATTTACTTTATATTTTTGGACGGTTTTTCTACTTTCATGATTTACCAAATATCTTTCATATGGCAATGCTCTACACAAATGGCTAAATAACATTAGGCAGTACCGTACAAGTGCTTGAATTCCATTGTTTCTCCCTTATATGTATTATATAATATATTAATATTTATAAAAAACAAAGACGTCGATATAACTCTTGAGAAATAACTATTTTTATACAAAGTGGATCGTGTAGTGCCGCACTCAAATGTTAAATCAGAGCTGACTGAAGGTTTTAAATATGACGTATGGTATTTCGCGTGAATTTGTGTGATTTACTACAGGGTTGTTTTTTGATGTTTGATATATTGCTCTTCTTTTTGTCATCAAACTCTCTTAGTGACCAGTTACATAGTTATGCTTAATTTCTAGTTATAGAGCCCATAGACGGTAAGTAAAAATTATGCCTGTTTAAATATAAACGTAGTATATATATGATATATATGATTCATATGTATATACTTAATATCCATAGATAACAATGAAGTAAGGTTTCTTGATAATGGCGGGGAATCAATGGACAAAAATACAACAAATATAGGTAATGCTTGTTCTCCAGTGAAATATTAAAGTTTTCATCAAATGATAGGTTAGCAGGATCTGTGCAGTTATTTATGCAGCATACATGTAGTAAAGTAGTGGCCACAATTATTCCCTCTACTTAATCGCAAACGTACGCCTAGAGATAGTACTGGAAAACGCCGTTTCCACACTCCATAAGATCTTTCTCGTCCTTATATTAGCCTTGTCTGATGACTTCTAAAATAAAAAGTGTATGCACAAGACATTATTCAATTCAAATGAATGCAAAACTTACCGAAATTTCTTCATTGCCTTTATGTTCATCAGGGTCTTTATTCATGTCAACTATACCGAACGAATTTTTGTATATTTGAAAAATTTCGTTAAAAAAACAATGCATCACAATTCCCTTGAATTCCTTTTTACAACTAATAAACCCAATTTCGTGCTACAATACAAAGTTTTTGCTTTAATCTCAAACGTTTAAATAATTATATAATAATATTTTTTAATAATATTTGAACATAGTGTGCCTTTTATATAGAAAGGAATATAATATTAACTTCCAAACAATGAGTTCACGTACGGAAACAAACATTTTACAAATATTATTGGGCTATACAATAAAATAGCTAATAATTTAAAATTGAGTATAGAGGATTTTCTGGGAGATAATGCCAAAAGGCGAAAAAAATTAAACATTTATTAACAACCTTGGTAAGTATTCATTCATAAAGATGTACATGTATAAAGTAAAAAAAACTAGTTTTAGCTTAGGCGAAATCTTAAATATGCTTCGCATGTATATACAAATAATAGATTAAGACCTTTACTACACCATTTTAAGGTTAAATTGAGAACTTCCAAATTATAATTGAGAACTTGCAAGTTGAAATTGGGAAACTGAAGTTTTAAATGGAGAAAACCAAACTCAAATTGAGAAAACTAAATTGAAATTGAGAAAACCAAGTTCAAATTGGGAATTCCAAATTGAAATTGAGAAAACTAATTTGAAATTGAGAAAACAAAATTGAAATTGAGAACTTCCAAATTCAAATTGAGAAAACCAAATTGAAATTGAGAACTACCAAACTCAAATTGAGGAAACCAAATTGAAATTGAGAAAACCAAGTTCAAATTGGGAATTTCCAAATTGAAATTGAGAAAACCAAGATCAAATTGGGAATTTCCAAATTGAAATTGAGATATTTAAGTTTTATCCAAATTGAAATTGGGAAAGTAAAGTTTGAAATTGAGACCACCTAATTGAAATTGAGAAAACAAAATTGAAATTGAGAAAACGAAACCAAATTGTAATTGAAAAAAATAAAATTGAAATTGGGAATTAAAAAATAAAATTTTAAAATTTATCTCAATTGAAATTGGGAAATTCAAAATTGTAATTGAGACAATAAAATTTGAAATTAGTAATTGAATTTGAAATTGGGAAAATACAAATTGAAATTGAGAGAATGCATTTTAAAATTTAAATTGTAAGTTAAGAAAAATAATATTGAAAATTGGGTTTTTCGTAAATAGGATAAACCAATTTTATGCTTCAAACTTAAATATTTCATTCCATATATTTTATTCTTATGTAGTAAAAAACTGAATGGATATAAAAGTAAAAATTCTCCAACTTAAAATACTATATACATGCATAGATAAAAACTTTATAAATGATTCTCTTAAGTAATATTAACAACACTTAATTTAAGTGAAAAATTGGAAAATTGTATCATTACATTCCAACCGGCATATCCTCTAAATTAATTGCTCTTTCATAAAAGGTTGTAGTATGTTGAACATATCTAGCACAATCTCCACTTGTCAATGTTAGTTTAGCTTCGTCAATAATACTTTTTAGGCACGCTAAACGTTGTTCGCCTACTCTAGGTAGAGTTGGATTTGGAAGTCCCATATATTTCTTAACGTGGGACTTTATTATTGACCATGCACCTTCAATAGGGTTCAACATTGGTGAGTATGGACTGAGTCGTAAAAGAGTTGCCTCGGAATTTTCAAAAACTTCTTCCAATGAAGAATGGCATGGAGCATTATCACAAACTACCGATTTTAAGGGTTCAACTTCAACTTACAGCAACCACTATTGGTAATTACTTAAAAGACAGAATGTTTACAGTAAAAGGCGTTCATAATGAACCACAAACTATGAATAATAAAGTAAATAAGAGAAAAATGAAAGAATACGTAAATGAAATCAATAAATACATCATTGAGGGTAAACATATGTGCAAATGTGCAAACATATATACATATAATATAGTATTGAATACAACATATGTTTGTAAGTATTAATTGGATTCGAGTTATTATAGCACTTTCATGGAGCAAGATGGTAGAAAAGTGCACATATGAGAGATTGGTAAATTTTTTTTCAGCATTCATGTTGCATGAAATTTCGCAACATCGATTTTTTCAACATTTGATGTCTTTGTCAATTCGTTTATTTATTTATTTAAATCTACAGAATTTAATCTTACAGAGTCACCGAGTAAATGAAAATAAAATTCATGATAAATAATATACGTATACAAATATACAAATTCAATCAAAATATGTAAATAGATTTAATTTAAATGCTTCAAGCGTACTATTAAAATCAATATTGATAACTCTCATAAGGCTATTACAAAGATTCATTGATCTAGCAATTGGTTCATTTTGTGCATAATTAGTTCTATGGAACACTTCTAAGAGCATCCGATTCAAGCACAAGTTCCGATAATAGTTCACTACAGTTTACTTTTCCATTGATAATATTAAAGATTGTTGTTAGCGAATAGCAGGGTCTTCTATCTTTTAAAGACTGCAACCCTAGTAACTTTCTCCTACTAACATAAGGAGGATAAAATAACCAATTAAGACATTTTTATATTCAAATGGACTTAATTCTAATATTTCCCATGCCCATGAAAATCGCTGAGGTTTTAAAATTGAAAATAATGTGGCCGATTCCGTATAATTTTTTTCTATTATTTATTATGTTTTGAATTTCACTTAAATTGGAAGTCATTATGATCCTAATCCATGTTTTTATTTATTTGTTTTATGTGTTAACAAATTGTCTTCTTCTCTTCTTCTTCTTCTTAAAATAATGCTTAGCGAACCAACAAGAGATAAATTCGCCGCCTTAAAGTGGTAAAGGCTCAGGTAGAACACAGGGTCCTTTTTTACAGCCTTAGTAGAGTGCAGGATTAGTTTTAATATTAAGATAATCGCCTCTTTTCCTTAGTGTTTTATTTCCGTTAATTTTGTTATATTCCAAGAACATGTAAAAGCGTACGCTCCAGATCCCTTGATTGTTATTTGTCTTTTTTTTTCCTCCCTCTTGTATATTTCAATGTATATGCGCTTTGTACTTAGCTAGTTTTATTGTTGTCAGATTTATAACTGTACGTTGTATGTTTATAACGAAACGATCATTAGCGAACTAATGCACATTGTTCTCGTACATAAAATTTTCAGTTTTGGTAGCCAATAAATATTTAAAATTGTATTTAATCCTTTGTTTAACAAAGTTTCTCTTGGATACATTAATCATTTTAGATAAACGTTATTTTTATTTTAACAGCGCCCTCTTATTCGTGATAATACCGCTTATAATTCTGCAAATTTTGGTTTTGCAATGAATTTATTCCCGTGTTAAGAATTTTTAAATTTTTTATAATTGTAATCGAGCGGCATTTTTTCTTTAACAATGTTTTCATTTGTTATCTCGAATCTATCGTTCTTCGCAATTCCAAATGCGTTTTCTCCATTTCAAATGCCTTACTACCAATGTCAATTGAAAATGGTGTAGAGTTTAGACATAAGCGCTCGAGTAGACAAACTCAGTTTGACTATTTGTATTTATTCCACACTGTAAAAACGAAATGTATGGTTCAACTATTAGTTATGGTTTAAACTCGGAGTGTAATAATGGGCATTAGTGACCAGTTACATAGTTATGCTTATTTTCATTTAGAAATTTGGCTTTATTTTTAATATATTTATGGAATTCAATTGTGTATATATTTACAATATTTTTGTAGAGGTTAGATTACCAAAAACTTTCTAAAAATAAAACGAATTTATTATAATTGCTTAAGGGGGGTTTTATTAATTGAAATTGCTTTTCATTTTTTCTACTCAATAACGGAAATATATTTATTAATGGTTTCTTTCAACGGGAAATACTTGAAAGGTGTTTGGAGTAGTCTATTATTAAAATGCCCTTTTATATGTTTCACTGTTTTCACAACATTATGTTTATAACATAATATTGCAGAATAATCATTATATATCATTTCAATGAATTGAAATGTTGAACATATGCTACAATATATTAAAAATTATATTAAAATTACAAGTATTTTGGTTCCACTTTGGTGTTGCAAACAAGCATTATTAACTGTGTAAGTAATCATATGCAATAAGTAAAATTTTTTTTATATGTTGTTGGTATACTGAACGATGTGAATCTTTGTGTTCAACGATATATGAAAATATATAAATAATTGAATTGTGACTTCCACGAATGTGACGCTCTTGAAGGAGCTCTCTTGTGAAAGGAATATGTGACTGGAATATGTGAGCCACGTTTTGTGACGTGATTTGGCAGAATTTTGAAGAGTTTAGCGTTTATTGTTATTTAGTGAAATAAAAATATCACGACAAAATTGGAATATATCTACATCGCCTAGTTTTGTAGCGCTCTGAAATACTCATAATATTTTCAATCTATCTAATTTTGTGCCTGCGCACAGTTATGTCGCAGTTATATACCTATGAGGATGTGTGCGAAGGAGAGAAACTAATAATTGTTTGGGTTTCATCTGATGAAAGCATTTTCTTTCTTAAAATTTATGAGGTAAAATGCTTAAATATATAAATTACTGTATATATATACGTTTTCTATACATTCATATATATTATGTATTGTATAGGACTATTTATATAAGTAGAAGATTACCTTTTATAATATGTGGTATGGGGGCCATTTCATTAATTTCTTTAAAATTATTGAATTTTTTCGAGAGGTCTGCTACTATTATATAATATGTACTCTATTTAACACTTCATATCATAAGTATATGTATGCTGGTGGAACTGAAAATCAGTTCCAATTGATTCTTTTCTTCTTCGTGACATTATGCAATTGCCGTGGTGTTGTGTCGGTGTAGCCAAAACTTGCAAGAATCAATTGCAACTATAATCACTACTAATTCGAACTAGTATAGTTTAGTTGAGTGTGTATCATTTGCCTTAACAAATTGTTATCGGTTTGACCAAGTGTCACGTGTCACGATTGTATTGTATTATTGACGTTTTGCATAACGCTACTTGTCTATTTGAATTTTTAATATATATATAAGTGTGTGCATGCATTATTATTTTATTTAGATTTAGTTAATATATAACATAACTGCATATTATTATGTATTGGTTAGTGTTGTACACTCTCTCTATTAATAAGTTAATGTTTCTTTGTTTGGGAAAACTAGTGCTTGTTGTTGTTATGATTAAAAGTTAGCTTACAATTTAGTACCACAGTCGAGAAGATTTGTTTCTTTACTTGTTGCTTAGTTGTGTATCGTATTGTATTTAAAAAATAATGAAATCATTTTTTGTATTGTTTTGCTTTTTCAAACTTGTAACTGATTTGCTTGGCATTTCATAAAAATGTAAAATTTGCATAAAAATATGCGCCTGTAAACAAATAAAGGAAAGTCGTAAAGGAAATGTGAAATATAATATATGTATATCAGGGTGTCTCAGGAGCGATTAAAATTAGTAAATATTCATATATAAGCAACGCATAGTTGTTGTTGTTTTTTGTTTTTGATAAAGTTTCATCCTTGTGTAAAGTTGTTGTTGGGGGTATTGTTATTGTTAACTTTAGCATATTGAGTATTTTGTTAATTTATTTAAATTTTTCCTTTAATTTAATAAAATAAGTTTTTTCTTTGGTTTTTATAGTTGAAGTTTTGTAGCTGAAATGTTTTGTTTTTAAAAAAATTTGCTATTTAACTACTATTTGAAATTAGATCAAGATTAAGAAACGATTGTAATATTTGGTAAAGAATTCGTTAAATTGAAGTGGTCACAGCTCTGCATTAGGAGTAAATACCGCCTCATTAACATCGCCTGCGTTGGTGATATTAGAGCCGCCATAAGCAAACGCATCACAATTTGTACTCGACATCCATTCAAAGTCCTTAATGGTTGCCTGCGGTTATCAAAGAGAAACTTTGTTAATGATGTATAAATACAACAACAATAACAAACATGTAAAGGAAATTGCTGTAGTGTTAAACGAAATTAAATTAAATTAAAATAAAATTTTGTGCCACAATAGGTTTTTTTTCTCAGCCAATTTCTCCAATTTAAAGAGGAACCTTCAATATCCTAAAATATACAGAGTGATGATACAACGGTTTAAATTTTGATTCTGATCAAGAATGTATACGAGTATACTTAAGGGGGAGTCTTTGAAGTCTCCTTTAAGATGTTGCAAATACATGGCAAACTTAGAATACCCTACCTTAGGTAGAGCTTTCGTTAGTTGTGCAATTGTGGTTGTTCAACAAATACACACTCACACACACAACTATTACCCAAAATGAACACTCACTCACTCACCTTGTGCATTGAGTAGACAGCCACTACAACTAGAACGTGCATAATATTGTGCGAGTTGAGATAAAAGTCCACGAGGCCAGGGAACCATTTTTCCGGTATACGCATGGCTCCGATGGCACCGCCCACCAACGACACCGCATCCTGCATAGAAAAATGAAATTATTTTCAATAAAAACGAATTCTCCCTCCCTTGGATTGATTACATCGCGCATCGGAATTCAGTGATTGCAAATAATTACTGTTGATTACTATGCACCTATAATGAACGTATCGATGCAGTAATGGGTGTGGATTATTAAATATCAATAAAGTTAAGGGAAGCAACAAAACTGTGTGAAACTTAAAAGTATTGATAACAATTAATTTAACATTTAGTGATGAAAACAACTTGAAAACATCCTTCGCAGTTGAAATGAGAAATAATAAAAACACTATACATGGGGTAAGAGAAACCAATTAGCGAAGCGTATAATTTGAAAAATGTTTATATTCGAGTACCATGCACTGCAGTTTAATGGTCACGCGAACATCATTGTTTTCCATGAATATTAATTAATGAAAAAACACATAAACATTTATATATATATATATATCTTTCTAAGTTAAAATAAAATAAAAATAAACACACATACACACACCACGCCAGCAAGATTCCAAAGGGGACGCAACTCATCTTTTGCACACAACTGGTACGGCGTATAAAAACGTAAAATCAAAGGGAACCCTACACTCATTCACACATACATAAAAAGCTACAACATTTTGTTGTATTAAAAAATAAAATTTTTGCAAAAAAAGCAAAAAGTGGAAAACAGTGTATGTGTAAGTAAAAGGCATTTGTTGTTCATTCATATCGAATTATAAATAATGTTTCAGGGCCATGCTTTTTTTCTTTGGAGTTGAATACACAGAAGAGCAAAATTATAAAAAACAAAATCCCAACAAAAAATAATTGCTGCCAATGCATGCTCTCGAATAAAATGTAAGCCTTCGGCCGTAATTTGTTGTCACAATGCCACTGAATTACTATGATATTGTGATTTGAAGGTTTGGTTTTTTGTTTTTTTTGTTTTTTTGTTTTTGAGAATGGAATGAATGCTTATACTTATACCTGTGACTTAGCGTAACGTAACATAGCATAACGTACCTGGAGGTAAACGTGTGGCAAAGCAACGTGATTGCCACCGACCGTCCCTAAAGTGCGTAAAAACGTCAGAATCGATCGCATGGTGAAGGGCAAAGCGAAACATAGACGTCGCTGCCAGGGTGAGCTGGCAGTTAAGGCCTGAGTTGAATTATGAAATTTATTGATTATTAGGGGCAACACACTTTCATATAAAGCAAATACAGCATTTTTACAAATAACGAATACGTGTGACTTGTATCTCTCTCTTCCTTTTACCCTTTCTTCGTATTCTTAATATTGAAGCTTACCTTGTAAAGACCCCACAGAGACATAAGGCAATAGGATGCTATAATTAGCCATTTCCATTTTTGGCTAAAACAATACGTCGTAGCAGTCACCAACGGCAGAGCACCTTAAAGTTATACACACATACAATTATTACAAAACATTTTTGTACATGAGTGTGATGAAAAGTAATTTAAGTAATAAAGTCAAACAATCATCATTTGGCTTAGGCCAAACCTGGGATCTTCTGGGTGAAATGATGGGCGTGGCATGTACAATTGTGCCCTCTTTTATAACCATTTTTTAAATATGTTTAAAAACCCTCACTTCTGCGATCGAAACCTTTACCACAAAAGGTTTTCTTGTGTACTGTGGGCGTAGCTCTGAACATTATATTCGTTCAATACCAACCTGCAAACAGAAACCACAAATATGTGGAAGAAATTTTAGCTCAATATCTCAATTTTTATGGTTGTAAAGTGCCAACAACAGACGTACAGACATAAAGATTGATTCATATTTGCATGCTGATCAGGAATATGCATATTTTTTGGGGTCTCCGAGTTGCAAGCGGATGCTAAAGTACCTTTTGTCACTAGAGGAAAGCGTATGCGAAAATAGGAAAAATAAATATAATGAAACCAAATTTCTTTATATTTATATTCTCTATTTGATTTCGATCAAACATTGGAGACCCTCCACCTATGCGTGTTAAAATAAGGTGCACGTAGGCTATTACCGCAATTTCTAAGTGAAAATCTAAACATTTCTCGCTGACTTTATCAAAAACAAAAGTTGCAAAATTCTTGAACGTATTCTGGCTAATACACTACTATACCCTATACGCTGAGACGTTAAATATTTTCATCCAGTTTGAAAATGAATCTAAATTGTTTCCTATTGATAGACGGTCCAGTATTACAGAGATGGTTCCATTGACTGAAACACTGATTTTGTTGAAGAAGTGTAAATCTCTGAAGCATTTTTTTGCAAACTATTTGATAAAGTGTGAGCGAAACTGAGAAAATACGCAATAGTTTCATTTATCATAAGAGATACTTGCACTGGAAGCAATTAATAATTAGTATATTTCATGTCACACAATTTGAACAATGAAATGACAGCTTACTACAAAGCATGACACAAACACATTAAGAACACGACATGTAACAAGTCCGTGTACGCACATAGATGTCAAAACGAATTTATTGTTATGCACATGACACGAATATGACACCTAAACATATTCATCCGCTTCTAAGTGAATACCCAACGTAATCTAATGCAATTCAAATTTCAACCTAAAATACAAGTATTTTCCATTTAATGTTGTTGTAGTTGTAACATATCCCGTTCAAATGAACTGTTTTATACTTACCGAAACTTTGTGTCACCCAAATGCCAACCATATCCAGTTTCAATAACGTGTAATAAGCAGTTTCGCCACTTTCGATATTCATGAAGAGATGATACACGAAACTGCCGCACCAGGGCGCTACGGAACCGAACACATGGCAAAACGATAGAAACCGATAACCGCTCTCCCAGGGCATCAAACCTGGTACAATGGCCAATATATAGACGATGGGTATGGCTGAAGAGAAAAGAGAAGAAAAATTTCAATCGTATATAAATTATTAAAACTTTCTCGAAACGAAAAATTCAATTAAATTATACACCATGTAGTGTGAAAGGTTACGGAGGTTGAACACCCTCCGCATCGCCTTTTCTGTGTAATCCATGCGCATTGATGTAGTTGCCAATAGATTTTGCTCCTTGTAAATAAGAAATTATCTACATTAACTAAGAAGGACTATACCAAATGTCGGCTCAATAACTTAATTTTGTGATCGTAACCCTTCCAATAGTAGACAGACACAATCTGATGTCTACAGCCGAAACTGGGACGGAGAAGGTCTAGCGTATAAAAATGCTTAAAAATCATTAAACATTTATCATTGTTTAGTTTTTTAACCCTGACTGGATTTTCCCAATTGATTGGGAAAAATGTTTACCACAAGTAGGCAAGCACATCAAAATGAAATCACGACTATGCTTTTTTGAACGGTCCTGATGCTTCCTTATCGGTGTTACAAATATGAAAGCTTAAAAAATTATCTAAAACTGACACAAAGAGAGGGGTAGAGCTCAATCTGCAGTAAAAAAAAACTATTCATCGAAAAACTCGATTTAAGTTAAAACATTATGCATACCTACCATGCCCACTGTTTGCCTGTATATGGGGAGGATATTTAAAATTCGGCCCAAGTTAAACTTACTTATTTGTTGCAGTTTTCGATTAAACTGGACAATTAAAAAATATATTGAGAGTCACAAAAAACAAAATAAAACATTGCACCGAAGGGAACTAAAATTCCTCCAATTACGATTTTATAATAGAAAGCGCAAATGGACCCCATGACAGGTTTTGTGTAATGCCTTCTGCGTTATATTTAGATGGACAAGGTCAGGTGCACTCATTATGCATATGTATAAACTGCATTGCTTGAAATGTGTCACATATAGCAAAAGTCGATAATAATGTAATTCTAAAAAAAAAAAAAAATTATAATACTTGTGCAAACAAACGTCACATATTTAGTGGTTATGGCTGTGGTCAGGGCACCAACTCCGCGGAATACAAAAACATGACAAACCCAAGTAGAAAAGTATAAACCTAACCAACAATATGTGTATAATAGGAAGTAGACAGTTTGACAAAGTTTATATTGCCACCTGCCATGACTTTAGATAGCTGTGGAGAAGTCCGCGCATACGCTTCATAAATGTTTTCAACGTTGCACAATGTCAAGTTCAGTGTTGTTGCTTTGTGGTTTGCACTTGAAATTTGCTAAAATGTAGGAAATACGTTTTGTAATATTTCCATAATGTAAGCATTGCCATCCGCCACGTTGTACAACAAACCGTATTTTGATCCCTGGTGTGATCGTATGTTGATAGCATTTTTACACATTGGTATAGAATCCAAGTTTGGGGTTAATGTGTAATGCATACACTATTAGAGGACGTAATTTTATACCAGCCAAGTTCCCCGTTTTTTAATGAAAGTGGAAGACATTTCAGATTTGGCCGAAGTCAAAGATTTAAGAAACTAGAAGTACTTGTACAAAGTTTCAGCTCAACGCTATGAGAGCACTAACAAGAGACGGACACTCGGACATACGTGTCTAGATTTGATCAATAAATATATATAAAGTGTATTTTGTAGAGTCTCTGGCGCCTCTTTTCTGGCTGTTGTTATGTACGTGAAGGGTATAAAAACGTTTTAATTTTTTCAATTTTTTAATTACTTGTTAAATACATTCTAAAAAATGAACATAATCTAGCTGATGTCACGATTCCACACATATGTAACTATTTTGTTGCCATGTGGATGTAAATTAAAAATCTGATGGATTGCAACCCACATATTACACGAGTACAATAAATTCGTCTAATGCAGGCTACTGGATTATCTATGTAGATACGTTGCTACTAAGTCACATCTGCGAGAACCTACTTTCCAAAGAGTAACTGTTTTATTAATAACAAATTGCACTCATTCAAACGATTTTTGTTGTTTTTTTTTTTTTGTATACACATATTCTTAAACATCAATATCAGTCTCATCAAAAGGGATGTAAAGCAATATAAAGATTACTACAAGCTTGTATAGGCACGTAAATATTCGTGTACTTGATAAACGACTCATGTAATATATTTTTTTATATCCAGAGGGTATACTGAGTTTGTTATTTACAACATTTACAACACCCAGAAAATAGCGCTACAGGCCTCCAAATCGGCATCACAAACAAAGAAAGTAATCATGTACCTCAAGGGTGTTTAAGATTTGGCCTCAGTCAAATTTAGTTTTTGCACATGTTCTGTTTAATTTTTTTTTTTTTTAAGAAATTTATTATTGTTGTTATTGACATGTCATGATTTTTATTTTAAGGATATAGAGTCGGGTTTGGTGCACACATAAAGTTGCAAGTTGAAACAAATCTTTGTTTTTAAATGCGTAATCATGTACTTTCTACTTTCCTGCTTATACATACATAGGGAGGACAGAGGGGGAAAGCCTAATTTCGCCTCCCTACAGCTACCATAAATCAAATCGTAAAATAGTCGTATATGAATTTCTATGATTTCATACTTTTGTTTTAAGTAAAATCGAATGGAAACGAAAGATGAAAGTTTCACTTGAAACCGCACAGACCACACCCACGACTTTCAGATAAGATGGGGTGAGGGTATCAGGGATTTGGCTCAACTCAAACGTAGCGTTTTTATTTGTTTTATAGCATCTGTGCACAATTCGTACAATATTAATAAAAGACCTTGAAAAAATTCCTTCACACATAATATTCACAAAAACAATACTCAACCGGAAGCTTCTACATGCATACAAGTATATTTTATAAAAGGTTTTTCCGTTTTCACATTCCTCTTTGCTTGTGAAAAATTCAAACACACTCACACTCAGGGACGACGCCTATGACAAACGAGCAAGGAATAAATTGGCACTCATGTGGAAATAAACAATTCGTGTTTATGGGGAAAATGTTCCATTGATGGTATTATATAAATATTTTAATAAGTGGAGCAGTGGAACTTGAAGCGCACCTGTTTTGAAAAATCGCATCCAAAGTGAAATGTAACACATGCTGTACACACTTTACAATCGTTTATTTATGTAGAGTTATGCAAATGTGTCGGAGTGCATTCCTAAGCAAACATAGAATTGATTAATATTGCAGAGGTGTAGAAAACGGCTTGGTTTGGCCTTAAAACATTTCACATTTATTGGAGGGGTTTAAATTTGAATTAAGTGGACATTTATATGTATCAGAAAAGGCCTTCAAATTAGCCAGCGAACCAATGACTCGAATTTTGTCCGGAGTTTGCAAATCCAAGACGGCTACTTTCTCTTTAAAAACGGGATCCATGTCGTTGCAGAAGAATTGAGCGTAACTTAGGAAAAATAATTGCGGCCCATCAAGAGTAAGGTTGGACAAATGCTCCGAGGCAGTGTCCGATTGATTGTGCAGCCAATTGGTGTAAGCCTCGAAGGCAATCCTTACACCAGCTGTATCGGCAATGTTGTCCTGTTGCCATTCGCTTGGTAGCAGATATTTGCCATTAAAGCGAAAGCGTGAATATTGATTTTTGAAGCATAGTTTGCGTTGTAGGAAAGCTTTTCTCGACACATCATCTAACCACAGAAAATTATTGTTGTTATCGTCATCGAAGGCGTAAATCATCTCGCGGGCGATCAGAAACGCCAATGTACCGAATTTCGAAGCTTCCGGATAATAATCAGACCAGATATAATTCGGCTGCAGCAACACTATCGGTAACGTAATTAGATTGCCTTTGCTCTTATAGACGGGCAGATGTGGTATTATGTCATCGTCTTCTTCTTGTACGTCATATACGGACCTTTTGTTATTCGCAGCATGCTCCAAAAGAACCTTCACGTTATCTATATAGTCGGTTGTGGCGGTAATACTGACAGCATTTAATTCCTGTGAGAAATTTCGATTTTCAAAATCTTTAATATTCAACGTCATGCCTTCTAAATTCTCCATGGCCAATTTACGTGCTAATGGTGACAACCATTCCAATTGAGCCGACTCTAAATGTTGCTTGAAAATAATTTTAATATTTTGCCACAATTCTGTTAGATCGGCTTCCGTTCGAGGTGATCTAAATCTTTGGTAGATTTCTTTTTCGAGTAATTCCGGAAAATACTTTTTACTTTTTGCTAAGCACAACTCTTCTCGTTCCAACATACCAACGGTGGGATCTATCAGAAATTCTGCAGCTAATTTGTACAAAATATAATTAATTCGTTGAGTTGGGGAGGTGGTATTTAATACGGCCAATAAATGTTTTTGATAATCAATCAAATATTCGTATACAGAAGAGTTTAGAGGGCCCACGTTGGACGCCATGTTAATAAATTTCCATAAATCCAAGTCAGGTCCGTATGACTTCTCCAAATCTTCGGGAGACCTTTTCACTATTTCCATCAATAAAATTTTATTAGTTGATAATTTATTAACGCCCTGCCTTAGACGCCTTTCCATATCCCAGATTTCTTCACTTACAGCCTCAGCTTGCACTGCGGAGACATTGAAAAAGGTGTTTAACGTTCGGAAAATTTGTTTTTTGCTTTCATCTTCAAGTTTGGAGGTTATTGCAGGTGATGGCCCCAACATAACAGCTGCAGCGGTCTCATTCATAACATCTTTTATAACTCTCAGTTGTAGGATAATGTCTAAATCGTAACGTTTTTTTATTTTGGCAATCATGTCCAACCAATCCGACGTGTTGGAAAGAGTTTCTTGATCATTAATCAGGGCTGGCATTTCTCCAAATTCATTGAAGATTTCTTTTAATTTCCCATTTACGGCAGCAACGTTGAATGAGTGTCCGCCAAAGTAAAGACAGGATTTATAAAAGTTTTTCAATTTAGTAACAGCCTCTGTATCAATATAATCATCCCTAACTGCTGCCGCTCCTCCTCTACCTCTTAATAATCTGAATTGTTTTTGTTTGTATGACATTTCAAACAAATCAAAAATAGACGTTTTACGTTTAGTAGCAGTTTGGGCAGGATAGATTCGGGGCCAATTGCCGCAGGCATATTCAAAAAAATCATCGCAAGCTTCCACTTGTGAATTCATATAGTTGCGCATTTCAGCCGCTTTGGCTAATCGGGAAATTTGACGCACGTACTCCTGATCGGTATGTTCGGCAATGAGGTGTTCGTGCACATGCACCTGGACAGAGGCGTCGGCATAACTATGAAACAATATGAGTAATCCGCCGTTTAATAAGAATTTACAATATGTTTGCATTTCTTTGACAATTTTGCAACTTAAACTGGTCAACTGCAAGATTACTTAAACTCAACTGATTCTACATGTGCACTGACGAAGTTTAATTTTCTATCATTTAGACGAGGGCAAAATTGTACAGCCACTCTCTATCATAATTACACGTACAAACATCCAATGACACAATCAATTGCACGATAAATGCTGTTCAATTACAAGCCGTATGAGAGCGTCTAAGAGAGAGTTCAAAGTGTTATCGGATAAGTGAAAAACTGTCTCTGTTAGTTGACATGTTTATTTACAAAAATAGAAAAAACAAACAAGAATGAAAGTATTTTTACTATAAATTTATGCACGCATGTAGTGAGAGAACCAACAATATCACGCAGTATTCTACTACTATTCATTTGTTGCTGCTGCCGCGAACGCATGAATGCGTCAACTTAATTACTTTTTTTGCTCTATAATTAGTGAGTGTGTCATAAAAGACGGCTTGATTCTCCTAACACTTGCGTTTTAGAAATATTCAGTTATGAGAACGGTTGCAAAAACAGATGCAATACGTAATTTGATACTTTGTATACGTATACGTAAGAGAAGGAAAGAGACCTTGCTTCGGGGAATATTTTTAACGTAAACATTTAAGAATGAATGAATGGTAGGGTGTACGAAGAAACGGTTTTAAATGTGATTACGATTCCATTTGTATTCTCCTCTCTATCGCAGGAATTCTTTTCTAAATTGGATAACCTCCTGATCTTTCCCATACTGTTTGAAACTTTTGACTGCAGTCGCACACATCAAAATCCACATGATGAAGCTGGCTTTGGTCGAAATATTTTCATTAATACTGAACAGAAGTACTAAGAGCATCAATATAAATTCTCAGTTCTTTTCTTCGCGGGTGGTTCCATATATTTAGTCTTAGAATCTCGCTACAATACTTTAATTATTAAATTATTTGATAGAAAAAAAACCTACGCGGTTTATTATGCAATTAAAAATATCCAACATTATATGTTACAAATGCTGTGATCAATTCAGTTTGCTGTAAAGCGAAGCATTATTTGTTGCATTTGTTCGCTTTGAAATTGAGATCAATAAAATAATTTTTTAATAAGATCCAAATAGTTGTTATTAGAAATTTGCGCTTGAAACATACTCGAACTCGACATGTGTAATAAAATATTTCAACTTGAAGAAATAAATAAAAAATATTTTTAACCTTGAAATGTTTCCAATATTTTTATATGTGTGGTTCTTTTACCACTCCTTCCCATCATCCCACGGTTCAGCTTTATTTAGCGATCACGATCCAAAATACGTGGTGCAAATAATGCGCTTAGCTAAAGGTTATGAGATACGAAATTATTTGAATGAAAGTGCCGACCCATGTGAGAACTTCTATGAATTCGCGTGCGGTAATTGGATAAAGTTGAATCCGGCCAACACAGCGGATAAATTAATTACGGGTTTCTTTGAAATGTCCACAGAGGCATTGAATCGAAAAATTCTAGCGACCTTGGATGATCACAATGACAACGATGCCTTAACCTTGGAGATTGACAGAAAAATGAAAAACCTTTACGAATCCTGTGTAAATATTCAGCAATTGAATGCCACCTACCAGCAAAAACTATTCGATATAATAGAGGAATTCGGAGTGATGCCAGTGTTGACGGACACATGGAATGACACGGATTTTGATTGGTTGACTACTATTGGCCGAATATATCACAAGTATGGTATACCTATAATAATTGCGGGGGAGTCTATGGTTGATTATACAAACAATTCTCGCAATATGGTTTATGTGGGTCACCCTGTATTCCCACTCGAGTCACGCTCTATATATGTTAATGAGGACATGGCCATATATCGCGAAGGCTATATGAAAGGCGTGGCTAAAAATCTGCAATTGTTTTTGGGTCTAAATCAATCCCTGGCCAAAGACACTGCCAAGGAGATACTAGACTTTGAAATTGAGTTGGCAAGGGCCACAGAAGATGACACCTCGGCCACTCAGATAGATGATATCTGCATTTTAACCACTGCGGATGACTTGACACAGAAATATGCACCAATTTTAAACGTTAACCGCCTGTTAAGCATCAGTTTTGGTCACACGTTTAACGGAATGGTATACGAAACATTTGAAAATTATCAAAAAAATTTAGTTGAAGTTTTAAAGAAAACCCCCAAGCGAACAGTGGCCAATTATATATTTTTCATGCTGACTAACGATTTTACCCTGCGCGAGGATGACTCGTTGAAGAAACAACGCAATCGTTGTGTGACATATATTAAGAAACATTTTGCCAATGTTTTGGATAACATGGTTTATCGCAAGTATATCAAAAGTCACACAGAATCCGAAGTAATGAATTTGTGGTATGAATTGAAAACGACATTTAAAAATATTTTACGCTCCAATAATGTGGAGTGGATGCAAGAATCGACGCGTCGTCAAGCTATAGAAAAGTTAGATGCCATGCGTTTGGAAATCAGTTCTTATAGCGATTCGAACTTTAGTGTAGATTTTCAAAACTTGTCCATAAATAATCACGATTATGTGGAGAATCTGAAATATATTAAATCGTTTTTAGCTAAGAAGAGCAGAAATAAAATGTACGAATCGCCTGAATCTCTGGATGTGGGAGAAATCTTATCCTATACTCCGGTCAATATGGTGTTTGAAAATAAAATTAAAATTCCAGTGGCTCTGTTGCAGCCGTATTATTTGTGGGCCAACAATTACCCGAACGCATTAAAGTTTGGAACACTTGGCACTTTGGTAGGCCACGAGATTATACATGGGTTTGACGATAACGGGCGAACTTTCGATAAGAATGGCAACAGTAAAGAGTGGTGGGATCAGAGATCCAATGACGCCTATGATCAACGTTTAAAATGTCTTATGCAGCAATACCATCAGTATCTATATGGAGGACGTCTGTTACCCGAAATGCCTAATCAGTCTGAAAATGTGGCCGATAATGGCGGTTTGCATTTAGCCTTTGAAGCGTATCGATCTTGGTATGAGAAATATGCTCGAGATTCGAAAATTAAAGAACAAGAAATGTTCGCGCATTTAAACTTCACCAACAACCAATTATTTTTCATCAGTTATGCACAATTATGGTGCAGTGATGCGCACCCTGCTCTGTTAAAATTACAAACAACAACAGACATTCATGTACCATCCAAATATCGAGTTATTGGACCATTGTCTAACTTTCCCGACTTTGCAAAAGTTTTCAATTGCCCAGAAGGTACTAACATGAATCCATCCAAAAAGTGTACCATTTATTAATAATAATAATGATAATAATAAAAATATGGAAGAGTACTCAATAAATAAATTTGTATATGTTGAAGGACAAGTGCACATGGAAATATATATGTAATACGTAAGGAAACTAAATTTTGCTTGAGCCAACTGTTAAATACCCTCCCCATCCACATCCAAACGGTGGGTGTTGTAGGCACATGATTATACCCTCTACTAGTGTATGAATACGTATAAGCTTGCGAGGTCTATTT
This sequence comes from Crataerina pallida, assembly GCA_949710015.1. Lineage (NCBI taxonomy): Eukaryota > Metazoa > Arthropoda > Insecta > Diptera > Hippoboscidae > Crataerina > Crataerina pallida. Next base: position 10,019,811 of record OX453290.1, read on the forward strand.
CACGCAGAGTAGGGTTCTTTTAATTGTGGGCGTGTTCGTTATTCGATCACACCAATGTTCGGTACGTCTATGGGAGAGATCATTATAAATATGTGTATTCCAACGATTTTACTCAATTTAAGTAGTCATCTATGCAGAACTAGAAGTGTCTGTCAAAGAAGGACACACGGTCACACATGTCTAGATCGACTCAGTTTTTGATTCTGATTTTTGGTGTTGCAAATGGAATGACAAATTCCCCAAATGAGTAATTAATGAGTTAAATTTTTCAGCTGAAGCCTTTCATATGTAAGTGTGAGGCGTATTTGTATTTGTGCCGAGCACTGGACAAAAATCAATATTCGAAATACGGAACAAAACTAAATTTTAAAATGTTTACCATTCAGCCTGTACGTGTCATGGGCAATTGAAACTTACCATGTGTTAATATGTTAATAGTCTCGTTGTGCCAGTAGAACAAACTCAGCAGGCAGCCCTTGAATGTTTGCAACGGACGGTAACCTTTCAGTACGTACGGATTAAATTGTAGGTATTGTGGCATGTCTTGCCATTGCAATAAATCTGACTCCAGCAAACCGGAAATTGACGACGATTTCGTTGGTGATATGGTGGCAGGTGTGGCTGTTGTTGAGGCGGTTGTACTAGGTGGTGTTGTTGTTGGGGTGGTTGACGAAGATGATGTGGCATAAATACTGCTGATTATTGTAGTGGTGGTGGTGGTGGTGTTCGTGGTGAGGTACAACCCAGTTGACGAAGCAGATGTTGAAGTTGAGCATGAAACGGACGAAGACAAATGCGATGCTAGTGATTCTTGTGAGTCAACAAAGGAAGTTGATGTTGCAACAATTGTTGTTGGAAGTGTTTTATCCACATTGGTAGACAATAGCAACAGCGGTGAGTTTTCTGTAATTGACGCTGAAGTGGTATTATCTCTTTCGTGTTGATACCGAGCCGCAGTATCTAACTCATGCCTAAAAGCGTGACCGTTCCGCACTAAAATTGGCGAATTCGTTATTGGTGATTCAGCTGAGGTGGAATTTGAATCGGGCTGATCAGATAAATCGGAATTTTTGCTAGATTTATTAATGGCTTTAAGGTTGGATGAAGTGTTGTGGATACTAGTGGCAGCATTCGCTGAGCTTGGTATGATGGGTAATTGTTTCAATTTGGGCTTGCACAGCTTCGATGGCGTTGCTGGAGGCGGTGTGGGTGTGGATGAACGGGTCATGATCATGCACTTCATATTGCTGGTTACATATGCGTCTGTGCTCTGCTCTTGCATAAATCCATTGGTATGATCGGATTCAGGATTGAGCGATGAGGTAGTAGAGCAGCGATGACGCAGTATGCTGGGCACTAACGAATCATTGCACGAAGGTGCGGTATGTAAATTTTTTATTCCAACATTATCTTGATGGGATGATCGATCACGTTCAGGAGCAGTTATTGTGATTGTTTTTGTCGTTATTGCTGTTGCTGTTACTGCTGTCGTTGCTGGTGCAGCATTGGTGTTATGTTTGGCGTTGCCCTCAATGCAAGTTTTCATGGCTTTAGTCTTTAGTCCTCCCTTCCCCAGCAAATCCTTTTTGTCCCCCTTTTTGAAATACTCTCTTAGGCTTCTGCAAAAATATGATTTTCTTTAAATATTGTTCACAATTTACTTGATTTTTGTTTTTTTTTTAAAAGGATTTTCATGCAGCAGTTTTTTTTATTTTAAATTTTTTACTTTTGCCCTTGTTAGGACAAAAGCTGGATCAATATTCAGTCAGTTTCTTGTTCGAGGTCTAGTGCAGATCAGAAAACAAATTTAAGTTAATTGTTTGCGCTATTTAACGCACAACACACTCAATCACACAACCACTTAATTATGTGAGCGCGTGTTTAGATATTTCCTTTAAACATTTCTCAAAAGTTTACAAATTGGATTATAATAGTGGGGGGGGGGGGGCTTATTTCCACGTAACTGTTTTACTCTAGGTATGATATTAATTCAAATTACGTGACTGTTGTTATTTCCCACATACGAGTACATGTTACTCATACGCTCCATTAAACTTTAACTATTTTATTATACAACTACAACAACATTAGTTAAAGAGAGAGAGAGAGAGAACAACTATGTAGAAACTATACAATACGAATTTTAAATTAAATTCATTTGAATTGAGATAATTATTGAGTTAATGGGCCAATTGTCACTCCGTCCACTAATGCTGCGGTCTGGCTACAAGTGCATTTTGCATTAGTAACTACACTGCATTGTAATGGAGGCAAGTTCATTTACATGACATTTTTTTGTTTTTCAAGGTATCTGAATTCAGTTTTGGTGCCAAATGTATGGCGGTTTACGTTGCTCACAAAGTCAAGTATAATAACGCAAATAACATACATATGAGGAGAAATTTATGCAAAGCAATTATAAAGGAAATGTCTTTGTCAATGTTGTTTGCTTTTGGGCTTTTGGTAGGTTAAGTGTAAGTACCTTCATGTTTGTGGTGAAGGTCATTGAAATACATCAACAAATAAAGTGGACAATGAAGTATAAAATGATAACCATCAGGCAGTTATTACAAACTCGACTGCATATTTAGGAAGTTCATCTATAATAGTTACCACGTGCTGAATAAGGCGGAAATAATTACCAGTGACGACCTTGTACGTTTGCACACTCGGAATAAGATTATTATAAACAAAACGACAACAACCACGTATGTACTTCATACTAACACGTTTTGTATATATGTGAAGGGAAAATGATAAACAAAAACAGAAACAAGTGTAAACATGTAAACAAATGGAAAACACACATATTCACATCACGAAACAAAAAACAAAAACAAGAACACAAAAATGTGAAAACTTTGTATAAAAGCGTTTAACTTTTTTTACTGAATAATAGGTTAGGGGCACATCTTGAATAAATCTGCACACTTATAAGTAAGAAAGTGAAAGAAAGTGATTCTGAATGCATCGATATAATAACATTAAGTATTGTGTTCTACGTCTATACCTGTCGTGGAGACCCAAATAGACGGTTTTAAGGGAACTAAGCGTCCCTGCGCCCCTCCCGAAGGAGGTCCCAACTTTAGAACTTACATAATAGGCTATGTAGAGTTCACCCCTTGGTGACAGGGTTTTTGCCATGCACTACCAGCGATTTTACAGCCCCCGCGAAGCTCCCATAAGGGGGCCTACCCAAGAGTACGTACTGGCAAGAACCTTAGTTCTTGGGGCTCCAGTACCCCGCGGTACCAAACTTAGTCTTTGGTAGGACTGTCGACCCCTAGAGATTCAGGTAGCCTATTACCCACGGGCTGGTGTCCCGTTTTATTTTATTTGTTACGACTTTATTTTGATATCTGGATCTTGTCCAAGGTATCTTATATATTATGGATCATTAGCATATTATTTTGGCCCCGTGATCCTTGGACGAAGCACCTATGCCGGTACTCCGTTTCAGGGCGGGGCCCAATCGATATAATAATACATGGTTTCCTCTCGAGTCGTTCGTGATACATCCTTAACCGCAAGTAGTGTAGGGTATGATTACATAATTAAGGGACGACAAGAAGCGGGGTTAATGCTTTGTAAATATTAATGTATTTATTGGATCGGTGCAAGCTTTTTGAATGGTTTCCATTCAATGGCTAATGGATTTTTCCGAATACGTAAAAATCTCAGGGATCTAGATTATTGATGGAAAAAAAATACAATTTTTGGTAAAATTTTTTTTTTTGAAATATTAAGTCATTTCAATTTCCATTTAAATAAATTTCGGCCAATGCATGCACTGTTTTGATGGCATCTTCGGTTAGCCCAAATTTTAATTTCGCAATATAATGGTAAGCTGTTACAGCTTCGCGACAATCTTTGAACTACGTGGACTCTGCTACGGTGCAAACACTTATTACAAAACACTTGATTCATCAAAGGTAGCATTTATTATACCCTCCCTTTTGTTCTTCTGTTTGTAACACCCAGAAGGAAGCGTTAGAGTCTTGATCAGCATCAAAAACTGAGTCGATTTAGACATGTATGTCCCATCTGTTGTTGGCATTCTTACGGGTATGGAGGTATCGAGCTGAAATTTTGTACACGTACTTTTAGTTTTTGCACGCAGCTTACTTTTCAAAAATCGGACAATAGCCACGCCCACAATCAATACAATTTTTATATATCTGCCACGAAAATTTAGCTGACATTGAAATTTGGTATATATATGTAAAAATATTCCTTCATCAATGTGCTTAAAGTAGGCGTGGTCGGATAAAAGAGACGCCCACAATGGACCAAAATTTATATATCTGCCACAAAAATAAGCCTATGAACTTAAAATTTGGTCCCATTAACCAATGTGCCAAAAATGGGCGTGATCGATTTGAAGACTCGCCCACAATCTACAAAAATATCTGCGACAAAAATAGACCTATGAATTTGAAATTTGGAGCACACATTTATCAGTATTCCATCCATTGATGTGATAAAAATGGACGTGGTCGGATAACAGACACGCTCACAATTTATAAAAAACTACACTCCACGCAAAACTCGCCCTGAAAGTTGATACGTAATTCAATAATAGAGGGCATAATCACATACCTGTCACGCCCACTAGATGTGAAGGGTATTTAGGATTTGGCCTAAGACAAATTTAGTTTTCTAACTTGTTTTATTTTAAGGGGAGTGTTCATTCATTTATACCTAAAAGAATTAGTTTCACGACAGATAGTGGTTGCAAATTATTATTAAATACTTTGTTTAATTTTCTTCATTTTAAGTGATTGAAATTCAAATTTGTAGCATTATGGAGATTTCTTAACATGCTCCCGCCACTGTAAAAATCTAAAACAAAATTTATTAAAATCCTTGAAAATTGCACTAAGGTGCCAACCAACCACTTAAGTAATTACAAGTTCAAACATAGACGTTCGCCTTATAAGCATTCGTCATATATTCGATATCAGCTTAATATAGTTTCCTCAATAGAGTTTTAAGCCATTTGCTCTTCAATCTCTCCACTTTCTTTGTGTGTGTCGTTAAGTATTGTCATTTCCAATGTTGTTTTTGTATTGCAGGATATTTTTAGTTGTAAGATTTTTTCTTACATAACTGACTCTACCGAATAACACGTGCTATAAACATACGCTGCAGTAAATAATCTCTTTCGCGCACTCTTCCAGGCAAAGCTACACCACACATACACATTTATATATCATTTATGCAATAAATAGTTAGTTTTGGATACTTTGCTTTATAAAAATCGCCAACAATACAATATATTGAGCTCAATGTCGGTTCATAATACGACACATAAATTGATGGAAACATGTGCTTGGTATGGAATGGTGCAATTGCATTTAAGCGAACAACAAAACACAAATAGCAACGTGATAATTGGGGGAAAGAGGAATTTTATACCATTTACTTGCATACCTTTCTTTAAGAGAGAGAGAGTGTTAAGCGCTCTTTATTTGTATGTATAATATGTTGTAATAAAATTCAGGATGAATCACTTAAAGTTTTCTATTTTGTGGTTTCATTCGCCAAAGGATACTTTTTATAATCATACAAATTTATTTGTAACATGATTCTTTCTTTAATTGAAACATCTATTCGCTCATGTATCACTTTAGAGATTTTAAACTTTTCCTACAAATCGATAAATTTCCTTCAGTCATTTTCATTTGTAGTCCATTTTTTTCATTCATTCTTTTAAGCGCGCCTTTTACTAAACAATTCCTTTTATTTTGATATTTATTTATAAGCATTTATACTCCTTCCACAGCAATATTTCTATTAATTAATATTCTTTAGTTTTGCTTTAGAGAATCTTTTTGTACACCTATACACCCATTTATTGTGATATATAAGTTTAAGGAGTTTTCTTCTCCAGAGTTGTTGTTCATGCATACGCGTCCACCACAATGCCGCTGTGATTTATCACCGAAGCGCTAACACCAACTAAGCTCTCCTATAGTATGATGTGTAGAATTTATTTGTAATATTTCTCAAAAATAACGGTATATATTAATATGGGGATATTATATAGTAGTGGCCGAAAAGGAAGCACATGGCATTAATTCCAGCTTCACGCATGTGTCATCGTCATGTGGTTTATGAACTGAAAAGGTGGTTGGGGAGGTTTTATGGTGAAAATATCAAATTTTTTACTACATTATATTATCGTTAATACGTACGCAAATTTACCTACAATAGCGACATCGTTGCAGGGCTGCACTAAATTAAAAATAAGCCAACTCTCCGCAGCGGTACACTTAAGCTATATGTTCGACAGTTTAAAAATGCAAACATTTAATATTTCAGTGCAGTGCAGCAACGGCTATCTGCAGAGTTTATGTTTGGGCCCCAAGTTATTGGCCTACTCACATATTAATGTACATTGCTGATAATTTACTCATTTAAAATCACCCTGTGTGTTGATTAGTTGAACGGCATAGGTGAGTGCCAAAAACAACGTCATATCAGGGGCACTTTTTTAACACATACAAAATTTTAATATTTAACGATCAACTAAAAATAAATTATTATAAATTTTCTATTCGTAATATAAACAATCACATATGTTTATACGAAATGGTTTTGTTTTGTTTTGTTATTTTATAATGTTTTTGTTCTTAATGCTTCCTCAACTCAAACTCTTTAAATATTGCATATTAAATAATTTCTTAAGAAATGAAATAGAAATGATAAACACTTGTTACTTCGTGTACATTTTAAGAGGTACTACTATGTAACGTAATTAATTTGTATATTTTTATAGATGCCCCACGATCGTGCAGTGTATGACGTAATTATTACATTGCATATATTTCTCTATATATGCCCTTATGAGTATCCGTGATTACTTGTTGCTTTAATCTCTCTTCCTGTATCCTGTTGTACATTATTTTCGAAGGTTTTGAAACATTTATAAAACCCTTGAACATGAGTATAATATTTCTCGTTCAAAAATTTATATTAATTATATTATAAAATATATATATATTACATATATACATTTGATTTATTATATACTAAAAATCAAGCAAACACTACTCTGATTTACAGATAGAACGTTTGTTAGAGAGTGAAAAAGAAAGAGGATTTTGGCGCGCAGAAGGTGAATGTGAAGAAAGCAACGCCGTATAACTAGCTACGTTGATAACGCATGCAAATAAACTTTGCATTTTGGGAAATTGGTGAATGATTTTATTATAAAGCAATACTTTTGTATGTAGTAAAATTTTTAATTTATAACATAAAAATAAAAAATGTAAATATATGTATAAATCTTTAAAGTATACAATGTAATCCAATATTTCTTACGTAAGATGCGTTATGCGTTGCTTATTATCGAGTAATTAACCTATAGAATATAATAAATGAGAAATGAATATACACTATATTTGTCTCTTTTTAGGTTTCTTTTGACATTAGCATTCTACATAAACAGCATTGCGTTTTATAGCATAAGTGACATGAAATAAATTCTGCAATAAGACAAACGATTAATTCATAATTTAAACTTTTTGGTTTTTTTGTTAAATAAAATATTAGCATAATTAAAGAAAGAAAAAGTTATTGCAAAAATACTATTGGATCCATGTACATAGAACCGGCCTTAAAAACGTTGAATTTTGTGACCAATTTAGTGAATACGCTGTGGACTAAATTAAAATTTCCCTTTGTTTCACCATTTTTAAACCACAGCATATCAAAGCCACTCGTTAATCTAAAAGAGGACAAGGTAAAAAATGAAAGAATGCATTATTAAATATGTGAAAGCGTCAAAAAAATCTTAACTAATTTCCATCATAGTGATTTTACTTGTTTGAGTTTATTTTATTTATTATTTATATTCTAAGTATTTCATTTATTTGGATAATATATTTATGTTGTTTATAAAGGCGTTCAATGATGCCATATTTTATAAGGATTCTACTTCTGGTATACTGAGTTTATCATCACGTTAGTATGAGAAGGTTATACCTCATAAAATGTGATACAGGAGCATTAAAATATAAATTACTGTCGTAGGTCCGTCCGTATAACTTGTGTCTTTGACGGTATACAAAATTGAGGTATTGAGTTGAAACAAGACATGCCATTAATTTACAAAGAAATGTTGGGTGAAAAATTCAAACGCTGAATTAAATTCAGAAAGCATTGAGCGTTGTATATATGTCATCCAATGATCATTGTTACTGTAGAGGGTATTCAAGATTTAACATTGACAAAGTATTCATTTAAATTTGTTTATGTTGCCCCCTTCGCATATATTGTTATTCGCTGACATTATTCTGGCAGCATATTACACTTCATCCATAAAATGTGAATTTTCCGTTTTATTTTTTATTCATATATGTAACAAGAACATAATATTAATAGTAATATACTTATTGTTAAATATTTTGCGTTAATGTAATTTTGTACACATAATATCAATTATCGATAACATGTGCCATCTTTATTTAAAAATTAAAGTATAGTTTTTAACAAGCACGGCTAAAGTAACGAGTTCTTTTATTGTAGAGTAATGGAAGAACGTGTAGTAATTTTTATACATTAATAAATCATAAGAATCATTGCAATCGTACAGAAAATATAAAAATTTAGTAATTTTGTAATATTTAAATGTGCACAAAATAATTTTAATCAGAGTTTATGCACATGAAAGTCTAGCACAAAGAAATCAATAATTTTGCATTAGTTGTCGCCAAATGTAAATAATTTGTTAAAGTTTTATTTAGTGGACAATAATTGAGTACTTTATAGAACTGTCAATCATAAATTTTTCTGGTGCATTGCGATAAAGAACACGGTACGTTATCTACTGCATCTAAGTGTCTTCATTAAAGTCGCAACATGTTATAATATAAATATATAAATATATAAAAATATAGTGTATGAGTTAATATTGATTGAATGTTTGCAGATGCCCCGCACACGCAGACGTCATCATTCTCGTGATCGATCCTCCGGCGGTATACGTGAAAAACGTAAGCGCGTGGACTCCGAGGACAACAAATCATTGGATACTGATGTACCCTCACCGTAAGTTAGAGCGAGTTTTGTATTTATTATAAAATTACATTGTTTTACATATTTAGCCCTCGCACTTATCACACACGTTCAACTGCTAAACGCCGTCGCCATGGGTCTGATGCTAGCACTAAAGCATCTAAGGAATCAAGGTAAGTGACAAATTAGTTAAAAGTGAAGTAAAAATTTTATAAAGAATATTTTTGTGTATGGAAATACATCTCTACAAAACCTTTGTAACATTACATGCGTACCCATATTTTAGGATGGTTTGTGGAAAAATGTATTTATTTGCGGTGAAAACAAAAATTATGAAAATGTGTAAATAGGTATTTTAAAATAATCTTACTTACACAGCAAGTAATATGTATATTCCGTATTGAATTTTATAAAGTGTTTGTTAAAGAATCTGTCAAATTTGACTTATGGCAATATGTTGTTTTTATTATTTAAATACGGAAAAAACTTCCTTATTACCATTTATGTATTTAAATGGAATCTTTTATTAAAGTGTTAACCATGCGTGGGTAAAGAAAGAGTTCAATTCTTATGAACAGTGGAGGATTACGAGTTAAGCGGATCTCATTGGGAGTCAAGAGAAGAGCTCTGAAATAGCAAAAAAAAATGTTTGTTGCATAAAATCTCATAAAGGCGAACATTTATGAGATTGTTAATGCAAAGTTTAATTTTTTAAGGACTCGTGTAGAATGCGTTCATATGTATTAAGCATTGATATACATATGTGTTTAAATGTCAGAAAACTACGCTCGCCTGCAAAAATGTTTAAAAGTGTTTCCGCTTAGCTGTTCATTTGATTTATTTATTAGTTATACAATAGCAATAATTAAGGCGATTACATGTATCTTATTAAATATTAAAGTAAATTGTATCCAAGTAAAATTGAATACAAATTTTATAAAGATTACCAAGATAGCAGCAAATGTTGAAACTGTCCATACGTACCTTATGTAGCGGTTGAGCGTGTGTACATATATTTCCTCAATCACACCTTCGCTCCCAGCAAACAAGTTAATATAAATTGTGCATATATAGCAAAAAATACATACTGGAGATTTTGCGTACTTTAATGTGCAGTCTGTTGAATAAATGTCATCCTCTACAACAAAAAAAAAGTACTCACATCTTATTATATCCACCATCATTTGTATATGGGGTATATATCACTTAGACAAAACGCTTGCAACGTCCAACAGGTGGCGGCGCAGACCGCACAAACTAAATATATTCTGAATCAGTATCAGAATACTGAGTCCATCTAGCTATGGCTACGTGGTTCTCTGTCCGCATGTGTGTGTTCTGTGATCAGTACTCCTGTTCGCAACAGTTAAGACAATGTTGGTAGCTTTCATGCGCAAAACTGAAAAGGTTGACATTTTTAAAATTAACTTTTCCGTATTTCTTACAAATTGCGGAAGATATATTCACACATTTATTCGTCGGGAAGCTTTAGAGCATAGATGGTGCTATTCAAAATTTGGCCTCAGCCAAATATACCTATTTTTCCTTGTTTACTTTGACTTTAATGAGTGCATTGTGTGTACATTGAAACACTACCATTCAATGTGTATGTGGGCGGGCTTTTAACAAAAAATGCTATCGGGCATAAAGAAGAATGGTTATCATAAAAAAAGTGGTTGACTTCCAATCGATTGATGTGTTATTTCTTATTTAATGCGTGAGACGAACGTGTACAAATTGTCAAATCGTTCCAAGTATAAATTCATTTATAAATATTCTTATTAATCCTGCATTTGCATTCCCATGCAGACCTGCAAACGATATTTAAATGATAATTATTTTAATGCTTTAAAATTTCCTTTTTAATCAGGTTATTAGCGCAGTTAGCGTCACACTGTCATTGTTGAATGGAAAGGAGAACTTAAATTATCGATCTGATAAAGAGTGTTATTGTTGGTTTTATATACCACTTCAAACATTATTTATAATATGTACCTACCACCCTATACGATTTGGCACGATTGACAAATTTTATGTTTGTGGTAGAGGCACATATCCACTCCTTTGGTCTTGTTTTGTGTAAGCGTATCTTAAAAATCGTTTAAATCATCCATAAACTTGTGGTTTTGTGATTGTGTGTGCATTGTTTTGCATTTTGTTTATTGTTGCCTTTTGTGTAGTCCAAGTTACTTCCGCACACCCACCATTAAAAAAACATTACAGGACGCTGTGCCATTTATAATTTAGTGGTTAGTAGTGAAACACAACACAAACACGTTTCGTCTGCAAGAAGAACATAAAATGCTTAAAATGCAATATCGCACAAACTTGTTAAATGTTGTATTGTGGTTGTACTGCTATGTAGATATTGATATGTACATAATGTATTTTTATTCAATTTTACATAATTAAATTAATTGTAGAATTAAGGTTCACTCTGGGAGAAAGTTGAATGTGTTAAAAAATTATATTTTATACATGAATGTTGCACCTGTGGCTACAATCTTTACTTTGCGTCAGTCAGTTCAGTCATTGAACTTGTATGAATGAAGATAATATTATCTGTTTTATTTAAATAATAGATAGTGGCGGGCACTCGCAGCACCACCTCATGGGGACAATGAGAATGGGTAAATTTTTGAATAATTTGACATCGATATTTATTCTACGTATTTGTATAGTAATGCGTGCCTTTTTCTGGTTTTCGTAACTTGGCGTCTTCAACTGTATTTAAGAGCTTTGTTTATACCAATCACCATGGGGTTGTGGAATATATCGCACTCTCAGACCCACAACATATATATATTCTACAAGGAAATGAACCTTTGAAACTATTTAGGCATAAATGTCCTTCCGTCCGTGGTAAGCATTCTCCATGTAGCACTAGTGGAGATGTCGATTCCAAGTAGGGAGACTGGTGATGAAATTGAAAACTGTGCTCAATGACAAGTGAGTAATTCTTCAGTATTACTCATTAAGTACATCGGTGGTGGGTATTCAAGATTTGGTTTAAGTCAATTGTACTGTTTTTTTACGTTTTGCTTATTCAGAGCACCGCACGGAATGCCAGTGAACCAATTAACAACTAAATTATAGTTGTATAAATTATTATAAATTTCAGAAAAAAACTACGGAAAAATTTTAATTAGTTTTTTACTTACACCACTTGGCACCGCTTATGGCAAATGTTTCTCTACAAATTTTCTATATTGACGTTAAATTACAAGCAGAGTCTAATTTTTAAATTTGTAAAAAGTATTATTGGTAGCAGTAGTAAAGTAGGAAAATCGAATTAACATTTAATTAATATTCTGCACAGTTTTTATGCAGGGGGCTTGGTATTTGTTGATGCATACTTATCTGTCAAATTGAGTGTTATTAGCAATCAATTACTATCAACACAAGTCTGTTCGTATATGCTCATGTACGCAGACATTGCGTATACTTTACATTAATGAGAAATACAATGTTTTTGTAAACGTGTTTTTTATTCATTGTGAAAGAATTTTAAACCGATATTTATAATTGCAACTGGATACAATGGTTGTGTATTGTATTTCATCTTAAATTTTAATTTGGTGTCCGGTGTTGTGCAGTACGTGCAAGACAATATTTTGAACAAATATTTAGAGGAATTAGGGAGCTTTCCTTGAAGTGAAAAGGAAAGAAAAATACATACACACATACGTACATGGTCTATATGAAAAAGATGCATAAAATATTTAGTCGAGTGGTGTCAAAGTCAGTGTTGCTGACACTTGGGTATTGCGTTGTATTGCCCACATACCTGTACGTGCTGCATATTAAAATACAAAATTCGCACTTGCTGTCATTGGCTTGGGTGCAATCAACCAATAACTAGTAATTTATTATCAATTGATATTATACCGCACCATCCAGCATTTGCAGCGTAAATAAGTGTCCGCATGTCCGGCATTTATATGAACATATGTTTTACCCGTAGTTCGTCTGGTCCGTTACGAGCGTTGTTAGCGAGTATGTGGTTTTTGTATTGAAAGTGCCATTTCCAGTTTTGTTTTACATTTTATTTTGATGAAACTTTTTCATTTAAACTTTTCTATCCCGTTTTCTTAAATTTTATATGCAAATAAATTTTGAATTTTGAAGTTTTTATAGCCTCCACATAAGATGAGGGGTATACCGTGGTTGTTATTGCGTTTGCAGCACCCAGAAGGAGGCGTCAGATTATGTACAAATTATATATTCAAGATCGGCATCAAAAAGTGAAAACTAAATTGATGTCCGTCAGTCCCTCTGACGTTGGCTCTCACGGTCTCAGTAAACACCTCTAATTTCTACATAAGGATCACATTTCTAATTGGGCATAATCGGTCATAATAAAAAAAAAAACCCTTTTTTTATGCCATGAAATTGAATATTTTGGTATACGTATTAAAATCATCTATGTGCCAGAAATGGGCGCAGTTGGATAATAGGCACGCCCATAATTTATAAAAAACTACAGATATGTAATACATGCACTATTAGATGCCATAATCACGTACCTGGCACACCCATCATTTGTATGTAGATGTGGAGGGTATTTAAGACTTCGCCTAAACCAAATTTGGTTTTTTTTGCTTATTTTATTTTACTTCTGTTATGACCTGTGACAACATTGTAAACTCGGACTGTGGTTATTATTATTATGATTATTATTATTTCTTTTTGATTTATGTTTGGAAAACATAAAAAAGAGAAACTTGTGTGTTTATTTAATTTACTTTCATTAATGGTCATAAATTTGCTTTTGTTAACCATACCATTATAGAGTTCAATAAATGCTGTTTGTAAATGTTTGTATTGAGACAATAATTCTGCTGCAGTAGAAGTAAAATGATAAAAGTGGACAAATGTAAATATTATAGTCTGCCAAGTCGGATTATTTAATATCCATCTTCCATCACTTAAATCTAATTGCTTAGCTAAACATTTGCGAATCACTGTCATGTAGACGGCATTTTATGAAAGATCTTTTCAGAGAGAAAGAGAGAGAGAGATGTTTTAAAAATGTGTGGATTCGATCCAAATATAGAACAAAGTATCTACCAACTGTGAGAATGACGAATTTTTGTTATATTATCGATCAAGTAAAATAAATAAACTTGGTTTAGGTCAAATTTTAAATACCCTACCTATCTACGCGTTCATTATCGGATACCGTAAACTTGGCAAAGGGGTGCATGCAATTTGGTAAATGTGTGTGTGTGTGTGTGTGCGGGCCAAATTTCAGTCTTGTGACTCCATTTTTTTTTTTTTTTTGGTGATAAGTCGGCTGTTGACCGATTTTGCTACCTGTTGAAATCGACTATCGACAATCATCTGTTGTATATCTCAATTATTGCATACGTGGAAAGTACGCGGACTTAAATTGTTTTAGAAAGAGATTCTAAATGAAAACCGAGTTTCTTTTAAGCCGTTTAGGAGTTACGAGCGTAGTATTTCCTCTATCACAAGTTATGTGGAGTATAAAAGCCCACTAAAAGCTTTCGCCAGCTGCATAGACAAAGTTGCTGTGTGATGAGATGTATACATCACATCTACAACCATTCAAACATAGCGACCATGTTAGAGATTTAAATACATGCAATAATAAATGGACTCTGCCGAAGCTCCCGATATTTTATTGCATATTTTTAAAACGAATATTATAGAGTTGAAAGTATTTTACAGCTGCATCAATGTGTCTGCCTGTCTGTCTGTCCACTAAGAAGTGTATTTCCTCTTCTTTATGGAGCTACAACAACCCAATAAATTCGTTTTTCAATAAATTAAGTGCAAAAAAGACATGCTTCTGTATGCGCTTCATATGCTATGATGTCTAACGTCTCTCCTTACTCTTGCGATATATTCCCGCTAAAAATCTGAAAAATAACACAAAACAAAAAAAAAAAAAATTATTTCTATTAAAATTTACTATTTTCTCTCACATATATATACAGAATATATTCGTTTGTATTGTACAAAGTGTTCAAATTTCACACAATTACCTTCTCTGCAGTTATGCATAATTGCTGTGGAGCGAGAATTTCCGCACAATTTTGTTTTCATAACAATTTTACTACAAATATGGGATACAATGCTATCGCTATCTATGGAAATCAATTTTGATAAATGTGTAAAAACGTATGCATACCCACAAGTTGTTGTTGTTGTTGTTATTGTCAATATGACGTTGGGGCATAATAAAATTGAAAACGAAAACAGTAATTTACCGGAGGACATACCTTGAATGTTATGTTATTAAATTACAGCGGAAGCCAGTGTGATCGGCAACGAAAAACAATTATTATTAAAAAAATAATAATTACGAACGCACACATGTTATTAATTTAATAAGAAAGTTGTATTGTGGTTAATAAAGGACTTTAATGCTTCCTGATCAGTGGTTAGGATCTCATTGTACAATAATTAACTTTAAGTCGTGATTTTAAAATCCTTGTTACTTATTGAGTGGTTAGTGTGGCTCCCATCCTTGTTTTGCTACTGACTTGTCACTCTAATCATAAACTATTCAAAGTTATTTAACAAATAAGTATTTCAACGACTTTAATAAAGGATTGGTGCGTTTAATGAAGATTTGATTGTTTTTACACATTCGCACTCAGCATATGCCACACCCACCTCCAATTATAACGATCAATTCAGCCTTAGTGTGTGCAAGTTTTGGCCACAATTTTTAAGATATTTCGATGAAATTTGGAATAAGGGCGCCTTTTACCCCAAAGGCGGTGCAGTTTTAAAAATGCTTTAAATTAGACCAGGGTTGTTCCCCGTATGGCGCCCTTATTTAAAATAAGTCTTAATATAACTGAAATTCGCAATTTTCAAATTTGTATGACATAACTTGGTCACCCGATCGTACCATATTTGGATCCCCGTCCTATTTAATATTTTATTATAAATGAAATCATTTCTTGGTGAAAATTTGCAATCCTTAGTAGCGACCTATTTGTAGATAGTACTAGGAAATGTAAGTACAAAATTTCAGCTCAATTAAATAATTTTTGGAAACTCTCTTCCTATAAAGATTTTTTACGACAATGACTCGTGCTTACTCATACAACTAAACAAATTATATTGCAATAGAGAGAACACTAAATTTGGTTCAGGGCAAAACTTAAATATCATCCACATCTACATATAAACAATGGGCGTGGCAGGTATATGATTACGCCCTCTAATAGTGTACGTATTACGAGTCAATTTTCAACACGAGTTTTACGTGGAGTATGGTTTTTTGTAAATTATGGGCGTGTTTGTTATTCGACCCTGCCTTTTTTTGGTACATTAAAGGGGTAATAATAAATATACCAAACTCTAATGATTCTAGATAATTTCTTTTGGTAGATAAATAAATTTTATGAGCATGGCTCTTAACCGATTTTGCCCGTTTAAGACCGCGAGAATACCAACAACAGCTAGATACATGGACACAACGACATACATGTCTATCTCGACTTAGATTTTGGTGCTGATCAAGAATATATATACTTTGTAGGGTCTCTAATGCCTCCTTGTGAGGGTTGCAAACGATATTTCAAACTTAGTATACCTTATCTACATCTTACGTGGAGCGAAATTGATATTGATGCCTATTGATATCAAGTATTTTTGTTGTTATTATTTCTTTCTATATTTATGAGTTTTATTTCCAATAAAAGAACCACAAATGGCTCTCAAAAATCCCTAAAATAAATATTCTCTCTCGAATTAGCGTTTTCCGCTCGGCGACGAATTCATACACTCGCTTTGTTTTTGCTTGCAAATACAAATAATTCGAATACATTTTGTAATCAAGTTTCTTATTTTGTCTTTGTCAACAACAACATCAGCACAGCTGTGAGAGTACAACTTTTTTCATTTGAGTAAAACATATCGTTTCTCTCACCATTCGCATAAATAGTTGTTTGTTTTTGTTTGAAACAACCATAATACAAAAACAACAAATATATGCTGCTTTTGAAGATCTGGGGCTGTTTGGTGGTTTCTACTTACTTACTTACTTGCTTACCAGTCCGCCAACACTTGTTTGTTGCGATCAATTCGCTAATAGAGTCAGTTTATGACTTTACTTTGGAACGATTAGAGGTGCGTTGCTCATTCGTTCGATTCCGGTTGTATATCTCAAAATGTGTGCAATTCTTTAAATACAATCTGAAAAGGTTTCTTCAATATGAATAAAAATATTTTCAATAGGTGATTACTTAGTGTGATGAAGGTTGTGCGTGTTTAACAATAAAATTTAATAATAATTTAATTGATGAAATAAAATTAAAAATGATCAAAATTTCATTTTTTGTTATTGTACGGATGGTTGTAAAATGTTAACATTGCACCAAGCGCGTTGGATAAGAGTGTTTATGTTTATGCTTAGTGCCATCTCACACACTTAGGTTTACAAATAATTGGTTTTGCTGTTGTTGTCGTTGTATCAATATTTTTTCTAGTTTAACTTTTTATAACGCAACTGTTTGCGGATAACAGTGCATATAAGTATAAATATATATATATATAGTAAATGTACTAATGGGTATTAGTAGTCTAGTGCAGGTGTTTGTACTTATCAAAGTTGAAAAAGAAACATAACATAACGACATACCCACAATCACTGTTAAATCGATCCATTGTTTATAGCAGCTGCGGAGACGTTTCACTTAATGTGTGTGGAGCTTAAAGATAGAATGTACGAAACTAGTTTAAGAAGAGCGCATGTGTAAATTATAAAAACGCTTGTAAAAGACCAACAACGTAAAATCTCCGTTAATTTCCTTACAGTATAAATTTGTAAATTATTCAGACTACGGTTAAGAGTTCACTCTTAGTGAACCCTTTTCACTGTGGTGGTGTTGCAGATACAACATTTCAGTTCCCATTACTTAAGACTGGGGGGCATTAAGTTGTTAAGTTCGTTTGGAACTTTCATAAGAAGGCGAAAGAGACTAAAAAGTTCATATATTCTTGATCAACATCAAAATCTAAATCGACGACTGTGCGTATGTCTATTTTTGAAAAGCCTATGGCACGCTATGGACGTCAGCGCAAGATATATTATATATAAATGTTTAACTGACATCAAACACTGTGCCGATTTCTCGAAGAAATTCAAATGAATGCTGAAATACTCACGGTGGCGAAAATTGAAGCGTTGTGGGTCAGGCAAGATCATTTTCTTTTTGAATTGGATAAAATTGGTTGATGGGCATTATCTCTGAAACAACCTTCTGATGGAGAATTTGTCCTTTTATAGAAAATCATCTTTAAAAGA
Source organism: Crataerina pallida (assembly GCA_949710015.1). NCBI lineage: Eukaryota > Metazoa > Arthropoda > Insecta > Diptera > Hippoboscidae > Crataerina > Crataerina pallida. The sequence goes on from OX453290.1 coordinate 10,038,121, forward strand.
ACACCTAAATGTGAAAGTTTTGTAGCTTTTGATATGTCGTGCAAATCAATTTTATTTGGTGTTCATCAGCGGACTAATCAAGTCCTGGTGATAGATGAAGATAATACATGTATACTTGTACTACTATAAATAATTTCATTTTTTAGCCGTCCATCAGCTATCAATACAAATCTAAAATTGTACCTACTGACTTAGAAGCACATCCAGACATGTTTAATATTTAGATGTTAATGAGTGTTTATAAAAAAAAGACGCATAAAAAAGAAAATAAAACAATGAGTTCAAACTTACACACATATGTACAGTGTGCCCGACATTAATCTGCATGTATGTGCAACAAGTCTCCATCTGTTTGGATAATGTTAACGAACGAACAAACAAATGTAAACAAAATGTTGACTGCAAAGAGCAGAGCAGCGTCAGAATATATTGCGTGTTGCCTAGAACATTTATATGTAAGGCTTGGATTTATTAAAACATACAAAGCGCGTATGTCCTATAAGCCACAGTCCAAGAAATGGAAAAGAAATTACAAAACAAATGAAAAACTGGCATATTTGGCTCAGGCCAAATATTATATATCCTCGACATCTATTCAAATCAGGGGCATGGCAAGTGTTTGAGTAACACAAATGAAATGATACAACTGAGTCCGCTCAAAAAAGGGCGTATCTTCTGTCCTACTCCGCCCATATTTATACATCAAGTTTGGCGTGTGCTTCACCTATTTAATCCTACGTATAGAAAATAGAAATATGTGCAGAAAATTTTATTGAAATATATAAAATGTCACGAACCAACAATATCTACACAGACGGTCACGTCCAGATCGTTTTGGATTTTAATGCTGATCAAGAATATATATTTTGCGGAGGCCTTAAAAAGATCGACTTTAATGAAGTGTCGTAAGCGCGTTTAAGTACAACTTTATAAGATAAGTGCGCTAGTAATGATGGTGATAGTGGTTATAAGGAGTTAAATTGTATATTGCATTAACGTGTGTTGGCCACTTCACTGGAGTTTTTTTTTAACTTTAGGAAAACGTTCCGCCCACATGTATATTGAACTGTCCTAACTTATGACTGGTGACTTCTTTTGAACGAATGTTTGTGCCCATGTGCTAATAAACATGTGTAATGTGTCTGTTTGCACTACATAGTTGTCTGCAATGTACATGAATTTTAGCAACAGCTTGTAACAAGTCGTAAAATATTATATATATATATAAAGTGTGTGTGTGTCTGCGTTTCTGTTTTTGTTCATTGCACTTCATCACTATTGCAACGGAAACCAAAGACCAGATTTTTTCAGAGGCTTTGTTGTTAATGCTGCTGTCATTACAAAGCCACGTATTTTGACTGGTGTTGTGTTGCGTTGTCCGACTCTGCAACTATCCATCACTTTGTCGTGTAGCCAGTTTATCTTTGGTCACAATTTACCATTTACGTCAAGATAAGTACAATAATATACTTCATCAGTGCTTTTGAACTTGAGTTCACTTTTCTCTCTTGCGCTATATTTCCTTTTTTTCGTTCGCCAATGTCTACAACAACAGTGCCTGTGAATGTTTGGCTGTAAAGATTAAATTAATTTAATTGTAATAAGCAGAGGGAAGGAGTTCATTATAGATCGACTGTCTGACTCTGACCTCTCTTCCGATTGTACCAATCAATCTATTTTCCTTGTAATTATTATTTAAATCATTTGAATTTCTGTCTTCTTCCATGTTTCTTCATATTGTACTTGTTCGTTCGGCTCGTTTAGGAGGGTCTCTTTCTCTCTCTCTCGATGAAATGTGGATCATTATGATGTTACAGATATTACGTCTGCTTTGAGGGTTTAGTTAGTTTTGGTTGGTTTTAGTTGTAGTGTTAATCAAAACTCAATTAAAGCAGAAAACTGGATTTTTGTGATTTCACGCATAAAAATCAATCAAGCACAAGTTATTGAACTTTTAGATATTTTCATTTGTATGCTTGTGTGTGTATAAACGAGTAGTTTATGAAGCAAAATTACATATCATTTTAATAGTAGAGGCGATAATGAATACTTTTATAGTACATCTGGAGTATGTTTACAAGCGCACACTGGCTGTACGGAGTTCATTAAGTTTATGCAGATGTTTGTAACACTCTTTCCAAGCGGTCTTGCATTTATCCTTTTACGTGCACGTTTGTAAATTTTGCCATAGAAGCTGGGAGGGACCATTTTTACAACCCCTTAAAGAAGATGGCCATTTTTCTGCTTTATTGATATTGTAAGTGGTATAAATTCATTCAAAGTCTAGTTAAGTTGTGAATTTTTGTAGGGGTCTATCTCTATCAATCTTGTCATTATCGCTTCTTTGTAGTGCGCTTAATTCATTGAGACAGAGAGAGGGAGAAGTATATATAGCGAGTGTATGTTCTCTTTATGGTATAAGCTCCTCTTTAATTTTCTCGATACTCTAGAATGATAACGTAGAAGCGATCCGAATTCATTTATATTGCGCTGTAGTTATGTGCACTAAATCGAAAGAAATACTTTTTCAGTATATGATTTATTGTTGGATAGAGAACACTGCTTCAAGTTATTGCAAGTGATGCTTTTATAAAGCATAATGCGATGCACGCCACAAATAGACAATTATCGCTGTAAAATGTATTTATTATGAATTTAATTCAATAACAGCAATGGCTGATTAAACGCCTTGAGAAGGAATATTAGTCAGAACTGAGTGCGTTCGTTTCCCAAGTGTTCAAATACAATATTTTGTTTATTATTTATTTAGACATGCATACCTACGTACAAACATGTAGGAATTCCTACTCGTGATTAAAATTAATTGACAGAACAATAAAATGAAAAATTAAAAAATTAGATAAATAGATAAAGTGAAATAATTGAATAAAATACAAACTGAAAGGCATTAACGCCTTGCTGAAGTGTTACGACGACGAAGTCCATTTATGTAGAGTGAAACAAAGAACAAAAGCTGTGCATGTGTTTATGTATTGTATTCGAAACAACAACAAAATCATTAAATTATGTGGTTTTAATTAAAAAACAAAAACAAAAACAAACAAAAAAACAAAAAAAAACGATATTTGGCTTGGGTAAAATCTTAAACACCCTCCCTCCGCATACGTGAAAACTGTAAGCGCATCAGGAACAGCCTCTACTAGAGTATTAGAGGATGCATTTATTGTGCATTAGCTTCGATTTTTAAAGTAAAAAATCGTACCTTATTGACGTACTGTGGTTTTTAATTTATACAACAAATTTCAATTTTACAACAATTTTGGCGCTGCGGCAAGAGTATATAAACTTTGTGTTCATCATACAATATTTTTGGCAATTTGAAAAAGAGTAATAATCAAATAAGGAAAAGTTGGTCGCAGTCCGATCCTGGTGTACATAATGTCAAACAACTCGTTCGTGTGGTTCTATCGATTTTTTATGATAAATACAAGACTAATTCGAAATAAATATTAGGGTGTGTACATACATTTTCAACAGGAACCTTGTTTGTTTGAAAACTATGATTTGGAAACTTATTCTGAACCAATTCAAATAATGAAATATTCCGCTGTCTCTGGTTAAGCACGCGAGTTACAAGCAGGATAACAAATAAAATCTGTCCTACTTACTGAGGTAAAGGTAAAATCATGAATTATTTGTCATCGATATTTGGCGCAAATGATTTGATACTGATGCGTGTGTTACAAATGTAATCGAATGCTTATCCACCCGCCTATCATCCATTTATTGTAACCAAGCCAAGAAGTGTTTGGTGGGGTCAACATATAACCCATTTCGTGTTTGGTCACGTGCGGCCTTATTGTAATGACAATTTCTGCAAATTCAGCGTACTTTTCACTACAAATGTACACCACCAACATGTAGTTCAAAGATCCGGATTGCTTTGGCGACCTTACCACATACGTACCATACACACCATGTACACTATGTAGAAATGTATGCAAAAGGTCTTTTATTTTGTTATTTCTTTCTGTCATTTTAATTTCAAGAAGTTCAAACACACACAATTTTTGCAAATATTTGCGTCGAACAAATATTCAGTAGGGCTTCCTTTCGTACATATATATATAGATGAGTGATATGTTTTTTATTTTCTGGGATTTTGTGCACATTAATCAGTTGTTTGGAAACATAATAGAAATGAAGTCCAACAAATGCCCGTAAACGAGAGCAAACGTGTTTTAAATTTAGATCGTGTGGAAAATGGAAAAAGTAAGCTTTTGCACACGTCAGCGCTGTCGTCGTCCTACCTACTTATGAATCGAAAACAAATGCCAACATTTAAACAGCGCTAGTTGGTTGGATTCGAACGTTCGTTCTCGATTCATAAATACAAACTTTCTAATTTGATCAGCTGAACTGAAATGTAGTCAATATGAAATATTTGTTAAAATATTTTACCTCAAAAATGATAAAGTGAAAAAATTTATTTATTATATGAATTAACGCAAAAATCTAATTAACGAAAAAGAAAAAAGAAAAAAGAAAAATAAAAATTAATTGTGATATTAGTGCCTCGATTATTGTAATTGTTATTGCGATTTGGATTGGCGTGAAGTGGTTGCCTCTCGTATTCACCACACCTTATGCACACATACAAGCAATCGCATATGAAACAAAATGCCTGTCAGTGGTTTTCAATACAATTCGCGCCCGTACAGCTCATTTCGAGCCACACGTGCTAACTGCCCTGTGCAGTATAGCACAACAATACAACAACATACAGCAACGAATCTTTTAAATAAAAATCACCACCAACATAACAACTCCAGCAATAATAATAATAATAACAATAAAATTTCGTTAACGACATCGAATAAAAACACCAACGACTTTAACAACGTCTGTAATGGACGTACATTACATAAAAATAACAACATTCATCATGTGAGCTATTTGAGTGCTGCGGTATCAGCAAGCGCTGTTTGTCTAAGACATAGCAACAACAACAACAACTATAATAATAATAATAATAATAATAATAATAATAATGGAAGTTCCATCAACAACTTTTCTCGCCAGCAACCATTCCGTAGCAGTTTCTATGGAACACGGTACAATCACAAAACTGCTGCTAATGCTGGGGATTCTCATATAAACAGTGCAAGTCATCTAAGAAATATCCAGCAGCAGCAGCAACAACAAAAGATAATCCATTCATCGAACAATGCAGTGAAGCCTCTTACGCCCAAACTTATTAAAAAAATTGAAACTGCTTGCACTCACCATCATCAACAACACTACGGAAAACCTAAAGCTCCTCCGCCACCCCCCACCACTCAATCAACCCAAAGGACTACTGCCACCGACAAACAGTATTTACGAACTCGTAATGAACCGCCTACACCACCCACCCGCAAATCAGCGAATTTTGATCATTTCTACCCAACTAACACAAGTATTAAACAAAAGACTGTATCGGTCCTTGGCAAAAATTGTCATGAATATGAAGAATATGAAAATGGCAGTGTTGGGAAAAGGACTCATCCTTCGGCTGGTGCAACATCGGCCTGTAAGGAGAATCAATATCAAGGAATAAATAGAACGAATAATACTGTCGGTGCCACAAAATCAATTAAAAGTTATCCGGCTCCTCTTCCACCAATCAACGTTAATGGAGCCTCAAAAAATTGTAATGGTAAAAAGTCCAAAGATGATCACAGACCGCCACCGTCTGTATCAGTTTCTCCGAACCTTAACAATCGCCGCTTTATTTCCAGTGTAGGCATAAATTCATTCAATGCTAATTTTAGCAATCGGAAAAGCACTCCTTCGATGGCCAGACGAAAAATTTTTGTTTATCCTTCCACTCATGCACACACTGCCACCAACAACATTTCAACAGATTTATCTGTGTGTCAGAAAACTGGCAGTGTCGGTAGCAATTCTAATTCCTCAGTATCGAGTACTTCGCACGGTTCACCCAAAACGAAAAAGGTCTTCTCCATCAAATTTCCTAATGGTTTGCCCTTTGAGGAGGAGTTCTATCGACACCATCGTTCCATTTCACAACAATCCTCCTCTAGCAATTATAGCTTTTACAGCTCAGCAGGTGCTCCGACGCTACAACGCCTGCCCGATTATCGTAATCAGCCCGATGACGATGAATTCCAACGCAAACCTTCCACAGACCGATCGCTATATGTAGATTTTTCTAAAGTAATGCCGAAGAACGCCAATAATGATATGAATGTAAAACCTTTGCAGTGTAACTATTACACGAAGCGTATCCTGGTTACACCAACTACACCTTGGATAGGATCTACTTCATCTATAACAAGTACTACAACGAATAATGATGATTCTAGTCTTAATGAAACCTCATCAACAATGTGGCGTTGCGAAAATTACTCGAGATTAAAATCACCATCTCGATGCACCACCTCCAGCCACCTCAACAGATCTAAAATTCCCCATTCCATTAATGAATATCTTTATAATAGCTCTGGTTCGACCACAATCGACAAACAGAAATCTTTAATGAAGAGTCCCGATGAACTGGAAGAAGGCTATTATACGTACACTTCCCCAGAACCCATTCCGCCGGCTCGGTCTAATATCTATTTGGCAGTGTCATCGTGGGCTCCAGAGTGCTCTTATCCGACTAAACTTCTAATACCGGCCAATGATAGCAATAATAATAAAAATCTTTTCAACCATCGGCAACGTTCCTACAATGCGGATTTTGGAAAAAGTGTTCGACGAGATACCGTGGAAAACCAGTCGGAAGGCACCCTGCAGCCCACGAACCGTGAGTATAGGTAAGTGCTTGAACACAAACTGATTTGATTCTATTGTGTGTTTGATGACTCTGCTTGCAAAATAACGACTAATTGCTATGAAGTTGCATCTTACATAATAGCAGGCAATTTATGTTTTTTATTGCGAAATTATAGTAATCAACACTATAATGAAAAGAACACTGTGCCAGTGCTTAATGTGTTGTAGTACATACCAATTATTACCAACTGACAAATCTAGTTGCTGTATAAAATATACTGAAACTCTTGCAGATGTTGTGGTGCTATGAATTTTTAATTCAACACCCGGTTCAAGCTCAGCTTGGTTTAGTCATTCTTCTATAATAGCGGTGTGTGAACTTGAGAAGTGATTAAGATGCAATAAAGCTCAATAGTCTGGAATTCTTATTAGTTGTCAGTTGTAGTTGTTGCTGTTGTGTAACTAGTAGCAATCCATTCCATCACTTCACTAACTGCAAAAGACTAAAACAGATCGTCCACCGTCATACCAAATGTTACGTATTCTCCTCCAGTGTCAAATGCTCGTTTAACGTTGCACGATTGTCTGTGTTGTACTTGTGTTTTGTCATTCATATGTTCCATCCAGGTTGGGCAAATGACTTAATTTTTCAAATTTATATGTTAAATTCTATTTGTCCATTCATTTGGAATCGACCACATTGACTGCTGTAATAAAACATTTCTTGGGTCTGCGAAAAAAATTGAAAGGGTTGGAATGGAACTATCGAACTTTATCACGTATGCCCACCACTGCATAAAACAGTCGTTAACGGTCTTGTTTGTGTCTGTGTGTTATTCTATAACCGTTGTTTGCCCATATTTGGTATAAACATTAAAAACCGTGTTTGGCATTTCTCCACACAAACACAATATTTCGATTCAATATGTTTGCAATTATAATAAATTGATGTTATTACCCGACTTTGTCCGTGCACGGAAAGTATATTTTATTGTAAGCCTCTCTCTAATGGATACGACAATAATATCAAGACGCTTGATTTTATTCGCGATGTGAACATAATCATAGATGTCTGGCGCGCGTTGTCTAATCACATTAAACGCCATTTGTATGCATGACACGTTGACATAACTTATTACCAAAAGTTTATCTCATTTTTTGCAAAATTTATTAAATAAAAACATAATTATATTTGATGATTATTGTATACAGAGAGAACAATGCAATGTTATGCATGTTCAGAGTTAATGTTGTAAACACATGATGTTGTGGTGCTTGTCTGCGATATTGTTTGATGCTGTGTGCCTGACATTCAATTAGACGAGTTGCAGCTACCACGCCACACTTTACAGCCTTGTTTGGTTAATTGTTTGCAACAGGATCCGGCTTTAAAAAAATTGCAATACGTAACAATAATAATGAAGCAGAGTTTACCATAACCGGCTAAAAGCAGCATTTCGTGTGTGTTCTTCCTGTGAAAGTTTTTTGAAACCGCGTTACAAACTCAGGGCAATGAGGCAATGAATAATCAGTAGCGTATGTAAAATAATGTTGGTGCGTTTTTGTAAAAGTTTTCGTAATAGTGACACGTTTAACCATATTAGTCAACAAGTTCAATGATTAATAATTTTCTTTACAAAATTTTATTGTGCTGCTGACCATTTTTACTTTCTGCTATTGCTTCTCTATACCTTGAATGGCCACTTGACTTATTGTAACTTAAAAAATGCTTGGAATAGTTTGAATGAATTGAAAGGGAACGAAAACACCCCTTTTTTGGTTGTGTAGGGACAATTAAAAAAGAAATCATAACTACATCGTACACATCTAAGATATGAAAAATGCGTTACTCAGGAGAATATTGAAAGCTTTTAAGAAAAGAACAAAAAAAAAAAAAAGAAAGTAAATGGGATAGAATAGGAAATATCAGACTTTGTGTCTCTCACATGATTGATAGAAATTTGAAAATTTTTGTTGATTGATTTTTCTGAATATTAGAACTTGTGTTATTAACCTTGTGCCGATCTGAAGGGCTGAAGAAAGACATACCTTTTGATGTACCAATCGATCTAGATTCACTTTCTGAATCGACTTAAAGAAGTGATCCTTAATCGTAAATTCTATTATACGAACAGGCTTGGCCGGCTACTTCCATATTCAACCGTTTCCGTATTTCACATCGAATATCAATGTTCAATCGATTTTTACCGTCGTGTTTTTGTTCTTTTTGTATCTTTCTTCCACATAGCGGTGTACTAAGTTTGTCATGCCGTTTGCAATACCAACAGGGACCCTATAAATTATGTATATATCGATCGTAAAATGTACAACTCTCTTACCCACAAAGTATATATTTATTGATCAGCATTGAACTTTGCGTCGATTTAACGATAACCAAGTGTCTGTCGGTTTTACGTTGCAAATATGAAGAAGTTTTCTAGCTTGCTATTTATAAGAAACGAACTTGGTCAAGCCTTACGCCCGCTCTCTATATCTTTCTATATCTTTTTATTAATTACAAAAATCGACCTTAGCACATAAAGTTTTGATACACATTTATAATTAGTGGATGCTGTGGATGCAGGTGACTTTTAACTTGACACTACAGAGGGTGTAATTATGGACTTGTAAAGCTCAATGAAGCGGCTGGGTATTTAATGTTTGGCTTAAGTCAAATTTAGTTTATTACTTGTTTGCATATAATTTTTCTCACACATTAAGAAAAGCTCAAACCAGTTACATATCTAACTAGTTACCCCCACGTTGAATTATAATGAATATAGAACAAAACACTTGTTATAAAATTAGAACTAATCTGTAACATTTTTTTTCACTCTGAAAAATATTGTTGTAACGCCACGAAAATCAAGTTCATACGCAAAATTAACGTTTAACGTTTAGGTTTGGATTGAAGGTTTTGCGCAACTAAAGGAAAAGTGAATTTAAGTTTGTTCGCCTTAGAAAGTGTGAGATTGAAAAAATTGTAGTAAATGTTGGCTTCAGGTTAAAGTTAATATTTCACAATAACAATAAATTCGCATCTTTAATAAAATAACATTAAACACCATCACATAAACAAAAAGAAATCCGTAATTAATTAACACTAAAGTATAGGATTGAGGTTATTTGGACAAAGATGTGGGTGTGACATAGTACATAAACATATACAGATGATGCACATGTGACCTACATGTTAAGTTATTGTATAAAAATGGTGGAAAACATTTCATTTTTGTACCATTCCTCAACAAAACATACAACAGCAGAAAATGTAACTTCATGTTAAAATGCCGCAATAATAATGATTAATAGAATTTATTGATAGAAGCAATTTGCAGAATTGATTGTTAAACACGCATACCACACAATTGCTTTATTTAAAACGTCTACAACACCCACAAGCAAGACGTACGGAACGAGTTATTAAAGACTTTAACAGGCACATAAATATTTGGTTATAAACAATAAAAGACGGTTAGAAAGGGAGAACGAGACTACAACACATACCGTCAGTTACAAAAGTATTGATAATTCGGTGACTTTTCAATTCATTCATTCATTATGAATCATATTGTATTATTTGCCATAAGTTTTAATGTGTTTTTGCTAAATGTGTTGATTTATTATACCCTCCCCATAAGATGAGAGGGTATACTAAGTGTGACGTTTAATTTCCAACACGCAGAAATCATCACTTTTCCAAACGATTGCAACGCCCAAAAGAGGCGTCGGAGACCTCACGAAGTATATACATACATTTGGAATCAGCATCATATCGAACTAACCATGTCTGTCTACCCGTCTGTCTGGACTCTCAAGATTCAAAATTCTATTCAAAATTTGGTCTCAGCCAAATATAGTTTTTTTACTTCTTTTGAGATCATTTCTTTGCTCATAATTTAGGCATTCACTGTTACCCTGCAAATGAGTAATGAGATTCATTCAATGACTCAACTAAAGGTTTTATTTTATTTATTTACCTTTTTTTTTTTACTAAAAGAGACCAAACCACTCTCCCAAACATTTCTTTGTTTTCCATCAGATATTTTTCTTAAACGTTTGTTTCTATATTTAATAGTAACGAGACTACCGTTATTATAGAATAATTTTAATTTGTATACAAAGCTGAGTCAATTAATATGAAATTAATGAATAGTGGTAGTGGAACATAGAAGTAGAACTCAGAATAACTAAAATAAACACCTACAATTTTTTTGATATGAGTTGTCAACATACACAATCCCACAGTCGCGCTAATGCTAAATTTGTACGCTAAGCGTTTCACAACCTACCGCACATTTTATGTAGTACAAATAACTTACTTAGCAATAGCTTAACGTAACGAACAAGAGAGTTTCTAAAAGTGCTACTAATTTAAAGTATTTAGATTAAGTACGAGATGTCTGTCAAATATCGGTTTTTGGCGCCTCTCCTTTGGATTTTGTTCACTTGTTTATTATAATTCAATAAGTAAGAAAGACTACCTAAACCATGAGCCTATCCATCATTGCCTTCATAGGCGTGGGAGAACACCAGAGTGGGCAGTGTCTTAAAGGAGCAAGTAATGTGTAATTGAAGTTTTTAACTAGCCACTGCATGCGTCCACGACACCGCCGTTTTCACAAATTCGTTCCGACATTAAGTGTCCTAAATTTCAAGTCAACACAGGGTCGCGCATATAAAATATTCTAAATAAATCCCTAAGACTATTTTGCCCATTGAAAATAACAAAATGCCCACCAGTATAAAAATGTTTCATACAAAATTTCACCTCAATACGTCAACTTTAGCGACTTTGAGAGTGCACAAAATCACACGAACGGACAGGGGGGCTAAATCGACTCGGCTATTGATGATGAGCAAGAATGTGGTGTGGCATGCCTCTTTGTAGGTGTTATAAACATTTGCACAAAATCAATATACCCTCATATCATTATGATGACGGGTACAAAAATTGAGTGAGATCAAATCCATACCGATCTGCATATATATACATTTACACATATGTACATGTGGCGGCAACTCAGCATTAAATGGGAAAAATATTGTCTAGATCAGGTTCGTTTAGAATGATGCCGCGATTTTATTGTGTAATGAAAATAAATAAAACGAAAATAAACAAAGACAAGATGTTTACTTACAGATGTGCGCTTTTACCTATACGTTTTGAGTGTATGTGGGCGTTTCTATAAAACAACGTAAGGTTATTCACCTCTTCTTAGTACAACTAATAACTTAATTAAAAACCGTTTTAGCTAAAGCGTGACATCAAGTCTTTAAAATTTTGATTTACGTTTTTTTCTTGAGATCAGGTTTAAATGAAATTTGAAAACTTTGTCTTGATAGTTAATAAATTATATCAAATACAGAAAATTATAGACTTTCTGTTGCTAGTATATGTATTGTATAAACGCGACTCACTCTGTCGGTCATATCATAAAATTTCAAATGAAATGTTAATTGCAATTAACTGAAGTAAACCCACGCTGGGCACCAACGAATAACCGTTTCCATCATTAACATTTATGTGTGTATTACCATAAATCGTTCACTTGTTTTCGGACAAGGTCATTCAGTTTGTGTGTTTGTTTTATGAAATTTTTTTGTTTTTTGTTAATGTGTGTAAATGTATAGTCTTATGATTTTGAAAAGGAAATTAAACCGTCTAATGTGTATGTATGAAATGTACACAGGCACTGCCATGTACACAAAAAATTATTACAGAGTTGAATGCCCTCTCCACTCACTGGAGGTGGGTTGCCGGCTTAAGTTTCAGTTTCAACTTCACAGTTCAGTTCCTAAAAGATGCTTCTTCTATGTAAAACGAAGCAAAGTAAAAATCTACATAATGTAAGCGCTTCACTTATAACAAATCATTACAATTGAGAAGTTATTATTTATTCATGGAGTGCTTACAACATGATACCATTTAAATCACTAATGTTGTATGATGGCATAAAATATGAAAAGCAAGTGAGGCTTCAGGTTGTTGATTATTCGAATCTCTATAATTGATTCTATTTATTTTATGGTTTTCCCGAATCAAGCAGATTGTCTTAATGAAGTGAAAAATGATGAAAGAATAAATTAAATTGTTTTTAAATAGCAGCCAAGATCAGACGTGAGCAGACTGCGCAAACGGGTTTCCATTTTACAGATAAACATTGTGGGCGTGTCTGTTATCCGACATTCTCATTTTTGGCACATCGATGAAGACTGTACATACGTACCAAATTTCAAGTTTATAGTTAAATTTTTGTGGATGATATATAGATTTTTGTCGATTGTGGGCGTGGCTTTGGACCAATTTTGCCCATTTTAAATAGCGATATGCGTGCAAAAACAAAAGTGTCTGTACAAAATTTCAGCTCATTCTATTAAAATCTATGCCCGCGAGAATGGTAAGTACAGACGGATACATGGACATACATATCTAAATCGACTCAGTTTTCAACGCTGATCAAGAATATATATACTTTGTAGGGTCTCTGACGCCTCCTTCGGGGTGTTGCAAACGGAAGAACAAACTTAGTTTACCCCCATCACTAATGTGGAGGGTATAAAAACGAATTTTTAGTGGAAAAATCGCAGTAATCGCAGTAATCGCACAGAGGAACATAGACATACTGTGATGGACAGAGGAAGACATGCAAGATAGGAAAACACGTAGGGTGTATAGGACTAATAAGTTGACACTTAAGGCACTAAGACATATAAATAGTAGGGCAACCTCGCGTATAAATGAATTTTTCCATATCTTATATAAAAGTAAAAATAACAATAATAATAAAAAAATTTTTGCGTGCAAGAGGTTTTTCTTGAACACCTCCCAAATTTCTTAACAATAAGAAATGAAATTGTGCGAAGAGATGTTTAGAATTTATTTTAAAAGTACACACATTAAACAAAGCTTAAACACCTTACGAAGTATATATATTCTTGTCCAGTATCAAAATCTGAGTCGATCTAGACATGCTCATTCTACGTCGTAATCTCTAACGATCATAAATTTGATATATTCAACTGAAATTTTGTACATTGGACAAAATCGGTCAAGTTCCATGTTTACAATATGTAAAGACCTATTTATCTGCCACAAAGTCGGGCTCCGAAATTGAAATTTGATATACATATTAATAACTAGTCCATTCATAGATATGCCGATGAAAATGGGCGAAACGCATAATTTACAAAAAAACGTCATTCAGCGTGAAAGACGACTTGCAAGTTGATACATATATGATACTATTAGAGGGCATAATTATGTACTTTCCACGCCCACAACATGTATATATCACAGATAAAGATAATTAAGATTCAAATGTAACTTTTTTATTTGTTTTAAAATTAAATTGTATGGCAACAGGGATCATTTTTAGAACCCGTTCGTTATAACCATTTTACGTGAAGAGTCACCTGTTCATCCTGATAGTATTAAGCAAAGCATTAATTATGTTGCCTAGTGTATATCTGAAACTAAGTAGTCTTAGGTATTAAGTCGGCGGCTTGAACTACTGAAAATTTTCACTTATTTTACGTGCCTTGTTTTTTTTACGTTCGTGGTTTCCTTAAAGTCTATGCGTGAAATTTGTTTGTATGACTGTAAATATTGTGTTGTTAACGTTACTTTGAAAGTTAGGAAATTATATACCTGTCTAGATATATGCCTATACAGACACGTGTACTTATGCTTCACTTAATATTTCAAATTATTTTTTATATAAAGAGTAACGAAAACGAAAGTTTTCCTATATTTCTGGTCAAAAACCAACAAACACGTCACCGTGATTATTAAACTGATTCACTATGAAAATAAAGTAAAAATTAAAACAAAAAAAAGTGAAAACAAGTAACAACAAAACTATTTTAAAATGTATTAAAACTGTTGACTCAGCTCTACGTGTAGCTTGCTTACAAGTGTGAACTAAAAATCTCAAGTTGATTGCTACGGTCGCTGCAGCAATGTGATGTGCCGGTGTGTGTGCTTACGTTTATTTTTTTTTTTTTTGTGCCTTTCTGCGTGCTCAGCAAAGCATTAAAGTATGAATTTGAAAATCGGTCGATTGGACTTTCCTCTTTTTTTGGTACTACTTTCTTATTTGTTTTTGGTTCTACAGGAAGCAGCGTGTGTTGCTTACAAGCACTTGAAAAATTATAGTTTTTCTCGAAATAAATTGTATACGATTTGATTTACGTTTGATTTTGTCAACTAATTACAAAACCATTAAACCGGTGGGCGTATATGATTACGCCCTTTAATTGTGTATGCATTACGTATGAACTTGCAAGCCGGTTTTTATACATTTCTGTTATCCAACCACGCCCCTTTTTGGCACATCTATGCATGGAATAATTGTAAACATATGTACCAAAATTTCAACCTCATAGCTCAATTTTGCGGCAAATAAATAAATTTTTTGTTGATTGTGGGCGTGACTCTTGACCGTTTCTCAATTTTAAATAGCAATCTGGGTGTAAAAACTAAAAGTGTCTGCAAATGTTTGGAATTTCAAAATATAAGAGCGTAAAAATGCCAACAACAGACAGACTCATGGACATACATGTCAAGATCGACAGAGTTTTTGATATTGATCAAGAATATATATAGTTTGTAGGGCCTCTAACGCCTCCTTTTGGGTGGTGTAAATGGAATGACAAACTTAGTATACCCCACATCTTAGGTGGAGGATATAAAAATCAATAATTTCGGTTATTTGTGTAAATATCCATTATAACATATGTCGAAGTATGTTTATACTCGGGGGCTGTTTTGATAATAACTTTTGCTTGTGATTATATATAAAAGAATATAAAAGTTTGGCGTTATACTACTTTCTAGAACGCTGTAATCCACGCTAGTCACCTATGTTCACACTTAAATAAGTGGTTTAGTTTAAAAGAGAAATCAAGGAAGCGGCAAAAGCGGTGGTTGTTACCGTTAACTTATTATTGAATTGTTTAAACACCATCAATCAAATTAATTCCTATCCAATCCTTTGGATTAGATGTGTCTTAATTGTATAAAAGTGCTATTGTTGTTGTTGGTTAGATATTCTTTTATATAATATTATATTTCCTATTATAAAAAAAACTACAGTACACAACAAACAACAACTTAATTAATAATCTGTTAAGACATTACGCATTTACGATATACAAGAACGCGTCATTACAGAGAGCAACACTGCATGAATTTCATTTGAATTTTACTAAAACAATAAAAAATTGTTCAACTAATGCGATTATGGTAAAAAGATTAAAAGTGAAATAAAATTGACATGTTATGTGTACTAATTTAACCGGTTCCCATATCAGTAGATCGACACAGTAAATGATTGATGGCGTCAAGCGAGTAAGTAGGTGCTTGAAAAAATTACTTAATTGGGAGCCAAAATTTATGATTGTCGATGATTTATATTTTTGCGATAAATAACTGTAATAATTAGGAACATTTGTACTCTACTCTCACTTTCCCGCTAATTGAGGAAATTTCCTCTGTGCCAAGTGTATGCGTACATAGTTTCACTTTCAGCAATAATAACAGTAATACATAAGAAAGTAAACAAGTAAAAGACTAAATTTGGCTTAGACTAAATCTCAAATACCCTCCACATCTACAACAGTGGTCGTGGCAGGAATGATTACGTCCTCTAATAATGTGTATAGTATGTAACAGCTTTAAAGATGAGTTGAGTACTCCACGTAGTACGGTTTTTTTTGTAAATTGTGGGCACGTCTGCTTGGCATATCGATGGATAGGATACTCATAAATATACATACAAAATTTCAAGTTCATAGCTCAATTTTTGTGGCAGATATGTAGATTTTTGGCTTGGATCTTGACCAATTTTGCCCATTTTTTGCGTGCAAAAACTAAAAGTGCCTGTGCAAAATTTCAAAATTTACGACCGTGAGAATGCCTACAACAGACAGATACATACATGACTAGATCCCCTCAGTTTTTTATGCTGATCAAGAATGTATATACTTTGTATGGACTCTTCTTGCCTCCTTCTGGGTGCTGCAAATTAATTGATAAACTTAGTACACCCCATCTTATTGGGAGGGTACAAAAAGGAAATACAAGCTAATCGTGCCCGTCGTTGGGTAAGTGCATTGAACATACACCACTTTTTTTTTTTGTTATAAACGGAAATGGTGTATTTTTAAGGTGGGTCTTACCTCCATGAATTGATAGATCTCCTCTGAGCTGCCTCTGTGTGATTATTTCGCGGGGGACACACATCTGTAACTATGTGTGTATGTGTTGTGCAGTTTAGGAAAAAGTTGAAAGTGAAACACAAATAACAATAACGGCAATATGCAAAACATCATGTACTGTTTGTTATAAACAGTATATTGTATTAATGTAAAGGCTTTCCAGAGGGAAATTGCATGTGTTGTAAATGTGCCACAACATCCAAAAGGGGGCACTGATTGAAGCAATTGGGTGCCGACTCAAATTTTGATTTATACATACTTACATTATTTATATGCAGTTTGACTCTTGTATTGTGTTTTTATTACACTACATGCTTACTCCCTTACTCTTACTATAAAGTGATTGCGATCATAATCAACAAAACTAGATCCATCTTAGACTTTGGTTGCATGTTTCCATACAAACTTGTTGCAGAAACGTATTATTGAGAATAGAAAGGTATATTCAAAATTCGATTTAAGCTTTAGTTATAATAATTTTGCTTGTTGGTTTATTTCATAATTCAGTTTGTTTCCATGTACCTAACACATATACGATTAATATTGCGGACACAAGCCCACATGTGCGCCGCCTGCCCACCAACTTCACAAACTTCAATCAATGGTTTTACAACTTATTAACATGTAATACGTGATCACGGTTACAAACAGCCAAACTAATACTCATTGAATAAAATAACATAATTGTTTTTTTTTTCAGTTTAATTGTTTTTAAAAGTGTTCACCATGTAACGCAATGAAAATGAAACCGAAAAGGAAAAATGTTTAAACCTTCTTAGTTATGTTGTGTTCATCAGCGCAGCATTAATGTGATAATATTATTGCTCTTTTTCCTTCCATAAAAGTTATTTGTGCCTATCATCACCGGCGGGATACTTTGTGAAAACTTTTATAAAACCCAGAAGGACGCATCGGAATTGCTACAAAGTGATTTTAAACTTGATCAGCGTGAAATTCTGAATAAAAATTGGGTAAATGCCACGCCCACAATTGATAATAACTTCTTATACCAGCAAAAATTAAGTTACCAAGTTCTGCATTTAAAATTGTCCAATTTATCGGTAGGCTAACAGCGGGCGGAAACAGACGCGACCACTGTTTACAAGAAGCATTATTACAAAATGTAACATGCATTTTGTTGGTTAATAAAAGAAGGCACTATTATACACATGTTACACCGACATTATGTGAAAATGGAGGTTATCCAAAATTTGATCTAAGGCTTTTTCATTTGCTACATCCTACACTACTTGTGACGTATTTCGGCTGTCCAAAACGGCTAAGTAGAAAAAACATATATTGATCGACTTAGAACACGCCTCCGCGTTTGTTGTGTGCCCGTGTAAATTTTTAAACAAAAGGTCTCATTCTTTGAGACATTTAGATCAAATTGAATACAAGAGCATGCTTTGGTTCGAAAACGGTCTATATCGATATTAGATCGAATCGGACCATTTTGTACACTCTTGGTGTAACGTTCTTTTATGAAGGAAAACAATTAATATTCTAATTTTGGACACGTTCGAACATTTGTGTTATTTGTGTTGCAACTAGATGATGAAGCACAAAAAATTTCAAGCGCAACATTACGTGAATTATAAAAGAGGTCCGTAGATGTCGAAATTATGAGAAACCCTGGTGTAGAGTATCATATGGTCAGGCTTGAGTTGTTTTGCTTTGCTTAAAACAATAGGAACTTTTATTAATATTTCTTAAAAAATAATAATAATAATAATAATTCTCTTATTTTAAGACATAACGAGTTTCAATGAGTGATAAGTTCATGCTTACACGTTTACATATGCTTTTCGTGTAAGAATATCGCAAATCAAACATTGACGCATTTGCACAATGTTTGAATTGTATTTGTGTTCGATAATATGAAAATGGAAACAAAACAAGTAAAAAACTCTAACTGACTTAAGTCACTGAATCTTTTTGTCTTTTACAGTTCATATCGTCCGCTTGTGTGTTCTTAATATCAATCTTTCTAAAAGACTATGAAAAGATTTCGATCAATATTAATTCTTCCGGCAGAGGGTACCTACAGATTCATAAATATTTTTTATTTACGGCATGTCAGAATTTCTTTTTCTTTTGAAAAGTGTAACTGTTTGTTCACGGGAAGCAAAAGCAAGGTGGCAGAAATAGAAACATTTATTTTGTATTTCTTCTGAAAAGCAAATGTTGCTGTTGCCAGTTACTGCTAGTTTGTTTAGCTGCTGTCAAATCTCTGCCAGCTGATCATTCGATCTCTTTCATTGTTGTACTTGTATTTATATACAATCTGTTACTTATAATTTATTGTGGAAGGGTATACACATAATACATTAGTACATAAATATACAGGTGCGCGAGTGTGTCTATGTATGAAAGAGAAGGAAGAACAGACACGTTATGTAATTGTACAACAGCTACTGCAATAGCATTAAATAGCTTTCATTACCGTCACTATCCGTTTGACTGCATTTATTACACCAACATATCGTTGATGGCAGCGGCGTGGTGTCGTTTTGCCACAAGGTGCCCCCGTCTTAACAGATATGTACGCTATTCTGTCATTATCACACTTATTTCTTATTGTTACGTATCAGTGTAATATTGTTACAATTGCAATTTTCTCATAATTGTTTCCCTTGCAAAACACCATTATAAAGTATGTGACAAAAATACATATTATGCTATTTTTAAATGGACATCTACAATAGTTTAATTGATTCTCAGTTGTTAATGATGGACATGTAGTTGACATTTCTTTTTAAGCGTTTAATGTGTCATTTTGATTAAATTTTCTTTACAACTAAACTCGTTTGAGAGAAACGTTTTAATTGTCGTTGTGACATTGCCTTTGACTTTATTTATCAAACAGCAAGTAAGAAAACTTATGTGGCTCTTGACCGATTCTATCCGATTTAAATAGTGATCTACAAGCAATAAAATTCTAGCTACCGCACTACCGCAATATATACCATTTTGTAAGTGTGCCAATAAGAGACGGACGCACGGACATACACAGGAGTACATGTTTAGGTCGACTCTGTTATTGATGCTGATTAGGAATATAAAAGGTTTCTTCACAAATTTATTTAGGGTATAAAAAACCAAAAAGGAAATTGTGTGGCATGTGTTGTGTATCTGCCATTGTTTTAACCGATTTGAGTCACGGGTTCATCGTAACGTAAAAATGTATTAATTTCTAAGCCTTTGTAAAAATTTATAAATAAATAATTTCTTATACATATATATGGCATTTATATATATAATAACATGCATATAAAAGGCACGAGCGTCATGTGTATAATAAATTTTCCAATTAAATTAAATTCAGTTTGCGTTTCTTATTTACAAATACACAGTATTTCAATTTAAGTTAATGTATGTATGAAAAAAAATTACATTTCCGCTTTAAGAGATAGATTGAATGCAACGCGAAAATTTAAAAGTAAAAAAAAATTTGATAAAAAACGCTCGTAAATCATTTCAATCAAGTGGACAGAATGCAAAAATGTCAGTTAAAATGTTGGTGGAAATATGAGTAATAATGCGAATACATAGAAAATTATATAAATTTATACATATATGTACGGGATGTCCGAAAACGCAAAGTCAAGAGTTCAACACAGCCTTTCACATACCGATTTAACATGATGAAGCATTTATAAACCAGGTAGATGATCATGCTTTTTCATAAAGTGGGCAATTTTCGTTGGGGACGAACAATTAATTGGGGCTGTCATCTAAAATAATACTAGTCCGCATTATGTTAAACATAATGCGTAATTTTTATATTTATGGGGGTATACTACGTTTGTTGTTCCCTTTCCAACACTGAAAATAAGGCGTCATAGAATTTATAGAGTACATACATGCTTGATTCTTGAATTATTCCAGCTATTGATGTTCTAAAAATGAACGTTGCCTGATAACCTATACGACTACAATTTACAATTTTATAGGATAGAATCCTACGTGCAAGTTGTTATGTAATACGTTTAGTTAGAGAGGGCGGCGTTATCATGTATTTGTCACGTCCACTGCTTATATATAAATATGGAGGGTATTTAAGATTTGGAATAAGCCAAATTTAGTTCTTTTACCCGTTATTATTTATAACTGAAAATGTTATTGTCGGTTATATCCTACCATTGAATACCCCACACCACCTTCTTCCACATATTACGTTACAATGTTACAAGTTTAGTTGTATTAGTGAACGACGGACATTGCCACATAAGTCATATTCGGAAATGTCGTTCTATGGAAAGGGGTTCTAAGAAAGGATCAAAGTTTGGCGCATTCAATTATTGAGCCTCTTCTTCATTGCAAATTTTATTAAAAGAAATTCAAAAAATGCAACTTTCGTCTTTCTTATTGGAAGAGAGGTCCTGCGCCCTAATGTACGGACGGACATGTTTAATTCATATAAGTTATTGGTATAATTAAAGGCGATTGTGGCATTTACCGTTTAGGAGTTCCAAACATTCACACAAACTTAACATACTCTGGCACCTTAGTGGTGCAGGGTATAAAAATTCTATATGTAGGTACGTCTTGTCTTTTTAGTCATTTCAAAATATTTTCATAATCAAATCAAAAATCAGCTAATAATCACATCAATTTAACTTTAACTAAAGGTGACATTAATATGAAATTTTAACACGAGCGGCTTAAATATTAAGCATAAGAACGTAATGCTTAATGTTTAAGCCGCTCGTAAAAATTTTACGCTAGACGAGGTGGCGCTCTCTTCATTAAAAAATAAGTTCATTGATAACAATTTTAAAAATGGTTTCGCCAGATATTGCGCAAACTTTACCAAACCAAAAAAATATATAGAATTACAATAACCACAAAACAACGTATATCGGCACAAATACATACGAAATCAATATTTTTTTTACCATTCCGTACTTATTCACCAAACTAGAAAAATAAAACTTTATTGTTTACATTGATATATTTTTAAAGAAGTTCATAATGTCAGATTCGTAATTAGTCATTTTTAAAGGTTTTTTTTTTTAAATAACAGTTCTTTTAATTTCAATTCATAAAATCCTCTTAATCTAAGAATTGCTTGTACGAGTAGCATTTCTCCATTTAAAAGTTATCTGCTGTTACTTGTATGACTATGTTTCCTAAACAAGTTTTAATGTTTTGTAATGAAGTGTATCTCCCCATAAGATGGGGGTATACTGATTTTGTCATTCCATTTGCAACATCCAGAAGGACGCTTCAGAGATCCTACAAAGTATTTATATTCTTGATCAGAGTCTAAAACTGAGTTGATCTGGATGTGTGTTTCAGATATTGAGCTGAAATTTTGTACAGACACTTAGTTTTTGCACGTAGATCGCTGTTTAAATCGCTTAAGAGCCACACCTAGAATGGACAAAAATCTTTTTATGTACTTGTAGTATACATATCTATAAATATTCCATTCATCTATGTGCCTAAATGGGCGCTGTCGAAAAATAGACACGCCCACAGTCGACAAAAAAACTATTTTTCTGCATCAAAAATTTACCTAACGTAAATTTCATCGATTTGCCAAAAATGGTCGAATTTGTGGTCATACTCAGCATCCAACTCGATTTGCAAACTTAGGCGTAATGCGTACACTATTAGACGTAATCATATACTTGCCACGCCCAACGTTTGTATATAAAAGTGGACGGTATTTAATATTTGGTCTAAGCCACATTTAGTTTTCTTACTTGTTTTTACTAAATTTGGTACCAAAAACAAAATATTAACTGTAATTT
Organism: Crataerina pallida; assembly: GCA_949710015.1. Lineage (NCBI taxonomy): Eukaryota > Metazoa > Arthropoda > Insecta > Diptera > Hippoboscidae > Crataerina > Crataerina pallida. The sequence goes on from OX453290.1 coordinate 10,060,845, forward strand.
TCTATAAATGCATTATGTAGTAAAGAGCCGTTTGCTTCTTTAATATAAATGTCATTTACAACAAGTCGCTATTTGGGAAACGATGACAAATGAACGCGTATACATTTATGTATATAATGAAAAAAAATACAGAGTGTGTTGCACCTCAACATGTTGTGAATTTATATTGAATGTTTATAAACATTTATTATAATTATTTGTGGCATTGGTGGCAAATTGGTTTCTCTCAAGATGTAATTATGTGTCAGAAAAAGTTTTCGCTTGCGATTTTAACAAAGTAATTATTTTATCACTTTCCTATACATAAAGCAAAACAAGAAAAGAGATAAGTCAAGAAAAGGGTACAAGACACAAGTAAATTGCATATAGGGCGGTGCCATATTACAATTATATTGGGTGCAATAAAGGAGCTATAATGAGATGCGTGGTAATAATATGTAGGCTTTTATTAATGTTTCATTGATTATATTTCCATATAAAAATTACCGCATATACATACATATATACATACATACATACATACATACATATATACATACGTATATATAAAACATGATAAACTTGGTTCCACAATTGATTTTATAATTAGTTCATTTGTATCAGTAAACGCAAGTCATTGACATATAAAAGCCACTTACAGAAATAATATTTTATGGAAGGGGGTTCTAAAAATGGCACCATTTTTGCAAATTTCGCACAATCAATTTATTTCTTCACCCCAAATTTTATTAAAAAAATGGAACTTTTGTCATACCTTTGACTTATTAGAAAATGTATATAAAGTAGGTCCAAAATATGGCTGTAGTTGAAATCACATCCTGGATAGGCCGAGTTGTTAAAGTGTTTCAAATTTCGATATTGAATCAATCTATAATAAGTGGTGGGTTTGGTATTTGTCATTTATGAGTTAAGACAGTAAAAAAGGCCCTTGCCAATAGGGTACCCATCATCATTAACGTCTTCCAAATAACACTCATTTTTTTTAAATGAATGCAAAAATCAATTTTTATAAATAATTCATGGAATGTAGTCAAGTCTATAATAAAGAAAAACTGTACGTTTTGTAGAATTGTAAAAAAGCCTATGTACCTATTAAACCCATTTTCAAAACCAAAGAACGTTTTGAACGTTTGTACCAATTTTCAGGTCTACCGTAATATTCGATCTTGCCCAATTGCAATAGAAAATTCAGCACCATATGACAATTTATGCGGCCGTGATAGTTCACATAAAAATGCGTAGAAATTCACACGGGCATATGAACATACAGGCGGACAGATGGGCTAAATCGAATTATCTATTGATGCTGATCAAGAATATATTATAATATAGTTTTGGAGGTGTGGCTTGCCTGTTTCTGGTGCTTACAAAGGTCTAAGGGGTATAAAAATCCGCATAAATATAATGTGCACCCTTGTTGGTGAGGTAGGGTGTAAAAATAGCATCCATCTTCCAACTTTTAGAAAGTTTTTTCAATTTTTGAAACTTAACACGGCTACACATGACGTTTATGTCCAATTATTATAATTAACATATTGGCGCCGGCGTTTGATTACAACCTTAACAAAAAATAAAAAACTATCTATTTATTCATTTTATACACTCCAACAGTTTCTAATAAATACGTTGTTTTTGCAACATCTATTATTGATGGATTGCCTTGTTCAATACTAAGCACTTATATGGTAATCTTGTTGGCTATTCAAAGGTGTTGTTCCAATGTTGTGTTTTTGTGTTTCGTTTCACGCAAACGCCTTTATTTGTACTTGCAAAAAAACCTAATTTGTTTGTTGCCCCCGAGTATCGAGAATAAATTACAACACTAATAAGCTACAATTAAATAACTTAACACATTTTGTGCTACTGGGGTGTTGTGAAACCTTCAAAAAAAAAAAAAAATATTTCATAATTGTTTATGATTAGATTTGGATGTTGTGTTAATGTTTCTGCTGTGCGCGTCACTTGCCATCTGTTCAATCACAATAGCACCTGCAACAAAAAAGGCAATCATGGGTGGTTTTCGTATTTTAAGCATAATCACACGTGTATTTCCATAATCTAACCATCAAGACAGACATCAAATCATAACTTCTAGGTCATGCTATAACGATAGTACAATTATACATGCTCCACGTGAATCTGAATCTGAAGTGTTTTCTAATTGACCCTATGCTCTTGAAACTGATGATAATGTGTTATGAGATTTTTATTTATGACGCGATTATATGCTGCTCTGTATATATTGTTGTTGCTGTATATAATTTAAAAAAGAAATATTTTTGTTTCAGCATCAGCCCTTTGCATTTATGTGTGGTTTTTAGCTGCTTTGATTGCTTAGTGTACGTTAGACAATTAGTGTTGTTGAAAACTTTGGGAGAATAATAGTGAAGGCCATTCAAATAAGAAATATTCAAACAAAATTCGTCTAAAGTTCTCTAGTAAAAAACCAACAACGTTTATTATCAAAACTATTATTCAACATTTTGGGATATAAATGTGTTTCAAGCATTCATTGTGTTTTGCTGATATAAGAATGAAGCGATGTGTGTTCAATTTATTATCGTAGGTGTTTGTTTGCTGTGTACTGAAGTACTGAAACTTTTGCGTTAAATAAGAGAAAAAATTAATAAGAATTAAATCTCTTAAAAGCCGAAAAACTCTTTGCTTCTTCTTTCACATATGAGCACTTGACGTTTAACTTGAAAGTATTTCATATATTTTGTCTGTTTTTCTAAACAAAAACTAAAAAATAAAAACAAAAAACAAAAAACAATTGAATTTCTCACCAATATTTTTGCAAATACGCCTCATTGGTGGGACAACTACACTTAAAAATAATAGAACAAGACAGACACGATTGGTAGCAACTGTGGTGTGAGCAACAGGCAAACGAAGTGGTGTAGAGGAAACACATGCGAAGCAAATTTTAACGAATACCCCATCAGACTAAAATTGCGATACATGTATTTCTTGGCATTATAAAGCACCATTTGCTTTTGGTTATCCAAGTTCAGATTGAGGAAGAAGAACTCGGCATATATATATGAAAAAAGAAACATTGGTTTCTTTTTCATTTACAAAATAATTAAAACAAATGATAACAGTAAGCATTAATTTTCCATCTATTTTCAGCTTTGAAAGTTTATCACGACGGCGCAAAGAACGCTCAAAACGTTCACACCGTAAGTCTCCCACATCGGGCCGTCGGGCTCATAAATTTCGTTACAGAGACGAAGCCTCCCATTCCAGCTCTCGCCGTCGGCATCGTGACCGTGCCAAAGATGAACGCGACAGTGGACGCACTACACGGAGATCTCATTCTAAGGTAAAACCATTTCATTTTATATACAGGGCCTCGTCGTAGGGATATGTAATTATATGTATATATGTATAAGGATTGAAAGAAATATTAAATTTAAAAAAATTATACCCTAAACCTAACTGCAGCTGTTTGTAAAAAGGAAGCTCCAGGAATACAGTGTTTCACAACATTTTCGCAACTATACTTGATGGTCGTAATTTACTTGCAGTGTAATGTGAGATATTTAGGGAAGCAATTTTTTCATGTGTTTGTTTTATTTAGCATATAATTGCCAAAAAATAAGAAACTGTGTACACACATATGTATATATAAGCATTAACATATAATATATAAAAATCTTTAGAACCCAACCTGAAACGAATCATTAGAGCTCTTCTCTCAAGTTGAGTAAAAATGAAAAAGTACTGTTCTGCACAAAGATAAAATAATCAGAGCTTATAGGTAAATTTATTAAGATTGCCGTTCGCCATAGGGAGGTAGAGACATAGCAGTTAGGTTTTTTTTAGATGGTCGCCTATTATAATCGAACCAGTGCATGAGGTGATTGGGGTTTTTTAAATTGGGGCTAAATCGACACGGTGGCATGTGTAGGCGACATCTCCTGAGTACATGTGGTAAAGTTATAAGTTTGTTGTGATAAATCTACCTTTTTCCACTTAAAAGTAAAATACCTGTAGAGCGCAACATGTGCATGCTTTGCTTGACTCATCGTCCGCTACCGACATCATCGGTTGTGTGTACATGTAAACACTTACGATTTAATCGTTGTCGCTTAATTTCATTTGGAAACAGTTGTTCTCTTCATACGAAGCAGTGTAAAAGATATATTGCTTGTGATTTCGGGGCTTAATTGAAAATGTTGTTCTTTCAACGTTATTTGGAAAAATCACAAATTGCTTTGGAACAATTTGAAAATGCGAATAAAATGAAATACAAACTCTGTCACAGGGCAGCTCACAACAATGCCCATTACTTGGATGATTTACTTCAGTCCAGTTCGATGACGTTTCCTTCGTACACCAACAATTGGATAATAGAAAATTACATTAATAATCATGATGATGACTATTTAGTGAGTGTGTTTAATAGAAAATGTGTTAAATTGATTTATTTACCGTTTGCGATGCACGGCATGATCTTACTAATGCCTGTCTGGTTTATCATTCTCTTTTTATAAAGCAGTTTATATTATCATTCATTTCTTGTGTCTTTAGTTGATAGTTGCGATCAGGGAATGTCCACGGCAGGTTAGTTACTAGAACAATCTGTAATTTTTGTGTAAAATTGCGACGTTCTCATTGCTACCGCTGCATCATTACTCTGCTGTTATATTGTACAGCCTGACGTCAGCAGCAGCTGCTGCTGCTGCAGCAACGGTCAGTTCGATTAAGTGCAAGGTTTTCATTGCCACATGACAGTCATAATTATTTAGAATTGATTTTGAATTGTGACGGTAAATGTCCACGTTATTGTGGCAATTGGTTAATTGATGTGTATTTTCATTGTCACTGTGACCAATTTGTAAGTTGAGAAATTCATAACATGTTATGGTTTTTTTGTTTTTTTTTTTGTTAGCATGCTTGTAGTTACCCACTCATTATTTAAAAAGTGATCCAATTTGAACAGTGATGAAAAAAATCATAACGCAATGCTCTTGAAATTCGTTCTCTAATGCAATAGTGAACATATATGTGTTACCACAAATTATGCAGAGTAAATATCTGCGAAGATGAATACCTAAAAAAATTAACAAGAAACAAGAAAAAAAGTTTGATTACCTTCCGCATCTACGTATTAATGGTGGACACGACGGGTATATGATTACGTCCTATAATAGTGCTTTACACAGTGTTTGTAAAAAAATCAGCTCAAAATTTGGAGCCACGTCCACAATTGACAAAAGAGGCGGGTTTACGTAATGCATGCACTATTTGAGGGCGTCATCGTGTACCTGGCGCGCTCATTGTTTGTATGTGAATTAGTTTTAGTGTAAGTCATTTAAGCTTTTCTATACGTGGCTCTCTCTCTAACTATTTTAAACATTTGTTTTTAAAATGTCTATACATCTGTTGAAACGAAGCGTCTACTAATACTAATACTAATATTTATTCTTTATGTTGATGTAGCCAGGTCCCTCCATGTCCATGTTTAGTAATCTATCACCGTTTAACTGAAATTTTGCACAGCTTCTCATTTATAAAGAAAGGACTAGGTCACGTTCGTTACAAAAATAAAACTAAATGCTTATAAGTATTAGTTTATAGTAAGTCCATCACTTTGGTTCATTTGCTTATACATTATTGGCTTAAATACTAAAAGACGTCTACCCATTTTTTACTTATTTTATTTTGTCAAGTTTAATGTGCACCCTTCTTAATTTTGCTCTCTGGTCAAGTGTAGGTTTCTATACCCTTTTGTGTCAAGGAGTAAATTAAGTATGTCCGTCTGTCCATGTAAAAGTGTGCGAAAGCTTTAGTCGTACTTTTTGAGATATTTCGATGAAATTGAGTACAAAAACATGCGAATTAAACCGTTTTTAGAAGCTTTTCTCATATAAAGTCCTATTATAAATAAAGTGCTAATATGGCGAAAATTCGCAATTTTTAATATTTTTAGACAACGTTTGATGGAGATTGCTGAATTAGTTGTGTCAAACTCTTTTTCATATAATGATATTTCACTTAATTCGTGTTTCTCGTTTACTGATACATGATTGGTGGAGCTGAGTGGTGCAGGGTGTTAAATGGTCGCCCTTGACCGACCATAACATTTTCACTTGTTTACTTGTTATTGGCTCTCTTGTGAAGAGTTGCGTGATAGAAAATGCTTCAGTTTTCAAATTGTGTTATCTTATAAATTTAAATGTCAACGCCAATGCAAGTATATCGTGCTCTTCTCACATGACGTCACACCCGAAATTGCCAACATCAAAAAGAAAACGTCTGCGCACGCATCTCGCAATTAGAAGAGCATCAAATTCACACGTAAACATTCATATGTAAATAGAATGATCCTCGTACTACCCGTTGTATGAGAGTACTGAGATGTTTGTGTGCAGCGCACCTTTTTCTAGCAAATTTCTTTTTAAATTCCTTGTCGGAAAACAGAATGAGATTAATATCTTTGTGGTACGGTAGTGTTGTACGGTAGTTTGTTGTGTACAAAAGGGGCGACGTAATATACACATAGCGCCTCTTATCTCAGAATCCTCCTCATTTATTTGTGTTACAGATCTGAGAAGAGTGCTATACATCTGCGGTGTGTGGAAATTGCGTGAATTAAAAAGTTTCTATCTCAATAAGTCTCCATTTATTATCGCCCTTTGAACTGATCAATTACAAATACACCAACACGCAACATATGCAAGTATCCATAAAAAATCGGTCGTCTTGCAAAATATTTATAATTTTTTGATACACCAAACACTTTTCTCAGGTGTATTTGTACTTCGTATATGACGTGTGTTGTGCCACTTATGAACGTTGTCTTGGATTTGTTTTAAATTTATGAACTCGCGTGTAGGTGTATGTGTGATTTTTTTATCTCTCTAAAAAGAAAATCAGTTCTCATTACTTAAATAATCGATGACATAACCATAACAAGGAAGGAAAGTTCACCAACAAATCCAGTACATTTTTTATCGAATTAATTAACTAAAATAAATGCTAAAAAATGTGCCAAATTTTCAAATAAATTTTCATGTGAAGAAGAAAAGATGAAAGAGGATCAGCTAAACATACGTGAATACAGTTGAATATATGTAAATAAAAAAAATAAAAATAAATAAATAAAAAAAAATAAAAATAAAAATATTAAATAAAAAAAAAACTGAATTGTCACGCACTAAACTGGCCTCCCGTAGATTGAAAGAACGAGTTCGAACAGAATTTGCACTAAAGTACTCTGTCTGCCTTTTGGTTTATCTCCTCGTTAAAGTTGATTTGTGTGCTGTGACAAACGTGTATAATAATAGAAAGCAACAACAACGGAGTTAAAACTCCAATCCAGCACAACCTATTGTAAGGACGGAATTAAAAGAAAAGAGGTTGTCACACAATCTATATATATAATAACAGAACAACATATCATAAATGAATGCAAATCAAACAGACAATTGAAACGAATTAATACAAATAATAGAGAAGTGATATGAGGTCTGTGAAGGTTCCAATTTTCACTTCTTAACCAACGGACAATAGGAAGGAATAGGCGTACAACACAAAACGTTACTTTCGGCTCAAGTCGAATGCAACGCTCCCTTTTTTTCATTTAAAAACTTTTCCCGTCAACGACTAACTGATATTCGCACTTCAGTCTCGTAGAATAAAAGGTAGCCCATAATCATATGAGTGTTTCTTCACTTAATACATTTGATTTCATTTGGTTGTTCTTACCGAACAGTATAAAATTTATTTAAGGCTCGAGGCCTCACGAATTGGTTAAATGAAAAAATTGTCCTCACAGTTGTTCAAGTGGGCTTCTAAACTGAAATTGCCGTCGCCTGCAAGTAGGCAGTCTTTGCAATATTTTCTTCCGTTTCGTTTGTGAAAAGAGAATCAAAATGCACTGAAAATAAAATAAAAATATCACAAAAATCTGTGTGTGGAATTCTCTTTTTAAACGAAATCAAAATAATTTTTTGTTCTTTTTCTTGATAACTGAACATTCAACACTCAACAAACAAACCGTACAATTATTTATAATGACGTCGCGTACATATTTATACCAAATGTTGTGTTTATTTTCCTTCCTTGGGCGCTCTTCTCTAGTGACTTGGTACTTAGTGCATAATATTAGACATGTTTCACTGTGATAAAATTGGAATGTGTTCATTTTTCCGATAACTTTTCAACCCTTATACCTAATTTGTTTATGCTACTTAATGGCCGAAAAATAACAAATTTATTTTGACTCTGTGTCCTTAACGAATCATTGTTTATATTTAACAAATGATTTGTTGCACTTAGTCAATACATAGTGGTTCAGTCTTAAATTAGTCTAGTATGACTTGTTGGCCATTTTTGGTTCGAAAGTTTAATAAATTCATTTTCATTTACATATGTACTAAATAAACCTTAGCTACAACAACACATTCAGCTAAGCTAACTAGTTGACTAAACAACAAAATTTAACAATAACAATAATAAGTTCAATTTGGAGCTAATTACTTTTCCCTTCTTCGTCCTCGGATTTAGTTTCCTTGAAAAACACAAAATTGGAAATTGTCAATTTCTGTCTATTACGGTACATGTCGCTACTTCGCTGCTGCGAAAGCATTAATTACTGAAGACATAATATTATATGTTGGTATTGTATTCATAAATTTTTGTGAAAATGGATCGTGTGCCAAAAAACGAATTGTGCGAACAAGCGACATTAAAGTCGATTGTTTTGAAATTGTGTGTTTACTCACAATTAATTTTTGTTTGTTTTTTATTAAAAATCATTGACATTGAATGTCAGGGGTTGCGTAGGATGTGCGTGTATAGACAGATATTAGTTTTAATGTAACAATCTCACTAGAACACCTTTAGTTTTCAGTTAACCCTATCGCCGAAAAGTGAACGCATTCCTAAATAATAAGAAAAATAAAATACAAAAACTATTGTACATAAGAAGTTGTCAAGTGATTAAATAATCGCATTCGATTACATTTTTACAGTAAAACCGAAAATTGTTCATTCATTTTGAATGAAACCTTAAAGTCAATCCTGCTTTCGGTGCGATTGCAAACAATCAAACAAATAACAGTCAACCACAGCCATTGAACGTACAAAAACCACAAGAACTAGTCAACTGTAAAATTAGAGCAAAAAAAAAAATATTAAAAAAAAAATTAAAGGTGTTAAAGTAGCTACAACGAAACTAAAAACACCAATAACATTTAACAAAAACAAATTATGTCCACCAGTGAGTTGAGCGAAGTAATTGCACTAAGTTGTGCCGACTTGGCTTCAACCAATACCAACTCTGGTCAGTTTGTTCACATTGTTGATCCAGAGCGTCGTTTGAGTGTGAAACAAATGACAGCTACCGAATTGACGGCGGCTGGTATGGCAGCGGCAACGGCAGTAGCAGCAGCAGCAGAAGCTGTAGCTCCAAAAGAAATCAAAGCTCTCGTTGACAAGGTTAATAATGATGAAGTAAATAATTCGTCTTCATGCTACCTTTTTGAAGAAGATGGAAAGGTTGAAATGGTAGAATTATCTGAGGATGCTGATATGCCCACTCTTGGCGAAGCGTATTTTGACCCGAACGTTAAACGGCTACCCAGGTCTCCCGTACTTAGAGAACGTATTACATCATTGCCCACCACACTTGACGATGGAATGGAAGAGCATTTTCTTAACCTGGGTAAAATGAAAACTGAAAATAAGTCACCTACACCCAGCGATGATTCTAAGCATCATTCTGCAGTTTCCAGTTCAATTTTAAAACCACAATTGGAGCACATCTTGCCGAAAAATGCATCAAAAGGTGAAGGTCAAATAGATTACGCGAATTGCAATATAAACAATGTTCAAGCTGAGGGTAACGAGCTAGAAACCTCAATAAATGACTGTTTAACCACAAAACGTAATTCAATTTTTGATTCAATTGAGTTGTTACGACAGCAGCGTAGAGAGCGCGAAGGCAGTCGAGAAAAAGATCGTGATCGACCGTCACGCTCGTTTTCACCAGAACTGAGGCGTTTTGAGCGGGAACGTAGTGCAGCGCCTGAACGACTGCGTAGTTCCAGCATAGGCAGTAATATTGCTTCACCTTTAATGAACGATAATAGCAAAAACTCGAGCCGACGTAGCAGTGATAACAGTGAAATATTATCGGAAATGCCAATTATAGAAACAGTGGCTGAGGTGATGCCAACTTTTCCGCTTAGCAAAGCATGTTCATCTGCTATAGGCGATAGACGCAAGAGCAGTTTGTGTGATATGTTTCCGGGTCCATCTCCTTTGGTGGCGCCCGAGCAGGTTCTACATACGACGCCTCTCAATCATATACACGAAGAGGAATTGCTAAATCAGTGCAAGTTATCCAAAGAAGATATAAAGCAAATTATGGCTGATTCTAAGCAGTGTGAAATTCCACGTGAAAAGCATGTACACCGCACCAAAACGCCGCCACCGGTAGGTGTAAAGCTAGGTGTTAATTTGAAGAAAGTTACGCCCCCACGCACACATATATCTGTAAAAAAGAACGATGCTCCCATGCTAGGAGTAGTGTTGCGAAAGGTGGAGCGCAAAACTGTGCCACAGAAGAGCCTTCTAGATGACGATCAACCTCTCTACCATTTATCTATAGTACGCAGTGAGAAAAAAGAACCCAAAGATGCGACACGTACAGTCGTAAAACCAAAGCCCAAACCAACTCCGCTACAAAAGTTTAGTACTGTAGCTGCCAAACCGAATTGCGGTGGTATTCTAACAGGGCCGCAAGGACATGGAGGACGCCCAGCACACCCGCCACCATCCACCGTCGTCCTTAAACCACAGCGCCCCCAACTTGGCGTACCCATTACCATCCAGAAGATTGAGGGTGACAAAATAATTATCATAAAAAAGTTTATCATTCCTAAGAATGGCAAGATACCTGAACAATACCTAAAGGTTGGTGGTCTTTTTTTGAGTGTTTGTGCGTGAGTCGTTTCGTTCAATGTGCCAGTCCATGTGTGTTATTTGTACGTTCAATGGTAAAGAGTTGTAAGATATATTTTTTTCGTGTACATGAACTAAACGGTATAAAAAAGAATTTACTTCGCTCCCAATAAATGCACTAGAGAAGAGCACTTTTTTTCCTCAAGTTATTTAATGAAATTATCAACACCAGAATTTTCTCTAACGCATTTATTTCATTTTCAAAATCAATTCACACAAAAATATATAAAAATGAATGCAGTGATTATAATTGTTAAAGGACAGACCACCCTACATAACCAACCTAACTAATATTAACAAAAGCAAAACACTATTACAGTAGAAGAAAGAACGACGGAAAATATGTCTACATTGTCAAATTCAGTCAAGCAAACCCAGCCCCATTATCAACAATTTGTTCAATCACAAATAATGACAGAAATGACACCGCGAAAAAACGAAGCGAAAACAGATTTACGGTCACCGTTAACTACCCGTAAAAAAAACGGTTTACCTCCAGTGAGTCCGAAATCAACACCGCCTACGTATCGCAAATTATATCCGCTATCGTTTAATGCTAGTGTAGGAAATAACGTAATGCCCCCAACAAGCATATCAGCTGTACCTGCGCGCATGATGGTTACCACAACCTCGAGTCCGGCTTCAAGTCTTTCACTTTCCTCCTCTGCTTCGTCACCGTCATCATCACCACCTCCGCCGTTGCCTTGTCGATCTACCAAGCAGAACAATTATACTTCTAATTCTAGTTATTTGGTTTATAAATCTCCCTACGATAGTAGTTGCATTAAAACCTCCGTTGACTCAAGATCGTCCGTTAAGCCTTCATTAAATTTATCAGAAAAACGCTCGACCGCAGCTCAAGCGTTTGATTCAGACGTTGAAAAACTCTCAAGAACTCAAGAAAAGCAATCGGAACAAAAAACTTTTGCGACTATACAATGTCAACAATATCAAAAGCAACCGATGGATGCCAGTCTATACGATGAAGAAATTGAAATGATGAATCAATATTTAAAAAGTTTGCCCGATTATAGTGAATTGGATCGTAAAATACATCAACAATTTCTAGAGTGTGAAGAGCTTTATGATAGACTCAAAAATCGTCGCACTGTCCCCTTAAGTAAATCTTGTTCCCATCAAAACGTCATAACCGTGCCAAAATCCTTACCAAACACTACACCCAATTCAGAAAGAAATGCGCCACTCTGCGAAGTGAAGTCTTCAAAAAAATCATTCCCGGATAAATCGGGAAATGCTCGTACCAAGAGTATTGTGTATCCTTCAATATTCTCACTGAAACCTAAATTGCACAGAAGCATTTCAAGTTCTATTGTAACGTGCGCTAATGGTAAACTAGAAGAAAAACAAAAGCAAGGATTACAAAAATCGCCCTGTTTCGGCCATGAACCACTAAATGGGGAAAATAATAATTATTGGTCAGAAGGTAATAATACCTCTGGTAATAAAAATGTTTTAAAAGATTATTGGATCGAAAATGTAGCATCAGCACAAAAATGTCAAACATCTCGACGATCCGCGTGGAACTATGATAAAATCTGTAACCCTACAGTGGCAGTTGTTGGGCAGCCTCTTAAAGGGGACGCTTTCACCGCCAAAAAATTGGCCATTTTTGATCCCGTAATAGCACAAACGCCTCAAAAGAAATTTCACAAACACCCAGGTGATCAGTTGATAAAATTGCAGAAAAATTCTTCCCTTTCACAGCTAAATATGAAAGTGAGACAGGCGGTTACTAAAGAAGACCTTTACCAACTAATCTGCAATGAGCCCTCTATACCTCCTACTTCCTCAACTAATCATTCAATAAACAAAGAAAGAAACGATCCTAGTAATAGTGGCACTAGTAAAGTGCCGATAAAAGTAAGTGCTCTGGCGGTGAAACAACTCGGGGACAGTTCACTTAATAAAAGTGTATCAATATCATACGTACCGTACAGTAATTTCACTAACAATAACGCAAACAAATTAACCCGTTCGACCAGTAAAACTCTTATACCCTGTTACATGAAGCATTTGCCCGCTCTGAAACGCAGCACTTCCAATAGCGCTATTATGCTACCTGCGAATAGCAAACCAACAGCTACTACAAATGGTATTCAACAGCAACCAACTCATTACGCCACAGCGGATGCGACAACCTCAGCATTCATCACATCGTGTGCATCAAAATTAACAACAGTAACAGCTAAAAATGCAGATACAGTCACGCATTCAAATCCCCTGAAAGGTGTGCTGAAGAGTTTGTCAAGTTCAAATATCTATGGAATTCCTAAATATAGTCCATTCTATGCCAAACAAAAGCAGCGTCATACACAAACAACAACGGCAACGGCAACGGCAACAACTACCATAAGTAATGCAAGCATAAACACAACAAATGAGTCATCATTATTAAGCAACCAGAATAAACCAACAGCAACGGCAGTAGCAACTTCTATGACAACGTCTCTGGTTGTGGGGAGGGTAACATCATCATTATCTACTAATGAGCATGCAGCAGAATCGTTAGCATTAAACGATGAACGTATGATGCAAAGTCAGCAAACTAAACTGCGTATCTGTGTAAACGCACAGACAGTAATGGCAAAGGCGCCGATAAGATCTACTGGTAAAAACGAGCCACCATCACGCACCAACTCTACGGTAAATGCAGGCGATTCATTATCACTTGAACGTAAGTCGGAGAAAAGTAACAGCGCTATTAGCACTAATAGTACAATCGCCACCACTTGTTGTACCGTTCAGCTAACGAAGTTGACGTCATCGTTTCATAACAACAATTCAGAATTTAAGAACATTGTTGCCGTGCCTGATGTGGCAACTTCAGGAACTTTAAATCGTTCTAATCAGCAAAAAAATGTAGAGAAATCTCAAAACGATGCTACGACAACAAGAGGTGGTGACAGCGGCAGCAACCGTCATAGAAAAATCACTCCAAAGACTTTGACTTTGAATACGAATACTGCACAACCGGAAGTGAAGCAAATGATGCAGAAGCTAGAGCCAAGAGCTCTTGCTAACGAAACGAGCGGCAGTGAACTGAACAAGGCCAATGAAAAAGTTAAATGTAAAAACTACATTGCACCTACTGCGGCTAGTGCTGTTATGACAAATTCCGTTTCACAAATACCCGTCGCAACTATTAAAACGCTGCAAGACGATAGCATCAAAATTTTTCCCATAAGCAAATCCTTCTCAACATCTCAAATCCCATTAGCCAATCATCCGTCAAAAATATTGCAGCATCAAAACAATCTGCACGAGAATCACCAAGAATGCGGGGTTCAGAATTCAAAGAAATCGTTTTTAAATTGGAATCAGTTTGTGTACAAGTCCAATGACACCAACCACACGCGATATTTTAATTCTAATGCAATGGTACAATATCAACATCCGCAGCAAAATTATTCATTAACAAATGTTGCGAGGAGGTTGCAACAATTCCAGCAATTGCAAAATCATAATAAATACCACCCAAATAATGAGCCGTTGCACCATTCTGCAGTAAGTACACTTAGCACCGTTCCATCAAGTGAAATAAAAAAGCCTGTTGTCTCAGCGCAACAGCAAAAACAAAAGCAGCAACAACCAGAACGATGCTCGGGTTTTGCGTCTTCACTACCAAACGGTAACAATCTCTTACAACATTCAATGTCTTTTTCATTGGGGCAAAAATCAACGACGCACTCATCAAACACCTCAACTACGAATAACCTTCTACATTGTGCTGATCCAAGGATTTACAAAGAGAAGAAAGTTGGAGGACAAACCCTGGATCCCAGCTGTAATCTAATTGCCAATACCAAAAAAATTCAGGTCATTGAAACTGACACCAGCCAACCCTACCCACAAATCGTTAAAACAACGACAAATCAAAAACCAAATGCTTTAATGCAATCGGCGTCGGCTTCTACGGTCAATTTTTACTCAACATCATCACAAGTACTCCAACATAACCAAAAACAACAACATCAACCGTTAAATGTAATGTACCATCAAGCGCAGGGTAGCAGTTTGCTACCGCAACAATGCAATAACAATGCGTTGGTGTTCAATCATTCCTTTCATCAAGCGCATCAAATGTCAAAGTCGGTCTTAGGTTTGCCACTTGGCGAGGTAGATTCTTTTGTATATTGTTAAGCACGTTTTGTTGTTGTTCTGCTTTACTAATCGAAGAGCCCTTTGAGCAATCAGGAGATAAGTGTGTGTATAGCTAACCATGTATGTTATTGTGGCTCATGAGTGTCTAATGCGTGAGAAGAAGTTAAATGCATGCTGTTTTATAAGATTTGACAAAACGTTCTTATTGCCGTTCTTAAAAGGTTTGCCGTGCGATACAATTTCTTTGAGTAACTTTTTTGATTTTTTGATTTTGTGATTTTGTTTTATTATCTAACCAACTACACATTAACTTGAAATTATAAACGATCTGAACGTATACAAATTAGTGAAAACACAATTTTTTTTCCAAAAATTACGATACAAAATATTTTTAAGACAGTGAATATGGCACAGGCAAGACTGCGCCTGCCGAATTCATATATTATTAGTTTTAATTTAATTTTGTGCAAAAACCAATACATTCAAATGTTATTGAATGTGATGACACATAAAACGCGTACGTCATTGGTATTTATTGGATTAGACATTTGTAAACTAACTTTTTTTGCACTTCGTTCCACTTATTGCAATTCCTCCAAATCAAACAACCTATTATAGATAAAGTTCTTTGTGATATATGTGACATATGTCATATATTCGGGGTATAAATATTTAGATTTAGTTGATGGTGATGATGACTGTGCTCTTCTATAAGTGTTATCTATTTTCTATTCTTTGATTTTGTATTTTTATACCTTCTACATAAAAGGGGGGTTTACCAAGTTTGTCATTCCATTCGCAACACCCAGGAAGTTTTGGCGAAACCCTGAAAAGTATATATATTCTTAATCAGTGTGGAAAACTGAGTTCATCTTGACATGTATGTCCGTGTGTCCGTATTTAAGTTGCGCAAAATCGGCCAAGAGCCCCGCCCACAATCGGCAAAAACCTAGAGGACGCAATCATATATCTGTAGATGTGGAGGGTATTTAAGATTTGGTCTAAGCCAAGTTTATTTTTCTTGTTTTGTACATTATTTCAATTGCACATTCAAGGCTATTTAATGAAAATGTTGATTTTTTTTAAATCATAGGTTAGTAGTGATTACAGTCTTGGTAACAAAAATTCTAATTTTTAGATATACGAGGTGTTGCTTAGGGATCCAAAATGATACCATGCCAAGGTTCTTTATATAAAATACCTAAATTTAGTACCCAATTTCCAAAATTCACATTAAATGATTTAGTTCTTTTTACACTTGAAAGAGAACGCGGAGCATTTAAGGCTGTTTACCAAAAATAGTACGATTACTCATTAGATTTGTTTGACTAGTTTATGACCACCAGCATAGCACAGCACAGCACAGCACAGAACAGTACAGTACACCAACAACAACAATATTGTTTTATTATCTATTTATTTATTCCTCTTTAGATATTTGCTCATTTCCAATTCCATTTAATGTAACATTAAAATAAAAACATGCAATATCCGCGTACACTAATAACATATTGCACTACTCTATAAAAGCTCTGGGTGTACCTTCTTTCTTGTTATTGTTACTTGTTAGTAGTAGTAACCTCCACTTAAGATTGGGGTAATATTAATGTTCGTTAGCGTCATAGATTATAAAAACTATATATATTCTTGACCAGCATCAAATTTTGAGTCGATCTAATTATGTCCGCCTTTCTGTGTGTATGTGTGCGGGCTCAAAATTTAAGATATTAAACTGAAATTTTAGTCCTTGTGTGGAGTCCTCCTACTTAAAATGGGCAAAACCGGTTAGTAGCCGCATCCACAATTATTAAAAGTCATCCATAAAAATTAAGGGAAAAAAATGAAATTAAATATTTGTAGTTGCAGCATCCAAGAATGTGCCAAAAATGTAGATGTGTTGGGTTAATCCGAATTTTGTTTGATAATCTCTCTTCGATGTGAAATCTGTTTCTACTTTTGGGTGTCTTTTTTATAACAATGTCACAGAGAAAACCAGTTGGCAACAAGACGAAACGACCTGTTTCCAAAAAAAAAAAAAAATTTCACAAATGTTTCTTTATGGGTTAAGACTTTCATGTTATGAGGAACTGGGTCAATAT
Source organism: Crataerina pallida (assembly GCA_949710015.1). Taxonomy (NCBI): domain Eukaryota; kingdom Metazoa; phylum Arthropoda; class Insecta; order Diptera; family Hippoboscidae; genus Crataerina; species Crataerina pallida. The sequence continues at coordinate 10,078,043 of OX453290.1, forward strand.
CAATACAATAAATTTGTATTATTTACTGAACTTTATATTTTAATGGCTTTCTTAGACATTTGCAATAATTGTGGAAATTCTAAGTGGCAATTTCGCTCGTTGAGGAGGTGTATGTGATCGTGTGTAGAAAACTGTATTCTCGCTCTCATTTTTTAATTCCTCTCTTCTTGATGTATCTTGTAACTCATTTGTTATTTTTCCTTCAGCCTCTCTATGATATGTTTTCAAAAATGAAATTTTCTTATTTTAGTTTTCTATAAATCGCGTATTCTTTATCAACAGATTTTGCGGTTTATAATTGAAATTTATTTTTAGTAATTTTCAAAGCGTTATGTTTACAAGGAAAATTATGTTAATTACTTTTCACGAAAAACCTTCTTCTTTTTTCATTATTGCAGTGTAAAAGTGAAAAATTCAGTTGATTGTGGTGCTTGTGTTGTTTTGTAAAGTAATTTTTAATCGCTTCTACAATGTTTAAAAAAAATCTTTTTCTAATAATATAATAAATAATTACTTGAATTGCGTTTATATCTATTTATAACAAAATGATTTAGCTCTTCTTTTCACCTGAAACTGATGAGAAACGAAAACACACAATAATTGTATTTTCCAATTTTCTTCTTCATTTATTATATTTTAAATTGCAAATATTAGCAGCATCTCCTTCAACATAATATTAGTTTATGCATATCTTTGACGCTTTAACAATTAGTAAACAACAATTTGTCCGCTGATGAGGCGATCTTATAACCCTTGCAAAATAATTTTATTGGTGAAATATAAATTTTGATCAGTAGTCCCGATCAAGTGAATTCGACTAAAAACACATGATATTACAAAAAATCTTTTAAAATATTTTTGATATATTGAAAACAATTTACCAAAACCACTGCCATTAAGGGGATATCAGTGAATATATTGGTAGATGTGTGCATTTAGTCAAGTTCGAAATAAAATAAGTGAAAATGTGAATTTCCAGTGTTCAATTATGGCATCCAAGATATCATTGCAAATTACTATTCATACAAATTTAGTGTAATTGGAGTCACACCAAACAGACGCAAATAATTTCAAGTGAATTATTTCCGCAAAACAGTACCCTACACACACATACGCAAATATAGTGAAATTATGAAAAATCTCTACATACACAAATAAGAGATGGTATGGAAAATCGTGTGTATAAAGAAGAAAAATAATTTTTGACTTTTGTTTTGCTCCGTAAAAATGCACAAGCAACAAAAGTAAGTTTGGAAAGCGGATTCAAGAAGGGATAGGAATATATGATAAGCGGAAAAATTTCATACAAATGGCCGCAACAACATTTTTAAATCGTTTTCAATGCGATACATCAGAAAATCAAATGGAGAGTAAAGAAATGGAAAATATGCAACGACAACTACAACGTAAAAATGAAGAGAATTTACAGGGGAATAAAGAGAATAACGCGTGTAACGATTGTTCTGTGCGAGATAATTCAGCTGATGCTAACTCATCGCCTACAAGACGGCGCAGACGTCGATCGTATGTTTTTGCTACTCTTAAAGATGTGATTGCTCTGGCAAGTGATGAAGATGCAACACACACTCAGCAGCTACCCACTAACAATAATAACAATGGTCGTTATCATAACCGTAATATAGTTGGCGAATGTGTTCGTCTTGAAGAAACGGACGATGCTGGGGATAATGTTAATTGTAAAATATCGCAAGTCAGACCGCAGAGGCGCTATATGCGCAGTGCTACAGCGGCCAGTGTAACGCAGTTGTTGTCGGACGGTTGTAATAGTCTGTTGCAAAGATTTCGTCGAAATCGGAGCGAACGACCTGAACAAAAACAAGAAGGCGCTCATAAACTTTATGACGAAAAATCGCATGAAAAGCATCAATACCAAAACCACCAACATCAACAAAACAAAACTAATCGGTAATATAAAAATCAATAAAAAAAATCGAATTGAAAATTTCGTTGAAAAGATAATTGGGATGATGAGACTAATAATTTAAAGAAAAAAAGAAAAGAAAAAAAGAAAAGAAAAAAAGAAAAGAAAAAAAGAAAAGAAAAAAAGAAAAGAAGAAAAGAAACGAAATGAAAGAATACGATCGCTTTCTTTGTATAATTGGATTCTGTGTGCTTTTGAAATTTCTTTTTAGCATTTTTTGGTTAATTACATAAATTTTGTAAAAAAAATGGTTGATTCATTAAACGTCATCAAGTGCATAACATAAGCATTCCGTTATTTGAAAATCCAACAAGTGTTTATGAATTTCTTTAAAAATTTTTTTTACGTTCTGGGTCTTTGGTTTGAATTGTTTGTTATATGAGCTAAAAATAGTTCTCCACACGGACTGTCACCTGACAGAAGAAAAAAAACCTACAAATGAATTTTATAATGTTTTGTCTGTATCGCCTCCCAAATTGTCCAGATAAGTAGGTGAAGGGTAAAAAACATTTTCGAAAAAACTCGATGTTGGACGAAATTTATTTATTTTATGGGATTTAATTGACTTTTATACGTTTGTAGACTTTGACGTACTAGTGACTAGAATTTTTTCATGTTGTTGTGACTTGCTTTTCTTCCTTTGTATAAAAAAAAGTAAGCTTTTTAATAAAAAACTTTCGAAAGCTCTTCTAGATTCTTAGTTTTCCGTTTTGTAATTGTAGGTTAATACTGTAAACAAGTACGCAGTCTCTCTTGTTAAACATTTGTTTAATTTTATGAAGTGAAAAGTAAATACTTCATGGTAGTGCCGCAGTTTAGTTAATTGTTAATCAATTATGTCAAATTTCATCGTAATATCTTAAAAATGCGACTTTTAGCATGAGTATAAATTTATGGATAGACAGGGGGACCACTCAGCAAGTGATTCTGAACGGATCCGTAGAAGATGGGAGTGGCATTTACCATGTAGGAGTTATGAACATTCGCATAAAATATATTTCAATCGGATCAAGATATATGATATACAGGGGATGGACAAAACCATATGAATACCTGACATAATATTTTGTCCTATACTGTATTTATACTCTGCAGGGTATCTTTAGTTACACAGGGAATGACAAATTTAGTACACCCACACCTTAAGCAAACGGTATAAAAAAGGAACAAATACTAATTTTTTAACAGATCGGAAGTAATAATTAGGAAGCGACCCTACTAACGACTTTTAATAGAAATTTTAGAACTAATTCGTCAGTTTTCTTTTTCTATTCATATACATTTATAAAAATGTAGTAAATTCTCTCTCTTCTTCTTGTTTTATGTTTTCTTTACAGCTGCATGCTTTTGAGAAGATCTCTTATGCTCTTCATAGTTTATTTATTCACCACACACTCATTAGACACAAAAAGTTCAAGGTTTCTTTATAGAATTCACTGCACTGCCATAAAAATATTTTTGTAATTAATTGTGTTGATATATTTCTAAAATCTACCAAAACAAAATAAAATTCAGGAAGAGAGAAAGAGAGCTCCCAACAAGTAATGTTCACTTTTCCTTCCGTTTTACTAAAATTGTTTCTTTGCGAGAGAATTCCTTATATTTTCAAATTTTGCTATATATGATATGAATTTGTAGGGAGCGATAAATAAAAACTACAGACACACCACATCCACCCCACCGGTGCTAGTGTAAGCTACTAAAAATTAATTTCAGTTAGATGCGGAAATAATAAACACGTCTTGTAAACATTCAGTTAATTGTTGTTCTTTTCTTTTGTATGATAAATGCAGAATATAACGGTGAACACAATGCCTTTTAGATGCTTTGTCTATATTCAAATTGGCTTTGTTCAAGTTTTACGCATCTTATATTCGGATAAGTCGGATAAGATCGAGAGGCGTTTACTTTTTTTTAATCTGTAAATGAGGATCTTTTCGTTTGTTTTATTGGGACCCTCCAATCATTTTGTTTCTGCACAAAAAGCACCATTTAATTATATTGAAAGGTTACTGAAATATATTTTGTGAATCACCATATTTTGTTTCCACATTTTAGTCATTCCAATACTCATCAGTCGTCTCGAGTGACTCATGCAAATGTGTAGTAAAAGGTTTTAAACTTCCTATATATAATATACTTGAGAATATTGAATTCCTTGGCAAACACAATCTATAGGGAAGAAGATGAAAGTCGTGAGTGATCCTTGTTTTATAGAATTGATGCTCGTAAGGATTGATCATGTAGTGATTACGTCCTCCATCAGCTCATAATAAGCAACAGTCAGAAATAAAAAACAAGTCAGAAACTAAATTTTTCCTAGGTCAAATCTTACAAATCCTCCACAGCTGTGGCCGTGGCTTGTTATAAATTGTTTTATGTGCTTAGATCGACTCAGTATTCGATGTTTATTCAAAATGTATATACTTTATGGAATATCCGACGCCTGCTTATAGACATTGCAAACATTTTAACAAAGTGATATATGCCCCCATATACATATTATGGTGGATATAAAATCGTCTACTCTCTCTCTCTCTCAGAAATATTGCGCCACAGGTAGTATGGAAAGTAAAAAGTAGAACGCGTCTATGTTTTGCTCAAAATTTTCTTTGTTTGATTGTCCTTCTTTCTTTCTTGTCTCTTCATAAAGAAAGAAAGAAATAAAAACTTTTCACACAAATTTCGCAAAATGTGCGTTCCTATGTTTTTGTTTTAAAATAAATATTTTTCAGTTAATTTTTTGATCTGAAACATTACGTACGGTGATGGCAAACAGAGCGCGTATTTGATTTTCCCCATTCTTGTACTCGATCTAGTACGCAATTCGGCCTTTGGTGAAAATAGAAATAGACGATTTTCAAGTGTGAAATCTTTAAAGATTTAAAAAAAGAGACTTTTTTGCAAATTACAAATTTTATTAATAAGATGAAACATTTATTTTAAAGTATAATAATTTTCTTTATTTATTGTGATTTAAAAAAAAAAAAAACTAATTGAAACAGTGAGGAGAAAAATCGGCCTCAAAAGGCTCAAATCAAATCGAAATCGAAAAATTGGGAGAACGAAAGCAACCGTCGTAAGGATTCCATGAGTGATCGGCATCGTTATCACCGTTATTATAACGGTATATGTAGCCCCTTAGTGGGAGGTGGTAGTAGTAGTGGTCGCTATCAAAAGAGTTCGACAACTACCTCTTCAGCATTGGAACGTTTAAGGTCCAACCTGAGCCCCGTAACTGCTTATTACAAACCTTTAATACGCCCGTTCGTCAAACATGATGATGTTAGTATTCAAAACGGTTATCTCATTTGTACTAAAGGATTTTTAAGGTTTTTTTGCGTGCCCCAAATTTCTTTAATAAGCGAAATGTATTTTTTTTGCGCTGCACATTATAATTAAATCAAATTAATATTTGAGGTGATTGCAATGAAAATTCTTCACTCTCAAGTTCATTTTTGTAGATTAAACAGAATTTCAATACAGAGAAGATCTAAATAAGATATACACACACACTATCTCAATGTACTCTCGCTTCTTAAATATTAGAATAAAAATGATTTTTTAAAATTCACTCACTTTGAACATTACACATAAGTTGTATACAGACATGTACTTAAATGAATTTGCGCGTTCTTCTGGTCACGATATTCACAATTTTGAAAGAATAATAATCAAAAAAATTTGAATGTTCAATAATATAAACAGCTGGAGTGATTTCTCTTCTTTGAAGGTCATATCTCTGTTGAAACATTGAATAATTTAATAATCCTTGATTTACTCCGATCTACTCATTGAGCACGTATAAAAATCCTTAAAGATATCACAAAAATGAATGAAACCTCACTTGTGATTTTTCTTTTACTAAACTCAGCGTAAAGGGAATGATAGGGAGAAAACTCCAACACATAATGACAGTGGCGCCAAACTATCTGCCATTTCACGGTTTGAACATAAATATTCTGATATTTTAGATCGTGTCAGTCGTAGGCGACGTCAACGCGAAGACAACGATAATCGCGAAAAAACTTTAGAACCCGATGAGAATGTCAATCCTGTAGTCCGATCGGCGACTGGCCACCAACTTTTGGTTGTGACGCAGCCGAAATTGTCGTCCAGTTCGTTTGGTGCGGCAGATCGCAAAGAGCGAACGCCATATCGTTTAATGAAAAACAAAACCGCTCGGTATTTGGTAGACTCGAATGATAGTGGTTATTTGACCAGCACCAATAGTCGGGGCGTTAACGATAATATTCAATTGTTGGAAGACCACTATCCTTTGGCTTATGGCAGTAGTAGTAGTAGTAGTAGTTTTAACAATAACCGCTTAGGGGGATCCAGAAATTATGACCATCGCTTTCATGATGAATACAACTTGGCAGGGTCGTCGAGATATGGTCGCGATGGTGAATACGCCTCCAGTTATAAGCCTCGCAGTGGTTTAGATTATAAAAATTATTATGATGGTTCACGATTGGGAAAACATGATGTGGATTTAAGTTTGACAACGCGTAAACAAAAAACTTATGGTCGTAATAAGACTTGTGAAAGTCTCCTGCTACCCTCTGAGGATGATCATCGGCCCGATGGTCATTTCGAGGATCAAAATAACACAAATCTTAATTCTCGAAATCGATTCGCTCACAAACGATCTCAGGCAACAACCAAAGGTGCAACACCTAGCACCAGTAAAACATATACCGATGAGGAATTGGAAATACTCAACGATGACCGGTCATCGGCCGACAACGCAGCTATTTTGCTCGCGTTACGTGAAGATAGTCAATATATAGAAGCCAAGAAATTTGAAGAACGCCTACGCAAACGTAGAGAATTGAGAGATCGTATGGCGCGATATGCTCAAGAGGCTGAGACGACGAATAAAGACAAAGAGAATAAGGATGAAAAGAAACTTTTGAATATAAATTCAATAATTACACACAGTAACAATAAAATTGAAAATGAGGTAAAAGTACTGAATCAAGAAGATGCCAGTAAGAGTAGTCTAGGTGCTGAAAGTAAAGAAATAAATGAAGAATCGATATGTGATGCAAATAGTTCATCTGAGGAGGAAAGTGATAGTGAAAGTTCAGATGAAACCAGCAAACAAAGTGTTAAAGAAAAACCAATAAATACGACGAATAATACCCCTACTGTACTCAAGTCTGAAAAAAATCAAAATTGCACAGATGCCAATCGAACATCTAATCAAGTGCTCAGCATTAGTAGCACCGTAAATATAACAGATAAAAATAATAATGATCTGGCCAAGTATAGACCGCCACCTTTGAATTCATCTAAGGTGAGTGGAAGTCTAATGCATTCTACCAGTTCAGGTGCCTTGGCTTTTGGAGGCATTAGCGAACGTTTAGGTGGTGCTGCAGCGATTAGTAGACAACATCGTCTTTACAAAGGTGGTGCCACCTCAAGAACGGCGGCTGTACTCAACGAATTTGAGGCTACTGGCGCATTAGGGTTTAACAACCGCTACAATCATGCCCCTGGCGATGAACACTATTTGAGTAGCTACAAGTCATCTCATCATTTTGACCCTTACAATACGGCCTACGACAGCATTGGCTCCGGTAGCAGTAGACGTGCTATAGGGCGAACTGCTGCTCTACCGATATCGGCTTCGGCTCTCACCTCCTACCAACGTCAACACATGCAAGCTTATCAACAGCAACAACATCATCACCAACATCAACAAATGTTGATGTTACAGAAGAGTGCTACTGCTTCATCTTTATTTCATAGGTCGCGCGTTCAACGAACATTCGTAAGGAATTGTGTATTATGTGTAACCTTAACACAATAATTAGTAACAGTTGTCACGCAGTTAACGTCGTACAACTTCATACCCTCTATAGTTGTAAAAACAAGCATGTTTTTCTGCATGGAAGCACACTCAGCACAAAAATTATTCTCTGTAGAATTCGTCTGTTAAGGTATTTTGGAACACATGTCATTAGAAGAGGGAGCTATTGCACACATGCCACACTAACCGCTTACACGTGAACGTGGAGGGTATCCAAGATTTGGCCTTAGCCAAGTACAAAAGTATTCTGTTCAAAAATCGTTTGCTTTCTATTTGTTTGTGTATATTAATGTGGTATGTGCATGTGTTCGAAGAAAGTAATGTTGCACGTTAAAATAAGCATTATTTTTTTGACCATAATTAACAGGGTTGGCAAAAGTTGTAAAGTTGGCCATTTTTACCGAACTGATTACAGGGATGGTTAGAATGAAAATCACGCGTCGAACAGATTCTTCTTATTTCCTTCAATCCTGCTTACAAACAGCTCAGTTAGCCTTTTGAAAAAAGGGTTAAAAGTGCATATATATTTTTTTATTAACTTGATTGATAATATTGTTTTTTTTAAATTTAACATTAATATTAATACTAATAAAAATGTTTTTGCAGTACATGCCTTGCATACATATATACATATTAAATGTTGTAACATTTACGTATTTGATGTGTTTTACGTTTGTATATGATTACAGTTAAATTTTATTTCATAAATAAACCAAAAAAAAAATGCAATAATTTCATTCATAATGAACAAATGCTAGTTTTTGTATAATAACAAATACAAAAACAACAATTTGTCCGAACTAATATTCTTAACGAAAAAACGAACGTATTTTTCTCGTGTTTTTTCTTGATTATGTATGTAATGATGATGATGATGATTGATGATGATGATGAAATGGTGACAATAACAATGATGATGATGATGATAATGGAACGGATTTAAAATGGCTTTGCTGATGTTAAAACTGACTCTGATTGTGTTGTGAATGATGGGGTATATGAATGTAATGAATTGATGATGAAATGGCCGAAAAAATGTTATGTAAATATGTGGTGTCATCGTGGGATGTGTGGAATGTGGAATGTTGCTGATGATTCTGGTTTCTTTTATCATATCGATGGGCGGTGGATGATGGATAACAACAACAACAAACAAAACATCAATTGTACGCTGGGCTGTGTGATTTTTCTTTTTCTCTGTTTTTTCTTTTTTCTTTTTTTTTCTCTTTTTTCGTATGTATATATTTTCATATATAACATCATCGTCATGATGACACTTTTCAATCAATCTCAACCAATTGATCCGTTTTGTACTGTGGGCCGCCTAACATCTGTGTCTATCAAACTTATGCCCTCTCCTTGCTGAACCGCTTAACCTGTACTGAAATCTTGATACCACCGGCAATCCTCCTCTTCGCCCGCCTGCTTCGTTGTTGCTGATCTACTCAACTGTCTGCAAAAAACCAAAACACCACCAACGTATGTACGCCACTCTTCCTCCCGTGCGCCAACTAAACCGAATCAAACTGAACTGAACTGAACCGTTTATAACATAATTCACAGACAGCAAAGCCCGTCATACAAGATGATGCTGACGGCCACTTGATGTATCACAATGGCGATATTCTTCATCACAGATGTTCGTGACAATTTGTTTTTAATTTAACCTAATTAATATTTGCATTCGTTTTAAGTCAAAGTCCGTTATCTGTTTGAAGCCTTCAGATGGTTTAGAGATGTTTCCATGAATAGTGAAATAACGAAAAGTAAAACATCGAACAGATCGAAAATCAAACATAGTCAAATTTTGATTTTATTTGTAAAAAATGAATTTTACATTTTCGTTACAAATTACATTTGCATACATGTGTAGGATAAGCGCGTTGTTCTGAGTTATACTCGGACATTTGAAAAGGAAAGCTTCTTAAGCTTATGTCTAAAAATTAATTTCTTTTTTTTTCATTTTTCTTCCTCTTTTATTTTCATGCTTTAAAAAGCGCGCTTCAAAGTATTTATTTTTGTTTCCCGTTAGTTAATGTCCATTTGATCGAAGGTTCGATTAGATTAGTCTTATAAAATAGGTTTTATTAATAGCTGAATATTGATAAATAATTTGAGACAATATTTCAGGATTAATTTTCTAATTGAAATGGTAATTGTTTTTCTGAAAATTCCAGATAAAATCATGGCCACCCTGGGGGAGGGTACGTTCGGTCGTGTTGTGAAAGTTAAAGATTTGGAAAGGTGATGATCGGTTGTCAAATTAAATTTATTATCTCAACTTTTACAGTATTTGTATCTTTTGATCGTTCCATAGGGAATATTGTATGGCCTTGAAAATCATAAAAAATGTAGAAAAATACCGTGAAGCTGCTAAATTGGAAATTAACGCTTTGGAGAAGATTGCACAAAAAGATCCTAATTGTGAGCAGTAAGTATATTCAAAATTTATCGTAATAACTGAATATGGGCCTTTAAGGCCCATCACATGCATGTGTTGAACACTATCTTGAAATTATTATTAATGAATTGTTATAATTGCAGTTTGTGCGTAAAGATGATCGATTGGTTCGATTATCATGGACATATGTGTATAGTTTTTGAAATGTTAGGTCTAAGTGTTTTCGATTTTCTGGTAAGTAAAGAGGAATTAGTGAAAACAAGTAAGGAAACTAAATTAGGCTCAGGCCAAATCTTAAACACCCTCCACATCTGCAACAATGGGCGCGTCAGGTATATGATTACGTCCTCTAATAGTGTATATATTACGTATCAGCTTGCAAGTTCAATTTTATGGTGAATATGGTTTAAATTGTGGCGTGTTCCTTATTCGACCACGCCTATTTTTTGGCTCATCAATGGATGGGATAACTATAAATATGAGCAGCATCAAATTTCAAATTCATAGGTCAATTTTTGTGATAGATGTAAAGGTTTTTGTCGATTGCGTATGGGCGCGTCTATCAACCGACCACGCCCATTTTGGACACATCCTTAGATGTGATAACTATAAATATGAGCACTAAATTTCAAGTTCTTAGGTCATTTTTTGTAGTTATATAAATAAATTTTTGTTGACTGTGGGCGTGGGTCTTGACCGCTTTTGCCCATTTTAAATACTGATTTGCATGCAAAAACTAAGAGTGACTGTACAAAATTTCAGTTCAATATCTCGAAATTTACGACCGTGAGAATGCCAACAACAGACGCATACACGAACACATGGACATACATTTCTAGATCGATTCAGTTTTTGATGCTGATCAACAATATATGTTCTTTATAGGGTCTCTGACGCCTCCTTCTGGGTGCTGCAAACGGAAGAACAAACTTAGTGTACCCCTGATATTATGTGGAGGGTATAACGAATAAAACAATCGAATGAAAATGTTAAAATCTTGGATATCCACCACCTTAGGGCATTAAAATAAAACTCATGGCCGTCAGTGATTAATTAAGTTGGTGTGTCCATTGACCGATTTTGCACAATTTTAATGCGAAGCTGCAAGAACAACCAATATTTCTGCCAAGTCGGCAGTTCTCAAATTTTACGACCTGGAGGATATTTTTTTAGACGTAGTTAAATCGGTTCAGAATTTCCCGCTGATCAAAATTATACATAACGTTATTATTGTTCTTGGTTTTTTTTTACAAATCTCTCTTTAAAAGTATACTTTGAAGAGTCTCTTATGTTTTCCTCCTGGGTGTTATAAAGTTTTTGTTGCTTTTGTTGCAAAGTGAATGTATTCGTGACCTCAAGGTGGTGGACATAAAAGGAAATTTCACTACTATGTTGTATGTGTTTTTATTTATTTATTTTTTTTGTTCACTTTGTAAAGCGTGAAAACAACTATGAGCCTTATCCGTTGGAGCAGGTCCGTCATATGGCCTATCAGTTGTGCTATTCTGTGAAATTTTTGCACGACAATCGACTCACGCACACAGATCTTAAACCGGAGAATATACTCTTTGTCGATTCAGAGTATACTACACACTACAATCATAAAATTGTAAGTTGGTGTCATAATATAAAAGAATATTTGCAAACTTTACACAACCTCATCACATCTACAGAATCGTGAAGTTAGACGTGTTAAAAATACAGATGTTCGCCTAATCGATTTCGGTTCGGCTACTTTCGATCACGAACACCACAGCACCATAGTATCAACGCGTCATTATCGTGCCCCAGAAGTTATATTGGAGATGGGATGGTCGCAGCCCTGCGATGTGTGGTCGATTGGGTTAGTTTACATATACTTTTTTTCCCTGAAATGCTTAATGTAAGCACACATTTATTCTTTCAGTTGTATTCTGTTTGAATTGTACTTGGGAATTACGCTTTTCCAAACTCATGACAATCGGGAACATCTTGCCATGATGGAACGCATTCTGGGACAGATACCATATCGTATGGCACGGTAAGTTTAGAAGTGAAGCCAAGTTTTCCAAAACTTTACATTGACTTTTCGCTTTGATTGTGATTTTGCAGTAAAACAAAAACGAAATACTTTTATCATGGCAAATTGGATTGGGATGAGAAATCATTTGCTGGCCGTTATGTACGCGAGCACTGCAAACCGTTATTCAGGTATCAGATGAGCGACAGTGAAGATCATTGCCAGCTCTTTGATTTGATTAAGAAAATGCTGGAGTACGAACCCTTACAACGCGTTACATTAGGTAAGCATACTAAATTAATTATCATATAACATTTTTACAAAGGTAATAATTACAGGCGAAGCTTTACGTCATCCGCTCTTCGATAAACTCCCAGCACATCAACGTTTGGGGGACGGCGGAATTAAAATTAATCAGCCCATCTCTTCTAGCAGTAGCAGTCGCGAACGTTCGCACAGTTTGTCCAGATGAGAATTAGCCCGATTTGGTTATTGTTAATTAATACCCACAAATGCAAACACACACACACCTAAACACACCTACATCATAAAGCTCTCTCGTCCTCTCACAAACATTAAGAAATGGGAAATAGTTTAGGTAGCTAGCAAACTTCCGAGCAAATTATTCAGCAAACCATCATCTACAACTATGTTAGTTTACTCTCTGACGTACAATAACTTTTCACAAAAGCTTGAAAAACATATTCTTATACTTATAGTATAAAAAGTACAAACTACAAAAGTTTATACCATACTCTATACTATATATATACATGGTAGGCGGAATTATTGAGAAGCAGTTAGCCTATTTTAATTAGGAATCCTTCACCACCCTTTTCTGAACGAAATTCTACATAAGCATCAACATTATAACGATCGTGGGGGTTCTTGCTTTGCATACGCAATCAACACAAAAAACTTTCAAATATATATTTTCTATAAAGTCATTTTGTCTCTAAGCCACTGTTGCTACCATAAGTTATTAATATAATGTAAATGAGAATCATATGCCATTGAAAACGATTGGAGTTTTTATTGGAATGGTTTTGTGTGTGTAGCTGCTCAATATAGTGCTCCACATTAACATCCATTTGGTGCCGATTTTTTCATTCACTTTGTATCTTTTGATTAATTAATAATAACCAAATCGGAACAATAAAATAATCATGACGTATATTCTGTTATCATAATAAGTGAAGCAAAGAGAATTGAGAATAGTTATCGTTAAAGAAAATATTTCGTCAGTACTGATGGTTTTTTTTTACTCATCACAATCGCTTAACAATTTTTCGTACAAGAAAGTGTTGAAACAAAATTTTTATAGGAATTAAAACTCAAATCGTCGGCAAATAAAAATGCTGTTCACAGACTGTTTTGTGGGGGAGCAAAAAATTATTGAACAACTGCTGATTTTTTTTTTTTTTCAATAACAAAACTCAAATGTGTATACCCATGTTCTCAGTTAAAAATATTGTATATATATATATAAATATATATATAAAATCAAATTTGAACTTCTTTTTAACTTAATTTTAATTTAGTTTAGATCCCCATTATGCTTTATATGCAATGTATAAATATGGACACATTCACCGTAACATCTGCACTTAAAAGTAATTGAAGAAGCATGAGAAGGGGCTTTTCTATACTACTCGGCTACAAAAAACAAATTAAAAATACACCATTACGTTAATTGATTATGAATATACTGTCAAACGTTTTCAAACACCTTTTCTATTATTGTAATAAAATGAAAAATACTTTGACATACACACACAAAATACACACGTACAATTTAAGTTGATTGGTTAATTTTTATGATAAATGTTCTGTATAATGTTTACAATAATAAACAAAATAAAAAAATAAATCAATTGTGTTTTCATGTCATATATTTGGTGAGCATTTTATTTTTACGATTTGCCTTCATCTATACAACAAGGCTTATGCCTTATTATTATAGTATAGGTGTGTATAATATACAATTCAACAGTTGGGCATGTAATGTATAACTTACTGTATACTAATATAAACGTTTGTATATGAATACAATTCAAATTAATGGCAATTAAGGCAATTTTGGGCATTAACGTAAAATAATATATAAAACAAAATATATAGAATTCATGAAACTAATGCATGTTGTTGTACATATAAGTTTGTATGTAAGCATATATTTAAAGTGTATATGTATGTACTGATAAAATACAAGTATATAACTGTGATGAGCTAGTGTTTCTGTCATGATATTAATAGTTATAGTTTGTAATTAGTTGTAAAGCAGGGTTAGTTGTTTTTTGAATAGCTTCCGATTACATGTCTGTATATGACCAGGTAAAGCATTCCATAATTTCATGCAATTTATAAAATATTGCCTTTGGGATCAGGAGGAGTAGTGTCTTATTTGGATAATTTTTTTCCCTCTATTACTGCTTGCAAAACTCAACACATCATACAGATACGTAGGTTTTTTTGTGTAGATTATTGCGTGAAGAAATATTAAGGCCTTCTGTTGCAAAAAATTATCTATGCTTAGACCAAGGAAATGTTGAACATGGCCTGAGATACGTTCCCATCTCTTTAATCCATAAACGTATCGAACAATATTATTTATGGCCACTTTTAGCCGATGCATAGCCACTGAACCGCAAAAACAGAAAGTCTCACATCCGTATAATAAAGTTGGCAGCAGATATGTTTTCGCTAACAATGCTCTAATATGTATGGGAACTACACGCTGCGTTAGCCATAGACCTCTCATTTTTGTATACAATTTAGCTGTGGCATAAGAAATGTGCTTTTCCCAATTTAGCGAATCATCAATCAATATACCTAAAGTTGTGGACACCTTAACCTGTTGAATAGCTTCGTTATTTAGTACAATATTCAGGCTTTGATTGGGAGATAAGCTTCTTTTATTAATTTGCAGAAATTTACACTTGCTGCAATTAAGTGCCAACGTGTTGTTTGATGCCCATGTACTTACAGCTGCCAAATCTTCATTTATTTTAATAATTCATTCGGGAATATTTTCATACTTTCCATCAAAGTACAACTGGACATCGTCAGCATACATATGAACTTTGCAGTGTGTTATACAGCTTGGCAGATCATTTATATAGAGTGAAAACAGAAGAGGCCCCAGTACCGATCCTTGAGGTACTCCCCTGAACGTGTTTACACTTTCAGATGTATTTTCTTCATGCACTACAACTTGCGATCTTCCAGTTAAATGCGAGTGTATTAGTTTTACTGCAGTATTAGAGAATTTAAAGTCACGCCGAAGCTTCATACAGAGTACATTATGGTTTACACTATCAAATGCCTTGGTGAGATCAAGAAGAACCAGGAAAGCTGTATTACCTTCATCCACCTTTACACGTATATCTTCTGTAATTTTAATCAACGCAGATGTACAACTATGTTTAGGGCGAAAGCCCGACTGATGTGTATCAATCAAATTATGTTGCATAAGATAACGATGGATTTGGTTATATAACAATTTTTCAAATACTTTAGATAAGTATGGTAGAATGGCATTTTTGCCTCATTTATAGCAAATTTATTTTTGCTGGACTATGTGGCTTAAGTGAATTGAATTGGAAATGAGAAAAATTTGGTGATTGGTAGGGCGTGTACCTCTGTCCTTAATATTCACATTTCTATGACTGAAGTCTATACCTTGGAACATTTCATTTATGCAATTTTTTATAATAATGTCACAATCTTCCAATCAATTGTGTTATTGAACTTGGTGTAAATCATTGTTATACTTACATTGGTAGTCTTCCGCTTTTCATATAAAGCAAATGAATCACATCCGTGTGTTTCTTTCTGATTTCTTCTGATTTCTGTTTATTGAATTATGACATGAGAATATTTTTTTTTATGTAAATATTATATATTTGTGTGGTTCATATCACTTTTCAGTAATAGGTATGTAAGTAAATATTTAAAATTAACTGTTGCGTCATTTAGTACATAGATGTAAATTCCGACATCCACTTTATGTTATATATCAATGTGAAGTTAGAGAAAGAAGAAATTTAAACGTTTTTTAATACATATAATCTAAACTATTCTCTATGCAAGCGAAGAATGTTTTTTTTATTTCATATTATCCGAACTTTAGATTTGGAAAAGAAAATGCACAAAAATCAAATAAATAACAACAAATGCTTTCATCAGTTAAATATAATACAAGCAATGTGGAGAGGGTGTAGAACGAGCTTTTATACCAAGATTACTAGGAGATTACTCAGTTTTTAAATATTATTTTCTAAAACGTTTTCACCAGTTCAATTGAACATTTCTTCAAGTTCTGCGGAAATGATAACAATAGTTCATCCTGGCAGTAGATGCAAAATAGTGAATACAAAAAATGGTGAGACTTAAAAGTAGTTATGAAAATAAAAACACACTAACGAACTAATAACATTCAAATTCAATATTGATAAAGTCTTATAGTTTTATGCCCTACGACTAAATTGGTTTTTCGCACATTTTCGTAAAAAAGTGTTTTTCAGTTTTCTCTCTTGCAACGAGTAACACTGTTGCAATCATCTGCATTCGCTTATTGTTGAACAATTAATTCATTTTAGTGCAAATGGTTCTTAAAACAAATCACTTTTGTTTTTTGTTTTACTACTCTTTCTCACATCTGTTTATGTATATTTCGCTTATTTTTTTGCAGTGATTTTGACTTTAAGTTATGCTTAAAATAATCGTACAAAGAAAGAATCAAGGAAAAATTTCCTTTAAATGCAACAAAATCGTATATATTTACAACGTACAAATCGCGCTTTTTTTTTATAAGAAAAACAAAAACATATGCTTTATATGAATAACAAATAAATGAAAACTTGTTTTATGTCAGTGGCTGAGCTGATGTGTGGTTAGATGTAAGGTGCTGGTAAAGTAGGGATTATTATATCCATTTATGGCTGCTTTGTGTACACAGTTAAAAAATGATCTCCAAAAATAATTCTCTGATTAGTTTCTTTTTACATGGTTTTTTATTGTCTATTTTTTGTTTGCAGTTTGCTTTGTATTCTATGTAATATTGTGTGGAGTTGGGAAGAGAAACGAAATTGCTTTGAAAACGCGATTTTTAGCACGCAAATAATAGAGTTTTTTTTTTTTAATTTAATTTTTTAACTCCATCATTTAATAATATGTAAAAGGCTTAAGAAGCAGTATTTTCGGCAGAGTAGAAAAAATGTGGAAAATGCTGAAAAAGTGTACTTTTCGTTGAAAGATTGGAAATACATTATATATAATATGTACTCGTATGCTGCCGCGCCAAAAAAAAAAAAAACATATAGCTCTGTGTAAAATCTTTTTCTAGCAATATTTAAAAGATTCTGAATTGTTATCAAGTTTTATCAATTATTTTTGTGGAATAACTAGAGTATAATTCGGCCAAGAGAGGCGGCCAATTGTGTTTGTAATAGTTGTTGTTGTCGAAGTTGTAGTACTGCTGCGCGATGCCATACTCACTACAACTTTATTGAGCAACTGATCGGGTCATTTGTTGAAAATTTGGGAATTCGCCAGAGTCAGGGTGGATTTGATGGGAGTTGAAGAATTTACCAGGCCGCCAGATGGTGCTGGTGCAATACGGATGTGCTTTTGGCGTGACTGTACCACATAATTGCTGTTGCTGTTGGTGATGGAGGTGGTAGAAGTGGCCCCATTTGTAGATGATGATGCTGTAGTTGCATTTGATCCCGCTCGCGGTGATATTAAATTGTAGCCTCCTGTACGCGGAATGGGTCGTTTATTGGCTCGATTGTTATTGTTATTGATTTGCTGATAGTTTTGGATGGAAGATGTGGCCTGTTGAATTTGTTTGTTATTGTTGCTGTTATTGTTGTGTGTTGAGTTGCTGCTGCTGTTGGTATTTTTGGTAGTTGAATTAGCTGAAATACGATCCAATTCGGTCATTGCTTCTTGTATAGCTCTTTCGAGTTGTGAGTTTAACTTGCGGCTCCTTTGGAATAGGCACGAAATTTTCGGTTACAATATTCGAAACAGGACATTTTATTTTTATTTTCATATTCACAGTTTTCAAGTGGATGGGAAAATAAAAAATAAAATAAAATAAAATGAAACAAGAAAACAAAACGAAACATTTACAAACAACTATTGAAATAATTTTTTCAATTGATCTACATATTCTTTATATGAATTACACATCTATTGTACAGAGGGTCTTATTTGAGAATATTTGCTGAAAAATCAAAAAATACACACACAAATATTTTGAAATCATTGTGAAGGCCTCTAACTACAAGTACATTACGAAAGATTGCAAATGTTTTTTCTAAATCAATATTTTATGCTGCTTCCAAGTACTAAGTGGAAATAATACTAAAATGCGTTTTTCGTTTTCTGTACATACATCCTTCCTAATGCAATTTTGATATATAATATGTTTCCTTCACGAATTTTATTTAAAACCCGAGAAAAATCAATGACGTTTTCGTTGGTATTCCCAACACTAAAAGTATATATTTGTTATGCTCACTTTCTAGTATCCTTTTGGGCTTTGTGATGAGCCTCCAGACCATCGGAAAGGCTTTGTAATAAATGTACAGCCATTAGTTCTGAATTGGAACGACCGCCACCACCAAACCATTGCACCCAAGCTGTGTCACCATGACGGTCAGGAATTTTTACTATCTTGCCAGGCCAAGCAGGATAGCCACGTGCCGGCCCCCATATCAACTCACCCACCGAAAATGTATATTGTAAACTTAAGGCCAATGGTGGTGGTGATGATGAAATTCTTACATTATTTACACTTCTATTGCCATTGCTTAACGCACATTCGGTGTAATTGGCATCTAGTCGTGGCACACTTTTTATGGACGACTTTGCACGATTTCTAGTTTGTTTCATCGGCATTTTAAGCTGTGACGACTGTTGTTGTAGATGCTGATACTGTGACGTCTGTTGGGGTGATGGTGGAGGTGTCATATTTGGATAATTGGTTTTTTGCTGCAGCAGTGGCGGTGGCGGTGTTATCACAACTGTAGTCGTGGGCGAGCTTTGTGGTGAATCTAAATAAATTGTGCCCACTTTCAATAAACAGAAAACTACAGTACCAACTATTTATACCAATGTGTGTTAAGGTATTGTTATCAATGTGAAAGCAATTATTTTCCAATGGAATTAAACAATGGAGGACAAGGACTAAGCACCACTTTGAAAGCGCAAGTAACATAAGTAGTAGAAGTTCTTTATATAAAAATTTTGTACAAAATGCATGATTTAACTTAAGCACATGATTTATTCATTTTACTCAATTGCCTTCAATCAGACTTACATGACAGATGGACAGACAAAAGCAAAAAGCCTTCTCATATACGAGTATTATAAAAACCTCATGCCAAATTGATAGAAAACTAGAATAAGACTGCACGACATATTAGTTATTAGTAATTGTGTTTAGATGAGTACAAATAATCACTTTGGTGAGTGCCTCTAACTACTTATCAAGATTATTTAGATACTTCTTACACCATACATATGCAAATATTAAAAATGTTAAAATGAATGGAAAATTATGAAAGTAATAAATAAATAAAGAAACAAAAATAAAAAAGTATGTAACAACGAAATACAAAAATACAAAACGGAAAAGAGTGAAAACAGTGAAGGTGGTGGTGATTGTGATTGTGATGGTGATGGTGATGATAAGAAAAAATGTGGACTTTATTGTGGTGAATTTCCAATTGTGCGGTTATTCCAAAGGAGGCTTTAATAATAATAATATACGCATTAGTTAACTGGTAAGCGATTGCAGCTGTATAATTAGTACATATATTTATTACATATTTATATAGTAATTGTATATTTGATTTGTGGGTGTGTGCCCAGACGGTCAAGTTCCGTAAATGTGTGTGTGTGTGTGTGTGTGTGCATAGTTAAGAAGATTTTATTGCATTAATAATATACAATTACCATGGGAATCTGGTTGCGAGTTATTGCCATTTTGGTGCTGATGTTGGTGTTGTGTTTGTATCTGTATTTGTTTATGTTGCTGCTGCTGCTGCTGCTGTGGCTTTTGGTTCTGCTGCTGTAGCAATCCCAAATTAGTTAAGCCGGTAGTTTGGCTACCTACACCCACGCCACTCAATATTTGATATTGTGGCGGTGTTTGTACGCGACGAATTCTCACCTCCGTTGGCTTGTACATATTTGTGTTTTGATATGCGGTTGACATAATCACGCCTGCCCACCATGAACATCCGAGTTACGTTACGTTAACATAAAAGCAAAAGTAAATGAGAAATATAAAGAACGAACAATAAATATACATTAGCTTGTGGATTAAATCTGAAACATATTAAGAAAAAAAATACAATACAAGCAAACAAAAAGACAATGCTTTTAGATCCACTACAAATAGAATGCAAAAGTTGTAGTGAAACAATGTGTACGTTATTACTGCTTAAGCAGCTAGTTATGTCTATATTCACATATTTTGTAGAGTTTTTCTTTGTCTCGTTGAGTTGGTGCGAAAGAAACGGAGCAAGGAGGGGGGTTTAATAACAATAACATATTAAGATGACTTTCTTAAACTCTGATTAGTGTATGTACAATATCTTCCTATAGATTATATCTACAGATGGATCGATTCCGGTAATAAAACGTACCATTATTATATTCAAAGCTTACAACGCGAGACATCATAATTTAATGTTATGCTTCACTGGGGCTTAGGTAGTGGCGAAGTACAGGCGTCTTACCTTTCTACTGTGCAATCGCGTATGTGTTTCTTTTACTACGTTACGGTGCCTAATGGAGCATAGAATTTATGGGTATTCATTGTACGCAACCAATTTATTTTAAGGTAATAATTGAAGAGAGAAAAAACAAAAGGCTAATTTGCAAGAGTAAGTGAAGTCGACATGAAGGCGCGATAATATTGTTTTTGGATTGATAGAGAAAGAAAACCTCGTGTTCTGTAAGCTTATGATTTATTGTTATACACTTAAGAGAAGCATCGGAGAGCTGGTTAACGATTTACATTCTGGATCAGCATCAAACACATCTACCAACATTCCGGTTGTAAAAGTTGAGAACATTCAGGATACATTTATAACAAAAATACTCCAAGTTATGAAAGCATCCAAAATTTAGCTCTAGCCAAATTTTGCATGTGAAGTGTTTTTTTTTTCTTGTTTTATCATACAATTTTATTTATATCACTAACCTTTCTCGCAATCTGTTGTGGAGGGTGATTGGCGACTGTCTGAACTTTGTGGTGAAACCGCCCCTCCGTCTGGTTCGGAACTAGAGACGCATTGAACCTACAAACAAAACAATATAAGATGAGAATTTTCATAAGAAATGGAAATATTAGCTAAATAATGACCATATCACTGTCTGTACTGCGATGACTTGCGGGACGTTCTGGACTGCGGGGACTGTGAGTGGTGGTGTCAGGTGGACTAGCCGCGGCTGAACGTACACTTGAGGGAGACGATGATGTGATCGTTGTTTCTAAAACAACTCCTACTTGATCATTAGTTAACATATTCAAATGTTGTTGCTGTTGCTGTATGGTATGCAAAGTAACCGATTGTTGTTGAGATGTTATCAAATGCTGTTGCTGCTGTTGGTGTTGTTGTTGTTGATGTGTCTGTTGCATCTGTATTGTGGTTGTGCCATTGTTTTGTTGTTGTTGTAATAAATTTTGTACAGCATTCTGTTGCACAGCTGCTGCTGCAGCCGCTGGCATTACTAGACCCATAGGTGTCGAATAGATTTGATTGATCGGACTTAATTGACCATTGCTTCCAACTATAAATTGTTGACCGGCGGCTGTCGTTGAAATAAATTGTTTGTTGGTTTGTGGCGAAGCAGCTCTTAACATCATTGTACCCTGTGGCGTAGTGGCCGCAGTTAATATAGTATTTGTAGTCGTGCCACCGACATTTTGCAATTGTAAAAGCGTTGTCTCTGGTCGCATAACTAAGCTCGCAGGCACCAACAATTGTTGACCTATTAGGTTCATGGGTTGTATAATCTGGCCGTTCTGGAAAAGGATCTGTTGAGCGGGTGCTTGTGGAGTAGCGGCCGTTGCTGGTTTATTCACCACAATGCCTTGTATGCCGGAACCCAATTGAAATTGCTGATGATATGCAGTTGCAGTGGTAGCAGATGGGGCAGCTGTTAGTTGTACAACTTGGGTTTGGCCTGTTGCTTGTTGCTGCTGAGAAGCATTGTGCTGCTGTAAAATTGTTGTTGTCGTCTGAGTTGACATAGCGGGTGAAATTTGATTTGTCAGATTTTGTTGCTGCTGCTGTGATTGCGAGCCGTTAATATGAGTGGGACTGGTAGAGTTTTTCCGTTTTTTGGCACGTCGTTTCATATCCTGCCCATGTGATGTAATAAAAATGCGCTGCTGATTGCAACCCGTTGGCTGCAAATATGTACCAATTTGTGGCTGTACTTGGATTTGCGACACCATCTGACCATCTAGAGAAGCGAACTGCTGTTGTGTAGTAGTGGCAGCGGTGGCTGTAGATTGAGGCTGTTGCTGGTGTATTACGTAACTACCGTTAGTTAAGTTATTCAACACTACAGTTTGTGGACCCAGGTGAACACCAGACGTTGTGACTGTGTTGGGTGTGGTAATCAAGTGATTACCAGTTGTTATAATTGATTGATTACCTGTGCTTTGCAATATATTGCCGGTATTGTTAAAGACTTTAGTTCCATTACTCGTAAGAATATTTTGGCCCGATGAGTTGAGGATAACCGTCGTAGGTTGCAGTTGTGAAGAAGTTCCAGATGTTGCAGTAGCCTGACTAACAATGTAACTGGTGCTGTGTTGTGGTTGCAGCGTTGTGGTTAATTGTCCTGAACTATTTAATACTTCAACTTGACCTGCTCCCTGTTGCTGAATAATGACATTGGCAGTAGAAGGTGAAACTGCATTCAACGTTGTTCCACCACCATTTGTAATTAGTACTTGTTGTTGAGATGCAGACTGCTTGGTTTGAGTGGCTGGCATTACAATGAGCTGGCCGGTGGAAGTCATTATTATTTGAGAACTCGCACTTTCATTCGTCTTCAAGATAGGCTGTAACTGTAATTGATTGAGAGGTATGGACGCACTTGTTGTGATCTTTTGTAGAGTAGCTTGAATCTTTTGGTGTGATGGTGTTGAGGTTGGTGCTATTACATTAAAGCGGTGCTGACTGCCCGAGGTGGTCGTTGTGGTGGTGGCCGCACCCCGATTTCCTGCTATAGTTGTAACTGTGGTACGAGTCGATGAGCTGGGCGTTTGTGCAGCTATGATTCTCTGGTGTGTTGAAACGTTCGAGAGTTGTTGGCTATTGTTTTTTATATGCCGCACAATACGAACTTGGTGTGGCTGTTGAGCTGATTGCGGAGATGACTGTGGAGGTGACGTTAATGGTTGCGAATGTAATCGCAGTTGTATAGGGGATGGTTGTTGAATCATGGGGGACAAGATTGGCGAGGGTGCTGTTTTCACGGTGGATGCTCTTGAACTATTTGATTCAATGGAACCAGCAGGAGACGGAGGACAAGGTCTAGGACTTTCGTGACTTGTGGATATAGCACCCACTTGCTCGGGTTTTTTAGTTCCGTCTGGTGTTTGACACTGCGAGTCTGGTGTAATTCGAGGCCCATTAATTGTACTGGAAGAAACTGGGGATTCCAGTGCTACCGATACGAATCTAATGGGTGTTTTTATAGTATTACATGTTTCGTTACCTGCTCTATAATTTGTATTCTGCTGAGGCATAGGTTTAGCAGTTTTGCTCCCGTAACACATTTGGGCATTGCTTTGAGTCATAAATATTTTTGTTTGACTAGAGGGCAAAACAGTTTTATATTGATTGACGTTAGAAGACGTTTGGGTGCGAAAGTAAGAATTTGGCACTTGTTGCAGTGAGTTGGAATTTTCAGGATGTAGTTCTGTTGGAACTGGTTTTATGTTAATTGTAGAGTTTCCATTTATAACTT
The DNA here is from genome assembly GCA_949710015.1 of Crataerina pallida. Classification (NCBI taxonomy): domain Eukaryota; kingdom Metazoa; phylum Arthropoda; class Insecta; order Diptera; family Hippoboscidae; genus Crataerina; species Crataerina pallida. The sequence goes on from OX453290.1 coordinate 10,102,212, forward strand.
TTTGAGTGTCAGTTATTTCGTCGGGCTCTACTTCCTCAGCACTGTCACCTTCTTCACTGGCATCATCTTCATTTTCTTCCTCTTCCTCATCGCCTTCCTCATTTTCATTTCCATTTTCGTCGTCTTCGCCTTGTTCATTATCCGCTTCTAAAGCGCTGTTGGAGATTCCATTTAAAAATGCGTCTTTGTTCTTTGAACCATTGTGCGCAGCAAAAAATTCATGCGTTTTATTTTCATTCGATTCTTCCATCAGGATGTCAGTGTTTAAATTATTTTGAATTCCATCACTTTCATTAGCCTCCCTTTCTTCAGTTCCCTCCAAGGACTCTTCTTCTTCGTGTAGAACTTTTGCGGAATTTTCTACATCTTGCATTTCTGAGCCCCTTATCACAGTAACATTAATAATTGAGTTTAGCAAACTGCGATCGTTTACTAAATTTTCTTTAAGACTCGTCTCCAAATCCTTATCATTGATATTTCTCTCATTTAAAAGGCCACTTATATCAGCAGCCTCATCGTCTTCATCATTTGAAGATGGCCAATGAAAGTGGTCTTGTATTGCAGTGTGTGGTGCTGTGGTTTGGTGTTCGTTCAACTCATTTTGAATTTGAGGAGACAACAACGGTACTCGGTCATTGTGAGACAACCAAACTTTCATATCATGGTGGTCTTTATTGGAGCAGAGGCTTTTTCCCTGATTGCCATCATCCTCGTCATCATTATGAGCGGTATTAGTGGAATTTCCCTCAATTTCGGATTTCATTATCACTTCCTGTTGGGATAGTTGCTGTGCTCTATGATTGAGATGTGGTTGATGCTGTCGGTGATGCTGTAATTGTGGCTGTTGACTCGCAGGTGGTAGCATTTGATACGTTTGACTAGATTGCTGACTACCGCCATCACCGTCACTATACAATAACGACGATAAGTGATTATTACTGTTATCAGAGTTGGTAATGGTTTCTGCACAATTTAATTTTCGGCGTTTAGCATCTGAAATAAAATCGAAAAAGAAAGTGATTTAATTATGAGTTTAAGGGGAGGAAAGACAGAATAGGAGACATGGTGTGATGTTACGAAATCCTTTTGTGAAGCTAACACTTATATATTGTATACGTATATATGAACTTCGGTATATTAGTAAGGATAATGTCGCTTTCAATATCGTTCTTTTCCATTAGTCATTTATTGATTTCAGGTCAACAAAAAGTTGCAAAGCAATAAAGCAGTGTACGCCAGTGCTTTATTTATTTATGTTGTTTACTAATGTGTTTGTGTTTTTGTTTTTGCATTTCTCTTCTGTTTGCACCAAGTTTATGATGGTTGGTGAAAAATAAAGTTTCTATACACAGGTAGAGAGCCAGTTATCAATCATTTCATATATTCAACGGACAGATTGACAAACGTAAAGTTGGGAAACTGTATACAGAATGATGTTGAAGGGTTAACATATGTATGTATTGTTGGCATTGTTTCATTTATGTGCAGTAAATTAATTCATTGTATTTGTTTGGTACCTTTTTTACTGTAGTGTTGGGTACATACATACATGCAGGCAAAACAAAAAATTCATAAAAGCAATCAATTAAAATCTATCGATAAACATCTACGTCAACATAACATGTAAGAACAGAAAAAAAGGGGATATAGACAGAACGTAACATAAGCGTTCGCCATGGAAATGAAAAATTTTCATTTCGAAAAAGTCTAGACGTTGTGTGGAAATTGTGAAACAATTCCTACATTTCAACGTACTTCATCAGGACGGTACTTAAGCAGATTAAAGTAGAAGATGCATGCAGTTGTAATATTTCCAAAGAAATACGAAAACAAAAGAGAGAAGTTCCTAAAATTGAATCGCCATTGTTTTGAATAATTCAAATTGAACAGTTATGAAGTTTATAGTTTCATGTAGAACTAGGACGCGCCAAGAACTGCCCACACTTTCCACCTGTGCACCATGTGTCAAGTCCATAATATTTATATTCACCGCCAGTGTTGACAGTGGAATTTGTATGCAACCGACATAAGCAGTGGGTAATGTGTATTTGGTTGATGTCATTTTTAGTTTTTGTTGTTGTGATTGTCCTGTTACCAGACGTAATATGACAAATTGTGGATACTATATATGGAAATACTCCATGCAGGAATATGAGTTTTAATTATAACAGCAGTGACAGGTGGACTCTGTGTGCTGTGTGTCCCTTCATACTATAGCAGTCTACATTCAGCGCATGAGTTTATCAGTTGATAATCGCAAATGTTGTTGTAATTAAAATATGTAAACACACTCACAAATACTAATGCCGTTGGCAGATTGTCAGGACATGCAACATTACATTAACACGCAACCATTCATTGTACCAATAATAGTTGTTTAAATAAATAGCCATAAATATAATGCAAATAATTTATACACAGATATACAAACAACAAACAACATATGTGTACAATGAAATGTGTAAAAAGGTAGGAATTTAAAATATTATACACTTTTCCCATGCAAAGCTGATTTGAAAACTGTGATAAACGCACCCTTACTCACGCTTACACCCCTTTACGGTTAAGGGGAGATTTCAATTAGTTGCCTACATACCTAAATATTTGGTAAAATGTGCGAAGGCCAGCTGTGTGAATATGAAATGTAAGTGCGTGTTTTCGTTACCCGATTTCTTGTTTATACCATGCACCGTATGTGGCAAAGGCCAAAATATGAAGTTTGTGAGGATGTTTGTAACTCCCAAACGGTAAATGGCACACCCATCCTCAATTATATAAATCGATTTAAAATTAATCTAATCTGAATCGATTTAAACAGGTCCGTCTGTCCTACTACAGGTCGAATTTTTTGAGATATTTCGATGAAAAACGTACAAGGACATTAATTGAATGGCTCAAAGGAAAACTCTATTGAAAATAATTCGAATCGGACTATTTTTAGAACTCTTCTCCATATAAGGACCTATTATAATGGAAGTCTTTATATGGCGAAAATTCGAAATTTTTAATATTTTTGGACAAAATTTTGTAGATAATAGTTAATTTATGTTGCTAATTAATAGGTAGTGCCCCATAGATACCCAAACGTACCATTTTGGAACCCTTTTTCATATAACGATATTTCAAAACAGTTAATACAGTTAAACTAATTAGAACATAATTTGTAGGTGTAGGGTATTTTCACTTGCTTTATACTATGAATCAATTTGTGTTTGGGATGGTAAGTAACTACCATAAAATAGCTACTGAGGTACGTATAAATGTAAGAAACACATAGATATGCACTTTAAATAAGTATTATTTTATTGCGTCTGCAAGGTTGTAGGTTTTAAGGTAACAGCATTTTAATTTAAATATCAATAAAATATTCAGCCATAATAAAATCGAAAATGATTTTTATTAACATAAAATAATCAAATAGAAGACATAATATACACAAATGCTGTAGATTTGAAAACTCCTGGAGTACCTTAAATATAACTTGACTTTTCAATAACTTTTTATCCTCCCTATGCAAATCAAATAAAATGATGCAGTATTAAAATAAAAATAAATATTAAATTTTACATAGGAGTCCAGTCGATGGCGATGCATGGTTGCACTTTTTTTCTGTTCCTTTTTTACTTCTCTTTTATACACATATTTACTCAATCAAACCCTCGATTTGATTAAAACATATTCGCTAATACTCGTATGTCTGTGTGGGTGTGAATTTTTAAATGCTTTTTATGAATGATGAAAAATTTATATTTATAGCACCAGATATTATTATCAAATTTTAATGAAAAAAAATTCCATTTCGGTAGTTGTAATTAAAAGTGCGGTGTACCAGTTTGCTTGTGCACTGTTTAAAAATTTATGAAATCCAACAATATAAAAAATGTAACATTATGAAGAATTATTTTAAAAACGTGTTGACACTGTGATAAGAGATGCAAAAGGTATCAATAATAGATGTTAAACATAAGTTAATAACATAATAATTGCACCAGGAGATGCGAGAAATTATCATATAAATGTCGTCATATGGAGAAGGGGTCCTAGAAGTGGTAAAATTGGATACATTTTCAAAAGGGTTTGTTTGGACCATACACCAAATTTCATCGAAATATCAAAAAATTCGATTTGTAGCTTGCCCAAAAATTTACATGGACAGATCGAAAGATTCAAAAAGTGAATTTGTCGTTTACGAGTTGGCACAAACCATAAGTGGCCATAAGTGCTGCACGGTATAATAATACTTATTTCCTTCAGACGTAGTTATTACAACACAGCAAAGGCAGCTTGTGCCTCATTATTTCTTTCTCTCTCACATAAATGAAAATTACCCCACTCGCTTCATCCGTCCATTCGTTTGTTATTAAACGATACACATGTATGCATAAAGTAACGGTACATAAATGAAATTATTCAATACTCTAAAGTTTGGAAAAAAAGCGAAAGTATGTACAGCTTTCGCCCTCTCTGTCTCTCTCTCTCTCTCTAAATAATCCTAACTGAGATCTTCAAAAACTGTTGTATTGTTTACTTATTGTTTTATTGTGTAAAGGAATTTTCATTGTTATACAATGAGTTCAAACAAAACAATGAATGGCCGCAACAAATATGTATAAAGTCCATTGATGGGCAAAACAACAAAAGAAGAAAATGATGGTGGTGAGTGAGAGAAATATTTGTAGATTTCAAAAACTGTCGCATTTGGGCGCATTATTATTATACGTATTTTCATTCTGATGTATACCTCTATAATTCTTCACCGACTTTAAATACCTCAAGAATGTACATAATAGCATTATGTATAAATTTACTTGATTGTAATTAAGTCTAATCTTGCTTTGTGTGGCAAGTTGAAATTCGTCAACCATAAGTGCTCAAAAGCATATGTGGCAGTGCAGTGTAGAGTGGCATAAGTATGTGTCGGAGAGTGGGATATGTATGTGTTAACACAGGCACCTAATATGCACATGCACATTGTATTCAAGGAGTCATCCTGTCGCCACCTACGAATTCATATATTTTTGTATTAGGTTTCATGCAAAAAAAATTATTGTTCTTCTTTTTTATTTATTTAACGTTGAATACCGGAAGTAAAGTACACTTTACTTAAATTCATAAAACACAATTTATTCTTACCAACTAACAACGAACAAGAACACGAAATGCTTTTTTGTACCCATCGTCATAATGATATGGGGGTATATTGGTTTTGTTTAAGCGTTTGTGACTAGCAGAAGAAGGCGAAAAACGCCCCCAAATGCATGTCATTGGAAGTTTGCATTTTAATATGTTTTACAATTACGGGTGTGACTGGTATAAGCTTGTCTGATCGTGTTTAATCTTTCATCATAACATAACATAAAGTAAAATACGGGTTCGATAAAAAATAGCTGAGGTTTAGCCTTCCCCCAATATAAGAAATTACTTCCTTGAGTATAGATCTCGTATTAATAATAAATATGAATGATATCTTTTCAATACTAAGTTGCTACAATTTACTTACTAGGGATGAGGCTAACCTTTCCAACTATTTGGAACGAACCGCCCTCCCCCAATATAGTTTTTTATTCAAAAAACTTATGTCCACAATATATTAAGTTATGACTTCACCTAATGAAGTGGTGAATGACGTAAGAGGTGACTGTGGTAAGTAAGAGTTATTTTGGTAGTTCAAAAACTAAAAGTAAACTAAAGGTCAAATTATTAGACCAAGATGAGACAACAGAGTTGATTAGTATTAACTTAGTTTTCAATACCGTACATATATTTCTACTTTTATTATATTAGAAAATTTTTCATTTTATATAAGAAAAAGTACGTTAAGAAATATTACAAAATTTAGTTGTGAAATAACTTTAGTATGCTTGAATAGTGTATCACAAGCACATTTCTTTTAGATATTTTTTATTACATTCACATGGTGTAAATATACATGTTCATACATACAAACACTTATAACCATAAAAATTAAAGTGCATTGGCTTTGGTTGCGCCACAGCGTACCGGAAGAGGTTTTAGTTTTCATAAGAATCTACAAAAGGTACGAACGAACGAATGCAACCCTTTCTGCCTTGCCTTGCGTCATTTTTCACTTGGTTGAATAAAGAATGCGCTTTGTTCTCTGTGTGTGTTCATGTTTCTTGATATTTATGTACATGTTCACATGTACTGTTTAAGCATTAAGAAAAAGGGGATGTGTAAACATGCAGGAAGGTATGCATATATCACAAACGTTCACCTTTGTTTGTATTATGCAACAAGGATATATTTCAATTTTGTATTTCACAGAAGTGTTGTTTTGTTTGGAAGTGTTTATCCAAAGTTACAGTGTGAGTAAGAAGTTATTTTTGCCTTTTGTTTATAATTATTTGTTCAGAAGCAAAAAGAAACAAAATTATATTAAGTTTGTTGTTGTTGTCTTTACATCGACTTATTAAAGTAAATTCATATGTTTCTTCATTTTTAAGCCAATCACAAACAACCATATAAAAGATCAATAGTGATTAAAAGAAAATTTAAAAATTATACTTATTTTGCTACCATTCTTTTCAAGGAAGTACGTACAAAAAATATTGTTTCGATGAGCGAATGTCTTCATGTACATATATAAGCACATGGTCAGCAATGTATTTCATTAATATATGTTCAACATGTACAAAAGCATACCAGTTATGAATGTAATAAACAAATTGTTTGAATACAAATGATTATTGCAGATGAATTTTATACAGGAGATGGATGGAAAATAATGTGAACACCTCACATAAAGAGTTTCGCAATTGCAGCCCTTCTATGAGTATTAGCTCCTTGGAGCTCCTCCCGTACTGTTTTAGTCATTACCGTGGATACTGCTCTTGAAACGTAAAACAATTCGGCAGTTTTTGTCACAGACGTTTCCTCTAACCGAGCATCAAAGATTTGTCCTCATTCGAAGTCGATCGCTTATTTTAACTTGTTTAGAAGTGTTATGAGTTTGCGTGGTTAATTAATAACTATAATACATAACAACTGAATTAAAAGAACCCTTTAAGAACAAGAACACACATACCGCAGCAATGTTGCCGCTATTTAGTGCAAATGTGTTTCAAGAAAAATAAAAAAACAAAATAATTTTCACAAGTGTTGAAAAACACCACGCAAGTAAGCGCTTTATAGTGTAGTTGTTTAGTTAAAAATATAACAATTTGTATTAGAAATATGACTCAGTCGTAAGTATTTGTGTTTTCCAATTCTCAAATCAGTTTTAAATACCGGAAGGAGACAATATACATGCAAAATGTCTAGACGTCATTTGAACCTCAGTATTACGTGTGAGCAGCATGTGTGCGTGTGTGTGTCACTTTCTAGAGAATTAGAATAACAGGGCATTTTCAAAGACTGTAATACGATTAGTTTAGTGAGAGGTTTTATTTTAAGTAGTAAAGGTCTTCAAGCATGCAAGCAAATTGTAATGAAGCAGAAATAGTTGTAAACAACTTTATACACAACATAACAAAAAGAAATATTATAATAAACTGAATTTAGCAGCTGAAATCAGGTCGAGTTTTGTACCAAATAGGGTTTCTGAAGGTGTCTGTTATTCGACCCCGCCCATATTATTTTACACAATTCATACATAATTTGGTAGCTCTCTGGTTGTGCATGTAAGGGATTTTTGTCAATTATGGGTGTGGTTGTTAAAGGATATTGCCTTATATTGTATTTTGGGCGTGGAATTTTTAAGTTGATACCTATCGAATATATGTACTTATGTGCACTTTAGAGAGCTTCTTTCTGGCAGTTTCTTTCGGAAAGATAAATTTAATTTAATATACCGATCGATTCAGAATAAAAATTTCATTTTGAATTAAAATCTGAATCGATTTAACCACGTCCGTTTGTTCGTCCATCTGCTCATGTAAATTTATGCTTAGCTTCTGGTCGCATTTTTTGAGATGTTATGATGAAATTTGGTACAAGAATATGTCTTGGCTCAGAAAGAGACCCCATTGATAATGGATAGACCCGAACCATTTTTAGAACCCCTTCCCATGTAATGTCCTATTCTAATGGAAGTTTTTTTATGGCAAAAAATCACAATTCTTAATATCTTTTGGCAAAATTGGCTAAAGAATTGTTAATTAGTTAAATAATAAGCTGTGCCAAATATCGACCGGATCGGGCTATTTTTAGAATCCATTGCCAAGAAGAGACTTATGAGGCAATGCCTTGCGTTTACTGTCACAACTAAATTGTGCATCATCTGTGGAACTAAGTAGTGTAGGATATTAAGGTTATTAAGGTTTGATCGACTATATTATTTTCACTTGTTTCACTTTTTGGATTTTACAAACGTGATGGTGGGTAGAAAGAACAAGAACTGTCTTCTAGAGAAGAAAAATTCATTAATTAAATTAAAGGAGGTGTCATGTCGGACAGGCAGTTCAATACAAGGACACCTTGCTGTTCATCTTAACAAATATTTTACACAATTCAAATTAAGTACGTACGTATAGATTTTTCAATAATATTGTACGTCAAGTATTACTAGATACCTGAAAACAATACAATTTTTACACATACACGTACGGTACATGCATGTAAGGGTAATGCGTGATTATTGCCAAAGTACCCATTAAAACAATTGTGCGCACTCACAAAAAGAATCATTTTTCACATAACGTATGCAGCACAATAAAAAAACACGACAACTTCATAAATCATTGAAGCGTAAGTTTTCATATCGTTATTAAATATTGACTCTCACTTGCACACACTCACTTAGTAGTAAACATGCTGTTCAATTTAAAACAAAGGACGAGTTGTTTGCACAATCCTACAAACACTACACATACAGAAATTTAGTGTTGAGCCGAGGGGATAAAAATTTTCGGTTCGATTTAAAACATAATCAAGTCTCCGTTGTTTGTTTTGTTTTTGGATTATTACAAGTATTAAAAAACGTAAAAACTATTTGATATGGTTTGCTGCATTCCATTTGTAGGATGACAGGGGGAGGTGCTGGCTGTTGCCCAACCGTTGCCATAACAATGCATATTTAGTACGTCGGCGAATGTCTATAAAAAAACCCCTAAAGCGATATTACACTCTCCTCCTCTTCGTCTTCAATTCAAGAGAGAATTTCATGAAAAATCTACCAATCGAGAATCGTTTTTTTTTTATCTTTCAAATACTTTTAAAATATTATTACAATAAAAAACGAAAAAAGCAACAACAATGAAAAATGGAAAACACGTGGCCACTTAAATTAAAAGCATCCTTCGCTTTTATTGTACTGCATAAGTATGTATTCATGAAATGAGTATGCGATAGAAGAAAAAGAACCATTTTCAAGTGAGAATACGGGTAGGAAACGCTCACTACCAAACCAAAGGAAATTATCGAAATAATTTAATCGTTGATTAAAGTAAAATTTTCTAATAATTTTTATCCCTTCTTAGACGGATACTCCTATTCGGTTGTAAGAGCTTCCATTCAGTAAAGTGTGCTGCACCTAAACTTCTACCCAAACCCAGCATGAGTTCTTAAATATTGTATGTAAGCATGAGTTTCCATATTCTGTTTGTATATTTGAGGCACATTACGATAAACGCCAGTTTATTAGCGGTAGCACAGATAAACTTTACCACGGTGAAATTCAATTTTCATGCGAGTTTAATAGAGTTGAAAATCAAGTCGGCAATAAATTCTGGTGCTAAACAAATACATGCACGCATACTCTAGCTCACTCGTGAGGGGGTACCGGTGTATGTAGTATAAAAAGAGAAGGACAAGAAGAAGCTTTGGGAAGGAAGTTGTACGTCATATGTTATATGCCATGCAAGACAAGCACGAGTACGATATATTTATGTATATATACAGAATACTCATTGTGATAATGGGATTGGCAATAGTGATGGGTGGCGGTGAATAAAGATGTCTCGTGGTCGCTGCGGTGTTTCGCTTTCGCTCACCTCTTGAGTGCTTATTGTCGGTGGTGTGTGTGTGTGATAGATTGCTTTTGATTCGTTTGGGTATTGGTGTTGGATTGCTTTGACTTATGCCCTTTAAAACCAAAGCACCTTTTTTCCGTTGTTGTATTTCTTTTTGGCCGATCGGAACATTCAATGAAATTCTTGAAAAAAGTCAAGTTGAATAGTGAAAACGTGTAGGCACTTGAATGAATTTTTCATTTTTAACCGTTTCCCTGTTATATGTGTAGCCCAATAAAAAGCACACAAACATACGCACAGGCAGCATGGTAGACAAAAAGAAAAGGTCAAAAGTTTGCAAGTTAATAAACACGAGAGGGAGACATAATGAAAGTTTCTCATAAGTGGTATCAGTTCAAGTGGAAACCAGTTATTGTTCCTTCTCTTGTTCTGCTTCTTCACTTGGTAGCTTTGTAGCTTTGTAGAAGTAGAAGTTTTATTAAAACTTTTCCCCACAACTTATGAAAGGTATTTTCTAATTTTGATTTATTAACCCCAGATAGTTTTTGTGTAATCTATGTAGAACTATGAACTAATCTCGCAGCAGCACTAAAGGACGTGCAAGAGCTTTTTTTAACATTTTATATAATAAATGTATGTTACATTCGAACCCTACACGGCTTTTATTCTGGTCTAAATCATTCTAAATTAATTTTTTTTCATCCATTTTGTTTTTAAAATAGTCCCGATCCAATAAAGTTTAGGCAATTATGTTGAAGTGCCGAAAAAACATTAATAATTGTCTGTGCTTGCGGTTCTTAAAATGATCAGCATCACTCCATTTTCAATAGAAGTGACCTTCGGCTCAAGATACTCATTACGCCAAATTACTTCAAAATATCTCAGAAAGAGGGCCAACATGGATTTATAAAATTTTTCGTTAGTCATTTTCGAATTACATACATCCGCATAAACTTAATGTACTCTTTCCAAAAGTAAAAACTCTGAATTTGGTCTAGATCACACATTTAATTACCTTCGCACCTATAAAAGCACGATATTTTATATATATTTTATCAAAATATTTTTTAGAATTCGACCAATACCTTAAGCACAAACTTACATAAGCAGACAGACGGACAGTGTATACATTATGTATTAAATTCTATGTTGAATTTTATGCTGAATAAGAGTTTTGTAAATTGTAGGCGTGACTGTTATTCTACTACGCCAATCGATGCAGTAATTAGAATACGTGCACAAACTTGAAATTCGTCAATTTTTGTACCACATAAATTGGCTTTTCTCAGATACATGGACAGAGATGTCAAGATTAACTTAGATTTTGATGTTGCAAAGGGAATAGAATGTTGGGGATACATTATTCAGGGTTGTAAAGTTTTCGAAAATAATGGCAACATTTTCTTTAGTCCTCCTCAGCACTTTACTAAAATTTATATTAAAACTTGAACGATGGTGTCGATTTTACCACAAAACATATACACAACACAAGAATAATAAATTAATAAAGAGTGATGCTGGCGTAATGTCAGTAAGTCTACTTAGTAAACAACCGTAGTAAGTATTTATTTATTTATTATTATCTACGATAATTTGTCACATTTGTTGTGGTATTCCTTTGTCAACAACATTTATTTACTTTACTTACTATCTTTGTTATCAAATATATTTTGCGTGTGTGTGTGTTTGTGTAAAATCCATTAGTCGGATAATAGACTATATTTTACACACACCTCAACAACACACTCATCTCGGCATATTCAGTGAATATTGTGAGTAAAACAATAACTAAAAAATAGGAAATTGATGTAGCGACAAAATTAATGGTTTACAGTGCGGTTTCACTTTAGCACACACATACACAATTGCAATGGAATATCACATTTATTCTATATTTACAACTCGATTCGTATTAACGGTTTATATGCTTATAAGTGCGCACATAATCGGATGAACGTACTTTGGGAATATTCCACCCCACACCCGTATAATGTTACAACATATCGTCCATTATCTTTTCAATTTGTTAACATTACCTTAAATCAATGATGAAGAGAGTGAAAGGGAGAGAGAGAGAGGGAGAATGTTTGGATGTGTGTGTAAACAGTGGAAAATTATATTCAAACAAAACTCAATTTCAATAATAATGTATTGTGCAATAAAATTTCAACTGTTTTTGTACCGACACAATACTAAAATATATGAACTCTTCATTTGGCCTCTAGAGTATTTGCAAATTTATGGAAATGTACCGTACTTAGGGGAAGGCGCGCGTATGTACTTCAATATGTATATTATCCTTGACCCTTTTCCTAACAAACAATATGCATTCGTGCAGTAGTGTGTGTTTGTTTACAAACGAATTGAAACCTTTTAAAACAATAAACAACAAAGAGTTCAGTTCAGCCACAGCTGACCTGAACTTGTGCGATAAATATTTAAGGAACGCGCGCACACACACACACACGCATACAGGTAGTGAGGGGAAGGGTGATAACACAAAAAAGTTTTAGAACCGTTATATTATGTCTATCAGAATACATGTATATATGTACGTGTGTGTGTGTATGTAAAAAAGGAAAAGGTAGAACTGTGCGATACATCCCAAATGGGAAAATTGTTCGCCTACAACAACAACAATCCCAATACCCAAGTATCGATAGATATTAACTTGTGTCAACAAAAAACAGGTGCGTGGTTGGGTGAGTTTGCTTCTAAAATGAAATTGCCATTTTTTTTATTTTTTTATTGTGTCTGCATTGTTTATACTTTTGCTGTACACTGTTGTTGTTTGTTTGTCTCTTTAGAGTTTTCAAGTTGTTTTCATTTTCCACCTTCTCTGTGTTTTATTGTGTTATGTTTAGCAACATCATCAACAAATTGTCTCATGCCAAATGCTAATACTTTTGGGAAAAGTTTTATTTTTGTTTTTATTGAAAATACACAACACTCGCTATTGATACCTTGCCATAGCAGAAAAGAAAAAAATAAAGTTAGTTTCCCGCTGTTATTGCTCATCTATTATATCCTCCAAGGGGGATTTCAGGTTTTTATACTTTATACTTTATAGGTTAAGGAAATGTTAACAATGGTCATTACACACATGAATCTCTTTTTAAATATACAAAAATTCCCGTTTGCTTGGAAATACAATAATATACAAGGATATAAAAAGAAGTTTATGCATGAGTATGTACGTACGTCCGGGTGTATTGTAAAAATGCCTAAATACACTTGTACGGCATAAATATTGTATAACAAGTGAAAAATTATTGCGTTATTATTGTAAAGTACACCTATTGTGCATAACGTTGTTATTGTAGAGCATGTTGCTCATGTAGAAGAGGAAGAATATGCGTTTGATCTTTTGCTCTATCCATAATTAATAAATGCTTAAGGCACGTGCACTTTTCATTGTTTTGCAATAAAGGGAAAAACCTTCTTTTTACTAACATAAAAAGAAAAGCACTTATGAGCCTAAAAGTCAGGCTATATTTTATATTGTAATGCTTTTTTAACGGACAGCTAAGTGGATGGATACACATAAGAGCTTCAGAGGTTACTTGCTAGTATTTTTAATTTTTTTTTTTTAATAATGTAATCTTCTTATAACAACTACATAATGACATTGAGTTTGTCAAAAAATTCCGACCGTGATGAAAGTAAAACACAAAAAAAAGCCTTAGGTACCCTTCAAAGTATATATATTCTTGATTAGATTCAAAGACGATCTAGATATGTCTGTCCGTATGTCCATGCGTTTGTGTGTATATTGATATAACGTTTACAATCGTAAATTTTAAGATTTCTAGCTGAAATATACAAATGCTTCTAGTCACACTCAAAATCGAAAATAAAACTCCTACAGCAGAAAAAATATACCTATGAAGTTGGAATTTGGGACCCATATTAATCGATGTACCATAAATGGATGGGGTCGGATAGCAGGCACTCCCAAAATGGAAGGTATTTAATATTTACTTTAAGCCAAATCTAGGTTTTTACTTGTTCCTCCAAGAGGATTTGGATGCCATTGATTTTAAACGAAAAAAATGAAGCTCTACGTTTGGGTGCATATTGCGTTACATGGACACACCTACTGATATAAAATAGCCACTTGATTTATTAGTGGAGTCTTTCAACTTTAAAATGTTACGCCCATGATATGATATTTAAGCATCAATTGCAAGATTTTGTGAGAATTGGCTGTGAAACCGCTTTAGTCCACCCTGACGTACGTTCACTGTTAAGCATATTGTTACTACTATAGGTGCTGGTACACCTGTTTTTTGGTAAAATAATTTCTTGTTATCCTCGTAATAAATGAACCAATTTATTGCTGTTATTGTTATTCCGTCCATTATACACGAATGATTTATACGCATTAGAGTGAAGCTTTAATTTATTAATCATTTCAGTTAATTGGTTGTTTTGTTTTGCAATTGCTGGCAAATGAATTTTCAATTCAATTCAGCCACTTACTCACTCATTCGATCAGTGATTGATTGATGTATGTGTCATACAGTATGGCTATGGAACGACTAGAACCGTATACAGAGTAATTTGTGTAATAAATGTTAATTTTGTGTATTTGAAGTGAGTTTTTCAATTGACTTTACTTTATTTAATTTAGTTTGCTAATGGTTTCCATAAAATGCTTATGAGTCAAATTATCAGTAAATATAATCTTAATTGATTTATGAACCAATTAAATTTATATATGAAGAAGGAATTTTCTCTGTTGTGAAAACTGTAACAGGACAAAAACTGGAATAAAACCCGTTTCAATATTTTCAATATTGCAGCAACAATTTGTTCAGTTCATATACGTGTATTTGATGATGTACATAATTGGCTACACTTGTAAAAATCTTTACTTAATTTTAAAGTTAACGCAGAGGCGTTCGCCTTGAGTTGATGATTTTCCGGAAATTATTAAAAAGTTTACTTTCACTTGGCCTTTTGCTAGAGAACTTAAATGTATTGGCAGAACAAAATTGTACACAAAACATGTACAAATGCACATGTACCTCCATTGGAAATAACTTTAAGTTCTTCGCCGTAATACATGGATGAGTGTACAATGTAAACGTATAAAGTGGAAGCATAACAACTAACACCAGGCGTGTTGGTGTTGTCGAAATTGCTTCGAATACACACCCCGCGATAGCCTTTTTTGGCTTCTTCACCGTCAGCCAACCAGCCACCTCACCAAACTTAGAGACAAATGGAAGCGGCCAAGTTTTAGTGTGAAACTTTTTACCATCAACAATACACGCAGAGTTTTGTAGATATTTTTGGTTTAATGTCCGTCGGACGGATGGTTTTGTGTACAAGTTTGTTGCTCCGGTTCATATGGTATGTAAGCCTTAAGACCATACGCTATTTAAACGGAAGCGGAAGCGTATTAAAGCCGGATATAGCAGCACATCCAACTCTATTGTATCGTCATAAGTGAGTGTGTTTTTCGCCTGTTTTATGTAGGTGTGGACGCTCTGCCCACAAGAGTTAGATAAACAATGTAAAAGTTTAGATAATTGCAATTGTGTTGGTTTGTACGTTACGTTCATACTGTGTTGTCGCAACTTTTTCCTAAAAATACGCTCTTAATTCTCCTGCTTGAGTGCAGAGAAATCTGCTCAGAAAAAATTTTAGAAAATTTCAAAATAAAAAAGTTGAAGTGAAATTTTTGCTAACTTTTTGATAAGTTGTAGATACAAAAACATGTGAAAATTACATGGTTGGGCAGGCAGGAGAGGTACTGAAAATAGTTTGATCGAGTCCACATTAATTTGGTATTTTCATTTTAAAAAAAATAATAACAAGTATGAGGTACATTTTATCGAAATATAACGAAAATAGACAGACAGACGGACAAGTGTTTTAAGATTAATTAAAATCGTGCGCGCCATAATAAGAAAAACTTTGCTTTATTTTTTTATCATTACGAAGTTTGTGTGGATGTTTGTAACTTCTATATGACTAAAGAGAGAAAGATTTTCATATAATGGTCGATTCAGAATCACTTTCTAAATAGATTTTGCCATGTCCGTCTGTCCGTTCAAATTTGGGCATAAGCCACTGGTCGTATTTTTTTATTTTTTTCCATGAAGTTTGATATAATGACCCTATTGAACCCTTTGGAAGTGGAACGAATTAAACCATTTTAAAAATCTCTTATTTATTTTATAAAAGAAGCAGAAATCCATAATTCTTGATTTTTGAAAAAAAAATTGATAAAGAATAACTAATTTGGACCAGATGGAATTATTTAATGAAGTTTTCTCACAAAGGCTGGCATATACTACCGAAAGATTGGGTACATTGGGTTTGCTTGAACACATTTACATTACATTTAGAGCCAAGCAGGGTAGGGTATTTGTGGTTGCGCTTAACCGTATATAACGTGTTCCCTCCTGCTGAGATACTTTATAAGCGAATCTGTAGTATTCGATAATGAAGAGACTTTTCCATCCCAACATAAATGTAACATTACGGTCTACATTGCTACAACAATTCTTGTACGAACAACTGAAAAATGTCACATAATCGAACATGTTGATTAATCATTAAAATCAATATGGATTCACTTTTATGGCTTTGTGTTTACCATCCAATTTTACTTTCCTTTGCGTTAATGCTTTTCCATTGTGTTTCTCTTTATTATTAAGGCCTTAGATTTTTAATATTTTTATGTTTTTTTACCATTTCCTAACAATACATGATTTCCTATTTGCTTTCTATTCATAATTTTTCATATCTGAATGTGACGCAGCTCGGTAATGGCTTTTGTTGGCATTCATGTTACGTATTTTATCAAATTTTTATTTGGTTAAGTGGTTGGTTGAATGACAATGTATTCGTGTTAATGGTTTATGTAGCTGATTTATTTCTATAAATTTTCTTTATTCTCTCCATTTACGCAGAGGTTGAGCAAGTACTAAAAAAAAAAAATAAACAGACAATGCTATTGTTTAACGATTCCATTGTTGTCATCCATTGTAGTTATAGAATTATATATTTTATTATTGAAGCGATAAGAACTTGAGGAGAAAACTAATTTTCTGTTTAATATAAGTGGTGCTTACCTAAAGAAAAATGTTGCCATACATTAGCACAAGTGTACCAAGGACGTGTCACATACAATACGGCCAATAATTCAATTCGTGATAATCAAATCACTTTATTATACAGCACGAAAATGCATTCTATGTAAGCAAACAAACGATATATCGCAATGGAAGAGAAATTTAACTTAATTAGGTGGATTTATTCATATTGCATATAATGTATTGAGGGGAGTTGGAGTTGAACGAAACAAGGTCTAAATTTAGCATACAGTTCATTTCTAACTCCAACAATAAAAACTTCCCGTTGCAAAAGACACATGGCTGTGTGCCTGAACTCACTGGGCAATAACAATACGGAGGAATGACGATAATCAAGTGCTTGGAATGTCCAAACAAACAAGGCAATAATTGAAATTAATTGACTGTAAAACGTAATGAATGTATGATTATTATGTTTGAGAGAGAACAAAAGTGTACGAAAACCTAATCCTAAACTTATACAAAGCATGCCAACAGGGGCTCAAATCATCATTCATGTTGCTTTTAACACTTTGTTGTGAAACGTACCACCACAAGAAGTATCGTATTGTGAGATGTCATTAGTGAACAACAACAAACAAAACAAAAAAAAAGTACAAAAAATGCAAAAATATAAAAATGAAACAAAATTTGTTTGATCAAAATGAAGATAATAGCAGTAAAGTATTGTTAATGAACAATAAGTTTAAATATGAATTTAGTTGTACGGCTGCTATTGTTTTTGTACATGAGCAACAATACACGCATATTAACTGTCATGGCTGCCGTATGATTTTATTATCCACCCATAAATATCTTTCACATTTTCGTACTACTGCGACTTCACATAGTAATCCGAACGACAGAAAAGCTCAGTGCTGCAGCATCATGTGGAAATTTTCTCATAATTTTAACATTTAAAAAATTAATTTAATGACATAATAATACGATTGCTTTATCTCATTTATTTACATGTTTTCGCTTTTAAGTTTATTTCCAATTGATGCATACTTGCAAAAATGCACCTAAGCGCACTACGGGTGCCCATCTCTGGTTTTATGCAAATGACTACATGCTTGCATTTATTTGTGTATTGCAACAATGTTGAGTAATGATGTTGTTTTTGTTGTTATTACAGTCTGTAGTTAAACGATAAGCATGACATTTTTATTTATCCGGCATTTTATTGTCATATTCTTTTTCTCATTTGCAGTTTGCACCGCGTAACATGTATGTGCTCGCTCTCGCCTCCACTCAATTTTCCTGTTTCCAAATTAAAAGACCAAATAATTGCAAAAATCTGTTAACCAGAAGCCAAACCATTTTCCATTTTTATATTAATTTATGTTCGCCAATCTGTTAATTGAATTTTGCTACGATATATGTACAAGAATGTACATACAGGCGATTGTAGCGTACACATAGGCATAATATGTTATATCGATGCCATTCACTCAAAGACATATTAAGCTTAAAAAATGTTTGTCATTTTTTGCATTCAGTACGTTTGTTGTTTGATTTATGCGTTCGGCTTTAATGTCACATTATTTATGCATAATAAACATTACTTACACATACTATGTCGAGTTGGTGTTGTTGTCGTATGTTTAAATACCGATTACTTAAATATTTATACACCTACACTTAACCAACAGTAAGCATAGTCTGTTTTTGCAACCACGCAGAGAGGAATGCCTGAATAAGTAACACACATATGTTTGTGTGTTGCACGAAATCTACTTTATTCATAGGTGTAATAAAGTCGGTGGGGTGTGCAGTCATTCTCAATCACGTTGTAGCTGACATGATACTTTAGCCAAAAAACAACAACAAAATAAACAAGTGAAAATATTGTAATCGTTCAAGCCCGACCACTTAATACCCTACGCAATTTAGCTGCACAAATTATGCTACAAATAGTTTAGTTTTATCAGAAAATGCGAGGGATTGCCACAACAATATTTAATTTCGTGAAATACAAACAAACTTAATATACCTTCATTACCCAACCAAATATCCATGTAACGATATTTCACAAAGTTGAGTGAAATGGTCTTAAATTTGTCTTTTCGTGTTCACATTTAGCACAACTTAACTATTCGTTACCAAATTTTGTTCAAATATATCAAGCATTGAGAATTTTTACCATATTATAGGAGCTTGTATGGAGAGGAGTTCTAAAAAGGGATCAATTTTCAAAAGATTTCTGCTTGGGGCCGACACATTCCTTTATACCAAATTTTATTAAAATATCTCAAAAAAATCCAAAAAATTGCGTACAAATATACATGGACAGACAGATGGAATATATTAAGGTTCAAATATTTATTCTGAATCGAATGATATAATTAAAGGTGGGTGTGGCGTTTAGGAGTTACAAACTTCCGCACATTCTTTATCTATCTTTCGACACAAGTGGTGCAGGGTATAAAAAAAGTAAAAAGTAAAAAGTAAAAAGTAAAAAAAAACACAAAACAAAACATTAGCTTACAACAATTCGTCTCGTAGGCAGGCAATTGCTTGTTTAAGCATTGTGTTGTATAGTGTTAGGTGACACATACTTTCACGTTTAACGGTCGTAGACAAGGTTAATACAATCTCTAGTCAATCCGTGAGCTGGTAAGACATGTTTTCGGTTTAATGTCATGTGCTGTATAATGTATACGTATGCACAAGCACACAAACATTTTATTTATATCGGATTTTTCTTTTCTTTTCTTTTTTTTATTACCGTTTCTATTTCCACTATTGTTGTTGATTTTATATTAACAAAACACGCAACTAAACTAACACACATGCATGCAGAAACATGTGTAAGTAGGTGGTGTTTGAACACGTAAACATTAAGTAAATTAGACTAAGCCTCAAGAAACCTGAACATTAAAACCGCAAAAGGTAGACACTGTGCGTTAATGTGTGCTGCTCATACTGCACGTAAGTAGTGCTGAAGCTACGAAGGCCAAGTGGTTGGTGGTTGGCTGTGAGCAAGGATACATTTGTACAATAAAGAATATTATTAATCCTAAAATGGACATTATCGCCCATCACATGTAACGTGTGCCTGGTGTAATGCTCTTATCTATAAAACAGACAGGCGCTAATGTTCTATTATGTCGTACGTGTAAATGCGCTTAGCTAAGTAATTATGAGCATGTAGTAAAGTATGTGTTGTATGATCATCCCAAATATGGAATTCTGCACCACAGTGAGTTTTTTGTGCGAATTCTGGGCGTGTCTTTTATTCAACCGCGCCTCCTTTTCAATTTAATATAAGCATGTGTACGATGTATCGACTTTAAAATTTTCCTTTTGGGTGATGAAAGATTTGGTCAATTGTAGGTGTGGTTCAATTGACGTTACAGATGAAATGGCACATTAAGTATACCTCCTAAGGTGGAAGGTAAAAAAAAAAAAAAGAAACAGTTATATTCATACAATAAGATGTGATTAGTTTTTCAAATACTTTCACTTTTCCCCCTTACATAAAATTACATTGCGTTGTACTCTACATGCACACGCACTCTATGTATAAACGTATGTGTCCTTTGCGGCATAATTCCTCAATTGTTTGTGGTTCACGATTTATACAAAAGATTAAATCATGTTTTTTAAGGAATATGAAAAATGTTTTTTGATACTTGAGTGAGTCATTCCACAAATATAAGCAAAATTTTCGATTCTCATGTATGTGTTCCTTTGTTGAATACGTGAATAGATTGTTCCGCTTACAATACCAATTAAAATGTAATAATTAAATGCTTTAACGGTCCCAGCCACGAAAACTGAGTGGTGATCTTAAAAATATTCAATTGTTTTATGTGTTTTTTCTGCCGACGAATGCAAGCGCCACGATTTTATTACTTTTTCTTTTTCGCTTTGAAGAGTTATATATAATGAGCGACATTAATATTAATGTTTATTATTGTAGGTTAAGGGGTTTGTTGTTGTTGTTAATATTTTTATTATTGTTGCATACTTTTCATACGCCCCGTTGGCCACATAGGTTTCTTGTGCTCGACTGAAATACATATTTTTACGCTTGAATTTATCTCGTGTCTTGCGTTAAAATCCACTTCTAATGAATTTATCCTTGTGACAACGTTTGCTTTTGCCATAACCTCTAAATTATACTGTCATTCATGTGCCGCAGTCCCCAGTCCCCAGTCCCATTCCCTTTCCCACATTTACATACATAGTTTAGAAATGATATAATAAAATATTTTCTTATTGTTCGTTGTTTATAATTTTCATTGTGTACCACGGTGTCGGGCTCCGTGTCCTCTTCTTCTCCCTTAATCCTACGTATTGTAATGTCTGGGTTTGGTGTGCGTTATGTTGCCATTGTTACTGTTGTTGTTGTTGTTTTTTATGTTGGATTTATCCACTGTTATCTGTCATTGTCAAGTACTTAGCGTCAAGTGCTTGGTGACTGGTGCCAGCTGCCCGCGTGCCTGCCTGCATGCCCGTTCGTTCATTGTCTACTCTAGTGCTTGCGTATTATTATTGTATTGTTTTGCTTCTGTAAGCTCTTTCTCTCTTTCTCTCTCTCTCTTCCTATTTATTTTCAAACTTTCCTGCATGTATTGTCGCCATTATGTGTGCATTAGTTTGTTATAATTCTTTATGTCTATATGATATCATAACCTTTCTATTGTCATTGTCTATTTCATATGCTTCGTACAGGATGGTGACTAAATGTTAAACGAAAGCAAAATCAAAACCGATGTTTTGCCATTTGCTCTCTCTTTCACTCCTGTGATGGGGATGCTAGTACAGCTGGTTTCTAAGCTATACATTAGAAGGTTTCCATTAAGGCTCCACTTTACTGTTTCCGCCTGTACATTTTGTTGTATTTCATTTTTTTTGTTAAATAATAAAAAAAAAGAAAAAACAAGAGACACACAACTGAAGTATCTGTTATAATTATTTTCTTTCTTCTCTTTTTTTTCTTTCCCAACAATAATTAACAAATGAGTGTTCGAGTTTGTCGAAATATTGGAGACGCTTATAATGAGACATTGTTCTTCTGTGCTTCTTCTTTTATCATACGATTACAATACAGTGACTCACATACTCGCTTAGTCCATTCTAAATAGAGAATTAATTATCGTCTGTGTGTTGAAGAAAAGAAAACAAACGAAAATCTTTACAAAATTAAGGCGCCTTCTCCTTCTTCTTCTTCTTCCTAAGAAGAAAAATCTTAATGATCACAAGATTATTCTTTTTATAATTACGTAGGTGTAATCAAATCAATTATTTTTCGCGGGTATTTAAAGCATTTAGGATTCGACTAAAATCGCAAACAAAACCTTTTTTATATTTGTTCCCCTTTCTCTCACTCCAACTTCAAAATTCACTTAATGCTTATGCTCAAATACATTTACAATTTCATTAAGGAAACTTGAATATCTTTTGTTTATGAAAAAAGAAAAAGAAATAAATACATAAACATTTTTTATATAGAAAATATAAAATAATTTCTCGTAACATAGATAATGAGCTTTTCTTTTTTCACAACAACAAGTTGGCTGTAGCTAATTGTTTTTTACTCTAATTTATATATATATTTTTTTTTTTTTGGGAAACAGATATTCTGCAGACATTTATGGAAATTTTTTGAAAGCCTTTTGTGCAAATTTTTTAATGGCTTTCTTTCTCTACAAACACAGCATTTGACCTTTCATGTTTATACTTGAACTTGTTTCTTGTGAACTTGATCTCATATGTTTAAGCTGATACAAGCTAGGTAGTGAATAGACATTTTGCGGAGGAAAGCATTGAATAAATAAATAGAAAACATGCTACTCATTAAAGAGTCACATTTATACACAAGAATAAGTGAAAAGTTTTTAGTTGATTAAGGCTGAAGTACAATCGGTTTATGTGAACCATTGTCATGCAAGAGTGTCTTTATTGGCAAAGCAGGGGTCGCATCAACCCAACCACAAATGAAATATTTAACTGTTATAATAAAACTTGGAAATCGCAAGTTTTTCCAAATATTGAATTACGTGCAAAAAAGTGTTATGTAGAAACGGGTTCTGTCGGGTTCAGCAACTTTTGTTGCAACATATTAAGAAGTGCGATTTTTCAAATACATTTCAAAAGTTAACTGTTGCACTAAATTTCATGGAAATATTTTAAAAACAGGCGGACTTGGTTAAATCGACACGGATGATGAATGATTCCAAATCAATCGGTAGGTGGCTGACACAAACTTAATATCCTTTACTCCAGTAGGTGAGAGTACAAGTAGTAAGAAAGTGTTGGCGAATTAACTGGAATTTAATTCCTATAAAGCTTTGCGTGGCTATAGTCTGTATAGTCTGTATATGTACGTCCGTAGGTACGTACGTAAATGAAATGATAAACGGAAATTTCTTTTGCCCACCGAGCAGACAACCAGCCATTAATCTAAACTCTAAGTAATTTTTATTTCAATATAAATGCGAAGCATAATAAATACCATTTAGTCCTTTAATGACTCGCTGATATTTGGTCTAGGGCAAAACTCTCCTTATTTTCACTTGTTTCAAATAAGAACGTGTCATGTTGCAGCCATTAGTTGAGATTTTTAAACCGTTTGCCCCGTAACTGCTTTTCATTAACCGCCATCATCCCTAATCAATTAATGCCCATCCCCACGCAACATGATGCAGCATATTTCAACTTAATGCGATATTGAAGATGGAAAAGAGAAGCTTTTTATGTGTTTTTCCTGTCAAGTAGTTACAAACAACGTATAATCACTGTAGCATTTATTTGCATACCATCAGCAAACCTTGGAATAATAAATGGGTTAAAACGTTTGTAATGGTTTGTCTATGGTGTTGTTCATCAGAAAAATGGTAAATATGATAAATATATGTAAATTTGTTCAAGTTGAATTGAATTTCAAGTTCGAGTAATTGGCACTTTTCGAAATGATTCGGTGCTGGGAGTAGATTTAATTTTAATTTGATAACATTGTCGCAATTGAACAGAAGGATTGTGGGCATTAGGGATTCGCATCACGTTTAAGTAACTTTGTAATTTGTTTTGCTTTTTTTATTTTGCTTTAGCGGGGTTTTCTTGAGTCAATGTGACAGTTTTTGTCCTCGGGCTGGCTGCAGGTGCCAAGCAAAGTAGCTTTTCATAATTTTACAGTATTTTCCATTCGGACTTAAATACTTCCGCTCTTGTATCTGTATGCAAAAGAGTGCGTATCTATAATTTAATATGTGTGTGAGTGTGTATGTGGGCGGTTTACAAAAATGGAAAAAAGGAAGAAAAACCAACGCTATTAGCTCTTGAGCCCCTTATGGTTTGTAAAGTTATAATAAACTCAAGTACTTGTTGTTTCTTCTGCTGCTGCTGCTTATTTTTTTCAGAATTTTCTCTGGACTAACTCTGTACAACAGCTGCTACAGCTGGTAAACTAATGTTGTTTTTGCTTTCACTTCATTCAATGTTACAATATTCTGTTGGTGTCTGCATGTGTGTATGTGTGTGTGTGTGTCCAAGTGTATAAATGGTTTTGTATACCATACTGATCCAACTAATGGTATTTTGTTAAAGATTTAAAATATTTGCACTTGTGTGTGGTACAAGTTAGATGTTTAGTTAATAGAGAGCAACAGAGAGGAGGAGTGCGCAAATATAAAGGTCGAGTCGATACACAAAGTTACACCACTTGTAATAACGATTAGGTACGTACCATAAGCATAGACAGCAGCCGCTGCGACTGAGACTGAGACGAGACAAAGTCATGCCTGTAACAGTGCGTATAATTGAATTATTCCAGTTAAACTTTTCTCTCTTTATTTGCATATTATAGCAGAGTGTTTATTACAACTCAGTGATGTGTTAAAATATTTCCTTTGCACAAAAATAATATTATTTTTGTTAACTGAACTTGCTTGCTTGCTTGTTCGCTTGCCTCTTTTGTGCTGTTCGTACTTTTTGTCGTCTTGTCTATTTGCGTACAAGTATTTTGATGCTAGTGTGACAAAACGTTGGATCTCTCTTGCAAAATGGTGCATTCCCTTTATTAGCTTTCCACGGAAATGCTTTCTTAAGAGATTTAAATAATTTTAAGGTCGCATTAGTAGGTAAACTTAAATACCGAAACCTGTCTGTATCTGTAGATTACTGCATGTGACCTAGACCTAGAGTTTACACAAGTTTTTTTTTAGAGTTTTCAGTTTCTTCCAACCACTCAGTTTGCACTAAATATGTATTAAAATAACATGTCAGGGGCTAAAACTTTTACCTTAAATGTTCAAGGGGTTCAACTTTAAAAGAAAACTTTTCATCGGTTGCAAGAGTATAAATATTAAGGATCAATTTATCCTATTCGATTGTATGGTGCTTCTTTATCTTCTTGTTAAAAAAGAATTAGCATTTAGGTTAATATGGATTTTCCCGTTGACGTTCCCAAAAGTCTAACTTCCTCTCTCCTTCTCCCACTCTCGCCCAAAGTGGTTTGCTAAACAGCCACATAACCTTTTTTTTCATATACGTAAAAAGGGTTAAAAGTATCATCATCAAACACTCTTTCATGCGAATTCATCC
This sequence comes from Crataerina pallida, assembly GCA_949710015.1. Taxonomy (NCBI): domain Eukaryota; kingdom Metazoa; phylum Arthropoda; class Insecta; order Diptera; family Hippoboscidae; genus Crataerina; species Crataerina pallida. The sequence continues at coordinate 10,127,782 of OX453290.1, forward strand.
ATCTGTACACGTACACGTAAGATAAGTGAGCATATATAATGGAAAATTTTTGCTGCTCTCGGTGCAAGTGTAAAGAGTTGGAGTATTATATGTAGAGAAGATAATCAACCATTTAATATGAAATGTATGCTGTAGCGATACACACACACATTCATTCAACATACGCTAACCAAGCGCAACCACAACAAGTACATATTTTGTGTTTTTAGGAAAAACAGATTTTATTTAACTTCAAGTTGATACTAAAAGCAAACGCATACCTACACACACACACGCGCGCACACATTTATATACACAGTCACACAAGGGCGTATACGTGCGCGTTTATCCCCATAATTTGTATCCTGATGCCTGACTCTGCGCTTATATGGCACAGAATTCAAAGAGAGAAAGAGACGGAGTGACAGTCATGAGTAAATAATTTTATAATTACACTTTTCTTTTAATTTTAAACATCACATAACAAAGCTGCTTGTATTTCGTGCTTATTACAATAAACAAAGGCGAACAACAACACAAGCAACACCATCAACCATCAACCAGACATTAACATTACGATTATGGGCCTGCTGTTGTTGTTATATTAGAACAAGTAGTGGGTGGTGGAAGTGGTAATGATGTTAGCGTAGATGGTCGTTGATTGTTGTGACTGGATTCTCAATTAAAATTTGAAACATCTTTTACACCCAGCCAGTGAGCCACCAAACAGCCAACCAACCAACCTGCCAACCCATCTTATATGGACACTTAAGCAAATGTATGTGCTCGATTTATTTGTGGTTGGTTTAACCTTTTTAATGAATGCACTTCTTTTTCTTCTCCCCATCATTACAAACAACAACAACATATAAACTACATAACAATAAATAAAAGACAGAGTCTGAGAACAACAGAGAGCCATATGAGAGCAACTCTGATAAATGTGTGCTTGGGTGTGGGTGTGCGAGTGTACATGATGCGAATGGTTTGTGGTGTATGATGGAAAAGTTTTTAATTTTTATTATTATTTCTGCATTTGTATTGGTGGGCATAAAGGAAAAACTTTTCCTTGGTCGGCAAAGTTATTGCACAAATGTTTTTGTAATCGGCAGAATAGAAGTTAAAGTTGGAGTGAGAATGCTTTGAACTTTATGTGATTAGTCAAGAGGAGTTTACACAAAAAGTTTCAATTTTTTTTACAATTATTGTATAACAAAAAATGAAAAGTGCAGCGTCACACAAACAAAATGAAAAGTGTACGCTCGCACTTATAAAGCAAATTAACAGATAATTTAAAAATGACGAACCATACACCATCTTATTCTAATTAAGAGTCATTTTTCACTCCGATATTAATAAATATCGCGAGGCCTCGTTTTCCTTTCAGCTTTGCTTCGTCATTAGAATGATTTATAACTCTTGCAGGAAAAATCCTAAACTTGTATAATTATTATTGTTTTTTTACCAAATAATTTATTTCAATTGTTAAGTTAATTAAATTTAGAAAATTCCCCCCAACGCCTCATATCACAATCCCTGCTGTGTTAATATTTGTACAAAGTTTTCAATAAAAAATTTAAATCTAATGAATCAAATACATAATCAGCGTTAATTATTTATTGTATTTGTGTTTGGTTGTTTATAATTTAAAAGTGTGAAATCAATGCAAAAACAATTTTGTGTATGCTACGTATTTTTGCAATCGTTGCAACCACAAATGTGCATTTGGCTGGCAATGGTAGTGAATTACGATTGAAAGCCGTATGGCTAACCCGGCCAAACCAATTATGCTTAGACGCAGATAATGACACAAAAACCATTTAAAATATATTCAATTTACTACAAATTTACACTTTATACACACACATCGTTTTCATGCACATATACAATATTTGTGTGCACCTATCGACTATGGCCAAAGCTTTGCCACACATACACACACACATATGCTAAAGCCATTTCATGGCTGTGCTGTGTGTTCATGGTATGTGTGTGTGTTTGTGCATAATTTAATTAAAATTTAAATCACAACGTATACCCAAGAGAAGCCAGAGACTATGAAAAACACACACGCACATAAAAAAATTCTCATACATTATAACGCGAAAACCCATTTGCATGGAAGGAGCCAGTAGGCGGTTGCACACAACAAATAATTAAGTGTAATTGTCCTTTTTTACTTATTAACAAGTTTATCCAATTAAGAATTGGTGGCTTTTCCAGTAAAAAGAAAAACCGTTAACCTTCTGCTGGCCGCTTAACGTGTATAAACCAACAATTCTGCGTGAGTATGTTCTTCATGTCTGGATGATTTATAATGCAATATTTATTTTAATTTAAAAATGTGAAATGAATTTGAAAGGATTCCGAAAATGGAAACATTTGCCTTCTTAACGTTCTAAAACGTTGAACTTTCGTCTCCTTGTACAACAACACGTCGTTCACAAATGAGAAATTTGCAGTGCATGGAAATGCATCGAGTTGATGGGATAGTGTGAAAATGTGTTTTTAAGGATAAAATAATGAGAGACGTCACACTTGCATACGCACTAAATGTGTCAACTGTATGCCTTTTAGCTGAAATGGTGATTATATTAGAAACCAGACACTCTCGCGGTTGCTACAGCTTAAAATTGTTGGAGAGACGCCATTAGTATTCTAGTCATTTAAACTGTGTGCGTGTGTGTGTTTGTTAGTGCAAAATAGAAGAATAGAGTATCATACGCATTTGAGTTGTGTGGTTGTGTACTTTTCTGGGCACACATTGGTGAAATTTCCTTTTCACAGTTAAAACGAATTTTCATGTTTTGGTCCAACATTGCACATGGCAGAGTGTAGTATATTAAGCGACAAGTGCATTCAAGTAGTGGCAATCGTGTTTTTAGATTTAATATTCGAACGATTTGTGTGTTTAACAAGAAGATTGTTTTTGCTTTTGCATGAATTATTCTCTTTTACTTTTGTTGGTCGATTTACGAAAAAAAAATTTTTCCACCAGAAATTTTATACAATCGATTGTTGGTGCCAATGCAAACAAATATCGAAATGAAAAGTGGTTTCATGAAAATTAAACAAAAAACAAGTGAAAGAATTAAATTTGGCTTTAAAATGTGACATAGGTCCAATCCCAAGTACCCTCTACATTCTGACTACTGCTTTTTAAGAGTGCATGTGAAACGTATATAACTGTATATGTTTCATTAAAGAAAAGGCAATTAGTAAATTGGGGGCGTGTCTGATATTCGACTATGAGTAATATGTGAACCCCTGGATATATTTTTGTGCCTCATAAATAGATTGTAATGGATTGTGGGCGCGGCTTTTGACTGATTTCGCTTCTTTAAAATTCCACCCCATCTGCACAAAATTTTATCTAAATATCTCACAATTTACCACCGTGAGAGTAACAACTTTGTATGGTCTCTTCTGGGTGTTGCAAACGGAATACGAAACTGATCATACCCCATCTTATGCACAGAGCAACAAAGTAAAACGAAAATATTGACAATATCTGTTATAGCGTACAATTGAGTGCACAATTAACAAAATGTGTTTTGTCTGGCCCCTCATGCTGCCATCAGTTGTGTTTTGGAAAATGAAAATATCGACGTCAACGGCTTGTGGTCAACAGACATACAACAACCACAATAATAATTACACCTAACCAAACACTCATTCATCACATGAATTACACAACAACAACACAACACAAGCTTTGCGAATGACCAGAACGACCAAACGAAAAAAAATCTTCCGCAAATATTTCACACAATCTATATATAAAAGCATGCACACAGACCTACATATATATACAGTGTGATTTTATTGTAAATTACATTTAGGTCGATTCTTTAATGACATACGCTCGCACACAAATGAATGATTTTAACGAATTCACATCTGCTTCTCATTTCGAAATGTTAAAAACTCTCAACATAGAATAATAAACGATAATGTGTTATGTGATCTCCTATTAAGGGCGAAATAATCTGGATAATAATGCGTTGGGTTTGGTTGAAGCAGCATTTTCGTGAATTGATTTTGACTAATTTATGGGTTTTGTGTTAAATTCACTCCTATGTTGTGTTTCTCAATCAACTGCTTGTCGGAGAGAATGACGGCTTTGAAGAACTCATGCCTATACGTACACATACTGACACTATGACATCAATTCACATTTGCATAGACATTAATTTTAGTCAACCATCAGCATTGACCATCTTTTCTTGATTACAAATTCTACTCCTGTACACCTATTTATAGGGACACCAAAATGGCCATAAAGACAAGGATTCAAGTTTTCATTGTTGTGGATACTAGGCAAAGAAAAAAATCGAGTTACTTACTGTGCAGTTGAGCTCTTACAAACAATAATAAACAAACAAATAAAGAGATGGATGAATGTAATACATTCACACATGACTGGCTGTACTTCGGGTAAGAGATCCTTCTCCGTACACACAAACACGGTGCATGTACATGGTATGACAGGGACAATGACACAACCAAGAGGCCGCCGTTTCAATTTATGTCTAAATGGAGATTTCATTTATAACCCTTTCTCCCTTCCTCTCTCTTTCTCATTCTCTCACTCCCTACTCAGTTTGTAATGGACAATATGTGACGTTCAATTTGCACTGGATTCTTAGAAGTGCATTTATTGCGGGCTACTCTGTTGCAGTGCAAGTGGAATGGGCCACAATGCTAACTGGCATTACTTCAGTCCCAATCCAATCAATGTTCTGTACGAACAAAAATGTGCGCTGGTCCACATATCTCGCTAACCTCATCTTTGCCACATTGATGTCAATTGGAAATGTTCATTTGATGGTCATCTACTGCAATGTTGTGCGACTGCTATGCAGAAATGAAAAGTGTTTTAAAACACACAAGCATGCACAACGACACACCACCCCTCATACACATATTTTATTATCTTGTGGTGGCCAGTTTGACAGAAAATATATGCCGGTACGTAATATGTGCGTGCGTATATGTGTATCATGACTTTGATTAATTTACGATATGAGACGAAGCACTTTTTGGGCTTAGACAGTTTCATGTACAACAAACACATTAATAACAATACAAATATACGTGCAGGCGCTGCAGGGAGAAAGACAACCTACTCTGCTGTCCATTCACTTTAATTTTTCGAACATATTCAACGACACTTAATTAAAAATAATAAAATTTTTGTAAAACATTTTCTAATTTTGGCTTTTTTGTTTTTCCAAAACAGATTTCCACCAAATCTGTTATTCGTTCATTTCCTGTTCACGCTTGACTTGACTTGATTTAAATTCATCCATTGTTTTATGTTTTTTCTTTGTGTATCAATTCAGTGCAAGGTTGGAAAAAACAAATGAAATTATTGCAATGTTGAAGAGGCAAAAAATGTTTTCAAAACACAAAAAACTTCAACATTGACGGAATTTCCGTTTTAGGTTAGAAACTTGAACTCACTAAACGGATCGACGGACTAATTCCGTTTAATATGACATTATCTACAGTCTGTTGCACTGAAAGCTTAATAAATTTCATATATTTAAAAGAAAAGACATCAAAAACAAAAACAAAATTATAAAAAAGTCAAAAATCACGTCATAGGCAAATTTTTCATTTTGTTTATGTTCAAAATAATCATGTCGGCCAAACAGACCACCATCAACCAACTGACTGGCAAACTTTTTCTTATCAAACGTTATTTATTTTTGTAATGTTTTTATTGGTGTTGTTACCAACAAGAAAAAAAAAGAACAGGTGTAATTTGTTTTGTTTACTCAAGAGTGGAATCAGCACAAAAATTTTCCTCTCTTTGGCCAAATACTCCAAATAATTATTTTCCAGCTTAATAATAAAATTTTTTGCCAAGTGGTCGGGGTCTACTACTTTATTTATTTGTGATGCGACTCTGTTTTATAACAACGATTACAACAACAGCAAAAAAAAATAAGATCCACAAAAATTCTGCCAAAATTTTTAATTAACAAACTTTTTTCTCCCTCAACTCTGCGAAAAATTTACATAAATTGCAAATAAAATCTCATTTGTTGAAAATGAAAAAAGAACGTTCAACCCATTCAGCACAGTCAGCTTGTATTTAAATCGCTTTGGTACTTCACAGATTTTTCATAATTTTTCATTTTTATTTTTACGATATGTTACGTACTCTTGTGATAACAACAGATATTCGAAGGTATGCCAACCTGCCACCTTATTGATGAGGTACTAACTTTGCTTTTCCTCTTGCCACACCCGGAAGGAAGCCTTGCAGGTACAAGGTATTTAAATTCTTGATCAAAATATGAGTCAGTCTGGACATTTCCGTACGTATGTCCGTCGAATTTTAAACGTAATTTTTGAGATATCGAGGTGAAATGTTGTTCAAATATTTCTAGGAACATTTTCTAATTAAATGTTGCATATTACTTATCAAGTACAGAAGATATATTAACATGTACACTCTTGGTGACTAAGTGTGGGTAGTATTCAAGATATAAATTGATGAAATTGTGACACTTTGAACTTCTATACGTTAAAAGCCACGCCTACAATCGCCAAAAATCTATTTATTTGCCACAAAAATTGAACTATGAAGTTAAAATTTGGTGCAAGTTCATACGCCATGTAGGGGGTGTTTAAGAATTTACTTTTTTTCCTTGTTTATAAATTCGTTCTATGAAAAAACAATGTTGTTGGTAAATTTTAAATGAAAATTTAAAACATTCGAATTTGTAACCAAAGTAAAGGTCGTTCGTTTTAGCTTAAAAAGGGGAAGATACTAAATCGTAGAAATGGAGAATCAAATAAAAAGTTGCTTATTTGACAGTAAACATAACTCACCGCCAGTTATTGTTTTGGCGACTGCCACCGTATCACTAGCATTATCCCCTCCAACGCTTGAACGCGCCAAACCGCATTCATAGCAGGTTAATAATATTTCGCAAATATGCATACACTCACACGAACACATCTAAAAGCCAACGCACACTTGCCGAATAAAAAATTCTTGTTATTTACATTTACGGTTTTATGGTGGTTTTAGGTTTGTTCGGCTGGGTAGAGGTATTCAGTGTTTGATTATTTGTACATCCAAACATTGTGTATCCTTTTCAAATTTAAATATTTACGCATTAATATATGTATAATATTCGGGGCATGTGTACATGTGCGTTTGCACGTGCTTGCATGATTTGAAATTTGTGCACGCTTCACATAAGATACAACAGAAAGTGGGTTGTTTTGTTAGCATCACTCTGAAAGAGGCGTTCGAGACCACCGGAACAGCATATAATATGTGCCCAAAAGTGGTCTATACCAATTTTTTGACATTGACCTAACTATTGGTCATAAATTTTAAAATTTTAATATTTTTGGAAAATGTGACTTAAACCACTTTCACTTAATCTTAATGAAGTATATATGTGTGCAAGTATTGAGTCCCACGATATGTTAAAAATCAACCATTTCTTTGGTACATAATTTAACCGTTGAGATGAAGATGAAGTGTAACAACATTTTAATAATTGTTAAGAGGGACCGGAATTGTATACTCTCCACACCCACAGCTAACATACATTTGTGTAGGGTATTTCATATTAGGCCTGAGTCACATATATATAAGTTTTTTATACATTTTCCATCTCCACAATTCAAATTCATTTAGGTATTTCCATATCTTGTGTTCCATCTCACACGTTACCCGTACCTTACATTTTTGGCGTGGAATATTTTATGTGTTTTGTTTCCTTTTTACCGTCCTTTGACTCTTTTTTTTTCTTTTTTTGATTACTTTTCAACATTTACTTTGGTCTATTGTGTTCTAGTCTTTGTTACATATGGTTGGAAATGTGCCGATACCGATTCGATGAGTGCTTTTTTTTTTTGTTGAGAGAGTGGTGCTTTAATGGAACACATACAATACATACATATTTGCATATATTCCTTTCAACTTGTACACGTGCAAATATTGTCAAACCAGATTTTCCTTTGATTCCGTAGTTTTATATCACATTGATAAAGTTTTACGTTTAGTGGCTTCTTTTCTACCTAAAAATGCTTGAATTGGAGTTAAATTGTAGAGAAATAAATTCATAATAATACGTTTCACTGCTTTGTTGCAAACGGTTTCAGATTTTCTAACCATTAAACAGCATTTCAATGAGACTTTACGGATTATAATCACTGAAGTTGAGGTTAAGTTTAAAATTTGAGTGATTGGGTCAGTATAACGTGCCATTATATCCTGCAGCACTTGTGGTACATTAAGTTTGTGCGGATGTTTGTACCTTTAAGCGGCAAATGCCACACCCACCTTCAATTATACCGATCGCGTCAGAATTAAAATTCGAATCGATTCAGACCATCTTTATCTGTCCTTCTGTCCATGAAAATTTGGGCGCAAGCTACAGATCGGATTTTTTGAGATATTACCCTATTGAAAATAGAGGAGATTGGACCCCTCTTCATATAGGGTCCTATTATAATGAAATTTTTTACGTGGCAAAAAATCGCATTTCTTATTATTTTTTTGACATAATTTGATAAAGAATAGTTAATTAGTTGTATAATTGGCTGTCCCAAGTTTCGAACCGATCGGACCACTTTAAGAATCCCTTATATACGAGTATAATGCTTCTTCATGAGGAAGAGGCTTATATGGCAATACCTCGCCTTTACTGATACAGCGAAATTAATTTTAGCATTAATTGTAGAGCTAAATGGTGCAGGGTATTAAATGGCCGGAGTTGACCGATCATAACATTTTCACTTGTTATTATATATAACATAAGTTCATGTGCTAAACTGTACTAAAGTGTTGACGATAGAATTAAATCATTAGCTTTGCAGCCTTAAATCAGTATTTTGTAAATGTTAAGAATCTACTCTTGTGTACCTTAAGAAATACAACAGGAGATTGCTGACCACATTCCCTATAAACGTGTTTCAGTTATGTTGTAGTTTATGTTCCCAAGTTATCTCTTAGCAGTAGTTAAGGACAACAACATTGTATTTAAAAACAAGATAGAGAAGTTTGGTTAATACCGAAGCTTAAATACCCTCCACCTTTTATAATCCTCTAAAAACATGTTCGTTTTGATATATTTATGTATATAACTATTTCAAGTACTTACGCAAATAGTGCTTTTTTTAAATTATAGGCGTTTGCGTTATTCAATCACGCCCATTTTTGGCACAGTGTTGGATAACGATACCACTTATATATATACCAAATTTCAACTTGGCACAGTATTGTGCGATATACAATTTTTTAAAGATACAATTTTTTCGAGGTATCTTGAGATTTTCGTTTATTGTGGGCGTTTCCCTTAACCGATTTTGCCCAATTTCAATACGGAACAGCGAAATTAAACTAAGAATAAGTGTTCCAAGTTTCAATTTAATATCTCAAAAATTACGACCGTGAGAGTGCCAACAACAGACGGACACACGGACGGACATGTCTCAAAAGATTTCTCTTTTCATGCTGATTAAGAATATATATGGTTTGTGGGGTAAACGGATGATCAAAATGAATATACTCTCTTCGCTAAGGTGGAGGGCATAAAAATACACATAAAGCAAAGTTGTATTGTAAATGGGTGCCAAAAGCACATGAACTAAAATGTTAAAATGAGAGAAAGAGAGAGAGAGAGAGAGAGAGAGAGAGAGAGAAAGAGAGATCAAAGTCCCATTTATTATTTTTAAGGAAAACTTTGATTTGACACACAACAACACGACGACATCTAAAATATGTACGTGCTCGTTCATGTATGCAGATGGAAACATTTTTGGAATGTCCACATGAAACCCACCGTTAACACATCAACAATTTTATTTAGATGCATTGGTATGTGTTTATTTATACTAAAGTACACATGTACGTATGTAAGTGATTCCAAACTGTCAGTTGGATTTCTTTCAAATATTTGAGCATTCATACAATTCAGGTTAAATTGATATATACAACCTGAGAAAATTTTGTTTTAAACAATTTGAATTGTAAGGGATGTTAAAATGATTTGTGTTGACTTGTAAAGGAAATTATAGCACAGTTGTTAATAGTTTTTTTTCATTTTTAAGGTACAATAAAGAGGCGTGGTAAAAAGCTGAAAAACCTACTTTTTAATCATATATCGCATTACTTGGCTCGTTTCTATTTGATATAAACATTTTATTATTATAATATTTTTAAAGTTCAGATGGATGAAAAACTGTCATGTAAAATAAACCAAAATTAAAACTTCAACTATTTCCTCTGAGACCAAAGCACTCCAAATCTGATCAAAGGTTTGGAAAGAGATATGATAGGATAATAATTCTAAAGCAATTTCTTCAAATGCTCGATTCTTTTCATGATTGTATGAACCAGCAGCTCCCATAAGAATGCTTTGTTTAACATCTCCGACAATGCGACCTTTCAATAATCACATATTTATTTTGTTATCAAGGTAACAAAAATGCACATTTTGTCTAATTGTTGACATTATTCCCTTTTAACATCTGGTACTGAATTTGAATTTCCTTATCTTCCAACATGCACACTTTACAACCTAAAGCAGAAACATTATTTGAGTTTATAAATAATTCGATTTGAATCTAAGCAGGGGTAGTGTGAAGAGATTTCTCCAAAATTGTTGTTATTGTTACAAGGACGGGTAATGCGTTGGTTAGAAATTAGTTTTCTTTAGTGAGACTCATGAAACCATTATATGCTCCTGTTATGTTATGCAACGTACAGGTGAATGGAAGAGATTGCAAATAGTTACTTCTCAGCACTTAAAATCATTCATTCAAGTTGTGTTGCCGTCCTATGCGGTGTGTTTGTGTATGTGATGCAAGTTGGCAATCAAAAAGCCTCCATGCTTGTTGTTATTATTGTGCTTTTCTTGTTGTTACTTTACATGTAAATCGGATTTATTGCCACATATATATATACACACACATACACATTTTGTATGTGGATAGCTGTGTTGTGATATTCTAAACTAAACGCACTTTTTTGTGTTCCTAATGTATTCATGAGGGTAAGTACGTGTGTGTATGACTGTGTGTTATTTGTCTGTTACTGTTACAAGGTCTTGTTTCACTTTGATACAGAATGATATGTTTTTTTGCTGTTCTTGTTTTTGTTGTTATTATTATTATTGTTACCACAGTCTCGTAGCTTAAATAATTGCAATCTACGCACATGCTGACGTAGACATGCATTTTGAGAAGCTGCCGTAGGAAATGTGAGTAGGCTGTTGTCGTTATTGCTGTTATGTTTATTTATCGTATGAGAGCTGCATGTTTGTGTGTGAGCGTAATGATTTCGTGCGTACATGTACGTGCTTAAGATGCACTTTAATGACAATATTCATTTGTGCTCTTTTGATTTGTGTTTAACATGTTGTTATAAATTAATTTTCATGTTAAACGGATTTGAAAATTTGTAATTTCAATGTTCGAGCATCTGTCACTCCCTCTGATGACTGTTTGCTTTATGCAAATAAAATTTCCTTTCCTACAAGTAGAAAGTGGATGCCGGAGGTGTGTTCGAATTGTGGACATTGGTGTAATCAAGCTGAAGGTGTCGTATGGAAATTTGTTTACAACCACACCCAATCTTGCATTTTTTAAAACCATTAAGAAAAACCCATCATACAACACAGAGAATATATGCTTTTAATAAAGAAAACAATCAGTTTAAGTGAAAGTACCTCGTACCTCTTATCTAGACTTTATAAAGAAAAAGTTTTGGTAATTGGTGCGACATCAGTTCCTAACATTACCAAAATTGTATACTCTACACCACAACACAATGTGGTAAAGGTATGTCAAGTTGGTGAGGGTGTCCGTAATTCTAAAAAGGGGCAAGGAGAAAGCCACCTTTTTTTTTCAGATCGATTCAGAATCACATCTGAATCGATTTAATAACATTTGTCTGTTCATGTAAATTTGAATACAAACTAATTTTGGAAGTACTCCAAGTGGATCAGAGTTTTCACGAGGTGACTTATACGACAGTGACTGCCGTTCACCAATCCAACTAAACAAATTATTTTGTTCTAATATTGATTTTACAAGTAAGTGCAAGTGTAAGGTACTAAATGGTTGGGCTGGACCGACTCGTTCGATAAAAATCAAGAAAACGAATTGTTATTGTTTTTATTACATTCAAAGTATTGTTGTCTCTAAAAAGATTTTAAGAGCCGTGCATAAAAAGCTAAGTTCATTAACCGTTAGGATTATTTAAACATTCAAATTAAAAGATTTTAACCTCTCATTTCAATTTAATTTATTAAATATTTACAAAAGAAGCTTCAGAGGAGCTCGTTTGTGTAATTTTCAACCCCAACAATTGTAATTTTTCGTAAACATCAAAAGACTAACCAACCAACGCATTAGTGAAGCATTAATTAGATACCGTTACCGATAAATAATGTGAGAAAGGGAGGCCACGGTAGAAGGTGAGATGAGATCGAAATATAGAACGAGAAAACGAGAGAACGAGTGAGACTGAAAGACGGACGGACGGATGCACGGTGTAACAAAAGCGGAAACATTATCATCACACTGTTCGCTAGTTAACTACATTAAATCCATCATTATCAACAACATTAGACATATCGTTGCCATTATCGTCATTATGTTCATCATCACCATTATAATTATTATTATTTAAATGAGCGTGGGTTTGTTTGTAACCCTTGTCGGGGTAATGTATAGACGATGACGATGACGACAACTTTGTGTTTGTGTTTGCTCTAATGTTTGTGAGCGTCTCATACACATCCCCGGTTACATAGAAAAATAATTCAATGTCAGCTAATTTTTGACCAACAAAGCGGAAATGTAAATTTCCATACACTCTCACACTTACCGCAAAAAGCTGTACATACACCACACAAACACACATCTAACTCCAGCAGCACTTTAAAACATGACAAAAAAGTTGTTACACACGTGCAGTGAGTGAGTACTACTTGATTGTACGTTTTATATAAATATGTTTAGATGAATGAAATGTTAGTTGAGACCCTGAAGAAAACATTCGGTTCGAGGCGGGAAGTATCAAAAGCGATTACTTGGCTTTTGTGCGTTTATTTGTGTGCGAGTGTGTTTCATATGTTACGTTTTCTTTTATTGCGTTGTGTATTGAAAATAAAAAAAGGCCAACTACTGACTGCAAAGTGTCTGACTGTGTTACAATGATTGCCTAAGTGGTTGCACAGTTACAGTTACACATTGACAGTAAATATTAAATGAAGTTTCCTTCTGTGTGCGACCGAATCATATACAATGCTGCGTATGGTATGTATACGCCGGCAATAGCAACAATCACAACAATATGAGAATAACTGTCTCAGCCAATATATTGTACGTAGAATACAATGCAGTCCATATGCTTTCTCTCTCGCTCCGTAGCTCAGTAGCCACCATAAAGTATAATAAAATGAACAAGGTTGAGAATTGCTTTTAGCCTTTCAGTACTTAAAGTAATTTGATTAGAATGAACTGGCTTTTGTGATATTGAGATTAAAAGGATTTCAATTTATCAGCACAAAATTTTCAAGGGAATGCCTCAATAATCACAAGCACACACACACAGCCAGGCAAATAAATATTCGAACGTTCTCTCCACTGAAAGGTTATAAGATGCATTAGGAATCAATAATTTTGCAATAATACAACAATACAAACATATGTGAGTATACGTGTATATATATAAGCATCGTACGCCACATGTGGTTACATGTGCATAATGAAATTTTAATTGTAAACTTAATTACACTTTGACAGATGCTTGTCTTGCCTGTGTGCACAATCCCTACACAAACATCCTCAGACGTTATTTTCAGACGTTCTGGTAATGAATCATTTTTCATAGAAATACTTGTACACACTATCATTATGCTTTGTTCATTTCTTTCAGGTTGACACTTATCGATTTTCCCATCGCCCAGTGCTAGACCGATTACACATATGAATTATGTACAAGACATAACTTATAATTATTAGATGGCGCAATTTTAATCTTCATTAATATTATTACATGTGGATGCGTAGATGTAGGCATATGTCGATGTGTCAATTTATACATTTATTGTCTTTCATACTTTATTTTATTTATTTACCCCTCTGGCAAGCTTTCATTAATAAAAGTACTCATAATCATTATCATGGATTACAAAAACAAAACGTTCTCTCCCTCTCTCTACTTATCATAAAACACAATACTCTAATTAAAATGGGACTCTTTGATGTAATTGACCATTCACATGGAAAGATAATGAAAGTTTAAACATAACAATGTAAACAAATCAACAACAAAATGAAACATCTCACACACACGGCTTTGTTCTAAATTTGGAAATCTTAATGTTAATATTTATTTAACAATGGCAACAGAGAGAGCCAAAAACCAAATACAATTACACTAAAAACAAAACAAGTAAAAACGAACACTTCCACTTAGTTAAGGATCGATATATAAGCTTTTGCGAGTGTCGTTACTACAGAACACACACAACCCGTACAACTGGACAGACAGACATGGCTATACCGATTTTGTTGATTCAGAATATATATACTTTGTGGTGATTCCGATGCCTTCCTTTGGGTCTTATGAAGTGATACATACCCCCATATACAAATGATGGTTTTCCACAGAGACCAAATTTGAATAAATTATCATTTCATATAAAACAGTAAAACTGTATATCTGAACGATTGGGAATTTGTGTATATGCAACTTTGATTGATTAAAATGATTGGAACGGAAGCGGAATGGTACGGAAAAGTTGTTCAACTTTAAACTCTTTCAGATGCCATACCATGGCACACCATAGTCAAAAAATCATTCATTTACATTTTTAATGGTCCTATTTATAATTTATAAATAATTGGAATTTTTGTTATTAACAGACATCCAGTTATTTAGTGGGAAAATAGTCAAGATTCGTTTGGCATAATATTGGTAAAATCCTGAAATTGAAATTAAAGAAGCATTCAAATTAAGCAGAAATTGAACTACGTGAGGGAAGGAAAATGAAGCGAATTAAAGTGTAGGCCGAACGTTTTTTCGCATGGAACCAAGTGGTGTAGGGTTTTAAATGGTCGGATAGAATGCTTATTGGCTTTTATTAACCATTGTTTTCTATTTTATAATAATCTTTGAAAATTGACGTCTTTCTCAGTTTCTGTAGCATTCTAGTCATGCCCTCCATATTAACTTACGCGCAATTACTGTACAAAAATATTTACGTATAAGTGCGGAGGTTATCTAAGATTTGCTCTAAACGAAATATGATTCCAGAACTAGATCTTCTTACAAGAGAGAAAAAGCTCCGCTTCACATTCTAATACTCTTATTTACCTGAAAGCACGACTACTTAATAATAATTACTACGTTAACGTATTTAACATTCTTTGGGAGGGCGGTCGGGGACTTTGGATGGGATAACTGCAGATTGTAACAAACAAGCATTTCATTTAAGAACCTTAATCTGTCCTTGGAACAGAAAAAAGAAAACAAAGCAAAAAAAAAAACACAACTAAACACAAAAACCATTATACTTAGAGGCATTCTTCGGAAATCTTCTTACAAGTGACAAGTGAGTGGAATTACGGGGTTGGACGTTTGTCATTTGCTTTTTAAATAAACACCTACCTGGCTGACTGTTTGGCGATTGTTGGTTAAGAAGAGTTCACTAAGAATATTTGCGGCGATGAAGGCGATGGAAAATTTTAAATTGTTTTGTATTGTCCGCTTCTTGAAAACGATTGATCGAAATGGACAATAGCAACACCCACCTTGAAGTTTCTACAGCGAATAGTCGTTGTTTGCTTTTGAACAGCAGACACAATAGTCAAGAGAAAACATAGGGAAAAAGTAAGTAAAGTGAGTATGACGACGACGATTGTGCACCAAAATGACAGAAACAATTTTCTACATAAACGCGCAAATATCTCGACAATACAATAGTAAACAATGGCATCTAACAACAACAACAACACAAAACCAAGTGGACAGTTAGTGAAAGGAAGCGGAAATGTTCGGGTATGTTCGCTTCACATGTAAGCTAAAGTGAACAATATGGTGAACAAGACAAATAAACAGATAAAAACTGCTATTGATGCCTCCGCACTCCCTCCCAAAGCGGAAAACTCTCAACGAAGTAGTTTTAACTAAGTAAGAAAAAAAGAGGAGGAAATACGTATTTACGAGTGTGTTTGAGGGGTGAGCAAACAGCCTTTCATATTATGTATGTATGTGCAAATGATGACCAAATCATTTTAAAAGCCAACCAGGGACAAGACCAAAAGTACAAACAAACACAAATAATGGTGAAGATAACCCAACAAACAATGAAATGCGAGAAAAGATTACGTTCCACCGCAAAGGACTTTACAACATAACACCAGGGAGATGAAACGACAGACTTTTTAAAACGCATTTGTTTTGTTGACTTGAAGAAAACTACAACAGCGGCAGATTATAACATGAAATATTTACTCGGAATGGGTTTTCTTCGTGTCGTTCCGGTCAAGCGCAAGAGGAAATGTGACACAAAGCGAACAATGACATAACTACTACTACAGCTTCATGATTGAAAGGTTGCACTGAAAAGTCAATTTCCCATCTCAGTTACCGTTTTGAATTGTATTGATAGGGATTGCCCCAACTTGTCTGTTGCATTTTTAATGAAGAGCAAGTTTCTTTTCAGATCACACCGAATGTTTGGTAAATAAGTTGCAATAACGATAAAATTACAAAAAGGGTTTCTTCTGATTGATGCTATAAAAATCCAATATTCATTGATTGTTCGTACCGAATAAATAATTTACATTTCACTTGTATTTCTGGCAAAGTTAATATAACTGATAAGATGCTAAGGAAGGAAAGAACTGGCCAGACGTTCAATCAAGTGTAAACAATTAAATTTAAATTAAATATCCAATCAGAACAAACACAAATGCACTAACCCGGCATTGTTAGATACTCGTACCACAACAAGACAAATACACAGAATAATAAAAGAAAGGCAACCAGTGTCTTAGCATTCTTATGTTACTCCAGCGTGCAAACAATGAAAAGTTTCCTTTTTGAAAGTGCCCAACATAAGCACATAATTGAATTTTTAAGAACTTTACCTCCACACATTTCCATTGATTCACGACATATCCAGCAATTAAATAAATGGAAATGTGGAAAAGGCGTTTCAAAAGAAAATTTAATAAATGAAAAAAAAAAAACCAATAACAAAACAAATAATATCGTTGAGCACCTGAGGGTGTAGTTGATTGCATATACATATATATCAACAAAGCCCAAAGATATGCAACATTTTTCTAAAGTAAACTTGTTTGCTTTGACTTAAAATTTTTTCATTGACCTCTCAGCTTCTTAGTTAGGCAGTGGCAACATTCGCTAATGGCACAATTTTACAGGGAATAAAATAAAACCCAATTGACCAAAGCTCAAAAGTAAATACATATTAACGTTTATATACCGTACAGGGAAAGTGTCGTAGGGGAGGATTTCGCAACTTTCCTTCGTCTATTTGTTTTCATGTTTCATGTAAAATAAAAAAAATAAAAAAATTTCTCTCTGGCTAATTTGTACCTACACACTTTTACAGTGTACGTACTACTCTGGCACACACGTCCACCGAACGGGTAACAATATGAATCGGCAAGTGTACATTATTTCCACAGCAATTTTTGAATGTATCTAACCAAGCAAAAGAGGTGAAAAAGGAAAGAGAATAAGGAATAGAAGGAGAGAAGGAAAAATGGTGTAAAACTATCTCAAATTGAAATCACATCTACATCAATATTTAGTCACCCATGCAGGAGTGGTGGGGGACGTGCACAAATGAAAGGTTTAGTATTCAGTGGCAATGAACAAACGGGAATTTATACAAAACATCACGTTCAATTGCGCTGCTCCGCATAAAACCCAAACGTAAATTTGTAAACATACTCGAGTATTTGTGCAAAGGACACTTGAGTATATTTAGTATTGCTTTTCAGTTTGCGCGAACGTGAAAATATTTTAAAGTTTCCATTCATCCCTGCCTACCCCAACACCCCAGCAGCCCATTCCACGCAACCGTGTTATTTACTGTGATTGAAAAATGCACAAAGAATTTCCTACTACAATGGAGGCTTCAAATTATACAAATTTTAAGCAGTGGCTTATCTTTCACGCGATATTTTCATGCGATAACACTTCCACGTCTATCTGAGCGCATCAATAGAACTCTTTTTGAATTATTGTATCCACAGAACGGCTTTTGCTCCTCATTATAAGTACGCGCCTGATTAGGATTACAAGTACTTCAACTTTTTTTTCTGTCCAATCTCTCTCTCTCTCTCTCTCTCTCTCTTTCTTATCTGGCCGTGTTGGTTTTTTAACCTGGATGGGTGTGTTTACAAATTTAATTTTACAATATCTACTCCGTTTATTATATAATAATATGTACTTGCTTTGATATGCAAAGTGTTTTTCTTTTTTACTTAATTTTCTTTCTTCTTCAAACATTTGTACGGAGGTGTTGAAGTTTATCTTCTGCATTGTTGGGCTATTGTGCCCTTGTTGATAATGATTAAATAGAGTATACTTTGAGTTGTTAAGTAAGAACACAAATCCACAGTCTGCTCTACTCAGTTGTCGGCACAAAGTGTTTAAAAATACATGAAAAAATTGTTTTTAATTCAAAATACGAAATACATTTGGTGCAGTTCGTAGTAAGTGTAACAATGTCGGTTGTTTTTTATGTGGTAATGCAATTGGCCAAATTAGTTTCTTCTCACCAATTAACTAAAGGATGTTACAGACGTAAACACGAAAACATGAAAAATATCTTACGAGACGACATGAAGCGTCCAAATGCGATCAATGAAGGAGAGTTTAAATTTCTTTGACCATTACTATCACGTTTCTTTTTACTACGATTACAGGAACTCAATTACCACAAACTAACTAACTTCATATCAAAAGCCAGTTTCCAAAATTGAATTATACTTCACTTATATAAAAGATCGTTATTTAGCGCTTAACTTGGACAATTACATTTTCTTGTTCTAAACTCATAATAACCTCTTAACCGTTTTATATTTTTATTTTTCCTTTTTTCAAAGTGTTATGAGCTTTCGCCACGCCCATTTTTCACAATTTGCTTAATTAAGTAATTAAACGATTGCATCTTTCCAAATGAACTAAAAATCAGAATAAACTTCGTTTTTCTTTCCAAGCGGTATAGAAAATTTGAAAATGTTGGAATCAATCATTCGCCAGAAATAAAAAAGAGGTCCAAATTAAAAATAAGATATTTGGTAAGATGCGCAATAGGTTGTTGTATCAAAATGTGTCGTTTTATTCTTTTCAAACTCAAAGTAAGAAAAATTATTCCAAAAAGTTATTATTCGTTCAGGTGACCATTATTGATAACTCTCGATAAATACCGATAAATATCAATATGAAACAATTTAGTACACATTTATAACACAATCGAGACAACTTTTCACTTGATAGGTAAATGTGAAAAACATTCAAGAAGTAATCTTATAACACTGTGATAATATTTGAGTCAAATGCATATTGTTTTTATTTTTAATAGACTTACTAGTGCCAAAAAAGAACATGCAAAATAAATGTGTAACTTTATTTAGATAATAAATTGAGCATAACAAATTTTCTTGACAGAAGGAGCCCAACCCAAGATCAAGAACATAAAAATCTGTAAGTTGTACGTTTTTATTTGATAGAGGAAATGCTCCCTCTCTGTTTTTTTGCTTTACACAAACACACAAACACACAAACACACACATGCACACAAAGTACTTGTTATTGTATTTTAAATGTATTTATATCCGTTTGGTTGGCCAAGTGCTCATCCAAGTTGCCAACAAAAATAAACATATATTCATTCCTTCACACATACCAAAGTGTTTATAAAACAAATAAATGCGATTACCGAACAGAAGAGAAGGGCCATCATTTGGAAGTCCTTAAATTGAAGTCGTTAAAAAATTGCACAAGAAAACAAGAAAGTTTCTTGCTTTAAATTGAATTTTATAGAGAATAACTGTAAACTTAAAAAGTCAGACACATACACACAGCGTGCGTTCTGCATTCCTTAAGAGTAACTATGAGTTTATCAAAGGTTTACCTACATTATATATTTGCTCGATTTTACACCCTACACAGAGGGGGGGTTATGCTAAGTTTGTCATTCTCTTTGAGGCATTGTCAGAGACCCTACAAAGTATATATATTTTTGATCAGCATCAAAAACAGTCGATTCAGACATGTCCGTCCGCGTGTTTTTTTGTGTTGTTGGTACTCACACAGTCTTAAATTTTAAGACATTGAGCCGAAATTTTATACAGACACTTAAATTGGGCAAATTTGGTCAAAAGCCTCGCCCACAATTGTCAAAAATCTATTTAGCCGCAACCAATATTTCATTATAAATTTAATGTTGGATAACAGATACACTCACAATTTCAAATACAATACAAAAAGCCTTTTAAAGCGAAAAACTCGATTAGAGAACATAATCAAGGACTTGCCATGCCCACTGTTTGTATAAACATTAAATACAGTTCACATGAAGCGCATTTAAGATTTGGCCCAAGCCCCAAATTTAGGTTTTTTGTTCTTTTTGCTCGGTTTTGCTTAAACTGTGATTTTCCTGTACAAACTTTACACATTTGATTGCCCTGAACTACGGAGTTAAAGATATATTCAATTTTATTTGTCGGTTTATCCGTACTTGGGAGTGTGTGTGTGTGTGTGTGCGTTAAATGAGAATGTCGATTGGCATGAAAGAATCCACACCATTAATGCTTACGGTGTGTTGCGTACAGCTAGCTGTCTTTTGGGAAAGTCATCACGTAGCTGGATAACTGTTTTTTTAACACAGCTCTGCCTTACATTTACACTTGACTGAACCCTTGAATGTGCTCTTCACTGTATGTGTGTGTACAGCTGGTGTTTTTATATTCAAAAAATTGTTATTTAAGATTCTCACATTGTCAAAATAACGAAACGTGAAAGCAGCGAAAGATTCTCCAGAATATTTACAGTTAGTTTTCTTTTACACACAATTGACTACCACCGCTCTTGACCAATATGGCACAAACAGTCAACATCACACAGCCACCAATGATAAAATGTCTAACGGGCTGCCGCGTGGTTATGCTTTCGTAAAGAAGCTACAGTTTCACGCTCTATTTGAGTTTTGTGAGAACAATTTGAAATGTAATTTCCGTTTGTGTGTGTGTGCGGGTATTCTTTATGAAAGCATACTTCCACTATATAGTGGATGCAGCATTATTATTATTACTAGGTACTATTAAGCCACCTAGAGTCAAATCGTGCCCGTTTGAAGGCATTGTGTCCTCGCAGTGTTGACAATTTGACATTCAAGACGGAGCTATAAAATGAAGGATAATACTCGATTGCGTATACAATAATAGTAATAATAAAAGCGATGATTTTGATTGCTGGTGTGTTAAATAATACCGTGAGGCTGGGTCACGTGTCTCTTCCATTTTGTTCTATTGTCATTGTTGCCTACAGGAAAATCACATGTCCTTGTCTTACCATTTCCACTCACCCCACACACAATGTACAACATTGTAACGTACAGGTAATGACAAGGAAATACAATTTATTGTTGTAATTTCTGCAAGGCATGGGGTTGGAAGGGCGCTGTTCAACATGACATGACATATTAACAACTATTGTTGTCAGCTTGATTATTCTGTGCTAGACTTTTCCATTATAATTTCATTTATTTTTGGGGAAATTACTCTAAAATATTAGCAGACGCTCGTGCTGTTGCAAAATATAAAAAAATATAATTCTTATTAATTTTTTTTGTTTTGTTTTTTGTTTTTTTTTGTTCCGTTTTGCTAGCGTTGGGAAGGGAACTACAACACAGCATTATACAAACACAAGTATTCCTCAAGAATATAAAATAAAAATGCACAGAAGCAAAAAGAATAAAACTATGTCTGTTTGTATACTTGTAATTGAGGAGGTATGAAGAGGTGGGTACGTATACGCTGATGCAATTTGTCTTCATTTTTCTTTTCTTCTGTGCCACGGACACGGGCGCAGTGCGCAAATGCAAGAAAAACATTGTAAATGATAAAAAATGGAATCGAAGGAATGAATACGTGCGACGCAATGGTGCAGTAACAATGGAAAAAACAAGAAGCCGTCGAACAGAGTAGGGAAAGACAGCAACAATAGACAGGACATACAAACAAAGCTAAGAAGGATATGTACACGTATCCGAAAAATATGCTACAAGAGTGTTTTTCGCAGAAAGACAATGTGTGCAAACAGCATGAAATGTTGCATATTTAGCAAATTGCATAAGTTCGAATCAAACCGATCTTCGGGCACCCTTTTCAAATGGATTTGAAAATGTTTAAATGTTTGGCATTACAAGTTGGACAAACACGTTCTATTCATAATTCCTTCTCAACTTGAAGTATCAATATTATGCCAAAGAATTTCCAATAAAAATAAATCTGTCTCAAGATTTACAACTTTATTATTTATTTAATTACTGTCGATAATTAAAGACAAAGTGCACAGTTAGGTAAACAACTGGTTTTAAGTGCACTCCTCAGATTGTTTATAAAGTTTTAATTAACAATTTTATTTTCTAAAAATGCCACAATTTTCTTATTTTTTTATTTTTATTTTTTCATTATAAGGAAACTGTTTTTTTTATGTATTTCCCAGCATTAAAAAACCAAACGCAAACATAAAAACATTTGCATACTTTGAGGATCATTTATTAAAAGTATTTTTGAAGAATACTTTTTGGGATTAAAGCCAAAAGTTGGCAACTTAAACGTCTCAACCGTTTTACGTATTTCTGCTTT
The DNA here is from genome assembly GCA_949710015.1 of Crataerina pallida. Taxonomy (NCBI): domain Eukaryota; kingdom Metazoa; phylum Arthropoda; class Insecta; order Diptera; family Hippoboscidae; genus Crataerina; species Crataerina pallida. The sequence goes on from OX453290.1 coordinate 10,150,663, forward strand.
AATATTCTGAGGGAGGGCAAATGAATGCCGCGCCATTAAATATATATCAAATGCAGCATAAAAAAATTAATTTTCCTGATTCAGTAGAAGGGAGGGAGGGAGAAAACAAATACATGCTGGAAATATCCAACGATAAATAAAACATTGACAGTAAACGCAACTGGAGGAGGAGGAGGAGGAGGAGCAAACAAAGGACAGGTTTATTAAAATTAGTAGAATGGTGTGCACAAAGACTTTTTACGTACATTACGTTATGCACGAAACAGTGCGATTAAAAAAATGTAAATGTTGAACTGTGAACAACAGCAGTTAATGGAGGTGGTGGTGGTGGTGCTACCCCAAACGGGGTGGTTCTACAAGCAATGCAGTATTCTTTATTTGCGTCCCTTTATGCTCGAATGAATAATATTTTTGTTTCGTTGTTTGCTTTTATTGTTTTCCTTTTTCAAACAATATATGCTACTGTGCGTATTATTTTCTCTTAAGAAATCAATTTTATTCATTTTTCGTTTTGTTTTCTTTGCATTTCGCTTTCAACTTCATTCATATGTTATTCATGAGGGCGACAAACCGAATAAGAGCATCGTTGATTTGAAAACAAAGATTTCCATTCTTATTCCCGTTTTGCTTTTCGTAATATTTGGTCTTTTGCCACAAATCAAAAATCTCTCGGGGAAATGCTGGCAAAGGTCTTTGTCTAGCATACCGTGAGTGCAGGTATTGGTATTGATGTTGCTGCATTCGATTTCGTGAAATCTTTCACTTAGCTAATGTTTTTCATTACGTAACAAAGGGAGACTTTTATTTTTATACCCTACCACCACTTGTGGCACAGGGTGTATTAAGTTTGACTGCATGTTTGTAATTCCTAAACGGCTCGTTTAATTATACCGATCAATTCAGAATTAAAATCAAAAAAATATGACGCATTTTTTGATATATTTCTCTAAAATTAGGTAGAAGGATCCATTTTGAAAATGGATGAAATCGAACAACTTCTACAACCCATCTCCATATAAGGTCCTACTAAGAAAAAACTCCCCACATGACGAAAATTCGCAATTCTTGAGATTTTTTGACAAACTTGGGTGAAGAGTAATTAAGTTGCTTAATTTGTTCCGTATCGAACCTCTTTAGAACCCCTTTGCAAATAGCGATTTCACGAAATAACTTATGTGGCAGCACCGTGAGTTTACAGATACAACTAAACTAATTGTAGCATAATTTAGGTGGTGTAGGGTGTATTTTTACTTGTTTTTGTTATTATTTTTAGTTGCTTTACTTGCACAAGTATTTTGTTAGACATTTTTGGAATATCCGTAAATTAGTTGCTTTTAGTCACGAGTGCATACAATGCTTTTAACATAATTAAGGTGAACTGAGATGAGGGATGTTGACAGGTTGCACAGCCATGCTATTTGTGGAAAGGCCTTCAGTTGGGATAATATTATGATAATATTAGGAACAGACTAAATTTCTTTTGTTTGGTGTTTGTTTTAATTGAAAGTCAACCTAATCGCTGCAGATGGATATTTTCCTTTAATTTCTTAAAGAAGCATACATACAAGAGAAAAAGGAAGGAGAATTACTTTAGAGGATGTGTTGTGTACTAGAGGAGAATATCATACCGGAATGTGTACTTAAGCAAACAACACGAAAATGCCATAATGGGAAACGGAGAAAATTTGCTCTTCCTAATTTCAACTCCATTTCAACTTCATTTTCTCTTCTTACAGTGTATTGCGTACATATTTACGTTTAGCTCAGCCAAACAGTAAATAAATATAAATGTAAATAAATGCGTAATACGTATAGAGTGTATGCATGTACGTATATGTGTGTGTGAATGAGACAAAAACGTTAAATGAAAAACTTACCTTTATTATTATTAAGTAACGCGAGAGTATCGAGGGGTTGGGCATGCAATTGCTGAGAATCCAGAAAACGTTTTTGGTGCAAACACGTCAACGACTTGAAAGCTGCAGGTAAGCGACTAGAGTCAATAGCATCCATGGTTGGTGATGGTATTGTCGCACCAGATGTTGCTAATGGGACTGATGATGCAGACGATGATGCTATTACAGATGCTGGCGAGGCGGGTGTGCTACAGGACGTTGACAAGGCTGGTGTTGATGGTGACGCTGAAAATTGTAAAGATGATGAAGATGATGATGACGACGACGATGACAACGACAATGCTGGCATGTCTGTGGAGTTGGACAATAAGGACGAGGAGTTGAAGCCATCATTTTCATGGGCTGCTGGCATCGTTAATGGTATATTAGGAGCCTGTGAAAACAGTGAAATATACAAAAATTTACTTATGATGAAAAGTGAAAAATCCTATTAAAAAAGAAAATTCACTAAAAACAAGTAAGAAAACTAAAATTTTTAATACCCTGCACATCTGCGTACAAATATATTCAACTTCAGTGGTACATCTTCGTAGCAAATGAGTAGATTGTTGTGGGCGTGGCTTTTGATTAATTTTTTCGGACATATCTGTCTAGACTGACTCAGTTTTAAGTCGATGGTCTCCGATTTTCCTTCTGAAGGTTGCAAATGACAATTGGACTGACAAACTTAATATACCCCATTGTTATGTAGTGGGTATAAAAGTTAACCGTTGTCTTCCAGACAAAATCCACAATAAAAATGGAATAATAAAGCTTCACTTCTAAAATTTTAATTAAATCAAATTCAAAGACGGAATGTTATTAAAGTTAAAAACACAATCTATCATCAACTTGCCAGTCGAGTTTAACTCTGAATAAGTTTTTCGTTAATTATAGGCGTGTATTTTATCAAGCCACGCCTATTTGAGCAATTCCATGGGTGAGGTAATTATAAGTTTATGTACTAAATTTCACTTTCATAGCTTTAGGTGGACTTTTGTCTAAATGTGGGCGTGGCCCATAACCAATTTTGCTTAATTAAAGAATTTATGCTTTGAACGTAGAAATGTGTGTAATATTTCAGCTCAATTAGATAAAATTTACGACCGTACAAGTGCCTACAATAGACAGACTTACGGACGTATGTCTAGATCGACTTGGATTGTTATACTTTGTAGGGTGGCTGAAGTGGCTGACGTCTCCATCACCTCGATGAAAAGGCAATATCAAATTTAATGTACCCCGCATCTTATGTGCAGGATACAGAATCATACCAGACTATCTTTGTATTTCGTATCACTAACATTTACTATTTTATTCCTGTACTGCGATCAAATCAAACACTGAAGAGAAGCTGAAGAGAAATATTCTTTACAATTATAAAGTTTATACATTGCCAAGGTGAAGCATTTGCTACATAATTATGCGTTATTTACACCGAGACTTTCTCAAGTTTAACCTCAAATTATCCAGCTTGTGCTGCGGAGGTCACGAAAGGTTGCTTCACAGGTTATACGTTAAATTCTCTTTTCATTATTTTGACTTGTCTAGTACCGTAAGAAGCCCCATGTATGTATTTTAAGTTGAATAAATTATGTGTCAAATCGGTATCGTTCACCATTTAACCATTTCACTTTGGAGTGCATTTCTTAAATTGTATGCCAAGTGTCAAAGAGGTCACAAGCGCAAAGACATGTTTTCCTAAGTACACATTCACTAACTAATAGACGACAAACTACAAACACTACGAATGCCATTCACCGATAAACAAAACGCCATTTTTCTTTTATTGCACTTTATATATGTGTATGTGTGTTTGTTGTCTCTCCTGCAACCTACTTTCGTACTTAACTTGAAGTGAGCATTGCAGACAATTTCATTTCCACTCCTCCTAAGCACTAAGCACTACGTCTGGATAGTATATGGTTACACTGGATGCTATATATAACAGCACCGCCACCCACTTTCTACGGCAACTAACTATTGTACGTTAGCGATATATGTACAAATTTAAGTGCAATAAAATGCGATTCGATGTAAATAAATATGTATGAGCAACGATATGAATGAAAGGTAAAAATCACAAAATATATAGAATGCTTGTAGCAGCAGCAGCAACAACAACAACGACAAAAACGACAGTTTAATGTTCAACACGTCACGATTTTAACCACATTCCATTTATAAAGTTTTACAAAAATACATTTAAATATCAGCAATACGAAACGGAAAAGCCAAGTAATGAGACATAAAGCCCTTGTGTGGCGTGTGGGGGCGCAGTACATGGTATGGCAAATATGGTATTAAAGTAACGTTGCTTTAAAGTGAAACACTTTCACACCATCACCATAAATATGTTGCACCCCTCCCCCTAGCCTTCGCCCATCTTTCCATACTTGTCTCTGACTTTTCTTTTCACGTCATTTTTCAAATTTCATGCAGTGATGTTGGCAAATAAAATTACATTTTTCAAACCAGTTCTTTTTTCTCGTCGTCCTCACTCTCTTCTTAAGCACCCGCAACTCACTCAGCCATGACGGATGTATAATGTTATTAAAAAAACAAAAAATAAAAACAGTAGAATGCATTCGCTGTGCAAAACTATTTAACTATTAACACTCAACTCAACTACAGAAAGCTGCTTAAAATCCAATCGCTAAGTGATGTTTTCACCCCTTCCACCAAAAGCGGTATATTTAGTTAATTATTCCATTTGTTACAACCAGAAAGATTCGTTAGACGGCCTCTAACCAAGTGTATATATTGTATATCCCAGATTGAAAATCTTCATCAATCTAGTTGCATTTGTCTTCTGTTAAGGAGCTCAAACTGTGCGTAGACTTTTGTAATTTCAACATACAGGGTGCTATTTTCATTAGGTGTAATCGGTTACCCGCGACGTCTCCGGTGAACAAACCTCTCCTACGGACACAGAAATAAAACTAAAAACTTGAATTTTACATATTTACATATTTATAATTAACCCAGCATAGATGAGTTAAAAGTTGATGCTCTTGGACCACTGTCTTTAACATTTCCTCGCTAACCTTTAAAGGTACATAATAGGAGCTAAAAGTAAGCATTACTGCATGCATGCTACGCCCACATGTAACGTAAAATGTAAAGGGACTGAAGGTATGTCCCAAATCAAAAATCACTTTTTTGTTTGTTTTTCAAATAATAGGGATAGTTGCCGATGGGGTGATAGGTTAAACTTAACTAAAGTTTTTCACTACCGTCAAAAGTTAATGCAATAGAAAATAAAAGAAATGAAATACACTCCGATGTAAAACTTGTATGAAAAGCTCCACGGTAAGCGAATCAAAAAAGCGAATGCCAAATACCAAAAAAAGGGCACACAAGTACAAACGTTTAATAATAGGATAGAAAGAAAGAAAAAGTAATTCCTTGTAGGAAATATGCTGCGACGAAGACAGCGAGTATGGTGTTGGTGGTAATAATAAACGAACTGCTAATGCTGTCATTGTTGTTGTTGGTTCCGTTGGTTCTGCTGCCGTACCGTACCATCATGAACACAGTGTCAAGTTGGCGTGACGACCACAATCAGAATGAAACACATTAACGCAACACCACTACTACCAGATCAGTACAGTCATCCAGTGCACAACCATCACACCCCTGACAGGGTATATGGCTGGCATTGACGGCAACAATACTTGGAAAACTTCGCTGCCAAAACATGAACGTGTGAAATGCGCCAACGACCTTATTAAAAAAAGGTAATGAAAATATGGCGCGCACACACTCACAAAATTGAAATGAACAATACTTTGCCACAAAGGGAAAATTTAATTGTAATCGATAAAATCAAAGAAATTTTTGATGAAAGAAAAAAAAAACGAAAAGAAATCCATTTGAATAGACGAATTTGTAACTTAACAATGGAAAGATAAGAAAACTTTACAACAAAAGACTTTTAGGAAGGCTGAAAGGAACGGGAAGGTAAGCGGCCACAGACTAGATTTACTGCCATTGGACATGTTTCAATTTTCAAATTTTCGATTACTCACACAATTATATCCACTTTCACAGCTTCACAGTGCGAGAACAATGCCAAGCTTAAATAAAATGATGCAAATTCTTAATTAAAATCACAATTGAATTATTCACGTTAAGTTAAATTACATGGATACTCAATATGTTGTAAGTTAGTAATCCAACTCCCGTTGACGCACATTGAACAATTGAATCGTACGAGCGCGATTGAAACTGAAGATAAATTTTTTAAATACTTTTAACAAATTGAGTTTTTCTTAAAAGGAGTTATAAAGACAAGTTCAATTTAGGTTTGTTCCAGAATCAGAAATGCAGGAAATATCTCCTATACGGGAAGGTACAATGATGATTAGGAAGGAGGGTAGAGGAGATACTGCGTTGAGCAGGTGACAAATGGTACATTGTTGCAGAGACGGGTAACCAGTAAGCAATTTTAAATTAAATGCACCCGAATGCTAATCCAGATAAGAAGTCTGATTTTAGATTTCAATATTTTTTAAAAGGCATATATACTCTATCTTAAGCAGGCATTATGCGTGCACATGCGTTATTATGCTTCTGAATATAACACACAAATGGAATCTTTGTATATGTACACGTAAGATGTGGTACAATAAGTTAAACAGGACCCTAGCGACATTGGCTGGGGCAAGAATGTCTCGATGGCTCAGCTCATTGTGAAAATGACCTTGACAACTACAGACATACGGTGGCAAATACCTAGATCCACCCAAATTTTATTGGTGATCAAGAATATACATTCTCTGTGGAACCCGAAAGATTTCTTTAGACCGTAACGAACCCCCTGTACAAACTAGAAATAGATTGAAAGCTAGTAATTATCGTTCCTTCACAGTGGTTCGGAGTGTTGCGAATTTTTCATTTTTATCAGTTAATTAATATATAAACGTGACCATTATTAAGTTGAACAAATTGCACGGTTTAAGATTTTTTTTTTTTTTTTTGTAAACAACAAGAAAACGTGTAAACATTTATTAAAAATTCATTAACATTTTCTTGCCTGCGGGTATTCATAAAGAACAATAACAAGAACAAACTTCAAAGGCCTAGAGTTTCACAGAGAATTTGGTCGCTTTCATTAAAAAATAGAAAATTTGTGTAAAAAAACAAATGCATTAATTTGCATTAACGAGACAGTCAGAGGTCTCATTAAACAGTTTTTCATTTGGACATGGTTCCGAAATAGCAAAAAAAGCAAAAATATTCCACGCAGGACGGGTTAACTGGCACTGCCTTCGCCTTCACCTGTCACTTTGTGTTTAAATTATTCATTTAAGAGATAAATGAAAGTTCTCTAGCTGAAGTGATTTACCTTTGCGAGCATTTTATTTAAAAAGTTTCTCTCTACTTAACCGAAATGATAATAATTTTAAATGTTAGAAGACACACAAACACCCATATACGCATAACGCAGTTAACTAACATTAATTAAATTCATTAGCTTTTAAACACTTTTACAATGACTCGCAACTTCGCAACCGCCTTCCAAGTCATAAATCTTGAAAAAGAAAAAAAAACAACAAGAAAGGAACTTAGAGGTAAGGATGAAAAGAGCGAGATACACTGCTCCATGAGTGAATGAAAAATGAAAATCAGCAACAAAGTCTGTTTATGTTTGCTAACCGGTTGGTAGGAAGTCAACTTTTCTTCCAAAGACAATGCAACCATTCCTGGCTAAGGATAACACCAGTGACAATACATACGCACACACATAAGTAAATTGTTTATGTTAAAATGCCATGTAAACACATCTACACATGTAGAGACGCTGAGCTAAACATACAACAACGGAAGATGTTACAAACACTCTCTCGAGATATTCGACAATAAATCATAAGGCAAATGCCCTCTACATGTACACGCATAAAAAGACTATAACAAGAAAAGCGACAACAAAATAAATGGCAATGAAATGGAATGAAAACAAAACAACTTAAAAACACGACATTTGGCTTGGGCCATAACTACCTGCGGGCGTAGCAGGTACATGATTACACCCTTCCATTAGGTAATACGATTACACCTATTTTCGGCACATTGATTGAAGAGATGATTAACGATGATCAACTTCAAGTTAAGTTTTTATGGCAGATAAGTGGATTTTTGTCGACAGCAGGTGTAGTTTTTAATCGATTTTGCCCAGTTTAAATAACAATCTGCATCCAGAAACAATACATATCGGTACAAAATGTCTAATAATTTAGGATCGCAACAATACGGACATACGGACACACATGCATTTTCGGTTGACCCAGATTTTGTTATACTTTGTATGGTCTCTGACTCCTCCTTCTCGATGTTTGCAAAAGGAATGACAAACTTAGTAAACCCCCATCTTATGTGGAGGGCATAAAAAGAGATATATTGCATAGATGGGTTAACAAACTAAGACTTAATATGCAAATGATTTCATAAAGATAAACAAACAATAAGTGAAAAGAGTTTGTAATGAGGATGAGATGACAACAACAACAACAACGATGGCGATGACGACAACACAGCCATAGAACGCAACTCATCTCAACCGACAAACAAATATTCTACGCTTTGTTGTATGAACGAGTTAAACTTTGCACAGCAACAATTGTGGCGGTGTTACAATGCCGTATGCACCCACCATGCAGTCTAGTCCGTTAAAAGAACAAGTAAAAAAACAAATCTTAAACACCCTTCACAGCCGTATATATCCATCCGTGGTAGGTACCTAATTGCACCCTCCATATTATTATAAATATACGTTGCAGCACTTGTGCCGAAAGTTATATTAAGATTGAGCGGAAGTTTGTAGCCCAAGATAGGTCCATCTTTTATTAAACGAATTGATTCAGAACCAAAATCTGAATCGGTTCAATCGTGTCCGTCTGTCTATTATATATCTACGTAAATTTGTCTGCAGGTTATGATCACACTTTTTAAAATATTTCGATGAAATTTGGCGCGTCATTGGAAATGAGCCGCTCCTCATTAATGAAAAATTAAAGTTTGCACTAAATCTCAACTTCATGCCTTAATTTGTGTTATTAATAAATAGATTTCTATCGATTGTGGGCATAGCTCTCAACAGAATTTTCTTACAGAATGTTACAGAAATATTTTTACAAAATTTTCAATATATTCAAATTTACGGTCGTGGCTAAAGGGGCCCAGATTTGCATGCCGATCAAGTTTATAGGCGATATATGTAAATTATAAGGTATCTGACGCTTCGTTCTGGTGTGCACATGGAATAACAAATGTTATGCGGAATGTATTAAATCATGTTTTATGTGATTTTCTTTTCACTTTTTAACAGATGTACTGTAGTAGGAAAATATTGTAAAATCATGAAAATTTATATTTTAGCAAAACTGCAAAGCCCTTATGTAATAAACCGAAACAAGTACCACAGCATAAAAAGTCCATAAAACCGTTTTAGAAAAACAGTTGCTGAGGTGGATGGAGGTTGAAGGGAAATGGTCAGAAAACCAGTATCCATCCACCACACACTTGCACCGACCCAAATAAAACAATGGAAAACAACGAATAACGCACCACAACAAGAACCACACCCCATGACTCCACTTGCACAATATGACATAAATGTATATAGCACACGCACACACTCACACACACACGTGTTTGCCCATTTCAGTGTTGTTCTGCTTTTTCCAAACGTTGTAAAATTATTTTGTAGAAAAACCTTAACATTTCTTTGCCAAGCGCGTCAAAGATCTGGTTACAGTTCGAAAAAACAAAACCATAAAATAAAAGTGTACAATTTTTTTAATTACCTCAACCAAGTTTTGACTTTAAAGCGTACAGTTATTGTTTTTTGTGCGTTTTTTCCATTCTATTGTTCGTATTTACTCTGGCAGAAGCAGGTGTTTGCTGTAAGCTAAACCACACAAACATGTACATTGTGTTAAAGGGCTTGTTTGTGCGGTACAAGTGCTTGCACTCGTGTATGGTACTAAGGGAAACCATCCATACAGCTCAGCATAGCCGCGCAAGTGTTGGAGCTTTAATGCTTCACAAAATAGTAAATGAACATGTTCTGTACAATTTAATTCAATTTTGCTTTATTTGGTTTTCAAGAAAGGTGCCCGTGGTACGTGTACGTGTAATTTATGTAAGCCTCAAGTGACTTGTACGAGTGCACATTCTTAAATGTTTATTACATTTTATAAATACCTACTAATTTGAACTTTACGCTTCCTCGGTTAATGTGGTTGACATGATGAAATAACGCAAAATATTTCCAGTTGCTTAGCTGGGATATGCGCAAATGACAATGACTGTGCCAATGGAATGTTTTTATATGGAATGATGGGTCACAACAATATAATTTAATCCAACCAAATTTGCACTGGACTGATTTAGTGCGTTCACCATCATTCATATGATATTGTCTATCTGTCCGCCATATCCGTCTGTCCGGTATGTACGTTCTGTGGTAATCACTCCCCAAAAACAAGTAAGAAAACTTAATTATGTACGTTATGTATTAATTCACAAGTCGTGTTTTACGCTGAGTTTGATTTTTTGTGAATAGTGGGCGTTTTGTTATTCGACCATGCCCACATTTGGCACATCTATAGATGGATACGCACTAAATTTCAACTTATTAGCTCAATTTTTGTGGCAGATAATTAGATTTTAGTCGATTGTGGGCGTGGCCCTCGATCGATTATGTCCAATTTAAATAATGTTCTGCATTACTGTCTATTACTGGCTGAAATTTTGTACAGACACACTCCCTGCACTCAAATCGCTAATTAGATTGAGCATACTTGTAGTTACTAAGTCCGTCAATATAACAATTTACTTAAAACTTTATTCAGCGAAAAACTTTGCTTACAAGTTGATACGTAACACGTACACTTAGAGGGCGTAAAAATGTATCCACCACAGCCTACCTTTATACGGAAAAGTAAAGGGTGCTTAAGATTTGACCCAAGCCAAATTGAGTTTTTTACTTTTCCATTTTTGTAAAAACTAAACCAAAATTATATGATAAGCAAAAAAAAAAAAAAGGAAGCCAACATGGCGATAACTTACTAAAATAACACCATGCAGAATATAACAATAACATATATGCATGTATGTATGCAAATAACAATAACAAAAATATTGTAAGAAAGAGGAATTTCATGTGTTTAAGCAAAAATATTAGTTTCGTATATGAACAGAAAACAAAATGGAAAAAAGTATATTCTGTGTGTAAAAAGAAAGAAAGATTGTTCGCAGAAAATTCAAATAATTCATTTTGGTGCATGTGTGTATTATACACATAACAACAACGACGTTTGAAAAGTTACAAGATCTCACAGTAGTTGGTTGGTAACTAGCAAATATGCACTCAGTCCACAGTACACACATTTCAAACTATTACTGCACACACACACGCGCGCGCGAAAGCATCAATTTTAATACGCGATACTAAACACACACATAACGTACCGCAGCATATGGCTGATGATGGTGTACGTGATAAAGAAATAACTTTGTTATGGCAAAGAGGCAAAGAGGCAAACAAGCAAACAGCTCAGCTAAGCTTGGGCATGTGTGCTGCACAGCCTTTTGTTAACTTTAACCGTTCAACTTTATTATTGAATTGTTATGTATTTTGAACATACTCACACATGCACACACATACCAACACCGTGCCAAACCGTCTGCTAAAATTCAACAGCAACAACAATAACACTCTTTGAGTATGCGTTGCGGATATATATCTGCTATAATGGGCTATAACCCCAATTCAGTATCGATAGTTTTCACGCCTAAATGGCAAAGAATTCTTCACTTGGCTAAATGCACTGCAGCTACATGATTACAAGTCATACATTTGTAGGCCGTCACAAGTAACAAATTGTTAGACTGCATTGCAAGTTTAAATCATATTTCAGCTCTTAAATCATCTACCATCTGTGATCAGTCGTAAATCCTATAATAACTCGACACAGCCACACGTTAACCAGAGTTGTGGCACATTTAAAATCTGTGAATAGCAATATTTCTTTGCCTAGCTGCTTATCTTAAAAGAAATTCCAGGCAGTCACATTTTCAAACACAATTTTTCTATATTTTATCATTTTCTGTCATCACAAATATATTAATGTGTTCACGTGTTTACTCAAGGTTCATATATGAACGGATGGATGGATGGATGTCAGCTGAATATTTGGTAAAATCTTTCTTTGTTGTAAGAAATCTTATTACAGTTCATATACGAAACAAAAGAAGAGCAAAAGTTTTGCTTGGCTGATAGCAAATTGCAAAACACCCTTTTTTTTGTACAACCAACAATGATTATTGTTTGTATTATTAGGTGTGCTTTAGCTGAGATTGACATACATTTCGCCATACGAATAAAGATTTATATAAATCCACAGTTGATTGCGTTTTTAGCTAAAAAATAACATGCAAGTCCAGTAATTTTGAATTTTTCCAATTAAAAGAAACCAGCATGTGAATAAAAGTCATTTGTTTTTATGCAAACTTTGGTCCTTTTAATCGAAATTAATAACCCAAGGTCCCTACGAAAGTGTCATTTTTTCGACTTAAGAGTAAATCGCAAAAACTATTAAAGATTTGCTTCTTTTTCAGCTCCCACTGTACTGTGAACCGATTTTAATCATTTTAATACCAATCTGTGCGCAACGACCACCAACACTTCTGTCAAGCTCCATTTTAGCAGCCGGTAGAATGATTAATAAGGAAGAACTTGTGTGCGAGTGTTACAAATGTTTTTATAAAATAAGTATAAACGCGACAACAAGGATGTGAGTGTCAAACGGGGGATTAAACTTTTACAATTTTACAATTTCACGCACGTTTACTCCAACAAGTTTAAGTCGTAATTTTTGACAAAAGTACGCTTTTTCTCTTTATTACGGTTACTGAACGGGTTCCCGTGCGGTTCATTTCCAATTCAATATTCTAACTTAGGGCGGCAACAAATAAATTTACCATTAATTAGTAATTTATTACATTTACCAGCCATCAATATAATTTCAAGCCAAAATACGATTTAAATGGGTTGGTATGTTCACCAACATTTTGAGTCCATTTAATTTTTAAGATGCACACAAAGTAATAAATTGAAGAGTTATACGAAAATGTATTGTAGAATGGATTTAAAAGAAAGCTATAAATGAACATGAGCACGTGAACGCTTGCCGCGAATTTATTACAGATTCATTAAAAGCACAACGTTCACCTGGACATACAAACTGAGAGTGGTGGTAGAGCAGGGGGACGAACTCCTCAAGCATTCCTTTAATGTCATGTTAATAATTTTACTAGCTAGCTCGCTGGCTGGCTTGACCGTACACCGTTTGAGAGGTAAAATGTAAAAGAACGTTCAGACGTGCATGGTAACAAAGGCATAAATATACAAAAAAAGTAAACAACAATCGACTGACAACGATCGCGCTTTGATAAAATTTATACTGTAATAATAACTAAGCATGTAGGGTGAGTGTGTGAAATAGACGCAGCTATAGAAAGTTATTGAGTGAAGGTCTAACATACATATGGGAATAGTTAATCGAATGTCTATGTTTATGCGGGTTGGCTGAAAGTTCTTTTTCAAACTGGTATGAAGGGAACTGTGGCATCGGAAAGGGAAAGAAAACAAAAAAACAGGCATCTTCTTGATTTTGTGCAGGCTACGGCGCAAATCGTTTTAATAGCCTTTTATGGTGTTTGCAATTCAATTGCTTCACATACTTACATTCTTTACCGCAATGAAAGCATTAAAGGTACAAACGCTGAAACGCTCCTATGTTTGTACAAAAGAAAAAAAGAGATCCGGATTTCATGCAGTAAACTGATAGAAAACTCGGCCTAAACAATTTAACACCGTTCGCAGCATCATCAGCATTATCGCCAACACCACCACCGCCACTCATATCGAGCAATCACAAGCAGTACCAACCAGCCTACTCATATATGGTTACATCCTCAAACACATATTTGTGTGTTTTGTAAAGAAGACAAAATTTATGGTAAAGACTGGGGCTTATAGATGCCTGCACGAAAGATAACTGAAATATATTTTAAATGTTTAAGCGGTTATAGTTGCCAGCAGAGATAAGCAACCAACTGGGTGAATAACTGGAAAGCAAACATGCCCGAACAAGACTCAACTACTTACTTACTTACTTAAAAAGAATTTAATAGAGCAATTTAGGTAGCATACACGAACGAACACACTTTACTGCACTAATGCAGTAAAGAATTTCTTGGAATAGAAAAAAACACACCATCATCACCATCACAATTTACAATAAAGCAAACACGATTAACGTAAAACAACGCGACAGCAAAAACGTCAAGTAGCATCAAATAAATTAAAACGTATAAAAACGCGTCGATGTGGAGTGGAGTGGAGTGGAGTGAGGATACAATCGAAATTTAAACATTTTCCCAGCAACTACGCAGCACTTAGGAGCCAATGATAAACAAGGTTAAATGCAACAATTACTGGTACGTGGTATGCCCGTGTAATGGCAAAAACATTTGTGAACGCTTGCTTTTACGAGTAAATGTAGCCCCAAACCAAGTCCGTACGTTCAACTCTACCTCTATCTCTACCTCTCCCCACGTTGGTGCACATTCGTAACATAGCCAAACATTTTATTCGGTTACTTACTGTTACTGTTACTTGTTTTTGTTGTGTTTGGTAGTTTCTTTATGGTAAAGGGCAGGGATAGTAATGATGCGTAAATACCTTCCAATGATAGTCGATGAAATAAACAAGTGGCATATTTTTTTACTGTTAACCTTGTTATTTACTTTTAGGCGGCGTGACACGATCAATTACCCACCTACACTCACGTAAACACGTCATGGTTACCTCAACTATTTATGTATTATGTTGTTGTTGTCGTTGTTACAACAAAACAATTTATTCAATAAACATTAAGCAACAAATGAGGCTGATGATCAAACGCCTAAACGGTCTAATAGTGTTTAGCATTTAAATAAACGTAGAACAGCCCCGTCTACTACACAGCTCTGTGCATCTATATATTTGCGGTATACCTTAAGTACACACACACATGACAACCTTTCCAATTCATTGTAGGCACTTACAATTCGTTTCGTACCACATTTTCAACTTGTGCCACTTGTTTGCAATGGTTTCCATTTCATTCGTTCTTGTGCACCATTTACAGCATATTTATAAATGCACAATTAAGCAGCGGCAACGTTTTGGCTCCTAATGAGCATAGACGCAACGCAAGTCGCACCGAGACGACTGTGGGAATGTAAGGAATCATTAACAATGAATGACTGAATTATTTAAACATCTAAAGAATGTACTGTTTTTATTGCGTTTGTTTATTTGTTGTACACTCTCTTTTATTTGTTTTCTTGTGTTTTGTTTTGTTGTATGTTTATATTATATAGCTGACTAAAGTTTAGTTCATTTTTAATTTGTTTTCATACGTAATCGATTGCGTGCACAAGTACACAAGAAGATATTATATAAATTTAATGTGTGTTTGTATGTACCACATAAGTGGAAATGTATACAAATCACTTTAACACTTTATACATTTAATGGAGATTAAAAAGTTGTTTCCTTCGCAGCACTCGCGCGTTCATATAATAAATTTAACATTAATATAATAACCAACAAACCATAAATTCTCATAAATTTTGAATTTTTTTCAACAAAGCCACCCGCACCGACGTACATGCCACAAGTCGACTACAAAAAACTAAATAAAACGCCCACTCTTCACACATTAATAATCTACATACAGAATGGAAACAATATAAAAATAAATACAAAAACAAAAACCAAAGCAAAAACGATATAATAAGTAAATAAGAAGTTGGGTGAACTGACAGACAGCCAAACCAGCTTCAAATTTGTGTAATTTTTATGATATTAGCCAACAGGCTGAGTTGAATAAAACAACACCAAGAAGCAGAGCTAAGGCGCGAAAAATACATGAAAGCTCATAAAATACGATATGACCGAAAAACGCCCATTTGGCAAGAGAACAATACAAAATACACAAACATTCGCACCTCTATGTTATATAACACGTGAGGGCATTAGATTGTCAAAAATTTGGATTTTCAAAATTATACACTTTGTTGGATCGAAATTTATTTTTTCGTCACAATGACTAACGCGCTGAGATACCTTTCACGTTTACAGTAGACTGTGAGCGTATAACGTACACAATTATTAATGGATGGTGTAAATATTTCTACTAAATGTCAAGTTATTCGTGGTTCTATTGTGAAGAAGTGATTTGGCTCATAGACTACAAAAACTATGAATGTATGTACATACTACGCATCAGATTAATATTTTAATATTTCCGACTGGGATCGTTTCAAGAATAGACGCACAGAAGTAGACGGACATACGGACGAATCGACTCAGATTTTGATGCTTATCAAAAATATAATTAGTACATTGTACAGTGTCTGTTGTCTCTGCAATAATAAACTTAGAGTAGTCCCAATCTTTTATGGAGGGTATGCAAATTAGTCTGATCACGGATTAATTTCCAGTTGCTCTACTATGACTTTATATGGATAGCGCAACAATTTCAACCATTCAAGGCATTCAGGTGACAAATTTACGCAACAATTAGTATAATCGTCTCTTAAGAATTTCCGCACTAATTGTGGCAATTGGCCATTGAATGCCTTAAAATGCGATTTAATTCATTTATGTGTTTATGGGCACAAATGTTTGAGTGCTTAGGCATCAAAGGCATAAAAAATAAGCCAAATATTTTTTCATTAAAATGATAAATTAACGATTAATCAAAGTCGAATGTGTGTGTGTGTTGTGGCAGACGTAAGCCTGTCTGTATAAAAATTATGAAATATTACTCCGCTGTTCGAATGCAGATCTAATATTAATAAATGCCACATAAATACTTCTTTGTAACAAGTTCTTCAACAAACATTTTTTCATTTCTTAACCATTGTTTGACACCCAAAACCACAGAATAATCTTTTTTTTGGAATTGAGCGAAAGTGATTTCGACACTTATTACTAGAATTTCATGGTGCGTAAATGCTTGAGTATGATGAAGTATCAGTTCGGTGAGAGAAAAATTTCTGAAAATTCATTTCCTTAAAAAACCCCAATCGCAGCTTAATCTATGCTCCTAGCTAAGAATCGATTTTTATGAAAGTTTAAAAGACTATTTTCTTTTATTTCCTTTGTTGAGTAGCTTTCCATTGTTAATGAAAACTTTTCAAGGTGCCCTTAAGTAATTTACAAAGTTTTTACTATTCATAAACACACTAAATGTCTTATATTCATGCGTATATTCATAAATATGCAGCAGTATGTATTAAGAATAAAAGTTCATTGATTCAAGGAACAAATATTGAGAGAAACTCCAAACATTGCGATATTATTATTTGGCTATGGATCTAGGTGAGTGTAAAACTGAAATATTTTCTATAGACGCCTAAGAGTCTAAGATCACGATCAAAACAGAGCGAGTAAAAAATTTGGCTTAGGTCAAACCTGTAAAACCCTCCGCATCTATAAAGAAACAGTAGGCGTGGCTGGCATGTCTTACATACCAAATAATTAGGTTTTTTTTTGGAATTTCTACACATATCTACATCGATTCAGATTTTCATGTTGAAAAGAAGTGCTCGTATATACTTTGTGTAAGGGCTGAGGCCTGTGCCTTGATGTTGCAAACGGCACACCGAACTTATTATACCCCCATCTTATAGTAGGGTATAAAAATAGCCTCAAGTAATGTAGACAAGTAGAATATCATCGTTTATGTTTATATCGTTGTACGGCTGCGGTCCACCACAAACCATGAGTCATTGAAGATCTCTCCTTGTTGTTTGCAATTACAGTCAAAATGATTTTATCAAGGGCTTTAAATTAATTCTTTAATTTACTGCAATGGAGTTAGCACGCTACACCTATTGAGGATTATATGTGGCAGCTTAACTATATTATCATTATCTCATATGTGGCTTACAAGCAGTGTTTTTATCATTATAAAACACAAAATAGATTACACCACATATAGAGAGAGATGATTACCTTTGAAGTCGATACAATTAAAGTTAGAATAATGAATGCCTCAGCTTTTGCACAAAATTAGCAAAACACACACAACATAATGCAATAACAAGGGCGTGTAGCAACTGTACGAATGAATGAATGAATGAATGAATTACTTCGTTAATCGTTTTGAAACACTTGCTAATCACTTTGAAGACTTACGAATAATAAAAGGTCCGACAAGCTAAATGAACAACAATACTCAATAAAGTGCTTAAGTCTCCTTATGCACCACTTGGGTTAAATTAAGAGTAAATAGATAGGCCCCGAAAAAGGGAAAAAGGGATTGTTTAATAATGTTCCGTTTATAAGTAAATAGCCAATGATCTCACAAGTGAATAAAGCGGAAACGAAATAACGATCGCACTACATCACACAAACAAATATGTGTGTTTATGTGTGTTTATGTATACCGCCTAATATTCCAAAAATAAATACCAATGTAAATAAATAAATTATAGATTTGGAATGCACCTGCCCGTCTGTCTGCCCATTCTTTCAATTATTGCTGTAACAGTGTGCGTGTGTGTGTGGGACACCTACACCTGCCAACCGACCATACACAATGCACACAATCCAAATATAATATGTTATCCAATAACTAATGATCATGCTAAATAAATAAACAACAACAACACTCAATACTACATATACGGTCGCAGTCGTAAAACAAGCTGGCACGCAACTCTATAATAAAACATTTAACTGCATATTAAAATGTATGGTATTTGTTGTTTTATTTTGTTTGTTTTCCGGACAGACTAGCGTGTGTTAATCACTAGCCTGATATTATATTTCATCAGCTTTTAACACGTGTCCGTGCGTGTAGATGCGGGTATGTGTGTGTGTATATATAGTAGGCATGCATTTGTGCGTAAACATTTCTATTTGTTTGCTGTTATTACAACACAGCTTAAGTGGAAACAAAAAGCCGAAAATTATACACATATGTATGATTGTACAAATGAATGAATTGAGTTGACTTGAGTTAAGTTGAGTTGTGCGTCGAGTAACTTATCAAAATAAACATTCACACCTTCAACGGAATCTTGTTTGTATGGAGTATATGTTTATGCGCATATTTCTATCTATGCAGTGTTTATATTATTCTTATACAAACATACACACGTACACACACGATTTCATATTATTGCTTCTATTGTCTGGTTAATGTTGTTTTATTACATTACTATTGTTGTTGTTGTTTGTATTCATTCCAAAATGGCAATTGCTACCATTCTTATTTTGGCAACTTTTCGAAAGTATGCATTTAAGTACAAAGACGTACAAAAACGTACAAAGACTACAAATAAAAAAACAAAACAAAAAAAAAATAAACATAAGTCTGCACTGTACAACTGTTTCCATTTCAAAATCCAACTGTTTGTGAGTATTTACAGTTATTTTTTTACCATTTCGTTAAATAAGATAATCACTGGGTTTGAGTAATCATAAGACGCTGTCTGTGTATTTTTTTTGATAGAGCAGAGTTTTTGAAATTGTCTCGTAAAACTGTACTCATAGAGTAACTGTGTCATAATGTTTGTAACGCCAATAATATCCGAGGTTAGTAAGAAGAAGTTAGTAAGAATGGGCGCACATTGGCGCGGTAAATGGACGCCAACTATGCTTATGGGGCAACGAAGGCTGAAGGAAACGCGTGATAGACCTTTTTATGGAAAATTTGACTGCGCTTAATACAAACGTGAAAAGATCGCATTAAATTTTATATGATTCTTGTTGCTATTCACGCTTAAAAATTTCCCCAAGACCACGCCCATAATGTAGTAGGATCATTGTCACTTGTAATTTTTATTTTAAAGCTTGTAAAGAGTTCGGTATCCACGATCATGTTTTAGCCAAGTAAAGCTTTCTAATACCCCCTACGTAGTAGTGGGAGAATACTAAATTTGTCTTTCTGACGACAACAACTAGGAGGAGACCTTAGTGATTCTTGATCAGCAACAAAATCTGAAATTTACTACAAACTTCCTTAGTTTAGACAGACAGTTTTCATTAAATTTGGTCAAGTTGTTTGGCAGCGATGCCCATAATTCGCATAAACTTAATTACGTCAGCAAATCTGTACAATTTTCCGTACTCATATTTACTCTTCCAAAGTAAGCGGTACCGAATAAAAATACGCCCCAATTGCTTTTCAAGTGAACTGTAACATATGCACTGAAATGGTCGTCACAAGTGGGCACAATTATGTGCACTTCACCCACAGCCCACAACATTGTAGAGGATATCCCAGATTTTCCTCAAGCCAAATTTACTTTTTTTTTACTTATTGTATTTGTTTTTTTGCAATTTTACTTTGGCTCTTTTTTATTGAATTGTTAAAAAATTGTACTTTATTACATTTATTTATTTATTTATTTATTCTTTTATTCGAAAGCAAACACAATAAACGTGCTGTCTATGCAGTGCTAGAACTGAATTAAGATTCTACGTAGTCTTCTTACAATCGCTCGCATTATGCACTCATACGCTTTCGAATTAGAACGTTAAGATACGGTAAGATACAACACTTATAGAGGTGTGATGTTGTTTTTTTAATAATTTTTTGTTGTTGTAGAAAGTAAACAATTATTTTTACATATACGCATTGTAATGAATTGAATTTTATAGTCCATAATTTATAATAAAATGGAAAATGGCGAAAAAACCAACTTGAAGAAAAAAGAAAGTTTTTGTAATCAAAAGAAAATCAAATGGTTGGAAAATATTACCACCAATTCAAACAAAGATACCAATTAACGAATGTACACAAAGACAGAAAACGAAACTGGACTTTTAAAAAGTGAACAACAACAGCAACAACAACAACAACAACACAATTGCCTTAATTACAAACTTCTTTTAATTGCTTAATAAACTTGAAAGCTTTATAAATACAGAAAAAAAATAAAAAAGTGAACAAAAAAAAAAACAATGTCTACAGATTTAGAGATAAAATAGCAACAAGGGCAACAATAACAAGACAAAAATATAAAATCATAAAATCAAATCAAATCAAAGTAAAAAGAAAGTTTGTTCAAACATTTTTAATTTTTGAATTTCTTGATAGATCTTAAAACATTTACCGTACCGACCATTGTCTGCCAAATAATTGAGTTGAGTTGGGTTGAATGGAAAGATGACTGGGTTGGGTTGGGTTGAGTTGATTTGGGTTATTTGAATGAAACACGCTGGTAAACAAATAGATAAATAAAACCAATTTGATAAAAATGAAAAATAATTACCAAAGAAAGGCTCACTCTCGGTTAACGTACAATGTACAATAATAAAGTCTTTAGATCAGACATGACCCTTTCTTACAACGGGTGTAATACAAAGTTGAAATTCATGCACGCACCGCATAATTTAGAAGGTAAGACAAGTCCAATTTTCGAGGATATCGATTTAATAGTTTTAATGTTCATATTTCTCACATTTCTCACATTTTTTTAAATGTTGATGTTGAGAAATGTTTAGTACAAATAATTCAAGAACACCTTGTAAATTTCTCGATTTTTTACTTTTACTTTTTAAGTTTGCAGGCAGATTTTCAATTATTCTTGCAATTGTAGAAAATTTGGAAATTCTTTAGTCTTTTGTGGCAGGGAAATCTTTTATTTATATCTTCAACTCATAGCAGTTTTCCTTGTTTTCCGCACGCCTCCCTTTTTAGACAATGACGATAATCATAATGGAAGCAAACTTACAAAGAGCGAAACAAAAACGTGTGCACCTCCATTGAAAGGATTTCTCTCTAATACGGTTGAAAAAGAACGGAAAAACTTTCATTTACTAGACGTTAGGTTGGGCCCGATAAGCGTAAGAGTTGGGTTTCTTTGCATTCCATATCAATAACACTCGTGCCGTTATATTGCATTATCTTCCGCGCAAATGGAGGCTTAACTGTTTGTTTGATTATTTTTGAAGATTTATAAAAGAGAAAACTTTTGAAGGCAAAACAATTGCAATAATGAGTTTTTAAAACGGTAAACCAATTAGTTTTTAATTAAAATGGAAAATACAATTGTATGTAAATACTTACACACACATACAGCACAAATACAACAACTACCAAGTAGGAAATGTGTTAATGGTGGAACGGAAAAACGAAGAAGAACACACCGAAACAAATTGGAAACTTCTGCTAAGAAGATGAAGGGCGTAATATTTCCTTCACCAAGGCGATAATTATAAAAATCGTGTTATGATGATGTTTTTCAAATGGGCGAAAATCTGTTTGTTGTTTGTTATTAAATTTTCACTTTCACTCTTGTTGTTAATTTGTTTTTAAAATATTTCTGCTACAATGTGTGAAGAGGGCCATTACACTGCTTTAATCCTTTTATACCTTTCAAAAGAATAATCCATCATAAAGTCAGTTTATTTGTTGTGTGTTGTGTGTATATTGTCTGTATTGTGTGTATATGATGATGCGTGAGTAGGAGTAAGTGCCAAGATATTTGCCGGTGGGCAAAATCATCATATCATATCGTACTTATGTTTGTTGCTGGTTA
This sequence comes from Crataerina pallida, assembly GCA_949710015.1. Lineage (NCBI taxonomy): Eukaryota > Metazoa > Arthropoda > Insecta > Diptera > Hippoboscidae > Crataerina > Crataerina pallida. The sequence continues at coordinate 10,173,177 of OX453290.1, forward strand.
AATGAAAGCTGAATACATTTATAAGTGAGTTGAAGTGTCACCAAGGCAACACCCCTCCAGCACTCAAATGGAGAATAAGTGTTTGTTGCGATACATTTTGTATGTGTAGATGACTGTAAGAGCATTTTGTGCAGAAATTGTAAAATTACAATCATCATCCATCCTTTATACGTCCTTGCACTCGTGCATACACCCTCGCACCGGCATCCATTGGAATGAACGGAAAATGTGGACCTCACAACAGACATAACGCACACACACATACACATAATTATGTATGTGTGTTTATAGCATTGTAATTTCACTAAACATACAAGGAAACGAAACAAATGTCAGGGAAATGTAGGGAGCTGGCTGATGTTGTGCCAAAGGCCTACAGCGAAAATACCCAAATCGCATTATGCCATGTGCGCCATGTGTGTAGGTGGTATACCATAAGTGAAGGATACAAAAACATTATTAAAAAAATTACAACAACTCAACACTACTTTAAGAGTGTGAATAGCACACACTTCAATTATTTGAATTGTGCATGAGTTCATACGAGCATTAATATTATGCATAATATAGGCATAGGCGTACAGCACACTCATTGTAGCCCAGTTTCATTTGCAATTGTGTATACAAATGAAAACTGGAAACAATATTTCATTCTGTGTGAGTGATGTAAAAAAAAAAGGGAAGAGAAAAACTACTGCCAGTTGAGACAAATGTTCGAAATCCGCTCGTTCACCATCATTTAATATTATTATCGTTACTCTCATTTTATCTAATTACATTAATTTGTTTGAATTTGTGTTTTAATTACATTTGAGTCTTTCTTCTCTGTGTAGTCGCTAGTCTGTGTGTGGTGTCTGGTCTCTTATCTCCAACTGTGCTTTTTGCTCACAATTTTGCCAATTTTCTTCACTCTTCAAACTCGAACTTCAACGAATCTTTATCCCTTTAGTTGTAGATATTCGTGTTTATGTTCTCCTTGACGTTTTCTTTGTTTCAACCGTTATGATTAATCTAATTTCTGTCCGCATAGACGTATAAAAAGGAGTTTTTCTCTTCTCTCCGTGAAAGCTGACTTGTTTACTATACGTTCGCTAGATATGCAATTGTTGTTGTTATTATTGTTAGTGTTGCGACAGTATTGTTGTTATTATTGAGAAAATTGGGTAAAGTGTCAGTAATTGCATTAATTATATTTTTAATACCATGTGGTGTTACAGCCAAAAAGAAGGCATCGTATTATGAAGCGGGCGTTGAGGTGACTTTTAAATGAGAAGCTTTAGTGCAAACACTTGACGGTTGATATACAACTAACACTTAAATAATTTAATTTTCTAGTGACTACTTCTACGGACTGATCCACAGCTCCATTTTAAATGTTGTGCAAGGCATTATATGGCTCGGACCGAATCTTGGACACCTTAGTTAGTTGTCATCTTAATTCCATATAGCATTTTATCTCATCACTAAATGTATAAACCCTAACACTGTAGGCGTGAAAACCTCAGACTTCATGGGTGCGAATTGTTCACCAATTGTGCTCTTTTAATATAAGAATCTTTACATAGCGTAAAAATGTATATTTTTCTTTCATATGGGCGTCGTGGCCTCTGCGTGGGGCCTCTGAGGCCTTTTGTGGCGGTTATAAATGCAATGATAAACTGAGTATACCCCTTACCACAATCTAAAGGTTATAAAAATGTTTTTGCGTAAATAATATTATCATGTGTTCATTATGGCAGCTGCTCTACTCTGATTTCAGTTGTTTGTCATATTTACGGTATAATTTCATCAAAAAGTTACACACACTCCTCTATTCCCAGCTACTGCTCCACTTAATCTCTCCCATGATACCGATAATGCTTCGAGTACACATAACGCACAAATAAATATAACCATTTACGTTACATTTGTTTCGTCGCAGAGTTGAAAGGAATTTTACGCAACTCATCTGTCTCCACTGCTACAACAATTACGCAATGTTGACAGGTATACAAACACACTGTACACACATAGGTGCGTGTACACGCATGAATATATAATGAGTTTATAAACTTGTATCGTGTGCGGTGAGGGAAAACATTTGACACCTACTTTACATACATTTCAAGCATACGCTGACATATGTTGTTTATCTACAACATGTACTTATGCACACATACTTACAACATATGAACAGTGCTTAAAATATTGATACTCAATTTTAATATTTATGTGTTTATAATGCGGCGAATGTGTGCGTTAAAATTAAAGGTAAATAAACTCAATATTTAATTATTTCATTAAAATGTTTCAGCCGTACTCTTGATGTATTTGACTAACTTGTGCTGCATTTACACCTACATAAACACAAACGTTTTCATGTCATTGTTATTGGTATAGACGCTCTGCTATGTCGGCTAATATTTGCTAAACGTAATATTTTTGTAGCATACCCTACACCGGTGCGGGTACGAGGCTCAAATTGACTAAATGATGAGCGGATGGCAATTTCTGGGCTTATCTATTCATCGCTCGCAACAGTTAATTTTAAATCATTTTTAACAGGACTTTGTGGTTACCGACGGTGTTAAAATTGAACTTGGTGGACCATTTATGGACCATATCTTAACAAGAATTTATATATGCCTTTATGCTCAAAATTGTGTTGTAAAGTTTGCAGGAATTTTTCAAAGTTTTATACTAAAGTTTAACATTTACACTACTGCCAAACAAAGTATGGCGTATGCTGTATTGGAATTAAGTTACGTAATGGGGTTCAAGCGACTACAACATTTTCACTTGTTTTAAAACTTATTTGAAACTCTCATGAAAAGTTGAGCACACAAACTCAGTGTGTATTGTTTGCTCGATTAATTACACAGGGATTCTGGTTTTATATTATAAATCGGCATCAAATCATTAGAGAAATGAATGAAAGGAAGGAAAGAGGAGCAAATCTGATTACATTCTTATATAATTAATTTCCATAATGGGTTACGAAACACTTCTCTCAAATTGTACGAACATTTGTGTACGGTTGAGAGTGCAAGTAATTGATTTTTCTATGCTATAATACTCCATCACATAAACATGCATAGCACACTGACATACATAATCGCTCACGTAGATCTCGATGCGGCCACAAAGCATAATCCAATTAATTTTAATTGAATTGACGCGAATGCCACAGCTTACAATGCTTTCTCGCTTAAACCATTGCACACCACACCATTGCAAAGTGCATTTGCTGCTGAGAGCACATAACCACACACCAAGTTCAACTTTATGGTTTCCTGATTCATTTAATATCCACTCCATCTATTTGCAATAACAGAAGCTCACATACACACCTACATATACAAGTATTATATGAAGTCGTACTTTAACCATAAAAAAGAGCTGAAGAGTTGTTTATGGATTGGTATTGCAAAAAACAGAGTGAAGAAGAAGAATTATTGTAAATGGCTGAATTTTGCAATATTTTATTTATACGGTAAGAAATTCTCTCTTGTATCTGCATTTATTCAAAACCCTTCACAGTAGTGCTTTAGAGTAGAGTTTTGTTCTGTCCAGCGTCAGCACCAATGCAAGCTCTTCAATACAACGATACGATACGATGTGATACTTGCCAACAAGTGAGAAGCACAAATATTTCTAATAATCATATCCCAGTTTTAGTTTACGGTTATGCAGTGAGCAAAACTGTTGGTGTACCTGTGAGCGAAGAACCTGATTTGATTTTTGCGTTAAGCTTTTATTTGGATTACTATTGAATTTCACTTTAATTACATATAGATTTTAAGCTCTCTCATCCATGACACCACACATGTGTTTGGAAGTGTAAATATGTTTGTATTTGTGTTGTTGTAATTTAGTGTATATTTGTTTTTAATTATTTAATTGCTTCAGTCGTCGCCAGTACTCAAACGGCGAAGTACTTTTATGCACTATTTGAAATGTAATGAAGATTAATGAGGAACAAACAGATATTCAATTGAGATTGCGGTCGAACAAAACGATCAAACTTGTGCCAATAGCATGTCAATCGTGTGGCAGTATGTGTCCCACCATATATCAGAGATCCACACCGTAACCTTGTAAATTGAACTAAAATCGGTAGAATCGATTCCTATATATGTAGATGCGTATATATATGTTAATAGCAAATTATTTCTATAAATATAAAATGTATTCTAATTTGTTTTAATTATCGAACCTTCTATGAAGTCACCATTCCGCTAATAGGCAAGGTTTCGTACACTTACACTTAAATATCAATTAAGTAGCGTGCTTATTATAATTAAATAATTTTGCTATGTTTTTCAAAAGTATTCAAAGTCTTTTTTTCTTGCTGCTTGTAAATGATGTCAGGGACAGTCAATTACTTCTCATTAGGCCAACATTGTTATTATACGGCTGCCGCTGCTCGTTTTTATGCGTGCAAATTAATTTATTATGATTGTTGTGTAATGAATTCATCATCATAATCATCATCGTAAATGACATGCAGAGAAACAAACAAACAGAAGCAAATAATTATGAATTTATATTTAAAGTCTTTTTTTCTTTTGCACAGAAATTAGTATTTATTACGCTTGATATTCAGCATACACACTTTACATACAATACAAATGCCAATGTTTCATGTCGCCGCCTTGAATTGGTTGTGCTTGTACAATGTTTGATTTTTGAACACAAGCAATTACGCTTGACCCGTTTTGCCCGTTTTACATTTCCCTTTTACAATAAATATTATTAACGTGTATACTGTACACGCCATGTACGCTTCACTGCCCGCACATTTGTATATCGTTACATTTGAAAAAATCAATCAGTGTGTTTACAACTTTTCATTACACTTATTTTGCAAACTTTGCGAAAGATTTTTTCTTTCTTTTGTTATATATTCATTGAATTTAATGTTGTCGTCGTTGTAAATAGAAACTGTCAATGTTGATTTAGTCCAAAGGTCAAGTCATTTTAATTAAATCTGAAGCGCAACGAGATTCAATGCCACTATAGGTCGATTTTAGAAAGTTCCCTATGTGTGCGGCTTTACATGATTTAACATTTATTTAGCAAGTTCGGGTTCGGGCCAAAGCTTAAATGCCTTCCACGGTGGGCTCGACAAGTACATGATTCAACCCTCTCATAGCATTGTATTACGTAACAGCTTGCAAGTGAATTTTACGCTGAATTTGGTTTTTGTCGATTGTAGGCGTGTCTGTTATCCGACCAAATCCATTTTAGGCAAAGCAATGGATGAGATAATTATGAATATGTGTTCCAAATTCCATCGTCATAGCTAATTTTTTTTGGATAGTGGGCGTGGCGCTTGACAATTTTGGTTTATTTTAAATACCGAATTAGGGGCAATAACAGAAGCGCCTTTTTAAAAATATATATGCACTTTGTAAAGTCTCAGTCCTCGGGACAAAAAACGAACCTTATTTTAAAAACCACAAGAGATTCAGTTCATTTGGAAAATGTCTCCTCTTTGGCTAAGCTCTTGAACGAAATTTTGCATTATAAAAAATCCTAAAAGTTTTATTTAAATTATAAATTGATTTTAAATCTATAATAAGTGGGTACTTCTTAACCTCTTAGTATAAACTTAAAATACTTTGTATGTCAAATGTAATTAGTTGCTAAACTTTTTTATGCTATCCATAAATCTGCATTAAAATCTATTTGTTTGCCACAAAAATTGATCTATGAAGTTGAAATTTGGTACACATCTATCGATTTTTGAAAAATTGGCGTGGTTGAACGATAGACACGCCCACAAAACACCATATGCAGCGCAAAACTTGATTTGTAAGCTGTTACAAAATATCATATACCTGCCATGCCCACTGTTTTATTGTAGATGTGGAGGATATTTAAGATTTGGTCTAAGCCCCATTTTTTTACTTTTTGTTTATATGAAATTGAAACTATTTACACTGGGCGACCAAACATTTACTCCTCACATCTTGTCACTTCCTTCATCACGCACCAACACTTAACTACATAATGGTGCTAAAAAAGTTATTTCACGTAACATGTAAACTATTTCAGGTTCCCCTTTATGATGCAGGCATGTCTTAATGGGCTAACTCAGCTGCCTGACTGGCGGATAAACCGAATGGAATGATCATCAACATGCCTTATGTTGAGTTTAAAATAAATAGCCGCTATTGTTGTTGAATCATTTGTTATTTACGTTGTATGGCATTGTTTTATTGTTGTTCATTCACTGTACTTTATTTCCAATTGGTTGTACTCAAATTTATAGACAATTGTATCATTTTCGTTTTTATTATTACTTTTATATCTTGGCTGAGGTGGAGAGTGTAACGTAAGCGTGAGCATTTCATGCGATTAATTGAATTGGCCAAAATGTGAACAAGAAATCGAGAACAATGCTCTTAAAGCTTTTGTTGAAATAATACGTGTTTGTCTATTTGTTAATAGGTATACGTACGGATGCCTATAACAATACAACAATAAATTTGTTGTAGTTTTTCTTCTTTTTGTTGAATGTTTTGTGGTTTTACACTGGAAGAAATGTTTTGTAGGTATTAAAAAAAATTTAAACGTAAAACTCTTTATTGCGCCCCTTTATGAAATATATAAAGTGAGTTCGTAATTCCTCCTGCAACTAGCAATAAAAGGCGTCAGCAATCCCATAAAGTATGTACATTATTGATCAGCCCCAAATTCTCTGGTCGTTTGTGTGTATGTCTGTTGTTGATATTCATTGATTATGCTGAAATTTGCATGCTTTGCGAAGGAAAACGTTTTCGGTAAAATCAAATTATGGCCGCGCCCACAATAATAGTTTTAATTTACATACATTACGTACACATACGGTGAAGTATGCATTGATGTGTTGAAAATCGGTCACAATGAATACTGTATTGGACACGCCCACAATTTCAAAAATTCCACCTTTAGACTATATTGAAACGTATTCTTTAATAATAGTTAGAGGAGTTCATTCATATTCAAACCAAATCTTATGCTTTGCAATGTAATAAGGAAAAGTATGTCATAATTCTATGCCAAGCAGACCATATAAAGCGGATGATTTTTAGTGCATTTAACAGCAAGTTGAATGACATGCAAAGAATGCTTCCTTCTCTATCTCTCTCTATCTCTCTCTTTGGAATTCGCACAACAATAAAACGAAATTATAAGAGTATTCAAATTTGTTCTTTTTTCCACCGTCTTATTGGAAAATCGATTTAAGTGGTACAACATAAGAGCACACTGAAGTAGGATTTCCTAAAAATTGATTACAAAAGTTTTCCATTGAAATTAATCCAGATGTATCAATTTCCATCTTTCACAACGGAGAACAATTCAAACTTAGAATAAAATGTGCGAAGCTTTACTTAAGCATTAAATTCGACTCGAAGGGATGAATGAATGAGTGATGGATGAATTGCTTGATTGATGGATTCGATGAATGAAAGATTTGTATAATTGTCTTTTTCGATTAAAGTACAAAAGTGTGAGTATTGCAGCGAAACTTTTTTAACACTTTGTAACATTTGTTGAATAATTCCGCGGAGAGATTTTTTCAAAAATGCATATTTTCGATTTTCTTACATTTTTATTGAAACTTTTCTGTACCTATTAAAATGCACTGCACACACAACTCCGAGTGTTGTCGTTTAAGTGATTTTGTCTTTTTGTACTTTTCGACATTATAAGCATTTCCATAAATGTTATAAACGTTTTAATGAAATTGTTTATGTCTTCAACATCATCATCATCACCATCATCATCATTGTCATCGTCAGGGTGATTATTTTACAGAAAACAATATAATCTATATACACGGGGGATGAGAGAAGAGCAACCAAGAAATTGTGTAACAAGAAAGTTTTACTTAAGTGTTTTTACAAAGTTTTGCGAAATTTGCATTAAAAAGAGGAAAAAATGTAAACGAGTTAAACTCCCTCACATGTACCACACACAACGATACTATATAATATATGTTACACAATCAACACAACAACAATAACCAGCAAATCTCAGTTAAGTAACATAAAATGCAATCCACAAGACAGAAGGAAAACGGAGAGAAAACTGACATGAAAATATTTGTTAAGCTATCGTTTCGCCTTCATCGTCATCATCGTCACCATTATTATCCTAGTAGTAAACGATATTATCTTTTTACCCTAACTTCGTTGGTAACTTCTAAAAGACTAAAAAGAAACCTATTTTTAACATACTCATCAATTTAGACTTATTTTCCGAATGTACTTGCAATGTCCGTCGCTCTGTAGGACTACCCGTTTGTGGTCTCTTCATGCAAATATTTGTTCAACTTAGACTTCTCACATAAGATTCTTTCAAAAATTAAACTTTATAAGGCAAAAAGTCACATTTTCACGAAATGTGATAGATTTTATTTAGGCCAAATTATAAAATATTTCGAATGAAACCATTTTTAGAACCTCTCTTCTTGCCATGATTGTTCATGAAGTCCAAGAAGTAGTTTTTATACAACAAGAAAGATCATCTAAGTATCCTGGTACTTATAATAATTATTATATTTTATTTGGTATGATTAGAACTAGGTGGTGTAGGGTATTAAATATAATCGGACTGGATTGATTTTAATAATTTCACTTTTTTACATAAGTACATAAGCGGCTGCACTTGTATATGAGGAGTAAGGCATGCTTGCTTTGCGTACGCCTGAGTAGTAAAAAATTTAACAAAACAAAACATGCTCTCATATACGAGTATTGTAACTTATATACTGGCGGTGTGTACATACAAAACTAAAAAGCAACCAACAAAACCAACTTTGAACGAAATGAACGAAAATAAAAATTGCAAATATGAAATACAATCTAGCCAACCAACCAAACAAGCGACTTATGAAAATACTATATTTATCGATTTTTCAATATTTCTTATATAGCCAAACACACAAATACACTCGATAGCTTCAAGTCTAATGTTTCGTTGAATGCATTGTAGTCTGTTAAAGGTATTAAAGTGAATGTGTTGGACAAATATGTACACACTCACACATATATGTTATACCATATATACATATGTATATGCAACATATATATACTCCTACAAAGCAGGTCATAAAATATGGTTAATAAGGAGAAGGAGAGAGTGCAATATTTTTGGAGAGAGAGTTCAATGATGTAGAAATGCAAACATATGTGTCTATATATATATCTACAGTGCAATGCCATTAAATAACAAGTAAGAAAACTAAATTTGGCAAGGATCAAATCTTAAATAGCTTCCAAATCTACCTACAAACGTTTGGCGTGGCAGCTATATTAGAGGGTACGTTATACGTATAAGCCCTCAAGTCGGGTTCTACGCCGAATAATAAATTTCAACTTTATGAGAATGCTTTTATGGAAGGTAGACAGAATTATGGTGATTATGGACGTGGCTCTCGACCGATTTTTCCCATTTTGCATATCAATTTGGGTGTATAAACTGTAAGTGTTTGTACAAAATTTCAGCTTAAAATTTGTGAATTTGCGACCTTGTGTGTCCGTGTCAAGATAGACTTACTTTTTGGTGCTGATCAGGAATGTATTTACTTTGTCGAAAATTTGGACACCTCCCTCTGGATGATTGCCTATGAAATGACAAATTTAGTGAACATATGCAACATATTCAATATAGGATGAAATTTCGTATGCGTTGGCCGGTATTAAAGGAAATGGATTTTTGTAAACTTTTTTGCAATTCGTTGTTATATGTAACTTAGTGCAGACCTAGTATTATTTTGATATAAAAGAAATTATTAGGTTGTTATTTTCTGATTGCCTAGTGGGAGTGGGTGACTTATTCAAAATTTTTTATTACACTAAAGTGAACACTAAGAACTACAAGCACAATAAAGAAAATAAAGATGCAAAAAAATACTTCCTTTCGTTTCATTTCGAAGCTTGCATTGTTTTAAGGGGGATTTTTTCCCGTAGTATCTCTCAGCAGAATTTCTATTTATATACAATAATATTTTCCCATTTTACCTCAACCCTCCGGTGAATCTATCGTGATGACATTGTTGTCATTATGTTGTTTTTTATAGTTTTTTCTTTTATTATTTTGTATATGTACTTATTTTTTATTACAATTGAACTACAAACGAAACGTTTGCATTACAGTTTCTGTGGTTGCAATTAATTTTCGTTTGCTAAATTGTCTATGAAACTGTACAGTTACATAACAACAACAACAACAACACCAACGGCAACTACAAACAACTAAAATGATTGTAACAATAATAATGCATAAAATGAATTTTATTTGTTTTGAGCAAACAAAACAAACGTAGGCATAGGGCGCGCACACAAAAATACATGCATGTGTTTCCTCCGGTTTTCATTGTATTGTAAATGTTTATTAGGGTGTATGCAGAATGAATGAATGAAACTTCTGTGCAGCAGGCATTTTTCCTGCACACACACACTTACAAACATTCACGAACACGTATTTGGTGACCACCAAGTGCTTAATATATTTTGTCGTTGCTGCCACGTTTGCTTAAATGCACTTTATACCGGCAAACATTTTAGTTAAGCCTCACTGCATATACGTACGTATGTGATGCGGCTGGTTGCTTGCCGCCCGCCAATATTTCAATTTCACTCTCTCACTCTTAACGCTTCATATGCATAATAAGCCCAAAACACATTCGCTAAGAACTGCGTTCGCTGCGTTATATGTTCTGCTAGTTTAAACAAGTGAAAAAGTTCTATTTGCCAGGCAGCTGACTACACGTTAACAATGTACGTGTAGCACTTTTTTGTTTGTGGGTGATAGAAAAATGTCCGTCAAATGTGTGCGTGACTCTTGACCCACGCGCAGAAACTCGAAATGTCTACAAAAATTCAGCACAATATCTCAAAATTGACAACCAAGAGAGTATAACCAAAAGGCAAAAATTTGGACGGACATTTGTACGTTGTGAGATCTTTGAGGCCTCCATCTATGTTTTACAAACGGAATAGCAAACATAGTGCACTCCCTTCCAATGTAGAGGGTATGAAAAGGGCCTACGTGTACGTTCAATAATATTGATACTAAAAATTGTACAATCATTGCCAAAATTTGTAATATTTTACTAATGCAGCTAAATTGAATAAATGAGATTTTTTTTGCATCTCTATAAATTCTATTTTTCATTGCAACGAGTCTATGCGTTTATTTTGGGAACAGCAAAATCCCATTCATCCAACATTTTGTCTGTGTGGCCCTGCAATGATCGTTACCCCTAATCATATAATCATATAATTTTTTCTGCTTTTCCTGTTTTCGATTTCTGGCGAAATATTATTGTTGCCTGCACGAGTGTGTCTCTGCCGTTGCGTTCCATATTTGATAGAGTACACATGATTAAAGTCTTCTTCATACATCCTATTCGCACATACACAAGTAGAAGTCGGAAAATATGCGGCCAAAAATACATTTGTTGTTGTTGCCGTTGTTGTTGTTATGAACGGTAGCAATTATTTAGCAAAACGTAGCATTTGCATTGCAAATATTTTACATTTATTAATTGAGATATTATGGGTAGAGGTAGAGACGGTGTGAGAAAGAAAAGCAAAGAGATGCAATTGTAGATTACATTACTCGCTGTTTGTTGCACTAACAATTATTTTTGTCGTTGTTGCTTGTTTGTTTTTTGTTTTTGTTTTTTTCTTTTTTAAGGCACACATGAAGTTGAAAGTGAAAATACGCCATAAAACATTAAAGGTGCTGCTTGCTGGTGCTACTGCGAGTGCCTGTTTTATGCTTGAAGAACCGCCTTTGTTTCGTTTTAGTCAGCGTGGGGGTGTGTGCGTTAATTGCAAACAAAATGTACTTGATGCCACTTTTCTGCCAACAACTTTTTTGTTTTTTTCGTTTTTTGTTTTTGCTTGACTTTTAATTTACATAAAAAGATTTATAATTAGTTTTTTCTTCTTTAAACACTGAGTATAAGATTTGCTTGAATAATGGGCGACCGGATTTACATTTTATAGGTTGTGTTGATGCGTAAAATAAATGCTAAAAAACTTTTTGTGTTTTGCGTGTTATTTGGGGTGATATTAAAGAAAGGAGAAAATTTTACTGAAGAATGAAAATTAAAGTGTCAATGGACGGTACATCCTGTTCAAGTTTTAATGTAGCCAAAAATAGTTTGACAACATCCTCCCTTTGATTTTTGTTAAATCGACATATTTACCATTTCAAGTGTAAAATTGTCTTTTCAGAAAACTATTTACACAAATGTTTACATTTGAGTATTAAGTACAGAAATCAAAGAAATATATTGTGCATGTGTATGTGCAATATAAATGTTTCAATTCAAGTTTTGTTTTCTGCAAACTTTGCACAAAGCACAGATATGGTGTAGTATGTGTAGTAAAGCAGATAGAAACAAATAAGGACAAATACACACACACACACAAAGGAAATGTTTTACAAAATGCAACAAAAATGCTCATGAAGAAGCCTTTGTAACCAAAAACGTGTAAAAACAAGTAAGAAAATTTAACTTGGCTTTGGCCAAATCTTAAATACTCTCCACATGCTGTAATAGTGTATGTGTTGCGGATGAGCTTGCAAGTCGAATTTTACATGAAGTTTTTTATAAATTGTGAACGTGTCTGTTATCCAACCATGTCTATTTTTGTCACATCGATGGATAAGATAAAATACATATGCATACTAAATTTTAAGTTCATAGGTCAATTTTTCTAATAGATATAGATATTTTTGTAGATTGTGGGCGTTCCTGTTATCCGACCATGCCTATTTTTTACACATCGATGAAGAGGGTAACTATAACTTTGTGCATCAAATTTCAAGTTCATAGGTCAATTTTTGTAGCAGATATAAAAATTTTTGTTGATTGTGGGCGCGTCTGTTATTCGACCACGCCCATCTTGGCACATTGATGAAAAGGATAATTATAATGCTTCGAAACCTAATTGTTGTGTCAGATATATTGATTTTATTCGATTGGCAGATTTTGTCCCATTTAAATTCCTAACTGCGGGGTGATACTAGAAGTGTGTGCACACAATTTCAATTTGAATGACAAACTTAGTGAACCACCAATGACAACCTTAGTGAAGGAGGAGGAATAAAAGAAGAGAAAATACATCTATTGTTTCACACTTCTGAGAGATAAGAGAAAGAACAAGAAAGGGTGTGAGTACAACTGTTTTCTTTAGATAAATACATCGTGAAACAATGTGAAAGCAGCCAAATGCAAATGTCTTGTGCTGCAAACAAACAGACATAAACCTAAAGGAGACTTATACATTTTCGTGTATTTATTTATATAAAAGCACTGTTCAATGTTGCTGAGATGAGATCTTAATATTTTGCTACAAAAACATTTTTTAACACCTAGAAAAAGAATCAGAAACCCACAAAGTAAGAGAAGTATAATTTTAATATACCTTTCACATTTCTTAAGCAGTATTAGAAATTCTGAATCGATTTAGCCCTGTCCGTGCGTCCATTTGTATGTTTATATGCAGAAATCATTCTTCTATTAAACCGTTACTAGAAGAAGAAAATATTATCAGAAATGTTGATATTTGTCTTTCTTTTAACAGAGGTTGGCAATGAAATTGAGCAAAGTAGGTTAATGCATTAAAACTTCGGCTGTAATTTATAAGCATCATTGCCAAAGTGGTACACATGCATTATGATGATGGCTTAAGCTAAATATATCGTTTTTACTTTATTTACATTTCCATTTTCCAAACACTACATACATACACTTGCATGCTTGAAGCGTCCTCTTTCAATTTCAGCGTTGGCAAATACTTGCAGTTATTCGATTCGATTCGATAGATTCACATGAGATTGGGAAGCAAATGCACTTGGATAGATATTATACAGGTATGCAACAATATCAATATACAGGTAATATGTCATCTTTTGCTAAACATTTTTTCTCTCTTCTTTTTCGCGTGATTTATTTTATCACGAACTCATTTTTTTGCTAGACGCAAGCACACATAGAGGTTCTAAAATTCTTATCTTCTTACGGTCGCTTCAAGTGATTTATGATAGAAATGACGAGAAAAAAACGACAGGGGGAGAGAGAGGAAGGAGGCGCAAGCCAGTTATTGCGAATGTGCATTCAAATGGTAACAAAGTTACAGGTTACAGGTAGTATGTGCTTAACTATTAAATTATAAATACTTGTCATCATTTGTTATCGATTACACAAGTACCCACGTATACATCACATCTGCTTGGAAAGACCACAGAAATGTATTTAAGGTATTTTACTCAGGTTCAAGCCGAACTTCCTATAAATTCTATTCATACCGTGTTGGTTTCGTAAACAACTTGTTACAGTGACTTTTGTAAATAAATTACAAGCACGATAATGATCTCACAGTACAGCGCTGCAGTTTCGTTGGTGAATTTCAAGAAAGAAAATCCATAAATTGTTCAATGATAGATTTATTGTTCCATTGATATTTGAAAGCATGTACGATTGCTAATAATTTGCAAAATTTGTTTTTGTTTTTTCACAAAAGCAACATTTTTTGCGACTGGCTTGCCATTTCCGATTTAGTTATGGCGGTAAGGAGAAGCATAAAAAATAAAAGAATTTGCACAAAACAAATGTTCTCAAACTTGTTAAGGAAAAGTAATTGAACAAATCAAATATTAACAATTCATTTGTGTGTAGAACAATTGAACACTGAGTGGTGCGGCATTGTGTGGCTGTTAACTTTTGTGAATCATTGTTAAATTCAATGGCGGGCAGCATTGTTGTCGTTAACGCTATTGTATTCAGTGTCAATGTCGGCAATTTGTCACTTCCGTCTTGAGACCCCTGCCGATTGGAGTGAGAGTCAAGGCAGCATGATAAGAAAGGTGTTGACTTTAGCAACACACCCGTACAAACACATGATTAAAAGTGTCTTCCTGAGTACGGCTAACAACACGCACATACACAGACACAGTGAACTAAACTAGAAGCAACGAAACCAAAAAACATTATTTTCGCAAACTATGTGGGAGAACAAAGCAATTTTTTGTTGTTGTTATTTTGCGAAATAATTAATATGCATTTGAAGCGTATCTGTCCATGCCTCTGTCAGAGCACCATTCCTAATGCTTTTTTTCTCACACTCCAAAAATTTTACATTAACCTTAAACGTAACCTTAAAAGCCTGAATGCGCCTGCAAAGTTATTCTGCATTTGTTCCAAATTATATCCATTCGCTGAAGGTCTAGATATTCGCATTCGCATTCGCGTTTTTATGAATATTTGTTATACAAAAACAAAACAAACTAAACGGAAAAAACGCTTGCCTGAAATTTTGACAACAGCTGCCATATGTCAAAGCTGGCGAATTCAAGCTACATGTCAAGAATTTGCTGGCATTTGTCAGTTGCTGACGAGGCCGATGATGATGATGTTGTTGATGATACCCCAACAGTTGGTTATTGTTGCTGCCATTGTCTTCGCTTGTTATATTTTATTACTGTTGTCACTTAGGGTTAATCAACATACACGTACAAGTCTGCGTCTGCGTATGTGTGATAGTTTACGCATGTGATTATGTTAATTTGTGCTCGAAAATCGAAAATGAGATCTCAAAGTAGTTGCATGTTTTATTTTGAGGTATTCACTCTCTTCGCACCACTGAACCGCAATGTATTTATATGCGTTCGTACACATATACGTGGTAACACCTTAGCCTTCTCCTTGTACTCTATGATGACAGTAACCCGCTGTGTGACTCATAAAATTTATGCATACAGTGTAAAGAGAAAATCCTCCCAAAACCAAAAACCGAAAGAGTTGACGGTTTTCTTGTTCTTATAAAACATATAATATCATAATATTATAAGAGTGTGTGTATGTGTACCTGTAGCATGGTAGCATGTTAGCGAGAAACTGGGAGACAGGGAAACTAGCAGTGACAACACCTACTTATTTGCATTACAAATTTTAAAACATTAGCTTTTTATGTTAATGGCATATTTTTGGTCTTTGTTCTTTCGCTTTCACACGTGCAAGTAAGTAGTGTACATATTCGGCAAATGCCTCGCCCGACTAATTGTGGGTTGAAGGTAAGAATTGTTTCCAAATTATTGTTAGTCATGAAAATTATGTAAAACATATGTATTGCAGATAAAAGTCTGTCTTCTCCCCCTTTTTTACGTTATGGAATAAAGTACCTTTCATTTATATGTATATGTATATGTATATATATATATATATATATATGTGTGTGTGTGTGTAATTGACCTGGTTTAACCTTAATTACAGTCTCGTGCAAATTCATACACCATCATGCATGACATAAGGATGGGATCTTAAGAATTTTTAATAACAAACGCTATACCACCTAAAATGTATATTTTTGTGTATGTTTACGTAACGACGTTTATGTGTGATCTTCAACCATATACTTGTATACTAGTGATAGATGCGAATACATGAAAGCCTTGTACTGTAATTAAAACATATTGTAGCAGTCGCATGAATTGAGCAAAAGCGTAATAGCGAGTGCAGTAGGTCGCGCATGTTTAATGCCAGAAAGAATAACAAACAACTGAACAAATAAGCAGCCACCAAACCAAGAAACGTAAACGATTGTAAGCACGCAATCGCATTATATACAAAAACATATTATAGAGATGGTGATGGTGGTGGTGGCAGTGGTTTGCAAGCTAAACAATTCTTCGCGTATACAAAGTGTTTGGTTGCATATGTCACAACACAACCGTGTAAATAAATTCATTAAAAATTTCTGCAACTCTATGTGAGTTGTTCACATCAAATCCCCTACACACCCGTACGTACATAAATCTATCTGCTTATCTCCACGTCTCTATTCTAACACGGTCTGTGCGGTGTGTTGGTTATTATTGCATGTTTAAACTTATTTTCTAGTATGTGTGTGTGATTTTTTTTTTCATTTTCAAATATTTCGTTAAATATTCATTCCCTAATTATGCGTATTAAATTGAATTGTTAATTTGTTATAAAAATAATTCCAGAGGCAAACTTGTTTATTAGTTAACCGAACATAAATATTATACTTAACCTAACTGGGTGCAATTTGCTAACTTTGGCTATAAGTTGATCACGATAGTTTGTTTTCAATGCTCCGTTCAGCTGAGAAAGAAGTCAAATTAATTCTCGATTCAATAATTTATGTTAATTTTTAAGTAAACACTTTAGTCTATAACGAGTTATAATATGCAAAAACCTGCATTTGGGGTAAGCCACGTCTTGGATACCTACCTTCCTTTGAGAGCCGCCTTAGGAAAGCAGATTTTATGACTGGCAACAAGATTTCTAAATTTGTGGTGTTGCCTGTTCACGTTCTTCAAGTGAAATTCACAACCTGTAGCGTCCTCCTATTTTAGTAAATAGAGAAGTCAGAAGACTCATCATCATTAACTTCTTTTAAATAGTAAGGATATAATATGTCAAGTTTCTTTGAATAAATTTTGGGCGTAAAAATACACCACTGCGGGCGTGTCTTGGCCCGATTTTTCCAAATTGCAATAAGAAACTTATTGACTGAAGCTGACCGAAGATTATTTGTACCAAATTTTAATACGATATCCCAATTTTTGTTGCTGTGAGAGTCCAGTGAGAAAAAAATATGTATAAATTCATATAGGTGCCCGAAGAGAAGGGCTCAATCGATCTTTCTAGAATGTATATATTTTTGGGGCCTCTTCCCTCTGGTACTTGAAAACGGATGAACAAAAGAAATATACCTACAAATAAATCATTATGATGATGGGTATAAAAATATATTTGACTTAGACTAAATCCTAAACACTTTTCACCACATCCTTCATAGTAGGCGTGGCATGTGCGTACTAGACCTTTGCATATATGTATTATGGTTAACTTACTGTACCCCCTTCTGCCATTTCGGGTTGGTGCCTATAAAAATCCCTCTCCGAACCTTCAACTTTATTTGATTTCTCTTAAATAAAGTAAAATATTATTATTATAGTAAAATATTCGACAAGCTGCATAATTTAATGCAAAACTTTTTCAAATCGAATAAATGAATTGTCTGGACTTGTGTTTTCTTTCTGCTACACACACACACTCGGGGTGCGTAGAAGTAAAAATACAACTTTTTACTTTGATGTTTAGTTATATAATGGAAATGAAGCTTTCTAAAGAAACAAGTGGCTATTGCTGTTGTTTTTTTAATATTCTATACCAATAATACATGATTTTAGTTTTCATAAAAAGATGAAAGGCGAAATAATGAAGTAAATGAAGGCGTATGGGCACCAAGTGATAACAACAAAGGAACTTATTTGAGTGCGAGTTTATGCGATGTGTTAGTATTCATAATATTTCGCATTACAGAGTTCAGTATTTCTAGTTTTACACACTTACTAAACAGACTGAACTACAACGCACATCTTGTAATAAACAACTTATAATATATACTTTTCCAAATAGTTTTTATACTCGACTAGACAAATAAAATAAAACATCAAGTAAAAAGAAAGGGTGTACCAGATTTGGCGTAGGCAGATACGCCAAAGCGCTCTATAGAGTATAATTGGACCCGTTTTAAATTCATATTCGCCATAATATGTGCATAATATGAAAAATCATTTGAAAACCCATTTTTCTCACAATGGGGACGTATCACCATCACTTCTGTCAAATTTTTAAATATATTCCTAACCTTGGAGTTGTGAGTACACAAGTGATCCTTATCGAAATAGTAGCGAGTTGAATATTTTGTTATACACTTCAAACAGACAAAGCCATAAGAGGAGATTATTTAAAACTTCGACGTGCTGATGTCATCCTCAACAATAAATACTTTTTTAAAATCTATAAAATTTCACATTTTCAGTGGAGTGAACAACAAAATTTATGGCACATATACAAATATCGACACTTATGTGCATGACATCATTTTGCTAAAATCTTTCAATTGTGATTCTCACACTGTTACTTCTCTAACGCATAAAATCACACAAGAGAATAGTTTTCAAGTACAAATAAGTAAAAAAGGAGAAATTTGGCTTAGGCCAAACCTTGAGTACTCTAGCATGGCATATTTATATGGTATATTTGTAAGGAGGAAGGATGTATTATATTCCCCACAGCGGTCATAATCTACACTAAAAAACATTTTTAAAAACTGTGCGAGTGTTTTCTATGACATTGCGCCCCGATGGTGGTGAGCGATCCATTCGAGAAGTGTTGTGCCACAAATCCGAGGTATGTATTTTATCAATTTCCACATCATAGCTCAATTTGACAATAAGACATAAAAATGTCTGTCAGCTCCTTAGAGACTCTGACGCCTTCGGGGTGTTGCAACCTGCATAATAAACTAAACACACCTCCAACTATAATTTAAAGGGTATAACAAATGTGCATAGAAATCATAATAGACCTCCAGACTTTAATCAGTAAGTGAATAACGAATACATAACATGTGTTGTCATTTTTCCCATAAAATGTTTCATGATTGAGTGCAATCAACTGATCAATGACCTATATAGCACAGAATGGAACGTTTGTGCTTTGTGACAGAATACCAAGGATATTAACCACTTTACAAAATTTGTGCCATAAACAATGTTTTCATTTATTTTTTTTAAAAGTTTTTTATTTTTTGTCCTCCGAGGCAATATACATATTAATCTTTCCTTAACGGTAAGAATTTCTGAACCGTAAAGGAAACAAAGAAACGAGATTCCAATGAAAACGATTTTTGATAATTTAATTAAAACCACACAAGCAGACACTTTGTATCATATGTGTGTGTGTTCAATGCTACCACTCGGCAAAAATTTGTTGTATGCAGTCATTGAACAGATTGTGTCTTCTTAACACCTAAACTTGCAAAACGAACTTTTATGTGTATTTAGCAGATTTCTGCAAACGCATCCAAACCTCAAAATTGATAACAACAATAAGTATAAAGTTTCAATCTGCAGCTTACCGGAGATAAACATCTTGTAGCGCATTGTCCCCTGACGTGCGGCAGATTGAACTTGGCCATATTGCTGTCATTAAGTAAATTAGCTCAACAATAATTCGTAGCACCAAAAGTGCAAACACAAACGCTTTTGCTTGGTTTGAGTGTTAAAGCTGCTGAAACAGTCAATAAGTCTTTTTCAGGTCGACACTAGAGTCCAACAAAAGGATAAACAGAGCGATAAAGGGAAAAAGCGAGGGCGAGGGAGACATGAGAAGAAACGAACATGAGGCAACGTAACGTGAAGGAAACCAATTAAATTAACAGCATCCTATAAATAAACTTAATATGTTTATGAGCTTGCCGACCAACTAAATGCGGGCAAACGGTTGAATGCCTTATTTTGTTGCTTCGTGTGAGATGCCATTAAATGGGGATTAAACCTTAAAAGTTTCTCTCTATATAAAGATTGACTCTTAAATGAAATATGTACCTTTGTATTGTTTTGCTTTATATGTGAGCCACAAGAGATCTTCTCGAGTGACTACAAAGCATCAGTAGTCATAAAATGTATGCTAATTAACAAACAGTAACAAACAGTCAACAAGCACATAAGCCATATTAAATATTGTATGTTATAAATATAATGCTAAATCAACAAACAAACAATTTTACAATAAAATGTTAAATAATAACAACAACAACCACTCTAGAAAATAAATGCCCTGCTTCCACTCAAAGAGAGTTCAAGTGGACCATTAATCATAATGCACCGCTACCTCTGATTTCAGCACATTATCAGCACAGCAAGAACAACAACAACAGCAGCAGCAGCCCACAATGCCAGTCAGCATTATAATCATTATTATGAATAGCACAAAAGATTTACGGTATTCTTTTTCGATTTAACCACAAAGCGAAAAGAAAATGTAAGAAGAGCCAACAACAATATTTATTCACTTGTACCTCCGTAAGCATATCTAACCGATATTTAATAGGCAACAAAACGTAGCAACATTTTGCAATGTTTGTAAACAAATGGCAACTTTTGTTACCATGCGTGTGTGTGTGCGTTTCGTTGCTGGTACCCAGAGACAAAACCGCCTTAAGCCGCTTAGAAATCACCAACGAAACAACGATACACGGAATATTAAAAACAATAAAAGCTAATGTTGGCCTTGCGCTGAACGTCGTAGTGGAATACAAAAAAAACGTCGTACTCACAGCAATCGTAAACGAAAACCACCAATTTAAAATACCAACACGCATTAATCATTGTCACATTGTTCAATATTTACTCTCAAGACACTAGAAGATATTATTGACAGCAAATGCACAAAACGGAATTGAATGGAAGAAAAATGCCAGATGCCTGCTAAAAAGTAAAAAATCGATTGTAGTTACGTACACTTTTGCCAGGCAGACTCTATGTCTGCTAGGAGATGTATGTATATGAGACAATGGGATGCTTTTTCTTCCGCAATGCTTTGCTTCGCTTTATTCTTCTCCTTACACTCGTTGCCTTATACAAAATTCCACAAAGCACCTGCAACATTGGCAATTGTTTAAATCTCCTGGAATTGACTAAACACACGTGGTCAGAAATATAAGTTTCTTGTGAGTTCTTCAAAGAATCGGCTGCTTTCTCTCGGTTACGTTTAGAAACTTACTGAACAAATAAAGTACTTTTCATTCGGATCGAGGGTGGACGCATATGGATATTATGGACGTATATTTACATTGTTATTGTTATTGTTTTTTTTTTTTTAAATGCGGTCGCTCCTTTAAGCATCGCAAATGAGGTTAATGAGCTCATAAAAAAATCAGCTTCAGCAGCAGATACAACATATTGACAAACACCTTTTTTGTATTTTAGCTTGTGTGTGTGTGTGTGTGTGTGTGTGTGTGTATAACACATATTTATAATTTTTATTTATGGTATTTTTAATGCATGTTTCCATCTCATTCTTACACGCTTTTAGAGATTGTTTCATTTGTATGATAAAGCAAAAGTTTCCTTCTCAACTCAACATTCAAAAGACCGGAGGCATAATTTGTGTTTTATTACCAACCATGATGATGATGATGCTGATGATGAGAGGGACGGACAACGACACGAAACAAAAGCAATGATAATGATGATAATAATGACAACCCAGTCATAGACAAAAGACAAAGGCACACGCGCGCACATACATGTACGCGTTCTTCTATCTCTCTGGGCCATACCACCGCAAAAACATAAATTAACTACAGCCGAAGAGAGAAACAAAGAAAACTGTTTGGCAGATATGAATGTTGCGGCGCAAATGAGCTACTAAAGGGTGTTAGCCATTAAATATAGGCAGATGCTTCTTAACGTAAATTAAGTACAGTTAAGTTGTGCTCCAACTGATTTACAAACTTAGGCACAAACTCGCGTCTTCTCTACTCATTATTTATTTATATACCTATTGTATTGTAACACATATACATACATGTAACATAGTAAAATATGAAGTAATATATTTTATATATTATATGTGTACTAATTGCAAAGAAAAAGGTTAAGCATCTCACTTATGTATGCAAAATGCATTGTCAGTTGTTTGGTGGGTATGAGGTAAAGCACCTGATTGCCTGTATTTGATCTTTTGTTTTTATTCCACATAATCAACATAATAAACTCAAGAACAAAAACGTTATATGATACTTTAGACAAGCTGGTACATGTCTCCACTCCAGTACCAGCATACAAGTATTGTAAGGAGAAAGAAAGGCTTTATATAACAATAACAAGAGAATGTGTAATCAAACAGAGCGTATGAGTAATAATATTATACAAGTATCATAAATCTCAAGACACATTGGGAGAAACTGTACCTTATTATTGTTACATACACACTACAGAAGGAATCTATTCCAAGCACACCCATAACAATCACACAAATGTATGAATTTTATATTTTCTATACGTCAACTTGACGACAAGTATAAAAATTAGATACAACAGCAATTAGTGTGAATGTGGAAAAACAGACAAAATATTCTTACCATTACAGTTTAGTAAAAGAACAGTTATGTGCGGGGAAAGGTATAGGTTAGAAACTAATGAGGCCCCAACAAAAGGACGCACATAACCTTTTGTTTGATAACAAACAAAAATAAATAAATAGAAACGCTTATGATGCTGTTTTCGGATTATTAAAGGAATTGAAAAATACATCTGTGAGGGTTGATTACGTGGGTACGTATATAACTAAAAAAAGAAACATTTTTTAATTCTAAAGACAAAAATCTAAACTTGGGTAAACCAAGAAAAAGTTCTATCTACAGCGATGAACTTGTATTACGCTACAGCAGAGTACGACAATCCCCAATATCAGAAAATGCGATGCATTGCCGTATAAATTTCATCTTAACAAAGATTATTGGGAGTGACACTTGGAAAAGGGCCCGAGGTGATTCGAATTTAAATCTTTTATGGAAAGCTACTGCAAAACTTCGCCAAATTTGAAGCACACTACGGATACGAATGTGACTCCTCATTCATCGTTCTTTAGCTATTTAATCTGTGCGTACATTCGCACAAACTAAGTACATTCTCTAACTGGAGTAGTGCAGAACAGAACAAAACGTTGCTAATGTAGTGATAACAATTTTGTAAACAAACGTTACACCACCTTCCAACAACGTTCCAAAACCATTACGCAACATACAGTGAAAACAAAAAACAATGTTGAGAATTTAAAAAGGCGTGTGTACAATATGTGCGCACCCGTGGATACATAAATATGAATGAGTGTAGAGCTTCCGAATTTCAGCTAATCGCCTGAAGTGTAATCAAAGTTATTTGATTAGATTTACACAAATGTAAATAAAAATTATACGTCCGTATATACAACGCATACAAAGAATATTTATTTATTTACTAGGAATCAAACAGCAGCAGCCGCAACTGCTTGGAATAATTTTTATTGACTCACCAAAGAGGAGAAAAAACTCAGTTCAAAGGAATTGTGTACGCGCACAAGTTTTGAATATGAATTTTTCTTAGCAAACTTCAAACTTACGGTAGATTGAGTACGCGGCGTTATGTGTATTGTGTTTTCCAAGGAGGTGACACTTTATCGATAATGCGGTAAGCGCAACGACAACGCCTTTCAAAATATTAAAAATCGAGCTAGGAATTGTTTTTGAAATGGATTCGCAGCTGAAATCGCAATTTGCAAGAGAGTAATTTCTTATACGGTGGATTATAACAAAGAGCAAAACACTTATTTCTCTCATGATTAGTTGAATTATCGAAAAATTGCCAGTTATATAATTCGCTTCACTGCAGTGTATTGCTGTAGACAAAAGGGTTCTTATTTCCATTTTTTTCCATGCACGTAGAAGATGAAACTTTGCCCCGGTTTTTTCCTTTTCTTCGGCCTTTTTTTTAAGGGACTGATGATTTCACTTTCCTTTTAGTTGGTATTCATGATGTATTATTTATGTAAATATATTATCAATTGTGGTTTGGATAGATGACAAAAATGTCTATTTCGCTAGGCAGGCGCAAAGTGGGGGGTGTGCTGGCGACAAACATGTGTAAAACCCGGCATTAGTTTGCAAGATTTTTGTCTTAAGTGCCGCTGCCACTACTGCTGCTGCTGCTGTTTGACTCAATAACTCAAGTGTCTGTAATCTGTTGGTACAACTTGTAAGAGCGATTTATCATGGTCTTCCCCCTTGTTGCTGCACCCCTTTACCAGCTTTCCTCTTCTTTTTATTTTATTAGTTATTGTTTTTGGTATATTAACATGATTTATGAAATGTTTCCGTTCGTTCGGTCGTTCGTTTGTTGCTTCAATTCTATCAAGTACAAGTGAGCAATTTATACAGAAAATCACATTATTATTCATGAAATTGTTTTTATTCAACTCTTTACCAACCACAACACAGGACTACTTAATTCGACCTTTTTGCATTGTTTGGTTATGTTTGGCTTTTTTTGTTTTCCGTTAAGGTTAAAGTTCGTAATTCAAACCTCTAGAGCATAAAATATAACTAAGCAAACGACATCTAATTGCGTTGTAGATAGAATTTTTCTCACTCACCCTAATAGCTGCGGCATTTGATAAATCTATTCTTGGACATACCTGAACTAATAACAAAAGAATGAAACGATAAATTATATACCATGTAACATAATATTATTGTACTATTACGAAAGACACACATTTACTGTTAAAGTCATCAAGTTGAATCGCGTTGCTAATTGAAGTTGAATGAAATTCAATTAATTGATCATAATCAAGGCGCGTAATTGAGAGAAGATCATAACATCGCCATCTTTATCGAGATCATAAACAATTATGATTAACCCTTGTGACCTCAATCAGTTTTCAAAAATGTGAAAGAACAACAAATCATAACCCACCAACGCACGCACACACACACACACAAGCGCAGTGCTTTTAATTGAATTGAGAATTTATTCTGCTGCAGAAAATACAACATTCAACCAGAAATTTCTACACATTCTATATACACATACATACGAACTTTCTGGCAACATCTGTTCGAACTTTGGAGTTATTCATCATATTCATCATCATCGTGCCACAAAATCAAAAGAAAAAAACGAATGAAAAATGTAAATAAAATGAATGGCATGAAAAGTTTTAAAATAAATTTGGCGAAGGAAGAAAGCATTTACGGTGTGTACCCATGTACACAATACGTGCATGCTTGTACACATCCATTAATAAAGTGAATGCCATAAACCGTCGTATTTATGGTTTATACATTTTGTTGTCGTTATTCGTTATAGCCTAAATTGAGGTTAACATAGTTTTTTGTTAAGACTTCCTTCTTCGGTTTCTTTGTGAAACCCAACCGTAAAGAGATTTTGTTTTGTTGCACATACCTACACACACATGTATGCATCTTAAAAGCAAACAGTTGTTCTACTTGTAAGCGAGATATGTTAAGTTTGTGGCGACATAAACCCGTGTAAACATCTTTTTATGAATATTTACTTTAAGCATTTTAAACTTTTAACACTTTAGAGGAAATCAAGCTGTAAATTAGTATTTAGACTGAATGAAGGGCAGTAATAGTAGATTGAAGCAATGTCGCAAATCTAACTCCCACTGGCCTACGCATGTATGCGCCATTCGGTTAAAGTTTTACAATACCTTCACTTGTAGTGCATTTCTCATGAGTTATAATATATTTTTTCATATGTTGTGTTTAATGGGCGGGTATTGGCCAAACAGACTGCATTGTATTGTGCGCATTTCAGTTAATTTACTGTGTTAAACAAACTTGACAACATGCCGCACACAACCAACAGCACTAACGTAACATAGTTTATACTAAATAATCTGAAACCAAGAAGCAGTACAACTTTGTATGGCAAATGCCAACATTATAGCATGAGAATGTAAACATTTGCACTTTGGGAGGGTTCAGCGTACTACATTCAACAACAACAACAACAATAATAATAATAATAATAATAACGACAAAAACAACTATTCCTATAAGAAAATGAGCTTAAAGCAATTTATGTCAGCCATCCATTCATGCATCCATCCAACCAACCATTACCGGATCGGCTATCGATAGAGCCAATAACGAATTATGAGAAAAGACCGTTTTAAGATTTATTTAACAAACACCATTAGACCAGCAAAGGCACCAATTACAACAACCACAAACTGTATTGTGCATATTGTTGGAATTTTCTTCTTTTTTTTTTACTTTTGTATGTTTCTGTAGGTAGAGGCAAAGTTTCAAGTGACTGTATTTGTTTCGTCCTTTTTGCTCATCTTCATCATCATTATTATCACCATGGTCATCATCTTTGTTTTCTTTTTTAAACAACTTATAAACTAAGCATTGAGAAGAAAAACTGTCAATCAATTTGTTAAACGGCTGTCAGCGTAAATATTTGCTAAAAACAATAATGTTATTTGTTTTACTTTTGAAAGGCATTGCTTGGTATGCGGTACGGGGTATGTGTACATGTGTGCATGTGTACGTAAACAATGTGAAGAAATCGAGTAGAAAACATGAAAAACTTGGCTTGGGCCAAATCTTAAACACCCCCTACCTAATAGGTGTGGCATAATCCTCATTACACATTCTAAGATTGAACTTTACGCCACGTAAAAGATGGGCGTGTCTATTATTTGATAGCACCCATTTTTGGCAAAACGATGAAAGGGCTAAATCTTAATATGCTTCCGCAGCTGTACAAAATTTCAGTTTAATATCTCAAAATTTACGACCGCAAGAATGCTAACAAAAAACAGACAAACACTGGATATACAGAATTGATGCTGATCAAAAAAATATATACCTCTTAGGGACTCTGACGCCTCCTTCTGATTGTTGCAAACGGAATAGCAAGGTTTGTATACCCGCATCAGTATGGTGAAGGGTAAAAAAATAAATGAAGTAAAGTGTGCATTGTCACACATTCCCTGTAAGGTAGCTGCTCAACAGCTAACTAACTTTGTTAACCAATCTCACTCTATGGACAATGATGTTTATTATTATGATTATTATAATTATAACAAAATAACGATGTAGCACATGTCAACTGTTAATTATGGTGATACAACATGAAGTTTTCTTTAGATTGCGGTTAAGGGGAGACAACGTTTATTTCTCTCTCTCTAGAAGACGTAAAGTTTGTCAAGTTTGCTAAGATCGTCAACACAACTTTGAATATAAAGTGTCCGACAATTATCATGCACTAGATAAGCATTAGGTGCGTTTTTTCGAGACATATATGGATCTTGAATAAACCGATTTAGCACCTTAAATGAAAATTCAAAATTACTGAACTTTAAACATAAGAAAGTTTTTATAAAAACCAGCTATTTTTAACAAATGCAGGCGAGTTATTTTTTATCCTTATCATAAAACTTGGCATTACACTATTGACTGGAGTAATGTTATCCAAATCATCTTAAGATCTTTTATTCATTATGGCTGGATATATGACCTAAAACGCACCTATTATTGTGCTATATTAAAAAAGGGCAGAATATAAAGGTTCTTGACTTACGAATTCATCTGTGCGGAAGTATCAAGTATTATTTTTAATTGCTGTTATATTACATATAATAAAATCTGGAGATGCTCATTTATCAGCTAATTATTCTTCAACTAAGTATGAATTATCGTTATGCATAGTCTTTCCAAATGGGTTTTGAGAGATGTAAAAATGACCTAATCTTTGCCATAATGCTGTCATATGCTTTAATCACAAAAATACGGTTGGACACGTTTTGTAACATTTTTAAATTTCAGACCAGTAAATGATAAACGGTACCACAATTAAAAATAAGTCAATATATTATTTTCATTGAACATGAATTGGCTAAAGCTTCGTCTTGGTAGTCTTAGAGTTTACTCTGCATGAGCACGGGCTCACAGCTGAAGAAAAACAGTGAGATTTTTCGGACGAGGTTTGAACTCGTCTGTATTAGAACAACCCATTGACAGTTAAGAATATTATCATATAAAAATCGAGGTTGGTTCGAGACCTATGTTTTTTTATGTGTTTGAAAATGTGGGTGTGTTCTACATAATGGTTTATTTTTGAAAAGGAAATCTATATGCAGGAAGAGGTTTAGTAAATGTGCACGCAAGTTTGCAAAGTCAGTGACAGCTAACATTTAATAGCAATGATTCATGCGAGAAGGTGCGCTTTTCAAACATGGTATAATTGCATTTGCTTTAATTAAATGACAACACTCAGTGTCTTAGAAACATACAAACCCGACTTGGTTGACATTTTGTAAATAAGTATTTATCTTTTGCAAGATTTGGAAACCGCTGTTTTAAGATAAAAATAAAATCACACATAACTGAATTGATTTCACAACTGTTTAAAAAACTATAGCCTGAAAACCTTTTTTTGTTACTGGTTTTCACCGCACAGACACACATGTGCACATTTATAAATATACACATATATGCGTATACGCACGTATTAGGCAATATATACATTTATATAATGGGCAATAAATTCTTGGAAATAGTCATAATAAGGCTGATTTTTATGGGTCTAAGGGAGACAAAAGTTCATTTGCATAATAATCACATCAAAAAATTTATAAAACATTCAATTTTTTAAGCGTTTGTCATTAAAGCAGAGCCGCGCAGTCTCTTTTTTTTTTTTTTTTTTTGTTTTCTTTTTAAGAGTTGTTGAATATGGATAACGATCGTGAGAACGTGCGCAAATGCAAATGTGTGATAAAATTTATCATTTTCTTCATTTTTGTTGTTGCTTGAGCCACCACCCGTTGACGTTTGATGTCAAGTAAAAGTTGATGATGGCATTAAGTGAACAATGAAAATCACAAATGATTTATTTCAAGTAAATATAGAAACAGTAGTGTAACAATACATTGCACATAATGTTTATTTACAAAGCAATTTTGTAGGTATCAAGTCAAGTATCAAACTGAAATTAAGCAAACACTCGTTATTGAAATGTTTAGTTTGGAAATTGTTTATAAATATAAAACAAAGGTATCGATTACACAGTAATTGTCCAGCAGCACAATATCAACAACAATTTAATAACCAACAACCATAATAAACATAAACATAACTCCTGTTCAAATACATGAAAATAATTTCATAAAAATTTAAATGTTTATAAAACTTGTGTGCTGCTCAGTTTGATATCACTCGCAAAAGAAGCCAGTAAGCAATCCTCAACGTGGGAGCCAATTAAACAGTATTAACGCTTTTTGTGGTAGTGACCATCATCGCCGTTATCGTCATCGGCAGTCAACATTGTTATAGTTGCCACTCTTGATGTGATATTTTTTATTTCTTGAACATAAGCAATCTAACCTGTTTGGCATACTAATGTCATTGGAAGCATTTATTATCCCTTAATAAACACTAATAAATGTATGGGCGTGTTCGCACACTACTGAACAAGAGTGTGAAAGCGTGGGAACAATAAAACAATCAATATCGATTTTTTATAGATTCTTTTAAACTTTTTATAGACAGTTTAGACACAACATACTACAATAATAGCAAAGTACCTTTTACTCAAATCTCAATGATATCGACACGATCGCATTTATGAACAAAATCAAACGCTGTTACAAAATCAATTTTATTTTCAAATATGCAATGTAAGCCGTGCCATGATTTTTTATTGTTTTATTACTGCTCTATATTGAAATAAATTACCTTTAACCCTTAAGCATGTGTATGTAACATTTGTTTGTTCGTACTATGAATCAACATTTCAAACTTCAAATCATTAAGAATAATGTGTGTGTGTTCGTGTGTGTATTTGCTGATAGCCTTAATAGCCTCACACTTAATTATATTAAAGAAAATGTGTTTGTTTTATTAAAACTGAATTTAAATGAAGCCACGATAGCATTGAAATCGTTTGCGGTTGGACTTTTTATTATCAAATTAATAAATTTCAATTAATATTCAGCCACAAAGAGGACACAAAACGAAAACAAAATACAAACAGCAAACAATAATTTTAATAAACAATAACAAAAAAAAAAAAATGAAAAGCAAAAACAATAACAACATGACAACAACGTGAACACTAATTTATTTCAATTTATTGCTCAACTCTCAGACGAAAACACACAAACTACAACAATACACAATATAAAATATGTTGTTTGCATACATTTAAAATGAATGGAAAATGAAATTCGTTGTATGTGTGTGTACCATATATATATGCACGCCAAACCACCCAGTAAATAGACAACAAAGTAAAACAAACACATAAACAAATCAAAGTTGGCTTAGAACAAATCTTGGACACCCATCACTTGTCTATAATGCGTAGGCGTGCTCTTAAACTTTATATTATCAAAAATTGTTTATTTTGCGCCCTTTTTGACAAAAATAAATCATTTTTGGAGCAAGCACAGTAAAACCCCTAAAGACTATAAGAAACAATTCTCAACATTTATATCGCTTACAAATATTACATTTTAATGCTGTTCAAGGTCCCTTCCTAAATATTTCAGATGCTTTGGTGAAATATTTCAGATGGGGCTACGAAAAAATAGTTTATTTCAAAACATTTCCAGCAATGCAACCAACTCCGATATACATGGAGTTTGTACGAAATAAATATGTAATCACAGTCAGCCATATGTTTATATAAACATGGCAGCAAATACTTTGCATTACACTCTCGGTTACACTCGATTCTATCCAAAAATAAAAAAAATAAAACACATATATGCTCACGGTGACTTAACAAATTATTTTTGACACTCATTGTGTCGGATTTTTGTTAGTTCCATATGCTCCCAACACATAAACGTACACACTCCTTCACAAACAACCTGAAATTAAGACCAACAAAAAATAATTGAAAAAAAAAAAAACAAATAAACAAAATCTGAAAATAAATGTCAACTAATAAAGGGGCGAGATTTTACAGTCAATACGATTATAAAAATTCAATTCATTTTGTTATTTTAACGTACATTGGAAATTGTAGATTTATGGACAAATAAACAGTGCATTAAGAAAAGTTTAATTATATGGTGAATCGGTAATGTTTACTTGTGCAAATGCAATCACATTGATACACATTAATTATTAATTTTTCGACTCAGCACAACGTATTATGAGGATGCATTGAATTGCTTGTCACTCCGAAAGGGCAAGAGGTACACGCACCTTTCATTATACCGATCGAATTAAAATAATAAAAAATGTTAATCGATTTAATCATGTCCGTCTGTACGTTCTGGGCTTTTTTGGTAACCCCCGTACAGTTCGTAATTTTGGATATTTTTTTGATGCAATTTGACGCATCGAGGATTTTTGATTTTTGAGTCAAAGGCCATTATTATTCAAAATAAATCTCATTGGTTCATTTTGAGGACGCCTCACACACAACGTTGCCACATTTTTACCTCTTTTTAATAACAATATTTCTTTTTAATTAATCAAGTAAGAAAACCACCAAATCTGCATCTACATGGCGCCATGATTGCGTCCTCAAATAGCGTATGTATTACGTATCAGCTTGCAAGTCAGGTTTTATGCTGAATAAACTTTTTTTTTGTTAATTGTGGGCGTGTATATTATCTGACTACGCCCATTTTTAACACATTTTTGATGGAATTGTTATTGATATGTTTTCCAAATTTCAAGTGTATAGGTCAATTTTTGTGTTAGATATATAGATTTTTGTTGATCTGTTTCTGTTGTCCGACCCCGCCAATTTTTGGAACATTAATAAGTAGCATAATGATACATATGTGTTTCAAATTTCATCGTTATAGCTCAATTTTAGGAAATAACTATATATTTGTCGAGCGTTAGCGTGGTTTTTCAATATCTCAAATCTTAATATACTCGTATACAACCGTGAATGTCAATAACAAACGGACACACGGACATACCTTTGTAGATCAACTAAGGCCTCCATCTATGTGTTGTAAGCATGTTGTCAAACTTAGTATACCCCCCATATTAAATTAAATGTATAAAAACGTGGTAAAATACATTTTTTATAATAATTAAGAACAATTTTTATGTAGCAACCCCAGTAAAAAATGTAATTTGTTGGATAAATTCCATTTAATTGTGCAACAAATCTAATTATGTTGAATAAATGGTGACGACAGCCGCAGTTGTAATCGTAACTTATACAATGCAGATATGCCTTTAAACATTTCATAAATGTTTACAATTCGTTCATTTGTGTACCGTTTGTTGCTTTTGTGATTTGTGATTTGTGATTTTTCAATATCAAGCATTTTTTCATTTACGAACATATGTACGTGCATTCTATCATGCTGTGTTTATGATTACATCCTTATTTTATATCCATCATTATAATGATTATGGGAGTATATTGTTTTTGTTCAAACGTGTGTAAGTAAGAGGGCGAGATTAATATATATTCTTCATCAGTAACAATAAAGTGGTCGATTTAGCCCTTCTCTCCGTCCGTGTGTCCACATGAAATTCTACATATTTTTGTTGAAACTATCACAGCCGTAAACATTGAGGTATCGCACTGAAATTTGGAGCATGCATTCTTCGAGTCTTTCAACGATTTCCTATTGCAATTGGACAAAATTGGATCAAGGACGCACCCGCTGTGGCCTTCTAAACATTGCATATGTAGATATCAGCTTTCTGACAGTCACAAATTCTAAGATATCGAGCTCATTGGTACTTGTACGCCAAAAATGGTGATTTATTCAAAGAAATTTGAGGTACTTTTTCTTTACCCGTTTGGAGGAAGTTGATATTGATGGGTACTTTAGATTTGGCATACAACTAAAGTAGCCCTTTTTTTCCGTTTATATTCGATTGTGTTTTAATAGAATTATGGATTAATTCTGCGAATTATTACAAGATTACAACTCAATTTCCTTTCCTCACATTCGAATACTATAAATTTTCTTATAATCTTATTATACAACATTTACTTGTTTTATGGAAAATGAATGCATGCAGGCTTAATGTATTCATAACCGTATTTGTACTTACATATGTATTATAATTAATTTGCCATTTAACGTATTGTTTCGCATGAATGCCACAGATTGTTAGCATACATCATTCATGCGCGCCACACTGCCACAAACAACAACAAAAAAACACTTGTTTCACACCTTCAAGTTGCAAAATTGTATTATTATGCTTAACAACAGCAATCATATTGGGCAACAGCCACAGTAAATAGCGTGAATTAACAGAAAATTGCTACAATTGCATTTCGACGTGGATTGTTTTTTTCTACGAAAGATTTTTCAATATAATATAATACATATAAAAATCAGCAAACAAGTATACACATAAACACAAAGGTTTCTCGTGCTGCTTTCGTGGCTCTACATGCAAAGTGGGTCATATTTTCTTGAAGACTATCATCATTGTAAATATATTTAAAGGAGAGGTAGAAAAAAGCCGAATATCTACTATGGTTTTTTTCCACCTACCATAATAATCATACTCATAAGCTTTATTTAAATTAAAAATGAACTTTAATTTACGACAATCACTTAGATATCGAACGTAGCGAGTTCATTTCACAACATTTTCCCACTACATTGTCATTCACTTTAGTTCCAGCTGCCAATTAGAGAAAAACTTTATTAACCAAATATAAACTTGAAATGTCAACAATTATTAGCCAAACTTTTATTGAAAATAACCAAAAAAAAGTATGAAACGTTAAGAGATAAAGTCGCAGATTTAATTGATTTCCATTTTGTCTTGTTTTTATTACGTTACGCAAATAATATAATCACGATTAAAGCAATAAATGAGGAAAAATGAAATATAAGTGGACAGATAGACCAACGCGGACAATAAAATTGATTATTCAAGAATTAATTGTGGCGAAAACTTTTTATAAAATTCAATACAACAGATTCTCAGTTCAGTGCATTTAAACCTTTGCTTAGTTGAGTTGTTGACCTCTTCCCCTTAAGGTACTTGGTGTCATATTATTGCACGCTATACCACAAGTAGGGTGTTTTGTATATTAAATTTATAATTTCTAAGAAAGTCACATTATGAATCGATTCAATCATATCCATCTTTCTGTCCGTACGTCCATTCATTATTTAGCTCAATGTCATTTAGTTCAAGGACTTATTTTGGTCCAAAGGCAATCGCTACTGAAAATGTTTTAATAGAACGCCTCCCAAAACCTCCTCTTATAAAGGAAAATATGTCTCATCCTAATAAAATAAATTTTGACCAAAGTTCATGCGTTAAATCTATTTATCTATTTATAAATACAAAAAGATCCATTCCAAAGTTGCAATTATTGAAATTTTCTCATAACAACTCACAGGTATCCTTTACAATAAATTGTATGCCTTATTCTTGCTCAGATTGTGTATTTTTAGCAATTTTTCTGAGATGTTTTACAAAGTAACATTTATACGCCAATGGCTGATACTGATGCAGCCAATAAATTATAGAACAAAATTGAGTTACTTGTGTGTGGTTGTACAATTAAAACTAAGTGGTGCATTGTAGGGCTTGACCGGCTGGAACATTTCCTTTTGTTGCTCTGTAACGTACACTTGTATTCACTTCACTTGTTTATGTAAATTTCACATTCACATCAGTATGCAGCATATATTTACTATGTTTTGAAGAAATTACCACGACTAGTTGTTGTAAATGTTGCAGTTAATTACTACCGTTGTAAAATGAACACAATGGGTTATACAGTATGTAAACTACGCAACATAACGCATGTGCAAAACACTAAATATGCGGGCTTCGTCCTCAACTTGTGCTCTGTGTGCGATCAAAACTGAATTTATTCGAAATTTCATGCCACCGTGTAATTGTGGTGGTCGACGCGATAATCGTTTATTTAATTAAATGCGACAGCGAACGCGTGCCACCTTAACATCATTTTGTAACTATTGGAATAGAACAAAAATTAATTTCAAATGCGAGTTATGCACTTGTGTACCCTTCCTGAAAACCTACGCTATTAATTAAAACCATGCAATGATAAATTCAATTGAAAAGTAAATGTGAGAAGTAAGAGTAAAAATTGATGTAAGCTTGTAGAAAATCAGCTTCGAGCCAACACCTATAAAAGTAATCCTCCCAGCTGCAATTATAACTACTTGCGGTTTTTTGTTCTCTTTTTCAATATAAACACCAAACGTGTATGGATGAACGCCGATCCAATGAGACTTTTTATGATAACATTTACACACACAAGCACACATAAATATTTATGATGTTAAAGCAGTGCAAACACCTCTACATTGTACAATACCATTACAATATGTTAACACAAAGGAATTGAAAATTGGAAAAAAATATTCCAACAAACAAACAAACAAATCCCTCATCAATTAAAATAAACACGCTTCAGAAAGCACCTGCTCTCAAATCATGGAGTATAGATGCTTATTAAAGCACATACAACAGCCACACGTACTGTTGCATATATCGCAGTGTATTTATAAGTTCACATGTTTGCATACCTGTGTTTAAACAATACATGAAAGGCAACAGACAAAGGAGGAACAAAGACATCGCATATTCTCGATACTATATTTCTGCAGGTATCGCGCCTAAACCCACAAACGCACAGGCTCTCACATATGTTGCAACCAATCACTCAATTAAATACAGACTTGCATATATATTTATAAAAAAAAACACATAAGCGTTATCGTGGATAAAGAAACACCATCCATAAATAGAACGAGTATTGATCAACAGAAGTCGAGCCATCGATTCTATCACTCAGTTGCACACAACTCATATGATTTATATTCAGTGTACCTTTCAAAAATGGTAAAACTTGATTTTATTAAAATTTGCGATTTAGTTGCGTTCCGATGTTGGTAACATTTTGATTACATTCAGCTAAGTACCATTTTTCACTCTATACATATTACAGGGACAGCATTAATATGATCAAATAGTATATGGTATGAAACAGACTTTTCAAATGATAATCTATGTATTGGATGTGACTCCAGTGACAGTTTATTAAATTATTTTTTTGTATGAACTAAAAAACTGTTATGTTAACAATTCATTTTCTAAACTCTTACAAACTAAAATAATGAAGCAAGCACAAGCTGAAGTGAATAATATGAATAAAATGAAAAAAATCAACAACAATAACAACATCAATACTTAAAAAGTCAATGTTAAATGAACAAGTAAAGAGCTTCCTTTGGCTTAAAACTAATTTTGGAAAACCTAACCTGCGGGCGTAGCGCTTGCATAAAAGAGCGCCCTCTTAATAACCATTAGAACATGTAACACAAATTTTTACTATATTAGGGTGCATGCCCACGCCCCTTTTTTAGTATATCGATGTATGTACTAATTATAATTACAAAGGTCAGATTTCAACTTTGTGGTTAATTTTTGTGACTAAGATATATTTTTTCGATGCTGGGAGCGGTTAATAAAATCGATTTGGCTCATTTTAAATAATAAACGAGATGACATGAACTAGGGTTATCTAAACTGCACTTAATACTTTAATTTTTGTACGCTTCATAGAGTCAGCCGAATATACAGTTTTCTCTAAATCCACTGAAACGTTGATGATTATCAAAAATATGCATATTTTGTAGTAGTACGAGAGCGAATCATAAACTTGGCATACTTATACTTTTTTTATTGAGGAAAAACAAAATGTCTCGGACAGAGATACCAAACGATCGATCTGCTTTAAATCCACGTCGACGTATCTTCTTCTTATTTGAAAAAACCTGACTTTGCAAGTTTAAGCGTGAGCGGGCTATTTCGATAATCTTTCTTATGTAAAAATGTAACTTTGAATGTAAAATGATTTTAAAAGTTTACTTAGCAAAAAAATCCAAAATTACTGTACTGGATGTTTAAGATGTTTACGATATTTTAGATTAAATTTCAATTTTTCAATGCAGATATAGTAAAGAAGAGAAGAAGACAAAAGAAAACAAGTACGCATACGGTCATTAATAACACCAATTATGAAAACATATTTAATTAAAAATAATTACATGCAATAAATCATTTTATAGACAGGACACACACAAAAATCTCTGTAAAATGTATTCTTCTGACATTTACGCAATGCAACGCTTTGTGAAGGTTATACGATGATGATGATGATGACGCTGTAACTCAATGCATCGTGAAATGTAAAAAATTGGTGGAGGGAGAACGGGCACTCTCATCATATCATCATAAATATAATTACCATTCCCATGCCGGATTGTCAATTAAAATACAACAAAAATATATGAAAAAAAAATTAAAATACAATAAATAGCGACATCTCAAGATATTCTACAATGAAAACGTTTTTCAACATTGCACTCTCGACCAACAACAGCGGCAACAACAATATAATGAAGGACAGGAAATTCTACGTTATTGTGGACATAAAACGCATTTACGTATAGCCTTGTAAGCGTTTTTTATTTTGTGCGCGTGTGTGTGTGTGGATATTACACGAAGCTAGTTGTGCGATGGGCTTATAATAAAACCTCGTCTTTTTTTCAAGTTATGATGGCTAAGGGAATTAAGTATTAAAAGGTAATAAAATTGCCAGCAATAACAACACAACAGGAACAACGCAAAACGCAAAAGTACTGCAGCAGAGCACAAAATGAAAAAATTATGTATAAAAGTGAATTGAACGTGAAATCAGTTAAACCAGTTTGTCAACTTGCAACTTGCTTGCATTGCCCTTCATGGTGCTTCTGGGCGCTCATATTCTTCGCTATGCTGCCACTGCTGCTCATCCCCTCCCGCTGCTGCTGCTGTCAGTTGTGCGCTTCTCAACTGCAATCGCGTCATCATTATCATCTGATGCGGATAATGCTTTGTGTTGCAGTTATTGTAGAGTTGGATTGGATCAACTTGAATGTATGAAGCATTCACATGATAGCGTCCATGAAATGCAACGACGAGTAAAAGTATTTTTTTTTCTGTCTGTATGTATTTTTGTTCTCTGGCTTGCTAGCTTACTGGCTTGTTCAGCTGCCTATCTACGCATTGTATCTTGTGTGTTATATGTGTTGTTCTGTGGGCTCAGTGCGTTTTGCTTGTACATTCTTTAATTTGTTCTGTGCTACACATCGCCACCATCACAATGCATACCTCTTTTTATACGCTGCACCACTACTGGCAAAGGGTATACTGAGTTTGTGAGGATGTTTGAAACTGATGAATGACGTGCCCACCTGCAATTCAGAATCAAAATCTGAAACGATTTAACCATGTCCGCCTATCTGCCTGTCCATATAAATTTTACAACACTAGCTACAGCTTGAATTTTGGAAGATATTTTGATAAAATTTTATACAAAGATATGTTCTAAAATAAGGCCTTTTGAAAATGAACCATTTTTAGAATCCGCTTCATATGACGACCTTTTATAAAAAAAGTCTTTATATGACGAATTTTGACAATTCTTAATATTTTTCAACCATATTTAGCGAAGAATAGTTAAATAGCCTAATAGCTGGCTGTGCCAAATTTGGATGTGATCGGACCCTTTTTAGAACCCCTTTCCATATAACGGCATTTCACAAAGTGATAAAGTGATGTAAGGTATTGAATGGTCGGACTGGACCAATTTGTTTGCATTATATTTGTATACATACATACATACATACATATGTACTGCAAGTATTTATGTATTTTTATGTTTCGGTTCATCTCTCTCTCATCATCATCATCATCCTCAACATCAACATAAATGGCGATTGTATTGAGACCTTGATTTCTTTCTTAATACAATACGTTTTTGTAATTTTTTTTTTTTTTTTTGTAAATCGGGTGAAAAGCTTGTTTATTAAAGCACTAACTTGTGCTTGTGTATTTAACATGCATGTAGCTGTTTATGTTGTGTCGTTATTTTACTTTTTTCTCTGTTGTTTTATTTTTTCTGACAGTTTTTCTTGTGGTTTATTATTACTGAAACGTCACATTCACATTCATTTAATTTATTCGCCTTCTGTCCCTGCACACCCTTTGTTGCTGCACCATTGATGCAATATCTATATCAATACTTTAACCTCCCGATGACTGTTTATTTATAGGTCTCCATATGAGCTGCCTGAAAATGACTTGTTTTAATCGCTTGAAGCACGTCCTCGACCTACCCAAAAAAAAAACACTTATTTATATTTATATTCTCACTTTTTATGGCACCGCAAAGCTTGTTGCTTGCTTGATGCTGTCGTGATCTTATTAACTATAGACTACCGAACAAATAATGTTTTGTTGTTGTCAACAGTTTAACAAAGCATATCAACTCAACTTAATGCATGTTATCATATCGTGTTGTGCTTTGCAGAGATATGCAGTTGTTGTCTGCCACACCCGCGACCGCATTATGATATCACTTGAAAGAACTTTTGCGCTTTTCTCAAATTCAGGCAAGAGACCTTAAAATATTCTTCATTGCTCCCTCTATATTTTAAACCATTTCTTTTGCAACAAAACTCTTTGTTATTACAATGAAAAAAGAAAATGAAAATAAAAATAAAAATAAAAAACCGTACCTGGATAGCAAAAAACGAAATTCAATTAAAATTCAATTTGTTGCATGGAAATACTAATAAAAATCCAAACAAATTAAAATTGAGAGCACGACATAACAGAGCATGCCTGCATGTAGCGGTATAGAGACTTACCTGAACATCGAAATCGAAGAAATATTCTGGTCGCAATGGACACGGTAGACCACATTTGCAGGTACCCGGTGACAGTAAGTAATCCTTGATTTGAAATGGTGAGCGCAAGGTAGCACCGGTGGGGCTGAAAGGAAAAATGAAAAACAAACAACAACAGTAAGAACTGAATTACACGAGACAGCTTTTGAAGAACATTTAATTCAAGGACAAAACAAAACATGGTAAAAAATTTATTTAATACGTTATGTTAACTGCTAACTATAGCAGCAGCAAAAACACCAAGAACCGCTTTGGCGATATTGTCAACAGTAGCTAAAAACAATTTCAAAGCAACGGATTATTACACCAATAAACAAGCATTTGCTTAGGTAACAAAATATATATACACAAACACACACATACGCACATGCACAAACACCATTTCTATAATTATGCTTAATGCATTACAGGTTCGGTGTGTGTTCAATTTAAATTAATTACCAGCATAGCAGTTAATTAAGTCAAGTGACGCCAAAATGATGTCAACTCAATAGTACCCGGCACACAGGCACATCATCGAGTATAGTGTGTCATTACACAACACATTGTATGTATTTTATGTGAAAACGTTAAAAACGAGTTGAATTTTTTAACACTGTTGTCTTTTGGTAGAGTTCTGGACTAACTTCATTAAATGACTAAGAATAGGAATAACAGAAATAACATGAAAACGAACGGGGCAGACACCAGGTGTGTTTAGTAATGTGTTATCGGGTAGAAAGTGTCCAACAAGATACAAAAGTTATGACTTACTTCCAGTGCGATAATTATATAATTCACTGATACCTGCTCAAGTTTTGTTCTCATTTTTATTATTTTGTGCAGACGACCACCCGAAAGCCTCAGTGAGTCACTTTATGACTTTCAACTGACTTTGATAAAAAACTTCTTGTTAATTTCAAACCACCAACAAAAACACAAAAATGAAAAGTTTGTAATGAAAACAAAAGCGTTCCCGGTCAACGACATTTATTTCAATTTAAAATAAAGCAAAAGCTATGTGTGCACGAGTGTCGTTGTTTCAGCACGTTTGTGTGCCAACTTGTCTCATGATCAATTCCAAAAATAATTAGTTTTAATTTTTGCCCCAAAGTTGCGACTTATGTGGACATACAATGAAATGAAAACTTTTGTAATCACAACTTTTTACAAGTTCCTCCTCATTCTTATGCTCTTCACTGCCTCTCATTAAGCAACATAGAAACCACGTTAAACACCTTCGGACACCACAACATTACCTCTGCTTTCTTTTATATAAAATATACGCAGCCCAAATAAAACACCATAACAACTAGTTGGAGGAGAAGTACTTGGGCGTGGATGTGTAAAGAACTGGCAGATGGGGAAGGCAAATAATCACCGAAAGTGGATTAAGTCAAATAAAAATTAACTTTTCACACACAAATCAACTCGACAACACCCAAAACAAAGCTTACAAGAGATGTAACTAATACATGAGAAATAACAATAATAGCAACAAAATATCAACATTTAACAAGAAAGGCTAAAAAAGGCTAAAAGTGCTTAAAGTTAAGACCTGTCCGTAGCACGTCACCACTTACGCATAAACAAGAAAAGACAGCACACAGTTAAGCTCTGAGGCTACGTGAACCCAAACTTGACCAACCAAACATCTTCCAAACACTTCAAAAGAAAATTATATTAGACGACAACATGAGCATTTGTATTTGAAGTTCTAGGGAAGATGTTCCAACGAAAATTAACAAGAAGAATAGTCATCATAAACCAGCTATATAGACACAAAAACATTCACTTCGATATCACTTCGAACTTTACTTTGTCTTTAGAGAAGAGTAGTACCAGAGCACATCATTATAATGACCGAAAGGTGTTAAAACAAATGCAAAAGATGCCATTCACTTACACACATAAACGTGCATGTACCGGTAAGTAGAGGTAAGATGATGGCAGACTTATATTGAGCATAGAAAAAAGTTGAAGCCAGCATGGTTTTAAGGCACCTTGGAAAACTTGTAAAACATTTCTGACCATAAATCGTGGTTAAGGCGACATGTAACAAATACATTTGAATTTAGTGTGTGGGCATGTTTTTTCGCTTTACATACACAAAGCAATGCTTTCGAATTTGCATGCAACTAAAGCTGGATCACTTGAACTTGTCTTATCTGGGATGTAACAATGTCATCATGAAGTATGTGTAGCTACGAAGAAAACCGGCTAACAATGATTATGAGTACATTTTATTTGTCTAGTGAAGGTGACCATTATTTCGCCTTGCGCTCTCACTCGAACCATTCCATGAATCAAAGGGAATTCCTTGTGAATTATCAAATCACAATCAAATGTTCGCGTTCATCGATGGATGCAGCAAATATTTCGTATTCTTCAATTATTGTTGAAAACGATTTTCAAAATAAATATGTTTTCAGTTAAATATCTCAGTTTTTCCGACCGTAAATGTGACACGCATACAGCCGGACAAAGATAAATCTATTTCGATTGTTATGGTGAAACGTTGCGGGGACTCTAAGAGTGGAAACGGAGTGGCGAACTTAGTATACCACCCACTATTCTGTAGAGAGCATAAAAATTATAGCTTTTTACAATTAATTAAAATCGTATAAAGCGCAAACAAAAATGTGCTAATGTTAAAATCGATTTTCCAATAGCCTGTAATCGAGTGCGTGTGAAAGTTGAAAACTTTCTAATGAATTATTTGCATTATAAAAAATGATCAGCATCATCATCATAATTTTAATATTTTATTATTAACTTTTCTTATTCTTAATTAATTCATAAAAAGAAAGAACTAACAGTTAACAAGTAAGAAAACTAAATTTGGCTTAGGCCAAATCCTAAATACCTTCCACATCTACAACTGAGGCGTGGCAACTATATTATAACGCTTTCTAATAGTGTACGTATCAGCTTGCAAGTCCAGTTTTTCGTTGAGTATAGTTTTTTATAAATTATGGGAGTGTTTGTTATCTGACTTCGCCTATTTTTGGTACATCGATGAAATTTCAGCTCAATATCTCAAAATGTTCTACCCTGAGAATGCCTACAACAGACAGACACCCAAACATACAGATATACAGACATATTGACACAAATGTCTAGATCGACTCAATTTTAGACTCTGATCAACAATACATATACTTTGTAGGGTCTCTGACGCTTCCTTCTGGGTGTTTCAAATGGAATGACAGATTTAGTATACCATCATATGTGGAGAGTAAAAATAGTTTTGTGCAATAATTGTTAAAGCACCGCATAATAAGTGAATAGCGTGATAAGAAAGTGTTAATTGGCCCATAAATTGATAAAATACAAATGTCTGATGTCTCCAGCTCACATAACCGGTAAGAAGTATTATGCAAATTTTCCGTAATCTTAATGCAGTGTTGAATAAATGACAATGTTGTAACTGAATAACAGTAATAAACTAGAAAACTTATAACTGCTTATATTGGCTGCGAAGAAGAGAGAGACGGCAAGAGACGTGTTATCTTGAAATTGTAGCATAGGAAAAATCGTTACAGAAATGTCTGCTGGCGCGACATACGCTACGTTAAATATTTATGTGGAGGAAGAATAAAAGATAATGAGCTCAATATTAATCATGAAACGCGGCACACAACCAACATGTTTGTATCTATATTGAACTGCAAACACAATGGTATGCATTGTATGAGTGTTTCATATATTATTTATTTACTGTTATTAGATAAACGCTTCAATTTAAATTTAAATTGTATTCATGGCATTACGACATTTCAAAATCTTTATATTGTTTTACACATTGTCATACTCATACTCATACTCACACTCACAGATGTCCTCCATACACATTTTTAAAAATGATAATTATTTATGATTATGTCACGACTATACATTAAATTTGCATTGTTTATTGCTCCCATGATAACAAACAAACAACCAACCAACCCAAACAACAACGGCAACAACAACGCTCTTGATGAGTACAAAGTTTCTCTTTCATCATTACAAAATGTCAATAACATTTTTCGGAATATTCATTTAGCAGCTTTGTTTACTTGTGTAATTTTTTTTTTGTCATTTCTTTTCCTTCTTTATAGAAAGAGAAGCTGAAAACAAAGTAAACGAATAAATTGAATTTAAGTCAAGTTATGACTGCACGCATACAATAAATAAATCATCATATGAAAAATGTTGACTCTGATTGATAGACACACCAACCGACTGACTGTCTACCTCACTGATTGTCTGCTAGCTTTAAAATAACAATATGAATTGTATGGCATTGTTGCTACACATAGTAAAACAAATGTATCAGCAACTTTTCAAGCCATTCGTTTGTGGAGCAAACTTAATGAGGATTTCTCAAAAATTTTAATTCATTTTAATAACTATAACAAATATAATTTAAGTTCACTGTGGCTGTTTCTGCCCGACCATTTAGTACTCTACACCACCTACTTTTACAAATTTGCGTAAATTAATTTAATTCAGCAAACGCAAGTCATTGTCATATAAAAGTTATTTGGTGAAAAAGTTTTATTTCAGATCTAAATTTACAACCGCTAATTATTGTATTAAAAACTTAATTGTATTAAAAAC
The DNA here is from genome assembly GCA_949710015.1 of Crataerina pallida. NCBI lineage: Eukaryota > Metazoa > Arthropoda > Insecta > Diptera > Hippoboscidae > Crataerina > Crataerina pallida. The sequence goes on from OX453290.1 coordinate 10,217,875, forward strand.
TTTTTAAAAATGGGGCATTATTTGGGGAGGGATACTAAAGAAACATCAATCATCCAGACATAATTAAATTGATTCAGATCGATCAGTATAGCAAAAGTTGAATGCCCTTTGCCCTTTGCAGGGTATAAAAATGTGATTTTTTCTCCTTCTTTGGATGTATTACGGAAGAGCGCAATGTGCCAAATTGCTTAGAACAAAAGAACTACACAGTCCGCAGAATAATAATAATTCTTCAATCAATAGATTGCAACTCCGCACTTAACCGAAATAAACCTGCATTATATTCATAAATAATTAGCATAAAATTTCACCGTTGAAATACGTGCGAAAATTACGAAATGAATTTTATGGGAAGAGGCTCAAACAGTTTATATTTATTATACACAATAATTTATACGTGCGTATATTGTTTAATTAAAATGGACCGCATTGTGTGAAAAGACCACTTGACAGCGTTGCGGTGACCGACAGCAAAGAAATTAATGGTGACTACACTTACTTAACGCCAAAATATTCCAGATAAACATACAGTAACAGTAACACCGACAGCAACGTTGGTTTAATAGTCCAGCAGACTAGGACCAGGAACGAGCAGACACACACTGAGGCAGACGGACAAACTGATGTCATAACTGAAAAACAGTAAAAATAACACACAATGCAATGAAGGAGAGAGACGAACGGACGCACACGTATACGTTCTGAATAAAGGAGCAGCCACAGTTAGTGAATGTGGCTGTAAATTGTTAAATTATGGCGCAATTTAAATGCATAACTGTAGACAGACAGGCTAACTGACAGACAAATGGATACACAATATGTAAAACAAATGAAACGAAACGTGTAATATACAAATCAGTGGTGAACACACACAAACGCATTCAGTATTAAAGTATTTTGCCAGACGAGTAGGTTCCCCAAAGTCTCTTCATGCCCGATTTTGGTTGTGTGAATGTTGATAGTCGGCGTACACTAATTGTTTTCAGTAATGATTCACGCACCAGGCAACAGTTGCTCGCAACAAAATATATACGCAGCACAAAAGTACGATTGAAAGGAAATGTAAAAATATTATATGAAGTGTTCGAGCAACAAACAATTCAATTGAGTTGTATTGCGTGGTGTTATGTATGATTCGGAAAACATATACACACGTACAGAAAGCCAATCAAACGCATAAACACGTGCACTTACTATAACTTTAACGGATATTTTCTAACAATTATGTGCGTAACAATGTATCTTTTATGTAGAGATTATGTATTGCATGTTGTTTGCGCATATATTGATAATGTGCTCCTGACAGAAGAAGGATTTTTTCCATTTGCCATCATTGTTGTTTGTTGTATGATTTGTTTGCTGGTTTGGCTAGTTGGATAAAAAAATTGTACATTTTGGCAACAAACGATTATGTTGATGCAGTCATTATAACCGCGTGGTGTGGCCAAGTGCCGGAAAAGCACATAAACAACAATATACAATACAACAACGACAACACGTCTGCAATATTGTAAGTGTAGCATTAAGCGCGATTTTATTACATCACACTCATATTTGTACACATTTGTAACCAAACTCACTCGACAAATAATAGCGTACACATGTAATGTGTAGGAAATGTGGATAGGCTACTTTTCGAAACAACTTATTTATACAAGATATTATGTTACGCACAGCATTTCATAACACATGCGTACAGTAAAAGTGTTATAAAACTCAAATAAATTTCAATTTAAGATAATTGGTTGTTCCAGCACTTAGCTAATAGTTTTATATTGATGCGTGCTGCCCCTACTTTCATTACTTGAACAACTTTGTTAAATTTCTAAAGCCTACACTTAATGCATTGTATAAATTAATGCAAAATTGAACACTTTATCAGCTACTATACGGTGAGCGAAGTATAATAAAAGTATCATAAAATGAAAACTTAACATGAGCAATAGCTGCAACTAAACATTACCGAAGACTGAAGTAACCATAAATGTTGTTGTGCAATGTTGTTATGACAGCAACTACACTGACAACAAGAAAGTTGTTAATTTCAAAATCGTGATTACATAAATTGTCTTATGATGAAAATGATGCAAGATAATCGGTTAGCAAGTGGCGTATATTTTATGTGAGGTGTTAGTCCATCAATTATTCATATTATCCAACCGTACTTCTTGTATATTTACACATATGACTACATACGACTATGGAGTGTAACCAAAGGTGAGCAAGATAATTACAGAAAAATTCAATTATTATACAGGGTGTCGGAAAAATCAATCAAAAATGATCATTTTTGGATTTTCATTTAAAATTTGTAGAAAACAAGTTTAGTGAACCCTCCACCTTAGTGATGAGGGTAAGCTAAATGTCTGTTGTTGGCATTCTCACGGGCGAAAATTTTGAGATATTGAGCTAAAATTTTGCACAGGCACTTTTAGTTATTGTACGCAGATCACTATTTAAAATGGATAAAAAAGGTTAAGAGTCATGCCCACAATCAACAAAAATCTATTTACATGCCACAGAATTTGAGCTACAAATTTGAAATTTAATACGTATATCAATAAATATTATTTTCATCAATGTGGCGAAAATAGGCGTGATCGGATAACAGATACGCTCACAATTTACAAAAAACCATACTCAACGTAAAAGTAGACTTGCACTATTAGAGGGCGCAATATATATATTTGCCACACCCACCATCGTGAAGATGGAGAATATTTAAGATTTGGCCTAAACCAAATTTAGTTTTTAGCTTTATTTAAAATTTTTAGCCTGAGTTCATTTTTCACTTTTTGTTCTCCTATACAAGAACAGTTTCGGACGACATTGGAGTGTCAAAACGATGTCAACGATATGTGACATTCTTGTTTCTTTTCTTTCGCGCACCGAAAAATTCCCCCAAGTTAACGGACACCCTTTATATACAATTTCGTATGGAAAAAAGTCGTACGAAAAAGTTACGAGGAATTTCCTATATTCAATAAACAATTATAATGTTATGAAGAAAATAAAAGCCTTTGGCTTAGGCCAAACTGGATGCATCCGCTGAATGTAGTTGAAAAGTGGTGCTTACCACCAAATTGGAATCCATTCATACCTGCTACTGACATGGTCAGACCAAATTAACTAGGTCGCCTTAATAGTCAATGCAAATCAAAAATGCATTAATATGTTTTGGCAGAGGTGATACGTGTATAAATGAAATTTAATTGATGACTTAAAAACGATGGCAATGATGTAGTACATTGACAATCAGCCCGAAAATGAAAATGTACACCAAAGGATGAGAAGTAGAACAGTAGTAATTATAAAATAATGTCTGACTTTTTCATGCGGTAATTAATTGCTATATATTTCGTCTAAATTGATGCAAAATAAATCTTGCAAAAAGAATAAATAAACAAGTAAAAAACTAAATTTGAACGGTGTTCGTGGAAGGTACATGATTACGCGCTCCAAAGTGTATAAACGCTAATTATAGTTTTTTGTTAATTGTGGGCGTGTCTGTTATCTGATCACGCCTAATAATAAATAAAATTTCAACTTATGAATATAAATTAATAGATTTGCGTCAAATGCGGCAATCGGTGTGACAATTGACCGATTTTGTTCAAATCACATAGTGATCTACCAAAAGTGTTTGTGCAAAATTTCAACTCAATATCTCAAAATTTCTCGTGAGCACTTGCAAACTTGGTGTGAATGTGTCTACAACGATTTTATATTTCATATTTTTTATTTCAATAGAAATATTTTATTCTAATTATTACAACATCAAAAGAATATGTATATATGTATGTATATATGTATGACAAAATTGAATTCTTTTAAGAAAATTAACTGATCAATTCAGCAAAGTGTAGGGCCCTACACCCACTTCACATTCTAACAGAAAATATTTAAAACAACTGCTTCAATATTGTAGCCACCATTCCTATCACTGTTGCTGATAATGACATGGCGTGAAAATATTTTTGATTAATTGCCAAAAAGTTTTTCCATCAAACACTCGTTGAGGTAGAAAATATTAAGTCTTTATTTGTTATTACAAAACATATTTTAACCAAGAAAGCACACACACACACACTCACATACATTAGTACATGATTATTTTCTAATTGAAATGAAAAGTTGAATAAACCTAATAATGATGTATGATTGCATGTGTATAGTATCTCTTGAAAACAAGCATTACTTGTGTTTAACCCATACCTTGTCAACATACCAACCCACATGGAATTTCCTAATAAATAAAGCAATTATAATGAAAATCTTGTAATTAAAAGGATTAAATGAAAATTACATTCAACAAAAACAACACTGTGTGGCCCAAAACAAGCACACACACACACACACACACACACACAGCGACAACACAAATGCGCGCAAACAAATCACAACTTAATGGAAGGAAACGTTGGTTGTGGTTGAACACAAAGAACAGCAAGAGCTCTTTCAATGATCACTACATGCACACATACAATATTTGGGTAATATAGACACACGAAACACATTCGGACTTGTAGGGTTGGGTAATGAATACCTATTTGGCAAATGAATGTAAACATAACAACAACAACAACAGCAGCAGCAGGAGTATGCATCAAGCAATTAGTTAACATTTTACAACAATATGAAACACAAATATTACAAAAATGGTAACTAGACACTATTCTGTTCACTCTTTCACTACAAGTAGTAAGTAGGTAGAGATAAATAGCGTAAAGAGCCTGAATATAACTCACACACAAAGGTAAATAACCATCATTAACCATAGACACATTCCACATAACGGCATAAGTGGATACAAAAGCTTATATTTAAAGTTCGTACTGGTGAGTAGGAGTCACAAGGTACATGTGGAAGTATAAGTGCATAAAGGAACTGTGTGTAAAGACCAAACTTATGGCCGGCAATTTACTAAATAAATTACAGTGATTTGTTATAAATTAAACAAATGCTTACTCATAAAACATAACGAAACACAACCAAGTCGTTCAGTCATATGCACCTTTAGGTACTCGTATGTGTACACTGCAATGCATGAGTGTTCGTTTACTCAAATGGTGCTGTAGACAGCTTCTGCATGCCATTTAAACACGAGTAAGAAGGAACCTCTGGTCACTACGTCGAAGTGATGTACTCTACGTTTGGTTGAGAATCTTGCAGCTTATCTTAAATACACACACTCAAATATAAGTATTTCCACTTACTTATCTGAGTGAACTTCCTGTACAGCACATTAACTTAATTTAAATCCACGTTATTTATTATTTGCAATTCGTATTGATACACTGACACGTTGTCTTGTGCTTTATATTGTTCTAGCTTGTATCAACGTGAAACGATTAGTGTATTGCAGCTAACGACGGTGATAGCAAAACAGTGGGTGTTGAAGCGGTCATGCTTTCTCTAATCAACACTTTACGTAATTCAAAATGATTATAATAAAGTCTGGTTGCTTGGTTGCTTGGTTGGTTGGTTGGTTGGTTGGCTGGTTGGCTGACTGCCTGGTTGGATATGTTGTCAATTTATGCAGTTGCCGCTGCATTAACACCAAACAACAACACTTTAATGCTAGACTTGGCACACTCGAACGGCCATTATTGATTACCTGTCAACGTCTGTTACGGCATTTGATGAATGATACACGCACACCCTGAGCATCTCCTCTACTTACTAACGTCGTGTATATTAGGATACCCTCCACACAATAGTGGTTGTATACTAATTTTGTCATTCCGTTTGCAGCACCTAGAAGAGGGCGTCAGAGACCTTACACAATATATAAATTTTTTTACCACCACAAACTGAGTCGATTTAAACAAGTATGTGTATGTCGATCCTAAATTTTGTACAGATCGTTATTTTCATTGGGCAAATTTGGTCAAGAGCCACACCCATGATCAACACAAATCTATTTATTTGCCACAAAACTTTATCCACGTAGTTGAAGTTTGGTGTTCAAATTTATAATGACAGCATATACTGATGTGTCTAAAATATTCGTGGTCGGATAGCGCACAATTTAGAAAAAATCGTACCCAGCATAATACGAAAGATACGAAATTTATCTATTAGCTGCCGCGCCCACCGTTTGAACGTGGATGCGGAGGGTGTTTAAGTTTTGGTCTAAGCAAAATTTAGTTTTCTCACTTGTTTAGTTAACGAATATTGACAAAAATGGAGACATATAGGTGGACGAACAGATGGACTATTTTAACAATAGGAAATGTATAACAACAGTAGCAACAAAATATAAATAATTCAATAACGGACCGGTTTTCATGAGACCGAATACAAAAATTACAAAATTTACAATATCGTCAACTGTCAAAGTCACGTAAAACTCTCCCTCTTGACACATACCGTTATATGGGTATTAACAATATAAAAACGCGTATAAAAATAAATTCTCAGCGAAATAATCCAATAAATATGTAGATAAAGTGACGGCGCAGTTTAACGGTATTCATAGAAAAGAAGTTCACATCACATTTTATAAGGCCACCGATAGATAGTTAAGTTTATTCATGAGCCACAGCATTCCTTAAGTATTATTTTTCCATTTTTGTGTTTTTTGTTTTTTATCGTGGGTTTAAGCGTTAAGTAAACATACGTAGACAAATTAAAACTTTCTGAAAGTGCCTCTCGCATGAAGGAGAAAACTCACGAAACGCGGAAACACATTTAAAGTTCATTGACTTGCGTTTACTAAACCAACTTGCTAATCTGCTTTCACTGCCTCTTCCAATCCCCCCGTGCTCACTCCCTTTTCGTTCTCTAACCACCACGTGCACCACACCATACGAATGTAAAATTCAAGTAATTTACTTTTATTGTTAAAACATTACTGGCTCGTGTTGTAATTGTTGTTGCTGCTGCTGTTGCCGTTGCCGTTTTACAACTATTCTTGTTGGCAGTAGCGCTTAAAAACGAGATGTTAAAAAGTAAGGACATAGCAACGAAAAAAAACTGCCAAACAATAAATTTCATTTTGATTGTTGCCGCCATGTGTGTATGTGTGTGGAGTAAAAGTTTTGCAGTACCCTTGACACTCTAACTTGGCAAAAACGTACAGACGCGTATACTTCACATTTCGTTTTTATTATAAACTTTTTAATGTACTGCGTGTAAAATAAATTGTTTTACATACTCTCTATACCGACAGGGTTCCAGCAAAAAGCACGCAAAATGAATAGATTATTTCTTCGATTTGAATTAATAATGGAAATGATGGGACTTGGTTTCTTATAAGCAACCAGGCTTAAAAGTGTTTCATTAGTCCAAAAGGGCTTTTTTTAAGTTTACATGAAATAAGGATTTTGTAAAAAACACGAAAGCCTACGCTGAAGGTTCGATACAGTCTAGATCAAAATCATGGTCTGGGCCCACCTCAATCGCATCTGTCAAATGATTATTGCAAATTTTAAATCCACCCAATCGGATTGCTATTGGAAAGGAGAAAAATTGTAGTCTTTGTGGCATTCCATCTAAACAATAAGAGATGAAAAGTTGAACTTTCACTCATGTATTCTTTATGGGGTTTTATTACAACATATGGGTGTTTAGCGTACACTGTATAAAAAGTTAATTTAACTATTTATTTATTTACATAATATTTAAAATTTCAATTATTTTGGAAAAGTGCACTTGCACCAAAGGCACCCTTCTCACTCATGACGGTTTATTTTCATTAGGTTTGCTTTTTATTTTGTCGCTACAATAAATTCCGCTTAATTTCGGATTTATTTTTAGTTTTATTATAGTAGTTAGTGTTGTTGTGTCTTTGTGCTATGCGTAAAAGTAATGTTACGTTATTTTCCAGTTCATTTGCTCTCGCGTTGTTTAATGAATAATTTTATATATGATGTAAATTGTAAACCACACAAACACACAACATGCAGCACACATTTCAATTTGTTTCATATTTAATTAACTTTAACGTACAGTTGATGATAAATTTCATTGAGCGAATCGTATACGTTTTGAATTAGAACGCATTTCGTTGACGTATCTCTTGTGTTCACAACAATGTACGCGTCCTTGATCACTTAGGTATTGTATTGTCTGAATATAAAAAGCTTCCCATATTCTATTTAATAAAATTGGAATCTTTTTTTTTTTTTCGGAGATTTGTGTAATGTACACAAGTATGTATGGAAATAAATTCTGTAAACCAATACAAGTTCAACCAGGCGTATGATTGACTTTTCCACATGCATGGCAATAATACGATTCTAAAAAACATTTCTTAATATGTCTCGCACAACAAATCTACCGCCAAAAACTGAATACTATTAACTTAACCAGAACACATTTTACAGTGGTCATCTATACCACCCCCCCAACCATCTATAAGACCGAGGGGGGACTTCAATCTCATTTCCAAGAAGAAGAACACTTAAGAAAAGTGAACAGTTGTAAATTGTTTTGACATTTGTTTATTGAAACGAATCTGGATGATTGTGAAAAGTCTTTAATAATTGTAGAATATTCGCGTTAAGTATTTGAAGCTCTCAAGACTTTAACACATATTAATTTTTTATAGTATAAGCCAACGCTTGAAATAGGTCAAACTCCAGCCAAGCATGTTGTAATGAAACTTTTTTGTCATTTGATTCTATTCTCGGTATTCAGCATAAAATTTTGTTTGTGTATACAGTTTATCAAGGATATCGAATGTTTCCTGTACCGTTTTTGTTGCATATGAAAACTTTAATTGCATAAAGTTTATTCTACACAAAGCCATTCATTCGGTGGGTGACAGTGAAAATATGGATAAATTTAGAAACAATACAACTTTTAGATGTACGTACAAAAACAACTGAAACAGCAGCAACAGTATGAGAAATAAAATACATGTTCAGACATGTCAAGTTTGTGTAATTTTGTGTACGTTCTTGTTTTTCTTTTTTCTTTTTTTTTGTTGGTTTTGCGCAAAATTGTTCTGTTGTAGAACATGTAACAACCATGGTTAGTGTACATGTCTACCAACTTTGTTTTTATAATCCCAATAAACATTTTCACCCACCACCGCCACCATGTCAAAGTAACTTTATTTATAGACAGACACACAGACACATACATATGCACTCATAACATGTATAAAATCACATATACCACCAAATGTTAAAATATTTATTTGCAGCATTTATGCGACCGCTTTGTTCGAACAGTTTCAGAATGTTGACATTGTGAAAAATTGTGCGTTTATTTGTTTTTGTTTTTGTATTTTACTGACAATTATTTTTATTGTGTTTACATAACAAACATTTAATTGTCTTTCATTTCCTCTCCCTCTCACTCTCTGTTTTGCACTTTATGCAGCACTGTCCAGTCATGTCACCCACAATTAATTGTCAATGTGTTTCGTATTAACCATGTAATATATGTAAGTAAACAAATGTATAAATTTAATTTGCAGCTACCACGCTAGCAAGTTCAGTGAATTAATCATCCGAGACCTCGACGATTCCAGTGAAACACATTGTTCTGCTTCTTTTACACTTCAACACTTCAGCTCAAAGGTACATCTCTGCACGAAAAACTGAGGTTTCGAAATATCGCGGGCGTGAATACGACCCACTTTACATGGATCAGAAATACATTTGCTTTATCTCAGACACCCTGACACGCCTCTTTCTGGGTGTTGTAAAAGGAATAAGAAGTTTAGCACACTACTTCTCTTAATGTAATCCCTAACTTTTGCGCTTCTTTAGAATATTATATTTAGTTTATTATTATAAGCATTCTTATATTTGCACAGTGCCGTCTATTGTACAAAATGCAATACATCTGCGTACACTATCTTTTTTTTTGTTTTTGTTTTTTCTATACGCCCAATGAGATAAATGAATTTTTTGAATAAAATGAAACCATTTATCGGCTATTTATTACAATGATCTCATTGTTTGTTTTCCAGTAAATGTTACGCTGAATTATTTGTAGCGGCCCCCAACCACCATCAATCACCACTACTATCATACGCATGGTATGATAACTTAATCAAAACATTGTCATTATATTTATTTACTGCATTGTGCCAAATGCGTATTTATAGATAATCTGCAAATCATTTAAAAATATTTCAGTGGAAAATTACAATACGATAACAAATCGTATCAATGCTTAAGCAAACAAAGGCAAATTATTCACTGCGCTTATGCTAAACATAATAAGGAATCTATGTGATGCGACATAAACTGAGCAAATTATTGGATGCCCCTTACATTATAATAGAAAATACATTAAACTTGTTTTTCTATTTTTCAATGCGTAAAAAAAGCATCAAAAAGATTACAAAGTATATCGTATGTTAAAATAATTTGTCGATCCAGACATGTGCGTCACCGTGCTTATCTGTTATTGGAATACTTACACTCAGAAATGTTTTATAGATATTCTTTATAGATTCACACGCCCACGATATCTCACTATCACAAAAATACAAAAACAACACTTTGCTGAACTTTGAAATCTTAATTTTCAAACACGTATTTATACATAATATTTACTTTACCCATCGTTTAGGTAACAATGCTCTTCATCGGACAACAAAAGCGTCCACGTTCGATTTTTCAGATCAAATACAGCACACAATACAAATCGCCTTAACCATTAAAATTGATAAACGGGTATAACTGTAACAGGTATCCAAAGTTCGGCTTAAGACAGATGCGGCTTTTTTACTCATTATTTTTGTATTATTGCATTATTGTATATACACATATCAAAAGAGGGCAATGTACACAGAAGTGCTTATTGCTAGAGGTCACAAAATTTATTGAAATATTTGTAGCTACAGTGAGCAAACATCAATCATCAGCTTTGTATATAATTAAACTTTCGTTAAATTTTAAAGTTTCTCATGATCGTTCTATATTTACCACAGATAAAGGGAAAAATGTTAAAAAAAATATGGTTATGGGCAACATATTAAACATTGTTGTCACTCTAATGTATTATTATAAACATATGGGAAACATACCTCTTGCAAGAAGGATGCTGAAGAGACTTTCTAGTCTAACATATGTCCAGACATACGTAGAGAGTTTCTAGATGAAATGGATAAAGTCAATCAACGCCTATAATCGATGGTAAACTCTTAGATTCACAAAAATACACCTACGAAGTGATGATTATTTGTGGTAATGAAATCATCAGTCATAATAAAGATCTCAGGGAGGTGTCCATACACCATTTACATAAAGTGTTATATTATCTGACGCTCTTCTATAAGTGAAGAGATTTGTAATTGAAGAACTGAATTTTTATGTATAATATCGTTAACAAAAACCTTAGCTTGGATCCAAGGTATATCTTTGGTCGATTTAACATTTGGTACACTTGTAGTACTTTAAAAATATTCTTCAACTTAAGCACATAATTAGAAAAAACAAGCAAGAGAACTAGGGCCAAGTCTTAAATATCCTACACATTTACAATGGAAGGCGTGGCAGGTTTGTGATTACGCCCTTTAATAGTGTATGTATCACATATCAGCTGGCCAGTCGAGTTTGTATGCTGAGTTTGGTTTTTTGAAAATTTTAGATATATCTTTTAACTGACCACGCCTACTTTTGACACATCAATGAAAGCGATGATTGTAAATATTAATATCAAATTCATAAATCAATCTTTGTACATATATATATATATAAATTTTTGACGATTGTGGGCGTGTCTGTTATCCGATCGCGCCCACTTGCGGCACTTCAATGGATGGCATAATTATAAGTTTGTGAACTAAATTTTAACTTAATCAAGAGGCAAATACATTTTTGTTGATTGGAGGAGTGGCACTTAACCGGTTTTGTTCATTTCAAATAGTGATCTGCGTGCAAAAATTAAGTGTCTGAACAAAATTTTAGCTTAAAGCCCCAATTTACGCCCGTGAGAATGCCAACATCAGACAGATAAACAGACGTTCATGTCTAGGTCGACTATAGGATCCCTGGCGCCCCTTCTGGGTGTTGCAGGTGGAATGACAAACTTAGTATACCCTTCCAACTTATGTAAGGGGTAGAGCTATAATGAAAAATTATACCAGCGAAAGGAGGGAAGCTGGTTGACGTAAGTCAAGCAATTTGCTTTGTACAAAATTAATTTATTGTTCTTTTTCTTTAAATTTGATGAAATGACGCAATTATATTTTACATTTTCCCATTCATTATATTGTAATATTGAGAATAAATAAAGGTCGGAAAGAAAATGTAAATGTCACCCGAGTAAAAATATGACATATGAAATATTTTGAAACGTTATTAATTCACATTTACTTACATTTACTATATATGCGATTATCTAATATAATAATTAGTTTCATTGAAATTTCAACAACACCAACAAATTGTCAATGGGGTTACTTTCGGAATAAAACTATTAATTAAAATTAACATCATGCACACAACGAACTAACAGCTATCGCTGCAATTAAATTAATTACAATAGTAGATGGAGTATTGGATAACTGCAATTACTTAAGAATACATGCAATAAAGAATCATTTTACTTTACATACATAATTTCTAATGTTCATGGAATAGTAATTAATCTATTATGTACTGTATAAATAGCGCACGTTTTACTACGTCGTGGGTCCGTGCTGAGTGGGAGATTTTAATTTTTTAACGGTCAATTTACAATCAATCACAATTAACGCCAGTTACCTTGTAAACAACAGGTTCAAAATTATACACACATACATAGATCATATATCATGTATACAAGCAACCGCTATGTTAAACGTGTTCATTGTATAAATAAAAGTCAACACAACGAGCCTAGTGTTTATTGTTCTATATCAGGCATCTCTAGACGCAAAGTCTAACTGTAGCTCATTTTATATTTCTTTGGATGAATTCATTAATTGCAATAAAAACACATAGAGATCCATTAAAAAGTCGTCGTACAATACAAGATAAGCGTATATAAAATATCTTTTAATTAACAACAATAATAAATAGGTAATAAAATTTAATTACTAATTTTGTTGACTGTTTCTATTGCGTTGTAACTTTTATTAGCTGCCGAGATGGAAATTTGTAAAAAAAATCTACAATATCAAAATACAATGTAAGCACCAAAGCAATAAACAACACGTGCAAAAGTTTATTTGGCTAAGACCAAATCTTGAACATCTTCCAGCTTTGTACTCAAACCTTCGGTAGATAGAAACACGCCTATGTTTTTGCGACTAAAGCAGCAAATTTTAGAAAATTGTAAGCGTGTAAATTTTACTGGAAAGTCTGCATCAAATTTTAATTCAATACTTTAGGTTATCGTGAGAAATGCGGCACATAAGTATATAAATACTATGCGGGGCTTTGTAGTCTTCTTTCTTAGTTCCAAACGGAATGACAAACATTGTTTACTCCCTGTTTAGATCAAAGCAACTATAAAACATAAATTAATCCTAAATTTATGAACATCCATGAAGGAAAGTGGACGAAAATTCTCGCCAAATGAGAACTATTCGAAACAGCATGGAACAACCTTTAGTATCTGTTATACCACATTCCAAGTGTTATGCTAGTCAGAGAGGAAAATATAAAATTTTTATTTGCCACGTAAGTGGCTAAAGAACGTTCATAAATATATTGATAAATTGCAATAAAACCTCAACGCTGACATGAGTAAAGGCGTAATATAAACTAAATATTGTAAAAGTAAACGACATCAATATTGACAACAGTATAATTGGCGATAAGTCATTTGCATCTGTTTCCAACACAAACGTACACAATATTTGAATATTCATAATAACAAAGAGCGAGAATTAAAAACGAATTGACTAAACAGTTAGTAGTGTGTACTATATATTGTTCCTATTGTTATGAAATACATTTATTAACGGACAAGTGTGAAGGTACAAGTACGGAACATTGTACAGGATGTTAGCAAATATACAGAAGCACGTTCTGTTGTGCTTATATCCGGCATTTAAAAAATGTACAAATCAAATAAAGTTAAAAACTCCCACTACCGCCCCCTTAGGCAGTCGTTCCACTCACTTATTCGTTTGTGCCATTCAACGGCAATTTCTTAAGTTGATACATTATCCTCTAAGGGTTGTTTGACTTGATAAATTACAGCCTATCCCTCAACATATATGCAGCAAACACAACACTAGTACGTAACGATAACACGTTCACATTCGTGTGGATGAAAGAAAATCTTCAGCACTTGCTCAACTTCCAATTGTCATGGCAAGCCAAGTTATTTACCATTAAATAATTTCAAGTGCCTTTCCCACTATTTAATTAATCGATTTACTTATTAATTGAAATAAAGTGTGAATTTTATTGCGAGATATGTTGCCTACCCTACGTTCCAGCACGCTTACAAATTACAAATTGGTTTCACCAAATGTTCATTGAAATGTGTGCAATGAAGGCATAGCTGATTATGAAACACCACTTGAAAGCTCATTCATGAGCATGGTTATTAATGTGATTGCCGGTTGCGAGTGAGAATTACGACCAATGAAACGTGTGATTGAACTTCAAATTTATTTTTTAATCAAGTGAAATAATTGTTTTGTTTTTGTTTCAAAACATTGTTACCCATATAAGGTGTTATGTTGTTTATCGAACAAAGCCTGTCAAATGAAAAAACCATTATGTCCTCAACGAAACATGAAAAATTCCATGGAATGGGTACGTCCCTTAGGGAGTATACTCAATACATTAATATATTTAAGTCAATTAAGAAACTCATTTTTCAGTTTGACAAACATTTGATCGAACTAATGAAAAAAAAACAAACATTTCTTCAAACTGATTGTGGAAAAAATTGCGCGTATCCTTTTTTCTGATTTTGAAAATAAATAAAATGAAAAAACCGCATGATTTCATCTAATAAAAGACACAGATAAAGATAAAGCAAGAAAGATAGGAAAAGCCAATAAAAGAAGTAATTTTTTATTACGTTTTCCAATTAAAATGCCAACGATGAAAGTGAAAATGTCAGTCTCAGAACTCAATTAGAAAGCAAAACAATATTAAGAAGCAAGAGAGCTACCACGCTGACACTACATTGGAATTGAATCATCAATTAAACGTTACATGCATCGTATAGAAAAATTACATCTACAAAGGAAAATTTTTATTAACCAATAGACTCTTCGGAAGGGCAGCTACCCACCTGGTTTGTTATTGTGTAAGCCTAATGAAGATTTTTTAATATCTCATTATCTACAAATATTTGAAATAAAAAAAAGAAAATAATTGGAAACAATCTTTGTATACAATTTTCTACAGTCCGCATAGGAGGGGGGTGTACGAGGTTTGAAAATGGCGACAGAGACTCTACAAAGTTCGTTTAGAGATGTCTGTCCGTGAACCAACATATTTAAAGATAATTATAATTATACCATCTATCAATGTGACAAAAAGGACGGGGTCGTATAGCGGACTCGCCCACAATTTATAAAATATTTTTTGATGCAAAATTCTTCGCATTTTATCTCCCATTTAAGAGCTTAATCAAGTACCTGCTATGGATTTAGTTTTTTACTTGTTATAGCTTTCTTCATTTATATTTGTAACTTTTAAACAACCAAGGAAAGACTCGGCCAATCGATGCACAATTATGGCAAAAATTCTTAATTTTCAATATTTTCTAAGAGACATTTTGTTTAGCACTGATTTAAGTAAGTAGTCCGCCTTAGACCTTAGTCTCTTTGACAAATTTTCCTCTCCTTATAAACACTTCTTAAAAACTCGATACTAAGTGCAGTCGAGTGTATAATGGTGAGGCTTAAACAACGTTCTACAAAATATATAAACTTTTACAAAATGATATTCCATCACGCCCTCGTAAGTTTTTGAACACAAAAACAAGGCAACAAGACAACAAGTGGGACGTTAACAACAAGTTGTAAGCAATTTAAGGAAATCCATGAATTGTACAACAGTGTTTTATTGATGTTGCTGATAATGTATATAATCATATTACAAATCATTAGCAAAAAAAAACAAAACAAAAAAATGAAAAAAAATTACAACTCCAGTTAAATGTCATTTACAAACTTCGCCCAAAAAATATGCGAAAATGATATTTAATATCCATTGCGCACATGTGCATGACCGAACCCCAAGATGAATTTCTATATCTTTGCAATTTTTAAGTCTTTTAAATGGCGTATAAAATAATACAATGTCAACAGCACGATTTTCCAAGAAACACTCGAACTGTACAACTATTATATATTTTATTCGAACATATTGCAACATTACGCGGCGTATCAAACTTGATGGGAAAACCAGAAATGTTTGCAATCTTCCCTTAACGTGAACTTGCCTTCACTACAGTACAAGTATTGTAATTACAATTCAGAGAATGTAGTCACAGTCAAAACTGAAAAGTCAACTTTTGTTTAAGTATACACAAGCATTGGAACTCTGAAAGAGGAACTTTTCTTTGCTACATTGCCATCTCTGTTAACAGAATTATTAATTCTCTTGTGTTACATTTCTCGATTTATCACATTGTTCTAGAGAATAAGGGTCACGACGAATACAATAAAAATCAAAGTAAATGATATATTTACACATATACGTATGTACAGAGTTTTGGCATATTGTACACATGTGCTTTTTTACAATCAAACAAGTCAGTGCACCACCCGAAGTGCTGAATAACTAGAGAATAGAATGTTGAATCACATTATAATGATGCGCTTAAACAACTCTATTAACCGCTCATTAATATTGCACAATAACGTATTTGGCCTCCCAGTTCGGTGGGAAACAGATTTTTAATTAAAGCAAATCTTATTATAATTTACAATACAACCTTTACGGAATTATATCTGATAGCCGAGGGCTGGTGGCTTGTTTTGTTATCGTGATATATTTTTCCCATTCATATTCTGGCTGCTTCTAAAAGTATCATTTTTTACAAATCGTATGCGGTTTTTCCTCCAACCCGATGTTGAGGAATTTCAAAAAAACACATGTAAAAATCTTTTCAAAACTGGGTAAAGGGGATAAAAGAAAATACAATTGTTTGTTATAAAAACATCTTCCGAAGGAGTTGTTACGTAGAAGAAAAAGGGTTTCTGTAAAGAAAAATACAATTAAAATTTTCCCGTTGTTCATTCAAAGTCATGGCACAATATTATTTCATCCTCTTCTTTTCTTGTTGTGCTAATGGGAAAAGCAACAAAAAAGAGACTCAAGTGTGTTGATGTTGTTGTTGTTGTTATTATTGTTGCCGCTTATGGGCTTTGTATTTTGTTGCGTTGCGTTATGCTATGCTATGCTATGCCATATACCTTCATATACATAAAAATTCAATATCCTTCCTTTCTTTCCTTCGTTTTTTTTTTTCCAAGCAAACTTGCTATCTAACAACAATAACAAATTTGATTCAATTTAGCATACCGTTATTGTCATCGTTGTTATTGTTGCAATACACTGCTTTTTTTCTATGATTATAACCATACACCAGCAACCACCGCTATTTCTAAAAATGAATTTTATTTCCTCACCAACAAGTTTTTCTTTCCTTTTCGTAAGTTGTTGTTGTTATTGTTGTTGGATTTGCCGTCTAAACGAAATTTGCACACAACCTTTACTTTTACATTAAACCTAATATAATTTCCGTGCTATAAACAAACTACTCGCCTCTCCCTGTAGAAAACACACAAAACAACACTAACAACACATGCCATCACATTTCCTCTGCCAAGTGGAGATGTTTTCCCACTCTATACTTTTCTTCTTTTTCGTATTGTTCTTTTATTTTTTTATTTTTTTTTTTATTGTTGTTGCATGATAAAAAAATCTCAGTTAAAGGTTTTCTTAAGGTGGTACATACAATAAACGGGTTAAGGGTTGTCATTGTTATTATTATTATTATTGTTCATATACTGTCTGTCTGTCTGTCAACCGTCAACACAAATTTCGTTTAATGTTGTCTTCACCTTTTTTTTGTATACTCGAGATATATAAAAAAAACTGGAGTAAAGCGAATTCAAGGCGATCTACGCAATAATCTTTTCTCACATATATCAGCTGTACTCTGTATATAGTTTAAGTTTTTTTATATTAGGAACTCGATTTTTAAATAGTAAAGGTAACTTTTGATTTTGGAAAAGAAAACCTTTCACATGAATGTGTAAATTTTTTATTTTTAATCCCCTACCACCACATAGCAGCTACCTACAGCAACATACGAACCAGCCACAATACTACATATGCTTAGACGCTTATTAGTTAAGAGGCAAACAATTAACATCAAATGTGTTTCTGTGCAAATATTTTTTTATCAAATCATTCTGTGAATGTAATGGCCCAACTGATTGTAGCGTTCAATCTTTCTTGGTGATTATCCTTGTTTTCCTTTGAGGTCTTAGAAGTTATTAAAGTGTACACAAACAAATGTACGCATGCAAGTAGTATTGCCGATTTGTCTTAGCGACAGACAAAATAGTAATTAACATGCATGTTGCATAGATATGCTTGCTGTACGTATTTATCTGTTTGTATAACTATGTACGATAAAAGCAATTTTCGTGTGGCTGCCCTCTCTCCCCTCCCCCTCTGCATCAGTTGCCGTCTGGCTACGGTGTACGGTCTACTGCCTACTTCTACTTTAGTATGTAGGTAAAAAACTTGATTTTTGTTTATTTGACATATGAACACTTACACACAAATACGCCACAACCAAGATATGAGTTGTCAAAATGCCAATATGATGGAACAGATATTATTTATAGTAGATAGACACTAAGAAGCATTGAATTGAACAGCCTGAAGGGATCACAATGCAACATAAAACGAAACGAAACAAAACAAAGCAAAAAATCGTAAAGTGATGCTGTTGTAAAACATAACAAATGAAAGCTGATATTTTCAATGCATGCACACTCACACACCAATATAATACAAACGCTTCGCAGAGGGAACGAGATAGATACCTGTACTAGGAATGAAAAGAAGCAAAGCATGGAAAGGTAAAAAGCTATAAACTTGAACTGAAGGGTTAAAGCAACTAGTTACTTAAGATTCATGTGGTAGAAACCATGAAATTTCTTAAACATATATGAATAGCAGTGAAAACACATAAACATGTGATGCATACATACACGAAACAACACAAAGTAACTTGAGCGTATGCAAATATCGAGTGTTTAGATTAGCTTGCCAAAGGATAAGAAATTCATACAGCGATAGCCATTAACGAATGCGAACATAGAGATAAATTATAGATACGTTATTCAACTACTTATGGACAAATAAGCTAAAGTGGCATACAAACCATTAAATGTCTATAAAGATTAAATTGATTAAATCTTGGGGTTTTTTGCATTATTAATAATTTCATATTTTATACTCTCAATAAATGTTAAAGATACAGCATAACTCAGGAGAAAAGTCTTATACTTGTGTGCTCTGGGCCTTCTACAAATAGAATTCTTTCGAAAACACGGTTTTTACGATCCGATCGTAGGGCACTCAAAGTCACAGTGCAGACTTCAAATATCAAATATTTTTACCTCTAAATGAATTTTATAGGGTCTAGTTTGGGAATCTTTTCTTTTTTGTAAATTAAAAACTTTTAGGTAATTTGTAAACATCAACGCAAGACGTTTATATAACATATGTATGTATGTACTACACATATATGTATGTGAACGTGCAAATTCATATGTGCAGCATCTTAATTTATTAAAGCTTTCAACAGAGCTATTCATCCACACATACACACGCAGTGACTGTATATGTTTAAATATAAAAATAAATGCTGCTTATATTCTCAACCAGTCTCAAGGGATGTAAAACAAGTGAATTCAAAGTTATGTAAACTTAAGCTACACATTCGTGTTCTTACGCACACATGCACATATAAACCCAATACACATATCATCATCATTATCACAGCCTCAATTTGAGCAAACTAACTCAACGCAACAACAACAATAATAACAATAAACAATCATACGTACAAGTCTATACGCAATGCATATACAAGGATAAGGACGTTATGTAAACATGTCCGTGGACATGCGCAACTGGCAAAGGTCGTAGAGTTTATTTAGGTATTGTTGTTGTTGTTGTTGGCTACAAGAGTTTGTTGTTTGTTCTCTTTGTATTGTCTACAGGATACTTTTCATATGTCTTTTAAAATAGTTGACAGCTTACATAAGTGTATGTGTATGTATCTGTATAGTGTTCGGAAGCATGCATTGCTGCTATTCCTTCTGACACGTTCTTCAGGATTTATTTATTTTTATCATTATTTTTTTTTATTCCTCTCTTTTATTTATAACAATATTTTTGCTTAGTAAATATTTATGGTATACGCTGCACCACTCGATGCAAAAGGATGTTTGTAACTCCTAAACGGCTAAAGATAGACTCGCCTTTTATTATTATGACGATCAATGCAGACATACATCCTTAATCGATCGAAACAAGTCTGCCTGTATGCTTGTATGTCCGTGTAAGGTTGCGTTGGAAATAGTTCCAATTGAACTATTTTTAGGACCCATTCCCATGTAACGACCTTACTTCAAATAAGTCAGTCTTCATATGACGAAATTTCGAAATTCTTGATATTCCTTGTCAAACTTCATGCACAATAGTTAACTAGCGTCATATTTGCCTGTGGTCCCGATCGGACCATTTTTAGAACCACCTCCTCAATGGTAATGACTGGCCTCTACTTATATTCTAAGCTGATTGTAGTATTATTTGGGAGACTAGTAATGTAGGGTACGAAATGGTCCGTCTTGGCCGACTGTAATATTTTCACTTATGTTTTCGTATTATAAAAAGACTCTGTTCAGATACATACATATTTATAAATACTTCGTATTTTTATAACTTACACAAACGTATATATAGCGCATATGAATGTATGATGGAAAATATAAAATAAAATGTTATCAACGTTGCCAACAAGTTAACTGAATATACATAAATATTTAAAGAGGAGAAAATAAGGCAACAACCTCGTCATAGTTATGGGTAAAAACAAGGGCTAATATCATTTTTACAAGCCACAAATCAACATAAGAATCGTATCGTATCCTCATCATAATTATAATCATCGCCATCATCGTCGTCATCACTGTCATCTTTTTGCTGACACAACAATCCTACAGCACTTTTATCACATATCACATGCATATTCATATTTACACACACACACACACACAAACATAATAGTTCATATATTCACATACACCAGAATGTCGGTATCTGTCTTTTCTTTCTACATATTATCGAGGCTGTTTGGATGGTTGTATGGCTGGCTGGATGGTTGCCCGTGTGCAACTTTCTGTATATTTTTTAATACTTCATTAAAAGGGCGTAGAATATATTATTTATTACAATATATTAAGCAGATACTGGGAGACTGATTACATTATGATTATCACCAACATGTCATAAAGTGAAGCAAGTGATGGACACTCCAACTCCACACAAGAATGCCTACATCATTACCTACACATGCCTATGGCTGTGGACACTTTCCAATCTAAAAAGCTCATGCAATCACAACATGTGTTACCAAAGAAATGCTGTTGCTATAGAATGTGTACCCTATACCAAGGAGACGAGGAAACGGAGCTGATATAAAGCCGGGAACAAAAGAAAAAGAAAGAAAAAGAATAACAATGAATATGTGTTCATTCCCCATGGAATAATAATAATATCCAAAGTAGGTATAATGAATTGATGAGGCATTAAATAACATCAATCAAACACACATTGGAATCTAAAGCGATTTGGCGCAATGAACAATACTTTGCATGCTATTTGTCGCTTCTCCATAACAATTAGATTATATTCAGGCATTGAGAGGTTTCAAGTGGTTGTTGTTAAACGACATTCAATGCCCCGCAACATACTCTACAGCGAGAGAAAGAGGACTTTAGAAGAAATGTCTTTTCAATGGCATTGATGATCATCAACAAATAATCTAAAACGAAAAATTTCAAATTCCCTTTTAATTTGCCTGTAATTAATATTTTGTTATCACATTCCGGCAGCAGCAAATCATTTCGCATTTTGCATAAGCCCCGTGTGCCTGTAGTGCTCAATATTAACACAACGAACGTGCTAACCGGCAAAACAAGTTATGGCAAGTCGTTCTCAATTCTTTATAAATGAAGTGGAAAGAAACAAGTACAAGACTTTATGGTTTTGAAGAGAATCTATAATGAAAACCCACAGAAACACTATTTAAAATTTGGCGCTTTGCATTCACCAAGAATAAACAGTAAACAAGAGACAGACAAATATTCAAGAAACGTACGAAATGCGTTTTTAATGTGACATGAAAACGTACCAACAGCAAAATGCTTCAACTACAAATGAAACTTCAATCATACGCAGACAAGACGTATTCAATGTAAATATTGTACAGCAAACGCGCAAACACAAGGTCCGACAGACAAACTTTTGTAATTCATTTTTTTGAGCGAAAAAATAAATTTGACAGGTTATGAGTAAAGCGTGAGCATATGCGAAGAAGTGTTGTTGCGACATTTCAATTGAAACGAGAATAATGAGAACAGAATATTAAATTAAGCGGAGGGATTATATATATTGGCGACGTGTCACAATAAAAGCAAATTTTTAGAATTTTTTACTATGTCCCGCAGCATCGATGCTGAAACATCCACAAAACAGAGCAACAGTTGAGCAAACGTTAGTATTTCGCAAGTGTGCATTTACGTCATAAAGCAAATACATTAGAAGAGTCAAGTCAAATATTCTGATATTTCTTGAGTGGTACACCATCCGGCCTACGTGTACTGCGCATTTTCAAACCCATTCGAACCTTTCACAGCTACAGGTAGCTGGGACTAAAACTTGCACATTGAACCATGGCTGGCATTAAATTGTTTATGCATAGCAGCACAGCAAAAACTGATGCTGTTGTTGGGAAAAAAATTCGAAAAAACGCAAACATTAAAATAAAGTCGCTATTCTGCCACTCCTCTTTCATCTTTAGAAATAAAATGCAATCAAATGGAAAACAGGTCGCGGTCATGTTGTGTGTCATTTTATCTGTAACAATTTTAATTTTGTCTTCTCTTTCTTTGTTCGTCTTTGATTTAAAGAGAAATTCGACGGCACCGGTCAAACTGGAAAGTTTTTGCTTTATGTGGCGCATGTGCAGCTGGCTGGATTCGTCAGAAGGTATAAGAAGAAAAAGATGTTAAAAGCAAATGTACATATAAACAACAATCAAATATATAGAACAACAACGACAACAACACGTAACGACCACATGATGACCGCAACAATAAGTCTAGAGTTTAACAAAGCGCATGATTATGATTACAACTCAAACATAAAATATAAGTAAAGCAAACATTTCATTTGTTGGCGGTTTCGCTTTCGAGCCTTTCCCTTGTTATTTTATTTATAGCTGTTGTTGTCTTTGTTGTTGTTAAGCTGCGGTTAAAACATAATTCGAGCGTAGTATTGATTTTGTAAATTGTTTACCTTGTGTTTTATTTGTTGTGTTGCGTTTGTACTGGTTTTTTCCACTTCTCTTCTTCTTCTTCTTCTACTTCTTCTCTGTGCAGCAATAAAATTATACTTATTGAAATCTATCAGCTAAATAAACATACCATAATATTGCTTTTGTTATTCTTGTTTCTCCTCGTGTTTTACTACTCCTCTGTGTGTTGTACATGTTTTTACTGGAGGCACAGATGGCCATTGCGGTAGCTTCACAATTTTACCTGAAATATTTCGCGCTTCTTTCCATAAAACAAAGCACGTTTCCTTTTTTTTTTTTACCATCAAATACAATGCATGCGTTTCAGCGGAAATTGGTATGTTGAGTTTTACATACCATGTGCAACACATGTCATAAAACTTTGGACAAGCAACAACAGGAAGTTGTACAAAAAATTTCTTTATAAATTCATAATTTGTATCGCAACACCCACAAGTAGGCGTCAGAGAACCCTACAAAGTGTCATCAAAGAAAAAATTCGAAATGCTCACGTTCGCAAAAGTGAGTTTTTCAGTTCCTGCAGTTAGTTTTTTATTTATACATTTGACGAAAGTGCCGTACGGCCTCAAACGTAGTGCTAAAAATTCTAATTGGTATATCGATATGCCAAAAATGGGCGGGGTCGAATTATAGACGCGCGCACAGTTTCCACAAAACCATTTCTTTTCAGTAGACCTTTATGCTTTACTAGTCGTAAAAAAAGACGCCATAGTACGCATACCACATTTACAGTACAATGTGCATATGGGGAGGGTAGCGTTCAGAATGGGTCTTATTTGTACTCATTTGTATAATAGCATACATTGTTTCTATTAATATACATGTGCGCGAATATTTAAACCATTTGTACGGTCTTTATTCTCCACGTTAAGTAGCTTAAGTACTATCATGGTGGTTGATTTTGTCGTTTGCCTGTTTATGATTGTTTTTCGGTAATTGTGTGATTTTTGTTAATGTAACGAATCTTCTTTTTTAATTCTTTTATATTTTGCACGCGTATGTGCGAACATGTTTCAAATGAAATGATTATCGTTTGATTCGCATTCTTGCAGTTATGTTGAAAGTGATGATTGAAACATCGATAGGGCACCTCTGACATTTGTTTTTGCTTTTACTTTTGCTTTTCTCTAAATCGAGTGTTGTGTCAATTTCATGCCAACAACCACTTTTCGCTTAGCTTTCGTTTCGTTTCATGCATTTGTTGCATATAGTTATGGTTGCAAGTACGCAAATACGGGTTTTCTTTTCACGTTTTTACACATCACGTGTGTATACACGTATTATATGCGAGTGTATGTATGTATCCATACATTTACATATAATTTAATCGTGCTTGATGTTCACTTCACTTCACTTCAGTAAGTGTGAATAATAGTGTGCGTGCAGGCTCGCCCAGAAGTGTATGTATTTGATGTTTTGTGTGGTTTTTCAGTAACACTCAAGCACACAAACAGCCACCAGAGTATCTGTTTAGTCAAGTTTATTGAAAGTTAAATGCTCAACACAACACAGCACACCACTGCGTAGTCTTCTAGATGATTATGTGGCCAAATGAAATGTATGGTTTTGGTAATTTAATATTGACCCCTCCGGCGTACATTTCACATGTTTAAGGAAATTACGGTATAATTTTTCTAAACAAATCACTTAAGTAAGTGCTGTCATATGATATTTAAAAGCAACGTTGTATTGTACAACAACAACAACATAATAATAAAATAATAATAATAGCGACTGGACCACCAATGTCACCAAAATAATGTAATTTGAAACTGTCCGTTCATGTAATCGATTTTTTACACACCCTAACATCTACATAAGTTTGATTGGTTCAACTTTAATAAAAAGTCGTATAATTGTCAGAGTGTAAACAGAGAACAACAGTGAAATAGCCAAGATAGGCACTCAAGATGTAAATGTTGTCTAATGCAGAAACATGTCAAATGTAACGATATGCTCACTACTCCTTAATAATCGAAACCTAAGTTTTCATTCGAAACGAATACGAATACATGATATAAGTAGTCGGTTACATGAGATGGGAAGCATTCTAAGTGTGCCATTCTGTTTGCTACGCCCACGAGGAGACGTCCCAGACCCTACAAAATATATATTTTTCATCAGTATAAAAAACAATCGATTTAGACATATTCTCTTGGGCCACCCTCTCCTTCCTATTGGTGAAATAGATCAACTACCACACTTACAATCGACGAAAATCGATTGTACCTAAATTTATCTATCAAGTTGAAATTTTGTAATTAGTGCCTTCATCGATGTGCAAAAATTGAGTACACTTTTGAAAAGGTAAAATAAAATACCTGCCACGCCCTCAGTGTGTAAGGGTATTTAAGATTTTACCAAAACCAAAGTTAGTTCTTTATTTGTTATTACTTCTGTTTTGTTCGGTTCTGTCTTTTTTTTCCAGTCAATAGAAAGAGAAGTTCAGCATGAATGCGCCAAAATAAGCCATAAATCAAAAGCAACTTGTAAGAGCAATAAAAGTTAACGTAGAGTATATGACAGCAGAAAAAAAACTATATTTGACGAATTATGTGGTTGGTACGATTTCTAAACAATAAAGAATTTGTATGAGGTCGTGGCCAAAGGATATCACTTTATTTTGATCAAGTTAACAAAGTGTCTGAATGTGTTACAAATCAACTGAATAAATCAAATTATGCCAAAGGTGTTCATAAATTACGGTTAAAACATATTGAACGATTTTTCCTTTTTAAAATAAATATGTAGACGACATAAAGCAACAATAAAACGTCAATTTTTGTTAACCAAGAAATTGTCTTTTTGTGGCGTCTTCTTCAGATAATTGCAAACAGAGTGACAAACTTAATATATTCTCAACATAAAACACGTAAAGCAACAACAATAACTATATTACCGCACATAGAAATCTCAAGAATGCGGAATAGCTCATTCATAACCAACAACGAAAACAACAATAACAACTGCAATATAACACAGAGGCCAACCCAGCGGCAACTGTGTACAGAACATATGCTATAACACCACAATATAAGAGACTATCATACA
Source organism: Crataerina pallida (assembly GCA_949710015.1). Classification (NCBI taxonomy): domain Eukaryota; kingdom Metazoa; phylum Arthropoda; class Insecta; order Diptera; family Hippoboscidae; genus Crataerina; species Crataerina pallida. The sequence goes on from OX453290.1 coordinate 10,244,422, forward strand.
GCAGAGCTCAACACTCAACAAAAACGAATAGCTTGGAGTGCAACACCAACAACAGCTACAGCAAAATGTGTCTGCACATGAACAAAAAAATTATAATACAAAAAACTAAGTTATTGCATTAACGGTGTTCAAGAGCAAAACTAAAAGGAAGCTGTATTTTAGAAAGACACACACACACTGAATACAATGGATTTCTCTGTATTAGCGTTTCTGTGTTTATTGACTGTACAAATATAAGACCAGTCGAATTTCTTGTTGTTATTGTTGCCGCATTTAATGCTTATTATTTCTTATTGTTTATGATTTCTGTAAAGTTGTAATAGATTTTCCTATACTTGAGCAACTTGGACAGAAAAAACACTGCACGGATAATGGTTAAAAAAGACACAAACAAATTATGTATACTCACTGCTTAATGGTACCACGTTAGGTTGTTGACCTGTGCGACTTAATTTATTGTTCTACCTTTAACACAAAATTTCCTCCCTTGGACAATACGTTGAACTAATAGAGATGATTAGTGTAGACTTTACACTTTAAAAACCAAAACGATCAAAAACAAACACAATCGATATGAATGGAAAAGTTAAACTAGTGATTAAAACAAATGAAAATACTATAATTGGTCAAGACCGACAATTTAATATCCTACACCGTGATTTTCTTATAAGAGAACTTGACGCCGTAAGGAATTCCGAAAGGACGGATCCAATCTTTTGTACCACTTCGTAATGTAGGGTATAAAAAATGAAAGCATTGTGTAGCGTCTAACTTAGTTTATATTGAAAGACTAGATTAAGAACGCCGTCAACTTAAAATCTAGCCAGATTGCAGCCTATTGTTGGCTTGGAATAATATCAAATTATTTCATTCATAATTTGTTTGTGTACCATAGTTTTAATATATTTATATTTCCACTTGAATAAATATGAAAAGTTTCATAGCTGGGGAATGACAGACATAATCATTCACAGCAGCAACCCCAAGTAGCCTAATTTAAGGTCAATTGCATAATTAAGTGTCAATATTAAAAGTAATAACATGAATAGTATCGAATAGTATTTATGCTAAAATAAAAATTAATTGAATTGAAAGTGAACTGACGAACTCTCCACAAGTAAGTGCGACCCTGATATGCAATGACACAATTGAAATGAATACTAATTGATCACAAAATAACGCACCAACACATGCGTCATATAAGTACACTGTAATATTCATAAGTATAGGATAATGTAAGCCACGCGTGGCTACTTTACAATACAAAAGCAAAACATCTAAAAGGCGCACCAGGCGCACTTTTTCGTATATATGTTCAATAATTAAATACTTTTGGACATTATCATTAGCAAAGTGCAATATTTACAGGCCTGTGAGATGAGTGTAAACAAAAATGTGACGGACAGTGGTGAATTAAGGTAAGAGATACTCGCAGCTTAAGAAAGAGGAGCACGTGAAATTTTCTTATTTTTTTATTTACATTCAACTTGTTACTGCAGGTACTGTTATGGGTTACTAACAAGTGAAAATGATATATTTTAGACCAACCACATAATACATTACCTACTCACTTTCAAAACTTACAAATTAGTCACCGTTTAGTCGCATCGATGAACGCCAGTAATCCTCATAAAAGGAGAAGTTCCCTCGTGAATAATATTTATAGGGAGAGAGGTTTAAAAATGGCCCAATCCGATCAAAAATTAAATCATTTCATTTCATTTTTAGGCTCACTAAAGGTTATTAACCAATTTCTTTTTTAAATTATATTGAAAGGGTTTCGAAAAATTATGATCCGGTGGGGAGGCATTCACTTTGGCTGAAAATAGGTCCTTCTATTAAATTATATTAAAAATAAAGACAAATTTGCATGGACAGACAGAAGGACGTTGCGAAATCGATTTTGGATCGGTCGTTATAATAAAAGGTGAGACTCTCCTTACCCGTTTAAATATTACAAACACACTTGTACATGCCTTCTACCACGATTAGTGTAGGGTACAAAAACACAATCACATTTACACATGTGTATTTATGCAATACTTAAATGCATGTATGAAGTAGATACACATGTTTGGTATGCATGAAGGGTATGATTTGTAGCGCCTTGAGTTAAGTAGCAACTTGTCTCACATGTAATTGTTTGATGTTATTGAGTTGTTTGTTTAACTATACTATCAGTTACTCAACACATGAATAAATATTTACCTACAGTCAGTCGATACGAAATACACGTTTTGTACACTCTGTTTAATAAAGACGATATATTTAGTATGTCATTCCTTTTCCAACATTTACTGGAATATACGTTTTAAAAATATGTAAATATAAATATATATAAAAATATAAATATAAAAATAAACAAAGTAGATTGCCACGCCTACATAGCCACAAAATAAATCAAAATTGAAGAAAATGTATAAGTAGCTCATCCATTGATTTGATAAAAATGGGTACAATCGGGTAACAGGCACCCCACAAATTACAATAAGTCCCTTCTTATGCTGAATTTGATCGTTAGAGTAATACGTAATAATACGTATACTTCAAAAGTGTCTGCATTTCTTGTAAATGTGGGGAGGGTAACTCAGATCTGACTTGAGCCGTGTTTGTTACTTGTTTTGTTTGCAGAACGTGTGTATTTCATTTTGGCACCGTTTGTGCATATGCCGCCGGTGAGCTGAACTTATTCATTTTAGTTTGTCGGTGTTAGAAGTTTTATTTAGTTGCTGTTCTAAAAATATATTTATTTTATGTTTCAATTTTACTTTTAAAACACAAAGTGGTTGTAGAGACGCAGAGACGCAGAGACGCAGAGACGCAAGAAATTGCAATGTGAGAATTTGTGATTTGTGCTAAAATCTCAATTCGGAGTCATCAAACAGCAAGAACTGCATCCTATCTTTTGATGAATATAGTGGCATCCGTATATGTATAAGTGTGTGTCTGAATATGAAAAATTGGAACGAAAGGCACCTTTCATTAACCCTTAATAACCTATTAGCATATTTGAATGTTTTCCTTTTTTTTACTTTCCTCTAACACTCTCACACATAAGTAGCAACAAAATTACAATTACAATGCAAAGCACAGCAGTAAATGACACAAACATGGAGGCATTCAAGATATTTATGTAAATTGGAATGACAAACGTTACACTAATAAATTCTTTTGACATTTATAAACCATAAAATTAACTTATATGGCGCGCTTCTTTTTCCTACTCTTTCACGAAATTTATGCAAAAATAATTTCCGCCACATCAACAACAACAACAACTATAAAAAGAAACACCAATAGTAACAAACAATAATTTAGAGAAAAGATTGAAAATGAAATGTTTTGTAAGAAAATAAACCCAAAGGGCAAAAGAGCAAACAAACAACAAAACATATACAGTGCAAGAAGACAACGACTACATAATAAATTTATATTAAAATATGTAAAATAAACAGTGAGAGTGAGAGTGAGACAGGGAGAGAGCATTATATGGAAATGTCTAAACTAAGCAGCAGCAGTAATAAGTATTAGTTTAAGGATAACGTAACAATTTTGGTGCAATATGTTAACTTCTTAACATATCAACCCCTCAAAGAAAGAATATTACGTTCAGTAATACATAAAAGGAAAAGAAAGGAAACCAAGAAACTCTTTCTTTTTACCACACACGATACATTCCCATCGCTTTGAATAATGGATGTGAAACCTGTAACTTTGTATATGGATGAATACCTGGAGTTGCCCAACAAATTTTTTGATAACCAAAGGGTTTATAAAAAAAAACTGAAAGGCGGAATCAACCACTCAAACTTATTACGTTCATTTAGTAAGCAAATCAGCTGAGTTGCTCAAAACCCAACATTTTCAAAAAGAACGCATTTTCGAATTTTAGAAAAAGGATCCACTTAATTAAAGCATTGCACAGAAAGCAACCAAACTGCCGTCGCTGCGTGGCTGCCCATTATTCTTACGCAGATGCCTATCACAACATATTTCACGTACATGTGGTCGTACTTTCACAATACAATTGTTGTATTAAGTTTAGATTGCGTTTCCGAATCGAGCAATAGTTTAGTATTTTAATATGATATCATTTCATAAAATGCTAAACTTACATATTGTACTGAAAAGTTATAAAGGCTGTAATCTTGAACACACAGAGAAAACCTTTGATAAAGGAAGCAGAAGAATAGAATCGAACACAATGAAAGGCAGCCGCTCCCCACACTTGCCTAACAAAACATTAGTTCGCTTGACTGGCTTTCTTAGAGACTTTTCGGCATTTTCTCTACACAATCGTTTTGTTATTGCGAAATTGTATTCTACAGCTCTGCATGGATAATACAACAATAATATTTTTGTATTCAAAGAACACAATCATACGCAATATTTGTGTAGTAAAAAAAAACTGTCTGATACATAATTGTGCTGTTCATTTAATTCCTTAAGCCAACGATTTTCATGTGTGTCCTAATCAGCAGGTGTATGGGTTGCAACAACATTACGAGAGTGAGGAGAGTAAGTACTTACCTAACATATACAATTTCATCGTTGCTGTTAGCCAATCGACGCCAGCCCGGTGCCAAATTCGCTTTATTCGCTTGCTGCTGTTGTTGTTGATATTGCTGATGGTGTTGTTGTTGATGGTGCTGCTGTTGCTGTTGCTGTTGAACAGTTACCGTGGCAGCTACATCATTTGGAATTTTTAAATGCGTATTCGAATATTGCAAGTTTGTGACAGCAAACGGACTGCAATGATTGTCTGATGGATGCTGATTATGATGATTTTGGTGATGGGTAAAATGGGGGGCGAGAGTAGGCTTTGTTGGAATACTCTCATTAACATCATGAACAGCAGACAATCTTGGATTTGTTGTAACTGCTGTTAAATTATTCGTATTATTAACTTTTAACTGTTGATGCTGTGGTTGTTGTTGTTGTTGTTGGAACTGGTGCTGTTGTTGTTGTTGATGATGATGGTGGTGATGTCGTTGTTGTTGTTGTTGTTGTTCTTCTTCTTGCAACTCCTTATTTGTTGTTGATGTTTGATTAATACCAGGCGGTGCATGCCATTGATTGAAAATTTGATGCCGTTGCATCATATTGACATCACATTCTTGTTGTTGTTGTTGTTGTTGTTGTTGTTGTTGTTGTTGTTGTTGATGATGATAATCAATCGAAGAATTATTAATTCGCTCTCGTGACATATTGCCACCGTTTAGTAAACCAATTGATAATGGGTTTAAAGGCTGCGCCTGAGGGGAATGCAAACGTGCGGGCGTTTGCAGAGTATGTTGATTATGTTGATGTTGCTGTGGTTGCTGCATTGTTTGTGTTGCATTTAAATTATATTTGATTTCTTGTTGGCTATTAAGTTGAATTTGGTTTTGGTGTTGTTGCTGTTGCTGTTGCTGTTGCATATGTTGTTGTTGTTGCTGCAGGTGTTGTTGTTGTTGTTGTTGGGACGTTATATGATGTATCGTCGGTGACATCAAGTGAGCGGGGTTTGCACGATGATGTGCGCTAATAATTTCAGACGATCGTGACATATGTAGCTGCTGCTGTTGCTGTTGTTGTTGCTGTTGTTGTTGTTGTGCCACTTTGTAATGCATTTGATGTTGTTGTTGAGAAAAATGTTGCATCGTCTGATGTGGAGAATGGGCCATATAATGATTGGGTAGTTGTTGGTGATGTTGTTGCACAGCGTACACCTGTTGTTGCTGCTGCTGATGATGCTGTTTCAATGCATATTGTTGCATTAAGTTTGGCTGGTGGTTTTGATGCTGCTGATGCACGTTATGCATACCTAGCGGCTGTTGCATTGTACGACCATTTACACCCATCACATGATTGAGTTTTTGTTGCTGTTGCTGTTGGTATTGATGATGTGTATGTCCAGCTGATGTGGCTGCCATAATGATGCAATTAAAACTTTTTAATTAAATACTATGCCCCAGGGCGACAATACGAGAAATTTTAAAGTGTAGCTCTGAAAATAAAGAACAAGCAGCAACACCATAAAATTTGATCACGTTTGAAAACATAAAAATTTAGATTAAGTATAATTTTCCAAATTTTCATAATATAATAGCCTATAGCAACAAACAATGTTTCTCAGAAGTTTGAACTAAAATCTTTCAAAATTTGAGTCACACGGACGTACATGTCTAGATCGACTCAGTTGTTGATGCTGATACTTTGTAGGGTATTCTTCTAGATGTTGCAAGCGGAATAATAAAACTTAGCGTAACTTTATACTTTTCAACAAATTTTACATTTATCGAATATTTTGCAAACAAATATAAAAGTTATTCAAATCATGTACTTAAATAAAATTGACTTGGATCCTGATCTGGAATAATTGGAACTTTCTTAAGAATCTCAATTCGTGCCGAATTAGGCCATTCCGGAGCACATTTATAAAGTTATTGCAATTGCTCATGCTTTTATTATAATTTTTTTATACTAATATCCACAGTTATTGGGGATTTGGTAATTGACCAGTACCCCTAATACTGGGAGCCCCAGATACAGCCTTTCCTCGAATAAATAATATAAGATTTTGACCAAGACTGCAAAATCGTTTAAAAAGTGGTTGAACAGTACTTCCAGTTTAACTGTGAGTATCTCCTTTAGCAGATTTTGTTCAACAATAAAGCGATGTCTCAACGTTGGCGATCAGTAGAATGCTTATAACATATGGACAGATAGACGTAGCAAATTCTTAATTACGTGTTGATCGCGAATATAAAACTTTGTAATATTCCGAGTGATACAAACGTTTCAATAAACTGAGTATACCCCCGATGTCAAGACAATAATGTAAAATGATGACTTGCGAGGTAACGAAAAGTAAATGTGATGAAGGCCAGATTGTTACGAAAGTATTCCATAATCAATGCACGCTTCATAAATCTGTTGCAAACGCTTTGACAACATTAGTATATTCTGTTTTTATTGGTTGTACACACTTAATGTTCTTTCATCTAAGGCGTGCGTACTGTGTGATGCCTACATTTTCTATACAATTGACACAAGAACTTGAAGGTGTTTATTGTTATCGACAGCAAATCTCTGTTGCTGGACAAAAAATTTAGTTGAAAGGAATGCTTGTGTAATATGAACTCCTGCGTTTGTCTGTATTAGGAATTGTTCTTTGTAGACATATGATATCGATTAACTTAAATCCTCGCATAGCCTTGAATATTACTTTTGTTGAAGGTCTACTAAATTTGTCATTCCTCTTGCAAGCACCAGAAGGAGACAGACGTAGAGACATTGCAAATTGTGTACATTCTTGGTGAGTATGGTAATTTGTCTGTCCGTGTTTCTGTTTTTAGAGCACTCTCAGAAATAGAAGTTTACACCAGACATTCTTTCTCTATGCCACTCCCACAATTCCCAAAACAATCTTCAGGTAAATTTAAATTCACTTTACAACGCATACGTTAATATGCACGAATAAAGTGGGGAATGAATGCCATGCGTTACAAATATAAGTAATACACGTGAAGGGTATTTAAGACTCAACCTAAGCCAAATAATGTTTGTTTCAGTTGGGTTTTTGTGTTCACTTTGCCGCTTGTCACGCTTCATTATGTTATCGCTTCTCCGCATCAACTAATTTTTCGATTGTCTTACTTTATTAAGGAGTGACAAAATCAATTAGGTAGGAAAGTAGGTAGGTACACAAACAATAAAGTAAAACTCGCACACACAACCATAAGCCCTCTGAATATTGAAATTGTTGCATTAGTAGTTGTTGGATAATTTTGTTATTTCGTTGCATGCTCTATTGAAGCCTTTCGCATGCTGTGCAGTAATATCTTTTCATACCCTACACAGGATATATTGAATTTGTGCGCATATATATAATTTTAGAGAAAGCCTCCCTTTGTCAAATCGTTCGATTTAGAATCACTTTCTGGACCTATTTCACTATAACCAAAATTTTATATATTGACTCTTGAACGAACCCTCTTGGAAATGGATATAATCGCAACGTCTTATTATGTAAAACGTCTTTTTTTCCAAAATTGATGCATTATATAGCAAGAAATATTTCTTAGCAAAAATTGTGTTTGCGAAGTAAATTTAATGATTCGCGTCGCTTAACCGAGCCTAATATTTTCACTTATTTGATGTAAAATTTTATTACGTTTACGTTCAATTTACACAAAATTCTTGAAAATCCTCTAAAATCAATTAGCAACCACGGTTTGTTGATTCATTTCAACTCATTTTAATCGGACAATAATCCACTCATATACCTCTAATCCGTTTATGTGCTTTGAAGGGCGCTAAAACGCAATCAATAATTCGTACGCATATGTCAAAACAATTCCAAACATTTGTAAGCACTCACGCTCAGAGAGATTTATATCAATGCAAACAATCACAAATTTTTGCAATTGATACATGTTGCATTATTGCGTTGGTCGGATGGTAAGCGACGAATGAATGAATGCCGATGAGAGATTAATGATTATGATATAACAGCAATATAATAAGAATACAAGGAGGAGAAGGAAGGAGAGCGTATGTCACAATAAGGGGAGAGTGAGAGAACGGAACAACATACGGCAACACTTGACATACTTTTCACACAATATATACATATTTTTCATCCGATGTGATGCGAAATTGCACTGATTTGTACTTGATTACACATTTAACACACACACACACGCACATTCACTTAACTGAGGCATTCCTTGGCACTTTTCCACATAGGCAATAGAAGCGCCCTAAAATATTAATTAAATTCACTTTTCCTAATTGATGGTTTGAATAGTTTTTACCACTATACGTACAACAACGGCCGGAGGGTGCTTTTTGAAGAAATCATTTGCATGTCGTGTCATTCACAAAAGAGTGCAATTTTGAATGTGGAAAGAGAGAGAGAGAGAGATGTCGAGAGTTTGAGTGAGAGTAAGCAATCAATTGAGTAAAGAGCAGCATGTGAAAATATTTACGATAAGTAGTGACAAGAAGGAGTGTTGGTGCACTTCGTGTATGTATGTGTGTGTATTAAATTGCTTTAAGAAAATAAGCTTTTGTAGCGTACGTACATATTTTTACACTTGCACCCGCAAATATTTACTTTCTTGCAACGTAGGCTAACGCCACTATCATCAATTTTTAATCGATTCATTTCATTAAGTGAACTTCAATAAAAATGCAAATGTATTGCATGTTTTTTTCCTGAATGCAATACCAAATATGTATACCTTTATATCATTGCGGCGTGCCACGTACTTTTGTACTTTATGTATGAAAAGTACGAACAAATACACAGAGTGAGAACGTACTTCGGTAGGTCGGGAAAGGATATGAGAATATGAGAACGCGCGCGTGACCGTTAAAATTCACTATTTAGTTATTGTTGTTGGTATTAAATATATTTAATTATTAATACTCGTTTGTTGCTTTGTTGTGGAATTTCGAATTATACACTTTTCACAAAATCGCATACACGAACTCACCGCACACACGTACATATTGGCAAATATGACAAGAAACGTGACCATGCACAAAACTTTTCACTTTTAATATATGCTTAGGCGACTTATTTAGGATAGGTTCACTTTTTGATGAAAAATTTGTGTACGAGTTGGCGAACGACGGTAGACACCTGCTTTCCAATCGACAGGGAATTTCAAAATGATTTCCCTCTCACACGTACATGTTAACGTATGAGTGTATGTGTGTGTGTGTGGTGTATTAACACATGAAAATCAAACACTTTGTTTTGTTGTTGTTGTTTTTTATAGTTTTTAATTCGAATTAGAGGGAATATCATGAAGAAATAAGCAGATGTTTGTTTTTATTTCACGTCATTAATTCAACGGCAACAATTGCTGCATTGTGTTACGAAAGAGTACTCGAAAAGCAACAATAACAACAATAATGGCCGCTGATCTGGGTGAACGGGTGTGCTACCGAAATACAGTCAGCCGTTAGTATTGGTGATGAATGACCCCAATACGCACATCACTATGCATATACTTTCAAACAAACAAACAAACGCACACGCATTTGTGAACATTTCTTTAATATTTAAATATTTTTACGTGCACACATTTGTTGTGTGCTTTGCTCACTTTTTTACAATCAAATTCCACTAGGTTTTCTTTTCACATAATGCTACACATAAATATTTATTTTAATAATTTCTCTATACCAAGGTACATATATGTTTTCACTTGTGTACAATTTGAAAATTTTTATTTAATACGTTTTAATAAAAACACGTATCGATCAATTAAAAACGACACAAATTGTATAATTTTTTTTTTTGCAAAACTATCAAGAGCACGGCAACTACTGTTTGCTCTATACGGATTATTTAAGTATCTATTCATGTACACATACGTATGTTAACTATAAACACATTTATACATTTCATAGCTTCGCACTATTATTATTGAATTAAATTGATTTTAATTAGTGCTTCGCTAAATGATTTTCGTACTCATACTCTCTTTAATTGCACGATTATAATTTTTCGTCAATTTTCTTGTTTTCTCCAATACATCTGTATGTACCATTTGTCATAAAATCTTTTTACATAATATGTTACTTTTACACGTATATCTTGAATTTTTTAGCATATCATAAAAATATTTGCCGTATATAATTTTGGCGTAAACCCGTAGCGTTCAACACGACGTAGTTACTTCGTTCACTTACAATTACTGATTATCAATAACAAATATCTAAACATAACGAATTAAACCAGATATAAAGACAATCCGAGAGATAGATAGAGAAACAGAGAGAGAGAGATTAATAAAAAGTCCTCTCTTCTAAAGAATTTGCAAAATATTTTAAATAGTATCCCCAATTTTCGAAATTGACAATGTACGAATAGTAATAACAAATTAATAACGGAGATGTTATAAGACAGGGCTGTTATTATTGAAGAATAAGATTTTAGTTTAGTTTTAGTTTAACAAAATAAATCAGTTTGAGAATGGTTTATTTTTTGGTTTAGAATGAAACAATCAAAAGTAAGTGTAGTTAATGAGTACAAATATTTAGTTGATTAATTCAATCACTCTAACTTATCACTAGTCGTACATCTCTATTAATAGTCAATAATTTGTCTAGTGCCAAGTATAAAGTGTGTAAATAATAAAGAATTATGAGAAATCTATAAAAATTATTACATAAATATATAAGCAGTTGTAATATTTCATGAAATATGTATTAATAATAATTGTAATATATGGAAATAAAACTATTTTTAGTCAACATCTACAACACAAAATAACGCCACATAAAAACTTGTTGCTGTGTGTATAACGTTTTCAAAAAAAGCCGGTAGTTTGTTAGGAGGATACGCTATGGCTGACCAGTTATTATTGGAATGCAAAAAATTGTGCTTAAAGCGTTGCCTCGTCGCTTTAGGCACCAATTCATTCATTCAGATCCTGTTGCTGACCACGTTTTTGTTATTTCTAAACTTGAGTATAAATCATCCCATTCAGTGGCTTTCACAAAGTTTCAGTATAATCACATCTTTTCATACATGGCTCTCTATAACACCTCTCATAGCAGCTGTAGCTTTTTATAGTATTCATCTAGGCAAAGCACATCTTGCTGTTAAACGTTACTATGCAACTCGTTTCGAGTGGTCTGTGAAAACGTTTTTAAAAAAATTTGGTTTTCTTGGGCTACACATACTAGTGGGATTCTTAACCGCGTGGATGTATTCTGGATATCTCCAAATGGATTACAGGTACGTTGAAATGAGAAATGAGCTAAGTTTCAAAGTTTATGATCTTTGCAGGTCAATAACGTATGAATGCTACGGAGCAAGATGCCTAAACTCATCCTACATTTGTCTAATGGTTATTGGTATATCGGCCAGTTGCTTTTATTTTATTAAACATAATCTAAAACAGGAGCCCCAAGTTGAATTTCCCCTTATACAGGAAGTGAAATGGGTGAAAATCCGCTCAATTGTTTACTCAACATTGTATAAATCGCTATTGAACTCGTTCTTCCCCAGTTTGTGGTTTACATTAGCATTTTGGACATTGGCTCCTTGTTGTATGGAACAAGTCGCTTCACTTCTTAGTGTGGAATGGGAGAAGGACCAATATAACTTTTTCTCCATGGTGTTCAATATACGCCTATTATTTTACAATTGGATTTTGTCAGCCCAAATTATGAGCAATATGCATTTAATGGGAAAATTATTCTCCATATTCCTGGCTGAAGAACTGTTATTCGTAATTGAGAAAAATCCACTGGTTGGGGACACCGAAACAGAAATCAGTTTGGCAGACGCCTTAGCCATGGATCAGTTGCCAGTTATACAAAGTTTGGCGGCTCTACATTTGTACGAAATTGCATTAAACCCTTTAGCCAGTAAACGAGAAGATGTTTTTTTACTCTCTGTACCAGGTGTGATAACACGTTGATAATACGTTTTTCGAAAGCTTAGTTTTTTGTAATTGATTTTAAATTATTTTATTAGGCAGCCATCCCTACAACTGGAATAAACTGTCTGCACAATGCTTGGCAATGATAAATGACTTTAAAGAGCAACTCAGCGCTTCCCTTCAAACAATATCTACGATAAAGTCATCGCCATTAATCTATGAATGTACTAAACCGTCCGCCACGGAGGTAGCGGAAAAAATTCTATTACGTCAATATAATGAAACGTACGGCATCCGTCGAATGGCCGACGATCCGCCCGACACTGACTTGACTTGTGAGAAGCCTCTCACGTCGGTGCAACGCATTAACGAATACTTTGAAAACTTGTCTGAACGATTACAACGGGCTTTGGAATCGATTTTTTACTCTATACCCGGCTTGGTGTACCTGTTCGATGAACCGGAAGGGGCTAAGACCGCGTACCTGTTGGCAAATTCTCAAATCGTAATTTGGCTAATACAAGGCTTGGCGGGTATTTGTGCAGCTTCCCTAAAAGAAGACAGATACGGGGTTGTCCAGGCATCATTGCCGCAAATCATTAAGGCGTTCGTACAGTTAAAGGGCGAATTGGATAAATTGCAAAATGTCATCTTGAATGGCAAACGAATGGATCGAAATTTATTCGCTTTGAAAAATGCCGTCAAGCGTAGTTTATACCAAATAGCTACCGTGTTTGGAGATTATTTGGACGATTTAGTCGACGACCCTCTCACACTGCATACGCTGCACGCATGCCTGAACTACCAAGACATTTAATGTTATTTGAACATTTTTGTATTTACGTGTTTCATTCCTAGGTTAAGTACATCTCCAACTCACTCGATTATAATTCATTATTTTAATAGAATAAAGCATGTAGCACAAGTGTTTCATATTATTACTTAAGTTTACTGTACAAAGCGTAATAGAGTTTGAAATAATTACCAACTAAAACATCAGGAACATTTAAAGGGGGAAAGTTAAACTACAACGTGTACATGTGTATATAAACAAGGTGCTTGGGACACCTTTGAATGACGTCATATTATTGGTTTAAATATCAGTGGGGCGGAGGTGTCTCTTTCAATTTTGTACGGTGTAATGTAATTGTGATCGGATCGTAGTCTTCCATATGTTGTATGGCATCTAAAGTTGCTTGGGATGGTTCTTCAATTCTTTTCAAGTCTCCTTCCGCCGACCTGTGTGATTTGAATACTTGGGTATATAAAAAATCTAAAGCTTTCATAACAACACCACCCCGAGCGCTGTAATCACTCTGACGCTGATGAGATGTGTTTGTCTGACTGGGATTTTCTGGATTAAACGTTTCGTAATCGCTTAAGCGTTCACGCGTCCACCTAAAAATTGAGCGCGACTCTAAAGTAATAAAAAACAAAACGTTTTTTTATAATAATCTTACACACTAAATACACATATACATAAGCATTAGATACATTTGGAAGCATTTCATACATTTATTATGATTTATTCATTTACTACTGTGGCCTGACTTGAATTGTGATCTTTCCTCTGAGAATCTTCCTCCAAGAGTTCAATCAGTTTTTTACTTCGTTTGATTGCTTTGTTATCTTTTTTGTATACATTCACACATACTCACAATTAGTTCAAATCATTTCCAATTCCATTCCATTTATGCGCACTTACCCAATTCCGACAGGACTCTGGTCATTTCACGTATTTGAGCATCTTGCCGTTCAATACGAAAACCCATTTCCGCCAAGCGAGTTACTAGTTCAGCCTTTTCCAGATGCTGCTTCTCTTCCTTTTTAGCTTCTTTTTTTACCTGCCTATTGTCAAACGTATAAATTACACTTCCAATTACCAACTGAACTGAAATGGCTCTCACCGATTATACTCTAGCAGTAGAGTAGCAGCACCGATGGTAAAGATGATAAACTCTCCTAATAAATTTGCACCAAGTTCAATTGCCATTGTTTCATTTAGGGGTGGTACGGTTACCGGCTTTCCCAGATTCAAAGCCCACATTTTCGTTTTCACCTCGATCCAATTGTAAACTAAATAAATGCTAAAATTGAAGTTATTTGTAGAAGGCTATATAAAATGCAGATTCCTACGCTGAGCTGGTGGCATGCATACGTAATGTCGGAAAAAAGGATGAGCTTTGGCTTTCCGTTTAATGATCTCTGCAATTGGTTTGCTGATCTGCTTGACAGCTAACACGCCAAGTTTTGCAACTGGAAATGCCCCTATCACCATATTCAAGTTGAATTTCGACTTAGTTAACCAATGAAATCGAAAACTGTGTGCGTCCTGATAATATCTACAATATTATATATAAATAGTTAGCACAGAGGTAAAAAAATAGTAGTAAAGCAGGGACGTTTGTAAATTGTCATAATTTCTTATAAAACATAATCAGCTGAGTGAGTTAGTTACTTAACAGCTTATTTTGGCATCACTTATAAAAACGCAGAAAGCTTGACGCACAAACTTTCAATGAACTCGAAGACATTCTTTACCGCCTTAAGATGGCGTTGACTATTTCCAGCCCATCATTTACTGCTACAAACAGACTTTATACATATTTTATAATTATCTATTATATTACATCACAAACATTAATTACTTTTTCTTCACAAGTAGTGGTTATCTCATTCTTTCATTTTTAACTTGGCTGCACGTAATGTTTTTCGCGCAATTTTTACGATAATATAAACAACATTTTCGCTTACATTATAATAAACTTTTACAAATTAATAAACTTAAAAGAAAATTGATTGGTTTATAGAAAATTGATTTTAAATAATAATAATGGAAACTGCACTAAAACAACAATTTGAGGAAATGGGCATAGAACCCGCACAAGAAATCATAGATAAATGTGAGTTTATGCACAGTTTCGAAATATTTAAGAAATATAATTGTACTTTTCTTCTGTGTAGCTTTTGAATTGTGTACAATGCATCATATTGAAGATGCTTCGGAATTTGTAGAACAATGGCTGGCATTTAGTTTAAGTCATTTGGACGCCGCTGAGCCCACAACTGAACATTTGTTGGAATTCGAACGTAAAGTTTTACAAACAAAACGCGATAAACAAGAAGTTGGACATCTTCGTACACATCACAATACTTTACCAGATCTGTCAAGTGCGAATTATTTAAATGACCATGATCTACGCGCAGTCGTAGAAGATGTTGAATATGATAGTAAGCTTGAAGATTATATGTGGGGCGTTGGCACTGCTAAACCTAAGGTAGGTTTTGTTAACAATAATAAAAACAATTATTTCTTATGTATATAAGTAAAAGCGATCTCGAAGGAGGTGCTTAAAAGAAATTAACCACTTTATATTATATAATGAGAAAACACTAGAAATAATTATAATCTTAAAATATCATTACTCTCCTAATTATACGCTATAAATGCATCTAAGTACATTATTGTGTTTGGCCACCGTGGGACAATGCTGATTGTGACCGCGTAAAATATGTGGTTGCGTTGCCAATTTCTACTTCAGTATTATATTATGCAGCTTTTTATGCCCAACATTATACGTATGTGGAGGTATATATCACTTTGTTAAAACTTTTGTAACATCCAAAGAGAGGCGTCGGAGACCTCACAAAGTATTATATACTTAATCAGCATCGAATACTGAGTCAATCTAGCTTTGTCCGTCTGTCCATGTGCAAGTGTGTTTTGTGTTATCACTTTCCTGATCGTAAAACTTGAAATATCGAATCCAAACTTGGTAGATAGGTAGGTTTTAATAGTTTTAATATGCAGATTGACATTGACTTGCGAAACAAAATAGAAAATTTAAAGCTGACCAAGTTATACATATGTTGTGGGACTTTGGTAGCCGAAAATTTACAATGCGACAAAGGCGTAATAACATCAATAACAAGTTTAGCCTATGCCATCTTAATACCTTTTACATCTACTTATATATAGTGGGCGTGGTAGGTGTCAGCTGACAAGTCGGTTTAATGTAAATATGGGCGCGTTTGTAAATAGGTAAACTTTTGTGGCAAATAAGTGGAAATGAATAAATTGTGGGCGTGACCCTTGACTGATTTCGCCCAATTTAAATAGCGATCCGTGTGCAGAAAGCAGAAGAATCTGAAAAAAAATTCACTTTAAAAACTCAAAGTTTATGATCGTTCAACAGACAGACACCCGGTCATACGGATGTATATGTCGTATATATATATGACGTATATGTGTTATATGTAGACATAGATGAACTCTTCGTATATGCGCCATCTTCTTTACTGTTTACCACAAAAGTTGAATATTTTTATAGTAAAGAATAAATATAAATTGCACAGCTTCTGTTGATCACTTGAAGGCGTGGTTGATAACCTACTTCGCCCATTTTAAGTTAAAGTTAGAGTCAATTAATTTTAGTGGCCTAACGAGAAATGACAAATCTAACGTATTCTCTGGATGTGGCCAATAGCAATTGCAAACCTCGCAAAATTAATAAGAAACGATGACAACTGCAAGAAATATAACAATAACGAAAAATGCAGCATTTACTCGAAAGATAAATAAATACACAGCAGCAGTAACATCATCACCAAGATACGCAGCAGTAGAGAAGCTAGCGTAAGGGTCTCTCAAATAATAGAGATTGCTTTAGTGACACAGTGCGTTTTCCTATTTTTTGCTTACGCGTTACGTCCTCCTATAATTGCAAACACGAATTGAAGTGTTTATCAGATGACGCTTAGACGATTAACTTGACGAATTACATAAGCGACTGAACAACAGACAGATCAACGGCCACACAATGCCAATGATCAGAACATTTCTTAAATATAGGATCGCCGCTTCGCTATTTGTGTCTTAAGAATCTTGAATTGTTCGATCGAGTCGAGGAAAATAACACTTTAATTAAATAGATTACCTTGATTACTTTGGTCCCGTTAAGTGGTTTAATGGTGCAATATAATGTACAGTAAATGACGTGAAACCAATTACGATATGATGATTTTCAGAGCTCATACATAAACTTTTGTGCGCATTATAATTACACCGCGCAGCTCCATAGGCAACCGCAACAACGCCATATTATCGAATTTCTCCATTACCGTTTGTCTTTCACTCTTTTTATTAGTTGCAGCAATTAAAACAAACATCTACTTTGCAGAATTTTATGCCATTTACAAAGGTATTGTAATACCCCTGCTGCAAATGATTGTTTGTATGTTTGTGTCATTTTTAAGTATTTCATGGTGATGCATGCGTTTGCGTTTGGGCGCACTGATGCATACTTCCCTCCAACACCTGAAATACGCTATTCTGGCCCCGTTGTAACTTCAACATTAAACATATTTCTGATTTTCAGTTAATATGTTGTTTTTATTGCCATTATGTTTATGAAAGTTGTAACCAGCACAACGGTGGTAGTAAGCTTGCGGTATTGTATGCATTATTATTATCATTAATGTGTATGTACAAGTGTGCGTATTGGTATTATTGTAAGCGGGGGAGCACAAACTGAAAACCTATTTAGCCATTGTGGCTCCGTTAGGAATAGCAAGCACTTGCTCACGTTTACTGCGGTGTCACTGAGGTACTATGTACAAACCTGAAAATTCTGTAGTTCTTGCCATTCTTTATATACTTTATATATTCCCAACTTTAGAAGGAATCTTGATCAGCATCAAAATGTATGTAGAATGTAGGCATTGACACTAAAATTTTGTACAATCTCCTTAAATTTGCACAACGGTTCGTGTGCAAATTGGTCGACATCAGTCAAGTGCCACGCCCTAAAATGGCAAAAAGCTACCGAGTAAAATTTCGATATGCGGATTGCATGTGTAAAAGTGGGCGTGGATTTATTAACAGATGCGTCCACAATTTGCAAAAAAGTTTTTGGTACTGAATTCAAACGTTGACGTAAAATGTAACACTTACTCAAGTGGTGTTTAAAAAGGACGCCATTGTATATATACCATCCTCAAATGTTATTCGGACCGAAAGCCAAGCGATTGATTAAAAAAGTTAAGACGGTGAAATTGATGCAGGCAGCTTGGATGCCAATACTATTCTCCACCGCCAGAAAAGTACATCTGGCGTCTGATCTGGCAAAGGCTATGGGACATAGATAAGAAATTTGTCAAAAAACAGACATTTTTCCAGCAAATACACAAATAACAACAAATAAATAAGTTATTGGCAGCACTAGATGTGGTTCATCATACGTGTATATTACGCATGTGAAGGATTCGCTCTCTTTGCCGAAAAAACCATATTTCTTATGATTTTCTTTTGTTTGCGCTCCACTTAAGATGGAAGCTGAACTAATTTTTTTGCACCTTCCGACCCAGAAAGAGGCTTTTGATCAAGATCAAAATCTTAGTTAATCTAGACATGTCTGTCCCTGTGTTTGTGTGCCCTCAAGATGGCATATTCAGAAGAAGAATTTCTTAAATTCATTAAAAATATTTCTAGCATTTGTTCGTTGGTTACTATTTAAATTGGGTGCCCAAAATCGGCATTAACCTCTAATCGACAAATAATTTGTACACGCCCCCAATTTACAGAAAGCCTTGTTTAAAGCAGAATCTGACTTGATAGTTGATACGGAATATACCACGCCCACTGTTTATATATGGAGAGTGTTTAGTATTTGGTCTGAGCCAAATTTATTTTTTTTTCCTTTTTTGTTTCATTTTTTTTGCTGAATCGTGGGAAAGTACAAAATTTCCCGCTTGAAAAGGTAATTTAATAACGAAAGCAATTGGAATAAAAGCAAATCATTAAAAGTAGAGTTACAACCAAATGTTCCAATACCACTCACTCGTGAGTACCGAGTATGTCCCATCCATGTTTCGCTTCTTTTATTGTTGCCATTAAACTCAAAAGCCTAAAAATGGCGCTAATAAACATTCGAACTGAAATATTTCAACTCCTAACCTGCTTAGTGGGAAGTTTACAAAAGCGAGTATAAACCAACCGTAGAGTAGCTGGTCAAAGATTTATCAAATAGTTTATGTACAATAATGCAGATATGGCAAAACAGTTGAGTTAAACATTTGGCCAATTATTTGCTCTCGAATACGATGTCACGTCAATTTTCAAACTATTCCAAACTATTCTGTCTACACACAATCTTATTGAGTATTTTTTATAATTTGAATGATTGAGGAAATATTGCATATGAATGATATTGAAGCGTTGAAGACCATTGCAAAAAAGGTCATGCTCGACCACCTCTTGGAATGTAGAATGACGAATTTTAATACACCTGTTTAGTAAAAAGCTTAATATGGACGGCAATTGGAAAAATGGTCCGATCTTGTTCAAATCAATCAGTCAATCAAGTCATTTATTCCGCTAACCCACTATTCATTACAAGGGATAACCCTTGCAGTTGTGAACTGTGTAAAATTCCCCTTGAAATATTCTTATACCTTATTTTGGAGTTTAAATTAATGCATTTCCCGGCAAGCCCACACTGGTTTTTATGCTGCCAGCAGTTTTTTTGGTAACCTTTCTATTAAAAGAAACTCAGTCGTAATCAGCTACTAACTACTTGGATTGAAGATTATCATTATGTGAGCGAAGTCTGGTCCATGGTTGTTGATGGTTTCAGTTTCGATTCAGAATCAAAATCTGAATTTTTTGAGAAATTTTAATGAAATTTAGTGCAAGGACATGCGTTGGCCCAAAGAGGAACTGTATTGAAAATGGACCGAATCCATCCATTTTTAGAGCCGTTTCCCATATAAGATCCCATTATAGTAGAAGTCTTTATATGGCAAAAAGTAGCAAAAAATGAAGTGAAAAATAGTTAATTAGCTTCATATTTGGCTGTACCAAATTTGGACACGATCGAACCATTTTTAACCGAACCAAAATTATAATTATTTGATAAATGAAAAGAATTTACGAAGGCACACATGGCTAGATCAAGTGAGATTGTTATTTCTGTATGGGTTCTGTACGGTCTCCTTCTACCTGTTACATAATATAATAAATAAATTGGTAGATGAGGAAGGCACTGTCAAATTTGTGATATCTCATCTCGTGTGTTTTATCTCTCTCTCACCCTCCTTTAATAAAAGTCCAAAGTTCAGTCCAATACTTGCTTTTGTTCATTATAGTAAGTTTCAACCAACACTTACTGTAATTGTCAATATTGAAATTTTCATTGGCCAATGCCAAGTGTGTCATGGTTAGGATGTCGATGATTATGTGATAGTTTGAGGGCTTCACATATTTATGATTAGTTCATATTGTATTTTATAGCTAACCCAGATGTGTATGAAGTACTTTCCTACTGATTCTCCACCAATTAAAGAGGTTTAAACATAACCCCGGAAGCGGTTATATGTACGAGTTTCATGCGATCCCATGTTTTGAACGTCACATTTTCTTTACGATTTAACTGACATTTACGTCGGCATTAGTCATGTGGGATATAAGTAGGAGGCATTTGTTTGAGTGCCTTCCTTACTATGACACTACTCACTTTACATCGTGGCGAAATGTAAAAAACAATTAAACGGAATTTTAGCAATTGTAAGCAATAATGTGCACCGCAAACAATGCAATGTTAGCAACTGGAGTAATATTCTAAGCAGGCAGGCGAGTAAGCAAGCACATCATAGCCGCACACACACACACACCCACACAACACGAGACCATTTCAACACATATCAAAACTTACAGTAAAAACAAATGCGCTGCTACGTATACATGTTTGGTGTAAAATGTACCGTTTTAAAAGCATTTCTCGTATGAAAGTGTGTGTGCCATGTCGTGCCGGCGTTACATGTTACATTGCCTTAATTTGTGGTGTTGTGTTGTGTTGTGTTTTCTTTTGACTCTATTTTCTACCAAGTCGTGACCTCCTTTTTCCATTTTCATAGTATTTGTGTTTTCTTCTGTTATGTGCGGCTCGTTTTGCGCTGTAGTGCATATTCAGAACATTTTGGCAACGACTTGGAAGAAATAATAAATTCGGTTTTTTATTGTCTCTCCTCTCCCTCCCTCGCCACCTTCGCCGCATTCATTTTTTGTAGGACTGAACGAACGTGTTTGCGGCAGAGGAACATGAAAAATAAATTAGATTTCCAGATTAACTTGTGGATAATACGACGAATTTTGTTGCAGTTTGTTGCTTCGCTAAATTATTGCATGATCGTTGTTTTTGGTATTCTTTTAAGATTAGATTTTGCTCTCAATTAACCATAAATTACAATTAATACAAAACACTATGTTTGCGCTACTTTAAACCAAATAAAATAAAAGTACTTTTTCGATAACGTGCTGTTATGAAATTTGTTTAGAGCCGCACAGAATCACTTGAGAGGTGCATGTGTGCATAAAATGCTGGGATGTTCAACCGAGCTAATGCTCATCTGTGTATGCTGTTATGTGTGTATGTCGGTGACGTTTTCATTTACAATAAAAATTATCAAATAGACTTAATTTGGGGAAAAATTGCTTTATGCCAGAACTGATCGATTCGTGATTTGTGTTTGGCAAACTCGCTTCGAATTTAATTCATTTTTGTGATTCGGTTTATACTCTCCGCATAAGAAGTTTATCATTCCATCTGCAACATGTTATTGGTGTGCTCGCGGTCGTATATTTTGTGATATTTAACTGAAATTTTGAGTAAACATTTCAATGTGGTTTCTGTACGCTCCTATTTAGGTTGGATGCAATTGGCCTCCAATTGAAAAAAATCTCTCACGACTACAAAAACAGAGCTTTTGTGTAAAAATGTACTTTTTTAACAAGATGACAAAAATGCGAAAAATTTCGTAAGTTGTACTACTAAAAGTTATTGTAATGGGCCACCTACCAAGCACCCTATATAAACCGTTTAGTGCCCACATCGATTAACTCCACTTTTTGAAAAATCTTAAATTTAATTATCAAAGCACTTGGTCACATGCGAAAAAAAATCAAAACATTTTTCCACCAGATGATTGGTACAATATAATCAAAACATGTTAAAAAAGCTCTCTTTAATCTAATCCAAATGACCCACCAAGATTCTTTTTCAACAAAACCTTTACAAAAATCAATCATTTTAAATACACTGGAAAAAGTTCGGAAGGTCTAAACCCCATCTCATACAATTCAAATGTGACCACAATGAAGATTCGGAATTTAATGCCATTAGTATAAGGAAATCGGTGGCAGGTGGACCGCAGAGTATCCTTAAAGGTAGAAATGTGACAGGGGAAAAAAGGAGAGACATGATGGACTTATTGAAATTCATTCCTCCTGTTAAACATGGTTTCTATAAAAACTTGACAACAAATCGAAATGACAAGTCCTCACATACAGCCGATGAAGAATAATAAGAATAAAAAACTTAAAAACCTTAAGACTGAATTTAACTTTATTACTTTTTTCAAATCTCAAATCGATTAACTCCACCACTCACATAAAAATTTTAACATTACTGACGAGTATTTTTTGACTATTCTTTTTTTATTAATTCTATATACCGTTAGATGAATTACAGCTGTTTCTCAAAAAAATTTTAAAAAAATTGCTTTTCGAGGAGAACATATGTCAATATATTTATAAATAATACGAAAAATTTTACCTCTTCGGTTTTCGTTGCATTGTGCGCATGCCCCTTGATTGATTTTATCCAATTGCATAGAAACTGTCAACACTTGTGTCAAGTTTGAAGTCCTTATCAGAGGAATGATTACCACAGAATACGTATTCACGGACAGACGTCTATCTGCCTAGATCGTTTCAGTATTCGATGTTGATTCGGAATATATATATTTTCCAACGCCTCCTGCAAATGGTTTGACAAAGATATATATACCGCCTCATATATACAGGATGCTGGGTGGAAAAGAAAATAATATTTTGATTTATCATCTAAAAAGGTTCACGTTTTGAACGATTTATGATACGTACCTACATATCCATTCTGATACTTTTACTTCCATTCTGATACTTTGCGTTACCCTTTAAAAACCATTACAACGCATTCGTTTTTTCAATACAAAATGGGCAGAAGTGTTTACTTTCTATTCTATTCTAAGTTTAAGTAATTCATTTAAATAATAAAGATTGCCAAGTGGGAATGAAAAGAAAGAGCTCCTCGTACTTATACAATATAAACGATTCCTCGACATATTACGTAATTATGCATGCACAAGTAAATAGTTTGTCACAGAAGCATTTACTCAATCGGCATTTTCATTTTATGCTGACACATGTATGCTTGTGTGAAATTATTAATAAGATACTGACTGACTGGCAGATTTTCATGGAGATGCATGTGTGTCGTTATCTCTTTGTCTTGCAGAGCATACTGTGACTAAAACTTAGAAGAATGATTTCATAATATTTTTTTTTTAGGAAAAAAATACAATAATGCATACGTACATACATGGTTTTCTTTCGCTGTTGCAGCTAAACGGTGTGAAATTTTTCATAACGGTATACACAATAACTCATAGGATCAGAAGCGCCCACATTTGCAGGTTATGTACATTGCATTAGATACTTCCTCAACAAGTCTTTTTACACATTTCAAGTACTTGAAGTACTCAGCAAATTTGGCTAATATACAAATCTTGAATTAGATCGATAAACATACCCCGCATTGGGTTCTTATTATTAAAAGTATCAGAACCTGTAAGATAAGAGTGTTTGCAATTTTGCGCAATAAGTAATAACAAGTAAAAAAGTAAACCCTCCACAAATACGTTACGTATCAACCAGCAAGTTGAATTTTGCACATTTTTGATACCTTGACAGATGCTTGAATAGTACAGTGAGAGACTTTTTACCCGATTTTATCCAATCTAAACCATTTTTAATTACAATCGTAAAAAATCGACATCATTGTATTTGAAATTTAGAATTATGTGATGCTTAGGCTACAAAATATATGAACACAACAAAAATCGTATAATAATTAAAGCTTTACTTAGCGGCAGGAGGGTTTCCCATTTGTAAGTTGATTTCGTAAAACATAAATCGATTAACTTTAATCATGACGTACTTGTCATTGCAAATTGAGAGAAAGGTTTCCGTTGATCTATTATTGTCAAATCTTATTTTTTTGAGTTTTATTCGCTTAACGGAGTTGAAAATGTTTTTCCAAACACACAAAGTAAACCACACTACCTTGCATTGCATTGCAGCTGTCCATCTGTCTATCCATTGAACGAAAAGCAGAAAAGCAAATCAATTATTCACTAGATTAATTTTCAGGAATGAGCAGATAAAACAGATTTCGGTCGAATCCCAGTCACTCATAATGTTATTTTACAAAAACAACCCCGTTCCAAATGGGAAATCGTTTACAGGCACGATTATGTTCTAAATTCCCAACTCCTTTAATGGAACAATAATGGGTATCATTCGTCTAGTACATACATTTACACGTGTGTTGCTGCAAAAACGTAAAAATGCCATTAAAAACATTAGCATTAACGGATTCTACGTTTGAAGTGTTTCAAGTGTAATAACTAAACTAATACGGCCTACTCACGAACGTAACGGTAATTGCAGGAAAAGTTTTTTGGGGGAAAATCAATCGAATCATCAAAAGCGCTGGCTTGGCAGATCGTGAGAATTGTAACAACAGAACAAATGTAAATATCAATCCGAAAATGGAAAACTGCAAGACGTGAAAAGTTAAACTCGATCAAATAAAAAATTACCAAACGCGGGAAAATACGTGCACATGCACAGAAACGCTGTATGCAGATAAAAGAACACAACACACAAAAGTATGCAACAAAGACATTAAAAACTTACGTAGCAAATAAAATCGATTGTTAATGTCTGTCTGTGAAAGACAGATAGATGGATGGATGGATGGAGGGATTGCAACATACACAAAGACAGATCACAGTCAAAGCACAAACAAAGCAATGCAACATATTTATGCGCTGCACCACGTGTGGCAAAGCGTACATTAAGTTTGTGCAGATGTTTGTAAGTTCTACACGGCAAACGGTGAGCTACACCCACCTTCACTTCAGAATCAATATCTGAATCGATTTAGTCGTGTTCGTCTGACATTCCATGTAAACTACAGGTCACATTTTTTGACATATTTCATTGAAATTTGGTACAAGGACATGTTTGCAATAGATCGGATCATTTGTAGAACCACTCTTCACGCAACGGCTTGTAGGCAATGTGTCACGTTTACTGCCGCAACTAAAATAATTGTAGCATAATTTAAAGTGCTAAGTGATGTAGGGCATTAAATGGTCGGGCTTGACATTTTCACTTATATAGATTCTACATACAAGCACACTTTCATATAAATTTGCATCGACTTGATTACAATAATTACAAATCAGCTACGCGCACGAGTGAGCACACAAATATTTCGTCAGTATTTGACTTCAATTTTGCCAAAGTTACACGATATACAATGTATGCGCGCGCGCGCGTATGTGTGTGTACTTGTGTATATAAGTCAACCATAAAGTGTACAATTTGAATACAAGTTTCCAATCTATAACTTTTAGGACATTTGATGAAAACGATTAATGTATCTGGATGTTAAATTAGATTTTTTGGCCGTCGTTACTTATTGCATTAATTCAGTCAATCATCCGCATCGTTAGTTAAGAAAGTTTAAAGAATCTATAGATGGTATGCATGTGAAATGTTTATTTATGCCGTTGGACACTTTCAAAATTAACCCACTGGGCAAGGGGAGGCAACTTTTTCATTATCTACAGGAATGTTGTTGTTGTTAGATTGAACTTTTCGCTACAATAAAACATTGATGCTTTTAAAGTGATCCCTTCTCGTTCGCCAAAACCTCATAATTTCCTTTACACCAAATTGTAGGAGGCGAGCCAAAGATACACCATAAAAAGTTTTGATCTATCTAGGAGAACTCACACTTTTACGCATTTCATCCCACATTAAAATCATACATTTTATATATTTGCAAAGCAACAGCTGTTAGTGGTAGTAGATGCGGTAATGAATGAAGGAATCTGGAAAAAATCAAACTTTAAAATAATATTTCTGTAAATATGTTACACAGCACAAAAAACAGTGATTTGCAACAAATGACAACAAACAATGCAAAAGCTGTCATGAACAATTTTCCACTTCCTTGAATGTCGGTGAAGAAGAGAAACTGGGAAGAAGTCTTTATTAAATGTTAAAGGTTCACTCGAGTTCAATTACGAGTACAATACATGCAACGTCACAATAACAACAGAAATAACAACAACAACCAATGCAATGTATTAACAAGCAACGGATTAATAACCTGGAAAATGAAAAGAGGTGGGTGGGATGGAATGGAGTGGACCACAAGGGGCGGATAGAAGATACATGCCAGTAAAATGCTAAAGTCAAAGCTTTCAGTACATACTACACTCTAACATAAGTATGTAAAACAACAGCAATCCGAGTTCTATCCCATGAACACATATAAAGGTATGCGTGCGTATGTATGAGTATGTAGAGGCATGTATAAATATGCTTAAATCGTTTAACTATCAAATAATGTATGTGTAAAGGGTGGAGAGGAGAGATAAGTCTTGTTGCAAACCCCAAGTCAACCAAACATTTCTACGCGAACAGAGCCGCGTACGAACGAAGAATTGAACAGCAAAACTATCATCATCCAACTGCACCATGTCGTAGTTTCTACTTGCTTCTACACACTCTACAAAGAAGAAATTTTATAGAGTCGAGAAGATCGCCCACTTCCTCTTCAACTATGTACACAAGAAAGCTCGATTAACTTCTTGGTAAAATGCTGAGTCAACGTTTTCCAAACAGGGCATAATAAAATACCATCTCACCAGAAGTATTTACACCCGCTCTCTCAAATAAGTTTTGTCTATTTGAATATAAATATATGTATATATGCATGTAAGCGCGTGTACGTACATTACGAATAAGTGCCTGTGGATACACATTATAAGAACTTTATAAATGGTCAAAAATCAAGCAACGACTACATAATAGAAGAAAACAAGTAAGAAAACTAAATCTGATTGAGACCAAATCTTAAATACCCTCCACCTCCACAACGGTGGGCGTTGCAAATATATATATATATATATATTACGCCCTCTAATAGTGTATGTATTACGTGTCAGCTTGAAAGTCGAGTTTTACGTGGAGTATGGTTTTGTGTAAAATGTGGACGTGTTTGTTATCCAACCATGCCCATTTTTGCCACATCAATGAATGGGATTAATATTAATATTAAATTTCAAGTTCATAAGTAATTTTTTGTGACAGATGTAAAGGATTTTGTCGATTGTGGGTGTGGCCTTTGACTGATTTAAACCATTTTAAGTAGCGATCTGAATGCAGAAACTAAAAGTGTCTGCACACAATTTCAGCTCAATATCTTAAAATTTACAGCTCCAAAAATACCAACAACACGGACATAAATATCTAGATCGACTCTGTTTTTGCTGCTGATCGAGAATATTGTAATATATTGGTGGGGTCTCTGACGTCTCCTTGCCCTGGGTATCTTTATATGGAGGATATAAAAAAACAATTACAACTACAAAGTTACGGAATTAAAACGATACAAGAGAAACATACAAATAGAGAAATAAAGCAAAACTGCGCTTTTACATGAGCAGCGGCTTACCGCTGATGGACAAACACTTAACCAAACTGCGGCATAGAAGAAAACCTTACCATAAATCGACCAAAAGCTGAAAAACACAGATTCAATATTGCATGTAGTGTTTAATGCCCTCCATATAAGATGGGTGACGAATTAAGTTTATTGCTGCATTTGTGACACCCAGAAAAATATTGAAATTTCAAATGCCACTCCCACTAAATCTCTCACGGGTATAAAAATTACGTTGCAATGTTAAAATTCAATATACGCTATTATTTATAATCAGTCTATCGGTGGGTTAAAAATTGTCCAAAGTGTCGAGTCGAACAAAATTCAAAAAACCCACTTTGATGGAGAATTCAATCCCGTGGCAATTCTTTAATACGCATCAAAATCAGATGAAAATCTGATGCGTTCTTTAGAGGATATTACTATAACCCCGATGAATATCAGTAGCGTGTAGCAAAAATGGACAGCAGCACATAAAAATTTGTTTATAACCACGCCCATAATTTATAACTATTTTGTGCCATTCATTTCATTTTTAACGCCTTCATGTGGTCTGTGTTCACGATTCAGTCAGTATGTCAAACATAACTTTTAACTTGTTTTCTTTTGTTTCGATTTTATTTACATCGCATCACATACAGCGAGCGACGAAAATTAAATAACCAGTTTGTCCAAAAAAGGTAAAAACCAACGAACTAACAAAATAAAGCTGCTGAAATAACCAAACCAGCCAACGAACAGTCAGTCAGTCAGTTACTCGGTCGGTTGGCCGGTAACACAGAAACAACAGTCGCCAACTGACGCGCTTAAGCCAGAAAATGAAAAAAAATGCAAACGTTTCTGTTTTTGTAGTTATTATGAGTGCATACAAACACACACACAAACACACACCTTTGCGCACAACACACGGCTCAAACTAAACCAAAGTACAGCACACTCTTGAATGTGATACACACGTATCGATAAATAAACTGCATAAGACTTTTTCCGAGTACAGCTTAAAGTACTTTTTGTGAGTTATTTTTTCTTTCCTTTTCTGCGCTTGTGGTGTATGTTTTATATCAATAATTCTTAAAGCACAGCGCACGATTTTTTGTGCTAGTGTTTTCAGGCACGAGCGTTAGCGTCTAGAAGATCACCTTTCTTTTAAATACATTTTCTGCTTCCCCAAGAGTGTATGGAGTTTCATGTGATTGTGTAATGACGCATGCACTATACAGTGTAAATAAGCTGAACCCAGCAAACGCCCAAGCCTTACACTAGGGTACCTAGTGCAGCTCCTTACTGCAAATGCGAGAAAGATGCGATTTTTTATTATTAAATGCAGCAGGAATGCACAAAGTATAAAATCAATAAATCGACGTTTGTAATGTATGAAACGTACGTCTCACTTATGTCACATTCTGCTCAATACAATCATGCTTCTTCAAATACACACATTCGTAATTTTTTATATTGCTCCATAAACTCGGCTTTATTAGAGAGATCTATGCAAAGATAACACATTTCACTTTAATCATGTTTCTGTTGTTTACTCCCCTTTCATGTGAAATAGTTGTACATTGGTCGGACTAACACATTTTCACCTTTGCCGAGGTTACATTAAGTTGAGAAAGTCTCATCTATTCGTGTTTTTTTTTTGTTTTTTTTTTTTTGGTTTTTGTGTGTTGGCCTACAAGTAATGCACACCGCATAGCCATTGTTAGCCAACCCAATAAAATAGGAGATGACATTATAAAATTAAAGTGAAAAATCGTGATTCTATAGAAATGTAATACTATACTAATGCAAAAAAGGCATTAAAAATATAATGTGTTCCGCCATTTAAAATAAATGGGTTCAAACGCAAAATGTACACAACTGTACAAAGAAGTTACAAAATATCGGCCAAGCCCAACCATTTGATAGCCTACCTCACTTACTTCCAATTGTTTAGTCCAAACTTATTGCAATTTGTCCAAAACAACTAGTTTAGTCGCATCAGTAAACAAGAGTCAATTTTTGGAATTTTTTCAATCATTCTAGAGAGAGGGGTTCTAAAAGTGGCCCACTCCGGTCCAAATTTAGAATATACAAACTGTTGTGATAAGTCACACATTTTCGTTGCGTAGCATTAACTTTTTGCCATAAAGTGATTCATTTAAGAGACTTCTAAGGTGGTTTGATAGATTTTTTTTATTATTTTCTATTACATTAAAAAAAAGTTTTATTAATATTATTAAGAATTTCATATTGTATAAAGACTGGGTGTGTAGCATGGGAAGAAATTGTAAAAATAGTCCAATTTTTCGGATCAAGACAAGTCCTTGTATTTAAACAAATTTACATGGACGGATAGACATATGTGTAAATCGATTCGAAAAGTGATTCTGAATCGAGCAATTGAATCAAATCGATTAGGCAGGTCTCTGCGTTTGGCCGTTCAAAATTATCAAAATCCGTACAACTTTAATATACTCTTTACACCAGGTGTACGTAGGTTATCATGAGTGAAAAAACCATACTTGACTTAGGCCAATGCAATAAGGAGTGTCTGAGTCAATTTTCAACTTTCTCCCTTTTTACCCTTTTCGGTATAATATGGATGAGAGAGAGAGTCTAAGAAATTGCCGCTTTTTTAGTGTAGGCTAGCGTAGAAGTTTCAACAACAACAAGATAGAAATTGATATTTCATTGTTTCCGATCCGGACAGTATTTGCAATAGATGCATCGATTAGAATTCGTTGCTGATTTAAAAAAATTAGTATATTTTGTGCCTTCTTCTGTTTTTGGACGTAGTGAGTGTATTTTAGACCTCTTACTTATATGCACTTATATCTCACTTACTTACTTGAAGAGAGGTATTAGGTACTAAAGTAGATAATCATTAAATTTATTCATTTTTTGTGGGTACTTAAGATAAATAACTGGTTCATGATTTGGACTGAATAACTCTAATTATGTACCAAGGCATAAATATTCTTCAATGTTTGACAACTTTGACAATTACAGTTACAGTTACAGTTACAGTTCTTACACACATACATATATAATATTTATTGTATTTGTGGGCATTGTGTATAAAAGTAAATTTGAAGTGTTCACACAATAACACTTGAGTTGGTTTCCACCATGATATATTGAGCAGTTAGGACTCATCATCATTAATATAATTATCAAAAGTTTTTGTGTAGCCATATAAGAAACTTTAACTTTACGCTAGAGAGACAGATCGTCATTGACGAAGAATAATGATTAAAGGAAAAAACTGTAAATGGGGAAAAAATGACATTTGTGACAGAATGCTCAACAGAAATGATGACAATTTCTTACGAAAAGCAAGCGAGTAAAAAAGTGTAGAACGAAAGAAAATAAGAAAGCGTATGTGTGAAGGAAGTTGAAATGGGTACATTACTCGTGCGTACGCTCTGGAAACTTGCCCGTACTTATGCACGCTTAGGTGATGGCAATTATTGTCCTGTACTTTGTAAATGTAATTAGTTGCAATTATGTGAATAGAAATGGAATCCATGAGGAGATGTTTGGTATGGCTGTTAAGTTATTTACACATCTTTAACAATTTTTGCATCACTATGAAACAAATAAACATTCCTTCGCCCTATTGCCCGCTCTCTCATAGTTTGGGTTTCAGTGAAATTCCGGTGCACACGTACCGTTGACGTAGTTCCCGTGCTAAATTAGAATCAACAAATACAAGTGCTTTCGAAAAAGAAAAGATGATTGAAATTCCCTTATTTTGTACGTTAGCATGCAGTAGAAATGGTTTTCTCTTACTGCTACCAAACATACTTCATAAAGTCATTGAGGCGTGCATATAACCCCTGGTTGAATGACTAATGTTGTGTTCATTAAAAAAAGTGCAAATTAACACATTCGTACCTCTCGTAAAAGGACTGGATCTATGAATGAATGAATGAATTTACTTACCACTGCTTTCTCGTTAATTGTATGCACATACATAAATACTTATGTATGAATGTATATACCTACTGTAAACAATATAAAATATACAATATTACATTTCAACCAACTTTTACAACAACTGACAGTTTTGCATGTGTGTTCACGCGTGATTTGAACGCCTGCTGGAACAGTCATGGTTGCACTACCAGGCAATACAAAAAGTTATTACGTTCATTTAAAAATGTTGATAAGTTGTGTTTATTTTTATACTCTCTGCATAAGATGGGCGGTGTACTACGTTTGAAATGTTGTTTGCAACCACCCGGAAGGAGACCTCAGGAACGAGCCGATTTAACGAGTGGCCGATTGTCTGTACATCTGTTTTTAATCGCGTAGATATTTGTAGCCAAGGTAGTCGGTAATGATTGCGCTCCTTCTAAATAGGGATCAAAAAGCGAGGATGCGCACAAATGTGTATCTTGGCTATAATTTACGCAGAAATGTAGAGGTTTTTAAGATTATGTAATAAAATGTGAAATGTAATGTAGGTGTGTGCACTTAATTTATATACAGTACTTATGCATACGTTTTCATGCGGGTAGTAATAAATTATACATTTGTGCGGAATTTGTGAGAAACTTGTTTAATTAAAATTTATCGACGACGCGGGTGTTAGGGTGAAGAAAGAAAGCTCGTTAATTGAAAAAAGCGTTTTATTAATAACGCTTGTTCGAAAAAATGTTTATGCACTTGGAAATTGAGCTGAAAAGATTCTCAACCAAACAAGTAACAAGTTAAATAGTTGCACTTGACTTGGAGCAAGTCTTGGATACCCTTCATATTTATATCGGCACATGTATTGATCCGATTTGTAACATCTGTCAGAAACGATCGAATTCTGCATCAAAAATTTTTTTTGTAAAGTGTGCGCGTTTATTATATGGGATATATGTTCATTTTGGGCGTGGCATTTAACCTAGCCCATTTTAAGTTGAAAACAGCATGTTTGCACCAACCGGAGGCATTTCAAACACACCGACTTAGATTTTGATTTCGTTTAAGAATGTGCCTGTAAGGCCTCCTTCTGGTAGTTGTAACCTCATTATACCCCCATAAATGTTATAGTAGCTCAAGCCCATCATAAAAACCTTTGAAATATTCCAAACGCTAATAAACGGAATGTGTAGCACAATTCGCTTCGAAGCATTAGTAAAAAGTAGTCCATATACTTTTTGAGAAATCTTTTTATGATTTTGAGAATTTTTTTCAATGCAAACAAATGCATTTTTTAAGATGAATGGAGTAATTAAAGTATAAATCTAGAACAGTTATTAAACCAAAGTTAATGAGCTGAAAATATACTGACAATCTCCCTCTAGTAAATGTATTCGTATTATTATTCATTAGACAGTGATATTGATGAGTAACATTTGCATGTACATATGGAATGCATTTATACAAAACACGAAAATTACGGAACAAAGCGAATGAACAATAAAACAAACATTACGTCGCGCTATTAGTTTGTACAATAAACAAACAAAGGAAATTAGTAAATAGCAGTAAAGAGTGAGTAAAAAGAGCAAAATATATACTTTCGAAATAACACACAGGCGAATACCCAAATGCATGTACACACTTTATATACAGCGTTAGCTAACACCTCTAATATTATGATCATTCACTGTAGCGATGGGAATGTCATATGAGTGTATGAGTGTACGATAGTTTGTGTATGTGTTCTCGTTTTTCTGTTGCTATTACGAAAAATAATGATACACTCTTTTTTTAGTAGCGAGTTGAGTAACAGTGCTCAGAGTTGTACGAGGAGCAATGGATGTGTACAAGTGTACATGCACACAAACAGTTAGTATTTTTGTACGTTTATGCACACTCTTGGGTTTTGCGTTTTCTTTCTGTACTTTTATTATTTCTCTTCTATACTTTTCGTTGTGTTTGTTGTTCTACGTCATCATCATCACGGTGACGCTCTCACAACGAAAGAAAGCAAAAAGTTGATTTAGTGAAACCTTGCTTACTTTTTAGATTTATGTTGGGTTTTGTGGTGTATAGGAAGCAGCTCTCTACACAATACACACATAAACATAAAATTTCAATTCGTCGTACACTTGGAAAAATTCAAATTGAAAATTAGATATTTTAACATAAGTTCAGAATTCTTTAAAGATCAATAGATCGTCTTGAAATTATGTTTACCAAAGTTGCAATGGTCGGATACATTTGTGGCTACTAGTTCAATTTTTCACCAAAAAATTCATTTGCACTACTAGAGTAATTATTTGTTAAATCGCCTTTCCATGGGAAATCGTGTAGTTCTTTATAAAGTTCAGAAAATAAAAGAGGCTCGCGTTATATGCTTGTCTTCACAATACTCAACGTTGTATTCAACAAATTTCCTTGCAAGCACACATGAATAACAATTTTTCTTAGCGTGTATGTTTTTATAGATGTGTTGTGGCGCAATGCCCTTTCTGTATTTTTTCCTACATTATTCCTGTTTTTTATTATAGTTAGGTATACTTTGCGTTACGATGGAGAGCATGAAAACTTCTCAGTAAAGACAGTTTATATAATTTTTAATTTCTACAAACGTGTGTATTGTACTAAACATACACTACATAGAGTATAAAGTAGAAGTACATTATATATCGAATATAACGATCGGTTTTAACAATTTCCAATTTATTATAAATGTGAAGCATGTAAATGTAACGATACAACCGATTTCAATTGTACATATTGTATACTGTACTGAACGCGTTAGTTTGTAGATGATAATAGAAAAATCACACACACACACACACATGCACACACACATACACAACATCCCAACCAATACATATTCAGCCATTTTCAAAATTAACGATTGAAATTGACGTAAATGAAGAAACAAAAGCCACAAGAAAAGATCGATTGTTGTATGTGTATGTGTTGTGTTGTGTTGTATTGTAATGTATTGTGTTGGCTGTTTATATTGAGTTAAATGAGAATGTGCTTATAGGTTCATATCGTATATATCTTTATATATATAATATAGCGTTTCTTTTTCCTCGGTTTATAACTAAATGTTGTTGTTGTTGTTGTTGTTGTTGTTTTTGTTGTAAATGCAGTGATTGTTTTTTGTTGTAGTATTCAAATATGTATAAACCAACTTATATACGAACGAAACGTAACAAAAAAAAAATAAAGAGGAAAAGAAAAGAAATAAAGATCAACTATGGGTTGCCAACGCTCAAGCGCTTTGTTGCTATATCAGCTTTAAACTAGAGTTTAGTCTTATATCAGTAACGTTAAAGTGAAGATCAATTGTTTCAATGTAACGGCGGGCTTTTTCGTTTATTTTTTTTCTATTTGTTTGCTCGCTTGTTCCAGTAATAATATGTGTAATCAAATATTATACGTGGTAGAAATTTAGGGAAGCGCAATAACGATGATTATTAAAATAATTCAAAATATCATTAACTGTACGTGCATAAAACAAATGGCCAATCAAATGCTAAAAACACAAATACACTTATTTTGTGGCATGTCTGTCATATTTTTTTTTAGTTGAGTTGTAATCTGATTATAAAGAATTTAAATTAAATTTAATTAAACGCAATGGAATACAATCCCCAGTATCTGTACATATATACTAAATGCATGTTTATATATATACGTATATGTATAAATGTGCGCTTTTAGTATACATCCGTATATTACACATATGTTCGTGTGCTAACAAATACTGGAAATTTGCCGCCTTTTAATTGTGCGTATGTCGAAATTTTACACGCCACACATACGCGCGCCTACACACAAACATAAAAACTTATCGGTATTCTGCTCTATCTTTACACTAACTCTATTCCTAAATTTTTTTAACTCTCTTCTCAGTATATACTACAAAAAAAAAAAAAAAGTCAGTCACAGCATAAAGTGAACAAGTAAAAAAGGCTTAGGGCGAAATGTGGGGTACCCTCCACATATATTTGTTACATGGGTGGGTGTGGCATGGATATAATTAAGTTCTTGTACAATATACTTTTGAAATATGAATACATGCCCCATTCTTGGGAACGTAAAATTTCCAAATGTGGACATGGATGTGGATGTCAAGCGATTTTGTTCGTTTTAAACAGTCAGTAACCTATCGACAAGAACTAAGAATGATTCGTCAAAATTCATCTCAATTTTTGCAAAAGATAATCCGGCACAGCGAACATCAATAAATCGATTCAGATTTTGATGCTAATATATTTAAAATTTATATATTTTGTAGGTTCTTTACAACCTCCCTCAGGAAGTGGCAAATGACATGACAAACTTAGAATGCCCCGATCTTGTGCTGAGAATATAGAAAGGAAAGAAATTTAATGACGCTGCAAACTGGAATATTATAATAATTTGAAACCAAACATATATAAAAGACAGACAGAAGAGATAGAAAGAAAAACTAAAATTTATACACAGCGCGTAACGCTTGTTTTTTTAAATAACCATATAAATTAATCTTTAATGTAAATATTTCACACGCTATATTCGCTTCAGAGAGAAATGTTTTCTTCAGAGTTTTTACATATACACACATACCTTTGACTACTATTGAGTCTCTTCTATTCCATCTATCTGTATTTGTACAATTGTACGTTTGCTCAATATTTTCAAAACTAAGGCACATATACACATGCCAAAAGGAAGCGTCATGTATAAACTGTTGGTAACCCTAGAATGTGTAAGCCGCATTTATCATTTCTTCCATTTTTCCATTGTATACTTCATTTGGGCAAACTCTGTGCCTCTACTAAATGTAAAATATAATTACCCCGCTTCCCAAGTACATGACTTTTTAATATTTCTTTCATTGCATTCATACTAAATGTGTGTAAATATGTGTTATCGATGTTTCAAAATGAATATCATCAGATTTTGGATTCCAGCGTAAAAAAGTGACATTTTTAGTACAACAAGTACTGTGAACGCTTCAAATTTGAATATTGCCAATAAAACAACAATTACAACTCAATACGAAACCGAAACGTTTTTTATGTGTTTTATATGTGGCTTCTAAAGAAGAGTTTGTGATTTTTGTTTTAATCTCTACTCGTAGATAAATAATAAATATAAGTGCAGATCATGTGATCATTTCTTGTGAATTTTCCGTTATTTTGTTAAAAACAATACAATTTTATCAAATCACAAAATCATGTGTTTTTTAATCTAAATAAAAAAAACTTCGTTTTGATACACGACAGCGAATGAAAATATGAAATAAGAACTTTCCGACATAAAATATTTGAAGATATTCTCAGTGTGTGTTTGCTGCATGGTAACTTAATAAAATGTAAGCACAATGTACTGCTGTTTTCAGTGAGTGAGGATCCAGTGATTCACATAGTTCCGTTATCGATATTGTGACTAGATCCACACTCATTAAAAACGGTCGCCTTGAATGTGTTCTAATCGCGCAGTTTTCATATTAAACCATATATACTATATATCCTTCCAAATTGATTTGTTATTGTGATAAGCTACAAAGTTGCCCGTTTGCTGTGAAATTGGAAATCAAAACTTAAAAATTGTTGTTTGTGTTTCGTTGCTTATCAATATGAAACGAAGTCAACGCATAAATTTATGAAAAATATGGACAATTGTTTAAATGTAGAATGGCAACCCTAGTTGTTCGCTCTATATCACATACCACACATATTTAAAGTTATAATACCCTTAGAAACGGCATTTCAGCAGCTTTGTCCAGATCAAATAACTACATATATGAACGTACACGTTGTGCATACCTATAGATGCATTTATTATAGAAACTTCTGGGAACTTCTAATGTCGTAACTGTTCTGTTATTGTGGCTTTTTAATATTTAAGGGTTGTTTTCCGAAAAATTATATAACAAGTATAAAGCTTGAGGTGTATTTATACCCTCTATATAAGATGAAGGTACGCTAAGTCTTTAATTCAATTTGCAACACCCAACTGGAGACGTCACAGACCCCACAAAGCACCAAAAACTAGATCGATCTAGAGATATATATGTCCGGGTGTCTGTCTGTCTGTTATTGACACTCTCGTGGTCGTAAATTGTGATATATTAAGCTGAAATTTTGTAGAAACGTATAAATCGGTATCGAAAAAAAATGTATATATATATAATTACCACATCCAACGTATGTATACAGATGTACATGCGATAGTATAGGAATTCCTGCTTAGAAATGAAGGCGTTCTAAGTTCGTCCTCTCCACCACACAAATAAAGAGCCCGTCTCCGTCATATTCCACTTTTAAAATGTTTTCAGTTTTATTGAAATATTAATGGGACACAGAAAAGGAAATGCAAGGCAAATATTAAACATTACAAAAATGCGGAATTAAAGTTTGAAAATGTGCTTTCGCGAGTCAACGATATTATGAAATGTTTCTTAAATATTCCTGTTGATTTGGAAGATTTTTATTTTGTTTTCAATACTAAGCGTTACCGAATCACGCATGGTTGGAAATCACAAATAATTATATCCTGCACTACTTGTGTCAATTCCATGTCTGTCTGTCTTATACGTAATTAATTTTCGATATGAATAAGTTTCCGTGATAACAAATTCAGAATCTGAACCAATTTTAGTATGTCCGTTTTTCTGTTGTGTTGTCATGCAAGTTTATGTGGAGTTTACCGAAAAAAATTTTTTTTTAAATTTAACAAAATTTAGAAAATTAAAATATTTGCAAACCATTGCACAACAGCTTCATTTAAAAAAAACATGTTTATTAATATCCAGCATTTTTAATTAGTTTTTGGTATGAATCGTTTACATGCAATTGTACGTACAGTACAAGTGAATATATATTCTTTCCGACCACTTAATATTCTTCTACTCCACTTAATTTAAAATAAAGAGTTACATAAGAAGGTGTCCTGAAAATGAAACGATTGTTTAATATTTTCTAAACTGATGGGCTCTAAAGGCATCTCTGTCGGTTGATTTTAAAGTATAGGCGGGCGAACATGGTTAAATCGATTCGCTTTTGAGTGTATCAGAATAGTTAACGCTGCGTCTGGCACTTGTTGTTTAAGAGTTACTAACATCCATAATATAAATCACTTTACTACGTGTTACGTTACCTTGCGTTAAGCCAAATTTAATTTTCTTGTTTTTGTGTTCAATTGTTTTGATTCGTGTAAGGCACAATATATAGATGAAGAAGAATAATGACGAAAGATGTACGATTAGTTATTTTTCATCAATTTGGCTTCGTTTTGTGTTTCGCATATTTTTCGATATATAATATTATGCGGTTAACTCATATATGTTGATACATAGAGTGTGACTTATGTATTTGTCTGTGTCCGATTCCCCCATTAATCGTTATTATGTTGTATGCATATGCGTCCAGTTGGTTTGCTTTGTCGACTCTTTACTCTGGTTAGGTTTGTATTGGATAAAGTTGTTCTCCAGTGCATATCTGTAATATACTGTATGTTCTCTTTTCACTTTGAAAGACTTTTATTGTTTTTATCTTTCTTGTTTTCTTAATTCTTTATATATTTAGTTTTGCGAGGACGCCAATACAGTTCGTTATAAAATTTATTTACAAGCTCTAGTTATTGCTATACTCTCCACCTTAGTGATGAGAGTATACTAAGTTTGTTCTTCCATTTGCAACAGGCAGAAGGAGGCTTTAGAAACCCTACAAAGTATATATATTCTTAATCATCGTCGAAAACTGTGTCGATCTAGACATCAATGTCCGTATGTCTGTCTGTTCTCACGATCGCAAATTTTGAGATATTGAGCTAAAATTTTGTACAGGCACCTTTAAGTTTTGTACGCAGATAGCTATTTAAAATGGGCAAAATCGGTCAAGAGCCAGGCCCACAATTAACAAATATCTATATATCTGCCATAAAAATAGAGCTATACACTTGAAATGTAAATTTATAAATATTCCGTTCATTGATGTACTAAAAATGGACGTGGTCGAATATCAAACGTGCCCACAATTTACAAAAAACTATATTCCCCGTAAAACTCGACTTTCGAGCTAATACGTAATACAGGTCGCAATATATACTCGTATGTACTTGCCATGCCTACCGTTGTAGATGTGGAGGGTATTTAAGATTTGGTCTAAGCCAAATTTAGTTTTCTTGTTTTACATTTCATTTCAATGTTATTTTTGTATCAAATTATTATTAATTGAAATCGTATAATTTATGAAATATTTATGTTTAAATATTGGTTATATGGTAAATTGTACAGATTGAATTTTATTGATCCCCTTATACCGTACATATAAAATTGGTTGTTATTAGTACCACTATCCAAATATATTCCAAAAATGTGTTTACAAACTGGATTAGCCTCAAAATTTTATTCGATCTGAGTATATGTGTCAGTGTCCATTCGTCTTTTGTTGGAACTCTTAGGGCGTTTATGTTTGTAGTAATAGTTGGGTCGGTCTACAATGGTGCAAAGTTTTTGTGTGTATGAAAAACGAACAGAATCGCTAGATCAGGTTTTGATGCTGGTGAAGAATACATGCAATATCTGGATGTTGTAAGTGTTTTGACAAAGAGAGTATATGGCATTGAGTATGAAAAGAGAGGCGAGCAACTTTCGTGATATCTGCATTTGGATGATTCATTACTGCGCAAAGTAAATAACAACTAAATATAATTGATAACGGTTTGAGAAATGTTCGGGGCGGCACATCAATTGCGTTTTATAATAACAAACTATCACATCTGCTTTCATTCTATTATTGGACATTAATTGTAGTCCGCATGTCAATCCTTGTCTAACCGTATTAACCGCATATACCCTGCTGTGCGAGTACCTGCCGTTGAATTACTCTAATCCTGAAATGTATTGTTGTGACACACCTGCTCTCAATTACATATTAAAATAAAGCGTCCGTCATGATATCATTCAAAATAATTGACATTTTAAAATTTATTTAAACTCTTTCATCATTGCGCTTAGTTTTTGTTTATGCAACAGCTTGGAGAGTCACCTTCACGTCTTGAATGTATGTGTATATAATAAATAGGCCTTTAAAGCGTATATACAGTCACCAAATTGCTGCAAATTAGTTTGTGATGAAATTATAAAAATGAATGTTTGCGTTTAATTACATAAATACAGTAATTGTAAATTAGGTGAACTTGTCATAACTTTTAAAGAAACGTTCAGGGGCGTCAACATGTACAAAGTGATGCATGACTGAATAATCCTCTCCTGCCCACATTTTACAAACAAATAAACCGTTACCAAGTTTGTGCGGTTGCTTACATTTATGAGAGATCCTTTATTAATTACTGCTTCATTATTTATTCATTTATTCTGTAAAAAAGAGACTCTGTTCTTTTCATTCATTCAATGTATAAATTTCCTAAATTTATTCATACGGCTGTCAAGAGAAAACGTTCTGTTACTTAACATCTATTTAAGTTGCATTTAGTCCAAATCTACAACATCATGCATACGAGCCAGTTTTCATCACATTGATTAATCGATTCTGTTGATAACCAACTTGGTTTGAGTTTAGCGTTGTTTCGGTATTACACACGTAGACAATTTATTTAATTTCAATTTTTTTTTTTTTTTTTTGTACGCTCGAGATGTATTCCAAATTGATCGCTCACGTACATAGTATATGTATCTCCAAGATGTCATTTGTGTAAATACTTTCATACCACAGAGGAGTATTTCTGCTGATGATCGTAACTCCTAAGCGCCTAATGTCAGATTCATCTTTGATTCATCTTGGATTCATCGGTTCAGATTCAATCATGTCCATCTGTCCATCCAATTTTACAACCCCTTTCCATATGTGTTTACTGAAGCAACTAAACTAATTATAGCATAACTTATAACCGAGAATTATATGTATTCATACATTGTTTAAATGGAAAGTTGATAACATTGAACTGATTATTAAGTCATTAAAAGAAAACAACAACATAGACTTGTACACACATAATCACAAGTAATAATAATCCGTAAAACCACATACAACCCAATAAAGTCAATTTGGTTGAGATCGTCTTTACATTCACTATCTGTAGAAGCAAGCTGGACCAGAAGTGACGCTTTGTCTAATATACCTCTTGTGAAACCAGCTCCCTAAATAAAATTTATGTGTACTCTCCTCCATTCTCATACCCTTCACATAAGATGAGAGGTATGCTAAGTTCGGTCGTTCTGTGCGCAATTACCAGAAGAAGGCGTCAGTATCAAAATCTAAGTCGATTTAATGATAGCCGCGTATCTCAAGGTAATTAGGAGAAGAGGCACGCCCACAAGCGATAAAAATGTATCGGCTAAGATTTGGTCCAAATATAAATTTATAATTAGCCGAAGTCTGATAACATACACGCCCACAATTTACAAATTGTTTGTTACAGATTTGACCGTCAAGGTAAAATGTAACAAATCTTTCAATAGAAATAATCGCCTTCCTTCTCCTGTGTGGACACAATCCGAGATTTGACAAATGCAGACTTGAGAAATTGTAGGGTATCCAAAATTCACTATGTTTACTTCTCTATATTAAATTACTTAACCCGCCTCAGCGCGGTCTGCTAAAAATTCTCACGATCACAAAATTTATGACTACCTACAATACTATCCTGTTATTATTGCACGTTTTGCAATTTACTACAGATATAAAGACATACACACATATATGTATTTTTTCATTTGATATTAAACAACGCAGGTATAGCTGTAATAACAATAACAACAATAACAACAATTACAAATACTTAGTAAGGCATATAAATAAAGTTTATGTGCTGTGTGGAAAAATTCGATAAAAACAAACTGTAGCGTTGTGCAGTCGTAATTATTGTCAACACCACCTCCGTGCTATAGCCAATGACCATATATGCCCACGTAGAATATATTATATAAATTCGTATATGCATAGAATAGGCAGACAGATAAACAGACAGATATGCAATATGTTGCTAGGTATGTAGCACTATGTTACACTACACCAACGAGTATAGTCATTGCAAACTAAGCAACGTCACTTTTAGAAGCCATAACGCTTCTGTTTATTTAAATGAGAGTACACTTGCTGAACACAAACTCGTACACACACCGAACACTTATGTGGAATCAAGTATGCAGATGCCATTATAACACACCATAAACAACAAACCGATCGTCATCTCATTCATTAGTGGCAGTCACTTGTAACCTGCGTTTGAATTGTGCTTTTTCCATTTAATTGCTTCGGCTGCCACGGCATGTAGCGGTATGGAAAATTATGTGACGTGACACACAAACGTTCATTAGACGCGTTATTGATAATTTATGTTAGGGCAAATAAATTGTGCATTAGTCACTATTTTTGCTGTCAACCTCCGACAACCAGTTATCTGTGCACAATGTTGTTTTATGCGCAATTCACAAACAGCTAATGTCTCGTGTCAGCGCACATATCTCGTTAGGTAGCTAGGTGGGTAATGATTTAATAATTATTTAACGGTACTTTCTGTCATAATTCAATTTAAAAACGCGTAATTTTTATTACAGCGTCTGACTCCGTCTGGTCTTCCAACAATCGACATTAAATAAATAAAACAAATTTATTGATTTCAGAAAAATGAAGCAATTACGCGAGATTATCTCGAATGTTTGAAATGAGTCTCTTACAAGTTACACACATACTGTTTACGCACACTAAATGTATGTGTGTATATGTTTCTTTGTATTTGTCAATATTGTGGAGAAAGGAATCCAGTTTTAAAGAACTGGCGTAGTTTTATTTATATCGGTTTACATGGACACGCAATTAGATGCTAAATCCAGTTTTTTGAAAGTGAGTCTGTCGTCAATATTTCGACTGAATATCTGAATTAACAAATGAGATCTTTTGGAAAGTTCCTCTTTTGGAACGCCCGAGTGAATTAAACCTGTATAACCTTGTTATCAAGTGCATATAATGCTATTTGAAATACTTTCTTCCCCGAACTGATGATGATACAAGAACCGAACCATCTACTTATAAAAGTATTCACGCATTTAAATGCGTGAGTACGTTACCAACATTAAAAGTTCTTTACAATATATTAAGAGTGTGTGCACGCAGTTGCTTTAAATGTTTAACTGTGTCTCACTCTCTGTCTTCGCTGGCTCTATTTTGTCGGCGAACATGGATCTAGTGCACGGTTTTATTCATAATTAAGTTCGTGACTAGATTTCATGCTCGTCTATTAAGTTG
Organism: Crataerina pallida; assembly: GCA_949710015.1. Lineage (NCBI taxonomy): Eukaryota > Metazoa > Arthropoda > Insecta > Diptera > Hippoboscidae > Crataerina > Crataerina pallida. The sequence continues at coordinate 10,288,579 of OX453290.1, forward strand.
GGTCAACACAACACTACAAAATACATCGCCACACTTAACATGAATACTCTCCCAAGAAAACAAAATCACTGCTGCTCCAGCATATCATCATAAAAAAAGTTTTAATCAAAAGAAAGGAAATTTATGTTTCTCGTATATTTGAGGCAACAATTCAAAGTTTACAAACAAAAATAAAAATTAAATCGCAACTTACAAACTCCCGTTTTTCCTGATAGTTGTCGTCATCATCATCATTATCATCAATAATACCACCAACAACAATAATAATAATAATAAAAAGCTGCCGTGGCTGCTAGTGCCGACGTTTGCATGTATGTAAGTGGCAATATGTGTTTCCTAATAAAAAAAAAATTGTTCCATTCAATCCCATACATGGTGTGTTAACGTAGCCCTTTATTTGCAATACTTAATTTATTACATGTTTCATTTTAGTTTTATGTTTTTGTGCCCTTCGCCTTAGCATTTGTGTAAGCCAGTCCTTGAGCAAATTAGACAATTTCAAAAAGAACGTTTCACACACATAAACTATCATCTTTTATTATTGTTAATTATTTTATTTTAGGATTTCAAAACACAGTCATTCATGGAATTATGGGGGGTTCCCAACAGTCGACTTAAACCAAACTTGCTCTTTCTGGTGTTTTAAGTCTTTCCTGGTTCAACAACTCTTTGTGTCACGTTATAAGCAATGAAAACACGACAAGCAACTGTTACAATATTAAAACATCATCATCAACACCCACTGAACGATTCGTATTAAAATGAAGAGCCGACAAACATTTCCAACCTACCAAACTTCATTATTATCAATCTGCATCAATGTCATCCCGATGTGTTACAACACTTTTAAGAGCAAGAATAACTATTTTTATACCCATCATCATGTGTATGGGGGTATATGCGACTTTGTCAAAATGTTTGCAACGCCCAAAAGGAGGTATACGAGACCCCGCAACGTGTATATGTTTTGAGTCAGCATCTAGTCGATCTAGCCTTGTATATATGTCCGTCTACCGAGTGTGTGTTATCATCTTATGCTCGTAAAAATTGAAGTTGATCAAACGCCACGCCCACATTGCAACGAACAATTTTTTAAGAAAATTTTCCGAATTACACTTAAAGAACAGAAGGTATAAACCCCTTGGCAATTCGGTGCATCCGAGGTGGGTGTTCACAATTGGGACCAAATCAAATATAAGTTTTTTATACTTTTACATTATAATTCTCTATTCTATATCTCTACTTAGTTATTGTACTTCGGATCAATGGTTGCACACGTATATGTAATGTATGGCACACGACTTATACAACAATACGTGTGTGTGCCTGTTGTTGAAACACTGACTATTAAAAAATTAAGTAATAAGCTTAAACTATAACAATTTTTCTACTTTCTTTCGAAATCCAAGTACGCATATATCATATTGATGAGCAGGCAATTAAGGGAAAGTAGGTAAGATCGAAAATTGAGAGCTAAGTGCAGTTTTATTGCACTGCGAGAGAATAATTCCCGTCTATGCACGGGCGTGCTTAGGAAGACTCCGTATTTGATGCTGATTCAGAATTAATAATTGTTGTAGGATCTCTAAAAAACCTCCCACAAAGGTCGTGTAAACACTAAACCTTGAGGAAATGGTTATAAAACGTTGAAATATTCAATACAAAATACTGTTACATGGTAGAGTTAGTATCCAAGATTAGATCTAAGCCAAATATAGATTTTTACTTGTTTTTTATTTACCCCAAAAATTAAATTCTGAGTCAATTTCAGTTGTTTTTAAATTATGGCTGTAACTGTTTCCCGTTTGTTACCCATTTTGGAGGGAGTACATAAAGTATTATTTATATATTGCAGGAGTGCCAACAATCAGACAAACACATGTGTTGGTTCAGGCTTTGATACTGATCAAAAATATATTGTATCACAAATACAAGGTACACAAGTGGAGTGCCAACCAAACTTAATATATCCCCCCTATAATGTGGATGGCATAACAATGAAATTCAGTATAAAGACCGCTTACAAGTGCTCGTTTACATTCTTTCACCACAAAATTTACATAATTCTAACAAGAGACTTCTGAGAATCTCAATAAATCTCTTTTGAGAGATATGTGGAAGAGAAGGCTACAATAAGAAATTTATGTAAATGCAAAGAAGATTTATTACCATTAGACAACTGCCAAAACATTTGGAAATGCATGAGAGAATAAAATAATAGGCATAAAGAATAAAAGCAAAAGAGGAAAGTACAATACCTGTACGTACGTACGTATATGTATTCAATTCTGACAAAGCACACAAATATCGTCTATAAGACGCGCAACCATTTTGGATGTACAAAGAGAGAGATGAACAAAAATCTTTTGCAAAAGAACTGAGCTTGCGCAACTTGCAATTACGAAGCAAATAACCACTAAAAGGAAAACATCTAAACAATGTATCAAATAACAAGCAAAAAAGTCACGTGTAGCTTAAGACAAATCTTAGATTCTAACCTTAGGGCATACTTAATACTTTGGCCTAGGTCTTGATGCCATTTTTGAGTGGAATACAAAAGTTGGTCTCATTTCAGTTTATGTTTAAATGTGGGCGTTCGTTTCTACCGATTTTGCCAAATTTCAATACCAACTTCTAGCCATACTTCGGTCAAGTTTGAGATTGACATTACGGTGAGAATGTTTATTATAGACAAACATGAATAAATCGGTTTCAAATTTCATGTTGATCAAGAAAGTATATACTTCTTGTTGGGTCTTACAAACAGGTGGACAAAGTCCCAATAGGCCCGAGAGCCTGAATGAAACTAACCATGGACAAGCAAAAACGCTATACTTGGATTAGGCAAAATCTTGGATACATGTCCAGGTGACGCGTAGTTAGGGTACATTAATTTAAGTACAATATCTCATCATATAAATTCTGCATCAAAAAGTCTATTTTAGAAATCGTATCATTTTCAGTACATTGATGGATATTCTAAATCTTAACTTTTTTAGCTTTATTTTGGTGGTCTTGAGAGATTTTTGTTAATTTTGCTGTAAGATGAAGAACACCTGTTCAAATCGATATCAATCATGAGCGTTTGAACAACAGATGCCTACATACGGAGATGTGTAGTTCGGCTGATTAAGATTATACTTTTATACGTTCTTTATGGTTTCTGAGGCCTTGTTTTATTAGTTGCAAACGGAATAACAAACTTAGTATAGCAGCCATATTATATGATGGATATAAAATATCTTAAGGGCATGATTAAAAAGTACGCATACATTAAATATTTTTAATAGCCTATTAAAAGTAATGGGCACTGAATGTGTTCCTTTATTTACATATATTTGTCTAAAAATTACTAAAAATTATAAAAGAAAAACATTTCAAATCAACAATACGTACGCAATGAAACTGGAAACATGTGCCTTTGAAAAACAAGCATTAGAAACGTATGAACGCGATGAGTGTGGAACTCATGTCATTAGTGTCTAGTCAGTTGCTTCTTATGTGATATTCTATACGCCGTTACGTTTGTGCATAGTATTGCATATAATACTTCTATGCACTTTTAATCCATTTTATGAATGCCCATTAAGTTTAATGAACATCATTAGCCGCTTAAAGTATAGCTCTTAAAACGAAGCGGTTGTCTGTTGTGAGAAGAACGAATGTATATAACAAGATTACCAAGAATCAATTTAATTAAAGGCTTTATTCTTCCTTCTCTAAGTCTAACTGTCCATTTTGTATTGCTCGTAAACATCAAACGTTTACACTTTTAACATAAACAAGTTTGTTATGTTTGCTATTCCATCGACAAATTGTAGAAGTACGCACTGTCCATCTCAATACGTCATATATTGCGACTGTGAACAATTCGAATCTCTACTTTGATGCTGATCAAGGATATATCCGCTGGGGAGTCTGCGAGCACTTCTATGCCAAGGCTCCTCATCAGTTGAGTTCGAAAAAGCTTATAGATTGAATACTAATAATACTCTGAAATAAGAAAGGGTGCGTTTGGGCTTAAGATAGAACTGGAAGAGAGCCGATAATCTACCGGTTGGTCAGACGCCTCTATTTGAAACAAGTGGTTGCAGTTGAAATGTTCTAATACATCCACCGGCTAGTACACATAAAACAGACTATTCCGTTTAGAATCAACTAAAAATATAATCTTTTGATAAGGAGTAGATTCACCAACCAAGTAAGCTCTTTGCCAACCGTCTGCGTGAAAAAACTAAAAATGTCTGTGCAAAATCTCAGCTCAATATAGCCATATTTTCGACCATGAGAATTTCAACAACAGACAGACACACGAACATACATGTCTAGATCGACATACAGTTTTTGATGCTGATTTAGGATATATAAATATTTTGCAGGGTCTCTGACGCCTCCTTCTGGGTGTTGCACTCGGAATGACAAACTTAGTATACCCCCCATCTTATTTTAAAGGTATATTCAGTTTGTCAATGAGCAAACTTTCCCAATACATATATGTAATCCAATATTGTATTTTGCTTTTTCATTTTTATATTGTACGCACATTAATCGTCTGGAATGCTCTTAGATTTATACAAAAGTCTGAACATACACTTTAAGATTTTTATAAAAAAAAAAAAAGGATCTGGCTGTAGCAACCCCAACTCTATGGTAATTTTCTTAACTTTCCATTATTTATATATAAATGCAACGTAAAAATTCCGGTCGCAAAAAGGCCGTATCTTCATACTTATACGAAAGCTTTATACAAATACCGCAAAGATGAATATATGCACCAAAGTTTGATATTTTCCATTGTGGACAGATCCATTATCCAACCCGCCCATTTTTGGCGTTATAGATGGGCTAATGATAAATATGTTCAATAAGTTTAACTCCACAGTTATGGGAGTGAAAAGTGAATTTTTGTATCTGGCAGGTGTTGTCCTTGCTAATTGAAAGAATGTTCTCAAAATTTCAGGACGAACAGACGTGATTACATAGATAGGGATTTTGTTTCTGATCAAGAGCACAAACTTAATACATACACCCTTCTTATGTGGAGATTATAACGATTGAACACCCCCAATAAATTACCTTCACGACTGATTTAAAATGAAGAGCGCTAAAAATCTTAGCATACACTTAGGAGTTTTTTCTATACAGAAGGAAGTCACTCAACTCAAGTAGCAAATCGGTTATTATAACAGTGCTGTAATGAAGGCAGAGATTTGGTAATGCCAGTAATAAATAAAAGGCGCGCAGAAAAAAATACATAGACAGGGGCAATGCTGTGACAGGCACACGCCCATCCACTTTAAGTAACAAAATCAAATTAAAAACGCTATAGTAGGTAGGGAGGCAGTATTTATTATGGGCGTACGGCAATCTATGATTTCTTTGCCTGCACTCACTAATAACAATCGCTTACCAATTGATGACACCATCCTGCAGTGTACGCAAAATGTCTCATACATATATACATATATATATACCGTATGTAGTATAAGTTTTTTTTTTGTGCTGTGCTACCTGTGTGCTACCTTTAACAGTAATCAACGTAAAGCGTGAGTAGCATGAGTTTCTATATAGAATTTCAAATGTACACCCGGTGAAAGATAATTTCTTTACCGTTTTTATTTCTCTTCGCTTTAAAGTATAGGTCGATAAGATGTTTGTAACATTCAATTTTACACACTTAAGTAAGTACACAGCACGTATGTATGTATTGTATGAAGGAACTCTCAATACCAACTGGATGGCTGTTGGTGAGTTATTGTTGCATTGTATTTCCTATATCTGCAGGCTCTCCTTTCCTATTTATGTACTTTTATTATTGCTATTGTTGTTATATGCTTTTGCAGCAGTAACATAAGGTTGGAGCTCGGTTGGATGCCTTTAATTGTACAATATATAGGTTTTATGTAAAAGTTTTTCCTTCTTTTCAATGTAATTTATATTTATACACAATGTATGCCCAATGAAGTGAATTTGCATTGTGGAAACGAATGAAATCAGAATGAAATTAATATTTATTTTAAAGAAATTTAACTTAACAAGTTTTTTTGGCATGAGCCACCTAGACCTGCGGTTATTGTTACATTGCAGCCATTGAATTTAATTTTAAAGCATTGATGCATACAATGAATACATTTGCCTTCAAATCGTTATTCGCGATCGCATTGAAAATAGAACTTTCAAAGGTGTGGTTGGCTTGCGATGGTAAATCCGTGAATGTGAATACATATGAAATTAACGGTTTGTTTAAAATTTATTTCACATCATGTGCTCTTCTTCTGTTAGAAAAAAAAAGAGGAGTGTGGTTGCTGTTGCTTTCCCTAACAATCATAAGGAAGTAAATGGCCTCGGCACTTTCAACGTCTTTGATTTTTAATGATTTGAAAGCTGGGTGGGCTCGCTTGTTCATGCAGTACTTAATCATTTCAAGTTTGTTACTTGAGTCTCTTTGAAAATTGCTGTTAACCTAAAATGCTGATGACAAAGCACTGAGCCGGCTTTAATTTCATGCGCAATAGCGGTAAATCCAAGTAATTAGACATTAAATCTTTTTTTACCCAATTGTTGTTGTTTACCTATTAAGTGAGTGTGTGTGCATTTGTATGTGTTTTAATATAAACGAGCTTAAATGTTAGCTCGCTTAATTTTGCTGCATAACGTCTGCAGCATAGCTAATTTTTTAATATAGTAAAAGTAATTTTCTTAGTAAGCCTGATTAAAGCGATAATGAAGTTTTCGTTAGAGAAGCAGTTGGCAGTACCTGCCGTGCCAACCGCGATTCTCTCTTGCTGAATAACGTTTTATCAAGAGTGCAATTTTTTTTTTTTTTGTTTCTCCTTTACATTACATGCGTATCGATGCCGACACTAACAAACCGACGAGGTATCTGTTTTCACTGATTTGGGGCTTCTGGTTATTGCTGCTTGATGCTATGCGTTCCCATTTGTATTATATAGCTATTGTGGTTGTTATGTTGTTGTTGTTGTTGTTTGTTGAAACCGTTTAAATTCAATTTGTTATGCATTCCACTGTACGCACATTGAATTATTTTAATGAACACCTACTTACTTGGAACTTGTTCAATTGTGTATACTCTGTACTACTGTTGTTGCTCTGCTTGTACCAATTGTGTGCAAATGTTTGTAAATTCCGTCTTTATTACAAAAATCTACTCAAAATTACTTTCAAGCTCTATTTAAATGAGTCTCTTTGTCCGCCCTAGTAAAAAATTTGGCTTTTTGCAACCTTGTAGCTCTTTCGCCCGCCGAAGCAACCACTTCTATATATATATTCTTAACTGACGGTGGCGTACCAGTCTAATCAAAATCTTTCTTTGGTACTATTCATAAAGTCTTAGCATCGATCGTGTTTTATTGACTTGAACTAAATTTGGGCTTTTTCCCTTGTTTGTGCTAAATTTAGTAATTTGTAGTCAGTTTCCCTTGAATTGAATTGTGTGTAAAGTATTAAATAGTCGGCCTTAATTGATTATAACATTTTCCCCAGCTAGCAATATATAATAAGTTAGATAAAAAATGCATTAGTGGCTCCTGTCCTCTTCCGTACTGTTCAGGTACTCTGTACACAAACTGAAAATGTTATGGTTTCATTTGTAATATAGTCAACACCAAAAGCACCTCCATGCTGAAGAAGACATTTCGTCTCTAGTTGTTCCCCGATCATGGACCTGGTTTCCAAGTAACACTAATTAAAACTTTTTTCTCGCCCAGAACTTTTAAATGTGTCACTTCAATACATTTCACATTAAAGTCTTCATATGATTTTATGAGCGTGTGAACAGTTCTTGTAAAAGCCATACACAGTCCATGCAGTGGACACAACACTCTTGCAACAGATGCTGGAACCTATGTATTTATAATAAAGTGAAAAATGTATCGGTTTTGAATTATCCACCCTCATTGTATGTAAATGTATGCAACTGATAATAGATTTGTTCGTGAAAGTCACACAGTTTTCCTCATTTTGTGGTAGCTATGCTCTCACATTAATTATGTTTCAAACTGCCCATAAAATGTTTATTTATTGTTTATAAAATTTTATATTATACGGTAATGTATGTATATGTGAAATAAATCATAAGGGTGAATACGCCTTGTAACAGTGTGTGTGATATGTAAACAATATCCAACCATGCCCGTATTTCATTATAAATATGTGCACCAAATTTCAGCTTCATTTTTGTGTGTGTGGCACTCTACTGATTTTGCCCACTTTAATTAAGAGCCTACCGGTACTAGAAATTTCGGCACGATATCTCAAAATTTACAACTGTGAGAATTCCAACAACATATATGGACATGTCTAGATCGACTCCGGTTTTAGATGCTGATCAAAAATGTATCTACTTTGGGAGGTCCCTGACAATTCCTTCTGTGTGTTACAAATAGAATGGCAAACAGTATGAAAGGTATAAATATATTATTTAGGCTGGTTCAAATCTTGAACAACCACCACTTTAAATCAATTAAAAAGGAGGTCGGTTATAAAGTATGAGCCAGCATTTCATTTTGGTCAAAAATATACTTTGTTGAGTCTGTGATGCTTCTTTCTGGATATAGTGACTATTGCCCCAATTTTGAATCGAATCACAATCAAAATCTGAATCGATTTAATCACGGTCATGTATTTCTTAAAATCAACCTTTTTGGGATTTTTTTATGAAATTTAGCACAGGGACCAATAAAGTTTATTACAAGGACCCCTTTTCATATAAAACTTTATTATATAATATAAATATTGTAAATTATTTCTTTGTTCAAAATTCAAGATTTGCTAAAGAATAGTTAATTGGATAAATGATTGATTGTAAAAAATTTGACCCATTGCTTACTGAACGTCTTTTCGTATAACGACTTTTTACCAAGCAACTCGTATGTGACAGGGTCTACTTATAACAAATAAAAAAAACTAAATTTGGCTTGTAGGCCAAATCTTAAACACACACCCTCCACATCCACAAAGGAGGGCGTGGCAAATACATATATATTGCGCTCTCTAATAGTGTATGTATTACGTATCAGCTTGAAAGTCGAGTTTTACGTGGAATATAGTTTTTTGTAAATTGCGGGCACGTTTGATATTCGACCACGTCCATTTTTGGCACAACGATGAATAGAATAACAACAAATATGTGCATCAAATTTAAAATTCATGGATCAATTTTTGTGGCAGATTTTATATTGATCCATGAACTTGTGTTTTGTCCATTGTGGGCGTGTTTGTTATCCGACCACGCCCATTTTTGGTACATCAATGAACGCAATATTTATAGATTTACATTTCAAGTTTATAGCTCTATTTTTATGGCAGATATATAGATATTTGTTGGTTGTGGGCGTGGCTTTTGGCCGATTTTGTCCCTTTTAAATAGCAATCTGCGTACAAAACGTAAAAGTGCCTATACAAGATTTTAGCTCAATATAGTATACCCTCATCACCTATTAAAGTGCATGTTGCGTTTCATTTCAGTCTCATATCCATTCCACATATGTAGGCATGCTGAATCAATCCAGATGTATTTGTTAATTAATTAAATTATGAGATCTGTGGCACTCTGTTTCTGGATAGAACATATAGAAAAGCCATATATTAGTTATAATTACTTTCTGCAGTGGAAAGGTAGGTACGGCGTTGCCGCAATGTAGGTGTAGATTTCTATCCATATACAAATCTTATAAATGTAGCATTCCCTTCGGTCACCAAAAACAAAAAATTAAGAACAACGTGCGTCTGTGATAAAAGAAACTACTACGAGTTAATGCACTAAGCACTACTCTGCAACGGACGAGATTGAAAAGATACTATACTCCCGCACTTAACATAAACAACTTGTTGTTGGTATCATATGCTTCGTACGGTTGTTACAGATGCAACATTAATGATTTCCATACGTGTCGTATTTTACATATATGTAGTGCTCGTACATGGCATCGGTTTTTGTAAAACTTTGTAGAGCCTAATAAATGAGCAATGTGTCCGTGTACGTATGTATGTATTTGTGCTTGGTACTGCCACTTTTTATGGTGCTTAGTGTTCAGTGTTTGGTGCTTGTAGTGATGTCATTAACCATAAACCCAAAGTCCTCTTTTGTGATGGAGAACTGCTGCAATGGTTGGCGGAAATGCGTTGCATTTATTATATTGCAAAAAGTCCATTTTATGATTGTAACGTATACACACGCACGCACGCACACTTCCGTCCTTCCTTACGTTAGGGTAATGTAAATAAGTAAATTATACGGTGCTGCTACCCGTACCTAGGCATGTAGTGGCAGTTTTGCTTTTCATGTTAAGATTTCTTTGTTATGTCATCTCCATCTTTAGCGTGAAGTGTATATAAACAAATTATTATTGCGCAGCAATGATGACCTAGCACTAATCTGTGGCATAATGCTGAGGAATCAAGAAATAAAGAAGGGGGTCGTCTTAACTCAACAACAGCACAAGTGGTCAACTGCAATGGCTTCAATGCAACCCGAAGAGCTACATATACAAATGTATGTATATAGATAGCTCGAGTTTGAAGTATGCATCTCTGTTTAGTTGAGGGTTTTGTCTACATTGAAAAAAATGTTACATTCAACTATCAGCGAATAGTTATCTGTTGTGTCAAAAATGATGACAAAAAAAAGCATCTTTACAATATTGCCAACAACAGGTGCAATGCATTGACTTCCTAGTTGCTGCGAGCTTTTCGTGTTATAGTGTGTTCGAATAGGTTGTTACGGGTCTATTATAGGCACAACGCGAAAGAGAATCGGGAGTTAATATTTTGCATGCGAGTACACCTAATGTAGTATGTACCTAAAAATTATAATTATTTATGTTATGTTTGTGTGTGAGTGTGTATGAGCACATCCATGGGAACAACAGCTCACACAAATGCATTTTGCGGAAATGTTTTCGATCAGCAGTGAAATGCTGTAGATTTTCTAATTCTCTTAATATTTTGTTTTTGCTTTTTCCGAAGTAAAATAGTATGCAGAATTTATACCCTTAATACCCTGATTAGGGTATACTAAGTTTGTTCTTCCATTTGCAACACCCAGAAGGAGGCATTCGCTACCCTATATATATATATCTTGATCAGCGTCGAAAACTGAGTCGATCTAGACATCAATGTCCATATGTCCGTCTGTTGTTGGTATTCGCACGGTCGCAAATTTTGAGATATTGAGCTGAAATTTTGTACAGGCACTTTTAGTTTTTTCACGCAAATCGCTATTTAAAATGGACAAAATCGGTCATGAGCCACGCCCACAAATAATAAAAATTTATTTATCTGTCACAAAAATTTATCTGTGAACTTGAAATTTGGTATGTATGTATATATATAAATAATACATTCAACGATATGCCAAAAATGGGCGTGACCAGATAATGGACACGCTCACAATTTACAAAAAACTATATTCACCATAAAACTCGACTTGAAAGCTGATACGTAATACAAGCACTAGTAGAGGGCACAATATATATGTATTTGCCACGCCCACGATTGTGGATGTGGAGAGTATTTAAGATTTGGTCTAAGCCAAATTTCATTTTCTTACGTGTTTTTTTATGTATCTGAGCCTCATAAGTATCACCTGCCATTTCATTTATTATACAAATTGATAAAATACTTTTTTATATTGGCCATGTCCAAGTCTACGACCACAACATGTTTATTAAATAAATCAAGCAAGTTTAAGTTGGAGAGAACGAAAAAAGCGAACTGTATGTAGTAAGCGAGCACAACGCAACAGCTGCTTTTGCCATGAAATAGATTTCCGCTAACTTTTACAGCCAACACCAACATCAGGTATTCTCAGTATACCAAGTTGATCAAAGAACAGCAAACAGCTTCCTCTAGCTTTCAATTAATTGTACAAAGTGTGTCTGCGGAGCTACGCAAAATAATGAAAATCCCTTTTAGAAGTATAATACAAATAAATAATAAATGATCTATACTGCGTATTGTTACGCAGTTTGTTTTTTTGCTTCATGGACATTATGATATAATGCGTTCACAGGAACACATTTTCCATGCAGCATATATGTACCGTTCATTTATTCACTTAACGACATTTGGTTGTTAACACGATTCCAATTCGTACTCGCAAGAGTTTGTGTGTGCTTGTACCAGAAGTATTTTACGTTACTTTTTATGTTTCTGCTCGTTACAGGCTAAATGTTCTGCCTCTTCGCTTGCAACACCTGCCAGGTAAATCCCAATTTACTTACCACTCGTATATACTTATGCATTTATATATAGGTATGTATATGTACGTATATATTAGATGTACATGGCTGTAGTCATGTGTTCGCGTTGCAGGGGACTTATGTACAAAAATCCTAGCAACATGAAGTTTTTTCGAGCTTTGGCTGTTGAATGAAGAGAACAATAAATAAATTTGGCTTGAGTCAAATTTTAAATACCCTCCACATCTAAATGAAGGGTAGACGTGGCAGGTACCTCGGACATAACATAAAATAAAATGAGCAGGACTAGATCAGTTCAGATTTTTGATGCCGATCAAGAATACAATTCGAACACGAGGTTAGGCCAACGCCCTCTTCCTTTTGTTTAAAGTCCAAGCATACGCTAGCCACACCCATAATTTAAAACGTTTTATTATGCAAATTCCGGGCGTGGTTACTCCATCAAATTTCACAACGTTGGCTTTAATAGTTCATGTTGCATCGCTCAATTTAATTGTGAAATTGTTTTACCGAAAAGATAGTCATATTCTTCTTAATATATCTCCCGAACGTCTGGTCCAATTTCCAAACAAAGTACTAATTTCGCTTTTCTTGGGAATTAGAATCGAAATATATAGCGTTGAACTTTTTAAAGTTGTGGGCTAGTCTGTAAACCGATTTTTTTTAGAACCACACTTTTGATGTGCTCGGATGAATATTTCGTATATTCATGCCTCAAAATTTGCCACCTTGGTGGAGCCAAAAGTCAAGGGTTTAATATTTGCAATACCAAACAAGACTAGACAAAGTGCGGAGCAAACACGCGATGGGCTAAATCTTCTTAAGATTCGATGCTGAATATATATACTTTTTGGGGAGTGGCTCGCCCTCGCCCTCGCCTGGTACTTGCCAAAATTTGAAAAAAACCTGCGATCGGCAAAATTAAAGTCTAGATATTCATCGATTATGTAGTATTATATATTTTCTTATTGCAAATGGTCCGATACGTATAACAGCCGTACCCACGATCGCAAAACATTTTCCGGCCACCAACAAACATCCACAAGCCACTATTTAAAAAACTCGTATACAGAATCCGACCTTCACGTTGATACCTTAATGGTAGTAATTATACACATGCCACGCCCCATGTATGCAAAGGTGAGTGGCATCCCAGACTTGGCAGATAGTTTGCACTGAATGACGGTTTCGAATACACATGTTACCCAAGTAAAAAATCCAAGAAAATTCAACATATAATCTGTAATCACTCCTTTTAATGTTTTGTTCGTTTGCATTATTATTGTAGTTCCAATGCATCTCAGCAAAATTTGTAACTAGACTTTTTGTTGCCTGTGTGAAATGTTTAATGAGCGATTCGTATTGGACTCATTAGGGCAGCACATGTGCGAACGGAGCAGCATCAGCAATCAGGTGTTGTGTCTGACATGCATAGATTGCAAGCGGAAATTATGACATTAACTGCACGATTGCGCAATATTTTGTTTAACTTTTAACATCATTAGGGACACAACAATTATTTCATGTAATAGAGTGGTGGACGGTGGATGGTGGCGGTATTTTTCATCAACTATGAATGAATTTTACTGTTAATGGGCGTGCCCGTTATTTGAAATATTGACTGTAATGAAGAAACAATGCCAGTTACCACATTGGTTTTCGTTAAACTTTGGATACTCCTCCTCTTTCCCCTTCCTTCCCTTGGGACAATATTTCATGATTATAAATGTTCGTGTTGAAGTGTGTGTTCAAAATATCAATGAATGCCAAGAATATATAAAAACCTGCACAAAGAAGCACACAAATGTATTGAGATTATAGATAATGTAAAACGGTTTGTCCAACTCAATGGTTTATTTGAACGTATTATTTGTAATTGCAGCGCAGGCACTCCACGCACTCATCTAGCTAGTCAAGGATCCGGAAAAATCGTGTACACTTTTGGAAATCCAACGCTAATCAATAAGGCTGCATGGTCGCATCATGGTCACGAGGAGAACATCAAATTGAAACAGTTGTTAGAACACAATGGGCAAACATTGCAGACGCAAACAAAATACATGTTTGATGATTTATACGAAAAAGCCGAACTTATTGCAGATCGCATTTTTATTATAGGCAGAGGTTTGTGTCACAAAGTGTTTGGCGAGAAGGCTGATGATTTTGATCTCGGCCAACCGGACATACGCTCACAGGTTTTAATTCAGACGAAAGTAATCAGCAACCACATAAAATGAAATATTTGCATATCTTTTAAGAATACGATTAGAGCCGTGGGTACCATTCATAGCGACGACTATGAGAGCGCTTTAGATGAGAGATCCACATTGTTCGTCAGCTCTGACATAATGAAACTGAGAACTGTACGTTTAAACTTTGCAGAGATCAAATCCGTAGCACTGTTTCCTGGACAAATAGTTATGGTGAGTGGTGTTAATCCCAGAGGAGGTGTCTTCTTAGTGAAAGAAATTTTGGCCGAACAAAATGTACCACCGCCCACTTTGCCCTGTTTGAAGCAGCCACTAAGTTTCGTTGTGGCCGCCGGCCCCTACACTCACCCAGATGATTTGGCGTATGAACCTTTGAATGACCTGCTGGCATACTTGAAAGACCAAACTCCGCATGTATTAATATTAACCGGTCCGTTTGTGGAAGCCAATCATAAGCTTATCGCTAGCGGAACTTTAAGCGAAAGTTTTGAAATATTTTTCGAAAAAATCATTACCAGTATAATGGAAGCAGTTGGAGTGCATACTACTGTATTAATAGTGGCCTCGCATTGCGATGTTCACGCTGACTCAGTTTACCCGACAATGCCGCTTTCTGTTAGGCAAACATATGCTAACTTACATATGCTTCCCGATCCCTCGATGGTAGATTTAAATGGGCTGGTTGTTGGGATCACTTCTACCGACATTGTGGATCATATTTCGTCGCAAGAGCTGGCTGTGTAAGAAACGAAAGAAATTTGCTTGACATGTGTTTTCACTTGAGGAATATTTTCATTTTAGAAATGCTGGCGACAAGCCTAAGCGAATAGTTAATTATTTAATCCATCAAAAGTCATTTTACCCATTGGTTCCACCTAAAGAGGACGCCATGTGCTTCGATACTCAATTGGCGGATGCATTTGCCCAATTAAACCGAATCCCTAACATTCTGATTCTACCAAGTGACCAAAAGTGCTTTATAAGAGTAAGAGACCAACACCCCAGCGCTCATTTCAGAATATTAAGAAAATCAAATTATACGCTTTATTTTATAAATTCAACAGGTTGTCAATGGATGTTTGGCTATAAATCCAGGACGCCTACAAAGCGATAAAGTTGGCACCTTTGCCCGATTCATTGTTAATACAACCGAGACCGAAGGTGAAAATAATGCATACAACTACATCGGCTGTCAAATTTGTAAAGTTTTTTAATTGTAACTTTTTCACCTATTAAATGCAGATATTACTCAAAATTTTAACAATAAATGGTTTCATTTAGCGAAGGCACTGGGAAAGTACTTTTGGTCGTGATTGATGATGTCTTCCAGCAAGTCGTCAATATCCGTGTTGGGGTAACGCTCCACCCATGATTTAATGAAGCCTCCATGGGAGGCCTCGTAGGTTTGTAAATCAACTTTGTCGTTGTGTACCTTCGTATTGGCCTGCACCAAAATGACGCGTGGTTTTTTGTGAGCCAAGCAAATGTCGCGCCACTTGGCCCAAGGATGCGCACCCGTTTCGTTAACATGTGAATAGTGTTCGTACATTTTAGAAGCTTCAGTGACATCGGCTGTAGATTTGTAGACCTGTAATTTCTTAAGAAATACTTCTATGGCCGCCTTTCCCACTGTCTCAATTTTTGTGCGATCGACTGTAAGGAGAAGATTTGTGCCGTCGTCCGTTTCTTTAATTGTTACCAATCCTTCGCCTGCGTCGAGAAGAACCTTCATGATAACAAAGCGTGCTCTGGAGTGAGCCTGCATCCATTGTTTAGACTGGGGATTGTACATCTCCAAAGCCACGCCCATTCCATTCCATATCAAAGAAAGCCAATTCACGTAAATTATTTTTTCCTGTTCAACAGGATCTTTGAAGCCAAAAATTTCTAATATATCCCGTTGTAGCGATAAGTAAAGTCCAACGGCTTCGGCCCGACATTCTTCATAGGATGAACCAAATGCACCAAATTTTGTATCGTAAGTTTCGCCCGGCATGTACCAGGAAGTGATTGGTTGGTGCGTTATAAGGTTTTTTGTGCGCTCTTTGTCAAAGTTAGAGGTTCCCTTTTCATCCTGCCGAAACAGCTTACCGCTGCCATGACCAAGTAGTTCGTGCAGGCCCACCTGAACTTCAAAAGCTTTAATTTTATATTCCTTCAAGAGTACTTGGTCGTCTTCGCTTAAGAATGGAATGGGATCCTTTCGATTAATGTTCGCCAACACGTTACCCAGAGACACATTTTTGAAGCCTTCATTCTGTCGTATTTCATCGTCTGAAATTAATATTAAATGTATTCATTAGTTAGGAATAGGTGAGTGAGCGAAATGGTAATTACAATTGGGTATATTTATGCCAGCTGGAACGCCGCTACCAGCAAATGTCAGCACATCCAAAGAGGTAAAATCGGGCTTTAAGTATGAATCCTTCTCATATTCCTTGGTCCAGGGCAAATACTCTAGAAGCTTTTCAGCCCTAGCCACCAATTCACGAAACTTGGCGGAACTCTCTTTATTAACCATTGCCACAAAGCCCTCAAACTCGGCCCGACCACCGGCCGGATCGCGATACGTTTCGATAAAGCCAATATACGTTTCAACGACGGGACCCTTGTCCTTAATCCAATATCTAGAGCCATCTTTATGAGCCGACAAAGACCCTTCCTGGAACGCCTTTATATAGTGTTCAATCATTTTTGCTTCGTTGTCGTTGGCAGCATATTTTCGGGCTTGCTCCAAATTGTCATTAACACGCTGCAGTAACTTGCTGTAGTCGCCACGGGTAACACGAAACTTGTGACCTCTGTAGGTCTCTTCGGGCACAGTAATTCCCTTCTTATCCCCACTATCCACCGAACTCAATTTAATGTCATACAAAGTCTCACCATTTTCTTGTATCTTAAACGTACGGCACATGTACGGTTCAATGCGTTTATATGTCAACCATTCATTAACTATATCGGCATCTTCTTTAGTGCAATTTTCTGACCAGTAGGTTGTAACACCCGTTGGAGCAAAACCTAATATTTCGTTCCGGGGCTTTAGAGCGTAAATTAAATGTTTAACTTTCTCAAACAAAAGCGGAACGTGTTTGTCTTGGTTAAATGCAGTGGACGAATGGACAATCTTCTCAAAATGCTCCTGACTTAAGTTTGGAATAATCTTGCTGTCACCCATGCCTTTGTAGTTGCCAGCATTTGCAAAAACACCACACGCATAAACTAAAAAAGCCTAAATGTATAAAAACTCTATGAAGTTGATCTTATAAAACACGTGTCTGTCCATCTGAATTACCGTAACCTCCTCTTCTGTTAAGCCGGCAGCTAAAGCTTTTGCCTTTAATTCTTCCAAAGGCTCACCTACAAAAATGCGATGCATCAATGAGAATATTAAAGGCCCCTCGGGACTGGATTGTATCAGTGCAATTAGACCACCATCCCACGCAGCTTTGCTAAAGTAATGAGCGTACAGTCTCTCTTTATTAGTAAGACTTTCAAATGCTGACTTGCACTCCAAATCAGCTATGGGCTGGGTGTTGGGCAGAACGAAATGCGACTGTTTATTGGAAGACATAATGCGACGTGTAGCTACCCTGAAATTAAAAAATGACATAACCCTTATGTATAATATATCCACATGGTAATTGGAATCAGAAATAATCTTGAAATACCTTAACTTCGGATATGGCTTTAATAAACTAACGTCAGAAGTACCTATTCCCGCTTTCATAATGGAGAGACCTCTTTCAAATACTATCGCTAACACACTTCTACATAGAATAACTTTACTAGAGTTTAACATTTTTAAATTATTGTGCTTGAGATGAAGTTCTGTGTCTGTAAAGGAAACTTGCAATAGTACATACATTTGCATATGCTTACACTGTACTCACTCTTTGGCAATGCAAATGGAACCCATTAGCAACTTAAGTACACAAAAATATTTGGATATATACCAACAATGAAACCCGATGGGTTACTAGATAAATTTACCAAAGACTATGTCACATCAGTAACTCTCAAGGGGGAGTATGTTATCATGACACCACGAAAATCAAGTCAGGTTATGTTTGACAGTTTGCCACGAAGCGAATATGAATGGAGGACAAATTATTTACGCTCACTGGTACAACCAATTCAACTCCCGCCTTTGCTTTTTATTCCTAATTCTAATCATACATAACACTTACACCGTATTGTAGACGTAATTTCGTAATAAAATGTTTACTTTCGCCGGCAAAAAATTTAAACTTGCTCTCGCATAAATTTTTACAATCAGATGTTTTTATAACACAACGAACGTCTTACAAAAATTCAAGAAAATAACGATTCGACACAAATAAGTAGCAAAAATTAAAAATGTCCCGTAAATGATGCATCGTTGGTGTACCGTAATTGGTCTGGCCTGGTTCGTTCAATACTAAATGTTGCGAGGTTCAGACTAATGGAAAAGCTGCCACATCTGTTAATTGTCAATTGAGTTGAATTTTTTTTCATATACTTCTCCTGGGGCTCTGGCGACTTCTTATGGGCTTTGTATATTTTATTTTTTTTTGTTGTTGTTGTGTTTTCCTTTGTTTTTTATTTTTTGATGTTTATTAATTTTTGCTGCTTATTAGGAAATAAAATCTTGAAACATTCACAATCGTTTTAAATGCAACCCATTTGGTTCTGTATTGTACGCCTAAACAAATTGCCACCGAATTCCGCTTGTGCACTTAGCATACCTGTATTAAACTCTAAGTTTTTACATTTACCAATACTGGAAGTCTGGAAATTGCTTGTCAAGCCTTTTTTAAATCATTTAAAATGTTCCAACAAGTAAACGAAAAAGCGGTGTGTAAAGTGGTGGTAAAATGTAAGCAATCAAATATATATTTATTAGAAAAAAGTACTTAGTAATTAGAAAAGACCTGTTCCAACTCATTTTTTAGATCACATAATCCTAGAATTAGGTGTAAGTATAAAATTTTGACTTAAAATAACAATTCAGACAAATAGGTAAAATGGACGCCTCACGCCAATTGAATAATGACGAGTCCAACTGTACAGCTACATCAATGTATCTATCTTTTGATGAAGAAAGTACTATTTCTGCCGCTTTTAAAACACTAGAAACCATAAATGAAATGGATGATATGTCCAATGCATCGTACAGTGAAATAAAAACTAGCGCCAATTGTCAAAGTATAAAAAATATGTCCAATTCAGTTGAAACAAAAGATGTTCTACCCACCGCTCCTTTGAAAAGTATCAACATGGTTGAGGCAAATTTCAATTCACCGCTAAAGCCCACACACAAAAACATGCTGGAATTTAAAGCTGTGTCTTCCACACCATCGAAAGATCCCAAACTCTTGACAAATGTTTTTGGAAAGCCAAGCGGCAATGCCTACAATGATTTAGAATTGGAAATTGCCTTCTCGCAAATAGTCGTAAATGCCGAAGAAAACAAAGAAAATATCTTACCTGACACAGAAGATACGACACTCTCAGTTTCATCCATAGCTTGTTCTACTATAGAAAAAACAATAACTGCAACAATGTCGAATAATGAAGAAGACACTAAGATTGAAGGGCCAACCGAAGTTATAGGAAACAAACAAGATAAGGACTCTCTTAGCTTTAAAGGTACATTGCGTGTAATATCTTAGTCGCAGATATGTGGTTTAATAATTATTGTATAGAGTTTACTAAGGAAAGATCCAGCTGTTTGCCAGTTGAAGATCCCCCTTCCCTTGCACTGAAAGGGACCAATGTAGAACATTTCCAACCAAAAGATGCCAATTTCATCAAAACAAATAATTTTTCCAAAGCTTTTGGTGATAGTTTGCAATCGTCAAAATGTTCTCGCATTTTGCCACCGGGGCACAGACGAATTACTAACGAAGACCCTGTATCATCATCGGCTGTAGCTGAAATGCCTAAATTATTAAACAAAATGCTTCACATAGCTGGCGCTAATAAATCGGTGGAACCAAAGGCCAACCTTAAAAAGACAACGAAGGAAGGTAAGTGTAATAAAAAGGAAGGGGTGTCTTCAATACCAGCCAAGTTGGGAGAGAAGAGACATTATAACCTAATGCCTCGTATGTCTGTTGTGGTGAAAACAACACTAAACAGTCCGGCCAGGAAAATAGCTCGGAAAAGCATTGCAAGCGGTTCATGTCTCCTACAGCCAAGACGTAGTGTGATGCCAACAAAACTACATGATAATGCAGAACTTGCAAAAGCAACAAGAAGAAGTATGTTACCTAGAGGAAACAATATCGTATCCAAACCGCCCAAGGATATTAAGCCACAAACAACAGTAGCTGACAATAAAAACACAGCCCCTCATACAAAATCTGATTCGACTTTCGTTTGCAATGTTTGCAAGGAAAAGTTCCGCATTAAATCCATCATGGACGCCCATAAACGTTCCCATGAAGTGGACCCTCCTCCATCTGTAGTGTCCAGCAAAAAGTCTTCCAATAATTTGGTGCCATCGATATCTGGAAATTCACTATTGGATCACAATAACCAGTGTAAATATTGTGATAAGAAATTCGCCCTATTGCGTGCTCTGCACATTCATCTCTTACAAAATTGTGTCAAAATACCTCCTGCCGATAAGCGCAAATTACAATTCACTGAAATGGATCACGTGGAAAAGGCGCAATTGCCGAGACATGCGGTTGCAAAAGAAGCATTTAGGAGTGGTTTACCAAGAGCAGTTTCAAAACAGTCCATAGAGTCGTTAAAGGAAGGTAAGTCTAGGTTCCATTCAATCTAAAGGCATATAATTTACGCCTTTTTTTTATTTAGATGGAAACAACATGAGTGCAAAAGCAAGAGGTTACTCCATATGCATGAAAGAGTCGTCGTTGGAGTCACAAAAACTAAAACAAAAAGAAAAACCTGCACATACTGGCGTACATTGCACACCCAGAAAACTAATACCTTGCCACTTGTGCAAATTAACATTTAAGAGTGTCCTTGACTACACGAATCACAACTTGAGTACACATTATAAAAAGCATGCAGTAGGACAAGCATTATTTTAGTAATGTAATGAATGAATTCATTTTAATGAAATATAGATCAAAACATGTCACACTTTGCACGAAATACTGCAATATCGTTAAATATACAGAAAAATGAAAATTTCAATAAACGCTCGCGTATAAAAAAAAATGTAATTTTCGGATTTCATTAAATTTTGGCCTTCTTTTCGGGGGGTGGCTTCATGTCAATTCCCTCAGTTTTGGTATCGGATGACTGGTTAGTGGCCGGACTAGTTTCCGACGGATCACCATTGTTTGGATTACTGCTGACGGGATTGTTATCCAACTGACCAACGTTAGTATCTTGAGAACTCAGTTGACCAGACGAATGACCTTGTTGTTGTTGGTGTAGATTTGGAGGCACCGGTGGTGGGAACTTGCGTAATAATTCAGCCAATAACATGTCCACGCGCTGCATTTGAAATACAGTACCGCTCTCATCTTTGTTCGAGATTGACTCTTTTTTAGCGGTCGCCTTAGACTTATCAGACACTATGCCAAAACATTTGGTTCCTTTATTTATTTACAACATAAACGATATATACCCACGCGCTTTATTTGCAGTAAAATCCCAACTGTAGCCTTTATTCGGATGATATCTGGAGTAACTACTGGCTTCCTCGAAAGCAAATTGTAAATTCGTGACAGTCGATAACTAAACAAATAGTAAATTGTAAATGGTATATGTTTAGGAAGAAAATATAATCTCAACGTACAATTCTCGAATTTATGACATTGGCTAAATCGGGCGCTTTATACACCCAGCCACCAATAATGTAGTAATCTGCTATAGGTGTGGCCTCGTTTGGACTGTGACGATGTTGCTTTCGTATAATGTATAGTATGGGTTCGTGAACATGCAACAATATGTATTCCAAACCCACCATGTTACTGCATTGAATCAAATTATTTGCAATTAAAAATCACAAAATTATTTAAGATAATATTTATACTTCAAGTTTTCCAATCCTAAACGTTGCATACGTATATTCTCATTGTTGCACATGCGATCATAAAATGGATTTGATTTGCGACAAAAATAATCCATAACGTTTTGAGGATTAAGTGAAGCCAACATTTGTGTGTCGTGCCATGATAAATATAAAGGGTTCTCCTGCGAGATGGGCTGCGGTATTTGGCGATTCGATAACATACTTACGGAGTCCTCTTCGGTTTGTTGTTACCTATACCTAAAAGAGAAAAATCAATTTTGTCTTTCTTTGTTTTCTAATTTAATTAGAACTCAACAGGAATATGTTTTTGTCACAGAAACAATTGTCACATATAGATGAACTTTGTATGTATTTTGGGTGAACTTTTCAATAATAAGAAAATTTTAAGAACAAAATAAAGTGAATGAAGAGATGCCACACTTTGAATTAAATAAAATATATAATCATCTGTGAAACTTTTATATAGAGTAGAAGTGTGCGAGTTCATGTGAGAGAGACCTTACGAACAAAAAGGGGTGCAAGCAGGAAAAAATATACTTAAAGAGACTTTTTCTTCAATGTTTTGTAAATATTGATATATTTGTAAAGAAAAAAAAGAAGGAATTCTGTATAAAAACACACCACATGAAGCGTGAATGTGTTTAGTAGGAGTTAAAAATAAAGCAATAAATTACGTGTATGATTATTAAAATATTTGTCACATAAACAATATAAACAACTTAAGAAGTAGAATATAAAAGATAAAAAAATTAATGCAATTGTGTGTGCGTATGTTCTGTTGGGGCATCATTTGAACATTGAAAAGTATTTACCATTAATTAAAACCGCTGCCAGTTTGCGGATATATTTTAACACAATTGGTGGCTTCCTCAGTTATAATTGTGCTTTCCATCGTGGCGGTATTAGTGAGGAAGAACAAAGTCGTAGAAAAGTCATCATGGTAAAAGGACCTCAACTGAATATATTTTTGAAATTGCATTTTCTTATATTTACTTTACCCGTTTGAAATTCATAAATTGTAAAGAAGTGCTTGTTGTTTTTATGTAATGGCGATCACACACCCACTAAAGTTATAAAATAATTTTTCCATGCATATCTTTCACATGTTTACTACACAATAACAATACACATGTGTACACGTAATGATGAGCTTGTGTGGTCATGAAAATATTTTTGGAATTTCATTGCCATGTCATTCTCCCAGAATGTTTGAATAAAATTGACATTGCACCACCATAGCCGCACTCATTCCAATTCTTGTTAGTTCTTAATCTTTTGTTTATTAAACAGTTTTTCCATTTCTTTTAGATCATTTTAAGAAATTTGCCCAAGCACTCTACCAAAAATTCACGCGCAAAATTATTATTTGCTTCTTTAATATGCGATATTTAGAACCGGATCCGTTCTTTGAGGTATTATTTTGTTGTATTTAAATATAGGCGTGATTTGATGTTTTACTTTATACATATATTTACATAAATGAAATGACTTGGTTCGCGAGGATAAACTAAAGAAACGCTTCAATTGCAGGGTCTACCACCGTTTAATGTGTCAGGCAGCCCATTTAATGTGGTACCGATTCATCATTACCCGGAGTTAATGAAAGCTACATGTGAGCTTATCAATGCTGAGTGGCCGCGCAGTGAAGTAGCACGCATGCGTTCTCTGGAGGCTTCTTGTGATACATTGCCCTGCAGTTTGGTTCTGACCACAGAAGACTTTAACCGTGTGATAGCTCATTGTAAACTAAGTCCTATCCAAGCGAAAAAGAAAGCCTGCTTCATTGAATCGGTGGTAGTGGACCGGAGTTTCCGAGGTCAAGGTTTCGGTAAGCTAATTATGAAATTTGCCGAAGACTACTGCCGCGTCGTTCTCGACTTGAACGTTTTGTATTTGTCAACAATTGATCAGGATGGTTTTTACGAACGCATAGGTTATAAATACTGTCCGCCAGTTTCAATGTACGGTCCCAAACATTGCGAACTGGTCAGTCTGAAGGCTGCTCATAAAAAGTACATGAAAAAAGAACTTTAGACAATAACGATTCCATGCAATACATTGCTGTGAAATGTATTTTGTTTATGATTGCAATTATAATTGCGAGTAGAATGTGCATGCACAGGATTGATTACATATGAAATTGGACATATCACTTCATAATAAAAAGTAACAACAACGATTCTTCCCTTGAATTTCCATAACGTTAGCCTAGCAATAATGCAACAACGCTCAATCACAAGTGTACGGAAACTGTTTGAATTTTTACAACTAAACTAAACGCTTTAATATTTAAAAAAATTATACATTAAATATATTACAACACGTAAGATAAATATTATTATATAAAACAACAATAATACAAAAAACACCTACGCTTTTAATCATATAAACAAATTAAGTTTAATCAATGAGTGTGTAGAACACTTGCTATGAACAACAAAAAATACAATGTAAATGAATTTGTACTGTAGATAAACAAATGTATGTTCGTATATTTGTCACGCGAAAAAACATAATTATGCAGCTATGTAGATAATTTGCTACAGTTCAAGTTCAAGTGTAATGGATTTGGGCGTCTCTATAAGACGCACATGCACCCCCTTGTACAGACACTTGCCGGCCATTACATCTCGTGCTTTGTCGCCCGATGTGCACTTTATGGCTTTTTGCAAAAATAGATTAAGAGAAAATAAAAGAATGCAATATGCACACAAACGTTGTTGAAAATTAAAAAATGAATTGTTTAGGAATGGTGCCGTTGCAATGTGTTGTGTTGATTTCCGTGTGTTCGAGTAGTGTGCATAGTTTTCTTGCCAAAAACACGTTAGGGAATTAAAACCATTAAAATCCCATAAATTTGCGAGACGAATTTGTGCTACAGCCAGATTATGCGAAATAATTGTAAATGGAAGAAAAGAATGTACCTTTAGGTGTAAGATGTAGGCGTGTCAGGTATACAATGCGTGAGCTTTTAAACTCTGTTTAATGTCTCAATTTTTACGACCCCGACAATATCAGTTATACAGCTTAAATGGTCGGACATCACTTAGATTATGATGCTAATCAATAATATACGTACTTAATGGGCTTTATTAAACCTCCTTTTAGAACTCACTTTGGTATCGATTGTACAAAAATCACATAGTTATTTTGACTGGATGAACTTTTATGTTTATATTATCGTAATTCTTACATACTCTAAAACGCTTGCATAGATTTTTAAAATATTTGAATTTTCTAACGGCGGGGGCCTTGCATTTAATGGTCGCTTTTATTAGCTATACCACAAACTTGACCAACGTGTTCGGTTTGTTCTAAGCAATCCACTATGAATTTGGCTAAATCATATTTTGACACCACCCGTCCTGGTGCCTCATCATGTAGAACCGTGTAACCAGTTGCTGGTTCTTCTGCTATATGGGGAGGTAAAACGGCAATATATTCCAGATCGGAGGCTTTCGTCAACTCTAACATGCGTTGATGTTCATCGTTTAATCTGTGAAACATGGCAGGTACTTCCCCCAGGGGGCGGAATAAGAACGACGACATTACAATGGAGAAACGCTTAATGCCCTTTGCTTTCATAGCTACAATTAAATTGGCTGTGCCCCTGGAGAGCTCCGTAGTAGCTTCTAGTTTATTGCGGGTTCCTAATATTATGCAAACTCCATCAACGCCGTCAACTACTCGCTTACAATCCTCTATATTCACTACATTACCCTGGCATAATTCCACTTTTCCCTTGAAACGTTCTGGTACGGTGGTTTCGCTTCGATATAACAAACGCACCTTTAATCCTATCCAAAGATTTAATTAATCAAAATAAAGTTCTTGTAAAACAACTTCGGTCTTACCTTTACTTAAAGCATAGTCTACAACACATTGTCCGGTCATGCCGGTCCCACCAACCACAGCAATACGTTGCATATTTTTTCTCTTTTGGACGATACAAAACAGACTTGATTACATATCCCCATCATATCAATAATTAAGATTGATTATATACATACATATGATTATGAAATGAAGCCGGTATAATTATATAATTTCGACTGTAAACCAAAAATTGGGAAATTAATCTTTTTGGCTTTGTAAGTGAATTTGTTGTGAACTTTTTTGCAATCGTATCAGTCATGAAATATTACTTTGTTTTAATTCTCGTACGATTAGATAAAAAACGCTTTTTTACAATTTAAAACGTAATCATTGGCCTACATAGATCGAAGACAAATATTACTATACCTTCCAGATTGGGTGAAGTTATCAGTAAATTTTTCAATAAAAATGTATGAGAGAACGCAGTTGTAAGAATTTAAAAAGCTTCTGTTTAAAACATCATATGATCTCCTAGAAAAATGTAAACAAAACATTTAGTGTTAGAACACAATAGAGCTGCAGCAAAGAAATTACTCTCTTTTACTCTCTTTTATGTGTAAACCTTATGGAAAATGTATTTGCGGCTGGGTTTTTCAAATGCAGCTGCCTTCAAATCTATTTTAATTCTCCAGCCGCTTTCTCATTTTTTCAATTTTCTCTCATATTGAGAACGGGTAGGGTAACCAATTTAAGTATAATTTATTTTCAATTCCATTTTGTTAATTTTGTTTTATGTGATATTTAGTAACTGAAATATTATATGAACATTTAAAAAAATATATGGCTGATCAAAGTAAAAACGTTTTTGACGAAATGTTAATAATAAATCTTTTTTTATAATTGTAATAGAGTGAACCACCGTTCTTAGGATTCCTAATAGTGATATGCTTTCCAACTACTGCTCCTAAACAATGCGGCAAACCTGATTTATTATAAAAGGAATCAGAAATCCGAATCATTTTCATTTGAGAGTGCTACATATATTTGATGAAGTTTATTCCAAATAACATCACACGTTTCGTAAATAATTTTGCGAACAGTTGATATACCTATTTTGTGCGCCCACACTAAAAATGTAAAAATACAGCCCTGGGCCAAAAATCTGTAGCGTGTTATCAAATTTAACTAAGATACCTATTAATTGATTAAAAAAACTTACAAAATGGTTAAAGATAAACGAATTTTAGGGCTAATTAGTTGCCTGTATGATTTTTTTTAACTTGTCTTGAATCAATGTTCCTCATCACCTTTTGTCATCTTTACAAAACTTGTTTTATAAAACCCATTTAACGGACGAACCCACCGCCTTCTCTTGGTTTGGAACATTTTCCAAGTTTTAAATGCGAGTAACATTATGTTAATTATTTTAATTATTTTTACAATGAAATTCATTCATTTACATATATTTTATAGTAGAATTTATTAAATGAAAATAAACTAAAGAAAAACTTGCGGCTGCAGCTGCTGCTCTATTATAAACGCTCTAGCAGCAAGTCAAAAAAGAGAGTAATTTTTTGCGGCTGCAGCACTATTGTGTTCAAACACTTATGCACAAAATATTTTATAATTTGTGCTTTGCGACAGCATTCACTAAAAACATGAAATATATCTATTTCAACACATATTGTAGCCATTATTTGATGCGTTACTAAAGAGCAACATAAAGTATGCCGTTCTTTCTTGTGCACACCACAAAACGGAATGAATGGAAATAATTATATAGAAAAGCCACCTAACTTCATGTGTATGAAAGCTTTCTTTTTTTTTTTATTAAGAAACATAGCAACCTGTGCCTTTTTTGTCAAGCCGTTATTTCAAAGAATTTGTGAAAATTTTTATGAAAACGCAAAAATAAAAAATCATCCAGAGGAGACGTTGATAAAATATGAATTTAAATGACGACGATTTTGCCAATTCTGATGCTTGGTTATCCGAACAACTATTTGCCCAGTTGAAGGATTTCAATGCGGATTATAAGAGCAGAGGAAACATTTTTCCCATGACCGATTCCTTACAAAGTTGTGACGGCATTGCTACAGCAAATGGGATAACAACATTGCTGGATGATGACAATCTCCAACCGCAAGACTTATCAAAGAGTAGCTTACAACTGTTCGATGCGGACTTCCAAAGGCACACCAGTGTAGGGGCTGTCGACATGTACAATTTAAATGCTCCCATTGACCTGAGCAATAGTACGCTTAAATCATTATCTACAAAACCAGTAAATTTGAGTACTATGGTGCCTTTAGGGAATGCTCCGGTGGTAGGGGCAGCTGCGGTGGTGAATGAGGCTGCAAGGCAAAATATTCCACCCACATTTGATGCTACCGAAGAGGAAATGAAGTTGTTAAGATTCTTGGAATCTCATCCAAAGGAAACAAGGATGGGTAAGGGTGATGTGTTTCAATTCATTTTCTCGTTATAAAAAATCTTATAAAAATAGATACGAAAGTTTATTCACCATCGGAACTTCCCTCGACGGACTATCACATTGTAAAGTGCGCCAACTGCAGCTGCTTATTCGATATAATATCATTTCAGTCACACGTCTGTGACTATGACGAACACCACAATTTGATAGTACCGACCGTCGCTCCTTCAAGTACTGTAAAATGTATTAGAGAGGAGCTGTTGTTGCCGCTTGAGCCGGCCTGTATACGCTTATTGAAGGAAAACCAAATCCGCATACGTCGCTTCCTTAAGGACGAACTGAAGTACGATATAAATGCGACAATTTTTGGAGGAGGAGGTGGTACTGGGAGCACCACTTCTAATCAAACGGGTTCACTCTGTAATCCTGGCCAGGGTCCCACTTCGTCAACATCTGCAACAGTGCATAATACGTCGTCAGGTAACAAAAAGCAAGAAGGTCCTCATGAGTGCACGCTGTGTGAAAGAAAATTTGTGCATGCGTCCGGTTTATTGCGTCACATGGAAAAACATGCTTTGGATTTAATACCAACTCCGAATGTCAACGGTAATAACAAGGCAGCCGCTTCTCAAGGAAATTCCATCCAAAGTGTCAACGGTTTACGTGTGGTCGTCAAATGCACTTTATGTGGACGCATTTTCTTTGAGCCATTTGCCTTTTTCAGCCACCTCACGCGTCATCATTTTTCCATTTCGGATGCGGACGAACAAGAACTGGACAATTGTGCCGAAATACCATACGAGAGTTACGTGGATGATGCGCTAAATTTCCTTAGGAATGAGGTCCGTCCTTGATTAAATCAAATCACGTACATGGTGTTCCAAAGAAAACTCATGTCATGTTCATGTTCTTGTAGGCAGAAAATTCTGGTGATGGTAGAAACAGTTACCACGGGGAGAAGCAATTGTCCTACTTCAAGATGGTCATATTGAGTTGTGTGTTGCAGTGTGAATTTTGCGACTTTGTATTCTCTGAAGTCTCATACTTGTTCGTGCACTCTGCCTGCCATTCTCCGGAGAGGCGATTCGAGTGCTTCGCTTGCGGTATTTATGTCAGGACTACCAAAGAAATATGCACTCATTGGCAGGCAGAGTGCGTGTTCATGCGGGAAAATCTGAAAGTTAATCAAGCTACCACCGTGCGTTATTTTGTCTGCAATGTTTGTGAGAATAAATTTCAATCCTTGGATCAATTGCACGAACACCGGTACAACGCCGTCGTGATGTTCTCCTCTTCGTTCTAATTATTTATATTCTTTTTTTTTTTTATTCTTTTCTTTTTTGATTTCTTGTTTCAGTTACACTTCGTATCATTTTTTTCCACGTTTAAATAAACGCTTGGGCATCTTGCAGTTGCCATGTGAATATTGTGACACAGTGTGCGAGACTGCGCACGATTGTGTGGTCCATTATGAAGAGAGGCACTACAAGAAGTATAGGCGGGACAAGGATGGTGTTAGCAATTCCAATAAAAGCCGCCAATATCTTTGTGATATATGTGGAAAATCGTACACGCAGTCCAGTCATTTGTGGCAGCACTTGCGTTTCCATCAAGGTAAAGCAAAACATTAACCGGTTCATTCATTCATATTGACTTTTGTTAGCAGTAATTTTTATAATTAATTTACGTGGGTGCCTCCCACCTCTCCAGCTCGAAGCTTATATGAGGCAGAAGTATGCACCTTTTCCAATTTTAACATCTATTACATAACTATCATTCGCATAACTTTGAGCGAAGTATGACATAATATCTCTTTTAAAACGAGCGATATTCTGTATGGTCTGTAGACGGACGGGAATGGAATTCCACAATCGAATTGCAAATATGAAAAAATGACGTTCGGACATTAGGGAAGTTTTTGCAGTAGACAAAGTGTTCTACATTTAAGCAGGTCCTCCAAAGTTACCGTTAACAGAGTTTTAGTGTAGCTTGAGACGCGATCATACCTCCTCAACCCAAAAACGTAACTAATTATGGAATTATTAGCCTTTTGTAGTTTTTTGTAGTTTGGAAATGGAATCACAATTCACCGTTATTATTTATTCCCTTATTATCAGGTGTGAAACCGTTTGCCTGTAAAGAGCCTGGGTGCACTCGTAAGTTCACTATACGTCCGGACCTGAATGACCACATACGGAAATGCCACACCGGCGAGAGACCATACCATTGCCTGGTGTGTGGTAAACGGTTTTTAACGGGTTCAGTTTTTTATCAGCATCGCCTTATACATCGCGGCGAACGACGTTATGAATGTGAGGAGTGCGGAAAGCGATTCTATCGTGCTGACGCCTTAAAGAATCATCAGCGCATACATACTGGCGAGAAGCCGTTTGGGTGCTTGTTTTGCACGAAAAACTTTAGGCAGCGTGGGGATCGCGATAAACACATTAGAGCTCGTCACTCGCATCTGGATGCCAATGCTCGTTTAATGATGCAAATGCAAAAATTACAATTGGAAGCTGCCGCAGCCGTGGCCGCTGCCGCCCAGGCAAAAACTAGTCAACAAAAACAACAAGAACAAAATAAAGAACAAGATATGATCCCAAACAACCAAGAAAATACGCCACCAAAGCGTTCGAATGATTCGACTGCCGAAGCAGCTAACGAAGCGAATAATGTCATCATGATTGGTAACGTGGCCTTTCCCAAGAGCCTGTTCGAGTCAATACTGCCGGACATGGATGAAGAAGCTACCTTAAAAGCTCTACGTCAAATGCAGTAAAGTATCGTTTTGCTGCCTGTACCAGTAGCTCTGTCTGCTTCATAATTTTTTCAATTTTTTTCTTGTTTATTGATTTTAATTCCAACTACATAAAAATGAAATTCCATATCACAAAGTAATTTTGAAAATCTGAATAAAACAATCAAGCCGTCCATATGTAGCAAACAGTTTTGTTTATTCGGATTTCGTGCAGGATCCGTATATGGCGCAGGATAACCAAACGATTTTGAGTTTTTTTGTCTATAGTTTTGTTCAGTTTTTTAGCGATGTCTTCGTTTGTTATGAAATGTTCCCCTTAATGAACAATTAGTTTATTAAAAGTTTGTATTTTGGCTGAAGCGATGTCTGATCTCACCTGGTAGGTAGGAGGCTTGCAAATTATAAGTCTTCCAAGTATCAAGATCTTGCGGCTTGCGTACTGAACTCCGCGGTTTGTACATTAATTGATATTTTTCATTAAAACATGCTATGATGACATTTTCCAAGAAGTTATTCAATTGCCCCAAAGTCTCCCGTCCACACATGTATCTGAAATATGAACTAAAATTGCAATTTTGCCATCCACCTCGTTCATGTATTTACCTAGGCAGCCGCTCAAAGTGGTCCTGTGTAATCCGGGCATTGAAGTCCGAAAATTTAATAGGCACTGAATTAATTTTCCTCTTAATCAAAGGTGACTCTTTGTACTCAACGATTCTCATTACAGGCGCAATGTAATGTGGTAATGGATTAAAAGTGGGACTGTGCGCCTTTGGAGCCTTGAATGGTGTAATATTTGACGCATTATCACCACCCGCCAGTCCTGCTTTATGCTCCTGCTTCTGTGCGTCATGCTTAATTTTGGTTTTTTCAAGTTTTTCTTTTAAGATGTGATCCACTACTCTGGTTTGGATGTTTCGCATTTGCGTCATGGTACTTTCGCATTTCTCCTGAATATTTTCCAAGTCCGATTGCATGAGTGTCTGAGCTTCGATAACCAAAATTCCAACTTTATCAGCATGCAATTGAATGCTTCTTAGTTCGTCCCCTAGATCATTTCGTTTCAAGCTTAGCGCTATAAAATCGCTTAGCTTTTTCAATTTTTGTTTAAGGGACTTCACACTTTCATTAATTTCCTCCATACAATTTTTTTAAAATTTTATAAATCAAATTAATTTTTCTAAAAATAAAATAAAGTAAATAGCATTTTTGAATATGAATACAACTCCGCGCTTTGAAGCAGTGTTTCATTAATCTAGAGCAATGACATAGGTGAAACAAACGTCTTCTCTCAACCGTGGCAAAGTTGCTCGAATTAATTTACAATACAGAGAGCATGCATGATGCTTTGCTGCACAAAGTGCAATGCTTGAATGTATAGCTGACTAGAGAATAGTAGCAATGCACATATTCTGGCTTAGCTGTAAAAACTATAAGAGTAACAAAGTAACAAATTTGAAGGCAGAACAGTGTAAGTGAAAAGAGGTTAAAGATTATTTTCGTGCATTTCATCAGTTTGTAATTTCGTTTGGTTCCAGTTTGCTAGCTTCACATCGTTGTTTATGTATTGCAAACATCCTCCTCATATTGCGCTAATTTTTCTTTCTTTTCGTTTTGTGAAGTTAAATTGACGGCATGGGTTTCGCTAATTTGTGGTATTCGCATCCTCGCAAATATGGCCAAGGCTCCAGATGCTGGTGAGTATGCTTTTTAAAAAAGGAAATTTATCAACGAAAAATCTTGAGAAAGGATTTTAATAGATGAATGTTGTTGAATGTGGGGTTATGTTGACCACACGAGTGCCGATGTAAGTTGAAATTTGGTGAAATGCCCCCGGTTGAGTACAGAATATGTCGTTTTCAAAGACGCGTTTTCTTGAATTAAGGGAGGCTAAAGGAACTTATTTTGTCATTGAAGCTGGTGCTATCTTGCTTTGATAGTATCGTTACAGTTAACAAATTTAGACACATATACCTACTAAGTATATAGGTTTCATTTTATTAAAAGTTGCTTGTGCTTTATTTAGCCGTGCCTGCTCCAATCGACATGGGTTAATACGCAAGTACGGTCTAAACATTTGCCGTCAATGTTTCAGGGAATATGCCCACGACATTGGCTTTAAGAAGGTAAGTATTATATGAATTTGTCATCACGTGAATGCCATCTAATTTATTTGTTTTTTTTTTCTATAGTTGGATTAAAATGGCCTCTGTGTGGAAAAGTGATTTCCTTCAGAACAAATCGTTTATGAAGACACAATGTTCAAATAAAATAAAATTGTTGAACTCTGGCTTTATATGCGTAACATAAAATCATCAATATAACATCTGATCATTAGGAAGTTTAAATAAGTTTGGAAACTGTGACCACTGCATCAAAATAGAAACGATTATGATGATATGATGTATCTATGGAATATGGTGTATATATCTTATTTAAACTTTCCAATGGCCAATATATAACAAGATTCGAAAATGTAAACATTTTGCATTTTTACTTGAAAATTAATCAGTAGTTGAGGTAGTGCCAAAATCGTGGCCCATGTAATTTTCGCTCGTATAAATTATGTTAAGCTAAACTATAAACAACGGTTTTGTGATCAATTACTCTCTTCGCTCAAATTTTACACACATTTTCATTAAAGCCAATGTTAGCGGGGCTGGTTTTATATGAAAGCCGAAGTGCTTATGTTGCAAGCATGGATATGAATGTTTTTAAATTTTTACTCGGGCAACAAATAGTCTAAAGTTGAACTTCAAATTATGAACAAGCTTTTAAAAGTCAGTCTGTGAGTTGGTAGACATTGAAT
This sequence comes from Crataerina pallida, assembly GCA_949710015.1. Classification (NCBI taxonomy): domain Eukaryota; kingdom Metazoa; phylum Arthropoda; class Insecta; order Diptera; family Hippoboscidae; genus Crataerina; species Crataerina pallida. Next base: position 10,322,826 of record OX453290.1, read on the forward strand.
ATCAAACGAAGTTCAAGTTTTCGGTTAATAAATCAATGATGGACCAATAATTTTATAATTATCGTGAACTACAGATGTGGTTTAAAAAGTCCATACAGTGTATTATTAACACAACAACAACAACGATTTGTTAGAGCGGAATTATGTTATCTCCTTGGTATGTGGTGCAAATAGCCTTAAATTTGTCTCTTATGTTAGGGACTTATGTTTATGCAACACACACTGAACCTGGTCAGCAGTTAGCGGAAGTTAACCAAACGCAATTGTCACAGACGCTGTTAAAATACGGCACAAAAATATCGACAAAACCTAAACAATCGAACGTACAATTAAATGTTCAAAAGAATATCACCATAAATGACACAATACCGTCTAAGCAAAAAATAGAAAGTACATCCCCAAGTTATAATCTTAGTGGAAATGAAGGTGTGCCACTTGTAAGGACGACATCTTCATCCGTGCAATACAAGTCCAGACCTTACAATTTGAATAAATCCCCTGAACGACAACTAGCAGCACATGGCACAGAACAATCTGATGGACTTGTTCCCACGAAAGGCAAAGAGTTGCAAAATGTTATGATTGCAACAGTGAGCGATGATCGAGAAGTGGTAATGGAAAACCGTGGCAGAGGTTCACTTACATTCAAATTAAGCACAATAAATGCATCCACCACTAAGCGACCATTCAAACGCCAAATGACTCAGCAAAATTCGATTCTGCAGAAAACCAAAAACAATTCGCAACATTTCATGCGGCAATCGATGTCATCATCAACACCATCGCCTTTACGTAACAAGAATGCAAACTTGTTTGTTATTGATTATAGCAACAATAATAATAACAACATTAGTGTAAATTATAGCCATCACAATTCACCATCGTTCGGAGGCACTCAACCGCGAAATACGAAATCTTTTGCAGCAACAACGGTTACAACTGAAGCCAATTCGAATGCAATTCAGCGAAACAAAAACAATAGATCGAGATTCTCAAGTCGGGCACCCGAAAAATATTTAACAACAACAACAACAACAACAACCACACCCGCTAATGTTCCTCGTAAGTGAAGGGAAATTTTTTAAATTTATTTGCCTTTTATGAATACTGTAGTGTAAGCACTATAAAACGTTATGTTAGGTCAGATATTGAACACCCTCCACATTTATACGTAAGGCGTGTTGAATTCTGCACCAAAAATAGTGTGGGTGTCTGTTGTCTTATCCCACCCATTTCCAGCACATTGATGGACACTTATATTTAAGCGTAGTGTATATGTAAACTTTGTCGCTGTACTTTTGTGGATATGAGAGGCTTTTGTTAATTGTGGGCGTCTTTCTACTCTTTTTACGGCCACAAAAAAGTACCTTTGAATGTGAAATTTGGTGAAATATAAATAATTAGGGCAACCAAGGATTTACGATGGGCTACAGTTGACGCCCACTGTTTGTATATGGGGGCGGAAAGTATTTAAGATTTGGCTTAAACCATATTCATCGCTTTTACTTATTTTTTTTTAAATTTTTTAAAATTTTTTCAACTTGTGCTCTGTGTACCCCCAAGTGATAAACGACGTTTCAAAGCAATCTTCGGTTGGATTGATTTAGACTTGATTTAATGATTTTTGGCTTTAGACCATTACAGCAGTTGTTTTGTTTAATTTCGTGGGAAAATTTTTAATACAACCAGTGATTGGTTTACATAGTGACTGGTTATAATTATTAGCGTACAGTTGTTGAATAATTTTTTTTTGGAATGTAAGAACTGGTTTGAATTTTTATGAAGGTTGTCTTTCGAAAAGATTAATTAAAAAAAAAAAAGAAAATAAATGGAATTTTTATTAACATGTAGTTAAACTTGACCCCACTGGAAAAACTAGAGATACTGATTGTAAAATATTCTAACTATTAGCATTTCCAGTATTGGTTGAGACTGGCACGTTCGTCACGTTTTCCAATAATTGGGTGAACTGAAGGTGGAGTACAAGTTCTTAGAATGTTGTAGCGTGAACAAACAAGTATTAGATGCTGACCATACGGAATACAGTTCAACAAAATCTCTTGCTATCTGCCACCTTATACGACTTGTGTCATTGATCATTTGCTGCGACTAAAATAAACGTACACGCGTACATATTTACGAGCATTCTGCGACCCTGACCCACCACATCGCTAGAGCTGATAAATTGTGCAACGCGCAAGTGCAACGCGCTACTTAAACCTTAAATACCCTCCAACTCCACATGGGCGTCGCATATACCTGGTTTCGTTTTCAATGGGGGTCACACCAGTCACAATTGTTAATATTTTTTCACATTATTTGGTGAAGAATAGTTAATTAGCCTAATAGCTGGCTGTGCCTAAATTGGACCTGATCGGACAATTTTTACAACCCTTCCTCATATAACACTTTATTACCAAAATTTAGTGAAAAATGGCAGAAAAATATAATAGTAAGTTTGAAAAAGAAAATGTTCAAAGAAAATAATTAAGTTGAATAATATATCAAGTGTTGAAGGGCGTTTGAAGGTAGGGCTTGACCGACTATAATATTTTTTACTTGTTGTATATATAAAATTGTACCTACCATAATATGTACAACATTTGTAAAATCAAGGTGTGCATACTGCATAAAAGTTTTTTGTAAAGAGTGGCCGTGCCAGTCTATCCGATCCAGACACACATCATTGAAACAAGTAAATAAATACACGTTCATACGTTCTAGAGATTCTTTTGAATATCGATAGATGTTTCTTAATTGTGGGCATGGCTGATGACGTATTTTGACCATTTTTAATAGATTTGCCAAAGTTTTGCAAAATGTCTTAACTTTTTTGTCCTTGAAGCGGCTGTACTTAATTTCTCTGGGCTCTCCCGCCTTTAAATAAAATACATTTTAAGACCAGTCACTCTCCTAAAGCATTGTCTTATTAATTGAATCAATTGTACTTTTTGCAATGATTGAACAATAAATCAATTGTTAAGTCTTAATTCCTAATTTAAAAGATTTCAATTCTCTCCTACTATTGGGGATAAATTTTATCATTATTTTGTATGTCAGCAGTGATTTGCACAATGTGTGTGTGTATCATACTTATATATATATTCACTTATGGACATGCACGCATATGATTAATGCCATGAAATTAAGCGCTATACCTACAAGCAGTAATGTGTGAGGATGTGTTGGCACATTGCTCATGTAGAACTAATTACGTGAAACTTGCTTAATTTATGATACGGGGGCAGAACATTACTACAACATAATCGTAATACGAAAGCCTTGGGTTCAGTTGAAAGACTTGTACTCCTCTGCCAGGGCTGAGTGTTAATGATTGAAAGCTGTGTCCATATGTTCTGAAATAAAGATTTTGAAGTTGGTTATCATTAAAGTAATTGTTAAAAAATAGTTTCAAGAAACCCTTTTATCAGGCGAACAGACGGACATGGTTAAATCGATTCAGATTGTAGTTCCGAATCGATCGGTATAATTGAAGGTGGGTGTGGCATTTGCTGTTTAGGAGTAACAAACATCCGCTCAAACTTATTATACCTTTTACAACAAGTGCTGCAGGGTATAAAAATGGCAAAATCGATGTACAGGTGTCCACCGGGAAGGTATACTACTTTGTCTTGCCGCCATTTTGGTAAACATTAGTCTTGACAGTTCATATTTGGCAGTCGTGAAGTAGACACGTGGAAAATTTATTATGGAAAAATATTCGATAAACCAACGTGTTTTAATTGTTAAAACATTTTATCAAAATCAATCATCGATTACTTTGACAATGAGAAAGTTACGTGAAATTTTTGGGAGAAACAACGCGCCAACAAAACGCACTATTTTTCGTGGGGTGAATGATTTCGAAAAAAGAGGGTCTATAGGTGATAGGCCCAAGCATGGACCACAACGTACTGCAAGATCGGCTGAAAACATTACTGCTGCTCTAGAAAGTGTTCAATCCATCAACCTCAATCCGACTGCATGCTTTGATTAACATGTGGTATCAACAAGACGGTGCCACATCACATACAGCCAGGATTACAATGGAATTACTGCGAGTAGTATACCTTTCCGGCGGACACTGTATATATATATATTTTTTAATATTTAATTCTCTCTTTATTTCAAATAAAACAATGCCAAATACAAAAAATGTTTGACAATAAAATCAAAACCATAAATTAAAAGAAAATAGTTAAGTATGTACGATATGCACATTTTAAATTGTGTTATTTTTGATAAATTACAGACGTGAGACCGCAACTTTCAATGTCCTCCGCATTTAATTTATTCACGCCAGAGTTTTGGAAAATTTTCAATGTACCATTTAGTCCAACAGTCAGTACCACTAAAAAACCGCCAAAAAAATACAGATTGCCGCTAACAAATGGTCGCGATAATTCACATCCACAAATTAAGGAAGAAAAAAAGGACTATCAGAAAAGTGAGGTTCACCAAGTAACGACTACAGTACCGGCAACTACTACTACTACTTCAACTCCTGCCTTTGCAATGGTGAAAACAACTGATGGGCCATTTCGTATTGCTATACCCACCCGAACACATTTACAGTCCATTAGCGGTGGTGTTAAAGGGAGGAGGGAGACTGCAGCGAAGTTGCGTAATAAATTCAACTGTCCCCGAGAGAGTGAAGTACGTTTTCAGTTATTTCCTAAAATATGCAAAATAGACGAAGACTGTAAAGTGTGGAATCGGGATGAATTGTGTTGTGAAATATTTGGCGCTAAAAGCTGTGTCTCAGGTTTACCAAAACCGTTAACGGAAGCTCCGCATGCACGTAAGTTTGCTAGAGCACACAAATTTTTCATAAGTAAGGTTTTTTTTAAAGAAATTATTTTAAAGCGATTTTGGGTCTAATACCGCGAAAATGTCCCAACAGACCGTTAGCCGAATTATGGTGGGATGTCACAGAATGCGAAACAGATATGGACTGTTGGCCACGTGTTTGCTGCCCTGATGGTAGTAAGCGATATTGTCGCACCTCTCAGCCCGAGCTAAACACCATACCCCTCTCGGTACAGCGCTCGTTTAATTATTGTAAGAATTATTTTAAAGGAAACAAGTGAAATGTTAAAGTCAGTTATACCCGACCCTAGAAATTCGTCAGTAGTGGTGTAGGGTATACATAGTGTCGACTGACATTGATTGCATTGTTTCAAATATTGTATAAAATGTCACACTTTTATTGTCCACAGTAGCTGAGTACCTGGAGTGTACGCCACCACCACCGCCTATATTTGATATACATCCAAAAATTTGCACATCGACGTTTGACTGTTTCCCTAACGTTTGCTGCCAGGAAGCAGGATTACGCCATTGCCGTCCGCCCAAAAAATCTCTACTCACTATGTTGGCCAATGTGTTTAATGTGGGTTTCGTTAAACGTCTCACCGAAAACATTGTCATTAAGTGATAGCCGATAACTTGCTGCTTCGTCACTCATATTCATATAATGTAAATAGCGCATGAAATTGTTCATAAAGGATTCAACATTTACTTTATTTTTTAAATACTTCAACAATGTATTAACATTTCGATGCACTCGATGATATGTATGTACTTAGTATTTTTAAATGAAAGCGGTAGAAAGTTTTTTGTTTAAATTTTTATTACATTTTTGAAAAAATAATACGTTTTGGTTGGTTTGTTATGAAATAAAATGATTAAAATAAAACAATTTTGTGTTTCATAATGAATAATAATATTAAACAAGTCGATCAAGATGAATGGGATGTATTGTGCAACGTATAATTGGCGGGATTTTCATTTTTTGGCACCAGATGTGCATCGGCAAGTGGCACCGCAACTGCAGGTCTTGTCATGATTTTGTGTAGCGCATTTGCAATCTATCAAAACGAAAAATTAAATATGATTATGCATAAAATATACACTGTTAATTAAAAAAAAAAAAAGGAAAATCCTCTGGTCACAAATTCGAAAATTTTAACGCATTTTAACGATATTCGTAAAAAATTTCTTGCAGAAAAATAGTCCAATTATTAGCAACAATTTTGATTTGATCAAATCCTTAGAAACGTAAAATTTCTTATAACCTTAACGCAAAGCTCTCCATTCACTCAAACCAAACCAATCTAAATAAATACACGTCTACTATTCCACACCTCCCAAAAACACTTTCGTCACAAACGTCACTCTTAGTTGCAAAGTTGTCTGTTTGGTCAAGCGCTTGTGATAAAAGTAATTTAATTATTTAAAGATAAAAATTGAGTTAATATTAAACGAATACGTAAAACAACTTATACTCACTAGGTCCACATAGGCAATCCATATTGATAAATTATTTGCTTTTGGAATGTTTCTTCTTTCACAAAGTTGATTGGTTTACTGTTTAGGTAGTTCAGCGTGTGCTAGAGAAAGTGCTGCTTGCTGCTCAAAAACAACTGATGAGTTGTGCTCACACGTAAGCGGTTTTATAGATACGACAGTTTGTTAATTATTGTGTTCAGTTGTTTACAACGCTCGGTTCTAAATTTAGTGGAATTGAATGGGGTGGTGTGCACATATAACGCGTTTCTTGCTCACGTTGAATGTTTGTGCGGTGTGCAAAGTCGAACTCATCAAACTCAAACAAATCAAACTAATGCGTTGCGCAATTGATTGTGAAAGAATAAGATCGAATCCTTTTAATGTTATCGCGTAATCATCGATATTTATGTCGACGCAATATAGATGTTTGATTAAACGTGCGCAAAACCGGCTGTGTTATGTTATCTTATGAAATTCTATTATGATTTTGGTTACGTGCGCATATGTGTGTTTATTATATACTATAAGAGCGAAATATTTAAGATAAGAACACACAACAATACTGACTGTCTTGTACACTCACTTCTAAGGCAACTTTTAATTTTTGTTTCGAATTATCACTTTTTTTATTCTTTAAAATGTTGTCGTTGGTTATGCCATGATGACTCATGATTAAAAGTATAAGTTATTTCAAGCCGAAAAACGAATTTTTTGTTATACCAATTGATTCAATCATATCTGTCCGTCTGGAAAATATTATTTATAAAACTTATAAATTGTTTGTAAAATTTCGCTCGCTACGAATGAAACAAATGTTTTAGAAAAATTTCAGCTCAAAATCCCAAAGTGTGCGATCATGAGCCTGTCAACAACAGATAGATAAGCAGATCGATTCAGACTTTGATGCAGATAAAAAATAAATATACTTTTTGTCACAAACTTAGTTTACATTCCATCTTAGGTGTATCAGTATCAAACAAGTGGATATGTTACAGTTGGTAAATTTTGACCACCAATTATATCCATAAATTATGCTACAATCAGTTTAGTTGTACCAGGAAACACAAGGCGTTCTGAAAATGATCCAATTCGGATCATAAGGGTGTTTTTCTTTAGACAAGAATATGTCCTTATACTAAATTTCATTAAAATGTTTAAAACCTCGCTCATAAATTTACTAAGAAAGACAGACTGACAGACTACAGTCTACAGCCGTTTGGGAGTTACAAACATCCGCACAAATTTAATATAATCTTAGTCTCTCATGGTTTAAATTTTTAAAAAAAATAGTAAAACTATGTAAGGGGCAGGTAAAGGTCTGAATATGTTCTTAATAATATTATTATATTATATCTTAATAAATTATAAAAATAGTAAAAAATAAGTAAATTTTATTTTTATTAATAAAGTGTGACGTAATTATAGTACAAAGTACAATTAGTGCGAGAATAAAGTAATATATATATGTATATATATATAAATAAAAATTAAATTTAATTGCACGCCTAAAAGTATATTTAGAATTAAGTATAGAGAAGACATATATCAAACTGAATAAAGGAGAGATACACCTACGCGGTTGAATATTTTCGGATGAAACAGGAAAAAGGAAGGAATGAATTTCAGAGAAAAAATAAAAACTAAAAACAATTTCATACATTTTTATACCCTACAGCACTTTCGATAAAGGGGTATATTAAGTTTGATCATATGTTTGTAACTCCTAAATGGCAAATGCCACATCCACCGTACCATCAATTATACCGATCGATTCAAAATCAAAATCTGATTCGATTTACTTATATAACCCTCCGTCTGTCCATGTAAATTTGTGAGCACGCTACAGCTCGAATTTTTTGATATGTTTCGATGAAATTTGGTTTAACGACATGTATTGGCCCAAAGAGGAACCCTTTTGAAGGTGGACACAATAAAGTCCTGTTATAAGGGAAATTTTTATGTGGCAAGAAATGGCAATTCTTAATATTCTTTTACAAAATTGGGTGAAGAATAGTAAATTAGTTTCATAATTGGCTATACAAAATTAGGACTCGATCGGACTTTTTTTGAACAACTCTTCATATATTTTACGAAAAGTTTCGTATTTACTGATACTATTTGTGGCATAATTTGTGGAGATTTCACTTGTTTTTAACTGTGTCCTGTCGGACTAAGTCCATTTTTGGCACATCGATGGATGGCGTAATACTAACTTCAAAGTTCATTTTTTGTGCCAGATAAATAGATTAGATTTTTGTTGACCGTGGGCGTGGTTCTTGACTAATTTTATCCAAATAAAATAGCGTGGTATCTTTGCAAAATTTCAAGCCAATGTTTGAAAATTTGCAACCGTGAGAACGCAATAATGGACGGACTTACGGACATTGTCCACTTCTATTCTTATAAATTGTGTGCGATACATTTTACAATCTCAAGAAAATTGACTCAATGAAAAAGAAAATTTCGGAAAATTGAAACAGAAATTTTACAATACCTTACCGCAGATACAAAGCTAATAATGTTTATATTAGGATCGAAATTTATATAAAGTAATGTGGACCCATCAACAACGTTTAAACATTGTTTTAAGATCACAAAAACATAGTGTAGGGTCCTTCAACTAGAATCATAATGAAGACGCTCCATTAGAATTTAATGAAACCAAAGAATTGTAAGTATGGTTTTCTATCAGTTCGATTTACGCTTTCAAGGAAGTGCGATAATAATCGAATAATTCGCCATTGGAAGTTGTTCAGAGTTCCGGCAGATTTTAGCAAGATCAGTCGCGTTTTTTTTACTTTCAGAAATGGGGAAAAGTCAAACGATGTGGGATTGAGCATGACATGAACAGCAGTACAGCTATATACTCAAACTTGTGTGTATGATGCGTACATGGTAGTTTATCAAATATTTGTTCTTTATAAATTACTTACCGTTGTTTACCCTCCTCAATTACAAACATGCTTCTATCAAAATATGTTTATCAGTTCTTGAGCAAACAAGAAAAAATATTAAATTCAGCTGTTGTTGGCTCAGCTTAGTAACAGTATTACATGAGTAACATGCTGTAATCTAAAAATGTATCTTAAAGAAATACATTTGCGGTGCTAAGTAAGTGGGCCTGCTGCATATATTTGTTCAAAGCAATGCGGTACGATGCCGGACGATAAGCACCTGCTGTTAACAATGTTTGCGTGTGCAAGTGCGTAAATTCGTGTAATTGTACAAGCCAATGGGAAACTGTCAAAGATATACGACGCTACCATAAACTTATTGAAATGTACAAAACACCACACACGCATGTCTGTAAAAATGCTTGTACTTGGCAGCAAACTGAATATCAATGTTGCTAAGCACAATCATCAGGTAACGTCTGTGTGATTAGAAGAGAGTGCATTTGTGCTTATTAGGAAGACGGTCATTTATATTTTTTGCCCCCCTTTAATTGAATGACTTACGCGTACGTATAATACACGGCTCACGATCTCATGCAAGCATTCAGTTGTTTCTCTCTATATACAGACACATAACATATATCGTTAATTGATGTTGGTTTTGTTAATGAAGTTGTTATCTGTGTGCAGAATCAACACCTTTAACTCTCACTTAATGCGAAAATCTTCATGTCCAAAACGTGCCAACAATTTCTCACCTATATAAACAACACGTTGGAGTTATAAAGGGTTATTATAAATAACCAACTTGTGATGCGGATGATAAATGGTGATAAAATTAATTTTGTGCGATTCCATTAATTTAATGCTCAGTTCATTTAAAACTTCTTTTTTCATAAGCTTTTTAATACAAAATAATTAATAACTCAATGAAGTAAATTTAAGCTGAAGCCACTTTTGCAGGCATTGGCATCGCGCGACTTGCAACTTTCATTAACCACCGTAAACAGGAGTTGCACTACATAATGTATAAATCGGAGAAAATGCAGTAAAAAGCATAGTTTTGCACGAACCGTATGTTACATTAACTGGTAATTATAAACGCCAGTCTTTGCATTTCTGAAAAATGGTTGTAGGATCCCAGTAGCTGCCGTACATTAGCGCAGATGTAGGAGGAATTGTTTTTCGATCCAACCCATTCAGATCGATGGATGTGCATGCCATATTTCAAAGGTCAATTTTTGTGGCAGTTATAAAGATTTTTGTCGATGGTGGGCATATCTGTTATCCTACCATGGCATATGTTGGCTGGGACAATTATAAATATTTTTAATAAATTTCAACTTCGTAGTTCAATTTTTGTGGCAGATATATATATTTGTGTTGATTGTGGGCATGGATCTTGATTGAATTTTGCCCATTTTTAATAGAGATCTGCGCGCAAAAACTTTAAGTGTGTGTACAAAATTTCAGCTCAATATCTCAAAATTTATGACCGGGAGAATGCCAATAACAGACGGACATACGGACATACACGTCTAGTAAGTGTCTACTCAGTTTTAAACACTGATAAAGAATGTATGCTCTACAGGGTATCTGGTGTTACCTTCTGTGTATTGCAAATGGAATGACAAACTTAATATTAAATATTAAGTGTTGGGTATAAAAATGTAAAAAATTTAAAACTAAAACATGGATTCAGAAGTTCTTACTATATGGGTTCAATATGTGGAAAGGGTCGGTTCCACCCACAACAAAATTTTGTGTGGATACATTGATAAGCATAGGTAACTCTTGCTGGGGCCACTAGTCAAAGCTATTCAAAATTCAATTCAAAACAACATTCCTTGATGTATACTGTACTTAGTGTACTGCGGTGTTCACGTGGTATACTGCATACATACTATACTACTATACCTTTGTGCAACTAATTCGTAAGAACCTGTGTCATGTTTTTCAAATCGTATAAAATGAAAATAATTTGTATTAAGTTAAGTACAGTTGACATGTGCTTTGAAATGATTGAAAACTACTGTTGGGGCAGATAGTGCAGCCCAGTACTATATTCGTTGCCTTTCTTATTTAATTGCAACAAATTAAACAAGAGAAAGCTCATCATTACATTGCATCACATATACGTACACATCAATACACTTGTACTTAAACAATATTGCTACATACACTGCTTGTAAACCTGGAATCGAACAAAGAGTTATCCAGTTACATAAATGAACGTGGCTCTAAATCAAATTATTTACATATATTTGTACATATTGTATAATATAAGATATTTTTAAAAATCGATGTGCATATATGTAATTACCTTTTGAAGGCTAGAGTATGTTTTTCATAGGCGACCTCTTTTGTACAATTTTATAATATTCTGTGTTTGTAAGTGTGTATGTAGATTGGTTTCAATTATCGTCATCTAGCTGGAGCTGGGCCTGTGGCTAGACTTTTCTGTTTTGCTTTTATATTTTCTTTTCAATTTACTATAACGTTGCTGGAAGTTAATTGGATGCAAGGCGGCAATTATCAATGGCACCCTAGGAACAAAACAATTCAAGTTGATTTTCGTGCAAAGCTGAGCGCATATGGTTTTGGTATCGATTCAGCAGGTAAGATGTACAATCGCGTTACTATCGGTAATTAGCGATTGATTGATAATTAACAAGACACAATTTTGTATGCGTCGAATAACTGCTGCAATAAGTTCTACTTGAAGTTGTTCAAACGAAGCAATTGCAAGAGAATGTGTTCTAAGCCTTGCACCCTTGTGGAAAAGGATATATTAAGTTTGTGCGGATGTTTGAAACTCCTACCGATCTAGTCAGAATACACGTCTAAATCGATTTAACCATATTTGTGTGTCTGCTTATGTACATTTGTGCGCAAACCACAAGTCGCATTTTTTGATGTATTTTGATAAAATTTAAAAAAAACATTTTTTTGGACAACACAGGAAGTAATTGAAATTGGACAGAATCGGACCGTTTTTAGTACTCCTTTCCATATAAGATCTTTATATGGAAAAAAATCGCAATTCTTTTTGACCAAAATGGGTAAAGAGTAGTTAATTGGCTGTGCCGAATTTGGACCCGATCGGGCCATTTTTAAAAGCACCTTCCACATAATGATATTTCCCATGGCAATAAGTCCAGTTTACTGACACAACTAAACTTATTGTAGCATAACTTAATGAGGTAAGCGGTGTAGGGTAATGGTCGGGACCATAACATTTTCACTTGTTTATTTGTTATTATTATTATTGTTATCAGCATGGTGGAATTGATAGTCGTGTGGTGTGGTGCGGTGTTGAAATTTTCTCAACGGGCTGTAAGACTCGGTCACAACGTTTATGCAGTTGTTGGAAGTTTTTCTTCTTTCATTTTTCCTCCGTGAAGTTTGATTTACTGGCACGGCGTACATATGAATTCAAGCACCACAATAAATCATTTCACTTCCTTTTTTTGTTTGTGGCATTTGCATAACAACGTTTTACTGTCAACGATTTTACGCTTTACACCGTCATTATACACATTTTAGGAGGAAATCTACTGAATTTTTAACGCAATGTGTACCTAGTCTACTTATATGCCAGCAAGAGTGGCCGAAGAGATAAATAAAGACAAATGGCCTCGCATATGAAAGTCGACATGATTGAAATGTTTCGTCGCATTACCAATTGCAGGTCGAGTTTTCGCATTATATTATCTGTTGAATGAGATCATTAAACAACATCTACCAATTAATCCAGTATGACAGTATAAAATAAGTTAAAGAGAAGAAGCAAGCAAGAAATTCCTTATCGAATGATAGGGCGTTGCAAACATGTTAGCGACATTTAAATGCCATTGTGATTTAATAAAACGGTCCATCTCCTATCCATCGTAAATAGATAGTGGATTTTGGAAGGATGCTTTTGTTTTATGTTCTTAATAGTGACTTTAAATACATTTTTATCGGCACTAATAATTAGTAGCTGTTATAAGAAATCATTGGAGCTGCTTTAGGTAAAGAAGTAGATCCCAACAATACGTGCATGTACATAATGTCCACTCATATGACCCATACCACACAAAAAAGGATACAATTTAATATTTGAAATCTTCAATGCCGCATCCCATACTCCACGTCATGATCAAGTGATGACGTATCAGCTACCTTGACTAATTAATGAAAATGTTAAGACTTGCCACAACGAAAACCCAAGTTCATACGAACGTACATCACACCGATTCATACATTGTACGAGCCCTAATATACTGTGGGAATATTTCTTATGCTAATAAATCAACGCGGGACATGTCTAAAGGAAAAAAAAGAAGAGAAAATTCAAACAGCACACTACACACAGTCGCCACATCATTATTCAAACAAATTATTATCCAAATTTTTTAGATATGTTCTGCAGATAAGCGAGGCACAATATACTTAATAAAGCCAAAAAGTAGCAGCAGTTGAAAGTAAGGAAACTATCAAATAATACAAACAGAAACAGAAGCAGCAGCAGCAGTCAGTAAGTAAAAGTGTTTTTTAAAAAATCACAAGTGATTGTAGTAGCTAAAGCCTCACCGTTTCATATCCTACACTTGTAGCTTAAATACAAATTTAGAGAAGAAAAGGACGGACGGACTTGATTAAATAGTTTATGAATCAATCGGTGTTTTTTATTTCTTCAGATTACCGCGTAAACTTCATATAACTTCCACCTTAAATACTGTAAAGCAGATGTTCGCTTGCTATTCAAGGCTCTGCCAAAAGTATAGAAACGCTCTGCCCGCTCCTAAATTACAATTTAGCATTTAGTTCCTAGTAAAAAGAGATTGCTTGCAGCTGGTGTAGGGTACAAGAAGAAAACAAATACATTGTACAAATATTTATTGGTGTAGTTGTTGTGGTGAAGTAGGGGATGTTGACATAAGGTGGTGAAGTAAATTTGCATTCATCTAGACTAGAGACAGATAGTGAATTCCAGGAAGTTTATTGATAAGAAAGGTGCGTACACACACATACACGTTTTGAAAATAATTTATGTTCAATATATAAACCATGCATAGCACCAAATAGAAATTAATTTTAACGACTCCCGCACTTAACCGCGACATTCTGGGCATGCTGACCATAATCACGTCCACAACGAATAACCAGCCAAGCAGGCAGACAGGCAGTCAACGGCGTGCGGTAAATATGTTTGTGAGTACGGTGAACGTTTGAGTTGAACTTGAAAAATGCTCGTGTTAGGTATCTTGTCCTCTGGCCTCATTGCTTGTTAAACAAGGAGGCAAATTTTTTCATCATCTGAATGCCGATCTACAATCAGTTAAGGGAACCTTACTTAAGAAAAAGCCTCAGCATAATACTACTTCGACCAACAAACGAACATTTTCCATTTCCCATGGCTGTAGTCGAATTTAAGGCACTGAACACTTTTGCTTATAAAAAGGCAGTCTCAAGCTGACCAACACGTTTCTTATGTAACCAGTTTATCAATGTAAACAATATAACAAATTTCTTATGTTCTAAATTTTAATTAATGTAAAGGGGACACACAGATGTGCACAACGTGGGAGCGTTTGGTATTTATCTACTTATGTGGTGTGCATGTGATTTACTTTTTAACAATATGTACATAAAGCAAACTTGATCGTTAATGTTTCAGAGTTAAGTTGAGCACAAGAATGTGTGTACGCAAGATAATGTGTGTCCTTAGCTGACGATGAGTTGGTCTGTGCTTGTTGTCTTTTCGTTTGTCTTAGATAATGGCCGCTCCTGCGACATTATTTTCTATAGCGCCCTTTGGCATTGCGCAACATAAGCATCAACAAGTTTGCAATAAAAATAACACAACATTAAAAACAGCAGTTAAGGACAACAACAATTGCCACTACACGTAAGCTCTTTGTCTACCACCTAAACTATAGCTTCCACTCGTCCGTATATCTGTACACCAAAGTGTGGGTTATTGGAAATAGTGTTAAACGCAAAATAAAAGAATAAATAAGTCCGCTTCCAATTTCACAATGCGCGCTTTAGCATTAACTAACTAAGCAATGCAAGTATGTATGTGTGGATGCTGTGAAGGTTGGTAAAAATAAGAAGTAAAATAACTAAATTTGGCTTAGGCCACATCTATTTACCCTCCACAACTGGGCGTGACAGGTATATGATTACGCCCACCAATAGTATATGCGTTACGGTTTGTGTTTTACGCTGGCACATCGATGGATGTTATAATTATAGGAATGCGTACCAGATTTCAACTTCATGACTCAATTGGCGTCAACAGATAGTTTATTTTACCGATTGTAGGCGTGGCTATTTACCGATTTTTTCCATTTTAAATAGCAACCCACCCATATGGACTAGGAATGCCTCTACCAAATATCATTTTAATATCTCAATTTGTTATCCGCGACTAGTCAATGCGGACATCGATAAATTAATTTAGATTTTAGTACAAAATGTATAATTTGAGGGGTCCACAAAGCCTCTCTGCCCCCTCCTGTATTTACTTACGAAATGGCAAACATAGTATAACGAGTAAATTAAGTATAAACATACATTTTTGTTTAATCCAATAAATTTGAAACATTAATATGGACGAGTCCACATGGATCACAATTGATTGTTTTACATTTGCATAACGTGGACATTTGTGCAGTACTGATTCTGATCGCGTAGGATGTGAGAAAGTTGAAATCTTTGATATTACTCATACGCTACGAAAGCTACAACATGACCAGGCATCTGGTTTTTGCTACAATACACTGTCCATTCATATATAAAACGATGATTAAAGCACCACCATTGATGTATAAGAAATAAATACTTATAGATGTACAAGGATGCAGTTTTTATTCCCATCGTTGTTTGTCTGCACTTTGATACATAACGACGACCAACGTTTGTCTACTATTGTGTTTTTTATAATCGAAAAAAAATGATTTAAAAAAACTGGGTTGATATAGCAACTTCTTTAATCAGATAATATTGTTCTTTTTGTAAAGCGATTTTTTATTATTATGAACACACAAACTTATCAATTCGTTTAGATGCTTCGTTTAGTTGCAACTAAAAAATAAACTTAAAGGCACTCTTCCATTATTTTGTTTAGTTGTGATGATAGAGAGAGATGGTTTCCATTTTTTGTTGGCCTTATTACGACCTATTACAGTCTGCGATCGTTTTTTGTTAAACAGTACCAACTAACAAAAGCACAGTTGATCAGGTAGCACATAACTATTTGTCGGTATTTTTGCTTTGAAGGAAACAACTTGATGCAATTACACCACCACACAACAACACAACAACACAACAAAATAACAACAGTCTGCTGCACTTATGAATGTGGTCATTGTCAGCACCATTACCAGAGGTGGTCAACTCGACGAAGCCTTAATGAAGCTCGCATTTACTACATATTTTTTTTTATTTCTGTTGAACTAATTACTGTCGCAATAATTACAAGCGTTTTTTGCCGTACCCACCACGTAAGGTGGGGGGTTTACTAAGGTTGTCATTTGGTTTGCAACTCTCAGAAAGAGGCGTCAGAAACCCTACATTATGTATATATTCTTGATAAGATTAAAAAACTGAGTCGATCTAGACTTGTGTGCTTATATGTAGATGTGGAGGGAGATATAATGTACTTTGGCGTAATCAACAAAAATATTGCCTAGAAAATTCGGGAATTGTTTTTTTTTTTTAATTTATTTGAGGGAAACCTGAGGAGGAAGACCTTCTTAGTAGTTTACGTTTATATGCGGTACGATTGATTATAAATTTGAAGTTCCCCAAACGAATGAAATTCTGGTTTGCTTTTTATCAAGTTTTTTTTGTCTTGATTTTGGGTTTCTACCAAAATACAATAATAATTGCAAAGAAAAATATCACTTAGAAATGCCGACACAACAATGAATACCCAAAACGGTTCAAGTTAAATGGTATTCAAATTTTGTCATGAGTTGTAAGGCAGCCACCCTTGCTTCCCGTACATGTGTTTGATTGCATCCTCCATTGTTTTTTTTTTTATTTTTATAAAAATGTTGATCTTTCATACGGTGGCTGTTGTATTTATCTGCGAGTGAAATCATTTTGTGCTTATAGTACAATTGTTGGCTTGCTGGTTACTTCTTTATTGCGTGGCTACTATTGAATTTTCCTTTAAAAGCGGGCCATCAACAGACAGGTAGTCAGTATGAGAGGCCAATCGTTTGCGAGTGATCAATCGATCGATTCATGTTGCAACCATCTACAATACAGGAGCCTACATACAAATATTTTTTAGGGCTTCAGAGTATATTGCAGATGCTGACAATATAAAAACCGATTCATACAGCATTAAATTGCCAAATATAAAATTTATGGCTTGACTTCATGATTTTCATAAATTTTCATTTCGGGAACGTGTTCTACTCTGTCATTGTTTAACTCCTTAGGAATAATAATACAAGTAAAAATGTTACAGTTGGTCAAGACCGGTCACTTAATTCTCTACACCACTTAGTTTCAACCACAGTTAAATTGAACTTGTACAACAACAAGGGACTGCTTGTGTTTGTTTTAGAAATGTCAGTTCAGGGAAATATCGGTATAAAAAGAAAAGTTATGAAAATGGTGGAACCCAGCAGCATTTTTCATATAAATCTTCTCAAAATGCTTCCGAGTTGAAAACAGTCAAATATTAAAAAAAAAAACATTTGTAAAAACTAGTGGCATCTTCGTCTAAGAACAAAATAAATTAAAAAAAAAAATTTATAAACCAAAACAATGAAATTCGTCGGATCTTTGGGGGTCTTTTTACATCCAAGACGCCTGTTTTTCAGAGTCCATTAACTTCACAAGTGTTTTTTGTGCCTAAAAGTATGCTTATTTAGTCAATGTATTAGATCAAAGTGAGCACGCCACGAAAGAACTCTTACAGAAACCAAATGAATATTTCAAAAAGCTATTCTGCAATTTTAAACTCAAGCTTCTCAGTAGTTATCAGGATAACTTTCCATCTACATACGCCTATAAAAATTAAAAATGATCCGTTTCGTTCTTTTGCGATAGCGCCTTCGTTTGAACTAAAGCACGCTCCTGTATAAATTTCATTCTTCAATATCATTTCATCTTGAATAATACGACTTGTAAGCGACAGGAGGCGCAAATTTATAAAGATGGACGTGCAGAATTCGATTTTGTATAGATTGATATGATAAAAGGTGGATCGTGTGGGTGTAGGGTACTACAACACACCACAACCACAGCCTTTTTAGTTTCTACAATATTTTTGATCCCAAAAAAGGCAGATAAGCTTAGACTTGCTTTATAAAGCCACATTTTTATTATGATTTCATGTTCGTGAAGTCCAAACAACGTTTTAGTTGCGGTACATTTGCATGTGATTGAAATGTGACTTTAATATTTGCATTGATGCCATAAATTCAACAGAGTAGCTAACACAAATAAAGCGAACTTAAGCACCAAGAGGAACGACAAAAATCGTCACAATGATCAGATATGCAAATCCTATCGCTATTGTAAAATTCCAAGTAGTACAAAAGTCCGTGGAAATTATTGCGGTTCTCTTTAAGTTTCCTTAATCGGGCATTGGCTACAATCAAATCTCTTCAATACAAATCATACGAATTTTTCGAGCTTTGAAATGTCGTTAAGCGGCAAGTTTGTGGTAAATCTTCATGTAAATAAAAGCAAATTGATACCTAAAATGTCTCTTAGAAATATCATTTAATATTTGTGTGTAGTGGCATCACAAGATCGAAATTGAATTTCATCTTGCCACAACCTTAAGGCAATTACATCAAATGATTACCCGTCAAAAGGCTTCACTACCGCTGAGTTCTTTAGTAAAGTTAAATTACTTTTTCAATGTAAAACGATTACCAAACTCCTACTGTTTGGTTACAAAACTATTCACATACAGACGGACAAGAAGCAGGAAAGCAGGAAAACAGGAAAGGTTGCTAGTATTGTATGCACGTAATATTGTTTTTGTGTGGAGTAAAAATAATCACCATTAAACAACATTTAAGCAGCAAGCAGCAAACAGCAAATCGGACACAAACAGCGAAACATTGCAGGCAATTAAGCCGATGTTATAAATTAATCAGAGGAACAAAACCGAGCCGCGTAAAGAATGTGCAACACAGCAAGAAATACTTAATGCATCGAACGAATCGTGGTCGACAGTTAGATGGCTTACGATATTACAAAGGCCAAAGAAATGGCGATACTGCCATTCTAAGTGATTCTAAGTTGATCCATACAATTCAAACAGATTACAATTGAGGTTAGTAAAACTAAAGGCATTCAAGAAGAAATCAACGAAATCTTCGCGTTATGCAAATCGTGGCACACATTTCCAACGAAATAATCAATTCTACACTCGCATTAGTATGTGTAGCGTATGTACTAGCAAAGGTGGAAATGGAACGTAAACTTTTAGTCAAACTAAATGATGACGATTATGGAGCTTAGCTACTCATATAGCTAGAATTTCATTTACAATAACATTACAATGACCGACCACAACAGCAATAACAACTGATACCAGAGATAATAATGATGATTAGGAATATGTAATATAATGAATAAACGCCATAAACGCCGCGATTCGACCAACATTGATGAACATACAAATACTTATACTTATGAACATTCACACACACATAAACATATATATATATGTATATATTGCATATTGGGAGTACATAATAATAACAGTTTGGCCTCTAGGTTGGTTTAGTGTGGTGATTTGTGTGCATGCTGGAATTCATCTAAACGACATGCAACTGTGTTCAGTTCTGTTCTGTTCAGTTCAGGTTTTAAAGTCATAATACGGCTTAAGTTAGGTTACAATTGAAATAACAACAACAATAAAAAATAAAAATAAAAAACAATCGAACAAGCTGATCATAATCCTGGGCCGGTCGTGTTGTACTGTGTTGAAATGCAGATTCTGTTTTCTGAGGCTTTTAGGCGATTATAATTTATTTCACTAATTTGTGGCAATCGACATGAAATCTTGTTTATTAAACGTTGTTCAAATACGGCAATAACAACAACAACAATAGATACGAAGTGCGTTTTGTTGCTTGTCGTCATCATCATCATCATCATCATCATCATCATCATCATTAGTTGCAGCTGCAGAGGCCTGTTTGCTGGTGTACATAGTGCACGGACCAGCTCTGTTTGCATGTAGACGTTTACAACTTTTTTTTTTTATTATCTGAAAAGTGTGTTTTAGTCATCGGTCCATCAACATCAACTTTGTATCGTTGCGGCCCTTTCCTCCTCCTTCTCCTCCTCCTCTTCACTCGCTCTTGTGTTTTCCATTCACTTCGCGGCACTGCATAAAATAAACGATTTACACAAAGTACGTGAAAAAGCAACAACAACAGCAATTAACGAGCTGGTCGTGCATATTCTCTTTTGCAGCCATTTCTGGTTGCACAAATCGTCGAATTGACGTACCATTTATTTGATTTTATTTCAATTTTTCAGTTCAATTCAGTTGGATTCAGGTGATGCTAACGTAGAAGTTGGAGGAGCAATTTTGTTACATGCAAATAATTTGGTCCCTTTTTTCCTTATAGTAAGATTTATGGCTTTGTTTGATGTCACAACCGACAATGGTTGCGACAATGTGTTTGGATAACAATTATGTTTGCAGTGTTTTATTTGCAAGCCTTTTTCATATTATTCATTTGGAAAAGTTCACTCTTCTTTAAATTGTTGGGTAATTATTTTTAATAGGGAAGAATTTAATATTAATTATAAATTATCGATGTAGTAGCATATGCATATGCCTGCCCTGATGATACCGGCAAACCACAAAATCACATCTAGGAATATACAAAAACTTATTAATTGATTTAGATTATATACTCGAGTTTACAAAATAAGACAAATTCTTAATTTTTTAGCTTGCAATCATAAACGGATATGAAGCGTGAAACTTATGAAATATCCGGTGACCGGTTTGATAGAACGCCTCTCAATGTTTCCGTTGCCATTTTCCATACCAAATCTCACGCAGAGTGAACATCATTCAAATGTATAATAAAGAGTTTTAATCATAGAATGTTTGGACGCCCCCCCACACACACATAAAACAAACGGATATTATTTATATCCATATGAATAACCACCACGTACGACAATCCAGATATATGATCTTTTTGTGATGGTGCAATACATAAATTTTTATGGTGAAAGAGTGTGTGGACATTTGTTTATAAACACTTCTTTTATAAACATGTCAAGGATATGTTTCATACGTACGGGCAGTAGAAACTACAACATCTTAAATAAACATAAATCTGCGTATTATTCTACCCTAACTATTATCCATATATTGACGTTTACACATTGTTATCTCAACAAATCTTTTAAGAGAATTTATCCTACAAATTCTGTGCACTGATATCTTAATTTTTTAATAAAAGGCAGGAGACACTGACAGGTGCAAATTGGATCGATGTGACTGACTTGAGTTTCAGACTGTTGCTCAAACGAACTGTCACTTCTGCTAACGCCTGATGATGTGATGGACGCACCACTTTATGTCGTGCACTACTACCGAGTGTAACTGTTATGGGAGCGATTATGGGCAATAAAATTAACGCACCAGTTGACAAAGCTGCAGCCACTTCGTGTTTAGCAAAGAGTCAAAGTTATTGCAGATGTTGATATATACCTGGTCATGTCATTGATAATTTATGTCTCATAAAACCCATTGAATTGAATTCAAATTCCTGGCATAACGTGCCAAGGCACAAAATCGAGTAACCAAACAAATCAATATACGTACGTACATAAAATAAAGGCAACGATAAATACCTCATTCATCACATTGACAATATTCGAACTGAAGCTTTCGCAACTACCTACGCCATGGTGGACTCTTCTTCATCTTAATGTTAACTTTAATTTTAAGTGGTCGTCATCGCCGCCTCCATGAGTGAAAATATTCAGTTGAAATAGCACGGGGATTTATGGTAGAGGCTTTTCTGTTAGTGTAATTTATTAAAATGTTAAATGTTAACGTCGTGGGACGGTAGAGAGAATAAAAGAAGCGCCATCAACTTGTCAGCAAACAGGTCTTACATTTAATTTACTCTTCCTCTCTCTCTCTCGGGCTGTAGTATACTTTTAAGATTTTCAACTTCAATGAATTTCCAAAAACCACTGCACACACTTAAGGTGTTTTTTTGTTCTGTGTTTGGCCAACAAACGTGGCTCTGGGATAAGTCCCTAGAGGAATTTATTTAATTATGTTCTTTATGTGCTTTGTGTGTGTGTGTGTGTATGTGTTTAGATTAGTATTTCCCTTTTTCAAAATCAGTGCCTAATCAACCGACAGAAATATTGATAAGTGGTGCTATTCCACAAAGGAAGCAGTGTAACAAGTCCATTCGTTTGTTGGATGTTAACTAAATTTGTTGTCAATGTGCTTTTAAATAACACATTAAGCTTGCCATGATTTGATTGACATAACTTGTGACAGGGTTTCGATAATTTTGTCACGATGAAGAGAAATTGTATTGTACGCCACTCGCGCCTAAGGAAGCACGACATAAGAATATAATTTAAATGTTTGTTTTAAAGAAGGGGGCTACAAAGGTTCCATTTTCTTTATATTAGTTTTTTAGCGGTTATATAACATCAGATTATTAAATGTTGTGTACAACAAGTGTTGCACTTTTATTGATTATAAAAGGTTGCTCAATACTTTATTATGAAAGTAAGTTAACCCCATTTACCACTGACTTGATTCAAGTTTACGTTTCATGTTCACAGATTTGCTCTACCGGCTGACAGACTATAACACGTTTTTGTATCAAATATCTTGAACACTTTGTGCAGACGTATAGAGTAACGGGAACGGCTCAACTGAACTGAATTGAAACAAAACATAAACATAAAGTAAATGAGTGAATTTTTCTCTATGACTATACGTTAGACAATAATATTTTAAGGCTTTGTGTGTTATAAAAAAAATAAGTTGGGAAGTATTTTAAGCTGGTGACTACGATGATGAAGTTGTTTGCAGTGCAGATTGATGACTAGTCAGTTGGTAGCGTTATCCGGTTATTGGTAGAGGGGAGGTGGGCAACAGAAGCAGTCGTTAAGAGGAAGTTAGCTTGTAATCGGATGCAAAAATGTAAATTTTCGTTAATAATAGTGAGATAAATTTAAACTGACCAAGTAGGTAAAGCCGCCTGGTAACCTTGTTACTCTGCTATTTTCCTCAGCTCGTCGGGATGGTGCTTGCTGCCTTCGACCATGCCAGTTTGATATTTACTTCCACTTGTTACATGATCTGCTGTTCCAAAATACTTGTATGATACACAAACAAACGTACACACACCAACACAAAGGTTTTTAAACTTTCATTTAAAAAAATATGATATAATATGCCCCCTCTTACGAGCTTAGCAAGCGAAAGCAATGCGGCACTTTTCCTTTCTAGAGTAACTAGTAACTAGATGTGTTAGTGTCTTTCACTTTTGCCACCGAAAGGAAAAACGGAACATGAAAATTTTGCAAATAAAAGCCAAGGCCATAATCGTAACTTCAAACAGTATTAAACCTTAATCGTTAGCATCGTGAACAAACGGCAACAAGCAGCAGCAGTCATTTTTTTCACTTTATTTCATAATTGTTTATAATTGGAAGATGGATAAAGTTGGCGTAAGTACCCGTAAATATCATCGAACTGAGGCACATTTTTCATTTTTCATCTATCACAGATTTTTATTATTGCAACGGTATGCTATGGTTGCCTTGTAGTCATGGTCGATAGTGGACATGTCAGTACCGAGGATTTGCAAATTTCAGATGGACATCAATCGTTATCGGGTGGTGGTGGTGGTCACCAACCAGTCGAAACGTACTCTGAAGTTTCGAAGCACGTACCCGTGCAAGTGGTGGAGAAGGTGCCATTGCCTATACCCCACCCAGTGCCTGTTAAAGTGCCGAATGTCATCCGTTTGCAAATTCCCGAACCCTATGCAGTTCACGTGCCTGTACAGCAAGAGATTCTTGTACCCCATTACCGCATAGTGCCTGAAATTACAGAGAAACGCGTACCCTACACAGTGGAGAAACCCTACCCTGTTGAGGTGGAGAAACCCTACCCCGTTGAGATTATTAAACAAATTAAGATTTCGGTACCGAAACCCTACCCGGTCCCATATCCCATCTATAAACATGTTGTTCAGAAAGAACATAGCGATTGGTAAACCGCCCGCTCCTACCAACTACGTGTGTAAGTTTTTTAATGCTTTCTAATTATTGCAAACGCAATACATAAATAATATATAAGTTAGTTTTATTCACCTAATATTATAGAAATACTCAGTACAAATCTTAGCATGTATGGGTAAAAAATAAAATTGAATACAATTAATCATTAAGTAAAGAAAGTATTTGCTCACAATTTTTTTTCTAAACTCGGTGAAAGTAAATTTTCTTCACAGATGGTTTTGAGGGAACATTCACTTTGAAACCTGCACATTTTAGATGCCACTGGTATACACCAAGAAATGGACTTTTCCAATAAAAGGTATCACTTGCACACTCCAATATTAGCCCCAGTTATTTGTTTAGTTTGCCTTAATTTTCATAATTTTTTTGTGTAAAAATAAGTTTTAAATGTTAAAGTGGACATAGAAGCGTACAAGCAAGCGACAGGCCTACAGCTAAAAGCGAAATCAATTCGCATTTAATTTCAATTGTTTAATATATTATGTAGACAAATGTTAAAGTGGGTAACCACCGTTCTCTTGTACGGCTTCCGGTTATTAAAAATTTGAAGCGTTGCTGAAGACTGCCAATTATACGTGAGCACGTACGAGTATTTGTGATCATTTATTTCATTGCGATTACTTTGCCGTGAAGCTTGATTGTAGCCACATATTTCAAGAGCAACAACAACTGGTCAGTTGGTTTTTCTAGCAGCTTCCATTTGGGCTGAAAAGGCGCATATAGGAGAGCGGCGTTTATGCCGTTGGCAACAAATTTCTTTCAAAATTCAATTTCATTAATTCAATACGATTTTAGTGCACACACATGTATATGTACCTTAAAATGTGCAATTGTATGAGCGTCAGTTCAAAGTTTCTGTTTTTTATTTTAATTGCCAGAGGGGAAGAGTTTTAAATAAACGAATGAATGTTGATGATCAATTTGAATTTTACTGTCGATCGATATTGTGTGGACGGAGTAGTAGTTACACACGAATTGGACCAGTACGTGTGCCAAATATAACATACACACCAACCGACTTCCATTTGCACAATTGTAAATGATTCACACAGCATAGTTCACTCAGTTGTTTTTGCAGTACCTGCACTTATTCTACCATCTCATGAACAGTACCACAGGTACAAATAGATGTGTTGTTGTGCCGTTGTGTTGTTATGGTTACCACTTTGTAACTGTCAGCCTCTATTAAGTGGTACATGCAACACTTTGCAAAATGTTCGTTCGCGTTAATATTTTTTCCTATGATTGTGTATACAAGCATGAACATATTATAGGATGTAGCGATTTTTATTTAGATTCTGTAACTACTAGTCTGTGCTCTATGACTTTGTGTTACTACTCTATTTGTGTCTTTCGTTCTTCTCGCTGCTGTGTAATTCGAGCTCAGGTCACTTGATACCGGAGACTCTATAAATATGCAAATTTTTCCACCTAACTGGTATATTGTACTCTTGCCCAAGTGGCTGCTGGGTATGGCATTTACTTATATCTTTGTTCTTGTTCGCCTTAAAGGAAGTCTTTCTTCTACTTGAAATAATAACGAATATTGGGTAGAATCATGGAAGATTTCGTATTTTTTGCAACTCTATTATAACGCATAGTTTTTCTATTGTTGTTATTACAAAGCAATCATAATTGAAAATGTATAAGAATTCGATTATATTGCAGATAAGTGTCGTAGGTACAATATTTGAATACGTGACGAAATTATAATTTTCTTGGCAATAAATATATACATATGTGGTAAGATGTATATGTCTGGGGAGATGTTACCTATGAATGAGTAATAAATGAAAAAAATAAAAACACAATTAAGTTTCTCATAATTTATGCCAATACAACTGTGATAACTGAAAAAGTAAGACCAATCTTAAATTCTCTTGAAATCTATCCATAACCAGTAAATGAGGGTGTTTATATTATGAATCAACTAGGTAGTCGCATTGTGTGCCAAAAACCTTTTTGTAAATTGCGGGCGTGATACTAACCTGACTAACCTTCATATTCCACTTGAAATAAAGCAAATAAGGCATTAATGTAGCGATGTCCATAGATCCGCGTAGAAACGCTTAAGGTCGCAAAAATTGAAGTGAAATTTTGTACAAAATATAAATTTCTTGCAAAAATTGAAACCACAAAGTAAATATATGGTACACATATATATACGTATATAGTTTACATATATACAATATTTAAATATATTCTTTCTACTTGTTATATAATCAATAAGAAATCTAAAAGTATTCAGCATAATATGTGTAACGTTATGTGTGAGTTTTTGATATCACCACAAGTTTAACAAATTAGAGACAAAACTACATGCAACATGTCTAAAACAAAGCAAACTACACTTGTATCACGGCGCATAAACCGAGAAAGATAAAGGATTCCACCGAGGGGCTTGATTAATGCATACTCTACGTTGACATTTTGTAGGCTAATTACTTCACTTTAAGGAGTAAGAGATAAAAGAAAATGAGATTTTATGATTCCAATTGTATTCGTACACACATAAAACAAAGTCGTTCTCTGTACAGACATGTGGATTTCATCTAAGAAACATTTAACATTTCCAAAACAGCGAGATTTGCGTAGAAAAACGCAATACATTGCTTTGTCGGCCTCTTAGAAGTGGAGGTAGGCTAACCGCTACAACCGAATAACATACAGGTTGGAATCTGAAAATGTTACGAAAAATCTCCTTCAACAACACGATACGTGTTTATACGTATCCATTAGGGGGGTATACTATATCAATGTTTGGCTTTGTGACATATCATGCATATAAAAATTCAAAACGAGGTCTTGACTATACGTTTGTACGTTGTGAGTCATCTTTTTTAGCGAGGCCCGCTAATGGAAGAGCTTTTGTTAGCACCGTTTGCAATATTACCGCTGAACGGGCAGCTCCGTCATTTATATTGTTATACCATCCACATTAGATGGAGGTATACTAAGTTTTACATTCCATTTGCAACATCTAAAAGGAGGGGCTAGAAACCCTACAAAGTATATATATTCTTGATCAGCAACAAAAACTGAAACGATTTAGACATATGTGTCCGTGTGTCTGCCTGTTGTTGGCATTTTTACGGACGTACATTGTGGGCTATTTGGGCTATCAATAAAAATTTACACATCTGTCACAAAAATTGACCTATGAACTTGAAATTTGTTGTACATATTTATGGATATCTCATCTATCGATGTGCCGAAAATGGGCGTGGTCGGATAACAAATACGGATTGTAATACATACAATATTAGGGGGCGCATTATATATATTTTTTCCACGCCTACCGTGATGGATGTGGAGGGTATTTAAAATTTGGTCTAAACTAAATTTCGTTTTCTTACTTATTTTTTGTTAGAAAATTATTTGAATGAGTGCATGTATGGGGCGAGTGTGCATACACGTTTATTTATCTGTTTATTCGACTTGTATTGTTGACTGCAACATATCCTTCAATTGGCGACATTTTTGCTCCGTCTTCACAGCCTCAAATCTCCATTCAACATGGCTGTTGCGTATGCGTGCGTATGTGCATGTTCAATGTTTTATTTGCGGGATCATGTCACCTTTTTGTTATTCTCTGAAATGGTTGAAGCAAAGGAAAAGATCTAAAACAAACAGACGAGCAGTTTGCGTAAAACAGAAGCCACTTACCGCTTTTCTCATTGTTGTTTATAGATTGTAGTACATACATGTTTATACGGATGCATAAGTACGTACCTACGTGCACACAAAAAGTAAACTATAGTTTCTTCCTTGTACGTAGTTTTTGTTTATACGTGCCTGTCATTTCATAAAAGATGGCGTGTATCAGTTGAATTGAATCCGTTTTCTAGTTCAGGACAGCCTTTCGCACAAGAAGGCTGGAAAAAAGCAGCAGCAGAAGAAGAATAAGAAGATGGAGAGGAAAAGTTACAAAACTCACAAGTTGTTTTGTGCCGCCTCACATCAAAGCTGCTGGATACGTATTGTTGTTATTTGTTTGAGTTTTGCGGCAATTTCATGTAATCCTCTATATGTGGAAAATTGCATTCAAATGCAAATTTTCAATTCAATTCAATTGAATTGAATGCAGTTGAATTGATGTGCAACAGCAATGGTAGACAGGCGGCGCTTTATCCACACCGCTGCCACAAACACAAGCAACGTTACCTTTAAGTGTTTTTATGTGAATTTCATTTTATATATATGCCCACATACGCATCGGGAACGTATGCATGTAAATAATTGCCGTCTTTATTCTTCCTCTTCATCATCATCAGCCGTGCAGTATCAGTCATCGGTGTGGATCACATTGAATAATGCATTCCTTTGTTTAAGAAGACGCGAGCCGACTCTGGTCTGATGCCTTTCTCTCTACGTACTAAAAGTACATATATGTACGTGAAAGTTAACTATGCAGACGAGAGAAAAAAATGTTTACCAAATTCTCCCTAAATTATGAAGTACCTGTATGGCACAAATTTTACTTAGGAACCAAGAAGTAAAAGGAATATAAGCCTAAGTTGTTTCTTTTCAGAATCTGAAAGGTTTGCACATTACCACACTGCATTTACAAAAATTGTTTTGGATTACAGAAGATGCAGATCATTGGGAGTTTCTAAAAATTCTTTCTTATGCTCTATATAAACAGGGGAAAAGACGACCCTGTTGACTTAATTAGACAATCCAGTTCAATGTGAAGTACTTTGATTGTTTCAGAAAATTGGCGCCGGTGGCCGTGTAACAATGATGAACATAAAGTTATATATATGGAGTCAGACGTATTTTAATTCTTATAAATATTTATCTAAAATCGCACTCTACGTTAGGAAAGTTGGAGTTCTCATGCATGATACAAGAAATCAGACATCTCATCATTATATAAACACTGCATTGCTTTGCTGTTATCTTATTATTATAAGAGCAACAACACTTTAGCACTTTGCAAAGAAAGGCAGCCAATAAGGCACATTGCGCGTTTTGTCTATAAACATTTCATGTAAACACATCATTTGAATTGTGCGCCATAAATATTGTATGTTTTTGCATTTCATAATGAAAACATTGAAAACAAATTATAACGCATTTAACGGACATCAGTGCATTCTGTATTTGAGCAGCTGTGCCAGTTTCGACATTTACACGATATTTAGAATGTAACGCAAACAATTTAAGACCAAAACTAAATGGGCGTGGCAGGTACAAAATTTTGCCCTCTAATATATTACGTATCAGCTTTCGCGGCGAGTTTTACAATGAATATGTGTGTCTGCTATGCGACCATGCCTATTTTTGGCATATCGATGAAAGCGTTGAATAGAAATATGTATATGAACTAAATTCCATCATCATAGATTAATTTTTGTATGAGATAAATTTTTGTTAATTGTGAACGTATCTATGTGTACCAAGTTCATAGCTCAATTTTTGTGGCAAATAAATAGACTTTTGTTAATTGTGGGAGTGGCTCTTGTTTGATTTTGCCCATTTTAAATAAAAATCTTCATGCAAAACCTAAAAGTATTAATTCCAAAATTCTGCCCAATCTGCCCAATAGCCCAATAGACACATATGTCTAGATCGTTTCAGTTTTTGTTTCTAATCAAGAATATATATACTTTGTAGGGTCTCTGGCGTCTCCTCCTGGATGTTGCAAACGGAATGTTAAACTTAGTGTACCTTCATATTATGTGGAAATACCCTTAGTTTATAGTTTATACAGCAGGATATTCTTTGTAAGATATTTCTGATCTCACAGACCAACTTTATAAAAAATTTCAGTTGTTTTACTGAGTATGAAAAAGTAAAAAAGTTATATTCGGTTTAGACAAAATCATGTTTACCCAACTCTTTTGAAACTGTGGGCATGGCATATATGCGCTTTCTTTTAACGAGTTTTTGTGAGAAGTTACACTTTAACTCGACGTGTTCTCGAATCATGCACCAAACAAAGTTGTGTATATTGTGGACGAGCCAGGCACATTTAGTACATTGATGAATGGGTTAATTTCAAACATGTTTATCAAAGTTCAATTTTTAAGCTTAAATCTTACGATTGTGAGAGATTGAGAGAGAGAGCTCAAAAATACCGGCAATTTCTAAGAATCGGTGCCTGGTAATTCGAAGTCGGTTGGAGTAACGTCATCTACGGAATAGGAATCAGCAGGAATGAAGTGGACAAACAACAAATTACCGGTCAGTTTACAACAAAAAATACATGGTGGACTAGCAGACAGGAGCTAAATTGTTGTTTTGCAATACTATCACAAGATTTGCATATCACATGTTTTTACCCATGCCCTGTGTGTAAACAACCGTTCCAATATAAACAACAGAAAATTGTGAGTGCAATGTTTCAAGCTGTGCTTAGTTAAACCACATATCAAGCAAAGGCATGAGGCAAATTTTCATTGAAAATCCTTTTTTCCAGTTGCACACTCATCTAAGTCAAACCACAATAATTGTACGAATATGTAAATTTGCTTGTAGGGTTTAAGTTATGATGTGTTGATAATATGTAAGATCGAAATGTTTTTCAACCACTTACGTACTTTCCTTGCTACAACTCAGTAACGTACCTTGGAAATGTTTCCAACATGGGTGGTCGCGTACGTAATACACGACACGGATACTTGAAAAATTTATTCACGCATGGCTCAGCTAATACCAAGCATTATACATTTACACTTATGTAACAATTTGACAGTTGCTTATGTTTTTTGTACTTTAAACACAACAGTAACGTTGTAGTGGATTAACGTAGGAGAATATTGAAAGATATCTACAAATGAAATGTTGCAGACAAGATATTATTAGAAAAATTAAGCCTTCTATTTATATCCAACAAGGCACCGCAACTCTCCGAGTTTTTAAAATGATATGTTTCAGTTTTTTACATCCCCCCCTTCGTTGTACCCTCCACACAAGATTATGGCTACACTAAGTTTGTTTTTTCGTTTGCAACACCTAGAAAAAATCATCAGAGACCCTACCAGGTATATACTTAAATTCTTGATACGCTTGTCCGTCTGTCCGTCTGTGCTTCTGTTGTTGGCATTTTGACAATCGCAAATTTTGAGATATATTGATATGAAATTTTTTACAGACATTTTTGGTTTCTGCACGCAGAGTAAAATCTATCAAGAGTCACGCCCACAACCAACAAAAATCTTTTTGTCTGCCACGAAAATTTAACTATTAGGTTGAAATCTAGATTACACACATACGAGTATATAAAATTTTCTCAACCATCTATGTGCCAAAAATGGGATTTGGGATCAATTTGCAAAAAAGCATATTCAGCGTAAAACTCGATTTATACGCTGATTCGTTAAACATATAATTACTAGAGAACATAATCATGTAGTGGTCAAGGAGAGTCTTCAAGAGTTGGCCTAAACCAAACTTATTTTTTTACCTGTTTTACTGTCCGCTTACAGATATTTACTTTAGAGAGTCCTGAAAATAAGTATGTTTTTGAGTCGATTTAGCGTTGTGTATGTGAAGTCTATTAAAAAAAAATGTAAAAATTGTGATAAATTTTGCGCACATTCTTTGTTTGATAGCCATGCCCATGAAAAATTGAAAAAAATTGCTTTGACGCAAAATTCGATATGTCAAGGGACATGCCAATTCTATATTTTTACCCAATTTCCTTATTTAGCTGCCGATATTCAAATTGAACTTTAACGTACATTTTCCAATACTTACCTACCCTGACCCACAGTCCCATAGATAGACAGATCGAGTGCGCAAAGACGCGAATATATGCATAACAGATAATATTATAGAAAGTGTTACAATCGTTTCAACATAGTATACGTGAATTTGCATGTAAATATAAAAGATCGTTGCGTTCATGAAAATTTCTCAATTGCAAATTACAAATTGAAGATTTTCCATTTGCCACTTGCGAAGTATTGTACTTTAGAAGCCTTATCAAAAAGTGAAAAAAGATTTCCAGTCCCCTGCAGTGAATTTGATTGAAATGATCAAATAAAAATTGGAAAAAATTTGAATAATTTATAGTATTTGTTAACCCAGTCAAGTATGATATTAATTTATGGCACATTTGAGTGGACTTTGGTAGCAGTTGTAAACGGGTGACTTATTAATTTATGAGTGCAAGTGCAAAAGTCGGGGTTAACTGTAACACATACGCGCCAATATGTAGCTTTGTACAATAATGTTGTGAGAATTGCAATGTTTTCAAATAGTTGTGTTTAAAGTAAAAGCGAATGAACTGGTAAAACGGATTTAAATTATTACAAGTTTTCATACAAGCCTTGTGTATAATTTGTTTTTCCTCGTTTGTGTACCAAGGAAAATT
Source organism: Crataerina pallida (assembly GCA_949710015.1). NCBI lineage: Eukaryota > Metazoa > Arthropoda > Insecta > Diptera > Hippoboscidae > Crataerina > Crataerina pallida. Next base: position 10,355,616 of record OX453290.1, read on the forward strand.
GAATGAGAATTCTCAATGAACATAAATTTCGATTAAAAACAATTACAGGTGTGCTGGCATATGATTGGCTGGCCGGTTACTTGCTTACCATAGACAATCATAGACTCGCGAAACAATAAACAAATATGAATCATATTGACAGTGAAAAATTATTTGCTAAATGGTTAAGCAGCTTAAAGGAATACTTGTACAATACAATGCATTACCCGTGCATAGCTGCTAGCTTATGATGAATTGTGCGTTTATTGCTTTCAAGCATGAGTGCCTTGGCGGAGAGTTGCAAAACGTTACGGTATACTGCAAAGTAGATTGGGTTATCGAATAAGTGAGCGCATTACAGAAGTTTCATTGATGATTGGTTAAGATAAATGTTTAGATAAATTTAGAAAAAGATTGATTATGTGCACAAGCACAAAACCTATAAAATGTCTAATACAGACACACCCTAACCTGGCCAAGCCATTACAATATACAAATAGAGTTATTGAGAAGTCGTACCAAAGTCGCAACGAAGCACTCAAAACAAAGCGCTAACAAATTAAGTTCTCTTATAATTCACCTCAAAGATCACAACCACATGTGAAGTGTAATCTGTGGAAAACATGTATTGTTTATCAAGGTGTACACAAATTTTTAGCATAAGCGATATGTACAGTCGAATATTCAACCACAGAGTTGGTATTGCATCCATGCATGATGTCGTGCACCTCTATGCAGCAGTTACAGGCGCATTGTGCCACAACATTAATAACACAAATTCATATGCAAATTACGATAAGGTCGGCATGTGCAAAAAAAATTCCCTAAGTCTTGATTGCATGGGGTCGTGGTGGTGTGGCGGTGTGGTGGTAAAAGCGTATGCAAACGTTGAACGAATTGAATGAATAGTGGGTAAGACAATAAAAACAAGTGGGTGGATTGGTGGAGACAAAACATTCTTCGAGTGTGTATGATGTGGTTGATTACACATTTTAAACACAATTTCGCTGGCAAATGGGTGTGTTGGTGTATGTGCGCGCATTCGTGACAATTTAAAACATAATATACTTTCCTTGAGGAAGAAACGCCTTTTCGCTTCACAATACCAGTCACTGTGCACAGAGCAATGAAGAATGTTGCAAACGAAACTAACTAAAACACTTAGTTTATGTGGTGCATGCGCAACCTCTATTCTATGTACTCGCAAACGTGGATTACCTTTTCTTACATGAAGCTTACAAAAAGATACATACATACGTTTATGCGTGTACGAGTATGTACGTATGCATTATTATTTACAACACCATTGGCATACACACACCACGCATTATCAGCTTTAAATAGCTGCCAGGAACTGCTTTGCTTACGTTTAAATATTGCCATGTATTGTATGTAGTTGTTAAGTTAAGTAAAGTTCGGGCTCTTCTTGACGTGTTCATGGGTGGTGTTCTGGGTGTTTTTGCAAACAAAACAAAAAAAACCAAACAACTTGAGACTTACTTAGTTAACATAATTTATGTGTGTCGTCTGTCATAACTGCGTTACCACTTGCCAAATGAGAGCCTAATATTCATTGTTTTCTCTCAAGACGCTTATGTTCACATTAGTACGTATGTGCACATGTAGATGCAAGTTTTATGTATTTCTTATGCAACTCAATGCAATCTGAGGCTTTAATTGATGACATTTTATGTTATGAGTGTTAGTATGAAAAGTAAGTTGTCTTTAAGTGAGGCTTTACGAAGGAGATTACATAATAATTTTTCGTATTTTTGAACCGTACGAGGCAAGAAGAAAACAAATTGAGAACTACCCAATAAGATTTGGTGCTCCTACAGATGGAAGGAATATAGCAGTCCGGATATGCTATCCTTTATATCATGTACCAAAACCAAACGGCGCGTTTATATAAAAAACAATTTACGTCCTTATACAAGTCAAGTTGAAGTGTATGGTATACAAAAAATTTAGCTGAAAATCAATGATGCTCTTCTTCTGACCCTTCCTTTATTTACAAGTATGAAACATATGCCCTGGACACTGTTGCACGTGGCCAATGAAAATAAAGTAGAAGGTATTGTACGCCATTTCATGGTATTTCCATAAAATATGCAACATTTATCTGCTAGGCATCAATTACCAAGTAACAGTAATGGCAAGCAGAAAAAAGAAAAGAACAACAACTATAGCAATAGTTAAATGATTATCGTGTAATTATTTAGAGACAGGTAATTGAATGGATGGACGGACGGACACATAAAGCACAATCCACAGTTCAACCGAACAATGAGGAGCATGCTCCATTTAGCACAAAACCGCAATTATTTGCTCAATCGGGGCAAACATGGGCAGGCTACGAACTCACCAATTGCCAGTTTTCAATTGCCAGAAGGCATGAGGTAGAAAAACACAAGGCGGAACGAACAGTTTAGTTATTGATATTTATGGTTTATGTGTGCAGTGGTGGATGTAAACATAACGGGCCTGTACTTGTGACGTGCTAATTGGCCAAAGTTGATACGCCGATGCGAATCTACGATGTTGTACGATTATTAATACTGCAAGTGCTGTATTTTGTTTACAGTAGAGTATCGTTTAAAGAAAAGTGAATAATTTCGTTTTATGCATTTATTTATATAACTTTGAAAGTAATGTTTTACGGAAGTCCATAGGCATTAATTGGGAACAAGTTATTTTCCACAATTATACGCATATCGTTTTAGGAGAGGTGAAGTGCAGTGATTTCCTTACGGCACCATTAGTTGCTGAAAGTATGTGGAACCATAATCAATTAAAAAGATTTATTTATTTGAATATCGGAAGAGTCTTAATTAAGAAACGCCAAATGGTGTACGATCATTTATTCATAAGGAGCTTCCACGTTTGTATGTTTTTGACGTATTCCATCAACTAGTCTGCCACACTATCCCAACAAGTGTTTTCTTTGTTTGGGAGCTGACTCTGTTGTTGTCACCTGCATGGTCACGTCGTTCCCATCACTGCTACATAAATTATCTGTACGTTGACAATGGTGTCACAGCAATATTTGCTGCTGTCGCTTGTAATTTAGGTGTTATGTGAATGCACTGTCGCTAATTTTCTACATATAAACTTTTGCTATTTATGATCTTTCTTCCTTGGTAATATTCTTCAAAATGCTTTTTGCTTTGTATGGAACTGGGGGAAATAAATTAATTAAAAGCTGTCTAGATAACTTTTCCCTGTTTAATCACATTTTAAAAATGGAATACGTTTAATAAATTTGTTGAAATTGTCCATGTGGAAAATGACAATTCGATTTAATTTATATACCGACAATACCTTTTACTCTTGATAGATACACAAACACCATCTCGAATAATCATTTTTTGAAAAACAAAAAATAAACAAACTTAAAAGTCATTCTGGCAATGCCTGTTTCTGTATGAGTACTAATCTGCAAAAATTGTAACAACTCTTCCAAACTTTATATAATTTCTGAAGACTGGCAGAAACTGACATTCGCTCGAGTGACTCGAGTTTTTCCCGAATTTTTATACCCTCCACATGAGATGCAGTTTTGAAGAGTTTGTTAAAAACAAAAGTAGGCGCCAGAGTTTCTTTAAATTTATATATATATATATATTCTTGACCAGCATCAAAAAACATTTACGTCCGTGTGTCTGTCTTTTGTTGGCATTCTCACTGTTGTAAATTTTGAGGAATCGAACTAATAGGCAAAAAAAAAGGGTAAAATCGTTCAGGAGCTACGCCCACAATCAACACATATCTACTTAATTGCCACAAAAATTTACCTATATAGTTGCAATTTGGTACGCATATTTATAATTACCCTATTTATCGATGTGCCGAAAATTGGTTTAGTAACAGACACGCCCATAATTTGCAAAAACCCATACTCAACGTAAAACTTGTAAAACGTAATTATGTGTCTGCCACTCCTAATGTTTATGTATAGATGTGGAGGTATTATTTTCAATTTGGTTTAGGCTAAATACTTAATATTTTAGCTTTATTTTTTTCCAAATATTGAAAAGCGACGCATACATTTGGTCGAATCCACATTTAGCTCTTCTACTTGTTCTTATAATTCTGTAATTGGTATCTTTATTAATAAATGTGACATGCTTTATGTATAACAGTTTGTAGTGTTGTGATCCGACGCCTACATTCATGTTTGCCTTTGGTTGTGCACCATCAGTTGATTTGTCGAAGATGTTCTCCAAACAATAAGTCATTTACCTCTGATTCTTTTTTGGCATTAAGGAACAGTTATTCAGATTTATGAAAATTTGTACCTACGCCCCTTTCATATCGCTAGTTGCGACCTACAATTAACAAGTTCAGCACAATAAAAAGCAAACTATTCAATTCTTGAAAATGTGTTTTTTTTTGCTGGAAGCTCTTTCTAGGTTTATGTTGCACAGCGGGCTCTATATGTCGAAAACCTTGTCTTATTTTAAGTTGCATTAAGTCCCCACACATTTCTTAACCTTGAAAAATACCGATGGTGTAAGTATAAGTTCTCCCAAATTTTGACTAATCAAAAAATGTTGTGCAATGTTTTGTATAGTTTAGGTGTATCAGTTAATGAGACGCACTATCATATACACATGTCACTTGTGAAGTACCGTCAAAAAGAAAGTGATTCTAAATTGGGTACTACCAATTATTTAGCTAACAAATTTTTATTTTCAAAATTTTGTTAAGAAATATTAAAATCTCGATTTGTCATATAAAGAGATAAAAGGACCTAATATGAGGAGGGGTTCTTTTTCAATAGAGTTTCTTTTTGGAATTTGTCTTTGTACCAAATTTGATCGAAATATTTTAAAAAGACCTGTAACATGTGCACGAAATTTCATGGACAGACAGACGGACATGGTTATATTGATTTATGATATATTTTTATTCTGAATCGATCGGTATAAATATGCTATATAAAATTTATTTTAAATAATCGGAAGATTGTTCTTCCATATTGAACATGACGTGACTCTTGACTCGTGCAAAGCAAAAAACAAAACCGTTTCCTTAGGAGTGAAAAATAATCTAATTTTTATTTTAACTTTTTTCGTTACACAACTATCAAAAAATTAATTGTATAATTATAGTGAAAAAAAAACAACTTGAATTTTTGCGGGCCGCATGTTGCTCCTGACTGATTCATGGCATCACGTTGGAGTTATAAATGTACGATAAATTTGAAATAGTGCACAACTCTAGGACAATAATGATACGATGGCGGTTGACCAGTGAGTATTTCTCACCCATTTAATATTGTTAATGATGTGCACACCGCAATGGCGATAATGACTGCATTTTATATTTCCACATATTAATGCAGTTGTATACCAGCAACATGAACATAAAATTTATATTATTTATCAAAACAAGAATGCAATAAAGATTCTATTTAGCGATAACTTATATAACAACAACAAATTAAATTTTCTCGAGCATTCATTTTCATTCCCTCACGCGAAAATATATGTTGAACATATGTTCCCAACACTATTGCACAAATAATTAATTACGCGAAAGAATTAGCGATTTTAAATAGAAAATGGAAAAAGAAATGATGGCAAAGAAATTCCATTAAGTTGAAGCCAAATTGGAAATACCATCCTATTGGTACAAGCAGCTACATTTCAAACCATAACCGTACAGTGTGTCGTGTACTTGCATGTAAATTTTACATAATCAAAATGGAAATGTACATTATGTATGTACAAGATGAAGGTAATTTTAAAGCAAATAATTGCAAAATCAATCAAGAGTGAAGAGCGTTACATGTATGCTGCTGAACTCAACATGAATCGTATTGCGTATGGCAAAATGTTAATAAATGACAGCAACAAATTAAATATTTTAATTTTGTATCGCGAAATAACACAAAACAAAAGTGCAACAATTTGTTATTTGGCAAATCATAAGGTGATGTTTAACAAATGCACGCAATTTTTGCATTAGTTCGGTTTAAAAATGTTAAAAACCACACGCAAGGAAATATTAATATGAAATATAGTAGCGCCCCTCCTTTTAGTAATTGATAGCCAATTATATTAAAGGCCATATTTAAAAGAGGGCGGAGCTTCGTATTACACAACGAAGTTATCAACCACCAAGTGAGTGATGCAAGTGTGAATGAATACGAATGTTTATGCAACGTTTACAAATGAACGTTGTGTACGAATAAGAAAGAGACCACATCACCATACTGTAACTGTACAATGGTGGATAGGCAAGAGAGTATGAATGATGCAGTTGTTGTTATTGTTGTTAAGTGTGTATCCAACCCCATTTCATTTTATAAACATTTTGACGGTTAGCTGTCAGTTGTGAAGGTTGGAACGAGTAGCATTTATATGTTATACGTTGTGTGTGTTAAGATAGAGTTTAGTTTAGCTATCAGCCGTTAGAGGGCTCAAGTTGTGCAACAAATTTATCAAACATTTCTATATGTTTACGTGCGAATATATGTATTGTTGTTGCATTTTAATTACCAAAATGATTTCTAATGCAAATTTTTATACAATCCACATAAGAGACGGGGTATATTAAATTTGTCTCTCTATTTGCAACACCCAGAAGAAGGCGGCAGAGACCCTACAAAGTATATATATTCTTGAAAAACTCAATCGATTTAAACATATATGTACGTGTGTCTGTCTGCTTATGCCATACTCACGCTCGTAAATTTTGAGGTATTGAGCTGAAATTACTTTAGCACGCAGATCGCAAATGGGAAAAATCGGTCTAGAGCTACGCCTACAATCGACAAACATCCATTTATCTGTTTTAAAAATTAAGAACCATTTATAATATGAAATTTGGTATGCATTCCGCGTATTGAGGTGCCAAGCGTGGTCGCATATTAGACCTGCCCACAATTTACAAAACAATATTTTTATATATGTATTGAAGTCCACTTTGCATTGACGCAAAGCTTCTATTTGGAAAGTTGACTGATTAGAAAATGTAATCAATTTAATTAATAAATGTACTCAGAATACTTTTCAAATCAATTGATTACAAATGCAAATGCAATTTTCCTTAATACAATTGTTCAACATGCCTCACATTGATTATAGAGATCATCTGGTTGCTACGATTGTTGCACACTAGTAATTGCACCGGAATTTGTATTTATTATAGGTTTTTGTCAGCAATATATTTTCATTTGTATCCATATATATGGTTTAAAAAACCTATAAACAAGTTCAAAAATATATTTTGCTTGGGTCTCCATCTACCGCGTTTGAGGTCGAATATCTTCGCATCTGCTAGTGACCCTAGACACTCCGGGAAGCTTTATGTCATTTTCCTTGCAGAGCGAGACATTCACATAGTAGATGCTCTTCTTCATCTTGGCAGCTTCTACGCAAATCATTATACGAAGCACCGTACTTGCTAGCCATGACTTATGAGACAGTGCCCCGTTAGGACTTCGACGACCGCAGAGATCAATTTCCCGTTTAGACTTAGTAAGTCCGTAATTAGTTTGCAAGAAAAGAGACGAGGCCAGAGAGCGCGAGATTCATAACAGCTCGATACAGTGCTTCACCTGCTGTTTAAAAATCTTATCGCCTGCCTATCCAGCCGGCCATCCAATTCCGAGAAAAGCATCCGCACTCCCACGCTCTCGCTTAGGTCCTGCCTACCCGTTCCGGTTCTTGCACATTCGTCTTCCATCTCGTAGCCGGGTGTATCTGAGTGCTCACGCATCCAGCAGATCGCAACGTCTTGTTGTCTAATCTCGGCAAGTGATCACAGGCACTGTGCTACATAATTGGATTTGATCTTCACAGAGGCGAGGGCCTCCTAAAAAGTAACTTTTTAACTCAATTTTTGTGGCAGGCCTATTGACTTTTGTCGATTGTGGGCATGGAACTCAACCGATTTTGCCCATTTATACAGAAACTCAAGTGTAGAGCAGAAATTAAAAATGTTGGTAGAAGAAGAATATATAGAATATATATATATATATATAGTTTGTAGGCTTCCTAATGACTACTTTTGGGTGTTGCAAACGGTCGCCTCCGAAACGGTGCACATAAAAAGATCTATGCTTATTGATTGATGAAGTGGTTTTGACGATATCATTAAGGGCATGGCTCCGCCCACATAAGAATATCCTCGTTTTTCCTCTTCACGTTTTTCGGCACGAGAGGGTAATTAATTATAAACAGGAAGCATTAAAGTAAAGTCCTAAGATGTCTTAAAATTTGTTCCTCCATAGAAGTACTGCATATGGAATGGTTACAGGACGGGCGGAGTACACTTTAGGCGCAAAGAAAGTAATTGAAATCGTGCCATAGCAACGCATAATATTTAATAGAAATTACATTTGTATGTAGCTGTTAGCCAAAGTACGGATTACGTATTCCGTAATTGTTGTGAGTGAAATGAATTATAAAATATTAAATACTTATCTACGTTAGTTTCCCTGTGCATTGTTATTTGTGGAATAATGAAAAAATTCACTTTGCTATTTGAGTACATAAACGTTTACATACACATGCATATACACATACATATACACGTTCTCGTGTGTTTCTTATTTTTTGTTTTCGCTGTTAATTCACCATAACACGTAGTAATAATAATAATCAGCGTAACACAAGCGAAATAAAACATTTACGAAGATCTCAAGTCAAACTGTCAATCAATTTAACTGACAGGTACCGCCACACAGTGTACATGCGTGTGTATACAGGCTTGCATATGTACATACACGTTAGACTTACCATTGATTACAAATTGCCGTATAGTACAAGCATGGTTTCATCCATACAGGATAGGCTTCAGTACAAAATATATACGCAAGAACGAGCATTCACTTGCACAAACACACATACCTACTTTTTTGTATATCCGATTGTCCGGTGTACCAATGGCCAAATAATACAAAAAAAAAAACGAACAAACACAATTCTTTTCAGTCCGTTGTACTTAATATGAAATTGCACGGTACATACATTAAATGCGGTTATAATTTTGGCTAAAAACTTACTTATAGAAATATGTACAATTCGTAATGAAATTATACATGCGCGCAGAAAGAGGGTTTAATAATCATAAACTTGAATATCGCAAACATATCTTACAGAGAATTAATTCGTGAACCATTTCAAAATAAAGTGTTGAAAGCAAAAAGTTCCTCTTCAACTAAATCCACCTAAATGGCAACGAAGGAGTACAGCATAGAAGTTTCATTTATAATATATTTACTTTAAACAAGTGCAAATTGTGTAGTCGGTTAAGCCATTTAATACCCTACACCACTTAGTTCCACAAATTATACTATAATTAGTTTAGTTGTATCACTAAAGCGCGAAATTGCCAAATAAGTCTCTTCGTTGTAAAAAAGGGTCGATCGGGTCAAATCCAGCACAGCCAATTATTAAGCCAATTAACTATTCTTGTTAAGAATTATAACAGGAATTCTTATGTGGGTACGAGGAGGGGCTCCAGAAAATAGACCGGTGCGATCTATTTTCAATAGGGTTTCCCTTTGGACAAATATATGCCCTTGTTACAAATTTCATTGAAATATCTCAAAAAATGCGACCTGTAGCTTGCGCACAAATGTACATGGACAGACAGACGGATGCTTATATCCATTCAAGTTTTGATTCTGAGTCGATCGTTATGATAGATGATGACGTAGATGGGTATGGTATTTGCTCTTTAGGGGTTACAAACATCCGCACAAACTCAATATACCTTTTGCCACAAGTGGTGCAAAACGCTTTATATGTAACTCTTTTTTTATCATTCTTAGTAGACAACTGCGTACTTTTGAGGACAGTGAACTAATTTACAACAAATGAAAACATTGAATTTGGGTTGGGACAAACATTACATACCCTCCATATCTACTTATAAACGGCGGGCATGGCAGATATATGGCTACGCCCTCTAATAATGTATGCCTTATACGTCAGCATGCAAGTTGAGTTTAACGCTGAGTACGTTTTTTGTAAATTGTAGGCGCGCCTTTTATCCGAACACACCCATTTTTGGCACATAAAAATGGCATAATTACAAATTTCGCCTATAAATTTCAATTTTTGTGGCAGCCATAACGATTTTTGTCGATTATGGGCGTGGCTCCCGACCGATTTTGCCAATTTTTACTAAAAATCTGCATGAAAAACCTAAAAGGGTCTGCACAAAATATCAGGTCAATATCTCAAAATTTACGACTATGAGAATGCCAATAACAAATTAAGGCACGGTCATACATGTCTAGATCAGTCAGTTTTTGATGCTGATCAAGCATATATATACTTTATAGGGTCTCTGATGTCTCCTTCTCTTCAAATGGGCTTTAGCGGACTTATCTCTCTTTCTATGCGAAAGAGGACTTTACTTTAAGTACCGAAAGCGTTTCATTTTTTGCCTCCTCGTTTCTATGGAGGAATGGCTTCAAAGTCTTAAAAAATCAATATCTACGTTATTACAGAGTAAAGGCGTTGTTACGTATCACCTTATGTAATTTTAATTTAATTATGCTAAAGAAAATTGCGTCTTCTATGAAACGGTAGATTAAGCCTTATTTTGCTGTCATTCGTTCAGTAGTAATTGCTTAATAACTGAAACGTTTTATAGAAATATGCATCTTTTTTTAGAAGGCGTTCCGTCATTATGTACAACTTTGAAATCCACATAAAACAATCATCTTTTGTTTGTTATATAAAACTTTGTAATTATTCATAAATTTTGATACTATTTGCTCAGGAATTATCAACACTTACCTTTGAAAGCCTAAACAACTGAACCCTCTATAGTTTTTGTTTAATTGTGGGCGTCTTTTTCGAACGATGGTGCCTAATTTCAATACCTAGACTGCCAAGTTTGGAGTCGATATCTCAATTTTGCAGCCAGGAGAATATTAACTACAGGCGAACACGTAAAAAGACGGACACACAACTAGATCAAATCAGAAATTAATACCGATCAATAATATGCATATATACATCGGTTATCGGTTTTACAAACGTTCTAACAAAATGAGTACACCTCAGGTGCTGGGTTTAATAAACTTTGTATGTTTCCATTTTACTTGGATACTAAATTTATTTTCAGACAAGCTCCGCTCGCTGTTGTCATTAAAATTTGCTTTGAAAATAAGTAACTCAAAAACACACAAGTAAAAATACTAAAATTGGTTTAGGCCAAATTTTGAGTACTCACGCCTAATGCTGTAAAGCCTTATAAGGAGTCTAAGTCTCAATAAATCAATCATTAAAACGGATTCTGCACCAAGTAAGGCTTTTTGTGATTTATGCCTGATAAAATTAAGAATTAATTCAGATTTCTTCTTCTTCTTCTTCTTCCTATTATGTGGAGGGTATAAAATTATACCCACTTTATGTCCATCCTCAATAAATTTTCTATTTGGCACGGGTACGGGTATACTAAGGCTGCCATTATCTTGGAAACTAAATACTAGTGATTCAGTACATGTGTGTGCATAGTTATCATTTTAGAAAATGAGTCTTAGAGCATTTTTAAAGTTGTGGGAATATATATTTTTAATCATATAAAGGTGGCCGTGGGTCTGTACGTTAAACGCTTTTAATTTCAAAAATATAGATATGAAGTGAAATTTATAATAATATATATATGTCTGTATTTTATGTATGATACTCTCAGTGTATGTAGGGTGTTTCCCATTTGGAATAGGTGGCCTTGGCTATAAGCCTCATAGGGTCTCTGAGGTTTTGTTTCTTCACAAACCGTTTAACAAAGTGAGTATATGCTCAACCCAAAGCGATTTAATATTGTACATACATACGTATATAAAAAATGTGCAATCGTCAAAAATGAGGCACGAATCGTTTTAACAGCTGCCTTAAAAGTGAACAACAACAAAAAAAAAAAACCCCAACATAACTCCTATAATTAAATAAAATATCCCACAGCGTTGATTGTGTTGCTCTGTCATTTTAGTCAAATGTTAAAAAAAGAAATTGAGAAAAAATAAATAAAAAAATAAAAAAATAACAGCGACAATTAACTGAAACATGCAACAGTCCTGCGAAACTCAATACATAGTTTATTGTGTTCTTTTTGTTCGTGCCACTACCACTGAATCATTGAATATTTTGTTTACTCGAATTTTTGATGCTCATCAAAGATTTTGTAATTTATTTACCACAAAAACAAAGCGTAATTTTTATTACAATATATACATTTTTTTCCTTCGTGCTTCTGATTGATTTTGTGTACTTTTCCGTTCCTTTAAAACTAACACAACAAGAGTTTCTCGGATTACTGCATGGACTCCTTTTTTATATCCTTAAATGAGATCAATTTATGGGCGGAATTGTTACATAACGTTCAAATTGAAACAATTTTGCCGCTCTCTGAAAAGTAACCTTCTTTTAACGAAATTTATACGCAGAAGCAGCATTTTCGTAAATGTTGAATATAGAGGGAATTGTGGGGTTCCCTTAATTAAAAAACACATGCATTTTCTTTTATGAGTTGTATGCAATTAAAGGGTGTTCAGTGTTTGACGTATACTCTCTTTCTTTCAAGGGCTACATTCGTTTTATGCGATCAACTTTATGAAAGAACAATTAAATAATCTGGAAGCATTTCATGCTTTTTATTCATAATTATGATTATTAATGTGATTGATTACTGGCCTGAGTAATTGCATATTATGCGCCGTTATGCTAATTGTAATTACAATGCAATGTAAAGTTGAAAGCATAAAGCATAGAAAAGCATAAATATGATACTTAGTTAACGAAGGTGTTGATTGATTGCCTGCAATTAGTTTAAAATTTGATCGGTGCAGTTTGTTTCATTTGTTATTTTTCCATAATTTTTTTTTGTGCAAATTTGTAGCTGGTCGCAAACAATCATGCTTAACAAATGAGTGAACTGATTTCTAATGATTAATTGTTTTAAGTGAATTTTAAACACAGTGTAGGCATACAATATTATTGACAGGTTAGCACTAAAAGTTGTTCATTTTTGAAGGATATCTTATAAGGTGTTTGTGATTTACATTCTATAATTATTGTACAATCGCAGCGTATGTGCAATTTGATATGTGGAAAAATAATAAAAATAAAACTCGCGCCATGTTTTTTCAGGAAAAGTATCAGTCATATGAATGGGCGTTAACTGAAGACAGGAGGGATAGATGATGATACTGCTACATGACTTTATATCGTACTACATGACAACGACCAGGAACGCTGGTTGGGTTGCATGGCAATCAAATCGCTGCTAAACAAACAAAATTATGTTGGTTCAGGTAACAACTTCATCATGGCGCATAAATTTACAATACAAATTTAATTTATGTAACGAACTAACATCGGACGGGTGAACGGACGGGCGTATGAACGCATACTTCTTGCGAGTAAGTGTGAACCTATGGACTGCAGATGCTACAGTCTTCCCTCATTCGGAGCAATTTCTGACAATGCGATTTATATATTTACTCGCCCATGCACACACGCACACACACGCAAAAGCACATTCGTTGGTTTCTTATTGTTATGGTTGTGTGTTGTGCTGTGCTAGAAAAGAAAAAACTCCTTTTAAATCGAATTATAAAGTAACACAAAATGTAGAAAAGCTCATGCGTAAGTTAGCGTATAAGATGATCAAAGATCGCGGATTATATTATTTTGGTATGTACGGTCTATAGGAAAAAACAAAACACTTCTTCCCTGACGAAATGGATGGTCGCCGAGTGTGAGCGTTATGAAGGCATGTACAATTAAACAATTTCCACTAAATCTGCTTACCTGCCTGGCAATTTGTTACTGGCCTGTAAAATTATGTGACCATGGGTCATAAATTGCCTGCGTATGTGTAGGGCAACAAGCACAAAACCAAATCAAGCAAAAAATGTAGGAAAATTGCAGCCGGCCACACCACTTTTACAACAGGTGCGTCCACTTTTTGATACAAAAGTACCCAGTCTGTACGATTTTATGCAGCAATCGTAAGTTCTCGTTGCAAAAATGTCGGCTCAACGATTTTAATGGAGATACATTTTTCGGACTTAATCATTTATTTCTGCCACGTATTCTTGTTTTATTTGGCTGCCTCTGAATTTTGTTGCAAATATGTATGAGCTTCTAGTGAAATTGTTTTGTGGATGAAATTCTTACTTTGGAAGCAGTTAAGTTGTAAATTTATTATGATGGACACACACACACACACAGGCGCTCACGTCCACATGTTCATGAGCATAAAGTGTGATTAAATGGACAGGCTCAGTGACCTAAAGCTTCTAGCCAAAGATCTTCTGGCTGAACACTGAAAACTGAAATCTACCTCTCTGCATAAGTGCATAAATGTATGCGCACCAGCACTACGTAAAGTATGTGGGAATAACGAGAACCAAATGAGTATAAGGAAAGTTCATAAATTTGGCGTTTGGTAAGCTGTCATTTAGATGAACTTAATTTGGAAATGTTGCATATAAATTGAATGAAACGTCAAATCTATTGCACCAGAAAGCCCTAAAATATAAAATACGTAATAGGGGAAAGTCGGCAATTGTCAACGTGTGTGAGATTTTGGAAAATGCAAAACTGTTTATTTTAATTCGAGAATTTAGTTAACTTTATGATAAAGAGTGTTATTGCCCTCTGTTTGTGTGTGCTTGCTTTATGCTTCAATTGCATTGTATGCTTCAATTGGATAGCCGTCTAACTCCATGTAAAATTGTTGGTGATTTGGAAAACATGATATATTCTCATACCTATTGGGGTGGTGCGTAAAACAAAAAAGAACTTACCACTTTCAATATTCTGAGTGGTATTCGTGCTGGTTGGCATTTTGGGTGACAATTTTAATGGCGTCTTAACTGGGACGGTTAGATTAGGCCTGGCATGGTTCATATCGGCCATTGTAGTTTTTTATTATACATATTTCGCTTACAGTGTATGTGTTTTGTCGTCAAGTGCATTCCTTCTCTTCTCTCAACCATTACTTTGGGTGATTGTAACGCTAAGATTAGTGACTGGCATGCAAAGTCAGTTACATGCATTTAATGCAAATTTCAATACAACCAACTATTACCAGCTAGCTAGATGTTCAGCCAACCAGGTAACTCAGTTATAAGTCAACTTTATATTATGTATATGTACGTCTGTCCCAACATATGTGTGCTTTTTATTGTAGCTATTTGATTTATACGTCGCTTAACGACGCTTGGCCGATACCTGAATGTTTGAAACATGGCTACTGTGCCACAGAATGGCAAAATACCCATACAACTGTCCCTGTTTATTCTGCAGCTTTGTTTGTTGTTGTTTTTAAGGGTAAATTGCACATACATACATACTTGCTACCTTTAACGCAAATGTTATTCATTCAGTTTTTGTTCGCTTATCGGGGATTTTTTCCGTTTATTTATTTGTTACCACAAAAATGTTATTGTTATTGTTCACGTGTATGTGTATGGGTTTTTGTCTCTATAAATGGTAATAGTTTGGTAATAACAGTTACTATTACCATTACCGCTGCTGTTGTACTTAATATTGTTGCCATAAATGTACTCGTACTCGAAAGCATATTTAATATTGTTTGTTGTTTGTTCGTTGTTGTTGTTGTTGTCGTCGTTTTCGCGTTCTTTTTTGTTCTCTTGCAATTCACTGCAACTGCAATTCATTCATATCGTCAACCACTGGAAAAACATCCATGGATTTTTATTTCAGTTTACAGGTAGTCGCTAACGCAGTTATGGCCGTGTTTACTGCTACTTTTTTCTATCCAATTCATTTGCATTTTTTTGTTATTTTGCTTCCAATATTAGCTTTGCCTGCAATAGATTTATAAATCAGTTAACATGTGCAAAACACTGATGATATAATTTTTTATTTTTTATTTTTTTTATATTAATTTTTTATGCATACAATGAAATAATAAAAGAATAAACAACAGAAAAGAGATCCCAACACACAGCCCACTGTACCAAGTGGGCATTTTTCTTAAGAAGAGACAAATTATTTAATATTCAATTGTTGTCGTTTTTGATTATTGGACATAAAAACCATAAAGCGATTATTTACGATAACACATTACCATGAGTTTCACTACATAAATATATGTATCACATTCGTTGTGATTTTGTACGAATATTTTCGTGAACAAATTCAACTGATTTCTCAAGCTATTTATTGTAGGTTTTATACGAACGCTTACTTAGGAATATTTTTTAATTATTAAGTCAAACAATGTACATTGATAGAGAGTTAGAAAAAACACCCAACAGCAGTGTAGTCGTGTTATTGTTATTGCCTGCGTACCTGTTTTCCAATAAAAAACTTAAGCTGCGGCTTACAGCGACTCTGAAATACTCTTACACACTATATGTGGCTGGAGAAGGAGTGTTACTGGCTCAACTATTAAATAACTGATTGGTAGGTTCAAAACAATTTCTGAATTTCTGTACACCCAAGACATTCTTTCATTTATACCAAAAGGTACGGCGATGTCAATTTCCGTACTCCTTAAAATGGTGATGACTGTGTGCGTAATACATTTTTAAGTGTTGAATTGATTTTTGCCTAATATTTTGGATCTATTTTTAAATCTTGGTCAAACCTTACAACTCATGTCTGTGACTGATTGAAAATAATGCAATTTGCCACTGGGCCCTGTCTCCTCCACAGTGATATTGACGTCCAATCTTTGTTGCATATTCACTCGTGTTGTGTTTATCTACATGGCGAATGCCTTTGGAAAATTAATTAGAAACACAAGACAACCATCACAAACGTTTATTTAACCATTTCAATGTTGTTGTACCAGAATGGTTTCAAATTGTATAATTTGAAGAGATTGTTTTCATACACGCTACTTTACGAACATTAACTAAGTTTCTCATTCAGTTTATAACAACTTCGTGGAGAGTTTGGCAATCTCATAATGTGTTCTTGATAAACATTATAATCTGAGCCTTTTCTGGTAGAAAAGATTTTTATCAATTTTTACATATTTTTTATTATTGTAGAAATGACAGTTTTAATCGTTTAGTTTGTAGATCACATTTAGATCGTAAGATTAGTGGATGGTGTTCAATTTATCGCTTACGTCAAATAACTATATGCCAAATGCAGAAGGAGGCGTTAGAAGCTCCACAAAGTATACATGTCAAGATTACAAGATTATTGACGATTGGGGAATAACCACTCCCCAATCCCACAATTGACCAAGCCTACCAACAAACAATATTTGGTTGTGACTTTTGAGGTGAAATATGACACATACGCTAAAAGACGTCGCAATTGTATACATGCCACACCGCACTCATATATGTTGAGGGTGTTTCGGATTTAGCCTAAGTCAAATTCTATGTTTCTCTTGTTATTTTCAACTTGTTTGGTTTTTTTGAATTTAAAATGCTCCACACATAATGAAATATTACTAACAGGTACTTGAGGCTCACAATACGCAGTCATACAAATGAACCGAAATACACATGGCGTTGCCCATATTTAAATGATTTTCAACTCTCATGTCTAGCAAACCCTTCATACAATACAATACGAAAGCGACGTACCACCAGCTTTTATACATATAAAATTATAGACACGTTGTTGTGATTTTCGTGAGTTTTAAGTTTCAATTCGTTTAAAATTTTGTTTTGTATTATGTTTGGATGCACGCATGAATATGTGTGTGTGTGTGTTTGTGAGTCCGTGACACTGCCCCCCAGCGCTGGTCCACTTAAGTATGCATATGTTGTTAAAATTGATACCTAAAACTAATTTATGAAGAATTCAGTCGTTTTGTTGTTTTTCTTTCTCTTATTGTTTTCTTTTTCAGAAAAAACAAGAAAAATTCCATTTCCTTATTTCGTGTGGATGCGTGCGTGAGTGTGAGTGTGCGTATCTTCGGGTTTTGAGTATTTGTGTGGAATTATAATGATATTTATGCAGCTCCAAACAGAACAAAGAAAAAATGATAATCAAGTTTTGATTTAAATTGCTTACGGGTGGTGGTGGTGCCCAAACCCAAATTTCATTTCCAACGAAATTGAAACAAAGTAACCCAAACAACGGCAACGTTAGCAGGTTAATCTGTCGCTTTGTCCGTCCGTCCGTCCGTCTGTCTGGCTGTGTACTTCTTCATGTTGAATTGGCCTGCAGAAGATTAAATTTGAAATTGTAATTTATTTCTGACGTTTGAGGTGTTGAAAGCGTATTTTACGTCATCGTTAAATGGTTTTTATAGATTTTTTACTTTTTAACTATTTGATTACATTTTTTGGACACAATACACGAAGGTATCCAATAATGAAAGTGCGTATTTAAAAATGCGAAATATTGAACAGAACTGAAGGGATGCAAACATCGTCATCTTTAAATGTGTCTTTAAACTGGTCTTCCTGAGCGATTTTTCCCTCAATTTTCGATTTCATCTTATTAGCACAAATTCAAATTTCGACTTTCAGATTAGATTAAACACAATAGAAGGTTTCAGAGATTCTATAAAGTATATAAGTATCTTTTATAATCATCTTATGTTGATTTAGCTATGCCTCCCGGCCTAGCTATACCCGGGCATTTAATTGAGATATCGATTTAACCAAAAAGTTTACACACTTTTTGAACTGGTTAAAATTTAAAATGGCTAAAATTCGCCATCGGACATGGCATCAATAACTAAATATTACTTTTTTTGCTTCTGTCCACGATACGCTCCCGCTTTTTATTGAATACCAAAAATTATTAAAAATTGGTCGGCGAGCCGACATTATTCTAAATATTTTTAGATCCATTTCTTAATATGTACTATATTTAGCAATTTATAGGTAAAAAAATGCTTAAATTTATGTTAAATTGTATGATCGACCGACTTTACCTCGTTGCAAATTGGTATTGCACTCGAACTATTAGAACTTTAACCGCTTACTTCCATGTATTACTCAATATTGATGTCCACTTACTTGTATAACATGCAGGCTAGATAGACAAACTGATAGTTGAACATAACATATACGCATTCTAGTTAACGTTCATACAAAATTTATATTCATTTGGAATCGATTTCTTAATATGTAAGTAAATCAATTTGCAAAGGTTTTGATAAAACGAATATATGCGCATTTATGAGGTGAGGGACTTCAGGAGAGTTGTGTTAACGAATAAGATTGGCATATTTGTGTATGTGTTGGAAAGAAAGAAAGAAAGAATGCAAATTTAACACAGCAGGATGTAAGAATGACCGCATTCTCTGTGGCGTGATGGCGAGAGTTATAGCAATAACCGATCACATAGCCATGTGCCCGCTGTTAATCTCCTACACATACCTAGCTACAGCGCTACAATAAGAGTTTCTTACCGTTTCACATTTTCACCGCAGCCATGTTTTGATTGTGTTTGCAAGTGTTGTTCTACAGTGAAATCCTTTGATGTTGATGTCATGTGGTGGCATCTCTGGGTGTTGCCAGTGTGTTATTTTGTTGTTGTAGATTACCAACAATAACAATAACAACAACAACCAATAAAGAAACAAAACCTTTTCATTTCTTTTCACACAGTATATATTGGTACGCATATATGGCTGCGTTTTGATATGATAAAAAATTAAGGCGATAATGGATTTGAAGCAAATGAGCTTCATGGAACATGCACGAAGAGACAACGAATTTTAAGGATTACGCAAATACGGCCAACAACTCAAACAAAACAACAAATTAAATCTTGAGATGTGTACGGGACATTGTTATTATAGTTGCTGTTATTGTTGTTTTTGCTCTTATTGCTATTCGAAGTTTCTATATCCTCCATATAAGATGGCAGTATATTAAATTTATCATTCCAGTTGCAACATCACGTAGAAGGAGGCGTCAGAAACTCTACAAAGTGTATAAAATTTTTGATAACCATCAAAACACTGAGTCGAACTAGAGATGTACGGACACACAGTTTGTGTGCCTGTCCGTTGTTGGCTCTCTCAACGCCGTAAATTTTGCGATATTGAGGTGAAATTTGGTACACATCCATCTATTACCAATGAGTGTAGTTGCATAACCTACAGACACATCCACTGTTTGTACGCAGATGTGAAGGGTATTTCAGATTTGGCTTTAGCCAAATTTGGGTTTTTTGTATTAAAAGCGATAACATTTGCATGAAAACGACATGATTACTCTTTTGTTGGAGTCAATAAACATGCTTGCAAATACACAATTACAACGAATCTTAAATGAGCACTATCGAGGTTTCTCCCTTGTATTATAGTGTACTCGTATATAAAATACGATAAAAAAATTTCTACTAAAAGCGCCTTTCAACGATGCATTTCTGTAAAGGTTTACCGGCTAAAGACTAAATTACTACATGTTGCATATACCATGATTAGCTACGTTTTTATACCCTTCACATAAGATGGAGGTATATTAAGTTTGTCACCCAGTTTGTAATATCCACAAGAAGGTGACAGAGACTGTACAAAATGCAAGTTTTAAAATAGGCATCGATCAGCATTAAAAACTTAATTGATCTAGACATGTATTAACGGTCGTAAATTTCCAATTATTGAGCTTTCACTTTTTATTTAAAATGGCCAAAATTGTTAAGAGACACGCACACAATTATAAAAATCTATATATCTCCCATAATAATTAACCTACGAAGCCGAAATTTGGAACATATATTATTCAATTCATTGACGTGCTAACAAAGGGCGTGGTCGGATAAATATACAATTATAATTTACACAAAACCCAACTCAGCGCAAAACTCGACTTGCAAGCTGTTGCGAAGTGCATTACATTAGATGGTGTAACCATGTACCCACACCCACCATTTATAAGCCTAAGCCAAATTTACTTTTTTACTTGCCTTTATGGATCGAATACAATATATCTTCAGTATAACTTATATATACAAAATATACAAATCCTAACAATTATATGTTACAGCTATATATTTTTAATGACATCCTTCCAAAGAATTTTCCACTCGGCAAAGTAGCAGAGTTTAAAAATAGACAACACAAAAAAGTACGGCACGATTTCCAAAAAATCTTATTTGCCGTTGAATCCGAGTTGTGAATTATTGAGGGCGTTATCATGTGTACGGTTTTTATGTAGAGGTTAATCCATTAAACTTTTGTAACATTTTTCTTCATGGGTACAAAAAGTGACAATAAACCTTCTTTGAATACTCATTAATACATAATTAATATTAATAAACATAAATTTTTATGACGCTAATTATCCGAAAAAATATTTTTCTTTATTTTGTTTTTTACGACCTACAATTGTAATAAAAATATTATTAAAGGAAATAATGTATAAATCTATATATGAATGTGTGAGCATGTACGTGATGTTTTCTAGCTACTGTACAATACCAACAACTAGCAAAGGATTTACAGCTAAAATTCAAAACCTCTTCGGCTGTGTCTCATTAGATTTATAGCTAATAAAAACTCACCATAAAACTGACATTTAAAACCGAAATGTAGTGTGGCATGTAAAAGAGCAAAACAGACAATGGTGTGTCGGCGGAGGGGTGAGGGAGAAACAAACTTGGAACGGATTCACGTTTGTTTTGTGCTACTCGTAAAATTTATAAAGTGTTTTATTTATATACGAATTGTTAATTTATTGCGGAATTATGCGAAATACCTGTTGCGAGTGTGAGTGAATACTCATTTAAATAGGATGTGTACGCTTATGTTAAATTTTCTTTAAACATTTAACATTTATCGATGCACAGTCTAACATTGACTGCTGCATATGTGAGTGACCAATGTTTTATTGTTTTTGGGTTAAATGTAAAACAATCAATCAAGATTTCAAAGTGACCCATTTCAAGCTTTTTATGTTAATTATAACTATTTATCTATTGACAAAACGGCACCATAGCTACTTAGAAGACTTTTTTTGATATGCTATCATCATCCACTGACGTTTGTAATGACAAGCTGCCTGGAAGAGTAAACAACGCATTGCTTATTCATATAATTGCACAAAGCCCACAAAAATTATTCAAACGTTATCAGCATGCAGAAGCTATTCTTGCTTCTATACTAAAGCGTTTGTAAAAAGCAAAATGAATTATGCCGCAGACAATATTTATAGCACTTCGATATCCAGACGATTTGACGATTTTCAATATCATATTGGGTCCTCGTAAATTGTCCGTTCAAAATTCATCTTAATAGCGACCGCGAGGGGCATACAAATAGACGGCGGACAGAATTTAATGTTAAACCAGAGCATATTTTGGGGTGTGTCGTTGTGATGTTACAAGCGTTTGAACAAAATCAATATATCCCCATGTGGGTGGGTAACAAAGAGGAGGATGTTTCCTTTAATTGAAACACTTCGACCTTCATTTTCCATCGCTAATGCAAAAATATACTTGTAGACATGCACACTATGTTGTACTTCACCGATATTCGAAGATATACATTTTCTATGGGTTGTGGTATGAATAAGAGTGCGGAGACAGTCAGGTAGGTGCAGTTTTTTTTTATACTTATTACTCAAAATGTTGTGCGCGTGAGACTAAGACATCAATTTTAGAATAGGGAATAGCGTAATCGATAATGCATGCACGTATAGATTGTTTTGTTAAATGTAAGAGACAATGTGCATGTGTGCCGGATAATGCAGCAAAAGGTTGAACATGATTATGTAAAATAGTAAAGAAAGCCGCCGCAACAACGCGATCATTAACAACATAAGGCGAAAACTACGTAGAGAGCGACACGGCAACGTAGGACGACGAGAAGAGGAGGCAAAGCAACCAGACAATCGGCCATGATTACCATGTGGCGGAGAAGTGCACTCCGTGATTGATCGCAAATAATTTATCACTCATTAAGGCAGGCATTTAAAACTCAGAAAGACATTGTGGTCAATATGTACAAAAGCCCGAAACAAGCACACATGTAAGTACTAATGGAGAAACTGGAAACTGAAACAGAGTCGTCCTCCCAACCGAACAACCGCGTTTCTATTAAAATGTGGTTATTCAGTTCGTTAGAATGCTCAAGCTTAGGTTAGCTTGTACATATTCGCAATGTCAGCAACAACAAATATAACATATGTTCTGTTACGCCACTGACACTGATTACCAGCGAATCTTTTTTATAATATGTTCAAATTTCCAAAACGCTTTGCCTCTTTGGATATTGCACGCATGCATACTATGCCATGTTCCAATCGAATGCTTTCAATGGCTCCCAAAGACTCTTCTTTTATCTAAATGCATTAAAATAGCTTATTGATCTTTTATATGCGTATATGCGTCTACACATTGTGCATGAATTTGCATATTCATGCTTCGTCTGCTGAAACCTGCTTGGCCATCAACAGCTTTAAATGGCTAATCAAGCGAAACATGTGCATGTATGCCTTACATACCGTACATGTGGGCCTCGGAACGCAGAGGATGCATTAATAATTAATGCTGATTTTGCTTAAATGCAAACGCCTGAAAATTGCCAAACAATCGTTTACAATTAAAATAATTAGTGATCATAAATCATTCGATTTAGTTTTCTTGAAAGAGATTTCTAACAAAATTTTTGTCGTCTTGCTGCAAGACACGCACAAACGCAAACACAAACACACAAGCACCTTGGCTTGAGAGTAGACGCTGTGTGCACTTGCATTTGTATTTATTATGTGCTTCAACACACACACACATATATGTGTATATGTGTATTTGTACAAAATCATAAAATCATCATTTTATACGAAATGTACGTAAGATTGTCCGGACGAGTATAACATTACACATTATTAGTGGTGCTTGATGCAAATTAGTGTCTATTGGCTAATGAGGTACAAGTGTTGTAATTTTGTTATGACATTTTCAATTTTTTTTGTCTGATTTTAATTAACGAATACACACATGCACATACACATATGTTGATGAATGCATACAATACGTAAATGGGCAGAAAGAGAAGAATAACACAACTCTGTGTTGAAAGTATCTGTTTGATATAAGATTATAATATTCATATTAGTCCGAATTTCGTAAGAAAACCTAAACTTACTGTGGTATAAAAAAAATACATTAAATAAGTGAGGAATATAAATTTGACTTGGTCTGTGGGACTCTTGAACTCACATTCTATCTGCTACATATTATGAGTGATGCGGAGAAAATCATTCACAAAATCAGTTTATGTCACATTGTCGGCATTTGTCGTTTGATCGATTTTGTCCGATTTCAATACAAGTAACGCACGGAGCCAGTCAACACTTCTGCCGAATTCGTAAAATATATTTACATTTGTCCGTCCGTCCGTTTGTATATGTGTGTCTGTAGTAAAGATTCTCCCGGTCATAAAAAATGGAGATATCAATTTTAAAGTTAGAAAGGTGGAGAAGACATGCCAACAATTAATCAAAAACTGCAGAAGGATCAGCTTTTCGGTTTAATGCTGAAAATTGGAACTAGAGATTATTTTAAGAAGAGAAATAAATTCGGAATTTTTCATAGAAAAAAATTTACAACCACGCCCTTAATTTATAACGTATAATTTATAACTATAATTTCATTTTAATGCCTGAAGATGATGGGTATTCAAGACTGAGGCGGTTATGACCTTTTTATTTTTTTGTTCAAAGTGTTTTAGAAAGTGCCAGAAATGTCGCGAATAGCATTTTCGGACATTGTGACATTGACTTTTTTTGTAGATATATTTCATTTTAACTTATATCCATTAATTCATGTTTAGTTCATTTACAATATTCAACATTTGCTATTTAATATCTTATAAGAAAAGTAATTATAATAGCTCAAATAAAGAACCGTGGGCCTTCCAATAATAGACAGACGTACGGACACTGCTTCGTTTATTCATATTTTGATAATCGTAAATTATATAACGTATCCGACGGCTGGGATAGCAAACAAAGTATAGGACCCAAACAGAAACATTCATGGGTAGACATTAATAAATCGATTCAGACAATGGTTCTTAATCGATCCTTTTAATAAAAGTTAATGTGGCTTCAACGACAATCAAATTGCACAAAGTTAATTTAGTTTTAATTACAAGTGCTGTACAACACTTTTTAAGATTTTTTTCCCGCTAAAGACAAAATCTCTATTTTCGATTTACACTTTGAACGTCATCGTGTTCCAACAAATTTTTCACTTGAAAATGCGTTTGTAGCAAACCTTTTAATAAGCATGACTGGCGTTTTTGACAACCTTTTATTGAGAACGTTTGTGTTATTTGAGCTCCTCTATGATGCGCCTAAAATTCCTGATAATTCAATAATTATTTAACGCACTTAAATTATTTTTTATTAACACCCATAACAACATCCATAAGTTGGGTACCAAGTTTGTTGTTGTTTTAGAGCTTTTTTTAACAAACATCTGGAGTCTTGAGTGTTCAATATTTTTCTATAAATTTACGAGTACTAGCCTCACTTTATACTGTTAAGTCGATCATTGATATAATGATAGGCTGTGATAAGAAGTAAAGTTGTTATGAACACGTCGGTAAGATCTGTGCGAATTGTTTATAAAACAATTTGCAAGTTATTTTTCTGGTCATATATTTTTAGAGCACAACTCTGGAAAGTCGTAGTGTAGAGAAATTTTGTTCAAATTAAAAATGATTTATTCCCTTAAAGTCGATATGTGCACATATACGTTATGAATGCATCTCAATTCATGCTTTAGTTATGCTCTACCATTGTTTACTATGTCATTGGTTGTGTTCTGGAGGGGGTGATAAATTTCTTTCAAGTACCTGTTAAAACGAAACAAATATTTGGACGCACTGTCACATAAGACAACACAAAAATAACTGAAAATTTTATGGTCGGTCAAGCTCAAATGCAATACCCTACGCCACCTTGTGAAATATTTTTACAGGAAAAGACTCTATTTTCCAATTCGGTACAAAATTACCGAACATTACTAAAACATTTTAAGAAATGCAACTTTTGACTTTCCTATAAGTTCGTTGCAAGGCTGGGTGCTGGGAAGGGTTGGAGACCCCGCAAAGTATACACATTCATACTTAGCATGTTCGTTTAATGGAAGGCCCGTGGTCGTACATTTTGACATAATGAGCTGAGCTGTTCATTCCATTTCTAGTTTCTGCATTAAAAATTAAAAAAAAAAAGTTTAGATGGTTCGATTGAGTCCAAATTTGGCACAGTCCCAAAAGCTTGTGCTCAAATCTTCATTAACAGACACTGGATACGGACGGACAGACGGACATTGTTAAATGGATTCAGAGTTAAAATCTAAATAAATTGGTATAGTGGAAGGTAGGTGTGGCATTTTACGTTTAGGAGTTACAAACATCTGCACAAACTTAGTATACCTCTTACCACACATGCGTGTCTAACAAAAGATTGAGTTTCTGTAACTATGTGCATGGTGGTTGAGGTCGGAACGATCAAACAATTTGTAATGGACAACAAAAAACGTATCATAAAATTTAAGTATAACTAAAGAAAGGACAAATGAAAAAATGCATGTGTGTAGTACAAGTACAAAGAAGTAAGAACATTGTATACAGAAAATTCAACAACACAGTCAGTCATATATCCACATGTACATGAATATCCCTGTGCAAGGATATTTGTGAATTTTGAAACAGAAATGCGACGCTGGTTGACTTGACTTGCAGATTAATAATAATTTTGTGTGCATACGTGCAATTGTGGTTGTATGCACTTGTATATTTGTTTTATATAATATCAGCCAATAATAGTTGGCTGGAAGAATACACGATTTTATTATGTTGCCTAAAAAAATATTTTATTCATACATGATGTCAAAAACGTTCAGTGATTGTTTTTAAAACTCTTTTGCTGTGGTCGGGAGTTTGGCGAAGTGGAGTTAGCGGTCATTGTTTTGCCGGCACTACAAAGCACATTTGGAGCGTTTGTACGCATGTGGTGCGATGACACTTATTTGACATTTTATACTTTGTATGTCTTGCATAAACGGAGAGAAGCTGACCATAATAACACGCGACATAAATCACAAAGTATGACATTTTTCCACTTAAATTTTCCAAAATCAACAATTTGAGGAGATGCACCCGAAACATTGTTGTAAACATATTGCAATGCGTTGCTGCATATGCACTCCAATAGCGGTAAAAATGATTTCTTTAACAAGACAAAACCTAAAATCGCATCATTAATTCATTAATAGTTGCATCCGGTTGCTTTGTTCGGTAACTTCGTAAGAATTGTTCAATATTTAGTTTTTTACTTCGTTCAGATTTATTGCCGGAAAGTACCAATATGCCTATTATTGCATACGTTTGAAGCATTTACGCAAAACTCTGAGTAATTTATACCACATTGCAAATACGCGCACCTTGTTTGGTAGTACATAATTTTAATTTATTGCGGAGAATATAACGCTGAAGTTTTTTACCTATACGTCTCACATTGTCTTAGAATGTCTAAGTTTTAAACAAAGCATTTCGCTTGGACATGCTACACATACGCGTTATGTGTGCGTTTGTAGCTATCGAAAAAAAAATTATAAATTAATTTTCATAACCGTCAATTTGGACGGTTGGTGGTAGACATTAACATAAACTACGCCATTTTATAGCGCTATCATTCACTGTGGAGGCAGTTTTCAATATCGCAAGCGTGCAGAACGCAACATGTGCACCCTCAACTGCTCAATCATTTTCATATGCCCACCAAATTATGTCTTGTTCTTCAAAGGATCGGACATTTTCTTGGGCACGTAAGCTATATCGTACAGCCTATTATTCACACTTGATTCATGGAACGGTCGAGTCCCCGCACGAGTTAATTGTTCCCATTCCTTGAAGTGCATACATTCAAAAGTTTTTATATAATTATTAAAACGCCTTCATTTAGTAATAACAATATAAAATAGTAAACAATTAAGTAATTGTAGTTTTATACCCTCCACCTTTGTCGTGAGGCAACATCTACAAACAAGCCTCGGCTACAAAGTATAAATATTTTTCATCAAAACAAACTAACACACATAGTTAAATCGATGTATGTCTGTGTGTGATCTGTGGTAAACATTCTCCTGGTCACAAAAATTAGGATATCGTCTCCAAACGTAGCAGAAATTTTCATAAGTCTTGCAAGCAGTTTAGTATTAAAATTAAGCCAACAAAACGGCCACAATTGAACAAAAACTAAAGAGAATTCAGTTTTCGTGGGATTTTTTAAACGCTTTTTTTGTGCTTCGACTGTGATGAATTTGAATTCGATTGGATCATTTCTTGAACCTCTTCTCATTTAGACTTATTCGATTTCGTGCGATTTTGATTAATCGATTTAACTCCAATGAGCTTTAAGTTTAAATGTTTGTACTGAACACAATAAGTGCTTGATCAGCAGGCACGCGGACGGTCAGGGATGTAATGTATAAATATGATTTACATAGTTCGGGCTATCTCCCACTATTACGTGAGAAATTTACGTTGGAATAAATAAATTTGAACTGCTTAAGGTCTTAGTTTTCAGGGCTGTGGATTTTAATGCAGATCAAATGGTGCTGTGAAGTATTCTGCTTTACACAGTACATCCTTCAGCGATATGCAGGAAAAATATCATTACAATAAACTTATCATAATTTGCTTTTAGTTTCAAGAGCACACAATCGTATTTGTGTAATCAAATCAGGTTTGTGTAAATGATGACAAAAAATCCAGCCATTCCATCTTCATAGAGAGTTATAACGAATCGGCACAAACACAATTTTATCTCGAAAGCTTCAGCAGAGAGCAAATGAAAAAGAAATCACCGCCATCGCCTACATGGGTACACATGAAACTCCTTTAGAGTTAATAAGCTTTGCTTTATGGTTCATAAATTTGAATCCATATTACAAGAAATTCTTCAGACATGTGTGCTCTTGAAACACACTCACCTATGAATATAATTAACGCAACAAAAGCGACAAGGAAAGAAGAGTTTATTTGCCTATTGATTATAGATTTCAAAGAGGCTTTATTACTTTTAAAAGGCCTTCAAATCCGAAATGCTTTAACTTGGCTTGGCGACAGTTTGACTGTCTTTATCTTCCGTGAATATTTTCTTATTAATCTTGTGAAATCAAAAGTCTTATAGTTTTGAGGAGCCTAATACTCTTATTCGGAACACAACAAAAAAAGTAATATGCTATTTTTAACCAACTGTACTAACATGAAAAAATTCAATTCTTAGAGAGAAATAACGAAATGTTTGAGATGAAACTACAACCACTACTGTGTGAGGGGGTACAAGACACAATGCTTAACTCAAAAATCACATGCTGGGTGTGGGCAACAAAAAAAAAAAAAGAATGGAGAACAGAAGAAACAACAAAACATAAGAAAACAAATCAAACAAATACAATTAGTACACGTAGCGTAGGCCAAATGTTGGATACGCTCCATCTTGATGCGATTTCTAAACTGCGATAAAGGTCGTGGCAGATGTAGGCTTCTCTTCCCCTGCAGCACCTCTTCATATGCTCTTGTGTCATTTCAACGCATAGTGCCACACATATCGGAGGTGTGTGTTGTAACTTAAAATCCTAATGCTTAGATGTTCTATGGACGGACATGTTAAATCAATTTAGATTTTGACACTATTCAATAAAATAATCCTACAAAACTTATCTTCGTCCAATATTTGTTAAAGTCTCTTTGTGTCTGTTGCACATTGTATAGTGAACTTTGTGTACCTTCACCGCTATAGTGAAAGGTATAAAAGTCTAGTCAAAAGCAGACAAACGTTGAAACAAATCTTAATGTAGGATTGACCACATGCTGTGAAAACCGGTGATATTTAAAGGAGATAAAGTCAAACCGTCACACTGGACGATATCATATTTTCCTTCACATTTTCATAAAATCGTGTATTGTACCACATAGGAATCGTTTTGTGACGCTTGCTTATGTTGCTTACGACTGTATGTGAGTGTGGTTAAGTCAAAATGAAAAAACTAAAAAAAAAAAAAACACAACAACATTTTGAAATGCTTAGAAAATTACAAATTTAAAAATCAAATTAAACACAGGCACTTAGCCGCAGGGGAAGCGTTATATAAATATATTAAAATCATCTGTATGTACAACCACCACATAATATACACAAAATATTTAAACGCAATACATTTTAGAATTGAGAAAAAATTTATCCATCTCATTATGTTTTCAAATCATCTTTAAAAAAGTGATCTCATAGCAGTCGGTAATTGTTTTACAAGTAATTACAGCCTGCACAAAAATGGAGGGTGTACTGAGTTTGTAAACCGGTGTGCTACATTAAGAAGGAGGTCTTAAAGAACATATATTTTTGATCATTATTACGTCTGTCCGTGTCTGTTGTTCTGAAAGGTTCACGGTCGTAAAATTTGAGGTATTGGGCTGAACAAACACTTCAGCGTGCTTTACGTGTTTTCATAAGTTCCGAGAAATCGGTCAAGTGCCACGCCTATAATGTAAAAAAATATGTCACATTGCATAGTTTAAACTACAAAGTTAAAATTTTGTACGCATATCCAATATACGAACAATGGCCAAAATAAGAGAACAGACCAGCTCACAACAATGTGAATGTGAAGGGTGTCCAAGATTTGGCTTACGCTTATTTTCTTGTTCTTCCCACGGCAACGACCTGTAATAAACGCGTTACTCTCAAAACAAAAACTGAAATATTTATTTATATTTGGTTTGTAGATGAGAGAGATTCTCCATAAAGATGAAACATTTAAATATCAGGCGATATAATCAAATGACTAGGCAACATGTGTTTTGCAAGAAGGCGCTTGCTCTAGTATATGCCCACTAATGCAGACATACCTTTACAACTATCAAGGATCATGACTGGACAGAACGCCACAGACGCAACTGCTGTACACTTTAGATGACAATGCATGGTTCTCCTTAACACATCACTTCTGCTGTGTTTGTATGTGTGTGATGTATTCATTTTATTGTATTTAATTTGTATTGTTTGCTTAAGTGTATTCGCAGATATTACAATGAGGCGATTATCAGCACCAGCAACAACAAACTGTGCCATGTGAGAAAGGTGCAACCTAGCCATGAATCATTTACTCATTGCAAGTCGGGCATTGTGGTGTTTGTCAAACAAGAGGAGAACATAACGAATAATAAAGAATTATTGAAACATACGCACATCTGAACGCGCATATGTTATTATTAAGCAAACACCAAACCCCGTGATGAGGATGACAAGATGCAAGTGAGTCATCCAGCCAACAAACTAACTAACAAGTTAGTCAGTGTGAGCGTGTTTTATTTGATCAATGTCCCGGCATCGCAATAAGAACTTTTTGCATTATTTCATGGCCCTTTGCTGCCACCAATGGCAGCTAATTTCAGATAAAAGATCAAAATATTATTACAACACATACGACATGTGTCACGGGGTGAATGGATGGCAGCCTGGCAATAATATTTGCATTATTTTCATAATCAATTCATAAACGGAAATATTTATTTTATTGCTGCGGCTTATCTTCCCTTTCTTTGGTGTACATCAAGACAATCGCAACAGGTGGCTTTGTGAGCAATGACATAAAAAGTATTTGCAACACTTATTTCAACCGAATTGAACGTTCATTGTTCGTTCATGCCCCATAATTAATTATAAGAAAATTTATGCTCAACTCATGAATACCATTGCAGGAATTTTGATGTATAACTGGAGGTATTGTAGAAATGTTCGCCTAGAATTTGTTTGAGATTTGAACTGAATTTAAATATTCTCGTAAACCACGTACCACCAGTATCGCACTGTGTGGGAAAGCATACGCAAAATTTATTGTGAAAGGATGTGACCGAATTTATAGTTTCTTATTTTCTAAATTTATGCATCGAATTACAATTGAATTCAAATTAAATAAAAATGCATTCAATCGAAATTTATTTTCTATTATAACGATGTGAGAACGAGGAGGAAAGTAAATCAGCATCAAGAGGTGTTAACCACTGTGTATGTGTATATATGATATTTAAAAACACAAGAAAAAAAAACTTTAGTTCGGTTTAGGTCAAATTTTGAATACCCCTCATCTTAGTGTATGTAACTGGCAGTATGAATTATTTATTATTCAAGCAATTTTTGAGTGAAAACCCGCTTAGAAACGCATTTATGAAAAATTTGACCCAGGCGTACCCATTTCGGCTGAGATTTTGATTTTGATCAGATTTGGAAGGTGTCTGAAGCGACCTTCTAAGTGTTACGTATGTTATGTGTATTCGGAGAGTCCTTGTTTGGGGATATAAGAAAATTTAAATGCAGAAATTTACGTATTTTGTGGTTTTCGGACAAGCTGGCACTCAGACACCCTGCCGTACATACGCACACATTACATGTACGAGCAGGCTTCATTGTCCTGTACATATAGTTAACAATGATGTAGCACCTATTGCATCCCGAAAATGTGGTTTATTTTTCTGATTTGCAAATAACGTTACACTGCTGATGATGTTGCAAGTAAATAGGTTAGAATGCGTGTGCGTCCGATCGTTGGTTCGTTCATTCGCATTTTCCATTTGTTACCGCAGAGTGTAGTGTGTGGTGGTGGTAGGTGTAATATGTTGTGCGTGTGTATGTGACTTGCAAATAGTGTCGTGAATTATTTTCCGAACAATAAATCTACACAACACAGTATGAGTTAAGTTATT
Organism: Crataerina pallida; assembly: GCA_949710015.1. Taxonomy (NCBI): domain Eukaryota; kingdom Metazoa; phylum Arthropoda; class Insecta; order Diptera; family Hippoboscidae; genus Crataerina; species Crataerina pallida. Next base: position 10,388,244 of record OX453290.1, read on the forward strand.
TCTCGTTTTTGTATCGTTTTCTTTTTTGTTTTTTTTTTCCTTTTCATAGGCTAAACGAGAGGCAGTGATTTAATTTATGGTGAATGTAAAATAAATTAAAATTTCTCAAACCTATACGTGTGTGGTGTACATAAAAATACTAAATGAATGAGTAGGGACGTTACATACGTTGTGTAGTAAAATGTTTTGAAAGTTTAGATGCCAACGTGCAATTTTACTAATGAGTATTTACCCAAAAGATTTAAAGTTGATTTTTTTCGTTGACAGGGATAATAAATCGCAATCCTTTACGCAGACTGACCTAAACTTACAACTGTTTAGAGAGTGAAAGAGACTGAAAGTGTTAATTCATTAGCTGTGCTGAGATAATCGTGTACCCGATTTTCGTATGGCCACAAATCATTTGCTCCACTCAACACGGTGATAAAACATACAATAACGTAACACTTCACATTCTGACACAGTTACAATAACACATTCGTTTGTGTTTGTAGTTGCGTTGTCAGTGGCAACATGAACTCATAATTTATAACAATGGCGCATGCAACTGCAGTGGTTACGTATCAGCTTGCATAGGTATGTGGCCCCCAAATGTGTGGGTACAAATACAACTCTCAATGTATGTAAATAATACTAATAACAACAATCATCCAAAGCGTGACTCAAATCATGTACGTACAAACGTACATGGCCGTCTACATGGTGAGATAAAAAGAGAGAGAATGCAACTGCAACAAATTACTTTTACAAAGAAATGCATAATTATGACAGCAAGAACAACCACACGCAGCAATAATTCAGCGCTAACAATAATACGGGCAAGCGTGAAATATAAATGTCACATTTAGTGTTGGATTTTCGCTATCTGTCTAAAGACAACTTCTAAACGATAGCGTGGCATGAAAACGGCTTGAACGTTACATCAAATACTCGTATCTGTAAACTTATCGCTTCGTATGTGGTGTACGAGAGAAAATACCGCCAAAGATTAATCATTCATGTAAACGTCATTCTTGCCCAAAAGCAACAAACACAACAACGCACATAACGTTGGTTTGGTTCAAATAATTGGTCGTGGCAAGATAAAATAACAACACGTTCTTTATCTACATATTAATGGCTATTGGACTTTCACAAATGCATCGAAAGCGATCATATTATGATCTCACATAACTTCACAGCATTTACAGTTATTTAATAATAGATAACATTCTTATATTTCATGAAGCTTGTGATATTATTCACAGAAAATTTCTTCCAATAATTTTTGGAAATTTGTTGAAGTTTTAAAAAATTAAGCATTTAGTTATAAGGTGGGGACTATACTAAGCTGGTCATTCCATTTGCAACAGTCAGAAGAAGGCTTCAGAGACCCTACAAAGTATATATATTCTTAACCACCATAAAAATCTGTGTCGATCTAGATACGTATGTCCAAGCATCTGGTTGTATGTTTGTTGTAGGCACTCTCATGGTCGTAAATTTTGTACAGACATTTTTAGTTTTTGCACACAGATCGCTATTTAAAATGGGAAAAATTGGTGAAGAGCCACGCCCAAAAACGACAAAAATCCATTTATCAATCATAAAAAGGGGCATAATGATATATGTGTCACGCCCATCATTTGAATGTATCTGTGGAGGAAGTTTCCTTACTTGCAATGAAATTAAAATTAAATATTTATAACAAATATATGTATATACTGTACCCCTCTGCATATGATACTACCCTTTGTTTGTTTTTTGGCATCGTGGTGTATGTAGGATTTAATATTTAAAATTTCATTCAAAAGTCAACGTTAGTGACATTAACATGACAAGAACTTGCACTTTTGCGTTACGAGTGTATGGATGACTGAATGAATGTGCATGCAGATGAGTAATAGGTTGCCGTAAAAACACCGACACTTTTACCCTACACCACCCTTTGTGCCATTTGTGTTTATCATACACGTTGAAATGTTTGAAATGTTTCCATCAAATTCGCTAAAAAAACGTGAAAGGCGTTTGGTATTTCAGATATTAATGTTGAACAAGGATATAAATGCATTATAGGATCCGTGAGGAGATCCTTGTAGTAGTTCGAAACGGAATGACAAACTTAGAGTACAGTGTAGAGAGTATAAAAAATTATGAATGATATAGAATGTATTACTTAATATTTCTACAACAACAACTAATACAATAGTTTACTTAAGTGATATGTAAATGAATACCATGTGTAACATATAAAGGTTGTCGTTTATGCTCATATCAGCAAAGTTCATTTCAATGCATATGCAAGAGTTTTACAAAATGCCTTTCATTTTGTTATATAAAAATAATTGTGTGTAATACATGAGATAAGAAAACGAGTAATTAAAATATATGAATATGAGATAAAGTGGCCGGCAATGAATGGAATAAAAACGTGAAAAAAGCAACTGTGGTTTATGGCAAATTTTAAATACCCTTCACATCCATAAACAAACAGTAACATCTAGCTGATTAGGCCCTTCAAGGATTATGTATTGTATCTAGTTGTATCAAGTCGGATTTTCTGACAAATAATATTTTTACGACCACGACCATTCATGGAAAATCTTTGAATAAAATGGACGTTTTTGTACCAAATTTTATTTTTATAGAAACTTTTTTATGTATGTTAGATTTTTCGATTGTGGGCGTGGCACTTGACCGATCTTATTCAATTTAAATATGTATAAATTTTTTCAACCGTTAGCCTTCCTACAATAGATACGTTTATGGACGTACGGACGGATATGTCTTGATCGACTAAGGTTTTGATGATCATCATCCCTAGGCGAAGGGTTTAAATAATTATGCGCAATTCCATATATATAAATGTACTTTGGATATTTACAAAAGTGGCTAGACGTTATTATATTAAGAAAATCGCATTTTCTCGAAAAATAATTAACTTATTTCAAGAAGCACATTATTAACACAAGCACATGTGTGTATGTGTGTGTAAAGTTGAATAAGGACAAAAAACAATTTTGTTAACGAAAACTAATGATTGTCAAAAAGTCAATCATTTTTGTCAGAGGCTACAATAAATACAAACAAATACATTTTAGCGCACTTTAGAATGCAAAGCAAAGAGAAATGTTTGAAATGTAGCAGCTGATCTGTTAATTATTGTAATACGTTGATCAGTTCAATTCACACAGATGATGAAGTTTCAGTACAATGGCGGTAAGAGTAGATAAACAAAAAAGGCAACCACCAAAAAAAAAAAAGGATAAATGTCATATTTGCTGCAATTTGCAAGTAGGAAATCTGTCCTTCCTTACTTCCTTCCTTCCTGTGCAATGTCCGCATGAGAACGAAAAGTCTGAATCTGTCACTTGGCCTGTCAGCAATTAACACGCTATTCATCAGTATTTGACTTTGGAAGTGTTACAGATACATGTAACACACACACACACACATACATACCCACATAAGATGCAGTTTGTACTTTCTGAGGAGGGTTGTTTATCCTTTTATGTGATCCTGAAATTAAATTGAATTTGGTTGCAGTCACACGGAAAACACAAAAACCGGATTAGCTGAATGGTGGTAATTTTTAACCAAAATGTATCAAGTATAGAGAAATGTATGTATATATGTGCATGTTTCAATAAAAGTAGAAACTATGAATGTATGCATGAGAGTGCGTGCGAGTGTTGAAATTTGAATGCAAAGAAATGTGTTTTCAAAGTCGGAAAACGCTACTCAACACATAAATTAATTCATTATTTCATTTAATTATTATAATATTTACTTTTTCACAAGTGGAAAATCTTTGATTCGAGTACCCCTCACCCACGCACTGTTGCGTATTTTACAATGAATTCTGAAGCAAGTGATATCGCTGATTATTGTAAGATTTTCGTTAAATACATGGCATCTACACGAGTATTTCCATTACTTTCGATATTTGCATTTATGTCGTTTTTGTCAAGATGAGGTGTCAAACTTAGCTGAAAATTTACTTGAAACCTTACTCAATGAAACTTCTGTATATTTCACTAAACTAACAATGAGCTCCAATCTGCTGATTTTTAAGTTTTTCTAACGAGTTCCTAATATTACTGAAATAAATTGTGTATTGTATCAACACGTTTGCAACGCGCAGAAATATACAAATTCCGATTCAGCATCGAATACTGAATCGATCTTGCCATATGTTTTTTTTTTTTTTTTGATGACGGAGGGGGGAAAAACCCTTTATGGGTACCCCATGCAGCACGGGGTTATGTGGGAGTCTTCGCTCATACCACGTTGGTACATGTGGTTATGCGGGACTCACCCTGGCGACCTACCCACTCCGCAGACTTATCCTCCTTATGGTACCACCTTACAGTATTACTTCACAGGGAGGAAAGGGCACAGCCCTACCTACGCTTGTATTTCAACGAGTTCTTATTTATTTTTTTTTTTTTAGCCCTATTTCACGGGGCCTCTGCGTGATTCCTTTCCCTTTCTAAGGTCCTTGCCATATGTGTGTCTGTTTGTCTGTCAGTCCGTGTGCAAAAATTGAGAAAACATTTCTAAATACGCAAATTAATATTAAAAAAATTAGAAAAGGTTTAAAAGATTTATAAAGATTTCTTCCGAATTACTCAAAAAGTATGAAAGCAAAAAAATATTTAAATATTAGCATAAATTATACACTCATTAGAAAGATTTGATGCCTTGTTAGTGGGTATTTAAGATTTTGCTTCAGTCAATATTGCCTAATAACATATAATTTCATTAGAATGGAATTATTTGTGAACGTGTCGGTTGCTACAAAATATTTTGAATTGTGAATTTTTGCCATTTAAAGACTTCATTTATAATAGGACCTTACATAATCCGATTCGCGGTCCATTTTCAGTAGGCTTTGGCTTTGGTTTTCCGTGTGACTACATATTTCACTAAAACATTCCAAAAAATGCGCATATGGACTGCATCTCTGTCTGGCGGACGGACTTGGTAAAATCGATTTTTGATTACTAATCGATCGGTATAATTGAAGATGAAAGTGGCATTTGTCGTTTAGGTGTTACAATCATCCGCACAAACGTAATTTATCCTTTGGTACAAGAGGCTTCAATTTTATAAAATTTCACCTCGAACCATTTTTAAAGCCGTGGCTTGTGCAAAAATTTGCTTGAACGAAAAATGAACGGACAGACGGACAGGGATGCATCGATTTAGATAATGAAAATGAATGAATGATAATGGTTCAGACCCAATTGTCTCTTTATCCTTCTCTCTCTCTCTCTCTCTCCCTTTCTTTCGCCTTTTCGTGTATAGCACTTTATTTATTTTAAATTGAGAGGATTAAATTCTGACGGTGGAAGTATTCACTACTCTTTGACAAATTACAAATTAACACAATTTGAATACAATCTGTATACGTGTTCAAAAAGCAAATGAAACAAATTATAGAAAACAAGTAAAAACTGCCAACTTGGCAAATAAATTAAATATGTACGATTATAAAAATACACTGGTAGCGAACGGTAAGGTAGAGCGTATCATGGCAAAAGTAAGTAACTGTCAAATGGTGACATTTCCCACATCACACATCAACCAGCAACAGCGGTAGCAAGGAAGAAGCTAGTAAGTGAGACGAGCCATTCACTTTACAGTGAGTGGTAAAAACTGAACATGTGTACCTAGAGAGAAGCAACGAGATGTTCTATATAAAAAAAAGGCATGTGTATATATGTGTGTGTGTGTGTGTGTGTGTGTGGAAAAGGAAGCAACTTTAATTCGCAGTCAAATCGTTTGAATATTTTATGCCCAAATGTCGTCATTGTCAAATGGCAAGAATGAAAGAAAAACAAAAGCAAACAATGCACACACATACACATATACTGTACATACACCAGAACAACATGGTAAACAAATAATATACATTTTTGTTATATTAAAAAATACCAAACATTGCTACGTAGGAGAAAACGGCGAAACAATAACAGACTGAACATGGAAGGCAGGACCTCAGTTTAACCGCGCTTGAAAGTAAACCCATTAACGCATTACGTACAGCAACGAACATATACACATGTACCATTGAACTGCACACACTTTGCTGTTGCTGAAGTGTGTTACAAATTTAAAGCAACCCCCCATGAAAAGAAAGAAGAAAAATTAAAACAAAAAAGTCACTGGCAAGCGGGCGGGTTAAATTGGTAAGAAAGCGAAGAATATCGTTTTGAGTGTGTAGCGTTGGTGGTGGCAACACCGGTAAAATGTCAAATGTCAACATTTGATGGGTAAGTGACACATCAGTGACAGCTTTGCATTAATCAAATTCAGTACCACTTCACGCATAACAGCCCATAAATGAGTTATCGCTAGCCCTCAATTCATCTCTTCGCCCTATAGCAAGTGCTGCTTGAAAGCAATAAACATCCAAAAAAAGAAACAATCGAATATTTTTTTTTAGCTTGAGTCGAATTCATTATGAATTAACTTAACACCGAACAAAAATAACAATTTTTTCATTTATTGAGTTGCCAGTGAAATGTAATCATCATGGATACTACTTATGTGTTGGAATTATGTATTCGTGTTGTTTTCTTATTGACGAAGAGTTGCAAAAGTCTTGATGGACTTAATGTATTACTGTGCAGCGGGTTCGCAATCTTATTAGGCATCTGAGTTGGTGGGCTCTTGAACGGAAACGTATATTATGTACTTGTTTGTAAACTGGTTGCATATGCTGTATATATCCGGTTTATGTGGGCAGTGCTTTAGCATCATGCGGAAATATGCTCGAATATGTACCTTACACAATACCTCGAACACATTAGGGCTTGAAAAAGGGTGACATGAAATTTTGTCAATTTTGTCAAGTTCTCCTTGACTTAACACATAACCATGTTGATGCAATAACGAAACGTATAAAAACTTGTGGGATTTCTCTAAGGTCTTGAAGGAAATTACAAAAAACCTCAAAACGATTTATATGTAAAAATTAGATGTACATAAATTATCGTGCCAATTAATTTTGTTTTTTGATAAATCGTATGTTTTTTGCTTTGTTTTGTTATTTTCTTAAATCATTGATTAGAGATTCAAATTATTAAAAAATATTTTTGTAGGTGTCATTAATAAAACGTATCTTGAAGAGTCATTAGCATTTATAATGAAGATTGTATTTCATTTTGATATCTGTGCTAACGAACGAAAACAAACATACAAACAAACGAACGATGCTGACAACAAAGCTGACGATTACGAAATCGAAACTAAAATGAAAATTAAAGTTGTTGGAATCTTTGCATATATTATGAATAGACGAGTTCTCCCAGTCAACTGGTTTCGAAGCTGATAATGGTAATTGATCAAATGCGCGGCGGCATTGAATTGAATGGAGATTATTTCTAATAAATTAACGAAAAAATTTATAACATTAGTTATTGTAGTTGTTGCATTGGAGCACATTGGGAACATGAAACGTAGTGATTTTAAATGAGTTGAACATTTTGTTGATAACATGAATAAGATGGGACAAGTGTCTACTGACGAACAATATGTACATATATATATGAACGTATAAACGCTAATGGAATCAGATTTTGAATTCGATTAAATTGTGTATGCTTATAAAAATCAATTCAAACGTTAGTTAATATAAAGTAAAAGAAGAAACATTTAATTCTTAGAGAGATAAAAAACACACGACATACCGCCCGAATGGTTTTCTTTGTAGAAATTGAAAGAGAATGGAATCTGTACGCATGCATTTTTACACAGTGTACAGTGTATAGTGTTATGCTGGGGATTTTACACAAAAGAAAATGGAAAATGGAAAGATTTAATGTCGACTTTGGTTGATTTATTGCCGACGAAATTGTGTGTTGAGTGCGCAGGGTGTACTCTGTACACGCACAGACAGCCAGACGGATGGATGTTTTCAATATCATGGTAAAGGGACGAATGGAAAATATCTTTCCCAGCGTATAAGTGCTTTTATATTCAAAGATTACATGCACACACACACTCATATTTATATATATATGTATATACGTGCATATGATATATAAGGGAATGACAAAAACAAACACAATAACTAAAATAACAACAACAACAATTACCAACAAATGTTTCTACTGTTGTCTCTAATAACACTTAAGTAGTTGACAGCACCAAGTTGAGCATATCGAAAAAAAAGGACGATTTGGTTCGTATCGTGTAATCGGACAGAAATCTTAAATGAAGTGAAAGTACAACAACATTGTAACACTACCACCAACAATAGCAAAAGCAACTAATACTAATACAAGCGAACAATCTATTTAAGTAAAATAAACATAAATTTCAACATCGAAGTTTCGCCGACCTATGTATGTACCCTTACAATGCGCACAATAAAAACTAAACTTAGTACCACTTGCTTGTTCAAGCACCTAAACAATGAATATTTTATAATATATAAAATACAAATAAAGTTCACAAATAATCCATCATTCATTTGTTTCAAGGTATTTTTAAAAATAGATTACGAACGCTTTATAGAATAAACTTTGCCACCTAACGCCTTAGCAGTTCCATCCATCCTCTAAATAGAATGTTGTTGCATTACATTAGGATTAGGGGAGCGTGAATTCATCGTTTCAAAATAATTCCGCTATTGTCGAGATGGATGATGTAACAAATCGCATTGAAACCATTTAAGATTTGTACAACAACAAAGAAAAGAAATTACTAAAAATGACCGAGGGTGTAAAAATAATTCTTTACAATACTTTTTGTTTGACACTAAAAAGTTAATGAAAACAATATGAATTTGGCTTAGACCAAATCTTAAATACCCTCCATATCTATATATAAAAAAGGGGCGTGGCAGGTACACCAATATGACTTACAATTTTGTATATGTTACGTGTCAACTTGCAAGTCGAGTTGAGTTAAGTTGAGTCCAGTTTTTTCTAAATTGTGGGCATGTCTGATACTCCGCCATGCCCCTTTTATGCACTAATTTTTAATATGTATACCAAATTCATACATCTAGCTCTATTTCTTTTTTAAATAAATAGAGTTTTATCGATTGTGGGTCATAAACGTATATTCTTGGTAAGGTTTCTGCGTGTTGCAAATGGAATGACAAACCTAATATATTCACCATTTTATGTGAAGGGTATAAAATATTAATAAAAAATACGAGCTAATACGTTTTGGTTAAAGTAATGAACAATTCGTACTTACCTATAAACATACACATATAAACGGATTTAATTAATTTTACAAAATTTATATTCAAGAATTAAATAATGATCGTCTTGGTTATGTTATGACTGGGAAAGAATATTTTTACGATCACTGCTTTTTTTAATTATTAAACATATAACTGGGAAAAATTCTAAAGTTGTCTTGGTAAGAAATCACATACCTAACAAGTGATGGTTATCGTTATGCTGAAACTGCAGGCATAACATCCTTTAAAAGCATCTTGTTGGTCTATAGACGTGTTTAATTAGTTGTGTTGACTGGACAACGATTACTGTGATCATACTCTATGAAAGAGAGAAAGAGAGAGAGAGAGAGAGAAAGACACACAAACGTAGTTTGGATAATTAACTTAATTCTCAAACATAACATAAAACAACAGAAGTGATTTTCTATAAAGTGCATTTATTGTAGTGAAATTATTGACGGGAAATATTAAAAAAATAAGGAGCCGTTGTACAGATTTCTTCTCTGTAGGAAAATATGATTCATGATCAATTTACTTTCTGGGTAAAGTGATTTTTTAAACTATTCATTTCTAAACACCGTCGTGTCTTAATGAAACTTCAAAACATTTTACTCAAAGGATTGTAAACAATAAAATCCAGTAATTTCGAATCCCTGCTTTGCTTAATTCCTTACATGGCAGCACACTTTCCTTCTTAAAGAATTATTAAAAAAAGGGAGATTCTAGATATTATTGATAACGGTCCGAATTTAAAATGTTTAAACTTTAGTAAGTAGTATTGTCTGATTCATCCAAAAAAATTAACAAGAATTACAATTTTTATATACTCTACACCACATATACCCTGCGGTAAGATAGCATATTAAGTAAGTGCGGATGTTTGTAACACCTAAACGGCATCTTGCCACACCCAACTTTAATCAAACCGATCAATTTAGAATTAAAATCTGAATCGATTTAACCATGTCCGTCTCGCACTCTGTTGAAATTTGTGCGCAAGCTACAGGTCACCTTTTTTGAGATATTTCAATGAAAATTGGGACAAGGACTTTTATTGTCCTAACGAGGTAAAGTGTTGCAAATGGACCGGATTTTTAAAACTTTTCCCATACGTCTTATTACATATAATCGAAATCCTTAATATTTGTTGACAAAATTTGGTGAAGAGTAATTAATTAGTTTCATATTTGGATGTGCCCAATTTGGACACGATCGGATCATTTTTAAATCCCCTTTCCCTTTAATGATAATTCACGAAGTAACTTACACACAAACACAACCAAACTAACTATAGTATATTTGAAGGAGCTAAGCGGTGTGGAGTATTAAATGATCAGGCTTGACCGACTATAACATTTTTACTTGTTTACTTTATAGTGATTTATGCTCTAAACATTTTGGAATTGACAAAACTTATCTCAATAATTTTTCTTTTTCGTTATTTTTTTAAGAATATATATTTCCAAATAGGGCGTTATTTATACCAAACACAATAAATTGATAGGTTTGGAGTTGGAATCTAGAATATTAGACTCCACAGATTATCTGACTTGTGTGAGTTGTTTCTCCTGAAGTGCAAGGTATTTACAGAGCAGATGTTTGATCGATTTCGAATTTTCTCTATCCCTGCAAATAGTGGTGAAAGCCCTGATTTTTTCTATAAATATTCATTAATGCTTTCTTTTTCATTAAATTAATTTATGTCAGAGTTTGCTTAAAGTATCGCAGTTGGACTTCATTTTGAAATAAATAAGTTTTTGAAAATCATAAATTTTTGATTGACAATGATTTAAGGACTTGGTGAGCCTTTCACCGCAGTCTTTGCAGCCTTTGAATATATTGATGTGATTGATGTTATTATGTCAGCGACAATGGCAGTTTTTATTTTGATATTTTTAGTTTAATTGCACTTTAATAAAACACACACTCAGAGACTGCGAACCATTTTGGAATGATCAAGATGAAATGAACAACACCCAAGATAAATGTTATTGAGTTTAGGTCGAAAATTAAACCATTGCATCTGATGCTCTTGGATATGAGTCCTGTTTGGTTTTATGAGTTTTTTTTGAAGAAAATTTAAAATGTTACAGCTCAAGTTTTCTTACTCAAGGCTATAATAAATGTACAGCAAACTGTACTAATGTCGTAGTCACAGAAATTATAGGAAAATATAAAAAACAAAATGCACGTTAACATCATTAGTACAGCATGCGGTAATGACTAAAAATAGTACGAATGAGAAGAAAAATCAAATCGAACGTTTACGACTATTTTTAATCCCACGGACGGATTTTGTCTTGTTGGTAACAGACAGAATAAACTTTTGTTTCCAGCAAGAGCAGCAGTGCAGCACAGTTCATTGGGATGGCAAATAAACAAACAAGCGAATAAACAAGAAAAAATTAAATGCTGAATACGGTACAAACACATGCACATTACTCACAGCAGACCAGTTGACATGAAACAAAACGTTTGTCGCTGGACTAATTGGCTTAAATGGGAAAAAATTTATTTAAGCACATTAGTGGGATTTTGTTTTTGACTGTGGCTGTGTTTGCATTTGTGTTTGTGTATGTGCGATCAAGTGATTTCTTTCTGTTCACATCGACACACATTAATACCAATAAGACGGTTATATCAGTATGATGCATATACAATTTTTATACCCTCCCTATGAGGTGGAGAGTATAATAAGTTTGTCACTTTGTTTGCAAAACCCACAAAAAGGGCTTAAGTCTATATCCATCCAGCTTTTTCAACACCTTGTCAATAGAAAGGATAGAAATTTATTCACAGCCACGCCTACAGTTGTGGCACTATGTGGAGGGTGTTCAAAATTTGACGAAAGCTAAACTAAAATGTATTTCCTTCATTTTTTTACACACTTCACATAAGACGGAGGGTATACTGAGTTTGCCATTCCATTTGCAACATCCAGAAGAGCCACGCCCACAATCGACAAATATGTGCTTAAAAATTGACCTTTAAACTTGATTTGAATAACTATGGTTATACGATAAATCGATGTGACAATAATGGACGTGGTCAATTAATAGAAGCGTCCACAAAAAACCAACCGATTTGCAAGCTGATACGTTTTCATTATCAGAGCACGTAGATGTGCGGGGTATTCAAGATTTTGCTAAAGCCCAATTTAGTTGTCTTACTTGTTATATTTTATTATATTTTTATTATATATTGTTGTTGTTGTAATTAACAATAACAGCTGGCAATATCAGCAGTGTGTGTGTGTGTGTATTTTTCCTTAATACACATCTTTTTGAAGGAAACAGTTGATACGTTTCATACATTTGCAAAATGAGCCATTTCAATATGAAGACAACAGTTTCAATTGTACAAAAGTTAGGACGATAAACTATTATTAAAAATGAATATAAAAATATATATTCACTTGATTACTCTCCTCTCCCTGCTAACAAGTCCTTATAAAATACAACTTGATGCATATCAATGAAATTATTTTGGCAAAATCAATAATCACGACGTATAATAATGGGATGCTGTGAGCGGAGAAAAACCGTTCAAGAAGCTTTTCTCAATTGCAACCAAGGCTACAATTGACAACAGAGGGAGCTCAAATAAAATATAGACATTAATGGCCATAGAATACAAGCATGAAGAAAATAAATTGAAGAAAGGGGACAACAAGTGCTAATCAAATGACAAAAAATGTTGTATGTTACGTACGTTGACAATGATGCCATTATTTGGATGCCAGCCAAGCAGAGCGCGTAAAAACAGCATCTCTAATGACAGCATTGAGAGTAAAAGATAAAGAGAGAATAACATGTCAATAAATGTTCTGTTAGCTGATTTTTGCAAAATCTATGTTAAGGAAATGAATGTTGGTACATATTGTGTGTTGTACGTTGGGGATGAAAAGCAACTGCATGGTTACTGCATTTTGAGTTTAGAGAGTGCTTTTTGCTATTGTTGTGACACTTGACTTGAAGTTTGCCCATCAACTGATGGAGCCAATGCACACATGTACCTACATACTGTTACATATCTACACGTATGAGTAATATTTGCCAAACATTTTTATCAAAACACATCCACAAAGCGCTCTGATTGAACACACACACACAATACTACCGACAATTCTCTACTTTCTCATGCAGTACAATTCAAGTACACATTTATTACTGTACACTGTTATTGCTGCTGCTGCCGCGTTTTCGTTGCTCTTGTCTCATTTCACATCGTTTTTGACAAACGTCTCACAAAACGCGATTGAGAGTTGTTGTTTTCCTTTTTTTGTTCTGTGACTTTTGACCAAATCGAACGAATTTCATGATATTTTTCTAATAAATATTTAATTCCTGGATTATTATCAAAAAACAACATGGAAAAATATTGAAAGAAAAATTTTAGACGTTGTGTTATTAATAAGACGGAGAGAGAGCGAGAGATAGATAAGCGCGTGTAATATTCTTTGATTAGAATTTCAGGAGTTTTGTACTTGTGACAAGTGAAAAGTGTTGTTCTGTGAAAAAACACCACATTCTAATAAATTTTCAGGATAGAATAAAAAAAAAAAACGGAACCAACAAAAATTCCAGATTGTCTCGCAATTAGAAATTGATGGTGTCGCGTATTTGTGTGATTCGGTTGACGGTACTGTCATTGTCGTCGACATAATACTTGTTATTGTTGGGGTTTGCGAGTGTGTGCGCGAATCTTATATTGGCATTTGCCTGCAGCTGGGGTGTTCAAGTAGAAATCGTCCTCATAGCGTATATGTTTACTACACGCCGCGTTCTGTGTTTTTGATAACTTCCTCTTCTTTTATTCAATAGTTTTAAATTCTTTACATTTTATGTGCAATTCCTTAAGACGTGCTGTGTTTTTTTTTTACCATAATAAGTGCTTTGTTAAAAACTCCCTATTTCCACCTCCCCAGTGCTTCTTATCTTCTTATATGTCCTCTTTATTTTCTTTTATTTCTGTTTTACTTTTCTATTCTCACACAATTCGTACACTGTCACAAGTGCATTTTTAGGAGAGAAAAGCTTCCTTAACAGTTATATTTACATTTTATACGTTTCGTTTATATCGCTACTTCGCATGACATTGTGTATGTGCTTCCTCCTCTTTGTTTTGCTCCAGTCAATAATTCCTTGATAACGTTTCGTCTCCGGTGTGTTGTCCTTCAAATAGGATTCTGTTTACATTCATCTCTTCTTGTACCTCGTGCGTAATTTATAGCTTACGTACGCACACACGCGAACTGTAAAATGTAACTAACTGTGTGCACAGACATATGCACCAACATTAATACTGTACATGTCTGATTATTATGCAAAACTTTCGTAATGAGAGATGAGTGTAAGTGTAAGTAGTAAATAAGTAACCTTTAGATGCCAGGCAGCCTTGGTGCAGCCTTTGCTATTGTTTTCTGAATGAAACTGACTGCGATGACACATGTGCACGTTTATATTTACTTTCACTTATATGCAAATAAGACGAACGTACGTTATGCTGCAGCTACCGCTTGCTGTTGCTAAATGCGTACATCACAATGTATTTTATGTTGGATATCAACAGGTTCCGGAATATGGTAATTAAATGTGGTAAGTAGGTATATGCATATTTACACACAACATATACTACACAAGTATTTGTGTGCATATTAAGAATCTTTTAAGTCCCTACGTAGCAATAATTCTTTTTGTATGACAAACACAACTTGTTTCATAAAGCCACAGAAACATCGTATATAGTATGTGTAATATTTGATGCAGTATTAGGCTGACGAATCATCATTAGGCAGATATTAAAAGAAGATATTTCAGCTTAATCACTAAGATAGTCCTCAAGTAGACACTAAGTCATGTTTGTAAACAATGGTGTAGTATTCACTGTACTCTGCATTGAGGTGTATTGTTCATAGTTTGTGTGAAAGAGAATAATGTCTTAATTATACCCTACACCATTTGTGATGAGCGATATATCAAGTTTGTGAAAATATTTGTTATACGAAAACTGTTCTGAAAAGTTATTTAACTACAACGATCGATTCAGTCTGCTTGATCATATAAGAGTTTCAGGAAATTTAATAAAATATTGAAAATCAATTGTACGGGTTTGTAAAACCGTTTTCTCATCAATACATTTCTTTTTTTTGAAGGAAGTCCTTACATAGTGAAAATTCGTAATTCTTAATATTTTTTAGCAAAATCTCTATAAATACAATTTTTTGCCATAATATTTAACTGTACCAAGTGTAAATCCGATCGGACCATTCTTGCAATAAGAGTACCTATATAACACCTTTTTCACCACGTAAAGACATTTCAGTTAATCAGAAACTTTAATATTTTCTAACGATCGTTGGTGGTTATTATTTACTTAGACCAAACTTTAAATACTCCATGTTGGATCGCAAAAGTTTTAGAACATATTCACAAAGGACGGTTCTTAAAGGGTAAAACTTTTAATGACAAAAAATGTCGTTTTCTACATTAAGAAGAGCTCTTATGTTAAATGACATAAAGGTATTTCGTATTCTTCTCAAGTCGCATTCATCATTGCAGGGTTTTATAGTTAGTTAGGTGTAGATCATTCAGTGCATAATTATTTGCATGATGCGGTAAAGCAACACTGATTCGCATCAAAATAAAAACTCGTTTTATTTATATTTTCGTTACTCTTTCTCAATACCTGATGTGTGCCTGTCCGTACACTTTATACACACAGTGTTTGATTTATGGTTAAGTGTCAAATTATCCTTGATAAGTCATTTATATATTTGTTTTATTGTATTTTGATATTGGTATAGTGTTGTTGTTGTTTGTTTATATTCTGATTATTATTATTGCTGTTGTTGATGATTGTGACCAAAAAAGAGAAGGTGTCGTTGGTGTCGTTGCATGCACGATTGGTTACTGCGTATGTTCGAGTTGCACATAAATATGAAAGATGGTCAGGGACAATAATCACACAAACGTATACACGCGTGTACACAAGTGAATGATGCAAACTGACGGATTCGCTGATAAACTAAATACAAGTAAGTGTATGTGTAGTATATTTATAGGGATTTGAATGAGCGGTTTCAGATTTAACTTGTTGATTTTAGAATTTCTCCGTGTGATGGTTTTGTTTTTCTTCTTTTCTTTCCGTTGTTTACATTTATTCATCCCATGAAGATGATTATCATGTGATTATGGTTAGTTTTATTGTTGAGACATGTTCACATGCACACAATCAAGCTGTATATACGTATGTGTGTAGGTAGAGTGGTGGTTATATTTAATGTTTATTTTTATTTTAATGCTACTCCTCTCTGCATACGAATACACGGTATTTTGTATTTCATACTCATGTGTCCACGACTGCATTGTGTCATGATGTAGACATGTAAGTTGATATTTACTCGCTAGTTCAATGTCCGTTAACATCTCTTCTGTATGTTTGTGTTGATTTTGTGATTCCGATACTGATGTTTGGTTTAATGAAGATTTTTCCTGTTGTACGATAACGTTCAGGCTAGGTTTTATTTGGATGTGACTCAAACTCACCGAAAACTTGATAATATTTTGAAAATCGTTACAAAAGTTTTCAGTTCAAACTATATATTTTATTTCCATCTAAACTTTAGGGAATGTTTCAGAGCACACAGTTATGTTATTTTAATCTAATAATTAAATAATAAAATATTCAAGTAAAATATTTATATTTAGTTCAGACGTAATCTCACATTAAATTTGGGGGCGTGGCATGTAGAACACTTGCGTCCTCTTTTAACAATTATTAAATAATGTCTTACGTATGAACTCAAAGGTCGAATATTGCACACAAGGAAAATTTGTTAATTGTGGGCGTGTCTGTTATCAGTTTCTAACCGTCTTTAGCACTTTGAAAGATTAGGGTAATTGCAAATACCAAATTTGAACTTTGTAGCCCCATTCTTGTAACCGCCCAGATTTTTGACGGTTGCGAGAGTGGCTGTTGTTTTAAATAAATGGCCGAAATCGAGTCATTTCCACACTCAAAATGTGTTACTATGATGTTACTATTAGGCCTAAATCAGGCCCATGACAATTAAATTTGATGCTCTGTTTTAATAATTAATGCAGCGTGAATGGGCATGGTTGGATAACAAACAATACTCATAACTCACAAAACCCTACCTAACGCGGAAAGCAACCTGGCAGTTTACACACAATGCATAAGGTACTAGAAGATGTAATCAGGACTTTCCGTTAATAAATGGAAGGTATTTATAATTAATTCCTAAGCAATATTAAATTATTTTATCTACGTTGGCTATCATACCTTATAAATACCTGGTATATTATGATGTTTATGCAGTCCGTCAGAGATATTTTGTGCACGTGAAGTGGACATAATTTTAATTATAAAACTGGAAAAAAATGTGTACGTACGATATATAGAAAATAAGGAAGAAAATCATTTAAAGAACAAATGTAAATATGTATGTATTAACATTATTATCAACAGCATCACATCACAGCACAAGCGGGCCTGTACTATTAAACCTCGACTACATAACACAATACAAAAATAACCATAATGCATAGTAAAGTTTACCATAAGAGTTTCGAAAAAAAAAAAACCTGGACATCCTAAAAACGACAAATTCGCAACAACATCAGCGACAAAAACACGAATGTGTACGCGGACACTTTCATACAGATAAGTCATGTTGTTGTTGTTGTTGTTGTTGTTGTTATTATTGTTTCTGTTATTAGTTGTTTATGTACGACTACATAGTATGCCACCAACAATGTCACCTCTGTCTAGTTATAAACATGAAAATGTGTATGATTGAAAGAAGGGGAAAGAAGAAGAAGAAGAAACGATTAGAACATATTTTTATGTGCACACAGACACACTTTTATACGCACATTTGTGACTTTTAAAAAGCGGACTCAAAGCCACACGGACACACAAATGCATATGTGTGTGTATGTGCACAAGTGGTCAGTGTGGCGAACATCTAGTATGTATGTATGTGTGTATGTGTATTCACTTAGCCATTTGTCTACAGAGAAGGAAAGGAATGCATTTACATAATGCACACACACATACGCACATATAAACAAATTATCTGAACTCTCGCGGCCACCAACTAACTTTACCAACACAATCGAAACCAAACATCTACTCTACTTGTTTCGGCTGTTGTTACAATACCTCTTGGACAAACTCAAAGAACATACATCTTGTAATGCTCGAGATGGTGAGGAGATACGTATTTGTATCTATGGGCAGAGAACAAGAGCTCATAATGTACAACACAGCCAACAAACAAGCCAAAAATGAATAAAATGTGAACAACGTCTAAACTCTCTGTCATGCTCATCTAGATTGTCTAGTCTTTTTTTTGCATTCTATAGTACAGAGATACGATGTTGCGTAGAGTTATTATATGTGGACGAAACATTACTGGATTTTATTAGCTGTCATAACATAGTCACAGTTAAGATGTTATTTATGGTTGATATCAGGTTTTCACCTTTTAGATTAGCTGAATTTAATTCTTTAGTCGTACATCCGACTACAGTACAGTACACTTACGTGTGCACAAGAACAGGTAAATGTGTGCTTGAATCGACTTTTTGCTGTTACGTATGGAATGCTACAAATACTCCCGTTGTTAAGATGCTGACACATAAAATAAATAACCCGCAAAGCCAATATCATATAAATCACAACAAATGCATTCGATATTATTTATTAGTAAATACGTATACCCTCAATTCAAATCTCTTAACAAGCTATTAAAATATTGTAACTGCAGAAAAATGATTGCTTAAAATCAAATAACCAATACATGCGCGTCACAAGGAAGAAAAATTGCAAATAAAATGAAAAATTATTCTTGAGGTGAAAAGTTTAAAGGTCGAGGCGTCCAAGCGTTCAAACAAACGAATCTTCTATACGAAGATGTACGGACATCCCAACGTAAATGAGGAATGTACAAAATGTATACCATGACAGACATTAAATGTTGATGATTCAGCTGGAAGGCAGGAAAAGATATGATCTAAGCATACACGTGCACATGCATGCCTGCACGCACCTCGGTACGCAGACTTTAAGCCAAAATGTAAAATATTCGTTATCCAGACACAATAAATGGGTTATATCGTTTGTAAGTTTGACAACAACAACAACAACAACAACAACAACAACAACAATAATAATCATTTACAAAATAATGACGTTGTCGACTAGAAAGCTATCGAGAACGAATTGAGAACGCGCCCTAACTGTTGAAATTCGATTTAAAAAGCATTGAAATGTGAAACATTAAGTAGACACATCACTACTAAGATAATGGATTACGGAATTTTGGAGAGGGTATACAGCCCCCATTAAGCGATTCCAGGTATTAAAACCGAGACTTTCGCATTGCATTATATTACTTAGGAAGCTGCGTAGGCTGCAGCCTAGGTTGCACTAAGTATGCCAGTCAGTGTGGAAGTGGTGAAGGCAAAGATGAAAATCATCGCCATCAGAGGCATCATCAAAATCAGCAGCCAGTCCTTAACCAAGCACATTCATTTGTTCATTTGAAAGTAATTGTGGCCTGTGCTGTTGGCTGGCGACGACGCCGAATATGTCGAAAATGAACGATCCGAACGATGTATACATGAACATGCAAATGCCAAAATGTATCAAATTTCACATACAATCATCATCAGAATCAAGAAATTGTACAGCATCAACAACGACAACAACATCAATAACAACAGTAACAGTAACAGGAACAACCGCAACGCAGAATACCAACGATTGTAACATCATCAGAAAATCACTAGATGATGCGTTTTTAAAGTTGCGTCAAGTCAAGATGGTCGAGTTGAGCTGAATCGAATTAAGAAAGCGTTGCCTTTTTCCGCCGCCCAGAAACGGTTTTGTTTGTTCGTTTTTGTTATGTAAGAAAATATTTTAGGGCCTGCATGCGGACGCAAAGAAAAGCGAACAAAATCAAAAATGCATCATTGCCAACGATTTGTGTGCGAACGTGTGCATTTATATACTGCGTACACACACACATACACAAACACATTTGCAGCATTAGTGATTTCACGCTGACGCTGCAATGAACCAACAACCAACCACAAACAGTGACTTCTTAAGCACAAAAACATAATCATGCAAATGAGCTTTATGCATGAATATTCCAACGGCTAGCAGAGCGACCAGCCATTCAGATAAAATTTATATAGTGCGTGTGTGCTGTTATTGTGCAGCAACATCTACAGTTTGGGGACAATATTAAATGTTGATTATAATCAGGATAAAATAACAAACGACCAAACCAAACCCAGCCCAATCAACACAACGAACTAACGAATGACCGCAAATATATTAAAATTACAGTGCGGGCTAACAGGTGGGTTGCATGCTTGACTAGCTATGATACATAGTGAACTTTACAAGTGCCAACCATAAGCCGTAACCACTCGGCATAGTCGCACAAATTTAGCATTTTATGTCGTATGTTCATCATCATCGCCGTCATCATTACCGATATCATGCCAGCGTCGTCTCCTTCCTACTAGCCCCCAGTGTGGTATCGTTCCCAGTTTCATTCTCCGATATTGTATGTTAATTATCTACTTTTTGGACAGATTTGTAAAAACACTCTTTGCGGAGAATTGTTGCACACAACGTGTGCTGTTGGTTTTCATTTTATAGCGTTTTAATCAAACATCAATACGTACGTATAGTATGTGTGTACATAAAAATTAAAGTTTATGTTTACGAGCGTACTGCACATTCCAGATTAACGATTCAGATAGAGAACGCTCGTCACAATCAACCATGCAGTCATATAATTTATACACACACGCACACACACATAGAAACAGTAATGGACTGTAAATGAATCAGATGTTGATCATATGAATCATATTAAAATGTATTGATTTTCATTTTTTAGAGAACTTAAGAAATAATGAAAAAGAGTAATAATATGGAATGCCCTCCGTAGTGGTAGTAGCATAAATACAATTTTAAGTATGTATGTACTCTCTTTTAGGTCAAAGGTGAAAAACTGAAACAACAAATTGTAATGTATGACGGACGGGTGGAGTCGTTCTCCTTTTGTTAATTAAGAACCTTCTTGCATTGACTGAAGACATCTGTACTAAATGTTAGCTCAATATGTAACATTTTACGACCGTTAGCTTCAAATTGTTTTAGATTTTAATGCTGATCAAGAATCATTCCTTTGTACAACGGTATCGTACACTTAGCGTACACTTAGCACACTCCCCTTAAACGAAAAGTCTCCCTTTATTTCGGGTCTGTGTGTTTCAAAATTTAAAAAAATGTATTCCTTGCAAATTAGCTCATACATGTACTCATTGTTGTTCAATCATTGCAATGTATGTATAAACGTAATGTACTGTCACATACACACACATATAAATGTGAATTTTGCATTGGTGTCGTGTACCTTGACAAGTCATAGTTATTGTTGTTGCTGTATATCATTACAATCGTATGCAACAATCATTGTCGGATGGTATCTCCCATAGAAATCCACTTTATTTAATGAGCATCAAATGTCTTGTATTCCCGTCACTAATACATTATTCAGCAACCTTAACAAAAAAAATAAAAAAATAAATAAATAAACTAAACATTTCAATTAATACCCCACCCACAATGATATTCGTTCGTGTACATGTTTGTCTGCATATATGCGCATATGTACAACTTGAAATATTTATGTATCGCTTGGGTGGGTGTATGCAAGTGTGCTCGGTGTACGTGCTGGTAGTCTTGCAAGGATATAGTTCACAAGCACACACACATACGTATACACTTCATTCTATCAATGAGTTCCTCTCGTTTGTGAATTTTCTAATCACTTTGCATTTACACCTTTGGGAATATCCTCAGTATATATTATAGTTATTGTAGTGGTGGTGGCCAAAACTGACACTTTTAAGAATGTATCCAACCATTACACGCATGCATTTACATTTTCAATTCATAAGAGTATAATAATAAATATAATGTTATTAAAAGTCACGTAAGACAAGTGAAAAATATATACAAATGGACTCTATTAGGCGTATGCCAAACCTCGATGGTGGGTATGCTGGACCCATTTTTGTATCTCTTTTTAATACCCAGAAGTATGAGAATTGTTTATACCAAATTTCAGGTGTACAGATCTTATGATTCAATACCTTAGAAGAGATATAGAACATTCGGTTTAGTAGTTAAGAAGTAATGAAGGTTTAACGTGTGTTCCTGTCGTAGAGGCTTAATCACATGGCATCTCAAGACGAAGCTCAGATGCAGGAGAATGATATGCGCTTCTCAACGCCTAGTAAGGTACCAAATCTAGGAGCCATACTGTAAGGATATGAACTCTACTCCTAGGTGAGGAGGTTGCAACCAACACAGCCACCATGATGCTCCCACCAGGGACCTACCTCAATATGTAAGCAGGAAACAAGTTCCTGAGGCTCTAGCATCCCGTGGTCCAACAATAGTTTCCTGGATCGAGCCGCGTATTCCACTAGGAGGAATACTACCAGTTTGAGACCTTACATCTCCGGACTGGTTACCTATAAGTTCAAAAGAAAAACTAAATTTTCAAATAACTACAATTACCATGCGATAAGATACGATACGATACGATTTTATTACTTTACTATACTGCAATCGAAATAAAGCCAAAATCAGCACTTTAAACTTTCTAAAGTTCAAAGTGTTGAGTGAGTTGTGGGACATTAAGTTTGTGTTTTACGTCTATACCCGTCGTAGAGACTCTATTAGACGTTTGTAGGGAATTAAGCGTACCTGCCCTCCCCCCCGAAGGGGGTCACAACTTTAGAACTTACATAATAGGCCATGTGAGTTCACCCCTTGGTGACAGGGTTTTTTGCCATGCACTACTAGCGAATTTACAGCCCCCGCGAAGCTCCCACAAGGGGGCCTACCCAAGAGTACGTACTGGCAAGAACCTTAGTTCTTGGGGCTCCAGTACCCCGTGGTACCAAACTTAGTCTTTGGTAGGACTGTCGATCACTTGATCTCCCAACTTCGGACAGCCTATTGCCCATGGGTTGGT
Source organism: Crataerina pallida (assembly GCA_949710015.1). NCBI lineage: Eukaryota > Metazoa > Arthropoda > Insecta > Diptera > Hippoboscidae > Crataerina > Crataerina pallida. The sequence goes on from OX453290.1 coordinate 10,411,523, forward strand.
AACCCATTGGTGTTATGTTTGCTAGGTAGTTGTTGATCCCTGGATTATCCAGGGGATCTTATATAAATTGCTTTTTGCATATTGGCCCCGTGATCCTTGGACGAAGCACCTATGCCGGTACTCCGTTTCAGGGCGGGGCCCAAGAGTTGTGGGACAGTTTGTGAACTGATTTTTACTAATATCATATCTCAATACTTAAGAGTGTGACCATGAATGTAAGGTTTAGGATGCCATTGTGGGCGCGACCTTAGTCCAATTTTGATAATCGTAATAGAGAACCGTAAACAAACTGAGGGATTGCGTATGCTGCGACATCTAAATTTTCAAGAGTTTCAACAAAAATGCGCGGAAATTCATTCTCATGATGGAGGGTGCGCTGGATTTGGCATACACCTAATATAGCCGCTTTTTCTTGTTTTCTTTCTTCCAACCGACATATATTTGTGAGAATATTTAATAGGTTATCAAAGGAGTATTAAATCAATTAAAAAACCGTTGCTTTGTCTATTCGTCTTTCTATTATTTTGAATTCTATGTACGATTTTTTATTTTTAATGATATGCGTGCTTGGGCTTGTTACTATAGAAAAATACTTAATTTTTTTTATTCGTAATTATGCGTCAACATTTCGATTAAAGTGATGTACGCGTCCTCTTGTTGTTCACGTTTGGCGTTCTACGAGCGCTAGCAAACGGTAAACGGTGGTGTTCTTATGTGAAATAGTTTAGTTTGTTGTGACGACTACTATATACCTAAACGGTTTTTCAAAATTTTAAGCAATAGTCGCTTGAAGAATTAAAGGCATTGGACTGTTTCATTGGTTATATTTGATTGGCATTTGATAATGTGTTTTATGAGAGAATTTTTCTACAAATATTTTTTTTCGTTTTTTTCGTTTAAAAGTTTTGGAGAATCGCCACATATATCACCACTAGGTACCTAAAGCTAGCATATACATAAGTATCATGAAAAAACTCATGTGATTTCAAACCAATTCTGTATCACGAATATCGCATCATATGTTAACATACGTTGGTGGTCACTTTTAACATTTTACACAGTTGCGTGGGTTCAACAATGTTCGCATTAATTTTGCAAAAGCACTACTTGTAAATAACAAAGAACTGAAAAGCTGTGCCCTGTACTATGTATTTACCAACCAAATATGAATGCCCAGGTTTTACATTATAAACCAATTGCCTATGGTATGATGAAGCAATAAAGTTAAGCGTTGTGTGTGTATGGAAAAGCCTAGTGCGGCTGTTTTTTATCCGGCCAAATCGCATTACAACCTGTCATGTGAACGTTCGCTGATTGCTCATTTAAAAAATACTTTTTTGCGCATTGTTACTATTTTTTTTCGTCACACCTCCCTCCAGCTTTGGCTTTCAAAAAATACCGCATCCATGTATGTAAATGTGTATTCATTTAAACCATTTCTTTGCTTGCGTGCATTTATAGATGTGGGCTCTGTGAGCTCCGATTTTATATCATTCACTTTGGAAGAAAGTGATAAAATAATTTTATCCCTCGCTTTGTAACACCCATGTGTATACAAGTACAAAACATCAATAGGAAGAAGTGGGCATTATCCATCACAGATCTGAAGTTTTGCATCATATGGCAAAGAGCCGCCAAATGTTTAGGCGATTCAAGCAAGAGTTGGACCTTGCTACATAGTCTATATGGCTGTTGTCTGTTTATGTTTTCAACCTATCTTTGATCCTTAGAATACAAGAAAACAATATTTAAAATCTTTTTATTTCGAAGAGATTTGGAGAGGCGGTCGCTTCTGGAAAGTGAATGCGTTCACTTTTATAATCTTTTTATGAAAAATCGGTTTGAGTAGGGAATTAGCATAAAATCCCATTGTACTGATTTTGCACCTAACTGATGATTTTTTGGAATCGCTTCCCCACAAGACTTAAGCATAAAATTATACATCGATTTAGATCTGAGTGTCCGTCTGGCGTTTGTTGTAAACATTATCAATCTTTGCAGAAGGTTTGGTAGGGTTTTTTTTACAAAGAATTTTAGTTTAATAAACAAAATGGTGAGTAACCACGATTTGGCCTAAGCCGCGTATAGTTTTTTTACTTGAATGTTGTTTTTTATTTATGTGTTGTTCCGTTTCAATTCAAATGCAAAAAAATAGTCACACACACACACACACACATACACACCAAATGCCTTAAAAACTATCATCTCGATAATTGCATCGAAGCCCAAACACATTTGACAGGCGTTATGGTGGTGAAGCGACAAAGGCAACAATAAAAGGCGTCCAATTAACAAGAGGGTAGAGCTACAGGGACACTTTCGTACATAGTTGTATGAATTCCATAAACGTACTCGATTCCATTCAATTATGTATTGGTTTGGTTATTTCGATTAAAACCATTTGGAGGATTAAAATCATCATTATTAAGTGTTGTGTTTATTTTTTTCCCGATAATGTTTGTAATGTTTTAACCGTATCAACGTTTAACTGTATTGCACTTTTTATGTGTGCATAGACGACGGGCTTAAATATTTGCTAACTCTCATAAAAGTTTACAAAATGAAAACATTTTTGCTTTGTAGTACAAAATGGATGCATAGGCAAAGTAGTCATTTAATAAATCACAACCTTTAGCTAAATTGTTTACTTTATTGATTTAATTATCCACGAATTATTATTTTTATGTCATTTAAGCAACACTTCTCCTAGTGTCGTACAGACTTAAGTGAAATACTTTCCCTAGATTATAGATGGAGATGGGAAGGGGTTGGTGGTTGCGCTTCATTTCATTGCATTACACATCCTTCTGCATGCCCTCTAATAAAAGAGCGTTTTAATAACTGATTGGCTTTTATCAATGCTGTTGTTGTTATTGTGTGTATATCCATACACACGTATGCATGAGACATATGTGTAAATTTAGATTTCTTTTGTTTTCTTTGATGAGAAACATTTAAGTATACGCATCAATGCAGTGTATGGATGAATGGATGGTTGGCTAACCGGCTGGATTATTTGAAAGCATTTGCAATGACAATGTGATTCACACACAAGCTGTCACAATCCAGCGGAGTTTTCATATAATAATTTTGAACAGACCTTTCCACTACGACCGTTCATAAATATGAAATCATACAGAATGCTAGAGAGGGAGGGCGAAGGGGAGAGAGTTAGTTAAAAATCAAATGTTTAACAATACTCAACATGTTATTTGTGCATTCACGGACAGACAGACATATACCAAAACACATATTTAGTAGTTTATACTTGCTGCATGCTGTTGCCATTGTCATGATGATTTTTATTGTTTGCAGAAGCACTGCCGCTGCTGCTACACACATATGGCACTTATAAATATTTGTTTGTTTGTTTGTTCGCACATACACAGGCACCGAATGCATTTGATATTAATGAGCTGTGGTTAAAAAAGGAAGTGTTAGCCACACTTATCACTCCATGGCGATTTTATGATCCGTTAAAATTCACACAGTTAATATTGCTTGCACACTTTCGTGTGATATTTCACTCATTTACGAAATCTTTATTATTAGAGAACATTTTTTTTTTTTATAAAATCAACCCTAAATCTCAAGTCCCTACATTCATGAATCAAAATATTTTACAAAATTCAATTATTCTACTTAGGTATGAGTGTATATGTGTGTGTGTTTTGCAATAGGTGGAAAGTATCGCAAGCCTAAGGTGCGAGACTTTAACCGGCTAGACAACGTGATACCACCGTTGACTGGACTACGTCTATTATGACAACACCTATCTTAAGGAAGCGAAGGTGTGTGTAGGTGTGTGTTTAGGACTAGTGTTCGTCCACTATTTTAACGGCTTGCTAATAAATTTCATGCGACCAAATCGACCCCAAAAAGTCATTTATATACTGTGCGAGCACTTATGAGATAAATAAATTCCAAAACAAATCAAGTTAAACATTTTGCATAAAAAAAGAACAAAAACAATCCTTCTTATAACACCTATATGCACACACACCACACACACACACACACACACACATCCCCATGTAAATAAACGTATATATGTATGTGTTCGTTTATAAAGCAGAGAAGCGAAAGCAGCATTAAGTAGCAACAACAGCAACAATAGCAACATAAACAAATTGACAAGTTAATCCTGTGACATGTCAATAACTACTCAAGTAAGATTTACGCGTAAAGCACACTCATATATCTGACGAAACATATAATACATACAATGTATTTGGATGTATGCGTGTGTGCTGCGTTGTGTTGTGTGTGTATTAGAAGCTCAACTAATAAACGACGTCATTAGACACATAATTTGGACGTCAATAACTGCTCCTGTGACAGCCCTATAATTTACGAGATTAAGACATTTCAGAAATTAAAGGGTTTGCTTAGAAAATTGTGCCTGAGCAGGAAAAAATATTTAACACTTTATCAGGAGTGTTAACTATTTTGCGTTAAATTAACTATGTAGTCATTTAATCACAGATGCTGGCAATGTTTTAAACAATATTGTGCAAATAGGCTCAATATGGCAAATTACGCAGTGTGTGAAAAATACGGTTGCACGGGATGTATGAATATAAGGAAATTCAATATAACAATATATATCATTTTAGCTGCATAATGATGTGCGCACCTCGGCTTACCAACTACCGAATACACTCAACTACAAACTGTGACCACTTTTGTGACTCACGACCCCATTGAAGTCATAAATCTCTGCCTTTATCAGCAAACAAGTTCTGCTTGTGCGCTGCTCCGTTATAAATGTTTTTGAAATTATCTTCATACGTGCGCAAGCGCACTAACATACAAATCTCTCACGGATTTCCACAACCAACCAAGGCAGCCTTAAAAAAACCGACCAGATAACAGCAAGGAAAAAACCCAGGAATTTCTTAATAATCATAAGACAACTAATTACCAAAGTTTAAATCACAATTAACATTGCACGTGTTTTCCTCAGATTGAACAAAAAAAGGAGAAAAACAAAAGAAAAGGACAAGAGGCCAAAACGTACCAATGTCTGGTTGTCATATTAAAAGAGCGCACACTTGTATGTATGTACGTATCTTGTTATACTTTTATTAATTTCGTTGGTTAGTTGGTGTTGTTGTACACTCTGGTACGTATTAAAAATGTAACATTTTTGAGAAACACATTTCGTGCAACATTTCATTTAGCGCCATAAATCTATCAACACACGCTTGCCATTGCGGTATGCGTAACTTTCTGACTACCGCCAACACCAACATTATGACTTGAAACATAGCAGGCAGGCTTATGGGTGCTCTATGCAAACCGCTTTATTTCCTCGCTCACTTTGACTTCACCTTTTTCATCTTCTTCGTTTCCCACCGCCAGTAATCAGCTCATGTTCCAACGAAGATTTACTACTGGCAATTGCTCACTCAGTTCTTCTTTGCAGCCAACTGCAGCTTACCTCGCTTACTCTGACCACAGGATATTCCCTTTTTTCAGTTTTAAGTTTGATTCTATTATTTTGTTTTTTGTTTTTTGTTTTCCCGTTGGCTTCGTACCATAAGTGCCTCAGTGAATAGCAAAGCAACAACCTGCGAACAACAATTGCTTACAATCGGCTGGCAAACTGTGAAAATGCAAAAATTGTTTTATGATCTCTTAATCTTAATCGTGCTGCAACAACTGTTGTCTTATTTATGATTTGTGAATTGGTTTTTCTGCTCCGACCGACATGATTACACTTCTATAAGCCTCCGAACGCCAGTGTGTGCGTGTTTGTGTGTGCCTACTTTATAATACTCTATGGTATATAAAGATGTATGAAGAAAAAAGAAATAAAATAAAAATAAAACAAGAAACAACAAACAGCAATCACGAGCGTTTCCTTAAAGTGTTCATTTGCCACTTCATTTAATTGTATGCACATTATCATCTCTGCCATAAATCATCAATGCATTGGCTTTACTCGTAAACGATTGTTAGGGCAACCTTAAAATCAGATATTGTTGTTGTTGTTATTGTTATTGTTATTGTTATTGTTATTGTATACAATGTTCATGAGCTTACCTTCGATTTGTTGTATGTACTCGCATGTACCTACATTTGGTATACAGTTAAGCTCATTTACTAGGTGTTCGGTTGTGTATGCTCATATGTGAAATTTTGTAATTTTCATTTCTTTTATGGATGGATGCTATTGATTGGATTTGTATCACTGATAAAAATAATAACAAATATAAATATCCTGAAAATTGTGTTAACTTCGTTCTATAAAAATGCCATTTACATAGGTTAAGCCCGACCATTTAATTCCAATTGCACTGCTTCTCAAGTCATTATACCCCGCACCACCCTGTGAAAAAGGGTATATTAAGTTTGTGCGGATGCTTGTAACCTCTAAAGAGCAAAGGCCACACCCACATTCAGTTCTACCGATCAATTCAGAATCAAAATCTGAATCGATTTAGCCATGTCCATCTGTCCGGCTGTCCATCTAAATTTGTGCGCAAGCTACAGGTCGCATTTTTTGAGATATTCTGATGAAATTTGGTATAAGAATATTAATGGGCCCTAAAGGGAACCTTATTGAACACGGATCGGATTGGACCATTTTTATAACCCCCTCTCATATGAGGTCCCATTATTTTTGGAGATATTTCGATGAAATTTGCCACAAGGATATGTATTGGCTCAAAAAGAAACCCTTTTGAAGATGGATAGAATCGGACCATTTTTAGAACCTTTCTCCATATAAATTTTTTTTATTTCATAAACAAACAGAAAATAATAAATTTAGTTTTTCTAATTATATATGTCAGTACGTATCATTTTGAAATTTTTGAAAACACAAGAAGGTATAGAAAAATAAAAGTTTTCATTTTTCAAAGAAAGATATTAAATTTAATTTGAATAATATATCAAGTGGTAGGATATTTGGTGGTCGGCCTTGACCGACTATTCTATTTTCACTTGTTTTTATTATTATTTTATTGAAAGTAAGACAAAAGGGTTCTAAAAATGGTTCAAATCGGTGCAATTAAAAATTTTTAATTAATCATTCTGTCAAACAACTCTTCTTCCTTAAAACTTTGCTTAAAAAACCTAATGGAATCGCCCTCTAAAGATTACAGATTATCAAAATATGATGTCATATGGAAAGAGAGTGTAAAAATCAGAGGTTTCAGAACATATATAGCATTCGTCTGCACTAATCAATCAATAAGTCCAATAAGTCAAAAGAGACCGACAGACAATCAATTTAAAAAGGACTTTTGCATCAATAGGGTCTTAACTTAAAAGTAGATACAATACTTGAATAATAATACAAATGATAAAAAAAATGAGAAAAAGAAAGAAATTGAAAACAAACAAACAAACAAGTAAAGCGAAGCCTCCAGGACATCCACATCATCATTGAATACTTCCACAAATGGAAATAAAATCTAAACACCATTTTGGGTATGAACTAATTTCACGCCCAAAATTCGCCTCTGTCACTGTGCGTGCTTACGTTGATTGATCACGCCCATTTTCACAAGTATGTTTCAGTTATAGAGGAGGAAGGGAATGTTCTGGCAAAGTTTTATTTTGTTTATCTTAGGGTTTGTCTATAATAAAGTAAAAGCCTTAAAAAATACAACTTTTTGGAAAATTGTAGAAAGATCCGATTAAAACCATTTTCAATACCAAGGTGCGTAGATATGAAGAAATTATTTACTTTGGTTCAAGTGTAATCTTCGAACGTACAGGATGGATTGACATCCATGGATTATTGTAAACTTAATATGGGAAGATCTGTTAAATTTCAGAACATTCGGCTTAATGCCAAATATGTAGATGTAGATGTAAATACCTCGGCTTAGTGTACACATGGGTTTATGTGTGTGTACATATGTACATATATATGCATGTGTGGGTAACACCGTGACAAGATTTAATGTTTCACAGTTAATGAGATTTTGCCGTTTTTTATACCCTTTATAATATTTTTTTGCATTTTGCCGCACAGAATTGTGTTGTGGGTACAATATTGTGAATGAAAAAATAAGAAAGCAAATAAAAATAATAAAAATAATAATAATAATAATAATGGAAAACTGTGTGGCTTATGTGGCTTTTTAAAACTACTTGAGACTTTTTAATCGGTCGTAAAAAGTACAATAACTTTTTCCTTCTCTTGGAGTGACCGAAAGCGGAGTAGAGGAGCCTACTAAGAAAGATATGATTATGATGATTACGGTGAACGTTCCCATTCCAGTATTTTAGTATCAAATTAAAATTGCATCTTTTTCGACTTTTATGATGCAAATAAACATTCAAAGACTTTTAAGTGGCAAATGTCGCAAAAAAATAAAAATAAAAAACAACAACAACGAAATAAAACCCGAGAATCCATAAGACCCGAATAGTTAAAATAAAATTATTTTAACGTTTGCATAAAATTAATAAACGGGCGGGTATTAATTAATTCATTTTTATTGGGTTTTTGTTTAATTGGAAGAGATTTGAAGAAGGCCTCCTCTTCCTCTTAATCGGTTTACCAAGAAACTATTCCATCATATATGCCTAATCGATTTTAAAAGAATTTTCTCGATATTTAAAAAAAAACTGTTTATTTTAAGAGGCGGCCGTCTGCTTGTGTGTCATCGTAAAGCATAAAAAATGTATTTAAACGTAAATTAGTTTTTTCTTTTAAATTAATTGAAAATATTTTATTCTTAAAACGATACATGTTTGCCACAGTGCTTGCGACATCCAAAGCATGCGCACTCGCTCGCACGGGAAATAACAATAACAGTTTCAATAACATAAAGAATTCCAATGGATCCATAAAACATAAGCACAGGAAGACATTTGCCACATGAGTGTAAATTATAACAGTACAGTTGACAGAGGAGCAGCTCTCATGTGGTTCATTACAATCTTAACAGCTCCTCAACAATATCCCTTCAATTCAGCTTTAGACCCTTGGGTTAAAACAACAAATGAAACAAACATTTAACAATCATTTGTGCGCACATTTCGTTTAATTATTTAAAAATAATAATAAAGGCACCAAAGACATGTTTTTTGTTTTTATCATATTTAATGAGACATCTGTACTTAGCTTAGCAAGACATTGCATATGACGCAGTGGCACCAACACCAACACGTCAAATACAATAATTCTTTTTGAAATTGTCGTAAATTGGAAATTGACTTCTTGTTGTCATTACATTACAAAAAAAAAACGACACAACGGAATATTTAAAGAAGAAAAAACCAAAAATCTATGTGGATTTGTTTATATAGCACAATACAGCATTTCAGATACAGAAGCATTACATGCAGTTTGTATGTATTATAAGTGTGTGCAGTTCACATACATTGAGTGAGAGCCTTCTACGAATTTATTGTAAGAGGATACCTTCTCTTTTTGTTTCCATATCTCTACCATATTATCTAATGCTTCATTTTTTATACAATAAGAAAATCTAACAATCCTAGAAAAACAAAACACATACAAGTTAGTCGAGTCAGAGTATAGGATGGCCTGCTCCATGGCCACTTCCAAGAAAACTAGACGCAATATGTGCCATAATCCCTTTATAAGCATCAACATTAACTCTTAAATTTTACAATTTACAGAAATTCGATTGGGAAAGAGTCCGATTCATTTTCAGTTTGTATCCAATTTCATTAAAATATCTTCAAGTCTGCGATCAGTTACATGACAGGACAGACTTACGGACCTATTATATAAAATGGGTCTCATATACAAAATCGAATAAACTTAAAATCCACAAATGCTGTAGAGTAGAACTTTATAGATTAATTGCGAACGGAATTACGAACTCGCTATACATCCATCGTATGTGACATATGAGTACAAGTAAACGTTTTCACGAGGGCACAAGTAGAAGCAGTCGCACAGAGTTAGGTTATACATTTGTTCCAAAACATGGTACTTTCACTTCTTCGTTTTCGTTTGGGTTTAACCGATTTGAATGAATGACTGATTACAACGCAACATTTACGTTTCTGCACTAAATGCAGTCAAAAGCGCTTCCTTCAGAAATCTATTCTTCGTTTTTTTTTTTTTGTTTGCTTATGCATACATAAGTGAACATGTGCATGTAATTGAAGAACTTGAATAAACATTTGTTTTATTTGGTTTAGCGCAGCAAAAGTCGTGCGACTTTACATTTCTAATAATACTTCACAAACACTTTACATCATCATCATGCTGAAAGTGTTTTTTTTTTGTAATTCCAAAACAATTTTTGGAACACATTCGATTTAGCTATTTCAAAAGTTATACTTCAGCATAAATTTTTATATTTTGTTTCTCTTGGAAAATACGATTTGGTTTACTTTCAAACCTATGGGTGTCTGTTTACTAATGTGTGTAAAGAACAAGAAAAAATCATCATAATTAAGGGACTTTGATTGTGTTTTACTCTGCTATTTTGTATTCCCAGTAGACGCAGAACGTTGGTCATATGCATGAGAATAACTAATCTTGTGTTTATAAAAGTTTAATGCACTCAGCGGGTGGTGCCTTTGATTTCACATCCACAGCTTAGTAAGTAACTGTCTACAATGCAAGTTCCCAGTACAACCAGATGATGCTTGCATCTTATTACAAAGTATTTAAATAACTGCGCTATTCAAGTATTCCTCCACCTAAGTAGTATTAAGTAACCAGTTGGCGAATAATGGTCTTAGTTTTACTTGAACAACAATTAAATATTAGCGAAAGAACAATCATTTATTTACGACCGCACGTCTCGGCGTTGAAGAAAGCAATAAAAAATGGAGTAACGGTAAATCGTCTTTTGAGAAATGTAATGCGATGCGATGCGATATCCTAATTAAGCCGTCCAACAACCCAATTCTGATATCCCCTATCTCCCTCTATCCTCGTTCAGAAATACAAATAAAAAAGTGTTTGCTTCAATAAATATAAACATCGTAAAATTTTTCGGAAATCATCGGAAACATGTTTATAATCGTAAAACTGTTTAACAAGTCCATTTAAGAGTCATAAAATTGAACCACAAGAAAAGCAACAATTTAACCGATATAAAGTACAAACACACACATACACAGTCATGTGCGTTTATCCATGTATCCCATATTTACAACCAAGCGTACATGCAGACCCGAACAGTTAACAAGTCTTTTTATTGGATCAACTTAATAAAATTTTGTGTTGTCATAATAAATTTGATGACAGACACAGACACCATTCATTTACCAATAATAAACACACATAAACACTTAAATATATGTATTTATGATGAATAGTTTGTTTTAAAAAAATGATTTACACAGAAATTGTACGGAATTGTGCTTAGTTGGTGTGAAATGTAATTGACAAAAATACATGAAAATAGAGAAGAAGAACATTGACATTTATGCGAAAACTGGGGGCGTGTTATGTGTAATTACGTTAAATATCTATTGTTTTGTAGAAGTGCTGCTTATTTAGGGAAAGTAAACGAATTTTATCTGTTTATTCAAATAGCCAAAATCTTTGTACATTTAAATCTGTAAATTGAATTGATCACAATAATGGCTTAACGCAGACTTTTATGGTGATGAAAACACGCCCCTTAGACAGAATGCTATAAGTACGTACGTAATCAACTGTCTGCCCACCCATATACATACACATACACACATCTATTGTGTGGTTTGCATTAGGTTTGGCCAAAACATATATTTTGTTTTTGTTTTTTTCTAATGCGGCAACAAGAGTGTTCTAAAGACAAATGCCAGTCCTTAGATTGTCGTATCTTTCGATTTAACTTCACTTTATGACTCCGATCGACAAATTGCTTAATCAAATACATGACAAATAGGTATTATGATAATTTTTACGACTCTTTTCACTGCTCTATGTGGATGTTCAAAAAAATTGAACAACAAACGTACATCGCATACACAGTGGAATATGTTCAAGTGTTTATGCGTATGTTGTGGTAAATGTGAAGTGACGGATAAGGGAACGCATTACCGGAAAACATAATGTGTAAATGTGATCATAAAATTTCCACTTACACACATTCGCACAATGTCAAAGTCAAATTGTTGTTGTTGTTGTTTTTGTTGTTTTCCTTGTAATCAAGTGTCTCGAAGGCTTGATAAGAAGAAGCGGGAGCGGTTTGAAAACAAATTTTAAAAAATTGCCAAATTGCCAAAGTTTTGTGTAAAATCCAAATGCTTGATTTCCAGTTTATTATAAACTATTTACTAAAGTTGCTACAAAGATGTTGCAATTACCTTTCTTTCTGAGGATATTTATAATATGTTTGTGCTTAAATATGACATTGAATTTAGATAGCAGGACGAGCAGCCTTGAAAGAATGTCTACGGGAATATTAGATTGGCACTGAAGGTTGCTTGTAGATGCCAAGGTAGTTGCTAATGGCATTTTTATGATGGTTGTTTGACAGAGCACTAAAACAACAAGTACCTACCACTACCACTAACGGTACTAATAAAGTAACGGTCTGAAGTTGAGCAAAATTTAATTGGGTAGAAAGCAATGATGTGTTCAGTTAATTGATTTAATTACGATTTTCCCATTATCCATCCTCTTGCGGCAATTAAGAAATGAAACAATAAAAATGCAAATGATTGTGTTTACGGGCACCGCCTTCCGTGATGATGGTGTGACAATATTTTCGGCTGGAGTATTGAAAAAGAATTGCTTTTATTTTAAAAAAAGTTACGCTACACCAGTATTCACTTGGTGGGGGGTTCTCTTTCTTGCCTATTCACAGCAAACTTTCATTCAATAAAATAACACTTTTTTTTCATTGTTGAAAGAAGAAACAATAATAACGGATACGGAAAGATGCTCATAATCATGATAATGGGAAAAGACAATAGTGTAAAAAAAAAAATGTTTATGTATCGAACAGTTGATCGTAAAAATTTTAACGTGTTCAATGTCATTTAAATGTCGAACAGAAAGCATTATAATAAATTTCACGATAAGTGAGTATTTCACACCTTCCTTCGAACGCCGACATAGACAAAAAAAAGGAATTTGTTTTACTTTTACAAAAATTGTGCGGCAACTTTTACAGCCACCATAAAAATGGACTTTGCTTGAACCATGAATCCTTTGCTTATTTGTTATATAACCTAAAATGAGCAAATTTCCATCTGGCTGTATTTTCGTTTTTGATAATTTCGATTTGTCCTAACAGTTGTGGGACAGCCACGAAATGCACTGTAGGGTACCTGAAATTCCAAATTTTTTGGAAATCTTGTATAGTGCGGTCAAGGTGTATTTACACAAACATACAAACATATACGTACAAACGTACATTATAATTTATGCAATATTGCAAGATTTAGCGAGCTCACGCTTTCGGAATTAATGAGTAGAGGACGAGGGCAGAATAGTCGCGCATGTGTTTGTGTGCATCTTGACAGGTACATTCTGCCAGCCATTAAATGAACTTGTCAAAACTGACATCTATTTTGTCATAAAATCGACAAATTTACGAGAAAAGGAATGCACAAGTTGTGTGTGTGTATGTGTGCGACGTGGTTGCGTCCGGGCATTTATATTTGTGCTGATTTTTTCATCGGCGCTGAACACGTTATAAAGAACACAATTTTAAACAGTTTTTCTGAAGAAAACATACATACAGCATACATTGTAATTAATGTCAAGGATAAAGTCAACACAAAATTCTCTATAACAACCCAGCTCTGTACACTTCAACGCAGTCACGATCACACTTTGTTGTTTGGTATTTTTGGTATATTTCGCATTTCGTTTCAAAAGTAACGCATAACGTGTTAATCAATATTTATGCTATTTATCTCACAACAATGTTGATTGCGAAAAGTGTTGAAATTTTCTATAAAATTTTTACAGTTTTATATTGTGTAACGACCCGACAGTTGCGTAAATCATCGTCTGACGCTTTTGCTTTTAACCCACATTGCGATTCTTGCAAATGGAAATAAAAGTTCTTTAACACAATCTGGTGAGCGGTTCGAACCAGTATCAGCTACATGCGCTAAGTTTGAGTTGGAGCGAATATTTGATACCCTGCGCTCGTAAATTGTGGTCTGTTAAAGTATATGCTACGTTCTGCACTAAAGTGAGTTTTTTATACATTGGGGCGTGTCAAAGGATGAATGCATAATAAATTTCAATTTTTTTTGTCAGCATCAGGAATATTTTTTTTAAATTCTAATATGACTTTTTCAATTTTTGCCATCGTTGAGCATTTCAACGAATGCGGCAGATGCAAACGCCCCCGAAACGCTGTTCTGGATAAACGGAATACAAATTTGGTATACACCTACCGTATAAATAAATGTTTCTAAGGGCCAAGTCCTGGACGGTTTATGCATAAATTGGAGTCGTGGCATTTATGAAATACTTTTGAAATTTGAGTTAAGTGTCATCTCAATGATTGAGTTCTTATCTAAGGAAACTTTTGTAAATTAGAGAAGTGCCCAAGTGTCACCAAATTACGCCCATTTTTGCCACATATACGAATGAGTTGCTTATTCATAAAACTTTCTATTCGCGCTACCCTCCCTCATCATCGCTCAGAATCATTTTTAGAAAAAAAAAACTTGCACAAATTGCTACATTTGTAATGGGAGTCGCAAATATTCTTCATTTGGGCTGATAAATGAAATTTTTTTGCGGCCCAATAAAATTTCAACCATTTGTGGTATTTATGCATCATCTCAAGAATAGGCGAAAGGGATAACCTTTTTCGAAACGCAGAGAGAAATATTGGCTTATAAGTAAGTTTAAATAAATTTTCTTCCCAAGTATATCTGAAGTAAACTAAAAGGCATTTCATCACATTTGGTGCACACGTCTTCTATCTCTTTCATTATTCTGAAGTTTGTTCTTGCGTTTGCGACACCAAGAAAGAGGCGCCAGACACCAAAGTATATATATTCTCGATCAGCATCAAAAACTGAGTTGATCTTGATGTGTACGTTTTTATGTCCTTATATAAAATGGGCAAAATCGGTCAAGGGCCACGCCCACAATAGACACAAAAATATATATCTGCCACAAAAGTTGACCTAAGAACTTGAAATTTGGAACGCATTTTGAAAGTTATCTTATTCATCGATTTATGAAAGTCGGCGTGATCGATCACCCACCTATTGATTAACAAAGAATTATTTTAATCGTAAAACTGTTGCCACGCTCACCGTTGTAGATGTAGAGTGTGTTTAAGATTTCACCTAAGCCAAATTTAGTTCTCTTACTTGTTTAAGTTTCCTTTGAAGTTAACCTTGTAATGGTTTTTTTTTTATGACAACTAATTATTGTCTGCTTATGAAGTAGTGGCTGTTAGGGGTAATAAAAATTCGATAAATTTACCGTTACATCTTTGTGTAAATATTATGAAGGTCACATTGGTGATTAATTTCTGCAATAAACAAACGCTAAACCCGATGTGTGTGTAGCATTTACACACACAACCCAAGTTCATACCACGCATACACACAGCGGTTGATTTCTATAGGCGGTTGGAAAATTCACGTCCATACTGTGTGTATGTGTGCTAGAATGAATTATTACGTGTGTGCGGTAACCGACCAACAAGCAATTTCGCAAACTACATACACGGAGAAGAAAAATTACGGTGAGCGCTATTAAAAAGATATAATTCATTTTCAGGTTTCCTAATGTTTTTATACTATGCCGTCAATATTTGCTCCAACTGCCACACACAATATACTTACAATATATTGTATATGCGTACGTACACAACACATAGTTAATGTGTTACTAAAGTGAGAATGCAAATATCTCATGCCGCATATTAATGTATGTATGTTGGTTTCTAAATCATGAATTTTGTTTTTGTGGGATCTCAATGTGGAAGCTGTAAAGTCTGTTAGCACTAAAATAATAATAATAACAACAACAATAACAACCACATTGTTGCATTTACTTACTTACTAGTAGGGGTGAAACTCTGGCGAATGTGTGTATGAAGAAGGAAAAACTTTAAATGTTTTGTGTTGTGTGTTGTTGTTGATGTGGTCGTAGTGTTCGGAGTGCTAACTATTTGATTTATTGCCGACCTTGTTACATTAAGGCTGCACCGTCATCTATCTATTTCACTTTTTCTCGGCCATGGTAAATTTGCCATCACGATGATGGCTGCCTTATATTCTGCACATACAACTGTGTACTCTATAATATACATACACACACACACAAACACTCGCACAAGTGATATCATGTGTGCTCAAGTGTTTTTAGCTCTCTTACAGCTTTTTTGCTTTGTTGTATGGTAGTTTCATGGGTATGTTGCACTAGTGCAAGAGGGATGATTATAGTGGATATTATGCCGTATCACTTATTGTGACGAAATGAGAAGAAAATAGTTTTGTTGTTATTGTTTCTGTTTGGTTTTGTTTTGGAATTTAGAACTCTTGTATGGTCCATTTTTTAAGGGAGCACAACATTAATCATACACACATCATTCATTCACTCCGCTGGGGCACAGGGCACACTGCTGAAAAGTTGCCAGACACATTTGGCATATACCAGCAACAAATAAACACAAGCACCTGTACCTAGAGAAACTCAGCCAAGAGACAATATTTCTCCTTCTTGTGTTATATGTTTTTTGTGTGTGTGTAGGAGTTTGCAGGATCCAAAAGGGGAAATATTTATCACGAAAAAGAAAGCTAGAAGCATTAAAGAGGGGAAATGTGCGGTAACGTTGGTATTAACGGACATGCACCAGCCTGAGAACTTTGTTTGTATATTCATTAACAATTTCTTTTATTCATTTTAGTTGAGGAGGATGTTTGCAATAATCCGACATTAATTAACATTTTATTATTACACTGAATAGAATAATATGAAACTGGATCTCATGAAGTTGTTGTTTTTGCTTATTGAATTTGCACTAGTTGTACTTGGGATTGAGAAGTCTTGCTAAACCCTCCACATAAATAAAGTTTGTCGTTCCATTCGCAACACGTAGAAGGAGGCGTGAGAGACCCTACAAAGTATAAATGTTTTTGATCAGCATCAAAAACTGAGTCGTTTTACACGTGCATATATGTGCGTACGTGATGGTACTCTTATGGTGGTAAATCTTGTGAAATTGAGCTGAAATCTTGTACAGACACTTTTAGTTTCTATACACAGGTTGCTAATTAAAATGGACAACATTGGCCCGCAAACGACAAAAAATATATATATATATATATGTCACAAAAATTGATCTATAAACTTTATTTGAATTTTGTATGTTTTTCTATAATTAAATCATGCAATAACGTGGCATAAATAGGCGTAGTTGTGTAACAGGCACGCCCACAATTTACAATCAAACGTAAAACCCGACTTGCAAGCTGATACGTCATGCACACATTATTAGAGGGCGTAATCGGGCCAAAGGCTAACAATTGTGATGTGATTTGGCACTGAACAGACCTTTTTCTTAGACCCTCTCTCCCTGTAAAATATGAGTCACGTTTTTTATTGATTAAACGAATAATGATGAAAATTGCGCTACTAGTCGAGCTTGACAGAGTACAACTAACTTTCCGCCTGATTGTTGAGTTTAATTCTTTTATTCTTTATAATGCATGTGTGGAGCATTTGTTTTATTATACTTCATTTGGTATTAATTTGATTTTGTAATTATTTCGTGCGCCTCTCCCCGGCCGCCTGCTGCATTGCATTTTTGTTATTTGCTGCCGTGCAATTGTAATTTAGCTTGTCATTTGCGGTTGTGATTCGGTTTTTTAACGCGCGTATGCACGTATTTATATGTTTTTTTAATATTTGCATACAATCACTACCTATACTACTACTAAACTATAAATATTGCTTGCTTGTATACACACATTTAGGGAGGATGGGTACGAGAAATTTAATCCGTTTAAACAACAATTGCAGTGCAGTGGATCGTATCTTGTATTACGCTCAACGCAATAATTAGTACAAATACAATAAATTTTCATTTCGAAATATCGTCGAAACGCATTGATAGCGAGATAATATACATACGTGTCCAATTGACATTTAATTTTCTTACTTCTTTAACACATTCTCTCACTCTGGCCGCTTCCTTGACGTTGCATCGTTATGTAACAATTATTGCTGCCATTTCATGCAATTTCGATGTAATCAAAAACTGGTTAATATTGTAGTTGTTGGCGTTGTTGCTGCTGCTTTTATTTCCTAGTGATTTTTTATTCCTGCTGCCCATACATTCCTGTTGTTTTTTTTTAACACATATTTTTGTTGATTACGGTGTATAGCACAAACGACAATTAAATTTAATTTGACATAAATGTCAGCATTAAAAATGCAATAAATTGCAGTAACAGCATTTTTTCTGTCCTTCTCTCATTTTTTCTCTATTTCATAAAAATTCCCTGGCTGAGCATTTGGCTGCTATTGTAAACCACCACCAACACCATCACACAATGGGAATGGTGAGTATGTGGGTGGTTGGAGTTGACCTCCACCTGCAAAGTTAAAAAGTTACATTTTTGTATATTGAACAAAATTATGTAAAAATACTGATAGATGCAGTGAAAGAAAGGGAAAGAAAACTAAAAGTTTCTATAATGGAAGGAGGTACAAACAATAAAGTGAATATCGTCCATGGTCACTGACGAATAGGTTTAGCTATGGCCATAATTTTTACCATAATAGGGATGTACTAAAAGTATTTTTGAAAAATATAACCAAAAGCATGTTTTACGAGATACCTTAGTGTTAATGACAGACCCCCTTGGAATTGTGAAAATGAAACGAACGTGTACATAATTGGGACCCAACTAATAAAGAACAATATCGCGTGCGTGTAATCTGATCTTGCAGAACTGTTCCATTAAAAAATTTTATTCACAGGGTTTCTATTCATTTTTAATGTAAACTTCAACGCACTTCATAGCTTGAAGTGCGTTACATAATTTTTTTTTTTATAAAAGTGAACACAGGTCCAAAGACCTGCCACCCATGCATCAACCCTTTCCGAAGAGTATATGTATCAATATAAATTCTATACTCTATTATTCACTTAGAAAATTGCTGTCAAGTGAGTGGCATGGCTGAAACGACTCAGTGTTCTATGGTGATTTAAAATGTATGTGAACTTTTTCGGGACACCCACGTCTCCTTTTGGGCGTTGCAAATGTTTCACCATAATTATTTATACCCCCATATACATGTGCTGGTGGATATAATAATATTTATTAGAGATTTTAAACTTTTAACTTCTTGTACGTTTCCTACATATTTACGAACCTTGAGATCGCTTTTAATACCCAGACACCAAAAACACATTCTTTACCAGAATGTAGTAGTTTGTGAAATGGTTAATAAAGTTGGGCAAAATCGATGGAGGGATAAAACATTAAATTAAAACTCAGTATCAATGATAAATTTAATATTTTCATGTCCCAGCGGGTTGGATACCCAAGACTTTTCTTAATATTTTTAATAAGTCGCATAGCAAACGTGGTTTAGAGAAAATAGATTTTGCAATGTTTGGCAATCGCATATAACGCCCCGCTAAACAATGGATTACTTGGCGTCAATGTGTTACCCAGCAGATATGAACTCCAACGCAAAGCCTACCAAACGTTGACATAACCTTTTCTCGCCAAGGAGTTGCGAAGGGTTACATTTGTTTGTGCAACCCCTTTTTTCCCAATAAACATCTCTCTGTAACATATTTACATTAAATTAGTTGCCATTTGTAAAAACTCTCTCACTTTGTTAATTCGTTGCTAATTTTTGACGAATCATCTTAATACCTCTGATTCTGATTACTTGACACACATTTAATACCAACAATACTTCGCTTTCGAATTCACTTATTGTGCAAACATATGTTTTGTATGTGTGTGTATAATATCGTCATCAATCTTAATTTATGTTTTCGTGAATGCTGGCCAACCATTTAGGGTGTGTAAGGAATCATTTGTGAAAATGAAAGTTCAGCTGTGCGGTGTGACCTTGAAATTGATGTGTTAGTTAGGTAGCGTTAGTTAGTTGTCAATGTGTTTGTTATTCACATCAGCTTTACGAGCGTGTTTTTGAAAATTTCAAATATCATCATGACAACATAAAATGTACATATTTGTTATTTTTTATTTTTTATTTTTTATTTTTTATTTTTTTCGCTATTGTACAGAGAGGACAATCACTTACATGTGATTGTACAGGATAGACTACAGGCTAGACGTATAAAAATGTGTTCATACAAGTCTAACAGAAATATTTGCCAGCAGACGAACGGACGGACTTATGAAAGCATACACACACCAGCACACAACAATGTCGAGTGATGTGACATGTCAAACACAATTTTATTGAGTTTGATTGATTCTGTAAAATTCGCCGTTTCATAATGCCAATCACATTTATATACATATCGTACACATGCACACACACACACCATTCAGCACATGTACATGCACACAAATGTATAATGTTTCATAACTGTGGTGGAAATTTAATAAATCGTATTACAAAATAGCTGTCGTTAGAGGTGGATGCGAAAATGAATGTCTGCCTGGCTGAATTTCTGTCTCCTTCCACCTCTGACTGCCTGACTGCTTGGCTGACTGGCTGGCTGGTGTCTATGGGCATATTTTTACTTTACACAGTTTTAGTTGATTATGTCATGTTTCATTTGATTTTTATTGGTTAGAAAGAAAGATTAGATGGCCTAGAGAGGGCGCTCTTCTAAAAAAAATATTCACATATATACAACACATACATATTATCTGTCAGTGTCAGTTAGTTGGTGTTAATATTGTCGTCAGCAGTTGGCAAGTTTTGAGTTAAATTTCTGATGACCGACTCTTGACGCGACACTACCATCAACAACTACTGCAACAATAACAATAACAACACTAACAATATCACAAAATATATAATTTTAGTAGATAAATGCATATGTGTGCAGTACATATAATAACATTCATTCGCATTATATAGAAACATACACGTGCACATGCACATACATTGGGATTGGGGTGAAATACGTGTTTATTGCAGCGCATTAGCGAAGCAAAACGTCATAGTTAGAATGCAAATATATTATTATGTGTATGTGTGCTTGTATTGATATCTGCATTAGATTGATTGTAACGTCTGGTTTAATTTAATTTTATTAAAATGCGGGTATATGCGAGTGTGTGCGTAGTAACTGCAATTCAATTATTTAATTTACGATTTATTGATTTTTACTTACAATATAAACACACAGGCGGACAAAGTGTTACAACATTTAACGTAACATTAAGCGCAAGCCTATTCCTCTACTTTTTTCAACGACTTGAATTTGGCGCAAACAAATGAAATGTTTAGAGTTTTGTGTGCATAAGCATTTATCACACATTGCAGAGAATGTTGAATGTCTTAGCAAAACAAAAGGAAGGCAGCATTGAAAGTGCATTGGATCGAACCATTATTTGGATTCTTGCCCATATAACATTCAATTTTGAAATATATTTTAGTTAGAAAAGTTGCTGAAGTATAGGTGTTTGACATTATAGTTGATCGTGATAAATGTAAAGCTGATTGGACTCTTTTTGAGCTCCTTCCTAAATAAGTATTTTATACCCTTCATCTGGGAGATAAACGTACACTAAGTACAAGAAGAAGCCGACTTATATATCTACACTATATAGTTGAAATTTGGCTGCAGTCGGAAAATGGACACACTTACAACTTAAAATAAACCTCCTTTGTGTAGGATGTGAGATGTAAGTTACAGAGCATAATCAGCAACTTGCCACGCCCTGTTTTTGTGTATAGATATGGAAGGATTATATAAGATTTAGCCTACGCTACTTTTAGTGTTTTTACTTATCTTAGAAATAAGTCTTAGAGTATATGGAAGATATGAGTCGTTCTAAATGCAAGTGCATCAATTTAACCTGACGATTGCTCATATATCATCATACTGTGTCAAATGAATGTTGCTTTAAGCAACGGCTCATATTATAAATTTGTTTAGCCTAAAAATGACTTTGGCGCGGATCAGACTTCATTTTTAAAACCTTCCTTAAAATGGGTGACAATGTAATGAATATTGATTCTGTGGATCTGAAGACTACAGAAGAAGCTGCTTAAATGAGAACTGAAAGAAATCGGGGATCCTATGTATTATAATCGTCAAAGTCTAAATCGATCTAGACAAGCGCGTCCGTATGTCCGTTTATTGTCAAGGCGCAATTTTGTACAAACAGATCTAGGTTGGCTACAATTTAAACAAGTTAATGAGCAATAAATTTCGTTGCGGGCCATCGGTTAAAGAACAGTTTTGTGGATCAAAGGATCCCGCTTGATCATTTAACCGTTTTTACGAGTGTAAGGGTGTACATTGAAAACTGTTGCCTTCTCTTATTTGGTAATACTGTAAGGCTAAGGTTCACATAATAATTTTTGCAGCCAGAAGAACGTTTTAATTATACAGATGATATATGACTAGATCAACTTAGTATTGAATACTGTTTTTGGTCTTTAACGGGTCTTTCTGGCAGTGCCAACATTACATCAACGTCCCCACGACGGTGATTATAAAAATAATCCATTAAATTGGTAATAAATTAAATAAATTTCATTTTAAATGTAATATTTTCATACAGAAATTTAATTTCACTACAAGTTGTGTGTATTTTATAAACATTTCGCATGTTGTACAAACTGTTCTTGAGTATAATGTTCTTGTAAAAATTACAAATAAAATGTAATGAAGTGAAATTTATGTCATACGCACAAAACACTATTTGTTTCCCATTACAACAACAATGATAACAATAACAACATATACTAAAAATAAGTAAAAAAAAAATATTTTCTATTGTTGGGACTGAAATATTTGTTTCTGAGTCAATATATGTTTAACATTGCTGCTGTTGGCAGATTAAACAGAAAATGAGGCGTTTTTCTCATATACAGGGTGTATTGTCGAAGCATATGTCTGGTTGCCTATGTTGGAAGTATGAGTATTGTGTGTGTGTGTTTTTTTATACAAAAAAGTAAATGAAAATAAAATAAATAAAAGCAAGCACAATAGTATTGCTGTAGTTGTTGTTTTTGTTGTTGTTGATGATATGAATGTTTTTTGAAGCTAATAAATTTTTAACGAAACAGAAAAAAACAAAAACTTTTTCATTAAAATATTTATATAAATAAATACATACGCACATACGTGGATACAAGTATGAATACGAAAAATCAACAAATTTAAGAGCACACAACACAAACGCACGCACTCAGTAACAACACCACAACACCACATCATACCACTGGAGGAATAAACGAACGAATGGAAAACATTTATAAGAACACCGAACCACACACTCACTCCGCTCCATGTTGTTCTCATATATAAGTGCAGTGCATGTGTGTGTTCTGTGTTGATACAACAAATTGATTTTTTCAACATTTATTTATATTCGAGAATTGAAGAAATCAAGCAGGCAGAGTGCTTTGCGCGGCCCTGAAACAAATTATTGGATAGATGGACGGGCAGACTGACACACATGTGTACTGAAAGATGTTATAGAAATAATAGATTACAGAAGAATATTTGTAATTTTGAGATTTGAAGTAAACATTTCATTTGGAATCCATTCACATTGGAAGCGATGCTTTTTAATGTGAGATGGAAATGTTAAAACAATTTCGTAAAACTGCAAGAATGCGTATGTGTACGGTTGGTTATGTGCTATTAACAATCGTCAATAAGTCTAGACACACGAAAACATACAAACGCACGTAATTTCTTGCAAAATATTACATTGTGGCAATGCGGAGCGAAAAGAAAAGCATCAGATCATACAATGAAATTTTATCAACTGCAGAACCAAGACTTACTAACAACAACGGACTTAAGGAATTTGTTTGTTGACCAAACATTAATGAGGTGAATGTGATTGTGGTCATGGAATATGGCGACATTTTGGTGAAGGAAGAATTATCGCAAACTTGCAAGAATTGTTATTTTGTATCGTACAACACCAACCACACACACGCACGCATTATATTGTATGTGTGTGTGTATAGTGTACACACAAATGGAGAATATGAATTTATGTGCATTTCCGTTGTTTGTTTTTCCTTCCTTCCGTTTAAGTAAATAACAAATATTATCGCACAGCGACCAACCGACTAACTAACCAGCCAACCGACCAACCGCAATATGAAAATCGTTAACTAAACTGATTGCTGCTGTTTGTTCACTTTGTCAGTTTGTTGGTTGTTGGTTTGTTGGTTGGCTACATATTATTATTATTGTTGTTGATACAGTTGCTGTTACATGATGTAAAAGACCTGAAAAAATATTTGTGTCCAAATATTCTGATATTCTAAAATACGATTTCATCTAAAAACTTGGCCAAATAATTATGATGGAACGCACACAATAACAACCAAAGCAAATATGCGAAAAAGAAACTTTAAACCAAGACTGAGTAAGCATCGCTGCTTGCGTTTTCATTTGTTGTAAAACAAACTTAAATGCCACACAACCTGATATACCGTTTATCTATCGGATCTGTGTGTTTCATTATGTAAAAAGTTCACCATAATTTGCCAAAAAAAAAAAAAAAACAAAAAACACATTTACCCGAAAACGTCAAGAAAGTCACGTAGATCTTATCTGCTTATTTTGTGGCAATGAAGTACGCGCAATTAGAGATAAACGTAATTGCAGTTTTCATTACCATCACTTTTATCACTGAATTGTATTTACAAACATTTTATATTTCATGTACGTGCACTTATCATTCGATGGCAGGCACTCCCCTGCCAGCAGAGACAAACAAATTAATGTCCATTAAGTTTTAGACAATATTCTGCGGAATGTGAGGGTTATCTATGACCCCATCTATCAGGCATTTTAATTACGCATCTAAAAATGTTTTTCTGCAACACATATAATTTTTTAATTATATTTCAAAATTACGAATCATTGCGTTTGCGAGCAAGAACGGAGCGATACCCTTTGCTTAATGATATTGCTATTAAATATATGTGTAGGAGTATGCACGCAAACATACTTTTCGTTTGGACAATAGATTTGTAATGATTGACTTTGGAAAGCAGAGCGACTTTTGCGGGGATTTAGTATCCGACCTAATTGACCTGAAATGTTTTTTGAGCTCATGTGTGAGCGGTACTTGTACTTGTATGGGGTGAATGTACAGGTGAATGAGATATTTACATATACAGCATGCGGAGAATCAGAGTTTCAATTAAAAATTCGATTAAAAATTAAATATTGATTGTGTAGATTAATTAGTTGCTTAAAAACTCCATCCTTACAATCGGTGGTCAAATATACCGAACTAAGGACATAAACAAATCAAACCGTAGGGCGCCCTTTTTCTTAAAGGGAGAAGAAGACACTCCCACAATTTACAAAAATCTCCGTTGATCGTTGGGGAAAAGTACAGCAAATACTTGCATCATTTCAAACCAAATTTAGTTTTCTTAATTGTTTCTGCTGACGTTGATTTGATTTTTGACTTTTTGCGACCACACGACGCCCAACAACACATAAACATGGATTTTATAAAAATAGGTGTTTCTCAACATGAACCCAAGAATTTACTTTACCATGTATTTTCTCAATGTGATTTATACGTTTGCGTCTTGACGTAAATCGCCTTTCGCGGCAGCCCTTTCTTTTATACTCTACATGTTGCGATGGCTGTTTTTCTATGAGACTTTTATTTTGGGTTGTTTTGATATGTTGTCATTCACAAACGCATATGTGTTCCGTTTAGATTAAATAATTAAGAAAATATTTTTATAACTTAAAATTTGACTTTTCGGTTACGCATTAAATCACACAGTTGTGAAAGCAACGTATGTGTGTGTGGCTGTGAGTAGAGAATTAAGTGTGGGCGTAGTTAATGCGATATGTTTGCGATGCGTTGTTTTCCAGATTGTTTTTGGATGTGAATTCTTTCTGTTATTTCAATGACTGTACACGTTAACACATTTTGAACATGTGCGGTTCGGCGAGTTTTTTATAAATCAAAACATATTTCAAATACACTTGTAAGTCAATTTGGATTCTGTTGTATGAAAATGGCTTCTTTAGTCATCACTAAATGTACGATTATACCCTACTCCACATACTCTACTACTAAGCGGCAACTGCCACATATCAATCAAAACCAAAATCTGAATCGATTTAATCATATAACTCTGTCTGTCCATGTAATTTATGTGCTCGCCCTACATGTCGTGAGTTTGGATATTTTTAAATTGATATTTGCCGCTAATATGTCTTTGGGGCCATAAACCATCAATTATTAAAACGCCTGCTCTTGAAGCGGTCTCTACTATTTATAAGTAGAAAATAACAAAATTTGATTATTGATAGTTAATTGGCTTAAAATTTGGACCCAGTCAGATAATTATTAGAATCTCTTTCCACAGAGCAATATTTCTCAAAAGTGAAAAAGTATGACTATGACTCGCATTCGCAAACTCAGTATGAAATTGTCGGATGGAACTGACCATTTGCTTCTTTTCCATTATTAATCGAAAAGTCTTTTGGCAAAATTATTGCTAAAAATCTGAGCGCAACGTATTAATTATTTATTTAAAATTATTTAAAATGTGTCTAATTCATGTTATTCCAGTCAAATATGAATCAAGGCTTATGAGACAATTTTTCTATTTATTTCAGGGTTATTCGTTTGACAGAGGTAAGGCAGCTGAAGGTAAGCATGAAAATATTTGTTTTGGGGATGTTTCAAAATACTTTAAAATTCTGTTGTGCTTGGAAACAAACACATTGTTTATATGTATACGTATTTAAAAAAAATATAACAAAAAGCTAAAAACGGACAAATGCACTGTTTCGTTAACATTTATAAATAAATAGGTGACACGAGTGGTGGTGACTTGGCATGAATTGCTTGAACTCACATTAGGAGAGGAAGAAAAACTGGAAATTAGGTGTAAATTTATGTAAGAAAACTTCATGAAAACATAAACATTTTTCAAATCTATTGTTCGCCGCAATCGTCTCTGCTTGGGAAGATGAATTCGCAGAAATTTTACTAAGAAACTCTCCAATATCAGGTTTTTGCTACTCTGTCACTTATGTCCCCGTTCCAAGAGTACTTTATGTCATATTATTCCGTTACATTGCAATTTTCCATACGTACATATATAGTATACATGTGTTTGTGTGTACACGCATTGTATTGCTGACAGTTAACACGACGTAATCCTTTTACGAGCTGTCTGTATAATATCGCTTTCTCTCTTTATCTTTTCTTTTTGTACAAGTCTGCATGATTTATATTAAGTTTTCATGCGTTCCCTTATAATAAAGAATCGCCACTTAGTTTGCTATTGCGTTTGTAAATATCAGAGGGATTGTATGTAGAAAAATTATATACTTGATCTGAATCAAAATCTGAGTCGAACTAAATACAACCGTATGTACATGTGCGTGTAAGCGAATTTGTTTAAAATTGCGAAAAGAAATTCTAACTCGTGAAGTTTTCCACATACTTACAGCCACGCCTACATTTTACAAAAATTACCAATAACCAAACAGCTCTCACTATGTGTGCGTGAAAGTGGAAAACATTTGGTAAAGTCTGCGTCCATACTGTACATAAAACGGATTAAGCCACCAAAACCTATTTTTTCAAGGCAGCTGTACGGCTTGTGTGTAGGGGCCTTTAAAATATCGCTTAAGCCACGTACATACTGCATACTTCTAGTTTTATACTTGTTACTTGTTTTCTTTGTCATTTGAATTTAAATATTGCAAGAGTGGCTGGCATCTTAAAAAGATATTTTAATCATTTATTGTGTGGGTATTTATTATGACAAAGAAAGCGTAGGTGTTCCATTCATTTAAGAAGAATGCAATAATTCCAGCGGTGTCATAGAATTCTTAGTACCCTAAACATATTATTCCTATTTAACACCTTTGAGCAGTTGCGGCGAAATATATTTTGTAATAAAAAGAAAAAATTAAAATTCACTATAAACAAAAATTTAAATATTATCAATAATTGAAAATAACTTTTTATGTATATAATAGAGAGATTGACATGTTCGACTTGGATGTTGACCTTTGATCAATACTCACATATAAGCACTGGGTAGATTCGTTGGGCCTTTCCCTGAATATTACAAAAATTTTACAAAGTAAATGCACCTTCATCTATAAAATGCCAACTTAACCGTACGAAAATGTTGTAATTTTTGTTGATTGTGCTTCGGAAGAATAGTTCAAGTGAATAGGATTGACCAAATGGGCAGATTAGCTCGAAGCGTACGTGAGTGTGTACATTTAAAATGAAGTATTTAATAAAATTAGTGTAGGCGGATATTCATTTATATATAACGGACTTGATTCCCCTTTAAGGAAGAACATCATTTCATTTAAACGAATAAAAATCCTACCGAACAAAACCGAAATTATGGATTTTGTAGGTAAATGAGTTTCTGTAAAATTTCCTAAGTATTCCCAAGTGATTGTTCTCCATTTAAAGGAATATTTTGATAGAATATTATGTATTGAATACCTGCCACATAACAGAGGGCGGCATACTTTTATTTTCTAACTGCTTTTGAAAATCGCGAAAAAGTATTAATATTTGATTAACATTAAAATATACGTCGACATAGACATGTCTGTCCGTATATTCGTTTTAAACTCCAAAAAACAAACTGGCGCAGATTAGTACCTTGAACTAAAATGTGGTACAGTCATGCACACATCACATAATCGAATAACAACCACATCCACAATTGGCAAAAATCTGACGCGGCAATGTAAACAGATGCAAGATGAAATTTATTTTAAAAATTTACTGCACCCATCAAAGTGGGCGGGTTTAAATAACGGACGATGCCACGCCCAAGTTTTGCCCTATAGATTTTTTTTTACTTGTATAACTTGACCGTTCTTAGCTTAATAAAAATCATAACAATTCCTGGTGATTTTACCATCCGAATATTATCGTGTGGGCTGTTTTTTAAGATACTTTTTTTCCGAAATAGAAATGATGAAATGACCCACGTACGCAAACTTAGTCAAAACACAACAGAATTTTAATATATCTTTCCATTATCCAC
Organism: Crataerina pallida; assembly: GCA_949710015.1. Lineage (NCBI taxonomy): Eukaryota > Metazoa > Arthropoda > Insecta > Diptera > Hippoboscidae > Crataerina > Crataerina pallida. The sequence goes on from OX453290.1 coordinate 10,440,612, forward strand.
AGCCGTATAAATGTATTACTGGGTACTTATGTTTGCTATTTGATAAAAATATTATTTCGTTTTTGTTTGTACGTATGCAATTGTATTGTAATATGTATTGTGTATACAAATATTTGTCACAGAACGTATTCTATGCATAGACATTCAACAACATTGTATGAAAGTCACAAAATATATTTTATTGTCACAACTACTGCCACACACCGCTGATCCTACCGGTTCTCTTTCTCTTGCTGTGTTGTAAGTGTTGTTCAGCGGATATGTATTTTGTGTAAAAAGGAAATTTCTATTTCTGCCTGCTGTTTGTTAATCCCTGTGTCGTCAGATCAGCAGACAATAAACCTTAAATGGATTAACATTAACTTTTGTAGTTAAGTACGAGAATGTGGCGTGAATTGCGTTGCGTTGTGTGTTGATGAACATTTTGTACAGATTTCCTGCGGATTTTCTCTTCTTTCACCAAATTCCAAGAAGAACGGTAAGTATTCAACGTAGGTAGGTATGTGGGTATGGGAAATACGTAAGTATGACCATTTCAAGGAAAACGATTATAAAATCAATTTAGAAATATTTTTATATTATTTAATCGAAATGAAAAATATTTGAGGGTATTAAGGTCTTGAAAAGGGAACAGTTACGAAACGAGGTGTCGTGCATCTTAGTTGGTAAAGTGCAAAGATTGTTTTGTTTCATTCATTTACCGACGGTTTGCTATTACAACACAAATACGTCGAACTATGTGTTGTTGATTTTCCATCGATCTCATTAGGAAGAAGGACTTTATAAAAAAACGAAAACTCACATATCTTTAATATAATAGCGTAGCTTGAGAGAAGCAATAAAAATGATTGATTTGTACGCAATTTATAAAAAGTTATCCATTTTTATTAAAATTCACGCACTTGTCAGGCCTGGGCATGGAATATCGGTATAATTTCCCGACCAAAAGATGAGTGAGTATAAACAAACTTACACGTATTTGGTAACGGAGTAAATATGATAAAATAGGAAATTGAGTGAAATTACAATTCGCTTGAAATAGACTTTCGGGTTGCAAAGAGTAATTGCACTCATGAGAGTGAAATATTTGTAAGAGAGTTTGTTGAAGGGGTTCAATTCAATTGTACAAGAGAACAACGCAAAGAAACTTTCAAAACTTTCTTTCGCCACTTTAAGTTTAAAGTATTTTTTATATTAGGATTGGAAATATTTAAAAACAATATTCAGTTGTCAGCTGCTTGAGTGTGAACCAGTTTCGTGGAGTCGAGTCTCTTCCATTTCTGTGTTCGGTTTTTTTTCTTTTTCGTTGACTACCACCACGTTTTATTTTATTTATATAGTTATCTCGCTCTGTGGCAGTTCCGAACGGCTGAAGTATGCGCCAGCAAAACAAAAACAAACCGTAAAAATTGATGGCGAGCACGTGTGTGCGTAATAAAAAGCAATTGCATTTCGTATAAGAAGAGACGGCATTCTTGGCAGACAACGAGAGAACGGAGAGTTCAAGTTGGAGTAATTTGTATAAATCTTATCGCATAAGAAGTGGGTAAATGTTAATAGAGTGCCGTATCGTTATACTGTGGTGGTCACATAAGATGAATAAAATCGCAATAAAGATAAAATTCTGGCCTTGCATGATGATGGTTGGGATATATTTATACAATTATTGATGCGATGATTATTAATTAGACGGGGCGAATTGTACGTGAATGCCCTTCTTGTGGAAGAGAGTACCAGAGATTGTGTGTGTGTCACATTAGAGACAAAGTGTAGAAGCGTTATGGCGGCATTCCTTACACAGGAGTTTGGACGGTTCTCCATGCAGACGTTGGCGAATAAAGAGATGTTATTATTGCACATACAAGTACTTTTCGTTTTTGCTGCTTACGTTGGCGGCAACGGCAGCAGTTCAAGCAACAGTCAAAAGTTGGCAACACCTATTTTTCTTCATCAGCATTTTTCGCCGCTTTATATGATTGAGGATTGTTTTCGATTTGTGTGTTTCGTTGTTGGTTCTTGGTCGTTGGGGTGCGTGCGTGTGAATTTGTTGTTGATGTTCTCCTTCTAAGAGAACTTCCTTGATTGTTGTGTTGTTAGTGTATAATAGACACACACACACATGCTTGCCCACGTTTGTTATATTTCATTTTTCACAAGATACACATCGTGTCAAATCATCATCATCGTCGTCATCATTGCTGTGCACCAGGAATTCGTTTCTATAGTCTGTGATATGTGGATATGCGAATGTGAAGCTTTTAAATTTGTTTGTTTTAATTTTTTGTATTGTTGTTGTTTTTATTGTTGTTTTACCACTTATAAACCCAAAAAGGTGGTGCAGTTCTATATTTTCCCTGCAACTTATAGTTGTTGCTGCTGTTGAACGTTAACGTCAAATTAAACCAATAACAATAACAACAACAATGTTCAGTTTGCGCTGTATGCAAAAGCACTTGCATGGGTGTTCCGTTGTATGTAGCTAGCTGTGTAAGAATTTCTGTTTCTGCCATGACAAGACGAGTAGAGTAGAATGACGATGACGACTACTCTACTTGTGCATGTTGTATATCTTGTCGTCGTCTTCATCTTTTCTGTCGCTTTCGTCGTTTGCCATTTGATAAATTGCGTTTATAAGAAAGAGATGAATTGTCATGTACACTCTTTCAGTCTTTACTGTTACTGTTGCTGTTGCTGTCGTTTTTATCGTTTGCCATCGTATGGCTGTTGTTGTCGTCTATTCATCCATTGCCAGATTTTCAGCTTCGACGTTTTCGAATGTGTGTTTTTTCCTTATTTTTCTACAGCACCGATGTGGGCAAATGCGGTTGTAACGGTGCAGGGAGAGTAGTGCAAAAAATATCTTAAGAGAGTGTGTGCACGAATAAGGTTAAGTGTGTGGTGGAGGGGCCATCATCTTAATCGGGAGTGTACGTTTGTGCCTGTGATGGCGTTTTGTTGGCTCCCACTGTAAATCATAATATAAACTTGAGTGCAGAAGCCCTCCAACCCAGCCGCCCGTCTCATAGCCTGACCAGTTGGATAACGTTCTTTCATTCGTTTTTCAGTTTTTTCAGTTTTTACAGTTTTCGCAAAAGTCCTCCAATATAAGTTTTTGCATTAAGCTGTGGCTGTGCTGGCTTGTGTCGGGGTTTCATATCATTTCAGTCATACGCTTATTATTGCTTTTGTTGCTATTCATCGTCTTATTCCTGATTGTGTGCATGTGCACTTTCTTGTTCATCGTCGTGGTCGTCGTCATCATATATGTTGTGCAAGTAAAATTCATTGTCGCGCGCGCATGATAAAGAACAATTTCTTTTTCTTACCACCACCACCACCACGAACCATCTGGGATTGGAAGTTTTCCAAATGCAATTTTCCTCGGCGCACACTTGTGCATGAATATTTTTTCGTTTAAAACTTTGTTATAAAATGGGGTTTCCTTCGCCTTTTTTATCCATTTTGTTAAATTTTTTCCTTAAGACGTGTTTTCTCTCCTCCCACTTTTTTTTGCATTTGATTAGTTTTCTTTTTTGTTCGCATCTGCCTCACGACTTTTCCTTCACATAGTTAGTTCATTTTGTTGATCACTTTTGCCGCATACTTCCTTGAAGTGTACTCGCACACACACATAGTTTTTTCACTTTTTATTGAGTTCTTTTCTTTCCGGTTGCGTGTGTGTGGGTGCGTGGGCATGGGTAGATGGCTTTATTGTCCTTTCATAAGGAAACTTTATCAAATTTTAAATTATATTTTGCACTCTTGCACATTGCCCTCCCTCCCTCTCTCCCATGGCGTCTTTTTTCTCTTCTTCTCTTCAGCTGCCATGCGTCCCCGTCTTGTCTTGTCTTGTCGTACGATGGACTGCCTTGCGATGGCTTCTATTGGAATTTAATTTATTAGTTATTCATGAAATTCCAATTTAATGAAGAAGTGTTTTATATCTGTATGAAGTGTTGTATGCACAACACAACACAACACATCCCCACACACGTCCCATGCATCCAATAAAGTGCTTCCATATCATTTTCATGTATTTAAAGAATTGTAGAATAAAGACGGTGTGCGACCGTCCACGCCAGAGGGAGGATATTATTACTTGTAAACACTTCATTTATTCATTTATCGTTAAACATATTCCACCCATCGAATGTACAATTCAAATTTGGACATTGCCTTGGGCCATGTATTGGAAACCAATATTCTCACATATATCCTCAAACTCTGGGTGTGGCAAATGCACATTTGCACTGTGTTTTAACAAACTATTACAGTGTGGCCGATTCTTTCATAAAAGTATGAATTTCTTTACCCCTCAGCTAAAGGTCGGCAGTAAATTTACTCTGTCAGATCGTTCAAGTTCAAAATAACTGGTAAAGGGTAAACTTTTAGAGGTTCTTCGTTCAAAGAAGAAGAATCAATAAAATAAATTGATAGCATAAGTTGTTGGTCGCTTACGTCCGAGACACTCATTGTTTCGTACTCGGTGTAATCCGGATTCGATGTATATGTTAGGTGCTGTAAAGTATAAAATTACAATTAATGAGTAGATAGATGTTTGATTGATCGACTTGTGACAGCTTCATGTTTACAAACGCTTCTGTGAATGAACCGAGTTTGAAACAACGTGGGGAATTCAGAGGAAATTGGAATAAGCGACCGAAGGCCCTGACATTGTGGTCTTGACACCTAGACATTGTATTCATGCGCATTAGTATAAAACATTTGCAATTTGCAGCGAAAGGCTTTGGAATGCGCCATATGCAATCTTGGTTGGCATTAAAAATTCCTCATATACAGGAAGATTTAATTATTAAATATAAGTATAAAAAAATTAAAATCTGAGTCGATCTAGCCACATCGAACTCTGCATTTGTGGGTCCTCCTGTCTTCTTCTGTGCTCATGACCACAAATTTGTTTTTGAAATTTTGTACAAATATTTCCGCTTAAGTTTCAGAACGGCTCATGGTCCCGTCCACGACTAGTGAAGGACTACCTGGGATGGGTTCAACATTTATCTTTATTTGTTTCCTAAAGTAATTTTTCGAAAGTCAGGGGTAGAGCCCTCAATTGATGGTTACTTTATATTACAATACCTAGAAATTTCATCTTTGCAAAAACAATGCTTGTTGCGTTGTTTTAATAAATACATTTAATTGTAGTGCCTTCAGCGGCATAACATTTGGTTGTATTTTCAAAATTTCTTTTGCTTCTAATGTAACAAAATGTAACACGCGTGCATTGTATAATATTTGATCTGCCGTCGCCAGTTGCTTTATCAAACGGCCGACTACGATTTAAATAGCCAAAAACAATAACAATTTGCCATTAGTTTGCGTTGTACCTACTAACAGTGTGTTGTATGTTGTACCAGAGCAACCCAACACAGTTCGGTGAAAAATTACTTCAAAATATGTGTTAACCGCTTTTTAAAACAAACATTCATATTTAGGTGGTGCTAGCTGGCTGCGAGTGTCTGTGCGAAAATTTGTGTATATGAAGGTGCGTGCCGTCGACAGTAGCATCCAGTTGATAGTAAAGCTTCCTCTATAAACGCTATTGTTTTGTGGTGCAGTTGTTGGTGACGGTAGGGTTTGCGTTTACGTTTGGCCCACAAAGGATACTTTAGTGAGATTACACTCTTTCCATCTCTTTCCATTCCTTTGCTAGTCGTTAACAGTTAACTGTGTGTAAACACACTACGACACATTGCCAGTGTTTAGTCATCGATCTGAGTGAGGCGGCGGGAGGGAGGACGACTATCAACCATGATTTATGTTGAGAAATTTGTTACTCTGTTCGCTACCGTCGTTTTTTATTTTTTATTTTGTTTTTTGTTTCTATATAATGATGCTGTTGCATTGCAGTAAAAAAAAAATGATTTGTAGATTTTTAATTATTTTGTTAAAGTATAACTTCAATGTTTGTGGGTATTTTTTTTTAGTTTAATAAGTTGATTACTGGTTGCGAGGAAGTTTGGGTTCACAACAGTGTTTGGTTCCGCCAAAGTTTATAAATTTCGAAGGCGTTACCTGTGTGTCATTAAATTGTAAACCCAATGAAAAAATCTCATTAACACAAAACAAACCGCACCAACGACAACAAAAACAACACCAATCATAGAGACAGAGAAAAGTATGAGAATAGGAACTTGTAGGTTTTGTGTCTATATTCTACTGCGCATCGAAAAGGAAAGGAAGAAAGAAGCAAGAGATATATGTGTGTAGCATGGTTGCATGTGTTTACTTGTAAGTTTGTTTCAAATTTCTATTGGATTGCTTTACGTTAACGCTTGATGACGATTGTCCCACCGCCCGTATTGAAGCTCAGCTAGAGAAACGGGAAAAACAACAAAATGATACCTTTGCCTCACCAGACAGACAGACAGATGGACAGACATTGAGTAGCAGCCACAAACTACAACAACAATTACGTTTAATTAGAATAATAGCAAGACAATGTAAAAATAGCGAAACACCTGAAAGTCGTCTACTATGTGTAATTGTGAGCTGTAAAGGTGTGCGTGAGTGTGTGCACTTGGAGAGGCGAATACGCAATATATGAGCCCACCAAACCCACCCACTTCAACATAGACTAATAATATCTCACTAACCAGCCCATTTTCTTGTGCTACTATTACCACTACCACTACCACTGCCACTACTACTACTACCACAGTAACAGATTCTCTACAACTACTTCGTTTGTATTGCCAGTGCTACTGATACCCACCACTCACTACCACCACTACTGCTGCTAGTGCGACTACAACTACTTTATATGCCAAGTATTCGCTGTGATGCCGTTTGCTCTTCTTGTTGTTCATTTTGACTGAATACTAAAACTGATGCAAACTGCCACTCACTCAACCGAATATAACAAATGGGGATTGGTTTTTGCCATTTTCTCGGCTTTACTTATGTTGTAGTTGCTGCTGCTACTCCATCCGCACAGCTAGCCATCTATTCATCCATCCAGCCACATCCATCCATCCGTCTGTAGTTCCACTTGCACAAAATACAGTACATACATCACACACAAGCATTCAAGCATACATTCATACACACATGCATGCCGAACAAACTTTGAAAGCAGCAGCAAAGCAAACAAATTTTGTGAACCCATAAGCCGTCTCCTTTCAGCCAAAGCCAAATAAATTTCAAATGTTGACTTGAGTCGGTGTGTGTGTATGTGTTGAACGTCTGCATGAATGATTTTACTTGAGCTGTGTGACTTGCCTCACTCACCGCATGCAACACAACTAGAAACAACAACAGCGCCTGCTACGCTATTAGCACAATAAGAAACGCAGCCAACATTCACATTCGTTTCGTATACACCTTCACATTCACTAATGCTGTTAAATACAATGTCTCAATTCAGAAACGTCTTTATACTCTCTCTTACTCACATCATCTTGCTTCGCTCAACTTCGTTGTGCTTATATTTTTTATTTCTGTTTTTCTACTCAACATCATCATAACGAATGAACCCGTCTATGATCATTATTAAGCCATTATAATATGGCTGACTCTTGAAATGAAAATAAAATAAAAATAACAACTCTTCAACCTATACGTGGTCCGTCTATTTATAAATTGTGCAACCCCAACAAGCACAAGTTGCAAAGAAAAAAATTCAATTTATATCAAATGCTATCATTTTAATGAGGCTTATTTATAATTTTGATTTATAAGCATCCACACACATGCACAATGGGTTGTTGAGAGTGGAAGAGAAATGAAATTTGAATTCGCCCTGAGGTTAAACACGGTACTCTTTATACCTTTCTTTGCACTCTTTTTCAATGCGTTCTCTTTTTTTTTTGTTGATGTGGTGGGATCAGAATATACTAGCAGCAGCAACAGCAACAGCAACAACAAGAACTGCCCAACATTTTATATGATTGCTGTAGTGTGCGTTTCGTACTGTACTCTGTTGTTAGAGTCATCTCATTCGGTTGTATTATTATTTATAGGTGTCAGCACCAAGGCGGGTAGTTTTCCTTGTCTCGTATTAACGAAATTTATATGTGTTGGGGATTAAATTTTTTGCCTGCATTTAATGGCACAATTGTTGCTTTGCCTTTTCGCTCGGTTCAGCTCTACCTTTACAGCCAGCCCATACAAAACATGCTCTGACAATGGCAACAACATTGATATAGCAGTCGCTATTGTTGTTGTTGCTACTGATGTTATTGTTATTGTTGCTACTGTTGTTAATGCCATCGTATCACACAACTAGAACATCCATACATATAAACAACGACGAGTAGAGTATTTTTATTGTGCACACTCACTCACCCGCAGTAAACACACATTTCATATAAGAAAAACACACATCATACAGCAGATGATGTATGTGTGCACATGATACACTCTCGCATACTAACTCGCATTGCGAGTAACCGCATTTATGTGTGTGTTGGACTATTATTTACCCCCGCCAAGTTTAGTTTTCGTATTGATTGACAAGCCCAGTGTGTATTTGCCTTCGAAACGCGTACGACGTGCTGTGCTGTGTGAAGTAGACAACAACAATAAGAGAAAAGCAAAAGCAATAAGAAAAATTGCTATTATTATTATTTCAGTTCACCGTACAAAACCAAAACAAAATAATGCAAATAATTTACGCTCGGAAGAAAGTTCTAAATATGAAGAGTTCGCCGCGTATGAAAAAAACGCACGCCTCGTAAGCCAAATAGCCAAAAAGTGCAGTTTTCTGTGTGCAAGCGGTTTTGAAAAGTATTAGAAAAAAATTTTCACGTGAAAATTCTTTTTGTTGTTTTTATTTCGTTCGATTTCTATAATTAATTATTGATTTGTGTGTGCGTGTAATGTATAAACAAGAATATAAACGCAGACATTGCATGTGCGTAACGGAGTAGTAAAGTAACGGCGGCATTTCGGATTTTGTGTGGCGGTGAACGTTTGGTGGACAGTAGAATGCACGCAAAGGTGTAAATATCAATAAAGTGTGCGAGTGTGTGTGTGTGTGTGTGCGTGCGTGCGTTTGTATACATGCATTTTTGGAGAGATTTTTTTACAAGCAGAGCAGCCACACATCCATCCATTTATCCACCAACTAACTATGGAATCGTGTAGCAACGGTAGCCAGCCGTAATAGCAAACAAAAAGAGTGCAACCTGCAAATGAAGGCAACACAACACAACAGGTCCAAACGGATGGATGGGCTGCATTGACAAATGACTTTAGTTTAGTCATCTGGTCAGTCGTTAGTCGGGCCGAAACAATTTCTATATAATGGTTAATACAGCGCGAGTTAGTTAACAAACGTAGTCAGTTGTCGCGGTCATTATTGTTGTGGTTGTATTCGTCGTCGTATAATATAACAAATTGCATTCTTTCCTATTCTGGAAATCTGTGCTTGAAAATTTGACAGAAACCAAAAGCCGTCGCTTTCAGTTTATGTTTGAATGTGAATTCGATAAATCGCGCGCGTTTTTCACTGACACTTGATCACTGCAAATACTTATGATTCTTTATGCACAAGTCGGGGCGCACACGTACATGAAAATGATTGATGACTCGGGCATTCATGTCAGTCAGCCTACGATCATGTATCCACGTGTAGCATCTAAATGAATCATGTTGCAAATACAACAATAACAACTACATTCTCTAAATATTTACAACTAAAATACAATTCGTGTGCTTTGTGTTTTTGTTTTGTTTTTGTTTTCAAGAGGTACTGTGATAATTCATATTAATAATAATAATAATAAAAATAATAATAAATAATAATAATCATGAAGTATACGAATGCTACTGCAACAAATGCAGCAAAATAAAAATGTGAAATTATATAAAAAGAAATAGAAAAAAAAAGCAACAGCTAGAACGTCCATCGAAAAGATCTTTAGCGAGTGCACATGGTAATGAGAAATAAGTCAACCATGTATTTATGACAACAACTAAAATCGCGCCATTTTCATTTTTTATGTTGTCAAGCGAAGACGCAACCGATAAGAAAAGAGACAAGCACAACATTTTACTTAAAACAGAAAATAAAACTTGCAACAAGATACAACAAATGTGAGAGTATACCTTAATTGCAACCACTAAACTACACGTATACGATTTTACCGTTAACAATTAAGCAAACTACAATTAAACGCAAATACAAATTGTTCACTTTAAAATGAAATAAAGCAAAATATATACATATGTACATATATACATAAATCAAATAATACATGTGCCTAAGAATGCTAAAAATTTTGTGGATAAGGAAAAGTAGACATATTAAAACACCCCTGAAGAGTAAAATTTAAATAGTGAAATAATTGAAATAATAAAAACAAAAGAAAGTAACAGCCGGATTGGAAACCGAGTGTGAACGTCTTTCAAAATACCGAAGAAGAGGAGACTACACTTCAATTGCTGGATTGAGTGTAGTTGGTAATAAAGTGGCACAAGTTGGGTTGGAAATCGCTCCTAGAGCATTAATGGCTCAACCTCGGGTAAGTACCAACATTCCTTACAAAACCCTATACAAATATTTTACCATACGTATGTTGTTGTGAGTGTAATTTTGGAAACATTTCACCTTGAGAAAGACAAACCAAGCGACGGCAAATTTGATGCGTGTATAATTTTTAATTTTAATGTTGTGCAGTGAAAAAATACCTTCAAAGAGGCCTTGAGTGTTGAAACGAAACATCCAATTCCATAAAATAATTCAACAATTACCTGGACAGCTTACCCTGAATGTTTCGTCCAACGGCGTAACCTTCAAAGTGTAGCTAATCGATGCAATCGTCTGCTAACTATTTACATTCACTTGAGGTTTACTTTACCTGTACACATTTTTTCTTCCTGGTGGTATGAAAAGAATTTTTGTGACCCTAATATTCCTTGTAGCCATGCCTACATTTAAAAATCAACGGAACCTTCAGTTAATGCTTATTTTTTGTTCATAAAATTTACCGCCGGTTAGGTTGAATATCTCAGGAGTGGAAGATTTGTTCCACTAAATGAACTACGTTCACTTATGGGCTTCCTCCTCTGTGAACCTGATGGTGAAAGCGCTACGGATATAAACTTGTGTTATTGCAATTCTGAAATATTCCAAATCTGGAAACTCAGTTTATTAAGTTTCTTATTTTATATCACATAACAAGAGTCCTTCCGTTTTCCGTAGGGACGCTAAAATCTTCCACCAATACTGGAACTTACCGACAACGTTCCTGTGCCTACTATTTAATTGGAAAAATATTATTTATTCAATAAATGTTTTTATAAAAGATTTTGATTTTTACCCGGGCCGCACCCACTTTTTGTTCAGCATACAGAAGTTAGATAATATTTACTTACGATGGTAGAATGTGTCAAAATGGTTCAAGTTATTCAAATTGAACCTCCTCGCATCGTTTATTAGTTAAGTGAAACATGTTTTCTATTTTATTCTGCTCCTGGTCTTACAGATAGAACCTAGCAACCTTATATGTTCCAAATAATTTCTAATAAGCGTAAAAATTCCAAGGAATTCCGAACTTTCCCGTTGAATTGGATGCGACAATTGGTTCATTTGCATTTGTGGCCGCCGTCATTATTATCAATTTTGAAGCATCTTGCCAAAATTTTAATATTTTTATATTGTACTGGGAGCGAAGAAGAGAGGGATGAAGTTTCTCTGTAGGATTTGTTCATATATTCTACAATCAAGTAAATTCTTGGGTGATTTTTGTGTTTTTGATAAGAAACTAACTCGCTTGCTTGCTCAAATAGCATTCAGTGTACAACACATTTTGAACTTTGTAAGAATACTGGGGTAAAAATTGACTAATTTGCGGGCGCTAATTTCATATCTGGTCTTCATATTTTATTTATCTAGAATCTAACGTTTTTGCACTACAGCATGTTTTTGCATAGTTTTTGGAAGCCGCGTGGCGCAAAAACCTTGAGAGGTACAATAAAATAAAAAATCGCAAATTTGAAATGAGAACAATTTCGTTAATCGCTTCTTGCTTGATTTAACTTCATGAAGCTTTTAAAACAACAATGTATTGATCTGGCCCCAAAAAAGATTCATCGAGCGCAGATATAAACGCAAATCTTTGCTCCTAAAACGTGACCTTTTTAAATATTATTTCATAAAAGTTATTCATGGAAAGTGTCCAGGTTACTCTACATATATTTATTATAATTTTTTAAGGCTTTAATTAAAAATTAAATCAGACCAAAAAGACATTTTTCACAAAAACTTTACGTATGAGAAAAATTCTAAAATTCGCAAAATACGCAACAAAAAAAAAAAAAAATTAATAAATGCATCAAAGCTTTAATAATTTTTCGTACCAAAATGCATCAATTATCGCCTTTATTTAGGGTAAATTGAATATCAAGTAAAAAATCTAATATTTAATAAGTCCACACGTTCAATTCGAGGATCATTGACGCTTCAAACTTCTACATCAATTAAGCACTTTTTGTGATGCAGAATTTTTGATTACCACAAAAAATCTCCATCTGTGGGTTCTTTGACAAATTTTGTCTACTCTCAATAACAACGTAGGCGGAAAGACTATCTAGTTTGTAATCTATACGTATCTACCTGTGACCAGAAGCATAATTTCCACTCAGGGGCAAACATTTAGAAAAATTGACTCAAATCTTTTTCAAAATTATTGTCACACATACATTGTTTGCGTTTTTTAATGATTCCATTTGCTGTTTGTGCACATGTATGCAAATGCGCTTTATAATGTGGTGCAAACCAAACCAAGTAACGTACGGTGCGGTTTATTGTACACAAATAATTTTTTTTCTTTTATTTTTATTACACAAATATTTTTATAACTTTTTACACTCACTACGTGGACGTTGGGCATATATTTATTTTGTCAAAAAGTTTGTCATCATTGAAGGGTACATGTGTTGTGTCGGTCAGCGCGGAATACTGCGCCGATATAATAATGTCCGTCTGTCCGTTGAGAGCAAAGTACCGCTCAAAGTGGTCGATTTCAAATTTAGCAGAAATATTAATAGACTCTGCCCGTTGCCCGGTATTAAAAGTGGCCGAATTTCTTGCATGGGCGCGTCCCCGAGGTAAAAATTATTCAAAATATAGAAAATTTTCAAGGTTTTCTAATCAACCATAAACCTTGAGCGATAATAAGTTGAAGTTCTAGTGCCGTGGTGATGGGTTACCAAAATTTGGTTTAAGTCAAAAATTTTTCATTGACTGCCATTAAATTGTTTATTTATTTATTAGTGCATGGAAGAGTAAAGTACGAAAGGGGAAAAAACTCTTGCAATTAGAGTGGTGGCCACATGCACACATTTTGGTTCGATCGATTTGTGGTCAGTTGAATTAGAGTGTGTGCGAGTAAATCATTGTAGGTTATGTTGATTTCTGGAAATGTTGTATTTTAAATTTAAACATTTGTGAACATGGCACATAGGCTTGTGAGGCACAGTTTGTGTATTTTGCTTTTGGATAAACCGCAACGTAATTTGTAAAGTTCGTTGATTCGATTTAAGAAACGCTACGTAATAGCAAAAAGCTGAGAATAGTTGTAGGTAATAGAAGAATTTGAAAATGTAAATTCTAAAATTGTTTCAATTGCATTTTGGCGTACAGAAGAGGGTGGGGGGGCTCTTGAAGAAAACCTTTCAGCAGGTAAAAAGCTGGCGAGTGCTTTGGCTTGCTTGACTTGGCTTTTTCAGCTTAATGTGAGCATTGCGTGTAACGAAGAATACGCGACTTGTTGTATATACAAATGCACACACATGTTCATGTTAGTAAGAAAAAAAGTAAAAAACTGTTCTTAACTTGAAAATAATTGCATTTTATTTAAGCAAAAATCAGGAGAGACTGTTGGTTTGGCGTGTGCTGCCTTGATGCAGCTCCCTGCCTGGGGTGTTTATAAATAGAGGAGATTTAAGAAGAATTGCTTTCAAATTGTTGTTGCTGCTCCTTTCAATTCGTTTCATTTTATTTATTTTTTATACCGTAAGCAAACAAACCAAAAAAAGAAAGTGTTTATCGTCACACATTTGCAATGGAAACCCATAATCACGGTCAAAACTGCCGCATGTCAGAATCACCACTCACTCACGGGCCATTCAAAATCATTTATTCGCTAAATTAAATGTTACCTCAATTATTTTTTCTTCTTTTAGTTATTTGAGGAGTTTTTTTTTTTTTTGTTCCTATATGTAGGTGTTCTTGTTTTTTTTTTTTTGGGAGTCACACATTTTTAGTTAAATTAAAACTACACGCGCGGTAACTCATCGTACGTGAAAATATCAAGCCAGCACGCAATTTCTTACCTTCATTTCATTCATTCGTTGGTTTGAACGGTTTCGTTTCATTTGTACTCGTGACAACAAAAACAAAATGTTTATTTAAAAAATTAACTGAAAAATATTCAGTTTGCATGATGTGAATGTGTTTTCTTCAAAATTGTAAACAAGATCGTGCACTAGCCGCCGCCGTATCAGCAGTAAAGGCGTGATCTACTTAAGAGTAATAAACTGCTTGAAATTTATATTAATTAGGAAAACCGTTGCTGAACAAATCATTTTTTAAAAGAAAACCATCGCCGAAACGTTTTTAAGCACTTGTAATCATCAGAACATAGCTAAACACGTTCGCTTATTGGAAGGCTGCTTTGTAGTAAATTGACTACAAAATGCATTTGATATGAAAACGTCTAAGACATTTAAAAATAACAACAAAAGCCGCAATGACTCGTAGTGTGGAAAACGTTTCCAATAAAACAAAGAAACGCATTCAATTTTTGTTTGTTTTTCGATTTTTCCATTTCACGTACGATGGAGTTGTACGCATTTGCAAATGTGTACGACCGTGTGTGTGGGAGGTATGTATATCCCTTCAGCCTATAATTCATGCAATCACTTTCATCTGAATAAAAATTCATACAAATAACAATGTCTGCGTGTGCGTGTGCGTGTGCGTGTGCGAGTTGTATTTTGTGTTGTGTGATATCGTTTGCATATCGTTAGAACGGCAAAGTGTTGCATGGTCACACATAACGCACATTTGTGTTTGCCGATGCAACATATAACATATTTTACATATTTTGAATGCACCAATACCCATGCACATGCACATAGAAAAGCAACAAACAAGTGAAACAAAAACATGGCCAGCAAGAAACGCAGTTGAGGCCGAATCCAGGATACCCACCATCTTGCAATTGCTACGCACATGGATGAAATTCACGCAAGCAACGCATAAATAAACCGCACAACAATTTTTCTTCACACAAGCACTCTTTGACGTGTACATGCATGTGATTTAGAAGAAATTTAGTAAAATTATGAATTTATTGGAATTATTGCTACTGTTAAAAAAATTATACTTTACCCCACTCACCGTCAAGGATATATTGCGTTTGTCTGTGTATTCGCATCTTTAAAAAGGTTTTTGTTATACCGATTAATTCAGATATATTTTCTGAATTTCATGTTCGTTCGGACCATTGGATTGAAGCATTGGGTACAATTATGTGAAAAAGTTGGGTATCCCGAAATTGTTCGAAGCAAGGATCAGTAATAAAAAAATTCATTTCGAACCTTCAAACTCATGAAAATTCATTTGTGTACAAATAAATGCGCACATTGAGCATACCAGAGCGGGATGCATGGCACATCGCACAAAGGGGGAGCCTCAGAACCGATAAATGCAGAATGTTGTGCACGATAAATTCACAAACATGAACTTGAAATATTAGAAACTGAAAATACAAAATATGCAAAATAACTCATTTTACTGATAGGTAAAAAGTTTCTTCCCTTGTTGGTCATTTTGTTGTTGGTGCTTTTGCGAAATATTTAGAATGTGGAAAATGTTGAAGTGCATATGTGTGTTTTGTTTATTCATTGAGCTTCTGTTAGTGCTGCTCCAGCCATATTGTTGCAAGTTTTTGGCAATTTTGTGGCTGTAGCGTGTGCACCGCACACACATACGCAGCATGTGTTCATATGTGTGCCGGTATGAGTGTACACTTAAATTTCTACTGACAATACGAATTTTGTTAGATTTGCTGTTGAGCATATGTACGCCAACACAACGTATCGCAGGCAAGCGCCCAGGCAGACGGACAGACGGACAGACGGACGGACGCATAGAATAGAAAAATGTTAAATTTGCTTTAGTCGGTATACAATGCAATAATAGTATGCATCTTTGAATGTGTGTGTGTTTACGTACATATTTGGTTATGTTTATTTGATATCGACATATATGCATGAGTGTGTATATTTTGCCAAGTATTTAAAACAATTTTTAGGTCGTTTATGGATGTTTGTTTTACTGTGGTTGATGTTATTATTGTTGTTGTATTTGTTGTTATTATTATTGGTGCTATTTACAAAAATTGCATCACCGTTCACTGCTATTAGATATATACGGACGATACATATATACTGTATACTATATACTATATATTGTACATTTAAGTACAATAACTTGGCTTACACTGTATGTGCACTTACATACGAACCTACTTGCATTTATTTATATACTTGTTGTTTGAATTCATAAATACACACACACACACACACACACACACACACATGCATGTATATATTACATACTTATATACTACTATTGTACTGTACGGTGTGTTCGAGTAAAATTTTAACATAGTGGATTTGTTGAAGCAATTTCTATTTCTATTTTTGTACCCTTCACATAAGTGGCGGTATACTAAGTTCGTCATTCCATTTGCAATATCCAAAAGGAGACGTCAAGGGCCCTACAAAGTATAAATATCCGTGTGTGCGTCTCGCATGATTGCTACTTGAAATGGAAAGATATTTACTTTAGCATAACTTTTGTTATGCTAAGCTATGAAGTTGAAATTTCTTATATACATTTATCAGTGTGGAGGGTATTTAAGATTTAGCCTAAGCCAAATTTAGTTTTTATACTTGTTGTTTTTGTTTTTGTTTTGTTATGCAAATTTTGTGTTCAGTGGTTTGTTGGTTTGTTGGTTTGTTGTTTAGTTTGAAACAGAAACCTTTTCACTATTAGATGTTGGTGTTGTTGTTGTTGGCAGATTTAGGTGAACCTCCTACCTCCTGTAGGCCACACTATGAAAAACCTGCACATAGAGAATTTATATACAAAAGCCAAATGCCAGACAAATGCACAGACGGGTAATGTGAGTGCGTGCGTGCCTGCGTGCGTACGTATGTAAGTGAGTTTTGTAGTCTAAATAGAGCAACAAAAAAGCAGCAAATAACTTTTTTAAAGGTTATATGCAACATTTGTTATCCATATCTAAACCAATACTGTCTCATTCTGTCCTAATATCCTTACCGAACGTCCATAACAACATAACGCGCATCTACGTAAATATTACACACATGCATACAACATAGAACCAGACAATAGTGGACCTTTAATCTATAGTTATAACCATACGTACATATATGACAAGATTCTTATTCATTCACATACACAGAAAATGCATTTTATGTTGCTGTACATACATGCATGTGCGTGAGTGTTTGTTTCAATGGAAAACTTTACATAAAGCTTAGATGGTGTGTTAAATATCAACACACTATTTTAAGGTTTTTGGGGTCACTTGTTTGAGGCTGGGAGAGAAATTGGTTGTTACTGTCATTCCTTGCACGCCTACCAACTGCTACAATATCGATTATTTCCATTTGCAGGTACAGTTTCCAAGTTTTTCATGATTTTAAATGTTAGAAAATTTAAAATACTTTAAAAGAATTTTTAAGCAGTTTTTTTAATATTGATTATAAAAAATCAGAAGAAATAATTCTGCATCCGCACCTGATTTAGAATACACGTACTGTCCGATTAGGTCCGCTCTATGGAAACATTGATGACAAAGAACATGTTTAAAAATACATTCGAGGGTTTGAAAGTGGAATTATTTTAAGTATATTCCGAGTCCACTACATAAGACATATTTTCTTTGAATTTTTCATTATTCTACGTGGATTCGTTTTGGCAAAAAGTCGTTCTGGGGATTAAAATTTTCGTCCTGGGAATTAAAATTTCCAAAAATTCCTTCCTAGTGCACATCGGGACAAAGTGTTTATAAATGTTAGAGAATAATAAAACAACCATTACGTAGATGAAACTTTCATTTCTGCAATTTCGTAAAGTTAACAACTTGATCGGCATCGTTGACATATAACTAACCTGTCACAATTTTAACTGCAAAAATATTGGTTGTCCTGGATATATGATGTAAAGCTTCGAGTGTTTCTTGGAATGTAAAACATTTTGTGTATCGCGTGTTGTCTTAATATTTCACTGACAGCTGATTTCCGAGAAAACCGAAGTACATACTAGACCCAACATGACTGAAAAAACACGTATGCTTAAACTAAATATTCTGAAAGTATGGCTTCTTAACTACTAAACGATTGTTGCTGTAATAGTTAACAAGCACGTAAACATTGTTTATGCTTATATTTCCTCTACACAATTCCATTATCTCAAATACATATACAAGAACTTTAAAACGGACACCATGAGGTTCCAACTAGAGCAGGCTGAAGTGAGAAGCGTACCTCTGCGTAAGTTCACATAGTCCCTCTTTTGATGGACGCTTTCTTATGATTATTCAAAACAGCCGTTTCCCTTATTAGTTGTCAAAGAGATGAAATTAGTTTTGCAGGTACTGATCAGTAATGGATTTCCTGATGAATTCGGACATACGTCGTTTTTGTATATGTAACATTTGTTAACATTTTGGGTATTGAATTCATTACTTTATTAAGCTACTGCAAAAGTTTAGAATACACGCGTGAGGAGCAAAGACCAGAATTATATTTATCGTATATTATTTCACAAGGTCGCGGTCACGTTCTTAATCGATGAAGATAAAATCTGTTTTCCATTCAGGTAAACTTGTGTTCAGCCTAAGTACCACATTCTCAAAAGTATTTCGTTGGATTGAGGCTCTCGTTCTTAGCATTCTATTTTGAATAGGGCATTGCGACACAATCAATATATCTTATGGATCATCAGAAGGTATAGTCTATTCTTGATATATTTTAAGTAAACATTCTTCATTTGAACCGCACTGAATAGTTTTTAGAACGTCTTTGCTTTTTAGAAAATTTATAAAAATGGATTTAGAGAACGTAACAAAAAATATATTCCTAGCCTCAAATAAGTTCAACCCAAATTAAAAGTTAAGAAAAGATGGGTCAAGGGTGTCAAAAGACTCAAAAGAGTTTTCTGTGTATCAGTTATGAATTTGACAAATTCCGGTGATCAGTGACGCTCTTTGGAAACTGGACCTAGGTAAATAAAAACCAAAACACAAGTGAAAATATTGGTTTCACACAACCACTACAACTCCATTCTACAATTAGTTTAATTGTATTAGTAAACGCAAAGCATTATCATAAAAGTCAATTCGTGAAATATCGTAAAATGGGAAGGGGTTCTAAAAATAATCCAACTTAGTCCTCCTTGAGCGAAAACACATCCTTGTACCAAATCTCCTCAAAATATCTTAAAAAACGCTAATTTTGCATGGACAGACGGACATGGTTAAATCGACGCAGAAATGAATGAGGTGGGTGTGGCATTTGCAGGTTGGGAGTCCGCCCAAACTTAATATATGTAACATTTGCCGCACGGAGTGCAGCGTTTAAAAAGAGATAAAAGTTCGCTTAGACCATTTTTTAAATGGGCTCCACATTTATGCTTAACCTAAAGGCATAACCTGAAAATATTTCTACCATTTTTAGCGACCATCCCAATGTCGCGACCGTGACAATTTCTACAATAGATACACGGACGCAAGGACATTATTAAATCAACTCAGATTTTGTAGCTGACCAAGATTTGTGTCACATTTAGTATGCTCCTCACTTATTAAATCTGTACAAAATATGAAAATTATGCACAAGCTGAAGTTGTTGTTCTCGCGTGTGTACGTTTTCCTAGTGAGTGGCAATTATGTGCATGGGTACATATACATACATACAAATATGCATGCATGCAAAAGTGTATGCATTATATTAGTGCAAGAGTATATTCTGAGTCTACCTGTGCGCTTCTCTGTTTATTTTTTTAGCACTTGACTATAAATAATTATAAGGAGAAATCGTTCAGATCAATTAAGTTCTAGTAAAAAGTCATCTTTTGTGCTCCTTTGCCTTTTGGCCTCTTAAGAGCCTGATAATATCCTGCTTCCTGTTGTTTTTTTAATTTTTCTCGTTTCTATTAATATGTAAACATATGTTTGATGAGTTGCACCGACACACGGCTCTCTTTCAACTATGTAGGTTGCCAATCGGCCGCAAGCATGACACAGTTACTCGGCAATGCCTGCCTGTTGATCCATCCAACGGCCCATCTATCTATGTGCGAGAGAAAAATTAGCATAACAACTTTATAGTTTAACTGCTTCTAGAGTATCTGTTAGTCAACATCATATACATGCACGTTGTATCAAGCAGAGTAAAAAAGGCACTAATAGTAAACCGTGCTCGGCAACAAATTTGAGAGCAAACACACAAGCAGAGAAAAGCAAACCACCTTAACGAAATGACAAATATCTGCAGAATATTGAATGAAAAAAAAAAAAAACGTTCATACAAAGCTTGTAAATGTTGTAAATGATACCAAAAAAAAAACTTTTAAAACGCGACTTTAACCCACAAAAGTTGAACAATAAACAACCTGAGGCGGCTGGGCCGGGAGCTGGAATTGCTATTTTTGCAGCCCAGAATGTTGTCTGTTTTGTATTTTAATGCAGTTTTGTAGCCATGTAGACTTTCTTACTGCTGCTTATACTTTTCAGCGGCATGTGCATGTGAATGCTAAAGTCTTCCCTAAGCTTGGTGTATGTATCGAGAGGACAATTTTTTATTTTTATACTTATTTTTATTTCGTTTATTTGGTTTACTGCACTATGGCCGCTCGCTCCGTTGGTTAGACGGCAGCGATTGGGAAAGTTTCAAGTATAAGACAATAGCTATAAAATGTGTGTCTGCGTTGAGTTCAGGTTCAGTTACATCCATGCATACTTATGCATATAGATGCGTTCGCATACACATGTGTTCCCATTAACTTTTACATAATGGCCATGTATTTGTATTATTATTCATTTGTGATGACAAAGAGCCATTCTTTTTGTTTGTTGTCGTTTTGTGTTCGTTTTGGTTTATAACAACGGAAAGCTTACCCCGTGTACGAAAACGGTTTTGCGAGATGTGCAGGTGGTTTGGTCCGGTTTTGTTTGATTCAGTTTACTTTACAGGCTCTTTGCAATAAATACTCACTTGAAAATACACACCAACGCTTCGGTTATTCACCTTACGCTGAACACACGTAGACCCTCGCATAATGTCATTTCGTACTTTAACACAACACCGACCCGAACAGAACATTTCTCAACCATTTAGATCATTTAATAACAACTGATATTTGTCGTTAACACTTGAAGCACTTGTTTGTGTTACAGTTGTATCATCAGTGCTATCACAACTATTACCATCTTCTTGACGAAGTACTCCAAGTTGTTGCCCGTCCCCTCTTGTTGTTGCTTGTTTACGTTCAATCTGTATTCAAATATTAATAATACCATCAACCCGCACAACTCTTTGTCAACTTGACATTTACACCATACTGTCAATTGCTGTTAGTGCCTCAAAGTGTTTTTTTTTTGAAGAAATGTACAGATTTCTTGTGGAATAATAATAATAATAGCAATAAGACGACTAACAATATAAAGACGAAGAGCCAGAAACTAGATTTTTCAAAATTGATAAAAAAGTTCCGTACGGAGTGCATACCTGTGATGTTTGCCCGTACATGAACAAAGAGGTATTCAATATTCATACAAGCGACACCACTCACCGGTATAAAAACCTATCCACTTACAAACGTACGTCGTCATAAGTGTTTGCGTACTGCAAACGAAAAACATGTAAACAAAATGAATTAGGCTTGTGCCTAAAATTGAATACCCTTTACTTGTGCATTCAAATCGTAGGCGTGGCAGGCGTTGCAAATAGCGGGAGTGCCTGTTATCCGACCGCGCCCATTTTTGACACTTTATAAACATGTGTATTTACAACGCTAACGCTCAATTTTTATAGCAGATAGAAAAATGTTTGTGGATTGTGGGCGTGGCTCCCAACCGATTTTGTCCAATTTAAGCAGCAACCTATGTACAGAAAATGACTCCATCTGTCAAAGTGCCAACAACAGACGGACGCACACGGTTAACGTATCTAGATTGACTGAGATTTTTATGCTGATCAAGATTATACATTCTCTGTAGGGTCGCTAACGCTCATTCTCAGTGTTGCAAACGAAACAACAAAGTTCAAACTTCTCATCATATGTGAAGGGTGTAAAAAAACTGTAGTACAGAGCGTGATTTGTGTGTGTAAGGGCGCTCACCCATTCACTTGCAAGGTGGTGCGGTGGCGTTTTCTTCTCTTATCGAGAATATATGCGGTGTGAAGATTGTAGTTTTGCTTTTTCATTCTAAAGTTTTAGAATTTTTTTATAAATTCTTTATGCAACAGAGTGATAAAAATCTCAAATTTTATATTTTATAAACAATGCGACTATTTATTTACATTAGTGATATATGTGTGATTGCAGAACGTCAAGTATGTTTGTGTTCAGCACTAATATGGAGAAAAAACTTGTTGGCTGGTGCAGAAACGTACGTACGTACGGGCAATCATATATTTGTCGAATCGTTTATTTTTATACGAATGTGGCTGTCAAGTGAGCGTATTACGCCATTGTTTGTCTTATTGTTGTTGTTGTTGTTGTTGTTGTCGTCAAAGTGGCGTTAAAGAAGTTTTATTTTTTTTTTCACTGTACAACAACTTCACTTGCAGCAACAATGATAAAGCCATGCAACAATTTCAACAATATTCACTTTTATATATCATATATATACAAACACACGCACACACTCACATTTCACATTTCAGCAGCATTTATATGCAAGAAACGTTAAACATAAAGTTAAGCAGTGTTGTTGTTACAAGGTCA
This sequence comes from Crataerina pallida, assembly GCA_949710015.1. Taxonomy (NCBI): domain Eukaryota; kingdom Metazoa; phylum Arthropoda; class Insecta; order Diptera; family Hippoboscidae; genus Crataerina; species Crataerina pallida. The sequence goes on from OX453290.1 coordinate 10,463,626, forward strand.
AGCTTATTACTCGCACTGTGGTGTTGTTTTTAAAAGTTTTTTGTTCACCGCACGTATGTACATACATCTACCTATCTATATATACATATATATATATATATATAGGTATGTAAAAAATTGAACAACAACAAAAAAACACATAAGTATGATTTGTTATGGGTGACAAGAATTTTGCTAAAAGCTTTACTTCAATTTCGACGGTGGGAATATTTTATGAAATATTTAAACGTACAGGAAAAAGCGGCTAATAAAAAAAAAAAAATAACAACAAAACATAATCATTTAATTGTAAAGAAAGTGGCCACGAGGCAATTTATGTGGGAAAGATTTACATTTAATACAAGACAATATAAATGTACGTGAATGGTTTAAACGTTGTACGAAAAATAATTATTATAAACAGTATAAAAGATAATATATATGATCCCAAATAGAAAATATATTAAATAAGTGAAAATGTTATAGACGGAGAACCCCGACCAGTTATTTGGACAAATTATGCTACAATTGGTTCAGTTGGATCTGTATACACGAAGCATTGTCATTTAAGTTAGCTTTTGAAATATCAATATAAGGAAAGGGATTCTAAAGTGGTCCAGGCGGATACAATTTGGCACACCCAAGTATGAAGCTAATTAAATGCTCTTCACCAATATAGAAAGTTTAATTATAATGGGATCTTATATGAGAAATGACTCTCAAAATGATCCTATTCGGTCCATTTTCAATATGGTTGCCCTTTAGGCCAATAAATGTCCTTGGGTTGTTCAAATTTCATCGCAATATCTCAAAAAGGCGACCTGTAGCACATATGTATGTACGTCTGTCTGGCCATGTACATACATGCTGCTGTACATACATGGCCAGACAGACGGACATGTATAAATCAGTTCAGATAATGATTCCGACTCGATTGGTATATGCGAAGGTAGGATAAACATTCTTAATGTACCTTCTTATCACTAATAGTGTTGAGTATAAAAAGCGCTATATTAGACGTATGCCAAATCTAGGGTACCCACCATCGTTAACCTCTTCTATGCATTGTAAAGTGATTCACACTCCTGTTCGCATGTGATGCTGGATATAAATAAATATAAACTTATAAGAACTGGATGAAATTGTGATTAAAATTTCAAAAATTCAAATTTGCCGTAAACAGCGCAATAATGGATAAATGTTTCTAAATCAATCACAACAACAACTCCCGCATAATAATCATTCAGTAGCACCTACAATGCATCTAACAAGTGAAGTGTCGGCCTAAGCCGATCGCCGAAAATAGGTGCTATAGGGAAAATTCAAAATTTTCGTTAAATAAATGATGTTTAAAATGGAAAATGGAACTTTTCGACCTCATGTCGAAGGGTACAAACACTGATTGACTGACGTTTGCTTAGAAATATTGATAATTGCAAATGTGGACCGCAACTGCTGGTGGTGCAAAAAAGTTTCTAAAAATAATAACAATCGTATTGGACGACTCATGCTATTTATTGTATTTACAATAGCGCGACAAATAAAAAGGGTTTTGGAACAGGATAATAAGTTTAGGATTTAGAAGGACGTGCGATCTGGGTAGGGCTGTACATATCACATTTGTATTATGTACGTTGTAATAATATTTTTCATATAATTTCATTTAATTTTCTTTTAAATTTTACAAATAGTACGACGATGGCCTGCACGGCTATGGTATGGATTCGGGTGCTGCAGCTGCTGCCATGTATGATCCTCATGTGGGGCATCGGCCGCCTGGATTACAAGGCCTGCCCTCACATCATTCGCCACACATGACACATGCTGCTGCCGCTGCAGCGGCCACAGTTGGCATGCACGGCTATCATGCTGCTGGTGCTGGTGGCCATGGTACACCTAGTCATGTATCACCGGTTGCTAATCATTTAATGGGTGCAATACCCGAAGTACATAAACGTGATAAGGATGCTATATACGAGTAAGTGTGTCTCCCTCTCCTTATTGTTTTATCAATATTTAATTGCATTCATTTAAGCTTCTATTAATTGTTTTCTCTTGTTGTATAAAATTCCGCTTCATGTCCCTACGTAGTGTGTGTGTGCGTGTGTGCGTGTGTGCGGGGTATTTATAAATGACGCGAGTGTGCTTTTGTGGGCGTTTTCCAAAATTAAATGCCAAATTAAAGGTTTCCCTAAAGCGAAACACACAGAAATACGAACGAACCCCATTTAACATTTAATTGTAGGGTTTGGCTAAGGGTGAACAGCCCAACCGCGCACACACACGTATACAGTTGTACAGTTATACATTCATATTTTTAATTGAAAGTGAGAAGAAACGAAATCAAGCCATCAATCATTATTCCCTATCAATCATTGTTTAATGATCATGATGATCGACTTTTGTGTGTATTCTTAAATACTAAATAAATAAAAATGTAATTCGCTCGACGTTCTTCCTCACACATATTTATTTTGTATATTATGCTTCGACTCTGTTTTGAATTTTTAATTGAATAGTTGAACCGTACGGTACAACAAAGTGTTAAATACCTGTCAATTCAAATCCTTTGTTTTCAACCAGCATTTGTGAGATCCAGCATAATCATAAATCTTCTGGAAGGGCGTCATATTCAGATACTTGAAACTATTTTTATTTTGTTATTTATTGGATTCAAACACGTGTAGTGCGTAGAGTTTGATAGTAATTGTGAATTACCTTCCCTTCCTCTTCCTCATCTGCTCTTCTACCGTTTGTTTGTTTGGTCAAAAGTAACGAACGTCAAGAAGGAAGAAATCATAAAAGAACTTTAATTTCTGTCCATGGGGCAATAATGTTTTTATGGCCATTATCATAAAACTTAATTATTGCGCAGGAATGTGATGGACAAGAGATAACAATTGGTCCCGATTGTGCGGGGCAGCAGCGCATTCACGTTATATAGTTGCACTTATTTCATTTTTATTATGAACTTAACACCTTTTGTCTGAGCGAACAGCAATTGCTTTTAAGTGAATTGTGTTGCATTTTAGCACTCGAAGTAGAAACATCATAAACATAATCATAAATATCACACATTCCGGTTGATTTTTTTATTGTAATGCCTTAAGGTTTTTATGGACTAACCAATAGTAACTAGTAACTAGTCACTAACCGCTAAGTATACGTCTCTATTTGTAAGTCATTAGCACACGGAGTGTATCCGTCCACCTAGGTAAAAGCCTAGTCAATTTAAATGTTGAGTCATGTGTAACTTGACGTTTAATTTAAATGTATAAATCATCATTGGGCACCTTGAACTGGCAACACCCGCTCACTTTAGGACAACTCGACCTTTCAAATTAACTTTAGTGAACCTTTTAGCAAGTGATCAAGAGAATGAAAATATTAACACATTCTCTGCCAACACGCTGTACGCAGTGTACTCTCAATGACACAATGTTACAAAAACCACCACCACCACCACCACCAACACAGCATTTGAAACGTTTTAATTGAAAAATTATAGTGTTGCAAGTTTGTTGTTGGGCTCAAATGGTATCAAACGGTCTCAGTTGATAATTTAGGGGTAAACGAAATATTAAAAAAAAAAAATACTAAACTCAGGTGCAATTTGTTAAGGTTTTAATCCTTCATAAAAAGAACCGGAAAGTGACCATTTGTTGTTAATAGCAATAGTCACTGCTCAAGTGAACGCTTAGTCCGTTTCTTTTGCTTTCAAGTCTTTAGAGCAGATGTTTTTTTGTGTACATAATTTAACCCAAGCCACAGTACTACGTGTGGGTAAATGTTGCTATTAGGAGGAAAAGAAACAATAGCATAAAATGACAATGAGAGAGAAAAGTCAGAGTGTATATTCAGAACAAATTATTTATCACACGGGTGCCGTTCTGAAGCAAATGAATACATGTTACGTTTTTTGTTCCATCAAACGTAGCAAAAAAGTCCAATAAAAAAATTCAATCAATTTGTCGCATTATGCCAACTTAACTCATTAAATTCAAAGTACGAAGTATGTTACACATTTGATCTAATTTGGCCACCTTTCTAAAAAGTCAAAGTTTTTTTGCGAAACGCGACCGGGAGGTTTTGGACATAAATTGGTCAACAAAAAACCTATCAACGCAAGTGTCTCAGCTGTCAACGATGACATTGCATATGTTTATGTTACATCGATGTTGCATGTGTGATAGATTGTGCGCGCGACTGTGTCTACAACTGACGTACAGATGTTCAAAATAAATAAAAACATAATAAATTATTTCCTCTGTACCGCTCTCTTCGTTGCTCTTGATTTGATGATGCTTTGTGCATATCTATCCCTGTCATTGTCACAGTAGTTGTGTTTCGCTGTTGTTGTTGTTAATGATTTTACAGTTAAATTATTTTGACACATTTTCTGTTATTTGTGCACATATTTAAGATTTATTTTTGAAGCGTAATATCGCACAGTTTGCAGGCGGTCAAGTTGATGCCGTCGTTGATTTCATGTGCGAGTGCTTTAAGATTTATTATCGGTTGTCATGTGTAAAAAATTGCCCCCGCTCCCTATCTCTCTGTTACTAGTTCTCTCACAGTTCGGGTTTCTTTTCCCCCTTGTCCACTTGCTTCCTTTCACTATCTCTCTCTCTCTCTCTTTAGTAATAAATAAACTTGTTGAATTCGATGAATTATTGCACAAATTTTTTTCTTGATATCATTTTTTATTTTTATAGGGTTTTAATAGATTTTTAAAATACATACACTTCATAAATAATAAGCTCTTTGATATATGTAGCACGTCTGTGCTTATATTTACATTTGACACGGCATTAAATTGTTGCTGAAGCATGTGTTTAAAAATAATATTAATATTGAATTGTTTACATTTCGAACGTACACATATGTGGTGTGTGCATAGTACAAGGTAGCTCAAGCCCTTGATTTTTATCCAAATTATTTTAAAAATATAATTCCTGCCCTTTTTTAGGTTTATGAATGGAAGATAATGTCATTCAAATGTCCCCGCCCCCCACTTTCTTCTTCTCAAGAAGAGGCTCTTCTTAAGGTGCAATATGTCGGGTCTTAATCTTCTTATTTCAACAGACGTTGTCCTCTAGCTTAAGTTTAGTACCATACACGGCCTGTTAAGTCTCGCCAGGACATTGGTAACTATGGCCCCTAGATTACTACTCGTGTACTATTTGCCTCACTGTTGCTTTACATTATAATGAATATTTTTCTCTGAAATGTGTACCATTAACTCGCGCTCCCCAAAACGGGCTACCAAGTTGTGAATCATATTGGTACTAGGAGGTGTTCAAACAACAGTTTGCCAATAAAACTGCGCAAAAAAAATATGTGTTTAAAAGTATGATTAGAAGGAAAAATTAGTAGAAAAACTGTAGTCATTCTATTTCAGTAACAAGTTCACATACCCCGAAATATCTTATTACTTAGATACGTAGGTTCAAAAGAGCGATAACGCATATTCGATCAAATATGTAAATCTCCAAATAATCTTCCTCTGCACTAAAATTGGACAGTTTACTTTGAACAGAAAGTGCGATCAATTGATACAAACAGTTTATGTAATGGCAACAATATGGTGGGTAGTGAACGCAAACGAAAACCCGAACTAAATTTAGTTTTTGTACCCTGCACATAAGATTGGGGGTATGCTAGGCTTGTCATTCATTTGCAACGGAAGGGCACTCTACGAAGTATACATATTCTTGATCAGCATCAAAAACTAAGTCTACTAACTAAGCGTGTATATCCGGGCGTCCGTGTGTCTGTCTATTGATGGCATTCTCATGTACAGCCTCAAAGTCTATTTATCTGGCACAAAAGTTTTGCTAAGCTATAAAGTGGGAGTTTTGTATACATACTATTTACAATTATCCTGACCATCGATGTGCTAAAAATGGGCGTATACGAAAAAAGAAACGCCCACAATATAAAAAAAAACCATACCGACTTGCAAGCTGAGACATAATACATGTACCTGGCACGCGCACCGTTTGGCACGTAGATGTGGAGGGTATTTAAGATGTGGCTTAACCCCACCTTAGTTTTCCTACTCATTCCAGTCGCACACACTTGACTCACATTTTGCAAAATTTTTCATAATTTCTACATAGTCGCACATAAAGTTTTGTTACAATGTTATGCGAATCATTTCATTTTTAGTGTAGTGATGCATCACCCCACCTTTGATTTCTTGTTTGTACAGTTTTAGGTGCTAAACTTATATTTAAAGAAAATTGGTTTGTTTTTGTTTTGATTTGGCGCTGCCAACGAATTGACTGTGAGATGTGGTGTAGTGATGGTAATTGTGACCATGTTGTGTGCGTCAGTGTGTTTATATTCATCTAAATTTGGCATTTCCACACATACACACACACACACTCGCAATGTAATGCGAGCATTTCCTTTAACTTATGCTCTAATTAAAATACCAAATGTTAGATCATACAAATGAAACAACAAGAACAACAACAGCAGCAACGCTTACCTCTGTTTTAGCATTACATCCAGCAGAGAGCCAACCAAGTATGCGGCTATTTAATGAGTAGATGTTTACAGAAAGATTTATGTATAGCAAGTCGCACACACACACGCACGAACACTCACATGATTAGAAGAGGTGATCATTTAAGTGTTTAGCCGATTTCGTGTCGCCAATATTGTATACAAAATCCCTTTCAATTTTTGTATATTTTATTTGTTTTAGTAAATGAACCGAATTTTAGAAATCATACGATATACACACGTACACACATTTATTTAATGAACTACGGCAACAAATAATACTCTTTTATATTCTTTGACCATTTACAGGCATCCACTATTCCCGCTGTTAGCGCTTATATTTGAAAAATGCGAACTGGCCACATGTACGCCCAGAGAACCGGGTGTTCAAGGTGGTGATGTTTGTTCGTCAGAATCGTTTAATGAAGATATCGCTATGTTCAGTAAACAGGTAAGTCATCAATCCGCAATCAATCGATACTTGATTAGTATAAACTTATGCATATGTACGCCTCCTAAGTAGGAGACGTAATTGGAAATTCGCATAATGCGAACGTTGTTTGGTCTTACTGTCCAATATATATTTTTATTTATGAAGGTCACGGCTGTAACTTGGGCCTTTCACGCTCTCTGTAATATTGATAAGAAACAAGAAAATCTTTATAATTATAGAGAATTTTTCATTGCATTTATCTTTTTTGCTAAACTGGAAGGATTGGTATAATGAATTAATTTTATTGCTAGTTCAGCAACAAGGCAACCACCACTCAGTTGGTGTCTTTTAATGTAATTGACATTGGAGATGATTTCTTCATCCGCCATAAGTTCTTGATGGTTCGATTGACTGGTTGGTCGTGCGGCTGGTTTACGCATTCTTGCTGCTTATTTGGGAACAACATATGTGGGACACTCGTATACTTGCAAAAATATTCACTAACTGTTAAGTGATCTCAGATTACTTATTACAATAAACAAGCCTTAACGCAACACACATGCATGTATATATGTGTGTCTTATAGTCGTGCAGTACGCATTGCTGTGTAGTTAATGAAATGGGGGGAAGACATATTTCATGTGCCTTTTCATTGTGTTTTTTTCTTTTTCAAAAGATGATGCGAAAGCATCTCTTGTATTTTGTATCGTATCGCTGTGGTAATGGTTATTACTCATATGCGGTATTTTTGGCGTAATAATGTTGTCGTTGTCGTTGTCGTCTTTTTTAAGCAGATAAATAAGAGGATACTTAATTTAACTTGTTCTTCTAAAATTCATTCTTTTTATGTTGGGCTGCAGACATACTTGCAAAACACATGTGTTTAATACTTTGATGGCTGTACGTACACAGTGTATTGCTACTGCGACAAGTTTCTTATCCACGTTTTGCACCCTACATTGCTTGTGGAAGAAGGATACTTTGTGCGAATATTTGTAACTCCTAACGGATTGTATTATGCTCATTTATGTCGGTCCATGTACATTTTTGTTCAACCGTAGTTTTAAAAATACTTTAACGAAATTTGGTTTGAATGAAAATATTAATTCGATCAGATGTTTTAGGATTTTTCACCCTCTTTTCATGTCGTTATAGGCATCATTCACCGAGTATTCTAAATTTGTACCAAATCGGACTTTCTTTAGAACCGTTCTCCCATGAACGATTTTTCAATTTTTATACCTATAATTAATACTACAAGGTGTAGTGTTTATAACATATGAGCTTAACCCACTTTAACAGGGCTGCTACGTGATTATGCCCCCGAATAGTTTATTTATTACTTATCAGCTTGCAAGTTAGATTTTACGTTGAGTACGGGTTTTTGTAAATTATAAGCGTGTCTCTTATCCGACCACGCCTATTTTTGGATGGATGGCCAATTTTTTCTTATTTTAAAGAAGATCTGTGAGCTCAATATCTCAAATTTGATGACCGTACTAATGCAAAGAACAGAGGGATGCACAGATATATTCTACATTTATACATTATAACTCATATCAACTCGGTTTTTAATGCTGATCAAGAATGTATATACTCTGAGGCGAGGTGCCGGACGCCTCCTTCTCAGTGTTGCAAATGGAATGACAATCATAGAAAGCCCCCTAATATGCAGCAGTACATCCATATAACATTTTTGATTACCCAATCTGCTCTTTCGAGATCTATCGATGACCTTGTAGGGTAAAGTCACTTATGAACCGTTTTTGCATTTCTTTGTTTTTGCAGTTTATTGATATGAGAGACATTTAGATGAGTTCTTGATTTCTTAACATGAAAATTCTTTAGAAAATTAAATGATTCACTTGGTGTAAGATGTGCAACTATGCAAGTGTGCGTTAATAGCGTGTGTGCATATGTGTGTGCCCAACTTTCAACTCTGATGATGATCTTTATGTTCTGGCACTTCATTAATCATCACAGTAAAACAGCCAAAACGACGACGACATCATTTCTCAGATGATGAATTTTAATGTTATTCTTTTCCGTCCCGCTTTTTACATTTTATTGTTGTTGTTGTTGATGTTGTTGAGAAAACAACTAAAACATGCTTGGTAAATTTGTATCTTCCCAATAAAGTACACAAACAAAGTATGTTTTGGACTGAGGTCAAATATCGGATACGCTCCACCTTCTATCAGCTAAGAGCCTTTCGATTTTCAACGCGTTTTTAGTTTCATGTGACAGATATACATTAAAATTGTTCGTTACTAGGGTTCCATCCATCCCCTGATTTACAGATAATTTAAAAAAATCCGAACAAATGCGATCGATTTGGATTTATAAGACTTTTTTAGAAACGTAACGGGACCTTGTTGATGCCTATTTGGTATAGAAATTATATCACAGGCGAACGAAGTGACAAACTTAATATTTTCCTTCACCACTTAGGCCGAAGCTATAAAAGCAAAAATTTTGCACAAAAAAATAAATTGTGTTGCGATGAGAGTTTCCAAACAGAGTACACAGTGCTTGTAATGTAACACAAATATAAAATTAACCCATTATAAGAGACATTCTCATACGCAAACATGGGCATGTGTAGATTCACTTGCGAGAGTATGAGGTTGATGGTGAATTGAAACGCCTAAGAATGGGAAGAAAGAACAAAAACGTGTTGAAAATTACTGAGGCTGAGAAATTATTTACACTACTTAAGTATTTTTTTTGTACTTTTTCTATGTTTTTGTTTTTGGGTGAAAGATTTCAATCTGCACTCTCCGTGCATGATGCTGCTTTAGCAGCATCATTAGCAATGCTAACACCAGTCCGTTCGCCCGGTTGTTGGCTTATCTTCCCTGCTGCACAGTGCACACGGCCCGGCTAACGATCGAAATATCTTGAAACGTATAAAAAAGAAATCACGACAGCATCGACAACTCGTCATATGTACAGTGTCGTATTTGTGTCACAGAAAAAGAGAGTGAAAGCCAACAATACTAAAAATAAAAGTAAATGGAATATTTTTAGTAACGCATACCTTCAACATCACTAAAAAGCGCACGCACAACGGCACAACATATTATGTGTTTGTGCGTCGAGTAGGCAAGCTTCCCTCACCGACTCACCGACTAATGGCTGAAACAGAGTATATGCACCACTGCAATAAGATGTGGCCAACTTTTCGTTTCTAGAACCACACATTCTGTTGCAGCCATTATGCAGTAAAAAGTGAGTGACATTTTCACTGAGACACTCCCAATGTGTTGTTCATACGAAAAAATATTTTTACAAAAAAAAAAAAAAATCCATAAAATCATCAAATCGAATAAACAACAATTGCTTCAAAGTTCATAAAGTCCTACAGTTTTATATCTTGATAAATGTTGTTCATGAAAAGTCGAGAGTGGTGTTGGTGGGGTTAACGCGAAAGAATTTCAGTCTCCTGGCAGAGCTGTCAAAGTTCCAAATGAACCATAAATAAAAACATCATTTTTATGAATTCTTTCCTTGTCCGCATGAAATTCGCATTCAATCTTCTCTCTCCTCTGCTGCTGCAGTTTAAGAAAAATCAAATATTTTTCTTTAAAGGAACTCTTGGAATGAGATTTTTCTACACTACTACACGATTCGTCGTAACTGTCGTATCTGTGCCCTTTGCTAAATGCTGCAAACGAAAATACTTTTATGAATGCAGACGTTTACACATGTACACATACTTGTATGATTTATTTCAGTTTCCGATTGGCATTTTTATACCCTCCACATAAAATGGGTGGTATACTAGGTTTGTTGTTCCCTTTGCCGCACCCATATTCTTGATTACCATCATAATCCGAATCTATTTAGTTTCTGCCTATTGTTGGCACTCTCAGGATAGTAAATGTTGCGAAATTGAGCTGAAATTTTGTACAAATAATTCCAGTTTGCTTCGATGTGTCATAACTAGGTGAGATCGGATAACAGGCACACACACAACTTTCGAAAATCTGTCTTGTACAAAATCTGACGTGATCTTTAACTTGGTGACATTTTATTGTATACCGCATATATTAAAGGGCGTAAAAGGTAACCAATACGCCCAAAGTTTGTATGTACATATATGCGAAGGGCATTTAAGATGGGGCCTAAGCCAAATTTAGTTTGTTGCAATCGTTTCTATTTCCAATAATGTTCACACATGTGACTTTGACGACGTGGCTGGATCGAAAGTCGTCTTAAAACGATTTTCATTTCGCGCCCTTACTCCGGACGGTACTTCGTTTCGTAAGTAATTAATTCATTTAGTATTTAATTGGTAATTATAATTAAGAGCAAATGCTGACCTGACTGCTTCAAGGATTATATCCGTATTAACTAAGTTTCCAGACTTGGACGAGTGTGAGTAATGAATTCAATAATTTGTTTGAAATGTTTTGTTTTCTCCTCCTTTGCTCACAGTTCTTCATTTCGTTAAGGCTTTCTTCTACAATATATTCTCTGAAATAATAGAAGTTTTATTTATTGTATTAATATCGTTACTCATTCACATGTTTTCTATTCAAGCGTACGTATGTACGTACGTTGAATGTTGTTCTTTTATTGTTTACTGATTTAATTTCATTTTCGATTTAATTGCTTTTGTCTCCGCCTTTCACGTATGTGTGTGTATGTACGTGTTTGTGACTGTGACTGTGTGCATGTATAAGCGAGGATTAAAAATTGTTTTTTTTTATGTTTAAAAATTTATTCATATGAATCTTTAGGGATATTTTTAAGATAAATTTTTTGTTGTTTTTTTTGTTTTGTTTTTGTTGATCGTATGTGCAACTCTGCTGGATGTTTTGTTTAAAGGAATTCCAAGTTGTTGTTTTTGCTGTTGGTTTGTTTAGTTTGGTTTAGCATCAACCCTTAAGCAAGGTTTTGAATTTCTTTAGAAAACAGTTTTGTAAACCATTATTAAAAAAGACAATGAATGTGGAATTTGGTTTAAAGAAATGATCACTCGATATGTGTACATGTGTGTATGTGTGGTTTTTTGTTCGGATAAATATTTTTTGTGGGTTTGAAAAAACTTATTGTTAAGCCGTAAACACAGCGAAAAGAGCAAAACCGTTCTATTGTTGAAAATTGAAAGCATAAAAACAAAAAGGAAAACAAGGGAAACCCAAGAGCTGAGGAAAAGTAACAAATGCTACAAATGTGTTCTTTCTTGTGAGACGGGACAAAGGGGAGGATTCTTTTTTAACAATTATTTCGTATCGTCGTTAGAAAACTGCGCATATCGGAATGCACGAACATTTTCAATCATATTTTGTATTGTATGAGAGAGTAGTTTGGTACATGACATATGAACATGTCGAAAATTTGATGAAAACGTTCGAATGTATTCATGAAATTATTATAGTAGGTACACGTCAGACTGAAAATTATGTTTGAATGACTAATGAATCATAAAACAACTTAATAAGTCTATTTATTTATATATTTAGCGAGACGATTATCCAATAATCGTGACGCTAAAACAAGTGAAAATGTCATAATTGGTCACACCCAACTGTTTCAATTTCTACAGGAGATGTAGACCATTCTCCCCAAATTTGCGGATATGCAAGATTCGGGACTAAATAATATATAAAGTACGTTCTTTAAAAAAAACAAATCAAATTTAGGATCTCCCCTAACATTACATTGAATAAACATACGTACAATATAATTAATTTTAGGAAGTGGCAATATTAGTATATTCCCTAAGTAAATTCTTATCCAATCACCTTGAAAAAGATTCAATTTTTCACTTGAAAGAAAAGACAAGGACGGAAAGACAGTAGGACCATATATATATATATATAAATATTTCGAAAAATGGATTCTACAGGCACAAAAACTTATTTGTATAGGCGACAGGCAAACAGATGGACATGGGTAAATCGATTAAGAATTGAGGCGCCTGATAAAAGGTTGGTCTCCCTTAAGTCGTGTAAAAGATACAAGCATCCTTATAATACCATTTAGAGAGGATACAAAAACTAAAATACACACTTTGACCAAATCTAAGGAAAAAGGCCTTTGAGATATAAATTTCTCATACCCTGCTTGGGGTAGCTTCAGATAAGTCTATCACAGATTTAAATGAGTGAGCATTCTACACATGTGGCAGGAATATGTATCAATATATTTTCTTTGACCGATTTGGTCCATTTTGGTTGTACATTTTCACTTCCACCTATTACTATACATAGTTTCTCGAAATTGGTGTAAACTTGTTTTGAGGAATATTTTGCATCAACAATAGGTATTCAAACTATTTTAGTTTTAGTCTCTGATAAATTTTGTGCGTAGCATTTATGAAATGATTTAAGGCGCGTTTCATGTTGCCGCCGTTGACAAATTGCACTTTAACCGTTCATTTGCGCTCTTGATTTTGCTTTAGTTGACAAAAGTTTAGGAAATTTATGATCTGATAATTAAAAATGAAATTTATTTGTACATATTTACACACGGCCGTTGTCAACTTGAAGAGCTTTCAGTCAATAACTTTGATTTGTTGCCTTTGAAGAGTCATGATTATAAATTTTCATAGATATTAAACAAAATCGAATTGCAGATTAGAGAAGTGTTCAGAAATTAAGTCACTAACTTTAGTGTGCAACAAAGTGCAACAAAGCTGCTAATGAATAGCAATGTTTAAGTTGGGGTAGCGTGTAAATCATAAAATGCTATTGCTGAGCTTTTAATATATTTGTTGTTGCTACTGTTATTGTATAAATTGTTTATTGGTCTATATTTAAGTTTTGTGTATATGACTCTGGGGCTCGTAAAAGGTGTTTATTGCACTGTAGTCAACAGCAGAAAACTGTAAAAAAGGAGATAGTCCGTGAGTACAGTACATCCGCTTGTGAATGCACAGTTGCAGGGTTCCTTCACTTATGGACGCTCTACAGAACATTTATAAATAACTTGTAATGAATGCAATCAGTAGTGAATTTGTTGAGTGCCACTTTATAGCTGTAGGCTTGTTTGTTTATTTTACAATATTTTCATTTTATCTTTTATAAGTAACCTTTCATCTTGAACTTGTGAAATATGTATAAAAAAAAACGTACAAAGTAAAGTTTGATTAGATAAAATTTCGTCTAACTTATCAATCGATGGTTATCTCGTGTTCAAAAACATATCAAAGAAATATAGAATTTAGGGACTATAAAAACAGGTAGAGGCTAAAGTTACTTCTGTCTATCCAAAAAGGCCTTTCGTGTCGGCCATACATGAGTGCTAGGTATATTTTAGGTGAATTTTTATACTTAACAGCTTGGGGTTCGAGGTAAATGACAGCACTTTGGTAAAACTTGAATCAAATTCTAAATTGCTTCAAAAATGTCGGTCCGTGAATTGTATAAACACAACAATAAATTCAAAATTCCGTGAATGAGATAATAAGATAATAAATACGATAAGGACCAATTTATTGGGACAAGGTGTTTAATAAATTTTATTTAAATGTAATCTTCATCAGCACAGAAAACACGCTGCAGTAAAGATCAACGCAAACTTTAAGAACCGCTAAGAGCTGCGCACCTGTACCTAGTTCAAGCTACGCATCTAGTTTACGCATAATTGTGGAGGGTGTACACGATTTCGCTCTAGCCAGATAAAACTTTTTTACTTGTTTTTTACCTGATTAAATTTCATAAAAGTTAATATATATAAAAATATATTTTGGTGCTATACATGCGTCAGTTACATTTGTTTGTTGTATTAAAATGGACGGATACCAAAATGTGGTGTAGTTATGTTATATAGATAAACAACGTAAAACGCGTTTGTTTACTTTAGCATACTAATACTACTACAACACCAAAGACTTGCATAAATATAACGATAGTACGTTTTTTTGTTTGCCTGCAGTGGTACTATGTGACATTGACAACAATAAACAAGTGAAAATGTTATAGTCGGTCAAGCCCGACCATTTAATACCCCACACCACTTGGTTGAACAAATCATGCTACAACTAGTTTAGTTGTATTAGGATACGCGAAGCACTGCCATATAAGTCACCCAATGGAAAGTTCATCTAAGGCCAATTATTCAGCTAATTAAGAATTTCGTTTTTTGCCATATAAAGCCTTCGTTTATAATAGGATTTTATATGGGAAGAGGTTCTAAAGATAATCCGATTCGGTCCATTTTTAATAATTTTCCTCTGTGGGCCAATTTTAATTTCCATTTACCAAATTTCATCGAAATATCGCATATATATATATGCGCATATATATATATGCTCGGTTAAAATCTTGGCGTAAGAGTTTACATTATTTCCTGCGTGTCAAACACTTGACAAAGGTGACATAACTGTAAAAACTAGGCAGTGAAGAAAGAAATGAACTATCAACGTAATAATATCTGGTGTGTAATATTTGTTTACAGACAAAACAACAATAATAATAACAATGCCGAGCAAATATAGTAAAAAGGTCTTAGTGTTAGTTTGTTCCCACTATCTTTATAAGCAACCATCGAAAAAGATGAGTAAATGTGCAGAGAAGAAAAATGGCTCAAGTCAAAATACTATTACCGATCGAGAGATGCTTTAAAGCAATTTGAAGCATTTTAGGAGCAAATATACGTCAAGTCCTGTTGATCGATTTCGACGAATAAAATAAATTAAATAATTACATAAATATAATATTAGTTTTATATACCAAATAGTTAACTAGTTACTTGCTTTGGACAAAACTCTCTGTACCTTTCTGATGCATTTTTTTCAAATTCACAGCAATAAGGATGAACATGTTACAGGGGAGTTAGTCATTTCGGCAAGTGATTTATTCACTTTGGGATTTAACTTTTTAAATGAAAATGAAAAATATTTGAGGATTGAGTTCTAGATATACAATTTACTGCTACTGAGCGTATGTTTGTTGTACGGGTATCATAACATCAGTTAGGTCAACAGAAGATTTCTTGATTTTGTTTGCTTTGTAATGTTGTTTGTTTAGCTACCAGTAATTGTTTGGGCGCATTTAGTTTTGTAACACAGGCCGGCTGTGCAGTTAATAGGTTCACCAATAGTTGAACTTAAATGAGGTCGGTTAACATTTGGAACGCATGCTTCACATATTCACAAATTATTTCTTCAAAAAATTGTATTGTACGTGTAGAGAGAGAGATTGTTTAATGGACTCACACACTAATTGTAACGGTAGTTATTTGGTGGAGAAAGATAAGTGTGCTGCGCAGAGTGCTGCTATATATATATTTCAGGCCTTCATCGCTTTACTCAACCTTCACGTACTAGATAAGAAGGGCTTTTTACTTAATTAGCAATGACCGGGAACTACAACACTTGGTGTTGTAAAATATTTCACTCGGTCGCTACAATATAACTGCTTGTGAGCTTGTGAGAATTGTAAGGAAGATTTTGGAATCCTGTAAAGATCTGAGGGAGTAACAATCATTTGGTGTTCTTCATCAACTTGATCTTTTTTTAATAAACTCAAGTTACTTTAAAAAATGCCCGCAAACGCGTTCGGATCGGGAACTGTTCCCATTACTAAATTACACAACAAATAGTTATTGTCTCAATAAAAATATGACATCGTTATGACGATAACAAGATTTGGTGTGTTATCATAAAAAAAGATTACTCACCCGTAGACGTAAACATTTGTAAACATTGTATAAACTTTTTATGAGGCTTTTATATATCATGTGATTTGGTTTTTTATGTACCAACAACAACAACAACTAATGATGGCCATAAATCATTTAAAGGTGTACGCACCAATAACATCTATACCCATATGCTTCACGTTGAAGCAAACAAAAAACGAAAAATAAAAAATAAAAAAAAAACCGCGGTCTATATAGAGGCAAACGAAAAGTATTAAAACTGATTTTAATAATTAGAAATACCAAAAACAAAAAAAAAGTAACCTTTGGGAAAAGTATGCCATCAATCATGCGGGCAAAAGGTGATTGGAGACCCCGTGTGGAGGTTAACCCAATTGCATTTGAAGACACATGTTGAAATGTTACAAAGCGTACAAAATGAAAGAAGAAAAGCCAAAGAACTGTGTACGTACGTGTATCATAATCATTTGATATCTGAAGTGCTGTTGCCCGCTCTGCTGACTGGTTCGTAAGGCCGTGTGTGTAGAGTAGACAGATCCATATTTGATTATAGGTTATGTTGCTTACGTTTGAAAATAGCCCTTTAAGCATTAAACACCACAACCAACCAAGTTTCGTTCGTATGGCCGCTTGATAATAATGTGCTGGCTCGCACAGTCTCAATACAGAAATACATATGTATAATAAAAAAATGAAAGGTGAAGCGAAAACATGAAGAGCAATGTCTAGCTTGAGAACCCGCCATTCAAATTTATAATTTTTCAAGGTACAATTGTTGTTATTGTTGTTTTAACAAAAGCCTAGAGCCAGAATTTGAAATGAAGAAAATGAAAAATAAAACGAAAGAAACAAAAAACGAAAAAGGGTTTAAAATGGCACAACAATGAAATGAATGTACTCGCATTATGTTTGTAGGCTTTTGTCTTTATCTGATGAAAGACTCGCCTTAGAAGTGGTTAAACTGGTTTTCAACAGCGCGTACGTACGTAGTACATAAACTGTTAACTGTGTTACCTTAATTTTTAAGACGTGAACGTATTGTTACATGCTTCCACACCGCTCAAGTTTGCCTTATTACAGGTATATCCTCTAACAACGGTTGGCATTTGTGTTGAGTTCTTTAAACACACGCACATTTTGCGACTGACTTTCTTTTTTCTATTTTTTTTTGACAAGAAAATTTGTTTTCTAATTATTAGCTTCAGACCAGATAAGATCGTATAGCACTTGGCACAAACGTGGGTGTGTGTGTAGTTGATTTTTCAAAATATGTACATAAATCACTTTAGCGAGTAAATTCACAGCATGAGACAGCAAAAATTCAAAATAAAAATCAAATCTCACTAAACAATAGTAACAGACAGCAACAACAAAATAAACAAAAACATACCAACACAACAAGCAGTGCAACTTGTTGTGTTGCCGCAACAGTGCTGCCAAAGCGCAAATACATCTTTATCAATTTTTATGCTAAGCAACCAATTTATCGATTTCTAGCCATTGTTATCGAGCGTATTTAGCATTCATCATGTAAAATTTTAACCCACTTAAACTCTCTCATTTCAGATCCGATCACAAAAACCCTACTACACGGCAGATCCCGAAGTCGATTCACTGGTACGTATGTGGAAAAAAGAAACAAAATCATTTTTTCCTTACAAATAAAAGTTACCTTGACCCAAAAAACCGACAATTCTTACTTATATACGTTGTTGTAAATTGTTGCATTTGTGTATTTTTATTAGCGTAAATATGGTATCATGACATGTAAACTGGCATTCGCATACATACATACTCATGCACATGCTTGGGAAAAACATCTGGACTAAGTGTGATTTAAGAGCGAATAAACGATGCTGTTGATGTTGTTGATGTTGTTGATAATTCAGTTAAATTTAATGAAAAGCATCTATTCAGGCTTGTTTAACAAAAACGATTGCAAGTTCAATGCTATTAGGAGCCACAATTTAAGTGGCATTGAATAACATTATGTAGCATATATATAGCACAGCACAGCACAGTATTTTAATAGTGTTTTAGATTTAACACCATAAGCGAACGATCATTAAAGGGCAACAGCTTTGCTGTTGTGTATGTGACGCATTTCTACCGCTTCCCCATAGGATTTTATAGGGTTGGAGAGCAGTTTGTCATTTCCAGGAGGAGAGCTTAGAGACCCTATAAAGTATATACATCAAAATCTGAGTTGATCTAGATAAGTCTCCGTCCGTACGTCCGTGAGATTTTTGTTGATATGTTCACATATTTCTACTTATTGCAAGCAGATCGCTATTTAATTTGGGCAAAATCGTGCCAAAACAGGGGCGTACTAGGATAATGAACGACGTAATGCATACACTTTTAGAGGGCGTAATCATGTACCTTCCACGATGTGTCGGATGTGTGTTTTCAGTTTTTTAATGTTTCGTTGAAAATCCGCTTTTTTTCAAATGTCACCATAATTGGCTTCAAGTTGGTGGTGTTCCTCTATAATACGTAGTGTACTTTTTTCCAAATGAAAAAATAAATCTATGATAAAGCACAAGAATTGATTATTCCCACCTTTTGAAATAAAGATGTACGCTTGCGCATAACATGTACTCCAGTGCCATAAATCATTTTGTCATCGTAACATATTTGACGAGCTCGCTGATGCTGTCTTTGCTTTGTAACAAATGCGATTAAGGTTGATTTTTCCGGATCTGTATTTGTTTGTTTGGCATTTTATCACACACACTTAAAACATTTGTTGAGACAAATGCTACGTTTGGACAGTCCGCATAGATTCCATTCTAAACTGACTTGTCCTTGTACCCAGTTATGTACGCTGTGTAGAGCACAATTATTTTAAAAACAATTTATATATAAACTGATTACTTTTATTATTTCACTCACACATACGCACACATGTTAATTTTCTATGCCATAAATTATGTAGCACTGTTGGTCTGAGTCTTATGTTATATGTTCGGGCATATTGTAAACTGATTTTGTTGGTTCACGCCATATGCATGTACTCACCCAACCTCACTCACTTGTTCAGTTGGTCTGTAAAGCGTTTAGTTAAACACTTTTTGGATTTTTATTAGTTGTTGGCCTGTGGCTTTCATTTATTGTTAAACGCTTCCATCTTCATTTTTATGGCTGCTTATGTTTGTACTTTTGTTATTGTTGCTGCGGTTCTTGTGGTAAAATCATAAAAATGTCAAAAAGGCGAACTTATTCGTTTTTATTTCCCAAGTGATATTTTAATTAGGATTTGATATGGAGTGCAATGCATCGGCAGTAACGTAGTAAACGAAAGTATTTCAGAAAAGTTGAACCTAATTACACGCTTACAACCACATTGTTAGACAACAATGCAACAATTTCGTGAAACGACACAAAAATATAAACCAACTTATCAAATGTCTGCTCAAACGATACTTATAAGATATTTTCCATTTTCTTTACAGATGGTGCAAGCAATACAAGTACTTCGGTTTCACCTTTTAGAATTAGAAAAAGTAAGTACAATCGCAGTATTATTGTAATCGAATTTAAAAATGCCTCAGATGTGTTTTTATACCCTCCACCTTAGTGATGGTGGTACACAAAGGTAGCTATTCCGGTTGCAACATTCACTATGAATCTAAATATTAGTCAGAGATTAATATTTAAATTTTCCATTGATGTGCCAAAAATAAGCACAATCGGGTAAAGGACACACCCACAATTTTCGAAAAACTATATTTGATTTGTATGTTAAGGCATAATATGTACTGGAGGTCGAAATCAAGTACATGCCACGCCTGCAATGGAGATGCTGGTGGAGAGTGTTTAAGATGTGGCCTAAGCCAAATTTTGTTTTTATTTGAATACATTTAAGCGGCACATTTCGGTAATTTGAACAGATGAATTTTCATGAGTTTTCCGTTCGTGAAGTACTTCACGCTCAATACATACATACTAAATAAATGAAGTTCTAATGCTAGAAGAAAAGAAAAGAATTAATTGAGCATGTGCTCAGCGTACCATGACCGCATCGAGACTATGGAAACCGGAAAAATTAAAATCATGTATAGAGGAAGGCAGGCTGAAGATTTGGTTTGGGTTAATTTTATTTTATAACATTAATTTGTTTAAATAAGTAATTATGTAAATTTTGTGTGAAAGAGTAAACAATTTATTGAGAGAAGCACAATTTGCAATGTTTCGGAAATGTTGCATTTGCAGCTGTTCGAAAACGGTACTTTATGAGTTAAACTAAAATCGAAGCACAGTAAACTGAACCTTGAAATTCTCCTCCACTGTGTGTGTGTGTGTGTGTGTGTGTGTGTGTGTGTGTATGTATGTGCGTGTGTTTCTAATTATAACATTTAGAGGAAATCCAAAATTAAGATTTCATAGATTTAATTCGTTTTAGTGTGCTACTGTTGTTTTTGGTTCGCTTTACATTTCATACTTGATTTGCATGAGATTAGAATATCGCAGACACACACCAACCTATACTTGCACAAAACAAACATACACCAATTCACATATATGAACAACCCCTTGCAGACGTATGGAAGTGCTTGCGTAAATGATGCAAACATAGCTCTCAATACAGGCCATTTATAAACATGATTACATGACACCACGAAAAACGGAAAATAGACAAACACTTAACAAATAAATTACTGCCTTAACCGAATACTGAGTGCACTATGTTACTGTGATGATGAACTGTCACAACAGGCATAAGAGGGATTTTCAGGATAAAGAATTATTTATTTCACTCTATATATATTTTTTATTTTATTTTAAATTTGTTTTTCTTTGTATCACAAACGGAAGGATAGATTTAATATAGCCATCCTTTGAAACATAGATGGTATAAAGATCAGGGGAGAGGCCTTTTAGTTAATGTTTCGTGTGGATAGTGAGTAGCGAATGTGTTGTTATTGCATATAATCCACAGTGTACTTAGTAACAGATAAACTAGTTGTTGTCTAGAGAAAAAAGAGCACTTAAGCAGACACATATGTACACGCACAAGAGAAATGAACGGAAAGCAAAAAATATTAAGATAGTTATCAAAAAGGGAAATTCCTACAGTAACAACAAAATGCAATAAAATGAATGAATAGAATGGAAATGTATTTGCATAAAACAAATAGGCCAAATAGCCAAAGTTGGCTGAATATGTAGGACTAGTCCCTCCATTGAAGACATTTTTATTACATTTTTCTTTTATACGAGAAAGTACATGACATGCGATAACATTCTGTGACGATGCAGACGACATATTTATAGCCGATGTTAAATGTTTTGTTCAATATATGTAAAGGTTCGCCACGTATATACTTCGCAGATATATACAAATTTAATGCAGAACAATTTCTTCCTTTTGATTCAAATGCAAAAGAAAAATTATTATTATTATTATTATTTACGTAAAAGACTTATCAATATTCTCATCTTTGAAAGAGAATAGCAGGCAACTCGCACATGCCACCCAGTCTGATCAGAAAAACAACAGAAGAAGATATAAAACTCATGAAGAATAAAATTATCATACACATATATTTCACAGAAAAGCATGTCTTTGGTGCTTATTGATGGACTTATGCAGAGACGCAGGGACCGGCCCAGACAGACAATCAGACATTTTATACAATACGAGTATTATACAAGTTTATGTTGTGTATACATTTATACGTACATTTTGCTCGCTTAACATGTCAAATTCAACACTTGACAAATTAATCAAAAATTATCATTAACAATGCATCAGTTCAGCGTACGAACATACGCCAACATATGAACACAAACAAGTTGTATGCTCAGAGGCTCACGTGTGGATGATGATGATGACGCAGCCTGAATGAATGCCGCTCCTCCCCGCCAATGCCCAATGCCCAATGCCCAATGCTCAGTGCAATTTAGTGCAATGCGGAGCACTTTACTTGAATTCGGGACAGTTTGAGTGGGTACCTAATATATTGAGGAATGCATTGTATGCGTGCATGTGTTTGTGTCTGCGTCTGCTTACACATGCACGTACTCGAAAGAGTAGCCAAACATCCTCATTGTCATCATCATCATCTCTCGCAATGCGCGCCACCTAACAACCGTCACTCTTGTGCCAGCCAGTACAACACACAAACACAAGACAACATGATCATAGAGCTCATATCTGAAACAGTGTGCATGTGGATTGTGTCGATGTTTGTTTTCGTGCACGTCTCCGAGTGGACTTTGCTTTCGTCACCAAAAGACAGTGTATTGAAAATATCATACATATTTACATACACCACTTGTACGTATGCATTGGATGTAATTGTGCTTGTACGTACAGTAAATGTTAGAAAATGTTATTTTTGTATGTATAGGAAATTCTTCTTTAATGGTCGAACCACATTACACCACACATGTAACGATAGTCGATTAGCTCTCACTCGGAGCAAGTATTTAATGGACATGGGTGGTCTTCTTTCGTTTCCTAAAAAATCGAACCCTAACGTAGTTTATTACACCTTTGCAGCATCAGCAGGAGGCTTCATAAATTTTAGAAAGTTTGTACATATATTCGTGACGAGTTTCAAGTTCTGAATTGATCATTGATCATCATGTGCCCGTCTATTGACCCAAAAATTGTCATATCGATTCCAAACATGCGGTCTTTGCAGTCAAATTCGTATTGCGATTGGATAAATGACGCGATAACTATTAGCGAAAACTGAAGCGAGCTGAAAACTTATAAATCGAAAAGACTTATCACAAACGTTATTTAGGGTGTTGTACTACATTCCTTCAAAATGTCTGTAGTTAAAGAAGAAGAAGAAAAACAAAAGTTAAAATTTTCGCTTAAATATTACATTAAGACCATGCCCACCCCCCTTATAATATCTGATAATAGGTAAAGAAGATTGGGTCCAAGCCGAATATAACGTCTCCACTATTTACTAAATACCGGCCCATGCGCACTTAAAAGAATTTTTGAGTGAACAATTCCGTCAGCCAGCTGATGATTCTTGTTTATGGGGCACTTTTTAGTGACAATTTTATTGAAAGCAATTGTTCAGCTTGCTGACTAACTGTGCTGCTGGTAACAAGCTGCGCGTTTTTGTCAGGCTGGCAGAGCAGACGTAACCATACCTGTATTTACTGGGTAACTGAGTGGCTCTGATCAACAGACAATAACACAAATTAAACCAGTTTATCAAGTTTTAAATGGTAAATAATAATAATAATAATAATAATAATAATAATAATAACAACAAGAACGAAAATTGGACACAGAAAACAGTACAACTATTCATCAAGAAGATTTTTAGAAAAAAAAAAAAATGAAGAAAATAATGCAATAAGAAGCAATAATGTTATTGGTGTAGTTGTTTTGTTTATTATTTACTTACAAAAAAATTGTTAAAATTTTGTGTTGACCATGGCAGAAAGTCTTTTCCTTTGCGTAACGTTACCTGTGCAACATGTTGCATCTGAAGATGATGAACGCATGCTTCTATCGCTAAAAGCTTACTTTTATTCACTGCTTTTGATGTTATCTTTTATCAGTGCATGTGCGTTTTCCAAAGCAACATTGCCAACATTATTAATGCATATGTGGTACGAGTCACATGCATGTGTCCCCTAAATAGCGCATATTATGGAATATGCAACTTTGTGTTGAATGGAGAATTTAAGAAAAGGAAAAACATCATAAAAAGGTGGTAATCAAAGAGCAAGTTGGTTTCGACGCACACATGTGTACGGTGTGTATGCATGAAGCCATGTTATAACTTGGCTATGGTTGCCATTATAGACTGTGATGCCTTGAGGCCAATATGCTTATCAGGGCTGTGATGCATATTTATGCCAATTTTTATATTAGTGCCGTCCGGACAAAAACATATATACAATATAAGCAGCCATTCAGTGTGTGCAGAACTTGCAAAAAAGGGGCTTTCAGGCAAAGATCACTCGTAGCTGGTTGTTCTTATTTGGACTGTTGCGTTTACCACAAATGTACACACACACACATTAAATATAGACGCAATTAAATTGCGCCATTTTTTATACTGTTCAGCTCAACTCAGTCCAGTTGTATTTAGCTGAGCTCAGCTTACTTGCCACTTTATGTGCAGAAACTCATTTGCATGTCTATCATGTTTTGATGGGTTTTGCAAAACTCCCAGCACATGGACACAAAACATTTTTAGCATAACATTGAAAGAATAAAAAACGTATACAACAGCACTAAACAATAAGCGGTACATATATAATACATGGACAACGGATTCCATTTCGTACACAACAATATGTTCATGCACATATACACACACATAATAAATTCTTTCAATAGGTTTTAATTGTACATATCCACGAATCGAGACGTCGTACTTAAATACTTTCGTATGGATCAAAGAGCACACATGTGGTTACTTATGTATTAATATTAACAAGTAAAACAACCAAATACGGCTCAGGCCAAATCTGTATTTGAATATGCCCTCTAATAGTGTCAGTAATCCAAAGCGTATCATGTCTCAAAAAAAGGTTTTTTGTAAATTGTGGGCGTGTCTGTTATCCTACACCGCTAACTATAAATATGTATTCCAAATTTCAACTCAATAGTTCGATTTTTGTGGCCGATATATAAAATTCTTGACAAAAACAAAAAACAAAAAAAGGGGCATGTCCGTTAATTGATTTGGCTTAATTTAAATAGGAATGCGAAAGCAAAACTGGAAATATTTCAGTGCTCAATCTCAATCAATGAGCGTCTCAACAGCAGACGGGTTCCCACCACACAGCCACACAGACTTATGCGTGCTGCACACGACATGACAAACTTTGTATACCCGCACCTCTTATGTGGAGGGCATAAAAACACATATACGCAACTTCTTAAATTGTCTTTGCGCACCGAGTTAAGTAACGAATGTGTCACGTTATCCTAAATGCATGCAGTGGATACGATTTTTGGCTTATTACGTATACTTGACAGTCCCAACCAAGTCATTTGAAACATTTTTGAGGCATTTTTTATTTGATATATCGTCTATTGTTTTATATTTTATGTATACATTCACTTATAAATCCTTTTATTCACCATTTGACAGAAAACGAGTCTCCTTTGTATTGTAATTTTAACTAAAAACTTAAAAGGATCAAAATTTGTAATTCAATGTGCAGACAAACATATCTGGCTCACTGATTTTCCAGTCCTCTGATCGTCCAATAGAATCAACATCTAGTCAATGAATATGCTCTTGATTAGAATCCATTTTTATGAATAAAAAAATACTCCTTCATGTGTAAATGTTAACAAGAGTATTTTTCGTCCGTGTATTAATCAATGACCATGTAATTGGGGCGTGTATGTCTTGAATATACAATCGATCAGAGGTGGGATGTCCGTTAAGTTTAGATTTGATTATATTCGGACTCTGATTTAGCTGTGCGAATAAATGCATTTGAATATTTCCCCAAACTAACGATTTTTTGTATTTTGTTTCTTCCTTTCTCCCGTTCTCTTTTTCTTCTTTTATCATTCAACGCATCACTGGATGGGTGCCTTGCAAATGCGCGAATATAAACAACCAATTGCAACTACAACATCAATCACAACCATAACAACAACAACAAAAACCATGTGTAGGTGCATGAGTTGTGCGATAATTTCTGTCACCGATACATCTCCTGTTTGAAGGGTAAAATGCCAATAGATTTAGTGATTGACGAACGGGACACCACCAAACCACCAGAATTGGGTTCAGCGAACGGTGAAGGAAGAAGTAATGCCGACTCAACATCCCACACCGATGGAGCTAGTACACCAGACGTTGTGAGTACCCCCTTCGCGGGAGCACATGGTCCTATATTGGCGAGCTACAATGCGGTGGTGCACCCATGTTCGTAGTACGATAACGACCTTCTTGCAAAAACGAAGCGGGTGCTCACAATGCCCTGGGATTAAATATTACAAAATATAAAAAAAATATACATGAAAAATTCCCATAACTATAAAATGAAAAGTGTAAATTACCAAAAAAAAAACAAACAAAAAACAAAAAAGCATAAAAAATTCAACTCGAAATCACATATAAAGCCACGTAGTAAAAAATTAAAAGAGAAATGATACGAAAAATTGAAGTGAATTGAAAACAGAAAACAAACGTAAACAAAAACAAAAAAGGAAGATTGCCACACGTATAGCAAAAATCGTATACGAATCTACGAAACGAGGTAAACGTACGCGAACGAGCACACACGCATACACACCGCCAACCACCGCAACTGCAGTGATTTATGTTGAATGGAGGCCCCCTAACCAAGCCAACATCAGCAGCAGCCAGCTACAGGCCAACAATCTGCCAGTCAGCCTGCTGCTGGCAGACACGCTGCATGGGAGTCACAGAGGCAGACAGGCAAAAAGTGTAGCAAGAGTTTGAGCCAAAAAAAAATGAAATGAAAATACGCACACACAACACTAACGGCCAAACGAAAAAGTGTGTAATAATTATTTGGAGTTGAAGCCATTTAGTCAAAATCAAGCAACGGCTTCAACAATTCGACAAAAAGGGCGCAAAGTTTATTTATTATATGGTCGCTTAAGCAAATGATTTTACTATACGTGCTGCAATGCTTTGTTTGTTCGTTTGTTCGTTTGTTTGTTTGAGAATCTGAGAAATGTTTCTCGAATTTTTTATCACGTGGTCGAACTATGTGAGCGAAAGCGAGAAAACAAAAATATTTATGCAATTGATGGCAATAATTGTTAAAACTGAAGAAAATGGCATTTGTTTTAAATATTAATTCATAAACGAAAGTAAAAATATTTTTGTTTTACAATCCGAAAAACTAAAAAAAGTATAGATTCACAAATGTAACATAAATTTATGAAAAAGAAAGAAAGAAAGAAAGAAAGAAAGAAAAAAACGAAAACAAATCAAATAACTTGTAAAAAGAGTACCACAACTACAGCAACAAGCACAACAACTACAACAATAAAAGCAAACATTTGAAAACGCAATCAATTGAAACGAAAGTAACCAAAAGAAAGAAAGAACTTCGTTTTTGCAAGAGGCCCATATAGCTCGCCAATATATAAACCTAAATCTATTGCTACCACTACTACTACTACTACTACTACTACTACTACTACTACTACCACTACTACTACTACTACTACTAATATTAATAATAATAATAATAATGATATTATGGGTACTGTTTTTCGTATGCCATACTATACTATACTTACGTATTTATATGTATGTATGTATGGACGTTTTTTTATTAAACTATTAAGTCGTCATTTTTTTATAATTTTGAATTTGAAAAGCTCATTTCGATATTCGAATTTCGATTTAGTTGTTGTCGTTCATATGATTTTTGACTGGTGTAAATGTTTTCATGCGTACGTAGGCACGTAGAGTTGCATGCGTATTGCTCCGTATCTCTATCTCTCTCTCTCTCTCTTTGATGCGCTTTTACAATATATTTTGTATATACTCTGTGCATTCTGATGATGTTTGTGTTAAGTGTGAGTGTGTGTGTGTGTGTGTGTGTGTGTGGTGTGGTATTTGCATTGTAGCTTAACACTACCATCACCATTGCCACCACCACCGCCAACACCACTGCGCACACGAACACACATTCATAACATTTTGCAACCCATTTGTAGGATCAGCAACGCCAGCAACAGCAACATCAACAACAATTTAACCCCTTGGAACAGACTTATGCCAGTTATCGCATTAAAAACGAAGCCGACTTTTAAAACAGAACTTAATTTTTCATTTTTATTTTTGCGTTCCTTTTTTCTACTTGAAACCAAAACTTGAAGGTAAAGCAAGACACATACAACGTAACATACATAACGATTCAAAGAGGAATATAAAAATAAACAAACACAAAGAGAAAATACAAGAATGAGTTAGATAGGAAGCATCACGAAACGTCCTTTTGAAGACGGGGCACAAGGAGGAAATAAAACCTTTGAAATGTTTTTAAATATTCACTTTTTTTATATACATATACCATGCACACGTTTATGTTTTTAATTCTGCTAAATGTAAAATAGTGTATGATAAACAAAACCAAAACTAAGTTCAAATGGAAAGTATACGAATAACTTTAATGCAAAGAAAAAAAAAAATCTAAACAAAAACACAAATCAACGTTCTTGTATACATTTTTTTATAAAACTCAAAACCATGTAATATATAAAGTATCCCCCACTCACAATTCTAAGCGTATTGCATTTTGCGAGTCCCAGACCCTCACTGAAACGATATACGTAATTAACCTCTTTTGCCGACGCAACGACAGCAAAGAGTCTTCCTCTCTCTATATGTATAGAACACATTTATATATATTATATAATACACACATGTATAAAGAGTTACTTTGTGCATATGTGTATGTGAATACCTTTGCTTGTAACTTAACAATGAAGTATTAGGTGGGCGTGTTATGTGGAGAGAAGCGGCGATTTTGTAAATTTAAAGATGTGCACACAAAAATGCACTCACTCTCTCTCCCTCTGATTTCTGTAATGAAATGTACTTAATCAAAGAACAACAACTGCAGCAGCAATTGTAACTATCTCAACACACCAACAAATACATACATAACATATAATTCCTTATAGATATTCTAAAAGTATAATAATTACCGCATAGGCAAAACAAAAACACAATGATAATCTCACAACTAAATGAAAAACTAACTAAATAATAGTGACTAAGCTATAAATATATATATTTATATATTTATGTGTATATATATAAACAAAAAGCTATATGGGCATTAGAACTAACGCGTCTTAAAGTAAACGAGCAAAAAGCAAAAACAAATAATATAAAAATTGAAAATAGAAACTTCTGAAATAGTTGTTGTACTTTACCTTTATCTAAACATCTAAAAATGTGTATAAAGTTTTCCGCTTGTGAAAAAGCTTTGCTTTGTTTGTTTCTCATTTGCAATAATTGGTGAATGAATTTGTTAGAAAAAAAAAAAATATATAAATAAAAAAAAAAATATAAAGGAAATTAAAAACCTTTGCGGAATTTCCAAATTTTTTTTAATTGTTTGTCAACAATACGCGATTGGCACTTTTTCGGTGGCAGCGCACAAATGTTAAAATTAAAAATATTTTTTTTAATGTGTAAAATGTGGTCGCAAACTCTTGTTATTTTATGTTAATACATTAAGGAACTAAACTGTTTAAAAATGTAAAGCAAAAACACACACAACCACACAAATTCAAACTGAAATACGTAATTTGCATTAGGTGATATTTTATACCCGTTTTTTTTTACATATATACAAGATTTTATTTTTTGTTTTATTTCCTTTTAAATTATTCCACATGCATTAATTTTAAATAAAATTTTACCCTCAAATTTGTTATTTTCTATGTTCATTATTTTTAATACATACACATACACCTTTGCGACGTCTTTTTCTTCCTTAAATTAGTTTTTAGCCAAATTATAATAAAAAAAAAATATGCAATCAAACTAAAATAACAAAAAAAGCAAAAAAAAAAAAACAAAACAAAAAGAAAAATAAGAAAAGAATTTCCTTTCTACAATAAATCCTATACAGAGACACATTTTTGAATGTAAACATTTTTTGATTATTTGTATGTATGTATGTATACTAACTAACAAAGAGAATAAAAATCCTTATGATATATAAATAATACAAATGGAACGAAATAAAAATTCAAATATAACACTAATCCTTAAAAAGAGAATTAATTATACATATATATACATAAAAAATAATTATAAAGAGTGGAATAAATTTAGCCAATAAAAAACATACGATTAATATATTACAAAAATAATAAAAACTTCAAAACAAATGAAATTCGTAAAGAAAAAAAAACATATTCTTTTCATTTCATTAATTACCAGCAAGTAGTAGTTTGTCTAAATGTAGAAATTTAGAAACTTCACTGTACCTTGGCTGATGGAGGATGCTGCCCCGTAGACCACCCAAGTCAAGGATGTGTGCTGTAATAACGCCGAAGCATGCATGGATCTCGATTATATACTGTGACGTATCCATTGTTTA
This sequence comes from Crataerina pallida, assembly GCA_949710015.1. Classification (NCBI taxonomy): domain Eukaryota; kingdom Metazoa; phylum Arthropoda; class Insecta; order Diptera; family Hippoboscidae; genus Crataerina; species Crataerina pallida. The sequence continues at coordinate 10,494,221 of OX453290.1, forward strand.
AACAATAATATATTGAACAAGTTTGTTACGGCTTCCAATGCACAGATGAATGTAAGGAACCACTACAATTTTGTTATCACATATTATTTACACTGCAACATTACATTCATGTGGAACAATTCATGTCTGAGATCTAAACCGCCTTTCCACTTATAAAAGAACAAAAACAAAAACAAAAACAAAAACAAAAACTTTTCTTTGCAGAGACCGAATATAATGATTTAATGATTTAATGATTATTCAATAAAACAGTTCATAAAACTTGTGATCCAAGACTTTCTTCAGCAACGGAATGAACGGACTTCCTGTTGAGATATTAATTTGAAGTATACGTGTATGTTAAGTGTTTTAAAAGTAATTGGTAATATTTGTCTGGGCGTCCGCAATAATTGAAAATTGGCTCTAGGACCTTGAATTTGTATGGTTACACCAAAGGTTGGGTCATCATGAGAATTTGTATGTACAAGATAACTTTTAATCATTATTCATTCGGTCCTGTTTGTTTCGATTTGTTTTCAATCGAAACATAATATTGCTTAACAACAATCAAGCAAATTAAAATAAGCAACAGAGATGAATTTGGCTTGGGCCAAATCTTGATTATCCACCACCGATAAATCAAAGCTCCCTAAGGAGTATAATTGTCGATGTATGACTTTCCATCTCCGACATTTTATGAGTAACGGGGAACATATCATTCAAAAATAAGATTTCATCACATTGTGGATTCAATTTTGACCACTTTTAATAACAATTTATGGAACCGATCGATTTTAGTTTAGAGTCGATCAGGAGAATGACTTCTACGCATAGATGGACTGACAGATAGACAGACGTGGCTAGATTGACTCATTGTACTCTAATGTACTCTATTTTGGGGTGGTGGGTATAAAGAACTGGAAGGAAAGGTCATATTAAATAAATTTGAAATATCATAAAAAATTCGTTCCAGTTCGTTCCTCAATATCAATTTCACATTTACTTGCGCTGAAAAGGCTTCGTTTACATACAAGTCAAATTGTAATCAATTCGAAACTTATCACATATATGAATAATGCCCATTATTAGCTTGCCAATTTTACAACTTCTCAACTATTTGAAGTACCATGTAAGAAGAAGACAATATCTAAAAATATTATCGAGATATTCTCAAAAACATTATATGTTATAATTATCATGTATAATAAATGCTTGCTTTACTTGTGCGTTTGTAAAAAACATAAATATTTTTGCTAAAGATTCCATGAAAAATATAAAAAAATAACAATTACAACAGAAATAAATAACTTGGATCATTTAAACAACTCAAAGAATCATTTTAGACAAATTCCCTCTTTTGTACTTTCAGCTGTTTACGGCGAATTCAGTATAAACTCCAACAGTGTGTGGTGGTAGTAACTGCGTCTGTGACTTTCATTCAATAGATAAACATTGTATGTGACTACGTATTGAATTCTTTTAAATTCTTTCCACAGGATTAAGTATGCTTTAGACTTATATTATATTACCTACATACGTATGCTTTAAAAATGCTAGTGACTTCAAAGTCATATATTTGTACAAATATTTACATCTGTTGCCAAATTCGCATGTTAATGAGTAAATAATTTTGTTTATTTTTAAGTCGTTCGGACAGTCTTTATTCTGCATTCTGATCAAATTACAAGGATATCAAATTAAGGGGAAAACTCAAATATGTTGAAAATACGTTAAGATGAACTTTCTGGTTTTGCCTGCTTGAAAATGCAAGGGATTGTGCATCGGAGTTATGCGACATCCTCACACGATTTAGTAATGTAATCATAACATGGGCACACTTTGTGCATCAACTCACCAGCAAAAACAAACATCGACAGTCAATTGAGCAGTCAACCATTAAAGATCATATAGCAGTAAACACACCTAAGTTCTGTGCACTCTGCATTTTTGATTATGCGTACGGAGAATAAGGCACGCCTATGCAGTGTAATCTATCAGGTCACACTAGAAGCTTTTCGTGAATTGAATTGTGCGTAAAATTGCTGGAATTTATACTTCGATTTGTTCTGTTTGTTTGTGTGTTCTGTGCTCAACATTGTTTGCTTTTGTGTCAACAGTGCAACAAAACGTGCTCGTTCACATGCAGTGAAGTAGACAACTGTAAACGTTTGTATCCATTTGTTTGTTTGTTTACCAGAAGTGTTTTTTGCCAAAGATTCTCGTTGCAAACTACACACATTATTTATAATCGTACATGTTCCCAGTTGCATAACATAGTGCATAACATAGTGTATAACACTACGAAACTAAGCATAGATTTCTATATTTTTCCCACCTGGAGATATTTCCACATTAGTCTTGATCTAAAGACGTTAAACTCAAATCACAACTGTCCTAGCTTAATAATTGTTAAGAATTTTGGAAAATGATTTTAGGATATGTTTTTTTTTAAATTAACCAATATAGGGCAAAAAGTTGAAATCTCGATATTCCGAAAACGATAATTGGCAAATTGCAATTTCCTTCGTTTCGCACGATCTTGTTTAAGGGATTATGATTGTGATACTTACAAAACGAGTTTTACTTGATGGGCTTTTAAAAATGCTACAACGATTGGTACAATTAGGCGTGAGTTTGACATCCGCACTGGCTTAATTATCCTTACACATAGTGTAGGGTATAATTAAATATTGTAAACTTGCAGTTATCTTACAAATGAAACTAAACCAAAATTGGAATCATTTTACATCAAAGACATGTGTTTCCATTCATTGCGAATGATTATGAAAAATATCGCCAAAATGATACTGAATGCGTGTTATTCATACAATATGAACTCGCATGGCAGTCGTTGAAATTGTATACATGTAAATAATTTTTTGGCTACCACATCACAATTTTAATGTATTGAAGGCTATCGATTACGTAACGAAATCCTCTTTCTACAATTTTTCATCTGATGGCTGGAAAAGTAATTTGAAAAAAAGTACATATGATGTGCGGTGATAGTTTTGATTTCAGTTTTTTGGAACGAGGAATGATACACAAATTCACACACACACGCAAATACATGTATCAGACGCGTCGCACAGTCTGTTAAAAAAATTCAAACCACACGGTATTGTCGAAAACTGTAGAGAGATTCAAAGACATTTAGAAGCAGCTACGCAGGCATACAAGTGCGACTATGTGCCCGGCTTGAATGCCTTTTAATCGGCTCCGTTGTGCAAGATTCTTGGGATTTTGGTAACGCTTGCCTTGTTAACACATCACAATCACTATCAAACCACCAAACATTGTGCACTCATATAAAACAGTCCTGAATGTTATCCCCATGATTTAACCACAATTTTATATCGAAAACAAGCACCCAAACACATAAACGTATATACACATAAGCGTGTGTCTAAACCTACATAAAATTTATGAGAAGTTCAAGTGACAAGCGAAAAAGACACTTTGAAATACCTTGCACTCCTATGTGTAATTAGTGTTGCATGAGTATAGGGCGTGGCAGACATTTCACCCTGCCACAACATAATCAATTTAGATAGTGCCGTTCATCAAACATTTCACAAATGTTTTCTCGTAGGCTCACCTAAGTTCCCTTCTGATTCGCAGTGGTTGCAAAGACAGTGACAAACTTAGTACACCTTATACACCAGTGACAGTTTTAAAAACTCAAGTCCAAGGTTTCACTCGAATCGACAAAGCCTTAAAAGTGTTCGTTTTTTATTGTTATGCTAAACAAATTATTTTAAATTTTAAGATCTGAAAACGTGTTGCGATTCACTCAATAGCCAACAACAATATAAATATTGAAAGCAAAAAATATTTGAGACAGTTCTCGTTTTTATTATGTACGAAGTGTCGCGTCCGCAAAAATGTCTTGGGCTCTGCCATATCAAGCAAAAACGAAACCAAAATAAAGCAGAAAAAGTTTTGATTTCTGAACGACCACAAAAATGTCATCACCGTCATCATCATCATTATCAGCAGCACATTGCTAACCACTCACCTCAATAATATTCCTTTTAGATTTTGCCCGCCAATGTGTTTCAATGTTCACGTATTGTATAATAAATCCAAACATTATCAATAAAACAATACGTTATTCAGAAAGTTTTTATTGCATTGGTCAACTTTAGATTTTTAGAATAATTATGGCAACGAAGTCAGTACGCAACACGCACCGCACCGCACCGCCTTAGCTGGCTTTTGTTTGTTGTTATGTGTGGAGTGCCTTCTTCAAAATGCATTGTATGTGTATGTGTAGATGTGTATGGGTGTGCAAATATGTCACATTTTTGTTAAAAGTATCTCTTCTGCTTAAGTATAACACATAACTGGTGTAATCTTTAATCTTTAATAATACATCAACGAAATGGCAGACACCAAAATCCTTTAGTGCACTTGTGTACTCTTTTTTGGCCACAAACTACTTATGTATTCTGTTAAATGCACTCAGGTCCTATAAACGATACTGAACCCTTTGTGTGCTTAAAATTGAACAAATACGTACTTATGTAGACGTCAGTGGAACATGATGAGGGCTAGTGGCCCTTTTAATAATATTTCTGAGTTGATATTGATGGATTAAATTACAATTTACAAGTGGTCAATACTTTGATCAAATTGCTTAACTGCACGCAAAGGATAATTGAAATAACCTAAGCATGCTATAAAAAGGATTTCGTTCTTCTTTGCTTCTCGTGCTTGCCTTTTACAAAAGCCAAATGTTTCTTCATTTCAGTTAAATACGGGTGAAGAACATATGAGGACGGCGTTTCAATAACCATCAAAGGGGTTAATCTGAGTTTAAAACAATTGTTATTCCTTAAAGCTCTTAAATGAAAATCCCTTTGAAAAGCGTTTGCCAGAGTGTACTGATGGGATGAGTACGGGGTCGATGATATTTGAGCTGGCGACTAATGGCAGTCGTAAGTTAGCTGAAACTTCAAAGGAATGCCCCACAGAACCAAGTACGAGTGGATTTAAAAAGCAACATGTTCTTCCTAAGCAGCTTATTACGCGCTTAAGCTTTAAAGACTAACAAAACATTTATTTTTTTTCCACCCAGTGTTGGTAATTAAAGTTTCACTTTATTTACACATGTATGCGTAGGGCTTCTTATTTGTACGTTTCAACTTGCAATTCCCCGCATTCCGTCAAATGTACAGTTTTTGAACTTATAGTATTCGTTTAACGAGATAATGACTTTTTTTTCTTTTATTTTTTATCAATTAAGTTGTGATTACATGCAGTTGTGCGGACAAAACCTTAAACAGAATAAACGAAAACCTTCTAAATATTCGGCAAGGGCTTAAGTAATTGTAAAATAGATCTTAGAAATTTGAATAAGACGCCACAATTTGCCCGACTGCTTATTCTTAATGCACACTTAACTTTTCAATTAAAATTCAATAATTAGCCGAAAAGTTTTATCCATCTGGAGCCTCTAAAATGTTGTTAATGAAAAGTCCTTTTCCTTTTTCAATGTACTTAAAAAACGAAAGCGTAATAACAACATACGTGATTGGAATTGTTTAATGCTAAAGGGTTTTTTTTATAATACTTTGTATCCGCCGACAAAACTCATCAGCAAACATCTGAAGTTGGTGTAAGGTGTGAAAGTCTTATTAAGATTCTGGAGTAAAAAGTTAATTAAAAACTCCTTTGCTCTTAAATTTCACCATCGCACATAAACGTATGCACATATGCATACAGAAACGTTCAATTAACACGTAATAGTACACAATGAACAGAGAGAGTGTTCAGTAATAAAGTGAATTTTTGACATAAACATAAAAAGGCGAATATATTAGATGCACTGCGAATTAGCGTAAAAGCGTAGATTAGTAAAGTGAAAATATTTTTGGGGTGTGTGTAAGTTTTTCTTAAATTTCCATTAAAACTGTTTCCACGTTTACTTGACATTTCTTGAACATGTACTTTAACTTGAGTAAATGAAAAATGAAATTTTCATTATCCCCATTACCGGAAGGTAGCGGAGCTCTCTTTGTCAAAATGCAGTTTATGTTTTCTTAAAGAGCATGAAAATCTAAATCGGTTTAGCCATGTCTACGGTCCGGCCCGTCTTTTTTAGTAGTGCGTGTGGAAAAATTTTAATCCAAACAAATAAGAAAATTAAATTTGGTTTAGGCCAAACCTTTGGTGGCGTGCCACGTGTACTATTACGCCTTCTACTAGTATACGTATTACGTATCAACTTACGCGCCAAACTTTTCGCTGAGTATAGGTTTTTGTAAATTGTGGGCGTGTCTTTTATGCAATTGGTGGAATAATTATAGATATGCATGCCAAATTAAAACTTTATTGGTCAACTTTTGTGGTCAATTGTTGGCTAAACAGTCAGACCTTTCATTTCACAGGATCCCCATATGACCAAGCACCCATACGAGGGAAACCTTATTGTGTTTGCCTAATTCATTTAGTAGATCCATACATTCTGTTGTCATTCTGTTTGGATTTTACCACAAAATTATTTAGAGCTTTGAGAGCCACTTGACTATCTGACCACTATCAGAATAGATATATATTCCAAGCTTCCCCACTCGGAATTTGGATAGAGTAGAGATGGTGTAGATAAAGTAGATTTTAGTTAATAACAACAGCGAAAACATGCCCTAAAATTTCCAAGTCAAATATAATCTTTACACGCGTTTGTATTTGTACTTATGTCATAAATTTCTAAAACTGACAATTTCTAATATTGGCAAGTTTTGGATAACTAGACCAAAAATTGTCAACGCGGTCATATTACAAAAGGTTCTAGAAATCCTGCTTGACATTAATTTGAATTAATTTTCTCATTTTTTATATCATTGGGTATTTCGCTAACACTTCTGTACGGTTGCGTATGATTTTATCAAATTTTGATGATGAATAATTCTAAATGTATTTTTCTGCTGTTGTACCATACAGCACAAAACCATTAAGTTATAATGTATGTAATATTTGCCTTTCTTCCCTTAAATGTTTACGTAATTTTCGACATCTCCATCTTTATATACCCTATCACTCTAAAAGTAAAAAGTTTATTAAGCCTCTGTTTACGTTTGAAAACGGGTAAGGAGAAACCTATCTTTTGTTAGACCGATTGATTCAGAACTTTGTGAGTTGATTTTACCAAATTCGTCCCTCCGCCCATGTAAATAAATGTGTGTATGGTTAGGAAGTTACAAATTGTGTCATTTGGACAACTGTACAATTGGAACTTACCAGTTTAGGACATTAAACGATCGGATTAGATCGACTGTAACATTTTCAGTTATCTTTTCTGCTTTTACGCAATACTCTTAGGCCATAGGAAGAGTGGAGGAGAATATGGAGGATGGCAAAGCATATCATATGGTAATGCAGCATGTTCTGTGGCCAAGGGTGTGTATGTTTGTATAAACGTTATTTTTGTATTATTGTTAGTGCGAAAACCAAATTGACGTCAATTACTGCGTTGCTTTCACGTTCTCTACGTTGGTGCAGGAGGGTATGCTAAGCGTATCGATTCGATCTTTTGGAGCCTTTTCCGTTCGTGAGTCCGGACAATTTTTTCCAAAAAATCACTAAAAGCTACTAAAATAGAGCCACGAAGTTAAAATTTAATGTATTGATCTACGCATTGGAAATAGATGGAATTAATTTACAAAATTCTTTCTCTCTCCCTCTAACTGATACACCTTTTTAGATCCTTTGCGAATTAGGGAGGGTTGGTAAGGGCATCCAAATCCTGGGCCAAGCCTATCTTTAGCTTTTATTATTACTTTTGTGCCAAACATGTTATACTGCATTCCGAAGAAACACTATTTGTTTTTACGTTTACTTTTTTGTCTCTCTCCATCTCCCTACTTACACTTGACGAACTAATCCTCTTCGGGGATTTGGGAATTGGGCATAAGGGTAACAGTTGTATAAAAGCTGTACTGAAAAAATGTTGCATATTTCTACTGCGTGTTTTGTATGTGTATGCGTGTTTCCACCACTTGTACGCTTTCGATTCTTCCGTCTTGAGTGGTTTTCGGTAGTGGTAGAAATGCACAACTGGGACTTGGTTGGTGGTGCCAATTGATTTCATTTTCATTTCTTGCCACCCTCTTTAACAACGAAACGTATTACAAAAGTGTTTTCTTAGCCTTAGAAGCTGTGTGCAGTTATGTGGTAGCGGACGGGCGGGTAATTAATGCCTTAAATCATATTAATGTCATATTTTCATCAGCGGCAGCATGTGAACTAATTTGCGCCATTACCGTTCAGATGACGCCAAAGCATGAGAGGACTTACATTAACATTAACTGTATTTGCATAATATGACAATAAACGAAATGATGGAATTTTGGATGAGGGTGATGTTGTGTTGTAAATTCATATTTATATGTAGACACATACACACAAATGCTATAAATCAATTCTTATTTTTGTCTTTATTACATAAATTAGCTCCAAACATTTTCTACTTTTCTTCTTTGTCGCTTTCTTTACCATTCAAGTCTGATTCCATGCGCTTAAGCACAAAACAAAAAAATTAGTAAAGCTTGGGCAAATTATAGAAAATCCCCAACAAATATACTTAAATAATTCACAGATAATGGACATTGTCCATACTCGACGTTTACTTATTTGAAAATGAAAATTTACGTATGTTCACATATGTACGTGCATTGGAAGCAATAAGCAATATCTGGCTTAAGCCGAATCGCAGTTGCACACGACGATGGTTATAAGTTATGGGTGAATTTTTTATGTGAAGCACTGCCATTCTACGTTTTGTAGTTCTGCCCATTTTTGAACTAATTTATGTGCTTCTCTTTCAATTTCTATTTAGGTGTGGTCATCGCCCATTTTTAAAACCTATCAGCACTTCTGACAAAAGATGTTTACATTTTTCCGACCGGGCAAATATGTACGGGTAGACGGACCGACAGACATAAAATTTGACGCTAATCATGAACGCTAAGGCTGTTGTTGGAAATTTTAGAACCCCTCTGAATAAATTCCAATTTAAAAAGCAAGTTCCCACGACGAACAATTTAACATTTTCCGTATGTTTTAACGTAAATTCTGTTACGTTACGAACGCTTCGCGAAAATTCATATAACTCCTTATAAATGCGTATATTTAAAAGAGACGAGGCGAAAAAAGAAATTCTTTTAGTCAATAATAATTGAAAAAAGAAAAAAATGCCCTAAAATGGATGAATGTGGGAAGTAATAGCTTCGGGAGCAGAGCAGTTATATGAAACGTAATCAATGTGCGTTCATATGCGTACATTGTGTTCATATGGGGGTAACCTTGCAGACGCAAATACTGAAAGATAAACAGTTATTAGATGGGAAATTGGGAAATAGAGGGAACTAGTAAAACATAATATCAGAGGAAAAAAGGGCATGAAGAGGATTTAAGTGCAAGTGATTTATTGGTCCTTTTAGAAGGCGAACGTGCACAGAGTTATATATGAGCATGTACATATGTATGAGAAAGCACGTGCAGTGGTATGTGTAATGAAGCTGAAAGGCTATTACTTTCCTTTTATTTTATGTAATTCTTTCAGCAATTGGAATTCAAGTTTCGCAAACTTTCCCAAATTGTGGTATAACGCTTTGGCCATTTGTTCATATGGAAAAATAAGGAGATACGTTCGAGAAGATTTAAAAATAACACTTTCTAATAAAGAATTGTTGAACAAAGTCTGAATCGATATTACCACGTCCCTTCAGTTGTCACCGTAGTGGTCAGAACAGACATAGTATCGTAGATTGGCCCAAGTAAAATTTTTGTTTACACTTCTTGCCTTGTTTTCTGCGCGTTTGTGTATTCGTGTTATATACTGTCACTCTTTAAAAGACAAACAGAACATATACAAAAGTGAAGTCTAACACCTTGCTGAGTACTTTGTCAGCACACAAATAAACAAACAAACATCTACAACAGCAACAAACTGACAATTACACATACTCTTAATTACAATTACTATAATTTCAAAGCAATTAACTACTTGGCGTGTATAATGCAAAGTATGCCCGGTAGTATTTATTCATATGCAACGAGTGACAAAGTGAGATTCGCGTGCAATCTGCGATGCACGTAAATGCGTCATAGCATGCAAATATTTTAATATATGCAAATCTTTATAGCACTTGTTCTATTGCATTGTAGATTTATAGTCATCTGTGCCTTTTTACACATTTCGATTAGAGCTGAGTAAAAGAATGAATTAACGGTAAATGGAACAACTGAAGCAAAATATCCGCTTACACTACTAAACGATGCCATTGTTAACCATCTCGATAAGGCATTACTTTATATGTCAGATGTCAGCTACAATTATTATTTCTGATACATCGTTTGTGTATTTATTTGCAATTTTCTGTAATTTAAACAATAGCTTCACGCAAATGTATTGAAGCAATTGCAAACGGCCACGTCCAAGTCTCTGCATGTGTTTGCTTCTAATTGCGTCAAAACAGCTGTCGTTCAAAATTATCAAAGTTTTATTTCACTTCAAATATTTTCTTAGCAATTACACGTAATTACGTAGAAAAGACGTTTGTTTATGTTGACTAATTGGTTATTGGCATACTCGAACTTGGTTTAATGTAGTTAAAAAAGAGATATTCACAGGAGACGAGGAGATGGAATATATTGCAGTCGGCCAAACGCCGTCGGTTCCTTCATGCACATTTCACTTTTTGACTTGAAGTATCAAAAATACTTACCCACATTTGCAAAATTTCCAAATGATCCGAAATGTCTTAATTCATCACAGGATTTGTAAGAAGATCTTGGAATGGCATTTCCTTAATTTTTTAATAGAAACCAAGATCGTTCACAACATTGCAAATACATAAAAAAGAAACAAGCGGATAATGGTTTAGAATATCTATAAAACCTGAATAAATTATGAGTCGGATAGGGAAGCGAGGCGCCCGTTTTATGTTACTATTTCTCTTGTACATGTCTGCTAAGAGTTGATTTTGATTGAAACTTTCGTTCTGTGCAATTCTTTAATATATTAAAATTGCTTTCAATTAAAGACCTGTAGAAGCAAACAGATTTCAAAGTCAGTAGATAGACAACTTGCAGGTTTATGAAGGAGTTGGAAAACCTGGGACCTTGCATGTTGCACGTTGCATGGCGTTTTGTTGATTTTGCCTGTCAACTAAATTAATAAATAGGTACGTGGACGAAACTGAAGCATTGCAAGGTACACCTCGAAGATGTATGATGTCAACATATTTTCTCGTCTCATGAAAACTGATATTAATTGCCACTTAAACGCTTAGATGCCCGCAAAGAATTGTACGATAATAGTGGTACTACATGTGTTTTCTTGCTTTTTTTCATAACGTCACCGCAGACCGTGGGAGATCTCCTCTGATTAGTGATGGCAACTATGTAAACAGAAATTCTCATTAAGGTGCGCAAGATTTCTGTTTGTCCTTTATGTGGTTCGCCAAGAATTATTATTGAATTTGTGCCTCCCATAAAGAGGATTCAGAGACATTGAAACGCCTTAGTGTTCTGACTCAATTAACTAAAATTCTATACAGAAAATGTGTTGAAGGCTGAAGAGTACTATAAAGATAATGCGTATAATGCCTACAGTGCTAATTTAATTGCCATCATTCATTTAAATATAAGGTGCGTGCGATTTTTTAGTGAAAAACCGCTTAAAATATCCTAAAAGTTGACTCTTTCTAGGTTTTGGGTTGATTGTGTGGCGTGTCTTTCACGCGATTTGACCCAATTCCAAAACGAACTTTATAAAAAAGAATTTCATTCTGATTAAGAAGCATTTGTAGTGCGGGTCTCTGAAGTATGTGAAGTCCGTATACCCACGATTTAACGGACATAACTTAAAGAAGCTTCTCTACCTAGCTTACGTAAGGATAATGTGTCCATCGCATTACTGATCACTCGCGTTTTACTTACATGTGCAAAAATTCGTGTAAGCTCGCTGCCTCTTCCGAACGTTGTCCTTCTGTGTCAAAAAGCTATAAAATTATTATTTTTGGAACATTTTTGGAACGAGACCCCATCACAGCAATATATTCTCTTATGTGAATGGCAAAGCCATTAACTGAACAACATTGTTGCGTTGTTGCAATAACAGTACTAAAAGTGTTTGCAGACTTATATATGCATCTCAATTAGATACGTTTTACGTTTGGCATAAAAATTACTTGGCGGCGTATAAGTGTGCGTAGGACAAAACTGACACTAATTTATGTATACGTATATATATGTATGTAACTTTACAATAATTGTCACACTTGCTTTGAAAATAAAACAGATAAATAAGATCATCAAAGCAATAACAACAATTCTGCTTGTTTTGTTAATATGAGGTCTACATACGACTGTACGCTGAAAAAATGTAACGTATAGGATTGTGTGTAAGCTTGCACAGCCATTTGTATACGTACGTATCAAACTGAATGGTATAGTTGGAATTTAATTCGTTGCTCATTGTCGCGCCACCTTGATGTTGAAGGTACACTCACTTCATTAACTTGTTTGTTCCATCCAGAAAGATGTATGAGAACCCCTTGGGGTATATTTAGGCTCGATTGGCTTAAAAACATTTGAGTCGAAGAAAAGGTTGATATCCCGTTCCCCGGGACATCAATTTCAAACTTGGCCGTAGTATTTGTAGTTGCTTTACTACTGAAAATGGACTGAAAATGTTTGTTAATAATTTTTAAGCGCGTTAAAAATCGCACGTTATGTTTATTGGGCCAAAGACATTTTCGTTATTAAATGATTTTTCACTTTTATGCTACGCTTGCAATGTGGCCGCATTATTGTCAGTCACATATTACGTCTTCGTGGTGGTGGGTGTTCAAGATTTGACCCAACTTTTATTGTCTCTCCTCTGTAATGATATGTCGATGGGATGTGCATATGTTCGTTTGGGATTACGTTTGCAACAGTCTGATAATTTTCTATTGTTAAATTAAACAGTTTCTCTTTTACCATATAACCGTCCGTTACTACAAAACAATTCTTTCTAATTCTGGACACAAAGCCTTACTTTTTGAACGCGATAATGATCGAATGAATATATTCAAGTGTTGGGTTCCAGTACCTTCATCTTATTTCAACATTTTATTATGCATTTGACATTTAAATTGTAAACGAAGTGCCGCAAAAGTTCATTAGGCTGCAAGTTACACGATACTAGAACTGTGCAGAGTACATTCTGCACTACTACGGGTATTCAGAACGTAATGCGTGTACGTGTAGAGTGCACTATGCGGGGTGTATGGTGTGTAATGCTGTAACAACGCAGCGTATTAGTGTTGTCAGTTTTGTTTTTGTTTTGCTCGTATGCTGGTTTGCTTTTCTTCAATTGGGAGAAATTAGTGAAAGAATTTTGAGTTGATGAATTTTAATTGTTTAGATGAAAATTAATAAATAGATTGGTGTGAATTATTGTGAAAGTACACATACATGTATACATATAAGCAAGCACACTTGTGCGCACATGTAAGCAAATAAAGTGAAAATAACTAACTTTGGAATTCTAATTTCTAATTAGAACATATAGATTAACTCCATAGAAACGAAGTAGTGTTCCCCACACCTTGGCGTACGCACGGTTGAATAGAGAGTTTTCTTTATTCTTCTCCGTTACCTCGGAGGATAATAAGTAATTAGTTTATTCTGATTTTACTTGCAATTGGAATAGAAGGTGAATTAAATACCCCCCACATCGGCACAAATAGTGGGCATGGCAGACACAATAATGTATGTATTACGTATAAGCTTCCTAGTTGAGTTTTATTATGGAAATTATTATTCATTCATTCCATAATTCCAATTTCATAGCATAGCATAACTTGTGGCAGATAAATGGATTCTTGTCGATTGTTTCCAATTTAAATAGCGATATGCGTGCAGAAACTAAAAGTGTTTGTACAAAATTTCGGCACAATATCTCAAAATTTACGATCATCTTTTCGAGCACTGTCTGTTTATGCATAAGCGTGGTTAACGTAAAAAATATCTAGCACGCAATTTAATGGCATTTTGCGCACTTATTGATTATTACATGAGATGGATGATGCTTTTGAAATTATAAGTATACTCTACATACCATACATACATAAGTGAACTTCTGCATTTGGTTATATGAACATAACACGAACAGTGATCGAATAAAATTATACCCACGATCACATCTTGAAGGGGTTCTTGGTGAAAGCAGAGAGAGAGTATTTGTTTGGTCTAAGAGAAATGCTTGTGATGAGGTATTGATAGATCGGTTATTATTCTAACACCGATGAAGTGTGAATAAAATAAAATCAAACGTTACGCACTCACTGTGCGGCCCTCTTCATACGGCACAGACTTGATGATTTTTAATGTACAGAAAATATATTATTTTTATGTCCTTATATTTTTATTCAGTGAGTACGGATCTTTCGATCTCATTCGATTGTTTTTCTTAACGTGCATAGATGTCCATCACTGTGTATAGTTAACATGTTATATTTAGAGCCGTTGTTGTGTCTGTCATTTTGTCTGTTTTTGTGCATCTCTACAGTGAATGAAATCACTTGAACGCAGCGGGAGACGAGTTATTTTATTTACGTTGTATGTGTTTTGTTTTTGTTGTAGTTTAACAAAATATACTCACATGTTTATTTATCATCATTTATTTGAGTATTTTTGGTATGTGTGATGTTGCTGTTCTTTGTTTCGAAAATTGTATTTTTAAAAACCAAAAAACGAGGGACAGTAGAAATGGTAAATTTAGCTGGAGTCCAATCTTGATCACTCATCGCTTTATTACATAATATTAAAAGAAAGTGGGAATGATGTTTATAAAAAATACTCTAGGGTCGAGGTTTCAGTGTAAATATACCCTACATTCCAAATGGTAAGTCATAAACGGCAAATTCCGCACCCACCTTCAATTACACCGATTGATTCAGAATCAAACTCTGATTCGCATTCTTTGAGATATTTCGAGGAAATTTGGTGCAAACAGCACAAAGGACTTTTCGATTTCAATTTATGTTTTGCAAGCGGAACAGAAAACTCATCACTTTGGTGGGGGCTGCAATAAAAGTATTTTATACGGCGCACATATGTAATTAAAAAATTGTAACCATTTAAAAACGATACCCACGATACTTTATCATCTCTTTATATTAATTTTCTTAAGGGGTAACTTGAACTTGATCAGTCTAGTTCTACAGTCGCTGAGGCATATATTCCGCTATTAAAAGAAAAGTTCAAAATGTATTTTTTAAGCAATTTTCATACTTTTAGTCGCAGATGCCATAAGATTCAGCTTTCACTCGTTTGTTTCGTTTGTTAATTAGTTGAACATTTTGGACCCTTTCTTAATTTTTTTGTTTCTACTTTATGATGATTATGCGCTCATCAATACATGCATTTGTGCATAAAAATGTTTTATTTATTTCGCAGAATTTCGTTGATGGGCTTTTTCTTTTCACTTAAGAGTTTATATTAAATATTCCAGAAGCGGCGGGGTGCCTTGAAATGCTCATTCCGCCTTACTTTAAATTAATATTGCAGTCAACTAATTTCATTACGGATATTTAATCAATTTGTCGTTTGATGTAAATAAATGTTGAAGGTGTTGAATTGTTGAAAAGGGCGGCAAAAATGTTAATAATACTTCACCATTTGCTGATTAAATCAATTATAAATAATAAACACGGACAAAGTAATGGATGAAGTATTCACATGAAAATATGTGACGGTTTCGTAACAAAGTCCAACGAATAAACAAGCATTTGCCAACATTTTCATTTCATTTCATTATAATATATTTTAATTATATTATTACTTATACGTGAATAGCTTGAATAACTTGAATAGTTTGCATCCATCTCTTCCACGAATATAGTGTTTCCCGTTAAATGTTTCGGGTATTGTGAACATTACCATTCACCGAAAGAAAAAGAGATTCAACATTTCAATTTAGGCCTGTTTTGATTTTTTGTTTGACATTCAGTTTTTTCACTCTCAGCAGGATATTCAAAAGAATGCTCATTTCGCTGCTGCCACTAATGTTGTTGAATACATGAATAATTTAGTTATTTCGACGCACATGGCGAACCGCCCTAACAGTCATATTCACAGAGACATACTTGCATGTTTGTAAGCGAAACCCCTACCGAGGCATCAACCATTTAACTGAACTGTGCTTGAACTGAAATCCCAAACAAAGAAGTCGAGAGAAACAATGGCTTCGTTAAAATAATTACAATTACAGAAAGGTGTAGAAATTAAAACGGAGCCTTGAAAATTTTCAAGTATTGAAATAATTGAATACTTCTAGGATCTTATCGTATAATTGTCAATGATTAAACATATAGTTAAAACGAGCAGCGCAGTAGGATAAAAGCAATTTGAATCTGTCTCCTTTTCTCAAAGTACAATTCGACAAACCTGTAAATCATTTTCCAACCACTTTGACTCTTGTTGATTTTTTCATATGTGTTGTACTTAAACGGTAATTTGTTATAAAAATTTCATAAATTCATGTTTTTCTTTGACTGCTGGCTTTGACTGTTTATGGGTGTAAGTTGTTTATTTCTTCACACCTATAAATAAGTGCACACACATGTCCATTGTATAAATGCATGTATGTAGGGTGTTAATTAATTTTAACAGGTTTTTCTTAATCGCGCGCTCCAAATAAGGCGGCGTGTTTATTGTGCCAAGTTGTTTCACACAAGTCACCGTAGTTCAGTTATTACCAAAATCGAAAATTGTGAAATTGTGGGTTGTGGGTTTTATGCGCCCCCAAACGTTTTAGATCTCCTCAAAAGTACTCTTGTCTTAATCAGAAATGAGATTTCTTTCCAATGGACAAAAGTGATTAACAGCTGCGCGCGTAATTGACAAAAGCCAAATTTTGAAATCTGACCGTTCGACGAAATCTTTACAAATGCAATAATGTTTCAACGAAAACTTAAAATCTTCCTGTGAAAAAAATATTCATAATAATAAATTATACAAGTTTAATAGAATCGTTTAAAGCAACAACAAACATTTGTTTTTTTAATTTTTTAATTAATTCACTTGAGTTTGTTTTTATATGGACACTAAAAATAATCGTAATCGCAGCACTCACGTTAACTACGAATGTTAAATATTCGTTTGCGATTGTTTTGATACCGACGATCTTTTCCACATTGTGTTGCATAATAATAAATCTGTTTCAATTTCGCTTATATTTTATTTGAAAAACCTGACTCGCCTGACCTTAGGCATTAGATTAAAATTTTGTTCGTTGATTTTTTCATTTGTTGCTAAACGTATTTGGTGTCAAATTTTTAGCAGTCTTGTTACGATGTCTGTATCTGCGCCATTCTCAATTACGATTGCGATCAATCACGCGTTTTTGCTGCACTTTATTTAGATGTAACTAAAGCTATATACGAGTATGTGTACAGTTATTTTTAATTGTAATTTTAAGAATTTGTCATCCCTGGCTGTACGGACATATCTAACACGCATGCTAGGGTGAGGGTAATTTTGGATAGGTCACCTCTTCGCGATACTAAAAGCCATGAAAAAGAATTTCTTTTTTCGTTCGTTCTTCTTCATCAAATCCGTTATTCCGTTTCCTGCACCCTGCAGAAGGAGGTGTCAGAGATTCTGCAAAGTGTCTTTTATGCTTGATCAGCGTAGAAATCTGAACAATTAGAACGATATTTGTCTGTACGAGTTAAAATGCTTACACGAACATTAATGAAATTTGATACAGACGCTCTTAGTCCATATTACACAATTGACAAAAATTCTTCGCGCCCACAAAAATGGAGCATAACAGTACATTTGGTTCACATATTGTAAAAAAATGCTGATTATTACCTCGAAGGTTGCTTCGAGGTGGAATATGACTCGAATTAATTAAGTTTTTAGAAACACGGGTACAGGGTAGAGGGTGTCTCAGGTTTGGCCTAAGCCAAGCGTAGCGGTCAAGTTGTTCATTTTGCACTTTGTCGTAGACAATGTTTCAAGAGCACGGCGGAGGAGAAGAGGAAATGAAATACAAACTACAAATAACATGCCAACATACCAACAAACTAATTTCAAATGTCAAGTGCTTATCTGAGCGAGCCACACAAACATGATTTCATGATAAATGCTTTTTTGCTTAATACACCGAACGAGGGGGTATGTTTAGCTCTGTTTAAGTGTTTGTTAAATGTCTCTGGTGAATGGCCTTTACTTGTAATGGCACATTAGTAATATTTTTATGGGCTGAAAATATAATTGAAATATAGATTAGAGGTGGACTGGATCTGAAGTGAGTTTATCAACTATATCGTGCGAAGTCAGCTTGTCGGATAAGTTGGATAAGTCCTCCTCAACATCTTTAACATGAAACTTGTTATGTGGTCTATATTTTTGTTGTGTAATGTTGCCAGCTCTTGGTTGTACCGGCAAACCGTACTTAGCACCTTTTCGGCTTAGAGATTATCACTAAAATGGAATGGACGATACAACATATTGCATGGCATAACATGAGATAGAATGGCGTGGCACGTCATGTCATGATGTAAATTATTGGTGGTGTTGTTGTTGCTGTTGATTGTAATGAGATTTATTTTGGCCTCTTGGACACCGATTATAGCTGCTGGAGACATCTAGAGATCTTTCCTGTCTGCGCTAGCGTATTTTTGCATTTGAAAGAAGCAATGCTCACATGTTTATGTACCGTTTCATTTCTCTTCTACAGTATATTAAATACTGTTTGTTTGTTTCGTTGACATATTTTCATGTTCATAATTCAACGCCACAAAATCATTATATAAAAATATCTGGTGTTCTACATCTAGATAACAAATCCCATATACACGCACATTTGTATATGTGTGTGCATGTGTATGTGTGTAGTTTATAGTTTAAGTGATTTGAATATTTTGGTTTGAAATGAAAAAATGTGAAAGAAAATCTCCGCACACCATATTACAGATTGTAATCGTGTTGTTGATCCTGCGACTCAGAATGTTGCACCAATCACGCATGCACACAAATATGAATGAATTGAATGTGATATAAATTCATATGCACAGGTATGGGTGTGACATGTTACACGGCATACTTTGCATATGCATTGATACAAGGCTCTAAGCACACATTTGTTTTGTTTTTGTTTTTTTTTTTGCGTGAACCGTATGCATCAAATTAATTAAACCTTTAATGATTTTTTTGTTCATGTTGATGTTAATATTGATGTTGAGCAGTGTTGTGTGTCGGTCGGTTGGAGAGGTTCTTATTCCTTATGCATTCCTTACATTGTGTGTATAAAAATGTCTGCACTTATAAATTTAAAAAAAAGTGTGCATAAAAATTGTATATGTCGGCGAATGCATACCTAAACTATTTTGTATTTATATACGACTGTTGTTCACTCACACACAGAGTGCTTGCTCCTCTTTCTCGTTCTTCGCTTGCCTTTCAGTACATTTTGTATAATCAAATGAAACTCTTGCTGTTGATGTTGCTATTGTTGTTGTGGTCGATGTTGAGTATCTTAATATCTTTGAGAAATCTATTTATGTGAATCGTATCACAGGGATAAACGGACACATGAACACCTTATAAATGTTGTGTGTGTGTGTGTGTGTACGTACAAAATACAAGTATTACAGAATTGCACGCGTACACGTCTGCACTGGTTGGTGTCGTTGTTCAACAGTTTGGTAAAAATGCTGTAAAACATGCAATTTGAATAATTATCTGATTTGCATGATCCAACTTTTGTTTAAGTTATTTCTTTATTTTGCTTTCTTCTCTCTCGATTATACACATACCTACACAAGTAGGTTTTTTTTTTAATTTTGTTTGTTTGTATTTAACTACAACATAAAATTTAATGTGTTCAGGTTTTTTTTTTCTTTTTCTTTAATTTCATGAAGATTCATGAGAAAACGGACTTGTCATCAAACGAGATTTTTGTTAAGTGATAAAATGTAACTTTTCTTAAATAACAAAACAGAATAAAGCAAAACTTTCTGGGCTATAGCTGGACACTTGCATAGAAAGCAAGTGTTTTTTATCTCAATATTATTGCATTATTATTATTCCATTGAAAGCTTTCCCAAGAGTAACGTACGACTAATATTTAGAGATCTTGAACACTGGCATGAGTATGTGTGTGTGAATTAAAAGTGTTTTTGGCAGAAAAGTGATTTACCGCATTTTAGCCATTGTGTCATTGCGCCTTCGACGTCTCAAAGTCTGCTAAACACATGATGTACGTGTCCTTCGTATGCGCACAAAATAAAAACTAACAGATTAAACAGCTAGCCTTGAGAGGGACAAATGTGATGAATCATTACAGAGGTTTATATATATTATTACTAAAGTAGTTGTCAAAGGACACCGACCTACTTAAATGGAGTATTATTTCTGTTGACCACAAGTGCTCTCCACGTAGCAGATTATCAAGAAGTATACTCACGATCGTATGCGTTCGTATATGGAAGTGTTTTTGTTGCGTTCCTTGTTATTATATTTACATCTTAAAAAGATGTTACAATTTGATAACATAAGTTTTTAGGTATTTATTTTATTTTATTGTATTTTATTTTGTTTTTCCATGCATGCGAACGTGAATAATAAAAAGCAGCACACTCATGCTCCAACGCCAGTCATATCACTACAATGTAACCAATAACTGCTGCGTCATAATTTATGAGAAGATAGAGAGGAGGGCGACAGAGAAAATTGACAAAGGAACTCCAAAGTTGCACATGAACAATTTCCGCCCGCCTCTTTTTTATTACAAAGAACTCACTTATTTTCAACTTGAAAGTTTTCTCTGAAAACATTTTTATATTCTATATAAATATATACTAAATCATTCCCATATATTAGTAATAGTAGTAGTAGTAGTTGTTGTTGTTGTTAAAAAAATGCAAGTAATCTCTAAATGAATTTTCAATTTGGCTGTGAGGGAATCGTAGACTGTGCGGTGCGAGACATTAGATGTATTACAAGGTACGAGTGTGCTTTAAAATGATGGCACAAAACCCTACCTACACAATGCAAGTGCATTTATGTTAAATCATGGATTTTTAGTAACACAACTCAACAGTCAAGCTCGATCTCTTTCTTTTTGGCATTTTCACCACATGTAATATTTAAAGTCAGGTGAACGAATTAACAAGTTTAATTAAAGTATCTTCAAAAGTGGCCGGGAAGACGTACGACTTTGTTTTCGATTCGACGAGAGCCTGTAGCGTGGACCACAACGTTCTGCAGAATCGGCTGAACATGGCTGATTTTTAAGAAAGTGTTTAAAACCATCCATAAATCTCAATACGAGACCTCGCTTAGCACAAGGAATTGGATGGAGATTCAATTAACCTAAGAACTTCTTTCACAAGATCATTTACGCCGCCAAGAGGATGAAGTATGTCTTCCTGATGGACACCTTATATAATATTAATGATGTAACTTCTAAGCGCCATATTCAAGATGTTAAAATGCCTGTTGATGTATATTTTGGGTGCAAAGATTGAACTGCCAAATAACTCTTTAATTGGTGATAATTCGAAAATTGGTAATAAGTACAATAGCTACGGAGATTAATAATTGAATGTTCGTATCGTAAATATCGAATTGTTCGTTTCTCCTCTAAGGATTTAAAGAATAAATCCATAAATAGACCAATTGAAGATGGACCAGCTCGATTTTCTGTTGTTCTTCTTATTAGAAATTAAAAGTCTCCAAGTATTAGAAATACTACAAAGAAATTATAATAAATGTATAAATGACGTATGTGGCAATACGCGATGAAAGCGTTTTGGGGCCTACATAAGCATTTCACTTAGCCCTTGGTGCCCTTGGGTGCGTTTTAGTAAAACTCAAATGCAAAGAGTTCATACGAACCAGCTTTCCAGCTACCATTGAGAGATACGTATAGTATATAAAAAGAAAACAATTTTTCTAACATTATGTATGTATGAATAGCTTAATTATCTGACTACTGAGCGTGTGGTAGTTGGCCTAATTTTTACTTGCATACAATAAAGAGTTAAATTCATTTAATAAGGCTTATGTCGCATCCAAAACGTTACGAGAAGTGCTTGTTATTCAAGTCAACTAAGTATCCGTTAACCTTATTTCTACATTTACATTTAGCGTTTCTGCTGTTGGTTTCGTTTTCCATTTTTTCACACCATTATTCTTTGATTAATTTATTCATTTCATTTCTTTTCGTTTAGTTTAGTTTTGTAATGAAATGAAACCATTTCAGTGTTTTCTGTTTTTTCTTTTTTTTTGTTTTCAAATCAGATTTTATTCAAATCCAATTTACTTGCTCTTATCTAATTTAGACCATCTTTGTTTCATTACGAAACAACAAAACCAAAAATAGCAACCAGCTATACTGCTTTCGCACTTGCACTGTGTCTGTGGTGGAAAGCGACAGAATGAGAGAGTATTTATGCAAATCACTTCAAAGTGATGTCTAACTCTTACCTAGAACAATATAATAATGGAATACTTAACTGTTAAAAATATGCACCCCTTTTGCTCGCTACACTGCCGCAACCAGTCTGCACACTGTGTAGCACCAGTAAAAATTATATTAACGGCATAACAATTTTTATTACATTAAAAACACAACGTGTTGTAACGTAACGAAAATCTACAACAACTACAATAACAACAAGAAAAACAAAAACGGGTAAAAGCTAAACGACAAAAATCATTCAATGACTGTTAAAAGTAGACGTAAACTCATTAAGAGTCGGCGATCGCAAGCCATGCAGTGGAAGAAGGTCGGGCTGGACAAAGGGAGAGGAGACTGACTAATGGGGGGTGGATGAATGTGTTGGGAACGCAAAAGGGGTTGATAATCGAATTTAATATTTCAGTTTATGTGAAAAATTCCTCATTCATGTAGCATCATAAGCTATGCAAACACATGAACGGATGATGTTTTCGTCGTCAGTCAGATTTTTCGTTTTGTGGCGTTTTAATTTTGTTCAATGTACAACGTACCGGGAGCAGCACACAAAGGGCGGTGCATGGTAAATGTTAGTGGAATGTATAATGGCTCAAAAATGATTTTATGAAGACATTTTCATAATCAAATTTTCATCGAAAAATTTTAATTTCGTTAATAATTCCTCAAGGGAGAAAGGCGAGAATGTAGTGGAAACCTTCACACGTCACATGTAGGAAGCGCGATATGCAAACGTGTTCATATTCCCATATGAAGAGAGGGGTGGTTGGCAATGAAACCGACTAAAAATAATTCAATTAGAAAAATTAGAAAAAACAGATGGACAGTGTATTAGGAGGACGGGGAAAGCTCTCAGAAATCGTCACATTATCAAACTCACTCACATTCAGTGAAATTTGTTTCCACTCTGCAAACCGAATCTATATCTTAAATAAAATGTCCACCATTACGTAATGGCTTCTCCTCCAAAATATCTTGCTTAATTTGTTGTCAAATCGCATAAATTTTACAGCGTTTTAGGGCAGGGTATACGTTTTTGTGTCATTTACGGAGTGAGGATTGTTAAACGTAAGCGATGCCTAATAGTTTACGTTTATGCTCCAAACGTATTTGATGAATTGATGAAACCACCTTATGAGCGACTGAACGATTTCGTTGTGTTCGCATTTTGATTGTGGTTAATGGTTAACCAGAACAATAGAACTACAATACTAATGCATCACCCTCCTGGCTTAGCTCTTGGTAAACACTTCAAAGAAAAAATGGACATGAAACATATTGTATGTGGTACCGTTTGTGTTTGTTTGTTTGTGATTATTATTCCCCCAATATCTTGGCCAGGCACGTTATCCGTGTGTACATAATATACGAAAAGAAAAAATCTCTTAAACAAATAATTAAATCCTTTTTCGGGTTAGATATTGTTTGGCATGTTTCTTTGGTGGGAGTGTGTGTGTGTGTGATTTTAACGTTGAGCATGATTTGTGTACTGTGATGGATTTGTAGCTGTTATTGTCATGTTTGTTTTCCTTTCAAATGGATGTGTGTTGTGTGTGTTGTTGTGTTTAGCAAATTCTAAGGTTTCACGAACGAAAGCTTTCCTTTGTACCTTTTCACATTTCCTTCTACTACAACACATATACAATACACATGGCATAAGTTTACATGTTTATACCATATATTATTACTATTATTATTATGGCAAATAGGTGGGCAAGGGGAATGGAAAGGAAGTACAAAGCCGAATAGAAACAATGGCGCTTACAATATGAAATTACTCCCTATACGCTTAATTAAGGGAATTCGAATGACGACATGCGCAAAACTTAGCAAAACAAGCAGCCAGATATAAGCCCCCCCAAAATTACCCAACCACCCGAACAAACGTGTGAGCCATTTATATGCAGTACAACCATTCATGTGCACATTGTGCTTACTCATACGCTATAAAATTTGGTTTATTCAGCGGGGCAGGGGGAGGCTTCATACCAGTCCGTCAGTCTGTCTATTAGCTTATTACGATGGTGGTGATGATGATTATGAGGATGACGAGGACAATAGCGAAGCGGAGTGAAGTGAGTTTCCGTGCTTGAACATGTGTGTTTGAGTGTTGCCACCTTGTGAGTTTAATTGCCCTCATGGTATTTAATTATGCTTTCTTTTTTTCTTTCCTTCCCATTACGTTTCGTCTTCAGTGATTCCCTCCTTATTCAGTTTGTGTGTATGTACTGCACATATATGTAGGAGTGAGAGTTGGGGGGACAATCAAATAGGGTATAACGTAGCGAATACAAAATATGAACTTTTAACCGCAATTCCAAAGAAATTTCAAATTCAATTAATTCATAGCTAATTGGTTTTGTTTAACGTGTAATTAAAATTGAATAATGAAACAGTACAAATAAACGCAATCGCGAGCCAAGGATCGCAAAATTCAAATAAATAAATAAACAAGTAAGGTAATGCACTATGCAGGCCATTCCACTCTGGAAAAACGCTAAATTAATTTACTGAATTTACTGAATTTACTGAAATAGGCAATTACGCATAAAAATACATGACAAAGAGCAGCGTGTCATTTAAGCGCTATTAAGTGTTGGTATCATGTACACGACCACATAGATGGGGGAATACTCACTTTGGCAAAAGGGTTTTCAACAGCCAGAAGAAGACATCGGAGATCCTGCAACGTATATGCACCCTTGATCAGCATCAAACTATTTGGCGTTTAAGCCCTGCTTATGTGTCTGATGAAATATCGATTTCAAACTTGACAGGATTCTTAGAAATACTTGCACTCAGGTTGGCATTGAAAGTAAGCAAAAACTGAAAAAGAGTAATTTTTTGGAGTTTTTTTGTATTCTCAGAAATTTCTACAGAAAGGAAGCTGGCGATTGGTATTGACACACTTATTTGTCTTTACTTCTTCCATGGACGTGTAAGATTCATGATTTTAATAACATAGACTACAATTACAAAAATAATGGGTCGAAAGAGATTTGCATATGGAAAGGTATTCAATATTTGACGCAAACCAAACATAGTTGTTTACTTGTTACGTATTAAGACGGAAGGATTTCTATTTGAGTCTTATTAATAATTTATTTATTTCTGCTGCACAATAATTCAAACCTTCAATTTTAACACATAATAAAAAACCCCAATTGAAACCGTATTTAGTTCATAACAAGCAATGCGTACTGATGTGTACGCTTTAATTGAAGTGAATGAATCGGTCTCCGATTATGTTGCAAATGACAGTTTTTCACAATTTTTATTTATTGGTTAGCATTTGAATAAAATTTTACAAGAAATTGAGCTTTTATACAGCGTTTTATCAGAGCGTTGTAACATTAACACAACTTTGAAGGTGTTGCTTATAGATCTACTCCAAATTAGATAGACAAACATATTTAGTGAAAGACTTTACGAATGATACGATATGATGTGATGTAATATGATATGTACATGTAGTAATTGTACATTTGGCGAATGCATTAGCTGGATGCATTGTGATTGATTATCGTTATTGTATATGGAATAATTGTTTTACCCATTAAATTTATAATCCGTAACTTGGTTTATTTTTAATTAATTGCAATGAATGAATTTTGTATAAATATTTCATGCGATTCGCAGAAAGCGATTCCTTTTGGTTATAATAAATCAGTAACTTAATTTTGTGAATTGCAATGTTTGGAAATTTGATACTCACCATTTAGGATGGGGAGTATACCAGGTTTGTCATTCCATTTGCAACCCCACAAAGTATATTCTTGATCAACACCAAACTTAGTCGACCTAGATGCGTATGTCCGTATGTCTGTCTATTGTTGACTTGATCGCGATTGAAAATTTTGAGATATCGAAATGAAATTTTCTAATTTCTGCACATGGTTCGCTATTCGCAAAAATCGGTCAAGAGCCACCCCCACAAACTCAAAAAATTGATTTACTTTGCATCAAAAATTTACTTTGGAAATTTAGTGTACATATATACAGTATATATAATTACGTCATCCATTAAGATTTGGCCAAAGACACATTAAGTTTTCCTCCTTGTTAAAATTAAGATTATTCCTTTTTTTTCAATCACACCCTTGCACAACTTTATATATTTGTATGGATGTATATTACGGAACTGTACCTTTATGTAGTAGAAATATATACAAAAACAAGTGAAGTGTGTATAAAAATTAATGCACCTTTACACTGTTGTTGTATTGTCGGTAGATCCTTAACATGTTTTTTCCTTTCTACCTCATGTCTATTAAATTTTTTTCAACAAGTGCTAAAGAAACTTCATAATAATCCCCAGAGTGTTATAAAGTCTCAATATATTTTTTGGAAACCATTCTTTAACGAAGCTACCAATTTTTTTTAATAAACTTAAGAACGAACGTCGGCTTATTTCTGGAGTTGTATCAAATTACGATGGGAAAAAATGAATGGTGTTTATGCACAGAGGCTCGCGTGTTATGCGGCAGATTGAAATCCATTCATTCACCCTCCAAGTCTTTCAAATAATTTTTCATTGTTCATTGATTAATTTTTTTCAACTCATCATTACATTGCTTGAGACTAATTTTAAAGTTTTAAAACTATTTTGGTTATAAACATATTGTTAAAATTGTAGCTTCCAAGGGATGAAAAGACGAGAGGATTGGGAAAAAACATAATTTTCGTTTAATATTAGATGCAATCATTGGAACGGGCTCCTTCTATTCCAGGGTACAAGTAATTGAATTGGTATGCGGTCCGGTTTGGGTCATTTATGTGCCATAAAGCAATCAACTTAAAAAGTACTTACTTTAAGCTTTTCCCATTGGGTTGCTTTTGCTCTCTCTCTCTCTCGCTTTCCAGATGTACAAGGAAGTTTAAAAAAGAAGTAAATGTTAGTCACGTTTGTGGCAAGTAAAGTGTCAGTGAAAGCACCGGAGACGAATTTATTTTTCGTGTTTATGACCTGTTACGATTCATATTATATATAAAATATATATATTTTGTATTTTACATTTTGAAATGGAATCAAACGAGTATTGTGTCTAGAATTGACCACATTTGGAATGAAATGTTTAAAGAACGCTGAGGAATACGGGTGAAGCATATAGAGAAGTTTACAAAGTAGATCAATTCCTATTTATTGCTCGTATCTGAAACTAGGTAAAACAAGGACTTTATACAAATTAGAAATGCAGTGAAAGAATTCCCAACTGTGGTTGGGTTCCTTGTATGTAATGTGATATCGTTGAATTGTTTATTGTTCTTACTGTTACTGTCGCTGTTCTTGCTGTTAATCTTTTGCGTGTGTGCAATGCACACCAGCCAATTAAGGAAATTACTTAAATATGCGAAAAATTCTCTTTTTGTTAAATGTTTTTTTGTTTGTTTGTTTGTTTGTTTGTTTGTTTGTTTGTCACTGGTCTCTGGAGTGTGTACTTGTTCTGGTATATAATCAAGAGTGGAAAGCTCAGGATCACCTTTTTTATTTTGTGTGCGTTTGAAGTGTGTCTGGGTGTTAACTTTAACTTCTGGCACAACAAAGCAATATAACACGCACTCGAATTAAAACACCAAAATACAATAATAACGACAACGAAGCAGAGAAATGCAAACAAATTAACAATTCTAACACAAACACTAGAGTAACCTGAAAGAGGGTGAAATTGAATGCAAGAGCGCAAACACACTTCAATACCCAAAGGACCGCAGAAGATATTCTGACACAGTACAAAACAAAACAGAACAAAAAAGAAAACACAGAACGAAAAAAATAACGCAAAACAACAAAAAGCTAAAGAATGCAAAGGTTTTCATGCAATTGACATGAAAACATCAAATAAAGAAATTATTTTCTTCCCACACACTGTGTATACTGATGTATGGCTAAAGCGGGCATGGATGGGGGTGTGTTCAGCCCACCCAACTCGCCAGTCTTCGAGAAAGTAAAACAAAGAGATACGATTTCATTGAACGTAATTTGATTGTATTTGCTGCTGTTGTGAAGTTGTTGTCGAAAGGGGTGCGCGGATGTGTGTGTGGGTGTGTTTTTTGAAGAGGTCCTCAGGCTGTTTATCTAGAACTTTGGAACAGACACTATAATCATACTCGTCAAAGTCATTAAGCCGTACGACGAGTGCACGTTTTTACTACGATTTGATTATAGAGTACATTCGCATAATTATTTTGTTTACTTGCTACGCAGTACGAGTATGTGATTTGAAAATGGGAGGGCAGCCAACAGGCGAAATGGTGATGGGCCTCGGATGTGTGTTTGAATGTGCCAGCCAACAAACGTGTGCTTTTTAATTTTTAAGCCGGATTTATTAAAATGTGTGGAAAATTATTTACAATAATACTCTGCAGTGGTCAAAATTCCATCTCCCATTACCTACTGCGCAGTATTTTCAATCGCTTCAAATTAATTATCCGTAAAGCAGAGTAGACGTACAATCGTGTGTGTGTGCTTACGGGTTTCAAGGTGCTTTTCGATGGAGTTGTTTATTTATGCTGTTGTGTAAATGTAATTAAATGGTTTTAGTTTTAGTTTTGTTTGTTTGTTTTCGTTTCTTTCTATTGCATATACTCCCCGAAAAGTTTACTTTGAAATTTCGGTGTGAGAGAAAAAGTTTCCCTGCATCTTTTTCGGTCCATTATTCTTGCAGTTGTTGGTTGTGTTGTAAGCAATTACTTTGGTTCCAAGTTGCTAACGGTCAGTTAATGTTGCAAAAATAAAAAACTTTTGGTATAATTCAATATTTATGGCGAATCGCTTTGTGTTGTAGATAAATACATTATGAACACTAGATAAATGCGTAGGTACGTGAGAAAAGTGAGAGTTGTAAGGGTTAGAACTTTAGGCACACACAACAAGTTTAGTTAGGCATCAAACTCATGTAAACTTTTTGCTATGCATCGGAATCCCCATTTTAAGTCAATTACAAATT
This sequence comes from Crataerina pallida, assembly GCA_949710015.1. Classification (NCBI taxonomy): domain Eukaryota; kingdom Metazoa; phylum Arthropoda; class Insecta; order Diptera; family Hippoboscidae; genus Crataerina; species Crataerina pallida. The sequence continues at coordinate 10,523,633 of OX453290.1, forward strand.
GATTATGAGACAATGCATACATATGTTATACAATGCATTTCAACAGTCCTACTTCGTTCATACTGACCTGCGAGAGGAGGAGCTGACTTTACATTTTGGTAATTCATAAACAACCAAGAAAATGGAGACGCCATAGGGTTAATTAAGGCAGTAGCCGCATATTTTTATCGAAAGTGTTATACTTTGCAGCTAAGTGAACAGAGTTCTTAGTGAACATTAACCATTAAATTGTTTGAATGAATTAGAGCCCCACAGTACATATATACTCCCTCTTAAAACAATAAAACAAAATGAAAAACGAATTGTTTATCTAATCAAGCATTTTAGAAAGTGTCACGAGCATTTATATATATATATCTGTGTAAAGAAGTCGATGAAACCGATCTGTGTGCAAACATTCTAAATAACACACACTTTGGCAAATATATTATTATTTATATATATATATATATATATATGTGTGAGTATAAGTATTTAATTTTAATAAAATTCACAGCACGCAGTTATTCACAAACAACTCAACGAACTTTAGCAATCTCTCGGAGATATTCTCCACGGATACTTTGGAAAATTAAAATAATAATAACAAGAAAAAGAAGAAGAAATTGCGGCAAGAGAAAAGCTCTCGAGGTGTACTTGAAATTATAATGAGATGGAGAGTGTATGTATTCCGAAACCTTCGTACAAGTACAACTCAGGATGTGTGAAGGCGCAGCCCAACGTACCTAGAAACGAAAAATATAAATGGAAAAAACTCCTGTGGTGTGTAGGTTTTTTCCACATATTCCTGCAAACGTTCACTTTTTAATATGCTCCATGTTTGCCGGTGACTGACTTGATTATTTTTGACGCATATATATGTTTTTAATAATTCATAAGCATAACCGTGTAATCATTCTACTTTATACAAATACATATGATAAGTGTAAAACATGAAATAGACAAACGGTTTAGCACTCGTAAGTTACCATTTATTGCGGCTGATGCATTAAGGTCTCCTTTAAATTTGCGCGGATATATATTTATACATAATTGAATACCATTTATAGAAACAATGTCTAGACGTTAGTCTCTGTATTAGTTTTCCCTTTTCAAGGTTTGCAAACATTAAAGTCATGTACATAACTCTTAAGCGGACACTTAGAATAAACTCAAGGCAACACTGCGTACAATTGTCGGCTTCAATACAAGAACTGCGCGCAATATGTATTCAAATGAGAATGCTACTGCTTAAATTCATTAAAATTCACGCTAGAGTATGTTCACCATGCTTCAACGTGCCGTCTTTTTGCCGGGCATACTATGTATGCATAAACTTTTCGTAATGTTTTCTTAATTATATTAATTACACCTTCTGTGAGGACGTGCCTACATTACCATAAATTTGATAATATTGTAGTTAAACAAAAACAATTAATGCGTATTAATGACTAAAACTAAAAAGAAACTCTTCACAAAAATCAATTTTTCTTTCTTCTTTCAAGTTCACAAAAATCAATTTTTCTTATATGAGTGTTTTTTTTTTTAACTTGCAGCGGCCTCCTAGTTCATCATTATCGTATGGCGGAGCCATGAATGATGACGCTAGATCGCCGGGTGCTGGTAGTACGCCTGGTCCTTTATCTCAACAACCACCTGTCCTAGATACATCAGATCCTGGTAAGTAATTTTTATTTTAATTAGGGTTAAGACAAATTAAAGAGAAGCACTATGGCGCACTATGTACCAAAGCGAAAAATAATCGTGAAAAGAAACGATTGACGACGTCATAGCAATAGAATCCTTAAATTCAAATTAATAACAATTAACTATTCAATGAAACAAGTAAGAAATCTAAACTTGGTTTAGACCAAATCACTGTGGTGATTTTTAAAACTTTAGGTGCGGTATTTGGCCGATTTTTTCAATTTCAACACCCAGTAGTAACACTTCTAGGCAACAGGTCCGCCAAGTTTGGAAACGATATTTTAGTTTTTGTGACCAATAGAGTCACAAAATTCACTCATTTGAGCGTTGAAAACGTTTTTACAAACACTTTGATATGTACCTACAGTATGCTGGGTCCAAAAAAATTATTTTAAAAATTTGATTGTGATCAGACTTGGAGGTTTCTCCAGCGTTCCTCTGGATGGTGGAATTATAAATTTAATTACCAACGCGATCGTATCGAAAGTGGACCTCATACATATTCATAAACATTCTTCATCGAACTTCTGTACATCCTGAGTACAAAACGTACGCATTTCCTTTCTTATGGCGAAACTTTTTATTTCACATCAGTAGGTAGTTTTTTCTGTACCCAAGGGTGGCTCGTGTGCTAGTACTCTTCATTGTTGTTGTTCATTTTAATCTAATATTTTTTAAATCTCAGTTTTTATTGCTGCAGCCTATTCTTGCCATAATACGATTAATTTTTGGTCTCTTGCTGCGTTTGTTTATATTGATTTAATGTGCACAGTTTCCCGTTAACTGCTCAGCGTTTGATCTTTTGCACCGTTTCATTCACGATCCGTATTTTTCAATTAGTTTGAACGCGGCAACGACTCAAGTTTATCCCTATCAACGAAATGTTTTACTTAGTTAGCTCAACATAAGTTGTTTGAAAGTTAAGTAAAATGTTGTCCATTGGAGTGCATACATGTTAATTTTTTTTTCATAAATAAATATTGAACGATGACAAATCTGGCACCAACCGAATCTTGGCTTGCAATTTTATGGCATTGTATTGTTGTTGTATTCGTAAAATTACACAGATCTACGAACAGCAGTCGAGATTGAGAAAGATTCCTTTGCAGTTTAATTTGTGTTTCCTTTTTTTTCGTAAGAGTGTGCGCGTGTATGAGGTTGTGTGAAATCTAGGGAAAGAAAATAATTTTATGCACGAATTCATAAAACACTATTCAAATGGAAAATGTGATTTTTATCGACACTGACAGTTACCGGGCGAATAAAAAAAGGAAAAATGCGAGAGGGCGACACGGGAATACAAGTAAAATGAAATAAAAATAAAAGTTGTGGCTTTTTTATTACTTTCATTTGTTGTTGGTTTCTTCTGTACTCATATTATGAATAATGTTTGTTTTAATCAAAACAAGATACTCTTGGAATAAGTTGCACACACATATAATAGCAAGAATTATTGGGACACTCATCGCATACGGGGTTTCATTATAAACGGCGATAATGCCTCAGGGCTGACTATTTGTTTATGCATTAAAAATAAAAAATTGCATGCAATGGTTGACTTTTATTATTCATTATTTTCCCATTTATTATCAACCAAGCGCACTGCATGAATTAATACTTGCGCATACATGTTTGTGTGTATGTGCTTGAGATGTATGAACATGTTTGAAATGTCGACGAGCAAAGACTTTGTTAGATATTGATGTAGAGCACATACATTATTATTTTATTGGAACGTTAATGTTCGCATTGAATCCTTTAGTTAATGCATAGAAATCGGAAGTTTATGTTTTCTTTTTCCTATTTTTGGGGCAAGATTAAACAAGTATGGAGCTGCATTAAGGGTAAGGGCAAAACTGAAATACAACACTCTCTTAGCAACTATTGAACCACGACTCACATTTTACCTCGAAGGTTGATTTTTTGCACAATATCTGTTTTTTTTTTTTTATAAATTTAGGGCGTACTCGGATGCTTGGGATATCGAGCCCATTTTCAATCAATCGATGTAAGGAGTAAACACGAAATTAAAATTTTGTCGGTCTATTTTTCAGCCGTGAGAGATTTTTCAGATTTTTGTCAATTTTGGGCACGGCTGTTAATAGATTTTACCCATTTTAAACAAAATACTAACTTCATAAACAATGCCAGCCACCATGTCCCCGAAGCCTTCTTCGGAGAGTAGCCTATGATATAACAAATGTAGTAGAATGTATAAAAGATATTTTTGCACTGCACTGTATATAAATATATTAATCTTTTCATATATATTTCCCGCAACTTTTTGGCGCACATTTCAAAAATTTTCAAATTTTGTTGTTTTTACAAAAATGTGACTTACGCCCCTTTCAAATTATGAATTCTCTACGTGTATATATGTGTGAATACTTAACTGGTGTTTCTTGTGCGAACTTCAATAAAAACAATTTTGTGTTGTTGTTATAAATCGTTATTAATATATACACATACTGTAACTATGTATGCATGAGAAATCGTATCTTCCCTTCTCAATAATTTCAAGAACTTTTCACGTACACATAATATGCAGTGAGTTCAGTTTTTTCATAATGCTTGTGTGTGTGAATGTGCTCATGAAAAAAGGTGGAAATTTGATGATGCTTAGACATTTGAACACACCCTATTTGGCTTTTTCATTGCCTCCTTTTATTATATTGTTATTGTATGTGAATAAAGCCGTAATATGATAATATCCGTACCTTTCATATTTGTTATGGTCGGTCTGTTGCACATACACACTAATGTGCGTGTACGTAGTACACTTGGTAAAAAATTCCCTCATAATAAATGTGTGTGTGTGCATGTGTACGTTTAGAAAGGTATACATCGCATAAGGGATGAAGATGAATTGCCTTTTGTCTGTTTTGACGTAATACTATGCCTTTTTCTAGGAGAATTGAAAAACACAGCTGTACATTTATGCGTATACTAGCAAGCCTGCCGGGCGACACACTAAATGCTAAATGCCCGATCGTATAGAGAACCGTGAGGATACGGTTAATTCGGTTAATTCTCTCTATCTGCCTCTGAATATAAAGATGTATTCGCCAACAGATGTGCATATTTTCTGATATGAATTTTTCAAACGCACTGTACATCTGTGTATGTAGGGGGAAATTATGAATCTTGAGATGATTTTGACACCTTTTTGATTTTGAGAAGAAGTATGCGCAATATGAAATGCCGCACTTTAGTCAATTCGATACAATTATATACCCTCCACATAATATGAAGGGTATACAAAGTTTGTCATTTTGTTTGCAATACCCATCACCGAGCCAAAATATATATATATACTTGATCAGCATCAAAAACTGGACCGATTCAGATGTGTAGGGCCGGTTGTCCGTGTGTCGTTGGCACTCTCACGGTAGTAAAATTTGACATATTGAGGTGAATTTTTCTTACATACACTTCGGATTTCAGCACGCAGATCGCTTTTAAAATTGAGCAATATTGGTCGACAAAAATCCCTCACAGCCCCAAACATTTACCCATGAAGATGAAATTTGGCGCATTGTATATATTAAGGGCATCCATCGAAGTGATAATTTATGAAAAACCTCTTTTGTGCAGAATCTTTTGTGTAATTTCAGTCTTATTACTTATACTGTTAGCGGGAATAATCTGCTACCAACCGCGCCTATTGTTTGTGTGTGTGTAGAGGTGAACGGAATTGAACATTTGCTCTACACCACATTTGTAACAGTTTCTTTACTTGCGGTATAGTCCCGGGCGCTGAGATTGGTTCATGGCTGCAAGTGCTTTTCCAAATCCCCGAATCACCAAATAATTATCTAATCTATCCTGCTTTCCGAATAATATTTTTCAGATCAAAATTTTTAAAACACTCGCAGCCACGTGTAATGAATTTCAGTGCATTCTATGGTACACCCGTACCTACTACGTACATACGTATTTCGCTTTAATTGCAAAAGTACTTAAGTGTTATTTTCAATGTATTACACATTTAGTATCATTAGCGCAGCTTATTGTTGTAGAGTTGTCCTGATAACAGATCTTAACTACTCTGGGAATACTACTCAATGGCTGCACATCTACGCAGTCAGCGGCAATGCCAACGTAATAATAATAATAATAATAATCATTTTTATTATTATTTATAATAAACTGGCGCTGCGTATATGCGCGTTTCGAAATTCTGGACCTTTACACGAAATGTGGCAAATGTCTCTAAATGTATACTTTACATTTCCCTACATATTACGAACTTAATAAACACACATAATACCTATAAATTCTCATTACTTTATTACCAAACACACGCATTTTGTTTACGTTTTAGTGCGCATGGACTGTTGTCTTTTTTGTTATTTTTCATTCTTTGCACACACACACACACATATATATATATATACTGTTTAAAGCCCTGTCGTCCAGACTTTATTAGACTTAATGTATTGCATACGTACGCGCATATATTAAAACCACATAAACATCGTTGAGCAGCCAGTTGAAACCATTAAAACATTAATTAAATGATGATTAAGGTGATGGTATCACCAACACAAACCAGAAGGGGAAAGTGAACCTAGACAGACAGATAGGACTCGAAAATTGTCTGAAGAGCGGAGTTACAACGTGTACCTTAAAAGCGGAATCACATAAACAAACATTGAGTGAAAATTGTTTCTGTTTATATAATTCTTTAATAGGAAAAAAAAAGGAATAATTGTCGTAAGCAAAATACTTTTGCAATCCCTTTCATTTGGGTACAACTTACAAAGTGCAAAAGTTGTCAATTTGGGACGTAATACCTGAAACTCTACAGCAGGGAGATCTTAAAAATAATGCGAACGGCTCTTACTTTGTGCTTCTAAATCAAGAACTTCTTCTCAACTCGTCCTCTTGCAGCAAAAGCCATTCTCTCTGAGTTGTGATGAGGGTAAGGATATATGTGTACGTACCTTTACTTTGGAAATAAAACCATTAGAAATGGAAAAATCGTATTAAAATTCGAAATCAATCCTTGGGTGGTTTATTATTACTCTACCCAATATGCCGCGCATTCTTAATTCTTTAGCATGAACGAGGATTTTTTTTAATGCCACACCGACCGATCGAGATTTACGCAAGCACCCAATTTCATTTGAGAGCACAAGTTGTAAAGTGGTTTGTCAGTTAGAAGAGGGGGGCGGCGAGGGAAGGGTGCAGTCAAGCACATGAAACAGAAACGCTCTACCAGATAACGCCAAGTACTCTTGTGTTTATTTGAGGTCAAAACGTAAATTTTTTATGATTTTTTAATAGTTTCTCACATAATTTTTTACGTGTTGCTGGTACACGAAGTGAGTTTTGGTGATTGTTGCCGCTCTTTGGAGCACCACCAGCGGGAATAAAATCAAGTAGCGTTATAGTTTATGTTTGGTTTGCGGTATATCGTAAAATTGATTTCATTTCAAGGTCTATAAAGCATATTTCTTTCAGGCGTCTAACGCGGCATGTACGTACAATATATTGCGTTATACGTGTTCATACTTCAAAAGACAATTGTTTCTTTAAGATGGGAGGCTATAAAAAATTTATGTGTTTACATTAAACGGAATTAACTTTTCATTGGATGCTACAATTCAAACGAAGCCACACACACCACACACACATACACGCTTATATTTATAGTAAACCGTTATACAGTGAAAAGAAATTAAAATAAATCGATTTTTAATAATTTCTAATCACACATCATACAGCAACTGTTTTCATTACAAGTCTCTTATCATGGAAATTTATTTCATTGCTTCCTACAACAATAATTATAAACAATCGGCAATCAAGTACTCAGTACCAATTCCAATAAAATATTTATTTTTTTTAAATCAAACAGACTTGGAATAATATCAATTACTCCGAGCTATGAATAGTTATGAAAATATTTTCGTTTTAAATAAAGATGTCTGCTTGTTGCGTCTTGAAAACGGACACCTTGATGGAGCTTGAAATTTATCTGTTTCTGAAAGTATTTTCCCATAACCTTGCGCGATTTCTTATACAGCGTTCAAGGCGAGCGCAGCGCAGGTTCTACTAAGTCGTCTAAAACTGATAACATGTTGCTAACTCAAATACTTCAGTTGATCTTTGATACAACATAATGATGCATTCATGCATTAAATGCATGCTGATGATTTAATTCAGTTCATTTCCATGCGATCGTACAGAATTGCTTTTATTTATATTGCTTACGAGTACAGAACATTATCAGCATTACAGACATTTCGTTGTATTTGGCATGTTTTTTTTTTTTGCCCTCTCAAATGGCCATTTTGATTTGAATCTAGCTGGTTGCAATCGCAAACCTCAGTCGCTTTGATTTAATTCTTTTGTTTTTTCTATTCAGGTGAATATACTTTCATGCTGAAGATGCCTCTACATGCGTATTTATATTTTTTGTTTTAAATTGTGGGCGTGGTCGTGGAACGTTGAAGAATCTTTTAAGGAATATGTGTGTATTCAGTGCATTAGTTTTTACAGTTTTTGTGTTGTAACCAAAATTTTCCCTTGTATAGTTTTTGTTTATTTGTGGGCGTATCCCTTGACTGATTTCACCCAACTATGGACTTTTCTCAAGATTATATCTCAATTTTTGCCACCGGGAGAATATTTACCACAGTCAGGCAGACAGACAAGACAAAATCAATTAAGAATTTGACGTTGACTATAATTGTGTATACTTTATAAGAACTTTTTTTTGAGGATTTTAAAGTTGAGAACAATAAAAAATAGTTTTTAACCAACACAGCTTCCCATACCCTTTGCAATAAACATACTCATATATTTTATATTATATTAGTGATGAGAAGTTTTTATTTTTGTATTTTTTTGTCGGATTTTTTCTTTTTTCTTGCTTGTTTTTCTTTATGTAGTTTCCCACTTAGCAACCATACGTTTATATCTATATTATCCACTTATTTTCATTTACCGACTGTAGCTGTAACTGGAATATTTTCTTCTTATTGGCATTAACTAACGGTAGAGAACACATTTAGGTGATAATGTTGTTGCTTTATTGTATGCTACGTGGGTATGGCTGTGAGTAAAGAAAAGTAAAGCATGAAATTAACCAATGTACAGTAAATGCCTAAGGACCCCAAGTAAGGGCCATAAATTAGTCAACAAGCAAATTGGAAAATATGTTTGCATTGGAAATGGAAAAACTTTTACAGGCCGGTTCTTTCTTGAAGTAATATTTGGCAAAAGGCAAAGACACATTTGAACATGGTTGCTTACCTATGTCATATTCAATTTATAAACGTTCTACATTGCAGGCGGTATACTAAGTTTGTCGCGTTCCGTTTTGCAATTACAAAAAGTGGGCCACAACCACTACGCGATTGCTGTGTTTGCTCTTAAGCGTTTGCGGTTCTTAAAATTGAGATATTATGTTGAAATTTGGTACAGATGCACATACATAGTAGACGAAGAAAAGGTTAGCAGACTTGGACACAATTTATGAAACCGTTTGAGCAGCTCATGTTTTAAATATCACCATCATTTAAAACGTTAATTATAAAACAACAATTTAAATATGAATCTGGAGTGCATTCCAGGTTTGGCTTAAGCCAGTAAGATTAAGACGAGTAAAAAGGTTTTCTTGTATATTTTTTCTTTTAGAAAAATTTTGCGCATTTTCTTTTATTAGCAGTAAGAAGAAAAAGTTATTCTAAAAGAAAAAAGAATATTTATCGGAGTTTATTAAATTAGACCGATTTTTAACCTCATGAAGCTGTTTCTGTAGATAATTTGCAATATAACGCACAGACCAGTTAAAACGTTTTTTAATTAAGTTCCTCGCGTATAAATCTTTTATGTGGTTTTCGGACTTGTTAAAATTGTTTATGAAAATAGTTGTAATGAAATGTTTAAAGCAATTTTGTTCTACGCAATTTAAATGCGTTTCGTTATTGTTAATCAATTACATCTGATGTGTGCCGGGAGAGCAAGTGCGATAAAGAGAGAAATAGGGGAATTTCATGCCATAAACTATTATCATGTGTTAACGTTTTTACTCTTATTTTACCTCTCCCATAAAATTGGGGTATACTAAGCTTGTTATTCATTTTGCAACACCCAGCATCAAAAACTGAAACGATTAATATATGTCCGTCCGTTGTTAGCCCTCTCACGATCGTAAACTTTGACATATTAAACTGAAATTTCGTAGAGACATTTCCAGCTTCCGCACGTAGGCTGCTTTTAAAATTAGAAGAAATCGGTGAAGGGACACCGGGCCACATCCACAATCTACGGAAGTCTATCTTTTTATTTGATTAATTTGCGCGATCAGATGACACAGACGCTCACAATTTACAAAAGCGTAATTGCCACGCCCACTGTTCGTGTTCGTATGTAGATGTGGAGGGCATTCAAGATGTGGCTTAAACCGAATTTAATGTTCTTACTTGTATTTTGTTTGCTGTTCATTTTTTTACTTGTTTTTATTATAATAAAACAGCAAACGTACAATATTTTAAATTGATAACATAAGCCGACTAAAATACATAAAAACAAAAGCAATGAAATGTGGAAACGGAAAGGTTCATTGCCAGTGAAGGTTTGTATATGTGAGTATAATTTTTTTTTTTTTTTTCATTAATTTTATATAAAATAGTGCTATTGTGGAAAATTAATTAAATTAAATAAATTATATGGAACAATTGCACAAAAACAAGTACAATCTGCAAACTCGATAAAAAGGAATTTTTTAATTAAAAATTTCCCAGAATGAAATAAATTAAATGCTACCTGTGTCCGGCCACAGTCAGGCAAGTTTTTTTTAGTCCTGCCAGCAACTTTAAAGCAATATTATTAATAAAATGTTTCCTATTGACAAACGCAAGCTCGCGTGTGTGTGTGTGCGTACACGCGTTGCCTCTTTAGGCCGTTTGTGCACTAAACAACACAATAAATATGTGCAAGTTATGTGACATTTTCTCCAGCAGTCAACTTGTTGTTTAATCCTTGTTTACCTCATAAACTTGAGAGTTTATCAAATCGTAGATACGCATGTGTTGGTACGTATGGTGTATGATTCTGACGACTTTTCAACTTCTAATGACCACCTAAAAAACTCTCTCTTAGTTAATAAAAAATTGAAATTTATGCGAAAGCCGGTGCAAGTGCATGAGTATGCGAGAGGACCACAATATTTAGCCAGCATCTCACAAAAATGTGATCGAATGGTGAAAATAAAAAACAAGAAAGAAAACTAAATTTGGCTTAAGGCAAATCTTAAGTACCCTCCACATCTATATATAAACGGTGGGCGTGACAGGTTTACGCCCTCTAATAGTGTATGCGTTACATATTAGTTTGCAAGTCGAGTTTTACTTGGAGCCCGTTTTTTGTAAATTGTGGTATTTGACCACGCCATGATAATTATAAATACGTGTACCAACGTGTTTAAGTTTATAAGTCAATTTTGTGGTAGATAAATATATTTTTTCATATCATATCTGAGGATGCCAACACATACATGTCCAGATCGACTCAGTTTCTAATCCTTATCAAGAATATATGTTAAATAGATTGTAGGCTGTCTGATGCCTCCTTCTAAGTGTTGCAAATGAAATAACAAACTTAGTATGTCCCCCATATTATGGGGAGGGTATAAAAACTTGCTTGAGATATTTTACTATATACACTTTATGTTATCATCCACTTACCGAAAGAAAGAAGCTCGAGCGAGCACACATGGATGGTTTGGTCAAATGATCGTTGTTGTTGTTTTTCGTTTTTATTTTGCCAAGAGGAGAAGTGAAGAGGGTGAAGTGAGCTAAAGCAGGAAGTGTGCACCCAAGTCCATAGCACTTAAACACACAATTTAAATTATCTTAAAAGAACAACAACAACAATAATAATAACAACAGTAATAACGCTAAAGTTACCCAATGCAGCATATAAGTTTCTTGTTGGCCTGGTTGTCTGTTAATGTAAATTGTTGTTCTCATTGTTGTTGTTTGCCTTGGCGGTGTTTTTGTTGCTTTATTCTTTTCCAGCATAATAATCGTGTAGTCATGGTTTATATGAAATTATCAAGTCGTGCTAAAACAATTCCCTAATGCCCGTTGGTCTCTTTTTTCGCTTTTGTTTTGGTCTTAAAATCCAATATTGGGTTGCATGCAGCCATTCAATCATTTAATCTTGAGTTATTTTCTGCCGTGTGCCGCTGCGCTCTCAGTTGTTAGTTTCGTTTCTTTTTTTGTTTATTGTTTTGCTTTACTTTTACATGAAAACATATAGAAAAAATTTCATGCTTGTGTAAACCATTTGTCGACAATTTTGTTCATCAAAAAACAAAAAAAAAAAAAGAAAAAAAAGAAAAGAAATTTATAAAATAATAAAAAAAGAAAAGAACGAACATGTCTGCTACGAAGCACCATTTTATCTGTGACTATGGCTACAAACGCTTTCTATAATTCATTCCTTTTTTTTAGCCACCACCATCAGGCTTTAGAAGACGTATTAATTTCAGCTTTAGGATAATGGTACCTACACAACACTCAAGTGTGAGATGCTCTAATCATAAGTTACATTCATATGCAATCAATATAATTGCAGTGATGTTGAAACAAAAAATTTTAAATAACCGGAAAATTCTTCAGAGTAACATTTGTTTTTAATGGAAAACAAATTTATCAGTGAAAAGTAATATTTTCGTGTAACTCCACCTGAGCTGCATAGTCTTGGAGGTATAATTTTCTCCAAAAAATAGGAGAAATTAAATTATATGCTTTAATAGTGATTGCGAGACAAGATGAACGAAGTGCTCTTTGGTAAGCCTGTGGTTAAAAATGCTTTACGTATGTCTTGGTTTCGTGCAGCACTGCATAGACCTAGATCGTGGACATTCCCTACATTCGTATGAACCCGTAGCCGTGGCATATATACAATTGACCCCTCTTGTTACAAAATGGAATTCTGCGCTCTCTACATCGATTAAAACAATTAATATGGAGATGTGAACTAAATTCTAACTTGGCATTGCGAAATTTTCAACAACAGCCATTCAGGCGCCGCAGCGCTTATGACTAGATCAACTCATATTTTGCCGATTTTGGTACCGGTATTACAAACTTGATATACTCCCACCACAATGTGAATGGTGTGTGTATATATATTGTATATAAATATTATATACGTATGAACTAATGATAATTTTGCGTTTTTTTGGTTTTATAGGAAATATTGAAACAAATGTACGGTTGCGTACGGTTAGTCACATATACCCACACATGTAGAGCTTTGCTGTTAGGCCAAGATCGTGTTGAAATTAGTTAGTTTGGAGTAAAATAAAAAGCAAGAAACCATAATACGTTTCGAAAAAAAATCCCATCAATATAATTTATACGCTCAAGGCGATAATGAGCTATAATGGAGTCCGACGACATTGAGTTCATCAAAAGACGCAAATGACCAGAAAAGCAGACATTGTGGCAAACGGAGTTGTAGTAGTTGTGAAGTGAATCGGCTTTTAAAGGTTTCTTCACAGTGATCACGGAGATGAGATTTTCCACAAAGTAAAACACTACATGGTACAATCGCCTTGTCGTGTGCAAACTATTTTGCATATTTATGTATCACTCATGTGTGTATGCCTGTGTGTATGTGAGTGAAGAAGCGATGGAGTTGAGCTGTTTGTGCGTAGCACTTTGGCAGTGATGGTGAAAAGAGGATTTCAATAATGCTGTTCGTTGGGCGCCACGACTGAATGACTGGCTTAGTAACTCTGCTTTTGCACACACATGAAAGGTTCGGCGGTTGGCATATGTTCATGATGATCATAATGATGTTGATAATGATGACGATGACAACAAACTTAACTTAGAAACATGACATGAGACGCATTACGTTGATCACCTAATCAAAAGTGGCTAAAAAGCCCGCCACGTCTTAAGTATTCATAAGCTTTAGACCAGCAAGAGCATCTACAACAACCGTATGAGTAGTCATAAGAAACAAATTTAACTTAAGCCATAGACTGAGCCAGCACATGTGCGATGCTTGTTGTTGTTGGCATTATTTTTTTAATTTTATATGTATATTACCGATGTTAACTTCTTGTTGTTTTTGTTTTTTTTTTTGTTAATCGAAACTTCGATAAAGATTCATATGTTGGAGAAAAGCCTTTTACGGTGGTGGTGTTGAACTCTGAAATACAAAAATTTATAATGATGTTGATGCGCTCGCAACATCATCACACAATAAACAAAAAGCAAAAACTACACGCACAGTAACTAAACAGCAGTGGTTGACGAACATATAAATTTTCTACAAACACAATATTTTGAAAACAAAATGAAGAATTCAAGTCTTGTACAAATCTAACGAAAGAATACACGGGACCAATAGACTTTAACCTAAAGGAAAAAAAAAAAACAAAACAACCATAATTTTGATTATTTTTTGAATATGTTCGCAAAGAGAACCCTATCATGTTGTTGAATAATATTAAAAAACTTATTCGTCAATAATTTATGTATATAAAGAGAGGCGGACGGAGGGCGACAGACGGCTTTCGATTTTGTACAATTTGTTTGTAAGAGAATGCGTTTACATCACACAGTCAAGCCGAAACCAACACATTAACAACTGCATCCATAAATGACAGCTACCAACAATAACAACAATATGTTATCTAAAAGAACATGTAAATTTACTTACGAACCGAAGAGAGGGAACCTCTTATTCACGATATTGAGACTTGAACATAAACTGGAATATTGATAAGAGAAACATTATGTTGCACTTTAATGCAATGCAAACTATACCAAGCTGCTTAATGGAACACCGGGCCAAGTATTCATACGCATACACGTCCACTTCTACAACGAACATAATAGGCAACCAATTTTGAGTCACGTTCACACAAATCAGAAAGCGACGAATTTAACTTATCAGAGGTTTTTAAACCCATTACGGGAGATTGGGGTTATGCGAAAACCTTGATAAATGCTAAATTATTTGCGGACGCACCCTTTAGGCAGACTTCAACAGGTTAATTAAAAAAAACTAATGTCATGGTATTGCTCCACATAGGATTGCAACGTTAAAAATTCTAAAGCAAAATCTGAATCGATCTTAATATGTCCGATAGTTATTGAAATTTCGAGTTACAGCGCTAAGTTGTGAACAAATATTTTCACTGATTGTATGAAGACTCAGAGTGGAATAGGGTCGAGTTTTACGCCCACAACAGGCATTAAAGCATCGGTTTAGTACATCTCTGGACTATAAAAATATGAATATTCTAACTTTACTTTGGTAGACATGACAGATTCTTGCCAAATTTTGTTTATTTTGAATGAGAAAATATTTATATAGTTTGTAAATGTTAGATTCAAATTTCAACTCAAAATCTCAATTTTTATAACCTTGACCAGTTTAGAACTAGAAATTGGGACGTACGGGCCTAAAAAAGCATGCATCATTCAATCGACTCTAATTTTAATACTAATCAAGAAAATAAACTTTTAAGAGTCTCTAACGGCTCTTTTTGAATATTCATACTAACTGCTTAGTACAATTAGTGTGTCCACAGTGATAAGAGGGGTAAATATGAAACTTTTTCGAAAATTCCAAGAATTGTTACACCTAAGGTAATGTGTGGTATATATTATTCTGTCAAAATGGCGCCTGAAGACTGCACAAAACGTTTATATTTTGAATCAGCATCGAATATTAAGTCGATGTAGCCTTCTCAGTGTATATGTGTTTCGTAGTCTTCACTCTCTTGATAGCAAAAATTGAGATATTCATTCTAAGCGGCGGGGGTGTTGGTAGTTCTCATTTCCAGGTTGGTATATATATTGTGGACAATCGATCACATGACACGCCCACATGGCAACATTAACTAAAAAAAAAAAAAAAAGACCTGATTTAAATACGTTTTTCACAAAATTTTGACATGTGTACTCGTCGGGAAGCTTTGGTGCATCAGTGGTGTGCATTCAAGACTTGGCCTCAGCCAAATATCCTTTTTTATTTTAATTTTAGTATACTAACAATAATTCAGCTTTATTATAAATTATTAAATTTAATTAACGATTAAAATCATTTTTTCTCTCTTAATATGAATTTTTAATTAGCGTTAAAACAAAAACTATGTACGGATTAATCAGCGTCACTAGAGTGGAGAGGCAATAAGCGAAACATGAAACGAATGTACCTGCATTTTATGTCAAATTCAATTATTTATTGAATGGGAAAGAGAGCAAAAAAGAAATTTCGGTTTAGTTCAAATATTGGTCACGCTTCGGCGTACGATTTCTTACTTGATACCGCTCAATTTTTAACATATATTCATAAACTCAGACACCAAAAGTGGCTTACACCACTAGAAGGTGCGATTCACGACCGATTTCGTCTATTCCGAAATGCTAATGAACAATTTTGCATGCAATACTTTTTGGGACCTTTACGGCCTCCTTCTGGCAGCTATTGCAAACGGAATTACAGTGTTAGCGCATTTTATACTCACCACTCCCGTGCGGAGGGTATTATAATGAAAATAATCATTGGCATCATTTGTTTATTTATTAATTTTATGGTTTATGCATTTTTTATTTATTTTAATATTCTATATAAATTTTCACAAGTATTTTTAAAATTTATAATCACACATATACAACGTTCAATTATATGCCCACACACACATCTCATGCGTGTAAAAAATGTGCTTTACTTTTTGCCATTTATATCAATGAAAGTTTGTGTTGGGCCAGGGGGCGGGGTGCAGCCTTATCACTTGTTTGGTTTTTTTTGCATAATTTTTCAAGCAAATTGCATATTGTGGAAAAAAGAGATTATTGCTTTTATATGCAGTCATGTGTGGTGTTGTGTTGTGTTGTGTGTGTGTTTGAGTTTGTGTGTAGCAACAACAATTCAATAAAAAATGCAAGCACACACATTTGCATAATTTTTGCATTAATAATGGGATTTTTGTGATTTTTAAAATAGCTTTGTTGGAATTAATTTAAATTATACAAATTTTTTTCCGTTTGTCTTGTCGTTGTGGTTATTGTGAGATAAATAAAAAACGGTATTAATATAATTATTTAAATATATGTGTGTGTAGTGACAGATGAGTATAATCATACGCTGTTTTGTTTTGTTTTAAAGGAATTATACATGGCAACAATTACAACAATAACAACAACAACAACGTTGAGATAAATATTGTACACGTTATTTATTTATTAAAATATTGCACATTATTCTGCACAATAACCACAATATTCTAACAACCAATCAGCAAGAAGAAGAGAAATGCACACAAACAATTAACCAATAACAATTAAGTGGATACATGCAGGATTTTTTTATTCTTCAGTATATTGTATAATAAGCGCTTAACATCTAAAAAATAGAATGCTCCCAATATCAGGTGTGGTTGTGTGCGTTCAAAGTTGATTATTAATATTAAAATATGCTCAAGCATAATTATCGTAATGCGTTTGAAAACTACGAGGGCCCTAAATGACAGACCCCGTCCAATTGCTTGCCTCTTCAAATCCCATTTTACCGAAAGTGTTGACAATTTATTGTAAACAACAACGACTGATGTTGTGCTTAAAGTGCAAAATGAGCCAAAAAATCCGTGTGTGCTCTGTTCACAAGTATTAATAAATTTTCTTTAGAAATTATTAATTACTTCGAGTTGCTTTATTTAGTAGCAAATTGCTGTGACATTCACAATAACAGCAACAACACGAAATGTATTATTCAAAAATAATGGCCCACAACTGAGGCCTGACAGCATGTTCGCAAAAAAGCGCATAATTAGACAATTTTATATCAAATACACGTATGAATGTATTGTGTATACAGCAAGTGTGGTTGCCTCCCTGTCAACAGTTTATTTATGAAAATATTGTACACATTTATTAATGGGTTAAAGATAGTGAAGGAAATGAAACAAGACGACAATTATGTATTTATAAATAGAAAAAATTCCCATTTCAACGAATTTTTAAAGAATTATGGTTTTGAGAATATTGTGCGGCTTTGAATGCTGAATTGCACAATTATTCACGCTTCCGACAACTTGACTCACTTGACTTTTATGAAAATATTTTTAACACTTGGAAGCTGTAGTCTTAGGTATGCTACATGCTATATTTAACCATGTCTGTGTGTCCGTCTACCAGATCGACTGAAAGTAAATTTTATGTTTTTGTTACATTAAGGTCACGCCTACCTAGATTAAAAATTGTACTTAATAAAAGAAAATGGTGCCTTTTCCACATGTATTCAAATATACATTTATTTGATGTCATTTCCAAGAATCATAGGCAATCACAAATTTAACTAAAGCCATAGAATTATTGTGATATTGTAGTAACGTTACGCAATATTCAAATAAATGCGAATGCTTCCCAAAGGCACAAATGAGCGTTGTTGCACTACATTAAAAGGTAACAACCTTGCCCCTATTTAGTATTAAACCCATTTAAGTGAAGTTTCTCAGATGATCAATTTGCACTAAATGTAATCAACTCGATAAATGCATTCGCATACATTTTGATGGGACACTAGACTTTTTGCAGACACAATTCAATGCAATTCATTTCGAGCCCGATGGTCCTTGTATTGTTTTGTTATTATTAAGGGCATTGTGTGCGTATGTGTGCGTTCGCAAGAGCTTCAGTTAATAAATCAACATAATGAAGTATTTAAGCAAGTGTGTCCGTCCCGTGTAAGTGTCTTTCGGTATTTGTATTTTTCTTCTCATTTTCAAACGGTAATTTCTTCAATTCCATCAAAACAGACAGATCGTCCAACCGATCCAGCCAGAAGAAGCCAACGTTGTAAACAACTGTCATTTAGATCAACAACTCGAAAAAGCTTCTCCTTCATTTTTATAATATTTCTTCTGCAATATATGGTGATGCCCCATCACCGCCATCATTATCCTCATCAAATTGCTTACCTACAATATTAATATTGTACAACAACCGTAATAACAACGCGATCAGCCGTCAATACCAATACAAGTCTATTATGGTTCTGTAGTAACTGTTGTTAAATGCTTGAAAACTGCGCTTAAATCTCCACAATAAACGTCAACTCTTCTCCAGACAAGTTGTCAAATGAGCACAAATCAGTCTGCCTATCTGTCTGTCCGTCAGACTGCTTGTACATATGTATGTCGATCTAAATGTCTTTCTGTGCGGTAACAATACCAATAATAATAATAATACACTGACAATAATAGCATGACAATAATAAAAATACCAATTCGCACTTGCAATGAAAATTGATAGTCAGGCAACACCTTCAGTTTATATATAAGTGTTCCTATACACGAGTGCAATACAATGGAATGGGACAGAGCAACAAAAAAGTACTTTTGTATGCGAAATCAGAATAAAATTAAATGAAGCAAGTAAAAGAAGTATTTTGGCTGAGGCCAAACCTTGAATACCCACCATCGCTACATCAAAGCTTTCTTATATGCTTGATGAGATATGCAGAAAATTTCCTTAAACAATTGCTCCCCTTTCTGTATTTGTGGTATTATGGGCGTGTTATTTGTCGATTTTGCCCAATTTCAATACAAACCTGCCAACACATCCTCCAATTTTCAAAATTTTTCCTGCCAGAAAAGTGACTTCCACGAAACAAATACACACACATTATACTCGGACACGGATACATCGACTGTTTCAGAATATATATACTTTATGGGGTCTGCGACGCGATCTTTCGGGGGTTGCAAGCGTTTCGCTAAAGTGAGTATTCCCCCGCTTACACAGGGTGGTGGGTTCAAAAGAAAGGATGGTTTGTACACTCTCTCACTCTTACACAAAGAGGCAAAAATTAAATTCAGAAGAAAACGAAAAAGCTGTTTTTGCAAGTAACTGAAAACTCATCAACGACACCATGAAGAAGAATTACACAAATCTACATTTAAACATATAACATAACATACAACACACAGGCACATGGTACAATTAAAGAGGCCTGCGGATGCCTAAATTTGAACGTTCATGGGCATACTCGAGCATCAAATAACTACAATGATAATAACAACAATAACCTTCGAACACGTTAGTACAAGTTTATATCGTATTTATGTGATGTACTCGTAATGTATGCACGTCGTACGCCATCGCTGTATTGATGATTGGCCCATAAGGAGAGCTTCAGTTGACGCCCATATAAGGCTCGATTCGATTTATTTATCACCTGTCGTCCAAGATTGCAAATTTTCTTTAAACACAAACTCTACGTTCACAACAATCGATTCCCTCGCACACACACATTTCACCTGCGTCCGTATGATTATGCACGGTAGCTTCTGTTGTTATTCATATTGTTGAAACACACAGCCTTACATATATAGGTTTAAAAATATTGTATATGAGTGCTATGGTAAAAGCGAAATGAAATGACTTGCCCTCTGTCTGCCCAAGACATTGTTGTCAATTCCGAGCAAGCAATTAGCAAAAATGTTTGTGGTCACCGGTACTAGTCTTCTGTAAGGTGCCACAATTTTATAGTTTGTAATTGCTTGCGTTCCTTTGGGGAGTTTGAACTTGAGCTTCCAGTCAACGTCATTTGGGCAAAAGGGAAACGTAAACATTAAAAATTAAAAAAAAAGTAATTAAAAATTTTGCGGCTTAAAGGTTGTAAACGCTAAAGTTTCATAGAAAATGGAAATATTTTAATCATGTTACATCTTATGTTAAAACACTCTGGGATGCTGCTTTCTTCCGATGTTTTAAAGAAGCAAGTCAACATATATAGTTTCAGCACCTCAAGTACAAACTCAATAACATTTGTACTGATTAGAGGAGCTTCTACTCACCACCACGATATCGAACGAATACTCACTTTGTCGAAA
Organism: Crataerina pallida; assembly: GCA_949710015.1. Lineage (NCBI taxonomy): Eukaryota > Metazoa > Arthropoda > Insecta > Diptera > Hippoboscidae > Crataerina > Crataerina pallida. Next base: position 10,544,199 of record OX453290.1, read on the forward strand.
CGTTTGTAAGACCTCACAAAGTACATTTGTTCTTGATCAGTGTAAAAATTCAATCTAAATTTGTTTAATGATGTCCGTATCCCCATATGTGTAGGATATTTACTTCGAACTTGACGCACGTGAAGACTTCTTCTGGTAGATGCATGCGGAGGGGCAAAGTTAGTAGAACCCCAAGGGTGAAGGACATAATAATTAGTATTCAGATCACATGCATTACTAAGAAAATAACCAAAATGAAGCTTGAGTAAAAGCTTCAACACTTAGTAGTAGATACCTACTGATTACAATTCATTTTATTTATACTTTTGCGCTTTTCTTATCTTTGCAGATGGTAAGTTCTTATCATCACTAAATCCTACAGAACTAACATACGATGGTAAGTGACTTTTTTATGGCCTCATTATTAACACTTTCTTGTGCTTATGTAGTTGTAGCTGTATTTGTAGTTGTAGTTGTATTGTTAATTTCTTAATTATTTGTTGTTTTAAAGTTGAAGCAAAGTTTAGAGATGATTCATCATCTTTTACGATGATATTGTCCTTATTCGCGGTGATGTGTGTTGCACATTCACATACATACACATGCAATGATAAGGGAATAAATCATTCAGTTAGGGAGAAGTAACATTTAATCAAACAGTAGCATTTTTAAGCAACAGCAGCAACGGCAGCACATAAATTAATTAAATAAACTCTATCATGCAATTTCCACAAAGTTATTAATCATGACAAGATTTAACAATAACATTAAAAAAGAAACCAGAAAGGGAGGAAAAGCGCGAGGTAGGGAAAAATAGAAGAAAAGAAGGTATGACCTCAAATAACTCGATATGATGCATTCAACACCGAACACCTTAACAGTTTAATGGCAAACATGAAAAGATTGTGAGATCAGTTCGAAACGTGGTCGCAATATATTAAAACTCTTAATGGCAGCAGATAAGAATTCATTACAAAACTTTTCAATTTTAATTAAAATTTCGTTTTTCATACCGTACGATGATCTCATGCTTCTTTTTAATATTTTTTGTTTGAGCTTTTGCTTCTACATTGCTTCTTGTCTTCTGTGTGTTTGGGTGTATGTGTGTGTTTTGTGAGAAAGTGAAGACTAATGGACAGCTCCCGCACGTCGTTTGATCGATCACGTTTCCATGGTGGTACAGCCCCTTTTATATATGTACACACATAAGGAAGTGTGTGCGAGTGTGTACAGGTCCCAATATGTGATCACCGTCTGGAGTATTAAAAGATCACCTTTAATGAGATCTGCTTTGACTCACTCACAAACTTACAATAAGGGCACGCTTTTCCTGTCAGAACAGAGTTTGATGAAATCCAACCTGTCGTGCCAGACGGGTTGGTTGCGGGTACTTTCGTCCTCTTAAAAACATTCCGTTAAAAAACAGGCAGGATGGAATTTTATTGAAAACAAATTAAACATTAGCCGCAAAGCAACAAGTAGCTGCAGTGATGCCGATCAACAGATAGCTACCGAACGAGACTGAAGACGTGTAGGAGAACACCTCCATTTAAAAGAAGCAACCAAGAAAACTGTATTTGCAGGAGCACATTTTTAACAACAAATAGGTGAACAAATTTGGTTTAGTTTCCTTTGGGAAGCAAACAACTTTGGCGCGTGATTGCTGTTATTAAAAAAATGAATCTCCATCTCTAACATATTTACAGGCTTTTATTGTAAGTGTAAGTGTGCAAATGTGTTCGAATAAGATGAATGTCAATAAATTAGATTTATGTCTATGGGAAGCATGGATTGGGTCTAGGACAAATCCGGTACACCCTCCACCTCTATATGTTTTGTATGATGAATTAAGGTGGTGGCAAGTTTCAACGAGAGCTTAATTTTTACAAACATCGATTTCTCTAATAACGACTAAATAATGAACTGCTTGCATAAGCCAAGATCATCATCAACGAATTTCGAATTTCGCTTCAATTTTTCACATTTTGCCAAAAATGGTATCCAGAACATTGACATCCGGGCGATATGATTAGATCAACTTGGAATCGTTATTTTCTTAATGGGATGACAAACTTAGAGCACCGGCTGCAGTATGGTGCAACACATAAAAATGTACATTAAAGTGTTATAATGATTTATTGAGCGTTCTAAAAATGAACGCTACTAAACGCAAATCCATTTAAAACTCAGCTTTATATTGCCTGCACAGGATTGCTTCATAGTGTACGCTAAAGTTGCTGCATATCTCTACATTAAGAACAATAAAAAAAACATGCACTCCGTCATATGTACAATGCTGACGTCTCTCACTTACAACTAGCCAGGCGGCGTTATGAAAAATGAAGTGTAAAAAAGTTAGTGCAGCTCATAAAAGACATTTATTGGTTTCAGCTTTAATGGTATTTTTAACAAAGCAAAGCAGTTCGCGTATTAGTTGGAGCCCTCCGATCATCTGCTTTCCATATTCTCTCTGCTACATATCGCACAAATTACATCCATGCCGTAATATTTGGTTTAACCAAATAAATCTCATGAAAATCAATTCGTATATATGTAATGAACATGTTTTAATACATATGTACGTAGAGATGAGTATTTTGCTTTTACTTTTTAATACACTTACTGGACAGCTGAAAATAGTCAATTTTATATGCAGAACAAATTTTTTTATTACCCAGCCATTCATTTTTGTAATTTCGTCTAGGTTGCCTACTTGCTCAAATTGGGTTTTCAGTAAATAACTGGCTGGCAGAATGCTCTACTGAGCCAAACCAACTCGAGTAGCACCCTGATTAGTTACCCAATTTGTTTATTCAGAAGCTAAACATTTATCTACGGTTATAAAATACGTACCAAAAATAAAAACTTGTTAGCTTACTTTGGCTTTGGATGAAATGTTTCAAATCCCCTGAACCCCACCAAAAACACTTTAATGTATGCTTCCGATTACCTATAAAGCATAAAATACAAGTGTGTCTGTACGTCCATTCAATAGAAAAGTCAAGAATAATCAAATACTTACCACGCGCGGAGTTGTTATATAAATTGGAAGGTACCTCGTATGTGGCCTAAACGCACTTTTGCTTTTTTCCTTAATTGTTTCACTTTAAGAATGTTTGCAAGGTTCGGGCGGAGGTCACAAGTTGAAATTGTTTTACATCTTCTCATGAAACTTTACATAAAAAATTCAACAATCAGTAATCGTTTTGTAAATGTCTTTTGTTGCTTATGTTATTTGTTGGGTTCTTGTCAGAAATATAAACATAAATTGAGATCACGTCTCTTTTTGCAAACAAATCCCTTAAGAAAAGGACGACGGCGACGGCGACGTCGAAGCCGCTTGCTCTCTTTGTGGCTCCAATGTTTTATGTCGGCTTACTTACGAAATCAATATCTAATGCTGGTCACATTCTTTTCTATTTTTATTACTCGGTTGAGTGAAACTTACACAAAAGGCAAACGTTTGCCAAAATGCAGAGGGTTGGCTGCCGACGATTTTCATGCGATAATCATAATGATATTCGTGAATACAATTTGTTACATAAATAATTCATGTGGCAGATTGAAATTATTAAGAACTTTGTCTGTGAAAACAAATTCGCGTACATTTGGAGAAGATTTGGTGATTTTCTTCATCTTCAAATGTGTATTGCAAATGGAGCGGATTGAGAAAAAATAAAAGATATTAAATTTAGTGAACCAAGGTGCGATTACCATACAACAGGTACACATAACCTGACATGTCGTGCACAACATGGGCTTCAGAGTATATTTGTGATTCTTAGGATAAAGCTCCCATCATGCCCACCGATATGGGTATATTTTGAAAGGAGCCCAAGTCCAAAAACATTGATATCTTTATAGTTTAAATACAAGTTGCCTTGCTCTGCATATGCTTAATAAGCAGATGCAACAACCTATTAACCCGCTGCCATTCGCTCCTACTGCACACACACAAAATGCTGTAAAACAGTAGGGGCGAACCGTTCACTCTCTAGTTCCTTGACACTCTGAAACAAAGAAAATATTACGACAATGTTTTGACCTCTAAAAATTGTCTGCCGTTATACAAATTCACTTTCGATTTTTTGTTTTTGTACTTTTTCTCTTTTGTTGTTGTTGCTGCTGCTTTCGATTCACATACACAATAAAACGAAAAGTGGAGTTTTGATTACAAAACAGAAAACTCAAGTTTTAAATAATTGCCTGTCAGAACTGTCAAACAAGTCGGCAAACGCTAGAATTAATGGTTGCCACCGCATAAACGACAAGTACAACGACAACGACAACGACACAAAAACGCGTAACAATCACATACTCCCCCCCCCCCCCCCCCCCCCCCGAAACACACACAAACGTACTTACATATATATGCATGCAATGTGTGTGCACAAGTGAGGACATGAACGCCCTTACCATACGCACGCAATAATAACAATAACTTGTACTTTCAATTGAAATGGCAAAAATTTTAGACTTAACAATGAAAGAAAACAAAACAAAAAAATAATTAATAAAATAAAAAAGTAGCGCGAGCGAACGTCTTGCAAATTTAAAGCTAATGATTTTTAAAGAGCCATAAAACAATTATTTTAAATGCTTTAATTTTATACTTTCTTCCAATACATTATCGTGACAAGTCAGACGCAACACAAACACAAACAACACATGTACATTCGCACAGAAATTAATGTGTAAATGTTAATATCACACACGTATGCACGTAGTGTAGTTCAATGGCTTTTCTTTGGTTGTCGTGTGCACAATGTACCCACAGTACATAAAAGTGTATGGGAGTCAATGTAAAAGTTCTGGTGAGACACATTTAACATACATACGGCAACTAGAGCGTTATGAAGATAGCAATGTCGCAGCCACTGCTGCGGCCATCGCTGTTGCCGCCAACTTGAATTATTGTTTTTCGGATAAAATTTATTATTATTTTTTATGGTAAGAACACCCTCCACTCGCGTCTCCATCGCTGCATATGACCCACACACCCACAACATATTTGTAGCTGTGTGGTCTGTGTGTATGTGTATATTCATTCAATATTTTTCTCGTGTTTTTCACTTCCGAAAAAAATCAACAACTACAAAAACTACAAGGGAATTGGTACTGTGCGGGCCTATGTGGAATATTAAAAGCAAAAGTACAATACCATGTTATCTGTGTGTGTGTGTGTGTGCATGTATGTACGTATGTGGTGGATAAGTGTGCGTGTAGAGATTGTAGAAATCCATAAAGTCTACCACCGAGACTTTGTTACGGTTTTACGGGGATTTCCCTCTTTTTACCAACAACACAAACAATAACAAGAACGACAGCCCTAACAAATATAACAATAACAATAACAATAACAATATCAATCGCAATAACAATAACAGCAGCAGCACCAGCCGCTGCCGCCATGCAGCAAAAGTGAAATATTAATGTGGGAGCTTTGAACTCTTCCTTTGCCGTTACGTATTGGCTGCTATTGTTGTTGTTGCTTTGCTAGCTTTTGCATTCAGACAAGATGAAAAATTATGGCCTTTAATTTGTTATAAATTCTCCGCGTACACAGATACACTCGCACGTAAAACTTCAAGGTCGTCTCCAGTAACATAGTTATAAATTCCATTTATTTTCGAGCTCAGTGTTTGGGTTACACTTTTTTTTGTTCATGGTTACAAAAAATTATGCCATTAAAATTTATGCTTTTACTTTTTTCTGCATTACAGTACCTACCTATCAATTTCTAAATGACACGCTTTTCTCACAGTGACTAAATCCGCTTTTCATTCGCAATCGTTCAAATATTTATACAGCATACGGAGCTAGACTAACTTGCAAAATGATTGTCATTCCAATTGTCACTGAACTGTCAATAGTGGCATTTAATGAAAACACTGTGTTAACTGATGTTCAAGTGTTTTATTGAAAAGTGAAACTGAAATCCATGGCAGGCCAAAAAACACGCTCTTGGAAGGCTCATCCAATATAAACACATTAGCGAACGTTCGTTTTTATACCCCCCACATAAAATGTGTGGTATACAAAGTTTGTTCTTCCGTTTGAGACACTAAGAGGGAGGCGTCCGAGACCCTTCAAAGTGTCGATCTAGACATCTATGTCCATGTGTCTGTCTGTTGTTAGCATTCTTACGGGTGTAATTTTTGAGATATAGGGCTGAACTTTTGTTTCTGCATTTCTTTAAGTTTCTGCACGCAGATCGCTAGTTAAAATAGATAAAATCGGACAAGAGCCACGCCCGCAAACAACAAAAATCTACACATCTACCACAAAAATTAACCTATAAACTTGAAACTGTGTTCATATTTACAGTTATTCTATTCATTTAGGTGCCAAAAATGGGCAAGGTTGGTTAACAAACACGCCCACAATTTATAAAAAAACCATATTCACCATAAAACTGGACTTGTAATATAATACATAATACATACACCGTTAGAGGCCGCAATATATTATATATGCCACGCCCACCGTTGTGAATGTGGAGGGTATTTAAGATGTGGCCTAAGCCAAATTTAGTTTTCTTATTTGTTATTTAATATACAAGGTTAAAATTTTAACAACAATATTAAAAATACAATTTAAAGGAAAGTTTGCCTGCGTTTAATGTCAGAAGTATCAAATACTAATATTGTTTACACACGTAGAAAAATAGAATAACTCTTGTTTTAAACTCAAAGTTGCAACGTCAAAACGTCCTTGGATCCATATACGTGACGTTACTATGAACTGAGTCCACGTAGTCATTACGAAGTTGTAGCTTTCTAAATTGCTCATTTATGACCATTTAAACCAGTCGCCACAAAATCTCTTTGATTAAAACGGCATATTTTTGGCGGATGTAACTAAAATGAAAGTTAGTGACAATATGAGCACTGCAAAAGTTTTCAGCACTTTGTAAGGCACGCCTACTATGAAGTAAAATGAGAATATTAAATACCTTCCAACTTTTACCTAAGGTCACGTTAGTTGTGTGCAGGATGGTACGTTTTTGCTTCCACTCCTCCTTTTGAATGTCCTTGGAACGCCTATACAAAGTTTAATGAGATATTTCGCGAATGGGATGTAAACCACGCCCTTGTCCAGAGAGGGCATCGCACACGTTAACTCTGACTAAACTATTGAATCCTTCAATGGAACTGCCATCCAATAGAAAAGTCTATGTTTCTACGCAACACATAGTGTTTGCATGTGTTATATATGTATATTTTGTTAAATACGTCTTCAAGTTGTAGGCTTTTTCTATTTTATTGGTTGATTTTTCTATTTGCAAAATTATTAAGTAACAGACATTTTCGATTTTCATTTCGAAGCCGGTCAAGTTTGATTTCGCTTGAGTCAGTGCCTAAAAATTATTTTTAAGAAGTTCTGGCAGCCCGAATGCATGATGACTACATAGGCTACATCTCTACTTATCATTTCAGTATGATGGACGTTATTAGCTGCAACTCCCTGCCTCTTATGGCTTCTGCCATAGGGAATTAGGAATTTGTTCATTACGTCTGTATTGTAAGATGACACAATGGCTCAGAACGGTGAGGCTTCTTTCGTCATTACTGAGAGCTAACTTTCAACAAACACAAGAAAAGAGAAGCTTATTTATATTATATATATATTATACTGTTATCTGTTGTTAGTCGGGAATAGATAAATAAAAATAAAAAATCTTTAAATCGTTTTTACATAAATTATTAAATTCTATGAAATCAGGGTTATTAGTAAGACTGCATTAAGATGACTCAATGTCGATTTTTGTAATATGCATGAAAATGGGTGTGCTGGATTCCGGCATATGGCCGAGTTAAATATCTCATATTTGGCTACTTTTAATTAATTTTCTAAATACCTTTTTTCACGACAACAAACTTTAAGCAATTTCCTTACTTTCTTTTGTTTTTTGTTTTTTTTGTGTTCCTTTTTTTTTGTTCTCTCTTTTACTGTCATTCCTGCACCTCGCCAATGCATATACTTGTTCTTGTATGTGCTGCGAAACTACATGAAAGAATGAAAAATTCCTTAAAATCCTGCCTGTCACAATATATTTTTTGTGCCTGACTTAATTTTCTTGTGCTTGCATTTTTTTTTCCATCGCACAGGGCAATAATAAGGAAGTTTCATCTCTTCTGCTTCTGCTTCTACTTCTGGGTATGCTGCATCTATTGCCCCTTATTAACAGCTAAGGTGTGTACTTAGTTTGTCATTCCGTTCGCAACACTTATTATCATTAAAATTTAGCAAATGTATGTCCGTGCCTACGTCTGTATGGTTTTAAGTTGAAATTTTGTACAGATACTACTATGTCGTTTGAGTAAAATTGGTTGAGAGCCACGCCCACAATTGATAAATTTTGCTTTTAAACCAAAACAGTTCATCGACGAAGTAGCATTTGACACAAATATTTCTAATAAGCATTTAGGTCGGCGTCTCAAAAATTGGCGAGATGGGGTAACAGACTCTCCACAATGTACAAAAAATCTTTTTTGGGCAGAATCTTACGCGTATGCAGTGTTAAAGCGTATAAGAAGCATCTGCACACCCACAGATGTAGAGGTTGTTTAAGATATCCGGCCCAAGCCAAATAAATTTTTACTTATTTTTTACTAAAAATTCTTTCTAAAATGGTTGTTATTGGTACTGTTACTGTTTCATGAAACATTCATTTTCGTGCACTTACGCACACTTCTCTGAGCTGATATATATACAGGTTTTTAAAAAGCATTTCAAGTGTAACAAACAACCAGTCATAGTGTTGCTGAACGTACAAATACATACACATCCTTACGTACTTATATACATGTATACTCGCTCCCATACTTTAGCCACACATACATTTATACAAGTGTGTAAGGAAAAGTTTGAAATATCCATGTCGTGTGGGGCTGTTACCAAGAAGCGGAAATACTTTTACGAATCTAATATGGCAACCGTGGTCACAAGAGCAAGCAAGCCAGCCAGCTTACTCTCAAGCTTGCACTCCTTTTTTCTATTTCTCTTCGACTTAACCTAATCTAAGAGCCAGATGACGGGTTATCCTTTTCCACCATCCCGAATAAAATAAATACCAAGAGAAATAATGAAGGCACATAATATAAACTACATACACACACACATACACAATTCCATGTATACCAATACATACCATATATTAAAGAAAATGCAATTTTCAACAAAAATCCATTAAAAACATTCTCAAGACACAGCTGAATGGAGAGCAAAAAACGCCAACAACAAATATAACTAAAAACTTAATGGAAATATTTTACTTTAAAAGTGGTCATTCCTTATGAAACCTATGCAGCAGAAAGTAAGCACGGTTCAAGGTATAGAAATTTCGGAGTATCTTTACTAAGTATGGTTTTCGTTACAATAACTTTTTAGTTGATCGAAATTTCATATTTTTATCAATTATACAATAATTTCTGAATATTGCTGAAAAGTGCTAAAAACTCCTCCTTCTCCTTCTTGTGTTGAATGTCCTTTAAAACAAATGCAAATACGCCTTTGAATACTATGTAGGGTAAGTGTGCTATTCCGCTTGCAACTCCCCGACGGAAGCCTCGGAGACCCTAAAGAGTATCAGTTATTTCGTTTTTTTTTTGGTTACAAAAGCTGAGGCGATTTAGATTTAGTTTGTTCGCACATATCTGTTGTTCGCTCTCTCACCATAGTAAATTTTGAGTTGTTGAGCTGAATTTTTATATCCATTGCTATTTACTGTGCACAGATTGACACTTCAATTGGGAAACGCCCACAATCGTAAATCTATTAATCTGCCCTAAAAATTTACCTATAAAGTTGAAACTTGGTGCATATATATATAATTAGCCCACCCATCAAAAAAGGCGAAACACGCACACATTTAAAAAAACCTATAATCTGACTTAAAAGTTAATTGCAAAATACATGCACTTTTAGAATGAGTAATTAGGTGCCTGCGACGCCGACAAGTTTTATATTAAAATGGAGGTAATCGCCCTAAGCAGTTTTTATTTGTTTGCTTTTTTTTTGTCCGCTAAAGCTTTAGAATTCCATCGGGGGAAGTCCATATACATTTCAAACGAAAAGTCACTTCGGACCTATTATATTAAAGCATATCCATTAAATCTATTCCGAGCCTGACCTCATTGAGGTCATTGCTGACAATCACCCCTAAAGTAAATACTAGATGTAAGATTTTATTACTTTGAAAATGGAATTTCCTAATAGGAAGATCCATTAAATAAGAACAAGTAAGGAAAAAAAATCTTTAGACTTGAAAGCGATTTAATGAAGCAGATTGACAAAGGAAAGGATCGGGCGCAATACTTACCAATTTTTAAAATTTTCCACTTTTTGTCTTTAGGTCGCGTTTTTTTCCTTCTGCGATAGAAGTTTTTTTTTAATACACTACACATTATAGTAAAACTCACTTCGGAAATAAGTATTAGATGAAACTGGGTTCTAAATATAATCCCATAGGGTCTAAATTATGATAGGGGGCGTGGTTAATTTCCCTTTTCCATATATATAAATAATTTATTTTTGCATCTCTTATGGTTTGTGTGTAATAAAGGAAAATCCCCAAAAAGTATACATTTTGTAAAATTTTAGAAATGTTCACAACGAGGGTCCCAATCCAATCCACATAATGATATTTAGGCAGATTCGATCATTTTAATTTTTGCTACCATAAGAGTGATGACCGTGGACAGATGAGTTAAATCGATTTTTTCGTTGATGAATGAAAAGAATGTTAGGGCATAAATGTATGATATTAGTGGGAGGGCGTTTCATTGCAATGAAATAATGTTTAGGTGACCCTGCTTCTTACGGTATACAGTTGATTTTCAAAATGACGATTACTTTTATGAATCGATTCTATAAGCAAAAAAGGCAAAATAATATTTTTGGATCCATATTATCAGCATTAAGTGTGTGTGTCATTATTTATCTCCAAGTGTACGACTTATATAAATCGTACCAAAAAAAGTCCCGAATAGTTGTACAAAAAAAGGCACCACACGTTGCAAAAAGAAAGCATTGTTTCACACCCATTGGAGTTGTTTAGACCAACAATTGTAATCTTTCTATCATTAGGTCCTTCCTTAACCGACTACATACAATCGTGTGGTGTATACGAACATTTCACTTGATCATTGAAGTCACAACGAACCTTTGAACACCCGCCCAGTATTACTTTTTAATGTAGTATTGAAGTTTTACTTGAGTCCACCAGCATGAACGTAAAGCTTACATAGTGCCCTGTTCAGATCATATCATTAGAATTTTCGGAAACAGACTAGATTAGGAATTAAGATTGTTCTGAAATATATTAGCCCGAATGTCTATTCTATACTTTCGAAACGTTAGTGGGTTAAAGTTGGATTAAAAAATAATATTTGAAACATTTTTTAAAGATCTTTCTTGAATATTTTCAAAAATACCACAAAAATTTATCTATTATGTAAATCTCCTTAAAGAGAGATGGATAGAGAGATATTCTGCTGTGTTAAGTTTTTACCTTTTTATTGTTGCTTTTTTACTTTATTGCTGACGACATATAAAGCAAACCATAAAATGTAATAACTAAATTTCTTTATGAAATAGAAAACAAACAAAAAACTTATTGTGAGGATGCCTGCATACAAACGTAATGTATCCATTCAAGAGTAGAAAATTCCTTATAATAATATATTTCAAAAATATATGAACAAAATGTATGTATGTACAAAAAAAAAAAAAAAAAAATTAACGAAAAATTCTCCTAACGAGTAAACTTCATCAACTTAGTTTGAGTGAAGCAGTCTTCCTGTTTTTGAACTTTTCCCTTTTTACTAGTGTACAAGAAGAGCTCAGTCATAGAAATGATGATGATGTATGGTACAGGATTCAAGGAGCACTAATAATAGTAATGGTGATGATGATGATATTTTTGATCATAATGATGTTGCTGATGACGTTATTTAATGGGGTGCTTTGATGCGATTGGTTTTCATATAACGCAGGCGCTTAAAATCATCGAATCATTCAAAAGAAATATATAGTACGAGGCAAAGAACAGCAAGAAGAAGCATAAGATGTATACACACATAAAAGAATAACGTATACAGAGGAAAAAGAAGCAGCACAGGCAAAATCATATGTACAGCAGTTGCAACAGAATAGATCTAAAGCAAGAAATTGGCAAACAGGAAAAAATGAACGGTAAGCCGAAGAACGAGCATGTATAGCGTAAAAAGTCCAAGCTAACGAAATGAAAAGCAGTTGGTGTTGTGAGAGCGGTACGTAGTATGTAGTGAGTGGAAAAATGCAAGACCAACTAAAGGACGGGGCACCGAGCGTAGCAACGAAAATGGATAAAGGAAAGCAAATATTGCATAAACCCTATACTGCCGCAGAATGGTGTACGTTTTGTTTCTATGTTCATCACTAATTTATCTGTCGATAGCTGTGTGTCCGTCTGTATCAAGTTAAATTAAAAATTGAGCTTTTCACTTCATATTACAATGAATAGCGTTCAATGTACAACAAAACGGAAAAAAGCAGGAACTCATGATTTTTTGACTTACGCGGTATTCTACAGAAGATACAAGTTGATACCAATAATGCTCGGAGGGTTGTCCTGCATCCGGCGATGCGATTCCACGTTAATGTCCAACCCAAGTATAACTTCTACTTCTTCCACTTCACCCGTTTACTATTAAAAAAGAACTATTAAAATCTTCATGACTTGGGGTACGTTTTTGGATGCCTTTTCATTAATAATTACTTTGCAATATTAGAAAAAAAATTTTACCGAAAATTCACTTTCATTATGCTAATTAAAGAGATAGCAACAAGTGTGGAACTATTGTTGCAAAGGTTACCTTGAAAATGTATGTGTATAAACGGACAGACAAATAGTGAAAGCCTAAAAACAACATGATGACCATAAATTTTAATGCCGCAAGAACACACAAACAAAATGCCTTAAATTATGCAATAAAATAAAATGTGAAGACCCAACTTGCCTACCAACCAACCAACCACCCAGTCAGCCAGCCGGGAAAACACCAAACAACAATCAAGGCATTCGCATATGCTGTGTGGTGTGCAGTGTAATGATTTTTTTGTTTGTTTTGCTATTGTTTTTGTGAAATACATAATTTTAAAGGAAGAAGTTTTTACCGAGTGCAATACATTTCAAATGAAACTTATGAATATTGATTATTTACTTAATTTACTTGATACTCGGAATGTAATTACATTTCACTGCACACAGATGTGTGTGTACATTTTATACATTTATGTGCATACCGCTGTAAGTTCGCACATGTGCTTTATGACAGCCTTACAACACAGACTTCCATTGTAATATTCTTTATATAAACTTTTACAAACGGCTGTGTGCCAGTACACATATTCGCCTGTGTGTGTGTGTGTGTGTGTGTGTGTGTGTACAAAATAGTAAATAAATTTAAGTAAATAATACTTAGCAAACATATGCGCATGTATTATCTCTCTTTCTTTCCTTTCTTCATTCCTTCTTTCCTTCTCTACTACAGTCTCTTCTTCTGCTCCCCCTCTTTCTCATTCTCACTCTTTGCCATTTTGAGTGAGGAAGTTCCATCACATTTCACAATTCCCTTTGATATGCATACACATGTAGCTTTGTAGGTACAACTGCTCGAGTAAACACTGAAACAAGAGGAATTACAGAAAAAATTGAAGTAGAAAATTACTTTTCTCTGCTTTATTACATAACTCGTTGTTTGTGCCGTTGTATGTGCGGGCAAGTTTACGGTTTTTAGCTATAATAACAACCCCTTTTTGTGCACATTTTCATGTTAAATAAATATAATAGCGATTTATTTGCTGCTTTTGTTGCTTTTCTGCTTTGCTTTTATTTTACATTTCACTCCGTCTGAATAATTTTTGAACATGCAGACGCACGTGTATTATCACAGAGTGTGTGTGTATAATCTTATACATTGCCATGTATCCATGTATGCATGCAATAATGTGTAGTCTCCATTAAGGCGTCTACGCTTAAAGCCAAAATTTTGTACTTAAATCCCAAAGACTTTAACTGTTATGTCGTTATGAGTTGTTGCGTTGTAGGCCATGAACAATCCAGAAAATCCTACTTACGAATACATGTTTTCTTTGCTACATTATTATAATAAAATAACAAAAATAACAAAAATAACAAAAATAACAAAAAACAAAACAAACAAACAAAACCCAAAAAACCAACGACAAAAATTAGAGTCATTCTGATTGGGTTTAGTCTAGTAGTCTGTGCTTGCTCATATGTATGTCGGCTGGAGTGGGCTGAGGCTTTAGTGGGGCACCAAATAGTATAGGACAGCACTGTTACGAGTTGTATGTGTGCAATCATTTAAGTGCAAAAGTTTTTGGGCATATTTTTAATTATGGAATAAGGACACTCAGTCTGGCATGTCCTCCTCTACGCTCCCTCCCTCTTCATTTCGTTGGAAAAATTACAAAATCTATGTCTACCTACACAGAGCTTATATACAAAGTCTCCGCAAAGTAGGCTTATTTAATTAAAATTGAAAACATAAAATATACTTTCAGGCAGAGCTTACTTTCCAAAGCTGCTGCATACTGTTACATGTTCAAGCATAAAACAATTGTAGTTTTCAACTTTGCCAAATTTTGTTATATTTAAAATGTGACCACTTAATGTGACACTTTAGGTCTACGTTTATGGGTCGTTACAATGTGGGTGTGTTATCCTTGTATACCTGTTTTAACGCCATAAAACTATAAAAATCAAATGTTTCACTTAGCACCCTCGAACGTTGAAGTAAGCACCGAACGCAATTCAACCGAAAATGAAATGAAAATAAAAAGGAATGTAGTCCCAGTAGTGGTGCCCATTCGCACTCTCGGGCTCTCTCATATACAGTCATTACGGTACAGATAAATGTTATACAAATTCCTTCTCGTCCCGTGGTAAGCACACAATCACATGTTCAGTTTTAATATAGAGAATGAGAACAAATGGCTCGTATGGTATTACCCACCGAACAGATGCATATATACAAATACACACTGTAGTGACTTACCGTTCAATGGCGGCGGAAAACCAGTGTCAAGGTTAACGACCAATGAATTTATTTTGCTTGAATAAATTTTACGATAATGAGGAAATTGTCGTTATGTGTACTCGTGCACATACACGCACACTTGCAAAGTGTGTGTACAATATTATGAAAGAGATAGCGAGAAAGAGAGCACAAGAGTGCCGTCATTTATTAAGCACACACAGTACAGTAAATGTGTGAGGGTTGGTTTATGTAGTTGAAGATTTACTGAAAACTTTTATTAATTTTATGTTGATATTATGGAAGTTTTATTATTTTCCATGCGTCTCATAAAAAGTGAAAGTCAAGAAAAAACAAATGTACACCTATCGCACAAAAATAGCAACACAGGAATGAAAGCATATTTTTAGTTGCCCGCTTTAAAGAAATTACTGAAATATACGTTCAGGATGTGCTTGTTCCACATTCAGTGCTACAGATTTTCAAATTCTATGAATGTTCTTTAATTTCCTTTTTCTGCTGCAACAATGCCATAGAATAGTTTAATTAAGGGACCGAAAGTATTACACAGTGCGTGCGGGTGAGTATTGAGAGTCACTCGAAAGCGCTGGTTTATATACTATGCGTATATGTAAGTGGTATGTGGTTCATGTATACTCACACATATACTGCATTTTACGTAACATTAATTCTGTGATTTATTAGGGTCACGTGACCGTCAAACGGATGAATGAGCGCATCGTCTCTATGTACACATGCCTACACATGTACGCACAAACGTAGCATTCCAAAATATTATATTCAACTTAAATGTGAACTTAAATCGTGCGGAGGTAAGCGACATTTCTTGATCTGAAATTTCTCCATGTCAAGCGATTTTAAAAAGTTTCCACTTTAATTGAAGTTCACTTTAAATATAAATAAACAGTTATGCTGCGCGTAAACTAATTGATTAATATTTTTTTTTTCACTAATTTCCCTACTCCATCTTCACATATATAAGGAAACTTTTCATATAACTTTTAACGCACACACACTTGCATGGCATAATGTGTTGCGTGATGAATTCGGTGCCACACTGATATATGATCTAAGGGTATAAGTGAAAGGGACACGTGCTTTAGTCCAACAAAGTATATAATGAGTAAACAGAGTTCCCCTTTTTGGGAATAAGGCTCTGTGCTATCTCAAATTACACGTTGTGCACACTCTCGATATCGAATTTATGATTTGCTTGCTGTTTGCTTTTAAACTGCGCACACCTATGCGAGCGTGCTCAAATATTTATTGAACAAGGAAATTTGTATCATTTTAAGGCCACGATCACGAATAGCTTATAATTCGAAGTAAGCCCACACATAGCTTTCTTATAAATATCATTTAAATTCTCTAAATTTCATACGTTGTAAGTGAAAAATTAATTTTCTGTGGACGAGTACAACTCGTTACTGATGCGTACTGTTCATTTACATTGTCAGTTAACTATTACACACTACTAACATACCCTACACCTTAGTGATGAGGGTGTACTCAGTTTACTATTCGGTTACAGTATAAATATTTTATGTATCAATTTTGCCAAGTACCACGCCCCCAACATAATCAAAAATCTCTAACGGCAACAAAAATGAAAAAAACTTATGAAACTGAAATTCGGTGCAAATATTTATAATTAGAGTCACTCATCAACATACGAAAAAAAGGCATGGTCGGATAAGAAACATACCCACAATTTACAAAAAAACCATATCTGACGCAGAGTTCCTCTTGCTAGTATTGGCTGATATGTGGTAAAAAAACCATAGAGGGCATAATCAGATACGCGCCACGCCCACTCTTTGGTGGAAGGAAAGCTTAAGCCTCTCTAACCATCACCTAAGGATATTGTACATAAAAATATTGCGCTACAAATTTTGGTCCTGGTGCTTTACTCCCAAAATATTTATCAATTATTTATTATTATTGTAGTATTACAAATTTATATATGCACCATACTGACATGTATGTAATTCATTTTGTGTATATATATATATTTTTTTTAATGCATTATTTCTCCATTTACACGCAATGAATTTGTGTGATATGTATAAAGAGCTGCTGCTCTCAAAAAGCATCGCATAAAAAGTGCACCAGCTACAACATAAACATAAAACAGACTACAACACTGGGATTATTATCGTTATCAATAAACCAACTTAAAACCGCAACAATTTTTCACAATTTTCACGTGTAAATTTTCCAATTGGTTGATTGCATTTAAACACAAACACATTCACACACACACTCGCCACACCATATGTGTGGCAGTAAAACCCAATAAGGAGAAAAACAGAACCAAAAAATAATCAGAATATTGAAAACAAATAAAAAAGTAATACGTGGCTGAAGCCACAGCTGGGATACCCTTCGCATTTATTATTTAAATTGTGGGATGTGGAATGTCGTCTTTTTTGTGGCGCTTTTATGTCGATGCTATGTCAATGATCGTAAAAAGTTTTTGACAAATTGTAGGCGTGTCTGTTCCTCGATACTGCCAATGCTCTCCAATATCGAAGCATTTGTAAATACATGCGTGCTCCTAATTGGCTATTGCCTAGTTTTATTCATTTTAAATACGAACCGCCCAAATTCAACAACATAGAACAACTTTAAAAAATTTCTGATAAACGTGGACCCACAGACCCATGGTCATATCTAAAACGATTTGGAATTCCCCGGTTATAAAAAATATTTAAATTCATTGATTACACTGATACAAATTGTTCACTTTCAAATAACGTGAAGCGTGAGCGCTCTTAATTCAATTTTAGGCCGCTGATTTCAGATATGGTCTTAATTTTTTGCTTTTTTGTTGAAATTTCAAAGTGAGGTATCTTAGAAACTCCAAGGGTAGAAAGAAGTGAATAACATTCGCGGATGCATGACTTTGTTGTAGGAACCTTGTATTGGCTGTAATTAGGTGTCAAAGGCATTTCTCGCAAAAACTTTACATGATAGAAAAATTGTAGAGGCAGGATCAGGTTCTACGCAAAAGTACGCAAAAGTACGCAAATTAGGAATATTAGTGAAATTTAACTTGGGCCGAAATTTTACCCCAAATTTTACCGAAAAATATTGACATCAAACTGCTAGACTAACGTGTGACAGGTACATAGGGCGTGATCTTAATGCAACTAATTTAACTATTTTAACCCTTAACCCTCATTTACCATCCTAGGCTTCAAAGTGGGTGTTGGCAATCCTCCCTTTTTCCATCAATATTTTCGTTTCATTTTAAAAGATGGCGAAAATTATAATTCTTTTTCTTCATTTACAAGGATATTCATTTGTAGGCCATAAAGTCACATTTCTTTATATTTCTTAATAAAAATTGGTAGATATACTCAATAAAAAATTAATTATTTTAATTTTTAGACCCCAACGAACATTTTTAGAACCTTTGCAATGTGACAACCGCAAGAGTTAAACAAATTATAGCAAAAATTTTGTTAAGTACATAATATAAGCGATGTAGGGTATTCACTTGTTTTTAATGAAAGAGAAAAAAAAAACAAATGAACTTCATTTGTTTACGTCTGGTGTAAAGTTACTCTTGAACAAAAATGAGGAAAACTTAACAGGAACAGCAAATAAACGAACGCATCTGCGTCTGACGAAAATGATAAAAAATGAATATCGCTGTTGTTACCACTGTGTTATGTTCGTTTGAAACCCTAGAAATTGGGGTTGAAGTACAGTACAATGGTGCAAAGGACTCAAAACGAAAAAAGTTAATTCAGCGACACAGGAAAACAACAAACAAAATGTTGGCAAAATTCAAAGAAAAAACATTCAACGATTGGTCAGCATTATTCCATGTCACACACGCGTTCCATATATGTGTGTGACGTTATAAAGACGGACAATACATGTATGCCAATCCTATGCAGGGACTGGAGTGGTAAAGAAACCGTATGCAGGCATGCAGTATAAAGAGATACAATTCTTTAAAAATATTACAAGCATCTGTGCTATGAGGATGAAAGTTAATATTCATCGTAAATATCTCAAAAATTATTACTTCAATTACATATACCAGTCGTTTCGATTTAAACATCCATAGAGTTTGGCTCTAAAACTCACTTTTGCACTGTGTTTTATGAAAAACTAGAGAGGAAACAGTTCATGTTCTACAAGATGTAAGCAAAATGGGAAATGCCTAAAGATCACCATCTCTAGCACCTGAATTGCTCAAGTGGCCCAAGAAAACTTTTAATCCTGAAAAAAGCCTTAAGGTGGTTTTTATTTTATACACATAAACGCAGGGCTCGTCTTTATTCTCAAAATAAATTCCTCCTAAATTTAAAAATTGATGTTTACGATACATAACATATTTATTAATAAATAAATGTAATCGTAATTATTTCGTGCACGTCAAGCGGAACGAATGTATTCGGGCACTGAAATTATTATTGTTACGCTTCCAGGAAGCATATTAATTTGTACAACATCAACAACATCATTTCGCACAAGTCCTTGGCAGTTCGTTTTTTCTCATTCATTGAAATTTCGTGCTTTAGAGATTTTCGAAATAACATCTGTCTGCACCAAGCTGAGGATCAGATTGGATTCTTACAAAAATTTCACTTTTATTTATATAAAATATCTAGTTTTTCAAAGTCCACCAAAACTCTTTAACAAAAACGTTACGTTTGATAGAGAATGACACAAACATTTTAACAGTAGTTTGCCCTTATAGTTCATGTAACATTCTCTGACTTTTGTTTTTCATTAACCATCCACTCTTGCTGGTTTTCAGTTCAATAAGCGGCTTTTCATTCAAATGCATTCCTTTCTTTTCAAAGAGCCCTTTTTTCACATTCAAATGTAAAAATCCCCGAAAATCCAGAATGAATAGCAATGATGAAGTTTTAAGCTTAAAGTCGAATTGTTTGCGTTTTTACGTTTTTGCAATTTATTAGTGAATTTTCCATAAATGTTATTGAGTTAAAAATATTTAATGGAACATTTTTTTATAAAACACAGATTTTAACATTTTAGGGCACATCAAACTGCCTCGTCACTGTTAGAATGAAAATCGCAATGGGTGTGACTTTTCGGTGTACGGCCGAGGGATGTGAAATTTTCATAGATACGAACGGGGTGAGGTTAGCATTGAAATGCAAATTTTTAAGCCGTTCTTCGAAAGCTACTCGGACATTAACTCTTTGCCAATTATCTTCATTTTGTGTCATGAAATTCATGATGTTTGCTGCATTTGGTAACGCAGACTCTTCTATTCCGAATGTCGGACATGTGTTGTGCAGGTATTCTCTGTAGATGCCGTAATAGGTCCCAACATACACCATTGCTTGGAATTAGTCGATGTGTCAGCTCCCTTTTTTGGATGCAGATTTTTCTTTCTTTGTTAAATACGTCTCATTTTTTCCATCATCATCAAATATTGTTCTGATTGTTCATACAAAATGGATAATTTTTTGAAAAGTTGCATCAGAAATTTTATTATAAATTATTTGTGTCGCTCTATTAGTAGCCATTTAAATTTCTGGAGTACGTTTGGTTACCGTAGTGAGTGCAATGTCATCAACAAACCCTATAATGCTTACCTCGGGTGTAAGGGTCTGTGTCCCGATATTATTTGCGAAAATTTAAAATGTGATGCTGAGGCTTTAAAGTAAGAATTTGACGCAAATATTTATAAAAAGGCCATCAATCCCTGTGTTAGAAATGGGCGAGGTTAGCTGCCACACGCGCTTATAATTTACAAAAATGCCTGTTTGGTGCAGAAATTTACTTGTACGTTTATACGCAGTAAAACAGATCCAGTTACCCGGAAATAATTTTCAGGGCCTAATAGTCTTTGTATACGTTTTATATAGATATGGAGGGTATTCAAGACTTGTTCCAAGCCAAATTGAAGTATTTACTTGTTTACATTAAATTCGAAAGGAATTACACAAAAAATTAGGTGTTCACTTATATTATATACAAAGCGCACAATATTGTGCGTTAAATTGGAAGTGGATTTGTTTTTGTATCTGCTAATGTTTCATTCTGTGAACAAAAAAATTGCTGCCAGCGTTAAAAAGTGTACCATGAGACGTACTTGTACAAGAAAAGGAAAACACTTGCGTTAAAAGGTTTCTTGATAAAAAGCTGATGTGTAAACAACGGTTAATACTTATGCGAAGTTGGTATGCAGTACAACTTGTTGTGGGCGGATCGTAACGTTAAATCGAAATAAAAAGAGACTTGAGGTCTGAGAATCTGTCCGGGAACACATGAATACATGAAGAGACGAGTCTTAGAGAATCGTATTGAACATGAAGAACATTCGAAAATGGTAACTGTATCTATATATACATGTATTAACTAAAAGGCAGACAGACCGCACCAACGGAGTAATAAACTCAGTGCACTATTAGAATTGGTTTAGGGTGGTGACTATATGCATACAAACATTTCCACAAATGTAGCCAGCACTACCATTAAGCGCAATAGCGACGGCAGTCATTTGGGTCTACAAGCTAAAGAACAAAAAATCATTCAAATAACAACAACTGTAACCGGAGTATTGAGTGTTGGAGTGTTTGGAAGACAAAGTATTCAGTCAGCGCGAATGATAGCGAGCCAACAGCGAAATAAAATGATAAATCATTTCAGCTGTCACTTTCGAAATTTTATTTTATCTAAACACAGCACAACGGCATACACACACCCCCTTACAAACATATGCACTGCTTTTTATACATATTGTGTGTATTGTAGAATGATTTTTTGTTGATTAAAAAACCACACTTTGAAAACAAATCCAATTTTTTTAATCAATATTTTATGGTTTTGCTCTTGTTCCAGTTTATGTGTAGATCACCGCACATAATACACAAAGTGTTCCAAGCGCAAAAACACAATGTAATTTAAACAATTTTAGCGTCGGCATTGTGATGCCATATTAATAACATTTGTGTTGCAATGTGCGTTGTGTTGTGTTGTGTGCATGAGATGTTTAAAGAATATTAACGCATAGCTTATAAAATATGAAGCCATATAAAATTGCTCAATTAAGAAATTTAACGTGAGCAAGACGCACGTATAGCGTTTGAAGCTTAAGACAAATCTACTTGTCTCACTGTAAAGTCATCTACACAAACACACAACAACATCATAAACAAAATAAAAAAACAAAACACAAAAAAGCGAATAAAACTACACTCCACCCACTTTTTAGTTCTCATTAAAATCTTTACGTGAAGCATGCAATGAAATAATTCCACCTATTAGATAAATAGTAGTCACTTTATTTGAAAAAGAATTTCGAACCAAGAAAAATAACAAAATAATAAAAGCGGTGTAAATGAATGTGATTTATAATTTGTTTATGTTCATACATCCGCGTTCAGCACCGTATGCGACTCTCTTGTATTCTATCTCGCACTTGGCAGCGAATGTTGATAAACGTGTGCTCTCAGTACGCTTTTCGACAAACAGCAAAAGGGGAAATTTAATTCTCGGTCACTCTCTTAAATTGTGTTTTTTGTTTTTGTTTTTTTTTTGTTTTTGTATGAATTGAATTCGCTTTGGATTGAGCATAATTGCACTCTTTATATAATAAGATTACTAGTGCTTGCTCTTTGAGTTGAACTGCTGGTGTCGTTGCTTGGAGTACGTAGATAGTACATTTCACCAACATGTCGTAAAAACTATAATTTCCCGATTTTTTATGTAACGTAGCAAAATGAAAAATGAAATTAAAAAAAATTTAGCAATAACAACGATGAGGAAAATATTATCTACAAGAAGTTAAGGAAAAATTATGAAGATTTATGTGCGAAACTTTTTTATGTTAGGGCTCGTGACCGTGAGTTTATTAAAAGTGTGAAAACAAAATTACGAAAAGACAACAATAAAATGTTTACGTAAAACGTTGTGTTTACCATCACACGACATTTCGTATTAGATGACACACTCAATAAAACTAATTTTTGAAATGAATTTCCTAAGGATTCTGTCGATCTGAGGTTACCAAAGGTACACAATTCTACCAATTTCTTACTGCGTAGACGCGGTTTTGTCAAAATATTAGCAACATCAAGAGGGAGGCATTGAAATTAGTACCGAAAGTCGATCTAAACACGTTCGTCTGCCCTTGAGTTGCTGGGTGTGTTCTTCTGGTGGCACAATATCTAAACGTTTTAAAAGTTGCACAATTGTTAGTACTTTCTGTACGCTGGATGATATTGGGATTGGGGATTGGGAAAAATTTATTTTTCCCACATGCTCATAATGTACATAAGCTAAAGAAGAGTATTTTTAAGGACATAGATTATACAGAAGAGAGAAAGTAGAAAATTGCCTCCTTGAAGAACTTAAGAATAAACCACGCCCACAATCTACAAAAATCGCTTTATGTGCCACAAAAATTTGCCTAAGAAAGAGGAAATTTAATATTCATACATATAATTACACTTTTCGTCGATGTGCCAAAAATGGGTATCGTCGAATAACAGACACGCCCACAATTTAGAAAAAGCCATATTTAGTATAAAACTTGACATGCAAGTAATACGTAATACTTACACATTGTATTAGAGGGTGTAATCATGTATTTGCCACGCCCACAATTTGTGTGTAGATGTGGAGCGTATTTAAGATTTGGTCTAAGCTAATTTTTGCGTTTTTCATTATCTGTACTTTCATTGAGATTGAGAACTTTGCATGTGATTACACGAAGCACGGCCGTTATGGCCAGAGGTTGGAATTTCATTTTTTAAATTTTATCCGCCCTTATCGCTGTTTAGCAGTCGTTGTTTTTGTTATTATTATTTAATTTCAAATGACGTTAATAATAATTTATTTTATAACCTTAAATGGCACATAAAAACAATTTTAATAAGAAGTGGCAACAAACACAACAACAAAGTCTCCTGCCTCCCATCAACAAGTTGGTCCGTGACATAGCCAGAGACACACACACACCATACACCTTACGACAACGCGAAATAGAAATTCGTAAAAAATGCCTTTGTTTGCTTTCCTTACACTTTTACAGTAAACTTTTAATGGCCAATTTTCTTGACTGTAATGCTCGTATTAAATTTGATGCCCTTTTGTTTTGTGTTGTTGCGGGTGGAACAGAACAAATGTTAAAGGAAAAATGTAAAAAAAAACACTTCTATTAAATTGAAGCGAAAAGTAAATGACCGAGCGCCTGCCTTTAATAAGAAGCAGAAACAGCAAGAGACTGAAAGGTCATACGCCACCCTCGCATTAGAGCTACTGCTCTAAATATTTAAGAATCTCCCTAGATGTAAACGTTTTTTGTACTACGCAC
Organism: Crataerina pallida; assembly: GCA_949710015.1. NCBI lineage: Eukaryota > Metazoa > Arthropoda > Insecta > Diptera > Hippoboscidae > Crataerina > Crataerina pallida. Next base: position 10,568,556 of record OX453290.1, read on the forward strand.
CGGTCCAAGTGTGTCACTTATGAAACACGTGCATACAATCAAAAAGTTTCCAAATTCTCTTGGCACGCAAGACACGCCCAAAGTCATGCCTCAATTGCAAAAAAGAAGGCAGCAGGTTTGAGTCTCGCAGTGAGCAAAAGTGCGAAATTGGAGTCTAAGCAACGATCTCTTCTTTTCGAATTGATTGAAATTAAGGAAAATATCTTTTACAAAAACTTTGTGGAACATTCTATTTCAGCATTTTTTTAGCCAACCTTCCATTTACCTACCTTTTATTAGGTACGTCTCAATGAGCCTAACTTCCGAATCACCTTGACGAAAATATTTGTAAAGAAAACGGTTCTAAAACTAATCGATCTGCTACGAAAATTAAAATATATAATTTTTAGGCATAGTAAGGAAAGTGATTCTATGGACCGATCGAGTTCATATTTGCTGCAGTTGATTACTAAGCTAATCAATTATTTTTATCAAAAATTAAAAATTATACAGATAAAATAAAATTTGGCTTAAGTCAAATATTAAATACCCTTCACACGAACGGTGGCAGGCGTGGCAGGCATATGATACGCCCTCCAATAGTTTGCAAATTAAGTCTTACGTGGATACGGTTTTTTGTAAACTGTGGTCGAGTTTATCATCTGACCATGCCCATTTTTAACACATTGGGGTATGGGATAACTCATAATTTAAAGATAAATTAAAGATAAATTCGCGTATCGAATTTAAAGTTCATAAGTCAATTTTTGTGGTAGATGTACGGGTTTTTCAACTTAATAGCTCAACTTTTGTGGCGGATAAATATATTTTTGTGGATAATGGGCGTGGCAATTTCCCTTTTAAAATAGTACAAAATTTCAACGAAATTTACGACCGTTAGGATGCCAACAAACAATGGACGGGCACACGAACACATCTATTGCAGACAGACTCAGTTTTCGATGCTGACTACGACTACACATATATACGTTGAATAGTGTTAAAAATTGAATGACAAATTTAGTATACCGCCCATCTTATGTGGAGAGTATAATGAGTACAGATGTGTTTGGCGGATTTAAGATTCAAGATTAAGTTAAGATTATCAATTAAAATCTCTAAGCTTTGCTTATCAACAACAAATCAACAGCTTTTACAGTGCATGCTAATTATTCATTTTGTTTTGAATTTTGATTTTAAAAATAGATTAAAAAAGCACAAATAATAATATTTTAGGTCGATGGTGTCGAAGAGAGTGGTCCTCACCTGCCGATACGAGAAATCCTGATCCATCAAGGCGACTATATTCCTCTGTCTTCCTGGGTAGTCCTGGTAAGTGTGTGTGTGTGTGTGCTTAAATATTCTATGCGTAAATATGTAATATATATAAAATTGAGCCAAATTGTAAAAAAAAAAAGATTGAAAGCACTAAAAATTATCTGATTAGAGAACATTCTATAATTGATTTGAAAGAAAACATGCACTCAAACATTACATACTTACAAGCAGAAGCAACAACAACAACAACAACAACAACAACAAAGTGATAGAATGTACATTACAACTAAATCATTACCTTTGGCTGTTAGGGGTTTTTTTTTTTTTGTTATTTTTGTTATTTAATATTTTCTTTTTGCAAATGACTTTCACAATATTTTACAGACATAATGTCTGCCAATTTTATTCAATACAAAGCACACATCAAGACAGAGTCGTACAGAATTCTATGTTGGCCGGCATTGTTTGTATGCAATGCATCCGAAACCCTTTGAGAAGTGTTGATGCACTTGAAGCTTTAAAACGAAGAAGAAGATGTATAGCCATAAATTTTACATCTTACAAAAACCGTGTAGCCAACATAAAAGAACAGGAACAAAACCAACTAGTAGAAAAACTAGTAAAACGGCTAAACGTCGTCATCATCATCATCACTATAGCGGCAGGCGGCAATGCGTCTTTGATTTTTGCTTGATTTCTTTCACAAAAGAATTGTTAGAGCTGCAGCAAGCAAAATAAAAAACAAAAATTAACAACAACACCAACAACAATACAAACAACAATAATAATAATAATATTCGTAATAGTTAAAAAAGAAGGAATCAAGGATATTACTGTTGCTGTTGCAGTTGCTGTTGCTATTTCAATGGTAGTATACGAGTATACTTGAAGTGCAACTTTTTTGCAATATATTGTAAGCGTCGGTGGTAGTTTTGCGCATTCATTGTAACGCCATTTTTATGCTTGGTAACGAAAGCAAGTAAACAACAAAACAACAAAACAACAAAAATGTTGTTTCTTTTTTTTTCACTTCTAGTCCCTGCTTGGGAATCCAAAGAAATAAATAGTATTAAAATTATATTTTAGTAGGTATAGAAAGTGAGAAAGAGAGAGAGAGATGGGCAACGGAGACAACACATGTGCTAGAATATGTAGGCATTCAGCGAACTTGGAATGTTTGTGCCAACCAGTTAGTCAGTCACTTCGATTCGTTGGTTGGTCTGTTGGCCAGTCACCTGGTTACTTAGTTATATGCAGTCAATATGCAAAACCCTTCTATAAAGTGTGCTGTGCTGTGGCATTGTATTGTATGCGCAAGTGTTTGGGCAGGCAATGCAAGAACAGCCGCCAAAAAATAATGAGCAATAATACGGTAACAAAATGCTGTACGTTACAGACTGAAGTGAACATTAAATAAGCCGATACCTTTACCACCTTCAAACTATAACGTGTTCGACAAATCGTGCAAAAGTGTGGGTAGAAAAAATTCCAGAAATTTTTTAAATGCAAAAAAAAAACACTTTTTCTATTTTAAGTTTATTATCTTTAGAGGAATGCGACATTGATTTCTTTTCTAAAATTATTATTCATAAAAGTTGCTTAGACATATAAGCAACTTCACCGATGTCTGTCTGCCTGTTCGTCTGCCTGCTTTCTTGTACAAAGATTGCCACTCAATTGAGCGCGCTTTTATATTTATCGCTTAAATTAATTCCTATGACCGAATATATTTTTGTTTAATTTTTGAGCGATATTTGATCATTTGTATGTATTTTGTATTTTGTTTTTATTTTTTATTTTTTATTTTTATCCACACTCATAAATTTACTTTAATAGCGAAAGTTTTTTGCAGCATTTTTTTCTTAATACATATATTTGAAGTTAATTTTGTTGCTTTGCCTGAGAAAAAAAAACTTTAAAAACATGTATTGTTGTTGTTGTTGTTGCTGTTGTTGTTGGATGGTATTTCTCTTGGTGTGTTAACAAAATCCCCAACTAGGCATAATAATTTCGCGCTTCAATGAAATGCGATACAACGTTGTGGCGATGTTGATGATGCTGAAGATGATCAACACGAATAACGCAACAAACTATGTGCAACAACAACAATAACAATACAACCAGAGATGAATTGAAAAACGAGTAAAATATTAAACGAAACGGCTTAAATACAATACTTTTTTCTTTCTTTTTTTTTTTGGTGCTTTAATGCTGATTGTATAACTGAATGTTTGTATGTACGTCTGTCTGTTTGGTTCTGAGGCCATTTTGGGTTACAGACCAAAACAGCTTAAAAAGATTCCAGTTTTTTTTGTTTTTTTGTTTGTTTGTTGAATGATAAGGCGACGGTGTAGATGAAGATGATGAAGCTGGGCTTAAGACTTTTAAGATCACAATGACATTAAGGCCTAAAGAACACAGCACCATGACCATAAAAATCAAAAAATAAAGCGCCAAATATATTGGAATTAACAAAAAACTACTGTTGTTAGTAAAGAGACCATATACGCACAAAACATACAAAACTAAGAAGCAAATAACTAAAAATACCAACTACACACCTTCAAGTCACCTTCAAGTCAGTGCAGTGTGTGAGTGCAGTGTGCGTCAATTTGTGTGGTGGGTATTGGTGGGCATTTTGTGTACGTACGGTCCGAAGATTTTTGTAATACTTTTGTACCCTCCATATCATATTATGTTATATATATTATGCTGTTAGCTCTTTAGAATCCACATTGAGTTGGAAGAGGAAATTAAAAATTCTTTTCATGAGACTTCAACTTAAGATTTTCAATCATTTTGATTTCTTTGTCATTTAAGTTATTGAACATGCATTGAAACACGATTGTAAACATAAGTGGCCTCGCAGGCATGCATACATGTACACATGGGAGACATACACACGCATACGCACATTTTGTAAAGACGAGTTCAGGTTCACAGTTTTTAGCTGGCCACGTTATCCGTACCTTAGTATTAATGATAATTATAAACTGCAATAAGCTTTTAGCGGTAGTTGTGCGAGCAACATATCTTGAAGCTTGACTTGGAGTTCATAAATAATCGTCTTAAGTAAAAACTTTACTGATGGCTCGGGACAAATCTTGGGTATGCACTACTTCCCCCATTCTTCCTCCTTAGTTTTCTGAGTAAAAGTAAAACTTGTATGCGTTATGGGCATGGTCACAACAGAAATTATTCTTACAAGTGAGGTAAATAGGAATTATCTAAGTTAATAAGCCGCACTTTTACGATCATGTGCAAAACATTTGTTGATGACTGCTAGTAAGCGTTACCAGCTTTGCAACGAGTTGAATTAACGCAAACTTTCTGCAAACCGACTGCAGCGACTACATGGAGGAATCTCTAAAGATTAGCCACCAGAGGCGGTTTGAGTTAATCGACAGACTAATTTTCATTGTTAAGAACTCCACACTACTCCTTCAAACTTACTTTGAAGTGTTTTTTTTTTTATAATGCGACGGCGAAAATGAGTTCAGTTTCAAATCGTTGTGTTCTCAAAAGTGCCCTTTTAACAGCTGGCACGCAATCGATCCACTGCGATCATTAACACCCTAAACCAATTACTCACGAACAAATTCAAACACATCATATATTCTGCAATTGGTTAAAAAGATCTGATCCCGTCTTTTTCATGCGAATCCTTCGAAACCATGCCCCTTATGTTGCCAATCTTATGATGTTTTAAATATGCTTCCATTCGTGAAAGTGAACTGTTTTGTTCATTATTCGTGCTTTAAATAGAATATATGCGGATGCGTATGCCCATTATCGTTTTTACCTTTTGTACGCCTTCTCTACTCCTTACGCCTGCTGTTTTCATAATTGATTTCCTTTGGAACCGAACCATTCAAATGAGTTTACAGTGCAAACATAATTATTATTAAAAGTACATTACCTTCGCCAACATCTCGTCACCTTTGTCCACGCACTCTAACGCAAACTGTTTAAAATTCACTTTGCATCGGGTCTAGTTGGTATTCTTGTTTATATTTATTGTGTTTTAATATGCAAAATTGATAAACGAATAATACTAAGCAATCAAAGACGGACTTAATTAACAAACAAAACATAGAAGAGAGAAGAAAAGAAACAATATGAAAGTTAAGAAAAGGTTTACAGCACAAAATTTATTGCATTAAAAATTAGACCCATACCCATACCCATACCCATCGCATCATTTTAAAAGGAGGTACAAAACTTAAATGTCCATCCATCCATGCATCTTTTGTGGAGGTTATAATAGTTTTTATATTAATACACAGCACACTTTAGATCTAATATCGAAGCTTCAGCGATCTCTTTTACAATAATTGGATGTATCCACTTGACACCCCGTTGAACGGTTTCATGGTCCTTATGCTATCTTCGAGTTCTTCTCCAAACAATTGTAAACAGAACAACTTAATCATTTATGTAATATTAGAGTGCAAATTAAATCAATAAGCAAACATGTGCACCTACCTACGATCACACACCTAATATTACAGAATTAAGAAGTTTATTAACATTTTATTCTTTTTACCATTTCAGACAATTATGGCACGAGTGCAAGCGGTAAGTTTAACATTTTATATTTATTCCCTTGATACTGAAGATGTGCTAAATTCATAGAAGGTCCTTACCTTTAAAGCATGCTTCGTATTCTCAAAGAAATTGTTATAATGTTCCGAATATTCGAATTAAGTCTAACCAACTGCATGCTGGTCCTTCCGTCTATTTGTGTTTGGCAATCATTTTTACTAATCTCAATAGTAGAATTTTCGATTCCAAGCTTGGCAAAGGCGCAACGCTTAACCAAACCGAATTTGGCATTTCTCCTTTGTTGTTCATTTAAATTGTTCACTTTTTTATCACATGCTGTAAATATTGATATCACTGTGTCGTATTTGTATGTGTACCAAACATGAACTTTTGTAAGTACACAATCGTGCTGCGTATTGTTGGTGCTTGCCACATAATGTGACATGCGTTAAGAAGCGTAATAATCTTCGCTAGTATTTATATAAAAACCAAAACATGTATTGTACGCATAGCAACACAAAAGAAGCAAATGAAAGAAAAAAGGAAGTGCCGTTGTTATGAGGCATATACTTATGAACGTATGAACATGTATTTTTGCAGACGAGAGCAAAACAAAAAACATTTTCAAAGTTGTATATATGGTTAGTGTGTTTGTGTAGTACCTTCCATATGCAAGCAATTATGATGTCAGAATTGCCTTAAGTTACAGTTGTTGCTGCTGCTGCCATTTTTTCTTTTTCTGGCATGACATAAGAAACCATTAAAGCAACATACTTTTAACGCTACATGCTGCATAGTTTTTAATAAGCATAATAATAAAGGGGTCGAAGATTTATGAATTTAGCAAATAATTAGCATGAAATTTTTTATACTTTTTTCTTTACACGGATGCCTTTTTTTACTTTTTTTTTTTTAAATAATATGTTGTGAGTGAAAAAGACGTAGGCTCTCCTAGAATAAAAGAAAAAACCTAATGCAGTACGGGTGTATTAAGTTTGTCAGTCTATACGTAATACCTACAAAAAACATCGAAATCTGAGTCGATCTAGACATTTCCGTTTATGTGTCTGTTGTTGAATTGCTGGCGATCGCAAAATTAAGATATCTATCTGTAAATACTACCTTAGTGAGCTTTGGTAGTTTTCGGTTAATATCGGCGCCTCAGTTAACTAAAATTAAAGCCACAATATTCCAATTTAGTACACATTTAGTGTTTCCGCATGTCCAGGCATCGGCCAAGTAGTTCTTCGTTTAAGGCGAGTGTATTGTTCCTATGAAAGCAACGAGTTTGGATAAGAGTATATTATGTTGTGAGCGTACAACTCATTTGACTACTTGTGGTGCGGACTTTTGGAGCTCGGATGGATTATGATCCCTTAACTGTCGCAGCCATTTCTCAACTCCAAGTGGTTGGTAGCCAGGAAACCACCACGTGGCACCACTTTAAAACACAATGCCTACTGATTGGCTGGAGATACACTTTCATTCTGATATCTTTAAGCGATAATGCAAAGATTTGGTCAAAAAGGTGAAATATCAGCAGCTTGTAGAACTTCTTATACTAAAGTCAAAAAACGAAATGAAATGTCCCGTAATGAAAAAAGAAAAAATCTTTGTACGTATGGGATTATTGTGAGTTATTCATTGTGGTCGTTCCATGTGCACACTTTATTGTTAATTAAGCTTATAACGGTCAAATTTGGCAAATTTATGTGACAGATCAGTGTGCAGAAAACACACGATTCAGTTCAGTTCAGTTCAATTCAATTTAATTCCCGGCCAGTGCAAAGAATTGAAAGAATATTTTGATAGCAAAATTAATGACAACAGCTGCTTTCCAGCAAGACACCGCATACACCAAAAGAAAATAATAAGGAAATAAAGAAAATATGTAAATCTGAAATGAGACACACTCACACACACACATGTGCGCGCGCGCTAGCATGCTGCATAAGTTACATGCATAATTAAACGTGAAGTTAAGAAATTACGAGGTGTGCGTGTAACGCGTTGTGTTCATTGCAGTAACTTAGTTACAGAATTTATGCGACAGATTGAAATATATCGCTTTGGATTCCTCACAATATCAGATACACAACAACACACCATATACAACAATATCTCACCTTAATCACCACATGTGACAAAGACCACAAAAATTACTTTTTCTTCAGTTCAATCAGATGTGAATTGGAATGCGAGCGCGTGAGGGAGTGGTGCTGGGTTATGTTCTGTTCTGTTGTGTTGTGTTGTATTGGCGAAGTTTTTAATTTGTGTATTTTCGTTAAAAAAAATCTTACAAATGAAGGAGAAGGAAATAAAAAAAAATAATGATTTTTTTTAAATCCACATAATATTGCATTTGTGGCGGATGTCTCATCATACCTGTTTGTATGACTGTGCATGCATATTTCTTATTTAGTTAATTTGTTTTTCCCTGAAAATGCTTCATTTGTACATATTTTATATGCCCGACACATGGTCGTACGTCAACTTTGCACCGCAGGAGGTTGAAGTTTATTTTGTAGTTTACATCATGTTTTTTATTGTTGTAGTTGTTGGTGGTACAGTTGTTTTTGTTTCTGTTGTTGTAGCTCTACAGCATTTTATTTCTCCTACTGCCTTCTGCTATCTCATTCCTGTTCTGTCTTTGTAAGCCAAATAATATGACATTCGAACCTGGGCTGGTAGAGGTATAGGTAATATGGGGAACATATTTTATTGATAGTATAAAGTCAGTTAGAGTGTTGTTGTTGTTATTGTTACTTGTACTTGAACGCGCAAATTTGAGTTCTTTATTAGGAGACAAGTTTACCACCCGATACGTGCCATCTTAAAAATTGTCCAATAACAGAACGAGCTTGAACCAACGAGCGTAAGCCGTGACCATTTTTGATTTGTGATTTCATTATTATTGTTGTGAAGGCCATTACATTGTACCAAAGGCTCCTTAAATGCCAACAGTGTTCAACCATACGTTTGCATGTATTGCAAAAGTATTAAGAGGCCGTTAAAAAAGTTACGCTAATCAAATAAGATCAAATTTGTTTCAATTATTCACTTGGCAGCATGTCAATGGGTAAATAGTAGCTCTTAAGGACATGTTAATCAAATCAGCCACTTTTTGAAGAATCGTTATTGTAGAAGAACATCGAGTAAAAACTAAATCCAATCAATTTTCGAATACTTGAACTAAAGTCTGACATATGTTGCTCCAAGGTGTTTGAATTTCAATATCTATGCCAAACATGCAGACTTAGCTGAATTAGTAAAAAGCGAAACTTTAGTGATCGTCAACTAAATAATAGAAATAGCAATGAATGCGCAGGAATTATCTAATTCCAATAGAAAGCATCGATTGTAAGTAGCAAATAGCCAGCAATGGAAATCCTTTTATCCATGCATTGAAAAGTAGAACCTTTAATGAAACAATGTGGCATAAGGAAGTGCACTTCAGAAGAATGAAACAAGTTTATTTCAATACATAAAAAGGACGACAAAAACAAGATGTTTGTCTAAAGTTTCTGGACATAAATCTTAACCAATTACTCGATAAATGCTTCTCCCAATTATTTATACTTATCCAACTCTACAAACACATGGCTTCCTTTTCCCATTATTATAATATCAAAGTTGTTGTGTTGTTGTGTTGTTGTGTTGTTGTTTTTTATTATAACCGTCATCATATAAATATGGGGGGTACATAGAACTTTGCCCAAACGTTTGCAACACACAAAAGGGCGCGACGCAGACCCCACAAATCCCGAATCCCGAATCAACATTTAATCATAAATCAAGTCAATCACTCCTCTGGCCACAAATTGAGATATCGTTTCCAAAGTGTTGGAAGCTTTCATATCCAGGTTGGCTTTGAAATAGGACCAAATCGATTCGGTCCCGTGATGCAATAAAAACTGAAAAAGGAACAATTTTTTGAGTAAATTTTCACTATTTCCTATAAAAACTGATGAGATTTTGACCTCGGCAGCTGTTGTGCATCGATGGTGGGTATTCAATATTTGACCTTAGCCAAATAAAGTTTTTTTTCATGTTTTATTTTTTAAAAAAATCGTTTTAAAGTTTCGTTCAACTGCACAAAATATGTACATGACGGAGGCCCTCCTTCTGCTGGGTTCCACAATACATTTTCACATTATACAATACGTTCCTTCAAGACACAAAATACAATGTTATGTGCATACGTACATATAATGCACATATACCAATGAATGAGTATATATTGTGTTTTTCAAGGAAGGAATCAAAAATCACAACAACAACAACAACAACAACAACAACATCTATGTGGTCGGAAATATTGCACAAGAAAACTACCAATAATATCATAAAATTATATTCTCGCCGTTTGTTTCGTAACCATTTTGAACTGAACAGCACCATAACAAAAACAACAACAAAAATGAACAACTGCTTGCTACATACATACGTATAATAAGAAATTATGATGGATCACCAATCAAGCAACACCATCAACTTACACAACAACAAAATGCGTTTAAAAGAATGGGTTGGTAACCTAAAAAAACAATAATAACAACAACTGTAGAGGTAGTAACTTGAAAAACGCAAAAAACCTGTAACATTACCAACATTCAGCATCATCGTCATTATCGTCATTATTAACAAACGATTTAAACATATAGTACAGTAATCGTAAAAATGTGAACAACACACACCGTCATCCAAGCACTCTATATCCACACCTGACCCATCATTGCCAACAATTCGAATTTTGAACAATATCTGCTTCATCTGCACATTGAAATGGGCCAGCTACTGTACTGCACACACCTACACTCGTGTGCAATTTTTTTACTTCTGTTTTACATTTGTTATGACAAAGTCTGTAAAAGACTTTTTATGCGCACCAAGTTGAGAGTTAAGTGCAAGTCTACTGTAATAAATAAAAATAAAAAGGTGCCCATACAAAGTCAATAATAATTTTCTTGGTTTTATTAACTTTTTTTTTGTTGGTTACGTTTAAATGCTGGTAGTAACCCCCCTTTTGCGCTAGGCTATCTTTTCTAACGAATGCTGCCGGTTTTATGGTTTAAATTTTACGCTGGATTTGTGTGATCCCCGTTGCCACAAGCATGCAACAATAATAATAATAACAAACTGTTTTTGCTGCTGTCGCCGTTGTTAGTATTGTAGTGCTCGAACGTTGTTGTCGGCATTGTTGTTGATGTTGTTGCGGCTAAAGTGCATTCATTCGAGTTTTTTGCTTGATTGTCTGCATCGAGTTTTTCTTAGTTTCCATGCTCTCCACCTCAAGGATGAGAGTATACTAATTTCGTCATGTTTTTTTCTTTCTCACCAACTCCAAACAAGCTGCCCATAACGTACGATAATTATTCCCTTGGTCAGCATCGAATTAACAGCAGAATTCAGCCATAACTGATTTTACACATTGATATACTGTTCGATCATTTGATGGGTGCAATAATTTCAGATTCAAGGAACACATGTTTCCGTTGAAAGGATTTCATCGGTAGTTTGCGATGTTTACTTCCTGTACTCTGAGCTGAAATTCTGTTAGTTAATCCATCGAGGTGTAGAGGAAGGGTAAATGAAAATCGGACTAAGCCTAATGTAGTTTTTCGCTTTTTATTTATTTTCATTTTGCGGTTTTTAATGGATGAAATATTCTGCCATATCGATTGTATATATATACATACATATTAATGTGTACGTATGTACAGCTATTATTTTTTGTTACATTGTTGTCTTAATCTGAGTGTGTAGACATTGTTTCACAAAGTTGATCATAAATATGAGAATTTCGGCAAAACGGGCAAAAATTTTATGTGGTTTCAATCAGTCAGATAGACTATAGAGGTTTGGTGATGGGAAAATGTATCCGAATGGTTAAATTGGTTAAATAACATACTTATTCTCCTTCGTAATTCATTCACTGGAAGACTAGCGAATATATGAACAAATGTTTTCCGTTTCTTGTTAAAGTATTTACCTTTTTTTGGTCAAACTTGGTAGATGTGTTTATTATTAAAGACTGTACTACTGTAAGTGCTTATTAAACATTTTCATAATTATGAGTTATGGAGTTAGAAACCGGTTGGGAAGTTACGGCTACTACTTGTATGCAAATGATGAGGCATCACATTATTTGTGCTCATCCATTTGTACATCAGCTGTCCCCCTTTATTAGCTGCCGTATTTATTGTTTGCACCTCCAAAGGTCAATAATTGATTAAATATTGAATAAAATGAAAAAGAACTGAAAATAAATAAACACTAATTGAAAAGATAAGGAGCGCAAAACAAAAAGAAAAATACGAACACAAGCAATAGCAAACTCAATAGAGTTGTGCAGCGAGCCATTCAGCAGAACACACCCACTTTGTAATATATTACAAATAAATAAACTCTATTAACAATGAAGACAAAACGTAGACTGGTGCTTCAATTCCCATGTACGAGTACGAGTGCACATGTGCGCAATGTGCGAGTGTGTGCAGAGTCGATATGGAAAAGAGTGTTTGTTTATGTCATCTTATGTGGTGTGTGGTCTGCTTACTCACGTTTACCAACCAGACACCAAACGTACTTTTGTGACTACGGTGGCTCAGGCAACTACAACAAATTTTATTCCAACTCAATCCACTGAGGAGATGATTTTATAAAGAAAAGTAAGAGTTATGATATTTTTAATGTCATAGCAAAGCATGCTGTACGTGTCACTAGCAAACACTTGAAACAACAAGTTTTAGCACTTACATATGTTTTGGCCAACACACACACTTAAGTATAATATTGTACTTTTGTACTGCATATGCATTAGTCGACAAAACAAATGAATAATAAAGTAACAGAGCCATCTTTGGCTCTGGCCAAATCTTGGATACCTGCTCTAAAACATGTCTAATGCAGAAACTGTTGCAAGTCCATTTACGTTCACATTCGGAAGATGACAAAATAAAATAGTTGAAACGAAAATGCACTTGTGGCACTTTCTAAATAACCCATTCCTGTAATGCAAGCCTATATACCGTACATGCTGCAAACGTTTCACCTAATTAAGTAAACTTTCGACATGAAGCACATCCACTGTGTAAACAAAACCTGACAGTCCACATTTAAGCATTGCATACATATACTTGAGAAATGTTTGCGTTTTTGTATAAAAATATTTTACTTCAGATATAAATTAGAATGAAAACAAACACACATGTACTCGCACATATTTTATACGTAAAAACGTTTTCATAACACTTGAAATTCTATTGAGAGTGAAGGAAAACATTGTGCAGAGTTTCCAAATCAAACAAAACGTTGCAAAGTGTTGCTTTCTCTCATTTGCTCATTGGTTCATTATTATACAAATCAAAGTCGAGTGTGATCGATGCAGCATTCGTCCATTATCATTTTTTGTTTATTTAAAATTGAATTAAACAACTGTAAAACAGTCTCGCCTTTATAGGTGAATAAATAAACATTTACTAGCGATGGCAAATCTTCGAACAATACGAACAGGTCCCGCTGCTACTACTAAAAACCTCGCGAAACTTCTTCACGTTGACATTTTTTAATCCGTTCTTGTCTCCTTAATTCTGGGAGTATAATAACAGCCACGCCATTAGTAATTAATTGTGCCAATTTTCTTCATTTGGAGTCATGAATTTCATGGTGTTTGCTGCATCTTCTATTCTTTCTTAGCAATTGGTGTAATGGCAGACGTAGTCCGTACCCTCCTTTTCTCCCTCGCAGATGGCGCATGATGGGAAATCGTAGCGTCCATTCAGGTGACCAGTTAGAAAGTGGGAGATGGAGAAGTTAAATTTCCCAATTCGCTAATGCTAGGTGGGCCACCTGCCTTTGGCGGATACATCTCAACGACTCTGCCACCATCTTTCTGTCCTTTTTTATTAACCTTATAGTTTGGGGACTATCGGTTTTTCTTTCGTCAATTGGTCGCATTTCATCTGCTAAGATGCCAATGGAGATCGATTCGGCACGATTTTTGCTGTTCTAGTATTTTATAATGTGCACTGTTCGGTCATTTTTTCTGCAAGTTTTAGGTTAACTGCAAAGGGCCAATTTCGAATTGTTTTTACTACTCTATTAGCAATCATTTCAATTTCGTCAGTATGCTTGGCTACCGTGCTATGTCATCATCTTCTATACAGCTATCCTCTGGCAATAGGGATAGTCTTGATAACGTCATGATACATAATATTGCACAGGAGCGGCTTGGTTACCCCTGAAATTGTACATTGAAATTCCACCTTGAAGATATTAGTTTCCAAAGCTATATGTGTTAGTTTATCTATTCGCCTAAGAGCATCCAAAATAACGGGCCGGCTCGTTCTATTAAAAGCATTTTAGATTCCTTAGTACTCCCTTTCCTTCTTGTGGGTGGGTGTGTGTTTGTTAGATTTGTTAGGATAATTGCGTATTGTATAAACACAACACCTCTTAAGTACAAATGTATAATTATTAACTTGAAAGCAGACTTCCGGGCCGCAACTGCGCAGTCGCTTATATGAACGTTTGCATCCAGGCTTTTGGGGTAGTGCAAATCAAGAGTAAGCAGGAAATGTTGTACTTGAATATATGATTGAGTCGCAACAAGCTTGAGTTCTTTAAAATGAAATTCATACGCAAGCAATTATTTTTAGATAAATGCTTACAAAATATTCTCGTATGTGGGCTCACAATTAAAATAAAATAAAAACAATACTCGTGTAATGGCAGGCATCCCTTTTTTCTTCTGTTTCAACAACAATAGAGACAACGCGAACACTTAGTTTTTCTATATTAAAAAATTTAGAATAATGCAAGTGCAGACAGACAATCACATAGTGCCCGTACGTGAACAGCATATGTTCCAATGCGTGTATGGTATATAATTTTATTCTTCCTCTTCGACAACAGAGTACCATAAATTTTTAATAAATTTAATTAATCTTTTTTTGTTGTTTTTGTATTTTCTGACTCGAAAGTCAACTGTCAAAATATCTTTGATGTGGTACAGAATAGAACAAAATTTATTACTCAATCATACATAAGCTGTGCAATATCATTGCATTGTACCTACCACTGCACAAATAGAAAAACTCATTCATATTTAAAAACAAAGTATCTAGAAACATATTATATTTTTTGCGACCAATAAAAAAAATTGTGTAAGCATGTGCACGTAGTTGACAAACCTCAAATGCAAACCACTAAATAATAAAACAAGGAAAAAAACTACATTTGGCTTGGGCCAAATCTTAAATACCCTTCACATCTAGATACAAACTATGAGCGTGGCAGGTACAATATTACGCCCTCTAATAGTGTATGTATTACTTATCACCATGCAAGTCACTAGACTACTTAGAATAGAGTCTCTGTTATCCGAGTATGTCTATTTTTGGCAAATCGATAATTATAAATATTTGGACCAAACTGTACAGCTCAATTTTTATGGCACATAAACAAATTTTTATCGATTGTGGGCCAATTTTCCCATTTGAATAGCGATTTGCGAACAGAAACAATAATTGTCTGTTCACAGTTTCAGTGTAATATCTCAAAATTTGCGACAGTACAAATACCAACGGTCAACCCGTGGAGGGTATAAAAAAAGAATCCAACGATAGAATGGTACGAATGGCAATATCAACAACATTATCACAGAAAATATTACCAAAACAATTCCGCCACATTATACTAAGTTGTCATTTCATTTATAACTACCACACTCACCACAGATATTTGCATAGAATTTTTAGAAAAATAAACCGCAAAGTGTGTCTCAATCGTCCATTCCATGTCATGTTTTCACCTAACACCGACCGCTCACATACAGAGTGGACGCCGCGAAGATTTACATACTACTACCATTTTGGTTAATATTAGTTTTGATAGTTCTTATTTGGCAGTCGTGGAGTGAAAGATGTAGATGTAAGAAATTTATTACGGAAAATATTCGATTTACTTTTTAAAACATAAACGTGAAATTTTTAGAAAAAATAAAAAACCAACAAAATACACTATTTATCGCGAAGGTATGATTTTAAAGAAAGAGGGTCTATAGCCCAAGCGCAGACCATAATGTGTTGCAAGATCGGCTGGGAACATTGCTGCTACTCAAGAAAGTGTTCAAAACAATCCATCAATCTCAATCCGACACCGGTCGCAGCAACTTCTGCGCAAAGACTTTGACTTGCTTCTAATTTAAATTCGATTAAGATAAGAGCTTCTTCCACAAGGCCATTTACGCCGCCGTACATATGCGAATAGTATGTTACAGCTCCCCCATGACAACACAGATTTTCACGAAAAAGTCATAATGAGTGACGAGGTTCATTTTGATTTGAAGGAATATGTGACTAGTATATTATGAGACTCGTCTATTTTGGGTAGTGGAAAACCCAGAAATAATTTATGAGTCTCCTTTACATCCTTAAAACTAATAAATATTTTGGAAAAAACAAAACTCCAAAGGTCAATTTTTGTGGCAAACTTTTATTTTTTGCCAATTGAAAGCGTAGATCTCGATCGACGTTGCCCAATTTAAATAATGATCTGCGGAAAATAACTATAAGTCTCTGTATAAAATTTCATCATAATACCTCAAAATTTACGATTTGGAGAGTGGCCGCGCGGACACAGATATCTAGATCGACTCAGTTTTTGATTGAAATCAAGAATAAACATAAATACTTTATAGATTTAAACTCCACATTAAAAGTAAGAAGTGTGGTGTAGTTCGCAACATGAGGGTGGTGCGTAAGCTTAAGGAATTTGGGCACTGTTTGTAATTCGGTTAAAATAAATAAGCAAAAATACGTTCGATCAAGAATCTTATATGCATACGTCGTATTAAAAATTAGAAAAGTTTGCTATTTTGCGCTAAAAACTTTACATTCATGCAATTAAGTATGTGGGTGCATTTAAGTAAAAATATAATCAGCAACACTCAATTCTGTGCTTATGCGATATTGTACGTATGGACACATACACACGTACAATAATTATTTTAGACTATAGTGCAATTTTTCCAGAACAAGCTGAAAGTCTCACAAAATATTTATGCTTTGCAAAGTGAATTTCCTACGCTCACCCTGTAGTATGGTCCTTCCTACGCTGCTTCTTTGGTGTACAGAGTCACAGCAAAACATTGTTGCTTTTGAAAAAATAACAAATAGAATTTAATATGTATAAT
Organism: Crataerina pallida; assembly: GCA_949710015.1. Lineage (NCBI taxonomy): Eukaryota > Metazoa > Arthropoda > Insecta > Diptera > Hippoboscidae > Crataerina > Crataerina pallida. Next base: position 10,585,555 of record OX453290.1, read on the forward strand.
GGACGTCACAAGGAAAATCGCAAAATTTACTGCAAATTGGAATTTTGTGCATTTATTCGAAAAGTAATAGTAACGAAAGAAAAACAAAAGAAAAAGAAAACAAAATGGGGCACACAAGCCCCAACCAACACATACACGCCGCATAGCAGAACAAGCGAATGGAGGAGACAAATACAATATATTAAACCATGTAGAACATATCCAACCTATAAAGTGTAGAAGACAAAATATAAACGCATGCACCGTACAATGCAATACATCCAGGACGCTTATATTTTTATAAAAGACTTTAATTATTTATTAACGTACATGCTTACATACGTGCATGCATACACACACCAATGTGTGGAATAAGAAAGCAGAAATATACAATATTCACCCAGTTTAGCTTGGTACAACTCCATATAAATGGAGAAATTAATTTACATCGTAGGTATGCTGCTCTGCTGTGGCTCCTAGAATAATTAAACTGAAAAGTATTTCTGTAGCACGAGTGACATGTAAAATTGCGACAATTTGTTATTTGGATACCCTTGGATTTCTGCATATTTATAAGAGAACCTCACCAAGTTATGGTGACATCAAGCACTGAAATTGTAGATATTATTGAAAATAATCCAGTTCAGGCTAAAACATAAATCATTTCCGAATTCCTCTATTAGTGCATTTGCCTTAAAAATCTGTTTAAAATTTGTGAAACAAATGGAGTGTTCGGAGATAACACAAATGAGAATCCAACTGGAAATTGCATCAATTGAAAGCACTCTTCTGTAACCTCTTCAATAAACACTTTCACTTTTGGATGAACTTAGCAATTCATAAATTAAAAATGCAACATTCTGTTAGTTATCACATTTTAATGGCCTGTAGGAATCATTTGGTGCAGCAGCTTCTACGGAATGAATGCTTCAAAGTTGAAGTACTTTTCTAATATGCACTACACTTCTGCCTGTTTGTTCATAAGTGACTTTTGCACATCATTATTCTCTAAACTAAGCAACGCGCCTTCTGTAAAACACATATAAAATCTATAATAAATGAATAATGTACTCATAGAGCGTGATTCCTTAAGAATTATTGTTTTATTTATGCTTCTAATAACAAAGCAGGGAGGGAATCTATTAAACCTCTTGAGTATTTCTCAAACAAAAATTCAAGTGGGTCAATTAAAGCAAATGAAAAGAGTAAAATTGTATAGACAGGCATATTGGACTGTTTAATACCGTACATCAGTACCATTCAGAGGATGGGAGAAAGAGGGAAACTTTCGAGTAACGTCAAATTTTGCGAAAATGCTTTCAATACAAAAATTATTGATTGAAAAGAGGGGAACTCGAAGGTAACCCAAGAACCTTCGTACTTGAAGTTCTTTTGAACATATATTAGCCTTTGACATTTCTAAAGAGTTTCCATCTGTTTTCCTCACTCTGACCAGTTTGCAGTTGGAAATAATAATAGTTCTTATTCACGAATTGCAGTTTCATAAAGTATTTTGATCGAAACTAAATAAAAGTAAAATAGATATATTTAAAATATATCTAAACCTAAACCAAAACTTGAATACCCTCCACCAACGCTTTTAAATCAGAGGGAAATTCTTCACTTTTTGATGCATAATGGATGCACTGCTTGACCGATTCTGCCCACTCAATATACAGAGACTAGCAATACTTTTGCCAAAGTTGAAATTAATATTTAAAGTTTTTCAATCGCATTTATTATGGTTAGATCGACACAGTTTTGGGCGCCGATCCAATATGTATATATTTTTTGGACCTCCGACGACTTCCTCTGGACATCCCAAAAGTTTTCACATAATATTTTATACCCCCATATGTGGGGATTCCTTCTATACAAGGTTATACCGTACGTTTAGGCATGTTTTTCATTACTAAATATTAGTGACACTGGCCTTAATAACTACTAAATAATAACCCAATAAAAAACTAACTAAATGGTGGGCGTGACAGGTACAAGATTCCGCTTTCTAATTTGTATGTATTAAATAAAACGGTTTAGAGTAAATTGTGGTCGTACATCTTATCCGATCATGCCCATTTTTGGTACATCGATTGATGGGCTAACCCCATTCAAGTTCATAGGACAACACTAGAAATTAAAAGATTCCGTACAAAATATTTCAAAATTTACTTTGTGCCAACAACAGACAAACAGACATGAGTGCACGAGCATAAATGTTTAGGTCGATTCAGTTTTCGAAGTTGAACATGCATTTACGTATATCCTGTCTCGGATCTTTGACGCCAACTCCTGGACTTTGCATTGGAATGATAAACTTAGTAAGAGATACCAGGCTGCGTTTGCTTTAAAATAAATTTGTACCCAGATCCCCCGTTATTTACAAAACGTGAAAATGTTCACATGTCGAACTCTAATACATGTCGCGACTGTGGACCACCTTTATCTGATTGTAAGACAAAGCAGAAGAGAGTAAAACAAGATAAACTGAACGAACCGTTTTCTGATTAGCTTAATTATGTTATAGTAATTGTGTATTATAATAAACGTTCATAAATTTTAATAAGTAAAATATGAAAGTAAACAATCACGATAACAACACTTGCAACCTATACTAATCTCGAACACACACATGTACAGCTTCTAAACGTTAAACAGCTAAAGGTATTGTGTGTGTGCGTATAAAATAAAAACACAAAAAAACCCAATTTAAATTAACCAAAAATTATGCATGGACAGCGTTAAGCAACAACATTTTCATTTGTGTCCACATATAAAGCTTTTATTGTTTGCCATGATATAGAAAATCAGCCTCCGCTTTACATAGTTTTGCGTTGCACCGCTTCTGGCTTTAATGATATCATGCCCCGAAAGCAACAAAGCTACCACCACATAATATTAAAATAATTTTCACAACAATATCAACATTAAAACTAAACAATTATTATCATCCGTTCAGTTTTTTGGTTGCAGTGTTTTGTAAGCACTTGTACAATATTATATTAATAATACATATTTATGTGTGCATGTTCTTAAATCCATTATAATTATACTCATAATAGCAGTCGATTGTTTGGCTTGGTTTTCTCGCTTTCCATTAAACACACACACGTTAATTCTGTGGACATTGTTTGGGACTTTTATCAATATTAAGCATTACGTACAAAATAAATATTTTATAAATTATGTTTCACAGCGTGCAACAGTCTGGTATCTGTTCAACGGACAGTTATATTTACAGTTAAAGATAAGATCACATCTACAGTTGTCAAGGAAAAAGAAAACTACTAAAACTACTACTTTGTCGAGGGTTATGTAATAATTGTCTCTTTCGATGCTTAATTGTAGGTGACGCAAGCAATGCCAGCATAGGTAGCGGCGAAGGAACCGGAGAGGAGGATGAGGATGCGAACGGCAAAAAGAACCAAAAGAAACGTGGCATTTTTCCAAAAGTAGCAACCAATATTTTAAGAGCCTGGCTGTTTCAGCATTTAACAGTGAGTGTTTAAAAAAATCTATCCACTATATCGTTACTGAAGTAGACTAATTTTAAGATTTATTTGTCTATGTACGGGCACAATATGACCTGTTTATGGATAACATTTTTCAATACCAAAAAAAGTGACAGAGTTACAGTTGTTTAGGTTGGATTGGGGCTAACTAGAGCTAGAAAGTAGCACATGTTAGCTTCGGTCACAGATGCCTCAACTTTCACATCGGAAAGTTCTAAGAAGTTTATAAACCTTTGTTCAGTTATTGATCATGTATAATTTATGAGTAAGTAATATGAAAGGAACATATTTAAAAGCTAATGTCTTTAAGAGAATTGGTTGGATTCAGTATCAAAAGGATTTTTTTAATAGAGGGCTTCGCTCCGATTTGCTCACTTCAAATAATAATAATCTACGTTCAGCTCAAGCAACAAAGAATGTCTGTACAGAACTGTGACTCAACATTATATTTTTCGCGAACGCGCTCCTTACAAGCAACTACAACACGGACACACCGACGGACGAATGAAATTGATCGAAAAGGCACACAAAATAAAGAAGTAAATAGGACTGTTCAGACATCCCAAAGCATATTTTGGGATGTCACTTTTTATAGAAACAACGGAAATATTTTAATAACATAGTTGTGATGGTGAAAAGTTTGAGAACGACGAGCAAACTTGGAAAAATAACTTTAAATTTTACCGCAAATAAAAAAATTAAACTCATGCAGACAGATAATATACATAATGTATAGCTAGCTAGTGAGTTGGACATTGCGTAAATGAAGCACTTTGTAAATTACTTTATGATACTCACGTTACATACACATGTGCATGTGCATGTGCATGTGCATGTGCATGTAAACAGCGTTTATAACATATAAGGTATTGCGCTGTACTCCATTCCAAGTGCTGAGCACTGTGCGCCATTTCCAATGGCGCAAATATCTTGCATACAATCACATGAAAGTAGGAGGTAGCACAAAACAAAATGCAGAGACCAACAACAAACATTTATTGTATGGCTATGTGTGATAGACAGTTTAACATTAAAATAAAATGGAGAGGAGGGTTACAGTCTAGTTCTGAAGTTTCTGAAATACAGAAATGCGAAAACGAGCAAACAAAATATGTACAATATGTGTACATGTGGTATAATTCAAATAATATGGAACACACGTAGTATAAACTCTTTAAACTCCATCAAGTCCTACGATTCAAGCTCATAATTAAATTTAAAAAAACAAGAAAGTAACTACATCATTAAACTGCGGATTATAATCAGTCATGGTGGTGTTGTCTTCAACGGATTTGTAGCAGAGGCAAAAGGAAGTGATGAAAATTCAAATCAAATTCATGCATGTATAAATATACTTGTATTGTTAATTTCATCTTGACTTGATTAAGGTTTTTAAACGTCTGCACTTCATTCAAGTATTTTGTATTTTCAATAGCGCACGTCGTTAATGGCCGTAGTCATAGTCATAAAGCCCCCGCATATAATTTAACAATACTAACTACAACAACACGAATAAGAAAATCAAGTTACATCGGAGATACTATTCCGTTCATTTCCAAAATACCGATTCATTACCTGATAGGTGAATGGCATAATTTACGTTCAAGAATTTAATAATTCCGGAATAAATGAATATAAATCAATCTTCTTTCAAAGCCCCTACGATACTGTTAAGCACTGATGTCGTTCGGAAGCTTGACTGCAAGAAGTCGTAATAATAAAAAAGGTGGATACCTCTGAATGGGAATCTGCACTGTTGATGCGTTTAAAATGCGATTCAAATTTGGGATGATTGTAAACCAAAATGGGTAAATTTCACCTGTTTTTAACCTCTAGATAGATTTATTAAACATTAATATATGCACATCATCATTGTCATCGGGTACACAAACGGATGGATATTCAAAGATCGCCTCTAAGTTTGACTTTAATCAGAACATGTATATATTTTATGGGGCCTCTTTATTATGCCTCTCAAGTGAGTTGCAATATGTGTGGCACGGTGTAGCAAGCGGAGTGACAAAATGAATACACCCTCACAGCGAAGGTGAGAGGTATAAACTAAAATGAACTGTAACATTAACATGTAAGTCATTCGTTTGTGTAGACATACCCGAGTAGCTGCCTGGTACCCGGTATTTAGCACCATCAATGTTGTGCAATTGGTAATGGTACAAGCATTAAAACACAACAACAACAACAACAACAATGACAACAACAACAACAACAACAATAGCAATAGCAAAGGCGATACATGTAAAAATATGTCTACAAAACAATTTTCGCTCATGGCGACGCTAGCAGTACAAAATGAAAAAAAAAAAACAAAAACAAAAAAAAGAAGAAAACTTTCGTAGGCGACATTGGCGCATACGCATATATATGCACATTTACTGTAAATGTTGTATACACGTTTTAGTTAATGGCAGACAACACGTTCTAGCGCATGTTAAACTCACCATGACACCAACTACAATAACAAAACATCAACAGTAACTTATATGCATGTATGCGCGTGTGTGTGTGAATGCAAGAAAATTAAGTAAAAATTGAATTTCTCCCTCAATTTTTTAAAAACAACTCACACATCGGCTAATAATTCCAAGTTTTGCCCCTGTTGACAGACAGACAAAAAATATGTACATGGCTGCGAATAAAGCTTAAACGCTTAAAAAATAAAAGAAAAAAAACACAATTACACACCAATGAAATTTTCCTTACACTTTTCTTCCACCATCCATCCAGTGCATTAACTTTTCAAATCCACGTCCATAAGCTCATCTGTCCGTCCGCGCAGACGTTTCTTCATCTCTTTCACTTGAACTCGTAGGTTTTAATGTTTGGCTGTCTCTTGGCAACATGTGTTATGTGTATGTATGTGTATGTGTGTGTGTGTGGTTTAATTTTTCCTTTTCACTAGCTCAATGTTTTCAAATTTGCATTATTGTGTGCATGTGCGTGTGGTATTTGTATACGCTTGCAAGCGTTTTAAAGGCGTGACAGTAATTAATTATTGTGTTGTATGGTAAATTAATAAATGAAATGGACTTTGTCTCAATGTGACATTCATATGCATTCACACATCACTTTAATAACATGTGTGAGTGTAGAGCAGCAACATAACAAATACTTTAAATTACAAGAAATAGAATATAAAGAAGAAGAAGAAGAAGAATTTTAACATTTCCAACGATGTATAAAATTAGGCAAAACTGTTGGAATAAATAGTGAGAATTGTTCTTCTCCCCTTCATTCGCTGACAAAATCGATTAATTTCACTTTTTGCTCTTTAGATGCTAATGTCAGTAATACCTCCTGTGTCCACATTATGGCAAGCAATATAGAATGAACTGATCGCAGGGAAGTAAAAAATATTTGACAAGCGGTTCTTAATAGTTATGAATCCAAAAACGATTTCAGTGTTTCAAAATATCGCATCACTAAATTCCTCTTTTAAGGTAAAGTTGGTGTGGCTTCTCTGCATTCAGTGGTTCTTGTACCTACTCCTGAGCAATTTTTCCATTTACTTCATTCCGGTTTAAGCTTAAAATCTCCTTGTTTTTTATTAATATTTGAAGACCATTTCATATACATACGTCCACACAATGTTGTCATTCCGAGACTAAACTTAAATTTTTGTGCAGTGTTTTAGTAGTTTGTACGTATCCTTCACAATTTATTCACTGACCGGAAATAAATGAATTTGTAATGGAGAAGAGAACTGAATGTCATTTATTGTTTCCAAATTAGCAAAAAACATACATACAAGTATAATAAAAGGAAAACTTTTTAGTTCCAATTCTCTTATCAAAGGAAAAATGGTAAGAAAAGCCATTAAGATAAGCCCAAAGAATACAACTGAACATAAACGTAACGAAAAAATTGAAAGGATTGACCGACAATACAAGGATTATATTATGTTATTATTAGGTTTGTTGTTGTTGTCTCTACTTTCCTTAATAACAAATGAACCATAAAGGCTGAAGCCAATAAGGGGCATGCCGCAAGATTAACATCAAATGTTTTACTGCAGGCCGCAACTATTACAACGGTGATATCTTCAAAACGAAGAGACTTGGAAGTAATGAATTTTTATAATATGAAGTGAAATAGCCCAAAAATTATTAACTGAGGATGTATTTAAAGTTTTAAATTCAGATGAATAATCCAAGTGTTCATAAACTTTTTGAATCCGGAAAAGAATTATTACAGAAAATAGCAAGATATCGAAAAAAATATTCCTTTAACTTTCCTATACGTGATGTAATGCTGACTTAAACACCATAGAACAGTTCTTAAAATATGAGATTGTTGGTTTCTTATAAACATTGTCATTGTTGTGCGTTTTGTAAGAACTCAACTTTACTTAACATGTTCTATTAAATAGAACCTACCAGTAAGAGACATCGGGATTCTTTATAAATTATTTTAAAACTTATTAAATATTATGTGTTCCTTTGGCGCAGTTAATTGTTAAGTTAATTCGCTAGGTTAAGTTAGGTTAGGTTACTTGGCTGCGCGCTTATACAAAAGCGCTTCACTTAAGCCAATAAGCAGGCCCATTGTGATACCCGACGAAATATGACACAGAGTCAATTAAGCCATCCGGAGGAGGCTATAAATCGTTTGAAGTCAAAAATATTAGCATCTGCTATACGGAACACCGTATCTACTGGCCATGTGGCCTATGAGACAGTGCCCCGTTAGGACTCCTCCGACCACAGAGATCGATTTCCTATCTAGACTTAGTAGGTTTTTAGTTTGTTTATAGTTCGATAGAGTACTCCATCTACTGTTTGTCAATCTCACCGCCTCCCTATCCAGTCGATCGTTCAATTTCGAGAGGGGGACCGCACCACCACTCTCTCGCTAATGTCTTGTCTTCTTGCACACTCGTCAGCAATCTCATTTCCGAGTATACCTGAGTGCCCAGGGACCCAGCAGATCGCAACGTCATGTTGTAAAATCTCGGCAAATAAACGCAGGCACTGCGCTACGCATAACATATTGTGAGATATTGCGATAAAATTTCCTTAAAATTTGATAGAGTAGAACATTATTGAAAATGTACCTGATTGGATCAATTTTTTATAAGATCCCAATATCTTCATATGACAAAAAATTGCAATAAAATATTTTGACAAAATTTGCTGAAAAATAGTTAATTAGCTAGTTGTGCCAAATTTGGACCCGATCGGACAATTTTTAGAACGCCTTTCCATATACAAGAATTATATATCAAGAAGTAACGTATATGGTACGGCATACACAAATACAACTGAACTAATTGTAGCATAATTTAAGGAACTAAGCAGGGTTTTATGTGGTCGACTTTAATATTTTCACTTGTTTTTCATAATATTTAAAATATGACGTTGTAGGCAAAGTGCTCCCTAAAAAGGGCAATAGTGCCTGAGCTTGGCCCACACACAATCCTCGTGCTAAATTTCATGAAATAGTTATAAAAAATTGCAAAGTGTAGTTTTATTACAGAAATGGACAGACGGACAGCCAGAATGAATCACTTGAATTGATACCGATTACGAATATAAGCCGATCGGTGCGATTAAAGGGGAGTGTGGCATTTGTCGCTTGGGTATTACAAACATTTACACAAATACCACTTTGTAGTGGTGTAGGGTATAAACAGACAGGATATGAAATGGCTGTGACCCGCTACCTATTGATTTAACAATTTTATTATTGTACGATTTGAATGCAACGTAATAGAAAAAACTAATAATCATCTACAAGATCACAATGTGTATATTACGCATATGTACAATATATGACAACAATGCCAATACTCTTGAACTTTACTCGCGCTCCGTTTTTGATTTAGTTTGAAACTCACACATTTAGTAGGTACGGTGCACATAAACATTTACGTATGAAAAGTGAACATTTAACACAACCAACATCCGGCAGCTGAGTGCTTAATAACGAAGATTAAAGGGATAAAGAAAAGGGAGAATTAACAGAAGCTGAACCAATAAATAAAACGAAATGTTTACCACTTTAACTCATTCTCAAAAGCATAGGTGCATACGTGCACACTATTTGAAGGCAGAAGATTTAGGAATGTAAATAAATTTAAGTATAAATTACTACCAACTCACTACCAATTATATTATATTGCACAAGCAAAATTTGCACAAAGCAAAATTTGGAAATTTAATGATGACGAGTAAGTACGTTAAACAAACCTGGTCTCTAAGCAGGTCCTTCGTCATACTCCGCTTTACAGGAATCTGGGGGACTCAGACAGATTTTATTCTGTCTACAGGAATTTTTAATTCCAAAGCATTTCGTTCATATTTGTATGTTTTTTTTTTTTTTTGGAAACACTCAAAGTCAGCATGACTGCCTGTTATATTCCAGAAGCTTCGAACATACTTTCTTAGGAAAAGCACTCAATGCCAGGATATATATTATATTTAACAGGATAGGAGTGATACTTGAAAGAAACCGTAGACCCACATATGTGTGTAAGTGTGCATATAAAAGATCATGTAAATTTATGTTAAGCAAACACACAACAAACAACTAGAGAAACAAATATTGTTAGGGCCATTTGCAAATGCAATTTTCTATAATGGTGGCTGGTCGTTGTGTTGCTGCTGCTATTGTTGTCAGGATGTTATTGCACCACATAAATGGGTGTAAACAAAATAAATAGACAAACATTAATATAGGCACGTTCGCTTATATGTACGTATTATATTGTATGTTACATACTTAAAGAAGGGATAACAGAATTACATTAACAAAACTTTCCCTAAGTCACACACACACATACACACACACCCACATTGCAAACCAACTGTGGAAAGAAAGAAAGGGGCATTGTGAACATAACATAATAGCACATAATGGCAGCCGTCCCAACCATAAAGCCGCACACACGCATACACATTCGCTTCCATTTGTATACGCTAGAGAGAAGGACATGCATTATTTAGTATTTGTTGAAATTTTCAATTTCAACATATTTTATGCATAAGTTGTACTCTTGTTTCTTGTTTAGAATTTATATACACATTTGCTTCAGCAGAGGTGGGCATGTGTGTTGCGTATATATGTGTTCATGAGTGTATGTGTGAGTATGTGTATCTTGACGTTCGATTTTGCTTTTGTTCTTGTTAGCTGAACATGGTTTTGCATAAGAAAACGGTAAATTTCACGCAACAAATGACAATTTCGACAGATACTAAATAGTTGCATACATACGTACATTTATATTTATTCCACCTCCTCCACCGCTTCCTAACCCAATACATGATTGCAATAGAGAACAGGTATCAGCCGTACGAACTTTCTTGTAATTTTATGTGCACAAGTGTATGGGAACATGAACAAGCATGCTTCTGCATAACTTATTAATATTATTGCTCGCATTGAATATATTGAATGCTGCTGCACTTCCCCTCCTCCGGCATCGTCTCATCTAAAATAAGTTTGTTATTTTATTACGCTTCCTTAATAAACATCCTTGTGCTGTTCTTCTTCCTGATTTACTTTTTCGAATTGTACATTTCTCTTCGAAGTCAGTTCGCATACCATGCGCAAGCATTTTTGTGCTACATGTCGATGTCATTACCTAATACATTTTGTGCTGTGCTGTGGAACTTTCAAATTCAAATTCATTATTGCATTACATTGTTGGTAAATGTAATAATGGAGGGCGTGTTTGTTTAGTTTGTTGGTAGTTCATCTTTTACACAAACGCAATAATATATGTAATATATTATTGGCATATTGGTCAATGCGATAAGTTTTTAGCTGTCATTTCTGTCTGTGAAGGAGTTACCATAACGTATCATTTTTTTTTTTTTTTAATAAACTCCTAATACACCCTTTAAGGCAGAGGTTCATTTTGCCAAAGGGACATTTTTCAAAAAGATTCCAATACGCGTATAAACGTAGCGTAATAGATGAAAATGAAAATTGACAAAAATGGACGAGTTTTTGGCGGATTTATTTATGTATTTTTTATACGTAGCGTTCAAAGAATTAAGAAATAATTTTGAATTTGTAGCTCCATAGGTTGGGAAGAATGCCATAGTTATGAACATATATGGAATAATTGGACACACACACCCTAAATCTTAGAGGAGATACAACAACATTTACTAGAGCAAAAACTTTCCGTCAATGTTATGTTTAACGTGATGGAGGGTGCACAGGAGTTGCCCAAAGTCAATTATGCTTTTCTGGTTACTGTGCATTTCGTGACATTTTCAAGAATTTTTATTGAATTATGTTCATTCTTATTGAATTGAATTTTCTAAATATAAACAAATGCGTTCCTAAAAAATTCATTCTTCTTTTTTTAATTTATTGCAGCATCCCTACCCCTCCGAGGATCAGAAAAAGCAATTAGCGCAAGACACTGGCCTTACAATACTGCAAGTTAATAATTGGTAAGTAGACGTCGCATTTGTTGTTATTGTTATTGTTATTGTTATTGTTATGAAGCACACTAAGGGTAGCTATTAGATCATCATTTTGATTTGTTTAGCGCGTACAGACAAGAAAGAACAGCGCATGCTTAATAATTGTCAAGTATTTACAGAATGGGGCATTATTGTGTAATGCGATGCCTACTTAGCAGGCGTAGTAAATTGAAGGAGTGACTTTATGGAAAACATTAAATTCTGTTGATAACAACGGAAATTGCATTCTTAGGTTTTCTATTTTATTATGACTTCTCGTTCATTTTATCGACCATTATATGGTCAGCAGCATCAAAAACCAATCAGTGCATTAACCTCAAACAGCAACAAAATAACATTCAACGTAAATAAAATGAAATGAAATGAAATCAGATTTCAATGTGCCAAGAAATTGTTAGAGTTTGCGGATATTATTGTGTACTGGCAACCATACCTGTACACAAACACACACGCATACGTACATGTCTGGTGCACAATAAAACATAAAAGAAATGAGAAAAAATACCTATAATAATATTTGTGTTAAACGTGTCTTATAAGTCTGTGCGGTTTCGTTGTGTCAGCCATGGATCTTTGTACCATATTAAAGGAAAAACATATTGCAAGAAGATTAGGCAGGGAAAAACTCTGCTTAGATTTGCTTCAGAGTTCAACGTTTTTTTTTTCCTTTTCTCATTTTTCTTCGGTTTTTTATTCACGTACATAAATTGGTACTATTATAAAAGCAGGTTGTTGTCGCTATCGCTATCGCTGTGATTTTCTGATGTTGCTGTTTGTGTGAGCCTCACTAACTGCACTCATATTTTTTTTACTGATTATACTGCATAAAGTTATGGCGCATTTGATCAGTTTTTTTTTTTTTTTTGTGCTATTACTGTTGCTGCCACATTTACTTTTTTCAGCCATGTTCCCGTGTGTTGTGATTTTGTCAACCATCATCATTTTGTGCACACAACAATTGTTGTTGTTTTTTTGTCCTCCTTTCCGCTCATAAAGAGCGGGATTAAGTGCAGTAGTTTAGTTGTGCTCTTCTCCTGTATTTCTTTCAAGATTTCAAATCCACAGAAACGTTCTGGGGCTTAAAACGAACTGCAGAAGCGCATCTTGTAAAGTAGCTAACTCGAAAATGTCTTAATATAGTCACAGTGTGTCCTTAAATAATTTATATAAAATTGAGATAATTGTTTTATTTATTGTCTCTTCGGTGTAATGTATGCATAGCTGCCACTTGCGCAAGATTTTTCATACGTTTTGAAACATTTCTACCTTTGCTGCAGCCCTGGCAGAACATGGATTGAAATCAGCGACTAAATCAATTTCAATACCGACCTGCTCGTCGAAAAACAGAAGCAACAACTATTGGCGGCATTTGTACTTTTATCATTTCAAGTCGTTTATGTTTTGTTGTTACTTGAACATTTGTCGGTCTGTTGTCTGATCAAAATATTGTACAATTTGTGTGTGTTGGCATTAAACTTATTATTTTTTATGACACTCGTTACCACCGAAAAATAAGCACAAACACAAGGCAAGGCCAGGCCAAAACAAAACAAAAACATTGCGCTGTGATTTAGTTGACCCACGGTATAATGGTAAATGCGGAATTATAAATCATATTATAAATTATTTATGAAATCTGACGAAACTTTCTAATTAAATTTCAAGTTGAGGTCCTTTTCCTTGGTTTATATTCATTGATCTTCTTTTGTTTAAATTCACAGGTTCATTAATGCGAGACGGAGAATCGTCCAGCCAATGATAGATCAATCAAATCGTGCAGGTTAGCTTAATAAATATCACATTCAATGTTTTTTACGAACAATCTACCAATTTATTAAATATCAAATAAAATTAATTGAAAACTTTGAATCGTTTCAGTGTATACACCTCATGCTGGGCCCTCGGGCTATGGCCACGATCCCATGGGCTACATGATGGACAGTCAAGCGCATATGATGCATCGTCCTCCAGGAGATCCAGGTCCCGCCTTCCATCAGGCCTATCCGCACTACCCTCACGCTGCTGAATATTACGGTCAACATTTGTAAATTTTTATCCACTTGCTTTTTGCCAGCATCACCATCACCGAACTAAAACATGTAGCAGTTCCGTGCACGTACATTCAAATATATATATACAGATGACCAATAATTACATTAGAAAGGAAATACTTTGGCCACGATCACGTTTTCTGCGTACAATACCGTTTCTGTCATAATCATAACAAAACAACCGAAAATAAAATTTGGAATCCTCTGTAGAAAAATCCGTTATACGTAACTACAATCCAGCTTTACCAGATATCGCATAAATTTCTTCTACATATAAAAAATTTGCAGGTGGACCTGAAATTATATTAAATTGAGGTAAGAGGGTGTAAAGTGAAATAGTTTAAAACAAGTAAAAAACCAAATTTGGCTTAAGTACCCTCCACAACACGGTGGGTGGGTGTGGCAAGCATATGACTACCTTCTCTAACAGGTTATGTATTACATATGAGTCGAGTTTTACGCTTAGAATGGTATTTTGTAAAATATGGGAACACCTCTTATCCGACCACGCTGCCGCTGCTTCTGAGTATTGCAAACGAAATGATAAACTTAGTGTATTTCCCCATCTTATACGGAGGGAATAAAAATATATAAAAAATATCGAAAATAACGTAATTTGATTTATAATTTTGATCCAAATTTGTTTACCCGATATGTAGTCTAAATAGTAATTTTTGTCTGTATGTCCGTCTGTACCCACCATCGATGCACCGAAGCCTTTTAAGAAATATAAACAACGATTTCGAATATTTTACCTCATGGGGAAAGTTACTCAATATTCGGCTTTTCTGGGTGTCCTGCGGGACAAATTTCAGATGTTCGGTTGAAAAATATCCATTTTTCCTTTGGTATGACCAATTGTAAAAATATTATAGTAAAACTGAACTTTGCACCGACAAATAATTTTCTTCTCCAGGAAACTAATTCTCTTGCATTATTTCCCTTTTTTTACAGAATGTCTCAACCTGTGATTGTTTTTTAAACGAGGACGAATTAATTCTTTGCGTAATATGTATTATTGCGGGTGCATATTATGATACTGGATTGGGAGCATTTTGTTTTCTCAACATGGAAAAGCCCTTTTGATGCAGGATTTATAATTTCATTAAACGAATTTATACAATGGTTTTTGTAAAAAAGTTATAAAGCAATATTATCCTCTGCTGCATATGTTTTCAAAGATGCGCGTCCATTAACTTGCAAACAGTCTACTTGGTTGATTTAATGGCAATATGTTTTAGAGCAGTTTATACACATTATGCGATCAACTCAAATTATACAAAATGTAAATAAAAAGGCTCCAGTTTACCTAATAAAATAGAAAAAGAAGTAAGAAAAGTAAATTTGGCTAAGGCCAAATCTTAAATACCCTCCACAACTACTACAATGGGCGTGGCAGACAAATATATTATGTTCTCAAATAGTATCATCTTGCAAGTCTAGTTTTATGATGAATATGGTTTTTTTAAAATTGTGCACGTTCCTGTTATGTGACCACGCCCATTTTTTGCACATCGATGAAGGGGATAACTAATAATATATGAACCAAATTTCAACTTAATAGCTCAATCTTTGTGACAATAAATTTTTGTTGATTGTGGGCGTGGCTCTTTACCGACTTTACCCATTTTACATAGCGATCTACTTGTATAAAATTTTAGCTTAATATCTCAAAATATAGGCCCGCGAGAATGCCAACAACAGACGGACCCATGGACACCGACTCAGTTTTTGACGCTGATCAAGAATGTATATATACTTTGTAGGGCCTGTAACGCTTCCTTCTGGGTGTTCCAAACGAAGGAACAAACTTAGTATACCCTCATCAATAAGGTGGAGGGTATAACGAAAAGTGAATGTGTATGCAAGCCGTAAAAGTCTAAAGTGTATAGATGATAAATGGTTAATTGAAATGTACGCATAAGGTATACAAACACAGCTAGCAGAGAATTTACTTATTACAATATCACCATGAAAAATTGTAATAAAAACGAAAGTTAAATAATTACTTAAATCGGCTTGACCATACACCAGGATCCATAAACGCATATCGTGAACCACTTTTGGTATTAATTATAGCATAATTTTAGTCATTTTAAGATATTCATCAAATCACCATGCGGGGTTCGGTGCTAACTTTTATTTAAATATTCGTTAAACACCGTTAAACGAGTTCACTCGCACAGAGTCAGTAAACAAATTGATTCACGCGAGATGAAAATACCTCTGAGTCAATCTCCTTAAAACTTAATACCGTTTAAAGGCACAGACACATCCGCAAATCCAAGCAATACATCGTATAACACTCTCACATACTCAGTTATTATAGTTTTTGGTTCAAGTAAAAAAGATAGTTTGGCCTAAGCTAAATATTTCATGTCGTCCACATCTATATATAAACTGTAGTGGGCGTGACAATGTAGAATATGTTCTCTCTTTTAACGACTATTGAAATGTGTGTAATATATCAACTGCAGCAACAAAATTATTTAAGATTATAGGCGCGCCCATTTTCAACTTTGTATAAGGCTGCAACGAGATGAATTGAGAATGTCAAGGCAAGGGGTCGCATAAATTCCCGAACGGACGTACGTACATCGACTTGGATTTTCATTTTGCTGTCAGAGGCCTCTTTCTGAAAGTTGAAAACCGAATGAGAAACTTTGTATACTCCCACTGTAATGTGGAGGGTGTAGAGAGTTTGCAAAAGTGAAATTTTTCAATTGCCACACTTAACAGACATCTGTCCAGCTCCCGCTAATTAAAATAATTTTGTTCCAAAGTTTTTTTTCTCAAACAACAAATGACTTGGTTGTATATTTAAACAAAATATATGCAAGAACGTAAATAATGCATAAAAAATAATTACAAACCAGAAAGATGATCATGGCATGCCCTCTTTACCTGCAATGTATGTTATGTTAAGGAATGGTAAACGAAATGAAAAATTTTACATGTATTTATTTGTTATCATATTTGAAACCTATTATATATTACTTTGCTTTAAGTTTAAAAAGGAAATTCGTCACATAAAATGTTTCTTGTAATATACGAAAATATATAAAAAACCTAATTTATAGCAGACCTATTATTTGTTTTTAATATTCTTTTATTCAAGACGAAATCTTGTTGTGTGTTTATGGTGGAGTGTACAGCAGCGCCTAAATACAATATTTAGGTGAAAGAAGAATATTACTAATTGTACGATAATATATGGCTTTACAGTAATTACCAACACTATGTTATTAAGCGTCCTTAAGATAATTATATATATATTATATATATAGTGTGAATATTAGATAGTTTGTTGAGCTGGGGATGTGTGAAGCTCCAAGTGTAATTAGTTTTAGTTTTAGTAATCTGTAGTGAGCACGTTTAGATTTTAATTATTGTATTATTATTTCAAACATTGAATTTAAATTTATTAATTATTTAGTTACTGAAGTGTAAAGCAAATAACAGAAAAAATATTGAAAACAGTGGAAAACCTATTAAAGTAGAAACTTTGAATGAGTGAAATATGAATAAGTTTGAGTTTTTATTTGAAACTTTTCTGCTCTTAAGGTTCCGTGGCAATGCCAAAAGTTTTATGTTTCGTTTTAGTTGCCGCTTTATTCATTTTAGGCCGCTTGTCTATTGGTTTATTTAACAATAGCAGGAGACTTGAGTATTTGTTAAAATAATTATTTGGAATCCTGCACTTACCTAAAGCACAAAAAGTTTTCATCAAATAAAGTAATTAAACGACTAAAATAGAGAGAGCGTACTCGTTATAAATTATATATACTCCTCCCAACAATATTCGGTACGTGTGTCCATTCCTTCTTGCAAGATTCAATATTTGAAGAACTCCGACAGCCAAGTTAAACTGCAGAATACCAGTTTATTGACAAAGCCAGGAGGACATAAAGTCATTAAATGCTCGATCGCATAAACCATAAGTGTCGTAAGGGGCACACACAGAAGTAGGCTTTTTCGTTTCACATATTTGACAAAATTTGAAATTAATTTCAATGAAGGAGTGGCATTTCCGACACCTGTAGTTGAGATACAAATCCTGTATTTAAATTTCGTTTGTGTTCACTTTTTTTTGCTTGTTTGTTCTTACTTTGACCTTAAAAAGCTAAGCTTTTGAAGCCGCTTTGAATGGTTGCACAAAATGTTTCTAAAAAGCAAGTGAAACTATCGAAAACGATATACGTAAATGTGTAAATGTACATGTAAACGCAAATGTGTATATTTTTCCTTAAAAACACAACACTTTACTAGTTCAAGTACCTAATAAAAGATTTAATAAGGCTTTTTATGATACGTTGTTCTCTGCTAAACACAACTTAAAACAACTTAACAAAACAATCAATCTGAAGTATACGACTTGGATGTATAGCGATTGAAAGCACACTCTCGTATAAGTAATAATAATTTTTAATGCAATATTTAATATTAAGCTAAAGTAAGAGAAAGTAACAACACAATATACACACGTGTACAGTGCGCCTTAATAACATTAAAAGTGTGGAGTTAGAGGAGGAGGACGAATTAAAAAAGTATACGAATAAATTTATTACAAGCAAACATACATAATTATTTACAATTCCTAAATTCCCAGTTTCTGTTGATATTCATACAGATGTAAGGCAGTGTCGAAAATATTTCCATGTTGGATGTTGTAGCTGTACTGCTTCCACTTCAACATTCAATGTTAGCAAAACGCTTTACGCCATTATGGATGTAAATAGTGTAATTTAGAATTGACTTTATAGACTAAGTAGTACTTAAAAGTGGGGCAAACAAAACAAAACAAAAGAAATACCTTCAGAACGAAGATCACCAGTTCGCTCGATTTTAGTAAAGTTCAGTTTGATTCGGTGCAACATGTAAATGTGTAAATGTTTAGATCTCAGAACACCGGGAAGCTTAGCAATGTTTTTAAGAATTACATAGATGTAAATTACAAACACAACACACAACCGTATACTTATACTTCAAGTAACCATTACTATAAACTGTAAGCTCTACTTCGTAACGTTCACAAAGTCATGTAGAATTATATGCAAAATATCCTTTTTTTGTGTAATGTACATTTTATGCTAAGGACACTGATGTGAGAGTGCATGGTTATTATTTATTCTATAGAATATCGAACATATATATATAAACACCCATGAATCATATAAATGTTGCTATAAACGATTGCTAACCCAGCAACGTGAAATGCTAAGCTTGTAAAATAATTGCTTTAGAATTAAAATGCATTTGTAGCAGTTACACACCTAAACAAACATTTACACAGCAGACACACATACTGAAATTTGAACTCTTATATTGTAGTAAATTATCGTAAAACACCCAGAAAGTCTTACATTATACGAAAAATTGAAATATCAGAAAAATACTAAAATACTCTTTGAACATAAAAACTAATAAACGATGAAATGATGAAATAAGAAGAAAGAAAGAAAATATATCAAAACGGAAATATTAAGATTGTCAGAGTTTTATTGGAATTGAAGGTGGAATCAATTATCATTAACAAGTAAGAAAACAAAATTTCCATCCATCACGACCATCCCCATTTTTAGCACATCTACGGATGAGATAACCTTTAATAAGTTCACTAAATTTCAAGTTCACGGGTCAACTTTTGTGGCAGATAAATAAATTTGTATCGATCGTGGGCATGACCCTTGACTGATTCTATCTATTTTTAATAGCTATTTGTGTGCAAAAACTGAAAGAGTCTGTACATAAATTCAGCTCCATGCCTCCAAATTTACGATCGACTGAGATTTTGATGATGATGAAGAATACTCAAGAAAACATTGTAGGATCTCCGATGCCTTCCTCTAGGTATTGCTAACGGAACAACAAACTTAGTATACCCCCTCTTATGTGGAGGGGATAAAAATAATGTCATGCATAGGATAGAAGCTATTATGAATGTCTTAATGAGTATACTGAGCAAGGGGAATGGAAATAAGTTCGTCTATCATTTTTTTCGCAAAAAATTGGTACATTTCTAAAGAATATTCAATTATTTCATATACGAACATAATTGAATTGATCTAAATGTAGGGTCCATACATTTCATTGCAATTAGGAACAAATGGACTGACATATGTTTCTGTAGGGGTTCAATGGATAATGAAAAATTGTACATATATGGGTTAATTAAAAATGTTGAACAATATAAAGAAACAAGCCTGAAATATATGAAACGTCTGAGACAAAGTTGAACATAGTCATATGATTGCTTTTTATTCTAATTGAAGAATGGTGACATAAGGTTAACATTGAGTCCACATATGCACACTAGACTCATCCGATTTGATCTAAACCAATTAATACGTTTGTGCTTGTTGTAATTTTTATGCATACCAAAGTCAATAATAATAAAAAAGTGACTTTTATTTGGTGTTAATCGTTATTACACACCATTTTGTGTCAAATTATGCAAATTTTGTTCATTTTGTCTCCCCTCTCTCCAACCGGGCTGAGTGATAAAGTTTTCAGCACCACCAACCAAAACAATAGACGCATTAGACTGGCCTTTAGTTGTGTTATTCATAGAAGAACAAGCCACAAATGTCCTCTTCAAACCGCCCCTAACGCCACGTCACTTGCTTAAGTTTTCTTACCCTCACTATGTGTCGGATTTAAAATATCAAAAAAAAAAAAAAATTATAATAATAAAAATAAAAATACAATAATAATAAAAAAGGTATCAAACTGGAACAAACCGTATGGGTGAGAATTTCTAATTTAGTTTTATTTTCTGTTTTTGTTGCTGTTCTTGTTAATACCCTGCAACCGTTCCATTGAGATTATAAGTTTATGGTTTCTCCATTCCCTTAATTTGTAACGTTTGGTTGGTGATGTAATCGTCTTGCGAGTGATTTTGTTTATTTTGTTTTAAATACTTTTTAATGCTATGTTATAGTACAATAACTGTCCATACGGAGATGAGCGCATTTCCTAGAAACAGGTTTTTTCATTTAAATTATATGTGTTCGACAAATTCGAATAATGTCCATGCGTCCGTCTATGTTTTCTTTATCGTTAGCATAAATGGATAAACTGAACTGATTTACATAAATATTCTGCGTTGTGTTGATAGTTTAGCGTGCAATGCGAACATCTACAAAAACAACAACAACAACGTCACAAGCTTGATATATATCGCGAATACAATTCTAATGTTTCTAACGTGAATACAAGTATGCTGCAAATTTTTCACTTCAATATCTGACGATAGCCATTTATCACATCAAATCATTTTCATGTCAACAAGTGTTTTTAATTAATATTTATTTCAAATTCCTTTTCCCGACACACAGCAACTTTGTACAACAGAGCACAATGTAAAGAATGTACGAAGTGATTCAATCTGCTGTAACCGTTTGTTTCTTATTTGATTATCATGCTTTCTTTCACAATTGCGCACGTATTGCGCATACATGGGCATTCGTGTATAGAAGCCGTAAGTGACAATGACGATTTATTTAATTATTTCTAAAGTGAATACGCAGACAGGCAAATCGTAACAAAAAGTAACAGTATATGCGAAATGAATGTGTATGTATTCCACCATCGAAATATTTATAATTCTTTTTTAAATACCGCAGAAGACAAGTGTTAACTGGTGAAGGAGTGAAAATGTCAAAAATTTATCAAAAAGGCAACAACATATGAAGGAGTGGGTTCAAAAAAGCTAGAAAAATGGTTTGGTCGTTCAAGTCTGCATGAATAGAATACTTCACAGTTGATCATTAAGCTCAAGCCATGTACGTTACTTTTGATCTATTGGAAAATCGTTATGTAATGTAATGCTATAAAAGTTTGACGCGAACTACTAGCATTCAACCTTCCTTATATTTTATTTTTTCTTTACATGATATTTCAACTTTTCCTGTCATTTGGAAAGTTGATTGATTTTTCAAAACCAATTGGTATGATCTTGATAGTCTTGACATTGTATTGTAATCAAAAAAGCGTTTTAAATTAGTTCCGCCAGAAAAAACAGTTGCCCACCGCTGATGTAGGGTATGTAGACAAGCTCCTCAAGCTAACGTCTATTCAAATATATTTACGTGCATATGGTCGTTCATGTATTTTTATTATTATCCGAAAATATTCATGTACACTTATGCACACGTATATGTAAAGAAGCACAAAAACAATTTCAAATATCCACATAACAAAAAGAGTCGTGACGTTGCAGAAATGCTGGTTGAGAGAAACTGTGTCACCGATACGCATTACGTCGTGTTCGGCATATGTCGCTATATATGGATACAACGTCTGCTCCGAGAAACGCAACTGGGCGATGGATGGATGGATTGACCAAAACTCACTTGAGTTACTTGCATCGGTTTTGTGTTTGCGAATTTTACATATTTATAAAGTGAATTTACATAATTGAATTTGTTATTTTTTGTTTTTGTTTTTGTTTATTTGTTCGTTACATTTCATTTACGTATGTGTGCGCTTGCGTTATTGCCTTTGTATGGCATCTCAACCGTGTGCATGTGCGTTAATATGCGCTTGAATACCACCGAAGAAGAAACTGAATGATAGTTCCGGCGCGTTTGTCATAATCAACATCAATAACAAAGCGGTCATCCACTTGTAACACATAAACATACTCTCTGCATTTTGTGCCCATACCCACACGCACACATGCACACGTGATTACCATTGAGTGATTGTCATAATTTGTTGCGTTTTTTGGTAAGTTTGGATTAGTGGGCACACACATATACTCAGTACATGTATTATGTTTGCGGATGTGTATAATACACCCTTGCCCTCACGCTCTACTGTACACGTTTTGTGTCATGTTTGCATTTGATTGTGACGATGTTGTGTTATTGCTATTGTTGAAAGCCACAAAAAAATCACCACAATTTGTCAATAAACCACAGCGTCACACATACACACGCGCCCGGTGCGATTGCTGGCACTCGAAATAAAAATTTACCATTCATACAATTTTACGAGTTAAGAATAAAGTTTCGGTGCGTTTTCACGTGTAAACGACAATGGGAATTCACTTCTGCTTTGGTATGTTCATATGCTAATTCCATGATGAATGTTAAGCACTGTAATAAATAATTCTGCTGGTACTCTCTCACTGCTCACGTACGATGATGTTGATCATGATGATGGTTACGTTACGTTACCATCACATATTGAAATTATCCATAAAATCCCTTGTTACTATAACTGTAGTTATGGTGGGGTTAGTGGTTGAATTAGTTGTTGTAATACTATTGTATTCCTATCACTAAGTGTGCGCTGACAGTTATGTGACACTTAATGTTATTGAGATGTTACATATTTACTTGCCGCTTAGGTTGGCGTGTAGTTGTGAAAAAGTGATTTTGATAACTTTCGCATTTTAAAGCAATGAAATGAAGCAATAATAAATAATCACAACTGTATTTGGATCAGAACAGGCATCATACACCTACAAACCACGATGGTGCAATACCCAAAAAGAAGCATCAGGGACTCCTCAAAGGAATGTATATTCTCAATCAACATCAAAATCTCCATCGACCTATAAGCAAGGCATATCACATGCACACAAAATTAGGTATAAATATATTAGGTATAGTAAAATTATATAAAATAAGAATTAAAATTAAATAAATATAGCTACCAACAACAAAAGGGCTAAAGGGTCACTCGTTATGGATTCATTTTAGAATAAAGTTAAAGTAAAGATAAAACTCAATTGTTTTTTTATTCTGATCCTATATATCGAATCCGTTTCTTTTTACGCCTAGTGTGGCTTTTTGAAAATTGTGGGCGTAGCTGTAGAGAAGATGCGTGCCAAATTTCACGTTCATCGGTCAATTTTTGTAGCAGATAAATAGGTTTTTGTTGATTGGGGGCGTGACTAAGTGTCTGTAGACAATTTCGACTCGATATATCAAAATCTACGACCATGAGAATACCAACAAGACATGGACATACGTGTCAGATCGACTTAGTTTTCGACGCTAATCTATATATCCTTTGTACTTTGTACTGTCTCTGACGCCTCTTTCTGGGTATTGTAAACGGACTGACAAACTTAGTTACCCTTTCTCATCTTGGGTGGAGGGTATAACAAAATTTACCCATGAAGATGAAATTCGAGTGTGGTAAAAGTGCACGTAATAGAAACAGAGACACTTCCCAATTTACAAAAGAATTGTTACACGCCCTTTGACTGTTTTAACTGGCGGGTTTTATGTTAGTATCCTAACTTTACTATACAAAAACTTCTCCAAATGAGAGAGATGAACTAGTCCGTCTATTTGACTATTTAAAGTTTTCTTCCGATAGTTGCATATAAATTGCGAAGAGGAATATACCGCCATCCTCAAGGAAATTCATACAAAAGTTTTATATTATAACATTCTGACACAACATCCAAGAGAAATTGTGTTGCTCTACATATGTACTGTATGCTTGTGGTATTTTTGCTCGTTCCTAAATCTTCGCCTTCCTGTAAATTTTATTGAAATCATTCTTTTAAGTGATGATAGTATCGACTCCAATGAGATGATGTTATTACTTTAACCGCGTTGTTCTTGGGGTGTTTAACTAAATTTGTAAGTAAACATAAAAGTGCGGGTTCGCTTTCAATTTCTGCATCCGAGAAATGAACTGGTGTGGCCGTGCTATGCGCCCGCACTTAGTACATTGTCTACAATCATCATCTAATTTACATTACAATAGACATGCACCCAAGTACTCACAGACCAAGGGCGTAAGTGAATTGTCGGTGTATCAGTGGATGTTTGAAAAGATCCCAAATGCTGTTGTTCTTGTTATTTTTATTTCTATGTAAAGTATTGTTTTGTTTTATTTGATTGAATTACATGTTACGGTTAACAGAATATTGTTACATTCGAATTGTTGTAAATGGGAAATTGCGTTCGTCTCTCCTTTGTCAAGTTTTTGAGCGTAATTGTCGCAATTTAATTAATTTAAACGGCAAGCAGAATTCGAACTTGAATTTATTATACGTTCACTACTCTTTCAAATGAAAAGTTCTCATAGCGTACAATGTTTCGGATATGCGGATGCACGAATGGTATAAGCCGGGGATGGATGATATATTGAGTTTACATTTTTCCCAAAATTATAAAAATTTGATGCGGATCTTTTGTAAATGTATACATGTATATATTGTTTTGTAATTGTGCACATACATGCAACTTAGAAAAGTGTTAATTACTTAGTGGATCTAGAAGGAAACGAAACGTACAGAAATTTCTCATTTGTATTTGTATGTGTGCTTTGTGCACTTATAATAATACAATGGCATGTATTTTTATTTTGGCATATGTGGGGATATGGGGGATATCTTGTTTTCATGCCTAATTTCTTTCATTGTACTTCCATGTAAAAAAACGGCATTTATACTTCAGTTTTCTTTCTTTACTTTTCAAATCAATCCCATTCACCTTAACTAATCTGAAGAAATGCCTTAGAGTGTATGTGTTAATTGCATGCACAAGAGCATTGTTAATAGTTTATCTTATGCTCAGATAATGACGTGACTATTCTTGTCTTCTTTGTTCGTGTCAGTGCTTTCACTATTAAGTTTCTTAGTTTGCGTTTTACTATCCTATTTCTACGTCCTTTTGTTTGTGAAGAACCTCAGTTTCAACAACGTGCATTTGTTCTAGCTTTGCGTAGGTGACGTATTGTTCAAACACTTTCTTAAGTAATAAAGCAAGAAATAAAGATGTATGTGTGTACTTATAAAACACTTGCACACTTGTAAAGGTCACACATACTGGAGTGGCCGTAATTAGGTATTTTTCCATTTAACTAAAGTTGACATGCTTAACAATGAAAACCTGTATGACGGCTACGAACGACATAATTAAAAATCGCTCCAATGATACATAAAAAGCACATAAGTGTTACAAATTAGAGCAGTGGAGTTGATAAACTTAGGATACTGTGTCCTAGGTCAAACTAGGTCTTGGATCAATAATTTTTGTGCAATATTTTTGAACTAAAATTTTGAAAAGCAATTCAAGAAAGCTGGGAATACTTTTATTGGGATAAAAATGAATTATTTATGAACAAAGTAGTTTTTTAACTTAAATCGTCAAACCATGCCGGTCACAACAACGGATAACTATAATCACCCTGCAGAGAGTGACTGCAGCATCATTTCAATAATTTACACTAAATAGATAAGTACGGGCAAGTACTTTGCGCACAAGTTGTTATGAAATAAATATGTAGATTAACAATTACTGCAAATTGAATAAAACCTCACAAGTTCCTTGACGACATAATGAACCGCAATTAGGGAAAGAGTCTATGTATTGCATTAATTGCCACTTGCTGATATTAACATACACAATTTATACATTTATGTTAATCTTGAGATACTTCAATAATATTCAACCACCGCCATAACTCTCAAAAAACAACCGATTTTTGTGATTTTTGCACACTCGCATAATGAACTTGATTTAATTGAATTTAACTGATTTCTTGAATTTTATTTTATGCGTGTTCTTGAAACACCCCACGTTCGTCTTCTCTGTCAGTTCATCACACTAAACGAATTTATCTCACTTAACACCCACATGTAATGTTTTTGTCGTCGCCTCGTTTTCTGTGCGTAACCTTTTAGCTATAGTAAGTACTCTGTGGCGGTTTATACCCTTCGGCATTTATGTATGAGAAATTAATTTTTTTACGAACAGAATTTAGCAACATTATGCTAATGAAGCACTTTTAATAGAAATGGAAAATATTCTGAAAAAATTCTAAATAAAAGTTCTTAAAGAACGACGGGAATAATAAATTCAAAGCAAGCAAACGAAAAAAGCCAATGCTTTAAATAAGCCAAGCCGATCAAACATTTGAGCTTCTCCTGGAAAACTTATTAAAAAAATATAGTGGAAACAATATACCCACAAACCCAACTGTAGTTTTTAAAGCATTAATACGTTTTCAGAAATTTGTGTAAAAACCGTATAGAGATGGTATGTTGCCCTTGATAATTTGGACACACATTCAGGAAAATTGAATTTGAAATTAAAAATAAGTGAAAATGTTAAAACCGGTCAAGTCATATAACACTTAGCTCTACAAATTATATTACAATTAGTTTGGTGTGTCAGTCAGCGCGAGGTATTGTTTTTTCGTGAAATATTATATGGAAAGGGAAAGTTCTAAAAATGGTCCGATCGGATCCTAATTTGGCTCAATCATAGCCAATTAACTATTTTCCTCTTTTAATTTATTTTTTTGTGAAAAAACGGAGAGAGCATTGCAAATATTGGCCATAAAAAGACTTCCTGTATAATATGTTGGGAGAGTTTCTAACAATGGTTCAATTTGGTACATTTTCCAAAGGGTTTCTCTTTGGACCAATATGAATCCTTGTACGAAATTTCATTGAAATATCCTAAAAAATGCGACCTGTAGCTTGCGCAAAAATTTACATGGACAGACAGACATGGCTAAATCGATGCAGATTTTACAATTTTAAACTATATATAATGATGAAAGGGTCTTTAAAAGGCTTCACTGTACATACACTTCCATACTTACAACGTATGGATTACATACTGATAATGGCATTGGTTACGACATTGTTGTTATTCCTATAATTTCCTCCCATACCTAAAGTGCGATATTATGGCCGAATATCTAAAACCTCAAGCCAATCAAACAACGGGAACAAACAGAGCATTCTTTAAAGAGATAGTACAAAGGTAAAAATAATAATGAAAAAAAGGGATTTTGCCTTCTTTTATGTTCTAGAACTTCAATTTAGAGTGCACGCGAAAACTGTCAGTAACAGTGAAATGCTGCATTTGATATGAGCATTGTTTACGCAAATATTATATATAATTGTTTGCCTGGGTACGTACGTAGGTATCTGTACACAATGGCAATGCGCAACAGGAACAGCCGGCATAAGTCTGCATATGAAAAAAGTTTTTATAAAAGAATGAATGCGTGAATAAACGAAAAATGACTGAATGGAAGAGAACGCGTGTTTGTTTGGGTATCATGAAATAAGAGTGTGTAGGGGGAAACCATCATCAACTCTGAGAATAACAGGAAATAAAGCTACAGCTGGTGTAACATATACACTTCCTCCTAAGCGGAATCAAAAAAACAACGACTCTCAAGAGATGAAATGGCGTGATGCAAACATACAGCTGACCGAGGAAACCTCGTGGTATGTGAAGACGACATTACCGAAAATAATTACGTTTAGTTGAAGCCCTGAGGCATAATTGCATTGAAACCACAACTTGTATGTAATGGTGAAATAAAAAGGCACCACACTTTAAACAAAGTTTTGACCATTCATTTGAACAAACAACTAAACTTTCCAAAATAAAAATTATATAATAATATGAGATATTATTATTATAAACCAATCGGTCAATTTTAAACCCTCTATCTTTTATATTTTCCTTAAAAAATATCATCTATGTATCTTCTATTATCATGACTCCTGCCAAGTTCGGAATCATGACATTTCTTTTTATGATCGTTTGAACACCCAGAGGGAGATACCAGAGACCAAAGTAAGAAAACTAAATTTGGCTTGGGCCGAATCTTAAATGCCTTCCACATCCACAATGGTGGGCGTGACAGGTATATGATTACGCTCTCTAATAGTATTTTATATCAGCTTCAAGTCGAGTTTTACGTGGAGTATGATTTTTTGTAAATTGTGGGCGTGCTTATTATCCGACCATGCCCATTTTTGGCACATTGGATGTACATACTAAATTTCAAGTTCAGAGATCAATTTTGGCAGATACATAGATTTTTGTCAATGGTGGGTGCGGCTCTCGACTGATTTTTTCCATTTTTGCCCATTTTTAAAGCGATCAAGCTCAATATGTTCAAATTTACATCCGTAAGAATGTCAACAACAGACAGATATATGTACACACGGACGTACATGGCTATGCATGAAGTTTTTGATGCTAATCGAGAATATATATACTTAGCAGGCTTGTGCTGGGTGTTGCATACGGAATGACAAACGTGGGGGTATTCTACGTGGCTGGTATAAAAAACAAATAAAAATGTTACAAAAGTCTTTTACAACCACTGTTTTGGGAAATTAAAAGAAAATTCTACAATTAAATTGTGAGCGGCGCCTTAATGCTGCATTTGAATGAAAAATCGCTTCTAACCTCCAAAAACTGAAACCATTCTCAGTTTTTGTTTCACTGTGTACGTGAAAGAATTAATGATTTTTTTTTTGCAATTAGCCAATTGCTTGATAAGCGAACTATTCTAAAATGTTGGTTTAGTACCAACAAGGGCAATATTTTTGACCAGAGTTTATTAATTCGAACTGAAGAATAGTGCAAGAATGTAGCAAATGCTTGCCTCCGCCCTATTTTGCCACATATTAACTGAAGTGTCCAAATTCAGAGTCACAGCTACTGTTATTATTTATCAACATTATCAAGTATCGCTGTCTCAAATCTCCAATCATGTATATACATACATATATACATGTGTCTGTTATTTGAATTTGAGTTCATTGAGGTCTGAAGGAACTTCAGATTTGTTCTGAACATATTGAACTTTAATAATGTCACAAAGAAGTTTTTAAAGGATGCATAACAACAGATAATTTTCAACATTATTTCAAACCTATGTTGCGCGAATTATTATCCAACAAAACATTCAAGTTTCGCTTTACGTTGAATTAATCAAATTACTGAGAGACATGGAAGCAATAGAAAAAAGTCATAAAAATCAATAGATTGTGGTTGATTGTATTGTAAAACAATATAAGTGCTTGTTATGTGGTATAGCGCACATACACCTTCGCATTTAAAAAGGAAGGAAGCAAAAACACGAATGTATCATGTATACAAAGAAAACAGACGCAACAATAAGCAGAGGGTTTACGGATCTCGTAAGACAGGAAAAAGGTGTGCAAAACAATATTGTTCGTTTTTATTTTTATGTTTTGTTGTTGCTGTTTTGTCTTTTTATAAACAATTGAATAAAAGAATGAAAGTTAATGTGGAAGGTGGTTACCAACGTTAAGACAAATCAGTGGAAATGATTTGAATTAAAAAACTCCACAAGGTATCGTTGAGGCGTCAAAAGTCTAAATGGGTGGTTTGTTATTCACTTAATAAAACATACGATATTAAAAAACAAAAAACAAAAACACAAGGCATGTTCATTGCCCAAACTAGCGAGTAACTTAGACTATTTGCAAAACCCCTTTCCACTTTTTCCTTGAGTAGTGTATATTCTAAGGGGATATAACCCACTACTAGTTCTATAAAGTCGAAACTTAAATACTATGAATATCAAGAATTGTGGCTTTTGGGAAGACAACGTTTGTGTCTTATATTGTTACAGCCTTCAGAAAAATTGTTTAAGAAAGTTGTGCACAATGTCAGCTTTGGGAATAATTTTCTTTTGATCTGTTTTCGGTAGAATGCCAACC
Organism: Crataerina pallida; assembly: GCA_949710015.1. Lineage (NCBI taxonomy): Eukaryota > Metazoa > Arthropoda > Insecta > Diptera > Hippoboscidae > Crataerina > Crataerina pallida. The sequence continues at coordinate 10,616,030 of OX453290.1, forward strand.
ATACGCTACCTGTTCACGTATAAAAATGTGCCTGTTCACGTATAAAAATTAGCCTAATTCACTACAAATATATAACTATACATGCATGTAGAACTTTACAAGCGCGGAAGTTCCTTTGAATTGAAAAAGTCAACGGGAATTGCAGTTAATGCCATAGAACGCTGTGGTTTAAGCACTTTAAACACTACCAAGATCTTCAACTCTAGATTGTCGTAAACAATTATAGCTGTTTCTTTGTACACGTATTAGAAATAGATTTGAGACAAATATACAGACAGTTACAGTTAATGACTTGCAGTGATTTTAAATTATTTAATAAATATTATTATTATATAACCGAAAATGTGAAATAACCGAAAATGTAATACCATTGAAGAGCAATATTAAACAATTCCCCACACAACCATTTAAATACAATTCTCTTATATTCAAAATGAATGAAAGTTTTAGAGGCGATCAATACAGGCCCAATCAATAACCTTCAAAATTAATTTCGTCAACAAATATTAAGAATTTTAATTTTTTGCCATAAAAAGACTTCCATTGTAGGACCTTGCATGCAGAAAGGTTCCATTTCGGTCCAATTTCAATACGCTTCCTTTTTGAGAAAAGAAAAAAATTTGATCGGATTATCTTAAAAAAATAGGATCTTTGGTCCAAATTTACTTGGACAAACAGGCGGACATGGTTAAATCAATTCAGATATGAATTCTGAAGTATAAAAAACTGTGCTTCCCTTGGGCTAAATTGTAATGATGCATAGAAGCTTTGCAACGGTAACCAAATAAATGATAAATCGAAGACACCGAGCGCACAAACGAAACGTTTTTACAATCATATAAATTAAAATTTGATTTGTAAATTATTGGCTCATCTGTTATTTTAAATCGTCCATGGGTACAAAATTCTAATTTTATAGTTTCAATTCTTAATTGAAAATTATCTGAATGACTTTGTCTAACGCGATTCATGTTTAATTGTTGATCTCGTGTATGCTAATGTTGATAAATTACACTCTGTGGACTCTGAAACTTTCTTTTGGTAGTTGTAAACAAAACGGAAAACCTATCTTATGCCCCACTCCAATGTAAAGGGTATAAAACACAAAATTTTTGTACGTGTGTGAAAACGTAAATCATATCTACGTTATTATTATTATTGTTTACAAACAGTAACTTTCGGTTTTCTTCCTTTTCGTTTGGTCCCTTGACAAGTGTTGTAAACTAAGACTAAAAAGAAAAAAATTAGTTCAGAATTTTTATGTAGTTTTTCATCCTGAGAATAATGTATAAAAGTCGATAATATATATGTCAGGATAAACCGTGCGACACTTGTGATGTATTCTAATACAAACTTTCACTTTCTGAATTATCTTTCCAGGTATAATATTTGTAGCTTTAAACTAACTATTAAGCAAATGTTTGGAACGAACATTCTCAGTTTGTGCATACATCGAAGCATCCATTTTTACGTTAACGTACCAAGGTGGTGAGTATCCAGGATTAAGTCTAAATATAACTTTTTTACGTGGTAATGACCCTTTTACGTAATAATTATAAATTTATAACAGTAAGTCACACGTTTAGTGTTTATAATTAGAATTTTTTTTATTTAGTCGACACTATATGTGTATGTAAACATACGACACTATATGTGTCGACTAAATAAAATGAATGCGTCAAAAAGAAGACACTGACTGACATTGTTGTTATGAGTGCTGAGCAACCCTCTCATAAATCGATCCAACGAGATAAAGAAGGTATCTCTTAACTGCTGCTTGATCTTTGCTAAGTAGCACATCAAAACAAACCATAAAAGTCATCAAATTCACTAAATTTGCAGTTACGAGAATTATAACCAACAAACAGCCATTATCCGATTGTAAGAAGTAAAAATAATGACAACACGCTCACAATAATAAATGGAGAGACGAGAATAGATATGAGCAGCAACAACCACAATATAATAGTATCGTAACAGTTGCCTAATTTAGATATGGGCACGGTCCTTTAAAACACACGGCTGACTGGCATCTACAATTGCACAATACATTGCGTACGCGTAATACGGTAAAAGACACAAATTCGACTCAATAGAAGGAGAGAGTGTAATACGAGTGACAATGTAGACAATGTACACCACTGATATCATTTCATCTCGGAATTGTACACTTTCATCTGTTTTGCAGCCGTTCGTCTATCGTTGTCGTCATTGTTACTCCTCGGGGAATGTCAAACAAATGACAGTTGATTAGACAAGAATCTAACATTGAACAATGCAGCAGTAGACAGAGTTGCTATAGACACAGAGGCTGGTTAAGGCCGGATCTCAAGTACATTGCAGAACAAGTGGGCGGTTGTAATTTGCATTAATGCAACAATTGTAACTATTGTGATTGTTTGTGATGTTTATGGGTTCCTCCGGCTGCAAACAGAATAATAAATTTAATATACTCTTCAAGGTGAAGATTATAAAGAGACGCACCAACTTGGAAAATTGTAAAATTATGCAATTTCGCACCATAAGATACGCGGGAACAGCTTGTATAAGATGTAAACGTCGCATCACACATAAAGAAGGGATTTTTATTAAACATAAAAATGAGCTGCGGGGATGTGCTTTTCACTACACAGCCAGTACATGGCAATAACAAATAGAGTAGTAAAAGTAGCAAACGTAAGGGATTAAATAACGCAATAACATAAACATAAAACATAAAACGGAAGAGATCTCGTGCAAACTGATAAACAATTGCCTCAGTTAACGTGAGGTTGTGTCTTTGTACCTCAAGTCTTTGGCTATTAACACGGTTTAAGTTTAATATCAAATTTAAATAAAATATTGTAGGCAGGATATGCGTTCTGTCTCTTGGGGGGCGCGGGGTTACTTTACACCGACACCACATACACAAATCATCTTATCATTGTTGTCCAATTCAATCCTCTGTAGCAACATTTACATGTCAGAGTGCGTTAGACGTAAATATACAGTAACGAAAGCAACAACAATAACACAACATACGAATATTAGACTTTTTATTGTTATTATAACTGCAGGTATAAACAAATAATTGAACCAAAACCCTTTCGCATTATTTTGTTGTGGAAAAGTGCAAATGAATTTGAAATGAGTTTAATGTTGTGTTATTTTTCAACATTCATTTATATATAATATATAAATGACCAGAAAGTTTTGAAGGGCGTTCATCGCTTAGGTGGTAAAAGTAATTCATTTTGAAACTGATGAATATGAATAGTTGGTAGTTTTACTTGAGAGGTAATTGAAGAAGTTGACTAGTGTTTGTTATACGTATCATAACGTAGTAAGTAATGCTGCGCATCTGCAGGTAATTTAGTATTTGTTATTTTTCTATTTAAATTGGTTAATATAGCTTCACACCCACATCCAATAAGAATCTGGGTGATTAATATTAAAATTTGAACATATTCAGCTGCGTTTGTGTTTGTGTTAAGTGTCATGGCAATATCCCCTAAAATATTGATGATGATTAGAGATATATATGCAATGGGTGGGGTCTCTTATATCTCCTTCTGGAGGATGCAAACGAAATAAAAAACTTATCTCACTTATATCCCATCTTGTGTGGAGAATATAAAAAAGGTAGATCAATAAAATTTGCCACCTAAGGACGCACGCGTACTTCCTATTCAAACAAGTAAAGCAAGCCGGACCATCAAATACCCTAAATTAACGAATGTATGGATGTCTTTTCCATTATAATGGGACCTTACATGGATAGGGATTCTAAAAGTGGTCCAATCTGGTCCATTTTCAATAGGATTTCCCTTTAGGCCAATAAATGTTTTTGTACCAAATTTCTTTGAAATATCTCAAAAAATGCAGGCCGTAGTGCACATGGACAGACAGGCGGACAGACGATTCAGAGTTACAAACATCTGCACAAACTTAATATACCCTTTACCACAAGTGGTGCAGGATATAAAAAGTAATGAAAAAAAAAACACTCAATTGGCATAATTTTAGGCGCATAAAGTTCTCCTACCTGGGCATGAATAACCGCATGAAACATTTATGCGCGTGACTAGCGTACCCTTCCGCCCAGCAGAATGGTTGTTGCTCCAATGAAACTTCATTTTATGAATAACTTCCTTCTACGCTTAATGAACTTTTATTTGTATAACTTTGTGGGAGCAGCGCAACGGTTATTATTTAGATCCACCACCCAGACTTCAAACCTTGACTCTTTCGTTACTTTATTTCTATTAAGATATATATTACAATACATCATATCGGCGGGTCCCATTTTCCTGTTAAACGTACAATTTGTTTCATCACCCACACGCAGTAGGCGGAAATGTTTGTGTTAATGAAGATGAATGTGTGGAGCATATACAATGTAATATATTATTTATAAAACTTAAAAAATATCTTGGCCTAGATGAACAATTCTCACTCATGAATCGACAGTTAAGTTTACTACTAATGAAATATTAAAGGAGAAAGAAATTCTTTAAATAACGCTCGTGTATTCAACAAATTTATGAAAAAAAGATTCCTGTTCAACACATACAATCCTCGACAGAAAATTACACAAAACTTTATTTCCACAAAAAAAATCAAACAACGGAAATCGAACTTATACTATATACAATATAATAGCAAACCAATACACAATATAAGTAAAGTCGGAAGTTATTTGGTAAAAAGCGCAAATAAAGTTAAATGCTATGCGTAGAGTATAGCAGCAGCGGTGTCATGAAGACACGTCTTTAGCAATTTTGCAATTTAAAATATGCAATATACTCCTACTGCCGTACAATACAAAACAACTTATGCGTAAAAGGGACAGTTTTTTATTTTTATAACCACATGTACATTAAGGATGTAGTCGAAAGGGTTGAAATGTGTATAAAAAGCCATAAATTAAGTTCAAGTGTCGATATTTGGCAGCACCGTCGACATTTTGCTAAAAAGTTCCGCGAGAAGAAAAACCATCGAACCTTTCATTTGAAGTTTTTTGTGTTGGTACGGGCGTAAATAGAAGACCCCATCTCTACTGCTATTTCTATTTAAATTGCGGCACTATTGCATACTTCTTTGGTATGTGTAACTGCAATGAACGCTTAAAGAGTTTGGAATCCATCAACGTATTACACGTATATTAAATGTGTCAAGATTAGCGGATCAAAACAAGCACTATTTTATAAACTGAATTAAATTTTCGTTAATCTCCACTTTAAGCAGCATTTGAATCTTAACGGTTATGGACAAGTCAGGTTTAAAACGCTACATTATATATTCACCCCAAAGGTAAGATCTATAGATATATGAATACACTGAATATCAACTTTAGAGCTTTACGTCTTGATACATTGCAGGTGGAGATATAGGAACAAACCAAAAACACCTGGACGGACAGAGCGATACGCTTACATCAACTCACCACTTAGTGCCTTTGGTAGTTCCTGACACCACCTTCTAAAATAGAATGTGATGTAAATGTGATTTCTAGTATTTTTAGTGGCTATTTTTTCATTTTCTATCAATTTTTACATATTCAGTAAATATATGATAATACACGTTTGTATCATGTAGGATGTAAGGAAAATTATTCTACAATATTTTTTTCATCACTTGATGTTCACAGCAGGAGTGCGAGTCTCTACAATTTGTTTGCCGGATATGTTTTGGCATATATTACAGGGATTTTCTTTTCCGAGACTTATTGAAACACATGACTACTCATTTTATACGCACGTAAATAAACGCCTGCTCGCAGTTCAATCCCTTCCAATGGAAAGAAATTCACCGCAAAGGATTGTATTAAAAAGGTCATGCCATGTGAATAAACTTTTATTTCTTATTTCCCTTTAGTTTCTGTATTGTTGGTCTATTGTTGAATCACCACAGATTCACCGTCAAGTTTTCAATTCCGTTTAAAGTAAAAAAAATCTTCAGGCATCCCACAAATCAGAATCAAAACTATGTATCCAAAATTTTAAATTTTTGGGCACTTTCTTATTTAAAATAGGTAAAGCTGCAATGTTAGAAATGGTCTGAGTCATATAGCAGACACGGTCGCAATTTACTAAAAAGGTTAGTAAAGCTTCGAGGATTAAGGATAAAGGATTAAAATTGATTTTATTTTTTTGGTAAAAATTTAATTAAATTCATCGGTATCAAAAACTGAGTCGATCCAGACATGCTTGTCCGTGTGTCTGTCTATTGTTGGCACTCACACGGTCGTAAATTTTAAAATTTCAAACTGAAATTTTCTACAGATGTCCCCAAAAATTCGGATAACAGATACGCATACAATCGACAAAAATCAATTTATCTGCCACAAAAGTTTACCTAAGAACTTTAAATTTTATTTATATACTTATAATAACTCCTTTCATCAGTGTTTCAAAAATGGGGGTAGTCGAAAAGCGAATACGCTCACAATTTACAAAAAACCTTATCCAGCGTAACACTCGACCGGCAAGTTTATACGAAATATACACAATATTATAGGGCGTAATTATGTATCTGCCACGCCCACGTCCATACTACAATCAAATAAAAACGCATTGTAATGCGAGGGCGCTTGCTATTAGTTGAATAAATTTTTTGTTTATTAACCGAAAATGATGTTATCTTACTTATAATTATTGTTACAACTGTTGTTTTTGTTGTCGCAGTGGCACTAACTTGCGCCGAGTCAGTCGCTGGTTAATTCCCTTTCTCACCACTCTATTGCACTCTATTTTCTAGACAAATGTGACGTCTTTCAAGAGACTTACTACGATTGTCGCCACAGATAGGGCCGCCACAAACGACAAGTCCAGTAAAAATGTGCTGCACGTAGCTTATACGTAGCTTATGGTAATTCAAGCATATACGTATACGTACAGGTATGGGCGTATAGCGTTTTGTTGATGTTCTTCATTAATCTGCGTAAACGGTGACCAACGAGAATATAGCTTAGGGTATTTATTTATATGAAAATATTTGCAATAGTAGCTGGCTGCCGCAAAAAAATACCGCATTGTCGATTAAATATGTACGGCGTGCGACACGCGGAGGGCAATGTTTAATTGTTTTCGCGTCTAATCGATCGTTTCAGATCAGAATTTCAATTTTATGTTTTCAGTAATTACCGTTTGTGTTTGATCATCCCAAACAAATATTAAAGGTGTGTTGTAACATTTTGCAATTGACGTTTAACTAGGATGGGCCGAGTGACGTACAGACTGAGTGTATGTAGATTGGTTGCGGCAATACAGTTTACCGTCTAATAGTTACACGTTGCCTTCATAAAACTTTATTGAAATAAAAATATAGAAAAAAAAAGGTTGGTTGTTGGTTGTGTGTGGTAATTTACTTGGAAGGCCACTTAGAAGCGCCAGCAATAACACATTTTTTAAGACACGTTTTGATCAAACGCTCTGTCACCTACTCCAATAAATTCATATAAATTTTACAGGTCTGAATGGAAATTTTAATTATTTTGATGACATTTTTTCTTCATCACAAAAATGTTCAAAAATTTCATTTGTTTGGTTCCTAATGTTGTGAATCAATTAAATTCACATAAACGCGTACGTTGACGTCTTGGCGCTACTTTTTTTAAATCCTTGGTTAAAACATGTTTTCTTGAAATATTTTGAAACTTAACAGTATACAGTTATGCACACAATCAATTGCCAAAATATTCTTCTCCATTTTCTTCTTCTTTAAATACTACGTTATTTGTACGAGGTAAGATGCATTTCATTTGCACGAGAGTCTTTAGCCAAAGTCAAGTCAAACAAAAATGCAATTCGAATAAATAAAAAACATCACAACACGAGATATTACTCATGCGTATTTTATGGCCAAAGTGCAATAACAAGAGCAGCAGCAGATTTTAGCATTGGTTTCTTCCAAATGTGGGAAATGTGGAAATAGAATCAAACGACGCAGGTACAAGTTATAATGTGCGTGATTGAACCGTATTTATCTTCCGAATTTTATTACAAATCAATTGAAGGCTTATTAGCATAATTTATACAAAACACTATTTTAATGATTTCTCTATGGGATGCAAGTATTTGTATAAAACTCACGCACCAGAACAATATGTGTATGAATGCACTGCAAAATGAAGCGATAATTGAACATCAGTCGTCCCAAACAAGTGCAGGAAGAATGGTAATACAGTTCAGCGCTAGCGAATTGAGGCCACGTGAGTTGGTGCAAGATGTCCCTAGGTGATGCATGCTGATAATACTTGTTGCATATGTTGTTGACAACATGGCAAAATGACGCCAAACGCAATGTTGTACACATGAAATATTTCAACTGATGGAAGTTGTTCTCCTTGGACGTTTACAATTTACCACAATGGGGTAGAGCAAGCAGCTTAATGTCGTGAATATACAAATCAAATGCATGCCTTGAAAAATGTCTAGCGCTTTATATTATAACACAGAACAATAAAGTAGAGAATTGAAAGAAGGATTAAGTGGATGCGTTTAGCAATTATTCAATGTTGCTGTGATTATAATTCCCCATTACATTTCAATACCGTTCATTTTTTATACCCGAGGTAATAATTGTTAACGCTTCAGTACATATGCCACGCCTCTTCTATGTGCAGAGTGTACACGGAACGCTCAGGATATCTCTTAGATACATCTGTTGTACGTGTTTTGTACATAAAATGATTTGAATTGTTGCTTGACGCTAATAAACGAGAGGTATTAACATTAAAATACCGCATAATTCTAAAAGTTGGCTTTTGTGAAAACGGTTTTACGCAGTTAGTAACATAACGCTGCGTTGAGTCAAAGACTGCACAATATTACATATATTTGCTTTTACGTACATGTGTCCACATGTGTTTTTGGATTCGGTTGGCTTTGTTAGTGAATTTTTTTTAATGAAGATGACAATCATTTAATTAGAAAGTTTCCCATAGGCGCTTAATTGCTGATGATGACATTAATTCGGTCGTAACTTTGTTGGCTGATAGAAATAACCAGTAGCCTTAGCCGCAGCCTAGCTGAAGTTGTAGTATTTTATTACAGCATTGTTGGGCTGTTATCGCTTTGTGTATTGCACCATGCCCAATGTTAATTATATGTTATGAAACATAGTCACCATCCAACGCTACAGAACACAACAACAATAATGATAAATGACTACAATGTTGCCAAGCACAGGTGATGAATGAGAAAAAGACAAAAAAAACTTTACTTAACTCGGGGCAGAAAAGTTCATCTTATTTAAAGGCCGCTATATAGTTTTGGTTGTACTTGTACGTAAAGAAGGACCTAACAATTTTGGCGAACTCAAACCAATTACCCAAAAAGCGAGTGCTGGGCGGGGTGGTAGCTGAGGAGGGTTGGATGTTTTAATTGTAAATTTCATAATTGTCACATTTCTCTGACAAAGTATTAAAATAACTAAGGGTGTCATTACGAATAGGGGTAATCATGCAAACTCTGTATAAACAGCAATTGTTGCTTGCATCTTTTTAGTGAAATCCCATAAACAATAACTTTTAAAATAAGTCCTCACACCCAAACGCAGACGTGTATGTGTTTGTGCTAAAGTAACACATGCAAGCAGGCTGTAGAACGAACGATAACGTAACGTAACTAAATTGTACGATACGGCTCCGGGTGTGCGTCCATATAATTGTAACAACCCTTTATAAACACACACACCACCACGCATATATATTTCCTAAACAGTGATTTCCAAACTTTGAATGGTGAAAGTAGCTGCCACCCACGATTACGTGCCCATACCAGAATGAGGAGTCATTCATAAACGTATGAACGAATACTGTACAAATGTAATGAAAAAGGAAAGGTTGCTGGTAGTGTACATGTAACGTGATATTTTTTTATAACGCTAGAATGTCTTTATTATAAAAAATAAAATGTTTTTTTTTCATATCTGTTTTGCTTGAAACCGCCTCCTCTTCATCTAAATGACTTTTCGATATAATTCTCTATTCGAAAACACATACAGTGCTGCGTGAGCCATTTGTAATAAAGTTTGGGCAAAAAGGGTTTATAACGGGAGTGCTATTTTCGCACCATTACCGATATAATTTCAAAGCCTACGCCGTTGAATGTTGAATACCGTTTGCCAGTGGTTTTAATGTGCTTTATTGGAATTTCGTTACTTTTCCTCTTTGGTTTATGGTTGAAAGAGTTTTTCCATCCCAACAAAAAGAAGCGAATAACAAAACGTACACATGGAAAATACTTCATTGGTGTAATATTCTGTTCTGTTTTGCTCTGTTTTTTGTTGTTTTATTTTGTTTTGTTCTGTACACACTACGAGTGCAACCAACTTCTGTGTGCGAATGTGTATGTATGCGATTTTTTTAATCTCAGGTGATGCCGCCTGGGAGTCATAAATCACGTGCTCTCTTTCGTACTGTGTGATTCTTTATACAAGCTTGAAATTGAGTTGAACTGTTAGTACAATATAAACAAACACATGTTGTCTAGTGGTGGAGTGGGTGTGGGTACGGTTTAGTTACTGTGTGTGCGCCATATTGTACATACGAGTAAAATACCGGCATACAAGTTGTTGTTCACTTTTCTTTTATCCATAAGGTGGTTATTGAGTTTCGGCTGTATGTGTAAATTTTCATTTTCATTTTTATTTTTATTTTTATTTTAATTTTATAAGATGAGAAATTGATAGGGAAATGAAAAGGATTTTTTGGTGTTGATATGATTATGTTTGGGAAGCCATTATAAAATTCCGGGTTATTGAGTTTATTATAAATTGTATGAAGCCTTATCGTGTGCCATCGCGTGTTGCATGTCATATTATACAAGGCAGGTAAATTTTTTTTACATAATGGTAGCAAAAGGAAAAATTAAATTTACATATACTTGTATGCATGAATAATTTTTAAAGTCGGAAACTCCCCACGAATATTTCTTGTGCACAAAACATTGTTTTATGCATATTTGTAATTATACAAATGTGCTCATTAGTAATGGCAGCAAGCATTGGCAGTGGGAATCGGAAAGATCTATATAGCCAATTTCTTTTAAGATCGACATCCAAGTGGAAAGGTCCCATAAGTTCACGTACTGTGGCGATCGTACCTCCCAACATTATGACTACTACTAACTCAAACATTATGACTTCACCTAATATGGGGGCAAAATGATTATGTGTATACGGTGTCTGATGTATTTTTTATTATCCTCAATAACTTCATGTCATGACAGACGTTTAGAATCAAGAAATTCATTCGTATCTAATATTCTAATTTAGTTCCAGAGATAGGCTGAAGTCTTCTACTGAGGCATCCGAATCCCATCTTGTATTGCACCATTTTTGTATATATTTACCATTTGGATAATAAGTTAAACACATAAACGTCAATAATTATATAAAAAATGCAGAAAATTTTTCGAAACTCGACCTCCACCCATAGCTGCAATGATATGGTCATAAATTCACCATTTTGTGTAACACAGCTCACTTTTGTTGTGCTCTCTGCATATACCACCTGCACCTTAAATTACACTAACACTCGCGCATTGTATGTAATCCATGTTGTCCCCATGTACACACTTGTGAAGAAATTACTTACTCTCCGTGGCCTTCACGTACTTACACTTGTAATAAAGCATGTACACACATACATGCGCACCGTTTATTAACATATACCCCACACAGATGACTTGTTATATGAGTTGAATGTGTGTTTGGGCAGCCATTACGGTGGTGTGCGTCGCACATGTGGCAAAAGTCAAATTTTGTGAATTGTAATAAATCAAAATGCAATTACACCAAATTAGGCATGTTTTCTTTGCGTTTCATCAGGATTGTGTTTTTGTTGGTGTTACGTTGCCTTCTGTTACCGGGGATAGGGTTAATTTTTTCGTTTTGTTCATAAAAGTTTCTGGACATTTATGTACATATTTGCATTCACATTTAATCAGACATGATTCGTAACGCTATAAATATTGCTTCTTCTTTTGTTTAGGTTGACATTGTAGTTTTTGTACCCTCAACATGATATTTGCAAAAGCACGAAGCATTTTGATCACCATCAACAACTAAGACGATCTAGACATGTTTGTCCTTTTGTCTGCTTATTTCTGAGACACATGGGTGTAGATTTTGAAAATTTGTATATTTTTGTCTACTTTTTATCATATATCTGAAGTGATAATTAAAAAGAAAATGTGAAAAATTAATATACGGTCACTGACTAAAGTCCACACAAAAATTTCTATTTATTTGGTTCGAAAATTGATTAATTATCTTATCCATGAATATTCAAAAATGGGCGTGGTCGAATAACAGCCACGTTCACAATTTACAAAAAGCCGAACTCACAGTAAAACTCGATTCGCAAGTCAATTCGTAATACATACACTATGGCACGCCCATGGTTTTATGTAGATGTGAAGGGTATTTAAGATTTTACCTAAACCAAATTGAATTTTTTCCACAATCGACCAACTTTAGCTAGAGGAAAAAAAATCTTTTTGAAATAAATGAATGAGTGAATAAGAAGACACGAATATAACGAATTATTAGTAGAGTTAGGAATAATCCACAATTCAAAACAAAGACATCTGTAGAGATTCGCATTAATTACAAAAATTAATAATAAACGGCATATAAGAGTTAATAGCATCAGAACGGCAACGGAAGCCACAAATGATTTATATTCTCCACAGATACACTTAATTATTCCCCAATGGAGTCCATACGAAAACAACATAACATGTGTTTTGAGAACCCGTTAAACAAAGTTATTCAAGTCGTGTGAATGAAAGCTGCACATATTAAACATACAAGAAGGACTACACATAGGCACGCACTCATGCATTAATATAAACATTTGTAGAAAAAATAAATTACAAGTGGTTGTGTCAAGCAATCTAAAAATGACATTGTCCAAGGGAAAGAAAAAGGTCATGGCATAAAATTATTAAAATAAATGAGTCAACAACACTGTTAGAAAAATTTAGAATGCCCTGTATTGATTAAGAGAGGTGTTTGTAAATCGGAAATGCTACTATTTCACCAATTTTCTCCTTTTGACGGATGTTCTAACTATTAATGTGTGTGCTAAACTCCAACCTTAAAACGTTTCTGGCACACAAAGCCATAGTATTTGGTACGTCTCTAAAACTTCCTTCGGGATGTTACATATAGTTTGACTTCAAGGGTTTGGGCGCAAATGCTCTACCCTCCATTCGCACTCCGGTGGATGGTATTAAAACACTGTTACAACATCATTACAATAAAAGGGTTGTCAACCAAAGCAAGTGAATTGCGTTTCGTTCTTTCAAATTGGTTGCTGGATGAAACCCTAAGCAAGATATATCCTGCTGTGCATTGTGTAGAGGAATTACTTTTCATCAAACACACATGTGTTAAAGAATGTGTTTAATTTGAACGTAATATATTGTACTTAGCAACGACATGAATATGTATGAAAGGTATGCTTGGCTTAGGCCAAATCTCAGATACCCTCAATATTTATCTGTAAACTGTGGGAGTGGAATTTATACAATTTCGCCTCCTTTAAGCGACTTTAAAAGTATTTTACACAATTTAATGCGAACGTTTAATACCACACCAAAGAGAGTTTTTTGTCAATTGTTGTCAAGTCTGCTTATGAGATTAAATACATGCATAAATATGAGCTTTGTGACTTTATTCTTTGTGATAATATGTGGGTGTGACATTTAACCGTTCGGACTTAATGTTGCAAACGGAATATAAAACTTGGTACAAGCACAATATTATGTAGAGGGTATAAAAAGCAGATGTCTATTTATTGAATTTAAAAGTATAAGAATGTTGTGTGTGTGTGTGTGTATGTAATTTGTGAGATCTCTGAGGCCTCCGTCTGCAAGCAGAATGATGAACGTAGTGAACAGCATTACAATGTCACTAAACGTTAGATACATACCAATAGAGAAGCGCCATAAGAAAATGTCTTCCATTATAGAAAATTTAATAACTTTAATTGGAAATGTTTGTCACGCTACAAAATTAAAACATTTACAATTCGCACACACATACTTGCAGTTCTTTCAGAACAAACACACACATCGTTTGACAATAATTGAGAGTAAAAAGCAGCAATTCCCTTTAGGCCTTTGTAAGGAAAAAAAACATGTTTAATATTTTTACATCAAAACCACAACTATGCGTCTGTGCTTGCCGCGTTGCGCGTAAGTGTGCTTCCGACCAATCAAATAAAATATTAAAAATTTACAGTAATTAGAGTTCGGAATGGCATTATATATGTAATTGATTATCCATATAGAAACGTAGAAGCCTCTGTGGTTGTACAAGTGCATACGTTCGGGTGGCATATCGCATCGTATCATTTACTCACAGTCAAGGTACTTCCCCAGCTCCGTTTGTTCATGTGTCAATTTGATATCATTTTGTATTGTTATTGCATTGTCATTGTTGCGATGCGGGGTATACTATGTTTGTTATTCTGTTTGGAACGTCCAAAAGGAGGCAATGATGGCCCAATAAAATATACACGTACAATTGGTCAATTGGCGTTAAAATCGGTCAGTCTGTTGTTTCTGTTAAGAGCCATGCCCGCAATGGACAAATATGTACCTATCGGCTACAAAAACAAAAGTTGAAGTACGAAGTTGGAATTTCGTGCACATATATACTTATAAGGGGAATCCTCCCCCGTTATATAACATATAAGACACACTCACTATTTACACAGAGTCCGACATACTCAGTTAAGGGGCTTTGCCACAATTTGTTTGTGGATGTGGACGGTATTTTAGATTCGTCCTCAGCCAAATTGAGTTTTTCATTCGGTTTACTTGTTTCCATTACAACTCATTTTACTTTCAGAGTGTTTATTCATTTTATTTGAAATTCACAAAATTCTGCTGAATTATGCATTTACTTATGACTCCCATTCCCACTCACTCGTACTTGACCATGAGTATTGTTTGTATGCACACATTCATGTATGCGCTGTTATATTATTTTCCGGATTCAACAAAAATATACAATATTATTATATTTTTGTCTATTTAGCTGATTTTTGTTATTTTCGATCTGAGTCGTCCACAACGAAAATACTGTACAAACACATAATTGAAGTTTTTACAGACAGTTGAGGTCACGGAATGGGTATACCGTACATGTGTATTTGTGTGTATATTATCAGTTTTAATGAACATATAAAATATCAACAACAACAAAAACAACAACATTAACAGAATCGTAATATTGTACAAAATAATAAAAACAAGTAAGTGTTATCGTGAGTCAAGTCCGACCCTGTAATACCCAACAACATATTTTTACCCATCATTAACTTTAATATCACATTTACAGATGTACGACTAGTCAGACAGTGTTGAAATTTAATAATGACAAAAGAATATATGTAAGTTGATATGAGATGTGAAACCTTCTTCTTCTGAATAAAATTGGGAAAAAAAAATTTACTCAGAGAGGAGATTCTAAATATTGTCCAGATAGTACGAATCAAAAAGGAATATATTGCGAAATGTGTTTTACATCTTTTATGAGGTGCAGACATGTGATGGTAGGGTGTAACAATAGAGTGAAGCACACTCGTGCTATTACAATTAATAACAACGACAATTGCGCTATCATTGTATCAGTGGCGAACGGAAACAGTTTTCTACCGGATACCGGAAAATACTCTTCTATGTGGTTTTTACAATACACTCACATTCACACAACTCAACTCAGCAAATAGGGAAATTCTGTACGACTTAGCACGGAACTCAGTGTACAAATGTCATTTTGTCTCTTTCAAAAAAATTCCCATTTTTTAATAAATTTTTACTTTCTAATCAGTGTAACTACAAGCAGATTTTCTACCTATTCATAATAAACCTTCCCATATGTATATTTTTGTCAAAAATCGCAACATATTAAGAGCACTAACTAACTGAGTAAATAATTTCATAGTCGGCAATGTGGACGTAAGGACAAAGGTAAACATTTCACATATCCGATTAACAAACATTTTGACAGCCGTAATATACTTAATTTGCCGAAAATGATTATTATTGGTGTGTGGTAATACACATTAAAAAATTATGTGATCTCCGCTTTATCGTTTGACTTTCAACTGCATAATTTAGAGCCGCGCTAGATGTGTGAGTATGTCAACTGACATTCTATATATTGCGCACATTGTACGGTCATATTCACATTATAAATTATTTAATACATGCATTTCTATATAATATTTATTACACTTTTGAATTACAACATTAATAAATAAAACTGTCAAGCGAAATGATATTGCTGTCGCTGTCGTTTTTCATTGCTTTCAAACTCATTTTATGCCCTCCACCACTAAAGCATTATTATTGTTAATTAAGTTTTACAGATTATACACTTAAATTTGGTGCAAACTGACATCATTTAATATATAAACTGAGCCGCATATCTCTTGAGCAAACTCTCTCCATAAAAAGCTTTTTATACCCTTCACCAATAGATGAAGACTGACTATAGAATTGATCCTGTGAAGTATATTCTAGTGAAATCTAAACTGAACGAGCTAGGCAAACATATGAGGTTTCTCATAATGAGGTGTATGGGTGCCTGGCCACGTAGGGAGCCCAGGCAACGAACGGGCTGACTGTTTAGCTGTCAGGGGAGCCCGTCGGCAAATGATCGGTCCAGAACCATTCTGCGGCGTGTCTAAAACCCACATCATGGAAATGGAAATTCATAAAATCGTCCAGGAATGCTGAAAAGCTCCTGGAACTCCAAAGAGACGAGATCAGGGTACTAACTGGACTTTACACGGATCACTGTACCCTTAGATACCACCTTCACAAAATGGGGGTATCTGATAGCCCCATATGCCGACTATATGAGGCGGCTCCTGAGACGCCTGAACACATACTCTGCAACTGTCTTGCTTCAAGCAGAAGCAGGCATCACATATTTGGAAAACATGTGATACCTCCAGGGGAAATCTGGAGCTCTGAGCCCAGGAAAGTCTTGAGCTACTTTAAAAGCCTACGACTCCTGGACTGAGAGCAAGGGCTTACACAAGAGACCTTATGGTCGCAGTGCAGATAGCCTTTATAAATATAATAATAATACCCTTCACCAAGCGCCACCAAGATACCAAGTTTGTCATTCCACGTGCAATACCCAAAAGGAGGCGTCAGAAACCCTATAAAGTATATATATTCTTTATCAGAATCAAAAAACTAAATCGATCTAGATATATGTGACCGTCTTTGGTTAGCATTTTCACCGGCATAAATTTTGATCTAATGAGCTGAAATTTTGTACAGATATTTTTAGTTTTTCCGCGCAGATCGCTGTTTAAAATAGGCAAACTTGATCAGGAGCCACGCCCATAATCTTCAAAAATATATTTCCCTACCACAAACTATTAAATATTAATAGTTCATTAAATTTATATTTCGTACAAATACTTACAAGCAATTCATCCATCGAAGTGTTAAAAATGGGCATGATCGGATAACAGACATGCCCACAATCGATTAAAAAATTATATCGGCCACAAAAATTCACCTAACATATGAACTTAAATATCAGCATGGATGTCAATAATTATCCCATTCATCGATGTGAAAAATATGGAATGGTCGAATAACATACACACTGACAATATACAAAAAACCCTTGACTTACAAACTGGTACGTAATATACTCGTATATACGCTATTAAAATGTGCCACTATATAGCTGCTACGCTTATCGTTGTAGATGTGGAGGGTATTTAGGATTTGGTCTAAGCCAAATTTAGTTTTCTTACTTGCTTGTGATAAAATTTCTTAATCTAACTTAAAATTCCACTACTGTGTGTCTTTTTTGGAATCTATTCGATATTTTATAACTTCTTCCTTTCATCTCTATACATACAATCGTTCATTCGTTTGTCGCTCGCTTTGTATCTTTGCTATACGTCTCATTTCCAAAATAATACCGAATGAGATCATAAAAGAGATTTTAATAAAAGAAGACTTTTTAGCGCTTCTTTCTAAATTGATCCTTGATCAAAATATTTTTAAAAAATTTAATAGATACATGATTTTGTTTCTATACAAAATTTTCACGAAGTTACTTTATTAAGACTCACACATGCATTAAAAGTAATATAATAGGATAAGTGAAGTTACATGTAAATAAAATTCTAAGCAAATTCCTTATATGTTCACATACTATATTTGTACCCTGACATTATTTGCATGATCGCGATGGATAACAACTTTCTTATCGAAAACTCCAATTTATTTATTTAAGCGTTTCCTACCATTACCTTTCATCTGTGCAACACTTTGATATTGTTGTAATATTTATAATAAAACTTTCCACAAATCTTTGTTAACTACATCCGTTAGCCATTTCTTCAAAGATAGCAATACTCTCCGTGTTGCATTAATTAAACATATAAATAAATTTCCCTAAGTTTATTTATTCAAAGTTTTGATAGCATAGCATGCCCTTCATGCAGCGTACAAGTTCAAAACAATTAAAAAGTCAGTCAAGTCCGATCACTTAATACTCTACGCCACTCAGCTCTACAAATTAATTTAAGTTTAGCTTAGTTGTGTTCGTGAACTCGAGGTATTGCCATATTAACCGCTCGTGAAATATCATTATATGGGAAAGGGTTTCAAATATAGTCCTATCCGAACCAAATTTGGCACAATTAATTATTAACATAACTAATGAAGTAACTATTCTTCACTAAATTAAAAAAAAAAAATTAAAATTATGATTTTTTTGCCATAGAAAGACTGGTCCTTATATGGGGAAAGAAGTCCGATTCGGTACATTTTCAATGGGGTTCCTGTATTTTCCAAAACATGTCCTTTTATCAAAATTCTTTAAGATATCTCAATAAATGCGACTACGTGCTTGGGCACATGGACAGACAGACCGATATAGTTCAATCGATTTTACTTTTAAATAGATGGGTATAATTGAACACAAACTTAATATACTTTTTGCCACAAGTGGTGCAGGGTATAAAAACATTAGCCATTTATTGTTAGACTGAATAATAATAAACGCCAAAAACGTACAACAAATCAAAACTGGCAGAAGTGTAAGAAACGTATGGTGAACACTAATTATAAAACAAAAGCTAAGAAAATTGATACGAGTGCTTCTATTGTTATTTTTGTTGTTGCTGTTTTTGTTATTGTTCTTGTTTCTGTTATTTCCATTGAAATGGTTCTTTTGTTTGATGTGTTACGGATATTTGAAAGTTTTCCACTTCCAAGGCTTGAGTTCTATGAGTCTACTTCTTGCTGGCATGGTAATGCTTCCTTGTGCTGTTAAGCGTGTGTTCTGCTATCCTTTTGTTCCAGTGAAAGTAAGTAAAAGAAATGGGTTGCTTTTTTCACAATATGAAGTTTTATTCACGACACGCAATTTAGTGTTTTTCATTATACCGAAGCACTCATGCGTCAAGGTGGTACTAATTTCCTCAACATGCTTGAATACCTCTCTAAGAGTGTTCTTCTTATAAGAAGTTTCAACAAGGTATCATTTTTACCGCCTCAAATTGCAAAAGATTTCTTTATATATGTGTGTGTAATAGTTATGTGAACATTTATAAAAAATAGCACAAAATAATATGTGCATGACAGGCAGGCAATCCGAATCGGTTCTATCTCCCAAAAATCAGATATATGCTACATTGTCAGCAAAATTTTGTGGGAGGTTCTGCATTTGGAAAGTAATTGATTAAGCGTCTGTATTAATTTTTTAGATATGCTTAAATATTTTTGTAGTTTTGTGTACTACTGACAATGGTCTCAACTCCTAAATTTTTAAGATCCATCTCTAAATAATGCGCACCTTTAAAATAAGTCCTTATAGGATAAACATCTAATACTTGGTACAGCATAGTTAATTAGCTTAAAAATAAACTGCGCCAAATTCGGACCCTATCCTCGTTCCATATAATGTTTTTTCACAAAGTATTTTTTATGAAATATTGTTGTGTACGTTCCCTGCTTTATAAATCTATGTTGAACGAGTCAAATAAATGCAATTTACTTACTTAGGTTTAGAATAATTTTCCCTAATAATCAGGCTTAAGGAACTACATAATCATTTGTATGGCATTCAATGGCCAGTAGTGTTTTTCTCATTCTCTTATCACGTTTTTCGAGCTGAAGTGTTACACGAAACAGTCTAATATGAACTCCCGTTATGAAAGGTCTGCTGTACTGATGCAGCTAAAATAATTAAACTATAATATGTGAAATTACTTATTTTCTGTTTAAAATGATATAATACGTCAACATTCACAACTGGCCACAATTGACAAAAATGTTCGATTCAATGGGTGAAAATATAAATACGGAGCCTAGGTCTATGAGAGGTCTAGAAAGACGCTTTGGACTACGTTACATATTTGTGATATAACTCCACGCAATTAAAAGTACAACATTTGATATGTAATGAATCTATGTATACTTGTATGGGTTCAATTTAAAATGCAATTCGTTTGAAATATGCCATAATATCGTTTAAGGCGTAGCCTAAAAATCATCAACTGCAGCGTAGCAATATGAGGCAGATGAAGCCACAACAAAGAGCGTCCAAGCGCAAAATCGGGCCTATAGTTATGTTGTTATTGTAGCAATGAAATTAAATGAATACGTACACGAATATTGAGGCAAGTAAAAAACCATGCAGTGCCTTTAGCCGAATATTTGCTACCCTTTAATGTGACGGAATTACTGAAATTTTAACTTTGTGGTCTTTATTAGAAGGCGGCCTCGGAAAATCCAATCTTGCGGACAAACGTTTTTCATATAACAATTAGATGTACATTGTGTAATAGATTAAATTTCACATAGACAATCACATTCACCTTACCGAACGCCGCAGGCATATTCTGCAATGTAGGGTACAACAATAATAACCATAATAACGAAGATTAAACAGCGATCGCATTCTGCCACATGTTTATAAAGGAAAGTTGAAACTATATCATACAATGTGAACAGTTTTTGATAGAGATTTTCTGTGCATGTGTGTTGGTTAAGGTTTTTAGCCTAAAACGCTTTTGGAGTAACCAACCAAAAGCAAAGAAGCAAGTCAGTTGCCAGTTGCCAGTCTTACAGGCAAAAGTTGAAAAGTAATATGAGGACCAAGGTAAAACACACTCATACACATACATATAAACGCACCATCATTCTTAAACGCTCATTGCTATGTAACTTGTTATTATTATGATTATGTGATACTGGCTGGCTGTGTCTATGGTTGTGGCTGTAGTTGCAGCTACAATGGTGAGCTGCACCTCTTCACTTTAAAATAATGATCACTATGATTATAGTGCATTGAAATATTTTCCAGTAGCCTTTATTCTGTTCGTTACACAGGCCAAAATACCAACAGCATAAACAGTAAAATGTGCAAAAAAAATAAGTCGAAATCAAAATGTTGCTTAACATAATTGCTGCAGGAAACATCTTGGCTCGGCCGTATCCCTGGTATTTTCATGTACTTTTTAACAACAACGTACCAAATTATTGGCCTCACATAATAGCTACATTTCGTTTCGTTTTATATTGCTTCTCACTTCTGCGAAAAAATAGAAACAAATTGCAATTTTCATTGCAACTGCTCCAGGCACTCACAATTAAGTCGATATTTACTTTGTTGTACACCTCGTCCCGTCCCATCTTCACCACCCCATGTAACCAACGCAGCCAAATAAAATATATCCATCTCAACTCCTTTACAAATTATAAATCTCTTCTTAAATTTGATACATCCTGTACAACCAGCACTCAGGTGATGTGGGGTATGAAAGCAAGAAAATATAATTCATTTCTCTCTTTGAAAAGTGAAGAAAAGATAGTTTCAAATAAACATAAATAATAAAAAGTCACACCTCTGCGTGTACATAATAACTGTCAACAATATTCAAAGAGTTTACTTCTACTGCATGATACACATGCACATGCATGATCCTGAGAAGGAACAAAAGTTTTGAAAACTAATGTTAAAATACTTTCGGCACGTTTCACAATCCAGTTTGCTTATCTTAACAATGTAAGAATAAATTTTGTGCAAATTTTATAAAACAAAAAACCGAAAAAAAAGAACAACATTTTTAAAAAGTGGAGAGAGTACAATTCAAATACTCACGTGAGTGTGCCAAGGAGTGCACCGTGGGACGCATTACATTGTCATTACAAAGCAAGCTGCTGCTTGAAGTGGGAGCAGATAGGACTTGTGAAGAAGAAATCAATGTCAAATATGAATAATTTAGCGGAAGTTATTATAGCAATTTTTTCCATATGTTCACATATGTTCACTGCGCTCATAAATAATTTTAAGGATCGAGAAATTGTTTATGTTTCTTTTCCCGCAAAATATTTGCTTTTTAACAATTTTAATGGGATTTTTTTGTTTTCTTTTTTCTCGGATAATCCCACAGGACCTAACTCTCACATGATGTACAGCAAACGTGTCTTGTATTTTAAGTTCTATAAGAGAAATATGATAATCATACGCATGCATATGTTGACATTTTTATTTGCGTACATATTTCAATTTCATTATCGTCGCCACTTTACTCTTTTCCCTAACACTGTTTACTTTCTCAGGCAAAGTTCATATATAGATAAAATAGACGCGTTTTAGAAATAACAAATAGAAAGGATGTGCACGCAATATTTTCAGCTTCAGTCACATCTGCAATATCAACCAAGAACTAATAGCAACTGTACAAAAACCTAGGACTCTTTCTGCTCACAGTGTTCAGACAAATATTGAGAGTAGCCCGAATCGAACCACTTTTAGCACACCTTGCCTTGTGATGCGCTCCTTTGAAATATATCAACAAAATAAATCTTCAATTTGATAGTATTCATAATCTCAGCTACATATGTTGCACAACCATTTTTTTCACAAGAAACAAGTAAAAAAACTTATTTAAGCCAAATCTTAAACACCCTCCGCAATAATACAGAAATGGTGGACACATAATTACGTCCTCTAACACATCGTACGTCCTGCCAAGTCGAGTTTTACGCTGAGTACGATTTTTGTAGGGTATGTATAAAAGTCAAGCTCAATATTCCAAATATTATATATACAAAAATGAAAATATCCATAACAGAAATATACACGGACATATGGACATACGTGTCTAGATCGAATCAGTTTTTGGTGCTGATCAAGAATATATTTACTTCCTAAGTAGTCTGACGTCTCCTTCTGCAAACAGAATGACAAACGTACTAAATTTAAAATTGGATTCATCTTTAAAGCATTGTACCTGAAAAGAAATTCCTTTTTTATGGAATTTTTGTACTAAAATAGAATTAAACATTTTTAAAGCAAATTTAATAATTAGTCATTATCAATAGTTCAAGTGTGTATACATAACATACATATGTGTGTGTGTGGGAGGCAGTTGTAACCATAATCATATTTGACTGACAGGACACATGAATCTTTTCATCTAAAGCATAATTTTGAATTTTTCAAGAAGGACAAAAATCAACTGAAGAAACTTTAGATAATGCCTTTTTTATTGCACAGAGTGTTGCAATGTTTTTTTTTTCCCGAAAGATACGAGAACAGGGACAACGTTAGCATGCATGTACGTACATGCCAACATTTGAGTGTATGTGACATTTCATCATAGAATGGCGTTTACATGTCATGATAATGTACTCCGTGAGCCATCATACTACAAACACACACATACGCATACACGTTACTTAGCATTTTGAGTTTAATGTTTGCCTGCAGATAAAATTGAAGTGAATTATATGTTTATTTTAGTTGCTTTGTTTTTAAAAGCACAACTACAACATTCTGAAATGATGTGTGTTGTACGTCCACATTACAGCACAGCAGAGAGCAACAGCCAAGGAACAGTCAGTTTGCATTTTTCACATACCACGCATACATTGCATGTACACTATTACTTATCGCGCCCACATTACCACAATTCATACAAAACGCTAAAGCCATACTTACATACAAATATAGATAATTTAGCACACTTGAGGGAAGAGAGATAGAAAGCATTTTCAGTTTTTTCTTCTGGTAGGATTTTTGAAACACAAAATATTTAAAACAATTGCGCTGGAAGTTGTTGCTTGGCGTAACATTACGAAAAAGTTCACAGATGACAGAGAGAACAGAAATACTGCAGTTGTGCTACACAAATGTGTGCAAAGATGATGATGAACGGCATAAAACTGCTTGGCCTGAGTTCTTTTCATAGTACTGTATGTTAACTTGGTACGAAGATGACGCTAAACAATTCTAAAACGATATGAACTCATTTTGGACGCACACCAACATTTATGTTTTCCAAACGTTTGCATATAATTACGCAGGCTATTGTACATAACTGTAAATGACACTGTGTCACGTATAAATTCCGTTCTATACCAGATACATTTATAAACAGATACAAAAATACATATACGCATGAGAGAAAAATGTACGCATCGGATCACAAACTATTTCTTCACAAATGAAAGAATCTGCCTGAACTATTGTGAAAGTGGCTGAATTATGCCATCCACATAAGATGGCTTCTCATTCCATATGCAACACCCGGTGGAATATTCAAAGTATATATGTGATATTGATCAGAAATTGATATTTGATGCCCTATCCATCGATGGGCTATAAATGGGCGTGGTCAGATAACGGTCATGCCCACACTATACAAGAAACCGTACTAAGTGTAAAACTCGACTTACAAGCTGATACGTACATTTTGCAAATGGAGTGACAAACTTAGTATACCCCTCATTTTATGTGGGTGGTATAGAAATAAGTAAATAATAATTAATTAATATGAAAATTGTGTTATAAGTTTTAATTTTGTACCGGATCGAATCGCTTTTAAAAAATGTTCACATTTATACAACATTCAGCCATATTGTGGAAGTCGCCATCGCCATCGTCTTTAATATCTGCTCAACTTGCTACTCACCTTTTGCTAAGCCGGTGTTTTTTTTTTTAAATCCAGCATGATTTTTGAATAACTGCGTATTACCTAATACCGAATGTTAGGCAAAATTCAGCTACAGCAAATGGTAGCGAACGCCACTAGAAATTAAAAACGACGACTCTTACATGTTATTAAGGCTTCACATCGTGTATTAAGAAAGTAGGTGAATATTGGGTTATGAGGTCTTTCGTGAGAGTTGTATGCCGTGAAGCGTAGAGTACCTTAAATGAGGTGAAGGGTTTAAAAACCAATGTTGTTGGGCAAAGTCCATCACATATTATTATATCCGAACAAAGACCAACCATGCCCAGCCATCTTAAATGAATGTGTGCAACCTATTGCAAGCTTAGGCAAGTTTCTACGTTAATGTTTCATTGGATGAATGAATCCATGATTGCTTCTTGTGTGCGTTTATGTGTGCACATTTTGATTTGGTTGTTGCTCTTGTTTCAATTCTCTGGAGGCGCTTGTTGTTGATTTGTACTTTGTGCTTGTTATTGCACTAAAGCAACAATAACAACATCAAGCGAAACTGATGAAGCACTTTTCTTATGCTTTAGCTAAAGCAGCAACAACTGTATCGTAACATAATGTTTATCTCCTTCCTCGATATATTGGACCTTAATGATTTTTTTTTTTTTTTTATTATTGGATGCTCGACTTCTGTTGCTGGTAGATAAGTAAACTTTTTCCTTCAATTTAACATCACGAAGCAATTTTCAAAATTACTTTACCACTTGGTGGTTAGTGGCTGTTATTAAAGTGTTTATAGTGAGTATTAATTTGTATCTCCCAACAATCTGTTTAAAACAATTGATGACATATGTACTCGTATGTGTCTACGACACTGTCCTAGAAACGCTTCTAAGCGTTTGCTTATAAAATTATAATTAAGTATTTTGCTTTGTAAATGAACCAAAATATTTACTAAACAATATGAGGATGCAGTACTATGATTGTACTGCGTCGACAGCTGGGATATCGTCCTGTTCGTATTTCAGCAAACAGATATAGTTCAATCGACTAATAATTTGGTACTGATGTTTTGAACCTTTTTAGGGTACCTAGGATTGCATTCTGGGTATTACATTCACACAATGACTATACTCCGGCTTTAAGGTACTGGGCTCTTCAATGAAATGTGTTTCGATAAAAACGAAGGAGAAAAATTATATAAAAGTTCTTGCAGCTGCAACACCAGAGTTTGAAGCCCTGTGCATATTAATTTAGTGACCATACCTCATAAGTAAAATACTTAATACTCTATGTACTTAAATTTATAGCCGAAATGAGAGAAAAGAAGGGAAGAACTGAATTGGGCTTGGATCAAATCTTAAATACTCTCCACATGTACTTGCAAGTAGTGGGCGTGGCATAATACATATTTACTTGCAAATCGAGTTTTGCGCTGAGTACGGTTTTATGTAAATATCTGTTATACGACTACGAGTGTTTAAGATAAATCGATGAAAGGCATAATTATAAATATGTGTACCAGATATAACCTACAAATCTCAATTTTTGTAATGGATAAAAAGATTTTTGCCGATTGTGGACGTGGCTTTTTTACTGATTTTACCCAAATCAAATAGCTCTAAATGTACGACCGTGAGAGCCCCAAAACAGGCACCGAATTAATTTTTGCCGATCAAGAATATACATACCTTGTAAATATTCTGAGGCCCCTTCTAAGTATTTGTATATGAAATGACAAACATAGTATACCCCCACCTTATGTGGAGGGTATAAAAAGACCACAGCAATAATAATAACCATTACAATTGACAAGGAGATACTTTCATCAATGCCGCTTACTCTATCGTGTGTACTATATATTAAAGTTACGAGCTTTTATATTTAAGAAGCAAAAAATTATAACCATAATCACAAACATCACAACTCGCTTCAAGTGACTGGAGACCGTCATTGTTATTTTCATAAGCAATTCTTCGACGATCCATTGTGCGTCACCATCAATGTCAATAAAAAAGGACATTGAAGATAAAACAAAAACACAGAAATATTGAATTTAGTAGCACAAGTATATTGCAGTTAACTAACCATTACATTGAATGCCAAGGTGTACAGATATTTAACTAGAGTTATTGAGGCTTACACCAAGTACAGTTCCACTGATATATTCCAGCTGTTAAATTTTATTTCTATGTATTGTATGTTGCATCTTTGTTACATTATTATATCGTACATTTTAAGACACCTTCTCTTCTCACAAAAATATCATTTAGACGCATAGCAAATGAGTTTTTAAGGAATAAGCTCAGTTGTAATTAAGAATAAATTGATATTCTTATAACAACAAAATTGTGTATAAATTAAAATTAAAAACAGGTAACAAAACTAAAATAACCTTCGTCTAACTATAAAATGTGTATCGATCTATATTGATTTTAATGCCAACCAACGCCCAGAAACTATCATCACCTATTTGGCATAGGTTTCGAATTGATAAATCAATTGCGACCAGGAGAATGATTTCAAAACACAAGCATACAGATGGACTCAGTTTCGCCGCTGATTTGAAATAGATGTACTTCATCGATTTTGATATGTCTACCTCTGAGTGCTGAAAATATTTTGACAAAGTGATTATATACATCCGACCTTGGGGAGATGAGCATAAAACAGTCATTTTTATTAGATTGACATACTCATTCAAAACAAACTGTTCTAAATAGAGGAGCGGAAAAATTCCTTTTAAATAACTAATTGGCTCGGAATGCTGTGAGTTTATATACGTAAAAGACGGGGTAATGCTTGTGTTGCTGACAAGAGTACGAAAAAGTGTACGCTGGTGTAGTTTATGCAATATTTATATAAACTATAAAAAGTAAAAAAACTACATTTGGCTTAGTCCAAATCTTAAATACCCTCCACATCTACATATTGTGCAAATGGTGGGCGAGGTATGTACCTGATTACTCCCTCTAATAATGTACGTATTAAGTAACAGCTTGCAAATCAAATTTTACGCTAAATACAGTTTTTTGTAAATTGTATATATTTTATTCGATTGTGGACGTGGCTCTTGACCAATATTTTCCATCTTAATAGTGATCTGTGGCAGAAACTAAAAGTTTCTGTACAAGATCAGCCCAATATCTCAAAATATACGACGACATGTCATGTGGATCGACTCAGTAGAGTTTCTGACGCCTCCTTCAGAATACTGCAAACGCAATAACAAACTTAGTATATACTCCATCTTTTGTTAAGGGTATACAAATTTGCATAAACCTTTTTGCATAAAGATGTAAATCAACCCTCACACCGCACTCCTATCATACATGACCCGAATGGTATGTTTCTTGGGTAGCATTTTCATATTTCTTTCTATGCTATCATTAGTTATAATCTGCATATGAGAATATTTTGGAAATATAGAACTTAACGGGAATATAGTCTTTAGTGGGAACATCACATCGTATTAGATTTTTATCTCTTGTTTGGATATTTCTTCTGATAACTATCAATTGAACAGGCAACTTGGCATAAGTTCGTGTACTTTTTATGTACCTAATATATAAAGCACACAATCACTACATTAAAGTTCCTTACAAAAGAGACATTTATTTGAGTTTCTTAGTTAGAGTTTTCAAACATACACAGGAACAAATGTATGCCTTGGAGCCCATCCTCAAATATAAGTAAAAGTAGGATATGTTTGAGAATGCAATCAATTTGAAGATATAATGGGACTCATAAATCATGTAATTTTCTACAGAAGCTATCACTAGAAAATTAAGAAATATACGAGCAGCAAATATAATGCATATATCGTTGCCAAAAGATATTGGCGAGGCAAGGTTCAATCATATGGATGCGACACTCTTCCACAAACCCAATAGAATTAATATTAGCGTGTCTTTGGATAAGTGCAAAGAAGAAAACTAAACACCCACAGCTACTGCATGCACCGATTTATTACAAACTCAGCATGTATAGCTAATAAGCGGATAATTTTTCCACTGACGAAGATCATAGGCATACAGATTCTGTGTATAAACACTAGTGACAACAAATACAGGAAAGCCAGGAAAGTTTGTTATTTTCATTATAAATTTTGTAGCTTAATCATACTAGCATAGTAAAGTACATTATCTATTTTTGTTATATTCTCCGTTAAGTTGTTTGAATAAAATCGGTTAGGTTATCCCAAGTTTTGTGGGATAGCTGATGGTAAAGTGGCAGTGGTTGCCAATTCCATAAAACGAACTCCTGAAAGTACATTCGAAAAACACCGAGGGACGACACTTCTTTATTGCTTAGCATATTGTGCCAGGTTTTCCAAGGGGTTTAAAAGTATGTATATATTGGAACAGAGAAGTGTCAGGGGATACATATTGAAGTAGTAACATAGTTGTTGGTACCTTAAAATGCAACAACATTAATTTTATCCGTACCTATCACAATTCCTTATGCATTAAAGATCACTAAATTATTAAGTAGCGGGCAACAGGTAGCACACACACATTCACACACTGCTGATGCTTTCAATTCAATTTCAAAAATGAGTTTCACAAAAAATTCATGCATATGCTTGTTAATGTTACATTAATTTACTACACTGATGCGGCCAAACATAAAACCACTAAATAATACTTTTTATCTCGGGGTCCTGAAAGAATGATACGTCTGTGTCGTGTCATTTCAATGAACGATATTATTTCAAAATTATTGTTTGTTCAGTGGAGCTTATCATAAATTATGTAAATGAGCTGCGGACACATACATTGTGTGTGGAGAGTTGTTTTCGGCGCAGTGCCTATCCGTCCTTTTATTTTGTGCGTGCATGCTGGCCTTGCAAACAACCGCTGTTAAGTGGCTCAAAAGTATCGAACAACAATTTTCAATTAATGAAGAAATTATCAAACTTGAAAAAGTGATAACATGCTTAACAAATACCACGAAACAACATGAAGAGAACAACCAAAGTATGTAGTACGTGAGTACGTAAAGTTATTAATAGTAATGAACGAATTTAGATCACCCGCCTCAAATTAATTTGCAATTGCATCATAATACTAATACAGTATAAACGATTTATTGTTAAAAAGGAGGCCCAAAGTTCACTGTGCTTCGATTAATATAAAATTAATTTCAAAGAAGAGCGATTTTGTACTTTATTTGTACATTCTAAATATTCATGAACAATAACAAGCCGTTCGGAAGATATATTGAAAAAGGAGGTGGAATCATTTTAACAAAATAAATTCGCAATGAATTATTATATTACATGCATTGTTGCTTCTGTACACATTTATATACCTTTTTGAAAATTTCGCAGTACACCTAGAAGTACTTGCCCGAATGTTATGCATTTTGCCAGAGCTGTCAATACTACCTCACTGCTTTGGTCAGTTTTGTACTACGTCTGAATCATAAGACCTGTACATCTGAAATTTGCTTCAAACCATTTCGTTTATTACAAACAAATCATATGAGATACAATAATAAAAGTTTTTCAGAATTTTAAGAAAGATTTTCCATATATGTGAAACATCAAATTAACCACGCCCACCTCTAATTGACATGTTATAGAAGTTGGTATAGGAGTATATTAAGAATATTTGACGTATGTGAGTCTATATAGGTCTAAATTTTAGAATGAGTATGTCTAGAACAAACTAGCGAAAATGGGCGCGATTGTTTATCATACCCGCACAGTGATTAAAATATTCAATTTTACATAATTTACACTATTATGAGGTTGTGCAAATCAATTTTAATAAGTTTGCGCTTTTGGATAAAATGGGCATGCCCTAATAAAATCTCTGATTTTCAGATATTTTCTCCTTAAATGGAAAGCACTTTGTCGTGTATTAAATTATATTATGAAAATGTATTAAAATTAGCTCAAATGGTCGTTTCTGTTCACAATGTCTTTTTTGCGTATTATTTGAAGAAAAATTTAAATTTGAATAATACACCCACGTCCAAAAATTAAATGCAAACATGTTTATTCAAATAAATTTCCTTCTTTGGAGAAGCAGTTCTAAATTTGTGAGTGCGCATCAAAATTTGACTTTTTTGGTTTTATTTACTCCTAATAAAACCGCTTTTAACTTGTTGTTGCTTTCATCTGTACGTATTTCACGCAGTGGCACCATTTGGACACGCCAACGACTATTTTCTTGTATTCTTGGGAATGTCTTGGACAGGCCGGAGTGCAGATTTGCACCTTTATCACATGTACGGAGTACATGATTTTTAATTATGTCACCGACGTTGTACCCACTTTTTTAAGTATTTGATTTTCTTTCTTTTTGTTCTCCAAAATATTAATCTTTCATTCGATATACAAACAAACACTTTAATATATACCTTGCATTGGAGATTATCAAATTTTTGAATTTTTGAACCTTTAAAGAGCCGATTTTTTTTCTTGACATATATGACATACTCGTATATGTATATACATATGTACGTTATATACATGTGGGTACGTTTGTATACCATCAAAAGATATATGCAACTATATGAGCTATTACACCTGGAAGCAACATTTTGCATATAACTTAGAAAATGTCATTGGCAGCTTTGTGTTGCCAAAAACCACAAGTATAACTCAAGTGCACAAGTGTGGAGGGCCTTCGTCATATTTTAACTCCTATTTCATACATACGTGTATTTGTGTACATACTAAATAACCGAAGTTAATACAGTTGAAAGTTAACCATAGAAAGAAATGTACTTTAAACGGTTGCAATAAAAAACCTAAAAAAGGTGATGGTGTCGAAACAACGCCTCAAAGTACTTCTATAAGAAGCAGTACAAACTCCTCTGAGACTTAATTTCAAAGCATTTAATGAGTGATTTAATGAGGCGTGCTCGATGAAAATAGCTTCAATTGCTTCAAAAGCAGTCGACTTGTAAAAAAAACTAATAGAAAACTGTTCATTTCACAAACAATGGTAGAAGGCACAAAACCGTACGATGTAATTACAATTATAACAAAATATATTGAATTATACACAGTGCACATTATATTGCGCTATACATTTACATGTGTTAGAATAAAATTGTATTACATTGAAAGCAGTTAAGTTGTCAGAATAATCAACTGTCAGCATGTCAAAAAATCATTTGGTACGCAAAGTAGCTGAAATCCAGAACTATAAACTGCATCAGCAATTATTGCCCCAGCCAAGTCAGTCAGCTGGTTGGTTTTGCAGCTTATACAGGCACTCTGTCAGTCTAAAACGTTTCATGAAACGCACGCATCGGAACCGGAGAGAGCGCACCAACAAACAGTGCGTGCATTAAACCAATCACAGTCCAAAAGACATGAAATCAACAAACATGCTTACGTGTACATATCATATCTACTCGTACATAAATACTATTTTCATACGAATTATCTGTTATTACGGTCCCCTGCATACACATACACATACATACAACATTATATTATGCACAATCATTTATAATATTGTACATACCTAAACTATAACGCGACGCACATACGTACACGAGTGCAATTAAAATTACAATAATTTGTTTTGCTTTTTGTAATATAACGTGTGTATAATACGTAAACGTTTTCTCCATTCAGACTGACAACAAAAACTGTATAAACAATTGACACAAATATAACGTAAGTAAGAAGATTAAATTTTAATTTAGACCAAATCTTCAGTACCCTCCGCCAGTATTAACATACAAACAGTGGGCGTGGAAGGTACGTGATAGCGTTTATATTACGAATCAGTTTCCGAGTCCAATTTTGCATTGAATACGTTTTTTTTTAATTATGGGCGCCTCTATTATCCAATCACGTCCGTTTTTAGCTTATCAATGGATGGGTTACGTGCTTAATGTCAACTTCAAAGTTCAATTTTTGTGGCAGATAAATAGATTTTTGTCGATTGTGGATATGGTCTTGACTAATTTTTTCTCATTTTAAATAGCGATCTGCATACAAATACTGCGACTGTGAGAGTACCAACAACTGACGGACACATATATTTTTAATGCGGAAGTATATATATATTTTGTAAGGTCTCTTATGCCTCCTTCTAGATGTTGCCAATGGATTGATAAACTTAGTATACCCCCATTGTAAGTGTTATTTTTACCTATCAACAACATTTTAATGCACTACAGTAGAATTGAAAAGAAATTTGAAATTATAAACTACACGCAAATAACAAAAAATACTTTTGTGCTCATTTGTTAGAAAACGGGTACAATCAAGTGTAAATTACTTTTCAAATAACAACCAAATTGTGTGTAATTGTATTCGTAAACGTCGGCTACACGCTCAAATGGAAAATATGTACGTACTCTTACATCCTTTATCTATGACTTTGAGATTACTTAAGTGAATACATCATGCTTTAATACTAAAAGTTTTCTATTGGCGGTGGTGGGACGTTCTTTGGAAACCAATATTTTCTTAAACAAAATATGGATTAAACAATTGCATTACGTTACATTTAAATTCTACAAATAAATGATACAGTTCAATAGATAAGTTCAAGATAACTAATGCTTATACTACAGCTACGTATGGATTTGGTAATCCGTTGGTTTTAAAGTTACGAGAAAAATTGGAAAAAATCGATTAAAGGACACGTCCAAAGTGCGGACAGAACTTATTCTTTTAATGATTTTTCCGCTTACTCCAATTATATATAATAGAAGACTCATTGACAACAGAATTCCTTTTAGGGCTTTGTTGCATCGATGATGGCTAAGCAAGATATTTCCAAATGTACCTTTTTTACTTGCTTTTGATAATTATTTAACATCCAGAGTTACTGTTACATTTGTAAACTAGACATTAAAGTATGGGAGTGGCAGGTGTACTTTAACATATCAAACGTTGAATTCTACATCAACATGTGGGCTTAGCGTTTATACGCCAAACTTAATTGTTGTGACCATTAGAGAACTTTGTTATTTTGGACTCATAAAAGAAACCAGGATAAATTGCATCAAATTTAAGTGCCACCAGCGAACACTCGGAGGCATTGTTATGTAGAATTTGCCAATTTAAAACCACAAAAAAGTTGATGATTACATAAGGGATGATCCAGAGTATTAGCATGGAATGACTACTTGTTAAGGCGTTCGTAGAAGTAAACAAACCATTGAAATGGATTGTCATCGCTTAATTGCAGCTCTGCCATTTAATTGGTATTGATGAATAATGAGCCGAAGACACACTCATGCACGAATATAACCGCATTTTTTTTCATTTTATTGGTTTGTGTCTTTTCCGAATGTAACATCTAATTTTTGACAAATTAACAAACTGACGCTTGTTCACCTAGACGTTGAACACGCACAAGACGTCAATATAATTTATCGTCATGTTGAACTTGTTCACTTACAGTCTTAAGTTAATTTCCAAGGTGCTCCTCCGTAAATTGATTGTACTGGACATACATACATGTGTTATTTGTATTCTTCTTTTTAGGAATTAAAAATTTATAATATGTGAAGGGTTAGAATTGTGGCTCCTTGGATTACCGCATCTGTTCAATTATTTAATTTGACCACAATGTTTGGTCAAATCATCATATTAATTATTTATTCCCTCGTTTCGTCCTACCTATTTTATTGAGGCGTACGTAACACCTAGAAAAAGTATCCTCCTATAACTCCTTCAAAACTTTTATATATTGAAATTATTTGAAATTGATCTAACCTTATTCATCTCTTCGCCATTTGAATTTTAACAGAAATATGGATAAGATGCGCATATAGCACAGGTTTATCATTAGAAGACCACAATGTCTTTTATTATTAGAAAGAATGTCCAAAAACTGTAGACAACTTCAGTGTTTACATTAAAGCTCCATCCATGGTTTTAGTTACAAACAAGTAAAACAACTAAATTGGGCTTGGCCAAATCTTAAATGGAGGTTGTACATCTACTTACAAACGTTATAACCATACGCGTGCCATATGTACTATTTCGTTATGTAAATATTCTTCTTTAATATTAGAATTATATCGCGCACTTGTTCCAGTTAAAAAATTAATATTAATTTCAGTTATTAATGCAAAAAGGGGACAAATATTATGCGCACAAAACACACGTTTCAAATAATAAAGTAAAGTTGCTTTAAGCAACTCTTCTTCTTACTTTGGCCGGATTCTGTTATTATTGTAAAATGTATACCTCTTTATTTAAATGCCATTATATGTATATTCTATGAATGACGATCAGAAATAGCTGTTAGATATGTTGAAGTGGACAACCCTCTGAAAATGCGATTTAAAAGAAAGTCGAAAATAAGGACAAGTTAACGCGATAAAGGCAGTGAAATAAATGAGAAAATAAAACTGCTGATGATTTCATTTCCGATAAGTAACAACAAACCCATCATCCTATCTATCCTACCCTGGCCACACCATATTTGTTTGAGGGGGGCTTAGGGTACAGAACGAGCATATAAAGCCCGAATACAACGAATGATAAATTGCCTGAAGGAAAGGTTGACAGTTTCCAATAAAAAAAAAAGCAGAAACTACATGTGAAAAGAAAATACAAAAGGAAATTACACTAACTTAAATGAACAAAAAGAAAAAGCAAAATTTTCCATTCAGTAAAACAACTAAAAAAACATGTTTGTCCATATTGTGTGTGCCCTTCAAAAACCAAAATGCGTGGCAGGTATAAGATTTCACATTGAATCTTGAAATGCACAGTATAACGTTTTAGAAATGTTAAAGTCCTTGAGAGACCTTTTGGTTATGATTCCGCCCTATTTTATAATTAGGCGGTCAAGTCGAAAGAACTTAACGTAATGTCAAACTTAATATATTCTGTACTGAAAGGTGGAAATTTTAATAGGAAAAAGCACACTTAATACTAAAAGACAAAATGCAAAGCAATGAAACATGACTAAAATGAAGTAAGGAAACTGGATGTGGCTTAGACCAAACTTTAAATACTCTACATATCAACATAAAAACGGTGGGTGTTGCAGGTATATTTTGTGGCAAATAAATATATTGTGATCCCAAAATTTAATTAGCAATTTGTGTGCAGAAACTAAAAGTGTCTGCATAAAATTTCAGCTCAATATTTCAAAATTTACGACCGTGAGAATGCCAACATCGGACAGACACACGGAAATGCCTAGGTCGACTCAGTTGTTGATGCTGATCAAGAGTGTATATACTTTGCAGCCTCCCTCTGGATGTTGCAAAGAAAATGACAAACTTAGTATACACTCTCCCATCTTATGTGGAGGGCATAAAAATTTAAAAAAAATGTGGAATAATCACCACATGTGCAGTTTCTCTAAAGACTAATCTAGAAAATTATAGACATAGTCCGAATTCAATTTTAATTCAGAATATGGCTTTAAAATTGTGTTTCGTTACACATATTCATACTACATACTTAAGAAGGGATTAACCTAAGTTTGTTATTTCATTTCTGACATCCAAAAGGGCACGTCAGAGACTCCAGAATATTAAAAATCAGCATCATAATCTCAAACGATGCCTATATTTTCGTCGGAGTTTGAGAACAGAACTTCATATAAACCATGCCCACTGTTTAATTTTTTATGTGATGAGTTTGCCAGTATATCTGACACAAGCAAAAAAAATATACGCTGTTAGCAAAGCAATATATTCACTTAATGTGGTGCGAAACACACAAAAGCCTCTCCCACAATCAATGAATCTCATAATGAAAGGTGCATAAAGCTTAATATTTGTTTGTTTATTCGTTTTATTTTTTTTTTTTTCATTTCTATTCACTTCACTTAGTCTGAGTTACGCAGACCGAAAAGTAAATGAAAACTCATTGTAATTTTTAACAAGATTAATGACATTCTTTACATTCATTTTACATTCAGTTTCTCATTTTCTTTATTTTCTTTTCTAATAAAAAAGAGGGGGCCTCGTTTGGTTCTTAATTTTAAATAAATTAAATTGGGATTTTTTCAATTTTTATTTACATGAAATAATACAGACTTGACAGCAAGACAACTTACGTTACAGTAAGTAATTAAAGCTCCAAACATGGGGTGCATACTAAATTTGTCATTCCATTCGCAATACCCAAAAGGAGGCGTCAGAGATCCTGCAAAGTATAAATACTCTTAATCGGGGTCTAAAACTGAGTCGATTTAGTCCTTATGACGATCTGTTGTTGGCACTCTCACAGTCGTAAATTTTGAAATATTAGGATGAAATTTTGTACAAACACTTTTTAAAATGTACAGAATCGGTCACGAGCCACGCCCACAATCGATACAAATTTACTCATCTGCTGCAAAACGGAAATCTATAAAATTGAAACTTATTGCATACATTTATAGTTATCTTATCCATCGATGTGCCAAAAATGGGCGCAATCGGATAACAGACACGCTCATAATTTATAAAAAGCCATACTCAGCGTGCAACTCAACTTGCAAGCTGATATATAACAAATGCACTATTAAAGGATGTATTCACCATAAATTTCAAATATCTAACGATGTTAGGGTATATGTATATGAACCTTTCCCTGTCGTGAGATCAAAGAATTGCAATAATGATCTGTAATGGATGACAGTTTCCTCTACCAACTTTTTCCTCATTTACACTTGGGTGGAAGGTATGCCATAGTTTCCTTAATATTTGGTTTAACTTTTTTCTTCTCCACATCCGCTTGTTAATGCCACGTACCAAATTAACAATTTCAATTATATGCCGAAAACGCAGACAAACTTTAAATGTGATATCTGCTTAACTAAAGTGTTACAGTGTTTTTTTCTTTGTGGCTTATCCTCTTCCACCGCTCATTTACCACATCTTTCAGGTTGTACGTTTGTGTTTTTTATGGAAATGTACGCCTTTGTAAAATTGAAAATGTACGAGTGATATTTATTTGCCGTATAAGATTAAGTAAATTCACACGTGTACACATTCGTACGCACATATCTAAATATATTGTACGTACGAGTAACGTAAAATATTCGAAAGGAAACACTTTATGCATACAAAACTATAATTCGTGCCTGGAAAATCTGAAATCCTAGCGCAAATGTTCTCGTATGCAAGGTGTCTGTAGAAGATTCTTGAAATTCATGCAAACTTTATGAGAGAAAATGAATTTTTTTTTTAAATCCGCAAAACTGCTCCCTACACGAAAGTGTACAGAACCTTTTGAGATCCACCGAAATTGTACCTTCCGCCGCATAATGTGTGGATTAAACATTTCTCATCTTCTTTATTTATTTTCATGCATTATCTATTCGTTACGTTTTTTAGAGGGTTTTCAAGTTTTTATTTTGGTTTAAAGGAAACGATTTGAATGTTCTACTTTTAAGAAGTGCACTGCATTGAGTTTAAGGTTTTATAATCTGAAGAGATTAAGAGCGACTATATTATAAGTATATTAACCTTATAAAGATGCTACGAAATATCGATATATCTACTTCTCTAAGGTCAGCAACTAAAATGAGCTTAAATCAAAGCCGACTTTTGGACATTTTTCAAATATTTTTCCAACGCATAATAAGTATATTTATTGATCCAAAGATATTGTAAAACAATACAATCTCATCCTCGATATATAAATAAATGTGATCATTTTTGTGACGATTGTTACACATAAGAGAGGGGTATAGTAAGTTTGTTATCCCATTTGCAATACCCACAAAGAGACGTCAGAGACCATACAAAGTATCAAAATCTAAAACTGAAAATCTATATACCTATACGTATTTATCGTGCAATTAGGTCCCTTATC
This sequence comes from Crataerina pallida, assembly GCA_949710015.1. NCBI lineage: Eukaryota > Metazoa > Arthropoda > Insecta > Diptera > Hippoboscidae > Crataerina > Crataerina pallida. Next base: position 10,654,741 of record OX453290.1, read on the forward strand.
AATATGCTACGCCCACAGCTTTTATAGATATGGAGGGTATTTAAGATTTGGGCCAAGTCAAACTTAGTTCTTTTGCTTTTTTTTTTTTTTATATCTTTCTGTAACTAAATCAATATTGATTGTTTTCATCCTGCTTACGCTGAATCTACAATAAAGGCAAACACACCAAAATGCGGCAAACAGTAGTCGTTATGATGCACATTCTGTTAAGTATCTAAATACTTGCCTTCATATATATGGAGGTCTGTGAAAAATGATTATGTACAAGAGGCGGTATTTTGTATTTGATCAAAAGGTTTTAGTTCCACTTGGAATAGCTGCCGCGACAACAAGAGATTAAATAAATTTCAAGTCACCAACACTTTACAACTTTAATCGTCCAAGTGCTTTTTATAAGAATAAACCATAATAACAAAAAGGTAAACCTAAAATTGAGTGAAGCTCAGGTAAAGTGTACTCTATCTAAAGACAGCCCAGCATAATAATACGAGAGTACAGGCACAAAACAGAAATATGTACATAAGTATATAGATGCACTACAAACTCAAAAATAGAAGTAAATCAACAGGAACTGCGTGCGGACAGCAAATGATGGCAACCAATATAACTATAAGCACACTTTATATGTGTAAGGCCAGTGGAAGACTTTGTAGAGCCTAGAAAAGACACACTTTTTCCTATCTTGTTGTTGTAGTATTAAATTAAAAATGGGTACAATTGAAAAATGATAAATAATTTAAATTGAAAACGTTATAATGAACAAGTAAAACCCGACCATTTAATACCCTACACCACTTAGCTCATGTTGTATCTGTATATATTGCTATACAAAAATTATATGGGAAGGGGTTCTAAAATAGTCCGATCGGGTCCAAAGTTGGCACAACTAATTAACTATTCTTCAACAATTTTTGTTAAAAATTATTAAAAGTATTGCGATTTTTGCCATTTAAGGACATCCATTATAATCTTTTAAAAGGAAGGGTTCTCGAAATGATCCGATTTAGTCCATCTTAAATTGGGATTCCATCTTGAATCAATACAAGTCTTTCTACCAAATTTCATCGAAATATCTCAAAGAATTCATTTAGGAGTTACAAACATCCACATCCAGGGTATAAAAAGGCTATAAACTCTTTGATGTTAAGTATTTAACGCATTCATACATTATTGTATGAATGGAATATGGAATTCCATATCGTCCATATCGAATTAGAATCATCCAATCTAATGATGCAATGGTATAAACAAATAAACAAACACCCAGCTGAATATTATTTATAATTTTCCAAAAATATAACTTCCGACCCTGTTGCAATGAAAGACAAAGTACATTTCACATTTCACGAATAGTTCGTCATCATTTTTAAAAAGAGAACCTAAAACGAAATGAGAAATTTAAGTAATTTTAAATTTATTCCTACTTATACGTTTAGCCAATGTCTTCTAGACAATAGTACTGAAACAAAAGATAAATTCTGCTAATAAGAATTATGCTGGCATTTAAACCATGGGAGATAACTGAGACTTTTGTACGAATTTGTTGAAACGTAATTGACATACTCATAATTGCTATTTGAACAAACATTCAACATTTATAAAATGGCAAAAGAAAAACCAACCGAATGTGTTAGTACAGCAAAATAATTGCAAGAGAACGTTATTGCATAGCAGATTATCGATAGTAATAATAATGGTTGACAAGGTTTAAATTACATAAAACTCCCTTAAAATGTATTAACGATGATAAAATAATGATGTATGGACAATACATTCGAAATTAGTTCTTATCAGATACAGTGCCGGTTAAAAGAATGGGGAATCGATTGGTATTCGGATAATAACTAGTGCGTTATGCGAACCCGCTAGGAGGTAAAAATTTGCCCTCAGCAACAACAACCAAGGTGACGATAATGTTAATTTTTGAAAGGGCTATTAGTGGAGAACGATGTCTACGCCACCCTCAGATCGATTAATAATTGATGTTGTTTAATATCTAAAAAGGGGTCCCTGCTCAAAGTGGCCCATTCAGACTTTGTGTATATGTATATGTGGAAAGTGTTTAACATTTGGTCTAAAGTAAATTTAGTTTTTTTTACAAATTCATTACTTTTATGAGATAAAACGGTTTTCGAAAAATGTTTTCTAATACTTATGTATATAAATAATTTAGTTCTTATTCCTTTGGACAGCACTGTACGGAAAAGTACAAATATGATTATATAAATTTATATACATACGTTCGCGTTATAATACCCACATCAATAGAAATACACTTGTATGGCAGGATTCTAATTGCAATCCAGGCAATTTTAGTCAAATAATAAACGTCAGCATTGCTGTCAATGCAAGAAAGTCACGCATGTGAATGTATATGCCATAAGCATATGCATAAAAAGGATTCCAACAAGTAAGAAAACTTAATTTGGCTTAAACCAAATCTAAAATATCCTCCACATCTACATACAAACTGTGGACGTGGCAGGTACATGATTATGTCCTCGAATAGTGTACGCATTACGTATCAGCTTGAACGTTGAGTTTTGTAAGAATAATGATTTTTGAAAATTGTGGGCGCTTTTGTGTTATCCTACTATGCCCTCTTTTTGCACATCGATGTAATATTTATAAATAGCATATTAGTAGATAAACGCACATCGATGATAGAGATATTATTAATTTCAAGTTCACATAGGTCAGTTTTTGTGGTAGATAAATCGATTTTTGCCGATTGTTGGCGTTGTTTTTGACAAATTATTCTATTTTAAATAGCGATGGTGCTGAAACTAAAAGTTTATGTGTAAAATTTCAGCTTAATACATGTATGAACACTTGCGACGGTGCCAACATTAGGAAGACACACGAACATCCATGTCAAGATCGACTTAGTTTTTGGTACTGATCGAGAATATACATATACACCTTGTAAAGTCTAGGGTATTGCAAATGAAATGACGCAGTGAGCATACCCTTCGTCTTATGTGGAGTGTATAAAAATATGCTATTTAAGCAAATTCTACTCAATACACTGCATTGACTTCCGGGCCTATATCGAAGATAGATAGATACTGTGCTTTATAGCACATTTTTCATATTATTGTAGGATAAAATATTATTTATTTTAGATAACAGACTTTATACGCACATACATACGCACGCATGCATTTGCCGCATTCTTATTTCGGTAGTACCCTTTGTCATTGTTATTATTATTTTAAATTGGAAGTCAATAATGACAAATACCCTTGGATTGGAGGAGAAAGGAGAACAACCGATTTAGGTTGCATTAAAGTCGTGGTGATATTTAAAATTGTCAACTCGGTTGCGGTGAATGAGTTTTGAACTCGACTTTACTATTACCAGGTTTATTTAACAGGTTTGCTTAACGACTCCCTCCGTGCTTAATAATAACTCAAGTACATATTAGACCAATTCAATTTAATTTATATAATTGCTTAAACTGTGTCTATAGGTTTTTACAAAATATTATTATACACGGAATTATTATAATTGGACATTTTGGGAAACAAAACAAAGCTTAAGGAAATGTAGAGAAATTGCTTCTAGTTACCATTTGATTGCATTGAAATATATTTAATAATTTAATATGTTGTAAATGGTTTCGTACTGGAATTCATGATTTCTAATTGCTGTACAGCACGAAAGATTTCGTATGATTTCTAAGGTTCACCTGTCAAAGTTCACATGCCAATCAAAGCGGTGAATAGATGCATGTGTATGTATATATGTACTTATTTAACTATTATTAAGTTTTCTTACTAAATACAATGTAACAAGATAAAATATTGTAGCCGATCAAAATCAACAAACGCCAAAACTTGTTCCATTACAAAATTAATGAGGGTCTTGAAGCTCCCGTTTAATACCTGAAAAAAAAATAAAATAGATGCCCAGATTAAGATAAACTTAGCACTTAATTTAGAACATTACATATGGAGACAATATGTCTTTTTACACCCTCCATCTTGGTGATGAGAGTATTTGCATTTGCAATACCCAGAAGTAGTGGTCAGAGATAGGAAGAATTTATATTCTAGATCAGTATCGAAAACTAAATAGACCTAGACTAATATGGATGTCCGTGTATTGTTGGCATTTTTACAGTAGTAAATATTGAGATGTGTGTCCGAAACGTTGTACAAATATTCCTACTGTCTGTACATAGGCTCCAATATAATTTCGCTTATTCGGTTAAGTACCAGGCCTTTTAAAGCCACAAAAATGTACCCATGAAGTTCAAATTTTTGTACATATATATAATTATAGCACACAAAAATGTGCATTGAAGGATAACATACCCGCCCACAATTTACAAGGAACCTTTTCGATGAACAATATAACGCTTAAGTTGATACGTATTACTAGCACCATTGTTTGTATATAGAGGCGGAAAGTACTTAAAATCCAAGCCAAATTTTATGTTTCAACTTGTTTCTCCTCATGCTGCAAACGAAATGATAAATCAGCATAGTTTGTCATTTAAGGTGAGATATAAAAAAAGATTCATATTCTTATCAAATCACATATGTACGCAATCAAATTAATTTCTTTCTATACATAAAACTATTTATGTTTTATTGCTAATTAAATTTTGCTTCAGTTGTTTAGTCTTTCGTATAAAGAATAGCACAACAAACGATATATATCTTAATAAATTAATTAATCCCCAAGCAAAGGAAGCTGGGCACCGTACACAGGGTCAATATACGAACATACACACGTACACACACATTAATATGTATTAAGTAATATGTAACGACCTGAGATTTCAAAATGAGGACAGTAAACCAACCGTACTGGGTTTCTTTACAACGGACACCCGAAATACGCAATCAAATCAAAGTTTGTAAACAAGAAACAGGATGGGGTTGTACCACAGTACGGTACAGACAACAATATTCATATTGACGTTCCATTCTGTAGAAGAAAATAGAAGATTAATGATGGTCATAAATTCTGCGACATTTACTCACTGTGACATGGCCTACTAAACACTATGTTGCACACAATGCTCTAGTGGTGTGTGTTGTATTTAGTATGTTTGTACTGTAGTGTACATAATATGATAAAAGAGAGGAAGATGGAGAAAATAACTTGCATTAATGAAATTTTTTGTTCTTGATGCTTTTGCTGCAAAGGGGCAATCACCTATACTCTAGCCTAACATGTTCGCATTATTATATCTAAAGGACGTTTTTGCTTTCACTCTTCTTCCTTTTTTTATAGCGAACACATAAGGTGGGGAATTTACTAAGTATGTCATTCCGTTTGCGGTACTCAAAAGAAAGCGTCAGAGATGCCACAGAGAATATATAGGAAAAAATAAACGAATGCAATATCCGTCCGCAAAATTAAAATATTACGCTTTAGTGGTCGCTAGAAAAAGGTGTACAATATATACAATATGTATATATAATGGTATCCAAGGTTTATCCTCACCGAAATATGCCCTTTTACCCACACCATAAAGTGATCAGCATGTGAGCTAATGTTTGTAACTGAGAAAGGGTCGATTTAACCATGTCCATCTATTTCTTGTAATTAACCTCCATATGGAAAATACCTTAAATGGAGTGTCTCAATTTCGAGCTATTTCTGGAACTGCTTTAATATAACGTTTTTATGCACTGGATTATATATGCCAAGGATTCGCTTTTACTGAAACAACTAAATTAATTACAACTAACAAAACTAGTGAAACCAAATGATGTAGAGTATTAAGGGGTCGAGCAGAACTAGTTGGTTTATTTTTCATTACATTTTAGTTCATCTAAAAGTTACTGTTAGAGTATTTTTTTTTTCGTAGATTAATGTACCACTATTTAATACCTTAAGTCTCCGTACGGTTATATAATCTCAAATAATATTAGAAAATAACGTGAAAAGTAAACGAACACGAGAGACTAGCATATACGGCACGGTTGTTAAATTAATAACATTGAAATGAACTATACTTTTATTATATATTAGTGAAAAGTTTTCTTAAAATTTACGACACAAATAACCCAAGAATACGATGGTTTTATATGACTGATTTAGTTTGGAAGTAGCGTAAATACTTTTTATCAAAACCGCCAAAATGTTCAAGATTAGAAAGAAATATAATTAATAAAAGAGCAAGTCAGCCTCATGTTCCAACCTGTTCAGAAAATAGGCTACACACGAATAGATATATAAGACTATTGCGGCTCAAGTGACGTCCCCTTTTTGGCCAACTTCATTACTAATGAGGCGTTATAAGTATGTAAGTTAACTAACCACCACTCAAATGGGAGGGAAGAGATAAAAAGCAACGCTGTCGCTTTCTCACTCCAAATCATAAGACTTGAACAGAAATTCATCATTTTCTGTAAATGTAAATTGTTACAAAGCCGCTGGTGCTGTAATCTTACATATAATTATAACTTAATCAGGAACAGTTGCAGTAGTAGCACATTGGTGGCTGACATTTGAGGAAATTTTTTATGTAAAGGCAAAGAGAGCTTCATTAATTTCAACCCCTGTACAAAGCAAATAGTACGTAAAGTAACCTTCATTACGGATATAGTCATGTAAGCCCAATTACCAAAGTCAATCAGTGGGTGATGCCAAGCTGCTTAAAATAAACACACACAGAAAAGAGAGGAATTCTTATGATGGAACCATTATCTACCACCTCTTGTCAATTAAAAAAAAAGGAAGTGACACACTATGCACCCTTTGCCTTGTTCGTCATCATTACAGTATGTGTTTATATGGCTTTATACACATATGTGTTAATCACAGCTGATATTTTTTTTTGTTTTTTGTTATTTGATTATGAAGTTTCGTCCTATTTCATGTATTAGAATATTAGCAGCACCCAACCACCTTTGATGGGTTCATCAAGGTATATATGCTTATATATGTCACTATAGCATCTTTTCCCACTTTTGCATTAAAATATGTGTTTCTCTCTCTATTTTGGGGAATTATTTTAAAGATTTTTACGACTTTATAAATCAAAGCAAGTTACAGGGAACACTCCTGAAATGAAAAATTCTGATCTGGGTAACAGACCTTCTCTAAACCATTTAAATACGGCATTCAAACCTTTTAGACACACGATTTTTTAAGACCATATCACAACCCTATTGTATTACCTTTATTATCAACCTATAGATAGACATAAAAACTTTAAATATTTATTTTAATTTATTTGCATGTATGTATATGTTCCGTACAATTTTTGGCCGGTTACAGGGTTTTTGTAATCTGCGTACAGATACTAAAAGTGTATGTATATCAGCTCATTATCTCAAAATTTACTATCATGATAGAGCCAACAATAGACGGACGCACGGACTTACATGTCTAGATGGAATCAGTTTTTGATACTGGGGTCTCTGGTTATTGCAAAGGGAATAACAAACTTGGCATATTCTCCATCTTATGCGGAGGGTAAAAAAAAAAGAATTTTTTCTCAAAGTTTATATATGTATTTGTTTAAGCCTACGTGGCCATTTGTGACACAATTCAATATGTATATGTACAACATACATCAAATACATATATGTTAAGGTGGTTTGGGATAAAGCATTATAATGGTATGTATTCTTTAGTGATGTTATGCATTTAAATGGCGTATTTTCGAAAGCAATTTGTTCCGCTTGTCTAATAACATGCAATATGAAAATTAAACTCTTATATTGTACAATATGCGTAAAACGGTTTATAAATGTATTCACATATGTATGTAAAACATTCATGTTTATATGTCGAAAAAGGCAGAATTCGATGTTGACATCGGACAATTTCAACAACATGCACAGACTGGCTCGATTGATTATAATTTGTATGCCAATACATATAATTTTAGGAAACCTTTCCTTTAAGAGAACGATAATGGAGAATAATATGAAAAGTTTTTGTGCATACTTTAAGGAACCAATAATAAAAGACCAATACCAAAAAATTGTCCCTTTTTAGAAGTACTTATTTTATGAATTTTTATGAAACCCATGGTTTTGCCGTTAATGTTTAATGCTTTTTTTTTTTTAAAGAAAAACTGATTTTGTAAAATTTTCTAAAATGAATAACAATGCGCTCCTCAACCGATGACATGTGAGATACAGCCGGCACCACATCAACCTCGAATAAAATACGTTTCACCCTCTCTACACTCATATGATAAATTTTTTAAACCATTACGCTTCCCAAATCGCATCGTAACATTATTTAAGCTATCGTTATTATCCTCATTATATTTCATCACTGAGTGTGTAACAATATCGAAATGATAACATCAAACACATATAATGTACACCACACATGTTAGCAAGAAGGTGACAAAACGTACTTAAATAAAAAGAAGTGAAAACCTACACTTGGTTTAGTATATTTGGCTTAAAACATAAAACGAGCACCCTCCAATTTGTGACACATATATATGAATTATGAATGTTCTTCCACTTGTCCTTCAAAGCTTTTCGGCGTTGTTCGAGGGAGTGAAGGCGTCGAACACGGAGTATTTATATTCTGAAACTACATCAAATACTAAGTTTACCTAAGCCATGTCTGTGCGTCCGACAGTTCGGGTGCAGTGGTACTAACTCTTCGAGTTCCATAAATTAAAAAATAATAATGTATGGCATTTTACAAGCGTAAATGTTTATACACCTGTCGAACCAATCTCGACTTTTATTGTAATATTTTTAAATAACGGTGGGTTACCAATACAACGCGACACTCTTTCACTTTTTTCCTCAACTGGAGTTGAACACGTGTCCTATAACGGGAAGAGTTTACTAAACCCTCAGCCCACTCAGCTACTGAAAGGATATAAGCTGAGATATCTATTCCAAATTTGACAGAAGTGTTGGTAGTTTTCGTATTCAAGTTCAAATTAAAATTGGGTAAAATCAAAAGATTTTTTTGATTAAATCAAAAGATTTTACCCAATTTTAACTTCAACACGGAGTTTTTGTTTACCCAATTTTTTATTCTTTTTTTATTAGATCAAGAGCTACTGTACGTTGCGTTTTTATCATATGAAACTCTTTCGCAATTATTTAACTGAAACATTGTGTTATTGAAATATTTCAAAATTCAACTTAATCTGCTTCTTTGGGAATCTCATAAGTACAGCTTTGCATTATTTTTTCATTGCTAACATAGTCGTCGTTTGTATTGCACACATTCATACATCCATGTGCACTCGCTTTGTATTGGAAATGTTTAAACTTTACATTATAGCAACAATGTACGCCTCATATATGTATGCAGACGTGTCCTTGTATATGTGTGTGGTGTGCTGCTATAATTGTTGCGACTGCTTGTGCTGAGTTTTTGTAGATAAGAGAATTGTCCTGTCAGACAGGATGATATATGCGGACTGGCATTTAAATTGGGCAGCAACTCCTATGCAAAGTCTCACATATACATGTATAGGAAAAAGATCTGAGCTCCTTTAGATAAAAATAGATACAAACTTCTTCTCCATACTTTCGCGTTTGTGCACGTTTTTTGTTTTTGGATGATAACTCTTGCACTTGTACAATACAAGGCAGCTATGTACTCTTACTTATTGTATTTGCTCTTAAATAAAAAAACCGATGTCGCTCAAAATATTTCCACTTTATTATAAATTAAAATACTGATTTTAAATAAATGCGTTTCACTGAAAAACTGCATAAAGGGGTTTCATTATTATTCGTATTAATATACGCCGCACATTATAGTAGCGGATTCAAGTTTGTCCTTCCATTCATAGAATAAAGCTTCCAAGCAATTAAATTCCATACCATTACACTAGAAAAACAAGTACGAATGTCAGTTCTACCCGACCATTTAATACCCTCCACCACTTAGTTCCACAAATTGGAGTAGAATTAGTTATGTTCCTGGCAAAGCGTTACATGGAAAGGGGTTCAAAAAAGATCCAATGTGATTTAATGTTTGGCATAGTCAAGCCACTCAACTATTGTTCAAGTGGTGCTTCTCTGAAAGACATTCATTCAGTTTAGATCGTTTGGAGATGCATAAATTTAGGGATAATGTAAATTTTTCGCGCGCGCATACACACACATACGCATAGTTGATAAACAACGACGACGAACGACTATAACTTTTATATGTAATATTAAATAATATTATATGCAGTGGGCGTTTCAAACCTAAGCGTAAGCTTTTGAACGAAACAGTTATATCATAGATGGGCGGTTACATTTCACATCAGCTATGTGGCCATGTATTGCATACATGTCACGCACTACGCGCGAGTGTTTGTATGTAAAAATGATAGTTTTTGCAAGAAATTGACACGTGACATGTGAAGTCATTTAGTGTGTATCTCAAATTAAAACACGAATCGGTTGGTATGCACATGATATTTGTAGTTGCATAAACCAATTGCAACGAAAAATTTTGAGCAGGAATTGAAACGTGTTTCTCATTATCTTAAAATGTAATAATGTAAGTACACACACAAACGCACACACACTTGCATTCCAATCAATATGTAGTAAATTACTTCGTTTCATTTATTTGATAGTTACCGCTTGTAGGCATACATTGGACCAACTCTCAATGCACAACAGAGTCTCTCACATATACGCATAGAATACTTGTGGGGTGTGCAGATGCAAATGATTATCCTTATATGGTCATAATGATGATTTTGAAAAGTTCAATTGGAAACATGTTAAATTTTAAACAAACTGCCAAGAGGTTCTGTACGCAACCAAAGCAAAGTCCTGCCATAAATGAGACTTTCCCAATAATTAGATATTTTAAACCATACCAACCAACATAAAAGACATAATTCGATTCCTGATCAGTGTGTATAAAAGGAGATGTTGTATGAGCGTGTGCATTGCACTGGGTAGCCCATTATAAAACGTTTGCTCATATGCGAACGTGTGTCTGTGTGTGTGTGTAAGCTACAAAACTAATAACATTGTCAATAGTACGATGTCAAATGATTTTACATTTGCTAATGTGTTGTCAAAAAGATATTGCCATCTCTAAGGCTGTATGGGGCTACAGTTACTGATGTTTGTGTAATATCACATGTCAGTACAATGCAAAAATATGACTGAATGTACATGTGTGTCCATGTGCGCTTTGAGGCGCACCTTCCTTAATGATACCTTTAAAATTTGCTTAAAAGACTTTGGATGCTTTATAATAATGCATCCAATGACGTGAGTTTTCTTTCATACTCTTTACATGTATTTTTAAAAACCAAGAATTTGACCATATATAAAAAGAGTAAAAATGGTGTAGTCGATCAAGCTCCATTTAATACCCTACAAGCCCTTAGTTCCACAATTTATGCTACAATTAGTTCATCAGTATCCGCGAAATATTAAGTCCTAAAAATGGTCCGACCATATCATAATTTGGCCCAATCAAATCCAGAATCCAATTCACTACATTTTCAGTAAGGTTAATCTCTGGCAAATAGGTTTTCTTGTACCAAGCTTTATCGAAATATCTCAAAAAAGGTGACTTAAAGCTTCCGTGCACGACGGACAGACATACAGACCTAGTTAACTCGATTCAGATTTTGATTCAGAATCGATCGGTATAATTGGGGGTATGGTAGTGCGCCGTTTAGGAATTAAATATACCTTTTTCCATAAGTAGTGTAGGGTATTATGAGCGCAAACAATTACGTTCTAGAACAAAACTTCGGTTGCTCATGGTATTAAATGTATTAAATGGCTGTAAATGTTAATTTCTATGTACATTGAAGGCAGTTAAAAATACGTTACAAATATGAAATAGTGGCAGGGGTCTGCAGTAACGTTTAATTTGTAAGATCTGAATAAATTCTTAAACTTTCTATTGGATACAACACAACATATATGTAAATGAGAAATGGAATGAAAATATTATTCATTTGGATGCACCCTTTTTATAGTTGCTGGCAATAAGATGAAAAACCAATTATTTTCAGCCCATGTAAGCCTTCTGTACTCACAATTCATCAACAAGTTCTTCTTGCAATTGGGAACTTATTTAACACTAAACTATACTTGTTTGCCTTTCATGTAAATATTATTAAGGACTCAGTAAAGGACTGAAACTATACTGGACACATTTGGAGCATTGCAGCACTTATAATTGCAAATATATTAAACTCAAAAACATTTTCAATATTTCAGTTACACCAAATTTATTTTCTCTTTTCAATTCTTACGAATTCATTAAGATGTAAGCGCATTGAGCCTCTAAGTAGAGAATTACACACATAAATGACTGAAAATGGTTTGGGAATATCCTTGGGTATCTACGGTTGCAAAATCACTCTCCGCCCAAAACAACCGTATCCTAAAATGCGGCGTATTTTCAGTTATCAGTGTACTACTTTTTATTGGGGTGACTGTTGAAAATATCTGACAATTCGTACAATGCGTTATTTTAGATTTCTTTTTACCAATTGAAGTCATTCGCACCAAATTTAATTCATTTCAGTTCGCTGTTTGAGTTTATCAATATTCAACATCAGCATCAACATCGCTTTACTATTATCAGCAAGAGGTTATTAAAGTACGGTGCAATGTATATATCTAGCAAAGCACTTTATTTGATAAAGCATGAACAGCAACAAACAAGAAAACCCGAAAAAACGAAACTGTCGCAAAGAATAGCAGTTTTTTTGTTTTGTTTTGTTTGGCAATGACAACCATTAATCATTGTCTGTCACTGAAATGTATGTATGTCTAACGACGCTTCATGCTCACACCCTTTCTTTCCTTTCCATGTTGTTTCATTTACTACATAGTGTTTATTCTTCGTATATATAAATGCACGCAAATATTTTACACACACATACAATAACAACAATATATTCGTTCTTCTCTAATTCGTTTTATTTTTATCGACGCAATATGTAAATGCATGCAATTCAGTAAGATGAGGTCCATCTAAACAGAAGTACTAAAATGTAACAGAAATGTTTCATTCAAAGATGTTTCAACTTTAGTCTCTTCAATCAATAAGTTTCGACTAAAAAATAAACCTTTAGGTGGCAAAAGTTATGAGTTGTTAAATTGTTGTTGTTTTTGGCTATTACATAACCCACCACTTTATTTTACTTTCATATCCCACAGCAATGTGTTCCGAAATTTACTATTTATGTAAACTAATCAACTTTCACCTCTGTACTCTCCAAATGACTTTAACTTAAATAAATCAGTAAATTAAAGTATCCTATCGTCAGAAACATCATACCGTCTAAAATAGAAAAATAAATACTCCAACTTCCGCTGCAAAGGGAAAGTAAGCAATGATTTTGTAAAAGATTATAAAAATGTTCAAGGCCAAGCAATGTGCATTTAGCACTCGACAAAATAAAAATTTATGTAGTATTACTACAAAACGATAAAAACAAAATTACAAGTAAAAACAAATAACCTGTTGGATTCTATGGTAGACAATTTAGTGCGAACGAGTCAAGGCTGCTAAAAAATTCAATTTGACAGCAAATTTTCACCACCAGACAAATAATTGTGTGTGCGATTGTAGATATAACAACAAATATCTAAACAAGAAAAGCAGTCATAAACATTTACGACTTGTGTTGAGTCGCAGCAAAATGCGACAAATTTCGGCAACATCCTCAATAGCAACTACGCGGCAGTGAAAGCCTTTTATGAGCATTGGGGACACGTGTTAAATGCCTTCAAATTACTTCAAGGTTAAATTTTTATTCATTTTGTAAATTCTTTTTTTATAATATTCCATTGTACGGAATTTAATAGAAAGGTTTGCCATTAGATCGATCGCACCCTGCATTATTACTTACCACACAGTACTTCTCTATTATCGGAGGAATAGCTTTCAAATACATTCAATTTATTCATTTTTGAGAATGATTCTGAATAACCCGAATAAATTTTATAATTATTTCCTAATTTTGAATAACTTTAATTTTAATTTTATACTTATTTAACTTCATTTCATTTAAGTTAAATATTATGGCCACATTGTAGTTATCCTTTAAATAAATAAACACCTACAACCAGTGTTTTAGGAATTGTTTGTTGTATTACAGGAAATGCCAAAATGGTTCCGACTATAAAACTGACATAAGCTTAGAAAGAAAAAATCTTGCTGATATGCGTTAATGTAGTAGAAAATTGAATTGAATTGAATTGCAATTTGTACATGGTTTTTTCGCAATTTCACTAATTTTTCTCATTCTCCCTTGGATACGTGCGGTGTTACCCTTTAAAAAAATAACAGAAAACCTCAAGACAGAAAGAGATGTCTTATGAATGACATGAAGAAGAGAAGATTGCAAAGTTCACAACCGTCATAAACAGAAAAAAGCACACCCTCTTTTACATCACACGAATACTCGCTCACAAACATATTTAAATTTAACACATGCTGGAATGATGAAGGGAACGGGCGGAGTTTTTAGATAAATAATAAAAAATAAATTGTTCAAGGTTGGCTATATTTCACATACGCTATACCGTTATCAATGAAAATGTGTATAGCACTTTCTCCCTCAATACATATTTGGCGACGGAAGGTACGGTTTCGTCTATTCTCGTCTACAATACTATATGCTTTATATAACAAATAGATTCGTGGCTCTATGTTGATAAACAGAGACTACTAGCATGCCTGTGACACAAAACTGTCACTAACAGTTAGATTTAATATTGGCGATGTTTGAAAAACATATTGCTTTCCTACCATACGTATGTACGTACACGTACAAGTCTGCTAGAGTGTTGATATATAGATATGTAATATAGACTACTGATGCAGACATCAGTGTACAAGGTCTGCTTGCGTACCATCCATCGGCTGGTAGGGCACTGCCCGAGAATAGCACACAAACATAAATAAGATAATCAACGGAGCGTAACGGCGCAATTTGATAGCATCCATCAATTTCAGTTTATACCGTATAGCATGCATGCATGCATGCATGTACATATGTATGTATTTGTTGAATTATAAAATAAGAAATATTTCATCACCAGGACATCACAGTTGTACGCGTGTGTTCTTGCCATTCGCAATTGCGAGTTTCAGATGCAACTTACGCATATAAGAGCGAGAAAGCAAATATGTTGGTTTTCACGTTACTGTATTTGTACACCCCACACTATGAAGTGGTATCTTGGGTGTATTGTATTTGGCCCAAACGGCAAATGCTAGCCTTTCAGTCACTAAATGGACCTGATCGATCCTTTTTTAGGTCCCATTCAAATTCGTTACCGTATTTTAAAACAAGTCGTCCGATTTTTTAATAAGATTTGATGGAAAAGAGTTAATCTGCTCAATACCGTAACTAACTCGAACCAATTTCGAACCTTTGTTAGAACCCTTCTTCTTCAGCAAACCCTTCCTCTCGAAATGGCTTATATGGCAATGAAACGCGTTTGCTATAGCAACGAAACTAATTCCAAAACCATAAATGGAACTATGTGGTATAGAGTATTCAATGGTCCAGCAGAACCGCCCATGATGTTTTTACTTGTTATTTCTTCATTGTTTTTCGAGATGAATTTTTATTGTTTATGATGGCGAGTGCTTGGGATCATGCCTTTCCCCAACTTAACAGACACAATACAAATGAAAATACATCAAAAATACAAAATCCACCCTTGTACTCATACACTTACGTACGCATAGGTGAAAAGAGAAAATGTACAATTTGTAACAGACTTCCGCTTTTTTCTGTTTCTACGCATCTCAGCCGATCACGAAATACTTGAAAAAGGGGTGTCGTTCCAAATACCACATTTCATAAACCAATGTAACTTGCAACGCTACCTTGGCCCCAAGTGTTGTAATCATTTAAAGCCTCGGTTTATAATTGTTGGTTAACTATCTACTGTTGCTGTTGATGCTGAAGAAGGAACATAATTCTGTATTTCACCACCGAGTTAACTGTATTTGCACATGGAATTGTAAAATTATAAAACCCCCCTCCAATTATGTACTATACACACAGGTTTTTGGACAAATGAATGAAACATACCAGACGCATGTGAAAGGACTTCTCATTTACATATATGTTTGAAATAAACGCCACCGAAGCACGACAACAATTCGTCATAGAAAATGGCGGAAGAAATGAAAAAAAAAATACTCGAGTTTAAAATATTTCTATACGAACAAATGCCTTAGCTGTGATACCCAGTACAGTCTTTTAAAGTACAATTCACAACTTGCAATTACTTTTATAAATTTTGGGCATGGTCTTGTATGTATATGTCTAAGTTCAACTTTTCTTTAATTTTTCTGTTATTTTAATAAATATAAAAATGTTTAAAAAAGCGTTATCGCAAACAAATGAACAAACACTCAGTCTCTCTTCCTAAAAATTGGAGTGGCTTCTTGAGGCCTCTGTTAATCAATGACACATAAAAATACGCACATATCTACATAGGTTACCAGCAATATAAGCGAGATATCTCACTCAGGCTCTAGAGATTCTTCGCTTTTTCTTAGAAGAAACCCTTGCCTAGGAAGTTTACATAATTGAAAGTGTGAACAATTTTGTTCAGCTGGCTTAAAAGTAAATCTTTCCCTTTATTACAATTAGTAATGTGGTTGCGGTGTGTGCTGAAAATGGACGCAAGAAAGTCCTAAGTCCACTATGAATGAATAAGTTCTATTCCACGAATAACTCTTTTTTTCTGGATATTGATGATCATTCATGTCGCCAACATACTTTGCCTAAGCACTTCCAATTTTTGCCTAAATAAATAAATATCGCACTGATTGATTGAGATTTTGAGTTCTCTTCTTGTTTAATTTCGATCACAATTCAGTCATTGTTCAGCATTTAAGCTCCCATCAGATACAAGATTACAAAAGTCACACATTTTAGTTGAATTGAATAAGAGGAAATCTTCTACAACAGTTTCCATTTCCGATTTAATGTTTATACAGTTTCCTGTTGTTTTACGACCATCAAATGTCAATTTGAAAGTTATAAAAATTATACTAAATACAGTCTCTCGACGTCTTTGTTTCAGGCTTTCCAATGGTAATGATTACAGTTTATGGCCCTATTACACTAGAAGGATAATGAGTTCAAGTGCGTGTGCTTTCTAGCTTTGTGTATTTGCGAGTATCTCCAGTTATTCACCAGTGCTATCCTTGCTGGCTATCATTCCTGTTTGATGTTTCAAGTCTCTTATTTACGATCTTAAGAATTCCCCATATAAATACAACATGCTTTCTTCTCCATATGCTTTTTTATTGCCGTTTCTGTTGGTTGGTGTCTGTTTTATGATTATTGCTACTATTCATGATGCTGATGATGATGACAGTTCTTTCACATTGCTGCTTTCAAAGTTAATAACCCAAATGATACTTCATATTAATACATCTTAAAAAGAAATAAAAAAGAAATGTGACAGAGTCTATAATATTTAAATTCATTTACTACACAACTATGTTTGTGATATGTCATGAAAAGGTTTTTAAATATTATTTAGATTTTTTCAAGATTTTACATTTAAGAATTGCGTTGAATAAGCGGGTGTCCTGTCTCGAGACTATGTATGACTACCATTACTTAGAAACTGTTAATACTGCCAACCACCTTCCCTTTCTTACAAAAATTTGCTACATCTTAAAAGTTCTTCAATTAAAATGACATTTAGAATATCGCTAAACAGCAATTAGCAACTGGAACAAAAGGACAATTGTCTTTAAAATAAAGAACGATACAATTCAAATGGACTCGGTATTTCAGTTCTAAATTTAAGCTTCATATTCATAAGAATTGTCACACAAGTACGGCTCCAGTTTACATTTATTTACCAATTTCGTTCATTTGAAATGGAAAACGGCCTACACTCACTATCCCAATTTTAGCTGCAGTGAGCATTTCAACGTAGACACAAAGACGCACGGACGATTAAACCGACTCAAAACGCCGATGTAAGCTCTGTACCACCTGATTCTGATGGTTGCAAGCGAAGCTGGTGTGTATATACAAACATCTTACATTTAAGAAATGAGAATGTGCAGCTTTTATCGTATATTGAAAATTTTAATCAACTGATTCCTCACACTTGCATTGAAAGAAGAACTCCCCTCTTCTAAGGTTTATCACCAATTCCCAAAAACATAAGATACCTGTGCTTTTTATACAACTAAATGTATCTTCCAAAGAATAACAACATGAGAGTGGTGCGAGGTGTTTCGTGTAATCAAGTGATTAATGACTCGTACGAAAAATGTTTTACATAAATGTATTCCATGCGAAAGGTAAGAGAAACTGCGGGAGAGCAAATGTAAGTAAATAAATAAATAATTTATATAAAACGTATATATGTAAATATACTACAGAACGCAACGTAGGTAGTGTTTGGAGTAGAAATGAGATCTGAAAAGTACACGAATAGCATAAATCTATGTACAAAATTAACTAATTAAGGGTTAAATTTCATTTTGAGAATGGGGAAGTCATATATATAGAAGAAGAATTAACATATTTACTTTTAAACTACGATTAAAGTTTTATAATTACTTTGTGCGCCCATCTTTCCAAGGCGTCAAGGATTGTACTTTATATACTCTGTAGACGGTTATGACTTTGCACTCTGTTGTGCAAGACTGAAAATTCTTAACTCTTTAATTACGGTATACAGGTATAATTTAGTTTTCTTCTGTGCCCAAGTTAACGTTTTTATACAGTGCACCACTTGTGGCAGGGTATATTAAATTTGTGCGGGTGTTTGCAACTCCTAAACGGCAAATTTTACACCCATCTTCAATTATACTGATCGATTCAGAATCAAAATCTCAATCGATTTAACCAAGTCCGTCTGTCCATCTGTCCATGTAAATATATGCGTAAGTTACGAGTCGCATTTTTTGAGAAATTTCGATTAAATTTTGAACATATATTGGTCTGAAAAGGAACCATATGGAAAATGGATCGAATCGGACTGTATTTAGAACCCCTCCCCATATAAGATCTTATATGCAATAAATCGCAATTGTTATTACTTTTTGACAAAAATAGATAAAGAATAGTTACTTTTCCTAATATTTGGCTGTGCAGAGGTTGGATCTGATTGGATCATTTTTAGAACCCCTTTTCATATAATTATATTTCATGAAGTAACTGCAGAGCCTGTAACGCGGATACACACACAACTAAACTAAATGCATAATTTAAGGAGTTAGGAGTTATCTAAATTTTCAACAAATAGTTTTGTGCAATAAGTATGATAAACATGTTTACAACTTTTAAATTTGATTTCCTTCAACTTATTTTTATATCGTACTCCGGCTTGTCATAGTTACCTTTTCTATGGTATAGTCATATTGTGGTGGTGAATGCTACACGTATCATCACTACCTGTGTAGAAAACATGCGAACTTGTTATAATTAATTTAAGTCCAAAGGTCGTTTACTTACAATTCTGTGTCAGAAAATCTTCTGTGTTTGTGTTTGTGTTGTTCTAATAAACTATTGTCCATGTTGACGTATAGACATGTGCGGGTACAAATGTCACCTTAGACATTTCAATTAGGATTTAAAATCATTGTTCCTACACTCTAAGCCAACCCCCGAATTATGTAAACGCCCAAATGCCTATTTGTTAAAATTTATTATGGAGCAAAACATCAAATGGGTTTTCTCTGATGCCAATATGTCAACTTCAAACAAAACGTTACGAGTACTGCATATACCTTTACTTTAAGTAACACTTATCTCGTTAAGTTTATCTACTACTTTAGCTTTCTATTACAAAACACTAATTAACTGAAAGAAATTATTAAATAATCATAACACAAAAATAAAACATTTATGCAATAAACCTCAGCTGTTTTGTGGTTTCGTACTTATTTTAATTATTTCTATAATATTGTACCAAACGAATTGTATCTGACTATAATTGTACAACACATACAGTTGAAAGCGTCTTTTAACTCACCACCTTCAGTCCGCAGGCAAAGATAGTTGATCAAAACGTTTGCAGCCCCCACAAATAGTAGGTCTTCAATTTACTTCACTATCGAATTCTGAAATTATTTGTCCATATCCATCTATCCGTTTGTGTAGGAAAATCATTTTTCTGTTTTTTTTTTTTTTTATTTATTATTATTTTGCTTTTATTTGCCCACAGAAAATCTATAAATATGGAGAGCATTCCAGACATGGCTTAATAAACAAAACAGAGAATTATTAATTGAAATAAAAACCCCAGTAGAAGTAAACATGTTCCCAATCGTAGAAGTGACTTTATTTATCTGTAGAATTTTACTAATATTTACGAAATAAATGTGAAATTTTAAGTTATTAAAAATGACTTTTTCATGCCACGTCCCTGTATGACAGCACGAAGGAAATGAACAACGCTTACGCACAAACTCCGCCACATTATTATGTTCTTTATCAGGAGAGAATAAGAACATTTTGGAACAAATGTTTAAAGCATAAAGCACTTTTTGAAATGTGGGACTCTTAAGGTGCAACATGAACCGAAAAAATTGTTCTTAAATATTAATAACTTTTACCGAACTATTGTTTAACAACTTTATTTGAACAAAACCACAAGTAAACCACAACGTTGACAGCACTTTATGTTTCTCTCTTTCTCTCATAAGTATTATTATTATTCTTTTTTTCTCCTTTTTTTTTTTTGTATGAATCTATGTGTGTGTTTGTTTATTTGATGTTTGTACATTGGTTAGCATTTTTATTTCGCTGTTTAGATAATTGAATGTCTCAGGTGTTTGTTAGACTTAACTTAAGCCTTTCACGGGATTTTCTCCATCCAACAACAGGGAGTTTTAGCAAAATGCTTTTTGTTTTATATTGTCATAAACTTTGTAAGCATACTTGTACGTATATGTATGCGACACTGTACTTCATGAGGGTGCGGTTAAGTATGCAATGGAAATGTTTGTTCATGGAAGTCCTGAGCAGATATATAAAACATGTAAAAAACTAAATTTGACTTAAGCCATCCTTTGAATACCTACCACCAACTATGCACCAAAGCTGTTTGGGTAATACGGAAAGGAGCAGTAGGCTTATCGTTTAACCGATTTTGGTCAAATTCAATACCAACCAGCACCAATACTCCTTCAATGGAATTAATTGAAAATTAATCCTAAGGTGGCAAAGTACATAATAAAAGGCTTTAGAAACCTTCTGGAATACAATCTATCCCATCGTGTAGCCATTTATCTGGTTTTCTTTGCAAACCTCAGGCTCATAGGTTTTGAGCCAAAATAAATAGTTCATAAACTGTAGTTTGTTCCTTATATACTTTTTTATGTAAAATTGGCAACTGAGAACATTTTTGTGCCCTCTACCTCATGGGAGTACATTAAGTTTGATATTACGTTTGCAATACCCAACACCAAGCGTCTATATATACTACTACTACTACTATACTACTATACTGAATATGTTCTTGATGAATATTATTAAAATCTGAGTCATTGTAGACTTGTCCGTTCGTATGTCTGTTATGGGAACTCTTATAGTCGGAAATTTTAAGAGATCCTGCGCACAAGATGTATAAATATTTCTAGTATATGTACATAGGCTTTTATTTAAAGTAGAAAAAAATCAGCTGAGTGCCTCGCCCAGAGTCAACAAAAACTTTTGAAGTTGAAATTTAATGCACAGAGAGATGTGCACTGAATGTAGCGTTTATGATGAAATCTATTAATTCTTACACTGTCACAGAGCCTAATAGCTAATAGTAGCTCTCCACTCCCACCGTTTGTATCTGAAGGTGGAGGGTGCTTAAGATTTAGCCTAAACCAAATTTAGTGTTCTTACTCGTTTGTAATCGCAAAAGTTACATCGTTGAAGTTAAAAAGTAAACAGATTGGACTAAAACTACGCGCACACAAATAATCAATATCCGTTTAAGCTTTATTTTAAGGCACATCAGATCATACCATGTTGCTGTTATTTATACTATTTTTAATAAATTGTGCATTAATATACATTTGTAGGTATTTAGATAATAAGGTATTCCTACAAAGACTTACTTCCATACAAATACTCATACATTTAGTTGCGGTTAAACCTATATTAACTGACCATAAAGTATTTTACAAGATTTAAATAACCACATATTCTTATGGCCAAGACAGGACACAAGTGAATACAATCCGTAGTAGAATAGAGTAGTAACTTAACCCTCGGCCAACGACTCCATTACCTACTACTGAATTTGTATTTGACAAATAAACATGAAGTTTTAACTAAAATTCACAGATAAAACCTCTTGCAAATATGCCAAAAACAGCAACTGTAAGCTTCATTTAAACAAGGTATAAACAGGTGACTATGTTGTTAAATGCATGCACACTGAAACCGAACCTGTTAGATTTCATGTCATAGATTTATTCCTGTATATCTTTGGTATCACTACATTGTCACCACGTAAGTATTAACATAACTATAAACACACACATACACACAAAGCCCACAAAATAAAGCTTTTGTTAACCGACAGTAATTATGATGGCGTACAATACGAGTGATATTGTAGTTGTACGCATAATACACCAACACCTCCAACAAAGACACTCAGAATGCCCAGATTGTTATATAAAATAATATTATGCAATATAATGTGCGTGTGCATCAATGTACGGGATATAAAAACCATATACCTGATGGCTTGGTTTATGAACTTTACGTTTACCTTAATTATGTGGAAAGATTTCGAAATGTTGTTGTAATACAATGCACAACTACTCTGTACAACTATTCGATATTGTGATATTGCATTTCAGGTCAGTTTTATTACCACAGAGCTGAATTGTTGTTGTGTTTGTGGGTAATATTTTGGTCATTCAAATGTAATTTGTTGCATCGAAAATGCACTGCTCTCGTGCACATCAACAAAGCTCATTATCTTCTAAGTTGAGGTATAACAAAGTTACTTACAATGCAATTATTATTCGGGGTTAGATGATTTATGTGGTAATAAAACTCAACTTAATCAGATATAATGGGTGTTTGTCTCACTCGCATTTTATTGCTTTAGATAGAAGTAACTAAAAACATTCAAAGTGGTTCACACTTTGAACACATTTTGTCATGATTTTTTTTTACAATTCCCTCTGGTTGAAGATATACAAAATACTATAAACTTTACCTTTAATAACACTTACAGAACATTTAAATGTCTAACCTGACCTGCAATCGATTTTTCGCATTTTCGTTTATTTTACCGATGAATTAAATCATTAAAGCCTTCAAAAGAGTATATCAAAAAAAAGTAAGTAAACTAAATTTGATTTGGGCCAACGGTGGGCGTGGCAAATTCATATATACTGGCATTCTAATAACTTATGTATTACGTATCAGCTTGCAAATCTAGTTTTTTACTTAATATGGTTTTTTATTAATTGTGTTATTCGACCATGCCCTTTTTTGGCACACAGATTTATGGGATAGTTATAAATATGTGTAATAAATTTCAAGTTCGCAGGCCAATTTCTGTGGCAGATATATAGATTTTTGTTTATTGTGGGCGTGGCTCTTGTCCGTCATTTTAAATAGCGTTGCAAAAACCAAAAAAATACAACATTTTAGCTCAATATCTCAACATGGCAACAATGACAGGCACACGGACACACAGACATACATGGTGATGCTGATGCTGATCAAGAATATATATACTCTGTGGAGTCTCTGACGCCTCCTTCTGGGTGTTTGCAAACAGAAGAATTAATTTATCACTAAGGTGGAGGGTATAGTAACGACAAAATAATTTTCACTAATTCGTAGGAATTTTCCATAATGAAATGAGATCTAAGATGGGTCAAACATTGACTATAAACTTTTTTACTTGATGCGAAATTTCGATAATGATAACACGCATAGAACATGATATTTACACAAAATTTATAAAAAAGAATACCTTCATCCATTAAAGAACATATTACTTGAAGCACATGCTTCAATAGTGATTGAAAGAGGCCGCGATTATGCAGATGGCATGTCCACGTTGTACGTAGAGAATATTTAAACATTTTGTTGCTTTTTTACTTGTTCTATCTACTAACGGACTAAACGAAAGATATAACGATATAACGACTTTTCAGAGTACACCCATGGTATGGTTCATTTTCGCACTATTTACTTTCTGAAGAAAAAGTGTTAAACGTAACAGAACTAAGTAAAATTACCCCAAGCATGCATGTTGTATTGAGAAAACTTTACCGATTACAAGTAACTAACCGTACAAAAGAGCGGATGTCATTTAAAACCAATAAAATAGATTCCAAATAAGTTTGGAAAACGTTACAATTTTACAATTCCACGAAACCACAACAGTGAAAACAAGCTCGCTTTTTAAAGACATTTATTACAACAATCTTGTGTATGAACATTGCCTTTTAAATTAAAATGAGATCGTAGAAGAGCAGAACACTTTTAATTCCGGGTGCTTTTCGATTTTCTGTTCGCCAGAAGACACGTGATTTAATGTCATCTTACATTCTTGACAAAAGTTTGACCACATCTCTGAAAAGTATTAAAAACTTTGCTTCATTGTTTATCTAGTGAAATATTATTGTTTTATGAACTAGTATAATAATGTGTTACCCATTAAAGTCATCGCCACGATGCAGAGAAAGAAGACCAAATAAAGTCAAAGGAATTTTTTTTATTCCGCTCAGTGCATTAAACAACCGAGTACACAACAACTGAATTTTGTCCAATATTTAATCAAGGAATTAATTTATGGCTGCTATTAGGACATATTGCCAATAACACATAGTGAAGGTAAATTTAATTGGTTTCTAAGCGTGCCGCAAATACCAAATGGGCGAGCACTTCGTAGCTGCTTCATTTATAAGAAATTCGATTAGTATGCGAGAAAAGAAATTAAGATATTTCCATAATTTAGCAATTTTTATGCGTAATGTGTAATTTTCGGCTATAATTAGTTTCATATTTGGAATTGAATAACTGCGGTTACTTTCAATATCTAAGAGTCAAGAAAATGGGTGACGAAATGGTTAGCATCACAACATTAAACACACAAATTATGGTCATTAGTTGACTAATTGTGAAATTCCACCTCAAGAACAGACTACTTCTCCACCATCTCTTATATTATAAAAGTTGGACAAAGGTGTTTATTTTATACATTTTAATTTCTTGCTGTTTCCATAAGCCCTCTATTAACATACTTGCTATTGATTTCATTTAATATTTAAGTTTACAATTTACATACTTACATATTCAAGTACAATCAAACATATTAAATTATTGGAACCTTACAATTTTTGCGTCACTACATCTAAGGGATTTTTAATTCTTACGGCATAGTTGCCGATTCAATTTTTTTATACGTGATCTGGATGTTTTGTACACTGTTTTGTATGCTGTTTAGGTTGGAATACCAAGGGCGCAGACAATGCACGACCCTTCCGACCTGCTAGATTAAATTTAGATCTTTGCGTTATTAATTCGTTTCGAAAAATTCTGGATCACGAAAGAAGAAAACCCATTAAATTTGCCATAGGCCAAATCTCAAATATTATTCATCTCTATAAACAAACAGAGGTATTGTTGGCGTGATTGTTATCCGACCACGCCCACAATAATAGATGCCCTAATAATAAATATATATACCAAATTCCAACCCTTGGTACATTTATATCCCATTGACAATATCTCCATTGTGAGCATGGCACTTGGCCGCTTATGCCCAATTTAAATAGCAACTTAAAAAGTCTGGATATATCTGGATCGACTCAAATTTTGATTCGGATCAGGAATATATGTGCTTTGTAGCGTCTCTGATGCCTCCTTCTGGGTGTTACCAACGGAATAGTAATTACTTGACCCTCACTACTTAGGTGGGGAGTACAAAAAGGATTATATTTGGTTGCACAATGTAGAAAATTAGAAAATTCGTAAAAGGCTGCCAGAATTATAAAAGTGTTGTATGACGAAAACTCATTACTGAACATTAAGCAGTAGTTGCAACTGAATTTATAAACCGCACAATACCAAATGCGATATTCATCGGTAATGCAATACCTAGGGGCCTCAAAAGTACAAAAAGTATTTTCTTTAAAATTCTTCCTTTAGCTAATGAGCCTCAAGTAACTATATTCTCCGTTGACAGAGCTCACAAAACCGAAGAAAAACCAGAGACCGCCCATAGAAAAAACCCTGTGGTATGTGTTTTACATCGAAGTGGGTCAAAGCGACTGATGACTAAATAAAAATTATGTGGTTTATTTTCAGTGTGACGGCATCTCTTTGAGAGAAAACACTCATGATAAAATTTAATTACCGTTTAGTGAGCAATTTTTCTTTCTCCTATTCGTACTTTTATTACGTTTCTTAATTTAAGTGAGCGTTTACCGTTTTGGATAAATATTCGGCAATCCTCTCCATTCTTATTATACGACCACTTATGCAATACTGGTAATTATACAACCAATTTTGTTCTACAACATGAGTTGTACGCAGAGTGACTTTAACACAAATAGTTATCGCATAAGTAGTAGTATTCTGTACCCTTATGTCCTCTTCTGAACAAATGGACTTCTCTCTCTGTATAACATGAAGGACTTTTTAATTGTCATGACTGTATGTATAAGTTTGCTTGTGTGTTTTCCTTTTAATATTGCATGCATTGTATATAATATGGCAGGGTCACAGGTTATTGCTGTTGTGCTGTTGTGTAGTCGTTGTTGTTGATCATTGTTGTTGTAATACATAACCATAATTATATCTGCGGAATATAACCGCAATGGCAATCCTGAGCTCTTTTGTTGATTGCTTTACGACACCTTGTGGACTCATTTAGGTTGATGTTTCTCAACCATAGTTATGGTTAATTTGTTGTTACCACCCACACACGATACACTTGCCGTTATAGCTAAATTTTCATATATACTCAATTTTATCTTTAATAACATGTAAATTACACATAAAGTATTAGTGCCCTAAGTTTGTTACAAACGACGCTGTGAGTGATAATTTTTAAAACAATAAAAATCCTCCACATTTCAAACAGGCCTAGTATACCCTATACTCTGCAGTTGACTCCAGTATAAATGAAGATATGTTCAGATTTTAAAAATTGCAATCATTTTATTTAACTTGGCTTTGTTTTACTTTACAATTTACGACTTAAGATGAAAAGGGATTCCACTGAGTTTGTTAATTCGTTTACACGTTTTTTACTTGCACTAACCACGTGTTGTTCATACTCTGAAATTTATGGACATTCATAGTTTCTGATTTCCGCACGCAGATTGAGACTTCAATTTGGCAAAATGGTCTGATGGCTATGTCTACAATCGGCAACAATCTATCTTTCAGCTGGAAACATTAAGCAAAAAATGGGCGAGAACATAATTTCACAGCATAAAGTGGTACCACGCCCACTAATTATATACATATAAAGGATATTTGAGATTTGACCTTAACTAAATATATTTAAACCCTGCACCACTTGTGGCAAAGGGCTAATAACACACCCCCTCCTTCAATTATACCCAACGATTCAGAAGCAACATCTGAATCGATTTAACCATGTCCGTATGTCTGTCTATATAAATTTACGTGCAAGCTACAGATCGCACCTGAAACAAGAACATGTATTGGCCAAAAGAAATGGACCGGATTAGAGTATTTTTAGAACCCCTCCCCATATAATAACATTTCACTTGTAGCATAATTTAAGGGGCTAAGTGTTGGGGAGATGTGGGACTTGACCGACTATAACATTTTCACTTGTTTTCTACTTATTTTTATTCCATAATATTCAACATATTACATTTCTGTGCTTTTTAATTTTATAGAAAATATCGTCAAATGCATTTGCTTTGCTTGGTGTAGTATGATATGTTGTGTTCTATTATAATTATTGTGTTTTGTATGTCATATTATTCCCTCGTTCCGTTTACGAAAATCATGTTCGGTGTCACTCATTAAACAGTTTTCAAAATTTGGTTCAAGTTTTTCTGACAGCAAAACAGTCAATTGAGCTCGATTGATTTCGTACATATCGCGCTTGTATTATACAAAATACAATCTAAACTTTCAGGCACTTATACTTGCATTATGTTTTACACTAAACTTGTCACACATACGCCATGGTAAACCTGTACACATTTCGAATACGAACTTAATTAGTTGCTAGCATTGATTCATGTGATAAAACAGAAATTTCGATTTGTAAGGTTTTTTTTTGTCATTGAAATTCGGGAAAAATGTGTCATCGGTCCGTTCTCACCCATTGGGCAGAATGGCATTGGAAAAGGTTTCAGAGTACTTCCTTCTGTATTCCATTGAAAAGTTTTTTTGCAGTATTGGGAGTGACACCGTTCATACACCACTACTAAGCAAACATTGTGATTCAGTTTTAAATGAACGTTAAGTTCATGATAAAAGAACAGAAATTTTTATCGAAACAACACAGACGCACTCAAAGTCAAATTTCTCTTTACATTAAAGCGTGGTAGTAAGTGTTCTTATTGTTGTCAACCCATGTCCGTGTGTGTAAACTTGCAGTGGGATTTTTTTCCTTGTTAAATTAGTGTTTGAGTATTTGTGTCGGCATTACTACAATGTATGCGGGACAGTCAGTCAATAGGCAAGAAAGAAAATGAAAAAGCAGAAGATGAGAAAGATTTATTGCGGATCCTGAAATTTAATGAATTTGCACGATACGAAAATGAGTTACGCGCACATACATAGCTACGAACTGGTGAGTAAAGCCTTCTACAAAATGTTTGTCTGTAAGTATATGTAGATGGATAGCAGGCCCAAACTCGCACATGTATACACACACGTTCAATTTTTGGGTATTTGCGTGTACATTGTCTCCAAAAATAATGTTAACGATGTTTGGGGTATAACGATGGAGAACAAGAAAAGCAAACAATCAAAATTGCCCATTAGACAAAAGTACATAAACAAAACGGCACAACAAGGGCTCTATACAAAACAACTTTAAAAATTCATCCCAATCCTTATAAATGTCATTTGCATTTACAGGAGATGTTTTGAAATCTTGATGGCTTCAATGCTCAAATATTTAACAAGATATGGGCCCAGTGTCCTTCATCTTCCACACCTTTCACATAAACACAAATAACAAGTAAGAAAACTAAGTTCGGCTTAGACCAAATCTTAAATACCATCCACACCTAGTGGGCGCGGCAGGTATATGATTACGCCCTCTAACAGTTTTATGTGAAGAATATATATACTTTGTAGGATCTTTGGCGCCTCCTTCTGGGGGATGATAAACTTAGTGAAGGATTTACTAAGTTTGAAAAATATAAGGTCTACTTTTGGTGGCTCCCCTCCGTAATCTTATTTTTAATGCTTTTCCGAAACTGCATAACTTGATCAAAATCGTTGCAAGTTTCAAAATCGGAGATCGGAAGCCCGCAGAAGAGAGCCGAAAAATGTGCCCAACAATCTTTTGGAAAAGTCAAAAATTTTCTCTCACTCTTCCTGCGTTGTTTTAAACAACTTTTCCTTTCAACAATTTCTAATTATGTAAATATTAACAGTAGCCTCCACAATGACATATATTGACATGCAGCATCGCTGCAACATTCTCATCATATTAACCTCACAACGGAATAATGCCTTCCGTTACTACAAGCTTACGACTGCTGTGACCCAATCGAATTGCGGTTAGAATAAATGCATAGGTGTCTGACGCTCTACGGGTTCCATTACCGCCGGCATTATCGTTTCTGGTTCATAAGTTAAGTGATAAAATTGTTCTCCTCACCTGCGCTGCGTGCACAACAGATGCACATTCAATTATAATCTTTATAAACAATTCAGAGGGAAAATTGCAGGTACTTTCATCGCATACCACCCAGTGGGTGCAGGTTATTGTGTACTTGAATATTTTTTAATAACAATTCTACTAAAAATTGCGCAATAACAAGCGTGTGCCAGTGCAAATGAAAAATTGATTCCCATGATATCTCATGATTTGATAGGAGGGTAGTACGAAATCTCATGGATAGAAAAAACGCGGATGGATATACACATTCGTATATGCGTTTAGAGTCTCAGAGGCTACTTTCTGGACGTTATACACAATACAATAAAGAGCCCCTACGAATATCTATCTATGCAAAGTATACGTAGACGTGCTTTGGTCACATCTAGTGAACATCTGAATAGAACATCAACACCTGTAAGGACGCAGCCATCACCAAATCAAATCAAATTGTATTACAACACCACCTACAACCAATACAACTCACTTCTATTCAGAAATTGGGTTCCATAACGACATAGTGGTTGAGATTGGATTTTTTTTATTCCAACACACCATTTTTCTTACTTTTCCTGCTTATAGAAAAGAAGTGATGCCGTAACGTTATGTCTGTTAACGACCCTATGGAGACTAATTTCCTTGATATTAGAAAAAAATTTTGGGTTTCCTCCTACATAAAGTAGAGGTACAACGGAGATAGATTACATTAAATTTAAATTGTCGCACCCATTAAAATTTGCATATTTTAAGATTGATTTTATGCACAGTTGAGCGAATTATTATAGAGCGTAACACAATAAACACGAGTCAGCGCCACTTCTTCTCAATGTGAAGGAAAAAAGATGTAATTGTTTTTCAAATGAAAACAACAAAAACAACAACTTTAAAGATGTTGAATATTTTTATTAAACATACATAAATAATGTGACCGCTTTTTCTATTGATAATATTTGTCATATAAAATAGGTCGATTGCATAGACCTGGATGTGTACTACTGTGCATTCCGAAACGCTTATAACTTTGGAATCAATTGTGAAACCAAGAAATGTGGTCGAAACAATGTCTTAAATGGTAAGCAATTATTACTAGAAAGTATTGTGTATAGACTAAAAAATGTACTGATCATAAAACTACACTATATAAGCTCAACTATACAGTTCAGTTTAAAAATTCATTCTTTAATGAATTGATTTTATTTTTAAACATAATCGTTCCGAATAGCCCCCTGATGTTTTCAGGATTCCAAATTTGCAGTAAAAGCAGTGAGGGACTATCATTATACAAAACTACAGCAACACTGTACTTTATTTAGTGCGTGGCCATACAATATGATTCGCATTGCATATTAATCTATAAAAAATTGCACGATAGAATCTTTCAAAGTCTCATGCAATATTAAAGTAACCGTGCTGGTTCTTGACTTGAGTATAAACAGCTCAATTATTAATTTTGCATATATAGCAATAAACGTTTGAATTATATAGATTATCAATTTATTTGATTTAATGGAATCTTAAATTTACGTATATTTACAAAGATAAATAAAATGTAGTCAAATATACTTGACAAGAGGATATCCGGGTAAAAGGAAGAAGCACATATATTGAACATTAAATATATAACATCAAACAACAGGATATATGTGCCAGCGAACCACAACAGATTATAGCAACCAAAAAATTAAAATAATACTTTCATCATCATGTTTATTTTGAGTCTTCAGCCCGGATCAATTTAGCCATTAGATAACGTTAGCAATTCGTGCGATGAACTGCCAATAGTACTTCAGGCGGATAAAGAAGACTTAGAAGCCACGCATAATGAATTATTTAATAGAATGTTCGATTACCTAGTGTTTTGGTCGTTTTCTGTTCTTCCGTGGATGATGTTTTGACAGAAATTAAATAACTATTCAAAAAGTGAGCACAAATTTATTGTACCATCGGAATGCCAATGACGGTATTGGATTTGAATAATTTCAAATATGTATCATGACAGAATTATGTCTGGAATATAATAGTGGTACTATACCCCACCACAATTTATATCTCAAAGCAGTTTTCAATTTGTCCAAAATTTAGAAATAAAATATAAATTTTATTTATAAAAATAAAGTGTAAAATATAAAAGGTATGTATGTAATAAATACCAAAAGTATCAAATTGTTGTATGTATATATGCGTAGATTTAATCTATTTTAAATTCTTCTTTAAATTCAGTTGATTTCGTTTTTATAAGAGATTTAAATGATATTGATAACTTCACATATCCAACAAACCAAACAAATTTTGCATAGTTGGAAAATTCGTTAAATTTGTAATTACTCTTTTTACGCGTTCGAGTACTATGTATTTTGGGGAACAAAATGATATACTACGAAATGAACAGAGATGCTATGTCATATTATACATTAATAGAACTATAACTTTTTTTTATAATCATAATAATAATATAACATTATAATCGATGTTAATTTTATTTCATTTTAAATTCAGTGTGAAAATAAAAAGCAGTATTTATTATAAGTTTATAACATTTATAATTGCTCCATATAAAAAATAATTAATTACACAAGTGCATGCCATTGTTTTTGTACATTTTTTTTTATCAAACTATTGTTTAATACTATTTACAACATTTCTTAAAATAAATTTTATTTTGTTACTAATTAAAGTATATTTCAATAATTTAAATAAAATCAATTTTAATTATTCCCGAAATTTTTTCTATTTTTCTAAAAACCTGCGTTGCAAAAATGTTTATCATATTTTATTTTTAAGTATAAAGTAAGTAAACATGCCAGAGTTAAAAACAAACCGTACCAAGCCATAAACAAATTGTAAGAAGATGAACAAAAATTATAGATTATTGAGAGCAAGTAATACCATAATATTAATATTTTTTTTTAACTTGGATAAGATGACGTTTACACTTTCAGTTACATAAATGTTTTATATTATAAATTGTCACATAACACATTGTATTACGGTTGGTTGGAATGTTTTGTTGAAGGTTTCTTAATATGTAACGCAAATGAAAAAAATTTGGTACACGAAAATTCCAGAGATGATTTTATAGTAGCAAAAGCTATTGCGCAATATATTATATGAAGAAAAACTAGCAACAATATTATTCATAACAATGTTTATATTTTAAAAAAATATACCAGATTAATTAAAATTTCTGCTTTATTTAATTTAATATTAAAGTAAGCAAAAATTATCATAAAAATATGTGGTTAATATAATACAACAGCTGGTTCGCATTTATGACTAATCTATGACCCAAACCAGTGGTATATTATATATTTATCTAAATATTTTATTTATCTAATATTTTATATATATTTAGAGGGCTCTGTCTTTAGGAAAAATTTGCGTATTGGGAGAATGCAGACTTACAAAATTAAACAATAAATTTATATGTTTTCCATAAACATATAATCTAATAGGTTTCAATTGAACGTACCCACATGGATCCAATCAATTTAAAAACAAAAAACCGTCAGGGACGCAAAAAACAACAAACTTCGTTATAATGCAGGAAACACAAGAGTTTGTTCCAACAGGTACGTTACAATCAATTCTATATTCATCCTATTTAGCACCTGTTGTCCTAGAACATCAACATCGTAGATATAACCCTTTAAACGGAGAATGGGTGTTGGTCTGTCCCCACCGTATGTTGAGACCTTGGTCCGGACAGAAAGAGAAAGTTCCATCAAATTGCATAGCAGCAATTGATCCAACAAATCCATTATGTCCGGGTAGTGTTCGAGCAAATGGAATTGTAAGTGACTTTTCCTCAACTAGAAGAAATTCAAATTTAATGCAATGACATTTATAGAGAAATCCAAAATATACCAAAACTTTTGTATTCACCAACGACTTTCCGGCTTTATTAGAGAGTACACCTGAACCGGACGAAAGTGACGATCCTCTTTTTCAAATTGCCCCCGCTAAGGGTATTTGTCGCGTCATGTGCTTCCATGCCAACACTAATGTCACCCTGCCTCAAATGACTAAACTCGATATTGTGGAGGTGGTAGAAGAGTGGATTAAGCAATATAATGAGTTGAGTCCAACATACACGTGGGTTCAGATTTTTGAAAATAAAGGGTCATCTGTGGGATGTTCTAACCCTCACCCGCATTGTCAAATATGGGCTACCTTATATTTGCCTACAGAACCCTCTACCATAGATGAAAATCTAAAGAAATACTACCAGAAATATCAAGAGCCAATGTTAGACAATTATGTGACCAAAGAAATACAACAAAAAGAACGTATTGTAATTGAGAATCCCGACTGGTTAGTAGTAGTACCGTATTGGGCGGCTTGGCCTTACGAGACATTGCTCATATCTCGCCACTCTAATAAACGTTTAAGTGACCTGACGCACAGCCAAAAAGAGAGTTTAGCTGTAACCATTAAGCAACTAACCACCAAATATGACAATTTGTTCCAATGTAGTTTTCCATATTCAATGGGATTTCGTGGCGCACCTACCGGCAATTTATTTGCGGTCGATGATAAGCATTGGACTTTACATGCTGTTTACTATCCACCATTATTGCGTTCGGCTACCGTGCGCAAATTTATGGTTGGCTTTGAACTTTTGTGTGAAGCGCAACGTGACCTCGCCCCGGAACAAGCTGCCGAGAATTTAAGAAAGCAGAGTGGTGACAATCATTACTTGCAAACGCAATAACAGTGATGGATATTCTTCTTTAAGTTAACAGGACAAACAACCATAGACAATTGAACGTGTTAACGAGCTCATGGGAATTATAGTTTTTTAATAATTTTAAGATTACAATTTGATACACATTTAACGTATACATAATTCATTTGTTCAGAATGTATAAAATATTAAATCGTAAAATGATGCTGACAAGTGGTTTTCCTTATTGTTCAATATTTTGTAAATTGTCTATTAGCATTAGCTTCCCATACTTTTAACGAGTTTACGATGTCTTTCCTTCCATTCTAATGTTCATAGTTTATGAAGTTTTCTCCCAATTTTTACCTTAACGTGATAAAAAAACTTCCATCCAGTTATGGCCGAAACAATCGCGAATATTTTCTGGAAAGCTCTTATCTAATTACAATATATTTTATTATATATGAATCCCATACTTACAAAGTACATGTACTCTTAATTTGTAAAATTTCCAAGGACCTGAAATTCCCTTTTTCAGAACTTTTTCATGACTGCACGTTGGGACAAACGGTGCATTTCATTTAAAAGTACACCCACATTATAACGTAAACGATGAAATATGACTATAGGCATTTCTAGTGTACGGTACCGTCCATCAGGTAATTGGAAATGAATTACTACTGTAGGCATACCCAGCGTGGCTTCACTTGGCTTCCTTTTAATTGATTTTAAAAGTTTAATGCAATCAATATTTTATACTTTTAGGACAAATAAAATAAATATTTTGAAATACCCCTGCATTAGAGATACATTAATCCTCCATTGAAGGTTTTTGACACTTCTTGTAATCATTTTCGCTTCAACAAAATTTTTAGTTAATGAGGTGGCATGAGTGTGCAAGACATTCGTTAGGTCCTTCGCACACTCATCACTTACTCTGAGATAAAATGTAGAGAGGACAACATAAATGAATATTCTACTTGATTTTGTTTACGCTTTTACCTTAAATCCTCTTTAAGACACTGGTTCAACTCCTCAGCTTTTACTGAACCGTTAGGCAAACGCAAATATAATTGCATTATCTGTAAAATTGCTGCAAACAGTTCACAGAAATTCTCAGGTACAGTGTGGCCGGCATTCGTTAGCTTGGTCAAGGCTAAATCCAGTACTTCCGCAGAACATTTACTGCTCTCAATATAATTTGCTGATACTTGGAGCAATACTCGTATTGCTGGTTTGTTGAGTTGTTGGAAATATTTTACATAGGGTTGTACTATTTTTACAACGTCATAGCGAAAATTTGTTATCATTGCTGACACAAATAAAATATATTTACTTAGTTCCAAAAAAATACCGATTGTTTTGAAAAATGCTATTGCTCTGTTAGAATCATATGTTGCTATATTTAAGCCAGTTGAGGAATTTTTTGTGTACGCTAATATACCAACAAAAGTTAACAACGAAAATTCCCACTTCGCGTTTCTTTACTATTACTTCATATTGAAAATCAGTAATGCAAAATTTTACCTCATTTTAATGAAAAACTTTACAAATAATCTTGTATCAAATTAAACTAACCAATTTAATCTGTCTCACAATTTGAAAAGTAAAATTTGTTTAGATTTGTTATTATGATCTTTTATTTTTATGTTCATATTACTTTTGCAACTAATTGCAATGGGCATTGGTAAGTAAAATTTGTACTCTATTTAGTTCACATTTTTAATGTAAGTGCGTAACATTGATTATGTAGATTTTATAGTAATTTTATAATAAGTGTTCTTTTAAACAAACTTACAAAATTAATTAAAATGTTTAATATCAATAAAGAGATTATTCTATATTACTAAAAACCTGTGTTGCAAAAATTTTTAGCATATTTTATTTAAAGAGTAACGGTAAAGGGATACATAAAACAGTAAGTCACCACGCCTGAGTTAAAAACAAGTTGTAAGAAGCAGAACAAAAATTATACATCAGCATAAAGAGCAAGTCATATAAATAATTAATAATTTTTTAAGTTAAATTAGAAGTTGCAAATTAGAAGACGTTTACATTTTCGGTTACATTAATGTTTTATATTGTAAGTGCACATATTAAATTGTTCGTATTGTAAATATAATAACGCTCTTCTTCTTACGGTTTGTTAGATTATTTCATTGCCGGTTTGTGAAAAAATTTAATAAAGAGAAATTCTCTGGAATTACGCATGATTAGAGATGGAAAAATTTGTAGTAACAACAGCTAGTATGGGATATATTTTAAGTGAAATGTAGAAGCTACATACGTCCAATTACTACTTTAAAATTCTAATCAAATTCCAAAATTTTTTATTTGTTATTATATTATTTGAATTACAAATTCATTTTTATAAAACATTAAGGAAGGTATTCTAAGTTTGTCCATTTCAAATTACAGTTGAAAAAACTCTTAAACCTATTTCCTAAGTTGTATTTGAACACATGTCCTACAGCGTGAAGAGTTTACTAAGAGTTATATGTATTCTTGATCAGTATAAAAATCTCAGGCGATTTAAACTTGTCTGTTCATGTGAGCGTAGATCTACAGTTGGCACTCTCACGATCGAAAGATTTTGAGATATTGAGCTGAAATTTTGTAAACACTTATAGTTTCTGCACGCAAATTGCTATTAAATTTGGCCAAAATCGGTAAAGAGCTATACCCACAATCGAAAAAAATTTATTTATCTGCCACAAATATTAGCCTATGAAGGTGAAATTTGGTATACATATGTATAATTATCATCAATCGATGTGCCAAAAATGATCAACAACGTTGAATAACAGACAAGGTTGGTTAACAGACAAGCCCACAATTTATAAAAATCTGTACTCAGCTATAAAGGGCGCAATCATGTATCTGTCGTGCCCACCGTTTGTATGCAGATGATTTTTGATTCCTTTTGAACAAACATCCAATTCAATTTATTTTTCAATATTAAAACTGAAACTTTCCTTTACCAAATGACTTTTTTAGTTTTTGATTAATTTTTTTTCAAATTAAATTAAAAATGCTGTAGATAGTAAGTTAAAACTTGAAGAACCATTGTAATGCAAGTAAGTATTTGTGAACTATTGCACTTAAAATATACAAACAGCTCTGACATTGATTCCACTAATAATTAAACATTGTGTAATATGACACTCAACTCTGATTAAGCTTTTGGTCACTGGAACCATAATAGCAAACATGTTGGATTAAATCAGTTGATCAAATGAAGTACAGTTATAAGACCCAATACAAGAGTGAACTACCTTATTTCGTCAACTACTTCAATCGAACATGTTTGTTGTCATCTCTTCTTGGTTTATTTCCTTGCTGCTCCGTACGAAGTGTTCAATGTTTGTATTTGAATAGCTGGAGAGTAAATGTTTGATGCCTTACACCCCACATCATTCTTGTATGATCTTAGTGCTGAAAATATGAGCCACAAGTACACTTATCCTCGATTTACGCGTTCAATTCGTTGATATACTTTAGAATCTGCACAAAAGACGTGTAAATGAATGAAGTGTTCCCTTAAAATGCAGAAATTACGTATCGTTAAAACGGGGGTTGGCTGTATAACCAAATATAGTATATTAGCTTCAGTCTAATGTTTGAGTCAATTTTTCACTTAATCGACGAAATTTTTTGCTGCCACCATTCAGTTCAGTTGCTAGTGAAACGTAGGTTGTGCCAGTCTTACATTTGGCGCACACAAGTGAATATAAATTTAAATGCTCCGTTATAAGTAAAGAGAAAAAATAAACAGAACAGAAATAAAGAGCTGCCTAATGAAAAAACTACATAACAGTAAGATGTTTGTGTGTGTGAGCGTGTGTGTTTGTATCAGTATATCGTCCCTCAACCGATAATTGAATGGCAAAGGTGCCCCCCAAATATGGATTTTTCATAATGTTTATTACGTTATAATTTTTCTCTTTTTTATTTTTTTGTTACCTTTTTATGTACGACAGTGTCCATAGAAATGATTACAACATTTTGCCATTCTTCCAAACTCATTAGGAAATCATACAAAGTATAGATCAAATTACATTTAAAGCGGAAATAAGCCAAATTGTACATGACATTATATAATAATAGAAAAGGACTGTGCAATGTTTTAACAACTCCAACCAACTCCATTTGTAAAGTTATAGTTGAATATCTTTTTGTAGTAACGATTAAAATTTGAATTTGAAACACATTACCGTTTTCATATTTTTGTATTGGTGGCCCTTCTTAAACGGAGTACAAATAACGCGCAAATGATGTAAAAAGTTGTAATTTATAGTGTTCCGTATATTTATATGTTTTTTGCTCAAACAAGAATTATTTTCAAATTGAAGGACTTTAAGCTTTTGCGTTGATGACACCGAAAATAGGAAACCCAAAACTCTCTCTTAAGCAAAACCATTAGTAACCAAATACAGAAAACATGACAAAGTAAATAATCAATTTGGACGGTACGACAACATTAAGTGACATTGCTAGTAGTGGTTGCAACGTAAAGAATATTTGTGTGTATGTCGTTGTTTCTTCACTTCTTATACGCTCCACATAAGACGGGGGTATATTAAGTTTGTTATTTCACGTGCAATACCCAGAAGTAGGGTCAGCATCAAAATCTGAATAGACCTAAGCATGTCCGTCCGTGTGTGCGTGAGTCTGTTGTTGTAATTCTTATAGCCATAAATTTTAAGATATCGAGCCGACATTTTATACAAGTCGCTGTACTTGGATTCCTAATTAAATTGCGCAATATCGGTCAGGTGACACACCCACAATCGAAAAAAACGCTCATAACCACCTATTGAAAATTGCTACACATAGATACGTAATATTAGGGCATCCATCAATTTACCCAAAAGAGGTGTGGTCGGATAACAGGCGCGGTCACAATTTACAAAAAACCTTATTTTGAGCAAAATCCTACGTGTAAACTGGCACTTGCCGCACCCACTTATTTGTGTATGAAGGTGGGCAGTATTTACGATTTGGCCTAAGCCAAATTGAGTGCTTTTCTTCTTCTTTTTTTTAAATCACATTTGCTTTAATACCCCGTACTTGCCTATTGATTGCATAAATTAAATGGTTGCACCGTTTCATTCTAAACAGTGAATAGTTTCGATGGATTTCCTTCTAACTGTAACTAATTATAAATTTTACTGCTAACATTATATGTTTTCCTTATTTGCCTGAGGGGCGAACATAAACAAAAACTGCTTAAAGCATAAACAACTGAAGAAAGTAAGCCTAACAGTTTATGAACAGGTGTGAATAGTGAATAATCCTTAAAGAGAATAATTTGTGTCATATAAAAATATATTGGTAGCAAAATGACGTGGTTTGGCGGCATTAATAGAGCTTTGCTATGGCTTTTGTCTGCAGTCTTTGTGAACCACTCTGCAGGAGAAGCTCTTCGAACGTCCTTGCTGGACTTTATGAGTTCTCACGAGCATCTCACTCTTAAAGGCGTAAGTTTTAAAATCCTACTATAATTATATGTTTTTTAATTGTATAATAATAGTCGACCTTGAACTCCTTACTCTTCGCACAAGCGACTTGTTGTTGAAAAATCAATGTGGGAATGACACAAAAACAGAAGAGATGCAACGACTTTTCCTTACAATTATATATGGTTTCTAAAATCACACATCGCGTATGAGTTATATTTTACAAATTATGTAATGCTACGTATTCACGAGTTACACTGGCATACAGACTTACCTATACATAAACAAGTGAAAATGTTTTAGTCGGTGAAGCCCGACCATTTACCTACCTACACTTAATTTAAGTAAAAGCATAAGTAAAAGCAACGAATTGCCATATAAGTCTCTTCGTAATATATTATTATATAGAACAGAGTTCTAAAAATGGACCCAAATTTGACACACCTCATAAGCATGAAATTTTGTAAAAAATTATTAATAATTGCGATTTTTGGCTACATAAAAACTTCCATTACAAAAGGACCTTATATGGGCAGTGGTTCTAAAATTCGTCCGATTAGGTACATTTCCAATACGGTTACTCGTTGGGCTATGGTACATATTCTTGTACCAATTTTCATCGATATATCTTAAGAAATGTGATCTGAAGCTTGCGCACAGATTTACATGGACAGACGGACATGGTTATATCGATGCAAATTTTCATTCTATCGATATAATTGGAGACGGTTGTAATATTTGCTTATAGGAGTTACAAACATCCGCATAAACTTAATGCACCCTTTGTCACAAGTGGTGAAGAGTGTAAACATATGTAAGTGACAAGTAAAAAACTAAATTTGGTTTCGTCAAATGAGTGTGGCAGGCTTGATGGCGCCCAAAATTTTCAATATCATTTTCATGATAGATAGATTTACTTCGATTTTAGGTGTAGTACTTAATCGATTTCAGCCAATTTAAATGAAGATCTGTACAACTCAAAATCGCAAAATTTACGACCGTGAGACGACGCATTTAATACCCTTATATGTCTAGATCGAGTCAGATTTTCTTATATTATATATATTTGCCTTGTTTTCCTTGTTCTTTAACGAAAACGAACAAATCATTCGAAAGGAAAAATATACTTTCTGGTAGACGCTCTTTTTGCAGAGATAAAGAATTGTATTCTAAGAGAACTGTGTGCCAATTTTTAGTTCTTGTCTTTCACAGTTTTTGAGTAAATACTTAAAGCGGTTAAAAAGCTTACTAAAAGCTTTACACCCTACGCCCCAGGGTGGTAAACTGGTATAATTTTATGTCCAGATGTTTTGATGTCTTAACCACAAATGCCGCATCCACCTTAATTATACTATTGGGATCAAAATAAACACCACTATGTTCGCCTGTTAGTCCTTTTATTACCTGTAATCAATCTACAGGTCGTAATTTTGAACATTCTTTAATAGAATTCGGCATTACAATGTCTCTTGGGCCAAGAACGATTCCTATTGAAAATAGACCTGCATGCACCATTTTTAGAACCCCGTCCCGTAGTACACTATAATTTAATTACAAATCCTATGTGACGAAAATTCGCAATTTTTATTTTCTCGTGAATTTTATATGATAAAGACTCGCGTTTACTGATGCAACTAAGCAAATTATATCATAAATTGTGGGCAGAACCGACTCTAATATCTTTGTTTGTTATTTACCTGTGAACATGTCCTTCAACCCATTTAATCGTATGTACATCGGTATTGTAGAAAATTTCTTGTAAATTATCTAGATTAGGAGGTACGAAACAATTCTGCATAGTAGTTGATTCATGCACACTGGAAGTCTAACTTAGAAACTCTCCCGCATTCTAGTGGAGGATGTAACGAATAAAATCGCAAGTTCGTCTATCAGGCGCAGTAATCATAGCCAAAGGCAGCGAACCGGAGTAGGGTATTTGTTCTGCAATAATTAAATTTCATGGAACGTAAAGGTTTCGTGTGCGGTCTTAAATGATTGTGAAGAACTTTAAATGTAAAACAGCAGCAATAAACACAACGCTCGCATTTATTATAAAATAAATTTATCCACATTTTTGGATAAAACACTGCAAGCACGTTGCAAAAAAAGAACTTTTCAACGTCATAATTGACCTTTTGATTGTCACTCAGTGTCACACAGATAATTAAGCTCGGACCCGACTTCCGGTAAACGTGGGGTTGGGGATACGGGCATAGTTTGGGCACACGTGATGTGCTTGCCAAATATGAGTTTGTTTTTGTTTTGTTTGTTCCGTTTTGTTGTCACATATTGTAAACGAATAAAAGCGTCTCTAGCTGGGATTCCAGTGTGCCATTGCTTTGTCATCTGCGCTTCACTACTCATCTTCCAAAGGTTACAAGTGCACGTCACTGTGTATGCACTTGAGTGCCCGTCTCCTCCATCCATCATTACTCTCTAAAGCACAAAATGCATTCACATAACATATAATATAGCACAGTTCTCAACAACGTCACAGTTGTTTATTGCTCTAATCATGCGCGGACTTGCCTCGATAGTACATCACTAAGTACAATAGTTTACACATTGCATGCCAAACATTTGCTTTAACTTCTCAATTCTCAATTAAACTTAATTAAGAGATTAAAGTCGCGTTTTTTTTCCTTTTTTTTTTTGCCTTTACTTTTCTGTTCAGTGTTCTTGAGTTCCTTTTTAAGTGTGGAGCGGCGTTGACCTTAATGTTACTCTTGTTATTTCCACTAATGTTCTGATGCCACTTGTCAAACATGTATCATCGTATATAATGTTGCACATATTTTTGTGCACTGTACGACAAATAATGCATGAAAAATGTTTCTGTTGTTTATTGCTTTTAATTTGAAATGTTAGAGCATCGCACGCTTCGCATGGTAGCGTTTAATTCAATTTTCGAAATCCACCCACACTCTCATATCATGTCTTATGAAAGCAATAGATGAGTTAATGTTTTGTAATTAAAGCGTTTGTCCCATTATTGAGATTAATTAGTCTACAAAAAATCTATTACGGAAAGTCAGCTCATGAACTTTAGGACAGATGAGCCACTCAATGTATACATTGATTAACTCCACTTTTTGAATTTTCTTAAATTTTAATATCAATACCAATTGCTTGGTTGGTTTAGCACAGCTTCCCAAGCTCAGAAAAAAATTTATAAAAAAATTGTATATACGAGTATTCCATTTGTTTTTCAAGGTTTGGGCTCTTTAAGTACTTTAATTATATTTACCAGGCCCCCTTTAGTGTCCATTTACTTTAAGATTGTTATACCCTGAAGCACCCTGTGGAAAAGGGTATATTAAGTTTGTGCAGATGTTTGTAACTCCTAAACGGCAAATGCCGATCGATTCAGAATCAAAATCTGAATGGTTTTGACCATGTCCGCCTGGGTGCAAGCTACAGGTGGCATTTTTTGAGATATTTCAATGAAATTTGGTACAAGGCCATGTATTGGCCTAAAAAGGAGCCTTATTAAAAATGGATAGGATTGGACCATTTTTAAAACCTCTCCCCATATGGGGTCCTATTAATTTTTGAGATATTTCGATGAAGTTTGATGCAAGTACATGTAATGGCCCAAGGAAAAACCCTATATATATTTCGGATGTTTCTAAGTCCTATGGCAAATGCCACACCCACCTTCAATTTTACCAATCGAATCAGAATCAAAATTCAAATCGATTTAACCATGTCCATCTTTTTTTTTTTTTTTTTTTTTTTTTATCGAAGGGGAAAGCATTGAAAACCCAGTCAGTGTGGGACTCTCACCCACTAAAACCCCTTCAACGTCCGACGGCAGGTCTCCTGTGACTACCGTTAAGTATTACGTCAGGAGAACCGTCTGAGCCTCAGCTCAAATCATATGTATCATGTCAGTCATTCTCTGTCTGTATCTTTAATAGATATCCTATAATAATATAATATAATAATATTATACGTATAACAATATAATATAATAATATAATATTCTATACTAATGGAAAATACATAGTTAGTGAGTTTTGCTTTATGGTCAGAGGGTATTTTAGGTTTAGGTTTATGCGGACCCCTACACACCCACCTTCCATTGACCGATCCATTCAGAACCCAGATCCGGGCCGATTCAATCATGTCCGCCTATGTGTCCGTTTAAGATTTGTCTAAGCTGCGGGTCGCAATTTTGTAAACATTCTACGTGGTACAGGGATTAAAAGGAACCCTACTGAAAGGTATCCAGTTTGAATCCTACGGTACAGTCGTAAGATATTACTTCGTAGGAGGAGATGTGCCATTACGCAGGTTTTAGTCTCTGGATTGTTGTTCCAATCTCCGTAGCACTGTGAGTACGAATGCAGCTATGTCACTGGTCATTAGCCAGTCTTGCGCGTTCTCTGTCATGAATTTAATTGTGTTCTCCACTGTAGGCATTGGGGAAGTCTTGTCTCTAAAGCGCCTACAGTAATAAAATACATGCTCTGCGGTCTCCTCGTCCTCGCAAGATGGGCACAGAGAAGACGTGCATCTTTCAATCCTATGTAAGTAGCTCCTGTAAACTCCATGACCGGATAAGAACTGCGTGATGTAAAAATTTACTTCCCCAAGGTTCCTTTTTATCCAGGTATCTATACTTGGCAGCAATTTGTAAGTCCACC
This sequence comes from Crataerina pallida, assembly GCA_949710015.1. Classification (NCBI taxonomy): domain Eukaryota; kingdom Metazoa; phylum Arthropoda; class Insecta; order Diptera; family Hippoboscidae; genus Crataerina; species Crataerina pallida. The sequence continues at coordinate 10,699,250 of OX453290.1, forward strand.
TTCCTTTAGTTGACGTATCCCATCTATTTTGCCACTGATTTAGAGAATTTTGACGCTCTTCCTTCTTTATAAGTTTCACTTGTTGGGAAGCATTAGCCTTTCTTATAAAGATGCGCTTCATTTCATCTGCCAATATATCCATTGGGATAGCTCCTGCTATGACGTTTGCTGCATCTTCAGAAATCGTCCGGAATCCACTAATTGTTCTTAACGAACTGATCCTTTGTACTGAACACAGTTTTTGTTTCAGCTGCTTGATTTTCAGACAGTGGGCCCATACTGGGCATGCATAGAGAAGCCTTGAGGTAACTACGTTTGCTAGCAGGGCCCTCTTTGCGGGTTTTGGTCCACCTACGTTGGGTAGCATCCTAGATAAGGCCGATTGCATCTTAGTAGCTTTGTCGCATGCGTAGTTTATATGGTTCTTGAAGCTTAATCTGCAGTCCAGCATAACACCCAAGTATTTGATGGCTTGTTTGGAAGTTATGGTAACGTTTCCTACTTGCACATGTATTGTCTCCGTAACTTTCCGACTCGAGATTAATACCGCCTCCGTCTTGTGTTCTGCCAGCTTAAGATCAACCGATTTTAGCCAGTCCCATACAGTTTGTATAGCTCCATTTGTAGCCGCTTCGACTCCGTTTATATGTTTGGCCACCGCTACGAGAGCAATATCATCCGCGAATCCTATAATTTGCACTCCTCGAGGTACGGGGAGATTTAGGACGTCATTGTACATCAAGTTCCACATCAGTGGCCCAAGAATTGAGCCTTGTGGTACTCCTGCGGATATATTATAGGATTTCGTTCCCTCATCGGTATTATATAGTAATTCTCTGTCTTCAAAGTAACTCCCGATTAATTTAAACAAGTATTTGGGGCTTTTAACTTTTTTAACTGCATTCAAAATGACAGGCCAGCTAGCCGTATTGAATGCATTTTTGATGTCTAGGGTTACCACTGAGCAATATTCTTTGGCACCCCCTTTCCACCTTTTGCCTTCAATGGCTGTAGCTGCTATTTTAGTGACTAAGTCCACTGCGTCGATGGTGGATCTGCCTTTTCTAAATCCAAATTGATATTCAGACAAAGCGCCTGCTTCTTCCACTAGCGGGAGAAGGCGATTGTATATGATTCTCTCCAATATCTTGCCCAAAGTGTCCAGCAAGCATATTGGACGGTATGCTTGCACTGCGCCTACTTCTGGTTTACTTTTCGGTATAAGCACCAGGCTTTGTCTCTTCCAGCATTTTGGGAAAGTACCTTCCTCCAGACATTTTTGCTATGTTTCGATAAATAAATCAGGCCTGTCCTCGATCATCGCTTTAAGTGCTTTGTTAGGAACACCATCCGGTCCTGGTGCCTTGGAATCGGCTATATTTCTGGTGGCTATTCTAAGCTCGTCAATGGTGATAGGTTGTATTTCCTCACCCGAAATATCAACTATTATCTCGGGTCGAGCCGGTCTCTTTGGAAAAAGGGTGTCAATAATACTTCTTACTGCCACTGGGTCCGTAGGCTGGGGGCTACCTTTGCTAAATTTTTTCGTAACCACCTTATAGGCTGTTCCCCAGGGGTTTACGTTTGCTTCCGCGCAAATTTGTTCAAAGCACCGCCTTTTGCTTGTTTTTATAGCCGATTGTAAGACTTTCCTTAGCGTTCTAAATTCGTTTAGGCGCTCTGTAAACCCTGGCCTATTCCGTGATCTTTGCATTTTCCTTCTGGCTTTCAAGCATAATGCCCTTAGGGACTTAATTTCATTATTCCACCAGTAACATGGGTTATTTCTTCTATTTCGGCACCTTCTAGGCATAGAAGCATCGCAGGCGTCCTTTACTATCGAGACTAAGTCTTCGGCCATCTTTTCTGCTGGGTTCTGATTGATTGCAGTCGTCCCCAGGACTTCTTTCATTATTTCTCTGTCCAAGCTTGAGACTTTCCATTTGGGCCCAGTTGTCATAACGTGCTGCCTGTTGTCCTTTGCGGCATTTCTAATGATGTACATAATTGCTTGGTGGTCGCTATGGGTATATTCCTCGCTGACCCACCACGATATGTTTCTGGCAAGAAAGCTGTCCACCAACGTGATGTCAATAATTGAACCTCTTCCTGCTTTCCTGAAGGTATCCTTATTTCCCGTGTTTGCGATTGCTATGTCTAGAGAGGCAAAAGTTTCGAGTAAACTGCGGCCCCTTGCGTTTGTAGATTTACTACCCCAGTTTGTTGCCCAAGCGTTAAAATCCCCACCAATAATAATAGGGTGTCTGAATCTAGCGTCCGCTGCCAGAGCATCTAGGAAGTCTTGGTATTCGTTGTGCGTCCATCTGGGTGGAGCGTAGCAGCTATAGAAAAAAATCCCTTTAATTTTGACTCTTATAAAACCCCTTGATGAGTATGCGACATCTTCCTGTGCGTGTAGTCCGCATGACCAAACCGCGACGCATTCAGTTTGGTCTAACCATGTCCATCTGACTTTTTGTATACGTGAAATTTTGTGCGCAATTTACAAGTCGCACCTTTGGAAATATTACGATAAAATTTAGTATAATGACGTATACTAGCCCAAGGAAGAATCCCTTAAAAATCGAACTGAATATATCTTATATTTATAAGGTTCTATCTTAAATGAAATAAAATTTGCAATTTTTAGTATTTTTGAGAAAATTTTGTAAAGAATAGTTGATTGGCTGTATCGAATTTGGTTCCAAACGGACCAGTTCTTAAAGTCCTTTTCATATAACAATATTTTACGTTGACTAACTAATTGACAACTAATTGTAGCATAATTTATGAAACTATTGGGTTAGCAAATAAGTGATTGGGGATTTAAATAAAAACGAAACAACAATAAGAAAAAATACACTGTAACGTAACAGAAGAAAGTGTAAAATGTATTTGTTGGCAAGCGAAAAAATGGTGTAGGGTACACATAATGGGACTGACTCGACTATAACGTTTTCACTTGTTTTTGTTTATATAGATAAATTATAACTTTTCGTTTTAAGGTCTGCTTCCATTTTCATTTAATTATATTGTAATGTAGTAGCTGTCCCACCTTGCAGTACTTTGACAGGTTTTGAATATTCCGTGTACGACATAATGTATTCTATCTATAACGCAACACATTTACTTTATTAAAAACTCATTTATGTTAAAACTTTCTACTAATAACTAATTGTCTCTGTTGGCGAAAGTATTCTATGGGCTATGTTCGATTGTAACTGAGTTGGGTGGGAATGGTTATCAACATTCATATATACTTAATGGAATAAACAAAGCTTCTGTTTTGGGAGGAATGACATTTTTGGTGTGTCATTCTCCATTCTCTACTAATGAAAGGGGTGGAAAGGTATGAAATGCAATTTCATTACAAACGCAAATACACGGAAAACAAACAAAAATAATTATATAATAGCCGGTCAGTCTGGAGCCACATATGCGTAATGACGTAGGCATGTGCTTAGGACACGTTTTATGTTAGTCATGATTACAGTGTAACTTGAAAAATTTACTTTAATGCAATGTTGTCAACAGCCTGGAAGAAACTGCGATAACCTTAATAATATTTTGGGTCTTACTAAGATGTCTGAAGCACCAAGTAGAGCGTCCATGCTACACATTTATTCCTTGTATGGACTTACTTTCACATTACTGCATATTTCTTAAGGATTATTAGAAGATGTGCAGTTGTGGTCACTTGAGTAGAATAAGATTTTTCTTCTTTTGATCGTAGAACCAATTTAATGGTGCTGTTTGATAGAAATATCTATTGTAAATGATTTGTTACAAGTTGTTACTTATTCAAGCAGCCACCACTGTAATAATAGTGTCCATGTGATGTTTTGTTTATAAGCTTTAAAAAATTACGATCCCATGACTGGGAAAAGTATATATCACTGACCACACCTTAAAAGACGCAAAGGATAAAAAGAAGCTATAATTTTATAATAAAGAATGTATGTGAGTATGAATGTGTGTGTCTGTGCATAGCACACAACAATAAGCAATGAAAACTTTTTTATATCAAACTTCATTAAAGTAAAGAGTTGTAAAAATTAAGTCAATCAAGTATAACATAAAGAGGGTAACTTTTATGCAGCGATATAACCGCTATTCACAATTCCCCTACTTCGGGTTGGTTGAGTTAGAACAGTTTCCCTTCTGATGCCTTGTCGCTCTCTCACACAAGTCAACTTGAACTTTATTCGAAATCATATTAGACTGTAACTGTTATGAGTCATGACGAACTGTCAACTGAAAATAACAATAACAATAACAATTACATTATATAAAATCAGCTATTAGGATATTAGACACAAACGCACACACATGTGTGAAACTATTGATAATTATGCTCGAAATGACATCATGCTGGCAAAACACGCGTCCATGTATATGGTGGTGAGTATAGCAATTATTCTCATAGGGTTGATGCATAGCGGTGGTCAATGACAACCCTTGGTATCACATACATATCAGCATATCAGCTACAGACATATAATGAACACTTAATACCAAGAGCGACATACTTGTAATTTCATTAATACGACATGCACCAGATTGTTTCGTCAAGCTTTAAAAAGTAAAATAAATACAAATAAACATATACTCGTACGTAAATATGTGTGAACGTGCACATAAACACTTGCGTGGCGTGCACCCTCTCATTGTACAAGGGCGCTTTCATTCATGAACAGAACAGAATAATAAGTAATTTACACCTTCGGCAGCAGCATATGCAAACTGTTCAGTTACAATGTATATAATAACAATAAACTTGTGGTGGTTATATAAACATGTTACAATGCACGCAGTATATTGAGGGGCGTCTGATAAAACAAAAACTGTCTTTGGGAGTGTTCGTGCACACACAAGATTAAATAGAGACAGAACTCAAACTTATAACATTACATCATTTAGGCATCATGCTCCAGACACAATTCTCCCAAATTAATAATATTAACCCAAAAATGCTCGGAGTTCAGTGAGTAGGTATACAATACATACAAATGCCAAAATTGTTCAAATATTGACATAAGAAGATTGAATGAAAACGTATCGGTGAACAACTAATGGAGCGCTTGAATGTCATCGGCAACTTTTTCACATAAGTACTCTATATTTCTTTGTTTGGCACCTTGCCCGATGGTTGTACTCAGAGTATTCCCTATTGTAGCACAACTTAGTATTACATTGTGCAAAACGTCGCCTTAGTTTTAGTTCAATAAACTCACCTATAATTTTAACTAATAAGTTTAAGGGATGTTCTCAATAACTAACTACACCGTTCTCAATGGAAGGCCATTAAGTTTTCGATTATTAAATATATGTAAAAATGTAAACCACAAATAAGTCATACATTACGTTACAAGTGAGCCGGATTTGTAAATGTACTTTCTTAACCAACAAATTCCTTTCACACACATTTGGGCTTTTCAAGTAATGCTTCTTCAAACACACAAAACACAAAAGCCTTATAGCTTAACTATAGGAATCAGGGTCACATTCTATATTAATTGATCTGCATTTGCCTTTACAAAGCCGAGTGCGTTTGCAGAACATATTCGTTCGATTGTAACAAGTGAAGAGTCGGTTTTAAACTTTACATGTGGTCGAAAGGGGTCAAAGGATTTTGCCAAAGTGCATCTGAAAAATAAATTTTTCTGTTGGTAATACTTAAATACTAGAATAGAAACAAATAAACTGAATGCATTAAGACTTTGTGGGTCATATAATACATCTGTTTTGAAATTTTGTGTTCCCAAATATAGCTTTGTTATTACTTAATTACATTCTTAAAATGGTTTTTATTATTTTTCGTTGCAGTTCAGTGAACTGGTGAAAAAGGATCCTGTGGCAAATTCCACCCTTCAACTGCGACCGTGCACTGTGTTTGTACCGGCGAGTGAAGAAATTGCAAAAGCTATGGATACAGTACATGTATCCTATCACATGAGTATGTCTTGAATACTATTCTCCACATAAAATTTGTCATTCCATTTGCAACACTCAGAAGGAGGCGTCAGAGACCCTACAAAGCGATCAGCATCAAAAACTGAATCGATCTAAACATGTACGTTCATCCGTCCGTCACTGTTGACACTTGCTTTGAGATATTGAATTAAAATTTTCTACAGACCCTTCTACTTTGTAGTTGGACAAAATCGGCCAAGAGTCACTTCCACAATTGCTTTATTTTCAACAAGAATTAAGCTGTTAAGTTGAATTTTGGATTCATATTTATTATTAGTCCATCCATCGTTGTGCTAAAAATGGGTTTTACTCGACTTGAATAAATATACGTAATAGCAACGTGTAATCATGTACATGCCATGCCCACTGTTTGTCTGTAGATGTGAAGGGCACTTAAGATTTGGCCAAAGCCAAATTTAATTTATTTTTCTTGCTAACTTTTCGTTTACAAATCCTAATTTTCCCAACATTACTTTACATCTGTTGCAGCTACGGTACCCATGTTGCCGCATGAATTTACTAAAACAATTCCATCAGATTTTGATGGCAATCCACTGTTGTATATAACCAAACGTAGTAACGGTGCTATTTTCATCAACAACGCCTTTGTTAACACATCGGGTATTACGGAATTTGTAACCAAGGATAATAAACGACAGGTGAGCCTTATAAGATTCACATCTGATTTGATTAAAAGTTTATTTTTCGTTCAAAGGTATTGTATCCAATAAATGCAATTCTAGAACCACTCACCTTCCTGCCCACAGCCAAAACGCAGATTATAAATCCGAATGCATGGGAGTTTTTACAACAATCCGACCTTTTCAGTATTGGAGATAATCGCTTAAGGTTCACACTATATTGTTGTTAAGTCAAAGTCACTTTATTTTTTGAAATGATTTTAGAACTTATCGATCGCAAGTGACTTTAATGCGCAAAGAAAGTTTGTATCAGTCACCCGGAGGGCACACCTTTCTTATACCAATTGATGAGGCATTCAAAGTAAATTCAATAATGTCAGAGTCCCACTCCGTAAATCACTCTCTCTATTTATACTTTAGCAAACCACGCGCAGCAGTTTAGTTGACAAAAAGGTCATTGATGGCCACGTAATTTTGAATAATGTCATCTTTCGCATGACCTATGCCGATCCGCTTGGTTCTACTCTAGAGGATCCTTACACCACTGCCGCCTTCGAAGATAACATCAAGGTCACCATTAGTTTCTATGAGGATCGAAATTTAAGTATATATCCCCTATTATCTTTTCTCTTAATTGTTAAAGACTGTACAGTGTTTTCCGTGTGTGCGCAGAATATGTGAAATCGAATACGCTGGTGGGTGATGCGAAACATCCACGTGGTGTAGTAATTGCCCAAATTGTTAAAGCCAATATACCAGTAAACAACGGTGTTGTGCACCTCATCGACCGGCCCCTAATGATCATAGACACAACAGTAAAACAGTTTCTAGAGGTAATTTGGAAAATTTTGAAAAAATCCAAAAAGTGCGATTCTTACACACGAATGTGTATTTGGCTTGTACCAAATTGTATAGTCCTTCCACCTCCACATAATTTATTAGCTGTGCATGTGAAACTTTGAGATTAAGGACGTCGCATGTATATGCTATCACGTTATACCGGTTTCGTGGTAGTCATAAGAAACTTTTATCAATTGTGGGCACGACAAATTAACGATTTTTCGCATTCGGAAAATTAAAGTTTCTGAATAAACAAATTAAACTAAAACGGCCTCAGTCGGCCGTTACTTCTATATCTCAATTGTCACATTAGTGATCATGCGGAGACATGAATTAAGTGTTAGGTGACAAATCAAGCACAAACATTTTAAGGTGGAGGACATATTGAAAATGTAATTATTTAAAAATCACACACTACCTCAATAACCATACACACACAAATACACATACAATGCTTGCCAACGCTAAGTGCTAAATGAAATAATATAGCGGCTTTTTAAGTAGGATGAAAATTGTACAAAACGAAACCGGTAGGGTAGGCCAAATTTTGAATAAACCCCCATGTACATATGAACGTTGAGCTTGAATCATATATAATTTCGTTTACTTTTAATGACCATTAAAGTATGTGTTAGAGCTCAACTCTTTTCGAAATTATGGAAACATATACTATACAATCCTGTTCCTATTTTCAACAAATCGATTAACATAATAAATATTAATTGAGGGCCGTACATAAACCAAGAATATTTGACAAAACTTCAGCTTAATGTTTTTAATTCTGTAATCGTGACCTACACTCAGACACCTCAACGGGAACGTGGCTCAGATTTTGATGCTGATCAATAAGTGATGTATTTTGTAAGGTCTCTTAAAATCCTTTTGACAATAAACCGAAGCAATCCCCTAACGTGTTAAGTGTAAATAATTTTATCAAAACGTTTATAACATCAAGAAAAAAGCATCAGAGATCCACAAAGTATACATGTCCTTGATCAACATAACATCTGAGCCTCTGTGCATTTATGATAAACAATCCCGATCGTCCAAATTTATGTAACGATTTCAAACTTTCAGAAATATTGGTTGGAATCGAAGGGCAAGCTCACAGTTAAAAAAAATGTTTTCGTTTTTCAATACCGCCCACAATATATAAGCATTTTTGCTAATTATAACTTTTGTTTTATTGCCCTAAGGTGATGGATATCCAAGATTTGGCTTAAACCAAATACGACTTCTTTACTTGTTCACTCGATAAGTATTTTTAAGTCTAAATCGAGTTCAATCCATCATTGCTTATGTTAAACTTCACAAGTGCACCAAAAACTTTTGAGAAACCTTGATAAAAACTAACTAAAGTATAAGTCGTCATTGTGGACGCAAATAACCAATACCCACCCAATGACTGATTTTACTCGGAACCGAATTGAATTGTATCTACAAAATTGATTTTCAACAAAATGTTCGGTTTTAAGTAAAATCGTAGGCAAAATTTTGTTTTAAAATAAACTTTGAATTAATAAATTTTATTTTAAAAAAATTTTGGGTGTAATGTAAGTATAAAAACAACATGCAACAACTAAAATTACTCAATTCAATTCAAAAAACAATTTAAATTATCCAAATGTCTGCAAGAATTCGAAAAATGAATATATGTTAACAAATTGAACTATGGACTGATTCCAGTGGGAAGAGAATAAACAGAAATGAAATGATTCTATCCACACACCTCCTGCAAAATGGCCCAATTTTGTATTCAATTAAAACGAGTACAACAGTTGCACTTAGTTCTGTTCATGTTCAGCTCAAATTGTTAATAAATGAGTCACTCAACTAAAGTATTTAAATTGTTTTTTGCTTCGCCTTCAAACCAGTCTCGCAAAACCTCGTTTTTTGTTCGTATACATATGTTCTGAAAGCTCTTCATAATTCTATCCCAAACATTTAAGACTGGCGCTGGACTGGTCTGTTATTATTTAAAACTCCACCACTATGATTAATTTTTTACTGTTTCCACTTCTTTGAAATTGTGTTTTCTGGCTGTTTCAACTTTTAAAGTCGGCATATGGAAAATAACTCATATCTCGCAATGACTTCTATTACATTTTACTTATAATTTAAGTGTTTTGAAGTAAATATTGTAGATTTGTGTTTACCATTCATGCCTAAAAACATTAAACGCACGCAGTCCTTTCTTTGCCGCTTTATTCATGTGGTTATTCACATAATCATTCTCCAATTTGCAGTAATATCGCCTCATTCGATGTTGATCATTATTGTACTCTATCCCTAATATTTCGAATATGAATTAAATATTTATTGTGTACTATCGTCTTCTTCTATATCTTTCTACACATGTTCATATACTTGTAGTCGCTGCAGGTAATTTATCTAATTTGTACTATGAAACTTAAAAAGAAGGGGAAGAGTCTTTTGAGTTATGTTTATGTCGGGAATTTTCATTTCAATTATTATCTAATTTGTTACGCGCTTCAAGTAGAAAACACATTTTGAAATGTATTAATGACCTCGTTGTTAAAATCTAGAGTCACACTACACACTGGCGCTCAATGTATATTCTTCACTAAACTTTTACTAACTCTGGTCTTGCAAACAATTTAATGAAGCAGATTGATAAGTTGAAGTGTTGAATCAAAAAATTGAATATTTTTTGGGTTAACAAAATAGGTTTTCCAAGTATATTCCGATTTTGGCGGACTTTTTAATAAATATTAATGAATATTTTATTGGATAATTTTCGTCGATAAAAGATTAAGTAGAATATTTTTGGGAAGAAATAGAAAGAAGAGAACTCCACAGCTGCTCACAGAAATGTACCAACATAAAATCCTGCAAGGCCTCTGCCATTCGAGTCATGAAGTCATGAAATTTATTAAGAAGAATCAAACTGTAGTATGTACGGGTAAAAAAGGCCACAGAAATTTTCCACAGATTCAATGCGTAAAATCAAACAAACAGCGCAAATTAAAACGAGTGTGTCCACGTAGAAATGCATTAAATATCAAGAATATCTACAACTTAAAACGCCTACAACTGTAAACAAAAGCCCCGTTTTATTTGACTGCAGTTTTCGTATACAAATGGGAACATGAAGCTTTTTCTCTTCAATTTGGAAGATGCGGATGCATTTCGCGACTATTCTCTTATATAAGAAAATCAAATGTGTTTTAAAAAAAAAATAACATCCGACTGTAATCTGTACATTAAATTTTTTGCAAGTCTACATTTTATCCAAAGGTGAATCTACTTCATTGAGCGCCAGGGTATATACGAGTGTAAAGAAAATAATGATGTGATCTATACATATAAAAATAAGTCTTGTGTAATAATTTGTTTTTGTTTTATAAATGACCGCAAATGCGATGATGATTCCTCTTTCAAACTGGTACAATTTACCATAAATATTCAAAATTTGCACAACATTCAATGTGCTGCAGGCAGTCAATGTAAGTAATTTTATCATGAACTTCATTTCTCACTAAAACGTCTCACTAAAACGTCTCACCTTTCATAATAACTCCTCTATAACGCAAGATTTAGTAGTGGAATTAATACTTTTTCGTAAACAGGTACATTTTAGTGGCGGTGAAAGATTTCTCAACCGATTTTGCGTAATTTAAATAGTGATCTCGTCCATTAAATATAAATTCATGTTTATACAAAGTTTTAGCTCAATGTCTCAAAAGAAGACCAGACGGATGTAGGGACGAATATATCTAGCTGCCCTCAGTTTTTGGTGCTGATCAATAATATATATACTTTGAAGGGTCGAGTTGCAAATGTATCAACAAACTTAGTGAACTCTTATCGCTACAGAGGAGTGAATAGAGATTTACAAAGGGCTTCAATGTATCAGTGACAGAGGCTTAATAAATGTCTAAATGCCAAAGCCTGTATTTAGGAGGATTTTTTTAACATTTTTACATAAGTTCATTAATAACCCATCGAAATATCGAAATATCGAAATATATTCATTTTGTATCATACGATGATCAGATCATTCTGAGCGTAAAATTTATAACATAAAAGAAAGAGTACAATACCATACATCGAACATTTACTTTATACATCGCAATGTATAGACCTAGAAACCAATGCAGGAGAGTTTTTACCACATTTTTTATATTCGCTACTTATAGGATAAAAACAATGCGCCCTTGCGCAAATTCTATGATATAATTATGGAGATAGGTGGCGAAGTGCTAGATGACATTAATCAGCTGGGCGATGTAACAATATTGGTGCCCAGCGACGAGGCTTGGAGCGCAGCAAAAATAGAAAACTATATTGGGTGAGCTACAGTAGATATCTCCTAAAATTGACCAATGTTGTAAATGTTCATTGGTTCGTCACAGGGATCGTCAAAAAATGCGCAATATCATAAACATGCACATAATAAAGGGTCGCGTAAATGTCGAGAAAATACGACAAGCAAATCAAAATGTGGTGAGTTTTGTTTTGATTGTTTATTGTATCAGTAGATGCCAGTTTTCATCTCATTGCTTTCTGTTCTCATCTTCTTCAAACACCCACAGATTGGTCAGTTTCCCACTTTGGACAAGCAGACGTTCCTGTACTTCAACATCAATGACGACGAATCTAATGAAGTGATTACGGTGGAAGGAGGCGGTGTAAACGCCACCTTATTAATTGCAGATTTGGCTCAAACCAATGGCTTCGTTCATGTAATTGACAAAGTTTTAGGTTTACCTCACTTGACCGTATTGGAGAAATTGCAAAATGATCCTATGCTTAGGTATGCGATTTGTTTGCATTTTAAATTGTAATGCAGCGGTCATGGGTAGTATGTCTCTCAAATTTTCAGTTCTACATACGAAATCGGAAGCTTCTCATCCTTTAATGATCAATTGAATAATACCGAGCGTCGCTACACATACTTTGTACCACGCGACAGAGCATGGCAGAGGATAGAAATCGATTATCCCTCTGTTCATAAGAAGATGTTTATGAAGGATTTCGCCTATCATGTAAGTTGAGCTAAAAGTATGTTAGAAATGTCAATAAATTGGAAATATACGCAGTCTCGCTGCACTTTGGAGCGGCATTTAATTATTGCCGATGACATTTACACCATGGAACAACTGGCTGACTTGACGAAAACTAAAAATGAAAGTATAATCTTGCCCACCTTCAGGGACTCTTTGAAAGTGAGAGTGGAAAAGGAAGCGGAACGTAAGTAATAAACAAAATGCTCTATAAAATTATATCTCATAACTTATTAAACATGTATAACGATAAAGAGCTGCATGATGAGCATGGCTCCGAATGGACTGGTAAGTACAATAGAATGGCATGCCTCTGATATCCTCCAATTAATGCAATTCGAAATATTACAAAATGAAATTCAATTCAATTTTTAAACTTTTTGTCAAGATTTTGTTGTTAAAAGTGAATACAACAACAACAAATACATGTTCTTTCTATTTTTACAGGTTACGTCATCATTTGGAACTTCAAACGGATCCATGTTTATCGGCCAGACGTGGAATGTACAAATGGCATAATCCACGTCATTGATTATCCATTGTTGGAGAAGAAGGATATTGTCGTCAGCGGAGGTAGTTATATGATACACACTAACATCCACATACTGTTAACAAATCTCATCACGTTAGCAATAGCGACAATTTCTTTCTAAAACAATTGAATACTAATCTCAATAAAAGCACCAGAACCAATTGTGAATTATATTTTATAAAAAACCGAACTGCAACAAATATATGGAATGACAATTAACATACAAATCATACACATACCATACATACTTACAACATGTTGTATCATATGTATTATTTGAACTCGTTCTCATTTGTGCTCGCACTCCTCCTATAGTCGAATTTCTGATCCTCTTAATCCACAGATAGAAAACGGTAGTTTTACACAAATAGATCCTTACAAACTTCATTAGGGCCATATCCATCCCTATCTCACGAAAGGAATCTTAATTTATTGTCGCCATATTTATGACATTTTTATTTCTTTTTTGATGCATTTTAGATAATTGTTTAAAATCGTTGCTATTTTGCCCATTTTTAACAGGAAACTATGTTTATGAACTGTCTGTACCAAACATTAACGGGATATATTAATTTTTGCAATCATATGCGGACGGACGGATTCGTTAAATCGACTCTGCTGCATTTCGTATAAACAAAGTGTAGCTTTTCATACCCTGAACCACTGGTGACAAAGGTTATACTAACTCTTTAGCTGCAAAAACCACACCCACCCTCGCTTTAGAGCTACTTCAATGAAATTGGATACAAGATGTATTTAAAATACTTCTTAAGATTTGTTGCAATGGCTGCCAAAATGACAACTCCTTTTTCAAAAGTTCTAACGTCAGTATCCCAAAACATAACAACAAAATACATCCAAACTTGCATTGTGGTGCACATTCCCCGGTTGTCATTTGTCCGTACATTTTGTATATTTTATTTTTATCAAGTCGAGTGCCGAATTAATATAAACAAATAGAATTCTAGACAAGATTCATTTTGTAAAATGAAATAAGGTGGGCTGGAGTGCAAAACTTTACCACTTGTGCATTCGAATTGGAGAATATTTTCTTATCAAACCCATTAAGCAAGGGTGCATATTCCCATCTTCTAAACATTTTTCTGCTCCACATCTCCAGATCTATTGTATTATTTAGTAGATTTGCTTTTACGTCAAGGACTTTTACACATTTTCTGTGATATAAAGTTCTCTTGAAAAGGACAGAATCACTGCTCCCATCATTTCAAAGGATCTTCATGAAGTACGCCTCCCACTGTCCGGTGAAGCTTTACTCAAAATAAGAACATAATCAAAAGGTCTTAAAATTTACTTAAGTACAAATATGTAGCTCAGGAAAATCTCTACGAAATCTTAAACTGCAACTTAAAATTTCAAATAAGGCATTATTTACTATACCAGTAGTACAAGGACATTATTAAAGTCTCGAATTAAGTAAGAGTGAATCCGCATGAATTTGGTACAAGTGGCGAGCTATGTGAGGGTACGCGTACATATAATGTTTTGAAATAAAAATACAGGCGTACACGTTGACTTTTCTTTGCATTTTGACTTGGATTAAATTCTAATTTCCTTTACACCTAAAATGTTCTCTGAGTGACTTTGTTTAGCAAATAACAGAAAAGCAATCGAAATGCAAACATTTTATGTTGTTTATGCCAACATAAGCATATATGTATATAAAGGATCATTTGCACACACATACTTATACGCTTTTTGTACATCTACGATTGAGAATGCGTTAAAAAATGTTGTTTTTTTAGCAGATTACACATCACACACCGAATCACCCATAACTATATATATATGTTTCTTAATGCAATAGTTTTTCGATCATACAAACACAGCTACACCCATGCACAATATATGAATGAAGTTTTCAGTTATTTTATTTGACTAGAGTTGTTGTATGAAACATTTCGTATGTATTTACTTTCATCAGTATTCACTAAGAACGATGTTTTCGAACTAAAATCCATTAACCCTTCGTCTTCTGGAATATGGTACGTTATTACACTCGCCACAAATGTGGCATTGACATGCAATGTTTGTTATGCGGTTTGTAAAATTTTTGGAAGAAGGTTTCAGATGGCCCGCGTGCTACTGAGTACGATTGTGGGCTCAACATTGACCTCAATGGTTGAATTCTGTCTCATGCAGTGTTTTTATTGATTGACGGGTATGTTGAATGAGCCCGCCCATTTTTAGCCGATTTTTGGTAATTTCGGCGTGACATGTAGGAAAAAATGTATCAAATTTCACACACACACTAACCAACAGAGTGCTAACAACAGATGTACACATGGACGGGCATGGCTTGATCAATTCATATATAAATATATATATGAAGTAAAGTATTTTATGCGGTCTATAATGCCTCCTCCTGGGTATTGCAAACAACATTAAAAAGGCTTAGTATGTCTTGCTACACTAACCATAGTATGTAGGGTAAAAAAAAATTGAATATCCATGTAAATGTATAATGTGTATATTACATGTATGTGTATGTATATTTTATAGGTTAGGCTTTAGATTTAACAAAATCGCTAAACAACCTCCCTACAAATCACACCAAACGCTTAAATTCTCTAATGCACAGCGCTAACTCCCTCTACTCTATACAACTCACATGTTACGATAATTTAGGAGGAGGAAATTGCAAATGACTTTCAAGTAAGCCAAAAACAAAACGGAACTGTATCATTTGCCCTAATTTAGAATCACTGCTATAAAATATTTAATTATGGTATTTAGTTTGGTGCAGTTAGTTAATGCCGTTTATATATATGTATAAAAACAATTGTGTTTGAAAAAAAACAGTTCATTGAAATTTTCATGAAATTTCGAAAACAAAAATAAATTTAGTGAAAACAAAACTGATCCTAGATTTATCGAGCTAACTTAATTTTTATAATCCAATCACATATTTACATAAAAATGTCTAAAAAAATTATAATATTATGATATTAAATTGGCAACGCTCTTACACTTTACAAAAACTAATATTACAAAAACAACACAACCGATCTAATTATTTAAATCTTGAATGATTTTCAAACTTGTACAAATGCTTACGTTACGAAATCGGTGACGTTTCGCAACAGGTTCACAAGCCTGCTTAATATTAATCTGTAACAATTTATTCAGTTAACTGATGCTAGAAAACATTTAGCAAACCGTCACGTTAAATCATTTAATTATCAAACTGGACAACTGGACGACTGAGCTGAGAATTCAATTTGTTAATCTTAAAGGCAGACACAAATACTCTTTAGAGGGCTTTGGTCCATCGGATATTCTTCATTTGACCTAAGCCACAATTGACTGTATGTAAAGTTTTGACTATTTTGGCAATTTTTTCTAATTTCAATCATCATGGAGGAATAAAAATTAGACATTTTTGGGGAATTGATTGTTTTAGTGTAATTTATAAACGTTGAACTCATAGTTATCACTGCCTTAAATAAACATTATTTGGAGGGAAGTAATCATACTTTAAAGGTTCTATTAATTACGTTTCATCGCAATTGCCATTAAGGTAATTCAAAGGATCGAGTAAGTTTTCAAATAAAATAAAACAAGCTTCTATTGTGATAAACATAAAGTACATGCAAGAACTTAAGGAATACAAATTTAAAGTTGTGGTTCTAATGTAAGAAATAATACAACCACTTGCCAGGAACTACAATAAATAGAATTGAAAAGCGCGTCGTTTGGCGCAAAACCTGCTTCAAGCCATAACTCTTTGTTATTATATAAAACATATGCAACAATATACGAGTATTTGAACAAGTCTCTAGCAGTTGGTAACAAAACATAAAAGTATTAAACTTAAGCCTTATTAATATATATAACATAACACAGCATTAATGATTTTAAGAAATGGTAAAGAAAGGAATACGCAACCAAATAAAGAATTATTATATAACTATGATTATTATTATTATTATAATTATTAATAATTATTAGGATAAACGTGTCGAATTACACGCCTTACTACAGTTCAACTCATGACCTTGAATGTACACTGCAAATAACTTTTTCTGTAAGAAATAAAAGTATATTAAATAAACTAAATAAATATATATAAATATATATGTATATAAATAATTATAAATTAAGACTTCACAGTATAAAAAAGATGTCTCAGCAAAATTTATGTGTTTTCACGCCAAGTTCTCTATTAAACTTTAATTTCCATCAATTTTCGAAAGCTTGTTCGCATCGGGCACGCCACGCACACTTTGAAGTAATTTATTTTGAAAACAAACCAAGCAAGAATCTTGCAATATTTTTGAAAAAGTAGAAAAAAGAAACTCTTCTTGAATGCTTTGAGACTCCGACTTATACTTTGCAAGCACCTCACCTCTGATTAAACGTTATAAGAGTCCAGCAAAGCAATGTTACACTGCAAGGCACATGTTTGAGCCTCATAACCGAAATTTGGTGTCATACAGAGCTTGCATCCAATACTGCAACTACGCACCTATGTAGTCAGTTCGACGTGGTTAGAAAGTATTATAAAAAGAGGCAGTAGTGTTTGTGAAGATTCAACTTAAATTTGAGAGCATCAGGACAGGTGGTAGATAGTTCAAAGGCGGGTAGCCACGTTAAAGAACGAATTCTTTCTATAATGTATTGTGCGGGAACTATCTTCCACAATTAAATTATAAAAATAATTTAAATTTAAAAATTGGATAATTGTATAGTGATTTGAAAAGTATGTTATGTGGTTAGATCTAAAAATATAATGCCAATGTTGTTCCGCTTAGATAACATCCTAAACACCCTCCAACCCTTCGTATCAGCACAGCAGGCATAAGTGTAAGTATATGTTCATTTGCATTCCATCTAAAAAATTTACTTTTCCTAAAATGCAATTTTTTGAGATTTTAAATCGACGTAGACTAAAAGCTGAGCTTACATGTCGAGTAATTTATAACATGGAACCTTTCAAGTTTAAGCCAACAACTGTAGGCATTGTGTTATGGCTGTCCTATGTCCTACGCTAAGGGTTAAAAAGCGATAAATTGTTAAATTCAGTCCGGTAAACCACACTTTGGCTTAAAATGTTTAAGCATTACATTGATTATTTTTTAATAAAATTTATGGCCCACACCTTTGAACCCTATTCTACATAATCACACATATACACACATTCATATATATACAATATAAAGATACGATATATGCCATTGTCATGCTTTAAGCCAAATATTTAATAAAAAAAATTTTAATAAAAACGAGCGTTTTACTAATAGTAAAGTAAAATTCTATTTAATTCCTTTTTCTTCCAGCTCGAGGTCATTTTTGAGATATTCTCAGTATTTTCTTTTTCTATATATTGGTTTTATTAAATACCGATATTTCGTTCAATACTTGTTGACCATTATCAGGGACCTATAATCTTAAAAGACAATTTACACCACTATCATAATGTACCATTCTAATATAATAATTTTATAAACTTACTCTTTAAGCAATTATACAATTAATCATTACTTAAGACACCTAATACGTGAAGTAAACAATCCGTACAAACGGGAATCGGAATTTAATAAAATCAACATATAGAAAAAGAAAATACTGAGTATATCGCAAATATAACCTTGAGCTGGAAGGAAAAGGAATTAAATAGAATTCATATATGAGAGGTCGAACTAATAAAAACGCAGTAAAGTAAAATTGTTAAAGGGGTAAAAACTCAATAAGTGGGATTTTTGTTACCAAGCGTTTAAGAAATCAAAAACATAGGCCTATGGGGTTGTGACCAAATGTGTTTATCACTGTCGAAGATGACATATAGACTTTCAACTTCGTGGAAGTGTTTGAAAGAATACGCGCAAAATCCGTCATAAGAACACTCCCAGTACAAGTACAACTGAAAAATACAGTTTTTAAAATTTTTTCCTACTATTCATAAATAGTTGGATTTCACGTACGAGATGCAGAATTTAACATGAGATAATTTATCAACTCAAAGGTTTTTGCAAACTTTATTGTAAAATACAATAAATTTTCCATTTTTTTACAAATAAACTGCAATGTTTTTATAAAAAACAAAATTCTTACATGGTATGTGTTATGATTACAATGCAGGTAACCTCAAATAATAAATATATTGTAACACAATCATTTGCAACTAAATGTAATGTAGCAAGAGGAACTCCAAACGGCAAGGTGCGCTTGTAAACATATTTCCAGTCAGGTACATATCAATTCTAATACTTCGCGGTTGGTTAATAAATTATTCATTCAGTAATCATTTGACAAGCGTTCAAATAAACGTGAATCTTCATCTTGTAGGTGTAAGGCGCTAATTTGATTCATAAATTATTTGATTTTTTGACAAGTTCCGATGTTCAATTTCCATTTTTTCCATGGGTCAAAAGTTTGCTGATTTTGCTTTTTAAGAATTTATACCAATTCTTCAATGTTTTTGTTGCTTGCGATTTTTATTATATTTCCCGCGGCTATTATCATTCGGTCGTCGTATTCATATGAAAAGGTGGTATGGTGTTAACACATTAAAACTGATTTTACGAAGATCAGTATTAGATCGTACCTTAGATTAGAGTGGTGTTGTCGTAAAAAATGCCTTAGCAATAATTTGGTCATCAGATTACCTTCTTTTGGATAATTTCCGGTTATCTAGAAAAATTAATGTGTAAACATTTACATTAGCAGATAGTTTTTCAAACGGTTTATAAAAAATATAACCACCATAGACTTTTTACTCTTAAAATCATCTTCATTCACGAAGGACCCTCTATTTTGTTCAGAGAAATACAGCTTTTCCTTCTCTCTCACTGGCGTAGTCAAATGCTTTGCAGACTCCAAGTGCAAATTTTTATCTTCTGTTATGTACAGTTCTTTGGCGTTGCGATTCATGTGCAATTTCTTATAAAAACATTTCGGGACATCTCTAAGCGACGATAAGTGCTCTTTGTTAACTGCTTCGAGAAATTTATTAACATCACGGTTCCAAAATTGAAATTCGGGAAAAAACAGTAAAAGAAATATAAGAGTTACACTTGTCTTCATGTTGTCATCACAAAGTAGAAAGAAAAAGAAAATAATAAAGAAATTCTTTAAATGTATTTTGTGGACAACTTTGAAGTAAGCATTGCTATAAAACGTATTTCTTTCTGGGTAATGTAGAACTCAAATGTACTGTAAACGGTACAAATGATCTCAACATATAAATTATTTTTCTGTGAAGGTATAGAGTGTATATTTAACACATATACAAGAAATATGTTGAAGGTGACAAATTCACTGCTCTCCTTGCAAATTCACCCGGATGTCATTGCGCTACTGAAGCATAGATAATTTAAAAAGCAGCAGTAATAATCGAAAGCACTGTATTTTCATTAATTTTTACGCACATAATTTTATTTATAAAACAAACTCTTATCACAACGTATGCACTATCACAAATATAAAGGTTTAACTGAAACAGTAACTGAAAATAACAGAGAAACTTGTGAGAATTCTTTGTTCTACCGAATATGCCCCAAGGGTTCACCAAAGTGTATTTTTTGACCCGTCTCCAAATTAAATTTAAAATTAATGGGTGCTTCAAATAATAACACAATGGTGCTGCCCATATTAAATTGGCCCACCAAATCACCTTTCCGCCACACAAGGTTGCTCTGCAGTTTTAAATCATGAGAAGTTGCATTTCTTTTAAGGCCGGTCCAACGATTCGTTTTTAGTTCCTCATCAATGAATATTTGGAGAGAGCCAACATTAGTGGCGCCCACGGCCGTATAACTGAAGAAGCCATGCTCCCACTTTCCCACATATACAGCCCTCTCGTTTAAACAAAATAGACCTGGCAGCCAAGTGGCAATTCGCGGACTAACTGATAATAACTCTCCAGTGAAATGTCTTCTAAAAGTAGGCGTCCAATGGGTAGGCGAGTGAAACCGATGGTAATCCCCAGGGGCTAGATAAATGATACACTGGAACAACATTGTGCTCTCGCCCTTGTTGTGCTTAAGTGTATCCGCATAATCTGCCTCAATTTCTTGTTGCATACTAGTGGTCCTTTCCCATGTATTAGGACCCAGGAAATCTCCTATGGAATAATATACGCCTTTCACCTGCTCGATCAGAGATTGATTTGCGGTACCAAAATGAAGAATTCTACCATCGGCCGGTGATACTAGAGGGGCAGTCAAGTCAACAGGTCGAACATCTTCACGAAGAGGCCGAGTAAAGAACTCGGATAAATTATTGTAGTGTTTAAAGTCGGTATACAAGGCCTCCTCCACGTTTACGCTGAACACATTGCTGTACAATCCATACAGGAATGGTCGTAAACTTTCTGGTATGTAACAAGAGGCCAACCATCCCCAACATCGGCTCATTAGGCGAAACGGTAAGGAACAATAAATCATCGATTGAAATTGTGAGGCAGTATGCAATGTTTGTCTCTTAACACAGTTCCGTTTGTTTAATTGCCATTCCACTGCTGCAAACAAACAAAAACTTATTGGTGACCATTTTAACAAAAGTGCAGTCCATCTCGTTAGAGTATTTCGGGACCCCTTTCTGTCCTCGTTCCCTTTGTAAATGTGAACTGAACGTTGCCCCACAGACGTTTGTTGAACATCACCTCTATTCTCAAAGTTTCGTTTTGCTGGTTTCCTGGCATCTTTTTTAGAATTTATCTTAGAAAATGTAGTGGAAATTTTAAATCGAAGACTTCTAAATATTGGCCACTTTTCCTGAACATGTGGTTGTTTGCATTTTTTATGTAGTTGCCGAAAATATGTAGCTTTTGTCGCTTTTAGTAGAAAGCCGCCTCGAGTAATAAAATAGGGAACCATTCTTATAGCCAATCTTGATTTTAATGAATATATTCGCAGACAGGAATTTAACTAATTGTGAAATGAATTCAATTTTCAAAAAGTTATTTTATTAAAATTTTATTTTTTTTTAATTAATAATTTATATAATAATAATTACATTAAACTATTTTTATAAATTAAAATAAGCACTTTATATATCACACATGAAACTATTTCAAACTACATACATATGGAAAGTTAATGAACCAACCACACACGTTTAGATTAGTACTAGTGTGTGTTATTACGTTTTTTATTTTTTTCTAGTTATTACTCTTGTATTGCAGTGCTGGAATGCACGTTGTTTCAACTATTTAGTACAGTTCAGCAAGGCCTAAGCATACATATCTGCTCAGGCATTACAGGTTTGTTGTACAACTTTCTCACCAGCGCACAGCTGTTAGAAATATTGTAGATAAACTGTTATAATATGTAATATTATATATTATAAATGTAATATTATATAACAGTTCATCTAAAATGGCACCTTATGGAGATGTTTCGTAATTGAGATTTTTAAACTTCGCCAGATTTATGTTTACGTCGCAAAGTCGCAAAAATGAAGTCCCTTCCAGGCTGATTAATATAAAAAATAAACTGGCGACTGACATTGCTATTCTGGTTCAATATTTTAATCCTAAATGGAACTTAAACTATGAGAGCAGAAATATAAATTTGCATTCAGTTAAATTCACGCATATGGCAACATTGTAATCACGCATATCAAGCGCATTCATTTGCTTATTAACATTTCCAGTTATCAATCGTAAATTAATAAAAAGCCTCGATTAGAGGAAAAAGTGCTATATTTAAGAGATTTTTTTTTTAAGATGGGAAAAGAAAAGAAACAGTTTAATATTGGTGACTTGGTGTTCGCCAAAGTCAAGGGTTATCCAGCATGGCCAGCGAAAATAACTAAGTACAACAACAAAAAATATAATGTGTATTTCTATGGCACCGGTGAGACTGCCAATATTAAATTGGAAGATTTGTTTCGGTACACAGAAAACAAAGAGAAGTTTGCCACAGAAAAAAATATGAAACGAACGAATTTTCGCGAGGCCATGGATCAAATTGAGGCAGCACTAAATGGTGAGGACTCTGCTCCTATTGATTTACCCGGAGCATCTACCACTGCTAATAATTCACAATTGGAAGATGTTCAAGATACTACTCTAGAGGACAGTCAAACAGTGGCAGATTCCACAATTCGGGATGGGTCTCCAATGAATATACCGATCAAGGATAAAGAAGACTCGAACGCTCCACAAAACATAAATTCAGCACTTAAGGATGCAGAAAATGATAAGGATGTCAAGAAAGATATTATGGAAAACGACGTCAAGGTGAAAGAGGTTAAGAAGAAAAAAGACGAAGTGACGGCAGAGACAGTAACAGCAGTCGCGGACAGAGAAGTGGTCAGCCGAAGTGGACGCAAAATTAAACTCAAGCGTTACATAGATGACGAAAGCGAAGCTGCAAATACACCGCAAGGCCAACCAAATAAGAAGAAAGTACCCCCTGAAGGTAAGTCGGAATTTGATACGTTAGGAATTTCATTTAAAATTGTTCGCTTTCTTTTGAGGTATATCGGGGTCTGAAATCAAATCTAAAGGCAGTAAAAAAGACGCGAATAGCAGTATTAAACCTGTAGCTACCATAACGCCTACGGTAAAATCAGCAACCAAATCCGAAATATATAATAATCTCTTATTGGCTTACGTGCCACCAACAAAATGTGTGGGTATTAAATTAGATTTTAACAAACCAGAGTCGTTTGAAACACCAGCCGAAAAGCGCGAGTGGGAAGAGCAGGCCCAAATAGATGCTGAAGAGTTGAAAGAAAAGTTGGAAATGGGTTCAATCAAACTGGAAGCAGTAAAGGAACGTATTGTTATAAATCCACCACGTTCTAAAATACATCCAGAGGAAGCGAATCGTTTTACCGCGCAAATGCTTGAACAGGAAGATAACCTTTTCATGGAGCGAGACTTAATACAACTCTCCCAGGAGTTGAGAGAATGTTTGGGTCTTAAACGGGCCAATGTTGATCGTTGCATAGAAATATTACAGCAGTACAAAGAATTCCAATTGAACCAATTGATGCTGCTACGAAATCCCGACTGTGTGGACAGTATTCGACGTCTTCGGCGTTATGTCGGCAATCTGAAATTGTGGAATTTAACGCCTGAAAAAGAAGCTGAATTCAAATCTAAAGCCGAAATTATACGCAACGAAGCTATAATAATATACAACAATTTTAAGAAGATTTTCGGCCCCAATTCCAAACAACATTTCTGGGAAGAATTCTGTATCCAGGTCGAGGCTTACAAAGACAACACTAAACATATTAACGAACAGAATCGTATTACACTGAGTGAGAAGGTCTATAGGACGTTGACTTCTAATGCGGAAAAAACGTCGAAGGCGACAATTAAAAACGATGGTGCAAAGATAACCGAGGAAGGTAATAAACAGACTGTTTCAACACCCACCTCTGCCGATGAGATTGCCGACCATGAGGGCAATGAAGAACACTCAGTCAACTTAACTGATGAAGACATAAATGCAAATAAAGATTTACCGGCCGAGGCCTAATTAACTGTAAAATCATATACTTAGCTTCTACTTAGATTTAATTCATCTCAGCGCATATTTTCCACAAAAAATTATTACAATTGTTACGGACGCGCATGTTTGTGTTTGCAAGCGATTGAAGCTAATTTTAAATTGATTTTCCGAACGTTTATTAAAATTATTCTTAACTCTGTGTAAGCAATGATGAGGATATTGAAAAATTTTGAATCAGCTTAACTCACTGTACATGGCATTTATTTTCCTCATTATCTATGTAGAAAGGCAACAGACGTAAAGGAAAATTTGTCTATATTCAAATTTCGTATGTATTTATAGTATGCAATGGACATAGAAATACATGTGTATCCTTGGTATATACGATTACTGTTGATTACTTTTTTCTGCCTTGTCCTTGTCAGCCATTAATTGCTGCTGTGACAAATCTATATTTTCCATTTATATTCTACCTCGAATAAAATGTTATTCTTTAGTATCCCCAATGCCATCCGGCTGAATAGTAAACATTGCCTCTGACTCGGGTAGGCAAGGAGAATCGTATATTTTGCAAATACGAGTTTCACCGCGACCCTTGCGCAATGAGAGACGCGTTGTTGACGCGTGCGCTATAATGTTGCCACCTATGGGTTTCTTGGCGTCCGGTTGAAACATAGCACCACCATCGACTTGAGCAACTACTTGGTTGGTAATAACCACAGCAACACCGAATTCATCAGCTAGCCTAAGTAAAAGACGCATAAAACGACCCAAGTGTGCTTGCCGAGCTGCCAGTTCACTACGTCCAACATAATCAGTACGATAGAGGGCTGTAGCACTGTCCACAACGATTAGCGCATATCTATATATAAATGAAAAAATTTCCAAAACTGAATAAAGCATCTTAGAAATAATGACCATACATTACCTGTTTTCAGCCAACATGGCTGCTCCTTGATATAATAATTGCGTTTGATGATCTGAATTAAAGGCGCGTGCGCAAATGACATTTTCTAGTACCTCGTCCTTGACCATTTTATATCGATCAGCAGTCGCCACCAAACGTTCAGGTCGAAATGTTCCCTCTGTATCTATATAGAGGCATTTGCCTTCACCGCCACTCTGACTTATAGGCAGTTGACAAGTTACGGCTAACGTATGACAGAGCTGAGTTTTCCCTGTCCGGAATTCACCAAATAGTTCTGTAATTGATCCAGTCTCTATACCACCACCCAATAATTTGTCCAGTTCCTTTGAACCTGTAGTCAACATAACGACATCGGAGCGTTTTTGATAAAGATTTAATGCCGTTATAAATCCCATTGATACCAAACTGGATGCATGAGACAAGAGTTTGTCCACCTTGGTGTCGGAGAAACCTTTGATGTTTAATAGATCTTTTTTGGTGGCAAACGCTACCGATTCCACTGTGTGATAACCAGCATCCTTTAAACGCTGAATGTCATTGTTGGAAATACCATTGGCTTCTAATTTACTGATTAAAATGGGACCACATTCTTCTTCCTCTTCACATTCTGCTGTAGTAGCTGTGGTGAGAGAATCTTCGAGAAATTTATTTCGCACGGTCATAATGTATAAGCCTTGTTTTTCCTTTTAGAGAGTTTTACTTGAAACGTTTATACAAGGTGCCCTGTCAGTATATTTGTATCTTTTGTAAATAATATATAATCTGTATCTTTTTAAATACACGCGCGTATTTACTTTTTATTATTTACAATTCCTTTATGGCCACCTACTTTATGCACCAGGTGGCGCTAGTTCTGAAGTTTTGTTTGTGCTCCATCTCGTGGTAAAAAAACTAAATCCACAGCACTTTTCTGGAACATGTTTTGATGTTGTTGTTGACGGGATGTCATGCTCTTATATTTTTGGACTAACAAATTGACCCTTAACAGTGCCTCAATTTTTAAATTCACGTATACAATAAATTTAAATGAAATTTTTTGTTTATTTAAATTATTTTTGTTTATAGCAGCGATGCTTTAGTCGAAATCCTTATAAATTTTATTTAAAACAAGTGAAAATATTATAGTCAATCAAGCCGGGCAACCCTACAACACTTGATGTATTATTATTTATTTTTTATAATTACTCTTAACTATTCTTCACCAAATATTGGCAAAGAAATATAAAGAATTGTGTATTTTCGTTATAGACCGATTTTTTTTATAATAAAACGTCATACGAGGTGAGGCTCTAAACCTGGTCCGGTCGGGTCCAAATAGGGTACATCTAATTGACTTTTCTCCAGCAAATATGAAAATATATTAATAGTGACTTTTTGCCGTGTACAGACCTCTATTATAACAGGACCTTATATGGGGAAAACCCCTCCGATCTATCTATTCTATATATATTTTCCATAGAATTTCTCTTTGGTCTAATACATATTCTTGTCTAAAAATTTCAATAATTATACTTGCGCACAAATTTACAAGGACAGAAAGTCGGACATTGTTAAATCAGATATTGATTATGAATCGATTGGTATAACTTAAAGTGGGTGTGGCGTTCGCCGTTTAAGAGCTTCAAATATCTGCAAAAACTTAATATTTTATCTCCATAATCGTATTTCTTATAAGGTAAAGAAGACATATTAAAATATATACTCCTTAGTAAGCTGCGATGTATCAATGGTGAGTATTCAGGATTTCGCCTCGGGTAAATATTGTTTTTGTACCCTCCGCCTTAGGGAAGAGGGTATATTCATTGTGATCATCCGTTTACAAGACATCGAAGGAAGCCTCGGAGACCCCACAAACCATATATATTCTTAATCAGCATGAAAAGAGAAATCGTTTGAGACATGTCCGTCCGTATATCCGTCTGTTGTTGGCACTCGCACGTAATTTTCGATACATCAAATTGAAACTTGGCACACATATTCTTAGTTTTATTTTGCTGTTCCGTATTGAAATTGGGAAAAATTGGTTAAGAGAAACGCCCACAATAAACGAAAAACTCAATATACTTCGAAAAAATTGTATCTTTAAAAAATTATATATCGCACAATACTATGCCTATCAAGTTAAAATTTGGTGTATATATAAGTGGTACCGTTATCCAACACTCTGCCAAAAATGGGCGTGATTGAATAACGCAAACGCCTATAATTAAAAAAAAACAATATTTGCGTAAGTGCATGAAATACATATAAATGGCAATAGGTAGTTATTTTTTAGAGGATTATAAAAGGTGGAGGGTATTTAAGCTTCGGTCTTAACCGAACTTCTCTATCTTGTTATTATTTATGTAGCTTGCCTTAAAATGTTTTCATACTATTTCAATTTAAAGTTTCTTACATCTTCCCATCCTTTTTAAATTAACGTATTAGGTCTAAAAAATAAGTACTCTTACTTCTATCTTACTCTTATCTTTTTACTTCACTCCTTGTACGATAAGTAGATAAGTAGAACATGTGTTTCATCTGTGTTGTAAGTGAGGCTTACTACACACTGTTGATAATTGTCGTACCCACAAAGCGAAATAGAACATAAAAGCGTAAAAATTAAAATTGTTTTGCACAAAGAGTTTCGAAAATTGCTAAAATTTTCTACTTTCTGTTCTTCGCTTTAATGTGAAGTAATACATTATAAAGCATTCGTATGAGTAACTAGAGTATGAACAATTATTACTACTTGGATGTTAAGTTGTAAGTAATTTGATAAAAACGTGTTTTCATCATCTGCAAAATGTCTCAATATAATGTAATTCACAGAAAATTAAGAGACGAAGAATCAGCAGTTATAACAGCCGACTATTTTCTAGGTTGTATAAAGGATTCGTTGTTGGAATTCTTTGGAGAGGTCGGTGCCCAAAATCATTTGGAGCTGTTGAAATTTAGTGAAACGGAAATACGCGGTATTATAAAAATACCCTCAGATTTTTACAAACAAACTTGTGCTGCTATTACTCTAATCGGTCACTATCAAGATATTCCGTGCCACTTTAACGTTTTAGAAGCCTCACAAAAATTACTAGATTTTTAACAAAAGTTTCAAATATGACTTCATATAGTTATTGTCGAAATTATGGCAAAGATAAGGTTATCTTTGTGACCAAAGAAGACCATGCCAATCCTTCCACTGTGGAATTGCCGCCTCCTCCGCCCACTCAGGGTTTAATTACCAAGGAAGGCGAAATTAATTGGAGTTGTCCTTGTTTAGGTGGCATGGCTACCGGACCATGTGGTGTACAATTTCGTGATGCCTTCTCTTGCTTTCATTATAGTGAAGCGGATCCTAAGGGTTCTGATTGTTATGATTCATTTCGTAAAATGCAAGAATGTTTCAGCATGTATCCCACAGTGTACAATAAAACGGGTGGTGGCGATGACGACGAAGAAACTTCATTAGATATACCAGCTATGGATGATATAAAAGAAAATGTCATCCAAGAAGATGTCACCCAAAAAAATGTCATCCAAGAAGATGTCACCCAAGAAAATGTCATCCAAGAAGATGTCACCCAAGAAAATGTCATCCAAGAAGATGACAAAGAGTACAAAGCTATAACCGCAGAAATTCCTTCTCAAGTTATTGAAAAGAAATCGAGTGACACTTAGAACGGACTCATATAATTGAAGTGCGCCTCTTTATTTATTTATGTTGAAAGTTACTTGAAAAACGTGTAAAGTAATAAACCTTAATAGTTTGATTTTTAATAATAATCCCTCATTTGTTTTTTTTTTAAATCTAACTATTGCGTTGTTTATGGAGATGTTATTCGATATATACAATATCTGTTACTTTACAGATTTAATTCAGCATTATTAATTGTACCGCCAACCTCATTTTTTTCAGTTCAGTTTTTCATTACGGAAGATAAATTGATGGTAATCATAATTAACAAGCGAACGTCGGTCAAGTCCGACTCTTACATATCTTACACGAGTTTAAACTGAATAGCTATAGCTAGACAAGCATCATAATGTATTCTATTATTTTTAGTTACAAGTCATTGTAATAATTAGGCAAAAAAATTTGCTCTAAATAAAGAAATAATCATAATAATAGGAAGAGAGGTTCCACTTATAATAATTCCATGCGAATTTAATAGACATAATTAATATTTTCAACTTTGGACCAACATGTTACACCATTTATAGTTCATAGGAATATTTAAATGAGGCCTTCAGTTGTTTGGTTCGGTTGTAAAATTGAACTATTCTACAAATTAATAATTAATAGATGAACAATCAATATTAATTAAAATATTGACTAAGGATACCACAGATCTTTTAAAAAGGATCTTTATTTTTTGAACTAATCGTTATTAAATCGAGTTTGCCGAATAAAGAGTACTTTTTCAATGTTGAAAATATGAAAATATGGAAATAATTTTTAGTTTGTTATACTTAAGAATACATACTTATTCGTTTGATTAATTCACATAAACTAGTTTTTATATATTATACACATCTCTAATAATAAATCGTGCGGGTATATCTCGGTCTTTTTTTACTTAATGATAATCCAGAAAAATTCTGTGAAATAAAAGTGCATTAATAAAAAGTGATGAAATGTTGAACTATATAAAATATTACCAACTGCTCGAAAGGTATCATGTGGAGAGTGTTATAAAAAAACAAGGGTTGATGGTCCAAATATTGTTATAAAACAACAGAACATGAAATTTTGCGTTATGTTGTAAACAAAAATATAAAAAACGACAAAGAATTAAAAAATATATATATATATACATATATATTAAAATATTTGATATTATACAATTAGAAACAAAAAAGAAAGTTCAATTACCATCAGCCACCAGTGTTGTGAGTGTGGAATTTGTGCTTTCTAATCAAATGTATACGTAGGTAGTAATATTATACTATAATACAATTTACATACGTGTATATGTTTATATCGGAGTGTAGTAGAATGTGAAAAAAATTAAATACAATGTTGAAGAACATTAATTAAAGCAATTGAGAGATTCGTAATATTGTTTGTGTAAGTTTATGTATGTGTGAAAAGACATATGCATACACATTTCTAAGTGCATAAATAATTCGTTACAAAAAAAAAATAAAAAATAAAATAATAATCCAACAACAACTGCAATCAAAAACCTTTTTTGTAGGTTCGTCGCACATCGTACTAATAACTTTGTTAAGTCGTCGGATAATATTTAAGTGTAAAATTTCTTAAAATCCTCAAATTTGAATTGTGTACATAAAAAATATTGAATACTACGTATTTTAAAAATCTGTCACATCACTGTTACAATGGTAACCACAAAAGCTAAAGGCAATATATCCAAAGGCGACACCATGGCAGAAACTGCTTCAGTTGTTCACAGCTCTCTAACGACTGATTCAACCAATTCCAATAACAAAAGTTCCCATTCTAAAAGCAGCGGAAAACCTAAAGAAAAGCGCAGGTGGGTAAGAAAGCTAAATTTGGTTTAGGCCAAAACTTAAATTGTAAACACGTGGACGTGATCTGGATCGATTTAGGTCTAAGCCAAATGTTTATGAACCGCTAACTTAGTGCGATGCTTCTGCATCAACTGCAAGAGTATTCAAGTAAATTTACTGTACTTGTACAAAAGGTACTTTATTAAAATTTTAATACTTAAAATCCACAAAAACTCAATTTCATCTCACGCAATCCAGTTGAATTTAGGAAATAGGCATTTGTATCTTGGAATCTGTCTTTTGCTAATACAATCGATCATTGTTTTTGTAGAGTCAATCAGAATGGACTCCTTAAGTACCCTAGGTCGTCCGTCCAGCTTTGCAGCAGTTTTTTTAGCCATGGCAGAGACGTAGGTTGAATAAAATGGTTAGACAGACATAAGACATGGTTCATTGGAAGCTTATTCAAAGGAGCATTTCGAGGAATTGTAAAAATATCAAATACAATATCGCACAAAGCATCAATGCCTTAAAACGGAAACTGTATCCCGATTTGGTTATTAGTTCAGTTGTTAGAATATTCGTTAACATGATATTTGAAATTCTTTTGTAACCACGTTGTACTAACCTAAACATTATTTTAGATTCTTTGTTTTGCTCACAACTTTCGTAATGAAAGGACCAAGTGCGCATATGCGCATTGTCAACTCTTTGGATTTTGATTGCTTGGTAAATTCTTAGAACATGGAAGGGTGGGTAGACTCCATCAAGAAATATTTTGGTTTGGATCTAATCATAGCCGAAACAAGTCAAATATCATATAAATCTGAAGCGTGTCACAGATTTGGCGTTGGCCTCCTATAGGTTTAATTTATTTTCAATGTTTTGGTAAATTAAGTTCCTTATATACATTAAAGTGGTAAGGCTGCTAAGTCGTCTCTCTCCTATTGTATATGTGAAACTGTTCAATTAATGTTAAGTGTTATTCTAACAGCACTTAAAATTGAATGAATTGAAATTGAAAAAAAGGCATTGTCATCTAGTTTCTACTATGGAAAAATGCCCTACATTTTTGTATCCATCATCATAATGATGTGAGGGTTTTTGTTCAGACGTTTGTAAGTACCAGAAGCGGACAAAGCGCACCCCAACAATATACTCATAATCAGCATCAAAAGAAAGTTGATTTAGCCAATCTGTCCGTCCGTGGGTCCGTGTGAATAATAGTCTTTTTTGATGGAACTCTCGCAGTCGTAAAAATTGAGATATGCTGAAAGTTGTTGTTGTTTGTTATTTGTTGTTATCTTCATTAATGTTAAAAGTATCGTGTTAAAAATTTACAAAACCGGCTTACTGACTGGTCCACAACACCATATTACTATAAAAATAAAATTAATAAAAAACAACTTAGGCTAAATTCTAAATACCCTGGGCGTGGCAAATATATATTTTGCGCTCTCTAATACTGAAGAAAAAACTTAGTATACTCTCATCACTAAGGTGAAGGGTATAACAACATGACAAAACATCAAGAAACTACGAAAGGAATCACAGAAACAATGTACGGTTTTCAAATCCTCCACAATCCTCTACTACTGCACCACACGAAAATTTTCAAATATAAAATTTACATTAAGAAATTGAGATATTATTTTCTAACAATTTAGGAAGAGGTTAATGATGATGGGCATCCTAGATTTGGCGCACTTCTAATATAGCCCCGTTTTACTTGTTAGTTTTGTAACCATTAGACCGCCACGGACCGATAGAATATTGTTATGACATCGACGTATAATGGAATCGTACGTTTCCTTTTAGCTGTGGACACAATCTTCCTGTTAAGGTGTATAATCTATATCCCTATATAACGCAAAGAGTATTGAAACAATGAATTAATAAAATTGTAATTTATAATAAAAGTAAAAATGTAACTAATACGAACTCTCATTTGCGAGGTATATACATATATGCAAACTACATATATAACGTATATATCATTCGCTATATACATATATAGTTTGCATTGTTATCACACACACACACACACACACACACCTCTTTATATCAAATTTCCATTACGCAGATGTTGATAGCTTACAATAATAACCATTAAGCATGCATGCCTGTTTGGGGTTTTATTATTTAGTTTGTTAAGCAGCAGTCGTCTTAAACTTAAATTGCGTGATATGAGAAATAAAGCCAAACCGGTCGTTTTCGTTCGAATAGAGTACGGAGAGTACAAAGCTTTACCTTTTCGATGACCATGATTTCTTATAATTTAATTATACATATAAATGCACATATAAATATATATTTAACAATAGATGTATTGACGACTTACTGGCTAAACCGCATAACACCACATCTTGTCAAACATTTGTTCCAGAAATGTTGACGCTTTTAGGTAGGGGCTAGGCGTGGGCTGCACATCCATTATAAAGAAATTGAAATAGCGTCCGTCCATACAGTTCTTCATGAAATTCTTTGAGTAAGTATTACTTTGCGATTCCGATTTATATCGCGGATTTAAATTTATTGTTTATCATTGGGTTGAAAAATGTATATGACAATCGGTCGTAGCAGCACTCATCAGTACATATATATGGAAGACAACCTCTACAACTGTTCCCATATAACTTGGCCAATCCGCAAGAAATTTAACTCAGAGGTGTTCCTCACGTAGAGGACATATAAAAATATTATTGGACATTTGGGCGGGTTAATACCAAAGCAAACAAAACAGTTTTCCTTTTTACCACACCTATATTCTAATTAACCGGAACCGCGACAGTGAGTGAACGAAACAGCTGGGAATAAATGAAAATGTACAAAATTCAATATCTTCCTGTTGTATATTTTTTATACCCTCCACCTTAGTGATGAGGGTGTACTAAGTTTGTTCCTCCGTTTGCAACACCCAGAAGGGGGTGTCAGAGATCCTTTGATTAGCATCTAAAACTCGATAAAAGTCGATTCAGACATGTATGTCTGTATGTCCGTGTGTCTATCTGTTGTTGTCTCAATGGCGTAAATTTTGAGATATTGAGCCAAAATTTTGTACAGACACTTTTAGTAGTTGCACGCAGATCGGTATTTAAAATGGGCAAAATCGATCAAGGGCCATGCCCACAATTAACAAAAATCTATATATCTGCCACAAAAATTGACTTAGAAACACAAATTTTGGTAAGCATATATATAATAATCCCATCCACTGATGTGCCAAAAATGGACATGGTCCGATAACATACACGTCAACAATTTACAAAAAATCATATTCACCATAAAACTAGACTTGCAAGCTGATACGTAATGCATTCACAATTAGAGAGAGCAATATGTATATATGTCTGCCACGCCCACCGTTATAAATGTGGAGGGTATTTAAGATTTGGCCTAAGCCAAATTTAGTTTTCTTACTTGTTTTAAATTATTTTACTGCATAGTTTGCGCGGCCCTACATTAATAAAACAGATTCTAATAGAATTTAAAATTCGGCCAAATTTTATGTATTTTTATTTCTTATCGATGTAACGGTTGCATGTGTTTATACTTAAGGCAATATGTAGCGTAGCGTACACGCGTTCCTTCGTGACAATAATAATCGAATATTTTTATTTTTTCTTATTTATCTCTACTATCATTATACTCGTGTTTCATTGTTATTGTTGTGGCCTTAAAGTAGGTCGCGTTGTGTGGACAAAAAAACAACATATTTTTTTCATTTCAATAAAAATTTCGGTTTTTTTATTCGTATATACAAACTTGTATTAACATGCAAAACATATCTTTCAACATCTCGTTGTGTTTGTACTGTTTGGATTTATCAGAAGATTAAATTGAAGTATAAAAGGTTTGAGCGTGTTTGGTTTAAGATCTTTTACGCGTATTGCATCGTACATACAGCAGCGTCGTGGGATAAAATTTTTCGAAAATTTTCAAATACCAAACTTGTCGGGTTAACAGAGGGGAGTTTGAGGTCAAGGTCACTGTCAAGTTCCTCTCTTTTAACCCAACCACTCTTGTACATGAAGTTTTTTCGAAAAATTCCGTCCATTCTATTCCATCACGATACTCGAGAGTCTTCATGTTTTTTTTTATCCTGTTTATACACTACCTTGCATAAGGTGACCCTTATTTATGCAACCGTTCAATTTGTATTCTCTCTATCATAAACATTTCACAAATCATAGGCAGTCTTCTGAATGAGGCAAATTGAATATGCACCACTGATGCCCCAAAGCTCTTTTGCGACTGCATGTGTAAAAACTCAGCTTTCGCTCGTTTATACTTTATGTGTGTAATAATAATAGTACAAGAAAAACCTTAAAAAATTGGATCTCTTCCAGTATGATCGTGCGGTTTGACCCATTTTGCCCTAACCTAATAGCAACCAGCGGAAAAGGCTTATTATGACTTTTGTCAACTTTCTTCTGATCTGAGAACTTTCACACATTTACCCAACTTGAACAGACGAACAATCTTATTGGATCAAGCAGCTGATTCAGAATATATGTACATGTAATCCCAGATATTGCAAATGTTTATGGCAAAGTGATATTAACCCCCAACCTTTTCATTTACATCCATAAATTTGTTTAACATACCACTGGTGCTAATGATATAATGATAATTCCCGCGCATTTACTTTGAACATGTACTGAGAAGCTGGAAATAATAATTTAGTTGGTATGTATGCTTGTATTTTAATTGTGTAAAAAACAAATCAACAAATTCTACAAATTGTAAAAAAAGTTGAAATAAATAATTCGTAGTTGTTTAACCAGTTGTTGGTATGACCTATTATTCAGTATTCAATCAAACATAAAAGAATTTATGCATCAAAGTCGCAAATAATATTTAGGGTAACTGGAAGATATTGAATATAGATCAAGTACATAAAATCTGATACGAACCCTTGGTTGCAGGGAAGAGTGGGTGGTAACTATGTAAATGAATTAGAGTAAATTGTTGACTTTTCGACTGATTAAGAATTCAATCAACGTAAAAGTGAAATGAGTAATTAAGTGATTCGTTATGACGCTTATCAAGTGGTAACAGTCAAGTATTTGTTTAAATATGCTTAAAATTTACGATTGCGGTTGCCTGCTTATCGATGATAAATAATTCTCGTTGTAATACAAATTTACTTAATCCTACTTATAGTTTGAAAAAGCAATTATAACAAACCAATAACGTTTAATGGTGTATCTTTTCATCTATGATTAAACAATTAACTACCGATGTTTATGTGGACGGGATACTCATGCATTTACATGGGTGAAAATCCGTTTAAAACCTTTTAGACATGAACATTTTTCAATATTTGTTTAACACCACCCTAGGAGAAAAGGCAAATTTTGGAGACGACATCTCAATTATCACACCCGGGCAGACAGACATTGCTAAATTCGTTCAGGATCTCTTCTCAATCAAGAACGCTACTGATGCTTCCTTCTAGGTGTTATACAAATGTTTTGACAAGCTCAAGGAAACGTGTCGTGATCCGTCATTCCCTTTTTAATTGATATTAAAATGAAAAAATAAAAATAAATCAAAATCAATAAATGCTTTAAGGACTGCTAATAGTATTGTATATATATATTTAGTCAATATATACAGCAATTGTTTCTTGATAATTATTCGAGAATGTAATGACTGCTGCTGATAATAATTTATATTGTATATGTGCAAAAGATACAGTAATCGCCTCTTGATTATATGATCCGAGAACGCTTCTAAATGATATTTTCGATCGACACTTTGCATAAACTGAAATAATAATTAATAATGAACATTTTGATTATTGTTATTATAGATTACTAGCTGATTCGTTCCCGGCTTTGAGCGGCATTTTGATCCGTTTAATATGGAAAGTGCAAAAATGTAGGTTGTCCAATGGAAAATTTATTTTGTTGAGATGAGATGAGATGAGATGAGATATGTGTACCTCCGTGCAAAGTGGTCATGAAATGTGGAAGGAAGTAGTTCCGCTTATATTCCTTCTTCCAATTGTTTAGTAGGTTCATTCATTCTCCGAGTATTTCTCCGCAAAATTTCAATACGATTGATTAACTAGAATAGAAGGAGTTCAGAAAATTCGTCTTACACTTAATTTAGTTTTCACTGTGTGTGTGTCATTTATATACAGATATTCTCTAGATTGTAAAAAGTACGTGTACGTGATTTGGTTGCTGTAAATGAACTGATGACGCACACAAATCGTGACATTTTATTATATTATAGCGACCGGCTTAAATCACATTAAGTATGTCGTAATGATTGTTTTTTTTCAGGAATAATGAAAAACGTAAAGAACGGTCTCGCGATGCTGCTCGATGTCGCAGATCTCGAGAAAGTGAAATTTTCAACGAAATGGCACAAGAGCTACCCCTCACGATGGAGAACATTAATCAATTGGACAAAGCTTCCGTAATGCGCATCGCTATTGCTTACCTAAAAATTAGAGACGTCTTAACAATGTGTAAATAATCCATTGCATGAAATTCTTAAATATTATATAATTGAACAATATCACGTCGTTTCAGTTCCACAAATGCAAGCTTTATGTAACGATGGAATTGTTTCTCAATCTGAACATAAGAAAGCATCAATCACTACTACAGATGAATTGGTTGATTACCTAGAACTGTCCTCATTAAAGGATTCCTCAAACAGTTCAGGGATACATGATTTTGATTTCTGTTTATTGAAAGAGACATTGGATGGTTTTCTGTTGGTACTCTCTCAGGAAGGTGACATCATTTATACCACCAATAATATAAGCGATTATTTGGGCATTTCAAAGGTAATTTAAAGCAGTTCTTTTTAAGTATTTTAATTTAATGTCAATGTGTTTATGAAGATCGATATACTGGGTCAACCAATCTGGGAATTTGCTCATCAGTGCGACCATTCCGAACTAAAGGAAGCTCTGAATACCAATCGCAGCAACGCAAATGATAAAGGCATTCAAAAAGCTTTCACAACGCATCATTGTGATGCATTTGTGCGTTTAAAGTGCACGCTAACAAGTCGTGGTCGTAGCATTAATATTAAGAGTGCATCGTACAAGGTACAAATAATTTGAATTCGTATCAATATTAATTAATAAAAATAACCTTCATAAAGGTTGTCCACATTACTGGTCATCTGAAGGTAAATAACAAATATGATCGTGTGCTGGTGGCTATAGGGCGTCCCATACCGCACCCGTCGAATATTGAAGTTCCCTTAGGCAGTACTACGTTTTTAACAAAGCATTCGTTAGATTTTAAATTTACTTACGTTGACGAAAAGTAAGTAAAGGGCGGTGCGGGCTTCACACAAAAATTCTTCATTAATATTATTTCAAAATGCTTTTCAGAATGTTTGATTTAATGGGCTATATGGCTGAGGATCTAGAAGGAATTACAATCTTTGATTGTCACCACGGTAATGATTCAGAGACTTTAATGCGTACCTTTAAAAATGGTAAGTAATATAACTTGAGATTTTCTTTATATTAGTGCTTCGACTAAAGCGAGTACAAAAGTTAAATTTGGCTTAGAGAAAAATCTTAAATACTTACAGAGGGTGGGCGTGGTAGGTACATGATTACGCCTTTTAGTAGTGTATGTATTACCTTGCAGTCGAGTTTAACGTTGAGTACGGTTTTGAATTAAATTTATGTAAATTATGAGCGTATGCGTCACTCTAATACACTGATGGATGGGGTAATAATAATAATACATATGTATGCGTAGTCAATTTCTACTTTAAAGCTCAAATGCAAGATTAATAGATTTTCGTCGATTGTGGGCATGGCTATGGCCGATCTTGCCCAATTTAAATAGAGATCTTCATGCATAAACTAGAAAGTGGTGCCTGTACGAAATATCTCAAAATTTACAACCGTGAGAGATGCTAACCACCAACAGACACACGAGCATACATGTTTAAGACGGACTGTAAATTTATTTTTTGATGGGATACATTAAATTTACGTACTTTTAATGGACGGAGGAATTTTTGTTTTTTCTATAAATATGTGTAGATGTGTGTAAATATGTGCACAGATAACTTTAAATTTATGTGGGCGCGCACGTATATGGTAAAGCATTCTTGTAAGGACTATAGAAGTTTGTGTTTCAGGGCAAAAGTCCATGTCCACACCAAACAGAGTGTTTTATAAATCGTTGGTATGATTCGTCCCAGTAACCCCTCATTTATACGGTACATGTCTCCATTTTCAAGACCTTGCCTTTTATACCTTAAGAGTATTACTCTACAAAGGTACAGGGTTGTATGGTTTACGTGAGCACCTGCCGTTAAGGCTTAATCTCACGGCACCATACAGTGCGTAATGCATTATAAGGATGCAT
This sequence comes from Crataerina pallida, assembly GCA_949710015.1. Taxonomy (NCBI): domain Eukaryota; kingdom Metazoa; phylum Arthropoda; class Insecta; order Diptera; family Hippoboscidae; genus Crataerina; species Crataerina pallida. Next base: position 10,738,437 of record OX453290.1, read on the forward strand.
TACAGCGGTCAAAAATGACATCACCAAGATGGTGTTTTGGTGATAAACCACAGCCACTATGGTGCACCCACAAGGGGGCCTACCTCAAATTGTCGGGCCAAGAGTGAAATCACCCTGGGGGCTCCCGACACCCATAGTACGGAATGTTAAACCTCTCCGATGGAAGGTCGTAACTTAGATGTTATAAGCTACTACCAGTTGGTGCCTTATCACCCGTAGCTGGTGCCGATTAAGAGTTGATTACAATAGATAATCAACTTTGGGTAATCTTCAATACATACTGTACAGTACCTGTGAAAGTGGCCTAGCACAACAGACAAACAATCAACAGACAAAGCCAGACAGACACTTAACATCTGCACAGATCTTTGAACATCTGTCTAAAAAGGTACATGAAGTGTGTGTTTTACGTCTATACCCGTCGTAGAGACTATTAGACGTTTTGTAGGGATTTAAGCGTCCCTGCGCCCCCCTCGAAGGAGGTCCCAACTTTAGAACTTACATTATAGGCCATGTAAGTTCACCCCTTGGTGACAGGGTTTTTTGCCATGCACTACCAGCGATTTTACAGCCCCCGCGAAGCTCCCACAAGGGGGCCTACCCAAGAGTACGTACTGGCAAGAACCTTAGTTCTTGGGGCTCCAGTACCCCGCGGTACCAAACTTAGTCTTTGGTAGGACTGTCGATCACTTGATCTCCCAACTTCGGACAGCCTATTGCCCATGGGTTGGTATCCCATTGGTGTTATGTTTGCTAAAAGGTAGTTATTGATCCCTAGGAATTTTTCCAGGGGATCTTATATAATATGCTTTTTGCATTTTTGTTTTGATCCCGTGATCCTTGGACGAAGCACCTATACCGGTACTCCGTTTCAGGGCGGGGCCCCTACAAAGGTACAACAATTTTACCTTCTTCAGTATTTGTATCGTTTAAGGGATTTGTCCAATTTCAATACCGACCCGCCTACAGAGACCATAATTTCCGCCGCATTCGGAAGCTATATATAAATTCGCACGCATTTCGTGCAGACGAAAATTAGATCGAATCAGTATTCGATACATATAGTTTGTTGGGTCCGTACTGCTTTTTTTTTATTTGCAAACGTTTCGACAAAGTCATGCATACCCTGTATCTCAAGACGGGTGGTTGGTATAATAATCATCTACTTAATGTGTACGCATTAAAACAAAGTTGACACTTTTTCTTCATTTTGCTAAAAAGCAATGATGGCACTTTCTCACAAAATCAGTGTTCACTTGTTTGTGTTAAGTTTTCAGTGCGTTTGCCCAAGTGTTGTATTCCTATGTTGTTTTCTTTTTGCTTTGTTTTATACCATGGCTGGCCTCATTGCTTATTGCACATAATTAGTTCCATCACATGCCAGTAGAATTTCATTGCAACGGAAAGGTTATCCTCCAACTACTTATATGTATTCTTTTAGTATCCTACCATTTTCCGTACTCCCTCCAAACAATTGCCACTTTTGCGCTGTGCATTTTTCTCTTCTCGCACGTCTGTGTTTATACACAACAAACTAAATATTTAGTTAAGGTATTTAATGTTGCGCTATAGTCTGAAAGTGTCGTTAAGTTTGTTCATTTTTTACGTTTTACTTAATGTTGTTGGTGTTGTTTCCCTCTCCTTTGCTTTATTGTCAATCATTGTAATTTAATTTGAATGCTGGTAATTAGCTTTTGTAACTTTAATGAATTGGTCAGCGTGACTGCGTTAATTTAAGTGGATCTCGCTGTCAATGTGTTCTTGCTGCGTTGTACGGTACATCTCTCCTAACCTGCTCCCATAAACTAGATAAACTTTGCGTACATGTGCACACAGAGCTATCAAACATTATCTCTGTATTTATTGTTATTATTATAACTTTAAATACATTTTTCATGCTCTGTAGTATGGATGTGTGCACGCAATTTTAATTGCTACTTTATTATGAATGTTAATGATAAGGTTACACTTTTTCCGGGTGTATAAACAAATATGCTTCCGTCGTGCCTTTAAACCAAACGCTGTCTTTAAGACCAACTTGCAAATGTAGTGAATTTTTATTTGAAATTAATAAATTTGATAACATGCACTAATAAATAAAGACAGACGTCGGTGATTCAACAAAAACGTTCTAGAAAGTGACGCGTTTGAGTTTATTAACATGTTCTTGGCTGTTCTTTGGTAAAACTTAAGTTTCTTAACTTTATTAAGTAAGACTCTTAAATATAATTTAATTTAAAAATTGAAACTTTTGAGGAAATCGCATTCCTCTTAAACTATAAAATATTTGTATTTGTTGAACATTTAGAAAGATTCTAGCGCACCAGTAATAGGATTTCAAACTGTAGTCTGGGCGAAATGTTTGCTTAATATTTAAACGGTGTTAGTGTCTCCTTATCCTCTATGTTTATTAAATTTTTATATTTGTGAATGCATAATCCAATTTCGTACGTCGGAGGGACCATTCACTGAGAAAATGTCGGGAACAAATGTAACGAATTCTCTCTATAATGTGACTTTTTGGTTTAGAGCCACGTCATGTTGTCTATATGGCCCTTGGCTAAAACAAGTAGTTACAAAATAATGGGCAGCGTGCAACAAAAGACAATCATAAAAGCATCCAAGAGTTGTTCTGGTGCTGTGTGTTTATCAGCATGTGCTGTGATCTCCGAAAAATTGCCACAATTGGTTTGGCACTTAAAATGCAGTACAAGCAAAGGAAATAAAATTTCCTTTATTTCTATTGATATCCATACACGCAGACCCACACATTTAAAGCTTAATAGAAATATATTCGTTTTGGTTCGCATTTGTAACATGTGTCTGATTATCGCAAGAACCTGTACATATACATATATATACATAAACGTTGACCACATTAACAACAACAATACCAAGAACAATGATTATATGAATGTGGTGGCAGTACTTAAGGGGGTTGGTTGATGGGGCAGCACTCGCGCTGTACAGAAGTGTCCTTGTCAGTGTAACAATTCAGATTATTATTGGTCAAAAATGACTGTGAAATTTTAGTGCGGTGGTGCGGTGAGGTCTTTAAGCGATAGTTCATGGTATAACAGTTATTTATAGGAAAGTCTTATAGCGACTTAAAATCTGTGTACGCTCACTGCAGTGGCGAACTCGTAATATTTTCGTTTCATGGTTTTATTCAATATAAGCGTGTATTGTGATTTTCCATTTTCATTCCATTCTCTTCCTTTTAAGCAATTTCTTATTGTTAGCATATCGGTACCAATTGCTAAGCAAACACCACGTGTGCAGTGTGTAGTGTATGAGTGAATGGAAGAGCAAGTTGACTTATAAAAATGTCTTCACACTCATAAAAATGTTGTTTTTATTAACTTTACCACAAAAAAGAAAAAAATAATGCTTTCTTGCATTGGCAATTTTTCTCGATGTATAATATTTTTACGATTTTCTTAAAGAATTTTTTCGCTTTGATTTTTAATATTTTCCTCTGCTTATTATTAGGAGTAAGTGGAAGTTATCGCTTTTTATTGTTTTGCAATGCATTCATGGAAACGTGCATAAGTATTTCGTTTATGATTTCATTTCCAACAGTGCTTTTTCCTCCCTTTCCCTAAATGGTTTCATTGTCCCCCTACAGCTTCATTCATTTCGTATTTACATAAATTTGAATTAAGTTTGTGTTTTTCTTCATAACTGATGAAAAATACTTTTTTGAATTGTACACACACAAATGCAAATATTATCACAATATTATTGCCTTTGTTCATTTGCAAAGCGAGTATTGTGGGGCATGGGAAATTTACGAACTCTCTCTGTCTTTAGTTTGATATATGAAAAATACACAGTTTGAATGTTTGTTTTGCCTTACCTAACTTTTCCGATAATAAATAATTTAACATTACAAGCGTTGCGGCTTCAAATCGATCTGAGTTACAAAGTAAAAGAAAGTGTTTGAGTTGGAACCTATCCACAGTTAAGAATACAACCATGAACAATACAACCTCCGACAGGCAAATAAGCGGCAAACTTTTTACGTACTTTCTCTGAAATTTCTTTCTGTATGTATTACTCTCTTCTACAAATTCTTCTATTGAGCAGTTTTAAATTTCTTCCATTCGAATTTGAATGTTGAAAATTATACAAGTTGAATTTGGCGTAAGACCTAAAGTCTTAAATGTCCTCCAGATCTACAATAGTGGGCGTGTCTGTTATACGACCGTGCCCAATTTTGGCACATCGATGAATGGAAAAACTATAAATATTTGTACCAGTTCATAGGTGAACTTTTGTGGCAGATATATAGATTTTTGTCGATTGTGGGCGCGGCTCTTGACTAATTTTGTCCATTTTAAATATCAATCTGCTTGCAGAAACTAGAAGTGTCTGTATAAAATTTCAGCTCAATATCTGACACAAGGACATACGGACATACAGAGTTTTTTTGCAAACTTTTCAATAATCTTATTTTGCCTAAAAGAAAATCTTGAACCAATACCACGCAAGTATACATATATACGACATATTCTCACTGTAGAATGAAACGATAAAATTGTTCAACCAATTATGAAGAATTCATGGGAAGTTAAAGAAACTTTAAATGTATTATAATTCAGATGTTCTCTCCAGCAGGAAAACGTGTTTGTTGACAATGTCACGTTACAATTGGCAAAATGTTGTTACAGTCATTATTAACTTGCTTAAAGCCATATACACACATTCATGTTATTTACACTCACATGTGCGTGTTGGTTCAAACTGTTTGTCACTTAATATGCTGTTAAAACACATTCTCAACAAATGCTTTAACTGCATTTCATTTGTTCCCCATTATCGTGATATCAGCACACAGCATACAAACATATCACACACATCAGTATTAGTATCACCATAAAGCACACACACATACACAATTACGTAGATTCACATGTTCCTTAATACCATTATGACTCTCTTTATAAGGTGAAATGGCACAAATGGGTGTGTTTAACCATTATGCAGTTGCTGCAAGTCAATCATAAAATTAAATAACTTTATCTGAAAGGAAAACATAATAGAATAGAATAGCAGTACGTTGACTATTGTTTGCCAAATTTAAACTTACACAATGAAACATTACACGGTCGCCTTTTATTTCTTGTCACAGCTTTATTTTAAGTTAAACTACTTGTATATAGTATTGATCTAAATAATTTTTGACAGTTTTATCTGTGCTTGCAAATGTTAAGAAGCTTAGGGGTTTAATTTTCATTTCCATTCTCATTTCGTTTTCGGTTATTACGTAGTTTGACGCTTAACTTTGCAGTCGTATAATAAATTTCTTCTTATGGTCTCAAATTACACCAATCTCTTTTGATTGCGTTTCTTGGATAATCTGAATAGTAATTTGTTGACAAACATTCCATTACTTAAATATCTAAATGAAATAAGCTAAATGTGTATGTATATATGTTTGGCATACATTTGGACAACTTTATATATTCGAGTGCGGTACGTTCCGCCAATTAGTCGGGGATTCAGCTGCCTTCCAACAAATGAGTACCTACAATAATTAAACTTGAATTGTACAAAATTTGAACTCGATTTTATCAGCCAAGTGCGTGTAGCCTTCTACGTGGTATACAAAAGTATTAAAAGAATATTTGTGGTATTTTCTCGTTTCAACCAAAATACGTTGTTTCACTTATTTGCAGTTCGTTCAAGCTATTAAGGCTTATTTGTAGTTATTTTGATCCATTAATGGTCTTAAAATTTTAAACTCAGCAGTTTGAAGTAGATTAAAATACACTTTTCCAGAAGATTAAATGGACAGTGTTTGTATTGTAGCAGAGTTATGCACGCTTATGGAGAGAGAGAGACTGTTACTTATCACTAAAGCCAACGCAATTTGAATTGGACCATTAGTTTTGACGGCATTAGTTAACATTCACTATGAAAATCGCACATGCACCACTGACGGCAAGCAGGCAGGAATGCAGACTGGGCAGGCATGTAAAGGGACACACTAGAAGCTAGACAGACAGGATGATAGACAGCGGTAGCAAAATACGGAAAACCGAAAAACCATAAAATATACTTTTACGACTTTCTACTGCAGCGCACAAGGAGCACACTTTTTCACCGAACCGTGTAAACATGCCGTTGTTGTTGCTGGTGATGCTTGTATTATTATTATTGTTATGTTAGTTCTATTAAGATGAGGAGTAAAGAGCGTGTATGTAATATTCCCACGTTAGTTGTATAGGTATGTACACATACATATACAACAAAATTAACACTCTCTCACAAACAACATATATGAATGTGGCTGTAACGGAGGCGGGTACACTGCGTTACAAACATCTTATTTATCCGAAATTTCTGTTAAATGCATTAACGCATATAATGTATTAGTACAGTTTACACCCACACCACGAATCTTCCTTCCTCCCAACGAAAATTACCCATGAATTGCAAAAAAGCTGATAAATATATTTATTCTGATGTTACTTCAAAGCTTTAACCACCTCTTCAACATTGAGAAAGGCTTGTATTGTGTGGGGTGCTGGATGGAGTATTGCGTTGAAAATGGAACGACTCTCCTTTTTGTGTATTTATATTATAATGAAACTGCAAGAGTAATGAAGTAGTTAAGGCGGAACTTTTGCTTAATATTTATTTGATGTTCTCTACCCTCCCCTTCTTCGCATTGTCACCGTTTTACATTACAAATTACGGTAGTTTTCCGTCTAGCGATTTTCTTTGTATGTAGTCTCTGGTGTTTATAAAAGGTGGCAAGACATTGAGTCAAATCTCACTATATTATTAATGCAATAGTAAATAATTAAGTCGGTTATATAAATAGTGAAATGTTTATCTAGAGAGGGGTGGGGAGAGAGAAAATTTCATCACTGTAAGAGTTGTGACGTGAAATTATCTAATTACATAGAGATCGCAAAGGTATGCGTAGAGACATATTCTTGGCTTTATATTCATACAAGTTAAATATGAAGCGGTAATGAAAAGAATAAAGAAGGTTGGTTTTATTTTTGATATTCAGCTTGTAGAGACTATAAGTATTTTTAAAATTTAGCTAAAAGGCTTTTAAAATGAAGTCTTTGCTCCTATTCAAACCATCATAATTCTACAAACGATCGAGGGAAAAAGCTCTGTGCAGGATAAAAAATTATGCCTTTTCTTTATTAAATTAGTTATTACACTTTAATAAAATTGATCAATTTTACGCTGCTAAAAGCATCACCCGTTCAACGAGTATCAATATACATTTTTAAATCTATTCAAACACTAACCCTGTAAATAGCTCAATATGTGCACAACTTTCTTCTAACTGGCTTGAAATATAACGGGTCATATGTGCAGTTCGTGGATAAACGTCGAAAATATGCAAAAGCATGCTTGTACTTATTCAAGAAATATGAATTTTGGACAAATTTTAAGAAAAAAGTTTCAGTAAATTGTCAACTTTTTTGTAGAAATATAAGTAGTTGTGATTTTGTTAGAGCACCAAGAGACCCCTTCGATTATATCACGTATACGGTACTTTTCGTTTAATATTTTGTTGCTGTTAAAGCAGCTGTACACATATATATAAAATGATAAATAAGTAGATTTTTCTTAGGAAATTTACCACGTACAAGTTGGTAAAAAGTTTTAAAAACAACAAACGACAATCACGTGAATGTGTTAAACTTTTAAGAAACTAATGTAAAAGAGATGAATCAAGTGAATGCATTAACATTAGTTTTGGACGAATATTAAGTACCGCAAAGTATAGATCGAGTAAAGTTTAAATCGCATGTAATTAAATAAATTCTACGTAACAAGCGGTATATATAAAAGTCGCCGAATTTGATCAAATGTGGCATGATTTTTGCAGTCAAGACTGCAAGGCAAACCATTTGTAGGCTGAATTTATAAAAAGTCAAAAACAAAAATTTTTCCTGGTTTACGAACTGAATCATTTTAAGTAAAAATAAAAAGGAATTTATGAAAAACCACAAGTGTATCTTACAAGAAAAATTCCGATAATTTGCGCCAAAGAATCGGATTTCACATATATTTTATGTTTATTGTAAAGAACAAATGGTGCTCGTTTTTGTGCGCATTCGTTTTCAGAATTATAAGATACCACTTTCGAGGGTTGGCTACTATTACAAGTCAAAGTTCATAATTGGTGATGTCAAAGTGAATCGTTTTTATATTGCCGCTAAGTTTGTTCTTCCGTTTGCAACACCCAGAAGGAGGCGTCAGAGACCCCACAAAGTATATATATTCCTGATCACCGTCTAAAACTGCTTTAGTCTAGACATGTAAATCCATGTGCCCGTCTGTTGTTTGCATGAGATATTGAGTTAAAATTTTGTTCAGACCATTTTCAGTTTCTACACCTAGATAATTTTTATATATCTATCTATCTAACGAACAGATTTGCGAACGGATTTTCACCAATGCATAATTCGGTAACCTTCTATTTGTTTGAAAACCATTTTTAGAGTCAAAATTGGATCATTCAACATTTGGCGCAAAGTATATATAAACGTTTGTAAATCAGAGAGGAAATCGAAAATCGTGTTTCTGTTTATAAAAATACTATGACCTACAAAATTTATTTAAGGCCGCCTGCTTGGTAATGGGACTGTGCGACTGTGGTGTTGTTGTTAGTTAGTATTGGCTGGTGTTGACATAATAACAGTATTTAATTTCATTTCTTTTCATTTCATTGCCTTGCCAGCTCCAAAAAAGGATGAAATGTTTAATGCTGATGTAGTTTTTATTTTTCTTTACATTTTGGGCTACACATGTTCATGTACATGTACAGTGTATTCAGACATAAACACACACATACACACACAATTCCATCCATTGCGTGCGCGTGTGAATTTTGTGAAATTTTACAGTTTTTATCTTCATTCCATTTCATTTTAGCTAAAGTCGTTTATTTCATTCATTTTGCTAGCATGACAGACGATATTTATCTGCTACATTAAATTCATTCCATTTTCCTCCCTGTGCTGTGTGCGTATGTGCGTATTTATGCTACTCACCCTATATAAACAACATGATAATACGGAACAATACATTCAAATGCACACCCACGCATACACACACCCCCTTAAAGCATACGCCGTTATGCATTTAAATAAACAAAGTAACACCGATTTTCCATTTTCATGCACTTACACGAAAACTTCAAAACAAGCTAAGAGAGAGAGAGAGTGAGAGTTGAAGAAAATGGAACTGAATTCATTCATTGTCAAATTATAATAACACCAGCGCGCGCTTGTTTGTTTGTCGTCGATGTTGTTGGTACAATTTGTTGTTCATCTGTATTGTTTGCTTCAGTAAAAGGAGTTTCCACAATAAAGTATTTTTGGCCTTTTTCCTTAATACATACTCGAAGCTGTTCTTCTTCATTTCTTTCTATTCTACAATATAATTTTTTTTTGATTTATCGTACTCTCCCTACCATTGGTAAAGAGTTTCGGATTCTGCTTTTGTATACATCTCAGCGCTCTCCCATACGAACCATACAATATAGAATATTAGGTTTCCCCATATTGCACAGGCCTTATAACTTTCGGTAGAGTTGTATTCCACAGAATCATTGCCGTGCTTGTAATAAATGCTTTAAGACCCCTGCCTGATAAATATTGTTTGGACCAAATGTATCCCGTTTACTTCTTTCCTATAATCTGATGTAATTATTCGATCTGGAAGTATGGAATCTTTCAAATAGTTAGGTGGCAACACCTCAACCCGTTGTTTCTTGATAAAAAGGACATAATAATTCAAGCTCACTTATACTTTATGCGTTAAAAGACACGAGCATTATATAACTCACCTGCCTCTCTCTCTTCTAATATATTGAGGCATCAATTCTTTTTGGCAAAAAATTTATCATCACTCTAATATGGGGGACTAATATGGAGTACTTCTGCGATTGTACTGTTAGTTAGAACGGTACACTCTACTGTAATCTATGAGCTCGAGGTTTCTAATTCTAAATTATACCTCAACGGAGGCTTAGAGTAATTGTAATTAACCATTTCTTCAACCAACCATCCAACGGACCAAGAACAAAGCTTGTACTATTACACCTAAAATATTGCGAAAGAAACTATAGTTTTAAACCAGCCTTTAATAGCAAATTCTATCTTGTTTACTTAATACTGAAGTCAAGAGCAAACCTTTTATACTAAATATGTGTATGTGTGTGTGCGTGTGCGTTCAGTGTACACACATTACATATTTCATACTGGTAGTTATTTTATTAAATATACTCAACTTATGAAATATTTACGTGAGTGCATTTAATACTGGGAAATATTTTATGTAGCCTTCCTTCGTACTGTCGTAAAGTTGTTACTCCTGAGGGGAGGGGGGAACAAGTACATTAAAAAAACCATCTATTTATTCATTTAGAGCTGTCTCCTATGCACAGAAGACTAAGAGTAGAATAAGTCTTTGGGATCTCTGCTAATATTATTTCATTAAATTGTATAAAAACGAACGAATGTATCGGTGAGCTCAACCTCTGAATCAAGTCTATCTTCGAGGTATTTTATTATAAATTCCCTAAAGTTGTTGTTGTTGTTTGCGTGGTGTAAGTGGCAAAAAAAAAAAATGCAATAAGTTAAACTGTTAAGCACAAGGAGAGGAAGCAACTACATTTTACGTTTAACAGGACGAGAAGGGCTGATTCATTTTCCATCCTTAGTCGTACAGCTTTATTTGTACAAATGTCAGTTAACCAGGTTGAAAAGTATGGGGTGCTGGCGATGCTTGTTTGTATTTTGTTAATCCTTATGTGACTTGTTTTAAAACCAAAAAACTAAACATCTTAAGTCATTCTCTGCTCTGATGGTTGTTTGTTAGTGCTACCGCTACTGCTACTGCATTTTATTTACTCCACTATTTTAAAAACTTACGTGAAATATTTCATTACATTTGCTAAGACATGCAATGACTTATGATGATAAATGCAGTTGGCGTGATATGTTGATTTATTTAGTTTCCCAGACACGTGCTTTATGTACAATTGTTAAACATTTCTTATTATTTCCTTCCTTAACAAGAAAAGAAAAAAATCTTTAGAGAAATTCTTTAATAATGTTAAAAAAAAAAAGCGGAAGCTCTGACAAATTTAGTTCAAAACAACTGAAAATGTCTTAGCCGGTCAAGCCCAATCACTTAATACCCTGCACCACTTAGTTCCATAAATTTGCTAAATACGAGGTGTTGCCATGTAAGTCTCTTCGTAACATATCATTATATAGGAACAATTCGATCGAATCTAAATTTGAAACAGCCAAATATTAACCAAATGTGGTAAAAAATTTTAAGAATTATGATTTTTTGCAAAGACTTTCATTTTAATAGGATTTCATATGGCTTCTAAAAATTGTCCAATTCAATCCATTTTCAATATGGTTCTTCTTGTCTTTGTACTAGATTACATTGAAAGATCTTAAAAATCTTGGTTACTACATCGCTTCAGATTTTGATTCTGAATAGATCGGTATATGTAAAGGTGGGCGTGGCACTTGCCGTTTAGTCGTCATAAACTTAATAAAGCCTTTGGGGCGCAGAGTATAATAACGGTATGATAACGGATAATTGTAAATGTGCTTGGAAAGCCTTTTCATAAATTCAATCATTTAAAAAGAAATAGTACGTTATTGCGTTTTTAATTAGATATAGTGCAGCTAAGAAAGTGGAAATATTTTTAGAAAAGATTCGTTTGTTGAACAGAATATTGTGGTAATCTCACTCATTATTCCTTATGCCCATTCCCATAACAGTCATAATACATACGGGTACATAATAAGAAATCAACACAAAACTTATTCATTTCATTACATAGGTAAAGATTGTTAAAAATACTTTACGTACACTTTTACATGGAAACATTGCTTTAAGGCGTTAATTCTCATTAAAAATTATTTATCAGAATGTTTTACCACACAGCAAGTGCAGCATAATCAACAACACCACGTATTCGTTGTTTTCGGATGTAGAGGTTGGTTAGCAGGAGGGAGCGTATAATTTGAAAATATTATGCAAATCTAAAATATACAAATTAGAACGGAAACTGTTCTCCAAAGTAAAGAAAATGAACCAATGAAGATAATTAAAATCTCATAAGAAATGTAATAACCAAAAACAAAGAGGAAAAGACCACACAAAATAGATTAATGGAATCTCTTCTCAAGTTTATATGGAAGAAAGTTCTGCGGTAACATTATATTGGTCTCATTTAATAAGGGAGAAAAGTTATTTAAATTGCATTTCGCAGCAGTCAAATTGAATTGTTTCACTCATAAAGCGAAAATGCTACTCAAACACATTTTCATTTACTTAAATGACAATTAGAAAACTTTTGTAATGATTGTAATGATTTGCTCTAAAAACTAATACGACGAACTGGAGCTACTTCGAGCAGTTAAATTACAATAGTTAACTAAGCAAAGTGTATGACATTTAGATTAAGGATTTCGTTAATCGATTACAATTTCATTACTTGAGTCATTATTTTAATTGTGCGAAATATTCTCTGTTAGCATTTGGTTTAGGAAACGTCCGTCCCACTTATCCTAAATGTGTTCATTGACTTTTAATTCTTCGGACATTTGTGACTTTTTAAAGGCAATAAAATATTTCCAAGTTTCAGAGCCTTCACACTGATCACGCAAGAATTGCGTAAATTGCTGATAGAGGATATGGCTAAAAATGCTCGTATCTCCGGCTTACTCGTTCATAACGTTTCGATATAAATTTTGAAACTTCTGGTTGGCGCGAGTAAAACAAGAAACATACCTTGACACACTATGCAAAAATGAGGAGCTTAGTAAGAACACTTTTTCAACCTTAGAGAATGAGCAAATGCGAAAATGACACCTTTGGTGGTGTAATCAGACAAATAATACAACATTGCATTGTTCTGCACCGCACCGACTGTGTTATATACGCAAAATTTAATTTTTGCTCTTTATACCCTGCACTGCTTGTGGCAAAGGGTATATTAAGTTTGTGCGCTTGTTTGTGACTCCTAAAGGGCATATGTCACCCTCTCCTTCAAGTATATCGATCGATTCAGAAACAAAATCTGAATCAATTTAACCGTCTGTGTCTGTCCGGCTGTCCATATAAATTTGTGCGCAAGCTACTCGTCGCATTTTTAAAGATATTTCGATGAAATTTGGTACATTGACCCCGAAGGGAACTCTATTGAAAATAAACCGTATTGGACCATTCTTAAAATTCCTTCCCATATGAGATCCTATTATAATGGAAAAAAATCGAAATTCTTAATATTTTTTGGCAAAATTTGGTAAAGAATAGTTAATCGAACCTAAAACAATTAAACTTATTTGTAGCATAAATTGTGGAACCACCTGGTTTAGGATTTTAAATGGTCGGACTTGACCGACCATACATAACATTTTCACTTTTGTTCTTTTTTGTACATTTTGGAATGTTCCAACAAGAAGCATTGTGTAAATTTGTACATATTTGAAAGAAAGAATCCTTGAAAATCTCTTTTTCTTATTCTGCGCTCATTTCTCCGCATTACTTTCATTTCATCGATAATTTAACAGAAAATGACACCCAAAACGAATAAAAACGCTTAGGTAAGTAAAATATCACATATTTTGTATGCTTTGTATGATAAATAAAATTTGAATATATCGTGCGGAAAATACATTTAATTGGAAGAGCATGCAAAAAAGTTAATGGAAAATGTAAAAGAGCCACTATTACGTTCAGTTTGAAAAGGCATTTCCAATCAATGGCGGATGCTGTTTCTAACCCTAAACGAATTTCGATCTTGCAAAAGTCAACTGATTTTTGTAAAAATTTTTTTAACTATAATTAAAAGTGATGATGGTAGTCAAACAGTCACTAACTTTTGTCCAAAAAATATTACAAATTTTGAAAATAGAGCATTATGTGGATAAAATGGACCGACTTGGTTCAATTTCTGTAGAGTTTGTCGTTGGGCCAAAATATGATTTTGTATTAACTTTCTAAAATAGTGCTGTTTGTAGTTTGTGAGCATAGCATTAAGCCGGTTTCGCTTAATTTAAGTAGAAACGTACGAACAGAGATACTAGAAGTATTTCAACTCAAGATCTTAATTATTGCGGCCGTGAGTTTTCCATCGACAGACAGTTTGTGTTTAGCGTTTACGCCTACTGTGATGGTTTAATTGAAAGTTGTTTAGGAATTTTTAAGTATCCCCTGCGCTTTCCCCGATTTGGAGGTACCAATTTTAAAATTAGATAATAGGCTATGTATATTCACCTCATGGTCGAGGGTTTTCATGAACACTCACCCAAGCATTTGTACCACAGCCCTAGCGATGCCATCCCAAGGACTGGCAGGAACCATCTGTTCCTGGGGCACCAGTACCCCGCGTGTTTGAAAATTCCAATCAATGGCGGTACCAAACAATGTCTTTGGTCTGGCATTCGCCCCCGCAGGGTCGTACCAGTTCGAGCAGCCTATCGTTCATAGGCTGTTGTACCGTTTTCATTATTTGCTACTACAATTTTATGATCCCTGGATCTTGTTCAGGGCCCTGTTCCATCGGCATACGAAACGCATAGAACAGCAAACTTAGTATCACTAGGGTTAAGAAAAACTCCAAAAAATTGCTAGCCAGTGATACCCTTATAACAAGTTTGGTATTTTGGTGCAAAACTTTTTTGTGTACATAATTTGTTTGTCTCATTGTAACAAATTGAAAAGTGGACGTTGGCTTATGTTGCAATTAATAAATTGAAATTAAATTAGTTTTCCAATATGTCAAGTGTGAGTGTCATTATGTACTAAGGGACTAAGGGCTTGAATTTAATCTAAATTTGTCTATGATCATGTAACGTTTGACGTAATAATTTATGCATCTTTTCAATAGAAATGTTTGCACTTTACTAGTTTATACGATATAAGAAAGGCAAATAAGTTTGGAAAAAACTAAAGTCATAAAACATTGAAACTGCTCCTACCTCGAAAAGTACTAGGGAAACAAAATTGACTGCCGTACAACAAAAAACAGCAAATATGAGAAAAAGTATTTCCTTATTTACAAATGGGGCGAGTTTTACGGTTATTTTTCGTGTTGCTTATTTTTTAGAGTACATTAAAATAAAAAATGCTTTTCGGGTTTATATTGACTATCATTAGTTGATGTTTCTAAAAAGAGCACCAGAGTTATTTGCCTCATTCCACATCCTATTCCATCACCCCGTTTACAATTTACCGGAAAAGTTTGATGTTTTAACACTTTTTGTTTCCTTTTTGTGTTTTATTACTAGTTGCAGCAACAATTAAGTGTTGATGATTTTCAATTTTTTTCAACTCCCACTCCTACTTCTCCTTGGTATTGACTAGTTTAAGCGAGAATCTCAAGTAAAAGCGTGAGCAGCAGCTGCAACTTTATTAAGTAAAGTTTAATGGTTTCATGTTGGAAAAGTTATTTGTTTTCCGTTTTATTTGCTATTTTTTTTGTTGACGTCTTATTCCATTTCGTTTCACAGCGCAGGGAATCTCGACAAGCTGTTGTTATATTACCAAGCAATTGCAACAGCTATTAAATAATTTCTTTTGTTTTGTTGCTACATTTTATTGTCCGTTGTCCGTTGTTCGCTGTTCGCTGTTCGCTCCAACGATTAGTTATACGTTCTTTTTGAGGGGATTTCCTTCTTCTTGTTTACTTTATTTTATTTATTTCAAATTCATCTAATTGGAGTTTCCAGATTTCTCCGGAGATTTTTTGTATTTTATTAATTTTTACTTTATTAGTTTTCTGTCCACTTTTTAAATTCAAAGGATTACTTTAACAACACAAATTTAACACAAGATTATTGAGTATTCTAAAAATTTAATTAACTCGTGTTATGCTAAGTAACTGAAGGTAAGATGTTGAGGTGGATGAGTGGTGGATTATTATTATGTAAATAAATATATATGTGTGTGTACATACATGTCTAAACACATAATCAGTTAATTGTATACAGACATTGAACAAATCGTTATTAAAAGGTTTTCATGTTGAGGCATTTTATGTGACATGTACGTTGTGTGTGTGCTGGTACTGGTGAAGTTGGAAGAATTTTGTAATAGTCGTACATCGGCATTTATGCTTTATCAAGTGTTGAAATGGAATTTCACAAAATGATCGTAAAGTTGAACACTTGATGGTGATGATGATGACGATTACAACCGGAACGTATTGAGAGGGGGGAGTAAGTAGAGCCGTCTTGAAGCAATTCGCTATGTCAACTCTAATGAACATATGCCATCATCAACTTTATGAGGAGTCTAAATGCACAGCAAGCCACACATGTGCTGTTCGTCTTCGCACTGATGTGCGTGCATGTGCGCGTTTAAAGCTTTTCTGTCTGGTATTGTCAATTTAGACAATTGCACGGCATTAGACGGTTAAAGCATTAAATTCACTCCTCACTGTCAATAGCAAACATTTCATTTGCAGATAAACTTTTCAAACTGTGAGAGTGAGAGTGTGTTTTCGTCACTTCTCCTTGTTTCATTCGACCATTTCATCATTTCACTATTTAACTAGATTAGTGGCACATTTTTAACTAGTAGAAAAAAATAGGACAAAATTTTAGGAATAAGCCAAAGAAAGTAGAACATATACTTGCGCTCCCTTTGGACAGTTTCCTCTGACTTGAAGACAAGATAAATGTTGTAGATACTGCATGTGTGAGCTGAGCGTACACTCCCGATGTGGGGTTCATGCTTTTTATGCGAAATTTTTACCGTAACAAATATAAACGCACGTCATGCTGTGTAGGTGAATGTACCCATTCGTAAAGGCTTTACTTGAATGCGCATACATTGACACAAGCACCCATAAGTACGCAGTGCGTCTTTATGAGAAACAAGAAAAAATCCTCACAATACTTCCATCCAAAAGCCAACCTTTGGATTACAGGATTTTGCTGCTTTTTGATTATATTAAAGGAAAGAAAATCAGTAAAAAAGTCTATTTATGTAACAAAGTTGTATGACTTTGACTGACAAGCATTAAGATTTGATGCAGACAAAACTTGAGAATTTAAATGAATTTGATTAAAGTGCTTTTCTTTCTATAATAATGATACGTTTTGGTATAAAGGAGAATGTGTTGAAAAATTGCTTGGAAAACACGCCAATGAAATGTAACGCTTATTAGATTGTAAGCAGTGATTTACATCAAATTGGAAACAATACATTTTCTCATACGCACCAGTTTGAAAATGTTTGTCACCCCAAAGGAGACTTCAGGGACTGTATAAAATATATGAATTATAAATTTGTATGCATGTGGTACATACGTTTTTGAGAAAAACGAAATTTTGGAGCAATTCAACCGTGATTGTCTAGTAATGAAGGCCAAAGAATGTGTTACGGTCCGGCCCGATTTTCAATAGAATTCGTTTTCAGGGCAATCTAATATTAGAAAAATCTCATGTCTTACATACATACACATGTTCGGATTAGAAAAGCTTAACCGATTAATTGTACATTGCTGGGCTTGCCTAAACTATTGGATAAGCCGTTTTGCGAACGGTGCTTTTCAAGTTTATTTCGATAAATAAACTGAATTATAAAATTTCAAATAATTTCGTCAGTGGTCATTATCGCGCTTAAGAAAAGAATAATTAAAAACGAATTTCATTTTCAAAAAAAGTTATATATGATGAAATATATAAAAAAGAAAGTAGCTTGTACGGCAGATATACACATTTTCCTTTTAACAAAATTGTGTGATTGGTTGCATTGTGTGCGTGTTTTTGTAAAATGTATAGTAATCCGCATCACACACACTAAGAATGAGCCAATTCACGCCCTTCCATTTGCCAAATTAATGAACTGAAAGTATTTAAATTTATTTGTAAATACCGTCTCAAACATTTTCTATACACTACACTACTGAGGGTATATAAAGTTTGAGCCGATGCTCTTAAACGGGTACCCGTACACCGCATCTCTTATTACGTGAATATCATCCTCTGAATTGTGTTAATAAAAAGCATTACAGAACTTTCATTGTTTTTTTAGTATAATTAATTATAGAAATTTGGACAAATCACGTGTAGTCCGCATTGTATTTAGTTTAGTTGTGGAAGGTATTAAATATTTGGATTTCATCGCCAACACTACATACCATACCACATGAATGGTCGACTGTACAATTTCCACTTGGTTTGTCTCTTTTATTGAGTAGATTTTATCTTTATAGTGTATCTTGGTTTGTTTCTTACTTCTGCTTTATACGTTATGCTTAATTAATTAAAAAGTTATGCTGGATGGTAATTACTGCAGATTTGTATATAGCAGAAAACAAAATATAAGGTTTCATAGTTGAATTAAAGATGCGCTAATAATTGAGGGTTGACCACAGTTCAATAAAATTAAGATAATAAAGTTCTATTTAATTTTAAATAATCTCGGGTACCTTGGCTATATCAGCTGATGTTATGGGAGGTCTTTGAGTTTGGTAATTAGAATAAATTTGGTTTAAAGTTGGTACATATAAATCAATTTGTGACTTCCAGTCTCTTATGAGTCTAAATGACAAGAAATATACTTCGAACTTCAATATGATTTGCACAACTGCTGGCATTGAAATTCAAAATGTTTAACTTAAATTCAAGCTCGGTCAAGCCCGGTCACTCGGGTCCATCAATTTTGCTACCATTAGTTTAGTTGTATTATAAGTTATTTCGTGAAATATTATATGGAAAGTAGTTTGAACAAGTAAGAAGACTAAATTTGACTTAGGCCAAATCTTAAATACCCTCCACATCTACAAAAGTGGGCGTGGCCAATATATATATGTATTACGCCCTCTAATAGTGTACATATTGGACTGCAAATCCAGTTTTATGATGAATATGGTTTTTTGTAAATTGTGGGCGTGTCTGTTAACCGACCATGCCTATTTTTGGCACAATGAATGGGTGGAATAACCATAAATATGTGTACCAAATTTCAAATTCATAGGTCAATTGATTTGTGTCAATTGTGGACGTGGCTCCCGACCGATTTCGCCCATTTTAAATCTGCGTACAAAAACTAAAAGTGTCTGTACAAAATTTCAGCCCAATATCCCAAAATTTACGCCCGTGAGAATTTCAACAACAGACAGACATTGACTCAATATATATACTTTGTAGGGTCTCTTCTGGGTGTTGCAAACGGGAGATCAAACTCAGTATACCCTACATCTTATGTAGAGGGTACAAAAGTGGTTCGACCGAGTCCAAATTTGACGCAGCCAGTTAAATATTCTTTACTACATTTTGGCAAAGTCATTAAGAATTGAAATTTTTTAGAACCTTATAATCAACAGTTTTCCTCATTGGGTTAAAACATGTCCTTGCACCAAATTCAAACGAAATATCTCAAAAAATGTACACACAAATGTTCATAGACAGACACAAGGACATGATTAAATGATTCAGATTTTGATTCTGAATCGATTGGTATAATTGAATCATCCGCTCAAAGCTAAAATAGCTTTTGCCATAAGTGGTGCAGGGTATAAAAAGCTAATTTAAAAGTATTGCATGTCATAGTTTGCATCCTTATTGTGCATCAGAGTATATATGTACAATATAACGTACAAAAGTAATTGTCATTGAGTAGCATATGTCACTCGGTTAATATTTTTTAAGCGTTTCATGCAAAAGAAAAAAAAAAGAATTATACGCGTACAAAATGGCAACAGCGCCATATGTGCTCGAAATAAATATAGAAGTACTGCAAGTATATTAAATAACGATTTAGGAGAATAATTTGAAGCTGTTTAAAGTTGAATTTATAAAGCGGTGCAGAGTTCATTTGACATTTTAAGTTTTGGAATAAATGCGTAGAATACGTAACCATGTGCTTTCAAATGTATGTCTTCTGATTAACTGCTACAGCTTAAGCTGTTGATTTAAGTGAATTTATTTTTCGATTAATTTTTATTCTTACATTTTACAAGCCGTTTAGTTTGAAAGTGATACAAATCCTTTGTCAAAAAAAATAAAGAAATTGATAAAATGCTGCCAATTGATGAGCATTAGTATGAAATTTTTATATGTAAAGAATCCATATTCACAGGTATTCAGATTCCCCAACATTTGGTTAACGTCCAATGTTTACTGAACGATTCAATAATAGTTTAGAATGAAAGAGGTACAAGTCCATTTGTTTCAAGCGCTCTAAATAAATTTCCATTATGGGCCAACCCATATTTTCCATCGCCTTCGAAAACAAACTCCTAAATATCCCAAAATGAAAAAATTAGAACTTGAACCATTTTCAAACTAAACGACTTATATAAAAGGTAAGTTGCGATGTTGCACATAACAGGGCGGGGAGGAGAAGTAATTCCTCTTTGCTATATACTCTAAAGATACGCATCACACGATGCTTTCATCTTAGAGGTTTACATTGTACTTTTATTTGCTGAAAATATGATTTTTTTTTCTTAGAATTTCTTAAGTATATTTTAAAGTTGGATGGATTGAGTGTGAATTATAGCGCGTACAAGATAGAACTCAACAATGAGAAAATTCAGTACTTATTCTGAAAAGTGCGATAATGCAATCGATCATTTTTCCTGTCATGCTTTTCAGAAAAGGCTTCGTTTCATTTCCATTTCTTGCGTGCGTGTAGCAGCGAAATATTGAATGAAATATTCGTTTAAAATTGTTTGGTGGTCTATTTTTAGAATATGGATGATGCTACGACTTATAATTTTGTTCTTGAGATACATATCAATGGTGAAAAAATGGATTTATTTTCGCTTTATATAATGAATCCTTTCAGTAGTCGAGCTGGTTAAGGCTTCATCTTAGTAAACTATGCTCACTATGGGACGCAAATTCCAATTTAGTTAAGAAGAGAAGTAAAAGGTTTTTAGCTGAAATTCCCCAGTCGTGTTGTACTTGGAAGTACAATGATAGTTGATAATAAATATTACCTTGGAATCTGGGTTTTCTATGACAGCGAGCGACATGGGCTCCAAAAGTGCTGTATGGTTAATATAACATAAAGACATCTTTAGCACAGTTTTAGGCCCAGAATGCCGTTTGAGATAATATATGAAAATCTACACATATGACGCTACATTAATTGTGTAGTCAATGAGGACTGTTTGTAGCCATAGCTGCAATATTCCACTATTCATTGAAGCTGGGAAGTTTATTAATTTCTTCCAATTTTCAAGTGCATTTAATTTTCACTAAAACAATTTAAGTTGTAACGTTCTTTCCTTTCATCATATAACATTAGCATAGTTTGTACCCGTACTATGTTTTAATCCAACAATTCCCCCAACTTGAATGCACAAAGAAGCGCAAACTTTCAAATTCTATTTAATGCACTCGCACTTTGAGTTTTTCGATATCGTTAAATTTTATGTATGGATAACCAAAGTTTGGATTTGAGAAGCAAAGCATCCCGTATCCCTGAGCTCGCACGTTTATAGTGAATTAATATTTTGAGAAGGTGAAATTTGCAATTTTCCTCTTCAGTGACAGTTATGATGCGTGCCAAGAACGTGAATTTTACAAAAGCAAATACAAAGGCGAAAACCTCAACAACCACGTACGCACACATATGATAAAAATGACGCAACAATTTTGTGTGCGCTGTTGAATAGCATATGGATGCTGGTGACAGAGAGAAGCTATCCCGCTGCTGCTTTGATTATTGTTTGTACGTACGAGTGCTGGTGTGCGGTATCATTTTGACGAAACAATTTCATTTTTATTTTTATGAAATTGTTTCGAAATTGTTTATAACAGAATATATTTTAGCAGGATACGTGATGTTTGGGTTCACATACAACATTATGTAAAGTCTTGTCATCTTCAAACGCAAATGTGTGGCGAAAGTAAACTTTCTGTATTTTCATGCATGACGTGCGCGTGATGTGATTTAAATTTGAATACACATAGTTTAGTATTAGCGTTTTCCACTCCCCCGAGTGTTAAGGAAATTATACTTAATTTGCACAAATTGAATTTTCATACGCTTTGTGTGTTTTGTGTTCTTTTTCACAACCATGAGCCGTATGAAATATTATACCATCCTATAATGACTGTTGACGAACATTGTAAAAAAAAGTCATGATCAAATTTTTTAATACTCTTCACCTGAAATTACAAAGTATATTAACTTTGTCACAACTTCTGTAACATTTATTATAAAATATTTGCGCAATGTCTGGGTGTCCGTCTTATACGTTGAGAGACAACATCTGAGTTGTACGTTAAAGAAACGAAATCAATAACGTTTTTGTTTAATAAAAAACTATTGCTGCACTATAACCTTAACCTTTTGAGAGGTCATTGGCAATAATACTTAAACGTAAATGATTTTCCAGAGATTTCCCTTCAATTTATATTTTGATTTTATGTTACCTTTGGTACTGCCAAAACACACGTAAGCACAAGTTTTCATGTGTGCAATGAAAACGGATGTAAAGATGCTTAAGGCAGGCCAGTGGAGTTGGGAGTTTGGAGTAAATATTGTAAGATACACCGGTGTGTAATATTCGGGAAGCAAATAGCAAAACAAACAAATCCCTGATTTATGCTGTTATTGTTGTTGCTGTTGCTGATTGTGAAGCAGCCACACATCACAAATCCAAAAGATGAAGTAAAACATTTATTTCCTTATCTTTTGCAAGAACAAACCCAACTAAAGATGCTCAAAAAGAGACAGACGTATAGTTGGTGTGCTCACATATATATATATTTATAAACACATACATACATATACAATATATGTGCATAGTATTTCGGTTGATTCCTTTTTATCCTTTTCGGTCATAAATGCTCGAATGCACGCAGATCTAGCCAACATCAGAGCATGTATGCTGCCATACCAAGTGCACTACTTTGTGTCCGTGTGTGTATGCGAATGTATATTTGCTCATTGGGTTGGTGGTCTATTTGATTTTGTGTATTTGATACTTCAAATGCAATCAAATGAAAACAAACTGGTATTGTTAACACATCCTTGATCCTCAATATTTTGATACTGGTGTTGCTGCTATTGTTTTGTTTTGTTTTGTGGTTATATTGTTTATTTTTCTCATTTGGCCAGCCATTGGTTTTAGTATTTTTTCTGTTCTGCTTCTCAATACGATACAAACATACGCTTATATTTATCTTGTGGCCATAAAAATACATTGATGATGATGACAATGATTTACTATTATGTGCTTATACTTTTTAAGGGATTTTATTAAGGAACAAGAAACCAACCTGGAAATAACGGGCTGTCTATCTAGCTATTTCATGAAAGCACAAGTCGCTCTGTCCATTTGAAGTGTGGAGCTTGTGAAACCTCATCATCTATTATCGCATTTAAATGTAATAAAATGTTCTATCCTGTAAATAAATGTTCCTTCCGTTTGTATGTGTGTGCAATTTGTGCGATAACAAGCAAAAAAGCACTAAATTTGGTTTAGGCTCAATCTTAAATACCCTCCACTTCTACATATAAACGGCAGGTCCTGGTTTCACTATGTATAGACATGTGTACGAAATGTCAACTTCGTGTATCAATTTTGGTAGCTGGTCAAAAGACTTTTCTCCTTTGTTGACTTGGAACCTGAGCGATTTCGCCCAAATTAAATATCAATCTGCGACCAGAAACTAAAAATGTCTGCATAGAAATTTCATTTAAGTGTATCCAAATGAATGACCATTAAAGTGCCAACGTTAGTTATGACATAGATCAACTCAGATATTGATACTGACCCATAATACATATATATATATGTGTGGATGTTGCAAATGGAATGCCAAGCACATTGCGTGTCTCATACTAATACTAGTTCTTTTATTCAAATATTTTTTGATTGCGATTTTCCTCTAGACATCATTCCTTCCATTGTGTAACGTTATTCTTCTCGAGAGCTATTTTTCATGTGGTCGTTGTTAGCTTTAAGGCGATTTGTTTAAATTACTTTTTGCCACATTTTCAAAAAAAAAAAAAACCAAAAACAAAAACGAGGAGCAATGAGATTTTCTATTTTGACAATGTGGGCACATAAATACATATTGTGTGTACAATCTTAACTCGCTTGTGGAGTTGATGCTGTCGTCTTTGTTTAGTTTTGATGACATTCGTTTGCTGGTAAGGGTGTGGATAATTTTGCTTGTACGTATAACTTAGTATAAGACGTATACGTGCAGCTTTATATTTATTTATACAATTATAAGATATTTGTAACATTCCAAGTAAAATGTTTTTAATGAAAAGTAGCGATTTCTTAAGGCTAACGTTGAATAATACAAATAAATGGGACTCTATATAGGCAAGCTCGTGGCCTGGAAGATAAACACAAGAATACATGCAACACACATGTACGTTACAGAAACACGACTCTGCCTAGTGCAAGTTTCACTCACAGGATGCTTTAAATTTATCATCTAATCTATTAATAGCTTTTTATGTTCCAACGATCTCATACTAATGGAAGAAACTTCCCTCTTTGCCTCTATCTTTACTTCAATCACATTTAATTGCATCATTTTTTTTTTAACTTTCTTCCAGTTCTGACGAAGGGTCAAGGCGAAACATGTCGTTATCGTTTTTTGGGTAAATATGGTGGTTATTGTTGGCTGGTCACTCAAGCCACCGTAGTTTACGATAAGTTGAAGCCTCAAAGTGTGGTTTGTGTGAATTATGTCATTAGGTGAGTGCTAGCGTTTAAGAACATTAATCGTTTACACATATAATTACACATATATAGGTTTATAAATATTTTTTCATTTTATTAAAAGAAAGTGTTAATGAGTTGTGGTGCTGTATTCAAATAGTTATTCATTGAAACTTGTTCGTTCTTGAGTGTGTAGCATGCCATTCATGTGTAAGGATGTAATACATCTTTTTCACAATATAATAATATCATGTATACGTAAATCGTTAAGGACTGGGGCGAATTTTCTTGTAAATGTAATGCCTAATAGTAGGCAACACGCTTTTGTTTCAGTTTGGCATCTATAGATTTATTTGCGTAATATTCAGTTAAAAACAAACAAAGAGCAGATCCTGAATATAATTAAAGGCTTTTTCAGGTATCTGCACCATTTTCCAGCGTTCTTCAGACCCCATCAAGCATATTTCAATAAGTCGCCACTTCATCAAATCCATTTTTGATTTCAAAAATCTGACTACACATGCAGTCAGTCAGCCGATGAATGACGATACATTTTATACATTTTTGCTGACTTAGTTATAATTATTTGTTTCTAATAATGTTTAAATTTAAACTTCTTTTACAGGTTATTCGGTAAGTATGAAGTATTTTTTTTTATAAAAAGCCAAGAACGAACAACTTTCATCGTAACTGTAACATTTTGTTAAAGTAAAAATTATAATTTTACATACATTGGGATGTAATTAATAACTCGATAGTTAAAGTTGAATAACTCTTTCATTCATATCAAACCAACTTGTTTTCTGACTGAGCTGTAGGAGTGCTACTAAATATACTTTACTATTGTCAATGTACTGGTTCGTTACGGGTATGTATGGGATGCCAAATTTCTCACAAACCGACTATCGACTCCTTTTCTGTTTAGACATTTGCCAACACCTCAAATGCGTTATTCAGATGATTTTTGTTGTACTGCAAGGAGGCATAATATTACGTGCATTATTTTAAACTGTAATTTGTTCATGACACATAGGAGCCATATGTTAATTTCATTATTTATTAAAAAAATAATAAAAATAAAAAATAAATAAATGTTTAATATTCAGCTGTTCAAAAATAATTTTAATAAAACAGTATTCATTCAAAATTTTTATGACATTCATAAAAATGTTTTTATTGAACTCTCAAAGTTTAAAATCATTGCTTTACAGCTTTACCTTCGTTTAGGGGTTCAATAATAACAAGTAAGAAAACTAAATTTGACTTGGACGAAATCTTAAATACTCTCCACACCTACAATAGTGGGCGTGACAGATATGAAACTCGAGTTTAATGTGGAATATAACGTTTTGTAACTGTAATTGTAGTGTTTCGTAATTGTGGGCGTGTCTGTTATCCGACCGTGGCCATTTTTGGCATGTCAATGAACCAAATATTTGTAGATATACATACAAAATTTCAAGTTTATAGCTCTATTTTTGTGGCAGATATATAGATTTTTATTGATTGTGGGCGTGGCTTTTGACCGATTTTGTCTATTTGAAATAGCGATCTACACGCAAACACTTAAGGTACTTATACAAAATTTCAGCTCAATAATTCAAAATTTACATCCGTGAGAATGCCATAAACAGACAGACGCATGGACATACATGTTTAAATCGACTTAGTTTTTGATGCTGGAGGGTATAAAAATAAAAAAAAGATTTTCTTCGCTTGTGTCCAATTTTTAAAATAAATATAAACTTTTAGCCTTCGTGTACCATGTATTCCTACTTTTTATCATATATTGCCTTAATTTGTAATTAAATATAAAAGAATATAAAATTCAAGCTAATGCCCTAAGAAAGTGAAAGTTGTGCGGTGGATTTCGATCTCTTTGAACTGTTCTACCCTTCACCTTAACACGCAATCGTTCAAGAGGCCTAAAAATATACATAATATGTATGTAGTGATTGGAAACGTTCAGGTTATATATAGTTCAAGGTCTTACATGGAACGCATGCTCGTTTTCAATAGAACTTCCATCCTCTTTGTAGGCATCATTTTTTGCAAGAGAGCACACGGCCTATGCATAGGTATGTACATATGTAAGCATAGGCTGAGAGAAAAACTCCATTATATCATTATATTGTAAAGTTTTTTACAAAGCGGAATTCTCTAAGTTTAAGAGTATTTCTCCCCATAATAAGGATTTGACATTTAAGAGTAATAATGCCGTTTTTAAGGCTTTTTTCAAAAGCAATTTTCTAATTTTTATACTCTCCACGTAAGATGTGGGGGTATACTGGGTTTGTTCCCTTTTTAAATATCAAGTAAGTTTGCAACGTACAGAAGGAGGTGTCAGAGATCCTGCAAAGTATATATATTCTTGATCAGCATAAAAAACTGAGTCGATTTACATATGTATGCTGGTGTATCTGTGTGTCTGTTTGTTGTTGTTTTCAATGGCGTAAGTGTTTTGTACAGACACTTTCAGTTTTTGCACGCAGATCGCTATGGTCAAATGGCAAAATCCGTCAAACTCTACGCCTACAATAATGAAAAATCTATATATCTGCCACAGAAATTGATCTATGAACTTGAAATCTGGTACACATATTTATATCCCCTTCATCGATATGCTGGGCGTGGTCGGATAACAATAAGCAAAAAATCAATTTATTTGCCCCAAAGTTGACCTAGGAACTTGAATTTTGATACGTATAACTTGTTCATAGATGTTCCAAAAATGGGCTTAGTCGAATAACGGACACGCTCACAATTTACAAAAAACCATATTCACCATATACCTAGACTTGCAAGCTGATACGTAATGCATACACTATTAGAGGGTGCAATATATATATATATATGCCACGCCCGCCGTTATGGATGTGGAGAATTTTTAAGATTTGGTCCAAGCCAAATTTAGTTTTCTTACTTGTTTTAATTTCGATTTATTTATATAAATGTTTTGCCAATATTTCTTGTTATGTTAAAATGATTAGTGTTTTCATTTGGTGCCCGAGTGCACATATTTCCGTCATTTGCAATGCTTTTGATATTACCATATACATACCCAGCAGCATTTGTGGCAAAGGGTATATTAAGTTTGTGTGGATGTTTGTAAGTCCCAAACGGCAAATGCCACACCGATCATACCGATCGATTCAGAATCAAAATCTGAATCAATTTAATCATGTCCGTCTATGTCTCCATGTAAATTTGTGCGCAAGCTACAGGTCGCATTATTTGAGACATTTCGATGAAATTTGGTACAAGGACATGTATTGGACCAAAGGGGAGCTCTATTGAAAATGGACCGGATTGGACCATTTGGACCATTTTAAAACAACTCATACAAGGTCCTATTATAATGGAGCTAAGGGGTCGAGCGTGGCCGACTCTAACATTTGTGCTTGTTTTAATTGTGGACATTTTTATAAAGCTCTTGAAATAAATATTTCTGTTAATATGTAATGGGTTAGTCTTTATTGTTTTTGTCTGGTGGTATTCATTTTTTAATACATTTATAACAGTAAGTGGACAGACACATGGTGAGAGTGTCAGGCATTCTGCCAGCCAACCAACTGCTTTTATCTCTTCATGTCTAGTTTGGTTGCCACATTCGAACAAGAACGGAAATGATGGGAATTGTTGTAGCAAAAAAGTTTTGTGGTATTTGCTTGTGGTGGTGGTTGTGGTGCTTCGAAGTGAGTGCGTGCAAGTTTTTATTACTTTCCTTCCACTCCCACTTTGTATGCCATTGTCGAGGTGTGTGGATATTTACAAGTTTTCGTCTGTTGATGTTTAAGTTGTATCAGTGATGTCTTGAATACACATTGTGCGCAGTCAGCGTGTATTGTATTTATTACATACTCGTACAACAATATCAACCAATTTTCCTTCGATGCGTCTCTCCGTTCCTGTACATACGTATTCCTTTTTATAAATTTGTAAGTATGGAGACGTTGTTCAATTTTCTTTTATCTCACATACCGTTGTAAAAGTTATAAGGATAGTTCCTTAACAAGTGTGGTGGATTTTAAGAAAGAGCTGCAACAGGGCCTAATTGAGGCACCTCCGCCTTATGTCCTGATGTTTGATGTGGATGTAGTAAACTTCTGTTGTTGCTTGGGGTTTCATTTTATTTTACACATTAAAATTGTTCTTCTCGCTTATTCTTTATTGTTTTTTTTAATGCAAACGTTATCATAACTATATTTGCCACACTTTGGCCAGAGGAAATGTGGGATGTGGGCACATACAAAAACTTCCCTTTTTGACAAATTGCTGAAGTATTGCTTCCGATTGTAACTTACTATACTCTCACCGCTAAGAATTGTTTAAAGTTTTGATAAAAGTGCGTAACCCTTACTCCATTTAAAATGGAATACACTTCGTTTACCATTCTGTATGCAACCACAAGGAGAAGGCGTCAGAGACCCTAAAAATAAAACATATTTTTAAACAGCATCAAAAACTGAGTCCATGTAGACATGTCAGGTTCTCGGGGTCTTTATGTAGTCTCTAGTTGAATAAACATTGAATGCTGTTAAGAAAAACTCGCCATATCTGTTGGTTCTTAAGCGTTTACGGGATTGGAAAATTGAGATAAAGACGAGTTTTTAAACAAGAGATAAGAATCTCGGTTTTTTCGGTAGAGAGTTATTCTAAGTGCCTCCACCACAAAGCGTGCGTGGCGTATTACATTTTTTGCGATTTAGTTTTTTCGGTTACTTAAGAAGGAAGGAAAATTGTGTTAAGGCCACGCCTACAAGTGCACATGTGTTATCGCACTAAAGTAGTGTCTTCCAAGTGCTTCCAAGATTCGATCCAAACCGAGTACAGTTTTCACATCCGTTGTCATAAATATTTACATGAAACAGCTTAATTTGCTCCTAGTTGGTATAACACATAATCTTGAAGTTGTTATCTTTTGCTAATACGCACGTATAATAATTTTAAAGTCATCATTACTCATAATGCAGACAAATATTACATGAGCATTTTAACAACAAAATCCTTGCTCTGTACTTCATGAACATAAACACTTACGCAATTTCCATTAGAGAGCAAAGCAGACTCTGGCCAGACAAACGCTGTGATTTATGTTTTCTCACATATTTCCACTTGTCATTAATCATCAACTGCTTCATAATGTCAATGCATTGCAATATCTCGAATATTTTATGAGTTAAAGTCGTAAACTTTATTTGAAATGAAGCATTGTATGCACTTATCTGGAAGAAGACCATTATCGTGCTTAATTCTATTTAAAAGAAAATTAAACTTTAGATACTTAACACGTGATTACGAAATAATGGTTTTTGTTCACACATATGTGGATAAGTTACTTACTCTGCTAATCAGGAAAGTAAAGAAATTTTTATGTTTTTGGCAGAATTTTTTATTGAAGAGTTTGGGAATATTTTTAAAATTTTGTATTGTATTGTAGTATTGCAGCGTTCAATATACAATTTGCGGAATACTTTGCCAGCTATTGAAGATTTTTATTCCAATTTCAAATTCTGAACCATTTCAGGCGTGGCTTCTTCTTGCATTTCCCATATGTATAAAAGAAATATTGTTGGAAACATTTGCGCTTACATTCCGTTTGTAAGATCTATTAAGAGTCTTCAGAGAATTCTGGAACACAAAAGGGGAGCTATAAAAGTACACGTTTAAAAACATTGAGTACAACTCAAATAAAAATAAATCTGGATTTAGAATTAGGACATCAGTCTTACCAGGAATAAACTTAACTTGATTTATTTTACGTGGTAAAAGAGGAAAGGTGCTAAAAAATGGGCCGTGCTTAGCCCAAACAACCCCTGCACCACTTTTCATCCATATATATCAAAAATGGCGATCTCATGGTTTGTTACAAAAAAGCATGGAAGTACAGACAGACGAATAGGGAAAATCGCTGTAAAGGGCAAACAAAAGTTGCTGGAGAAAAACGGGGTGCATTCGTCCCGAAAAATTGTTTATTTTGTTTGACCTGTCTCATAAATCTATATCCAATTCAACAGCAAACACATGGACGGATATGCCTAGATTGAGTGAGATCCTTAACGTTACCACTTGAAATGATCAATCAAGTAAAGGAGCTGTATTTGGTTGAGACCACTCCAAATTTTTAACCACTATTGTGTCTTAATTCAAATCAACGAATGAATTCAGCACCAAACAGAGTATTTTGTACATATGTCTGTCTGTTATCCGATCGCAACAACTTGTGTAAGGTTTTTTAATTCGGTTTATTTATATTGTACTTGTTTCGATGTTGCTTTGTTTTCCATTTTGTTCATAGTTGACATCTCGTCAATCGCCACATATATTCCCCAAGATATAAAATGTGCCGGTATTTCGTCATTGCGCTAATAAAGCAAATATTGTATTAAAAATGCCGCATGCGTATTTGTGCCCAGTATTAAATGTGTTGGCATGTGAGCACTGTTTACGTAGCTAGTTGTTTACTCGCAGCGAGTCTCGTGCAAAACTCATTCATTAGTTTGTTTTGTTATGTTTCGTCTGATTTGTGATAACAGACTCTGTTTGCAAACATATACCTAGTAAAACTCCTATCTATTCGGTTTCGTGCAGCGCCGCTATTGCTCTTAACTTTGTGTTTTGTCATCACAGCTTCTTTATTTTATTTTCATTGAATAAGTCGGAAATAAGTTTGCGTGGCGTATTTTATGTATGTGCATATGTATTACTGGTATGTTTACTTCCACTGTATATAAACATATATGCTGATGTTCTCTTCAATTTCGATTTTTCTTGTGCTCTCTTCGTTGTATTACTTTTTATTTGTCATCGTGTATATACAACCACTAGCGGGCTAGAATTAGCTTCAGAGTAACGTTGTTTTAAATTTCTCGAATGATATTTACTGTTCGCTGGTACGTTGACGGTTGCACTTGCTTCGAAAGCAACATTATCTCCTTCAAATTATTTGTACAGATAATATATAAATTTATTTTTTTGAAGCTTTTTTGTATAACAAAACAAGTCTAACTAAGTTGTTTAATATTAGGAAAATTTAAACGCGTGGTGTTAAATATTGATCACAAAATAAAATCATATAATAAGCTCTGAAGCATTTATTGTACAAAACAAGTTCTAAAACATATTTTATTATAAATAACTATAACTACAACAGTAACAATACCATGTACAGAGTGTATTTATGTTCAAAGGTGATACGCAATGCATTGGTATAGAAACGTTGATATGTTTGCATGGAAATGATTTTTGAATATGTTTTGTGCGTGCTATGTACGTGCTGTTTACGTCGTTGGCGTTGTAGAAGGGAGCGTATATTTTTCCATTAAAACAAATTAATGAAGCGGTTTACACAACACTGAATGTTTCATAACCTAAAAAATCGTGAACGATTTTTGTTTTATTGTTTTATATGCTTTTTTATTGTGTTTTACTTAGGTACCTCTCCACCTGAACGCCTAATGCTCTGCTCTGCTCTGTCGTATCAATTATAATAATAAAGTGTTTACATAAACATTCATTTATACAGTATGCACAAAATTCAAATAGTGATCCACACATTAAATTGCATCCGTAAAGAAAGTAATAAACAGTTATTCTCAACCAAAATCGTACACCGTCCCTTGTTAGTCTTTTATGTCGTATGTGAAATATTGAGAATTCTTCTGAATGCATCAGATACAGATACAAGTACGATGTATTGCTATGAGCATGTATGACGATTTAAGTGCAAAGTGAATCACTTTCGTTTAATGAGTTAATGGTTATACTATTATAATCCCTACTTGAAATAACAGTTGAATTTCTAGAGCAGTGCAGGTTTTGTGTGTTTTCTTCTCTTTCGCTTCAATACTCACTGTGATCATGTGTATAATTAATCTACTTTCAATTGACAGCACAATACAACATACAATTAAGTCATATTTGGCTTAGAGCAAATCTTAAGTTAAGTACGTGGGCGCACACTTTAAAAGCACCATTGACCTTAAATATTACCTCAAGAGCAGACAACTTGGCTAGATCGATTCAGAATTTGATGTTCACCAAGAATATATACATGTAAACAGTTTGTAGGGTCTATGTAATGGAAATGTTTGGGTTTTCTGCTTTTCACTTTCTTAATATAAATTTCAAATGCTAATGAACGGGGCGATGTTGCACAATTAAAAGTGATGATGCTTCTTCTATCTATCAAGATTTTTTTGTTTGTTTTTTTACGATATGGGAAAAATTGTTATAAAACCGTGATAATAAATTGTCACCCGTGCAAGCTTAACGCTGCATTGATAATTGAATTTTCGACCTAAAAAATAATTGTATAATATTATCAAATATATAATAAATCTATTTGAAAGTAATGTATGAATTGTGCAGTTGTGGTTAGATGAGGCTAATGAGTATTTCCGCACATTCTTCTTACTATAATTTGATAATCTTTAAAGTTAAATCATAAAAATTGAATGAATTATATGAATTTATGTTGGGACGTAAATAGGCTTCAAATTATATTTGAAGATATATGTTATGCATACATTCGAAACCTCTTATCACTTTACGACTCTGGGAAGTAAACATTGTTTATACGCTCCACATAAGATGGAAAACACAGAGAGTGTATTAAGTTTGTCATTCCGTTTGCAACACCCAGAAGAAGGCGTCAAAGACCCTCCACGTTATCTCTTGATCAGCGTCAAAAACTGATTCGATCTAGACAGCTATGTCTGTGTATTGTTGGCATTCTCACGGTCGTAAATTTTGAAATATTGAGGTCAAATTTAAGTTTAAAACGGGCAACATGGGCCAAGAACTACGCCCTTTGTCTACAAAAATCTTTTTATCTGCCACAAAAAATAAATTATTAATTAAGTTTAGTTATCCCATCCGTCAAAAATGTCAAAAATGGGCTTGGTCGGAAAATAAACACAAAACTCGCAATATTAGAGGGCGTAGTCATGCATCTGCCACACCTATTGTTTGTATGTAGATTTAGTTTTCTTACGTGTTTAATGTATGAGTCCGCGTATAGCGCGTTATTTTGACGCACTGATGACAAACCGAAAATGTGTTTTTTTTTAAATTCTTATTGTGTTTTACAATAAGTGGAATTATCAATTGATTAGACGATTTCAAAGTCGAATTTAATGTCATGCTCATTAAAAATGTGCTTCACTATGAATAAGAGCGGAACGCAAAAAAGGCAAAAAAGTGAACTTAAATTTGTAATCGAAAATAAAAATGCTCGTGATTGCGTACTATTGAACCAATACTAACATACATTCGTTAATATATAGACACTTGATTATAATAAATTATATAATTTAAGTGGGCGAAAATTTCGGCATAATTTTCTTATGAAAAAGAAAATTTTTTATTGCCTTAATATATATTTTATTCATCATTAAAATATCTTTTGTTTCAAATTTTTTTTCACAAGACAAATTTAGAGCACTTTTACTACACATAAGTGTTTGAATTGTATTATTGAGTATCGTTATAGATATCGTGGTTATTTAATGATAACAAGTAGTAAAACTAAATTTGGCTTAGGCCAAATCTTGAATACCCTCCACTTAACTAAATTTTTTTTTGGCAGATAAATAGGCTTTTGTAGATTGTTAGCGTGACTCTTGACCGAACTTGCTAAATTTAAACAGCGATCTGCGGGCAGAAACTAAAAGTGCCTGTAAAATTATCTCAAAATTTGTGACCGTGAGAGATGCCGACAACCGAGGTTGATCAGGAATATTTTACTTTGTAGAGTCTTTGGCAGTCCTTCTCGCTATTGCAAATGAAATGACAAACTTAGTATACCCCCCATCTTATGTGAAGGGTACGAAAATTATCTATTATCTTATCGTTTAATGAAGTAAATGGTGTACAATAAAATAGTTGTTCCATAGAAGTGCGTAAGGCCGAGTTCAATGGTCATATCATGCAATAAATAAAAAAAGACTGAATTTCCTTTTGCTCTATTGTAACCAAATTAGATCAAAAGAGGCAGAAACTGTGATTCATATGTGAAAATTTTATATTAAAGTGTTTGATAGCGGCAATTGAATTGACGCAATGATAATTATTTAACATGGACTTATGTTGAATTTCACAGAATCATGAATTTATTGGACTCACTTTAATGTGGTTGTGAAAAAAGGTAAAAATGTCGGTCAACCTTAACAATTTAACACCCTGCATCACTATGTTGAACAAAAATTTAAGCAACACAACTTTTAGAAACCATTGGGAGAGATGTTCTTCTTATGGCCCGTAATGGTAAATACTTAAATGACATTTGCGAAACTGTTGAAAATAGGTGTCGTAATTATGTCGGAATCATTTTCCTACAATAGTCAATCAATTTATTGAGCCAATTAACTAATATTCAAAAATATTAAGAATTGCGAATTTTCTTCATATTCGTAATTATTTCAAATATGAATATTACATGGGAAGGCGTCCTTAAAATGAAAAATTTTCAATAGTGCATGATTTTGGTTTAAGATCCAGATATGCTCGCTTTCGCTACAATTTTTGAGAAAAGCTTGCACAGGAATGTTTCCCAAAATAATTCGTCTTGCAATAATTTTTGTTAAAAAATTTGTAATCTTTAAGGGTCCTTTCAATACACCCGGTTATACGGTTATTACTCAAAACTGAGTAGTATAAAATTTGGTGCCTTTTCCTTGAGGCGTTACAGTCCTAAAATAAATTAAAATAAAATATAAAAAGTATAACAAATGAAAAAGAAGTAGTAAAGGTACATGTCGAATTTGATGTTATGTTGCATTGAAGTATTTTTGCTTCCGCATTCCGATGCGATTGAACGACATTCGAAGTACAATACAAAGTATTAAACGCACTCTTATTTGAGGAAAATTTTGCATCCTACAATGCCTATGGACATTAAAATGTTACATAAGGGAACTTCTAAAAAGACTTAACACAACTCATTAACACTTAATTTGTTTAAAAATATATATATATTTTTTTGGAATGGTATATATAAACGGAGAATTAACATAACGAAAAACAAGAAACAAGCCACTGCTGATATCTGATAAATGCGAAAATAAAAGTAAACAGATTCCTAACGTAGGCACAACAATAAACGCAGCCAATCAAGTCACCCTTTCTCTCTCCCAAACACGTATTTCAAATCAAACCGCCCATACTCACATTTGTATCGCACTGTAAAAAAGAAAAAAACAGAAAAAGCAAGAATTTTGCCGGTTTATATAAAATCAACAACCGCACAAAGAAACACATGAAAGATGATGTGATAAAAAGCACACATTCGATAATTACTGTTCACCCATAAATCTCTTACTTTTCTCGCATTCGTATGCGTGCACTCTTGACGTTTGCAATTAAAGTAAAAGAGCAAAAAATTGCATATTGCCGATATTGTTGCTCTCTTACTACCACATCCCACTATTTACGGTGTTGGTGTGCATTTATAAACTTTGTCAACTGTTATCATTCCCACTACCTTCGCATGTGCACGCATTTGTTTTTGTGTTTATGTTTTGTTGTTGCTACATGTTTTTGGTGAATATTTATCCATTTACAAATTATTTTAATGCCATTTTATTGGTGTTAAATGCTTTGATCTCAATCTCAAGTTTATGTGTGTGAAGTGCGAATGAACCCTGTAATGTTCAAAAAATTCATAGTATTGTAAAGAATCTCTAGCTTAATTGTGCATACAGTGTGATGCAAATGCAAGCAGCACGACCAAACGTAAATTCGCACAATTCAGACATAATACGTTTTAAAATATTTACAAATAACTAAAACAAAAATCTCGGTAAAAAGGTGCTTGGGTTCATGTACTCGAGTCTGGGTGAATTCATATAGCATAAAGTCGTGAATTGTTGATATTTTCTTTTAGTGATTTGGAGCAAAAATATGAGATATATAGTTTAAAACAATACGAGGCTTCACAAAAGTTGAAACTCGGTAAAGATTTTAAATGTAACATTAATAGAAATAAAAATAAAAACGCTGAAAATATTATTAAAACAAACGCCAATGAGAATATTTTAGTAAAAAATAAAAACTACAATGAGCAAAACATAAATAATAATAATAATAATAATAATAATAATGAGCACAATGACAATGATGGCGAAGTTGCTAAAGTTGGTAAAGAATACACGCTAAAGGAATCCCTTGAAGAAGCATTAAAATCAACAAATTTAATAAACAATAAAAATAACCATCTTGAAAATAAATGCTACGCAGCAAGAGCTGATAATTTAATAGAAACAGTAAGCAAAGTAAACCCCGAGACACAACAATCATCAGCAGAAACACAAAATTTGGCTACGTTTTCGTCCCCATTACTGTCACCTACGCTCCCACTAGCGCCATTATCACCACCTACACCAATCACTACCGTTACGCGTGCAATCTTCGAAAATAAAGCTCAACCTGCAGTGACAACAAATAAAGTCAATGTCAATGCCAATGCCAATGCTAATGCTCATACCACAGCTGCTGCTTTGCAACAATTTATGCGTAACAAAAGTAACCATGTGCCCTTGCCGTCAACACCAAAAGCAATTTTAAAAGATAAATTCGTAAAAGAAAAACTCCCAAAAACTGTGACATCTTCAATAATACGAGCTGTACCGCCTGTCGCCAATGTACCCACCACCACTTCCACATCATCGGTGTTACAATTGCAATCATTGAATGTGCCAACACGTGCACAATCTGTGACAGCTTCAGTCTTTACGCCGTTTTCACAATTCAAGTCGCTCTCTGCTGACAGAGACCCCAAACAAGTTGGTAAGCCGTTCACGATTTCGGCTGCAGCAACTGTTACCGTATTGGAACAACAGCAGCGAAAACAGCAAAACCAAGAGCCACAGTTAACCGCACACAGTACAGATATGAACAAGAGATATATTCCGTTTCTAAAAGATGCTGCTTTAACAAGTAAGTTGAGCTGAATTGATAATTCTTACGTATGTAAACAATAGTGCTTTAGATAATGAATTGTATTCCAGCACTTTGAGTTCGGTAGTGTTTCATAGTGTGTTTCTATTGACCTGAGCACTGCTGTGTTTGTATTATGTGCTCAATTAGGCATATGTGTTAAAGTTGCTTAATGTAAACAATTTAATAGCTCTACATTATGTATAATAAGCAAAGTTATGCGTGACATTGGAGTCGAATGAAATACTCGTAAATAGATTTAATTTGCACGCCACTCAATTACTTCCACATGAAAGCGCCCAATTTGACAATCTAAACGCAGTAGACTGAAGAAATATGCAAAGTACTTGCAGTTATTTTAAAGGACACTTTGTAGGATTTTATGCCAACATCTATTTTTATTGTTAACTGATTATGAAAAGAAAGGAGAATAGTCGTTGAGATTTGAGATAAAAATGTAGCTTAGAATATAGATACTAAGCCTAATTTATCTAGACAACTAAATTAATGCACAACATTTCTTTGCTGCTTTCTTGTAGTGCTCAAAGAAGAGCCCGATGATTTTGCAAGTCATTTGGCTCCTGATGCTGTTGATGAATGCTTACCGCTGGAAGAGACTGCTCCAGTATTGTTTGG
Source organism: Crataerina pallida (assembly GCA_949710015.1). Lineage (NCBI taxonomy): Eukaryota > Metazoa > Arthropoda > Insecta > Diptera > Hippoboscidae > Crataerina > Crataerina pallida. Next base: position 10,776,676 of record OX453290.1, read on the forward strand.
TGATATGTTGGCAGGATTTATGGATTCATATAATACCCTATTGCCCGATGATATCCACCCCTTGAATTCAACGCCACTATTAAAATCAGATGATAATAACAAGTCTTGCAAAAATTATCAACATGGATTATCTGTCACGGCATCCGCTATTGAACCGGTTTATGAGAGTCGCAATGATATGAGACCGGCAGCTGCTCGTAAAGATTCAGTAATTCTCAATGATTCACCAAGTGGCAACAAGGGTCGTCTTAATAGTGGCCAGATCAATATTAATAACAACAACAATAATTCAAATATGGATCCATTCATAATTTATGGAGACGAGTCGAATGATACAAATTGTTCGCAGCATTTAATTTCACCAAATATTAAATTGACGGTAAGTTGTGACATTATTGTATTGGCTACATCTGTCTGTCTGTTTGTTCACGATGTAGGGAGTGTACCTTTGCAGATGCGTAATGCACAATTTTAAAATTTTCGACTCACGGTCGTGGTCAAAATTCTATTTAAATAGTATAATATCATAAAAAGTCACCCGAGACCAAAAGTACTTGACCATGATGTTGAATTTTTTTTTTCAAAACCTCTTTCCAAAAACACTAAATCAGTTTTTTTTTTTTTTTTTGATTATTTATAGAGCCCGGAAGGCAGTACCAGCATACCGTCTTTGTGCAGCCCAGATTCATTTAGTCAAGAGGATGAGTTCACATATTACACCATGAACGTTGATGATATGGATGACTTGACAATGCGAGCTCCATATATTCCAATGGATGAGCAAGATGATTTGCCTCTGCTTACAAATGATGAGCTTTTGTGGTACAGTAGCAATTCCTTCACAACTGAAGACCTCAATGTACACACAAAGGATTCAGATATGCAACAATTGCAATTACAACAAACTTTGTCTTATCAGCAGCAGCAACTGCAATTTAATGCGCAACAACAAACGCAGCTATATTCAAATTCATTATGTTCGTCACCAACCTCCACAATATCCTCTTTGTCTCCTTCCCCGTCTCAACAGCAACAGCTGCAACAACATAATTCTAATGCACACCAACCAGTGTTCACAACAGATTCTAGTGAATTGGCTGCACTGTTGGGTGGTTCGGGTAATGGGACGTTATCAATTTTAAACGGTCCCAATAATATCTATACAAGTGCTGCGGGAACGCCTATAAATCATGGTGGGAGGGGGGTAGACAGTAGCAATGGAACTCATACCTCCAACCGCGTTACGGATGTTGATAGTATTGTAAACGGTGATCAGGAACTATGTTTGCAGCAACTGCAACATCAATTACAACAGCAACGACTACGCCAGCAACATTCGTTCAGTCCTTTAAACAATAATTGTAAAAAAGAGACATTTGATACAGCAATAATGCCAAGTCGCGGTAACTCGGCAGAGAATACGTACAACAATCACGCTTTTAATAAGAATCGTAAGTAGTCTGACATAAGTGTGGAAGCCAAATTTGACTCGGGCCAAATCTTAAATACCCTCCATATCTACATAAAACCAGTAGGCGTGGCAGGTACATAATTACGCCCTCTAATATGTTACACATCAGCTTTCCAGCTGAGTGTTACGCTGTATGCGGTTTATTGTAAATTGTGACCGTGTCTGTTATTTGACCGCACCTGTTTTTGACACATCGATAAAAGAAGTAATTAGAAATAAATATGTATCAAAGTCTTACGTCATGGCTCAGTTTTTGTGGTAGATCAATAGATTTTTGTAGATTGTACTCGTGGCTATTGGCCTATTTTGTTCATTTTTAATGCGATCTGTGTGCAAAAACTGAGTGCACCTCCGCCCCCTTATGTGAAGGGTATAATTAACAAAAAAAAAAAAATAATTAAAAATTGTTTCCATTGGTATAAACAATGTCTCCTAAAATAATAAACTAACGAATCTCTCAATAAGTACTCAATTAAACAAGAGAAATTTAAGAAAATATTTTAAAAATAAATGGATTCTCACCGCGTTTCTCTGCTAAGTTGCATAAACGGAATGAAAAATTGATCTCGAAAACCCACCAATGAAAGTATATGTACAAACTGTCATCTACAATAAAAAGTAAAGTCAAATATTACCCCGATCTCAATATTTGTTTCTACAACAGGCGCACAGACACATATGATTAAATAGATTTAGTTTTCGTAGCTGATTCTCTGGTACTGCCTTCCAGGCGCTTAGGTCTCTAACGTCCCTTTCGGAGTTTTGTAAAAGTTTTCATACAGTCAGACGTACGCTATCGCAATTAGACGTTGTAGGAAGTATAAAATATTTCAATAAAAAAATGCAGAAACGCCAGATTCTAACAAAAATAAACACAAAATTGGAAAGTAGGTTAAACATCATTTTCAGATATCAAAAAATACACAAATATTTTGTTGTCCATCAATCAGTTGTCAGAACCTTGCCATGATCATCAACTCGAAATCTATTTCCACATTATTTAAAAGCTTTAAATTTGCTCATTCAGTAACAGCACATTAATTAGAAGGAGTACGGTGGGCACTTTCCGACACTAAGAGTAATTTGCTCGAATATAAGCGAAGCATAAATTGACATTTGACATTTGTTTGGATTTGAAAATATTAAATAGCGAGGCATACGAAAACATGAACTCCTTAGCATCAGGGTTAAGAATCTATGTGTGTTCCTTGTCGTCTTAAATTTCTCTCTAATTTAAATACGTAAATATATAAAAAGTACTTATATAAAAAAAAAAAAATTCTAAAATTAAATTAAACGAGAAAACATTAAATTTATTCATTAATTTATTAATTTACGCAGATAATTTGGATTGTTGGAACGAATTCTTGCAAAGTTCAGATAATGAAAGTAGCACCGGTACAGCATCGATTTCGTCATTAACAACAACAACGACTCATCAACAAAAGGCGGAGAATGCGCCACAACTGGAGTTACATTTAAAATTGCTGCAACAGCAGCATCAGCAGGAGCAGCAACAGAATTTAATCATTAATGCAGTGCCATTATTAACAATAGAAAATAATACAAAAAAAATATTGCTACCACTAACACAACGAAACGAGCAATGTAAAATAGAACAACACCTCAGCAAAAGTAAATCACCGGATGTTGCCCCTACAGGCAAAGTATCATCCCTTTTAAATCCAACATCGTTAACTACTTGTGGGAACATTATTGGCCTAATTGATAAAACCGAAGCGCAAACAAATGGGTCAAGGACCGCCTATACACAAACGAATAGACCAATACAAAAGCAACAACAAGAACAAGGCAGGCAAGCACAACCGTCAATACTCAACCATAAAAGGCACATGCCCACCACGCCACACAATCAGCAAAGAGACTCAAAGAGATTAAAAAGTGCAATAGTGGCAGCAGCAATGATTACAACAACGACGCCATCATCAACAACAACAACAACATGTTCTGAATCAATACAAACTAATAACAGAAGAATAATACCAAAAACAACAACTCTTCATTTAATAAATCAACTCCATCAAAGCAATCAACTGCAAAAAGAACATCAAGAACAAATAAATTTGCCCATAACTGATGAAGGGCATGTTAACGGAAACGGTACAAACAATGGCAATAATCTAGTGGGGGAGGATATGCTAAAGTGGACAACAAATAGTGAGAAGCAACAACAACAACAACAACAACAGCAACAATCTGATTCAGTATTGAAAAATCTTTTAATCAGCGGTTACGACGTAAGTGCCGGTTACTGCATTTTGACGATGCAGCCTAAAACTAAACTAGCCAAAGCGTAATACTACCACCATCCACCTTTTTTAAAATAATAATAATAATGAAAACAAAATGAAAACATTTTCGTCTATTCAAAGAAACGAGGTTTCAGTGACACAAAATTTATGATGTGACAAAAAAAGTTTCTTCTCTCAATTGCGCAAACAAATTTAGAGAAAGGGAAAAAACATAAAAGTCGATACTGGACAAATATTACCTACATTTACATTATAAATACAATACAAACAATTCAATATTTTATAATTCAAATATTTAAACTCAATATATAATAATTATAAGCACAAATTTACAAACGCAATTAGGATATACATTATTAGTGTTTATTTGTTTATTTGTTCATTAAAACTGTCAAAACAGTTTTGCACGTGTTTCTTTCTTTAACTATTTATAATTTACTTCCGTTGATTATGAGATATCGAAGTAGTTCTAGAAATAAATAAAACTTAATTATGATAGAAGAAAATTATGTAAAGGTCAAGTGCAGTAACTAATGTTGTATAAATGTAAATTTTGAAACAATTTTTCCCCATTTTTCAGTTACACATTTACCTAATACTTGAACTATGTATATGTCGCATACGGTAGCACCGTTGGTCATCTACCATGGGCTGTATGCCTTCAGATTTGAGTTGAAATCCTCTTTGACAAAAGAAATGAAAACAAATTTTAATCAAAATTTTTTTCATACATATTGTGTTGGTAGGCTTTGTTAATACTTCATTGGTAGTCAAAGGGCCGTTTCTGTTTGTACGTTGGAACAGAGTCTAATGAAATGGGTTATTTTGAATGATTCCAAAGCACTTGTGCCACTTTCAAAATAATCCATTCAATTGTACTTAATTTCAAATTTACTTTCTGCCTTTCCAATTATATGTTAGTATGCAACTCGTCAATACCACGCATTTGCTCATCCAGTTACATACGTATTTGTGTATAATTTAGGTATAAATACAATACATAGGAAAACCTTCCAATGGTGATTGCACCTTTGCACCTTCTACACCATTTCCGAGTACACTTTGGAAATAAAAAAGTAAATTTCCTCGTTTACATTTCAGGTAATCGTGATGGTATTTCAGAATTGATTACTTGTCCCTCAGATGGCGTCATTTGTTTTTTCGAAACAATCATTTGTCACTTGTTATGCAAATAATTAATCCCGAAGTTTCATAACAAGAGATTACCTAAACTAAAGTCCACCGCAAAATGATGTGGTTGGTTAGGGTCCCTAAATGCAACCTGTAAATATGTGTGCTTTATAAATTTATTTTGATGTTAAAAATTATCGGATATGGTTAGATAGAGTCAGATTTTAGTGGTTATTTATGTGGGGTGATGACGACAATACACACTCTTGTGTTTACTATTTATAAAATTTGTTTTTCTTCAGATCGCAGCTTTACTTATAATTATACAATTATTTGCACATACATCCTAATGACATTTTACTGCAAAATATAGCAAATTATTATAAATACACACACGTATTGCTCTACCTCCTTTTTAAATGCAAAAATATCATATAAGAGAACAAATTTTCAGAAACTAAAACTACAGTGCAAACTTTAGATAAATATTTTTTTTTTTGTATAGTAAAATTTTCAGATACACATACATACATACATACAAACATATATATTTCCAGAAATGTTTATAAATGGAATTGTAACAAAAATGTTGAGCGCTGGATGGTACAAACTAAACAAAAAATATTGAAAATTAACGAAATTGAAGCGATCCTAAACAAAATTACAACGTGTACAATTGCTACACAATAAATTGAATATATATAAATATACTTAGATAACCTAAAATACCTCAATGGCAGCACATAGCAATAAATGGCGGCGAATTTCCTGGAGTTAAGGGCAGAATAGATGGCTGACACAACAAACGAAATTTTAAAATTTTACTTCAATTTCTAAACGATTGTATATCATGAAATTAAATTTTTTTTTTGTAATTGTTTGTTTACTAAGCTTCTTTGTTATTTACAAGACTCAAGATCTCAGACTCATTTGACCTTGATTAATATGACTCAAAAAATTACTTAATAGACTGAAGGCCATGGCAATTGAACCAATTTATTCACCACTACTGAAAAATCCCAATAATCTGGCGCAATAAAAACTATTTTATCTTACAAATAATAAATGAGAACGTTTAAATATATTTACATACAATTAAATGGACCATTGCATCGTGTCTGCCTTCTGCAGCGCCATTCTCTTAAAACAAACAAACACAAAATATTCATCATTCGATGGACTACGAAATTACGAAACGACTAAACGACTTTTGTACATATTTCACAAAAGGTTTATAACACATTAAACGAAGCTAAACAAGTTTTTAAAGGGAATTACTTCTTGACTCGGTCCTACCAATTCTGTCCGATGTGTGTTTTTCTACTGTAAAAAGTAAGAAATCGACTTGAAATAATGTAATCTTTGTGGCTTTTTTGGAATTGATTCCACGAAAAATGAGAAAAAAGAAAATTTTAGTCTTATGCACAATGGCGCCTTCATTGCGCCCATTAAAGTATTAAATGTAATATTTAAAAAAAAAGCCTGTAAAGTCAATTAGAGAATGTGCGCCTGCTGATTTGCATTTTTTATGTCTTCATTTTTTATTATTATTTAACTTTTTTCTTTTCGTAAGTTTTCCATTGTTTCAATGAAATGCATGAAAATTATAATTAAATTACAAATCAATAATTAATACTCACAGATCTACCTCCAACACGATACAAAGGAAATAGTGAGAGAACCAGTTAAATTACTACCTCTTGAAAAAATGACAACAATAGCATAACTTTAGGAAAGAATGAAAGCCTTTTTACGGACACATTGTATTAAAGGAAATAATTTGCGTAAAAGCGAAAGATTTATATATAATAGACATATTTAACCACCACTTACATGTATAATATAAACAATATTTGCGTAGAATAATTTTATAACTAGAATAATTTTATAATTAAAATTCATAGAATAATTGTTAACTCTATTGAAGCTTCGCGAACACGAAGAAGTATTTCACTTACACAACGTGTAATCATGACGTAAATATTCCATATAAGACATGTTTGAAGAAGAACTGTAAGGAAGAGTCTTCTCTGCATGCCTACTTCAAATTTGTGTCCAGCAAAAACGCTTTCAAGGGACTATGACATATCATATGTTGCAATAAAAGAGTGTTTTGCTCTTATTCTTATACCCTCCACATAATATGGGGGGTATACTAAGTTTGTCACTCCATTTGCAACACCCAGAAGGAGGCAAAGTATGGTCTGTCTGTTGTGGGCATTCTCATGTCATTTATTTGTTTCTTTTAAATCATGATTTTTATGAAATGGTGTACATGTCGCACACCTGTGTGAGTGAAATAAAATTACCTTAAACTTTGATATAGGTTAAGAAAATTTCGATACCAAGTTCATTGCAAGACTTATCGATATCGCACAAAACTTCAATAGGGTTAATTAGTTGTAGATATTAGAGAAAGCGGCATTCAACACCAGTTTAATCATTTTCTATGAAGATCTTATAAAACTTTTGATATATCCTTAGAAAAGGAAACATTCGATTTGGATCAAACCAATCAGTAGAATCGTTTTAAAATCCTTTTTTATTACAAATAAATTAATATAAAAGAAGTAAAAAAACTAAATTTGACTTGAGCCAAATCTTAAATACCCTCCTGTAGATGTGGAGATAGTGGGCGTGACAGATATATTAATACGTCTTCTAATTGTGTATGTACTAGGTATCAGATCAGTCCAGTTTCACGTGAAGTACGCTTTTTTGTACATTGTGGGCGCGTCTGTTATTAGACCACGTCCGATTTTGTTGTGGTTTATCGATGAATCGGATAACTATAGGTATGCGTACCGAATTTCAAGTTCACAAATAAATTTTTGTGAAAGATGAATATATTTATGTCAATTGTGGGCGTGGCTCTTAACCGATTTTGCACATTTTAAATAGCGATCTGAATGCAATAACAATATTTCAAAATTTTTGCCAACAACAGTCAAGAACGACTCAGTTTTTGCTGATCTAGCATTTATATAGTTAATGGAGTCTCTGACGCCTTCTTCTGGGTGTTGCAAACGGAATGACAAACTTAGTATACCCCCATCTTATGTGTAGGGTATAAAAGTGCTTTGGTTTATGTTTTCAACGTAAAATCAAATGTGAAAAAATTATTGCAAAAATATTTTCAGAGCACTTGAGAAGTTGCCACGTCCTGAACACGAAACCATAAAAAGTAATTCTTAGTAGGATTGTGAAAATTTCCTGACAGTGTTGGTATTATAAGAATATGATAGTAAAAGAATGTGTGTGCTTTCATTTATTATTATATTCTCATTGCATGGCACCTGTGTGTACGTGTACGATACAAAGTGTAGTAAATCTCAGCTGAATGAATGTCACAGAAAAACTATTGTAGTTAGTATAGAATATTATAAATTTAATCAATCATTTAATTAGTAAGAATTAATAGCGCAAATTTCATTCGATGTGGCTTTAAAAACAAAATAGGACACACTCACAAATGCAAAAAATATTATAATTCCATATATTTTTACTCAATATAATTACCTCAGCAACACAATGAAATTTAAAATTAAATAAAATAAAAACCCAATCAATGGATGGAATATGGAACATGGTAAAAAGGAAATGCAAGATGAAATTAGATAACCGTGCGACTTACGTTTAAAAAAAAACCCTCACGATCTAATTCAATTATGTGTATATACGAGTAGAACACGCACATACGAATATCTGTAGTGTATAAATTGTAAATATGCTATTATTAATCCTACCTCTCAATGTCGTGCGCTCTTGTGTTGCTTACATAATTTACTTTTCGAAATTAAGTATAAACGTACATTTAACACACACTTCACTCTCCACACTTGGTGCGATTTTTATTTTAGTATGAATTGTATGAATGGATTTGACGAGCACTAATAAACTAATAAAAGCTTAACGACGTCCTCAAGGCGATTTTTCTTTTGTGAGCGTGATTATTACAACACTTGGCTTACTTTCAACTGGTAGACGCAGTAACCAGAAACTTGTCCATATTTATAGAACTATTTTTGGTCATAAGAGATTTGTATCTATTGCGAGCCTGCTAAGCAGATATCAGGCTGTCTTAAACAGAGAGCTACAAATATGATCCAAACTATTGTAGTTTTTGCCAACTGCTGGTTATTCAGATTTTGACATTTTTAGAATATATTCAAAGCTTCCGTCTTCCCTGCGTTGCACACAGAATAACAAATTTATCTTACGATCGACATTAAAGTGGAGAGTATTAACGTATGGCCTTCATATTCCCACGGATTAATAAAAGCACGTTTAAATGATTGCAACAAATTAGCATTATGAGCATAAATTATTTTATTATAAACACACACACATATATATATATATATTTATATTTAAGTGTAGTTGTCCTTTTCATATATAATATGTAATCTCCTCGAATTGTGCGATGTGAGTCCACAATTAAACAGAACATTAGCAAGTACATAAATATTTTCTACAAAACATATCCAAAGGATATCAAAAAGTAAACGTAAAGTGTTCGTATCCTCTAACCACCACTTTGCTACACTAACAACTTTTGAGGAAGGGGCTTTTGTGCGACATAATAATTATTAAATAGTCCGTAATGCTGTTGTGTAATAAGAGTGTTTAATTTGAAAATAATTTTTGATGTGATTTGAATAATTTGGTGCGGTAGTTTAGAGGTGCACGAACTAATGTTCTAGGATCAGTCAAGTAATTAACAATTAAAATTAACTTGACCTAATCACAGCAGCTTAAGCTGGCTGTAACTCCTCCAACTTTTCGTTCATTTTCACAGTACTCAATCAGAATGATGATTTGTTATACATCTTGCACCTAAAGTGGGCATGGTCGGATAACAGATGCGTCCAGTGTAAAATCGGAAGTACGATTATACGTAAACAAGTGTTTGAATGATGAAGAGCTTCGTTCTGTGAAAACCGCAAACACATTTAACTATCGACTGCGGTTAATCCTTTAACTGCAAACGTGTGCAAACGTAAAATTCATGTTGGTTTGTTAGGGAATAATCACAATATTTTCATTTTGGCAACTTGTGAAAATTTGTAAAATTTTTTTGAAATACGAGCACACAACGACTCTTTTGATTACACAACAAATTAACACGATACCAAAAGAATGAAAGAATAACATAAAAAGGAGAAATGAACACCAATTACTTAATGATCCAAGAGAACATACGGCCATCATTAAATGAAAAACTATAGAAAAATATAGCCTAATGACTAAATCACTCCAATTTCTTGAAAAAAAAATACATATTGATATCAATACATTTCCAAAACAAAATCACTTGAATATGTAGTAACGTAATATGTCATTATTAAAAGTCAATATATTAACTAAATACCAAGAAAATGTGTTTTATTTATGAGTAGTACGGCTTCATACATCTAATATATTATAACTTATATAAACTACGAAAATGACGTTACGCTCAAGGTTATTGTATTGTGTACAGGTATCTTTATACCCAGCACCACTTGTGGTTAAATTATTTCAGAAAGTCATTTTTTGAATCGATTTAATCATGCCCGTCTTCGCGTTCGCAAGTCGCATTTTTGAGACATTATGATGAAATTTGGCACAAGTATATGCTTTGGTGAAAGGGGGAGCTCTTTTGAAAATGGACCGAATTGTGCTATTTTTAGAACCCCTCCCCTTATAAGGTATATTATAAAGAGAGTCCGTATATGGTGAAAATTCATAATTCTTGATATTTTTTTGACATTTGGTGGAGTGGTGGAGTTAAATAGGTTAATAATTGTCTGTGTTAAAGTTGAACCCCATTATAATATTTTTAGAACCCTTTTCCACAAAATGACTCACTTGGTAATGCCTCGAGTTTACTTTACCAATTATAACATAAATTGTTGAACTAATTCAATGGGTATAATCGACTAGAACTTTTTCATTTGTTTTTAAATTTCACAATTTTTTTATGAAATGGAAATCTTTCATTTCTTTTTTAATATCACTCAGTTACAATTGGAACTGGTGTAGAATATATCCTGATGCCCTAGATTATTTTTTATAAAAATAAGACTTCATTTTGTTTAAAGTCGTATTTTTTCCATATTTATCATAAATATATGGTACTAGTGGTTAATGGGGAAGTTGTACAAAATGGACCAAATGAAAAATTTGTCACAAAATACAGGCATTGATTTTTCTCATCCAATTTTTAATCAACCTAAGTTAAGACTTGTTGACAAATACATTCCTGGAAAATTTCTATTTCATATGTTAGGCAATATTCGATGAGTTCCTTGCATTGCCTTTGTTCTTGTATACAGTTGGTACTCCCACCTTCAAGTATATAGTAAATTTTATAGTTCGTCCATAAGAGAATATTATATAGTTTTTGTTAAATTTTATTATGATTGGTTAATAAATGTGGGAGATGTTAGGGAAAAACCTATTACATCTTGAAATTTTTAAAGTCCTATTTTATACCCTCATAAATGGTTGTTCCCTTTGCAACATCTAGTAGAAGGCATGTTCTTCCATGTGTTCATCTTTTGTTAGCACTTTCGCGGTTGTAAATTTTAAGACATTGAGCTGAAATTTTGTACATTTTTAGTTTCTAAACGCAGATTTTCACCTAAATTGAACGAAATCGGTCAGAACCATGCCCATAATTGAAAAAATCCGTCTAATTTTTAAAAAATCGACTGATGGATGTAACACTTCTTGCATACGTCCATCCATCGATGGGGTAACTCGTTGTTAAAGAACTTAATCAGATGATTGTCGCGCCCAAATTTCGCGCATATATGTGGAAGGTATTTAAGGTTTGTTCTAAATCAAATTTGTTTTATTTGTAGTTATTTGTCTAGGGTGTATTTAGTTTGTGCATCTAAATGGCAAATATCACACCTAGCTTCAATTATGCCGATCGAATCCTAATCAAAATCTGAATCGATTTAACCATGTCCGTCTGTCCGTCTGTTTATGTAAACTTGTACGCAAGTTACAGGTTTTAGTTTTTGAGGTATTTCGATGAAACTTGGTATTGGCCCAAAAAGGAACCTCTTCGGAGGAACCCCCTTTGGCTTTGCTAAATTTAGACTAGATCGATCCATTTTAGAACACCTTTCCATATAATATAATGTAATGCTGCATCTAATGGTATTTAACGAAGGCACTCGCGTTTGCTGATACAACTAAATTAATTGTACCATACTTTGTGGAACTAAGTGATATAATAAGTTTTCACTTGTTTACCACATAAAAATAGTATTTTATATGATGCTGAGGGCTACTAAAAATAGTTCAATATGGTTCTTCTTTGGGCCCTTGTATGAAATTTCGTCGAAATAGCTCAGAAAATGCGACCACACAAATTTGCAAAATGGACAGACGTACATGGCTAAATTGATTCAGATTCTGTTTCTGAGTGTGGAATTTGCCATTTACAAACATCTGCACAAACTTATTATACCCTTTGCCACAAACAAATTTAATCAGCATTATAATAAGGTATTAAGCTTTAATAAATATTGAATTGTTTGTATTCATATGCATTTATTATTTACTTATTAATGTAGACGTTAAACTCAGTTTGTTGCATAACACATTTTTGTGGCACTTGTAAAAAGTTGTAAAAGTAATTGTTTTTTCTCGGTACAATTGTTGGATTTAGGTAGGGTATAAATACAAGTACTTGAACAACAGCTTCATTGCGACTTATATCAATCGAGAATGTGTATATTCAGTTCAAATTAATATATCAAAATTTAGGGTGGAACCTACAATAACAAACATTTTACAATTTTTTTTATATATAAAAAAGGTGGAATTGTTTTTTAATACTTTAGTTTTTATTTTTACAAAGCCTAATTTGCATTAATTCTTTCTTCATTTCCCACAAATAGGAAAAAGAGCCTCTTCAAACAAACATTCTGACGATTGGCAAAAGCTTGCAGGACATTAATGTTGAAACCCAACTAACATCACCAATGCGTGTTTTACTTGAGAAAGAGAAATATTTCAACCAACCAACCACCGAAGTGTTACGTAATTATTCAAATAATCCTTTGATTGGAGGTCCCCCTATGTTGGCCTCACCTAATATTCTAAGCACCACTAAAGATTTGAATGCTTCATTGAGATTAGCTGCATTTGACAATATGGTTGGTACTGAAGTGGGTAACGATATGATATCTTTGAAAGGGGAATTCGATTTGAAAAACATTTCCGCGCGGGGTTCTGCACAAAATGGATTGCAAATTGCAGTTTATGGCAGAATGTTTAATACAGTTAATAATCGAGAAATGCAAGTGAAGGCGAAAACAAATAACGAATCACCGCCGCTTGCATTCACAAGTTCAATATACAGTAATAACACGTTTATAGATGAAAACAATGCGCTCCATAGGACTAAAACTGGAAATAGACAAATTAATCGCTCCCTGGCCTTGGATATGAACAATAATAATTCCTCATTACCATCCATGTTAATGGACTTCTGCAATGACGATTATCATCTTAATACTGATGAGTTTATAAAGGAAAGCGATCTGGTGAGAGTGTTTAACGAATGGCCGGAAGACCTTTTATAAACAAACAACGAGCCTTCATGCCTGTTCAATTCTAAAATCGAAAACAAGTTCAATTCAATTTGGTTTCGATTCTTTGATCGAATATTGGACTTTCCCGTTTTTTATGAAAAGGAACGTATTTCTATTTACAGCTAACAAGTGCAATTCATTTAAAGATACGATGAGAATTTGAAAGAAAATAAGTAAGAAAACTAAATTTAGCTTACGTACCCTCCACATCTACATAGAAAGGGTGGGCTTGACAGGTATATGATTATGCTCTTAAAAATATATGTATTACGTATCAGATTGCAAGTCCAGTTTTATGCTGAATGTGGTTTTTTGTAAATTGTGGGTGCGTTTGTTATCCGACCACGTCCATATTTGGTTCATCGATGGGTGGAATTATAGCTGAATTTATATAGTAGATAAATACAAAATTTCAGCCCAACATTTACGAGCCTGAGAATGGCAACAACAGACGGACACTCGAACATATTTGCCTAGATCTACTGCGTTTGATGCTGATACAGAACTGGCCTTTATGGGGCCTCGGACCCTCCTTCTGGGTGTTGCAAACAGAATGACAAAATTTAACAATTAAATTTTACTAAATCTTAAGTACCCTCCAACTCCAGTGGTCGTGACGCTTTCTATAGTTTGTATAATATCGACTAACAAGTCGGATTCATTGCCAAATAAGGTTTTTATAATATACAGATGACTTAATTATAATTAAAAATGCAGCAAATTTCAACGTCAAATTTTAGCGACTAATGTATGTAATGTCTTCGTCTGTTGTGGACGGGACTTTTAACTCTATGCACAAAATTTCATGGGAGAATTATATGGCTTTTTAGATGCTTGGAGCTCATTTGTCTCTCGGATCACCTCGATTTCTGGTGTTTATATTTTTAACTATCGCGGGATTACTAGACTCACGTGACAGATGATCAATTCAATTTTAAGTAAAAATTTTTTTTTTGCACCTTACTTCCTGGCCGAATTGGAATAGCTTACAGTCTTCCAAGACAAAGTCTTAGCCAACTCAGCTACTGGAGAAAATAACACTAACAATCAATCAATATAATATTAAGGATGATAATTAATAATATTGCGGAAAACGTAATTGAAGAACGTGTGCAATTTTTGTTTATTTTGTTACGGAAAAGAGATTTTAAATTTCCTTTAATTGGATATAAGAAGGAAATAAAAGGAACAATTAAGTGTAACGTACACTGTCATATACATATAGAATATATATCAATAACTTGCATACTAAATTCCAAACCTTGTTATGAAATTTATTTGTAGCAAAGTAAGAAATCGCACAATATTTACTTTTTTGATTTCACTTCCATATACACTTAATATTAGTTTTCTCATATAACCCATTTTCATCGTTTTCTCTATATTTTCTTTCTATGCGCTTGTTAGATGTTTTGTCTCATTTTCAATTTATAATAAATAACTTTAAGTCGATAATTTTGTTGAATTTTATTTAGTTGAAATTGAGTGAGTATAAACTTATTACACAATAAATTGCTGCTTTAAAGTGGGGCCGCCTTTACAAGTTCAAGATGTTATAATGGTACAATCTTAAGAATTTCACACAGGTACTAATATTATTGACGAGACGATTGGCCCACTATATAAAGCATGATTTTTACCAATGTTTTGTATGCACGTAATGCACCTTGAGGCGGTATAACTGGGAATGTGTTTTAATCAATTTAAAAGAAATGTACAATTTAACATATACGAGGATCACATCGCGGATAACAACAAACACCATCGCAACATGGACCACAGGGTAAACAAGGTGCACATGGATCGTATGGTTTGCCACGGCGATCGATCATACATAGTAATGGCGGCGGCATTTCCGATACGCGTCGCCCCTTTTTTCTGAGATATTATTTATTGAGAGATGATTGACTAATAAATAAAAAGGAAGCAACTTACTTTCCATCTTTCCTTGAATCTTTGGTCTTCTGTTGTAAATATTTTAACATGTCCACTTTGCCACCACCCGCTTTACCTCCTTTACCATCTTCTCCAACGTCACCACCATCACCACCGGCGCCACCTCTGCCACCTTTGCCACCACCTTTTTGTCTTAAAAAGTCAGTTCCTCCTTTACCGCCTCGTCCACCAGGGCCGCCTTTTCCGCCACCTCTCCCACCCTTGCCACCACCGGCACCACCCCCACCAGGACCACAAGCATTAGGAGTAGCCCCGGCAGCATAACCATCTTCTCCATAAGGGCCATAAGCTTTACCGAAGCGTTCACCAATAGCACAATTGTACAGCTTCATATATTTATTGGGTTCGCGTGGATACATGGGTGGAACATTCCAGTCACCCTCCACATACTGGGTGCCATGATTGATTAAGTCGGGTTTCTTTAGTCGGTCCGGTTTTATAACACCTGCCGGTGGTGTAACACCAAAGTCAAATTCAACATCACTGTCAGTGGTGTCGGATAATACCAACTGATCGGCTACATTTGGTAAACAGAGTTTACGGGACTCTTTGTTGCATTGGTACTCTAAACGTTTCTTATCCAAGAAACTGCGACAATAACAGTAAATGATTGGTTTATGACAGGTGCATTTACTAAAGCCCATGTCCTTGAGGCAACGTTTCAGCTTTCGCATTTCCAAAATTAGGGGATTTTTAATGATCTTGAACTGTATGGGCTTCATGTCTAAGTATGGATCTGCACATTGCTTTAAAGCTTCTGCATCTTTCAGTGGTCGCAATGTTATGGTGTATTCGCCATTTTTTTTAAATATATGAAGAGTGGGTTTCTGAATTAATTCCGGCTCGTCCTTGTCCTCTGCTTTTTTACGATACGCATACTGCGATACTCTGATGGTGTCGGCTGGAAAATCCCTTAAGAAATATTTCATTAATTGTTTAATAGGTTTCCGTATAGCCCCTGGTTTCCAGCCGGCACGACTGCCCTTTGCTTCAAGGTTCCACAACCAACCCATATTAGAAGGTACATTTTTTCGACCTGCAGCAAATCCATTTATGCACGTTTTGTGGCCAATTTTTGAAACCGGATTCTTCCGTACTATCCCATATGTGTATCTAAAATGTAAAGCAACTCAATGAAAATTTTTGTGGTCATTAGGCATTACATATATATTCTATGCTATGTAAAAGCGGTTTTAGTTATTGTTGTCCATGAAATTGTATAGTTTCACTTACGCTTTACCCTTACAGGCCGAATGTGATTTTTTGAAATTTTTTACTAAAAACTTTTTACGCTCGGCTTCAAACTCCTTCTTCTTTCTTCGTCTTTCTTTTCTTAGTTGTTTATACAACTCTTTCTTACGCTCCTCCACTGTTTCCTCATTTGCATTAGCGCCCTCATTAGCAGCATTTGCGTTAACATCACTACCGACACCCTTACCACCTTTAGCAGTCTTCGCACTTTTGGTTTGCTGTTTTTTGAAAATTGTAGTTTCATTTAGGTGTTTCTCGCACCTTTCATTTTTATCATTTTTCTTATGTTTAGCATCTTTTATATCGTAAAGGTCCCTTAGCTCGGAGAAGACTCTTGCTAAATACGGCCGACAATCGTTGACGCCAGTTTGACAAATGTTATACAATTCGGAGGATTTGCGTTCACATTTATTACAGTTCTCATTTTTTTCAACAGGTGGTTGAAATATGTCTTCACACAGTTTACGTATGCGACAGTGGGCACAAAGCTTACCACCCTTACAAGTGCACCGGCACTCTGTTTTCTCTTCTTCTTCTATTCGAGTACTTGACTCATCCGTACAACTGGACTTTTTCTCTAGAAAGTCCTTAAGTATGTCATCAGCAGTAAGTTTTTCATTAAAGGGTGTTTCTTCACAAATGGGAACCGCTTTATAGCCACATCTGGGACAAGCAGCCAATTTTGGAAGCCACGACAAATTTTCTTTACAAACAGGACAGCACCTAAAATTCCATTACCGTATTACCGTATCATAATTATAGAGCATATGTATTGAAAAGGAATAGAATGGCCCCTCCTTCTTACCTTGGCTTATTAATGGTAGTTTGCATCATATCTGGAACCGGTTCATTCCCACTTATACGAAAGACATTTTGACCTGCAAAGGCCTCATCATCTGAACGGCAACGACAAGGTATAACATTCGACTCTGTCGTAAAAAGAAAAATCATTTAAAATTCTGCATTAAAGAGTTTTATTGAAATCGTTAATTAAAAAGTTTCATTTTTTACAAATTCAGTCCAATTTCCGTGTAATAATAGAGATTTTTTTGTATTAATTATCACGCTTTCGGGGACAACCGAAACGAGCCGGTAGATCGCATATATTACATCTAGGACAACTTGGATTATTTTTGCAAGCACTACAACTAGCAGTACCTGAACTACTGAAATTTGGAAAGGGCCTCCTATTTTGTAGAGCGCCACAGGTTGGTTGTTTCTTAAATGAGCAGCACGGCTGGGACGGATCCTTGCAACCGGCAGTAGTACCACCCATAAGTTCTTGGTATTGATGGGCCACTTTCTACAAGAGACCGGTAAGTGATTGCTAGGTATTACATTAAAACGTTTCCTATTATTCTAATTACCTGCATTTGTGAGCAATTTGTAGTATTCAATGTAGCCAAAATATCAGGTGACGTCAACGTCTTACCGTTGACATTTCGAAAGTTCGACAAGTCTAAACATGTGGGATTCAGCGATTTATCAGAATCCGAAGCAGGTATAATGCCAACTTGGGCACAACTGCACGAATTCTTATCCTCACCCACAACGAACAGTATGTCATTTGGATCTATCACCTTATCCATTTGCTTGCATATGCTCTCGGGCATTTGACTTAAGGAGTAGTCCGGGTCTCTTAAAAGGAATGCAGAAATATATTCAATTGAAAGTGTGTATCACAAGTTGAACAAGTAGATGGCATCATAATATCTTCGTAGCGTGTATGATAATTTACAATTTAAAATGTGGGCACTTACGTATATTCTTTACATTTGGTTTGCAAGCGTATTATGACTTCAATGCAACCGATTTTAACGCCCTCCGAATTTTTTAGTTCGCTTTCGTCACAGTTTGTTAATTCTCCAGCGCAATCATTTATACGCGAGATGAATGATTCGGGCCAAGGTATTTCACCCTTACCTGTCAGACAAATTATGATTGATTGTATAACATCGATAAACTTTCTAGATTGAAAAATACATACCAATTAGTTTTCCCCCATTTTTTAACTCCAATTTTAAAGGATTTCTTTTCAAATCCTCTTTTAATTCCAATGGAGTTGCATTAAATTCATAACTGCGTCCCGACCTAAATTCCACCACGTTTATTCGACTTGATGTGATTTTCAAGTCCACGTTATTGAACCTCACGTCGACGGTTAAGGAATTAGGATCGTCAAAGGTTTCAGTAGGTACATCTACCCGCACTACTATTATATCGAATATGAAAGCTGTGCCAGGTTTTTGACTATTGTCAAGTCGGCTTGTTGTAGAAATGCGGTCCATACCGCCAAAACCGCCACCAAAACTGCGCGATCTATAATCCATATGCCCGTTGCTTGATGAATAATTTTTTAAAATTTCTTTAGATATAGAAAATTTTCGTTCCGTCAGCCGTGTATTTTTTCAATTATTTTTCGGTAAATTTTAAATTCAAAATATTTAGATGAAAGAAAGTATTTTTTGTAAAATTTGCGAAACTGGTTAAATTTTTGTTGAAAATCGAATTTTCCAAATATATTGAAAATATGAAAAATTATAGTTGATTACAATTTCAAAGTGTATTCAAGATTTGAAATGTTTCTAAACCTACCAGTAATTTCGAATATTCGAAAATATACTCGGGCAATAGAAAATTATATTCGAATGCCTTCTATCAGATGAGGCGCTTAAATCTCTTCCAACGAATATAAGATTGAGAGTTGAAATCGTTCCATGCCAAGCTGTTTATAAGAAGATGCCATTTCCGCGCCACATGCATCGTTTTCCATTTACGGTAACACATTCAATAATATTGAATTAATACAAAACGCATTGCACAATAAAGTAAAGAAACTAAATATGGGGAACTACATTGTCGTATGAATGAGGACGCAATTCAGTCTCCAACAAGTTTAAATTAGAAATATAAATAAAAAAA
Source organism: Crataerina pallida (assembly GCA_949710015.1). Classification (NCBI taxonomy): domain Eukaryota; kingdom Metazoa; phylum Arthropoda; class Insecta; order Diptera; family Hippoboscidae; genus Crataerina; species Crataerina pallida. Next base: position 10,796,274 of record OX453290.1, read on the forward strand.
TAAATTCAATTACTCTCCATATTCATTCCAAATATATTAAACCCAAGAAGGCTTATTTTTTCATTTTAACTCAGGCATATAGAGACGCTATTAAGTATACTTTTATATAAATTTTTATTAAGACTTTATTTACCACATAAAAAGATTTCAATGCATGTAAAAATTCAATTTGTTGCATTACTACTCTCACAGTATAAAAGGAGGTTAGTTTGAAGCGAGAGTCTGAGTCGCCAAGGTCATGTTCTTTTTCACTTTTTTTAACAAACAAATGTATAAAAAAATACATTAAAAATAATCATTAAAATGAAAAATCATATCAAAGCGAATACTTGTAAACATTAACGTAGAAATCGCAACTTAAATAAGAACGTTGTTAACGGAAAACTTATGTTCCTAACCGAAATCTCTGGAATAAATAGAATATTTGAAAACCGAAAAAGTGCGAGTCTAAGTAGTAAAACGAATTTCAGAGTGTGTGCGTTCGCCAAAGTAGTAAAAGTGAGGTAAAATAAAATCAAGTAAAAAGTTGAACAACAGAGGAAAAAAGGGAAAATCCCCGTTAGGCTGAATAAAATTCCAGCTATAGACTCGAACAACACGGGCTCCATTTCAAAATAGTCCTCATTCAAATTCATGTTAGAGAAATCGGTTTTAAATACAAGTGCATAGGATATATTTTGTCATTTTGTTAGGACATATGAATCATGAGCCAATAGGCAGTTACGGCACTTGCATATAGATGCAGCAACTAAAACATTTAACAATTGGCTTAGTCAAATCCTAAATAGCCTCCCCCTCCTTTACACCATCAATGGGCCTGATTACGTTCTCTATATTTTTTGTATGACGTAACAACTAATATTGCAATAAGTATAGTTTTTTGTAAGTTGTGCGAGTGTTTATTATTCGACCGAGTACATCGATTGCCATAATTATAAATATATGTACTACCTTATTGGTAAACTATAAATAAGTCGATTGTGTACCTGACTCTCAACTGATGTTGCCGAAATTAAATAGTGATCAAAGTAGAGCAAATAGAAATGTTCGTAAACAATTCTAGCTCCAGAAAACTGCGGAAAACTAACATCAGAAGGATAAATGGACAGACGAAATTTTCATACTTCAAACGGAATGACAAACTTAGTATACCATCATTACTAAGGTGAAGGGTATAAAAAGGAAGAATCAGATCATCATTTCCAAGTATACGTTATAAATGTGAAGTTACGGATGATGTAACCGTCTCTCTCATATGTATTTTATATAATGCAGTTGTACTTGCAAGAACTTCATCATCAGTCGAATGTGTGTTGAATCAATGTACATACGATGTATATTATATAAATATATTACCGTATTATATATTTTTCAAGTAGATTGTCAAATATTTCTAAATTAAGAAACTTAGTGCTGTAGAGTATTAAATGGTCGGGCTTGACCGACCATATATTTTCACTAATATTTAATAAAATTTGGATATATGTAGTTCGCAGATAGTATTTTTTTATAGACATTAAAAAATTACAATAATGAACATTAATTTTGTGTATAACTGTAATTTTAATTGAACAAGTACATAAAACTACTGGAACCCTGTTTGTGGAAACGTTTTTTCGACTTTTTCATTTGTTTTTACGTGCATTAATAATGTCAACGAATTCAGGTTTTAATGAGGCGCCGCCTACCAGAAAACCATCAATGTCAGGTTGGGAAGCTAATTCTTTGCAATTAGCTGCAGTAACGGAGCCGCCGTATTGTATACGTAAACTTTCTGAAACTTCAGTAGAAATATTATCCGCTAACCACTTGCGCAAGAAAGCGTGCACCACTTGAGCCTTTTTTTTTGTAAAGAAACGAAATAGCGTATCACTGTTTTTACCATGTTTTAAACATTACTTAAAATACGATGCATTACCTGATAAGGCGTGGCTGTTTTTCCGGTTCCAATGGCCCAAACGGGTTCGTAAGCTATCACTACATTTGACCAATCCTTAATTGTCTTCGCATATGCAGCCATTTGAGCGGCGACCACGAATTCTGTGTTACCAGCCTCACGATCTTCTAAAGTTTCACCGATACAAGCAATAACTTTTAGGCCTTCTTCTAGAGCATGACCGGCTTTATCTGCTATTAATTCATCGGTCTCTCCAAAAACATGGCGACGTTCAGAATGACCTAAAATTACCCATTCAGCACCCACATCTTTTAACATTGCCGGCGATATTTCCCCGGTGAAAGCCCCTTTGGACACTTTGTAGCAATTCTGAGCAGCGATGCCGAACTTACATGGAAACAAGTCACGAGCGTAGGAAATGTAGACAAAAGGACATCCTAATATTATTTCGGTATTTCCACATAATTTGGCGTTGGTGAGGCATTTGCATATTTCAGTAATTAATTTCTTATCACCGTTCATTTTCCAATTGCCTCCTACACAAAATTTTCGACTCATTTTATTTTTTCTCTTACAATCAGCCCAATTTGGAAAAGCCTAATGGTAAATTTTTAAAAGTGTAATAAATGCCAACACGAAACAATTTTAATGGCAGTGTGCTTTATCTGAACGCCCAATTCCTTATGAAAACGACATTGAAATAACCTTGCCCCCTTGTAAAGAGAACAGCTGTTTTTTAGTGACTGTTCACAATTAATATTAACAAAGTCAAGTTAAAGTAGCAAACCATAAAATTTCGGGTTTGCAAAAAACAAGAAGAAGAAGAAGCTAAACAAAATAATGTTATTGTTAAACATTTATGGGGAATAAATGAGAAAGTTGAAATAAGCCATAACCAGAAACTGGATTCTTAGGGCACAATTTGTAGATCCAACAAAGAATGACAATAAAGAGGCATATTTAAAAGTCTCTGGCTATTCCAAATCCTAAATTATTAATTTTTAAAAAATCTAAAGCTAATTTTATTGATTAGATAAGATGAAGTATCTTGTTTACTAGTTGCATCGAAACATATTCAGTTTTATGGAAGCTTGAAACATCAGATGCGAACAGAGGTGAAAATTGTGTGAATAAATTCCCGTTGATACTGGTTTAATGGATGGATTTAATTGAGTCGACATTTTTCCCGGATTGCTGATATTTTACTTCATAATCATATTGGTGCTACTTGCCGTTCGGTTTCCATTTGTTGTTTTTGAATATTGCTGGGGAATTCGTATTATAACAGATTTATAGCGGTTTATAAACGGCGAAGCAGCATTTGCAATTATTCTAAATAGAATTCCCATTCAGTGCCACTAACTAGAAAACTATCTCAATTATTTATGTAATATTTGAGCACATATGAACAAAATACAAACAGATCCAATTTCTAAAATTTGCGTTTTATCAACTTTGAAGTTCTGTCAGTCTTTTATTTTATTATATTCTGCACACAGGGTATATATAAATAATTTTTTTTTAATTTGAAATATAATTCTATATTCTTTCTCTCAACTTATGTGTGCATGTACGTGCACACTTATTTGTATACCTTTATATAAAATAATGTTGTACGAAGGAGGCCGCAGTATCAAATATGTATGGCAGTGTGTGTCAGTGTAGTTTTTTCCCACTACAGTCAATGCGTTTTCAAGGTCGCTCCACCTCTATGTATACATTATTAGGTGGTAAAAAGGAAGGGTTTTTGCACGTACATATCGGGCGATTATTTCATACACATCCGCAATCACACATAGACGACAAGTATATAAGTACTAGAGAAGAAAAGTCTATAATAATTGTTGTTAATTATTCGAATATTTTTCCTTTTTATTTATTAAATAATTAATTATAATAAAAATAATAAATGAGCGAAAAATTATATTGGTTTTAGGCCGAATCTAAGATACGCCCCATATTTATATCTACATGGTAGGTATAAGAGGTCGATTACTGCACAAAACTTGGGATTTTGTACATTGTAGGCGTGCCCTTTATCCCGCCCCCTTATGACAAATTCATTTTTACAGTACATATATATAGAATGCACTAAATATAAATTTCCAAGCTTTATTTTTTGGTCGTGAGAGGTTTTTGTCAATAATGGACGTAGTGTCGAAGTTTCATGAATATTTCGAAGCCCCCTGGTGAAGAGTATATAAACCGTTTCAGAGCCTTAACATTTTTTTTTTTATTTAGGCATTTTTTTTTTTATTAGGCACTTCAAATTACAACAATTGTCTCCTCCAAGCACAGACAGTTCTATTATAAATTAAAAAAATAAAATGAATGCAAAGCAAATTTTCTGCAAGAAGTTGTTTTTTTACTAATTCACTCCAAACAAGTGAAAATGGAATAGTCGACTGTTCTTCACCCATTTCTGGTAAAAAATCTTACAAACTGCGAGTTTTCGTTTGATACAGATTTCTTTCAAATGAGTGGATTATAAAAGCGAGGGGCTTCTAAAAAGTATCCAATTTAAATAATTTTAATAGTGCACACCTTTGGGTCAAGACACGCCCTTGTACGAAATTTCATAGAATAAACTTAAAACCTGTAGGCAAAGCAGCGCAAATTGTCAAACAACAGACAAAGCGGAATGCCCGTCGATTTAGAATGTGACTCTCAATCGAATGGCGTACTACAAGTGGGGCTTGGCATTTCACGTTTACAACTAAGAGTTAAAATGCCGTCTACCTCAAGCCGCGTAGGGTATACTTTTAAGGTTTTGTATTACTTCTGGGAGCAGTCAATTGAAAACTGTAAACAGAATTATGCACAACCTTTAAAATGTTCATGTTTATTCATTAAGTAACTAATAAAAGCTTAAATCAAATTTTAAACACCCAACAATGTAAGTATCAGGTCGTCAGCCCACATATGAATCTATTATTATTTTTATAATCTGTAAAAAATGTTGATCTGGGTCAGACCACTGTCTATAATATCCTGTACATATATTAACGAAGTATTGGCGTGGCAGATAATATTCAGTATTAAGTATATATCGAATTACGCATCGAATTCTGGGCTAATCAGTGGGCGTTTTATTGTCCCCTTTTCGATGACGGAGCTTTGTGTATATATGTGTGCATGTATATCCAATTTCCCTTTTGTAGTTTTGCTTTAGAGAGATTGTGGGCTTATTATAATCATTTACATATAAATAAGTAGTATTTATACACTTAGCACAAAACACTCGAATGCATATTACCAGATGGCATTGTATCACAAAGAGATCATCTCTCGCTTTCTGTTCCCTCACCTCGACCATATTAATAATACATTTTTGCTAATATTACATGTGACAACAATACTCTTAAATTTTATTTACATACACATATACTCTATTAAGCATTTATATCTTCCAGATATATGTATATTTAATGGGTATTAAGCATCTTTATGTTGCCGGGTAATGTTGATAATAGTACACAAAATACTCTCAAACTGTAGGCATGTCGCTATTTAATTGTTGTAGCAATTTAATTAACGTTGAGTGTTGTTGCTATTGTATGCAATGCATGTAAATAAATATGTGTACATTGTTTAATTGAATGACTGCAGACAATCGGGCAATGTGTTGGTTTTTACGCGTTTACTGGACTGTACTGTATAATTTATTCATTCGGATATTTTCCAATGTTGGCCATATGCTTACAACTAACAGGCCGCACAATTGCTGCGGTAGCTGTTCTTGTTGCTGCTGTTGTGGTTGCAGTTTTGATTTTTGCAACAGTAAACAAACGGCCCATTCATTCGGTAATAAGCAAGATAAACAAGCAGAAGTGAGCAGCGCTATCAATTTGAATTTGGCGGAAATGGGGAGAGTCGAGCACGAGTATGTTATTGTTGGTATGTATGTGGTTCTTTATTCCACAAATACCCAACAAACTCCCCTAACATGATTCCTTTCTATCACTATCTCTGTTGTCTATGCCATCCTATGCTAGTTATGTGGGTATTATTTTTCAGATGACGTTGATGCAGATTACTTGGAAATAGAACATCGCAAAATTGAAACCGAAGATTATTATCGAACGGTAGATCGCGCCAAAGCTGAGGATATATTACTGGGTAGAGAGGATGGCACTTGTTTAGTTCGCCCCTACAAAGAAATGGTAATTAGAGTCCATCCCATGTCTGCCACATCGTTTTCAATTATAATTTGTAGGATATCTCCATTAAATACATTCTAACCATATACGCCCAGGGCGAGTTTTACCATTTGTTCATTCGCCAGGTGGAGGGCCGAGAATTGTATGCGATTGGCCAACAGAAGCCCAGTGAACGCCTCTTCCACACCCCTAACGACATTATAGAATTCTACAAGCACAATCATCTGTTGTGCATTAATAAGCGGACGACGCAAAGTTTACTTTTAAGACCAATTGTAATTTAAGTGTTTCTGTACAAATGCATTCCTAATATAAAAACAAGCGTACTTATAAATAAATATAGCTTTAGGTGGCCACGGTAGCTTTAACAACACAACGATTATTTTGCATCAGAGCGGGCCACAGGAAGTGTTTTATCAAATCCGAGCGTCGATCGGCTTGGGCATGTCTCTCATGCTTCTCGGGACGTAGAAAGCCTAAAAGATAATGACATGAAGCAGGGAATTTGTGTAATAGGTAGATTGGCAAACACCGAACCCAAATTAAAGTCATTGTCCAAATAGTAGGGAATCTGCTGATTGATCATTGCCCAAGACAATCGTACACAGGCACTTACAAAGTGGGTCAAGGGGGGACAAGTGTGCAGGCACGGGTATTCATGCAGCGTCGATAACACCTTCAGTAAATTATATTTCATTCAATTTATGCAGTTGCCTAATTATATATAATTTATGTCCTTACTTACTTGGCTGAAAACTGTTCTCTCGATTTCGCCCAGCGGAAACATTTCACTTGTCTCATATAAGTAATGGCGTGCAGCACGATCCAACGCTAAACTCACTTGGCCGGCACTATCGAGTGGACATTTGAGTACGCGGCGCACTTCCAACACCTTACGCTCACGCATACCATGACACAATCGAAAGGAAAGCTGAGGATAAATATTTTTCAAATAATTTCAAACTTTACAAACATTCAGGGGTTGTATTGATTAATATTTTCTCATTATTTCACAACGAAATCCTTGAAATACTTGTGCCCTGTGCTGGTGTATATAGTAAAATTGTTAGGAGTTGTCCGTATTGTTTAACTTATCCATTCAAGCCAACGCTTCATACCTATTCAGTGCCCATAAGCTCTTTATGCATTAGTGTGTATAAACGCCAGGCCAGCTTGTTTGCAGATTTTTTCAGTAACAGTTTAGTGAAAAAGTGAAAATCGTGACCTGAGTGCGTTGTCAAGATGATAATAATTAAAATGAAAAAGGAAAGTTTCTCGGCCGTTAAATATTATGTTCAATTAATAACTCAGTTGTTATATTGTGACACGTTGCATCCTGACTATGAACGAAATGGATGCTTTCGAGAAAATGTACCCAAACTTACCACGACAATTGAGAATAAAATTTTTGCTTTTAGGCTATGCACGTGCTTCAGTTGAGCCATACTGTCCAATGCCTCCAAGGTCTCTGTTCTGTTTCTTATATACAAGTTGCGATACTGACTGATCATGCCACTGTGGAATTAAAGGAAAAAGTATGAAATGTAATTAACCATGTTTACGTGCACGGCACCATAACCATAAAAGAACTAGTGGTTGCCCTACCGGTCAAGGTGATTCTTAAGATAAATAAGAAAACTAAATTTGTCTTAGGCCAAATCTTGACTACAAACAGTGGGCGTGGCGGGCACATGACTAGTCGAATTTTACGCTGAGTACAATTTTTTGTAAATTGTGGGCGTGTGTACACACACAAACAGTGTAACCACACTCTTTTTTTAGCACATTATATTGATGCACCAAATTTCCTTTTCATAGCATAATTTTGTGGGAGATAAATCGATTTTTATCGATTTTGCTCAATTGAAAAACGACACTTGAAGTGTCTGCACAAAATTTCAGCTTAATAGCCCAAAGTCTACGTGGAATGACAAACTTAGTATATCCCCATTTTAAGTGAAGGTTATAAAAAATTGTACCTACTGCTAAAAAAATATTTACCCCAACTCCTCTTTAGCCGAATCATCTGAATGATAGCCATCACTGAAGCTACCGCTGCTGCCATAAAAGGTGTCACTTTTTATGAGTTGTATTGGTGGTATCGCAGCGGCAGGGAGAGTTGTCCTATTATTGGTATGGGTCATAATATCAAGAATAATTTGACAAGCACGGGCAAAGTTCATTAGTAAACTAGCAGCCGGTGGTTTTTCCCAATTTACTTGTGGATCTACTCGTTTCACTTGGCCAACACATTTCAACACCTCTTTATCGTTATTTACTCTCTGATTCAATTGCTCAATCAGAGCAGGTAGTTGGCTAAGGCCTGGTTTATCCAATATGGTCAACACAATTTTATTATCAATCAGTCTCTGCTGTATATCCGCATAATTAATGGCCAGAAGGCGCTGATGTGATGAGTGGGCGAGACCTTGTTTCGTAGTGATCATATTTAGCTCCTCCAGTTTGTGCAGGGCCGCTTTATAGGTATCTACATGGCTTTGCAGTTCCGTTTGTAGGGCTACATGCAAAGATACTAGTTGACCATTTAAATGATTCATTGGACCATGTTCACCAAGACCTCGTACGGCCATATCAAAAGATTGTCGTGATTCTTTTATTAGGTTGAGTAAATTAGGATCGTATTCGGCCAAGCATTGTATTAATTTACAACAATGCTGTTTTAAATTATTATCGTGGGGATTCGAAAACAGGCTCACCATTTGCCACATAACTGTTTCTGTTCTTACATTTGGATTGATTTCAGGGTCAACGTATAGTAATCTGTAGGATTTTAAACCAATAATCTTAATATTCAAATTATATACATAAACGGATACGAATGGACTCGAATTTGAAAGTGGCGTAATGAACATGACTGTTGCAGTCGGTTTAAATCAATTTGTTTGGAAAATGGACTTACACAACTTTCAAAATAATCTGTTCATATACACTTATGCGGAGCTCTTACCTAACATAAAACGATTCCAATAAGCGAACGCTATGCGGTAAATGTTCCAATAACAAATCAATCGGTAATTCAGCCATCACCGACCTTAGAACTGCGGAGCCCAAACGTCGCACAATGCAGGCTGCTTCGAGAAATTGCCGCCCCTCTGACAGCTGCATTAATCTTCGTAATACTTGACGTGGACTAGTTAAAAACTCTCTACCATCTTTAGATGGACACCGGATTCTCTCTCGATTATCTACCATCGTAACTACATAACGCTATTATCTCACATACGCATTATATTACGTCTTTATAATTAATACGTTGCTATTTAAATGTGGAAAATATTACTTTAACAAGAAGTTGTAGGTGCACACTTTTATATATGAAACGCATAGAGCTACAGGTGTTAGAATCAGTAAATTATTTAAACTGTAACGGAATAATATCAAATAAACGCATAGAGGCGGTCCTAATAAATACTTAACATTTAACGCACCCTTTTCTTATCTTCGTTACCTTTCTTTCCTCTCCCTTTATGTCCTTTCCTGCATTATGTATTTATAAATATTGAATGTCGGGTTAATTAGAACTTCATAAAAGCACATTTATCTGCACCATTGTGTGTGTGTGCGTATAAGTAAAATTATTCAAACTGTTTTCGCTTTTGTTTCAAATTGTGTATGTTATCCATTGGGCTGTTCCAAATTGCAAAATCGACCTTTTCTCATTGTACAATACAAATTCCTTTTAATAGTTCGCACTCTTTAAAACTACCTGATGATAAATACATTACAAACATTTATGTTTTAACACATTTTCAGATTACTTTTACTTTTAGTACGCTTAAAGTGTTGATATTACAACAATATTCCGCTAGGTACAACCGCCACTTGCAAATACCGCCTCAAGACTGAATGTCATGACCAAGCTTATGAACGATGTATACAGTATCATGTATACAGCCATATCATATGGTAGCAAAAAATGCAAAAAAGAGATCATGAAAAACATAAAAAGAAATTTTTCGAGCCACTAGAGACACAGTGATCTCGTTAGGAAAACGGACAAAAAGCACACAACAACTGGCAAATACCAATTACCGGCGTTCAACATCTCAAACTTGTGTAATAAAACGCACAAAATTAACTAAACATTACACGCCTAATGATAAAACTGGTCTGAATCTATATTTGGCTTGGACCAAATCTGAGATACCCTCCATATTTATATTGCATTACAAGCGTGGCGTGAACACAAGTGACTACATTTCATCTCGAACGTCGATTACATTATAAACTCTGGTTTTTTGTAAATCCTAAATCCACACTTTGACAAAATGGGTCATGTTCATGGACCGACAGATTGGCTCAAATGGGCCGAATTTAATACTTTTTGATGTCTGCCATCTTTCTTTAATCGTGTGTAATAAAGAATTTCACAAAATTATTACATACCCATCCCGTATTACTCAACAATGGCAAACATTTTATGTAAATAATAACTCTTCATAATTATATAAAAAAAAGCCCTATGTATAATGAAATGTCTTGAAGAGACTTATATGGCAATACCTCCCGTCAACTGACACACTAAATTAGTTGTAGCATAATTTGTGGAACTAAGTAGATTAGGGTATTAAATGGCCGGACTTGACCGACTATAACATTTTCACTTGTTTTGCAACCAATTTTACATTATTTTTCGAAAAAGTGAAATTACTGCATTGTCACTTAGTTTTTGCCGCTACCAAGCAGAAATGTTATGTTGCAAAGAATGGAAAATTTTACTAAAATGTGTGAAGTGCAATATGTATTGCACCTGACTGGTTCAGCAAAATTTTCTTGTCACCGCGCACAGTGCTCAATAGTGCAGAAAATAATTTGTTTCACATCGACGACAATCTACTTCTTTTGTCACTTTGCCAAAATATTAGCAACGCACAGAAGAAAGATTCGGAAACCCAACCAATATGTTGTATAGACATTCAAACGAAGTACGCTTTTTAAAAAATATCTGAACTTGTAGATTCCTAAGACGATGGGTTATAAAAATGGACTTACATCACTTTTTAAGTAACACACCCATTTATATTTTGAGTCAATCTGGCTACAATATGCAGATATCTGTTCATCTGTATATGAAAAAAAGTGAAAATATTATGGTCGGTCAAGCCCTACACCACTTGATGTATTATTTCCTCAAGTTTTTTTCTTTGAAATATGAAAAATTTTATTTCTTATACTAGTATTATCAAAAATTTTAAAATAATTAAAATGTAAAACACAATAAGTTTTTTACCTTTTTTTTTATTTATAAAATCGAATCAAATTTAATGAAAAATTAGACTACATGGCTAAGTTGGCCTTTGTAAGGGGCACTACCCTCAATTTTAATTTTAATTATGGTGATGTCTCCATGAACGTACTTGTCTAGATCGACTAAGTTTTTAATGCTGATCAAGAATATATACACTTTGTAGGGTATTGCAAACGGAATGACAAATTTAGTATACCCTCCATCTTTTGCGAAAGGTATAAAACGTGACACATGGAGGTCTATTTAAAAAAATATTAAACAAATTTAAAACTTGTGTGCCAAAAAATGCGCGGGGTCGTTTAACAGGTACGCCCCTAACTTACATAAAACCAATGCATAGACATCCCATGAGAAGGCGTTACCATATGCATGGCTGCCTTTGTATGAAAGGCTCAACGCCGTAAAAATTTAAATGTTGGATGGAAATTTCATTTTAACCGTCTGCACTGTACGATGATTTTATAAACACACAAGCACATAAAAAATGTTTCGAGATTTCCTTTTCATTTAGCGTTGTTTACACAGATTTGTTTGTTTATTTCTTTTTACCGATAATACATATTATCAATTGAGATTTTTGGATGCAATAAAAAAAATTACTGCGCAGACTCTATGACATCTTAACGCACGTCCATAAAAGTGAAAAGCAGTGTACTCGTTCCAAAATAAATTAGAAAAATTTATGTGACACTAATGAAATCGTACCCTGTGTTGTTAAGCAAAAATGTACCTGATTGCTTGCAAGGTACTTATAATAATTGAGTGAAAGTATATTGTGTACATCTCTCTTGTAGATCCTAATCAAGATTTTCATTAAGAAATGAATCAGGGCTTATGCGTGTGATTCATTGTTACACCATTTCATCAAATTTTAACACGTAGCATAAAGAATAAAGTGCGCTTGGGGGATTCTCTACGATAAGACACTTTATCTTCTTTATACTATATTGGTGTCCGCTGTTAAAACGCACACGATTCTGAAAATTCAGATATTGAGCTGAACACGTTTTTGTTATTAAGCGGAAAAACTATCTGTTATCTTTTTAAAATTATGAAAAGAAAAAAAAGCGGATTTTGTGCAGTATTTGATCTTTGAGGTGAAGTACAATATCACTCATAATTTAGGAGTCTATTATAATTCACAGATTAAATGGCGCATTAATGGTTAAACATGCGCAAACACAATTCAGTTATAAATGCCACCGTGCTTTTCCATGGAATTTTTCTCTATACATGTAACTATAACTAAGAGCTTCATGTACTTTCTTATTACGTACGTATTACCCACAACTCACCAGCCACCATGTCATGCATATTTTCCTGCTTCAGTGGCAGAAAACACGTACGCGTTTCTAACAATGTGTGAAAATTTTTTTTGCGATGCATTTAAAGATTGTCAAGAAAGCTTTTCACTTTATTTCATTGTTTAGTTATGTGAAAAGTGATATTATAATATGTAGACAATTTTTTGCTTGTGATTATCACACGATGAACAAATGTGCCGACTTTCATTCATAGTATGAACAATATCACAATTATTGCACTTTTTACTAAGACAAGTTTTAAATTTTATTTAGGGTGCAAATTATTAAAAACAAATTAGAAAAATCAATTTGGCTTAAGCCAAATCTGAAATACCCTCAATGATTATATATAAATGGTGGGCGTGGCAGTTATATGGTGACGCCCTTTAATAGTGTATGTAATACGTATCAGCTCAAATATCCTGTTTTACGCTGAGTAGGGGTTTTGGTAAATTATGGATGTGTCCGTTACCCAGTCACGCCCATTTGTAGCACATCAACTTTATTTCAACTTTATAGCTCAATTTCTGTGCCAAATGAATAGATTTATAAGTGTTTGTATAAAATTTCAACTCATTATCTGCAACCGTAAGGAAGCCAACGACATACGGACACGAGGTCATACGGACATATACGCCCAAATGAACTCAGTTTTTGATGTTGAACAAGAATGTATACATTTTGTAGAGTTTTTGAACGCCTTCTTCTGGGTGTTTCTCATGGAGGATAACTGAACTAATTTCTGTTTAGATGGTCGCCTTGAATAATTTTAATTTCAAAGTAATATTGGAGGGCATGGGGAATTAATTAGGAGAAAAATCACTCAGTTCACCGTTGTGAACTTCTTTCACGTAAAAACATAAACAATCAATTCGGTCTTATGTGGCCCGATGCGGTCTTATGTGGCCCGATTTTGCTTATTGCCAAACTACAGCGAAACAAAAAGCGAAATGATGGCGCCGAATTTCAATTGAATATCTGCTCAACGCAATGCTTCATACAGACGTACGAATCGATGGAAAGGTTAAATCGACTTGATATTTGAAGCTGACTAAGAATATATATATTTTAGGGCACCGTTTTGGTCCCCTTCTGATACTTACAAACGCTTTGCATAAAACCAATATACACCCACTTCATTAGAATTATGCCTCGCGGCTCTTTATAGAAGTTTAATGGCAATATCATCAAAGCAAATATACAAGAAAAAAAAATATTGTAATTAAGAATGTTGTACATTTGGCATTAAGTTAACATAATTCCGAAATAATCTAATATTTCCGCATGAATTTCACTTTTTAAAGCTATAAGATAAAAATCATAATCGCAATCCAGTTCTACACTAACTAAAGGTTCCACTGTATTGACGGACGGTACTTCTTTGTAACATGGCTTTAATTTTAAAGCATCAAATAAGTCCTTGACTTGTTCTTGTTTTGATTCATATTCTTCACTTAAAATCTTTTTTGCCTTCTGTTTTAAATGATCATAAAAATTGGAAAAATAGTTATGACGATCACTCAATTTCACACCCAATGTTTCGCCAATAGTTGTGTTCGTTAATTCGCGATAAGTTTTGAATTTATGATAGCGTTCAGCTTCTACATCTGCTACGGCAGCATCCAATGACTGTATTTCCATTTTATATTCTGATACTGTGGTGAACTATGGAGAAGAAAGAAAAGTTTTTTTTTTTTTATAACATTTATGAAGAATACGTACGTTTTTGATAACATCAAAAACGGCGGCGGCTGCCTTTTGTCGAGCATCCTTCTTTTTTTCGGACACGCCTATCCGTTTAATCGATGCCACCGTACAAAGAGTGGTAAATTGAGGGGCATTTGGTGTGCCACCCTCATGTATAATTTCAAAAATCGGCAATGGGTGTTTTTGCTGTACGCAATAATCACGCAGCGCTGTCACCATGTCGGTTGTGGGTAATTCCACAGATTCGACTTGTGGAATTTCATCAATATCCGGATTGTCAATGCGTAATAATTTAATGATATTAGCAGCTGTAAGATGTTTGGCATCCCTTTTGGAGCGCCCACAACCATCCGCTTCGATATCCATTACTTGGGCACGGCATATAAATCCACCTTGGGCATCTTCGGAGTCAATCCATTCGTAAGTGGGCGCTGCTATTTTTTTTTTTTTACAATACTCTTCTAATGCTGCAACTGAAGGTTTTTCAGCCATTTTCTTTTTCTTATAAATTTCAGAAAAAACTTCCTTTTTATTTTTTATTTTATGTAGTAGGCTATGATTTTTGCTGCTGCGTTATATAACCCGCTCACCGCTTCATTCGAGAGAAGAATGAATTTTTGTAAGCAATATTTGACAATATATTTGAAGTATTATAAAGGTTTGCTACGATTACTTCAATAACAATGCTTGTTGTTGGAAATATATATATAAATATTATATATATAATGTTTCATTCAGTATAACACATAATAATAACTGTTAAACTCAATCATTTTACAAATCGTTCAAGCTTTGTGTTTTTTTTATTGAATAAGAATATCAGTTCTACTTCTTCTTCTTCTCTAACAAGGTGATGCCTGATACTATACTATTACTATAGTCTTTTTCCGAAAATAAGACACTGTCTTATTATTTTTTAAGTCCCAAATACGCGCTAGGGCTTAATTTCGGGGGTAGACCAAAATGATTGAATTTTTATATTCTTTAATTTAATATAAATTTTACACAACATACAGAATTTAAAATTTATTCAATTACAGTCATTTCATCTTCTTCTGGAACATCGTCATATAATAAATTCTGAATTATGTTTTGATTTTTTAACAAATTTAATTCCTGTTGAATCATTGGTCCAAATCCCTCATGTCTTTTTATCTAGGGCTTATTTTTGGAAAAATACGGTAGCTGAATGATGTGTTCAATTTTTGGCCAACTTATAGGCGCTAGATAACCACTGTTAAGTATTGTTGGATCTTGATGAACAAAAAAATTAATTACATTAATTACATTTTGCAAATACATAGCTTCCGTGCTGTTTAATCCATTTCATAAAGCAGTACAAATATCAATTTGATGTAAAAAATTAAACGTTCGTTATAAGTCCCCGCCACAAATGGGCATACACTTATGAAATCTAGCAGTGGTTGAAAAATCTAAATATTATCAATTCTTCAACTCAGCTTTGCCATGTGCCATCAAAAAAGAAAGCATATTAAATTCCGCCTAGTATCTGTGGATCTATGGTTTTATGCGCATGCAACTCAAACACGACCACAATAATAATAAGAGCTTTATGCCCTACACGAGCTAAATCATGTCCGAGGTTAGAATGAGGCATGTAAATAATGAATAAATATAATTAAATAAATCAATTTGAATATAATTGTATAGTTTTTACATATATTTATGTGCGCATTACATACGTTACATGTTGGATGATGTACGAAAAAACCTCCCTTCAAATAAGTACAACTTAAGAGTCTTTAAAAGTGTAAAATCACACAATATGAAGAACACCTGCTTCTTCTCAGAAAAATATATACCAACAATTTGAAATAGTGATCTGTGATTGGTCGATTTTTATTTTGGCTTCTCAATCGTTTGTTTTTGCGGCGCGCGAGACATAGAGTGAGTAAGTCATTAACACATTCACGCCGGCGCTATTTTTCATTATCTGCTCTATAGTTATTTTTTTTGACTGTCCGTTGACGTGAATTCTTACAGTCAAAAAAAAAAAAATAACTATAATTGTTTTTAAAAATAAATGTTTTAACGAGAGCGTGACTCTCAGGTCTTCTTTTTCACACAGTAAAAGTGTTAAAGATCTAAATGTTTCGTGTTACGTACAATGTAATAGCACAATTAAATGTGAGCCATAGGTGGTACACGCCAGCGTGAACGTGTTAAACTGTAATTGTTCTTGGTTTAAATGTGCAATGCAAAACTTATGTTCTTTTATATACCATTGGTATGTGTTATTCGTTTAACATATGAATATTTTTTAGGAAATTGAACTTTTTCTTAAGACTCCGTTTGTTCTCTCCTTAGTTTTATTTTTTTTTTTGTTCCATATGAAAGGTGAATTTTTGAGAGATAATCTCGCTATGAGACATAAAATGTTAATTGTAAAAATTAAATGAAATATAATATACGAGTATAAATATGGAGAATAAATATAATATTGAACATGGATACGAAATTCTTATTAAACGATTGTCACGTTAACTGTTCATCCATATTTAAGAGTGCAAAGGAAATAAATGTGTTCAAGGAAAACTTTGTAAAAAATTATCCCGTTCGGTTGGCATTTTTCTTAAGTTCTGTTATAAGAATGATAAATTATATCTTAAAATAAAAACTGCGGCATTAGTGTTAATATTCTAAAATATAGATTAGACACACTTTTACATATTTGTTGGCAACCAAAAGTGTAGATTTTATGTATCCTGTGAAAAAAATATGCATTAGTTCGCTTCGGTTTCGTTAAAATCGTTACATGTACAATCAATCATTATCATAAAGGGTAACTATTGTGTTTGCTTAATGCCCATTATTGCCCTCCAAGTTTAACCTTTAACTAATAGTTTAACCATACGAGTATGGTAGCGAAGGGACTGTTGACGCGTGCACATGGGCTATGTGCATAAATAATATATAGTGCGGAGTATAGGTATGATTAACAATAAGATGTAAATGTTATATGTTGTGTGTGAAACAAATAATTATCTGAAATAATTATAATGAAAAATCGGAGTATATAGGCTGATTGAAGGTATAAATTGAAAAAATTTAACAATAAACAATCGATTGGAGCAATAACGTCTAAAAGAGGATAAGAAAACCTTCGTTATTTAAAAAAAAAAAGAGAAAAGTAGTGCCGCTCGATTAAATACAATTCTACATTGGCAACCAAAATTGTAAATTTTATGTATTCCATAGAAAATGTGTATTAGGTCGCTAATGATCGTTTCGTTTTTCAGTGTAAATGTACGTAGTTAGGTAACGTGTTAACTCTAACAATCTCGTCAATGTAACACTACGTACGTTTATACTGATATGATTAAAATTGTAATATTTTGTGTTATATGTAATGTTGACAATAAAAAGTTAGAAACAAAAGTAATGGATGTATGGTATGTTCCAAAAATATCAAGAAATCTTTATTCCGTATTAGCAACTCACGACAGAAATAAGAGTAGTGTTTTTAAAGCAACAATAACAAAATGTACAATCAGTGTATATAATACTTTGTGGTTATAGACAAAAAGGAGGGTCTCTCTATAAAGCATATATAAAGCCCATACCACCAACATGTAAAGTTAATATAAGAACTGAAGAAAAGGTACAACTTAATCATGAAAGATCAATAGATACAATAGAACTATAATTGAAAAGGCTAGAACGTTCAAGTATTCTAATAAAGATGTACAATTTCCAGAAGAATTGTGGGCTGAATTTGCTAGTACAGCTATATATATTTTTAATCGTACTGGAAAATCCTCAATAGATGGAGTGGGTCTGTATGAATTATGGTTAAATAAAAAACCACGTATAAAACATTTAAGATTTAAATTAGATAAAAAAGCTACAAAAGAATATCTACATAATTGGTTATAATAATGATGAGATACAGAATTTATATAAAAGATCAAAATAAAGTAATCTTGTCTAGAGAAATGAAAAAGGTGATAAGTCTATCATCTACAATGAGAAAATATTACTGTTGTGGAATATGCTTTGTATATTGTCACAACAAAATGGTCTATATGTTTTAGATTTTGTATTCAATTGTTTTTGATAGACTGTAACTGTGACTGGTTTCTCAAATAAAATTGTAGTTTTTCCTTTTTTCTAAAATTGTGGTTTCTAATTAATAATTATAAGAAGTTATGGGCGAAAAGGATCACGAAATACCACAATTCAACGGAAAAGGATTTGATGAATGGCAGTCCAGCTGTTTGGGAATTGTACGAGAAAAGAAGACTGCTAAAGAAATGTGGCACAGTTTAGAAAATGCATTTCAACGGAAATCCGTCGTAAATCAATTACTTGTAAGGAAGAAATTGATGAAGTTGAAAATGGCTGAAGGTGAAAGTATTGTTCACCATATATTAACTTTTGAAAATTTAATTGGAGAACTTAAATTAGCTGGTGCTAAATTGGAAGAGAGCGATGTTCCCACACAACTATTTCTTACGTTACCAGAAAAATTTGATCCTCTGCTAACAGCTCTACAGAACATAGATGATGGGAAATTAACCCTTAATAATGTAAAAGTACGTCTAATAAGCGAAGAAGCAAAAATTGGAAATCGTCATGAAGATGATATTTAAAGCAAAATGGCTTTTTCAAGCAAGAAGAATTTTATAAAGAAGAAATTCATGGGTAAATGCTTTAAATGTCAGAAGTTTGCTCACAAAGCAAATGAATGTATACAAAGTGAAGCACAAACAGTTAAAAGCAAGGCGGTATCTTTCATGGCATTCAAAAACTCAGTATAGCACATAGCTAGTAAAAAATATATATCATTCAAATTAGATTCTGGGCCAAGTGATCATATTGCTAAAGACGTGTGGTACTTTAACGATATAAAACTACTTGACAGTCCCATTGAAATTAATGTAGCAAAAAATGCTGAAGTTATTGTTGCACAACAAATTGGTAAAATAAAATGAACAAGTGATAAAGGAATTGATGTAACCATGAATAATGTACTGTATGCACCAGATCTAAGAGATAATCTGTTATCAGTTAGCAAATTGACTAGATCTGGCTTTGAAGTAAAATTTGTCAACAAATGTGCCATGATAATAAAAGATGGACAGATAGTAGCAACTGCTCAACTGTAAGGAAATCTATATGAAATGAAATTAATAGCACCTACTAAAACTTTACTTACTAGTAGTAAAAATGATATAGAATTATGGTCATACTGGAATAACAACCATAGAAAAACTCATTAAGCTAGATATAATTAAAGAAAATGTTAACGTTAAAAATTTTAAATTTTGTGATGTATGTGCTGAAGCCAAACGGTCCCATCATCCTATATCTTGGAATGGATGTAAATATTTTGTTACGTTCATTGACGACTTCAGTAATTTTGCTATGTTATACTGCATCAAAAATAAATCTGTGGTGGTACAAAAGTAAGGGTAAACGTATAGAACCAACAATTGCTTATACACCACAACAAAATGGTGTATCCGAAAGGTTTACAAGAACCCTTACTGAAAAACTTAGGGCAATGTTATTGGAAACCGGTGCTCCAAAATATCTATGCTCGGAAGCAGCTCTGGCTGCAATATACATATTGAATAGAAGTTTAACAAGTGCTAATAAAAACGAGATTACTCCAGCAGAATTATGGTTAAAATAAAAAGCAAAAATTGAAAAACTTAGTGTTCGGATGCAAGATATTTGCTTGGACACCAAAACAAAAAAGAAAGAAAGTAGATAATAAATGTGTAAAAACCATAATGCATATCGTTTATGGGACATTAAAGAACGAAAAATCATATTAGCAAGAGATGTAAAGATTGATGAATCTACTTTTCCTTACAAAACTAACCTAAATCCCAAATCGGATGTAATTAATGTTATTAATAAGATAGAGAAGTTCGGTTAAGACCGAATCTTAAATACCCTCCACCTTTTATAATCCTCTAAAAACAAGTTTCTATTGCCATATTTATGTATACATATGACTATTTCATGTACTTACGCAAATAGTGTTTTTTTTAAATTATAGGCGTTTGAGTTATTCAATCACGCCCATTTTTGGCACAGTGTTGGATAACGGTACCACTTATATGTATACCAAATTTCAACTTCGTAGATCAACTTTTGTGGCAAATATAAAGATTTATATTGATTGTGGGCGTGTATGTTATCAGACCACGCCCATTTTCGGCACATCGATGAAACTAATATTTATAGATGTACATACTAAATTTCAAGTTTATAGCTTAATTTTTTTGGCAGATAGATAGATTTTTGTTGATTGTAGGCGTGGCTCTTTATCGAATTTGCGCATTTTAAATAGCGATCTGCGTGCATAAACTAAAAGTGACTGTACAAAATTTCAGCTCAATATCTCAAAATTTGAGAGTGCCAACAGACGGACACACGGACACACGGACATACATGTCTAAATCGACTCAGTTTTTGACGCTGATCAAGAATATATATACTTTGTAGGGTCTTTGACGCCTCCTTCTGGGTATTGCAAACGGAAGAACAAAATTAGTATACCCTCATCACTGAGGTGGAGGGTATAAAAAAGGACACGAGCAAGAGGATGTGCCAACGAGTGATTGTGTAGAAGATGCTGTGTCCCGAATATATGATTGTGGAGAAAATATTATGTCACCACAAATAATCCCTACTTCAGAAAATAGTGTTTGTACCGAAACATCTAGAAAAGAACAAGAAAATGAAAATCAAACACAAATTAGGAGGAGTAGTAGAATAACTAAACTTCCTGAAAAATTTTCAGATTTTATAACAGGCTTTGAAGCAGAATTGGTACACCCACAAACTTATTCTGAAATATTTAATCGTCAAGATGAAAATATGTGGAAGAATGCAGAAGCTGATGAAGATACATCTTATAGAAGACCCGAAATTCGAATTATCTAAACAGTTTGAAATATCAGATTGTGGGCAGTTAAAACACTTCTTCGGTATTAAATTAACAACAGATAAAGACTGTGCATTGTTATCACAAGAACTTAATATAAATAAAATTCTGGATAAACTTGGTCTGATTGTAATCCTGTTAAATGGAAATAGATTTACATTTAGAGCCAAATACATCTACATACGTAAGCAAATCGTATAGAGAGCTTTTAGGAAGTCTTATGTATGTAATGCTCTGTACAAGACCAGACATTTGCTACCAAATTGCTAAATTAGTTATCTAGGTCGCTTTCAACAGAATCCTTCAGAAACTCATTGGCAGCACCTGAAGCGAGTAGTACGTTACTTAAAAGGAACCAAAGATTTAAAATTAAAGTTTTTAAAGGAAGAATGTGCCGAACCGATAGAAGGTTTTCGTAACGCTGATTGGGCATCAGATACCTCAGACAGGAAATCAGTCAGTGGTTACGTATTAAAAATATATGGATGTACGGTTTCGCGGAGCAGTAAAAAACAACAAACAGTAGCCACTTCTTTATCTGATGCAGAGTATGTAGCACTGAGTTTAGGTGCCACAGAAGCTATTTGGCTGCGAGGTATAATGGAAGACCTTCAAGAAATTAAAAACTATTGTGTCAACATATATGAGGATAACAGAGGATGTATAGGCATTGCTACAAATCTAGAGAGTAAACGAGTTAAACATATAGATATCAAACATCATTTTGTTCGTGACTACATTTCCAAAGGATATATTAAAGTACACTAAATCAGCACAGAAAATCAGTTAGCTAACCTCTTTAATAAAGCTACGAATGCAGTTCCTCTAAACAAACTACGAGAAAGTTTAGGGGTAATAGAGTGAGAGGGGGTGTTTTGGAATGTACTTTGTATATTGTCACAACAAAATGATCTATACTCGTATGTTTTGGATTTTGTATTCAATTGTTTTTGATAGACTGTAACTAGTTTTTCAAATAAAATTGTAGTTTTTCCTTTTTTCTAAAATTGTGGTTTCTAATTAATAATTATAAGAATTACCAATAAACAATAATCTAAGATATTTTAGTAAAATTACCTTTTGAAAATTACGAACCAGATCCAAACATTGATATGACTCCAAATATTCCAGAAGATAATCAAGAAGGAGTTAATCAAGAAGATGGTAATCAAGAAGCTTATGATCCATCTACCTCATCTGGAGAAAATAATAAGAAAATGACAAGTGAAATACAAGATGATGAAGATGAATACTTACCTATAGCAAAACGGTTGAGGGATAGATCCTTAATAAAGAATTCAAATATTGTCGATTTTGTAATGTCGGCTGTAAATATGATTAATGAAATAAACACGACCCCTCAAACGTATAAAGAAGTACAAAATAGCAATGAAAAAGAACTATGGTTGAAAGCCATGCAAAGCGAAATACAGTCAATGATGGAGAACAAAACTTGGTTATTAACAGATCTTCCGACAGGAGCAAAAGCCTTACCTTGTAAATGGGTATTTCGTGTGAAAAGCCACTTCAACCATTTAGGCTGAAACAATTGTGTTCTTTAGTGGGTTTGCGCTAATATTTTCAACAACAAGGGAGAGTATTGAAGATGTTGTTATAGATATTAGCACTACATCAATTGAATTGATCTTGTTACGTTTGTTATAAAACTTACATTTGTTTTATATTTCAATTTTCGATATGTATATTTTTCATTCTTTTAATAAACTTGATCATAAGAGACAAAACAGCTGATCTAATTGACAAACCCAGTTTTCAATAAATTTAATCGCCTCTTTTCTTTCCTTTTATAGGAAGTGATTGTTCATAGAGTGCAAATCTTTTTTACCAGGGCGCTGCCCAGAGCTCCATTTTTAAACTTTGTAGGATTCAATGGAGATTTTTCCGTATTGCTTTGGGCGCTATGATCTCTACCCACACACTCAGCTTAGAACAAATGGCTAACGTTATACCTCTAGCCGAGAGACTTCGATTGAATGCCAATACCGCCATCAATAAGTTTTTGTCCATGAAAAACCACCCGCTCTGCCAAACATCCGCGATTTTGTGGCACTCAATTCTTCTTACACATTTTTTACAATCTACGCTAAAAAATCCAATAATCTAGACTAGTTGAAATTTCATAAACAACTCCTTTTCAAATTCCGTTTGGTGCTCCCATCGTTCAACCCGTAGTTAAGTTTCTGCCAGTTGATAAATTCAAAGAAAAATTTCTCGCTTATATTCACTGACGGATCCAAATCCGACATTGTAGGCAGCGCGTTTTGGTTTCCTGACATTGTGTGTTTGGCTATCTTCAAAGCTATACGTCTAGCCTCACCACATACTCGCTAAAAATATCTTATGTCTCAGATAGCAAATCTATTAGCCTTAAACGCTTCTTTATGAGTTAGAGATCAGTTCCCAGTGGTATAACTTAAGATCTAAGGGACTCATCTTTCATTTCCTTTGGGTACCCAGCCACATGGGTTTTCAGAGATATACTCTCGCCGATGAGGTTGCGTCCTCCAGACCGATCTACACTGACTGTCGACCTCTAATTTCCACAGACGTCAGGGCCTTGGATAAGTCCAACGCGATTTGCTCTTGGCAACTGCGCTGGAATAAGTCGCCTCACGGCCGACATGTCTACTCTTTGTCATCACAAAGAAAAATAAAACATAAAAAAATATTTTGACATATAACGCGTTTTATTGTCGCATACATTTGTTATACTTGGATTATATTCACATTGGCACAACTACCCATTTAAACGCAATCAAGTGATCTGCAGCATTCACTTTTACACGTTTTTTTGGAATGTAACAAATTAATGGAAATCAGACACTAAGAAAAAAGAGGCGATTATCTTAATGCAGGATTAGTTCTGCACTCTGATAAGGTTCTAAAAAGGTATTCAATTTTTTTTTTTTTTTTGTTACCATATTCTTTTTTTAGTTTATTTAGAAGAAAAAAGACAAAATTTTCAAACAATTTTTTATTTTTATACTTTTTTATGGTTTTATTTTGACAATAAAACCATATGATTTTCACGGTCTTACCAGATATAAAACCAAACACCATTAGTCGTAATAATGAAAAAGAAGTCAACCAGAGGTTATTAGTTATTCAACGATTGTTTGAGTAATGATTTTTATTTATAAAATCGAAAATTATATTTTTATACTCACCATTAATTATTTTTCACCAAATTTTCGCTACTAAATATAAAGAATTGCGCATTTTCTATAATAAAACGTTATATGAAGAGGGGCTCTAAAAATGGTCCAACCTGTTCACATTTTCAATAGTGGGTTCCCTTGGGCAAGTACATGTCTGTTGATGCAGCTGGCCAACACTTGCAAAGTGTTTCGTGCACTTTGAGCAGCTATACGTTATAACATACGTTGAAAATCTTCTACGCCACTATAATAATTCATTTGTATTTTATTATATTTTTTCAAAATTTACATATATTTATTTAAATATTTAACAAACAATTTCTTGTATGATGTATCTTCTTAATTGAAATTCTAAATTATTAATGGAAATATTTTTCGTTTCATCAAAGACCTATATATCTTGGAACATGAACAGGTCTGTCAATAACAATTTTTTTTAAAGAGTTCATATATGTGTATACGGTGGTGTATAGTACCACCCTAATGTCCTTATATTGAATTTAATCGAAATATCTCAAAAATGTGAGCTGTAGCTTGCGCACAAATTTACATGATCAGAAAGACGCACATGGTTAAATCGATTCAAATTATAATTCTGAATCGATTGGTATAACCGAAGGTGGGTGTGGCATTTGCCATTAAGGAATTACAAACACACACAAACTTAATATACCCTCTTACCACAAGTAGTGCAGGGTATAACAAGTAAGAAAACCAAATTTGGCTTAGACCAAATCTTAAACACCCTCCACATCTACAATAGCGGGCGTGGCAGGTATATGATTACGCCCTCTAATAGTATATGTATAACAATATTACTCGGATAACAGAGACCTAGATTTAGTCTAAATCAAATTTAGTTTTTTAATTCCTTCTTGGGGGTGTTGCAAACGTGTTGACGATGAAATATTTAAAATTTTTGTTAATCAAGTTAAATTGTCTTTTGTTACATATATATATTTGTAAGTAAATGATAAACTGATACAACATCTTCAATTTATTATTAATCTTAACAAACGCCTCTTAAAAACAGCTCGAAATTGATACAGAAAGTGGGCAGGTAATAGGCATAGGTAATATTATAATAACGGAGTTTTTGGTTATAAACAAAGTTTCACTTAAATGTGAAGTTTCCTGCTTTTTCATTTTATTCTCTCTCAATTTATAGAATTAATTATATTTATTGCTTCCTATTTCACATACAGGGCTTGTAGCAACTAAAAGTCACTTTCAGATTTTCAATTTTTTTCCTAATCAAAGTCGTAAAATAATAAAATGTAACAGTACAACACTGTAGCTATGTATATGATGAAAATTAACAATATAAATATAGCTTGTATCAGAAGAAATAGCGGTATCATATATCCATACATTGCGTTGTCTGTGTATAAACTTATATTGTATTCTTAATCCTGAGTGGCAAATGTCAGTTGTTTGCTTCGGGAATTCTCAAAACGACTGGGTGTCTTTATATCCATCATAGCTAGAATACCTATGGATAGGATGCCGCATAGGAACAAAGTGACTAGAATGCCGGCCCATATGGGAGCGGTAATGAATCCTACGCAGTCGTAAACATCACCAAATTTCGGGGCCCCCTTAAGCCACGGCTGAATCTAAATTAGTGAAAATAATAAAGAAATTCGTTAATTTGCTCCATAGGTATTACCTGATAATTTTTAATTATTAATGTATCGTTGGTATTTGTAAACACTAATGGCCGCGAAGAACACCTGTACGAAAAGCCTATCGGAGCTGAAGGTACATTATAGGCGTTACCTTCTACCGGTAATACATTTTTGTATTCTCGATATTCCACTTCTACAGCTTTAATGGACCATGTCAGATGTCTTAATGTGAAATTAAAACGTACAAATAATTTCTCATCGCCAACTTTAAAAATTATATTTAAGCGTCCGTAACCTTTAGCTTGCTGATCATCAAAAGTTATTGCCTTGTTATATTCCTTTAAAATAAATGATTCACGCGTAGTATTAAGGCTGGGAGCAGAACTTACAACCAAAACCGCTTTTTCACCTTAAATTAAATTAAACCAATTATTTTTTTTTTGCTTCTCTTCTGAAATAATCTATTTGTTACCGTCAGCTACAAATGTAAAGGTATCTTCAGTTTCATTAAGTGGGGGCAGTGATGTACTCGCGAGAATTTCTTGATTACTTGTCTCAATGTCTTTCACTTCACGTTTGACCAACAAGTGAGCGCTCTGCTGACGACTGGCCAAAATACCTAAAACTTCGCCGCCATTGTTGTTATTCAAGGCTTCCGTGTAACCAGAAATAATGTCTGCATCATTTTCTTCAAAAGAACTCTTCTCATTAATAACCTGGAAATTAGAAGATATTATGAAAATGATTTGCACACATTTACTTATAAGTTTACCCTAACATTAGCGTTATAGTTAAAGGGATCGGCCAATAAGGTCTGTTGAGGTAAATAGGACCAAGCACTTTGTTGGATTAGTTTGTGTAAATTGGGATACTGCTGAGCATCCAAGCGTCGCGTATTATTACGAATAAATATTACAATACCATTCGAACTACCAAATAAATCAGCTAAATTGTTTTCATTAGCCTGGATTAGGGCATGGGGTTGAAAATTTTTGAGTTTTTCGTGTCCCCACATCAAAAAGGGTCCACCCAAATTGGCTCGAATACAAGAAAACAGAAGCAATGTTACGCTAATACCAAGGAACTGCATTTTTTTACAATTGATTGATAAATGTTGTGAAGGTGTTGATACCTCTGATTAAAATGTTTGACCGACAAACGAGAAGGAAAATAATAATCAATAAATACTTTCAGCATCTGCGCAATAAAATGCAAGCGTGTATATGAAATCTCTATGTAATAGTTGAGCAGTTGGGGAAAAAAAAAAGTTTAGAAACTATTTTTGCTAAAAAATAAAACATCCTTCTGCGAGAAATTATAGAGGTGCACCGAATAGCGGTAATTTTAAACGTTTTTTTTTGTGTATATTCGTTGATATATATATCTCGGAAGTTAAGAGCGATACTGTCTCTCAACAAAAATGTCTAGGAAACACTGAGGTTAATGCTCAGAGGCATTCTCCATACATAACCAGAAAGAATTTCATTTGTATTATATTATGTAATTAAAGTAAAAAACGTTATATAAGACTTTTTAAATGAGCCTGACAAAATTAATAATTGAGTGATTTTTCTCCTTCGAATTATTTCGCATAATATTTATAGGTTTAATTTCTGTGCTATATTGAAAATGGGCTAAAATGCCAATACATACCATCAATTTTTTTTTTCTTTTTATATATTTATTTAACACCTTTAGTTTTTACACAGAGATCGCTATTTAAAATGAGCAAAATTAGTCAAGAGCCACGTCTACAATCGACGAACATCTATTTATCTGCCACAAAAATTGAGCTATGACGTTGATATTTGGTATATGCATTTGTATTTGCTTCATGCCCGCAATTAACAAAAAATGGCGTATTCATGCACCAGCCATATCCACCGTTAGAAGATTTCACCATGTATTTTTGACTTGGTTTACTTGTGTTTATATTTATTCTAATATAATAAAAAAATAGGAAACATTGCATATAAAAAACTCAACAGGAAAGCAGATGGAAATTGAAATTGTCCTTGACATAAACTCCCACTCTTCGCCTTTGAATACTTTGAACCTACAATTACGAATAGTTTAAAATATTTTCAGAGAAAAACCAGGTAAAGTTATTAGTCTTACGTTTTTCATTGGGATCTCTTACGCCACACGTTCTATAAGAGATAGTGGATTTGCGTTTTTTATTTACATAGCCAGGTATATATAGACTGGGACTATCTAAACGACCTGCTGCAATTAAACGTGACATGTCCAATTCTAAACGATGGGCTATAGGGCCCCTGAAATGTATTATCATTTGAATACAAGAGCCACTGTGTAATTCCTTTGTTTGTCGAGCATCAACATCCAGCATCCACTCAGGTATACCCATTACAGCTCTTAATTCTTCCAGAAACTGAGCGCTGCGCAAGAAACAAGAGTATTTATTGTTAAGTTGTTTAAATTTAATGCATATATGTGTGGTTTTAATAGTTTAGACTCGTACGTTACGAATCGAGGGGGTTTTTGTAAATTGATGTATTTAATAACATTATGATCTGGCTCTATGTTGGCACATGCAAATTTTTCACCAGAATGTTCCTCGCCAAAAATGACAATTGAGCGTCCTATAGCTCCAACCTGACCTTCTAGAGGTAAATTAAAGTCCGTTAGTACCATTCTTTCCGCTCCTAAATCTAAAAGTCGGGGTAGTACTGTATATAAATTTCATATCCAAATTTCTATAATATTACTTAAGGGACCCAAACGTGCACCCAAATCTCCTACATAGCAGCGCAAGGGATTATCAGGCCCACATTCTCGTTCATATAAGTCTCGCTAAAAAAGAGTGGATTTATAGAAAATTCTTAATAACGCAGATGCTCTATTCCACGTTGAAATTTACATTTAAAGGATCCGCTAATTGTGTATAATATGGATTCCATATATAACCGCCAGCCACACATCTTGTAATAGTTGGTTTCACAACTGCATCCACGCCGACCGCATTTACAAATATTTGCCAGTTGTGGTGGCGCGTCTATAAGGTTTGTGACATTTCAAAGTTTGACAATTTTGTACTGAATTCTCTGATTACGTACCACATTCCTGTCATGTTTTCCTGGATGTCTCAGCTTAACTTCAATTACAGTGTCCGACTGACTGCCGTCTGCATGGATCAATTGACTCATTCTTATATATCCGTATGCATATCCAGTGGGATGATGAAATGAAGCAATGGCGCGTATTTCACGTGCCTCACTTGGTGCATAGCCTCTTTCTAAAGTGCTACAAGCCCAGCGAGCATTGCGCTCTCTTTTGTGTATCACCACTGAACGGCCAAGTATGCTATTCAAACCAAATAAGGGTAAATTCGTATCATTGAAAGCACCTTCGTATTGAGTGAATGAATCCAATGTTCCAAATTTACCACTTAGATCACCCATCTCGTACTGTTCGGTACTACCGTATTTTGGTGGTGGGGATAATTTGGGATTAACCCGAAGTGGATTAAAATTTCCATAGAGAGAGGAGTTCTCGCAAGGAAAGGCCAAGTTATCTTCAACTGGAGCCTGCAAGACGTTACATTAGTAGTTTATGTGGTAAAAATAATAAAATTCACACCTGTTGTAACAAATAATATGGACACGTACCATGTGTATGTGGTAACCGCTATTTTCGTTTAAGCTCTTGAATTGTACTTCCACATTGGTGGTGTCATACTCTGTTTGTTGTATGATTTCAACTTTGCCCTTCACTTTGGCAGTGTCACCATTGGCAAACCATTCTTTAGCTACGACTTTGCGACGATAGTAACCAATTATCCTAAAAGTGTTACATTACATGCATAATATATGTAGAAATAGAGGATTATATATATTTAATGTAGGGATGATTCATTTAACCCTTTAAAATTTGTAAATACATAAACCTAAATTTAATAATAAGATTAAACCCAAGTATCGTACCGCCTGGAACATTTCGTATAAAGAGACCCTGCCTAGATATGTAATTTACTTATTTCACATTAATTGTTTTATACAAATTTATGCACTATATGGGTTGTTTGAATCTCCCTTTCCCAATTCACTTACACAGAACACGCTAAACGGTCACCCCTTGCTATGGGTCCATTATCGTCATATATCACCAAAGATTTACCTAAAATATTATGTCTACCATTTAACGGGAGATTGGAATCCGTGAAAATGCGCCTGCTTAGTGTTTGAGATTCCTTCAAACTGCCCGCTATTGCTAGAGAGCCTAGGCGTACACCCAATGCGCCCATGCGACACATGGCGGGAATTCTATTTCCACAAAAGTCATCTTCTGACCGATTACTCCAATGAACTTTATATGGGTTAAACACGTCACCCGTAGACATGCAACGGTTTTGCCAATCGTAAAAGTCCTTTCCAGGGGCTTTGCTATGTATAGCCCAACGATGGCTGAATGTATTGTTTTGGGAAGAACCATCCGCATGTATCAGATACTCGAAAATAATAGTTGTATCTTGCCAGGGTTCATCTATTGGCTGTCGAAACAAAGCGCGGCCCACAATTGGATAACGAAACAGTACTTGAGCTGTAAACATCGGCTTTTGGTATACTCCGTTCTTTTCATAATGATTAATGCAGGCACAGTGCCATATAGTTTCCGTTATGCTCTTTAAATTCGTACGATTATATTGATATATTACTAAACTGCGATGCCCTATACTATCCACACCTTGCAGGGGTAAAAATATATCCCAGTAGAGGCCGTTCAGCTCAGAACTACTCCCAGGTAATTGATAGGAATGGTAGTATTGTTTGTTACGACTCTGAAGTTTGCCACTTAAATCTCCCAAGGCGTACTGATCTTGAGTTCCAAATCCCGGAGGTGGTATATTATGCATTCCAATTTGTTTTGGATCATAAGGGATACCCGTCGTGTAACAATAATCCTTAAAACCCTTCCTTTGAGGCACTGGCGGTAAAGTGTGTATACGGAAACTTGATACATCTTCAGCAAACTTAATTGCTACATCTGAAGTTTTCTCATTTACCGCATTGATGGAGAAGTTCAAAAATGTGGGATCGAACTTTGATGTTTGTGTGAACGTGACTTCACCTTTTATACCAGCAAATTCTATAAGAGATCTTTGCATACCTATAAATTGAACTGAAAATTGGCATTATTAAAAAATGAGAAACTCACTTATAATGCAGCGGCTTGGCATGACGTATCTCCGTACAAGCCAAATAATTCTCTGGGTGCTGGTCGTCAAATATTACCAGATACAATGTTCGATGTGGTATTGTCAAATCGGAAGGTAATAAAGACAAATAATTATCTCGAAATGTAACCTTCGAAGCGGATCTTAAGGAGTTTGTTGCCACCGAAATTTTACCCAGACGTACGTCCAAATCGCCAATGCCGTTATTCGTTCCATTGCCGCTTGGATCGAAAACTAGTTGCAAAAAATTACAGTTATCTTCATCTCGATGGTGATCATTTTTTAAAATATCCGTTACAAATATCTTCCAGTTATGCTTGGTAAACGATTTCGACGGATCCATAATCGAATCATTTCGCAGAACATGGAATAGATCCGAATAGATTAGAGTATCACCCGCTGTACCATCTATTGGTGCTAACCAACGAAAGTATATTGACCCAGCAACAGGACTATTAAATTTAGCCTCGGCTAAGAGTTCTACAGATGTTTGAGGCGTGGTAATAGTGGCACACACCTGCACACCACGAAACACCTCACTTAATACCAAAGACTTGCCCCAAATACCCTTATCGCCTAATTTCAGATGAAAACACTTATAAAAGTCTTTAAACTCACAGTGAAACCGTTCTACTTACCTGTAAAAGAAATTTTTTTAAGCCAGGTAGAAGTTTCATTTCCCGGTAATATCAAATATTCGAGATCGTCTTCGAAACGAAGAACTTCTGCACCTAATTTTCTTAAATCGCAGCGTTCATTTGCTTCCATATTCGTATAGTCTACTGGAATTTCATGAACCGCCCAACTCCATACTTGATCTGGGTATTGCAAAGTCGCCTCTAAATCTGCATTGATTTCTACATGACTGCCGTTAACCTGACGAAATTTTATCTCTCCGTGTAGACCATGTTGTGATATATACGCAATTAAATATTGCCCTTTATGTACAACAAGAATATAAAAAATGATTCGTAATGTGTTTCATGCCTCTACCCACCAGTTGAAGGCGTTGTTTTCAATAAAGTACACAAGACAAGGAAACAAAGATATGAAAACATTTTAACAATTTTCAGTTATTTCACCCAACATTTATTTCTCACTTTTACTTTCACGTATTTCCCGTTTACGCGAAAATTCCTCTTTTAAATGATAAATACGTGACGAAGTTTCGTTGGCAACTAACTTTATTCTCATTTTCATAAATTCACAACTTATTCATGATTTAAATTACAACGAAAAACCTGTTTCGCACCGCAATTTGGTTTCGGTTTTAACCACTAAAGACTGATGGTGGTGAATTTAATTACTTAGTTATTACGTATAGTTACGCTTGCGCAGTATGTATATTTCTTTTTTCTCTAGGTATTTGGCACATTAAATGGTAATTTGATTAACTTAAGGAATCAGACTAACTTTGCGATTAATGGACGGGAGAGCCTGGACTGAGCCTAATTATGACGAACTTTTCGCATATCCATTTCTGCAATCAAAGTTTAAGCAATGTTGACAATGATACTTATAATTTTTGGGCGGAGATTTTCTCTAAAATTTCTTAGGTTTGGTTCGATACTTTGGTTCCAGTTCCAAGTCCGTATTCTTAATCCATGTTTTATAAATAAAAAGAGGAGGGATATGCCAATATTCAGTGCACAAATATTGTACATTGATGTAGAGTTGTGTATTATGAAAGTGGAGTTACAGAGTTAAGTATAACTGTTATTTAGTGTTTTTAAAAATTCAAATCTCAACAATTTTGGTTTGGTTGGTTCGGAAAAGTAACAAGCAACAAATAACGAGTATGTAAAAAAAAATTAAAGTCTAAAAATATCTTTTAGGTATTTATGCATTAGTGCACATAAACCATTCATGCAAAATATGTGAAATAAAAATGTATAAACGATACAAATATAAGTACGTCGAGATTTTAATGTTAACATGCGTACGCATTTACAATATCTACAAAGTATTGCTTCAAGTGTCCGTAAGCAAAAAGGTTTATTTCTCTTTCTTTGTGTTAAAGCGCGTTACTTAAAAGGAAAGTCGATTCTTATAAACTATTGTTGTTGTTTTTGTTTTTGTATTTCAATAGAAGAATAGTTTTAACAAGATTTCTTTAAAATTCAAACTCAATTTTAGTTTCATAATATTTGTATGCGTAAAAGTACTTAATCGTAACAACGATGTTTTGTCGTATTTTAATCCTTACGTAAAAATTGTGCCTTTAAAATCTCTTCTTATTATTATTTTTTTTAAATTATTACGACATTAGTATGGTAAAACAATAAAGTCCTTCATCACACAGCAAAATTAAAAATTTTACTAAATCGAAAGCGTAAAATTCTCAAATTCCCAATTCTTACGCTTTTTATTGTTAAATAAATTTTCAATTTTGCGAATGGTGCTTTCAGCAGTTTTTTTCGTTTTTTGTTTGTTTAATATTAAAGTTTTCTTTTCTTTTTCTAATTAAAACAAAAAATGTTAAACTGTTCAACATGTCGGAGATGTCATGTTTTTTTTAAGTGTACTTATTATATATAAGATCTATTTATATAATTGAAAGTGCCTGACCCATATATTGAGTGTACAAAAGGGCTGCGTGCTTATGTTCTCACTCAATTTAAGCAGCTTCTTCGCCTTCCTCTTCTTCTTCTTTGCCGGTAAGCATGGCAACTAGGGCAGCGGTGTCGATTTGGTTCTTGTCGTCGATCACCATTTGATCGTAGGCATCATCGACTTCCTTCATGGTGAATTTATCACCATAGTTCATCAACGCTTCTCGGAATTTATCACCATCGATGAGGCCGTCATGATCGAAGCTCTTGAAAGCAGCAATGACAACTTCATCTTCATCGTTAGCACCAGACTGAGCCATGCGATTAGCGAATAGAGTTAATAACTGTGTAAAGTTAATGGGGCCAGAGGCTTCACCCAACATGGAATCTAATTCCTTATCGCTGGCAATTTTACCCACGGAATCAAAAGCGGCACGCAAGTCGTTTTTGCCAATGATGCCGTCTTTGTCGGCATCCATAAGTTGAAAGGCCTAATCAATATAAAAAGATTTTGCTTTATAAGAATTTAATCCAATCCAGTTGAAGTTCTAGAGGCGCGTACAAATCTTGTATGCAATTTTGATGAAATTTCTTTATTTTTTGGAATGTTTGAATGTTTGTGTTCGATCGAGTACGATCTCAGATATATTACTCACTTCTTTGAATTCGGCAATTTGTTTCTGTGAAAATACGGAGAAAACTGAGGAACCCGCGCGTTTGGATTTGCGAGATCCACGACTTCCACCGGACGCTCTCTTTGAGCCAGTTGTTGAAGCTGGCGCCGGAGTTGCTGCGGGAGCGGGAGTGGGAGCTTCTGATGGCGCCTCAGATGCAGTTTCGGATGCACCTCCCTCTTCTTTAGTCTTCTTCTTCTTAACCTTCTTCTTCTCATCAGCCTATTTATTAAATATAAATAAAGATCAATGCAAATATGAAACACCCAATGGTTATATAATATTGGTAAAAATAGTTTTCAGAAATATTAATAGTTTATAAAGAAATAGGCAATTGTCTCTGTCTTGGACTCTTTAGCTAAATACAGTTTAATTTTAACATTAACAAATTGGTAATATTTATAGAATCAACCGCGCCTACGATTTCTTCATTTTATTGACGCCTTAAACGTAACATATTCATTTTTGCTCCTGATATTGACTTAACATCTCAAGGATCTCAACGTCTTTAAGAAGCAGATAAGTTTGATCTAATATGATTAAAATGTTGTCTATGCATGGTGTACGTTTAGATTACTTTTGCTCTCAATAAAAAAATGTCCTTTGAGATAAAGTTGCATCTTTCTAAAGTCGGTTTATCTGTAATATTTGACACATTTTGAGATAAACTTAGAAACCATTAGATTGTTTTTTTTTTTTTATTAATATAATAAAATTTAAGAAATTTAAGAAATTTTGTTGGATGCATTATGTAAGAGTGTCATTATCAATTTTAAATTACATTATATTTCACTTTAGATAAATTTGGATTTGCCTCAGGGGTGACATAATTCTAATAAGCACAAATGCATATGTATATAACTATTATTTGGTGCAATACACATACGCACCGCCTTTTTGGTATCACATTACTTCGCATGACGCGAAATATTTTTAGTCAGTGATATTTATACATACACACACGCACACACGACACATACATTTTTTGTATCTATGTTGCACAGGAATATAATTTTTCATTTTATTTTCTTATGTTACGCGCCACTTTCATTCAGTTCTTAGTTCATAAAAAAAGATATGTGTGTCCCTCTAGAAGTGATCCTTATATGTTTTGAATTGCCATATTTTTGGATTGGGTTTTTAATGCCTTACCATGGTGCTAAGTTTCTGTGTTGTAAGTCTTAACGGATCGAGCGGTCAGAGCACACTAAGTGTTCTGGCTGATTTTATCGTCTCGGCAATGATATTTTAAGAAAAAGAAAATTTTCAAAACTTTTAAATTTTCAACACACACGCATACCCCGCGATACAAACACGCAAGTTTTTCTGTGTGTATAAATATTAGTTCATATAACCGCATACATCCAAGCATACGTTCATAAGGAGAGAGTAGGCAGTCACTGAGAATGTGTTGTGATACCATTTTTAGCATGTACTTGTACTACGCGGGGTGTGGGAACATGTATACAAGTTTATTCGTTTATATTATTGTCCGGGCGGATCGTAACGTATATAAAAATACCAAATGTCGATTATGAGTGTTCCATTGTTAAGTTAAAATAATTTTATGCGTAAACATTCGTACATGCATTGTTCTCTTAGCATTGCTTTGAATGGTCGGTGCATCAAATGCTGACCTACATGATTTTTTCCTTACCGCTTCATCATAGCTCCTATAAATGGATTATGTCGGCGGCATGAACACCAATCCTTTACAACATCACATTTCAATATTAGGTTGGCAAATGTTATCATTTTTACATTCACCACAGCAAGGTCGGAGGTACGTACGATTTGGTCAAATCTATCTGACCGCCTCTGTCTCCGTGTATGGAAATCATTCTATTGGGCGCAGAAATTGACATCCCGATGCAAAAGTTAGCAATGGTCTTGAGCGAAATCCGTGGGACGTCCTTAGTACGAGAAAACCGTACTGTTTCATAAGTTACTCATAGAGAATGGAATGAAGGTTAAACTTGAGCCTTAAATTATCCTTTGTATTAAACAAAAAAAATTTTAACTTTTCATTGCCAGAAAGCTACCCATTTAAGGTTATTTCTTCTGAGTACATGCAAATCAAATGTAGTTGATTTTGTGTGTTCCATCGAAACTTATTACATTACGAAACACACAAAGTGTAGGTCACCGCATTATATGGATATTCCACTGTATTAACAATAAATTTCATTAATTCGTTAGTTCGTTAATGAAATTTAAGTTAAAAATAATTCCCTGATTATCAGACATTAGGTATTATGTGCATACGTAGAAATTTTGTAATGAAGCTTGAAAATATATAGTGAGGCGAGACAGGCGCAAAAACAACCCGCGAAGTTGGATCACCGCCAAATTACTAAATACTTGTGTCTTTCAACGTACTGCGCTACATCAAGTGAAGAAATGCAAAATAATTATTGAAATAGAAAATGAAATTACGAATACGAATGTGTGGGTGGCACAACATAAGAACAAATGATCACGAATAAAGTATTTTTATCGGGTCGCATACATTCACAGGTTACACATATTTTACATATTGATTTTTATTCTTTTACGTAGAGAATAATAGATTGGCAGTTTTTCATACATTTAAAGGTTTTTCCATTTCGATTATTAGGAATTTTTAAATTTAACCAAATACAGATAACAAAGGGTACATGGGAGAAAATGCGCATATACCACAATATTTACGCTGCACGAACGCATAAATTTTTGGCTTGACGCCACTGTACATAATATGAATTTATACAACACCAAGAAAAACTCACCTCCAAGTACAAATAGAAATATGTTTACGTTATTTATATATTAGACCTGAAGCAATATACTTAGGCATACAATTTTCGGACTAAGCGTACTATTTAAAGCAAAGTAAATGTAATGTTTTATACTCTATACCACCACTGGTACTGAGGTTATTCCATTTAATCGCGCAAATGAATATTAAATCCAGACATATTAAATCCAGACACCTGCCGATTGATTCAATATCCTATTCTTATTGAATTTAACCGTATCTGCTTAACGTAAAATTTGAATTAAATCAGAATCTTTGCTCCAGGACAATCGTTATTAAAGATGGAACCGATTTGACTACAGCAGAGTATTGAATGGTCGGACTTGACCGATTAAACTATTTTTAATTCACCTTCAAAAATTACAAACAACATTGTAAGCTTTATATTATTTACACCAAAATATATCATTTAACAAAGAATTAGAAAAATGTGTTAAAAAGTATAAGAACATCTTCTTAACAGTTTACAGTTTCTTTTTCATCATTTTTTTTATCATTATCAACAACAATGCATTTGTTTAACTTTATATATTCTTGAATTGTGGAATATTTTACAAGTTAAGTGGGCTTTTGTGTTCGATGTCCAAATATAGAACTACCCACACGGACAATAGTACTTCCCATTTCGATCTGAAATCGAAAAATAAAAATAGAATTAGTAGTCATGTTAAAGTTATCCTAAATCACAGAAAGTATTGAATACATATATAATTTTGTTCAAATATTATCGAACCGGTACAATAAATACAAATATGAAAAACACAATTTACATAAGATTTGGCCTTTTACTTGTTTCTTATATTTTCTAATAAGTGGAACTATATTGGATTACTTACGGCCTTTTCGAAATCATCCGACATTCCCATCGATACTTGAATTTGTTCTGCATTTAGAATTTCAGTGCAAATCTGTGAATGTAACTCCATTAGACGTATAAAATCAGGATTAGGGCCCGTAGAATAATCATGCCCGAAAGCACCTATTGCCATAATGCCTTCTATTTCTAAATTTCTCAAATTATTTTTTACGTGCTTGTATAATTTGGTTGCGTCATTAGGCATAACACCGTTTTTTGCTGATAAAGAATAATTCGAATGTAGAGGCATCTTGTAAATTCTATTGAAATTACCTTTCTCTCCACTGGTATTAATTTGTATAAGAACTTTTAAGGGTTTTTTATTTTCAATTATCACTTTTTCCCAAGCTTTATCCAAGTTATTGGCCAATTTTTCATCGTCAACTGTTTGTATCATATATAAATTTGGTAATTTTATTATCTAAAAGCCAAACTAAATTAGGTTCCAAGCACTTGATTAAATGTAGAAAAGAAGGCCAAACTATTGTCTTGGATCTTACCTTATTTATTTTGTTATTTTGCAGATG
Source organism: Crataerina pallida (assembly GCA_949710015.1). Taxonomy (NCBI): domain Eukaryota; kingdom Metazoa; phylum Arthropoda; class Insecta; order Diptera; family Hippoboscidae; genus Crataerina; species Crataerina pallida. The sequence continues at coordinate 10,834,940 of OX453290.1, forward strand.
ACCTATGAAATGCCACTTTATATCGGGACATTTTTCCAATATAAGTGGATGTTGACTTTTCTCCACTAATTCTTGCACGTAATTTTCCCCGAAATGACGTTGACCTACAGAATAAGCGTCAATTATCATCTCAACGGGTTTGGTTTTACTTACAGCCACTAATAAAGGTTTACACTCTTGCAGGTTCTTTAAATTCAATTGAATAATAATTTGAAATTCAATATTTAATATATGTAAACATTATATTTGACCTTGGTTCTGTGTGCGTAAGCAGCATCAATACGTTGTAATATGTGCTGTACGCCGGCTTTAATATTTACATCCGACATAATGCGTTTTATCATTTGCCAATTATTTATACAGAACAAAAAATAGATATATAAAAATTTAATAAAATCAATTAAAAAGTCATGCTTAAATTTTTAATGTAGGATACGTCAGCTGTTTAGTTAGTTGTAGAAGGTTAGAGTTGCCGTCTCTTTACTTTGCCATTTTGCTTATTCACACATTGAAAAAATATGAAGGAATGCATTTCGTTACAACGTTCATTTTCGCCTGCACGTAGTTTTTTTTATTATTATTCCGTGTTTATTATTTAAGCATGTGGATGAAATTGGTCTGTAGCTTTACATTCGTCCATTTTCCTCTTCAGGCTTCATATGATTAATAGGAATTTTTTTATAAATTAGCAAGTATACGTCCACGTACAACTTTATAAAATAACAAGTAAAAATATTGTGTCTAAGATTTGGTTAAACTCCTATATTCTGTTTTTTATCTCATGAGAGATTTTTTATATGAAAAAGTGATCCAATAATTTACATTAATAATAATAGTAAGAAAAAAGTTTACGTCTTGGGGCAAAGATTTTCATTTATTGGCACATTGATTTAGGTGTGGACTAAAAATTTAAGTTTTCCAGCTTTTTTTTTTGAAACAGTATGGTAGCACATTAATTAAGTTTGAAATGTTTGAATAAAATTATTTGAAATCACAATAAAAATCAAACCGTTTTAAAATGAATTGCGAAATTTTGCGCAGTATAAGTTTCGTATTTGAATGTTTGGGCGATTATATAATATATGGATTCTTTGGAAGCTTAAAATATTTCTTTGCAGATGTCATAAAATTCATTGTGGTACTTTTTGGAATATTTGGTATATGCCAAAGTCTCTTTCAAATTGTAGGTAAAAACGATCTTTTACTGATTAAGTTATGGGTGTTTAACTATAGGACTTTTATTACAGTTGGACAGCTCAGCAAGAGCAACAGGCACAATGCAGCCAACAGCACCATCCCCACGCCAAAATCAGCCCATTCGAAGTAGCCAGTAAAAAATTGTTATACTCTCTCAATAAATTATAAAGACCTCTTAATATGGGAGCATGGACAGAAATTTATAAATTTCAACGGCGGAAAATTTTGGACAATTTTTGTTTCAAATGTTTTAGACTCCAGTCTTTGACAAATACGCAGTAAAATAAAGCAAAAAATATATATATTGAGGATTTTCAATATTCATTTTTGAACCACCCTTTGTAATCACAGCAAGTGCACGAATAAAGTCCAGATAATAACTTTGATCAAGCGTAGGTACGATTTCTAATTTCATGTAAACAATTTCAAGGAAACAAACGTTTTAGAAGAAAATAGAACTTTTCGAACTACCTTGAGGATATGTGTTTTTATGGTTTCAGTTCAAGAAAATGTACGGTCCTCAACAAGTGTCAATTATTTTTAAATAACTTGTTCACTTGAATACATATGAAATTTATTCCGTTGTAACCAATTTTAAAATAAAATTTGGTGGAGCATAAAGCCCTTTATAGATCCTCCCGAGTGGTAGGATTACTTTTGTTCTATTTCTGTTCATTATACAGTTTTATTATAAAATTCCTTTGTGATGCCTACTTAATATTTTCTACAATATTCTTTCTAATACATTTATAAACGTTCTTTGAAAGACGTTTTCAAGTCAAAATTCTTATTATAAATATTATTCAAAATTCTTATTATATTATTATCCTTAATTATACACTTAAAATTCGTACTCATAAATTCGGCAAAATACTGCAAGTTAATATTATATAAAATTGTTGGTAATTGGCAATTATATTGACCTCAAGAAATGGCAAAATGACGAACGCTTTCCTAGATTGGATAAGTGAAAACGTCGAGACATTAGGCCGAAACATCGTGGTACTAGTAATAAGTAGTTTCCTAAGCGTATTCACTGAAGCTTTTAAATTTGTGTTGGCCATGATGGTAGTTTTTGGCATCGGCTATCTCATATTCTTGTTTGTGAGTTGTTAGTTAAAAGTCATTTAACGTTGTGAGTATAGATGTTTCGTATTTTATAGGGACCTATTGAAGATAATAACACCAAAGAAAAAGATTCAGCTAAAGAGTCTGCAGAAGCGCCTAAGATGCAGGAAAGGAATTTAAACGAAACATATATAAGTGAATTTAATACTAGCAGTCCACTAAATTATGGTTACGCCGAATTATATGATGTAGATGATACCTCGAATACAACGGCACTTGAATCTACGCAGCAAGACTTAGACGTCGAAGTCATTGTCTTCAATTCATCAGAGGAACAAGGTTATGTGGAATCTATTGCAGAAAAACCAAATCAAAATGAAAATGAAACCATTTAAATTTTTGTCATTCAAATTATATATAAAAAGAAATTTATTTAAAAAAAAACAAAAAACGATTGCTGGTTGATTTTGCCGCATTAGCAAAATTTAAGTGACACACTCAAAAATATAATTAGGTATTTGTCAAGGTGTTCATTGCAGGTATGTAGAAATATTTATGCTAGGCCGACCGAACAGAAGAACATTAACTGGATTTTTGCTCCCACGAAGCGAACATGGAAGGGGCATAACTAGATCGACTTAAATTGTATGATGCTGTTCCAGAGTGAAGTATCTCTCCGCAGTATTTGTAAATGGAATTGTAACGATTTTGGAGAAAATAACTCGTCAAAACAAATATCTTGAAGCATCTCTTCAGTTAAATACCTAAATAAAAGTGCGGATAAAAACCCCATTTATCAAGCAATCAATAATCAAAGTGGTCTATAATAATGCGGACATAAAGGTGTGGGTCCAAAAAATATTAGTGGATATTTCAGGCCTTAGGAAGTACTATCTGGTATCCTATAATAGTTGCGAGTGATGTTTCAAAATTGAAATATCTAAGAAACCCTATTTGTTTTCGTATAAAATAAAAAATATTGGTTTCGTCAAAAATTTCTTGTCTTAATTTTTTACAAAAAATAAATTCAGAAAATTTAGCACAAAATTATGGAAGAATGACGTGCTACATTATTAGGCACATTTTCCACTACTTTGAATATTTCACAAAAAGGATTCTGTTGCTTATTCTACATATCTTCTTATATTTTATAATAGAAATTCTTAAAGTAATCTCAATTATGGCCGCTGTTTACGCTATTGGACAATTGTTATATATTGCTGTAAGTTTGTACTTCCACCATTCAATCAATAATTACAGTATAAGAGTGTGTTTAATTTAGTGGGAACGATACGTTGAAAAATATGTGATGTCCGAATTGAAAGCATTAGGAAGAATATCTATGCTAAGCTCTGTACCAAATATTCAGAATGTGCATTTCGGAGAACTTCCATCCGCAGAGCAAGCCAATGTGCAGACTGCGGATGAATTGACACTTCTTACGAAAGAAAGGGAAGAAAGTGAACAAATAAATAGTTCTAGCGACGCAGCCGACATTCAAAAAGGATACACAAAGGAGGAAGACAGTGACAGTTCAAAATCATTAGGATCAAAATTGTCAAGGCGGATCACAATTGTAGAAGAGCCACAATTCGAAAAGAAATCTCCATTGGAGCAAAGCAACATTATTCAGAACGTGAGGAAACTTTCCCAATTTAGAAAAAGCACTTCTTCTTCGGAAAAAGAGTCTGGAGAAACTTTCGACCAAGGACCCAGCTTTTCACAACGCCGTCGCCGCCGAAGGAAGCACTCAACCATGAAATATAACCCAGTGCGCACTTTATATGAGAACACATCTTCAGAAAGTCAAGTGAACGATCTACCAACAAAGCATAGATTTCCACCAAAGCAAAAATATAGTGTTGAAGATTCTGCAGAAGACGGTGAGATGTTAAACATTCCCGTACGAGTATCAAATTATTTGAAAAAGCCGGAATCTTCGCAAGTGTACACAGCGGGAGAAACCTCCAGCAGAACATTGCGTAGAAGTACTTCAGCCAGGTCCAGTGAAGGATTTATACAAAGGGACGAAAGACAGATCAATAAAGCAGTGTATGCAAGACGGTCAACAATGCATTGAGATTGAATTATTTTTCCGCCCTAACTTACTTGTAAACTTGATGGAAAACAGACCATTTAATAAAAATTAATTGCAACTACTCTATACCTTTATTTTTCTGAATTAACCAAAAATTGTTACATTATTAAGGAATTTGACTTAAAATTTTGTGGGAACGCCATGCATAGACATATTTAGTAAGAGACTCTTATACATTATTAGCATTCCTTATGTTGGGGCATTACTATTTGCCATCTACCATTTATAATCATTCACCTTTGATTGTTTCAAGTCAACGCCTGATTTTGTTGGTAGCTCTATAACGTAAGGATACATACTGAAGCTCCCTCCCCCAATGCTATCTTTGAGACGCCTTTCTCCTACACTTAAGCGCACTAGTTTCACTCTGTTGTCAGGAATGGGGGCTTTCTTTTGGAACGAGCAGGAATTTCCCTGCGAAAGCGTACATGATGTCAAAGGTGACCCTTAGGCAAAGATATCAAGCTTACCACACTAAAAACGCCAAATCCTATTGAAAATACCAACAATAAGATCAAAGAAAATTTAGCGCATTCCTTGACCACGGAGAAAATTATATTAACTATTAATTCAATTATAGAGGAACCAGAATTCTGTATAATAATGGCAAATATCTGCAAAGGACCCATTACGAAAAGCCATAACTTTTTAAAACTAATAATTTTAACTAATTTTGTATATTTGTGTCTGAAGTAAATAAGTGAAATAAAAATAATAAAATTACGTCATTTCAAACAAAACAGTTGATTATTCCAAAGACGTTATCAAAATTATACTTCATGTTTACACATGTACTCTGTCAATGCTTTTGTACCCATATAGGTATTGTATACTCCATGGCACACACACACAAACTTTACGTAACGTAATATTTTATAATACAATTACTTTATTAATGCGTAATTCTAATCTAAAATTACATAAAAATTATATATTCAGCTGGGGCTGAATTTACGTCACCCTCCACCTTTGCACCTCCCCCATAGGACGTTGTACAATCAATCAAAATTATATGAAATTTTTCTGTCGTTTTCCCTTAACACATATATGCATCGAATTGATGCATAATTCTTTTCTGCCATGAAAAATGTATAACCTTGGAAGGCGTTACATTTTTCCAAAACATCTTTTTAAATCGTACATTTTAAAATATTGTACACCAAAGGACAAATTAACAGATTCCCCGTTACAAAGGTGGAAGGAACACTTCCTACTTGTAGTTTTACTATAAAGCCAGTTTTAACCCTTACCACAATATATTGTACTACGAGTACTTGTAAACTTGTTATCTACAACTATGAACGTAAATTTTACAAACTAATCTTTTGCACACTGGCATTTTTTCGTTACGCAATCTTTGCTATCCAATTTGGTGCTCTCCGTACTGGAGGATTCCGCCTCATCATCTTCGACCATCAACTCTGGATCGGGTATCTCAGGTATGTGACTTTGCTTAGATGAATCTTGAATAGCCGCATGGGAACCGTCACCATACTTTTCATAAGTTCGTGCTATTAATTCTTTGGAGGGCTGCTTCATATCCCAGCACCAACCGATTTTACTAAACCCATCCAAAAACATGGTGGTGAAATTCAAAGAATACTTTCCCAATTCGGCAGCTTTATAGTCCCAAGGAAACACGTGATGATAGTTATGCCAACCTTCTCCCAACGCAATAACCGACACATAGACATTTTCAGTGGGATTGATGCGCCTGGTAAAACAGAGATATGATTATTTTTTATATGACAGGTAAAAAAAGAAACAAGTAAAAACGCTATATTTGACTGAAGCTAAATCTTGATTACCCACCATCTAGGCACCAAAGCTCTCCAGTGAGTACACAAGTGAATATGTTTTTCAAACTTGAACTAATCTGGAGGAAGTTCTTCGAAAAATTGATCATTCTTCAGTTTTTTTGCATTGTGGGACGTATTTTATTCAATCTCAAAAGCAATCTGAGTACAAAAACTATCAACTCCTCTGCCAAGTTTGGAATCGATATGCCAAATTGTGCGAACACGGGAGTGATTGCCATAAGCGCACGCATACAAGGACAGATGGAGGGACAGACATGCCTATATCGACTCAGAATTCAATGCTGATTAAGGAAATATATACTTTGGGGGTCTCCGACACCTCCTGATATGTACCTCATATATATATCATGCTGGGTCTAAAAATTCACACATATTAACACACTTACTTGTCATATGGTTTATTTCCCCACAAATGGGCAGCACTGTTCACTGACCAAGTAAAATTCAATGAGCACACATAGCGAAACACGCATTGAGTCATGAAAGCCAATTTAAATTTTTCACCCCAAACATATACAGGTACCAGTGTAGGCAGCACGAAACAAAGCAAAATCTTTAACGGTATAAAGTATTTTTCATGAAAGCGCACCACAGGATCGGCTAGCACGTCACTCATATCAATTTGGCGACCTCGTCTTAATACTTCCGGGTGTTTATGCATCATAAGCCACCCGACATGAGAGAAAAAGAAGCCTCGGTTTGAATTATGTGGATCAGCATCGGTTTCGGAGTATTTATGATGCACTCGATGATCGCGCACCCAATCATATATACTGTTCTAGAATAATAATATTTTTTTTTAACATACGAACCGAGACAATTAATGCCACCACTTACTTGTCCAGCTGCCGAAAAGCACAGCATTAGTATGATGCGCAAAGGCAAGTTGGCTTTGTACGAACGATGCGTCCAATAACGATGAACACCACCCGTCACTCCAAACCCCACCAGGATGCCAACACAAAAAGCTATAAATTTAAAAAATTATATTGATATACTATGCTGGTAAAAAGGGCAGAAAATTTTACAATCATCATCTAATAACAACGCTCAGGTTTTCTAAGCAGTCAACTTTAAATTGTTTATTTGGTAAATATGTAAATATGTTGTAAATAGTTTTCCCTTTCACGCGTATCTTACTGCCCAATTTGCATACATGTGTAACACATGAATATATTTCACTTAGTCCATTTTTTATGGAATTCTCTAATCATTATAGCTAATCATTATATACACATTCTATATACACACCTTATATTGAATAAGAATAAAAAAATGTTTCATGGGGCCCTCGAAATTCTTAATAATTAATTAATTACTCACTTTTACACATTTCATGAACTATTGTACTAGGTAGTATTAAGTAAAATACAACAACACATAAACACTTGTTGGCATATTTTTTACTTGGAAAATAGTAAAGTAAGTAACACACATACGTAGTCGAAGCTTGTTGTTGAAACTTCGTGTAGACCTTTTTAAATAGGCGAATTGCTTGACAGTTATGCCCTCATATAAAAACATAATGTATGCACATATACTTGGGATTTATATTATATATATTTAGAGTGGGTTCTTCATTAGCGCCGAAATGAGTTTACACAATGATTTTGTACCAAGACCCAATCCTGAACCTGTTGCTCTAAGAAATTTAAACATTCACATATTTCTATAACAACAACAACATCTATTTACAAGAGATATGCTTTGTGTATAAATATATGCAGAGATAGTCATAAAAATTGATGGCGACGATTGGATTTTTCTTAAACCGTCCATAAAACCAATAAAAAAAAAATTGAAAAACCTATCAAGGGCCACATAACACCGCGCAGATTATTAGATGCTTAATATATATGTTTGTCTCTAAAAAGAAGAGCTTTTTGAAAACAACATTAAATAAAGATGTGTATGAAGTAATAATAGTCAAGAGTGTGTATGTGTTTTTGTACAGGTACCCATCAATATCCCCCACTATGCGGTATGTAGAGAATATATACATATAAACGTGTGTGCACTCTTTTCGGCTAGTCAGCCTCGCATTCCCTATACTATTTACACACACATATGAAAACAATATTAACATAAATTATTGGAAAGTGTTTTAACTCCATCTATCAATACAACAACAAGTAAGAAAACTTAATTTGGCTTGGGCCAAATCTTAAACACCCTCCACGTATGGGCGTGGCAAGTATATGCTGAGTATCGTTTTTTGTAAATTTTGGACGTGATTTTGAGTTCATGTTATATAAGTTTGTCGATTGTAGGCGTGGCCTCTGACGACTTTTCCTATTTTAAATGCGAAATTTAAAAGTATCTCTACAAAGTTTCACCCCAATATCTCAAAATTTACGACCATGAGAATGCTTCAACAGACGGACACATATGTTTAGCTCGCTGTTCAAAAATATACATACTTCTGGGTGTTGCAAACGCAATGATAAACTTAGTAAACCCCCCATCTTATAAACACGAGATTGATTTTGATACTCGATGAAAAAGTTTGTAACACCCAAGAAATAGACTCAACTTCAAGGGTGTTACTCAGACTTAGGGTAGTCAACAAGAAATTCTGAGCCGCTTTATCTTTCGGTGTATTTTTGTTATGTCAGTGACAACTATAGAGTCTTGATACAGTACCGGCATGTTGGAATGCTCATAAGTTCAGTTAATAAAGAATCACGCTCCCCTATTGTCTCAAAAGAAAATATGCCCTAAACCACACTTAGCTTCTTACTTATTTACTTGTATGTATGTTAAACTTATTCAGAGATATACTAGGGAATGCAGTATAGGTAGTGTCCATTTGTAGGTAGTGTCCATTTGTTTATAACTCAAAGTCGCCGTCAATGCGGTCTTTTGTTATTGCTTTTTTACATGTGTACATTATTGTTAAATTTTAATTTGTTTCGAGAGTGTTTGCACTGTATTTGAGGGTCAGACATACAATTAATGGGACGCCCAAAGTGCTTCAAGCGGAAGAATCTTCAAACTCTACCGAGTGTGTAAAAAAGTGGCCATAGGGCATACATATATTATGCCATGTATACTTTTATATACAAGAATATATATCGTAGAGGGGCGCCCAGAATTTAATCTTCAGGCCGACTACATAATCTAACTATTGTTACAAAAGGAATTTTTTATTTTCATCTGAAGGTTCAATTAATTGAATTTTCTTATGGTCGTGAAATTGAATTTGACTGACAATCTTTGTTTTACCTATTCAAACATGCGTGATTGGAACCTAATTGCAAAGTCAGGCAAAATCAAAATATCAGTTCTAATCCATCTAATTCAAAATTTATGAACGGTTTTTAATTTTTAACCCTTTTAGTAGGAACCTTTACAAAGCCCTACCAAACGCAGTGTGCTTACGATTAATACAAAATAACCATTTTGCAAGTAAATGTGGCAATTACGTAATACACTCGTAACAAATGTGTGTATGTAACCTACATAACTGCCGAATGGAATGTTACGTTGCGGCAATATTTATGATCATTTTCATTGTAAGCATAAACCACAACAACTGCACATTTAAATGTATGTCATACGAGTATTCATAATTATATACCAATTCATTTCTTATTTTCATGCTTTCATGCCCTAAACTAAATTATTGTACGTTGTTCTCCTGCAACTTGCCGCAACAAAATAACTAAAACGAATACGTTCATATTTTAAGAGTTTTTAACGTGCTTTAGTTTACCGTGTAAAGATAATGTTGTTGCATGTGCAAACTATAATCTAATATACATAAAAATACAAAAAGGGCAAGTGTTGATACTATTGTCGATTAAGAGTCCCCATTTAATATTCTGTTCCACGTTGGTTTACATTTAAACCTCAACCCCTTGCAAAGTAAGAGATATTAGTCATAGACCAATAAGAGGAGATGCCCGTAAAATAGTTAGGTTAGTTGTAGTAGAAAAAACCAAGTCTAATAGCCGATTATTAAAATTTAATACATGATTTAATTGCATTAAGCTGAGATCAAAGATTAACTCAAAAATTTCATCATAATATGAGAGATAGCTAATGGGTGAAAAGTACCCACAATCCTTATCAAACGTCCACGTTACATCAGGTAAGTTGAAATCTCCTAATACAAGGATTAAATCATTCGGTCTTAATCGAGAACACACTTCAGAGATGAAGGTAAAGTGCTTTAAATAGATATCAATATTAGATCACGGTGGAACGTACGAGCAAGTAATGTAAACAAAAATATTACCGACTCGTACTTGAAATAAATAAATTCAATATCAAGAGGAATAGAAAAATCAAGTGTACGAGACGAAAAGGCGTTAGAAATAGCAATGAGTACACCATCACCCACTTTACCAATCCTATCCTCCCTATAAACCTGATACCTAGTGCTAAAGATTTCAGAATCATGGCCGCAGTTAAAAGTATTAAGGAGTAAAGTTGACAATTTAGTATTTAACCCACGCACGTTTTGGTACAGGAAAGACAGGACACTGTTCAGTTTTTTGGAATATTATCGACCGGATTGGAACTAAGTGACACTACAGCTCTTTTACGTGGAACAAAGTCCTTAATGAAAATCCCCTCAGGCCAAAATCTTTATTCGAAACCAAATTATAAAGATTAGCCGGTAATTGCGATTTAAAAGACGAAATGTCACGCTGTTGGGGGACGCTAAATTTAAAAATGCCAATATTAGCTGTATCCACATTTGGAATTTTAGATTTAACGTACTCCATAATCATGAAAACAAAGAAATATGGGGAATAAGCCATTTTATTAAAATCCTTCCGTTCTCAACGTTGGGATACCGTTTAAATTATCCAAATGAAAATAGACGGACCAACGAAGGAAAATTTCATTGAAATATGTTAAAAATTGCCGCTCGTAGGTTGAACGGAAAGAAAGAGTTTTTAATAATTCTTCTGCTACCGATGACAGCAGTTTCTACTTTGTGTTCTACCATGTGTATGTATGCGGCTATCTACACATCTACATATTAATAATATATACTAAACGTTATACATACATACATATATTTTACTTAAGGCTTAATTGTTGTCTTTTAACAGAAATTAAAGTTGTGAATTGTGAAACCTGTACGTTTATATAAACAAAGAAAAACAAATGAACAATCTGCAAACAGTCAGCACTTTTTCAATAATACATTGTACCTACGAGTATGTAAAAAGTGTTTGTCATCAGTCTTCAATTCATCAAAATGTTATGGAGTGGGACACTACAAATAGATATTTTGAACCGCATTCGAATAATGTTATTATCCGTACCTTCGTATATTTATTTTATTTTTATTCTTACTGGACTTAGCAGAACGTTAATATTCGAATAACACTTACCCCATAAAATCGTGGATAAACGCAATTCCGTCAAAGGGTATAGTAGTAAGCAAACTAGGGAGAAAGTGTACAAACTGAATATCAAAATAACGTTATGCCATTTGAGGGGAGCCTTAAATTGCACACCGAACACTTTGTCTCCTTTAAATTGACGTGTATACTCCTCCAAGTTTGTACTGTACCGCCCCTCCGCAGACTTGACATCGTTGCTTGTAATAGACAATGATAATGCTTTTAGTGTTTGACCATTGTCTTGTGGAAGAAATTCACTCTTTACTTGGAACGCCTTTGGCACTCTGTTACTAACACTATTGCGGCGTTTGGTAATGACTCTATCATCATTTAGTGAAACACTTGTGGTAATTACTGCCTCACTCGCTGATAAATGGCCCATGTTTGTTGTGTTTTCAGTTTTTAATTTAAATCACACACAGTAGCAATCTTCTATTAAATAATTGTTACTGATTTACTTTATTACAACCGACCTCGTATGTGTATGGGGATGTTATATCTGTTAAAATGTTTACAACGCCTAAGCCAAGGTATCAGAGACCTCCCCTGGTCACAAAATTTGAGATATCGATTCCCAACTTGGCAGAAGTGTTCGTGGCCAAATTTGGTCAGGCGAAACACTCACAATGCAATATTTTTAAACGTTATTGACTTTTATATGCTCCTCGGGAAGTTTTCGTGCATCCAAGGTAGCTGTTCCCGATTTTGCCTCGGCCAAATATCGCTTTTTACTTGCTTTTAATATTTCTTATTTATTTATTACACAAAACATCAGTCAAGTAGTTAAAAAATATACCTCGACAATAAACATTCATTTGTTATAACTTTTGAAAAAAAGGTGTTTATTGTTTAAGTACCTACAATAGGTAGTGCCGTACAATGCAATACTTATGAAAGCAAAAAATATATAAACCGTGTACACACATGTGAAAAGGTAAGCGGTTAAAGGTTTGAGAACACACCGTTACAGTTGAACGTTTCGTTTGGAAATGAACACAAAAGTGTGATGTACAATTTTAAATCTATCATCATCATCATCATCATCATCATATATTCATTCTCCACTACATACAAAACTGTCACACACCATAGCTAAGTTGTAAGCACTGGTACAGATCGGTGGCTTTTCGTTGTGATTGTCTAGCACTTAAACAACGTATAAAAGGTTTGGGTGCTCAATTTATATATATTTCAAGTTAAAGATTTGGACACGGTTTTACCTACCACATCCACCTAAACAAATATAAATGTAAATTTATGTATTGTAAATATTTAATTATACAAACACACACAGTACAACTATAGTTGGAACGTTCCTTAAAGCTTCGGTACGAAAACATGCACAAGTGTGCTCAACTCACATAATTAGGATTACATCTTTACAACCGCTGCAAAAATTGCTAGGCGAGCATAGTTTTAACCAAAAATTTACATAAGTTAGAGCATTGAGTAGAGTTGTTGCACTTGTTTCAGCATTAGTAACATTGGAATAATTTATTGACTTTTGTCAACTCAGAATTGAATATTGATGATTATGGGGTTCCATCTTTTGCTTATAAGCACTCAGATACATACATAAACTTCATAAAAAAGACATGGAGCTCTCTAATATAAGCAATTATGCATGTTTCACCAACTATTACAAGTTGTTCTATAGCTTGCAATAATTGGCTTCTTTTAATTACCTGATAATTTGATAATTTGGCACTTTTTGCTTTGAAGGTCAAGTTTGCACAGTTCTATAAAGAACCATTTTCGTCTGGTTAGCCACTTAATTATTTCCAACTATAACCACAGACCTACCTACATACCTATGTCTACTTAGTACGCCCTCCTCATCTTATATGGACGGTATAATAATAGTAATATTTGTAGAGTTTTTAACTTATTTTTCTACTTAAGTAATGTAAGAACATAACTTTGAAACACAATGTAGAAATGTATATAGACAGGTGATAATTATCCATCCATTATTCAAGTTTGAAGTGCCGGTGAATGACAATCTTCAACACGTCATTTTTTCTAGTTAATGAATAACATTGTACAAAAATAACGCTACCTTTAAGAGGTATAATTAGTTTTTCGTCTCGTTCGTAACAACCAGAAGAAGAGCTGCAATAAGAACAAACATTCCAAATCCATTAGGTTTGTTATACCCTACACTTATATATCTTTTTTCGTTTATAAGAGGCATCGGAGACCCTTCAAAGTATATGTATTCATGATTAGCGTCGAAAATTGAGTCGATCTAGACATGTACGTATGTCCGCGTCAGCGTGTGTGTCTGCTGTTGGTATTCTCTCGGGCGTAAATCTTGAGATATTAAGCTAAAATTTTGTATAAACAGGTAGATCGCTATTTAAAATGGACAAAATCGGTCAGGGATTCTCCATCGCATACAGCGAAGGGCTCTGGTGATCATAGGTGACGTGAAAGTATCTAACTTTCTCGACACACTTGAGCCCAACGCAATGTGAGCTGTGTTGTGCTTATGTACAGGTACTTCCATGGCATGTGTTCTACAGAGATAAAAGATATGTGTCCTCCGCTGAAACCCTTTAGTAGGACAACTAGACTTGCTCACCTATCTCACCCATTCATTACGGAGTTACCGGTGCATCGCACAACACACTACCGAAATGGTTCATTCTTTAACCGGGGTGTTCGTCTTTGGAACCACCTATCTCCAGAGATGTTTCCCACCGTGCCTAGTCTGCGCAGATTCAAATCGAATGTATACAAACACTACTCCCTCTACCCTCCTTCCCCTAGTTCCTTCTAACCACCACCGTGCTTACACGTATAGGGGTCAGCCCCTGAGTGGATGGTTATATAATAAAAAAAAAATTGACTTGAATGCTAATACGTAATATACACATTATTAGAGGGCCTAATCACATACCAGTCGCACCCACTATTGTAGATGCGGAGGGTATTTGAAATTTCACCTAAACCAAATTTAATTTTCTTACTTATTTTTTTGTAAAATGGGCGAAATCGGCTGTAAGCTGCATTGACAGTCGCCAAAAATTTCTTTCAACCTAAAGAATTGGGCAAAGCTAGCTCGCATAGTTATGTAGCTCTATTGTACACATACCACATAAATAACTTTACATTTGATGCGTACTCTTTAGAGTGTGTTGTTGAATATGATGGGAACATAAATCACTTTATAATATTGTACAAGCAGATATTTATTTGTAACTTTTAAGAGTTTTCGAAAAGTCCCCCTAATTCCAAACCATATTAATATTGTTATCGATGTATGTGTGTATTGTTTTATGGGGAACTTACCTTCAAGGTTACTGAACGAATGTTCACGCATATCTGGTATATATTAAGTTTTCTTAACACCGCTTCTTTATAAATATTAATTAATATAATAGAACCACATGTTTATACGTATGTGTTAATAAACTTGTGTTGGTAAAGCGAGGCGAGTATGCCTAAGTTGGTATTGAATTTTGAATTTCAGATATGTTCGTGAGTATGTTTTTGTATCTCGAAGTCGAACAAATATTAACAAATATTTACATAATAAATTATTAATCAAATATATACACAAATTGTTGTCGATCCTTCTCTCAAATACAATTGATGCCAACGGCTTGTAATGGCTTTTATTTGTGCAAACATACAATCAAACGATACATGTGGTAGGCATAGGCAGGTAAGACAGTAAAAGTTGGTTTTTTTATAAACATAATGTACTTTTAGTCGAACAACACTTTTAAATGTTTATAAAGTCTACTAAAAGCATACGTTGTTTGTTATGTGTAAATATATGTTTAGAACATTACAAGTTAATAGGGCGAGCAGTTAAGGCAGGCTAATTTTAGAACTCTATTCTCCATTAATACCGCAATTTGCGAATACATTTAAATTGAGTCAACATAAAGCCACAATAAATGTCATAAGCCCACTCCCCAATATTGAAGTGATGTTAAGTAGGATGAAAGTTTATTTGCATATACATACACTGCTCTTAGTGTACAATATATGAATTACTTAAACAATTCTTTTACATTATTTGAATATTATTTGTAGAGAAATTTACACACTTTTAAAAAATGTGTTGCTTGGGACAACCTTGAATTTTTTCTCAGCAATGTTTTCCATTTGAGTCATTTACATTTCTTTTTCTTTATATATAACCATCAACTCATAGGATTACCCTTGTATGTGCAAGCACGGTGGTACATAAGCACAACGCCGCTCACATTGCGTTGGGCTCAAGTGTGTCGAGAGAGTTAGATACTTTCTCTTCATCTATGATCACCAGAGCCCTTCGCTGTATGCGATCGAGAATCCCTAAATATACGCTAGAGGCTCCCGCCCGTAAATGTTTCGGATGTCAGCTGGTGTAAAGTATTTTTTACACCGTTTTAAAAATGCGAAGCTTTTGGCTACTACTTTAGACATTTCGAACAAGTGCCCAGAATATCAAGAGCGGCTGATTCTTCCATGTATGTATTTACGCCACCGAGGGATAGGGGGCACCCATCACTAACCCTGTGCCACAGATGGCAGCACTGACTTTTTTTGGGAGTTAAAACTAACCCCGTTTACCCGATCACATTCGGAGATTTTCATGAGGTCGAGATTTACTGAATCATTCATTATCTCCGTGCTGCTAGGCAAATGAATGACACAAAGTACGAAAGACTGAAAAGGGTTCTCCGTCAACTACCGGAGGTCATTGATGAACACCAGGAAGAGGGAAGGGGAGATATTGTATAATGAGTTGATAATAATTAGCTAGATGATTTTAAACTCAAAGACCTGTACGTACTAATAAGAACCTTAAGACAACTTCCTATTCAAATTCTGTATGAAATGTGTGAACGGGATCCCAGTTAATAGTTACTGTAATATTTTGATCTCATAACTATTAGGGATTTAAGTGATTATAATGGATTTTTTGTTAAAGGCGAGGATTTATTGTGCAAACAAATTCTTGCTCCAAACAAAACTGTCAAATCAATCGATACAATTAAAGGTGGGTGTGGCATTTGTCGTTTAGTAGTTGTCCCAATTATTGTAACAACTCTTCAAATAGCTAGTGACGTTTATTCTTTGTTTTTTATATGAAAGTACGTTTTCTAAATGGTGAAGAAATCACATGAATTTCTCCCGATTTATAAAAATATTTTCTGGTATATGCTCCTTTTCCTCTTGAACATATTTTTGTATACAGTCAACAATTGGACGTCCTGTTTCAACGGCTTCAGTTAAACCATTGCGCACTGCAGTCGATGTTATAGTTTGTAAATCTGACGCCAAATCTAAAGCAGCAAACACACGTATCATAGCTGTGGTAAAACCACAACCATAGTTGCCAAATTCACCGCTTTGGTAGTCCTTGGGCAATAGATAATGATAATGAGGATAGTACGATTTCGTTATAAAGAAAACACTGTTGGAATCGGAGGGACGGAAATCCTTTGTCATTCCCCATAATAAGTGAGCCGAATTGATCAACCAACAAACATTTAAAACAATCATGTACCGCAATGAGAATGCAACCAACAGCGAAACCGCTAAGCTCTCACCGAAATCTGCCAGAGGTGTATTTACTGGGAACAGTATGTGTATTGTAATAAAGAGCAGCCAATAGAATCTGAAAGTAAAAGTCAATAATTAGTATAAATGCATGGGACATTATTCCACTTGTACCTTTTTTGAAACATAACCACACCGTCTTTTTCCAAATCCGACATATCCACCTTATCAAGGAGTTCCTTTTGTTCAGGTGTATAGCTAAGTACTTGGGCGTATACCTGCGCTGCGAAGAAATCACCTTTACTATAGAAGGGATCTTCGGGTTGACGAAACTTTTCATGGTGCAAACGATGAAGACGTACCCAATTGTAAATAGAGCCCTAAGGAAATAATTTTCCATTGTTATACCTTCCACACAATACGAGGAGTATACAAAGTTTGTTTTTCCGTATGCAACACCTAGAAGAAGGCGTCACAGACCCTATAAAGCAGCATCAAAAACTTAGTCGATATACACGTGCATGTCCGTGCGTCCGTGTCTGTCTCATAAATTTTGAGATACTAAGGTGAAATTTGGTACAGGTACTTTTAGTTTTTGCACGCATATCGATATTGGAAACAGGCAGAATCGTTCAAAAGTCACGCCCACAAATGACAAAAATCTATATATCAGCCACAAAATTTGGCGTGGTCTAACAACAGGCTTTGAAGCTGATACGTAATACATACATTATTAGAGGGCGTAATCACATACCAGTCACACCCACTATTGTAGATGTGAAAGATATTTAAGATTTCACCTAAACCAAATTTAATTTCCTTACTTATTCTTATATTTATTTATTTTTTAGGTAAAGCATTCTTGGGAAAGTTTAGTATTTTATCCAAACTATTGTAGAATTTATTATTTTTGCCACGATTTATTAATTTTGGGTCCAACAATATCTTAATGCAATATATATATCTTTCATTGCGTACAGTTTACACATAAATGTGGAAGGTATTTACAGCAAACACAGCTTTTAAAAGTTAACACTCAGAGAAGAGCTGTTCTCATTGGTAAAACTTCAGATTAAGCTTTTGCATTGGTTCGTGTCTTAGTTATAGTTCTTACCTGCCCCGCTAGAGTTTGACAAACCATTAGAAATACTTTTAACGATGTGGTGGCGGTATATGTATTGTGAGCCCACAATCTGTGAGCACCAGCTGTAGCACCTAATACACCCAATACCGTTAAAAACGAGACTACAGAAAAACTCTCACAGTTTACTAAAATATATATTTGCGTGTATGAAAATAAGCTTACCAAATATAATTGTTATCCAGGAAGTGTTCGTCACCATTAAAAATAAGCCATAGACTCCAAGAATATGCAGATGTATGTAAAATAATACCGAAGGCCAACTCGTTTCTCGTTTGGACTCTCTACTAATAGACAATGCAGACTCGACTTTGCCTTCAGTGGAATCGATAATTGTCTGGTGTTCCATCGTTTTGTTTTTAACGTTAATTAATACGAGTTGACCTTTAAATGCACGTGAAATAGATTAATTTTAATAGAGCAAAGTACTATTTTTTTACACTAAAGTAAAGGTAAAGACTACGCCAATCGATTAGTGGTAAATAGATGAGGCGTTCGGCCCCGGCTGCGTACGTACTAAATGTATACATATTTGTGTGTGTTTAAATTTGTTACTTAAGTTGGCTAAAGAAGCTTTGAAAGCGAAATTTTAGAGTACTTCCACGGATAATTTTTCATATGACGCGATTTTTTCCTATTTTAAAATTAAAAGTTTTATCTGCATATGCTCTGTATATTATCTAGTATGTTATAATTTGTTTTTATGTACTTAATGAAATTTAATATCAAAATTAGCAAAACATTTATTTAGTTGTTCATACGCAACAAATTTTCTAGTATGAACATAGATTTGAAAATACATATATAGAGACTATTTGCACATTTTGTATACACCTGTTTATATAAATTTATTTTCTTACACGTTTAATAACTGCACTCTTTTTCAACCTGTCAAAGATATTTTTACACTTGCCCTGGCAGGAGCCAAATGACTTGATGCGTGTCTTTCCAAAAAGCAACTGGACTTATTTGAATAGAATATATTTCAATGCATTTATCCACACTAACATATCATTAACTTTATTCTTTGCATAATGAAAGCGCCCCTCTCTCACCTTTTCCTTTTTAAGTCTTCATTGTGTTCAATAACTAAAATACATAATTTACATATTGGTTTTGATGAAACGAATTCCACGACTGAAAAATAACATTATTCCGTCATTTTGCTAAGTTCTCTTTGATCCTCAATGGATAAATCTTGATCGCCATAACCCCATACTTGATTTGTATGGGCGAACTCATCACTAAGAAAACGGGTGCCATCGCCGCATTTTTGTGCACGCCTTTTAATCATTTCACACGACACTTTCTTACCTAAAATCGAATTAATTAAAATTAAAATTATTTCGTGCGCATTTGATTGAAACTTACGTCCACTGGCTAAGCCGAATTTAGCGCACATGTCTAAAATAGCGGTTGTAACATTCAATTTGTAATTGCCAAATTCACCGGTTTTGTAATCCCACGGAAAGACGTGATGGTAGTTATGCCAACCTTCGCCCAGTGCTAAAAATGACACAATGGGACTCTCAACAGGACTTATGTGTCTGGAAAGGAATTACAATTACTTCGACAACTCTCATCAATAACTTACGGAAGTACCTGTCATAAGGCTTTCGACCCCACATATGAGCTACACTGTTTACAAAGAATGCCACGTTTAACGTACAACAAAAGCGCATATTAAAATTAATCCAAAATGACTGCCACAAGCATTCGCCCCAATAATACCAGGGAATCAATACCGGTACACCGATCGAACACAAGGCAAACAGAGGTATAAACCATTTGCGTTGAAACATGACAACCGCATCCATTTCTAAATCAGACATATCTATTATTTTCCGCTTTTCCGCTACCTTGGGGTGAGGTGTAAGAAAGAGCCAACCAACGTGGGCGAAAAAGAATCCACGTTTAGCATTATGGGGATCTGAATCAGTTTCTGAAAATTTATGATGAATTCTGTGATCCAATGCCCAAGTGTACGCATCACGCTAGAAAATTTAATAGGACAGTCAATTGGGCACTCTGGAAATTGTCTGCATACCTGACCCGCAATGGTAAAAAGAAACATTAATATTATGCGTAACGTTAGGGAGGCACTATACGATTTATGCGACCACAATCGATGGGCACCTGCTGTTATACCGAAACCGGACACCCATATTGTGATGACCACTGAAAATATACATTATTATTATTTTTATTGATTTAAAAAATGGAGCAGAAAGAACAAGTAAAAAAAATTAAATTAGGCTTAGGCCAAATATTAAGTACCCTCCAACTCCTTTATAAGGGGGCGTGATTTTGCCCAATTCAAAATGCAGATAATTTTTACTCAAATCATGGCTAGATTAGATTTTGATGTTGATCAAGAATAGTTATACTTCGTATATCTCTCTTATACTTCGTATATCTCCTAGTGGATGTTGCAAATGTTTATTTGTTTATTTATTACAATTCGCTACAATTGAAATTTAGCTAAGAATATTTAAAAGACAAGTTCGAAAACTAAATTTAGTTTAAGTCAAATATCAAATATGCTACATACAAGCGATGGGCGTGGCAGGTACCCGATTACACCTTCTAATCAACTTACAAGTCGAGTTTCAATCTTTATAAGGTTTTTTATACATTATGTGCGTGTCTCTTATATGAACACACCCATTTTTGGTACGTCGATCGATGGAACTTTACGTTACAAATGTGTATGTCATAGCTCATTTTTTATGACAGATTGGTAAGGATATATATACTTTACAACTGCTTGTTGCAAATGGAAGTATTCTCTCACTATGATGGAGGGCTTACCAACAACAATGTATCGCAGAGGGCAAAACGGTCAATTTTAAATGTGTTTTCAAAAGAAACTTACCCCACAGAAATGTGTAAAATTTAGCTGAGAATAATAAGTATAAACCGTATAAGCCGCCTATATGCAGAAATAGTTGTGCTGTCAAATCCAACCAGAGTATTTGCGGCTTAAAGTCGGTAACATCAGTTATTAAAGGTACATCATCTCTGGGTCGACTTAATTCTCTATAAACAGCGTTTTCTTCATTATAACCAAAATTATCTTTAGTTTGAATTTGTTGACCCATTTGATGTTTGTCTTTACTGCACCGTAAATTGTTACAATTATTATTATTACTATTGCTGCTATTGCTAGGTATTGCGTTGCATTGACTAGAAGTGTGTGTGGTGGCAAGTGCTGTTGCTGCAGATGGGTTAGTGTCGGTTATGTGATCTTTGGCATTGCCCGATGTGATGGTGGGGGTGGAAAGACACATTATTCTACCTGAAAATTCAAACATATATCTTATGAGCTTCCCCCATGAAAAAGGTTCAGCTGTATTTAAATCCTGTATACAGAACGCATACGGCGTAAAAGTCTCTAAGGAGTCAACATTTTACTCTCTATGGTAAGGCTATGACAATGTGAAATAATTAACAAGTAAACAAGCAAACACTCTAAGTTTAGCTTAAGACAAATCTTAAATATTCTGCACCTCTAATTACGAATGACGTAGGTGTACTAAAATTCAAGTTCATGGGCCAATTTTTGTTTGGCTCTTGACCGGTTTTGTCCAATTTAAACAACAGTTTAAGTACATATAGTAAAAAGAAATGTTTAAGCAAAATTTCAGCTCAATATCTCAAATTTTGCGACTGTGAGCGTTCTAAGCACAGATGGTCTAGTTTGACTTGATCTGGCAAGAATGAAGAGTGTCTGAAACTTCCTTCTGGGTGTTGCAAACGGAAAAACAAGGTCAGCGCTAAGGTGAAGGGTATAAAAAAGCTTTATTCATTTGGCTACATTGTGCGCACGTCTATTATAAATTTTTGATACATCAATGGAAGAGCTTAGTATAAATATGTTCATAGTTATACTAATTTTCAATTTTTGACTTTGACCAAGTTTAGTCCTCCAAATGGTATTGTACTTTAGGCCTGGCGTTTGCGAACTCACTGTTATACAGCTTGAGGGTCGCGAACATACGATCCCCGCATTTTTCCCATGAGCTCAATAAAACCACTTTAAAATTGTTCTAGTGGTCCTGCCACAAGGATGAATTAATTCTGTTTGTTGAAATTTCCATTATTTGAAATAGGTTTCTGTTACCATATCCATATAGAAGATTCCGAAGATACCGAACACAACTAACACAATAAATACTTCTTCAATTCAAGTAGTATGAATGAAATGTTTCATAATAAGTACGTGGTGTATAAGTTCAACTGAAGCAAACAATACATTAATTAACACAAACGTATTCAGCAATGTATACAAGAGCGTTATTTCGTTATGTGTAATCATTCAAGTTGTTGTTGTTCCATTTTTATTTATTTTACGCAATGTTTTTGTTAATTAATTGCTTATGCCAAATGTACATATTGAACGTACGTACGCTGTATATTCACCTTTGCTAATATCATCAACGATTATTAAATTTTTTAATTTGTTTAAAATTGAACTTAAAAGCGGAAATTCGTCTGATGTATGTTGTCGTCGACAACGCTCTCGCAAATGTTTCTAAAATGAAAGCGTCTTTACCAAACGGACTCTGTTAACTTACTGGCGAGTATGGAAGTTACGAAGTTAAGAATTAGTATTGTACACGTTCACCACTCCTTCCCCCACCTAACGCTCTGCCCAAGTATGCATATAAACCGCAATCTAGATATATCAGTTAATAAATTGAATCAGGTCTCGTTGGGTGTGTGTGAATTTTTCTCACTTTACACTTCACTTAATATATAATATGTGCGTGAACGTGAACAATATTCTATAACATTTGCAATAAGTATTGTACGTATGTTGAATGGATGCATCTCATACTACTAAATAAATAAAACTTAAGAAAGAAGCGGTAGAAAGAGAAGGCGCAGTACAAACATATATTTTTTTATATTCTTGAAGAGAAACGATTCTACAAACAACTATAAGTACTTCTGTGACATATTATACTACGATCGAATAATTAAAAAAATATTATGCGGTAAGTAAAATATGTATGTTTGGTCAGACTGACTCCCTAATATCCTACACTAGTGAGTATTGCACTAATTGTTGGAAAATCTAAACACAGTCCTCTTGCGATTTATGGCAATCCGTACATAAGTCAACCGGAAACGCACTTTCAAGTTATTTTAATCCAAATGTAAAAATAGTGCGAATGAGTCCATTTATAGTGCAATAGAAACCGCTCTTTATGCCAAATTCCCTCACAATAGTATAAAAGTTGTAGAGTGAACATAAGACGAAAACGACAAGCAATATACTTACGCACAGACGTATCTAAGTTAGAACATTGTTCTGAATCAATTGGTAAGTTGAACTGCGCGTAACTCGTTTCAGACCTATACAACGATATGCACTTAAACTTCAAGTGTTTAAAATTTTTAACAAGAACTGATTAAAAAGTATTAAAGAACATATGTTTGTAGGAGCACCTAATAGGAATGGCTCGAAATCCTTAATTCTATCTATTAGGTAGGTTGATAAGATAATGTTTTATGCGATAGTGCAAAGTCAACAACAATGACATAATCTTCCTTTATTGCATACAATACACGTACGCTGAAATAAAACGATCGAGCAAACAAACACATTTAATGTCTGATAATAGTTACAGCCAAAGACAAATGAATTTTAAAGCAAATATAATTGAATCATATGTTCAACCCATGAAAGGCGGCCAATGAAATTTGCTATTCCGTTGGAGATCCCACAGAGTATATGTACAATTTCGGTCAATATCAAAATTTTAGTCGATCTAGGCATGTTCGTGTGCCCTTTGGGATATTACATATAAGCTTGACTTTTGTAAACATTCTTAGTTTCTGCACCCACGTCCTTATTCAAATTGGGCGATCGATATTAGTTGAAGCACATTTGGACTAGAGGTATAGTTACTTTAAACTCCCACGTTGGGGGTAAGACACTTTGAACCACATCATAGAGGTGTCTGGTGTTAATTACAAAATGTTTCAATTTAAATCGAAATTTGAAGCGGTTGAACCCTAAACCTTGAAAAATTCACTCGGAAATTGGAACAGATTAACAACATTTATAGGGAATGATGTCTCATTTTAGTCGTTTAAGATTTTTAATGCCCTTTACCATAAGAATGATATGGAGCATAAATACTACTTTGTAGGAAAAAAGGGCTCGCACCAACGATAATGCCAAGCCTCTCCTCATTAACTTCCCCTAAATTCTGTTGAAATATTTAAAGTTTACATTTCGTGCATTTTTTGATGCAGATTTTGCAGATATTGGGCTCCAAATACTCCAAATAGAGTTTCTTTACTTGTGCTTAATTTAATGAGTTAGCAGTGTTTACTTAAGTGATATAGATCCTCGATTTTGCTTTGCTTTTTCTTAAGATATATTAAGAGATCCAAATTTTATATATTGAATATATATGAAGTGCATGCAACGCAGTAGCTATAGGTGAACGTTTTCTATCGAATATAGCGTTACATAAAAATGCTAGTTAATCAGTTTTCAGCACGGCGCGGAATCAAGGCACATTTAATATAAATGCGCCTCCACTTTCAAAATAAATTCTGTACCTACATATAGGTCAAATTTTCATGTCGAATAACACCTGGATTGGTCTCCATATGTACTTTCTCACCCAACTGCCCAATACAATTTTTATATAGCCTATGTTTACTTCCCAAATGAGAAATATCTCTGTAACATTTTTTTTTTTTGAGTGAGAGTTTTTAGTCCACAATATTCTTTAAAGTAAATTTCACTGCGATTGGTTAAGGAATGCGGGTGGTGGGTGGTAAGGAAATATCTCTCACACACAAAACTTTTTAATTTGTACTTTTGTGTATAAGTCAAGTAGGTTCCTCGAATATTGTGCAATACCCATAATGAAATAATAATTGATAAGCAGTTGATGAATGTCGCATAGCCACGAGTTTTTATTGTTTATTCGATTGTATGATGATATTCCAACAACAAAAAAGATTTCGCAAATAATTTAGTGATAGCATTCTCGACGTCTCTGCTAAAAGCCAATGAATGAGAAAAAGGAAAAGTCGTACAGATATTAATGGAGTAAGATTAAACGAAACACCTGTGGTGAGATATGCAACTTAGCTTACATCTTTATTCCAACGAATCAGCGCTATAACAAATAACAAGTAAGAAAAGTAAACGTGGCTTAGGCCAAACCCTAAATATTCTCCACATCTACGCACAAACGGAGGGCGTGGCAAGTGTACGATTTCGCCATCTAATTTTGTATTGTATGCATTATGTTTCAGTTTGCAAGTACCTGCGCAGACAGACAATCGACTGTTTTTGATGCTGATCAAGAATATATATAGTTTGTCTGCCCTTCCTTCTACATGTTGCGAACGGAAGAACAAACTTGGTATCCCCTCTTCGCAAAGCTGGAGGGTATAAAAAGCGGTAAGTTAGTAAGTCTCTTAAGTTCGACCATGGAAATCATTTAGAAAGATTTATCGCAGTTCTCATTGCACCGCATGTATTTCCAATAGATTTCAGTTGAAATTTTTTAGAATCTCTCGTACGATGTTTATCAAAGGTAGATATAATGCATGTTACAAAAATTGTCAACACGCAAATGAACATGTAAGCATTTTTGTACACACTATTATATTTGGCGCAGATCGAGTCTTACATTTTAAAACCAAAACTAAAAAGTTCCATTTTTAGAGCAAATTATTCTATTCGCAACGGAACTCGAATACCTTTTAGCCGAGTCAGTTAAGTCACATTACACATTACAGAAATTATACAACGGTGGACAGGTGGACGCAATACGAACACTGGCATTAAATAATTGTGTATTTTAGATCAGATGCGCAGAGATGCAATGACAGTGGTATAACCTAAGGAAAGGGTTTTTACAGGTCGCCTAAGCCGTAACTTAATTGAAAACATTTGTAGAGCTACTTTGCAAGGACGAAGGTTCAAAATTTTTAATTATAGGTTTCTTATTTTCCACTGTCTATATAGTTGCATATGAATAGCTGTTGTTGTTATGAATAACTGATCATGGGTTGAAATGAATTTATTTTTCATTACGATTCCATCAATTTTTTATTGACCTTGAACTTAAAGCAATTTATTCATATATCGTACAATTTTATTAAACAACAAACTCGCACACACAATAGCCAAAGTCGTGCAATCAGACGTCTTTCACGACACACTTATACAAAAGTGGCTCCACTTTGCAAAGATTACTTCTTGCAGGGGTTTTATATAATCCGTTAGCTATTTGAAGTGCAGATTTTCATATTGGAGAGATTTCTCCCCCTTTCGTATGTGGACTTTTAGGCTTCCGCCAATTCTTCTTTTTCTACGTATTCAACATGATTGAATTTTTCTTGATTGATTAATAAAACATAAATTTACTGACTTTTCACAGTAAATTTATTCTAATTAAGGATTGTTAACATATATACGAATGTGCAGATCCCAGACTTCTCATATACGTTATATACTTCAAAATTTAATAAATATTACTAAATAATCACGGAGTCGATTGGATACTATTTCCAAAAAGCGGATAAGAGAAAAGTTTCTTCCTAAAATGTTTTATAAGATTTTGATATTTTGAAACATTTTTTCGGTACAGGTCCACCCCTTTTGGATTAGCCCATAACTAATATTGCTCTACGCGTTATACCCTGGCGCGTATATGTATATAACGCGAACGTATAAATGTACTCACAAAAGTCCTTCATTTATTTGTTTAATTATAATACAGATATGTGCTTGATAATCAAATGTGTGTTATGAACATAAACGCCATTAATCGCAATTTAAAAGGCGACCCAACCGGCTTTTCACACATCCGTTATTAAAAAGTTTCAAGTCAGAGAATTTAAAAAAAACAATAAAAACCTCTTGAATGAATTTATAAATTTTAGGAAATTTTAGGATTCATAACACATATCCTTGAAAAAACCCCTATTCAGCAGTATAGAAAAATTACCTCATTTCTTCAGTTGCCATTAATTTACAAGCCTCCAAATATATAAATTATATTATGTTTATAAATTTATTGTATTTTTTATCCATTTAATTACAGTGGTACATAAAAAAGTACCTTCCTTAGAAAATGTTCACCATGCATTGGATCTAACACCAGGTTACATGGTCAAATAATTGTCGGGAAACTCAAAAGTCACATCGCGACCAGTCAATTTCTTGTACACAGACGTAAACGTATCCACCTAAAATTAAGAAGGAATGTATTGAAAGCCAAACTTTTTTAAAACATGTATTATTTTAATTTAAATTTTAATGTAACCAGTGTATGGAAGGGCTTAAAGAGTAAAAGAATACCCAATATAAGCTCAAACGAGTCATTGGTTCAATTACTATCCGTCTTTTTTGACAATCACTGATTTTGTAAATAGCAATCAGCAAATAACACAAAGACGGCACTAATCTGTTTACATTTACATTTACATTTATCTCATCAATTTCTCACCTTATGCTCAATGGTTGTTTGTTGATTCTTGTCTAAATGCACTTTGGTTAACTGTGAACCATCCAACTTGACGCGGATTCGTTTTCCTACTATTTCTGCGGGAAAAACTAAGTCTTCCAAAATAGCATCATAGACAGCAGTGAGGGTGCGGGATCGTGGGCGTTTCTGCTTTAGCGGATTTCTAGCTTTGCGCGTGGGTTTAGGCAGGATTTTGCGTTCCCCTATGACTACTACATGTTTACCAGAAAATTTCTTCTCAAGCTCACGCACTAATATTATTTGGATTTTCTGGAAGGTCTTCTGTTGGGGAATGGGTACATATATGATGATGGCCTGCAAATTAATGGTTAGAAATATTACAATTACAAACATCAACACTTATTTCAATTTACTTTCTTGGTGCCGAATTCGATTTCCCGTGCTCGTGTTATGTGTAAATCTCTCAAATACGATTTAAGGTCACTATTGGCCTCCAATTCCGAAAGGGCTTGAGCAATAGACTTTTCAAATTCATCAGGTTCAGCGCCGCCTGGCTTAATAATTTTGGACACAATCATCTAAAAGAGTCCCAACAAAATAAAACATCATTCATTATTTCAAAACCATATTGGTTCGATTCCAAAATATCATTATAATTGATGAAATCATTTAAATTAACATATCGACATATTTAAATGGTTTATTTGCTTCTTTGGTTTTTCATCAACACACATCCAGGTTATACTTTAACGATTGCTTCGAAGTTTTTAGTAAAACATTTTTAAATTATTCTAATTCAATATTTGCTTTCATATTTTTTTGTTTGTGCGTTTTCTTGATATACTTTCTAAATTTTTATGAGAAAACACCAACCTTGGTCAATTATTTTTGACAGAAAAGGAAGTAAAGTGGGCACGATGTGAAAAAGCAAATCATTTTTGATTGCATTATAGCCACATATTGGGAAATAGGCAGCATTGTATTCCATGGCTGCAAAATTTTGTCTCAACCAAAGAAGGACTCAAAGAATGCAACCATTAATACGAAAATGTTTAAAGAAAATGTACAACAATTGTTCAAACAAGTTCGTTGCAAAACTCAATGATTAAAAACCAGAAAAAATAAGAAAGAAAAATTAATTGAAATAAAATTGTGCAAATTTAATTCAGATGGAACTCTTTGTACCACTGTAAACTTGTTCTAGGAAGCGTCTTTAATTTAATAATTTTGTATTTTTGAATTGGTCTAAATTCCTTTTCTATAAATATGAACCTCGCAACATTTAGAAAAGAACGAACCGGGCTAGAACAGAACCAACAAACCATCATTGACAAGTAATTCGAATCTTTGGTTTCACTAAGTGAAAATAACTTGGCAGCATTGAATAACAAAGTGTAACAATCACAAACTTAGATGCGTGAAGTTAAAAAGTTTTAAAAAGTTATTATTCTCTGAGAGAGAAAAGAAGGAGAGAGAGAAAAAAAGAGAATCCGAGCCTCCCTCTATACTATAGATGGTGCAACCAGGCCACGCTTCTAACTTTTTAACTTCACGCTTTACGTTTTTACTACCTTTTTAAAGTTAGAATTACTCTCTCCAGAGAAATGTAAACAAACCAAAAATCACATAAACAAAGAACTGAAAATTTTTGACCATTTTTGTTTTAAAATTTTATATATTAAATAATATTGTAGTGAAAAAATTTTTATTTTACTGTAAAGTATGAAACATGTAGAACCTTTTTTTATAAAGTAATTAAAAATTAGTATATATTAACATAACCAAATAGAGGATGGTTTGTACCCTTATTTTTACTAATAATATAAATAAATTTATATGAATCACAAACTTTTTTTTTAACGAGCAGATTGTCGAGCATCTGGACTAATTATTATTGGACTAGGTACAATGCTGAAGGTTTCCTAGTATAAGGTATATCTCCAATTTTTTTTGGATCAGAGTTATTGGCACTTGTCTATGACGGTATATGTGAAAATTGCATTTTCATCAGATAAATCACTAACTTTTTTTTTAACGAGCAGATTGTCGAGCATCTGGACTAATTATTATTGGACTAGGTACAATGCTGAAGGTTTCCTAGTATAAGGTATATCCCCAATTTTTTTTGGATCAGAGTTATTGGCACTTGTCTATGAGGGTATATGTGAAAATTGAAATTTTTATCAGGTAAACAACTAACTTTTTTTTTATCGAGCAGATTGTCGAGCATCTGGACTAATTATTATTGGACGAGGTACAATGCTGAAGGTTTCCTAGTATAAGGTATATCCCCAATTTTTTTTGGATCAGAGTTATTGGCACTTGTCTATGAGGGTATATGTGAAAATTGAAATTTTTATCAGGTAAACAACTAACTTTTTTTTTATCGAGCAGATTGTCGAGCATCTGGACTAATTATTATTGGACGAGGTACAATGCTGAAGGTTTCCTAGTATAAGGTATATCCCCAATTTTTTTTGGATCAGAGTTATTGGCACTTGTCTATGAGGGTATATGTGAAAATTGAAATTTTTATCAGGTAAACAACTAACTTTTTTTTTATCGAGCAGATTGTCGAGCATCTGGACTAATTATTATTGGACGAGGTACAATGCTGAAGGTTTCCTAGTATAAGGTATATCCCCAATTTTTTTTGGATCAGAGTTATTGGCACTTGTCTATGAGGGTATATGTGAAAATTGAAATTTTTATCAGGTAAACAACTAACTTTTTTTTTATCGAGCAGATTGTCGAGCATCTGGACTAATTATTATTGGACGAGGTACAATGCTGAAGGTTTCCTAGTATAAGGTATATCCCCAATTTTTTTTGGATCAGAGTTATTGGCACTTGTCTATGAGGGTATATGTGAAAATTGAAATTTTTATCAGGTAAACAACTAACTTTTTTTTTATCGAGCAGATTGTCGAGCATCTGGACTAATTATTATTGGACTAGGTACAATGCTGAAGGTTTCCTAGTATAAGGTATATCCCCAATTTTTTTTGGATCAGAGTTATTGGCACTTGTCTATGAGGGTATATGTGAAAATTGAAATTTTTATCAGGTAAACAACTAACTTTTTTTTTATCGAGCAGATTGTCGAGCATCTGGACTAATTATTATTGGACGAGGTACAATGCTGAAGGTTTCCTAGTATAAGGTATATCCCCAATTTTTTTTGGATCAGAGTTATTGGCACTTGTCTGTGACGATATTGTGTAAAACACAACTTAGTCCTCGCTTAAATTTAAAGGCATCTATGCAAAGAAAAACCAAGAATTGTCATTTGAGGATCTGTATGTAAGGGGACACATACATTTGAAATGTGTGTATTACACACATGTATGTATATATATTATACATATGTATATATGTATATATAATATATGTATATATATATGTAAAAGATAACCTTGTACTCAATTATAAATAACGATAAATAATAAAATTTACTAAAAAAACACTAGATGGTTCGTAGGCCTATTGGGGATGCTAGCCATCAAAAACAATTGGCAACGCGTTATGTGCAATACCTCATAGGTAACGTGGAAATTTGCATAAAACATTTGTTAAACTTCATTATACTCTCCACCTTAGCATAGAGGGTATATTATGTTTGTTGTTCCGTTTGCAACTCGAACAAAATTATGCCTATAAAGTTTAATTATATATAGGCAGTATATATATATATCAAATTTGGTATATCTATTTGGTATACCAAATAAAAAAAATT
Organism: Crataerina pallida; assembly: GCA_949710015.1. Lineage (NCBI taxonomy): Eukaryota > Metazoa > Arthropoda > Insecta > Diptera > Hippoboscidae > Crataerina > Crataerina pallida. Next base: position 10,866,335 of record OX453290.1, read on the forward strand.
TGCAAAAAATGGACAAGATTGAATAACGAACATGCCCATATATATAACTTCATAAAGGTGGACGGTATTTAAGATTTGGCTTAAGCCAAACTTTCTTAATCTAGTTATATCATAGCACTACTTTTTCATCATTACGGTTCGGCGGTTGTTGTTGTCGCTGGTTCCTGAGCTGATTCCTGATATTATTATTTTTACTTAGGTTTAAGTTTTGTTTTCTTTGTTGGCTAATTAGATTAGTTGTAGCTAACATAATTTACATAATACTTGTGCAATTTTTGCACACATACACAATTACAATCAACTTCAACAACCAATCAACAACAATATTTAACAACAATTAACAATATTTCTATTGTGGAGGAACAGGTAATATTATATTAAATATTAAATAAAATTGAATTTTAAATATATAACATATATTTTTAGGATAATACACACAATGAAAATTGCCACAAAAAGAAAATTAATTTATAATAATAAATTAATGAATTGAATATGGATATATGGAATATTTTTTTATTGCAATGAATGAAAATTAATTTATTGTAATACATACATTAATGAATATGAATATGGATTACTTTTTATTTTTTTTTAAATTATTTTATATACCGTCATAGACAAGTGCTAATAACTCTGATCTAAAAAAAATTGGGGATATACCTTATACTAGGAAACCTTCAGCATTGTACCTCGTCCAATAATAATTAGTCCAGATGCTCGACAATCTGCTCGTTAAAAAAAAAGGTAGTTGTTTACCTGATAAAAATTTCAATTTTCACATATACCCTCATAGACAAGTGCCAATAACTCTGATCCAAAAAAAATTGGGGATATACCTTATACTAGGAAACCTTCAGCATTGTACCTAGTCCAATAATAATTAGTCCAGATGCTCGACAATCTGCTCGTTAAAAAAAAAGGTAGTTGTTTACCTGATAAAAATTTCAATTTTCACATATACCCTCATAGACAAGTGCCAATAACTCTGATCCAAAAAAAATTGGGGATATACCTTATACTAGGAAACCTTCAGCATTGTACCTCGTCCAATAATAATTAGTCCAGATGCTCGACAATCTGCTCGATAAAAAAAAAGTTAGTTGTTTACCTGATAAAAATTTCAATTTTCACATATACCCTCATAGACAAGTGCCAATAACTCTGATCCAAAAAAAATTGGGGATATACCTTATACTAGGAAACCTTCAGCATTGTACCTAGTCCAATAATAATTAGTCCAGATGCTCGACAATCTGCTCGATAAAAAAAAAGTTAGTTGTTTACCTGATAAAAATTTCAATTTTCACATATACCCTCATAGACAAGTGCCAATAACTCTGATCCAAAAAAAATTGGGGATATACCTTATACTAGGAAACCTTCAGCATTGTACCTAGTCCAATAATAATTAGTCCAGATGCTCGACAATCTGCTCGATAAAAAAAAAGTTAGTTGTTTACCTGATAAAAATTTCAATTTTCACATATACCCTCATAGACAAGTGCCAATAACTCTGATCCAAAAAAAATTGGGGATATACCTTATACTAGGAAACCTTTAGCATTGTACCTCGTCCAATAATAATTAGTCCAGATGCTCGACAATCTGCTCGATAAAAAAAAAGTTAGTTGTTTACCTGATAAAAATTTCAATTTTCACATATACCCTCATAGACAAGTGCCAATAACTCTGATCCAAAAAAAATTGGGGATATACCTTATACTAGGAAACCTTCAGCATTGTACCTCGTCCAATAATAATTAGTCCAGATGCTCGACAATCTGCTCGATAAAAAAAAAGTTAGTTGTTTACCTGATAAAAATTTCAATTTTCACATATACCCTCATAGACAAGTGCCAATAACTCTGATCCAAAAAAAATTGGGGATATACCTTATACTAGGAAACCTTCAGCATTGTACCTAGTCCAATAATAATTAGTCCAGATGCCCGACAATCTGCTCGTTAAAAAAAAAAGTCAGTGATTCATATAAATTTATTTATATTATAAGTAAAAATAAGGGTACAAACCATCCTCTATTTGGTTATGTTAATATATACAAATTTTTAATTACTTTATAAAAAAAGGTTCTACATGTTTCATACTTTACAGTAAAATAAAAATTTTTTCACAACATTATTATTTAATATATAAAATTTTAAAACAAAAATGGACAAAAATTTTCAGTTCTTTGTTTATGTGATTTTTGGTTTGTTTACTTTTCTCTAGTGAGAGTAATTCTAACTTTATAAAGGTAGTAAAAACGTAAAGCGTGAAGTTAAAAAGTTAGAAGCGTGGCCTGGTTGCACCATCTATAGTATAGAGGGCGGCTCGTATTCTCTTTTTTCCTCTCTCAGAGAATAATAACTTTTTAAAACTTTTTAAAACTTTTTAACTTCACATACGTCACAAACTTTCTTCTTATTCTTCTTCCTCTTAAAACGAGACTTAGCGAACCAACAACAGATGTATTTGCCGCGTCAGACTGGTTAAGGCTCAGGTAGAACACGGGGTCCTTTTTTAGAGCCTTAGCAGAGTGCAGGATTAGTTTTGATGTAGAAGTGATCGCCTCTTTTCTTAATGTTTGATTTCTAATAGTTTGCCGAATTCCAGAAAAAACATAAAAAGCAACAAGTGTGTACCCCAATGGTTTTTATGTCGTTTTTTGTTTTCATTTATTATTTCTTTCCTTTATTATTTGTTTTCCTTTGTCTCATATATTTCGATGGGTGAGCGTTTTGTTCTTAGTTGTTAGGTATGTAACCGTCTTTATGGCTAGGTTACCGTTTGATTGACCTTTAACGAGTAACAGTTATTACAAAACGAAACGAACATTTAAAACACATTTTTGCTGAATACATAAAGTTAACAGGAGGGTAATCACGTAAGCGATAGTGATGGTACGACAATAGTTATTTTTAAATTTTCATTTTTGTAAGCGATAGAAAGCATCATCGTCAAACTATTATCGTACTTTTGTATTTTCGTAACCTTATAAACCGTCATGTAGCATCTCGCAAAAAACCGTTATCGTGCGATTGCAAAATAGCTATCGTTTTATAATAATATAAATTAAAAGAAAAAAAAGGAAAAGATAAAATTAAAAGAGGTAAGTAATACAATACTAAATTGTGAAGAAATTAAATAAGAATTGAAATTTCTAGGAAAAATGCATAGAATTATTTTTTAACATGTAATTAAAAATTTATTACTTTCGATCTACATATCTATATATTTTACTATTCTCTATTTACAGAAAAATTTTTAGAAAGTCAGTGGTGTGAACCACAAAGTAATACTTGGCTTCTCGGTAAATTACAAAATGTTTCAACATAAAATATTTTTTCTAAACAAAAATAATGTATAAATGAGAAAATTTATATTCTAATTGTCTTTGAGCAGGTGCTCCCGATACAACTCTCTGTCTTTGTTTACTAAAATAAACGCCATATGATAAATTATGTCATTCACAATGAATAATAACACGACGATGAGAGTGATGGTCTTATAAGAATGAAACTAAAACTATTATCGACATCATCGCAACTACGACAATAGTTTCAAAAGTTAATGATTACCCTCCAGATTTGTTTGCCAATGTGGTATTGTATTTAAACGAGCAGCACCACTTTTCTGTTTTTTTTTTTTTATTAACAAAGCTAGACGTTAATATAATAATAATGCAACGGTATAGCGATGTGTATATAATACAGTTAGTTTTTTTTTTCTTTTCTTAGTGTAAGTACATATTTGAATATACAAATTGAGCGCATATATCAAATATACGATTTTTTTTTTATTTTATTTTTATTTTTATTTTTTTTAAGTATAAGTCCTATACCGCACCCGTTGTGTCGCTTATATGTTCAGCACTTAAATTTTATTCTATATGTAATATGTAATAAATTACTTATTAATAACAGTTATACGCATTAAAATTTTTATAGGACAACAAATTTGTTAAATCATGACCAATGGATTTATAAAATGTTCTTGTACTTCCTTTTCTTTTCACATACTTTTAAACTGTTTATTTATATTTTAATTTTCTGCTTGGTTTTCTTTAGCAGTTTATTATGGAATCCATATTTGTATATTCTTAATTACATTCCTTACTTCTACCTGTCTTTTATTTGTATATTAATTATTCACATAGCACGTGTGCACTCGTCAACAGTCAAAACACGAATCAATCACAAACTTTATTGACTTAACAAATTGGAACATCTTATTTTCGTTATTTATTTATATAATAATAATAATGTAATCATACACATACTATACAGGTGGTTCGTCCACTCATTTAAAAAAAAAAAAAAAAAAACAGATTGTCACAAAAAATATGGGTTCGTGGATACCAATGACGATTATTATCATTGCAGCCATATAATACTGTTTCGGAATATATTTAGCACAAATACCAATTTAAAGTGATTGACTTGTGCTCTCGATTAGAAGTTCCCAAATATTCATTGCAGAAACGGTAGGCGACCATGTCATCAGTTCAAATTCCATAGAATATCGAAAACGGTGCATAAAATTCAATGAAAATCCGAATACCACCCATTAGAACAGGATAAATTCCTGTACCACAAATGGTATGGACCACCATCATTTTATTTATGATGAAAATATGTAATATTAAGTTCCTAAATTGCAAAAATTGAAACATTTATTACATATTTATGTGTACAATTTACGAAGAAAATGGTACATAGGCTCACTATGTGAACAGCACGCTTTTTATCTAAAACTTGTTACTGTATCGCTTGTTATATAATTATAAATGTAAATGACACTTAACCATTAAGTTTTGAATGCTTGTTTTTATGTTGATCTAACAATAAAAAATTGATAAAATTTTACCTCGTTTTGAATATATTTCCCCGCTCTTCACCTCAATATGTTATAATGTGATTTTGAATATTTCATTATTTCTTCATGGCAGTATTGGTTTTGTTTGCAGCGGATTGAGTTTGCTTGAAATGATGCGGGAAGTTTTGCTGCAGGTTTTTTAGTGCCGCCGTCGTACCTGTGATGTTTTCCGATAACCCTGTACCAGTGACCGTGTCCGGTGTTGTTTCTTTTGATAATGGCGAGATACTTCTCTCGACCTTTTTGTTCTGATGGTGTTTGCGATGACGATGGCGCCTGAAAATCCGCTTCTTCGGTATACGTTTAATAGTTTATTAGTTCAGGGTCAAGTTCTTACATAAATCACCATTTTAGCTATGTGATTGTCACACTTACCATTTTACGCCCGATTTTCTTTAATACGCCCGCCTCATTAATTTCAGCGAACACCACAATTCATTACCAAACTATGCTGCTCAGCTCTCGCATGCACGTTTACTTATGGCGCCAGCTTACGCAAATGACTATCGCTTACCATAAAATCGGAACATGCACTAATCTGAAGTTGGGCTTTATATATTACTTGACAAATAGTTTCTTTATTCGTCGTATGAAAGCAGAATAATTGTAATGACTGCATTATCAGTTACTTAAAAAAAACAACAAAAGAACGCAAGTTTGGCTTAGGCAAATTACGCTACACCCTGCACCACATTAAGCCTTATAATATTTGAATACGTGTTAGGTGCATGCCAAATGAGGGATGGTGGGCGTGGCAAGTATGTGTTTACGGCCTCTATTAGTGTATGTTTTACGTATCGGTTTGCAACTTGAGTTTTACGCTGAGTATGGTTTTTTGTAAATTGTGGGCGTGCCTGTTATCCGACCATGCCCTTTTTTGGCACATCGATTGTTAGGATAATTATAAATATGTGTGCGAAATTTCATCTTATAAGTCTAACTTTTATAGCAGATAAGTCGCTTTTTGTTGATTGTGGGCGTGGCTCTTGCCCGATTTTGCACTTTTTAAATATCTATTTGCGTGCAAAAACTATTCTTGATGCTAATCAAGAATTTATATACATTGTGGGATCTCTGACGCTTCCTTCTGCATGTTGCGAACGGAATGACAAACTTAGTATAACCCCCATCTTGTATGGACAGTATAAAAAGGGAATGTACCAATACTCAGAGTTTTCATTTTGCAAAATTCAAAACGGAGGAAACAAAAAATCTGCAGAAAAACTGTTCAGAAGTTGATAATATTGTTTGAGCGAAAAATCCCCTCTCTTTGATCTTTTGATCCCAATTAAGAATGAACGTAGTCGTACTCAGTTAAGTTATAATAGTATATTATAAAGTCTTTAGAACTTCTCGTGTGTATTTATTCATTCAACTATATTGCCCACTCTTGTGCACACTAACATAATTTTGTATATATCCAACTTTAAATAGAATATATGTTTGATACTGAAAGCAATGTACGCATTAAAACAAAAACAATGTATAAAAAGGAGATAATCACATCGAGCGGGATGTTACATTTATTATAACATTTACTTTACTATTACTCTTAACCCCCGTCTGGCCAGAAAACCGTTTACCAATGTACCTTCATATATTTCTTATGGATTAATATGTATTATTTTGATATTATATCAATCACATCGGTGACTTTTTGAGCTTGCAAAATATTTCGCTTCACTTACGATGCCGGACGGGACATGTATATAACCAATTCATAACAATGATACTTTATCCATGAACTGATCATTTCTGTTGGGGTTGAGATAATATTAAAAAACTTCATTTTGATTTTTCACGGCATTACATATTTCTGTCACTTAAATACCTAATCGGCCAAGTAGTGAAAATAAATGCAATTTCGAAGATAACCACTTAGTACATAAGCTCGGTTTACAACGGCACATTTTTTTCACCATCCCCAATGGTGAATACTAAGTACATCGATGAAGATAAGCAAACGTATTACAACGTCACATTAAAATAGTCTCTTTCTTTCCATTGCTGCAAATAGTGCAAAAGTTGCAGCCTTTCTTAATGAATCACAAAATTATTAAATGCACTCAAAACCATATCAATTCATTTTAAAAAGCCTATCCCCTTGCCAAGTGAAAGATAACAACGGAGAAAACTAAACTTGGCTTAGGTCAAATCTTAAATACCCTCCATATCTCCATACATGCGGTGGGCGTACTATGTATATGACTATAAGATTTTTATTAATTGTGGGCGTGTTCCTTGACCGATTTTACTCAACTTAAGTAGCGATCTGCGTACAGTAACTAAAAGTGTGTGCATAAAATTTCAGTCAATATTTCAAAATTAACGACCGTGGCAGTGCTAAAAATAGACGGAAACATCTAGATAGACTCAGATTTTGTTACTGAGCAAAAATGTATATACTTTGTGGAGTCTTTGACGCCACATCTGAGTGTTTCGAACGGAAAAATAAACATAGTGTACTCGTCATCTTGTCTGAAGGGTATAAAAAATGATTTATCAAGAAATGAAGCAGGACACGGCGCATGTTAAGATTTTAATATGAGCGTTCCACAATCATTATTGCTTGCATAACTTTTGTATTTTTTCAATACTGGGATCTGCACGCACAGTTACTTATTAGCATTAACAAAAAATAACAAAATCGCTTTTGTTGATTTTGCAGCCGTACAATGCCATGAACAAAGGAAGATGAAGGTCGACGGTTGCATCATTTGGATTGTATTGGTCTACCGCTACATGACGTAGTAAATCAAAGAGCTAACACTAGCCGAAAAATTTTCATCCATCATTTGGAAAAATTAGTTCTTTTCAATAAATTTCATTCTTTGTAATTATTTCTTAGCTTTAAGACAACGCGTACAACACAATTGAGGGAAAGTTTCAATTGTTTAACAACATTTCATATGCACGATTTACGATGATCATTCTTTCTTTACATAACACAGGAATTTGTTGAAGAAATGCATGATTCAAAAGAAAACGTTTTAATCTTTAGTTAATATAATTTAACTTCTATTAACACGTGTATACTTAATTAAAAATAAATGTAAAGAATAATTGTACAAATATGTAGATTCCATTTGCCTTGCCCTCGCAATCAAGTTAACCTTTCGAGGCTGTAGCTGCTACGTCGGCGGCTTGTTGTGCTACCACCAAAGTTTTAGAAGTGGCACTGAGTGTACGCTTGCCAACACCTTCCTATAAAAACGAGGTATTTCATTAGATGTATTTCCATGTTGTTGTTGAAATAAATTTACTTAACAGCAGCCTTGATCATATCATGCAGTATTTTTATACCCACCATCATATGTATGTGGAGGTATATGCGCATATCTTTTGCAAGAGGAGACCTCACAAAATATATATATTTTGTCTATCTAACCATGTCTGTCTGTTGGTTAGGTAATCACTCTTCTACTCACAAAAATTCAGACAGTTGACAAAAGAGTTGGAAGAATTCATACGCTGGTTGGTATTGAAATTGGCCAAATCGCTCAAGCAAGCAACAATTTTTAAAATAAATTTTCGGTTTTTTTTTTTGTAAAGTACTGAAGATCAATTGACAAATATACTCTTCGGGAGGCTTTGATGTAACGGTGGTGGGTATTCAAGATTTGGCTTCAGCCAAATATAGTTCGTTTTTACTTGTTGTGGATCGATCTAAATTATGACGGCGAATTGAATTTTATTTTGTTACTTACAATTTTTTTACCAATTTTCTTTAAAAATCCAGCTTCACTGTGAGTGATTATAGCGGCTACAAGTATTGATAGCACCAAAAATATTTTATAGAAATTCATTTTAGCTGATTTTAAAATGATCCGCAATCTAGGCAAAACAGTGGCTTTGTAATGTTTGAAACGTTTATGAATGTGCAATTAAGCGTACGCTAGAGTTTTTATATATAACGAAGACATGTAGAGAATGGAGGATGCCGCGGTAATTTACATTTTATTGATAAACATGTATGGGATCCACACTTGCCGCTTAGCACAGGAAATCCCCTGCTCAATCAAATTTACATGAACAAAATTACAAATTACAAAATATGAGTCAGTTGTGCGTTCGTTGGTGTTATACAGATAATAAAAGAGTCCCTAAAGATTTATGGTGCTTTTCAACAAAATCTACTGTTACGTACTTTAAATTGCAGTTAGTAAAAATTCCCTTGCACTACAATCAGTTAAAGTACTAACTATTTCATTTAACCATATTCGTTTAGTTGAACGATTTCAACCTTTAAGAAACAAGATCAAAAGCTTAATGTAGTGTTGCAGCTGTTGAAACGGTTCCACGTGACGTGGACGCGGCTTGGGCCTGATTACGTTAATGTGTTACATATCAACTAAATCAGATTCCGCGCAATATATATTTTCTGTAAGTTTTCGTATAATATTCAGGCCCACACTTTATATATCACACCCTCCAACTTAGTGGCAACACCCAGAAGGAGGCGTCAGAGGCCCCACAAATCTCTTGATCAACGAAAAACTGAGTCGATCTAGATATATATATGTCCGTGTTGACATTCTCATGGGCGTAAATTTTGCGATACGGAGCTGAAATTTTGAACAATAACTTTTAGTTTTTGCACGCAGATCGTTATTTAAAATGGGCCAAGAGTCACACAAAAATGGTCATGATTGGATGACAGACACGCCTACAATTTATAAGAAAATATATTCATCATAAAAGTAGACGTGCAAGCTGATACCTAAGACACACACTAGTATTTAAGATTTGGAATAAGCCAAATTTAGTTTTCTTACTTGTAAATATATAATTTATTTATTATCATTTATTATCATTGTTCAAAAAGGAGACGTGCCCCCCCAAAAACTATCAATGTCAATAACTGATTAGTATCAATAACTGAAAAGATTTGGCTCTTTCTGTCTGTCCGGGTGTTTGTATGTCTGTGTGGATATCTGACCGCCACACATGGCCTAAAAAGTTCAGATACTGAGCTGAAATTTGGTATGGACAATCTTTATACGAATGGGCATTTTGGTCAATAATCGCGCCCACAATGATAATAAAACACAAACGAAATTGCTTTTCTAGTCTATTTTACCCTTGGCAGCAGTTTCTAATTTGGGAAGGGTATTACTCCATTTTCATTCTAAATGTTTTACTCAAATCGTTATGAAGGCAAATATGAATATCAAATCAGTTTTTCCAGTTTTTGTGTTAACGGTTTTTGCCAATTTTTGAGCACTGTATCGCAAAACTATATATGATAAGAAAAAGAAGCTTGGATTTAGTATCAGAACATCAATTTTACAGGTAACATTTCGACGTATAACGTATTTGGAACCGCTTTCGCTTCTGCTGCAATAGTTCTTGACAAAAAATCACAATTATATAGACTTACATATGTTGGAATATGTGCAAGTTAAATTTTTTGTTTGTCAATTTTTTATAATTTAATTCATGCTTTTTATGATTTAGATTTTACTCTTCCTAATTGAATTTGAATAATAAATTAGACCACAGTTGTGTATAATAAAGGATATGGAAGTGAGCTTAACGAATTAAACATATGTTTCATTAGATTGCTTTCCAATACAGGTACCACAAGAGGAGAAGTTGAATTCTTATTTAACAATTACGTTCAGATATGACTATTTACAAAATGTTTAGATTACAAGCGATGGTTTAACCAAATGAACTTCTAAGAAATATTTCCCCTCCATTACTAAAATTGCGGGTATTTAAAAATTTGACCCAAGTTAGCGTTTTACTTACTTATCCTTGCTCACATTATACATATATATACGTAAACGTTGTAATATATATGTATGTAAGCATGCTTATTAAATATTTAAGTTTGGGTACGGTCATTTCTTTTTTATCTTGTTGTCTCGTTCCGTTTCGTTTTGCTAACTGGATTTATTCTATTTTGTTATTTACAGGTACAACTTTACAATCAACACGGTTGAGAATTTTATCACTTTTCCGCCAGCAAACTAAAGAACAATATAAAAAATACTATCGATAACAACTCGTTGTACAAATGGTTCACTTTCCATCGCCATACATTAATTAAAGTGTTTTTGTTTACCAAAGAAAAATATAACATTAGTGGGCACTGGAATAATTGTCATTGTCATTGTCATTAACTCAATTAACTAAGATAAATATCGAAATGGTCGAACTAAAGGAAACACAGGATACTTCAACGCGACGTTCAACACGTGTCCGAAAACCGAAGATTATTAAAGACTTTGAATTCACCTCAATCAAGCGTCGAAAATATCGAAAAGTGCAAAATGAAAATTTGCTAAAAAATGTAGATTATCAACGTCAACATCACAGGGAACAAAAACGTTTATATCGTGCTAATATGGATCCGGCGAAATTGGAAGCTTTACGCCGTAAAGATGCTGAACGGAAGCGCCAATATCGAGCCTCTTTGTCACCTGAAGAGCTCAAAGAATATCGTCGTAGAAACGCGGAACGTAAGCGTTTGTTAAGAGCGTCTTTATCCCACGAAGAATTAATTGAGATGCGGTACAGAAATGCCCAACAAAAACGCCTACAGCGAATGAAGAGGAAGTTGGGATTAAATGCGGGCCAATTGCATGAAATTAATCAAAAAGAGGCAGAAAGAAAACGTATGAAACGTTCGGTCCAGGGCAAAGCAATAAACGGAAAATTATGCGTCGTTAAGATTCCCAGAAAAGTACAATTTGCTAAAGCCATTAAGGGAAATACCAAATAAGGGCTAAATTTTATAATTTGAACTCCCTAAATGAATTTTACATGAATGCAGTTTAACATATATAAAAAAATATACAGTTATAAATATCAATTCTAACCTCAAAGAACTAAGCAAATGCGAGCAACTAAAAAAATGTAAATGTAAATGTAGAAAAAACAAAAACAATTGGCTTTTGTATGGCAAAAAATCACAGCCTACTTTTACAAGCAGTTTTCTTATTCGGAATGAAAAATGGCCTTTACCAAAAAGCAGTCACGTCTACACGGCAAATTTAATTTGGAAACAACCTTTTTCGTTTACTTGAGTTATGTCGTATTGAACAAACATTACACCACTTGCTTGATAATTCGATTAAATTTGGTTATAGATATAAAGTCTTATATGAAATAGATTATCCATCAAATAAATGGGAAAAATTGTTTCTAAATTAAATTGAGATTTTTCTCGAAAGTGGCGGAGGTCTTCAGCTAAATGATGTCATATTAGATTCCAAGTTTTTTTTAGAATACTGCAAAATCCGTCGGTGTCTTAGCAAATTCCTGCTTAAAATTGCATCTTGCTTGCTATTTGAGATGACTTTTTTCAAGTTTTTTTCCGTTGTAATTTTTTCTTCCTATTGTATGTAAACGTCCTTAATAATGGAAAATGGACAATGAAAGAAACCTCTCTGTAATTGAGTTTCAAGCAATTCGGTTCTACAAGTGCGAATATGACTCCGTTTTGGTGTTTTAACACGTAACGATTTGTATGGGAAAATGCGGTTCTGCGTGCTCAAGGCGCATCACATTATAATAATATGAACAATTTGTTTATGGAGTACCAAAGTACGAGAAGAAAATAAGTGAAACGCCAGCCGTCTGTCCTTAGAAGCGCAATGTTTATGACACAGTGCCCGTTTAAAAAACTATTGTGTATGTACTATCATGTGTTTAAGGTTTAAGGTGGCAAAAGTAAACGAGGCAGTGGTATTTCTCTAAAGTTTTATGCACTTAAAAGCCAATATGGCCAAATAAGGCCATAGGCTATGTTTTGAACATAAAGCACTTTACATTTTTAATAATACTTGTGACATCTTAAAATGGAAAATTCATGTTCGTGGACATGAACAAATAATAGAGTACAAGTATACTTTAAATGAGGTTGATTCGCATGCATATGTGGAGGTAAGCGTAATTTTAAAATAAAATGTTTCCAAAGAGATGGCCTAATGAGTTATACTCCACATCTCTTCAGGGGCCCCTTGTTTATGTTCCAATTCAATATGTTATTGACTTGACTTAATGCCATAATTTCACAAACGTTAACTAAACTAATACATACAGAGCAAGGAAAAAAGGATTTCTAAATCCTCAAGTAACGCCATAGAAGGAAATTTTTTGAAAACACCACTTTTATATTCGAAGTTACTTGTTGCTTTATTATATGCTAAGGATTTCGTTTAAAACAAAGTTTATTATCGGCATAAATTCGCCACTTATAGGCAGTGGCGACTTCGCTTTGATAAATTTCTGACAACGAAATATATTTTAATACATATAGTAAAGGGATACATTAGGCGTACGGGACATTTAGGATACCCACCACCATTATATTATATTACTCCCCTAAATAAGAAAATTTAATCAAATATATTTCAATGAAAACATGCCTACAAAATGATTAATTTATGAGCGTGACCATATTAACTTTTTTCCCCAATAAAGAATTATTATGCAATCAAGTTCAAAAAGCTAAATATTGAATGTTTTTATCTTTGTGGGCGTGTTCCGGGTTCGACTTTGCTCATTTTAAACGCCAAAATGCGTACTCGCTCAAAAATTGTCCCCTACCGCCGCTCAAACATTTACATAGACACACGGACAGACAGACAGAACTCAACGTACTTCTTCTTCTGTGTGTTGCAATAAATACCTATGTTTGACCAGAGCTGGTTTAGCGGTATCCGTGTACACCTATGTCTCCGTTCTTATAACCTGCGGTACCTTGTGTGGCAAACTATATATTACATCCAAATCATTACATCTTTGCTCACACTTCTCATCAAAGACTTGGGTTTTGCCGTAACGCGTGACAAAGCTGGAAAACATTTATATGCATATTAGCGATGGGGTAGCAAAACTTCTATTGAACACTTTTCTTAATGGTGTTCTCCAATCATTTTAATTTTTATTCTCCCAATCACTATAAACATTAAAATCTCATATTGATTCGCGAGAGGTTGGCTGCAGACAGTACATGTTTGTATTGGAAGAAGCACATATCACCACTTATCTACGAGTTGCTTTCCTCAATGTGTGAAAACGCTGTCACGTGTTTAGGTAACGAGAAAAACTTTCGACTCTGAGTAGGGAAAAGTTTTATGAATAATAAAAAATACTCCTATTCGGCTTGTGTCAATAGCAGACGTATGTATGCATCCTTTTCTGCGTATGTGTTTATGTTATATTTTATGAGATGATGTGTTGTGGTGCGGCTTTATATCAGACACACTTCCATTTTTGTGGAGAGCGCGTGACCCCTCATGGTTCTCAGCAAATTCGTGCATGTATGCATCATCATATTTTTGTACATGTACAATGTGTCCATTATTGAAAGCATTTTTTCTAATTTCCACTTTTTGCACTTCTTCAACTTTATTGTTATTTGTGATTAATGATATGTTTTCCAAATTACTAATGCGCGTACAAGTAACGCTTGACAATGGCACGCGTCGTCACACACAGTCCTTAAAAAATGCTTGAGAACATTTTATAACCGCAGACGAAATCAATTCCCATGAATTTCAAGGTAAGTCAATACTCTCCGTAATTGTAGATCGTTCTTTAAGTTTTATTAAAATATGTGCTAATGCGTTCTTACACTTCCATGTATAAAGTGAAAACTGAACCGATGGGTGAGCTCGGCGACGGTGAGGGGTGGAGACTGCATTTGTTTTTTGCCAATTATTAAACACATATTTAAAATATGATTCTAAAATGTTTGTAAAGTGTCACTTGCAGATTTCGCCTCAAGGATTCTTTTTTTCTTTACCACCATTGTAAGCGTAAGCGATGAATAATTATTGTTACGCGTCAACATATTGACAAGCTTAAATAAATTCGCACGTACTACACTTATAACGTATCATGACTCAAGTGAGTCTAGACCAAGATCAAAACCAATTTTGAAGAGCAAAAGTGAAAAATGAACTGACGGGGTTTATTAAAAATACATCTCATTATAGTCAAAATAAAATTTATATCCATTTGTATGGCGTAAATAAATCGACAAGTCATGTATCAGAATGCATTTCCAAACAACATTTTGCTAAACGTTACACGCTCCTGTCCATCATAAAACTTGTACGTAGCTTCAAAGGACCATTTCTGGCTTGAGTGAGTGTGTAAGCAAGCAGACAGACGAGAAATCTAAACCACATCCATTTTATTGTATTAGCATATATCATACGCCGGCATCTATCTTTCCGTCTACTCGTTGGTTGGTAGCATTCTTTCGTACGCAAAAATTGATGGATTGTTTTTTGTCAAGTGCAAGCGTGGCCGTAATTGTTGACCGCTTTTGCCAACGGACCAAGACGCAGACACCTGGACGAACATATAATGTATAAACAACGTGGCACTCTCCAGTTTTGCAATGCGGAAGGTTTAAAAGCGACTACCCCAACAATTGCTTATTGCACACCAATGGCTTCAGCAGTAGTAGTAGGGTTTGAAAGTGTACGTGGGCAAGATTACGCGATAGCTTCTGCATAGATAAAATTGCTTACTTTGCAAATTCAAAAATCAATTAGAAAATCAAGAGACAACAGCAAAGTGATGCGTTAATATAGATATGAAGTATAAAGAAAGGGGACGCGACTCGACTTACATGTGTGTGTCATCAACGTCACTATCCCTTCAATTTATCTCTGGCTCACTTACAGTTAAATACGCCAACACTAGATGCGAAATCTGTAAAATCAGTCTCTTTCCGTGCACCACATGTTTTCCTTGATTTCTAAATAATTAATGACTTTTTAATTTCGCTACACTCAGTCATGTGTACCACGTAAATGCTGCTACAAGTTGATGAATTTTACCGAAAACCAGGAGCGATGACATTTAAATACGAATTTCTATTGCAAGTTGTCATTTTAGGTTCAATCGTGCAAAATCTTATAAATTTCGACCAATTCTATTTTCAGCTTTATCCAGTAAAAGCTTCTATTGTATTCTATTGTACTTGGTACCAGCATGGAATCTTGCAATCGATATTTACTCCGTTACGTAACGCAAATGTAACAAATAATAATTCCTTCCTTTGTTCCACATGGTGGGAATGGTTAATTTAGAATATTTTTGGAAACATTTCTGGAAATTGTCATCCTTCACCTTTAAGAGAATCCAAATCAAATTTTTGGTTCAATTTGGCAATATTCTAATAAATTTCAATCGAAACATCATCCTTACCAAAGCTCCATCACCTCGTGTATTGCGTTTACACACTCAATGACGAAAATAGTTCAACTTTCAAATGATGTCATCACTGCTTCTTCTTGAAAAATTATCCTTTTCCATCCATCCATGCTCATTTGTAATATTATTAAGGTAGTGAAAGTGACTCCGAAACACTTAAAGTACAACGTTCGCTCATTCCAACAGAATTTGTTGAACATACAATACATGTTACATATATTTCGTGGCAATTAGTGCGGGGAGGAGATTACACCTTTATTGTGTTCAACACTCTTTTAATTTTTCTTCATTTCTAGTTGACAGATGCTCATATATAATGCAACCAACACAAACATTCGTAATCTGTCATTCAACACCCCATGACAACGAAAGGAGCCTGTCTATACATGAATCAGAAGGAGAGGCGTATTTATTATTATTGTTGATTTTTTTTTGGGGAGATACGAACGGAATAACGTAAAAATAAGAACTACTTCAAAGTGACTGATGTGGGGCTGAGGGTATTTAATCAAAAAACATGTATAAGAGATATTTGGCGCCAAGCCACTTCATCTAAATAATTTAACTACATACAACATAAAGAATTAACAATTGTGGACAATTTTGAGCTCTCTGGGTGTTGAATACTTTTTGTCACAATGATTATGTCTCCAACCTCAATGGTTCTATTAGGCACTTAAGTTCAGGCAACACAAAGAGCACAGACGGAGACGTAATACTTATTTGTTATTAATGAAGCACAAGCAATGAAAAAATTATAAACGGCCATGTGAGTAATTTCGAGAAATATTGAAATAGAAAGTGGTTCCAAAAAATGATCCGAAATTTGGCACATCCTGTTATTAAACTAATTAACTGTTCTTCACCAAATTTTGTTATATTCATCTTTGGACTAATATATTGTCCTTATACCAAATTTGTTCGAAATATCACAAAAAAATGCAACCCGTAGCTTGCGCACAAATTTACATGGACGTACAGACGGTCATGGTTATATCGACCCAGTATCCAGTATTGATACAAAGTATACAATACAGAAGTTGTAAACATCGGAACAAGCCTAATGTACCGTTCGTCACAAGTGAAGCAGGGTATAAAAAGTGACAGTACGTATGTCACAATTTGATATTGTTTAATATATCGGTGTGCTAAAAATATCGATGGTCGGATAGCAGTCACGCCGACAAATAAAAAAAAACCGTACTCAGCGTAAAAGTGGACTTTGGCGATGGTACGTAAGGTATATACTATTAGGAGGCGAAATCATGTACCTGCCACGTCCACCATTTGTGTGTGTGTGTAGCACTAAACCAAAGTAATTGTTTCATCAGGTTCGCTTTTATTGGAAAAAAAAGCGAATAAAACTATATTTGGTTTAGGGTCAAATATTGAATATGTCAGATTCCGTTATTTAAATAAAATAAACGTATGTGTTAATTACACTTAACTGAGTTATGTGTGTGTGTTTAAATTAAGCTGGGCATATCATATATAAAAAAGCAGATCTTAAAAACCAAATAAAAAATTTCAAATTAAAAAAATTTATTTAGTTTATAATTTTATTTATTGGCATTAGAGCAATTTTACAAAAAGGATTTTCTTTACTTACTGTATTAGTAAAGGCTTTCATTATTTATTTCATAACGCATTCAAACTTAATGTGTGATACAAATATGAGCAAAATACTAATTCTTTGGCTTGTATTATATGAGTCCGCAGTTTGGTAAATATGTGTCTACTGCTTCTCCCTGTAGCTCTTCGTTTGTAAATACACACACATTCATGTTCGTTCAAACATTCTTATCCCTTGGGTATATTGAATTGGATACAAACCGATGTTTGTTTGTCTTTTTTGTACCGTTGCGTTGTTACGTCATTTATTTTGCTTTTTCAGAAATCCTATTATAAGCGCCCGCACCACTCATGCAGGTTTATTGTATTAAACAAAGCAAAGTGATGTATGGCACATGCATGCGCCTTAAACCTGGCAACAACATTATTCAATTTGCCATTTCATTTCATTTCATTTTCGTCTTACATGTGTACATACACTCATGTTCATAGAAAAATTCTAATCAAAGATATTGATTGCCCTTCTGCATCCAGTCATACGAATTATTATAATAATTTGTTTAATTGTTGGTTTGACAGCTCTTCTCATATTGCGCGTACTTGAAGACTTGACTCATTCCGTTAATGATTGCCTTTACTATCATACCATCATCATTGCGAACTTCTTGAAATGTGCGTTGAAAACATATTTTTTTGATATCGAAGGTTGTCAACTGTTCACGTTTCCCTTTCGCATTTTTTGTGTGTAAATATTTTTTTCAATTTCTGATTAGGCGTCTGTTAGTGGTTGATCAAATTTGAGTTTAACATTGAATTGATATGAACGGAATATGTAAATTTTGTAAAATGTGATACAAACAACCCCTACGTTGCGTTCATTACAGTGCAAACTTGCTTGACCAGTCATTTGCTCTGTTCACAACAAACGGAAACATAATTATTGCAGATGGTCCTTGGCAAAATATTTGATTCCTCAAGCGGTGTGACATTGCGTAAAATCGTTAACACAAGGAAAAACACTTTCTCAACCCGTTCTCTCTTCACTTTTAACGACTCGTTAAGTTTTTGATGTTATTGCAGTTGTTTCATATAATTTATGAAACAGAACAATTTCCAATCAAATGAACTTTTGTCAAGTGGTTTCAATTTTAACAAGTATGGGAAAATTCTACTTTGGTTTAGCCCATTCCTGTGATACCCTATTGCGCGCGAGGGATATTTTCAAACGATCGCTAATAGAATATTTGAAATAATTTCCCTCATAGGTCAGGTTGTAGACGAACCCCATTGGTGGCCACCAATCGCCCATTCAAACTAAAAGTGTCTGAACCAAATTTTAACTCAATATCTCAATTTATTCAACACAAAAATATCAACAAATTTGGTTAAACTTGTTATGTTGATAGAGAATCGAAATCACAAACTTAAAATAGTTAAAAGTTTATAATTATGAGTGACATAAAAAGGGTTGATTTGTTCTACTACCAAGTGTCAACTCTAGCGTGTGTAAGGACCACTTTTACCATTTTTGCTTGAGGAATCAAAGCAACGAGTGAAATTTTAATTAAGCTTATTTTAACTAACTATTTTGTTCAGCGATCCGGTATATCGCACAACACATTATCGAAATAAAAATAAAAACTAACTTAACTGCCGATTATGCAAACACTTATTAAAGCAGCTTAGAGTTTCCAAATTCATTTTCTAATTACAATATTTTTCGCAAAGCAAAGTTCAATAAAAAAAGAAATTCATCAAATGTTTCGACCTTTGTATTGCGTATGTATATACAGTGGCTCGCAGCTTATTTGGTGCACTACCCTTTATAGAAATAAAACCATTGTATCTTCTAAACTATTGAAGCTATCAACGAAATTTGAATACCAACTTGTTGTTGTATGTTTAATGAACATTTAAAACAAAAAAGATTTCAAAAAATATTTCTAACTATCTAATAATAAGAACATTGTTATAACAAATCAAAAACATGTCGAAGCTTATTTGGTACAGTTGTTTCTGTGCACTTAAGCATAGACTATTCGTAACATTTTTCACAATGTTTTCTCTTCTCTGCCTTCTTGGTAATATTTTCAACCAATCAAGTATTAATTTTAGTAATTTAAAATAATTGTCAATTAATACACGTAATTTAAAAAATGGGTCGTCGTGCAACTATAGAGCAACGTGAACTGGTCCTAAATCATTATAAAAATGGGCACTCGGTACGGGAAATTGCTGACTTTGTGAACTGGAGTAAATATACAGTTCAAAATATTATCCACCGTTTTATTCATGAAAACCGCGTAAAGAATAAAGGCAGAGATGCCCCTAACAAAATTTTCAATGAATCTGATGAGAGATACATTGTAAGAAAAGTAAAGGCAAATCCGAAGCTTTCTGCACTAAGAGTGGTTTGTGAAATTAATAATGATTTAGGCAAGTCCTGTAGTGCCAAAACAATTCGTTGCGTACTCCGTAAATCTGGTTTTAATGGTCGAGTAGCTCGTGAGAAGCCATTCATAAGTAAAAAAAAAAAACAAAGCCGGCTAAATTTAGCATCGGGGGTTCCGACGGCATGTCCTACGTTTTGCGATAACCGTATATACATAACATTCATAAAAAGTTAACCACTTGGTATTCCTTTGTAGTCCTCAACATATTTTCATATGTCGTTTGATTGCAAACGACCACTTTATTTCAAATACTCAATTGGGTAGCTATTAACCTCCCGCCAGCAGTTCTAGACTTGTTATTTTACATCGACACTCTTTACACAGATTTATATAAATAAATAACGTTCCTACTGTTTGCAATTTTAAATATTTTATCTCCTTTTCATACCCTGCGCCACTTGTGGAAAGGGTATATTAAGTTTAAGCGAATGTTTGTAACTTCCAAATGCAAATGCATCCACACCCTACCTTTCATTAAACCAATCAATTCAGAATCAAAATTTGCATCGATTTAACCATATCCGTCTGTGCGTCCATGTAAATTTGTGCCCAAGCTACTGGTCGCATTTCTTGAGATATTTCGATGAAATTTAATATAAGGACATTTATTTGCCCAAAGGGGAAGCCTATTGAAAATGGACCGCATCGAACCATTTTTAGAACCCTCTTCAATAAAGTTATATTTCACGAAGTAACGTATATGATACAACTAAACTAATTGTAGCATAATTTAAGGGGCTAAGTGGTGTAAAGTATTGAATGGTAGAGCTTGATAGACTATAACATTTACGACTACAGAGAATCAAAAAATATGACTGGTAATGTTGCTTATAAATGCTTATAAATTACGGAAGCGCAAGGGTTTCAATACATTTTTGAAAACCGTATAAAGTCTCAAAAACTTTACCGTTTGGGTTTAACTTCCGACGTGTGCTTTGACCGATTTCAAACAATTTTAATATCAACACACTTTCTACACACAGACCAATGGACAGACATAACTAAATCAGAATTTCATGCAAAAGAACGCACTTCTGCGTTGCTAGCGTTTTGACGAAGTGAAGATGACACGAGTTTGACTGAAATTGTTTTAAAAATCAATGAACTCAACTCTTTATTTTTCCCCTTTTTCAGTATGTTTGCCTTGTTACATCATCGTTTTGTCGTTACAGGCGTGTAGGCATTATTTGCAAATTAGCTGCCACCAAGTCCTCAAAATATTAAACAGGAACAAATGCTTTACCATTGTTCGTCAACGTCACTAATTGACTCAAGTAAATTGTCAACCAAGCATTAAGCTTATTAATGTATTCAAGTTGCTTCAGAGTTTCTATTACGTTTAGCATTTTAGTACGCACACACACATTTTTAACGTAGAAATGAACAAATTGAAGTGCGATGAAGTTGCGAATTAATCTTAAGTGTTTAAGAATAAATTAGTATAAATGATCTAAAAGCTATTTATTGTTGACCTCTACATATTCGTGCTACACTTTTTCGAACCAATATCTTGAAGTTCACCTCTTATCCAGAAATGTAACATTGCGCAACGAGCACAACAATTATTAAATGTTCGAGGCAGTAATCGCTAGACGTGTGTTAAATGCTTACTCTTCAATTTTCTTGACTAGTCACAATGTAATGAACAATTAGAAAACTACTGAGCAGAAAACACGTGCTACTCTAATGTAAGTAAATGAGTAATAAATACCATAAAAAATTCTCATAAAACTTAAAACTTTAAAACAAAACCAGTAGAAATATCACAGTATAATTAAATATTGTCCTTTTTGGCTGGAGTTGTTTTGGAGTTGGAATTTATGTGCATAATAGAATAGTTACGTCGCATTGAAATGAATATAATGTTTTGATTTATATAAAATACTGCTTCCGTTTGGGAAAGAAAATTTCCTCCGTGAATGGTGAAAATATGTTAACTACTAATCATCGTAGGAATGTACTTTTATTGCTTTTCATTTCCTTATGTAATTGTTTGTGTGTGGGGTGTATTAAAAATTTGCTAAAATATTGGAAAAAATACATGAAAATCAACAGGAAAAATCTTAACGGAAATAACGAAACGTTAAAGTTGTGCCACATGTGGAAGGAGGAGTTATTTTTCGAGCATCCGAACCGACTAAAGTGAGTTGAAAGCTTTATATTTCGGGGGAAATGTTCTATGCTAACAAAATTGAATTATTTCTAGTGCCAAGGATTTGAATACTGATTACTTTTATTTGGTGCGTTGAATCTAAATGTTCGATCCGTTCTCTCATGGAGAAAATAATGTTAATATTCTGGTACTCAAAACGGCTCTGCCACCTTGTTACAGATATTTGCCTCTCTTCCTCTTTCATCAGCCTTTTAGTTTGGGGATTACTGGGTTTTCTCAGGTAAATCCGCCTTATTTCATCCGCTAGGATGTCTATTGGTATTGTTCCGGAGAGCACTAATTCTTTGAGTAGAGCTCATTTTATGCCTTGTCTGTTTGTTTTTCAGACATTGCGCCCATACTGGACATGCATACAAGAGCCTTGAGGTAACAACATTTACTAGCAGTACTCTTTTTGCAGGTTTGAGACCCCCTACGTTGGGAAGCATCCTAGATAAGGATGCCGGTAAGAGTAGTCTTAATAAGTCGTCAAACATGACGTTCCACAGGAGTGGTCCTAGGATAGAACCTTGCGGTACCCCTGCGGTAATTTTATATTCTTTGACACCATCTTCTGTTATATATTAATATCCTATCCTCGAGGTAGCTCGAAATTAACTTCAGAACATATTTGGGTATATCCGTACTCCTGAGAGCATATAAAATCACTGGCCAACTGGCAGTATTAAAACTATTTTTGATGTCCAGGGTTACTATTACACAGTATTCCTTGGTGCCCCCCCTTTCCATCTTTGACCTTCAATGGCTTGCGTTGCCGTTTGAACAACTGCATCTAAATCCTTTTCTAAATTCAAATTAGGTATCCGATAAGACATTGTTATTTTCTACCATGGTCCGATCCTGGCGCCTTGCCATCTGCGATTTTGCTGCAGACTATGACTAAGACTATATTTTAATTGCTTCATTAGTCTAGGTTTTGTGATTTTAAACTTAATTTGAATAATGTTTTTTAGTGAATTGGACCTTCTATTGTATGTAGTTTTTCCGAAAGGGTGGTGGTATAAAGATAAAGATCGTTTTTATTCAGCTCTTTGTTGTTGAGTTATGATAATGAAATAATAATATACAATATTACGATACGCTTCGATGGACTCAACTTATGCTTCCTATATTGTACGGTTACTCTCTTTTTCATTTTATATCCTCCACCTTGGTAAGGAGGGTATCCTAAGTAACTCGAAGTAAGAAAGAAAATCTTGGATACCCTACAAAGCATATAAAGGGTCTTTAATAGAGACATAAGCATTTTTGTATATTTTTGGATAAATCGGGATGTTTTTGATGTTCTTGTGTCAGTGAGACGATTAACTCGCGTGTCGAACTGCCGAAAATATTGCTGATTTAAAATTAGCCAAATCATCCGATTCCACGGTTCCTTCACAGGAATTGGGAACCTCTGAAACCACATTGTGAGACTTTGCCACATAAGTCTTTTCTTGAAATATCATTATATGGGAAGGGGTTCTAAAAATAGTCAGATTTCAATTCTGAAACGGCGTTGAAGGATTACAAACATCCGCATAAACTTAATATACCTTTTGCTACAAGTGGTGCAGGGTATAATTATGGTTTTATGGTTGTAACCTAGAAAAATTAATGTAGTTAAATCTACGCCATAGTACGCATTGTACACACATTGTATAAAATACATAAATCAAAAATACTCATAAAAAGCTTTGGAGTGTTTCTCATATTATCTGGAACGGGGATATTATAGTGAAATTTCTAATATACATAAATGGTGTCCTATTCAAAACGGAAAACTCTTGATGAAAATCCATAAGAGTCACACAACTTAAGCTATAAAATTAACGTAAATGTTCCTCAGTTACTCGAGCACCATTGTATCGAGAACGTGAAGGACGGATTAATTGCTACGTCGAAATGTAATTGTTCTTCGATATTTTTATCAAAATGGAAATTTTTACATATTCGGGCCAACTGATTCTCTAACAAATTTTGTAGGTTGCAAAATATAAATATCACCTTAGTTTTCTTATTATATTAAGTTGAGCGATTATTTAAATGTCATTCTATGTAGTTACGCACATGTGAGTGTATTGTTAAATAAAAAATATGCTTTAAAAAGCACAACAAAAAATATGATCCCTTTGAATGGATTTTTGCATAAATTGTACATCACAAGTGTGCTTCTGATGTCATACATTACACTGTGATTTATGATACCAATTTCGAGGTGGAAAACGTACCGTTGAGTAGGGGGGCCTCAGTTCTCCCTCCTATTTGTGTCTATTTATACTAAATATGTGGTGTGTATGCCTATAAGTCTGAATATGTGTGTTTGGTAGTGAAATTAACCAATTATTTTACTTTGATTTTTGTACCTTAAGTTGCCGCGATTATCACCAGGAATGTATTTTCAGTAGTTCTTTTACGATTTTCATAATGGAGAGTGCACCGAGTCCAACTACTTGAAGGAGTTTTCAGATCAGCTACAAAAGGATTTTGATGAGTATCAAAATCTGAGCTAGTTTAGATATATCCCTCCGAAATGCTGAGTTTTGCAAAAATGGAGATGTCGTGCTGAAATTTGGGCTTTTGAATTATTTCTAGAGGGAGTATTGCGGTATAAAGTGGAAATTTCGTTCCTTGCTCCTTGTTTTGTTGCATAAAAATTAAATACTGACTTATGTTCGACTTCGCCCAACAGACCACGTCAATTGAACCACTAGAATGTTTTTTTTTTCTTTTAAAAATCATCCAGTCAACGGCTTGTAATCCTCAAACTGTTGCCTCTTTGTCGTTGTTTGTCTATTTGTATGGCGTTTGTTGACAGATTTTCATTTTCATGTTGTTTCAATAAATCCCATTGGAAAATTGGCGGAACACGTACGAGTCCTTTACTTGCTTCACCTTCACTATGATCTCTAATTTTAAAAGTGAATCTTCCCAACTTTTTTTGAATATTTGAAATTGTTATCTTGTGCACTACGTTTGTCTGCCACTTCAACCAAGACCTGAAGTTGATTAAGTACTTTTCTACAAGACTTTACTTAGATTTCAGTAATGCCACAGATTTTTCATTGTCATTCAATTGATACCTTACCCATATTTTAGCAAATAAAAAAAAAAATCTGCAATATATTAAGAAAAATAAGGAGTAACAAACTTGGAAAATCCTGTACAGTACAATATAAGTATTCATACCGATCAAATCTAAGTTTAATGAAGTTCCCATGCACGCATTTTTGTATTCCCAATTGGTCAGGTTCTTTTCTGGTACGCATCTACAAGATAAATTAGGTGGTTGCCCGCCGTTATGTTATGTATTTGAGCGGGATTTACCATTTTGATAAATTTTTTAAGTATGGGCGTGCCTTTGATTCAATCAATATGTGGTGTATATATCCTGGACTGATTTGATCTCCTCACATACATGTTCACTTTATGGTTTCAGTGTTTCAGTTTCTATTCTTTGAAAGATAGCACAATTCTAGAATTGAACGTGAAGTGTTTAAATTTTTTTGTAATTTTAATTAAAGTACAAAACGTACGCCTGACCAAGCGATCAATTTAATGCGAACTATTTAAGAATTACAATCCGTACCCAAACAAATTCCATATAAAGCAACAAAACTAGCAATTATTAAAGCTTGAAAGCCTTTAGCACCAATCATAACATCGGAGAATTGTTGGCATAAACCTGAAATTCATTCACTCATTAGATGTGTTGAAGTACGCAACTATAGCCCTAGCCCTTCCATTTATTTTATCTTATTCAAAGTTTTCCAACATTTTTGCAGTTACAAGGCAAAAATAACAAAACTTTTGAACCGCCGATTATATTGCTAAAAATGTTAATTTGAAGCAATATTCCATAAGTGGACTATTTCGATAATATCAGGAAAATGTTTCTTGAAAATCAATTATTTACTGACAAACATCATTAACAAGAACTTTACTCGTAAACTAATGCATTAAATCTCACAAATGGAAAATACTGTCAGCCATCGCATTAACAAGAAATGTATTTTTTAATTGCTAATGGATGATTCCTTTCTTCAGCCATTACAAAACATTCATTTGCCATATATTGTTGTTGTTATTTTGCAACAATAATAAAACTTGAAAATCCCCTGCGATAAAATTTTCTAAAATGTCATAATAGAGTTTAATCGATTTGGAAAAAGACGTCTTACCTTAGCTCCTTCCATGCTTCCTAACCAATTTCTATTAATCTTATTTTGTCTGCAAAACTTAGAGTTATCCAAGGAAATGTCCAAGGTTTTTCATGGAAGTATTTTTCACATAGAAAACCAACTTAATCCATACATCAATTTTAATGAACAATTGGTTGAGAAAACATCTATAGTCATATAAAAAAAAAGATATTTTTTAGCCACTCTCCTAGACTACAAGACTGATTCTCCATTTCGCTCCCTTTGTAAAAAAGGACTGGCGTGCAAGTGGAGAATGTGAAACAGTTTAGTTAGTTTCAAATAAAATTTCTTTTAATTATCACTTTAACTTACATCGTATTCAATTTACGCAACCAGTAAATCTATAAAAATTAGACAACACATGAATAGCAATCAATACCGTAATAAACAAAAAAGGGCTCTTCAATGAGCGTTATCTAATCTACTAGAACTACAAGCACATTGATTTGTTCATTAAAAAAATTCTAACAAAGGATTTCTTAGTGTATAAAATTACGTAAAAACGAAAAAATTACGAAGGAATGTGCAATACAAGCAAGACATGTACGTTGGAACGATTAGAGTTCATTGATTAACGATTAAAGAAAGGCACACAATCATGCACACTTTTATATTCTCTCCAGAGATTATCCACTAAACGGACACACGCTCAAATACTAAGCAAACTCATTATTATTGACTGATGCCTTATACGCTCTAACTGAATAATTGTCCCGAAAAACCATTCATTCATTTTATTAAATAACTCACCCCTAGTTGTTTTGCGTGAATTGCTTGCAGCCTCTTAAGAAAACCATGTACATGTTGTGCATTGAGAGCTAAATTAAAATCTCCTTCTGTGGGTATCTTGTTTCTCTCGGTTTCCATTCTTTCTTGTCCGATGATTTAGTGAATTGTGTTTTTTGATATTGTTATGATTATTATAATTTGATGTAGTGATGATGGAATGTTAACAGCAACCACTAAATCAAAATACATCAATGCATACTACAGTGGACACCCATTATACCGGGTATAAAACTTAAGCACATCAATGTTTGCTTTAGTTCCCCATGGATCAGTTTCATTCAGGCGTAAACTGTGCTTACCCGCGTATGTATATACGTTTTTGTTTTTGTAAACAAGTTGTAATTTTATCCATTTCCATTTCTACTATTGTTTGGAAAACGATTTCTTCGTACGCTTACTTACGCAGTATGGTTGTTGTAGTTGGTATTGGCTGGATAGATAATCAATATTCGATGCTGATTCAGAATACACCTCTTTCTGGGCGTTGCAAATATTTTATACACTATAAAAATATATGCTAGAGAAAGTACACCTATGTACCTATAAAAGAAACTGAAGAAACACCAGTCGATTGAAAGGGATGTTTGTATTTACCACTCCAGCATTGAATAAACTTTTATCGGTGTTAAGGCCCCTTTACGTTCAGTATGCAATATATTTCACGCTCGCTTACATACCTTACAAGATGACAAAAGAACCTCACTTGTGATTGTATTTTCTATGTGATGTGTGGATGTGAAGAATGGGATGTGATGAAAATTGCGTAACATGTATTGAAGTAGATTTAAACCTTCAAACAATTAAATTATTTAAAATTTTCCATTGCATTATGGAAACGAAACAAGACGTTTGACAGGCTCTGCACTTTATTGCTGTGGATAGATTTAATATCACAATCACGAGTTCATAAACAAGTGAGTTTATAACTTCTATCCCTCGCGCGCAATTTATCCACTCTGTAGCTCACACAATACTCAATAAAAAAGAAGAATAATTGCACTAGAATGAAGAAAAGAAATTTTCAATTGTTAAAGAACAAGGTGGTGCCCAATAAAGAAAATGTACTCAAACTTATTGCGCATCGATTTTAAAATAAAAGGTAACACGGAATATGTCTGGCAGCACATTAACATATGAATGAAAATGAGGACTTTTAGTTGTTTTTGTGTTCATAGGTACTTTAAGAAATCTCAGCGCTCGTTATACATTTGGAAGTGTTATGATCACATTCTTGTGCATAAAATAGAACATTTTCTTTAATGTGGTTTACTTATTGAAAAGCACATGACTTGATATGAGGAAATCGCGAACCACCACTTGTGGCAGAGGGTTATTAAGTTTGTGTAGATGTTTGTAACTCCTAAGCGGCAAATGCCACACCCACCTTCAATTATACCGATCGAATCAGAATCAAAATCTGAATAAATCTAACTATGTCCATCTGTCCGCCAGCCTGTCCATGTAAATTTGTGCGCATGCTACAATTCGCACTTTTTGAGATATTTCGATTCTCGAATTGGCCAAAAGGAAAACCCTATTAAAAATGGATAAGAAGGGACCATTTTTAGAACCCCTCCCCAAACCAAAAATTTGCAACATTTTTATCTTTTTGAAATTTTTGAAATTTTTACACAAAGAAAAATGCTAACAATTCTAGACAAAACAGAATGGTATCACTAAAGTAATAGAAAAATACTACCATCGCAGAGTGGTAGTTCAAATCACCCTTCGCTGGACAAAAACAGTTTATGTCAATTGTCAGTACTGGTGTGCACTTATGTAGAAAGAATTTATTTATTTCGCAATTTGCGAAAATTTAGTAGGAAAATGAAAGGCAATAAATTGAAGAAATCTCTATTGGGGGAAAAGGAAAACGACTGTCACTCTTGGTGGCCTCTGGTATCTTCTCCACATAGCACCACCCTTAATAGCGAAAATAACTGCAAACACATACGCATACACTAGATAATGAATTAAAGAAAAAAAACTCAGAACTTGACAGAAAACTATGCACATGTACATATATATAACCTGTATACGAACAACAACAATTCAAGCAAGCAAGTCTACCCAGCATACCGCCAGACATTTCGTTTAAAAAACAATTTCTTGAGCCTTGAATGGCATCCATTATAATCGATACAATAAGTATCAAATACAAATCTATCACTCATGGATACTTGGTGTATTTCGCTTATACCGAAACTTCGCATGATTCGTAATTCGTAATATCGCACTCGCATTGGATTAGTGTGGTTTGTTGGGTACATCTGCACATTACTACATAAGAAAATACTGGCAAGGTGGGTAAGAACTGTCTCGTGTACTCAGCTGGCCATCGCCATGACATGCCATCATAATTCTCATGATGATATCAATTTTTGTTTTGTTTTATTGTTTTTGCTTTTAATATAAGTTAATACTCGCACCATTCTTTTATAGAGAGCAAAACCATGTCATGGTTGTATAGATGTTGCTTGCGAATAAGTAAATTAATTGCCGAAGTGAAATTTCTTTCTTTCATTATATTATGAAAATACCATGCAAAATGACAAGCAATCAAATACATCCTGTACATACTCTCTTGGATAATACGTTTCGCTTCATAACTAGCCTAACGACTAAATGAATGTCACTCATAGATTACTAAATTGTACATAAATATAATTGATGTGTGTGATGGGCATAACATCGGATCATAAGATGGAAATATACTAAGTTTGCAGCACCTGCTTGAAGTGAAAGCGAAAGATCATAAATAAATACATTTCTAGATATAGATAAACTTAGATTTTGGGCGGATATTATCCGCCTTCGCCTCTCTTCAACGCAAGCCTACCAAATTTCATGAACGAATTCTCTTTTTATGGTCGTGAAATTTCTATTCAAACATGCATGTGTGCTGTATGTATGCCGTTCACTGTGAAAACAATTAAAATCCTTAAAAGTTTTTATTTTGTTGAATGTATGCACAACTGTTACCATTTACATCGCTTGTATTGTTTCAGAATGAAATCCATAAACTCTGAAATTATTCTTATTATTGTAATATTGAAATAATGAGGTTGTATGGGTGAAATGCTAAATAAGAATATCGTGGGTATGTGGTCTCATTTAAATAATAATTCTGTTTCAATATATTTATAAATCTACATACACACACACACATTCCACTATGTGGTATTGTGTTTCTTTTCAGGGGTTCACCATGGCATGCCGTATCATGTAGAGCTTGCAATAGTATCAAGACTTGAGGCTATGAAATTCACAACACTGTTCAACCTTCAATCAATCAACGAAAGAATGACATTACATTATAATTTCGTTCGTATACGTTCAATAAACGAGGAATCACTTCAAAATTTAACATTGTTTAAATTTTAAATCCGACTGCATTTTTGAGTATAACATCTTTTCACCAGTGAACGGACACTTTTATACATGTATTTATAACTTTGCAGAAGGTATAAATATGTAAACAAAAAGTGGGGAGAGAGTTCTTATTGCATTAGTTAGACCAAAAGTAAAAGTTGTGTGGTTGTTGTGTGGTATGTGACCCTTAAAGAATAAATGCGTATGGGTTGGAGGGCTTAGTGGTATTTTCTTTAGGTACATAATTTCACAACTTGTACATTTTATGATGCAAAGAGAGTTCAAGTCACTCAGTTTTATTAAAAATCGAGAGTTATTATTGTAATGATGTAGGTTATGTTCATAAAAGAATCAATACACATACATTTAATCGTTTCTGTCAAGCACGAAATTCGTAGATGAATTAGACGATTATGAAATGAGAATTCGTAGATCGTTTAGACAGACGATTATGAAATGAGAAAAATATACAATAGTTACGACGAACTTGACCTAAAATAGATAAGTTGTGTGACATTCGTACGGTTAAGAAGTGATTTAGTGAAAAGTGAACTATAACTATACAGTAATCCATAGTTTCATAATTCAATTGATCATTGAGTCGGTTTGATTCAGATCAGGAGTCAACAGTGAACATTGTATAGTGTGTAGTGTCTTTCCAAGTGCTCTAAAGAGAGTGTAAATAAAGTACAGTAGAGAAATAAACATAATAGTGTGATAAGAGAGCCAACAACAACAACTCAGCGAAATCCAATAATGGGTGACAGTGATGAGGATAAGAAAAAGAAGAAACGAAAGTTGGAAAATAATGAAAACGTAACCATGACTAAAAAGATCAATGATTTAAATGAGCAATTGAAGGTATTGGCAAAAAAGAACGAGGAGCTCTGTAATAAAAACGAGGAGCTAATTAACAAAAACGAAGAGTTGCAACAGGCAATTGAAGCCATGTTCGGTGAAAGCGACAATGCAGACATGCAATATTGTGAGCAGGACGATTTTCCTACCTTACCAAAAAAAAGGAGTGGCGGCGCTAGTCAGAGCCAGACTAATAGTACTGAGCAGAATCAACAAAACAACGTAGCATCAACAAAAACAAAAACGCAAGTTCGAGCTTCAGAAAAAAAAAAGGTAAAACCCCCAGTATTTATTACACATAACATCAATCAAAAAGAAATCCTTAAAAAACTTTCATTATTACTAAAACACAAAAATTTTTCATTTAATATGATTAACAAAAACACAACAAAAATATGTGCTATCACAAAAGAAGACTATATCAATATACACTATTTCCTCAAAGAGGAAAAAATAAATTTTTTTACATTCACACCACAAGATGTTAAACCATATACGTATGTCATAAAAAAATTGTCCTTTACGTATGACGAAAAGGAAGTAATGGACTATGTAAATGAACTACATAGGAACATAAAAATCCTTAAAATTAGAAAACTATCTAACAACAAATGGCTGATTCAATTAGATAAGCAATCAGATATCATTAATTTCATAAATATTAAATATATTTTAAATTGCAAAATTGAACTTGAAAAGTTCAAAAGTAAAGGCCCTGTGCAATGTAAAAACTGCCAAAGATATAATCATGTATCAAGTAATTGTAACATGCCATATAGGTGTGTTAAGTGCGGTGAGGCTCATGGTCCAAAAAATTGTGCAATTCCACCGAAAGAGCAAAATAATCAGGAATTTGTTTGCGCAGACCCGGTATCCGGGGAAATTATAAAAAAAATAGGTGTACCACTAAAATGTGTAAATTGCAATAAAGAAGGCCATGCAGCAAATTCCAAATTATGCCCTAAAAGAGTTGAAATTTTAAACAGAACAAAGAATTTAAAAAAAAAAACTCATATTAATAACAGAATTAAAAATGACTCCGCTATCATACATAATAAATCATTTGCCTCAGTGGCAAAAGAAAATACACATCAAGTTCAGTCAAGTCCAGTCATGGCCACACCCCCCCCAAGGCCTTATGCAATTTAACAATATTAGTCTTGAATGTGAAAGATTACTTGGTAAAAATATGTTTATATGTATCAAAAAAATCAAAGAATTCTGCCCAAAGTATAATTTAGAAAAGAGTGATGAAGCCAAAACAAAAATGTTGTTCAATCTACTTATTAGTCTCCAACTAGATGATTAGGGAAATAAAATGTATATCTGCAAATGTGAACTCTCTTGTATCAATACAAAAGAGACAATTTTTTCAACTATTTTTAAATAAGCATAAACCAGATGTGGTCCTAATAGCGGAACATAAGTTACAAATAAAACATAAACTAAACTTTCAAGGGTACAAGTTAATAATGCAATATAGAACAAATGGAAAAGGTGGGGGAACAGCTATTTGTATCAAGGAAAATATTAAATATGAAAGAGTGCGAGTAAGCACAACACATATAGAACACACTACAATAATAATGACATGTTTAAATGGCAGCAAAATAGCCTTTTCTGCAATTTACAAACCACCTAAAGTAAGTTTGTGCGAGTCAGAACTTAATAGAATAACAAGAAGCACATCGGCAAATACAATTGTTATGGGTGGTGATCTTAATGCTAGACATCCCAGTTGGGGTGATACGCATTCAAATCCTAATGGTAACAAACTTAGAATGTGGTTAAATAAAACACCAAATTTCGATTTAATTCCCAGTGCATATCCCACTAGAAATACCTCATATCTTGACTTTTTCATTACAAACGATTCAGCTAAAATATTATATCCCTCATGGTCAATAGATAAATTGAAAACAATACAATATGAATCAGATCATTTTGCGATAGAAATGAATTTGACTATAGCAGATTTTATCAAACAACCTCCACATTTCATTAGAGAGTACAATCATATCAACATAAAACAATTTAACTATATCTTAAATAGGGAGCTAGAAAATCATACGTTAAGTTTAGACAGGAATGTTAAAGAACAAGAAATTGACACGTGTATAAATGAAATGAACAAAGCCTTCAATCTAGCAATTGAAATGTCTGTCCCAAAACGGATTATCAAAAACAGAGGTCAAATAAAACTCTCTGCACAAACCATAAAACTAATTTCAGACAAGAAAAAGATTCGCAGACGACTGTACAATTGTCTAGACCCAGCAAGAAGGAACACTCTCAAAGCAGACATTAAAAATCTCAAAAAAATTATTTCTGATTTAATCAGAATCGAGGTAACCAACTATTGGGAAAAAATTTATAAGAATGTCAAAATGCACAGCAAAACCTATAGTAAAATTAAAAATTTGGCTGGTATACGGAAAACTAACACTATTGTTGATATTAAAATTAACAATGGCACGTATCTTACAGAAATGAAGGATAAAGTTCAATATCTCTCACAAAGATTTGAAGCAGTTCACTTACAAAACTCAGTTACTAGTGATATAAATTTTGATAATCTAGTATCAAGGGAGATAGACTGTCTTAAAAATAACGACCCATACATTGTTTTTCATACTCATATGAGAGCGGACGCGGAAAGCACTATAAGTGAAAATCTCATAGAAGCTGAAAAGTACA
Source organism: Crataerina pallida (assembly GCA_949710015.1). Lineage (NCBI taxonomy): Eukaryota > Metazoa > Arthropoda > Insecta > Diptera > Hippoboscidae > Crataerina > Crataerina pallida. The sequence continues at coordinate 10,900,492 of OX453290.1, forward strand.
GAAGATTTGCAAAAGGCAACGATATTGGGAAAGTTATAAAAACTCTAAATACAAAAAAAAGTTCGGGAATTGATAATATACCAAATTTTATTTTAAAGAAAACCCAAAAACCCTTTTGGAGGTTTTTGGCAATACTTTTCAATCATTTGTTGAATATAGGATATTATCCAGAATACTGGAAAATAGCTAAAATTGTTGCCATACCCAAAACGGACCAAAGCTATAGACCAATTTCACTCTTGTCAAATATTAGTAAACTGCTAGAAATCATCATCACAAATGAAATTAAAAACCACATATGTGAGTTAAATTTGTTCCAAGATAATCAGTTTGGTTTCAGGCCACAACACTCTACTAATCATGCATTAACAATGCTTTCTGATTTTGTTACCACTAATTTAAATAAAAAAAAGGCAACCTTAGCGGTTAGTCTAGATTTAGAAAAAGCTTTTGACACTGCCTGGATAAATGGAATTGTATATAAAATGTACAATATTTTTCATTTTGATACACTGACCTGTAGAATAATTTTGAAATATTTGATACAACGTTCATTTTATGTTGAATGTGATAATGTAAAATCAGATACCAGGCAAATAGCTGCTGGGGTACCACAGGGATCTGTTCTAGGCCCTTGGCTGTTTAACATATTTATGGCAGATTTGCCAGCACCAAACCCAGATATGCAAACACTTATTTATGCGGATGATATTCTAATATTAGCATCAAAAACTAGAATCAAAAATGCAGACACCATCACTAACCTATACATCGACAACCTGTGTAGATATTTTCAAAAGTGGAAATTAAAACTAAATATAGAAAAATGCGAGTGTACAATAATCACAGGCCTTAAAAAAAACATTTATAAGAATTCAAGAAGCCACACCCCTGCAATCAAAGCACATAACACACCCATTAAGGCAACAAACAACATGAAATACTTAGGATTGATACTAGACCCAAAGTGGTCTTTCACTAAACATATCGACTACATTCTCAAAAAAGCAAAAGCATGCTTTTTCGGTTATTCCAAGCTATTTCAAAGAGCAAAAAAACTATCCCAAAATATAAAATTAAACTGTTATAAACAAATTATAAGACCCATTTTAAGTTATGCTTTCCCAGTTTGGCACCATGTATCCTCGTCACAAATGGAAAAAATAAGACGATTTGAAAGAGCTATTCTCAGAACCTGCACGGGGCTCCATTCTAGATACTGCCCTTACACCGGAACAGTTAAAAGCGTTCCTAACAAAGAACTTTACCAATCAGCCAAAACTGACAGAATAGATCGCTTTCTCATTGAATCAGCCATTAAATTTATTGAAAACCTCACACATATTAAAAATAGTCTTATAGATAATTACAAGAACAAAACATATAATATAAATGTAAATTACACATCACCAATACACCTTATGTATCTCAAAGATAACAATTTACTTTATTGCGACAATAAATTACTTTTCTATAACCGCAGATACAAAACACTAAATATTACCAACACAGTGTACAATACAGCTCAGTAACACAACAGAATCAATACAACTTGAATTCCCTAAGCGTTGATTATTATTTATTTATTTTGTTATTTAGCTCTAGATTTTAGTTTTAATGTTTAATTTTAGTGTTAATCTGTAGATTAACAACACCAATGTCATGTTTTTTTTCTCACTTTTTTTAACAAATCAAACACACATAAAAATGCATTAAATTGAATTCTTAAAAACCTAAAATGCTTATCAAAGCAAACACTTGTAAACAATAATTTAGAAATCCCAACTTAAATATTAATATTGTAAACGGAAATCTCATAAACAAACATATGTTCCTAGTTCTAAGGCCGAAAATGTAATCAAAAATTTTTAAATAAATAGAACATTTGAAACCGTGAAAAAACCGTGACCTAAAATAAATCTGAGTGCACGTTCGTTCACTTAGTTTGAATTTGATTTACATAAACAATGTCAACTTTGTATTACGCCCCATGTTAACGTATTAAGTTTATTGTGATGTTAATTTGAGTCATATGCGTTTATTTGATAAACATAAAAACTAAACAGATGTGTGTGTTCCTTTGTATGCATAGCCCTCTTTACTTATACAATAAATATTTATACTTGAACCTCTTAAGTGGCAAATCTGAATTGATTGAACCATGTCCTTCCGTCCAATATAAAACGCGTTTTTTCAAATATGCGTTACATTCGCTTACCATAGCACAATGTTCAACTTAGGATTCGGATTCCAATTGATTGGGAATTTTATATATTATAGATGAGGATAGATAACTTCCCCTCACTGCTAGTGGAGAAAAAACATTCTCAAACAGAGAATCAAAAGAACGAATTTAATCGATGTCATTATCGATGTAAGGATAACAAAACTGAACACAGCACGTTTAAGCGCAATTTAAAATTGAAAACGAAATTGAAATTGTAATTTAAAGTGCACAAAAATATTTTTACCCATACACGTGTAAATTTATGAATGAATTCGAAAAGCCGAGTACGGCAATGTCCAAAACAACAACACAACAACACAACAACACAACAACACAGCAACATATTTGAGATATTCATACGCGTGCTGCTCTTTCTTGATGCAGTGCCAAGATGATATCACAATTGTTGTCATATCGCTCAAGCTCTGCACCTAACGGTCATTTACACTTTAAAGCAACTAAACTGGTACATTTTAATATTATGCAACGAACCAACTTGAATGTGTTAGAGCTTTGTAAGTTAGCGCCGTTACTGAGTCATAAAAACAATCAAAAGCGATTTATAATGTAAAATTAATATTTATCTTTTGTTTGAGTGCACTTGCTAGTGATTTTTAATTTTAAATAATTATAAAAAATACTGTTTACTGAAATTACTAAAACTGAATAATTACATTTAAACAAAAATTAATACTTCTGACGAAGTAAAGTTTATATAATATGTAAAGGATATGAAAACAAAAGATAGGATTCGTCACACGCACATGAATATTTTTTCACCGCACCATATGTAAATTAGGGTAATCTTAATGATGAGGATATACTAAGATTATCCTTCCTTCAACACTTAAAAGGAGGTCAGAGACCCTGCGAAGTATATATATTCTTGATCAGCGTCGAAAACTGAGTCGATTTAGAGATGTGTGTGCGTTTGTTCTTGACATTCTAACGGTCGTAAATTTGGAGATGTATATATAAAATGGGCAAAATTGGTCAAAAGCCACGCCCACAATCAAAAAAAACCTATTCATCTGCCACAAAACACGGTCTATGAACTTGAAACTTGATATGTTTACCTATTTATAATTTGTTCTTAGACGTGCCAAAAATGGACGTGGTCGAATAACGTACACGCTCACAATTTACAAAAAATCATATTCACCATAAAACTAGACTTGTAAGCTATATGTATATATATGTTGACCACGCCCACTATTGTGGACGTGGATGTGTATTTAAGATTTGGCCTAAGCCAAACTTAGCCTTCTTACTTGTTATTATTTAATTTTGTATTTTTTTTTATTATTACTCTAAGGTCTCAATTTTTTCATTATCCATTCAAAGTAACTGTTGATTCGTGTATATACTCCTGGCCAATCTTTGTAACCACAACGACGTCCAAACGACACAATACCCTCCAACACCCAAACGCCATTGCGATAGTGCATTAAAGGGGCACCGGAGTCACCGCGACAACTATCCTTGTTCGACACCCCGCCAGCACATAAATGCGAGGATTGAATACTTATACCGGCTTTCGCAAATTGTTGATAACAATGCTTTTGATCCACAAGAGGAACATTCACTTTTTTTTTAACACTACTGCTTGAACTTCGCTCGGTAGCACCCCATCCCACTACAGTTAATTCGATGTTGGGTTTCAGTGTATAAGGCGTTAAAACTGAAGGTAAGCATATAGGCCTTATGGTCTTTGAGTAGAGGACTTTTATCTCCAGTCTAAGAAGAGCTACATCGTTTATAGGTGTTTTTCCTATTTTATAATCTTCATGCACCATCTTCTCCACTACTCGTAGCCTTTCCGAAGACTGTAACAGATTGGAATAATCATAAACTCCTAAACGTGCTGCAACTCTGTAAGAAAGATTTTATTTTATATTAATTATTATGTGTGTACTTTATATAGCTGAACTTACAATTCGCCCTTCACTTTGACCACCTCTCCCAATACGCAATGAGCAGCAGTTAGTACATAGTTAGAATTTATAAGAGATCCTGCACAAATAGCTTCTTTATTGGAATCTGTAGGTACACAATATGCATAATGTTAAAATTTCATAATTAATTTAAGAAAGAATTTTCCGTAGTGAAGTAAGTGAAATGTTCCGGTAGTGGAACGAGTGATGCCTTTGTACTCAAAAACAATAACGGTAAAAGTGTATTGACAGTATAAACAATTATTATTATTATAAAGAACGCCGTTGAAATTAACAAAGCAGTTATTACACGCTCCACCTTAGTGATGAGGGTATCCTAAGTTTGTTCTTCCGTTTGAAACACCCAGAAGGAAGTATCAGAGACCTTACAAAGTATATATATTCTTGATCAACATCAAAAACTGAGTCGATTTAGAAATGTATGTCCGTATGTCCGTCTGTTATTTGCTTTCTCATGGGCGTAAAATTTGAGATATTGAACTGAAATTTTATTTGCAAGTAAAATTGGTCAAAAGTCAAGCCTACAATCGAAAACAAATCTATATATATGCCACAAAATTGACCCATGAACTTAAAATTTGGTGCATATATTTATAATTATCCCATCAATCGATGTGCCAAAAATGGACTTGATCAGATAACGGACAAACCCACAATTAATGAAATACTATACTCCGCGTAAGACTCGACTTTCAAGCTACATATATACACTATTCGGGGACGTAATCGTATACCTGCTACACCCACTATTATAGATGTAGAGGGTATTTATGATTTGGTTTAAGCCAAATTTAGTTGTTTTTTTGCAATAGGCACTATTACGAGGACATTTTCCTGGTTCCACATATTTACATATCGATTGAATTGAAGTGAATTCATAAAGATGTGGCAGATTACTCATAACGTGTAAAAGACTGAAAGTTGAAAGTGACATGTTCTCTCCAAAGGTTTGGTCTGAACCATCTTTTTATTTGTTGGCAGCACTTGGTTTCATGTGTACGTGTAAATGCGTTTTTTATGCGTACATGATATATTCTTATGTCATTGACTTACCGGCTTTAGAGTATTCTAAAAATGCCATCCACGGAAATTCATAGATATCAGCATCCTTTCCTCCATATATACGGCTATCGATAAATTCTCCACCACATGTTGGTGGTTTCGGTAATAAATTGGTTACTATTGAAGTATTGCTTGGAGGAAGATCTCTTTGAGGTAACCTGTCGCTTTGATGAGAATTATCTTCTATGGAATCTTGCCTTGCATCCGTAAAGATTTCATTTAAGGAATTGCGCGTTTGTATAAAACCCGTATCACTAGAGCAACAAACAAACGGTGTTCGACCAAAACCACCGCCACAATTAGAAGCTTCTATAAATTCACGGGTACTGTTTGTTAAAACTTGACAATTCCATATTTGGACACATGCACCACTGCGTCCATTTGGATTAACGCAACGCAGATTTCCGTTATCACGTTTTGACGTTTGCACAACTGTGAACAAAGGCAGAACAAAGGCGCATTTATTTATTTATGAACCCATTTATAATACACACATACACACATATATGTATAACTTTACAACAACAAGATATAAATCTCTAACGGATTCTCTGTTTATATTTTTACCATTAACAATTTCTTACCAATAAAATTTGAGTTTTAATTGTGAGTGTGTCATTGTTATTGGTGAAATATATTTAACTGGAAGAACTCCTCCGTTTTAATTATTCCATGTAATTGTGTGCTGCGATTCTATATGAATCATTCATGAACTGCATTATGGCAGAAGACTTTGCACAACGCGGCTATAAACTTAACAAAGTGCATTTCGCTTTGTGTCCATAATTATATTTCTGCACCAGAGTAAGTTTTTGTGGTTTTTATATTTTTAATTTGTCCCTTGCGTTTATTTGCATAAAGCAACCGATTAAGTATTTTAATTTTCGTTTTTTAAATGGTTATAAATCGGCAATAATTCAAATTTAATAGTTCACTACTGATTCACTTGTCAGCGAGTTACATTAGTTGGGGCAAGTAAAGAGAGAAAAGTAAATTAATAGTTTACTTACAATTTCTCGACACTGAGCGTTGACTATTGCCAGTCGCTACCAGAAGCAAAACTGATAAAATAACATTCATGTTAACACCAAAACACTTCCTAGTTCATAAATAATCGATTTGATTAATACAATTTTTGTTTTTCCACCTATGCATAAACAACACGATTGCATTGTTTTTGTAAGCGGGCGTTAAGTGCGTTGTCCGTTCGCTTTTGTAATCCACTTGAGTGCTTAAGTTAAACTGAAATTTGTGCAGAGAAATCTGAAGACTTTTATACCTTACAGAACATACCACAGAGTGGCATTTACGCAACGGTTCAGTTTAAACACTAAGTAATTAAGTAAGTAAGTAAGTAAGTCATGTCGAGAAGTTGTGGTCAATACGCATATTAATTCGCTAATTAGTTTGTTCTTGCTTCTGAGAAGTAGATTTAAATTTTAATAAGTCTGAATTTTCTTTTTGTCATCCTTGTAACTGTGTGTGAAAAAATTCATACGCATTTAAGTTTTTCTTTCACTTTCCTTATAACCTGGCGATATACTAATTTGTCATAGCGTTTGCCGCCTAGAAAGTGGCGTTTATGGGCAATTTTTATGCCCTACATCATATGTTAGGTGTAGGGTGTATTTGTAACTCCTAAAGCGCAAATGCCATACCCATCTTCAAGTACAACGGGTGATTCAGAATCACATTCTAATTGGTTTAGATGTCCGTCTGTCCTTGTTTCTAAAATATTTCGAAGAAATTTCGTTCAAGGGCGCGTATTGACCCGAAGTTTTGCGTTATTGAATGTGGTTTGGATCGAAAAATTTTAAAACCTTTTTTCCATATAACACTCCTATTATAAATAAAAGCACAACATTTAGTGAAAGATAGTTAATTAGGTTAATAACTAACTGTGCTAAATTTGCACCCGAATGGACTACTTTTCACATAATGGCTCTTTAACGACAAGACTATTATGTGACAACTACCTGCATCTACTGATAAAATTAAACAAAATATTGAGACTAAGTGGTGTAGGGTAATGGTCGAGTATAACATTTTCACTTGCTAGTCTCAATGTTTTTAACTGGTAAGATGTTTACCACAGACAGACTTTTAGACGTTAAATCCATTCCAAATTTTGTGCTGTTCAAGAAGCTTTCGAGACCAACACTTCACGGTGTGGTATTTTAAGGAAGTTAGTTTCAAAGTGTCTCCAGGTGACAGATGGTAAGAGAATTAGAATAATTTAAAAATGTAATCTGTTTTGCATACACATTTCTCCCTAGAGTAATATTATAGTACCCGCTGCACACATTGTAATAAACGTTAACTATTAATATTAATGTATAAATCGAACAATGAAATTTTCCATATTTCTTTGTTACAATATCGTATTGCATGTGGTTGGGGAATACCTCGGGACTGAAAGTTATCTCTGCTGTGAGTCATTGTTTCGTTTGCATTCAATTATTATGATATACAACATTGCTTGTACGATCTACTGCTCCAATTACAATACGCAAACATTGCGTTTAAGATGACGAAGTAGTTGTGACATTATTGACAGGTTGACACGGCGTCATATCATATTATTGAAATAAATAGTTTATGTGTTTAGTGTATATTTTTAGTCAATTGCAATAAATTAAAAATAATTGTTGCTCTTGGTACCAGATATGTTACATTCAGAAATCAATCATGTCTACTGCACATAACGTTCAAACTTTTTTAAAATCAATTCAATTTACAGAGTTTACCTAATTAAAGAATATATTGTAAACGTTTTTTAATAGGATAGTCTTTTCAACCATTTTCAATCGTTTTGGAGAAAACTCAGAATTCGCTTTTGTGTTTGTGCGTTGCTTATTATGTTGTACAAATAATTAAAGTCAAACTAGTAAAAACCGTTGGTGATTGTCTATAAATCGTTATACAACGCAAGCAGGCATTTGATATTCTTAGCATCCTTAGCAGTAATTGCCTATTTATGCAAAAACAACAAAAGGGGTAACCATGCCCAACCAGCAATTGCGACATTATAGAGTTACACCTAATTATTGAATCTTTCGTTCAATGAAGGAAAAATTACAACACACACCCTTACACTTAAAAGGGACGAACTTTTAATTTCCTGTGCATTACGAATGAAACCAAAGCCAATTAAAGAGCATGTAATAAAGTCATATTTAAATTAGGTCGAATCTTGAACACTCTTCACCTATGCACTATTTATAAGCTGAGTATATTTTGTATTAATCTTGGAGAATGGCAACATATTACAACTAATAAAATGTGCGCAGAATTGCGTAGGAATTCCATAAACAAACATGAGACTCACTAATGAAATTTAGAGGATGATGAAGAAGGATATATGGCAGTCGAAAGAGAACAACAAACTCAGTATATTCTCGTCAATAACTTTGCGAGCATAAAAAGTTAAAACAAGGGACTTTTAGTTTAGCATTTATCACCGCATGAAGCTTACGACACGTTTATGGCTTTTAGCTATTTAACGAGATCATCAGGAACCCGCTTAATACCACAATGTTTTTTATATGTATGCATGTATATAAAACACCACCTTAAAGGTTAAGGGTGAACTTACTTAGTTAAAGCATTTTCAACACTTGGAAATATACTGCAGAGATCCCACAGTTTGTTCTTCCGTTTGCAGCACCCAGAAGGAGGCGTTAGAGACTCTACAAAGTATATATATTCTTAATCAGCGCCAAAAACTGAGTCGATCTAGATATGTATGTACGCGTGTCCGTCTGTTGTAGACTATCTCCTGGCGTAAATATTGAACTGAAATTTTGTACACGCATTTTGTTTTTACGCGCAGGTCGCTATTTAGAATTGATAAAATTGGTGAAGAGCCACGCCCACAATCGACAAATATCTATACCTATGCCACAAAAGTTGACCTAAAAACGTGAAATTTGGCATGATTATCTATAGTTATCTCATTACCCGATGTGCCAAAAATGGACATGATCGGTTAACAGAAGCGCCCACAAAGGATATCCACTTATATATAGTTATACCATCCCTCGATGTGCTTAAAATGGATCTGATCGAAAAACAAACACGCCCACAATATATAAAAAAAACATATTCACCATAAAACTAGACTTGCAAGCTGATACGTAATATATATATACCCCTGTGCATGTGGAGGGTATTTGAAATTTGGGCCAAGCCAAATTTAGTTTTCTTACTTGTTAAGCACTATAACATTTTATTTTATTGGCATTTGAAATGAATTTGAAATTCACCTCGTTAGCAATTATAGGCTAGAAAGTCAAGGAGTTTCTGTTGAATTCAAGCTGATTTATTAAAAACACAAATGTCATTAACAGATGATGAAGGTTTGTATAAATTAGCAAAAGAATCGATTTGGTAGAAGAATTTAAATTGTGAAAAACTGTAGCGATAAAATGAGATGCAAAAATAACAGACATTAAGACACAAGGGTGGGAAATTAATAAAAAGCTCCGACAAATGACAGCGGTGGGATTCGAACCCACGCCATTTCTGACTGGTGCCTAAAACCAGCGCCTTAGACCGCTCGGCCACGCTGCCTACTAAAATATTATGTCAAAATTGTTTTTTATTCTTATTTCACCAAACTTAAAACCAATATATGGGTCGATAAACGTTCACACTAACCAATATAGATAGATAAATATATATTTGAGACTTTTTTATAATGTACAGGAAATATGTTTACAATTGAAAGTTAAAATAATAAGTGAAAGATTTAAAACTATAATATATTGTTTTAGTATCATTTGGTGTTACAATATCAAATTTTAAGCATAACAAATATTGAAGATTATAAAAATATCCCGGCACTTGGCATATGTGAGTGTTTAAATTAAATTAAAATTAACGAGTTTTAACTTATAAACTAGACTTAAATACTAAATAAAAGGAAAAAAAGAAATACAGAGAACTCTTAGCCTCTATGCTTATGTATAGTATATTCAGTGGAGTAAAAAGCGGGTTTTCAGTGTTAATAAATCCTAAAGATGACAAATAATTTGTATTTGACCAATCTAGATTGTCCTGAGAGGAGATGCACTCAATTATTAAATTATTTTCATTAAATTCTAGCCTATCTATGAATTTTTTAAGTAAGTTTAGACCATAAGTTGCAAGAGGCATTATTCTTGCAGATTCGTAAATAAATGCATTGGAGGAGCGCTTTGTTTTAGTTTCAAAATGTATCCCAATACATTGTCTTAAAATCTTGCGTTCAAACACTTCTAACTCCATCACAACCGCAGGTGATATGGAGAATCATATTGGAAACGTTTCCAATATAGGAGGACGGGACGAATTGTTGTCTTGTAAATCAATAACTTAGTTTTGATTGGAAGATATGCATTGGGAAAAAGTCTACCAAAGGAACCCTTAATACGATAAGCCTTTTTAGTAAGTAACGTGCATGTTACGAGTAAATGGAATTTCAACACCATTGAGGTTTAGTTTTAATGATTTGCTTTGGGGAACTACAAACTTCTTACATTTACCTGACGCATTTCTTAGGGAGATAGCCTCATACTTTGGCAAATTTATTTTAATTCCCCAGTTGTCATAAAAATTTTGAACTGACTGAAGGTGTACTGATACTTTAGTAGAGCGTTAGTAGCAGATTCATCATGCGCGTATACTAAGGAATCATCGGCAAATAAAATGCCTGTGGAAGGATTAACTTCATGGGGAAAGCCATAAATAAATATGCTATATAAATGTGGAGCTAAAATAGAACCTTGACGAACTCCACAAGAGATACTGCCAAGGGACGAGGTACAATTATCAATTTGTACACAAAACTTTCTATCAGAAAAAAAACTATGAAGCAATTTGATTAAAAAAGGACTAAAACCAATCGAAATCATGCTTTTTCGATATAAAGTGACACTGCCACTGTGCATCTCTGTTGCCTTAAGTTGCAAACAATATCATTATGAAATTTCAGTAGAGCGTGCACTGTGGAGTGACCTTTTTTGAACCCGAAACTTTGAAGGTAATGTTCGCTTTTAACATCCATAACTCAATGTAACATTTCTGTAATTTCTGTTCTTTATATATAAATTTGCAAGAATTGTGTATTTATATAAATGTTGTGTTATGATACAATTTTTCTCATTTCAATTTAATCTCACATATAGAAAAACAATGTAAAATATGAGAAAAAGACTTGACAGCGGTGGGATTCGAACCCACGCCATTTCTGACTGGTGCCTAAAACCAGCGCCTTAGACCACTCGGCCACGCTGCCTTCTATATACCAATTATCAAACGGTACTAAAATACTTCTCATTTATCATTTTATATAAAAGCTGTGATCTTGATTTACAGGGAATATATTGTTTGTTGTTTGCATTTGAACGATTTATCAATAACAGTAAACTATCTAATTTTACTCTTAAACATTTTTCTCCATCTTATGCACTAACAACTAAAAGGCGTCCTTGTACTTTATAATTCAATGATATCAGAATTTTAACGAATGCGATTTTTAGTGAACAGAGCATAAGAGCACCTTATATATATTGGCCAATTCTTATATTTTTTATGAATAGGCAACACAACGTTTATTGAAAATGTTAACTTTCATTTCAGTATTGGCTAAAAAGCAACGAGGTTTTATTAAAGTGAGTATGTGTAATAGAGCATAGTTTTAGGCATGCGTATAAGCAGTAGTAGTATGTACGCCCGTTCACGTTATACATTTTTATACCTTGCACAGAAACGCGTCACACATTCTACTTGCACGCCCAAGTATGAATGTGGGGGTGCACCAGATTGGTCTAAGTCAAAGGACGAGAGTATTCTAACTATGTTAAAAAGGCTTCCTAGCCTCTATTTATTATTTTCATGTATTCTTGATCTTAAATTAGCTAAGTCTCTATCGTAAAATTTAGACATTGATTTCAAACTTGATGTTTATTGAAAATTTATTTATATATGGCGCGAGTGATAATTTTTTTAGAATTGTAAATAATTAATGCCTGCCAGTCATCGAATATTAATTTTTCACATTTATTTTCAGTCAAGCCATATAGTTCAACAGAAAAACTTTCTATAAATGAGACAAATATTGACATAACTTTATACTTGTTTGTGTCATTTATATTTTTTCTCTTCCATCAACCAAAGTAGGTCCCTAGGATTAGTAACAATTATTTATTCTTCATTTAGACCTGAAGAAACGTTGCAAAATTGAGACTTTTCAGAGTTGAATCCGTACATCTATTCTCCTGATAATTTTTAAAAAATGGACTTGTTACCATATAATATATATATACGTATGTCATATGGACTTGGGCAAAAACAATTTTCTGAAATGCGACATATAAACAATTGAAAACGCATATTTAGGGGTTGTAGTGCATAGTAAAATGATATAAAGCCGCTGGTCTTACATATACATTACAACTGCTCTCATTTATTTCACAGTTATGTACCACATTAAAAAATAAAAAGGAAGAAAACAGTATCGCATAACGTTATAAAAAGTGATTTCAATGGAGTAGTAGGATGGTGCATTTGCACCCAGTTGATTTTATTATTAAAAAATAAATAAAAAGCAAAATCTTGTGTACGAGATGTTAATGCTTCAAATAATCAAAAGAGGTAAATTCTGCGCTAAACGAATTTTTGTGAGTAAATTTCTGTAAGGACATAAATAATATGTAAAACTTATTTTATGGAATCCCATGGAATCCCCTTTGAAATGGGTCAGAGTTTTTATATTTCATTTCCTGTGGAACGCATACATATGTATTGTAGGTGAGAAGCAATAACAACCATACCCTTGCGAACTTTTTATGTTCGCCATAAAAATTGTTTTATGGTCGACGTTTAAGTGAGTAAGACTTTAAAGTGAACCTTTAAATTGAACCAACAATTTTAGCAAAATACATACAAAATACGGCATTGACCTAAAATATTAAAAATGATTGTGAATATTTTTAGTTTTTACTCCTTTAAGCTAATTCATGTCTAGTACTTTTTTAATACGTTTCTTCAAAAACTCTACTTCGCTTAACATAACTTAAAGTATGAGTCTACGAAAAGACTGAAAACAACTAGTGTATTTTTATTCGCACACATCCCATGCATATAAAAAGAAGAAGTGAAAACCTCTGAAATTATTGCTCGATGCTCTACCTTGCTGACCAGGCACGTAGGTGAGGAGATACCTTATATGTCACAGACCTCTCAAAGAGTATACACACATAGAATAAAATTCTTCCGTTTTAGACACGTCAGTCCGTATGTCTGTATGAACGTGGTTCTTACGGTACCAAAATGGAGGTATCGATTTTAAACGTGGCAGAATTATTGAAACTGAATAAAATTGTTTGAGGACACGCCCACAAACAAAAACTTAAGAAGGTTTGCAGAAACGAAATGTTTAAATTTTCTAAGGAGAACTATAGAGGCAGTATTAATTGGTAGACAAATAGCTTGTGCCTAAATTACCTTAGCCGAGTCCGAGTCCGAGTGCCGCAACAAGGCATCAAAGACTTAAGTATAAAAAACTAACTTTGCATTCTTTCAATCAGATTGTTAAGGTTGCCGTGGGATATTTTTGATCTGCCCTCACTTTCAAATGTAATTTTGTGAAGCTTGATTTATTCGAATTGTATTCCTAAATTCGTTGGATGACGGATGAATTAATAGTAGTCCACGGCTTAGTACTTGTGTAATTTTTCATTTCTGCTTTATCAACTTGCAATCAGCGAATGCATGTAAGTGAAAAAATACTTAAGTATTTATGCATGCTTGATTTTTATTGTTCTCTCCTTCCTCTGTACCTTTTGCAATTCTGTTTCTGCTGTTGTTTGTTTACTTTTTTTATATCTGAGCTCCTTAGACCTTGACCATTAACATATCACTGCACAAGCCGCAGCAGAATTCAATATATAAACAACAATGGCAAAAACAACACCAAACGCAAACGTGCATAGGTGTATGAAAGAGACCCTTTGAATGTGAGTAATTTGAAACCAACTCTCATTTCAAAGAGTTTTTATTAACAAATTCAATCATATTTTTTTGCCCATCTCCTTAAACATGAGATTTAATCATTTGCATTGAATATTTAGGTTTGTCTTAAATACCATTTGTCCAAGTCCGAATCTAGGGGACCCAGAACGAAACATTGAACACAATTATTTTATTGACTTCCTTAAGTAATAAGAAAACAATTTAATTAAGCACTCTGAACGGGAATGTTGACGATTACACCTATTGTCACACATCTGTTTTGTAGAGAAAAAAGTATTTGGGGTAAATTTTAGTTTCACGCTAATTACGTCAAATATTCCCGAATTTTTCAACTGAGGTTGAGCGTGATTAATGTGAATCAAGTGAAGTGAAAATATGCATATAAAGTTTTTATTATGAGATTACCTACATAGTGTAGTATTTGATTAAGGCGTGTTCGCAACATTTGGGTAAACCCTTCCCCTGGTGGGGATTTGCGGAAGTGGCTCTTTATGAAGCAAAAAACCAACATTCTGAATATTTTTTTATTCTGTTAGATTGTAATTTACTTGTTCTCTGCTCTCCCTCTAGAAAAAAGCAAATTTTTAAAATCTATCACTAAGTCACTTGTATATTACAAATTAAAGGAACATGGTGCGTTGTTTATCCCGGTATGTGGGTTACTGCAGTTGCTGTACGGTATTAAATGATCAGCTTTGCTTATTCATGAGGCCAATCTCTATAATAAGAATAAACACCCATTTTGCAACAATCTCAATTCCGGTAAGTTTTCCAACTATTTACAAATAAGTATGTATTCGAACAATTGAAATTGATCAATAAACTCCAATAATCAATTAAACACGCATTATTTTCAACAATGATGAATGGCTTTACATAAATTGTTCGTAATGAAATTATTCAACGGCTTCGTTACAATTAATTCTATAACAATTAATATCTAATTAATTAATGCACCAACACGCAAAGTTGTCTTGAAGTTGAACTTTCTCAATTTACATATAAAAAGTGCTAAGGAATCACACTTAACTGACGCATTATGGCAGTCTATTGTATGTGAGTAAAGGTGTAAATAAGTGTCCGAATATACTCGTATATAAATAAATGTATATATTATAATGATATATGGAACCTTTTTATTCCAACTTCAGTTCAGCAAATGTATAATTTTTACAGAATAGAGATTTTATGATGATAAGTCACGTATAAAATTTCACTTTGAATATATACGAATTTTTAAATTTTGGGCTCTCCACAGAATTACGAAAATTTTCTATGGAATTGTGTATGGTTCGTGATAAAAGGCTTTGACAATAAATGTTTTGAATCTTACACTGAATTGGTCTCGAAAACTTTGCTTTGATTTTGAATGATAATCGCTTGTATTTTAAGTTGCAGTTAATAATTTAAAACGTCAAGTTTGCCATTGATATTTAAATTTACGAATGCATTTTTTTAAACAATAAAATAAAATTTTTTTCATATTAATCCTTATGGCCAAAAAAATGCAAATATATCGTCAAGCGCTCCTTCAGCTGTCCAACATGAAATCCGATTTTCCTACTTACGCAAAAATGGCTAAAGGTGGATAAATGATAATGCAGATACTTTCTAAAATTAACGTAAAGTATTGTAATTTAATGAATAAATAAAGAAAACTTACAAAGCACCTGCTTCTTCTTTCTAATACGGAGAGCACTCACTTTTTATCACGCATTGGTTTCATATTTACATTACAAGCTTGCCCCGTTTCGACAGCTGTAAGATAATAACATTTTGTGGTTTGGGTTCGAGTTTTTAAAATAAATGGTAAAATTTTTGTAGAAATTTATGTATACATGTATAACAAAATTTGTGGTTAAAAACATCCTACTCTCTCACATATGCGCCAACAACTGAACGGCTAAAACAAGTGAAAACTTTATAGTCGGTCAAGCCCGCCCATTTAATACCCTACACCACTTAGTTGCACAAAGTTGAGACATTACCGTAAAAGTCGTTTTAAGAAATCTCATTATATAGTAAGGGCTTACAAAAATGGTGCGATCGGGTCCAAATTTTGGCACATTTATTAGTTATTAATTATTCTTCACAAAATTTTCAGATTTTAATTCTGAATCGATCGGTATAATTGAAGATGGGTGTGATGGGTGTGACTTTTGACGCTTGGGACTCATATACACTCATATACACTTAATAGACCGTTTGTCACTGTGGTGCAGGGAACATAATGAACAATAAAAAACAATTAAGAAAACTTATTAAAATTCATTAAATGCACAATGACAATTTAAAACAAGTAAACAGGTAAATGCTTCAGGTGATGTGGCCGAATGTACTTGAGGTCTTTGTGAGGATTTTTCAATTTTGCTTTTAATTCGATCTTACCCTGTTTGTTCTATGGTTCTATGCTATCCACACCTTTGTTAGAACTCGATACAAAATATACACGGTTGTTGTTAATTATTATGGAAAGGATATGAAGTATGTACGTAGGTATGTTTTTTCCAGAAAATGATAATAATATTAACGCTCATTTATTTAATATAATGTATCTCGAGCTTTGTAGTGTATACAATGGTATGCATGTCGAGCGAAACCACATACGTAAGATAAACAACCGACTGCTTATCAATATGTTCAATACATAGCAACGACGATATTTATCGAGGATGACCCTGACTAATATATACTCGTACATCTATATATATGTTTATAAATATGCTGAAATGCATACAACACAAGTGTAACGCTTTTATAACTATTGTGCGTACTTGCCATATAAACACATTCAAAACGCATATTATTTTGATATGCGTAGTGTAAAAATTATATTCCAAGGTCTCGTTCTGTAAAGTGAGAGCCTACAGAAGCTTTATATCCACATATGAATATATTTCTTATACACACAAATTCAACCAACAACATCTATTGACTTCAACGTACATGATGAAAGTTTGTCGAAAAGACAGACGGATGGTCAGGTTGATATCACCCCAACTTTAAAGTCCAAAACAAGGGAGAATTTTATAATTCGTGAGACCCTTCATCACTT
Organism: Crataerina pallida; assembly: GCA_949710015.1. NCBI lineage: Eukaryota > Metazoa > Arthropoda > Insecta > Diptera > Hippoboscidae > Crataerina > Crataerina pallida. The sequence goes on from OX453290.1 coordinate 10,917,806, forward strand.
AGTTATTCATAGTTATATAGATAGTTCACAATTAGCACAACTTATCCTTCCTCAAATTTTATTTTTGTTAAAAACTATCGATTTCTATATGAAGGACACGGAAAATCTTTAAAGGGAGAGAGACTCAACAAGTTGTTCGAGCCAAAATATGAACATGTCTAGCTTTTTTAGCCAACCAAACAAAACTTTTTTTTAAGCGTATGCCCAATGTAGGGTGCCCTCCGTCATTAAGCTTTTCCAAATAGAAAACCACTGCATTACTGATCCAAGTAATAGGAAATAATATCTCAAATGTATTTGAACAAACATTGCCATTTTCGTCACCTGATCACACCCATTTTCACAGGTTTTTCGCTGACGTGAAAGAGGACTATTTTTAGTAAATATTAGATCTACATAGTCAAATATTCCAAATAAACTTCTAAAGCGTACTACCGCTCCCTATTATATGTCTTTGCTAATATTCTGGAAAACTTTATTCATTTATTTCATATGTGTATCTGTTAAAAAGGAAAATCAATTTTAAATATTGTTTGTACTAAATTTTAGGTCTACGATTTGTTTGGTTCGGGAGTAATGCGAAATTAACTTCCAAGTGAAATTCAAAGGAACCTCAAAGGAGGCACAGTCAATTCAAAGATAATTTCGAGTTTAAAAGGTACTGATATGAACAGATATACCAAATTTCACTAACATTTGGCGAAATCTTTAAATAACTACACAAATTTATACAAAAGCAAACATGCTCGAGAAACTTGCACTTTTCATAATAATTGTCTACACCACTTGTGGCAGAGGTTTGTGCGGATAAAACATCTTAAAAACCATGTTCCACCCAAGGGAGTGCACTTTGGATAATAGTTTTAAGTTGGAAATTGTTTAGGACCTTTTCCCTTATATGACATGGGCCTTTATATGACGAAAATTTGCAATTTTCAATATTTTTTGGCAAAGCTTTAAAGCAACATCACTTGGTTTAATAATTGACTGTGACAAATTTGGACCCGATCGGACTACTTTTAGAACTTTAATTATTTATTCGAAATACTCCTTAGGGCAAAATTTGTTTACTCCTTCGTCAACATTACTGCCATGTTTCTTAAACATTCATACCCCAATACCCAAAGGGGTTAACCACAACTATAATAAATTAATTTATGTAAAAATTTTTATTATTATTAATTTTTCCTTTTTAATAAAATTTAGATTTAAGCCACAGCCTAATTTAGTCATTCAATTTCCTTATGTTGAGACCAGGAGTAACTCCGTTCCTCTTTTAACCTTTATGTTTAAATGTAACTCTTTCTACAGCCTTATGTCGATAGCACGAAGCTTATAAATATTCTGCCATTAAAATAATACACGATGGTTTTAAGTTTTTCTCTCCTATGCTACTAACTTGTTTTTGTTTTTTTTACTTTTACTGTTTCGTAATAAGAAAGTCTCAATAAACTTAAACTTAAACTTAAACTACTCTATATAGCAGTGCCTCACCTTTACTGATAGAAATAAGGTAATTGTAGCATACTTTGTTGAACTAAGTAGCTGGACCATACAAGTATTTGTATAATATTTCAGTTTGATATCTCATAATTTACGACGGTGAGCGTTCCAATAACACGCAGGCGAACACACATGTTTAATTCGACTCGGGATTTTGAAGCTAATCGAGAAAGTAAAGTGTCCGAGGCTTCGTTATGGTACAACAAAATTAATGTATACTCACCACTAAGGCGGATCGTATAACTGGCAAAATATAAATAAAAAACATGTTACTTGCCTGCATAGGTTTATATACACGGATAATATGGTAGGGATGGAAACGAAATGTCCAGTATGTGTGTGTCATCAATTTAAGGTGTGCTCGTGTGCAAATGTAAATGTGTATGCGAAACATATAAAAACAATATATTTGTAGGTTAAAAACTCAAAAAACAGTAAAAGCGAAACCAAACCATAACAAAAGAGTTCACGTTTATGCTCAACAAAGAACTTGCTGTTATTGTTGTTGTCATCATTATTATTAACTAGTTTCGCGAAAAAGGCATATAGATAAAAATGCTAAGTTGAAGAGAAACAATACAAAGAAATGGGGATTTCAAGCGTACAATGAATAAATCGTTCCGTTCTTTAGTTTTCCTGATCATACAGTATAAAAAATTTTGGTGTATAATCCATTACTAGCTATAAAGAGGCACAGGCAAGAAAATTGAATTCCGTTTAATTGGGGCACAAGTTTAAATCTTAACAAGCTGGAAAACTTATTATTCATATACCTACGGGTAGATTTTCCAGCACTTTTATCTTAAAGTGTGATTCGTTTGTCCACCCAAATTTTGATTCAAGCTACAAGTCTTTTTATCGAAATGGTTGAATTTCTAAAAATAGAAGACCTCACGTATTGACTGGTGAACGTTTTAAATTTAATCTTAATTGAAGAAAGGTCTTAAAAGTGTGCGGCACGCATTCCAGTCTTCCGAGTATTCGCTGAGGAATAGCGTGATGCTGCTCCTAATACATCGAAATAGTTAAATGTGATCCTTGAATCTGTTGCGAATGCCCACCTCTGTTATATACTACACTTGCACTTACACGTACACTTTTTTCTCAACATGAACTAAACTACGTATAATATACAACTGTATGTTGTCTTTCTTGTTGTTGTTGTTGCTTTTGTGGTTAGTATGAACCTGGACGTGGATGTATTTGACTAAAGTTGAATAATATCATGAAACACACGAGTACACAAGTTCCTTGGATGTAAGCTTTGGCAACAACAACGTACATGAACTGGTTTGATGGCCTTAGTTTCGAAAGGCAGTACGTTCCCTTTTTTTTTAACTTAGTTGATCATGTAGTCCAATTTTTTCGCTGTTGCTCTTCTTTTGTTCTTCAGATATTATTACTTGTTGCATTTCTGTTTCTGCTCAATTTTCAATGCTTCGATGCATACGACCGCAACATAAACACTACAATCGTAAAAAGAGAGTAAGAGCGAGACAGACGTTTGCATACATTCATTCGCACAAATTAACATGAAGGTTTCGTATATAAATAAAGACCATCGCTAAGAACGAATACTTATAACATATGCTTAAAAGATCTCATCTCTTCTTCTCTTCTCTTCTCTTCTCTTCTCTACTTCTACTGCAGTAATATACAATTCATATGTAGCCACACGTACACGCATACGTATGTTTCCATTCCAAATGCGTTTACTTTGTTTAGTAAAGTAAAGCACAATGCAACGCATTTAGCAGTGATGGTGATTGTGGTGGCATTATGTCAGCACACATACTAACAGAGCCACAATATGCAACTGCTCTATAACAAGGAATATAAAGTATTAAAGTAAGGCAGGAGGTTTCTCGGCAATTCTTGCAACTCCAACACTATAAAAATGTAATGCGTCGGCAATAGAGAGTAAAAATCATAAGAAAAACAAGAACACCCATTTACTTATAAGGTTACATATAAGATCTAAAGTTTTTTGCAATTCTATTTATTTTCGTTGCACGCTAATGAATACACAAAAAACTTAACAATAACAGGCAGAAAGGGCTGCATTTTGCGTAGGCCAACACAGAATTTAATGCTGGCCAACACATAATGTTCCACACATGCGTACTCGTACTGGGTATTACCAATGTTTTGGATAAAACGAATTGTAGCCACAGGTCCTTGTACACCTCAGTTGGTACATGCCACAATTTCTATATATAATCGTATCCAATATAATTCACTCCACCGAAGGGTGCTGGCAGGCGTTCTTTCTTGTTGTTACGAAACATAGATGCTGTCATATACGCATTCAACAATTAGGAGTAGAGGGCAAGAATCGTACACACATGTAGTAATAATTTATTTGAAATGTCTTTAAAATTTATTATAATTTATTTATGTTTATTCTGGGAATGCTCCTCCAAGTTTTGTATTCGATTCGAGTTGCTGTGTGAAACTTTATCATATGTTTTATTTCGCTTGATAAATGTCACTTGTCTGCCAGAAAGAATGAAATTTCCGAAATGAAGAGGAAAACACATGTTTGCTGTTTAAGCGTAAAAGTCTTTTCAGTTCATTTTTCACATCTTGAATTGAACATACCCGGCCCCTTATACACATGCGCACGTATGCTAATATATACAGATAGTATGTAACCAAAAGTGTAGCAAACAAGTACACGATGGATAAACACACTTTCGTTACAGTTGACTGAAAGGAATCATTTGGACATACCACAAACAGTTTTAATGAGATAAATGCGCGAAGTAAGTCTTTAATAAACATCCACTTCGTAACCATGTACGTTTATAGGAAAATTAAATATTTTAGAGGATAGACATATATATGTATACAGCGCAATAGCTTAGAAGCTATCTCGTTGAACGCTACACCACTTGTACTATAAGTTTGAACGGATGCAAATACATGAAAGTCGTAGTGGAAGTCGAGTGAATGAATTCATTTCTATTGTATCGTTTTTGGAACCCCTGTTTTTTACGGAGAAGAATGTTTTTCCTATATAACTGTTATGATATTTGCAATGGAATGGTTGTCTTCACCGACCATAGCACCTTATCATACAAATTTCTCATTTGATCATGTTTAGTTGTTTCGCTGTTTTTCATTTTTTACTATTTTTTGCAGTAAGCAACTTACACCGAATACAGTTTCCTTGAATACCCTACCCAGCCTGTAAGCGTGGTAAGTAAACTTATGCGTCTGCTAAATGTACGCATTGTATGTTAGCTGAGCGGATCAGTTTTATACTAAAAAGCCTGTTTTGTAAATGATCGGCATGCCCACTTTCAGTACGTTAAAGTAAATGTAAATAACTGTAAATACCAAATTTTAACTTGGCAGCTTCATTTTTAAGGTAATGAGAGGTGTTTATCATATGTGGGGGTGGCTGTTATTTGATTTTGGAAATTGTAAGGTATTCACATCCCAATTTTGTGACCTATAGCGTTTCAACAGCAGTACTCAGAAGAAGTACACACAAGTCCACACATTTATAATTTAGATTTCGATACTCACTTCTTAGTGAGTATCTAAACTTTATGTGATGTAGGTGGCCTCCTTCTAGGTGTTGCAAACCGAACGACAAGCCTTATAAACCTCCATATTATGTAGAGGGCATAAAAAGAAGCCAAGGCGGTTAGAGATTTTATAAAAAAATTTCACGTAATAACTGAAAGGATTAGTATGTTATAATTGCGTTGGGGGATGGAAATATGACAACTAATTTACATTACAAAACAGTTTCAGTCAGTTAGTACGGGTACATCCTGCACATTGTAGTGAAGGGTGTATTAAGTTTGTCATCCTATTGGCAATAACCGAAGGAGGTAAGTTCTTAATTAGTATCACAATGGGTGTCAATCTAAGCGGGTCCCTTCACATTAACATGTGACTGCGACTGTGCGTTTGTTGAAAAGGTCACCATCGTAATATTGAGACACAGATGCATAAGTTTCCCACCACGTGCTTAATCTCCCACTGTCCTAAAAATCGAACTACAAAGTTGGAACTTAATGTACACCCTACATTTTACATAAAACCGAAGTTTGCTGCATTTAGCACATAACCAGAGTGCGTCCCGCAATAATTTACATAATTCATTATCTTGTAACCACTTTCTTTTTGTAAAGTTTTCTTTGAAGGAAAACTTTGTATTTGCGTGTGGGGAATAATTTACCGAAATCGTTTTCAAGATTATGCTGTACTGTGTGTAGGATGAGATTGTTTAAAAATCCAACTTGAAGACATTAAAAGTATTTCTTATCATTGAATTATCCCTTAGCGCACTCTTAATACCTTTTCATGACTTTATATATTTCTAAATTTTCAAAAGCCACACTCATAGATGTTTAGTTAAAGGATTTAACTTAAAGATGTTTCAACAAGATCAAGGATACCTTCACGCCAAATTTCAACTAGATTCGTGATGAAATATAAGCGTAATTAAAATAATAACTTTTTCAATATAAGCCACCAGCACGGTGGCTCTCCACAGATTGTTTAACAGACAGGCAGCCATGTAGACGTAATTGACCCAAAATTCGATACTAAAATGCGGATTTTCTGCAGGTTCCTCTATGTTATATAGGATTGGACAAAATGTTTACCTTGACTTCAAACTGCTGGGTATGAACACATTAGAATAACATTCGATCGAATTTGTTGTTTTCTCATCTGTACTGGAATACTCCACATATAAAATTCTAAATCAAATCCTCTTACCCAACACACACGCCATATGTCTCCACTCCAAGTATCCCTGTATTGATTGTATTGTATGTAGTGTGGATGGCAAGAAACGCTTACGCGCATAATTGATAAGGCAACTTGCGTTTTTTTCCACTCGTACTGGTAGGTAATCGTTGAATTTCAAGGCCAATATTATTCACGTATGGATCAGTAAAATTCTGCGTGTGTATTTGTATGAGTTGTTGTTGCTGTTACAAAATAAAAACACGCAAAGTATGTATACGTAATAATATTAAACCGGTGATACGGGTTCTTTGTTGCATTTTTTCTTGGTCTCTTACAAATTCAATCAACAACGAGCAGTGCCGCTGTCGTGCATAGTCTATGTTGGCACTTCTTCAAGACTAAGGTAAATAAGGTTGATAATAACTTAAAGAAATGATGATCATCTCCTTGCAAGAGAAAGAGTTACAACTACACAATAAAGTTTGTACAGAATTTTCTACCGAGCTGTCTTTCGTGAGCTGCAACATGTATTAAAACTTTTTCAAAATACGAAAATTACAATTTAAACTTGATTCGAACAATTTCATTGTGAATATTTTATTAACTAATGTTTTACAAACAAGAGCCGATGAGTGGTCTCCACTGATGCCGATATTGTGAGCTTGAAATATTATATGCATACGCTTCCATTTGGTATCGTTCTTGCGCAAGTACGTACTTTCTGTTGCAAACACGGTTACAAAGTTAATATACCCGGTACTGCTATGTGGAAAGGCGTAACGTACGTTACACCAACGATCGTATTCGATTCTTCCTCACTTTCATCTATGTGCATATGTGTGCGCACCATATAGCATACAATTTTTTTTAAAGATGTCGATTTCGTGCCTTGAGTGTTAATATTGTCCCAATTGAGATGAAGCCACTTCTCTATGTACAAAATGACAGATCCGTACATATATATGTGTATAGCGCACATACACTGCACTCGAACCGCGAAAACAAATAATGTTTATTTTTGTAATATGTTTTTTTGCCCTCCAGATAAGAAGGCGGTATACTAATGTTGCTGTTCCGTTTGCAACAACTAGAAGGAGGCCTTAAGAACTCCTCAAACTTGATCAACATTGAAAACTGAGTCGATCTAGATCTAGTGTCCACCTGTTGTTGCCACTCTCACGATCGTAAATTGTAAGGTATTGAGCTGAAACTTAGTTTCTGCACACATATCGCAATTTGAAATGGGCAAAATTGGTCCAGAGCCAACCAACCAAATCTAATCTATTGATGTGCCACAAAATTGAAGCTACGAAGTTGAAATTTAGTACATACCATTCATCGATGTGCCAAAAACGGGTGCAGTCGAGTAACAAGCATGTCCATAATTTACTTATAACCATATTCAGTATAAATAGATTATTAGAGAGCGTAATATGTCGCGCCCACCATTTCTATCTAGATGTGGAGGGTATTTAATATTTGGCCAAAGCCAAATATAGGTTTCTACTCGTTATTTCACATTCCCTTGTATGTTTTTACTCGTCATTGGTTTTTGTTTTTCTTTTTTCAGTTTTTGTGTTATCTTGTGTACTCTCTTTAATTCTGTTTTGTTGATTGTTCGTTTATTTGATCGTGATCTTTGTATTGCTCCATTATGCCTTGTTCCCCCCATTCCACATACAGATGCATGCATTCGTTGTTGTTGTTTTTATTTGAATTTCAAGGTTTTCTGTGGAATAAAGGGAGTTCAACCGTCCCTATAATTGCCTGATTCCATTGTACACACTGTGCACGTATTACGTACACCCGTATTATATGCATTGTGCATGTGTGTGTGTGTGTGTGTGTGCATTGTGTTTTGTGTGTTTCTCTTTGTATCCCATCAAAGAAGCGCGTTGTAATCGTTAATTGTTAAATGCATGTATTGTACACGCAAAGACGTTGTAGATATCTTTATGTACTTATTACACTCAATTTTTTTCATTTTAGTCTCCGGATCATTTCAAAATCAACAAATTGCGTTATTGGGATCTGTGCTTTTTCAATGTCATTGCAAATGCATCGTTTTAGTTAAACGTATAAAACGATGTGTACAATAATAGAAACAATAAATTCTGTATCAGAAAACGTTGCTTGCAAATTGGTTGTTGGTCTGGAGGCTTATTTGAATTTGAAAACTATTTGGGACTTCGACTTAAAAGAAATATTGCGTCATCGGGCAATTAAACTCACACAGTTACCTACAGCGTGCTGTACGTTGGGTTCTTAGGGATGACATAAAATTTTACTGACACAGAGTTCCATTTTATTGCTTGTACTTTTTATGCTAATGTGGACATATGCACAAGACAACACAGTCGATGTGGAGATGATCATAACGATGGTGTGGTGATGTCTTGGCTGTTAGCAATAACAATAGTAATGGAGGTGGTGGTGGTGGGGGTGTTAGTGGCTCCAACACCTACACTATCCCACAGGTTAAGAAAGAAAGGCTGCAATATTTCTGTCCAGGTACGCTTTGGTATACATGTATATACATATCTTTTCATCTAGTATATAACGATTGCCTATACATTTCGAATGGGAAGTCACCAGACGCCAACACCTAACACTGACTCCAACATGGTTGCAATCAAAATGAAAAATGATCCATTGGTTTGTTTCCCTGTTGTTACCATAAGCTTAACGATTCTTACAAACACATGCGGTTAATGCGTTGGTGGAGCCCTACAAATGCCTTCGTCTGTGTGTTTCATTTTTCAAAGTAAAGAGGTACACTAAATATAAGCTCATTCGTATATCCGAAGCGTAGTTTTCCCTTTTTACTCTTCCTAGCGTAGAGTGCATACTAAATTTATAATTGCTATGAATATTCTTAACTCCTACAACACATAATCAAGGAAGATTTTCAGAGATTTTCATTTATTATACACATCACCTCGAGGTCAAGTAGTCACTTTATCCCTTGGCACTTTGTCACCCGGAATGGGACTTTTGAGACATTCTTGATCTGCACGTATTTCTGGAAATATAATTTGAAATGGCGGAGCACACCCATCGTAAAATGCAAAGTAGCTTTATCTGACCTTTAGTGACACACTGGCATTAAGGCCGCGTACCTAAAGCTTGCCACTCTACAAAATTGCACTGAAAGGAATGGTTTTTTCGTACACATTCATTTAACTGGTTTAAGAAGTGGTTCAAAAGTTATGTTATAAAGCTTCCTTGATTTTGCATTTTGCTATATTTTTCTTGCATATCAAGTCAAACAAAATGATTTATAATCAGAGCTCAAATGAAGTAAAGGAAATATTCAAACACTCCACAAAAATTAATTTACTTGCGTAGTGGGCGTTGCTTTCTCCAAACCTTTTATTTTTTTTTAATATTCTTACACCAACACAGAGTCTACACATACGTATGAACTCAACTTGTTTGTTTAAAACTTAGGCTTATGTAGATGAAAAATTTTCCAAACTTTCAAACTCAATTAATTGGGAAATAATATGCTTCAATTAGTTGAACTTCAATAACGGTAAAATGCCCATGTATGTGTATGCGTTTTAAATCTAGAACGGCTCATGGTGGTTTCCCACCAAACTCAATATTTTGAAAATGCTAAGTATAATAATGAGTGAGTATGATAAATAAATAAATAAATGTAAATGAAGTGAAAAATTAAAGTGACCCCTAACCCATAAATTCCCCAAGTACTCAGAGATAACCTTTTTGATTTCCTTGATGTCAATAAGAAATGTTGTCGCGGTGGAGGCAACAGACACAAGACTTTTATTATCATAAGTAAACGCCATAAATTCAGTGACATTTGTTGGTTTTTAAACAAATTTCGTTCTTCTCTACATTTGCGACTTAACACAGGGGCAATCACTTTATTTTCACTGTCTCTTAGTGTTTGGTGTATTGTTGTTGCTTTTACTTAAACCACTGAAGCGTAATTTAATCCAATTAAATGCACTCCTTGTCCTCTCTTCTAATGAACACGCTATAATAACTTTGTTACGACTCGACATCAAATTCAGATGACAATCATTACTAATGAAAATGAAAGAGTTGCCATGACTGACTAAGACCTGTGAAGTTGTTAGCGTGAAAAGTTTTATTGTCACTAACTTTATAATGTTTACCATAAAAGGAATCGAATTAAGCTCAACCATGAAATCTATTAAACTTCTAATTATAAGTGTGTAGTTCGGAATAGGTGGCAGAGGTGGTAAGCATTCAATAGACGTCTGGGGGATAACGAATAGTACAATGCTTTGTCTTTTCACATTGTATTGTAGATACCAACATGCCACGCATGATTCATAATAGAAGGATGGATTTGCTTCACCCTTGCTTATGCCTACGTACTAAAGCACACATTAAACTACTCTATCCGAACTTTGTACCTTCTCGACTACTTGGTTAAATACTATTCCGGCATTTGTCTTCTGCCAGGTCTCTTCGTTTTGCATTATGAATTCTCTTGTTTATGCCATGATACTTCGAATGGCGTGAAGATTTCTATTCTGAGGAGAAGGCAATGATAAAAGACCTGTTTCACACCTTCCCTTATATTTCACAGGTTGGACTTGTAGAGAGCCGTCATGCCCGAGCTTATGTGCATTTTTCATGTACCCGCCTAGACCAAGTAGAAATCGGGTTATGTAGAAATTTACCGCGTCGAATTTTTCCACATATCAGAATCTGAAATAAGTCGCTACGTCCGCCTTTCCTTCTCATCAATTACCGAATTTTCCTAAGTAAATCCGCCACATTTCATTTTCTAGAATGTCAATTGAATCTATCTCATACATATACAGCCCAGGCGTCTTCCTATCCGGAATGCGGCCACATTTTCCTTCTCTTCCCCATTTTTTCATTTTTAAATAATATATTACAAAATAAATCAACTTAAACGGAGTAAGTAATTTAAAAAACTATTCTAACTATGTCTGTCCCTAGAAAATTAATATCCTAATTCCAACTCCGGGCTAATGTTTTTCCATCCTGTATAATTCTGAAGTTATTGTACCTCGAACTTTTAACCAATAATATAAAAAATTCAAACATTAGACTCAGAATTTAAAATTTTATAAAATCAGTGGCACCAAAATTGAAGTTGTTGGTTGATGTTAATGGCACAACCTGTTTATGAACTATGTATAAACAAGTAAGAAAACTAAATTTGTCTTAGACCAAATCTTAAATACCCTCCACGTCCACAACAGTGGGCGCGGAAGGTATGTGATTACGCCCTCTAATATTGTATGCATTGCTTATCGGCTTGAAAGTCGAGTTTTACGTGGAGTATAATGTTTTGTTAATTGTAGGTGTGTCTGTTATCTGACCGTATCCATTTTTGGCACATCGAATATATGCACCCAATTTCAAGTCCATAGGTCAACTTTTGTGGCATGTGTACAGATTTTTGTCGCTTGTGGGCGTGGCTTTTGACCGATTTTGCCCATTTTAAATAGCGATCTGTGTGCAAAAACTAAAAGTTTATATTAAGTTCCATATTTCAAAATTTAAGACCGGGAGAATGCCAACAACGCACAGACACATGGACACACATGTCTAAATTGACTCAGTTTTTGATACTAATTAAGAATATGTATACTTTGTAGGGTGTCTGACGCCTCCTTCTGGGTGCATACCCTCATTCCTAAGGTGGAGGGTATAAAAGCGTTACGCAAACTTTACAGTGTAATGAAACAATATTCGAGGTTCCTTCCAATATATTTTTTTATAATTGAACCGTCCAAACATGAAAACACATAGCGTGCCCATCCTTTGATCGCCTCTGTAACGATTATGGGAAGCTGTCAAGTATTCTACGCATCGCCGGTATGCAACACGTACTTAACTGCTAATTTATTATGGTTGGATGTTAATTATCTGAAAGACATTATTATAATTGTACATGTAATGTGTACATGGATACAGTTTGTATGCATGTGTACGATTCTGGGGAGAATAACAAGTCAGGGACGACAACAGCAAAACAACTGTACGACTCACACATTTGAAACAAGGCATATTTTTATTTATTTTCAAGTACATCGATGGGTAAATAAGATCGAGTTGAGTTATAGGCGAGTGTGTGCATAAACGAGTGTTGGTTTTATCAACTTTGTGAATCTTATCATCATCACCAACACATTAACTAACACTAAGCAATGCACGCATCAATCAGTAGCACAAACTTCATCAACTCTCAGTCTGGCAAGCAACCAGAGAGCGGATTGAACATATGAGGCATCTTTTTGGATCAAGCAAATATCAAACAACTCGTTAGGGTAAGGAGGTGTGGATATCTGTCTGCTTGCCTGAAATGTGTTGCAAAATTCATCACTATCTGAATACACACTACTATGAATAATCTCACATATGTTTTATCCTGTATCTGTCTAAAAGTACGTACTTATTGTTGTTTATCTTGGCATAGACTATAGAGATGAGTACGAGGCGCGCAAGTTCCACACAGATACAAACAAAGGCTGGCAGAGACTGCCTGCACTCACACGCATATATTTTCATGGATAGAATGCATCATTGTGACTTTGTGGCTCCTATTTACGTACTGTACTGTATTTACATACTGTACGGACGTTGTCCGTTCATTGCTTATTTGCACGTATACATACATGCAATCACTATAAATATGTATGTTTATATAAAAGGTGCACTTGAAGGCCACACCATCTTAATGCACTTTTCGAATCTAAGATTATTTGAAAAAAATCTCGCCTCAAATATATATAATACCGAATTAAATTAGTAATAAATCGAATTGAAAACTAATCTATTTTTGGACACCTTCCACGTAAAAGCAGGCTCTTTATCTCTACTTACGCCGCTCACTTTGAGAACACATGTGTATAAACTAAAAAAAAAGCAAAAATCGGCTTCGTGTCAAAACCCGGTTGAAACAAAAAAGATAACAAACTCAACTTATTCTCACCATTGCACTGGTTATCCGTTTCCCTTATGGAGCTTTCGCATATCTTTGCCAATTTTTCACTTCGGAGAATGATGCAGTCTATAATAAAGGCAGCTGGCCTTTGACTTTTTTAGATGCATAAAATTTTGCGTAAGAACTTTTCCTACTTAAAATCTTAGCACTGAGAGAGTGGAATTGACCTATACAGAACCCCTTCAACCCCACAAACCTTTTGATTATGATAAATTTGTTGCAAAATCGCTACAACTTTGAAATATAAAATTAAATTAAGAATTGATTTTATTCCACCTTCTTACTTAAGATTTGAAGGTTAAGTGAAAACTGTAAAAATCACTAAAAAATGTACAAATTGTAACATATTAATCCAGCTCAAAGCTTGTGACTTAATGGATGGAACTATAATTGTATTTATGGGAGAGAATAGTGATGAATTTTTATGAAATTATGATGTGATACGTGCAACACTTGGGTATATACAAAGTTATAAAATATTTTTTGCACACAATGTGAAGGATTGTCTCACTCTTGAAAAAATTATCGCCATAAATTAACAGAATGCAAGCACATGATAGGGACGGAATAGAGACAAACAAATGAACGTGAATAGCGAATAGCGAGCCGTACGCCTTTCAATATGAAATTTGCATATGCAAGCAAGCTCTACTCTTACATGCAAATACACAATTTTTTAACCACAGTGACACTGACATTCACACAACATGACGACAAATAAACAAACAAATAACCAACTGAACAAACAAAACAATTGTATGACGGCCTGACTGACTGATGGATGTCTATAAGAAGCAAGTCATGTGCGAGAGTGTATGTGCGATAAGAAACTCTTCAAGGGTTTGGTGCTGTGCAAGCTATAGAAAACTCTCTTAAGAATAAAACGCCCTTTGGTACAGGTCGCTCCTTCACCCACATCCCCTTATTTACATTCAATATATTAAACGTATATACGTAACATACAGCGTTTACAGTTCGTGATTTAAAAAAAACACAAACAAAAAAGAACAAGTAAGAAAACTAAATTTGGCTGAGGCCAAATCTTAAACACCCTCCACATCTACATACAAAAGATGGGCGTGGCAGGCATATGATGTATTACGTATTGGCTTGCAAGTCGAAATGTACGCTGAACATAGATTTTTGTAAACTGTAAGCTCATCTGTTATCCGATCACGTCCACCGATTGATGGGATAATTATAGATCTGAATTCCAAATTTCAAGCTCTTAGGTCAATTTTTATAGAAGATACATAAATTTTTCACCATTGTGGGCGATCTGTGCAGAGAAACTTAAAGTGTCTACATCACTTAATTCAATAACTTCTGCTATAATTAGTTGGAGTGGATCAGTAAACGGAAGTATTTTCATATCAAAGTCATTTCCTAAAAAACTATTATATGGAAAGGGATTTTAAGCATTTCGATTGGGTCCAAATTTGACACATATTAAGGGAATCAACAATTCTTCACCAATGCGTGGCCTATTATACCAATTTTTATTTATCATATCAGAAGTTTCAACCGTACGGGTTGGCTACAAAAAATACGCGGATAGACAAAGCGACATGGCAAAATCGTTGTAGGCTTTCTGAGACCAACCGCATAATTGAAGATGAATTTGTCTAGCAAGAGACTTAAATTCCACAAGAGCAACAAAAGTAGACTGTTGTGAAAGCGCCAATTACTTGCAACAAGTTAAAAGTAATCGTAAATCTTGCTACGATTTTGTTAACGTAAAAGAGAGAACCGGCACCTTTTCACCGTCAATGAAGTATAATAACATTGAGTCCGTGAATGGAAGTGAAATACGCGACATATTTGCAGACTTTCTTCAACCATCATATATTTTTAAAAATGTATCAACATAAACCAATACTTCATAAAGCTCTTCAATATAGCCCAGTCAGTACATAAGTGCGTCTTACGTTCATTTATTCATTCGTTCTGAGAATTGTTTCTTTCAATTCAAGAGTATTCACTTAGTGGAGTTGGCTTATTTTCGAGTATTCAGAACTAAAACCATAATTGTTTTATGGCTATTATCACTTATAGTTATGAAAATATTGAAGTCGACCTATTGTTTGACATAGGTGTTAAAACTTTTTTCCACTTTATGTATATAGTGATATGATTTAAAAACAGAAAAGACGTTTGTTGTAGCAACGCGCTAGTGGATGGAGTTGTCATCTTCACATTTTTTCCGTAACATTTTTTCTTGTTCTTTACACACACACTCTTTTTATCGTACCTTTTGTATTAACGTGCTGCTAAAACATCATTCTTTTTTTTGAAGAACATTTGTAAATGTTTTTCGCAATTAATGCACCTGTAATAAATATTATTTATAAGATCAAAAAAGGCTTTTGATCTAAGAAGGTACATACATTTTTATAGACTTTCAAAATTGTTACACTTTGATGTCCCACTACGTACTTCACTATCGCACCGTATAAAATACATTTCATTTAATTCTATGCAACAATTTTCACAATACTTTACATTCATACCCATTGACTCAATCTTTTGTATCCATCAACACAATGATTGGGGGATATATTGGTTTTAGTCAAACGTTATGTATTCTTGATCAACATCAGTAGGCGAATCGATTGAGTACTGCTGTGCGTCCATTATTATGGGATTGTTCAGTAACCTGTGAATAATTGTAGAGGTTTTGCTCATCGAAATGGGCGTGTCTAATCAATAAATCTAATCATCAGATGTGTTTCACTTAAGAGCACCTTTACACATATTAATGAAATTGTGAAAATGTACGAAATCAGATCATGTGGGCGTGTCTGTCCACGACCAACTTATTGCGAATTATATGAGTGTAAAATTGAATCCTTTGAGATAGGATAAGAAGTCTCTACTTGGGACAAAATATAAATATTGCCACGCCCAAAATGCGTTTTAGATATTATTTCCTTATTACTTGGAGCAATAACACCTAGAGTGGTGTTCTACCTGAAGGAGGTTATGGTGGGTATCCTACATTTTGCAGACGCCTAATGCAGCCCTTTTTACTTATTTTAATATTAAAGGGTTGGGGAGAAAGTTTTCTTTCTTTCCATTTCACTGTGTTCACTATACACATTGCAGTGACGGCTGTTCCATTGGTTAATCATGCCAATTATAATATATGTATTTACGAAAAAAAAACCTATAACGGTTTGCCATTTTTTTGTGCGCTTCCCTTTTACATATCCGCTTTTAAAATTTGCGGCTGCAATTTCAACAAAAGATAAAAATTGTACACACAACGGTTAACAACGCGAAATCAATTATTCAAATTTTTATGTTAAGTAAAGTTACAATTGTTTAAAGCAATGCCCCCCAGCAGCAGTTGGACCCACAACATATCCACAATTGTTTAGAGTGCATTGTCAAGCTTTTGTTGGGCATATTCCAAAAAGAAAAACTGAGTAAGGGCGTGGGGGATTTAAAAATATTCCTTTTTTCAAATATAGCGAAAAATATTCTGACCAAATTAATCAGTCAGCCAAATTAAACGCAACATGTTACATTCGTGTAAATGTTCGTACTTTGCTCATCAACCGTTACATTCACATACAATAGCAAGGTAATAAAGGTATACGAGTACACAAAATTTCATTCAACATATTTTAGATGCAACGCAATGGCAGCCAACCACTCTTCACTGTAGTTGGTGTTTTTATTTTCGTTTTGTTCCAAATTCCGCTTCAACTTGTCAGCTGACGCTGTTAATTTTTAACCCCTTTTCTCATAACGTGTATAATTTTTATTATAACTCTGGCCTTCCTGACGAAGGGCTACTAAATCTCTCATACTGTTAGCAATATATAGGTTTCGAAATCAAAAGTCTGAGTCAGTCTGTAACTTCGATACTAAATCGAAGAATATCTAGAATGAAATCTTAAAAATAGCAGAGCTGCAAAACTTAAGTATATAAACGTACTTTTTGTTTAGTGTGTAACTTTATGTTGAAAATAGGTGAAACAGAGTGTATTCCACGAAGCATAATTTGAGTGGTATGTAACACGTACTTTAATATTCATTAAATGAGATCTCTTGATCAATTTTACGAATGAGAAGGGTGTTCACAGTATCACCTAAGGCTCTTCTTTTCATTACTTTCTGTAAGCACTTGTCGTGGCCACAGTTTCATTTTTTTCCAGCAGTTCCCTTTTATTATAAAAAACCTACGGAAAAGCAAATTCACATGTATTATAAAAAAAGGTCGTAATTAGACCATGACTGATGGTAACTGATGAACAAACATCAAGGAGGAACCAACATTTACTATTAAGCAACTTACGAATTAATATTCTCTTTCATACAAAGTGGGTTGGACGCCCAGGATAATGTTGAAATAGAACCATGTTGCAATTAATCCCAACAAGGATGCTGTTTTGCCATTTTAACACTAGTCTTCCGAAAACCCATGTTGACCTTAATACTACTTGACCCATAAAAAAATTCCAATTGTGGCCTAAGGTGGCCTCCAATAGCTGCGCAAGAAAAGCTTGTGTGTAAAAAATGTAGATCTTGTGCAACATAATCTAAAAATTCTCTACCTTCAGAGGACTTTAAATATTTTAGGTGTTTGTGACTTCGTTGTAGCGTTGGTAACCCTGATATTAGCCGACTGTTTTCTCTGTTTAATATCATGCTTTAGTATTTGTTAAAGCCTCCACATAAGATGGAGGAAGGGTCAGAGACCCTACAAAATACCAAAATGAGCGTGATCGGATAACAGACATGCCCACAATCTATAAAAAACATACTTAGCGTAAGACTCGACTTGCAAGCTAATACGAAATATATACACTATTAAAGGGCGGAATCATGTACTTGCCACGCCCAACATGGAGGGGATTTGGCCTAAACCAAATTTAGTTTTCTTACTTGTTTTTAATTAAGTAAATCCGTTATTTATATTATATTATATTTATATTAATTATCATGATTAATAAGATAAAGTAAGAACGAAATTAAATCAAACAATAAAATTAAATGACAGAATATCTATATACATCACACTCCATCTACAAAGTGTCGAAAATGTGCGGCATTGGTTAACAGACAGTTCACAAAACCTTCCCTCGCATAGACTTAGATGAGGTTATACTAAGTAGTTCTTCCATTTGCAACACCCATAGCAGGCGTCGAAGATCCTACAAAGCATATATATTTTTGATCAGCGTCGAAAACTCTAGATACGATCTAGATATGTATGTCCGTGTGTCTGTCAGTTGTTGGTATTCTCACGGTCGTAAGTTTTTATATATTGAACTGAAATTTTGTACGCAAATCGCTATTTAAAAATCGGCCAAACTCAGTTAAGAGACACGCCCACAATCAACAAAAATCTATTTATCTACCACAAAAAATGGTCTATGAAATCGAAATTTGATACGTATATCTATAAATATTAGCTTCATCTATATGCCAAAAATGGGTGTATTACGATTACAGACACGCCCACAATCAATAAAAATCTTTATATATGCCGCAAAAGTTGACCTAAGAACTTGAAATTTGAAATGCGAATACATAGTTATCCTATCCACTGATGTGCCGAAAATGGGCGTGGTTGGATAACAGACACGCCCACAATTGACAAAAAACCATATTCAACGTGACTTGCATACTGATACGTAATACGTACACTATTGGAGGGCGCAATATATATATATATATTGGCCACGCCCACTGTTGTAGATGTGTATTTAAGATTTGGCCTAAGCCAAATTTAGTTTTCTTACTTGTTTTGTTTGTGTTTATTCATACAATGTTTCGATTGGTTTATTTTTTTGTGGTTTCTTGTGAACATTTTTTTTCTCACCCAGGATCATAACCACTTTGCGGCCAAGAATTTGTTGACTAGTTACATATATTTATGGGGCATTGAATCTAAATATGCAATCCGTTGGCTTGATTGCCCACTGCGGCCGTTTAAAAAATTTAACTTGCTCCAAAATTGCACTTTCCAGTGTTTCTCAAAAGCCACTTGGGATAAAAATACAATAAGCCAAGATTTAGAATGTGGACATAAACTTTAATAAGGACAAGCATGATTATTTTGGGTAAAAGGTCCTTAAAATGAGTCGCTCACGTTAATTTTCAACAGTGATCCTTCTTAGAACAGATAGTCAGTGCGATATTGATTACAATAAGTACATGGACGTACAGACAGAAAGAGAGAAATAGCCGTAGCGAGCGGAGTATCAATTATCAATCCTGTGCACCAAAAAAAAAGAAAAAATTGTAATTTGTTGTCCTGTGTTATTGGTCCAAAAATTTTAATAAACAACAATGATTATCTTTGATTCACTTCATCATAACGTTTTTAAAACCTGGAACGAAGCTCCAGATACCGCCAAGGGATACGTGTATATATATCAATATATTCGTGTATATTTTTGATCATGATGGAATTCTGAATCGATCAGCCGTGTTAGATTGTCCATTCTTAAAATTTGATACTTTTTCTCTGGATAAAATTTCTGGTTGATCCAACCTCATTTACGTTACGTACACCCTCAAATTTAATTTTGGCTGATATCAACTCCAACTAAGCCAATATCGGTGTTAAGTGAGTTCACTTTGGGACCACTTTGGAAGCCATTGCATTATTGGCTTTTTCAGAATTTAACCTAAACCGGCTTTTTTATCTTTTTTACGCGATAACTCTCCATATAAATGCATAGGGGCTTTCCTAAGTTTGTCATTCCATATGAAACTATCATAAAGATGAGTCGGGGACCCGACAAAGTATATATATTTGATCAGAATCAAATCTGATATGATTTAAAGATGTCCAAGTGTCTGCGTTTTTTAAAATGGACGGAGTCGCCTGCAGGGGAGGGCATTTGGTTTTTTATTTGATTTATATTATATACAATCAAATAAAGTCGTGTGTTGACATATGTAATTCAAATCATTCTACAATATATAGATCACAATATACATATTTTTTACACAAGCCAACTAAAATTTAATTTATATGTGTTTATATATATTTTTGCTAAAAGCACACTTGCAAAATTTCGCTTTTATAGAGATTGTTTTTTATATTATATGGCCACCATAGACCCCTTGTGATGGCGAAAACTCCCACCACATTGACTGGAAGCACACATTCACAATGTACAAATTTATTTTCCACATTGCGCAAAATCGGCGGCTACCTGCCAAACCCCGCAACTTCAAACTCCCATTAGCTTATTTTATACATAATATATAAATATGCTATATATGCATGCATATATAAATTATATATAAACCTCACAAGCTTCTTCTCGTGTGCCCATAACCACTCTTAAAATGCAAGACCTTTGCTGTACGAATCGCACAAATACACCAAAGCGATACCAACATAAAGTTCTGTTCTATGTATGTTTCAAACTGTACCAACACATTCTTCAGATAAACACACATGCACACATTTATGTTATGTGCAGTCACATATGAATAACTCTCGCATCTCCGTCATGGTCATGACCACAGCAGCATTAAACATTTTTACAACGTCAGTGTTGTTACGAGAATATTCCCCGGCTCTCTCTCTCTCACACACTCTGCCTAGAAAACACTAGAAGTTCTGCAACACCTTCGCTTGTGTGCAGATTACCACACCAAAGTGGCGTCACAAAAAACCATAAAACATAACAAAGAAGAAAAACAACACAATACAAACAAACAAAAACACGAACAACTTTTCCATGTACTTGATCATGAAATTTCTATGCTACTGGGCCTTGAAATGTTTTTCCATGATAGTGATAACAAAAAATACTTGATTACATATACATATATATATGATGTATACATATTTACTCATGCACAAGTAAATGAGGGACTGGTGCACAACTTCGCCAAAACTTCCCCATAAAGTCAGAAGAGTTTTTTTAATATTGTTGCAATTACAACTATTGATTATATAATAATTACATTTGATATATGTTATATGTATATGTGCTATGCGAAGAAAAATAAGGAAAACGTTTTCAGTCCATTAGCTTTGCGCCACAACTATCCGCGATAGAATTACCGCCACAATCTTTGGCTACTTCACTTACTTCACATATTATGGAATGTAAACTGCTTTATGGCAGTTAATGGTGTACTATATTTCATATCCTTCCCGAAATGATACACTTTCGATCCTTACCCATAATCAAAAATCTCCACCTTACTTTGCAATCCATCGTATACTGATTTTAATTCTTTCGAATCGCTCTAATACCAGAAGAGAGAGAGAGAGAGAGAATAATGCTATAGAAAGTCAGAGTATATAAGAGAAAGGAAAACAACAACAACAGACATGTTGCAGATATAGAAATTCGCTTACATAAGTCGAACAAAACAAAAGTTATGCCGCATTACGTCACAATGCAGAGGTACAGATATTATGGCGATGATGCAAGTAACATTTACGAAGTAAAAGGGAAATTGTTTTCTATCTGTTGTTACTTTCTGGAATCTATTTACGCGCATGCATATGTATGTGTTTAGATTATCAGAGAGAGAGAGAGAGCATAGCGCAAAAGCTTTTGCAACAACACAAGTATTCGCAGCATGCTTGCTATGCAGTAAGTTTCATATGTTGATGCTTATGATGTGGGAACTAGCGAGGCTACGCCAGCTTGCAGTGTACAGGAAGCGTAACACATTCTTACATTTACGAATAAATTTCGCACTGTATACATACAGATTTTCTATTTCATTCTTCATATTTTTCTTCTCGTCATAACTTCATTTTCAGGTTCAGCTTTCGTTTGGAATGACTTGTTGTTGTTTCTCTCATTGTCGCAATGCTGATTTTGTCGGCAGTATGGCTTCATTGCCTATTGTAATGCCATACATACATATATCGCCAAAAACAAATTTTCCACAATACGTTTATTCATTGCTGGGCGCAGCACACAATTATGCTTCACTATGGTACAGTGGGTTGAGGATCTTGTTCTTAATAGCCCAACTCACTTTTTATTCTACATGCACATGCCTACACACATATGTACAGTTTTCCATTTTATTTTAAAGCTCACGGAGCGTATTTTGTGTGATTAGAACTCAATGCTTTGTTTCTAAATTCAACATTATTATAAATAGTTTCGCTATTCTTTTATTTCCAGAATAATCTTAAGCACATTAAATAACAAGTAGGAAAGTTGCACTTGGTTTAGGTCGCCACTTAAACACACTCCACATATAATCCGTGAGCTTTAACGACTTCTAAAGTGTGTGTTTCACTTTATCTCGAAAATCGAATTCTGCAACGTTTTTTGTACACTGATTTTGTCTGTAATAAATTACAGCCTGTTGCCTCAATTTACCAGACCGTGATTGTTGGACCGTGATGGATGGACTTGGTGCAGTCATTTCTAAATGTAACTGGTTTTTCATTTAATGTGGGTAAAATCGATCAACAAACACGCCCACAATCGACCGTAACTTTCACAAAAATTGAACAATGAAGTTAAAATGTGATTCTTAATTAGAACGACGTGATAAAAATAGGCGGATAACAGAAGCGCCCACAATTTACAAAAAAAAAACCTCTCTTTTTTTACGCAAAATGTGACTGGCAATACACTATTGAAAGCGTAATCAGCAAGGACCGCGTTTTTTGTATACAGACAGGTTTCATCTTTTCGTAACTCAGTTACGGAGCTTATGGTTAAGAAGAAAACTCCAAAATTATCCAATTGATAATATTGTTCTAATGCCAGAACTTATTGTTAAGCGCATGTTTATAAACAAAAAGGAGACTGAAACAAATTTAACAAAGAAGGCAAAAGAGAAGCAGTCATAAAAAAGGGATAAATGTGGAAAAAGCAAAAGAGCACAACAAAAACGGCAAAAATGGGCGAAATGGCATAAAAAACAAAGTAACAAACTTCTCCCCGAGCCGTGAACACACATACAATTCTAACAGAAACTTAATCGCATATACTACATATACTTACGTATGGATTGTATGTATATAAAACTATAAGTGCAAAACTCCAGAGAGCACCATTGTTGGCAGAATTTCTGCTTCGAATTTTGTAGCCGCAAAGAAAAGTAAAACTGATGGTGACGTTGCAAAAAACGTTGCAGAACAACCCATACTTGCAATTCAAGTAAGTAAATACATCCGTTTATGTATACATATGCAGACGAAACAAGAAGAGGAGGAATACACAAAAACATCACTTGAAAGCACACATATATACCACAGCATGTATAGAAACCGAAAACAGAAACCGAAATCGAGAGCGTGCATACAGCGAGGTACGAGTGGTTGAACGTGTTGTATATAAATAAATAATAGCAATGCATGACTGCGCGCTAGCATGTTGTGTCGTATATATGTAAATGAGGCAGACAAGCAGAATGGCATATAATACGGGTTCTACAACTACAAACACAAGCGAAACTTCGCAGACCACAAATTCGGTTCACTATATTATATACATCGTTTTTGTTGTTGTTGTTTTTGTTGGAATGTTGGAGTTGCAGTAATGGAGTTTATTTTCAAGGTCTGGGTGTTTCTGGTTTGAAAAATTTGCAGCCGTGAGCATAAGTTTTAATTTTTCCATTTGGTTCTGGAATGATGCAAAAGTAGCAGCATTAGCAGAAGCAGTGTTAGTTACAGCAATCCATACAGTTTTTAAATATTATATATATAGTGGTATAGAACGTTCTCTGGCATTCTTGCTGTTTAGCGGAGTGAAATGAATGCAGACTTGTCGGATAAGTTGTTTGGTTGCCCACCACCATTACGGCTCACACCAATGTTATCAATACCAGTTGTTTATGCATGATATGCTGCCACGTCGCCCTTGGACTTGAAATTCATACATGCAGATGTGTATGCGCTCTTTTTCTTTAGTATATGGTTTATCTACTAAAGCTTTTTAGGTGCTACACTCCTACCTGGATGTTTAGTCACGCTCAAGTTGCAGCAACAACCTGTCAGCCAGTCAGTCAGCCAGGCAGTTAATTCGTTTGTAATGTTTACTATGCATAATAGAACGGCGTCGAATCGTGTGTCTAACGTTCATACACGATTTTTAACTGCAACCCAGCCGAGCAGCGTTGCACACTCAGTCAACCAAACAGAGGATTATGCTTTCATGCCTTTTGCTTTGTACTTTATATACTTTGCGCACAAATTCATACATAATCACAGTATTTATTATCAGTCTCTCCACACTCAAATTCACAACGTCACGAAACCGTGCCTCTTATCGACGCCATTCACGGTACTTGTGCACTATACATAGGGTTTTTTTCAAGTTCGCATTATGTCACGACAACGATGAGTATATACTCATCATACTACACCAGTGAACATGAAATTTTCCTTTTGGCATTCTCGTAGTCGTTTCTACAACTGCACCACTGAAAAACTTGGATTTGTTTCTGCCATTACACAATGTAAACACAACCGAACCCAATCTGCAAAATTTATATGGTCTTAATAATAATACAATTACATTAATATAGTACGTGTACTAGAACACGTCGTAAAAAAAATTTTTAGAATATTGTCACAAAAACATTACAATTTCCCTTGAAAATAATTTCACAAACTCTCCACACTTTCTAGCTTCCTAGCATTAATATTAGGAAGGTAAGTCCTGGTAGGAAGTACCCTACATGTCAAAAATTATTTTTCCTGATTTTGTTTATTCGAAAAAAAAATTGGCATTTGGTCCAAGGATCACTATTGACCACTATTGAAAATTGACCCATTCATTCTATTTTCCATTTTAGTCCATTTTGAAACCCTGATCCACCTTTAAAATATTTTAAATTTTTTATAATCCCTAAAATTTTTTGATAAAATTTGTTGATTTTTTAATATAAGTTTATTAATTTTAAATTTGTAAAATTAGTTAATCAGCTTAATAATTGCCTATGCCAAATTTGAAACGTATCAGTCCATTTTTTAAACCATCTTCTAAATAACGCTTCCTTACGTACCAACTCTTGTATGACGAGAACTAATTAGAGCAAAAGTGAAATATTTATTAAATTTTGTTGGAACGTTCGTAAATGCCAGGAGTCACATTCTTAATCATCATATATATCCAAGTTGCTTAAGCCTATTTGTCCGTCCCATCTGTGGGTGTGCGTCTGTGGACTTTCATGGCCGCATCCATTGATATTTTTTCACATACCCTGGGAAGCTACAATTAATATCGAAATCCTAAAATCCAGTCTGTATTCTCATCTGATCTGATCTGATCTGTATGCAGATCATGTAAATGAGTTCTGGGCCCTTAGGCCAAGTTGATGATTTAGAATTTTGGTAACTTATTTTATTTAAGAAAGGTTCTTAATTATACTTTTGTTATAATTGCAGTATTTAAGTCCCTGTCTATTTCCACATTGGATATATACATGGAGTGGAGGACCTTTGATTGTCTTCCTTGTAGTTTTGCAATGTTAGAGGCACACGTTGTTCCCCATAATTGAACCCCGTATTACCATATGAGCTTAATAATGTGGTTGTAGAAAAGTATTTTATTGTCAAGACTAAGTCTAGAGTTAACAGCGACCGTAATTCATTCGTTTTCAACTCTATTTGAGACACCTTTGCACTTATATGGTACGTCCATGTTTATCTATGTATATATCTGCCACAAAAAATGAGCTATCACGTTGAAATTTAGTATAAATATTTACAACTAATTGAGCCATCGATGTGCCGATGGGCACATGAACTTGAAATTTGGTACACATATGTATGATTATCCCATCAATTGATGTGCTAAAAATCTGCATAGTCGGATAATAGACACGCCCACAATTTACAAAAAATCATATTCACCAAACTTGAGATGCATGCTGATACTTAATACATACACTACATATATATTTGCCACGCCCAGCGTTGTGGATGTGTAGGGTCTAAGCCAAATTTAGTTTTCTTACTGGTTTTAATTTTATTTGCTTTCTCAAGGCGTGTAAAATGTAAATGTTCGTTTATAGGATTTATCTATGCTTCGTACCCAATATTTGACTTTTATTATACGCTTAATATTTAAGAATAGAACGGTATGGGTGTACTCAAAGTGTCATTTCGTTTGCACCTAACAAAACGTTCCTATTAAAAAATTCATCAAACATACAGTTTTGTACAGTTTTTGATATGGTATCAACTTTCTTAGTTTAAAGCTCTCTCGCCTTTTTCTTAAACTCTAAATATGGAGGTATTTACTAAACTGTCGGCGACTCATTCATCGGTTCCAAATTGTATTTTGATTAGAATATTCTAACACTGTGTCTTAGTGAACTGGAGCTCCGAAGGAATCAGGGAAGAATGCAAGCCACTCTTAGAACGCTACCGTAAAAGTTACATTCAAAATCTCAAGAAGCCATTCAAAATGGATCACATTAATAATAAAACACTCTCATGACTAGTAAAGGATAAACCTTTTATTACACCTATCAATACAGAATCAATTTCAACCGAGCTCTCCTGTCCTTAACTTGTATTTTAGTAGATTCAATTGGACATGTTTTTTGGTACTTTCCACATGCTCTACTTCAAAATAAGTGACTTTTTTAAATCGTGACATGGACATGGTACTACGGCAATTTTTAAATGCAACTATTAACTCCCGCTTTAGAAACAAGATATTTTTACAGAGATGTATGAGTATGCAAATTCTTTTTTGACCATTTTACAGATTTAAAATGAAATCCTCAGGGAAGTCTGGGTACACATTTAGGCCTCCTACGTCTTATTAAATATTTAGCAATAAAAATTGATCACTTCAAGTTTTCACTGCACTGTGGGCGTGTACTTTGGTCTATTATACGCACAATCATCAACATCTGCAGAGGTTCTTAATACTCCTGCGTGGTTGATATCGCATTTTTTTGGATCAGACAACATGATGAAATCAAGAAATTAACCCGGATTCCTGACAAATAATCTTTCAAAGTCTTTCGGCAATTATCAAACGCAAAGACAAACCTAGTATATCAGCGCAGCAACGTGGAGGGCATACGTACGGATTGTTTCCATATAATGGACTGAACCCTTAAAACATGGTGGTGAAAATTGAAACGTGTACACACGACAGAAACGGAAGGCAGAAAATACAAATATAAAAACCGATATATGCGCAAATGTATTGTATATGAAAAGAAAGTCGTATGTACAGCGGGCAGATGATTTTATAAAACACACTCTGCATAGCCGACTAAATAGCCAACTACCCTTGGGTGTTTGGGGATATTAATAAATTGGAGAAGATTTGTGGAGGACCCGCAATATTATGAGCGTGGATTGTCAACCCTGTTAACAAATTTTACCGAGGCTCACATTGGAGGTTTCACGTTCAGAACCACTCACGATTCTTTCTGCTACATATTCTGTTGGAATATGTCACTTTCTTCAGATTTACAACAACACGGATCACGAAATTTGAATTTTGAAAATGATATAAAAAAGTTATTTTGATATCTGAGCGTTTCTCCTGTGAGTTGCAAACGTTTTGGTGTACTGAATATTCTGTCCTTTTAAGAGTGCAAAGTATAAAATATGAAAGATGTTACCACAGCAGCGCTACAAATGTAAGCACAACACATGTAATGTTACACTTACATCTTTACATCGAATCGAATATACAACCAAACAAACAGCCATGTAATGCGTTGTGCGTACACAAACGCAGAAGTACATTGAAATGATTCCTTTAAGCATTTGTAATTGTGTTGCACGTATTGTGTGTGATGACTTTGGGAAAACATCATTATTAGTTAGGAAAAGAAATGGAGAAAAACGAATTTTCATTGGTTGTCGCCGCCTCCATTTCTTTTCCACAAAATACGGCAAAGCATATGAAATAGAACAAATGAAAGAGAAAGTGGCAAAATGCTTGAATGGCGGCAAGCTAGACTAAAAATAAAATGGACATTGCGTACAGCTTAGAAGGCGGCCTCAGTAAAACCTGTCTTACAGATTAAATTGACTGTAGATAAATTTGATTCTTATAATGTTTCCAAATATTACATTTGCTTCTTAGTTAGGAAAAGAAATGGAGAAAAACGAATTTTCATTGGTTGTCGCCGCCTCCATTTCTTTTCCACAAAATACGGCAAAGCATATGAAATAGAACAAATGAAAGAGAAAGTGGCAAAATGCTTGAATGGCGGCAAGCTAGACTAAAAATAAAATGGACATTGCGTACAGCTTAGAAGGCGGCCTCAGTAAAACCTGTCTTACAGATTAAATTGACTGTAGATAAATTTGATTCTTATAATGTTTCCAAATATTACATTTGCTTCTTTAAATTTCCCGCACACCCCAAGCAGTAAAGTGGGAATGTGGGCCATATTTGCTGTAACATTTTTTACTCTATACTCGTACACACAAATTATTGCAATTTATTTATATATCTATACGTTTGTGTGTAGGTACATTTCGCATTTAATCATGTACGCATATACGAGTGTAACACTGTCAGCGTGGTGTCACATCTCTTGTCTCCCGCAGCCCCTTTACAATCCACTAAAAGACCCTAAATTTATTTGTAGCTAAAAAATTTGTTAACCCGAGTTTTATATGAAATGAAATTACAACACCCTTCACCGTGTTCAGAGCCATTGTTGTAATTAAAGTAAAATTGTACACAGAAGATTCTCCCATAGGCGGTACTTCTATGATTGTTTCATTTAAGATGTGTGCGTGTTACATTCGCTTTGCGACCAACTAATTTATTTATTCTTACGCTTTTTCTTAAAAAGAAGAAAAAAACTATTAAAGATTTACAAAAAAAGAATGGGACGCATACATCGGTAATATTTTATTTTTCTAGTGGGCAATAAATATTTTCATAAGTGCGGGTATTTGGACGGAATGCTTGCTTACGAATACGATAGACATTAAGTCTGAACTGAAGAACTTTTCGACTACAACAAACTCCACACACCGCTTTTGGTAAATTGTGAACTATTCCAAGCAATTAATGCAAACTATTTAAATTTATTTTCAATTTTATAAAAGTGAATTTCCAATGAGCCCAGCTAAGCCCCTATTATCATCACATCTGCTTTTGAATTAAATATAAAATTACAAAACATCCATTCCATAATGGTATGATCAGGTCCATTTTCATTAGTGATCTCCGTGGTCCAAAAAACATCTTACGATAGTCATACTACACTACAGCCGACATGTATGTCCGTGTGTCCGTGTGTCTGGGTGTCCGGGTGTCCGTGGTCTGTTTGGTGTTGGCATTCTTACGAACGTAAATTTTGAAATATTGAGCTGAAATTTTGTACAGGGACTTTTAGTTTTTGCACCCAGATCGTTATTTAAAATGGGCAAAATCGGTCAAGAGCCACGCCCACATTCGACAAATATATATATAAAACTGCCACAAAAATAAACTATGAACTTGAAATTTGGTACGCACGGTCCATAAATATTTGCTTCATCGATGTGCCATAAATAGGCGTGGTCGGATAACAGACACACCTACGATCAATAAAAATCTTTATATTTACCACAAAAGTTGACCCAGGAACTTGAAATTAGAAGACTTACCTTGGCTTAGGCTAAATCTCAAATACCCTCCATAACGGCGGGCATGGCAAATATGTATATATATATATTTACTTTTACATTGAATATGATTTTTTGTAAATTGACTATTATGCGGCCATGCCTATTTTTGGTACATCGATGGAAAGGCTAACCTTTAATAAGGGCACCAAATTTCAGCTCAATATCTCAAATGCGTGAGAATGCCAGCAAAAGGCATACGCACGGGCTTACATGTCTAGATCGACTCAGTTTTCGACGCTGATCAAGAGTATATATATACTTCGTAGGGTCTCTGATACCTCCTTCTGGGTGTTGCAAACGGAAGAACAAACTTAGTATACCCCCATTCTATGTGAAGGGTGTAAAAAAGAACTTAATTACTACATTTATTTCTTTTATCGTTTTCGAACAATTACAAAGGATTGGAAAAATAACTATTAATCATAAACACACAATAAAGTGGAAAAATTATTATTTAATGTGACATCTGGAACTGCAAGGATTTCGTTAGCATTTCAATATCTAATTGAATTTGTGCGGCTTCAATTTTAAATATATATATTGTAATTTTTATATATGAATATATATATAATATAAAATTCAAAACGCTGCCACCACTCACTCAGTTCCTACAAATTAGAACGTTAGATTTTTGGCTTTGGTTATACACTTGGGTAGAATAGCGCAACAAAAACAGTTCAAAAGTGGGGACATTTGAAGTGGGAGGTGTCTTATAGGATGTTAGTTTAAGCATTAGTACTAAATTAGTACTAAACGAATTGCACCAAAAAATAATTATTTATAGTTTCGTCTAAGAAAGTCACGGGCGGAAGAGGAATTGCTTGCAAGTCGGAGGTTGCCTATAGTAATATCGCAGTGTTAGATCTAAGCATCCATGTCCTCTACGTTGTGAGCAATTTCTCGGGGCCAAAAGCTGTGCAATCTATTTCAAAATTGGAAGCAGAACTCGATTTCTTAGGTAAATCAAGAGAGTGTACTTTGTGGGGTTCCCACTAAAAGTACTCCATTTATAATTATAATTGTTCAAACGATTGTTCTCAACCGACCTGTATATATATACATAGTATGTGTATTTGATTAACTAATTAATTTTTTGTTTATCTTATCAATTATTTAATATTGGAGTAAACATATGTGTGTTCAAAACGTTTCGTATAAATAGGCATCGAATAGAAAAATGTTTTTTATTGCTACTTTGAAATTTCTCCTTAAAACACCAATTGGAAATGAATTTACAAAAATATATCCTACTGGTTGTTATCGCCTTCCTATGCGTAACGGCCATCCAGGTTACAGAGTCTAAAAGTCTTCGTAAACGTTTCAACAAAGGTTTGGTAATGTGTGCGCAGTTCTTTCTAAATGTGATCGATTTTTTTTAAATTTATGAAATCTATATATTTTCATATAGAAGAAAATTAAACATGCTTTGCAGGAAACAAATCATGCTTTGGGCAATGCAGCGGGTATAGCAGCAAGTGTCGCAGCGGTGGGATAATTTGGAGGAGTTCCGCATAAAATGTTAATGGAGTGTATGTGTGTATGTTAAGTAATAAATTAAATAAACCATCACGATCCAAAGTGTTCTTTAAACTAATACATTCTTAAAGAGGAATAGATGAGTTGACTTTTTTTTGCAAAAACGTACTCTTTATATAAAATGTTCGGCATGAGATCCGCAATTACATAGTTTCTGTCTGATTCATGTGACTGCACATCTACTCAATATAGCCCGATAATTCATGAATAATTCATCATTATCATCATAATTACTGGCCGATTACAAACTATGTAGGTCTTAGACTTATTGCAAAAGGGAACGCCGTGCGCTTCGATCTTGGGCGCGTCTTCTCAAATTTTGCATCAAGTGTGGTGTGGTTCCTCCACTAGAGTTTCGGTAGCCGAAATGCCCTTGCCATCGGAGACGTCGAACGATGGTTATACGATGGATAATATTAATGTCTAGGTAAAGCTCACACAAGTCAAGACTCATTCTAATTCGAAACCCATCGCCAACGGTTACAGAGCCGAAGACCTTTGTCCAATGCTGATGTTATTGGAGACATTTGCGGCTGTCAATCAAAGTCATTTTACTTATCAACTTAGCGGGGATATCAAACATAGACAAGGCGCCAAACAATTTCACGCATATGGGAGAATAGAATGCGGCTTTATAATCGACAAGTAGGTGGTGGAACACACGTATTTTCAATTCTAATAAGAAGCATTAATATGAAACAATATGTATCCAATTTAAGCTCAATATCGCCAAAATCTTATATACTGCTCACTTAGTGAGACCGTGCGTCTCCATTAATTGACGAACGGATTATTTGACTTTTAAACTCAAAAGCTCAAACCGAACAGCACATATTTAAGGGGCCTATAGTCAACTAGGATTGTCGTTCTGTTTGTGGGAAAAACTTGTTGAAATGATCAAATTATTCTATTTTTCCGGAGAACCAACTATATGAACTGAAAAAATATTCTCAACGCTCTAATGCTCTAACTCCTCCCAGAGACTTTTTTGTACTGGGCGGGGCAGAATAGCCCTTTCGATTAGATGATGATATCATTGGGGGTCCAACCAAATAATAGATGTGATATTAGTTAATTAATTATTTTTAGCAAAGCATGCAACTCCATAATATAGCCCCAGTACATAAAACACATTCTTACTGCGTTCAATTTTCATTAAGTATTGTGTTGTTAATTGGGTCAACATGCAAGAGTACCCTTGATCTTGTCTTGTCTTGTCTTGGTTAGCTCCTTTGTGAAAAGAAGACTGTATACTAATGCTCTTTCCGTCATGTTCGAGGTGCTGAACATGACCTACGAAACTTGCAATTTGGGTTTAGATTTGTGCTTTACAAGATCATTTTCAGTTGACCAAAAATGTTTATTAAGAACCCGCGCTTCAAAATTATTATTATTGCGATGTAACCAACACATAAAGAAGTTGTGAACCACACAAGTGGTTTCAATTCGTCGAAACAAAGCATGAACACTTTAGCTTTATAAATTTTATTTTCAATACTTCAATAATTTCGTCGAATCAATAGTAACCGACATTCATAAATTGTTTAATCGAGCGGAGTCTGCTAACTTTCCTCCACGTTGTGATAAACTGAATATACTTTTATATCAAAAATATTTTCACAAAAAACACATGAAATTCCTTCAAGGAGAAATAAAACGCCTCATACGTACGAGGTACATGTATGTACAAAATAATATTGCGCAATTTTTGAGTGAGCACAACAGCTACACGCATGTGTACGCGAAACACACGCATACGTAGAAATATTGTTTATCAAAGTCTGCAAACAAATAAATATTTAAACACTTATATGGTTGGGGACAAAAGTCGTTATATTTGTTGTTGATGGCTATTAAAAAAACACGGGTAAAGAAGTTTTTAAATTAATAATAAATTAATCTTGAACTGGAAAGAAAAACCTACCGCCAGTCATTGGTGGATCTACACTATTCTTCTAAAAACTGTTGGCGTGTGTTGAAGTAGCCAAACTTATGTCACTACCTGTATATGGGATAAAAGAGACAGAAAAAGCGCGCAGACAGGCTCTGAACAATGTAACGTTGCATACATAAAAATGGAAAGAAGTCAACATACAAAAATATTGCGCCGTAGATTTTCTTTGCGAGCGTTTCAATTCTTTGTTCAAGTTATTTCGCCTTTTTCCATTGTTGTAAAATATTGTATGTTTGTTTCTAAATAGATACTTTTATGGAAACCTTGTGAATGCGCTATTATTGTGGATTAGGTGCTTGCGTGGTTCGCTTAAACAGCACTTAATGCACACGAGTGCATGTCGCCTAACCCAACAGATTTTCAAGAATTCACTTTGTCTGACAAGTTTTTATTGCAAGATAATATGGATTTCCAGCCCGTTTTAATGGACTCTTTGAGTGCAACTATCTTATGACTTTTCTTTAACTCATTAATAAATGGATCATTTAAATGGTTAATTCTAGCCATTCTTAAGTAGACAAAATAGAATCCATGTAGGAATATGCCATTTAGGTTGAAATTGGGGCAAGTCCACATTTTTATTCCCACCAAATATCGCTTTGTAAAAAAGGAGAAGACTTCGGAAATCCCATAAAGTATATGCGTTCTGAGTCGAAAAGCCTGTGAGTCTGTGTGTGTCTGTGGTAATCACCCTCTCGGTAGCAAAAATTGAGAAATCGATTCTAAAGTTAGCAGGTTGGTACTGAAATTGGCCAAAATCGGACAAACAACACGCCCACAGTGCAGTAAAAGCTGAAAAAGGAGGAATTCTTTAAGGAAGTTCACCTTATCACTAATAAAATTTAATAAAATTTAATACGTAATGTATGGCATTACGTATCAGCTTGCAAGTCTAGTTTTACGACGAATATAGTTTTTTGTAAATTGTGGGCGTGCCTGTTATCCGATCACGTTTAGTTTTAGCATATCGATGAAGCAAATATTTATAGACCATGTGTACCAAATTTCAAGTTCATAGTTTATTTTTTGTGGCAGTTAAATATATTTTTGTCGAATGTGGGCGTGGCTCTTGACCGACTTTGCCCATTTTAAATAACGATCTGGGTGCAAAAACTAAAAGTGCCTATACAAAATTTCAGCTCAATATTTCAAAATTTACGCCCATGAGAAAACCAACAACTGACAGACACACGGACACACGGACATACATGTCTAAATCGACTCAGTTTTTGACGCTGATCCTACACCACTTCATATATTATTCAATTTAATTTTTTTCTTTGAAAAATGAAAAATTTGATTTTTCTATACGTGTATTTTCAAATATTTCAAAATGATATATATGTTATAAAATTTTTTATTTTTGTTTCTTTAATGAAAAATAAAAAAAAATTATGAGAAAAATGGCCCGATCTTATCCATTATCAAAAGGGTTTATTTTTGGGCCAATACATATCTTTGTATCAAATTTCATCGAAATATCTCAAAAAATAATAGGACTTCATATGGGAAGGGGTTCTAAAAATTGTCTACTCCGGTCCATTTTCAATAGCGGTCCCCTTTGCGCCAATAGCTGTAGCTTGCGAACAACTTTACATGGACTGACGGACGTGGTTAAACCGATTCAGATTTTAATTCTGAATCGATCGGTATAATTGAAGGTGGGTGTGGCATTTGCCTAAATGTTACAAACACCCGCACAAACTTAATATACCCGTTACCCTTTAAAAAGTAAATTTATTTTAACAGGTAAAGTTAAAAGTTTGTCCTATGTGGACATACTCGTTGAATTGTATAGGATGTCACGGGAATCTTAAAAAAACTGAGTCGATCTGGACATGTATGTCCGTATATATAGTTTCTGCAATTAGATCGCCTTTTTGTGGTACAAAACATTACAACAATCAATACATAAAAATGTTGTTCTTATTTTCAATGTTGTTTAATGAATCTCTGGAAATGTGTAAATTTGTATAAATTCCAAGTTTTGAATTGCAGGAAACTTCTCCTACAAAATTAGTATTGAATAACACGTACGTAATTAATCGAGTTATTCAAGATACACCTGTATAATGACGCGAAAATCTAAATACTTTTGAATCTTGGTTATTTATGGAGTATATCTAGTTTTTATGAGATTGGCGCCACAATATAAGTATTTGAACCCTAAATGCAATAAATGAGTTCCTGCTGCTTTGTGGCTTCGCGTTTGTAGTAATTTAAGAATATTTCAAAAAGCCAAATGATTTGATACATAAACCATTGAGGGCGTAATCAGGGACATGTCATATCCACTGTTTGACTATAAAGTTGAATTGACTTAACCCACATGAGATGGGGGTTATACTAAGTTTGCTTTCCTGTTTGCATCTTCAGCTTCAAAAACTGAGTCGATCTAGACATGTATGTCCTGGTGTATGTCTGTTGTTGGCATTTTCACGAGCGTAAATTTTGAGATATTGAGTTTAAGTTTTTACACGCAGATTGTCATTTAAAATGGGCAAAATCGGTCAAGAGCCACACCCGCAATAGACCAAAGTCTATTTATCTGCTACAAAAACCGAGCTATCAAGCTGAAATTTTTTTTACATATTTACAGTAAACTTATCCAACGAAGTGCTAAAAATAGGCGCCTCCGGACAACATTCACGCCCACAATCAATAAAAATCGTTATAGCTGTCACAAAGATTGAGCTATGGCGTTGAAATTTGGTATATATATTTATAGTTATTCTATCTATCGAAGTGAAAAAAACTGGAGTGGTTGGTCAATATATGCGCCCACAATGTATAGAAAACTATACTGCACGTACTTTCCAGCTGATACATGATACATACACTCTTGGATGGCGTAATCACATACCTGTCACGCCTACTATTGTAGATGTGGACGGTATTTAAGATTTGGTCTAAGACAAATTTAGTTTTCTTACATTTTTTAATTGGATTCTCTAAAATCAAATTTGTGTAAATCTAAAAATCATAATTCTTCAGAGCATTTCAATAGGCAGCTTGTTGTGCATCCTATTTCCTTAGTTAGAATTCACAATCTGGTACCTAAATCGATGTAACTTTTATCAATTATCTTCGATAAATCTATGTTGCCCCAAAAAATACGCTTAAGTTGGTACCCCTGCCTATGTCAAATTCGCATAGAAAATACATATATTGAGAAAAATCGATCATAATTTTTTCTGGAAATATTTCTTTACAGTTGTCCTAATAAAGTTTCGTGCACTGTTTCTACAAACACATTACATTGGGCCAGCATCAGATTGTGTGGATGCTGTGGTATATAAATACATATATTTTATGTAAATATTTATTTCTGTTGGTTTTGTGCTCTTTCTAGCTCAGTAACACTGAAAAACGAAACTTTTTCAGTGCGCTCCTTGTCATTCCACTTTTTTGGCGTTACCCGGCATTTTTTATTACGTTTTAATTTCGTTACTCTTGTGTTTGTTTTCATGTTCTATTCGGTTGAAAGCTTCGCTGCCATCAAACTAGCACCAGTTTTACTTACGCAAGCGTCTGTTTGAAGTAACTGCAAACATGTATGACTGAATACTGCTCTCACCCACAGAGATATAAAACATTTTTATTATTATTTTTATTCCTCTATGCTCTCACTCTCTGACTTCATTCGTCCACTGGTTGAAAGTGAATGTGTTTTTTATATATGAATAGTAACGAGAAAATATTTATTGCTCAGGCGATTGCTCTGCTAACGTATCTGCCGTATGCGCGGGCCCTCTAAAAGTGGTATAAATGATCATATTTAGTTTTTCATAAATTTTGATGCAAAATAGGATATAGTAGGGTGTGAGAAAGCAAACACCAGGGTACACAAACGATGAAATTTCATCTTTATAGGTTAATAGACTATGAACTATGGTTATTATCGAAAATATATTGCGAAAGGTTGGTGTGAGGAGAGACGTTAAAATTAAGAAATATTATTATATAAAGAATCGGAAAGTCAAGATGTCAAAGAACAATTTAAAATTCCAATGTGTCATAAAATAATTTGTTCAAGTCTTGCCATTTGAAAAAATATTTAAAATGTCTCGATCTCTATCGATATTTCAAATATATTAAAAAGAAACATTATTCTCTAACTAAAGTCTTGTGAATTATCATATTTGTGATGTGCGCTATTATAACAGCAATAATATAATGCAACTGTAAAATGTGTAATGGCGACAAAAGTCACGACTGGATTGCAAGCGTGGCAGACAACTATGCTCCAAATTATGAAATGTCGTCGGAAAAGTTTTATCTCGTGTATACATACACTTTCCTTTTTGCGCCAAAACAGACACAATCTGCAATAAAAATAAATCCACCAGTCGACAGAGAAGCTTTTTTGGTGTGGGGGTCAGACATTTAGCACCCGTTCAGCAGACAACCCAAACTCCTATTAGATAACCTTAAACCCAGTTGAAAAAAGCAGCGGAAACTGAATGAGAAAGAAGTTCCCCTCCTAGGAATACAATCGAATTCAAATAGAGAATGAGTATTTTCAATTTTGATGGGAAGGGAGTTATTGTGTAGAGTTGGAGAATATACTAGACTCACCCTTAGTGTGTCTATTAAAACGAAAGTCAAATAAGAATGTGACAGCAACACCCAAATAATTGTCTACAATGACGAGATGGCGTCGACGTATCCAACCAATGCCGGTAGTAGGGTGAGTCTTGATAACGACTGGCAAAACATAAGCGCACATACACATCTTCGTGTATACACTCCCCCATCGGCTAACAACCATGACATTAGAGTTCAAAGTAACAACAACAGCAACAGCAACAAAAAAAAAAAATTTATTACAGATATGGAAGAACAATAAATAAGCAAAGAATGGAAAAGAAATGAGTCTGTGAGAAAGCGTAACAGAGAATGAGAGACAGAAAGGAGAGTCAAATAAGTTCGATTCAAAATGTTACTCTCACTATCTACCAGAGAGGAGAATAGTGCGAAAGAAAGCGAAGCTGTTGTGTGAGCGGGTGTTCATCACCGCGTACGTGTGTGTATGCATGCGTGCATGCAGTGTTTTACCGGCTGCACAGTTAACTGTTGGTTTCATTCAAGTGTTTCTGTCAGGGAAAATTCAGTATAAATTTCGCTTTTACGTTGTCAGGTTCGTTGCGTTGTTAAATAATCTTCTGGAAAAGCGATTTTCAAAATAATTTTGTGTTTTTTGTTTTGTTGTTTTACGCTGCACGTAGACGAATAGAAGAAGAAATTTAAAGTAACATTTTTCTTCCAGGATGCGTGCATAAATTGTTTTGTATATTTGGAACGTAAACTCTTTCGAAGCTAATAAGAATTTTTTTTTTCTGATTACCAGTGTACAGTACCAGTGACAATACAATTTAAACAATTTCAATACAGCTCTGTCCTCTTGGTGAAGAAGTAGCATCAAGAGCACAAATAACAATCAACAAACAAAATTGTATTATAACGATCTACGTATGTATGCAAAGAACAGTTAGTGGTGTATGCACATTCTTAACGATGCGTGTGTGCATGATTGAGCAATCCTAGCAAAATTCAACAAAATAATTTCGAGGGTGTGTTCGCAAAATGGAAATTGAAAAGATTTTTTAAAATAAACAGAAAAAAAAAAATAGAAGAATGGATTAATGTTGTGGCATAGATGGCCCAGTACATAATTTCCGATTAATTTTTTCCTTTTTTTTGCAAAAAATTCTAAATAATTAGTATATAAAGAAAACAACCAGCTCAGGTATATATAAAAGTAAAATAAAAAGCAATAAGAGAGAGACTTGAATGTAACTGTAAATAAAAATAAGACAACTTTTGCCTACACTCGTATATTCTAACAAACTGTAGTAATTCATTTCGCAATTTAAATGAATTCAAAGCAGCAAAGGCAAAGTTGGAATATATCGCCAATAATACTGAGAAATAAGCTTGGAAAATATGATTTCGTTGCAACACAGAAAAGCACCTTTGAAATCATCAGCAGTGTTTATACGGCATGTAAGAGGAAAGATTTAATAAAGAATACAATTTGTAGTAAAAGAACAACAACAAAATAATTGTAACCAAAAACTTAAATTATGTATAAATTGAGATGAGGTTTATCGTCTGAAGCAATTATTCAAAAGAACGAGAAAGTTTATTCAGTTGAATAAAAATGTAGGGAGGTATACAGACAGATGTGTGTGCGCATTTAATAAATAGAAATATTTTTATACGAAATTAACTTGAAGTTATAATTTTTGGACGCTAACTAAAAAAAAAAAAAAGAAAAAAAAAACATTTACAGTTTTTTATAAAAGTAATTGAAAAGGAAAATAAAAGATTAGAATAATGGAATATGTGCACGTTCACCATAAAGTAAACGGTGTCTTCTTCCCTCAATGCGTTCTATGCGCTGCGTTGTAATTTAACAAAAACAGAAAAACAATTGCTATAAAAGTAGAAGTGGTCGGTCTCGGAAGGAAGGCGCATCATACGTGAGATATCATATCAAACGCTGCCTTTAATGCATTAAATGGCGCCCCGTCGCAATCCGAATAATTCTCCGCATACACAAATAATGCCAGAAGGTGAAATACAAGCACAATTGAATGATTTGCAAGCAGCTGTTCGCATTCACACAATAGATCCCTTATCAGGTTCTAATTACGATTACCCTAATTCATCATTGCCAACAGAAACAACAGCTTCATTAGCAAAAAGAACGCAGGCTACCCTATACAACAATTTTTACAACAACTACAAAGAATTGTCAGCATCACCAGAATCAACGGTGGCTGTTGCTTGTTCTTCCCCAGTACTGTCGATTTTGTCCATGCAACAACAACAACCGCAACAATTTAACAACATGTCTCCAATGCAAACCACAAACAACAAACCAACCACGAATAACAATATTAATCATAACAGCAACACTCTCTCAAACCATCACAATTTACACAACAGTACCGCAAACGGTACCACTGCCAGCGAGTACATATACCTGCAGTGCTGCTATCCAAATGGCGATTGCCACAAATGCGATACCACTCTCATCTGCACTCAGGATTTGTCTGATTGCGTGAAAGTGATCTGTAACAATGAGAACTGTTCAATGGGCCAGTACATGCACAAGCAATGCTTCGACGGTTGGGAACAGTCCATACTGTCATCCCTTAAAAATATGGGAGGACGGGTTCGGTCCTGGTCGGAACGGCAAA
Source organism: Crataerina pallida (assembly GCA_949710015.1). Taxonomy (NCBI): domain Eukaryota; kingdom Metazoa; phylum Arthropoda; class Insecta; order Diptera; family Hippoboscidae; genus Crataerina; species Crataerina pallida. The sequence goes on from OX453290.1 coordinate 10,958,266, forward strand.
AAGTCCAGAACATTTGGACGAAGAAAGGATATGATTTAATCTACAAATTGTGCAATTGCAAGTGTGGCAGAGGACATTTGCGTAAGGACTTGGAATGGATTGCTCCCAAAGCATCCGTGACATTTAATGGTTCTAATAATGGCCAGCAACGCATAATGAATGATTCCAACAGTGGCGGCGGTGGTGGTGGCGTATTTGAGGAGGAGGACAAGAAGAATAAAAGCAACAGTGGCAAAAAGAAACGCAACCGCAGTAACAATAACAGCAACAGCACTAGTAACCAAGCACATAAAAATACTTGTCAGACGCAGGCTCATCTGCAACAAGAGCAACAGTCCCATTTGGGTGATTGTCGTACCAGCACAGTCGCTGCTAATATCACAGGTGGCATGGAGCAAATGCGTAATTCTTACAATAATTTATTGCCGGCACCCAATGTGGGCGTAATAGGCTCTGGATTACCACAACATCATCACAACAACACCAATACAAACCAGCTAAAGCAAAGTCCTTGTTCTAAATTGCAATGCTCAACAGAGGCGCCTGGAAGTGGGGTAGGCTCTCTCCTTTTAAGTGGTGGCGGTCAATCATCTTTAGTCAATAGCAACAACAACAATAATATCTTGGGCTTAGATTTAGGATCTGCACGCTCCAACAGTACCTCATCGGGTGGTAATAATAGTGGCTCATCATCGCCATCGGCCATTTTAACATCACAGAATGGTGGCACCAACGACCAAGCAAATTGTATGCCACTGCAACATGTACCACAAAATTTCACCATGAATGGATACTATTCTCAACAACCACAACACATGGGAGGAGCGCCCCCCTCTAAGAACTCTATACAGCCAGCGTCCATAATGACTGCATCACTAACAAAAACCATACTAAATGGATTAAATAACTTGAATAATTCTGCTTTGTTAGGTGGCGTTAATAACAGTGGCAATATAATTGTAGGAAACAATACAACAACAAATTTAATTCACGGCAGTGCATCATCTTCTAACACTGCGCCACATACACTGATTATTAATCCGCAACAGCACGCGGCTAATAGTGTATTAACCCTAAATGGCTTTAAACAGTTGTCACCCTACGAACAGCAGCAATTTTTATTGCAACAAAAACTTAAAGAAGTCGAAATTTATTCGGAGAAAGTTCGGTGAGTAGCATTCAAAAATACTTAAAACCAATGAAACTGTTATAGTCGGTCACGCTTTAAAGAAGTGTAAGTTTTGCATCCTTTGCCACACCCAGAAAGAAGCGGTTATATATTTTTAATTAGCACCAAAATCAAAGAAGATCTTTGGGAATTTACGCCACAGAATGGCTTCCTTTATAATAAAATGTTGTATACCGCGTTGATCAAAATTGGTCCAATCGGGTCCAAATTTTGGCATAATCAATTATTAAACAAATTGAATGTTTTTTACCAAGTTTTGTCCAAAAATACTAAAACTTGCGAATTTTTGTCATATAATGGCCCATTTTTTAAGGGGAGGGGGCCTAAAAATTGTCCAATTTAAATCATTTTCAATAAAGAACGTCTTTGGGTCAAGACACGCCCTTATACAAAATTATATCATGGATATCATGGATACCAGAACTTTTCTTCCATTCTGTAATATTTCAAATTTCAAATTTTTCAATAAATTATTAAAATTATGCAAACAATGAAGGAAATGAACAAGTCAAAATATTATGGTCGGTCAAGCCCGACCGTCAAATACCCTACACCACTTGATATATTATTCAATTTAATTTTTTTCTTTGATAAATGAAAACTTTTTTCAACATGATAAATAAGTGAGAATTTTTTTTATTTTTTGCTTATGAAATAAAAACAAAAAATTTTATATGGGGTCCACTCCAATTCATTTTCAAAGGGGTTCTTTTTGGGCCAATACATATCCTTGTACCAAATTTCATCGAAATATCTCGAATGCGCAAATTTTTACATGGACAGGCTCTGATGCCTCCTTGTGGGTGTTGCAAACGGAATTCAGAACTTAGTATAGCCCCATGTTATGTGGAGGCGCAGCATTTAAAGAAATGTTTGACTTAAGCCTTATGGCCCCGCATTGAGCCGTATTCTGTTTAAGTTTCTCACGTATAGTACATATTTTATTGTAGTTCGTTTACAATGTTAATTTATTCGCAATTTAATTTCGTTTCTTTGTACATTCAGGGTATGAATTCTATTTAATAATCATTCAGTTTTTTGCACTGGAGAGATATGCGAATAATTTTAAATATTTTGCTGTTTGTTTTTCACCATTTTAATTAAATATTCGTGTAGAGTTCCTCAATTATTTAATTGTGTTGAAGATACGTCTGGCCGCTATAGAATTCTTTATTCCTTCTCGTTGATTGCGTTAATGTTTTTTTATAATCTTCAATTCTCAAGATTTCTTTACCGTTGACGCTTAAGTTCTTATCGCTTTGTGTTCTTTTCGCAATAAGTTAAATTTTCGGAAGTTTGACTTTTGTTGCTTTTTCTTTTATGATTGTCGCTTTATTTTTATATTTTTATGAACGATCTTCCATCTTATCATCAATATGTATTGTAAGCTATTCTTATTATAAACTTTCGATCGTGCACATTCGTGCTTCTGTACGTACCACCTTAGTGATGGGGGAGTGGTACGTTTATTATTCCATTGCGTGTATTTCTATGCAGTTGTCGAAAATTGCTGCCGTGTTTTACAAAGAAGGTACAATTATGTTTCACTAATATAGCGTGTGCATAAACATGATATTGTATTGTGTGTCCAGCTTATGTAATGACATCGTATATCGAATTGTGAATGAACTCTTAGGTAACTTTGGATATTGATTTTCTAATCCTTCTAAATTGAGAGCAGCACATTACTATCCAGCTTAAGTCAATTTAAATTTCATACAATAAAGAAGAGAATAGATAGAAATCAAACTTGACCCCCCGTTGAACGGATATACCATTCAAATATCCATTTAAGGACAGATCACTTAAGTTGTAGTAATTTCGGAAGAATCAAAGAGAGTTGATCGATAAAGAGATTTAGCTCTATCTCATCCAAAACGGAGTTTTAATAATTACTTGTCTTCATTACTGAGTAAGAGTCGTTCTGAGCCGCATTGAGTTTTTTCCCGATAGGTAACATATTCCATTTAAAATAAGCTGTTGGCTTAGATCCACATATATATATGCATACATAACCTGTTGGCCTGCCTCTTCGGTAAATGGGTTGAAGTAAAGTGCGTGTCTGTTATCCGACCTTTTTAGCACCTCAATGGAAGGGCTACTTATGAGTATGTGTTTATTTTTATTTAATTTAAATTTTTCCTCATTTTTATATAGTAGATCAAAAGCTACGCCCACAATCGAGAAAAATCTATTTATCTGCCATAAAAATTCAACCATAAAGTTAAGTTTGGTACACAAATTTATAATTGCCCCATTCGTCGATGTGCCGAAAATTGGCCTGGTCGGATAAGAAACGTCCATAATTTACAAAAAAAAAAGTACGCAGTGTAAAACTTGATATGCAGGATGATACGTTACACGTTAACTATTAGAGAGTATAATCAAGCACCTGCCACGCCCACTATTTGTAAGTTCCTGTGAAGGGTATTTAAGATTACGAAAATTTGAAGCGCGGAACTTGACCGATTTCGTTCAGTTTAAAGACTAAATACTTACAGAAACGAAAAATGTGCTGAATATCTCTAAATGTGTGACCACGACCATTCCAACATCGGACGCATCAACGTTATTTTGATATGTTCAGCGCAAGTAGGTATTTGTGTGCGCGCAATATATTAGATATAATAACACTCGCTGTAATTGGTTGTTCACCTTGGTGGGAATTTTGATGATATTTTTAAAGTTTTTCATTCATTTAGTGGTCGCGTTCTCTATTAGTATGGAGAGATGGTTGTTTTGTGGTGTAAATAAAAATTGCGTTGTTGAGGAAGTTGCGTTGTTGCTCTTTTAAACCAGAATGTCAATATGAATGACGTGAAAAGTTCAACTGATTTAAAATGATCCGCACAGGGAGCCTGTTATGATTGAGATTTTATTTGTGTTTGAAATACAATATACAACATAAACATCTATAATACATAAATATATATATGTTCGATGTAAAAAGGAGCATTCGGTCTAAAGTACAGATTTATCAAATATTCTAAATAAACGCTTAAAACAAATTAACATCTATAATGCGTAAATACGTAAAAAGCTCTCTGGCAAAATTTGACCAGTATCTTCTTCTACGGTTGGTCTGTAATAAAAGAAAAGGAATGTCGAAAACTATACTGTATCTTGTGTAGCATTGTAGGTGTATCCTTGGTCCCATTTACCCGATTTTTTCAACATACATGTAAACATTATTTGTACCAAAGTTCAGAATAAAATCTCACCTTTTGCAGGCCAGAAAAGCAAACTATTTTGTGTGTTTCTAGCATTGTCTGTGGGCCGATTTTGCCCATTAATTAATATAATATTAATTGGATAATAGTACACAGACTACAATTTCTTGTTCACGTAAGAAGAGAGGAAAAAGTATTTTCAATGTGAATGTTATTCGTATCGTTGTTGATGAATAACGAATTTTCCATGCTTGGTCGTTTTCCACTTTGATAGCAATTGATTGCATTTCTTTTGATTTGTTTTCTTGCTTGGTTATGGAGGATAGTTTGAACAGTCTGACAGTCATGTCATTTGGTTCTTTTTATGCTAACTCGATTTGGAAATCATGTTTATGGCAGAGCGAAATAGTTGCAGATTATATTGTGCATGTACTAATGCTTGTGCACTTTTATTGTGTATGTACCACTAGGTGGTATACACCGACACGGTACGCCTTCGCTTAAGTGGTAGAGTGCAGCTGCATAGTGTTTAGTACAATAACAAATCATGTTTGAAATGCTGTTATATGCTATTGTTGTTTTCATAGTTTTAGTTTAACTTTTAGCTTAATAGACATAATCGATATTCAGGCCGGCTAAAAGGACAGGAATTGTGCGGTGCGTGCGTCTGTAATATGTATTTTTTATTTAACAATCATCAACCGAACAACAGCAACAAACTGCAATGCACGCCAACGCGTCAATATGTCCATTTATGGGCTTTTGTTTAAATTTGCTGTTGTTGTTATTAACTTTTAATATTTTTCTTGGCAGTAAATCTTTATCATTTTTCATTTTTGATCGCAGAGGTGAAATTATTAGACATTTACTTCAAATGGAACGATTGTTTTTGCATTTGATGCATGAGTTATTTTGCGGAAGGAAAATTTGCAATTTTTAAGGAAAGTTCGCAACATCGTAGATACTTATCATAAGACCCAAAGACTTTTGTGCTTTAACCAGAAATCTGCTTCATATATTGCACTGAGCTTCAAATATGCAAAAGGAGCCAAAACCACATTAATTTGAAACGGAAATTATTAAAAAAGCACATAAAAATTGTGCAAACAATACGAACTGAAATTATTGTTCTCCTCACTCATCATTGAATGAACATTTGCTGTTGTTCCTTTTCCAGTTGTAATTAATTTTTTTTACACCCTTCACATAAGATGGGGACTATACTAAATTTGCCATGCCATATGCAACACCACACGAAGTATATATATATTCGTGATCAGCATCAGAAGTTCAGTCGATCTAAACATGTATGTCCGTGCGTCTGTCTTTTGTTGGCCCTCTCACGGTGGTAAAATTGAGCTGAAATTTGTAGAAACATTTAATTTCCCCATGCTGATCGCTTTTTAGAATGGACAATATTGGCCAAGAGGTACACCAATGTACCTGCCCTATGTAAGTACATGTGGAGGGTATTTAAGGTTTGGCCAAAGCCAAATTAATTCTTTTTACTTGTTTGTGTTTATTTTTTGCCAATTTCATTCTTTTACTTTACCCTCTATTTTTAATGGCAATGCATCACTGACATTGTACAGCACATTTACTTTAACACAAATAAAAGAAATGAGAACAAGTAAAAACGTACTTTAGGCTCAAGCGAAATCTTAAATACCCTCCCCATCTAGATACACAAACAGCAGGCGTGACAGGTATTCGATTATATCCTCTAATAGAGTATATGTGTATTTTGTATCAACAGACGAGTGGTACTGTGCGCTAAGTGAGGTTTTTTTGTAAATTGCGGGGTGCCTGTTATGTGACAAATACCAAATTTCAGCTTTGTTTTTTAATTATCTTTATTCAAATATTGATGGGTTTTTCAAAATATATTAAAACCTTACAAACTGTGTTAAAGTAGCTATTTCTGAAAGAGTGAAATGCACAAACTTATACACGCATGTGTTACAGTATATATTACAGTAGGTTTACGGCTACGTATGCATGCATATATACATGCACTCAGCCATTGTACGAAATTGTATTTGACTTTGTCCAATACTTGAATATCCTTTAATCTAGTACAACTTAAATACGTACTGTGAATGATGTACATCGATTAACCATGTGGCAGCTAATATTCTCCACTAGGGTAAGCCTTGGGCGGAAGTATACCGACGAAATTGTTTTGCATGAAAGTTTTTTAAAAATCTATTTTAAGCGTAAAACCAAAAACCACATCAAATATGAATAATGGACGAGAAGACAGGCTAGGCAAGCACAACGTCTGTACACACTGTACACACCATATAATAGAATATGTGAAATACTCCGCTTTTATACTAAATGGTGGGCGCGGCGAATCAAATGCGATCCCTTGAATTACTTGCTACACTTTAACTTGAATGTCGTATTCTACCTCAAACGGACTTATTAAAAAAACTAAAATTGATTTAGGTTAAATCTTAAGTACCCTTCCAAAAGGTGGGCGTCGCAGTTGCATGATTTCGCGCTCTAATGGTATGCCTTACGAATCAACTTAAAAATGAAGTTTTACGCTGAGTAAGGTTTTTTGGAAATTGTGAACGTGTTCGTAATCTGACCACGTCAATTTTTGTGGCATTTCTTTTTTGCCCATTATAGGCGTGGTTCTTAACCGATTTTGTTCATTTTAAACAGAAATCTGCGGGTAGATAGTAGAATTTCAGCGCAATATCGCAAAATTTACGATCGTGAGAGTACCAACAAAGACAGACTATTTATGTAGAGAGTATAACAATTAAAAAAGTTATATTCGGCTTATGCTTGCATGCCACTTTTGGAAATCCACCAACTTAGAGCATAAAATAAAAGTTACAATTGGCATTGATGCTTATATATTAAGGGCGGAGCTTTGCAATATTTGGTTAAAAAATTTCTCTTCGATTTTTGTTTAACTCTGGGCGGTTCCTTCGACCGATTTTGCCGAATTTCACTTTCAACCTGCGTTTGTAAACAAGAAATATTTCTTCCAGTTTAGAGTTGATTTATTAATTTTACCATAGAAGATTACACATACAGAATTAAATCGGTTTGAATTTCATGCTGATCAATTATAATACGCTTTGCGTCTTTCTGCGTAAAACACACGTTTTGACAAAGTAGTAGGTAGAACAAATGTACTGTTGGGTAAATTTGACGCATATCCACGTGTTTGGGTAGGCGTAGCATTATCCAAATATCGTCCCAGTTTACTCAAATATAATTTTATTATAATATATTAATATTTATAATTTCATATATATTTTTTTGGCCTTAAGTGCTATTTTTGGTACGTTGGAGGAAATAATATGAACTTTATAATCATTTCAGACCTATAATGAAATCAACACACACCAATGAACGGAGGAATGCAATGTTATACAACTTGAAGACGGAATGTGTTAAAGTTGATCAAACCTGACCATATTTAGCACAGTCAGTTATTATGGCAATTAACTATTATTCACTAAATCTTGCCAAAAATATTAAGAATTGTAATTTTTTGCTATGTAAAGACTGCCATTTTAGTAGGACCGGCCTTATTCGAGGGGGTTCGAAATGCACTTTCGCACAAACTTAATATACCCTACACATAGAAGTATAGGTATAAGGAGGGGTGCTATGTGTAGTTGTATAAGGAACAAATCCCACCAGAACTAATATCCATAAGTACACGTTTGAATCTCCACGGATCCAAAACACAAACTTTAAATACAAAGTGATGAAAAACGTAAGAGTCTTGCTTAGTTCGTTTCCAATTTTGATACTTTGTAGGGTAACTGACGCCTCCTTCTTGGTAATGCAAATCGCATTATAAACGTGAGTTTAGAATATAAAAACCCCTGCGGACGTTTTAGTACATGTTTTAAGTACATACATGAGCAAGTGCGAATCTATTTTTCACGTATGATTTTTATGTCATGTTCTGTTCAGAAGGTATAGAGTGTGAGGTGATGTGATGATTATCAGTTAACGAGAATGAGGTGAACATTATACTAGTCACCGTGAGTGGGAGTAAAAAGTACCACATATTACAAAATACACACAGACTGAGGCCATATTGATGTTGTTCATGTCGCTGTTGTTGTTTGTTTGTTCGTTTGTTATGGGTGCACATATGGCATTGACAATGAAAAGCATTATCAACTCTTTAACTTTCCATTCCCCATGTAATGCTGCCATTGTTACTCACTCCTCGCATGCAATATAAGCAAGCATACATACGTGCAGGCATACAGACTTGTTGAAGTTTCCAGCGTAGTACACATACCACACATAGTATTTTAAAATGGAAGAAGAATGTGATTTAAAAAATGTAATATAAGTGGAAGAAATGTTTCATTAGCATGTTTCGTTTAACCTGGAGTGGGGAGATGATCAAACACCTTTCGGTTGAATGAAATGTTGCTGTCAGCCAGACAGGCAGTGTTGGTGTCAGAGGAAGGGGAAAAGGAAGAGGGAGGTAACTTTGGCAGAAGAGGCTTCGGAATTTTTTGCCGTGGCTAACATAATATTAAATTTTTTGTACATTGTTCGTGTGTGTGTGTGTATGTGTGGCCGCATAGATTTCCATTCGTTCGTGCCTGAATCCCTTGTGGTTGTTACGGCGCTGTCGAAAAAGAGTTTTGTGTTATCTGCTGCTGCTGTCTCATTCTGTTTTCGTGGCTTGTGCTTTATTTTATTTTGTTTTGTCTTATTTCATTTCAATTGTACGACGGCTTGCTATTGTGCAATATTTCTACTCTATCTAATGCCCCCTAATGCTACTGCCTTAACCATTCTCGTTAATGGTAATGTTTGTCACATTGCTTGCGCACTGCAGAACTCAAATTTTGACACTTGATAATTTTGTTTTATGGTAAATCCTGAAAGTCCAAATAATTATACCACCACATGTACCACATATGTTGGTACGCATGTTTATTATTTTTAAGTTTTTCATTCCGTTCAAAACACACAGAAGATATCCCACAATGTTATTCGACACTCACACAGGTCTGTCTAACTGTTTTCGACATTCTTACAGTCGCAAATGCTGAGAATCGAGCCCAAACTTTGACTGACTTTTGCTTCCTCTGCACGAAGATTTTAATTTAAATTAGGCACAAAACAAAAAATACAGAATTTTAGCTCTCAAGTTGAAATTTGGCGCACAGCGTTTTATATTCGAGAGTTAGGGTAAAACGTAGCTCAAATTTCGATAATGATTAAAGAGGGCGCAATTGTGTTCAGGCCATGCCCAAAGTTTACTTTTAGATGAATAAGCTATCCAAGGCGTACATACCCGTTGGGTAATGTAAAAAAAAATTAAGTCGCTTAGCTTAGCTTATAAGCAGCACATTCTGTTGTCGGTACCAGGAAGTTTCGGTTGTTTGGTTGAAATTTAAATGGGACGTTTTGGTGTCCTACGTAAAATCAAATACCTGTTTAGTTATGGAGATTTGAAAAACAGCACATTTTTACTGTATAAGGAGTCTCATGCGCTTAAATTCGGCGCCAATAAATATGAAAGTGCATGCGATAATCATAAATGTTGTATTACTACAAACCAGTTACCATTGAACGCCTCACTCACTCAAAGATGCATGAAACAAACAACAAACAACAAACAGCAACGACAAAAATATTGCCATTAGCTGTTGTAGCAATATTACAGCACACGAAAATACTCCATGACGCCGTCATCCTCATCTGCTCAATTACAACTGGGCAGACAGTTTTTGTTGTTGTTACAGTGGTATTTTAGTTGTCATTGCAGTAGCCAATTATTGGGTACTTCGTACCTTGGCCACTCGGCCAGTAATGTATTGAATGCATGAGATCAAAAAACAAGATTCGATTGATTGTCGTAATATACTGAGATTGCGTAAATGTGTGCAAGTCAAAGGGTATAATAAATTTGTCATTCCATTGTGTTGCAAATGGAAGGAGGTGGATCAGCATCAAAAACTGAGTCGATCTAAACAAGAATGTCCGTGTGTGTGGCACTATTACGGTCGTAAAATTTGAGATCGGTCAAAAGCACGCCCACAATGGGTCTGCGACGCCACTTTTTGGGCTTTAAGATAGTTAAGACAAAATGATATATAATCCTAACGCTGCGGTGCTAAAGAAAATCTTATAAAAATAAAACTTGGATGTCGCGATTTTTATGCATACCCTATGATAGTTTCTGATCCTCTTTCAACGACCATTAAGGAATGTCTAACAACTCGAAGTAAGTAAATAGATTTTTTTTGTGATTTTTGGGTGGAACGTATCGGTTACGAGGCACCGCCTATTTTTAGTACATCGCTGGGATTTTTAAAAATACTTGAACCAAATTTCAATTTTGAAGCTTTATGTTTGTGACTTAGAGATTTCGTTGATGGCGAACGTGATACAGAACCGATTTCGTCCAATTTAAATAAAAACATACGTACATAACCTAGAAGTGTTTGTACAAAATTTCAGATAATATTTATCAGTTCACGAAAGAACGGCCATGGCTAGTTGGGATGAGATTTTGATGCTCATCAAGAATATACAGGGTGTGTACGGTATTTGAGACACTTATAAATGTTCTACATTCTACATACTTTGTGAGGTCCTTACGCCCTTGTCTTCAAATAAGGTTTTTCAGATGCGGGCGAGAATATTTTCTATTTGCCATGTTTTTGTAATATGTGTGGACGTACCCCAGCTTACAGGGCTTCATATTTAGGTTTGACTATGTTGATTTCGTATTTTATTCGTGTTTAAGAGTTTGTAGCGTCTTGTAAAATTGTCAGCTTTTTATTTAAATTTTATTGGTATCATAATGTCGCGAAAGTAATGTTTCTCATTCCCCTCCAACGACAACTTTTATTAAAACCGGTTTCGATAAATGAACAAATGTAGATGTGTAGATGAGGAGATGTGTGAATGAAAATAAGTCTTGCTTCTTAATGTGTGTGCGCTTAATTAACTCATCATATTTGATCGTCTGGTACAGGGTTCTGCTACTGTTGCTTCCATCCTTCCGCAGCGTTACTTTAAATGGTCTGTTCACAATTTAACAATTGATATTATTTTCTCAAATCATTTGACATAATTATATGAGTGGTTGTTTGTGTTTGTGTATAAGAGTGTAGATGGGGGTGTCTCGTAAAATAGTATTACAAAGCAATCAAGCTTGTCACTCTTATATTACAATACCAACAACAATTACAACTAGTAGCCGTGTAATATTAACATGTGAATGTGAATATAACTGTGTATATGTTCGTGTCCGTTCGTCTGTCCGTTTGGCTGTATATTTCACATTATCATTACCGTCATCATCGTCATCATCATTATCTGGGTGTTGTCAATTGAAACGACTCTTATCTCATGGTGATGGTGATGTATAAACTGTGAAGTGGGAAGCAGCTGCCGAGTGACTAAAGAAAGGAGACGAGACCTTCTCGTCGTTACGTTTTATGATTATTGGCTTGTTTAGAGTTCCTCTCAAGTGCCGCAACAAACAACTACAATGTGATATAATTTGAAAGATACATATATATAATCTTCAATCGCCTTGTAGGAGTGTGCGTCTGCCCGTGCATTTCATACACCACTTTCCTCTCATTTATCTTTGTAATGTTGATTACATATTTTTTATACTCATCGCTGTAATATTCAACACATTCTTCTGTTTTGAAAATAATGCTGTTGTGCCATTATTGTTGTTGGGGAAGATGTTATGAAAGTTTTTTTTTTGTTCCATACAACAAGCTATACATTGTACAATGTATTAATTCATTGTTGTTATTGTTGCTATTGCTGTTGCTGTTGTAATACTTCAAAATGCTTGTTATAACAATTTCATGGTTACTTGAAGCATATGTTTTTTTCTAGTGTGTTGTGCATTTCTACGCTCACATTTCCCTCTTGCTCCTTCGCCCCTGGTGGTGACCGCAGTAATGATGACCAGTAATTTATATGATTTTCATTTTACAACTCGCAAAACTTACACACATTGTTATGTTGCGATTATTATTGTGGAATAATATTTAAAATAATAATCTTGTCATTCTTTTTATCGTTACAGGTAAGTGCCTTGAAAAAATTTGACAAGATTGTTGTCTTGCGAGGTAAGTCTTTACAAACATAAGTACGTAGCGTCTGATGATTTCTATTATTTTCAAATGACTGGGTATTAGAGAAACCACTCGTCATCGTTACATGGATTAATGAATTGAAATATTTCGTATCTGTGCTAATTTTATTACACTTTCCGCATTTTTGATGAAGCTGACTTGTTAAGTTAAGGGAATTTAGGATCTGGGCGTTTTTTTGGACTTAATTTAATTTCTGTGCACGTTTAGTGTTTTAATATTTTACGCTGAACCTATAAAAAACACTCAGGTAGGTGGTGGTCCAGTCTAATACTGCGGTAGTAAGTTGTATACTTTCAACAATTATGATGAACGAGCATGTCGTCATTTGTAGTTAAGCTGCTTATACTTGAGACATTTATGTAAACTTCACATGTAGAATGTATGTAGAAGGGTGGTGGGGGGCTTGAGCGGACAAGGTTTACTTTCTCTTGTACTTACTAGTGGTGGCTTCTGAAGTGCGTGCATTAATAGGGAGGGAAGGCAGACAAGAAAAGAAGGAGCACGCTATGAAGTAACTGAAGTTGTATTTCAAAGTCAGTCATGTTTCTTTTTCACGTTTTGACGTCTTTTCATATACAAACTACTTACCAAGCACTTGAAACTTGTCTTGCGAAGAGAAAACTTTATTGTACTTGAGAAGCTTTTTAACCCTGATTTTAAAGTAAAGGAGAACTTTAGCGTAATATTTTCTTTAAATATTTTCTTAATAAGTTTTCCTTCCTCTCCAATTCGTTCGTGTATCCACTTAAGAGATCAATTATGACTTTTTTTTAATGTGTTTACAAAGAAAACTTGGAAACAATTTGAGCTGAAGCGTACATGCTGAAGTGTACATCTTAACATATACTTTATAGTCACTCAACAGGAAAGGTCATTGCCTGAATAACAGTTACGCATGTGGCACTAATTGGATGGATATGTCGAATCAAATAAAAGCAAACACTTTCTCTTGCCATAATTGATCGTAAACTTTAGCATTTTTAGTTACACACATGTGCCCTTATGTATATCTCCTCTAAATACGTGCGATATCCTTTGTCAACAACATGCCTTAGGTATACTCTCGGTCAGCCCAGACGGTCACTTATTATGTTTATTTTTATTTTAAGACCAATCAAAAACCCATAAAATACGAACTTTATTCCACCAAATGGTCGGCACATTGCTGCCTTTAAATTGACTTAATTTTAGTTTTAACACCGTGAGCCAGTAGAGAAGTTTACTTTATTGGAGAATACTGTATTTTTTAATAAATGCATTTGCTGGCCGTTCCTGTGACGATCTAATTTAGGTATAAGCAATATAAGGTCTCTGCCAATATTCAAAGTAAACAACTTTTTTATGTGATTTTTAAAACCGAAGCAAAATTATTAAAACACTGTCTTCCTCATTCTAAGAAGCAAATTCATAAAGGACGAAGAGAAAATAGTCTTTTGGTTGAAGGAACAATGTTTAAAAGCAGGGGAGACTGAAAGTGCGCTATAATATAAATGGAGTTAAATGCTAAAACATCCGACATTCTACAACAGAAGAGCCAATGACCAGATATTGGAAATTTTTATCTATTTGCATACCTGGCCAGATTGTCAGAATATTCGATTTGTCCTTCCAGGGGTTCTAGTCCCAATGTTTTAACATACTGAATGTGCTTCACCCTACAGGTGAAGAATACAAATATTGAATAAACAATTGTTGTTTAAGGAAAATGAAAAAGCACATCCTCCACTTTTATAACGTCTGCTGCAGGGTACGACCGCACTGATATATTGAAACTATAGAAGAAGGATACAATGGTGTCTTTGGTGGCAATGACATCAAACAAAAAAAAGGAAAAATAAAGAGAAACATAAAATGGCTAAATGTACATAAACATACACCAACACACCCAAGCATCTTAATAAAAAAATACTAACAATAAATGCTTTACAAGAAGAATAAATGGTGAAATAAAAACTGTGTTTAGTTCAGTTCATAGTCAGTCGGACCATTGCCAACACAAATGAACGAGCCAGGCTACATATTCAACAAAGTTTAGGAAGGCATAAAAACACACAGCAGTAGAAAACAAAAGAGTTGAAATTGAAAAATAAAAGTTTATAGTTAGTTGGGACAGACAGCGCAAACAATGTCTAGGTCAGAATACCCGCACACAGACAATAGACAATCTTAGCCAGCCAATCATCCTGGGGCGGAAGGAAAACTCGTGACAGTGCATTATGAAGATATCATGCCACAGAGAAGTGTACTGAACGTTAAGGTTGAAATGTCTAATAGTGGAAAACGTATAAAACGGTATATTCAGTAGATGTTAAAAAAGTAAAGAGGAAGACTTGTACACAAAGCCTTGGTATAGTGTTGTACATATTACCTTAATGACGGAATTATGAGCCATATAATGTGGGCGTGTCGAAAGTGGACTTGTGCGTTATCCGACGTCGTATACGTTTAGCACTTCGACGAATGGGGTGAATACGTATAATAGATATTTTCAACTTTGTAGCATTTGAGAGACATTTAACCGATTTCGCCCAATTTCAGAACTTGCACAAAGTAGAAATGTTTATACATATTTGGTCAGTGTCTGATGCCACCTTCTAGATGTTGTAATTTTATGTGAAGAGCATAAAAACCAGTAAACAGTCTTGCATTCACTTTGAAAATAACATTATCCAGAATGAAAAGTAAAAGTTGGTTGGATATCCTGGGGTAGTGAAGCAACTCTTAGATGACATATGAGCAAAATGTTAAAAAGTAGGCAAACGTAATTATTTATTTAGCAGTCTAGTAGCTGAAAATACATAACAAACAACGCCAAAGTAAATGCTAAATGGCCAACAACAATTAAGAAAGAAACGTGAGGCTTCTTAGGCGCGTATGGATCAACGAATTTCTTGGACCAGCACTCCACAAAACCAAGAACAGCTTTCGACTTATTAACAACAGAAAGTATATGCAAACTGAAGAACAATTTTGGATCGAAAAGAACTTTTAAATCCCTAAAGAATGAAACACTTTCCAGCTGGCAGTTGCCAATATAATAATTGCAGGACAGAGAAGCGGACCTAGAAAATATAAATTTTTTACATTCATCCAGCTTCAAAGCCATACCATTTATTTGACACCACTTAAAAAATTCGAAAAGATCGGATTGTAGTAACATGCTATCATTAAATGAATCAAGGGAACGAAAAATGGCATTGGGGCATACCAGTAGTAATATCAATATTATATGAAACACAGTTCTGGAAAATTTCATATTGAGCTCGATGAGATAAGTAGGGTCTAAATCACTCAGTAAGATTAAAAGGAAAATCAGTACCCTTGACCTCGTACAACAGAAGAGAATGAGGAACTCTATCCAAGGCCTTTGAGAAATCTGTGTATATCTGTTTGTTTTCTTGCCGAAAATGTCCGAAATATACTGCAAGATAATTGTAATAAATTAGTTGTAGTAGATTTACCCTTAGTGAACCCATGCTGAGAGGACGATACAATTAATCTAGCATACGGCTGAAGTCTATCGGTTATAATAAACGTTCAAATACTTTCGGTACAACACTAAGTTGGGCCTCTTTTTGATTATTTATGAGATCTCTAGAAACACTCTTGTGAAGTGGTATAATGTAAGATTGGTTCCAGATATCTGGGAAGTAACCATTTTTCAGAGCGTTCTTAAAAATAACCGTTAAAGGAGCATAAAGATTGATTAAATCGAATTGAATGAATGTTGGTTAAATAATCTGAATTCAACTTTACGTTCACCTACTCCTTAAACTAATTGGTTATAAAATCTTGAAATATCTTGTATTCTATCACAGTATCAGAAAATAAATAATTTTTATTAAATCTATAAAATTATTTCGTAAATGTTATGCACATTTTTCTCAGGAATTCGAAGCACAATTCTCAATCATTTGTTATTAAATAAATTCACAAATTTTCTGTTAACCGTAACTAAAGCAATAGTTATACTAAAGCCTTCCGTGCTACCATCGCCAAAGCCATCGTATGACATTTAATGGAAGTGTGTGAGAATATATTTTCGAAACCAAGAAAATTTAGATAAATTCAAACGGTAAATTAAATAAAGTAAATGAAACAGAGTCAATGATTAGTCTGTGGGTTTACAATTCAATTCAATTATTTCATACCAGCGTACCCGAAAAGCACAAAAAGACTCTTGAATTGAGTTGAACGTTATCACTACAGTGCAGCGTGGAGAAAATCTCTGCTCGATATTGATACCCTCCACGTAAGTTGCGGGTATACTAAGTTTGTCATTACATTTGCAACACCCAGAAGGGAGCGTCAGACATCCTACAAAATATATTAACTCTTGATCAGCATCAAAAACGTGTGTCCGCGTGTCCATGTACAGCTGTCCTTGACAATCTCACAGTCGTAACTTTTGAGACATTGAACTGAAATTTTGTATGTACACGCAGATCGCTAAGTAAAATGGGCAAAGTCGGTCAAAAGCACACACCCACAATGAATCATCTACCATAAAAATTGAGCTATTCAGTTGAAATTATTTATAATTATTGTACGTGGCAAAAGTGGGCAGGGTGGTATAAAATGCACGCCCTCAATCAACAAACAGTCGCAATCAGCGTAAAATTCAACACGTAAGCTGTCATGAAGTCAAGTGTTTAACGTGTGTTCCTACCGTGGAGGCTTAATCACACGGCATCTTAAGCCGGAGCTCAGATGCAGGGGAGAGATATGTGCCTCCTAACGCCCCGTTAGGTACCGATCTAGGAGTCATATTGTAAGGATATGGACTCCACTCCTCGGTGAAGAGTGTACAACCTACTCTCACCCCGTTAGGGGGAAATCACAGCCACCACGATGCTCCCACAAGGGGGCCTACCTCAATATGCTAGCAGGAACAAGTTCCTGGGGCTCTAGCATCCCGTGGTACCAGCAATAAGTTCCTGGGTCGAACCTCTTATTCCACTAAGAGGAATACTACCAGTGTAAGACCTTACATCTCCGGACTGGTCACCAAAAGAACGCCGCAACAAGGCTGAAATGGAAAAAATATATTAATAAATGAACACAAAAGTAAAATTATGCCGGTAATTGAAGGGCACACACTCATACCACCAACATTATTGGTGGTGACGTAAGCTGTTATGTAACGCATACACTATTAGGCAGCGCAATCATATACCTGCCACAACCACTGTTTGTACGTAAATGAGGAGAGTATTTAAGATTTATCCTGAGCCAAATGAATTTGTTTTGGTAACACAAATTTTGTCTTTTCAAAACAAAACAATCAAGCGGACAGACGGACGATTGCAAATCTTAATATTCGTCTGCTCATTGTGCCTTATATGCATATACATATATAACCATAGATGAAGATTATTTGTAATCCTCTTTAGGCTATTAAGGTGGGGCGCAATCTCACTCACTTGAAATCGTACAAACACTTACGTTGTCGTTCATTTACCACAACAAACATACAGTCGTTATGTGGTTTCCTATTACATTCGATCTTATTTGAAATATTTGTTTGTTTGTTCAATTTTTTTTCTCGGTTTCAGTGTGTTTTCATAAAATCTCAGCCGCACCTGCCTGTTGTTTTTTGTAATTGGTGGGGAATTTTGCGCCTTTTCAAAAACACTTATTTTTTGTAGAAACGCAAGCTTGAACACACTACTCATTCTAATTTTAACCCATACGTATTTATTGATTATTTACTAAAATTTCGATGATTTGTTTATATGAACAGCAAATTAATTTCCACCAACAAACGTACAGACGGACAGTTTTTCGTTTCATTCAGAATATATATAATATTTGATCTCCATGTCCTCCCTGTCGATATTGCAAACGTTTTTAAAGGCTGTTAGTAAACTTAATTTATTAATGGAATCTTGGTATTGATTTTTTAAACACTAGCGCTTGTCCGATCATGCTGCAAATGGCGGATCTCCAATTCACTGCATCAGGTGAATATCAAATGAAAGTTAGGTGGTACTACGTTAAAGTCAAGATATTCTGTTACCCCTCTTGGCAATCAATTCCATTTGGGTGTCAAAGGAGGGTCAAACTTAATGAGTAACATGCAAAAAGTATAAAAGAATAGAATTTCTTAAAATCAAATACAGCGGCCAGAACATATCGACCTACATTTCCATCTCATTCATTAATTCGATCAAGTTTAAATTTTGCAAATAGTTTTGGCTCTGGTCACTTTATAATGTAGTATAATTCAAAGTAACGACTGCCGGAAGAATGTTGATCACAAATTTCTTTGTAAACCATAGAGTGTGGGTATCGAATAAAAGGGTTTGTCGAGTAGAATTTGATCAACTAGCCCGAAGCCATGGCGGCTACAGATACTTGTAATAGACACATGTTGACCCCAATTTATTACAAAACTTAAGTAAATCTTATACATTTTTGCAAAATATTTGTCTCTAAGCGTACGAGTTATGTTTCATATTTTGCTTCGTTAGACGTGATTTTGGTTTCCGTGTGATTTGTGAAGATGAAAAACTTAATAATTCTGTGTTCCTCCCATTCCACATATATTAAATTATATGTAGACGTCAACAACAATTGATCTTTGACATATTTTAGGGAGCGGTTAAACGTGTACGCATTTATCGCACGTTTTAGCGTCTTCTTGATTTTTTGTTTCAAAACGTTTTTACACTTGCCACCTTAAGGAGTAACGTATACTTACTTCGTGACGTGGTTTTGAAAACACAATATCCTTAAGCTAAAGTCGAAATAAATTAATAAATAGATGGATTCAATATTAAAACACTTTTTGGAGCGTACGACCCCTGGCATTAGAACCACTTATGATGTAGATGATATTAGAATTATTGCCCCACCACCACCTATCCACCCAACCAAATGTATATGGTCTATAGTCTTCAACAGTCTTGAATATAATAAATATATTTTATGTCCCAACGGAATCTTTTGGTGCGGCTGCCGCTAAGTTTCTGCATGAAACTTATTAATAACCAAATATTCGAAACATCTAAAGTCTACTTGCACCTAATCTGTAAATCTATACCTTGCATCGCTTACGCCAAAGGCTAAATGCAAATACAAATAATTATAGCAATCGATTCAGAGTTATAATAGAACTATAGGTCGTATTTTTGGGATATTTTGTTGAGAGTTGGAAATAGGAAGGAAATCTATTGAAATTTGTACCGAATCAGACCATTTTTAGAAGCAATCATCATATAACGCTTTTTTTAAATAATAATCCCAATATAGCAAAAGGCGATTGTAAGAAACCGAACACCGCACACGGGATTACTAGTGTAGTTCTTTGCCATACTCTAAATAAATTGCCTTATGCCAGCACAAGTACGCCCGTTTAATATTTCAAACATGTCTAATTATATGAATTTTTAAACTGGCTGAGAAAAAATTCGAAATGATTTAAACTCTGGCGTTGAACTTGGCACGTTCGTCACATAATAATAACGCACACAAATTCAAGCTCACCCACGTACACCACATATACACACTGATTCAGTTTCAGATTCATTTATAAATATACAATATATCGGAAAAATGAATGTTAATAAGCAAAAAATTGCATGACGTCTCACATTCAACAATTTCTGTTTAAGCTTTTTTTTAAGCTTCATTTTTATGTGCGAAATTATTTATTAATAATAAGTGCAATTGTTTTCAATAGTTTTTTATCGTTAATATGGAAAGCGTGGGAACTACTACATTGTTTTATAATGTGATATAAGTATGCGCAAATTTATCGCAACGCATATGCGCCGCCTCACGTACATAACTATACGTTACTTTTTTGTTTTGGCATAAATGATTACGTTTCCACATTACTAATACGTATATTTGTACAATAGTTGCTTTTGTTGTTGTATTAAAATTATTCTTGATTGTAAAAAACGTTTTTATACGATCTTCGTAAGATAAAAGGGGTATATTAAGTTTGTCACTGCGTTTGTTACACGCAGAAGGAGGCGTCAGGCATCCTACAAAGTATATTAATTCTTGATCAGCATCAAAAACTGAGTTGATCTAGACATGTGTGTCCGTGTTGGCATTCTCACGGTCGTAAATTTTGAGGTATTGAGCTGAAATTTTGTATATAAATGAGAAAAATCGGCTAAGAGCCACGCCTACAATCAACTAAAATCTATATATCTGCCACAAAAATCGACCCAAGAACTTGAAATTATTCCATAATAGTCGAATAACTTTTTTTGTTAAATTGTAAAACGCCAGCGGAAACCAATTGTGGCGGTAAAAGATTTTGTCTATCTATTGTAAACAGTTGACCGATTCTACTGTTCATGCCGTATCTTAACATTTGTTATCACAAAGTTGCAATTGGGATGGTAAGAGTTAACCTACTTCCTCCGTTTTAAATGTTTTGGCGCCGAAGTGGGGAAACAAGCGCAACTACCGAAGTAGTAAACTATGTATTAACGGTTACGATGATATTCATCATTTAGTTGTTATTATTCAGATTTGTTGTTGTTTAGTGGTTAATAAACTGTACAAACCTGCAAGCAATGCAAGTGCTACGTAATTGTCGTTGTCCAGCTTGCGCGAGGCACAGTTAACTACAAACAATGAATAAAAGCAAAACAACAGATACCAATGTATGTATGTATATAATATTGTCATCTCAGGCAACTGTAAATCTAATAGTTATTGAAGCGAGTGAACATGTTGCAATAGGTGTAAGACGAATCTAAAATGAACAAGTAAGAAAGGCTTAGGCCAAATCTTGAATAGCCTCCATATCCACAATGGTGGGCGTGGCAAATATATATATATATATATATTTCGCCCTCTTATATTATGCATCAGTTTGCAAGTCAAGTTTTATACTGAAAATGATTTGTAATTGTGAGCGTATCTGTTATCCGATCACGCCCTCTTTGGCACATCGATGGAGATAATATTTATAGATATACATACCAAATTTCAAGTTTTCAAAATTGTACAAAATTTCAGCTTAATATCTCAAAATATTACAGGCGATACAGGCTACGTTTTTCGCGTTCTCGTTTCGCAACCACCATCCATATGACGGAATGAGTTGGTAAATGCAAGAGTCTTTAAAAAAGTACTCTTGTTAAGCGCGCGTGTTTTGATGCAACACTTGTTATGATACATGCGCGGTAGTCAGCTACTGAACTACGCGTACATATTGTTTGAGTTATTATCTGAAAGTGTGGACTAGAGCCTTAGAAAATATGGAGCATTACCTGTAACAAAATGTATGAACTTGTAATTTGCTTTAGGATTAGAACATAATTCAAATTGTATGTTTTATATGTTAAGATGCAATGCTTGCAAAGTCATACAAAACGGTACGAATTCTTCTGTGTTACTTTACTTTTCACGATTGGCCGTGTTTAGCTTGCGTGAGACACGCATGCACAGACCGGTAGACCACAAATCTAAATCTATTCACAATGTGATGCTGATTAAGAATTCGTACATTTGCATGGTGCAATGGCTCTGGTTTGCGCTTTGACAAAATATAGAATATGAAACCCAAATATCCAAATGTGTGTAAATTGCAACATAGTAATTGTTTTTGTTTGGTTGTTTTTTTTTTTTTTTTTTTTTTTCAAAGAATTTGCAGCAAGTGCCAGTTAATGCTAAAAGACTGACGCCTCCATCATTTGCAGTAACATTGTCGTTGTAATTGTTGTTATTAAACCGCTCTCTGAAAAAATGTTGTTATGATTATTTTATATGGAGGGCGAGGATAAATTTGCATATTGGCGTACAAGCCATTACAAATGCCTTTGCATACGTACGTGTTACATATGCAATGTTATTGATATATATATATATATAAGTATACAAGGAGTATGTACGTTATGATTGTTTCCACTCGATTTGAGTTAATTATAATTTCAGTTTCAATAACAATTCCAATTTTCGTAATCATAAAATTGTTGTTTACTTCTTTGCGCTCGAATGCCAGAAACAGTAAGACAGCTAAAGGAAAGAGCTTGTATAATCAAACTGTTATATTATTTATTACCACTGATTGATTGGGTGCCAATGGTGGGTGTAGAATTGAATTAATTCAGGAAATGTACGTATCGCTGCATAATGAACAATGAAATGAAAATTTTGAACAACAAACATTAAGTGGATCGAAGAAATCCCAGAGAAAGTGAAATTATTACAAAAATTATTGAATTCATTCAAATTTATTTAATAATTTATTGATCTCTGGCGAGTTATTGAAAACAGATTAATTTAATTCATTTTATTATTCTTATATGTGCCAAGTTCGCTAGTGCGCGCATGTTTTCAAAATGCTAATGACTGTATGCGCTCACACTTGGAAGGAACGCGTAACACATTGAAAAAAGTTCACGCATCTGTATTTAATGTTAGGAAAAAATAACTTTCGCGATAATTTTAAATAACTGCTCGTGAATGTTATGGGGTTTTTTAAAATAAGGCTTGTTTCCTTTTTACTTTCTTTTTACATTCTTCCTGATCATATTAATTGATAAGAAAATTAAAGCAAGTAAACCTAAAAGACCTAAAACTTGGGTCACTCTCTACATATGTGTGTTTGCTTAAATTAGGGCATCTAAAGAAAGCAGTTTATGTACGAATATTACATTATGTCGTGTCGCTTACCTGAAAGGGTAACTTTATACCCTCTAAATAAGCTGGAGGGAGGGTGTACTAAGTTTGTCTTTTCGTTTGCAACACCCAGAAGAAAGCGTCAAAGACCCAACACAGTTTATATATTCTTGATCAGCATCAAAAACAGCGTTAATGAAAACATGTTCTTCCGTGCGTCTGTCTGTTATTGCCACTCTTTACAGGCGTAGTAGTTTCTGCACGCAGATCGCTATATACAATGGACAAAATCACTCAAAAGCCACGCCCACAATCGATAAAAATCTTTATGTTCGCCACATAAATTGACCTATGTACTTGGAAATTTGGAAGACCTCTTTATAGTTATCCCATCCATGGGTTTGTTAAAATTGGGCGTGGTCGGAAAACAGTAATTAACAAAAACCCTACTCAACGTAAAATAAAGCTGATATGTAATACATCTAATATTAGAGGGCGTGGTATGTAGATCTGCCACGCCGACCATTTGAAAGTAGATGTGGGCCCCCCACTAAGATTTGACCTAAACCAAAGTTAGTTTTCTTACCTGTTTACACTTTTACAACGGACGTGCAGGTAATTATAGAGATACTGAGTAAAGAGCATTAAAATTGTATAATAAGGAGTCGTTTCGTCAACACAAACAGTTTGTTTACTATTTAAATGAGCTGACATTTACACCGTTAACCTTGTTTTGCCAGCTATCATCAATAAATCTGTAGCAATTCAAGTCTACTGTGGGGTCTCTGACTTACCTAATTGCTTTAATGGAAACTTTTACAAGCGTCAGCTTAACTTTTAATTTTTTAACTACCTAAAAATTAGAAATAACACAAGACAGTCTGCTTTGAAGTGTCAGCATTGGAAAGTTTTTGTGCCAGGTAGACATTCAACTTTGAACCCTTAAAATCATGCTTTATAAAGTTACACGCCACTACACCTAGAATTGAAGTAAGTATAATTGTGTTCATAATATCAAGTGAATTTACAGTACCAACCAAAACCAGTGAAAAAGTCTAAATTTGGCTTAAACTAAATTTTACTATTCTCCACGTCTACATACAAATAATGGGCGTCCTCTAATAGTTACATGTATTGTTTATGCTGTACCTTTACTTTCAAATGGCGTGCCAGTGTGTCAGTTGAGCGACCACACCCATTTTTGCTACATCGTTGGATGGGCTAATTTTAAATATGTCTACGAAATTGTAACTATTTTTGTGGGAGATAAGTATATTTATATCGATTGACACATTTTGCCCAATAGCGATTTGAAGGCAGAAATTAGAAACAGAATTACATGTACATACATGTCTAGACAGACTCATTTTCATCAACGTAAGTTTATTGTTGAATATTGAATATGATTGCCATATATAATTATATATTTTCTGCAAGAAAATGCTAAGAATGAATGAATATTCTAGAATGAAAATTGTACACATTTATAAATTTTCTTTAAAGAATACTTTCATCAACAAAAAATTAACACCGAATAAGTCATTGCATTGAAAAATTAACGAGCTATACAGCTTACAATCAATTTGTTCTTGTCTATTGTTAGCCCACACTTCCAGTCTTTCATTCACTCAACCATGGCACTCATCCTTCTCTACAGTTCTCTACAATTACTATGTCAACTCACTTTAAGATTTACAAGTCTTTGATTAACACTAGATTTACGGACGTTTCTTATATACGTATCTCTACGGCACCCGTCACATTAACGGGTGAGTGAAAATACGCGATTTCTTTAAAATTCAAGACGTGCCTTGGTTTCAGTGCAATCTCTCATGTGTTGCATTATATATTTTTTAGTTAATAAATCGAAAGCGCTAAGCATGCAACCCACCATAATGTTTCTTCTAGCGTGGGCAGTAGGCTCTCCCGTATGCTTGAAAATCGTACGGATGGGCGCCCTACCTCTAGATCCGCTTGGTTTCAATTTTTTCCACTGTGTCCGTCAGTTGCAATTTCGATATCATCCGCTACATTATGGGATGTACTGGTAAAGCCGTCCTCTCATCCTCAGAGTCAGAGCTAAAGAAAATACGCATTTTCTTGCTCCGAAGATCTGTAAATAACTTCTCCTCTTTACTATCTTAAGATAATTCTGTCCATCCACTTTCAACACATTGTATAGCGTCACTTTCGGGTTTGCTTTCGCCTAATTCACATGCATTTTCTTCGGGGGTATCCTCGTGGCAATCCTCATTGATCTTGAGGATTTTATCCAATATCTTATTATATCTTCTGGATTTACGCATCATTACTAAAAAAACAGGGGATCGGTCGACATAACAGAATACTGTGCCCTTATTCCATTTCCCTATTGTAAATACCTACAATAAGCGCAGACTCTCTACAAGAACCGAAACTTTTGGACACTTTCTGAAACGTTGGTACACTGTGCATCATTGCAGCATTCATACTGAAGATCTTCTTGTGCTCTTGAGGTCTTTTCGGCAATGGGAAATAACATTTGCGTAGTAGACCTAAATAAACGACCCGACCCGCTTTAGTTCACACTATCGAGGCGCGATTGAGATAACGAATTGAAAACTGAGAACATAGCGTACCCGTCAATTTGACGGATCCCCTAGAGATAGGTAAACCACATAAATATTTCAAAATTTAGAAAGCTTAAAAAATTATAATTGTGTATATAACCTCTTTTAATGAAATTATAAATTTACGATACAAATTAGTTAAGATTAAGCCTATGGTTTTTTGCGTGTTTCATGTCAAATCTAGTGTTAAAAACATTATTCTTCAAGTGAAGACAAGTGAAAATTTACTTTGTGCTACACGACGCACAAGTACCTCTCGTTGATATTAACGCTGAATTGTACGGATAAAAACGAAAAATTATGCAAATGATGAATAATTTAATTTAGAAAACATTTCAAAAATTACAACAACAATTTCTGTACATTTGAGTGAAGGTAATTCTATCTATGCGGCAACGAATGAAATTGCACCTACCACAATAATTTGAAAAATACTCACATTGTCTTAAAGGTAGAGAACGTTGAAATGAAAATTTCTATTTTTCTTCCTTCAATTTTTGTATTCTGTAGCTGTAACTGTATAGCCAAGATCCATGCGGGCTTAATATATTTCCATCGATACTCAAACAACTAATTAAATAAATAATTTAATTTGATATTCGTACAGCTTGTACAGATCTCAGAGGCGCCAACAAGCATCAGAATTTGAATTGTATTATCGTCCGCTTGTTCCGGCATCAGCCTCAAATTTAGTACATATTTTATATTCTCTGGTTGTTGCTGATGTTGCTGCAATTTTTTTCTTTTATTTTTAATTTCATTAAACTTAGCACATACGCTGGCAATTGTATTAGTTTGTAATAAAATATTTCAACTAATGAAATAAATAGAGAAACAAATAAATTATGTTTATAATAAATATTTCTGTTTAATAAAAATTACGGAAGAGTGAAAAGTATTACATACATTATTAATGGTTATATGACTTTAAAAGTTAGTCTCGTTTTTTGGTTTGTTTCTATCTCCAAAACATTATAAGCACAATTCGTTTCGTTGAACATTAAGTTTGTAGAACATAAAATATTCTGGCACCTGTTCTACTGTAAATTGAAGTGAACAACAAGTAAAAAAAGTTTGGCTGAGGCCAAATCTTCAATACTCACCATCGATGAACCAAAGCTTCCCGAGGGGTACATATGTCAATATAACTTTGGAACTGTACATAAAAAATTGCTCCCTTTTAAGCTTTTGTTGCATTGTGGGCGTGTCGTTTGAACGATTTTTCCCTGTTTCAATACCAACCAGCGCACGAACTCTACCAACGCTTCTGGTAACTTTGGAATACATAATACATAGATCGGACATATGGATTCAGAATCGGACGAGGGTCTCCGAGGACTCCTTTTGAGCGTTGCAAATGTTTTGACAAAGTAAAATATATCCTCACGTGCTTATGATGAGGTGGGTATAAAAATATTTAACAACAAATTTCAACAGTTAAAGAAACTGCCAACAAATTCTCACAATGCATTTAAATATTTGTCAGTGACAACAACAACAATAAGGTGTGTAATCACACATGTACACATAACATGTAGAAACGATACATTTGGCTGAGACCACATTTTAGATACTCTGCACAAAGTTCAGTTTTAAACCCTCTGCATAAGTTTGTCATTCCATTGGCAACACTCATAAAAAGGCGTCAGAGATCCGCCAAGTATATAAATTCATGATCAGTATCAAAAGCTAAGTTGATCTAGACATGTTGGTTTGGGTTCATCCGCTATTTTAGGTTAGCTGTGTTGGGACAACTCAGCCAAAGCCGATGTGAATGGATGTTTATGTTTGTTTATTGTTTATTGTTTATATAGTTTATTAGTTGGTAAATTTAACAGTGTGTTAAGCAAATATGCACTTGCTGAGGTTTGCATCCGTTTGTTTGCTGCATTTACATAAAGCGTTATGCTCCTATCGAGTTATTGTAGTTGGGAGTTGGTTACCACGACGTGTAGTGTTGTGTTCATACACTATACCAAATGTATTTAATAAAAATTGTTCACACCATCACAATTCAATTAATTTGTGCGATTTTTGTAAATGCTTTTGTTTTATTTTCATGAATTCCCGTTTTTATACGTCGCATACTTAAATACCTAGATGAATATGAAACGATTCAAAGGCATGTAAATCAGTCAAACAGTCCTACACTTTGCGAGTGAACGGTGGGCGTTGTAAATTGTGAGTTTGTCTGTTGTACAATCTCGCCCATTTAACAAGATTATGTTTGTGGCCGCGGGGGATTTGGGATTTTCGGGAATTTTGGATGCGTTTGTTATATGATTGTTCATATGAAATGATAAACTGTGCATGTGTAAAATTTCCCTTAAATTTACATAGATAGACACAGGTAGACCGATTCCGCTTTGATGTTGTTGAAGAATTTGTGTAAATTTTGTTGCAAACTGAGTAACAAACTTAATACATCCGCATCTAATGTGTGGGACCGCCTGATACATTTTTTTTACTCAATTCAATTATACGGGAACTACTTTACTAACTTTCCGCAAGTTAATCAGTTGGCGCTGATTTTTCCCATATGAAAATGTATTCAGGAAAGGTCCAAAAAATAAGAACATTTTGTATTAAGCAGCTCACCTCTGGTGTGCGACGCCGTCAACGGATTTCATTACCGTTTTAACTACTAAATCAACTGTACCTGATTTGCAATTCCTAAAATTTTCGCTATCTTTTGGTTAGTTCTTCGTTTGTGATGGTAGTTTCTCTTCTCCGTGTAGGTCTATAATTGGCGTATAAAGCATATTAATGACATTCTTCAATGCCGGAGTGTGGAGTATTCTTCATGCTGCACTCCAAGGGTCTGTCTCATCACTTGATTGCTTGACAGGTTTGTTTTCTAGAGCATCACATGCGTCTTTTCCTAGTAAGGCTGGTGCATTGACCACAACTGACGAAGTTATGCTATTAGTATGCGTTATTAAATTCTTCGGTAAGCATTTCCCTGGTCCCGTGGGACTAACATTTTGACTGCCTCCTTTTATAGTATTCAGACGGATATGTCTAAATCAATTTAAATGCTGCTGGTGATCAGGGGCTTCTGATGCCTTCTTCTGCGTATTGACAAAATTATTACACTCTCCGCCTGACGTGGAGAGTATAATAATTATACTTAATTCCAATGAAAAGTTAATGAAAGCGAGTTTTAGAAAAAAATATTTGTAGCTAATTCAGGTAAATTCAGATAAAATATTTGGCTGGCTAACGCTGTATACTGCCGGCAATCGTTGCGAAACGTTAAGGTTCACCTCAATAATTGGCTCTGTGCCAAGCACAAATTTTCGTTCATACATATTTACTTAAGAACTGATGCACATACCCACGAATACTGATGTGTAAACTGAGCCGCTACAACCGCTAAGTTGTCGGCGACCGTAAATGTTTATAATTTTACTAATTAATATGGCACTACAGGGGGAAACTGGATTACTATTCATTGCAATGTTTATCAAAATGAAATCTTCATTAACCAGACAGACAAACATATGTTTAGCTTGTTGTTCTTATTATACCTGCATACGTAGGTCTTATATCTCTGTTCCCTCTAACTAAGTGGGCGGGTACAGTAAGCAACACCCAGAAGAAGGCGTCAACGACCTCACCAAGTACATATATTCTAAATCAGCATCAAAAACTGAGTCGATCTAGTCATGTCTTCTGTCAATCTATTGTTAGCATTCTTCACGGTTGTAAAATTTAAGATATTAAGACTAAATATCGTAGACAGTTCTACTTTCTATCGCTATTTAATTTGAAAGACAAAAGCCGCGCTCTACCCAAAATCTGACCCAAAAATTCAGCTATAAAGCTTAAAATTAGTTTACAAATTCCATCTAGCATTTAACTGACACGCCTACATTCAATAAAAATGTATCGAAAATGGGCATAAGAGGTGGCCGGGTAAGAAACACGCCGACAATTTACAAAAATCGTACCCAGCGTAAAAAGGCCTTGCAAGTTGTTTCGTCATTACTAGAGGGCGTAATTATGGATCTGCTACGACCACCATTTGTGTGTAGATGTGGAGGGCATTTAAGATTTGACTCAAGCCAAACTTCAGTTTTTTACATGGTACTCAAGAAATTGAGTTTATATGTCAAACACATTCGGCCAAATATGGTTGACGTTGATTTCGTATTTTGGTTAAGCGATCGCATAAAATCTGAAAGCTGACTGTGTGATAGAGATAAATATTAACAAATGTCGAAGAAACAGTACGAACAAATTTGTGCGCTCGATATGGAAATAACAACTGTTGCGAACGTAGGAAAAGGAGAAAACAAGCGAGTAATTTAAAATAATTATAAATAAAAAATATATATAAATTTACAATAATAAAATTGAATTATCGTATACTTGCTACACACACAGATTTGAATAAAATTTTATACAATAAAATCAAAACTAAACACAAAAGTATTCGAACAAATAAATTCGGCCTAGATGAAGTAATGGACGCGCTTCACCTATAAGCCGAATAAATAAGGAACTCTAATTTATATTTAATCGGGATAGTGTTGCATTCTACGACAAACAATGTTTTTTTTTCAATTTTCTCCGTCACTGATATTCGATCTCATGCATATTAAACATATAGTTGGAAAGTCGATAAAGTTTATATTTTTTTTTCCCATTACAGATGTCTTCGATTAAGCTATTATTTGGTGTCTCCCATTTCTAATTAGAATCTAGGTAAAAATGTGTCAAAAAATATACCAACAACGAATCATTCTGTCCCATGACCACATAGATCCCGATCCAAAGTATATTCCAAAGAAACATAAAATTACAATATAATCATATTTAGATTTAGTCATTCCATCGAATCCATCGAACGTGTACATTGTACGTTTCGTTACAATAATTATTTTAAACAATTGCACACTATGTGTATGACAGGCGCCCAACACCAATCGACTTGAACAATTTGCTTTGGATCAAAATTTGAATATTTGATATTTCTGTCGCCCAAAAATTGTACTGTGGCTCCAATTGCAGTCTAATTACGTGCGTGTGATTACTACAGAACCGCCACGCATCATGCAATGTTTGTGTGGACGTTTCTAACACGTAGACAGACGGCCTTCATTATCAGTTTTGATGAATATCGATTTTAATTTATTCCGGTTAATAAATTAACATGACCTCTGCCAAAGCTGGCTAAAAAAATTGTAGACTACAGGTTCAACACAAAATACAAATTATTAACCGCAAAAGCAACAACAACAGTTGGAGTTTACTTTACGTTTTCTTGCAAAATCGTTTATAAACAACTGGTGTAGAGTGCAATTAGATGTACTTCTACGTTAATATTTCTGCGGTCTCCTATCATATTCTTAATCGTCCATCTACAGTGAATCAAACACTGTTAATGAATACGAAAATGTCCTTCGAAAACTTATCCTGGCCGCACGCTTCGACTCGAATTTCGATACTAATGAAGAATTTTTATACTAGTCAAGGATTATATTGTAGTTGGCGTGCTGTGGCCATTTCATATATTTTCACCTAATAATTAATTATCAGCAGATTTCGTTTAACGATTTATGCATAAAGCTCCTGCTTTGCATTTGTATCCAAATCTTTGTAGTTTATCTCCCTGTTGAACAATACACAATCAGAGCACACGTTTCGTGCGTAAAACACCGAAACAGAAAAACTACAAAATTGCAATCCGCTTATGGTGATTTCTCCAAAATACTCAATTGCATCTGACAATTTTATTGGAGATATTTGTGACATATTCGCCAGACTGTAACAAATGAAATGCAATCTAACAGAAGTAAAATGCCACGTACATGTGCAGGTAACGATTTGTGTTTTTTAAAAATTAGTTAAGGATCACGATTAAACTATCAAATAACATTAATGTTCGAAAATTCAACAATGAAGGCAACAACCACAACAACGCATTGTAAAAGCATCTAATTGCAGTTGGAGTAGAGTGAGGCTGCACTCGGCTTACTATATATTGCAATACATGATCAAGTATGCGATAGTGCGCTCCATGCGCACCATAATAAAACGCTTGCCACAAAGCAGACCATAACTCAAACAAATCTTTGCGGAGTATTAGATGGGCAATCAGGGTTTTTGATTAATTTTTTTTTGTTTTTTGTTTGGAAATATGTAGGTGTTTAAAACCCACGAAATTTATTAGTGTTGCGACACCCGGCCAAACATGGCTGTGCCCGCTTGCTGCTCCTGTCCATATCGTTGCAGAGACGGCCGACGAACGAGCCAACAGCCGCACCCCGCTTAAATTAAACAGCAGTGGTGGTAGTATTTTACCTAATGTGAAAGCTTGCGGTCTCTTCTTTTTTATAATTTATAGATTTTCTCAGACATTATTTTCATTAGCTTAGCGTCTGTGTTATATGTGTGAACATGTTTTAGATTATTCAAAAAATGGAGGTGGAGATTTACTGTTTACTTTTGACCATACTTTTTTCTTCTCCGCTTCTAATCTTAACAACCACTATGCTGTGTAGAATGATAAACAATGTTTGTGTGCCAGGGTTGGGCTATAATCCAACATTAACAATAATGATCACATATTAACATCAGCGTCCTCATTATCGAAATATACTTGTGGTGCTATTAAGTAAGTAAATAAACCACGTACGAGATTTTCACCAAATTTTTGTTTAACAATTATCGTGTCGTGCCCATGAGTTGCAGTAAGTTTATATGTTTCAAAAGTTCCACTTCATGAATTGTCCCATGAATCCAAGATAAAGTATTCATATATATATATAGTGTACGTGTGAATAACTTTGAAATTATTAAACTAAATCGGTTTTGGATTGTTTGAAATGTTACAGCCGGTCACTTTACTACTTTCAGTATATTTCCATTATGAGTTGTGCTGCTTTTAAAAGCGTTCTTAAATTGTAAATGAAATCTCTGTAGCAGGCATTTTTGGTCCTAAGCCACATATCCAGTTTCGTTTGTAGGATTGGGCAATCATTCGTACTTAGCGTTGACTATAAAAATGTTTTTAGTGTGTTTACCTTCGAAGCTCACTTAACGACAACCCCAGGCTGTGGCACACTCACTGCATACAGGAGCGTTCCGCCTTTTTTTGAACTATTAACTATGTGTTAACAATTGTTTTAGATTAACCATTCAATTTGATTTCATTGAAGACAACTCCCAGTTAAACTCCAATTTAGACAATTCCAAGATGTACACTCAAACTTAATGCATTCAATATCTCTCCACAGAACCCAAGGCATACGAAGTTTACATAAAGAGTTCCTTCTTACTTAACTCAGCTTAAAAATTGAGCCGTGTAGTTGTTGTAATATTTGGCAAGTTTGTTTATAATTAGCCCTTCCATCCAAATGAAAAATTAAAAATATTGAACACATTTATATGGAGGTGTCCCAATTTTTTATGCCCTCAACCTAAAGTGTGGGGTAAACGAAGTTTGTCATTCCATGTGCAGAAGGAGGCGTTAAAGACCCTACGAAGTATCTGTCTGTTGTTGGCCTTCTCACAATGGCAAATATTGAGATATTGAGGTGAAATTGCATTTGAAATCCGTCAAGAGTCACTCGCTATTTATCTGCCACAAAAATTGAGCTACGACGTTGACATTTGGTACTAGTATTTATAATTACCCGAATTAACCAAAAATAGGCATAATGGGTTATCGGAAAATAAACACGCCCACAATTTACAAAAAGCCGAGTATTATCTCAAAAGTACAAATTTACTTTAATCCAACATCAGATGCAAATTCTAACTTTATTAAAAGAGACCCTCTCGTGCTTTACTATATATCTGGTAAATGAATGGATGAACGAATAAAAAATAAAGTGACATAAACATACAGATGTATAGTACTTCTAAAGTGCAATGTATTCTATTTCTATTTTTAGTAAAAACTGTACCTGTTTGTAAAACGGCATCATTACGCTTAATGTGAATATTTACTTGATATTCTCCGTCTCGCTGTATGTTTAGACATATTTTACATAAATAAGTGATTCAGCTTGTTTAACTGGTTTTAATTGAAAGCAAATTTTTTTTTGCAGTAATCACGAAATATATATTTTATTAAACACCGTTGGTAACTCCTAAACGGCTAGTGCCAAACGCATCTTTAATTATACTGATCGATTCAGAATTACTCTCTGATTCGAGTTAACCAAGTCCAAGTTTCCCCATGTCAATTTGTGTACAAGCTACAGGTCGCAATTTTGAGAATTTTTGATGAAATTTGGTGCACCGTCACGATTTGGACGAAAGTTGGATGATGTTTAGAACACCCTCTCATATAAAGGATATTTTTATTTACAAAATATTTTAAAAATTGTTAATTGGCTGCATCCAAATTGTACTCCAACGGAAGTATTCTAGTAGAATAGCAATAAACTGAGTTAAATAAAGCATAAAACGAATATAACGATATGAGACGTCTATAGTAGGGTATTAAATAATCGAATATAGCCGATTATAATATGTGTTTACCTGTTTTTTTGTTATATTATAATTGGTGCAACAATAATCCAGCAAATGTTACAATAAAAACACTAGGGTTGTGTAGTTCGTGAACTACATCGTTCAGTTGAACCAATGAATCAAGTGAGAGTTACGCAGAAGTTCGCGACGATTTGTTCACTGTCCGTTAAGTAGTTACCCTTGTTCCTTGTACGCTTGTTTTAAACCATAGATCTTCCTTTGAATAATAGAAAAAGAAAACATGTAAAAATTATGTATTATCTATAAATATTATTTAAATGATGAGAAAATTACTTTTTTATAATATCGTTACTATTTTGTTGATTTGCGATATAGTTGCTTAGCGGACTAATAAGATCATCATAGTCCACATACTCACAGATCAGCTTAGTTCGAGAACTAGTTCGTTCACTGAACCAAGAAAACCGGCCAGTAAACAAAATTTCGTCAGGAGCTCATTCGAATTACAAAATCAAAACAAACAACAACAAAAGCTGTGTAAATAAGAATGTCTAATACGAAATTATAAAAATCTTCTCTGTCCTGCGAAAATCTATACAATTGACGTAAGAATGTGTGAGCTGTGGAAGGGACGAGTGTTAAATGCATCGTCTCAGAAATGTAGTGCAGCGTAGCGTAGGAAAATAAAAATATTACAATCCTTAAATGCACGATTTTAACATCCCAGTGATGCACTCACCTAATGCCCCAGCCCAACCGACCATAACCTGGCACAATCATTAAATTAACTGCTAAAATGCAAATAAAAGCGAATAACACAAAATATGTAATAATAAGCAACATGTAAAAAAAAAAATTGTTAACTTTGAAAACGTGACAAAGCTTGCTCCAGCGCAAGTACAACGTTAGTGGCGCTGCCGTCTAACCACCAAATAGTAAACATTTACACTCGTTTTAAACACCAATTAACGTTGGTTTTGCATAAACGTGAATGCCATGTGCAACGGTGTGTGGTGTGTGTGGTGTGTGTGGTGTCTTGTTTGCAGCCGGAATGCTACAGGTAAGGCGCAATCTTTCGCCTCTCCTTCGATTCCAAAAATATGAACAATTTTAATTGTAACACTTTGGCAGACTTGTTTGTGGGTGTGTGTACGTATTTACTTTGCAACATTAACACGGTAAAGGCCATCTGACAAGTGCAAAAACCAATTTTCACAGCTACACTCGTACAACAATTATAATAAACAGTTTCAAAATACAATACACAACAACGCGTACATTTTCAAGTACGTCTGACCTTTTCCATTTCCAAACAAACAAAAAACCCAAAGCGTTTTTATTGGTTGTTTGTGCCTGAAAAGTCCCCTACGTACGTTTGAGCAAAAATGTACAAAACTGAGAAATCCTGATTGGAAATTGGGCGCAATACCAACAATGTGCTTTTACTCTGTTTAAACCTTTTAAAGTTTCACGCTGAACAAACTCTCTTTGAAGGTAGCGTACCTTTCCGTCTTCCTGATTGTCTGCCAAAACATTTGGTGTACAGTTAGCGATGACGCAAGCGTAATTCAAATAGCATCCATTTATGGATGGAAATGTGTGCCTTTAGGTACTTGAAATTTAAAAGGTAAATTGGAGCATAATGTCTTATTATTGACAGTTTACAAACTATTCAACATTAAATGGAAAAGGTTGCCAAAGATCAACGGAGCAGCTTTTGATTAAAAGGAAAACAACATAAATTCATTTTCCGGTGGGAGAACTAAACTACATGCAGCCAGATATTTAGTCGCAGTTAATGTTACAGCAGTATGCATTCCATAATCCAACTACATGCACTTTGACAAACAAGTACATAAAACATCACAAGTGTGCACGAAGGCATGGATTAAAAGTAAACTACTACCTATGTGCTGCTAGGCGCATAACATTATAAAATATAAGAATTCCGCTCTTATCGTACCCCCACTCGACAGGACTCTTGACAGGTGCAAATTTACACAAATAGTGCTTTACCCTCTTACCTCGTTCAACAAGTAACGTTTGCGTCATCGCGAAAAGTTTAAAAAAATATCATTTTACGATTCTTTTAAAAATAGTTTTATTGAATGCTATCACAGTTGTGCAGTTGTGTGAAATAGGTTAAAAACTGTAACAACTAGTTGATGACTAATTTCATTTACGGTTTCATTTCATTTTATTTTATGACACTTTTTCTAAACAAACACTTTCGCACTTGTACATATCGTAGCTGATTGTGTAACACTGCATTCCATATATAAATAAAAATATAAATGTTTACGGGCTCTGCCGCATCTGTAAACGTATGTACAATGTGATCATTTTTTTTTTTTACTAATTTAGTCATCGATAAACACTCGAGTAAATAAAAATGGGCAGAAGGCAAATAAAGAGTTTTTATGTGTTTACTTTTGTACTGTAGCAAAGTGAATGAATAAACCTGGGTTAGGAGATAGTCAAAAAACTATACGTGGCTTAAGTCAAATATTGAATATCCTTCACATAGGCTGTGAACTTGGCAGGTGTATGATTGCGCCCTCTAGACTATTTCGTAGCGACTTGGAGGCCGAATTATTTCAAAGTGCGTCGGTGACTTTTTTTTCAAGTTTGGTTGCGATACACAATTTGTGCGGCCGTGAGCGCTTGAAAAACAAGCACAAAGACGGACATGACTGGATGGACTCAGATGTTGATGCTGACATTTCGTGGGGTTTCTAATATCTCCATATTGTGTACAATAATTATCGGATTTTTACTTTTTGTTTTTTGTTTTTTTGTATTTCCCTTGGAACAAAGAAGTTAAGAAGTTAAAGGAGAAGAAGAGAAGTGTAATTTACGTACTTTTTCAATTCATGTTAACTTAAGGTTTCTTTATTAAAACATCACACACATGCACTTGTATTGCATTTAGACAAATTTTTACTACAGTAGTGTGAAAAGGGAAAAAACAAGATATAATAATTGAGGAATCGGAAACGTAAACAACCACTAGTAATGCTTTTTATAAATTATTCTTATTTGTTTTATATATTCGCACCATACACACAAGCAAAGTAAACACAAGCATGGAACGACTTGTGCACAAAAACATTTTAATTTTTAAACAAACCAGAGCCGTCTTGCTGGATTTTTAACACTAATATAGATCCCGCCTTGTCATCAATTAACGTGTTATAACCTTTGCAGATCTAATTGCACCATTTTAAGGGCTTGTTGCTCATTCGCCTATCGAATCAATCTCGAGTTTCATAGCAATGTACCAAACCGAAGGGACAGGCGAGTTTAAAATCTAGCTGAAAACCCTTTTTTACTTTACTCCTCAGTTGAATTTAAACCCGCATCCTACAACATTCCGAGTCTTAGCCAATTGGGATGTTGAAGAATGTCTCTAAATAACAAAACCAATAATTGACAACACGGTGTTTTGAACCATTTCGAATAATAAATGTTTGTTAAAAATACTTTATTGCTCTTTATAGTAAAGGTATTATGTAACATAAGTTGATAATTCTAACTACAAACATTACCGAGAAGCTTCAGATCCTTCTTCAGTTCTGAATGTCTATTATTGATGATTATTAAAATTGTTACGATGATGAGTTATACGAGCAGCGGGAGGGCTACGTTAGGCGTTCACCACATCTAAAATTCTCGCAATCAACAGTCGCCGCCGTCGTCTTTAATTTCTAGTTGCGTTCGCTACCATGTTCTGAAGCTTATGTTTCGTCTCAAATTGGGTAGAAGATGATTAATTAATAACAAATAATAACGAGGCTGCTGATATGCCTACTGAAAGTGGGCGTGATTATTATCAATCACTCATAAAGTCCCTTTGGATGTTTTCAGTTTTTCACCTTTCGCGGCTTAGAACGCAAAAAATATATCGCGGACGTTCTAGTGGTGGGTGCATTTTATGTGAACGCGCGTCAAAAGGGACGAAGTTTCACTCAAGAATTTACCGCTGAGTGAGAATGCACTCCTTGGGGGATGGCTCGCCCCCTTGTAGGAGTTGCAAACGTTTGCACAAACCCAATATACCCTACGCCTAATATGAAATAAATTAATGTAAACACATCGAAATTAATAAAAAATGCTTTTTATTATTAATTTAGTGAATTTATTCCTGAGTATATGTATTTGGCCTTGGCATTGAAGCGATGAACGAACGATTAAATTGAAACAACTCTTGCCAGTAAATGAATGAACTTTTTTATCTGGTTTAGACAAAAGCACTATACAATGGGGAATACGTACAATAATAACGCAATAACGAAACTCATAATTGACATGTGCTAATGGTTCAACAGCTGGCCAGCCTTTATGAATTTTAAGAGCTGCCGCAAAATCATATAAAAGATAATTTGCATACTTTTTTTGTTTCACAATAATTTGGTCGTTAAGTTATAATTATAAAAGCACAGGCATACACACTGAAGTAGGCGGCAGGGGCGTTTACTTTTGCCTTAATAACAGCTTTTGAGTAGTATTGTTGAGGGAATACAATGTAGGAATTTTTGGCATTTGAAATGAGTTTTTTGATCATTGACGCAAACAATTTGTTTTATGGTCATTCAGCGTAAAATTCACGTTTTTCTTTTGCAATAAATACAATTAAAATTTAATAAAGCACTCACTCGTGTTGTTTTAAACGATTCAAGCTGAATTCAAATATTTTAGGGGAGAATCGCTTGTTGCATCGTGAGTTTGTTCATAAACCGACTTCATGGTTCAAAGTTCTAACTCTGTTTAAACTAAGTGCAGATAATGCGTAAATTAATTTCAAAATGTGGATCCATGTTTAACAAGTGACTAAATAAAAGTTTTCTTTTGTTTCAATAGCTCCACGTCTGGATGTAATGGAATATTTTCGCGCCGCTTGGACTTTTCTTCATTCAATATATTGCCGAAGACACGTTTAAACTCTTATCAAGTCAAGGTAAGTTCGTTTCTAACCATTTTTAATCAAAACTTTTAAAAAAGGTCCCTCACCCCTTAAATAATATCTATTTTCATTCGTAAAAAGAAAAGTAACAAATAATTGTTATTTATTCAATTAGGAATATTTTCACACCCCAGCCCGTTGTTATTCACGGCACGGATATGTACGGGTCAAAAGTTTTGAAACACTCTCATGACATTCTACACAATTATTCACCTAATGTCATGAAATAAATAAATGAACAATAATTTTAAATCAATTTCAAAATATTTATCATTTCATGTGGCTAACAACGAATTTTTGTGCATAAATTGTCACAATTATTTTGAAAGCCAATACATAGACACATATTTCTAATGTGAATGTGATGAATGGTTGTTCGAGAACTAATGACACAATGAATACACTTTGCATTCAGAAGAGGTTGTTCATCAAACTTTTATAATCCACACCATGCTTCGTCTGGGAAGTGATTTCAACTTATATGTCAAAGTGAGCTGAGGCACACGGTACGAGGTACGTCTGCGTTTACATGATTTTTGAGAGGGCGGGCGTCAGGGACTCCACTAAGTATATTTTTGATCAGCATCAAACTATTGACCGCTCTAGTTATGTCCATCCATGTGTTGGCACTCCCACGTCGGTTCATATGTAACGTCTACAGAAATCTTATAGATGTGGATTCAGATTTAACTTTGAGCCAAATTTAATTAAGTATTTTTATATCCACCACATAAGTATTCCCCCTACTGAGTTTGTCATTCCACATGCATAACATCCAGAAAGAGGCCCCGTTCTTGAGTCGACCTAGACATGTACATCCGTGTGTCCCTTATTGTCGTAAATTTTGAAATATTAAGTTTGAAATTCTTAACCGACACAACTTGTGAGCATAATTCATTTATTTATTTAGTAGAGTAAAAAAACAATTTTTATAACACTTTCTTGCTCACATGACTATGTCGTTACTTTTTTTTCTTTAGTATATAATTTTTTTTATTTATCAACCTTTCACTAATTAGTTCGGACGGGTTAATGAACCAACTATGGTTGTCATTTGCTTAATTTGTTGTTTTTATTGTATTGTAATTGGAAGCGTGTGTGCTTCCATGTTGATTGAATGCATCAGGAAAAAGCTAGATAAATACAATGGAAAAATATACACACGAGATGCACAATTGCTTTGTTGCTCTTGTTGCTCTTGTTGCTCAAAATATACAAATGCTTACAATAACATATAAAACAATTATTAAATTATTTCCATATAAAGAATTTTTTACAGCCAATTTCTTCATCTATTGTATTTCTGTGTTTAGTATTGAATGAAAGCACGTAAACCAGACCAAATCTTAAATACTCACACCTCCATATGCAAGCAGTGGGTGCGTAATGTACCTAATTATGCACTTTAAAGATTGTGGATCCCGCTTAACGTAACGTTAACGTTCAATTGCGCACAAAAAAGGTGGGCGACTACGGCCATTTTTCATTGCGAGCGTGGCTCCCAATGTGGCAACATTTTCATATTTTATTATTGAATAAAAACTTGCTACTTTTGTTCTGGGTGTTGTTGTTCTTAGGTTAGGGTTCAATCGAAGTAACAAAGAAAAACTGTGCAGCCGATGAAGATAACCATGCATTAGTTAATGCTACACTTTGTTTAGTAGCATCGATAAGTC
This sequence comes from Crataerina pallida, assembly GCA_949710015.1. Classification (NCBI taxonomy): domain Eukaryota; kingdom Metazoa; phylum Arthropoda; class Insecta; order Diptera; family Hippoboscidae; genus Crataerina; species Crataerina pallida. Next base: position 10,999,046 of record OX453290.1, read on the forward strand.
CGAGATGCTATCGCCGTGATGTGCCGATTATTTTCGATTTACACATATTCAAAACTAATGCTTTAGATTTGTAACAAAAATTGCTAGTTTCGCAGATAATGTGCAAAAAATATTTAACGTACAGCTATGCTACGTCAGTCGGCCTCAACTCACTTTTTGTATACTCTCCGTGAGCGCTTGATGCGCCATATAAACAAAACTAATACGTCGTGTCGTTTAGTGACAAGACATCTCGTATTTCTAACATATATTGACGATAAATTCTGCGCATATAAAGTTTCCTTTCGTGAATTGCAAACGTAATGAGCAATTTGGTATACCCGCCTACACAAACGGTGCTTGTACCAGCAATCTTTCAAAATATTGAGTATAATACTGCGCTAACAGATGGATGTGTTCTTCTTTGGAATGAATCCTCTTAATAGGAAATTTGTACCCATATTTATGCACTTGTGCACTGCGATTATGAGTGGGATGGGAGAGTGGACCATTAGGATTGAAACTTTGTCCTTTTAAGATATTCAAACGATTGTAAAAAGTCGCCTTTTTAATTCATATGATTTTATATTAATTTTTTTTCGTATTCATGTACATACATATGAACGTTAGTGTTAGACAAAAATTGGGAACAAGGAATAACTTTGAAAACTTTCCTATGAATTCCATTTTGAAAATCTATGTGTTCATATGTGTGTAAGTGGTAAGTGGTAAATCCAATTCGCCCCATAATGCGTAAACAATATATAAGCATAGAAGATTCTCTTTGGAGGGTTTTCAGATTTCGACTACAATCGAGTAAATGTTGCCCGCGGAAGTACATACGTTGCGAAAGGGTTTGTTTTTTTGTTGTTAATCCTATTCATAAACATTTGAGTAATCTCACAAGCGCACACAATTAAAAGAAGCGTTTCTTTTATTTCTGGACATATGGCGACAAATAAATGTTTGGCTATAAATTTCAATCAAACAAAATATCGCTTACTTTAATTAAAGACTCTCGTTAGTGTCTCTATTCCAATTAAATTGAAGGTGTCTCATATTCATCATCATCCTTACTGACCGCGTTGCGCGCTTCAGTCTTCTACGCGTCTTAGAAACGATGTTTTAATATGACAAACTTTATTGGACCTATACTCGTATTGAAACTTGTGTTAATGTTGACCCAAAAATTAAATTGTCAAACTACTACCCAATGCCCATTAGATTTTTCTTTTAATGATGTTGTAAATAAGGGATGAGTGCATCGAACGAAGGGTTACACAGAGTGAACACTTTAAATAGATGTGTGAGCATAAAAAATTGTGTTTTTAAAGGTGAAAAATCAATTTTGCAATAAAGTCATGAGATGTTTAGACGGGTGTAGGGGGTCATCATTCAGTTGGAATTGGAAATGGATTTTTTTTATAGAATCTTCGTAACAAAACGCACCCACCCCCAAAATATAGAAATTTTGATTCAATGAGCTTGCGGATACCCATTTACCCATTTTACATTTTCCGTTCAAATTTGTTTACGCTGCACCTTAGTGACTGTAGTGGTTTCTTTCAATTGCACTTTGGTGTCGTCTGAATGTAAATTTTTTTAATAAAACGCATCAACATTGTATTTAACCTTAACTGGATGAAAGTTTTTTTTTTTTTAAATTTGATTAAATCTCCAAGGTGAAGTTTTTTCGTCTTTAATCAATAAAAGAGAAATTTCACGTTTACCACAAATTTTATGCATTTTTTGCCATCAAAGTCATTACAACTAAAAATAAAGTGAGTTCTGTGCAAAAACAACTACAAGTGGAGATAAAAAAAATGGAAGAGGAAAGCAAAGTAAAAGTATCAGATGGCACTGCAACAACAATGGCAACAATAACAACAACAGCAACTTCAACCGCAACCGCATTCAGCCCCATAGTCACAGCCAATAATGAGGGTAATAAAATAAGCTTAAAGTATTACAGCGATAGGAGAGCATACGACGGCGACAATACGCACACACAAGAACAAACACCGCGCTTTACAATATTAACTTAATGCACTAACTACTCAGCCACAGCCAGTCGCACCATGTAGTCAGACAGCAAAGTGTTTGTAAGAAACGTGTAAATTCTGTTTGTTTTTTGTGTAGTAACGTCTGCCCGCTTCTCTCTCAACTGTGGTAAATTGTCAGAAAGCAGATATTTTACAAAAGAAAATTGGTAATTTTTCTTATTTTTATGGCAAATGAATGCGTTCCGAATGGCTTAAAAGACATGTGCTTGCTCTGCGCCATTACTCCATTATTGCTATCTTGAAAGCTATTTCTTTTCGCTGCTGTTATGATTACGTTGAGACAACAAATTGATACTAAATTGTTTAATAAATTCCTCTAAGCATCATTACTGTTAATATTGTCAATCACTAATAAAGGAAGAAATGTAGATCTTGCGGAGATTTTGAGAGTGTGACACCTCGCAGCGGTTTCGTTTTATGCGTAAAAATGGGAAAATCACTTTCAGTTACTAAACTAAGTAACCACAAAGTCATTTCAATTCAGTCGTTGTTATCCGAATAATTTAGTGATTGATTTAATTAAAGAAACACTAGTACTGTGCATAACGCTTCAAATAATTCTCTGGATCTTTCGCTTCTTCTTGTAGAGCACATAGCAAAAAAAGGAACACTCTTGGGGATGTCTAGAATGTTCTTTAGTTTCCATTTATTAAAATCCTTGTGTTAGAAGAGAAAGTTAATTATACTCGGGATAGTGTAAGGCAGAATGGTATTGTTGGGATAAAGCGAAAAGAACGCAGGTGTGTAATGCGAATTTACGTATATGTTGTAGCTTGAAAGCCACCATCATGTATTACGTTCCCCGTACGGTGAAGTATTTAAAATGGCACAAAGAGATTTCCTAACATGTTATGCAGAGAAGGGTCACGCCTAACGAAGCCACACGAAATGCATTTTGCAACTCACATTAAATACATTTATTCATATTTGCGCACTCTAAGTTTATTGGCATTTTATTTCATTAATTATGAATTATGGAACATTAGTAGTGTAATGCAGATAACTCAACCATACAATAAATCAATGATCGATTGTGGTCCTTCAACAAAGTAATAAAATTGAAAATGCAAATGTACTAATAAAAGCAATCACGGTGAGGGAGTGAGAGTGCAGGGGGCAATGGTGTGAGCTGTATGTACGAGTATGTCATGTATAAGTGAATAAAATAAATTAACAGTAACGCTTATGACAATAACCCTCAGATGTGTTTATGTGCAATAAAATAAAAAAACAAGTAAAAAGGACTTAATTAGGCGTATGCCAAATCTAAGGTACCCCCCATCATTACCCCCTTGAAAATATCTCAAATTCAACATGGGCGTGGCAGCATATAAGTAAAACGTAATTGCAGTTTTTAGGTAGCATGTGCGTGTACGTAAATTTGTCACACCCATTTTTTACAAGTTTGTTCGGACATAAAGGAGGAATGCTTATTTTAAATTTCGAAATCCCATAGGGTCGCATACGTAAAATATTCTAAATAAATCTACAAAATATAATAACATGCAAAATAATTAAAGATGGGCGTGAAGAATTTGAATTTTCCAAATAAAAAACGTCTCCTAATATTCTGGCAAAATTTAAATTTTGCATATTATGGTTTGTCTGTAATAAAGGAAGAACCTTAAAAATCATACGTTTTGTAAAATTTGTAGGTTCATGGACCAATTTAACCCATTTTTATCAATTATTTGTCCCAAATTTCAAGTGTGCGGGTTCAGGTTGCTCATATTAATCATGCATTGTGAAATTATTCTATTAAAATAATCCTCTTTCTTTTAATATGTGGGAGGTTGGTCCAATTTTCCTCATTTATACAATTTAAAGATTGTAATTAGTTTCATTGCAATTAAAATTAATTGATTTATTTGAATCGTCTTTGGACCTACTTTGCCTACTTGCGATATCAAAATTTTAGCTCGATATCTCAATTTTTGTCGCACTGGTGTGTGGAGTGGTAAAAAGACAATCTTATACGGATGGTCAGAAGGGTTAAATGGACTCGGCTATTGATACCGTTCAAGGTACTTCTGGTACTTGAGAACGTTTGAACGGAACCATCTTGTGATTGTGAATCAATATTAAGTGGAAAACTGTTGCACTAACTAACTTCGTTTATATCAAAATTCAGCTCAACGTATAAATTTTTGTCACCTTGAGCGGTTCTGCGAATAACACACGGACCTAGTTAAATGAACTCAAATCTATATGCTGATGAATTTACGTCATACTTTGTGAGTCAACTGTGTCGTAATGTCCAACTAATACTCTCTAGTAATTTGGTTAAGATGGTACAGATTTAGGTACCTAATCTTACTCAAGGGACTAATTGCGCTCTCTGTTAACATCTATTAACTAAATTGAATGAAAGTCGATTTTATTGACTGTGGGCGTGACTTGTAGTGGACTTGGGGCAAATTTCCCTTCATTTCATTGGCCCTAAAAATGCCAATAACAAAGCGTAGGGACAAACAAACGCACAAAATATTTTTTTCCGTATTTAAATTTAATATTCGTTCAAACCTTGTCATCTCTTGTGATCTTTTAAAAAAGACCTCTTACGGAAAAAATTCCATTTTATTTTACTTGCGTGAGTTTCTGTTTCAAAATTTATGTCGTAAATTTTGGCGTGTCATTTTCGTCGCTTAACATGACATTTATTGTAACTGCCACACACAATCATAAGGCATAAACAACGTCAACAACATCAAGGGCAACCACTAACAGCAGCAGTTATAGCAACTGAAGCTTATGATTTTACTTTAATATTATGTTGTTATTGTTTCAATTGTTTGTTGTTTTGTTTTTTTAATATTCACATATGCGTCTACGCCCTTACCAAGCTCTACGCTCAATCAAGCATACACCCATCGCGCCACCAGTCAGTCAGTCAGTCACTCAGCAGCACATTTATTCAACTGCTTTTGGTGAGACTTTACTATTTTTTGTTTTTTGTTTTTGTAAATATTTGTGCATTTTCCATATATTTCCGCTGTGTTGTTCCTGCTGTTGTTGATTCTTCATTCTTACTACAAAGCACAGTTACATGTGTGTGGTGAATATATCTGGCGATTATATCTGCACGTAAATAATGCGATATATGTAATGTCGCTTGTGTTGCTGTTGCTACTCTTACTGCGTTCCACATTTGTTTTTATTATTGTATGTTTAATGTTTAGTTGTACATAGACGCTTGTCACTGTCAGCAGCAATAGGTACACGATGTTTTATTGCAACTTTTACATTACGTCGCTCTGTGAATGAGTGCTTCCGTACTTTTTGTTTTTGCTCGTTTGTTTGTTTGTTTGTTTGTTTGTTTGTAATATTCAAAACAAATCATTGTCACGTAGTTTGGCCAAAAAAGTAGAACATATATATTCTGAATGTTCCATGATAAGAAATAATAAGAGTGTGTGTGTGTGTGTGTGTGTGTATTGTATTAAATGAATAGATAGTCATCGAAAAAATATTTCGATAATGATGGAATATATTAAATCGAGAGGTTAAATGTCGTAATTATTAAACTATAGCAGTTAAGGATACAAACGAGTATAAAGCCAATATTGGCTTAGGCCTCCACGCCCACTTATATCATAAAAATGTAAAGCGTGCTCCAGATTTGAATAAGCTTTCTGCTTCCTATCCCTCAAATTCCGCATTCCCCTTGTACGTCCGTACGTACGAATTGTTTTGTAATTAAATTCGTTTGATTTCCCATATCAATCAATCAACAATACTGCATACCAGGCATTGCATTGATGATGAAACCTTTAAAAAGGGGCAGTGAATGAAACAAACAACAACGAGTACAAATAGGAAAACTCTGTTAGACTTTATGTCTACACAAAAGCAATAACAGCACGTGCAATAAATGTAAAAAGTTGTATCATTGGTGCGCACACACAAGGCAGGTATGGCAGGTGTGTGGCTTTATATTGTACGTTTATATAAAAAGTGGTATTTCATTGTTCGCACCCTTATACCCGAAATGTTGGAGAGCAATTTAAAATCATATTATTTTTTAAGTGAAACATCTGAAATCAGTCAAATTATCAATCACTTATTGACTGGCTTGGACTTCTGGTAACCAACACAAGGGCGATTATATCCGTAGTATCTTCGTCACATTGATGTACGCCTTCCATATGTCTATATAATTTATTTATTGTTATATCCTCTGCATAGAAGTAGAGGGGGATGAACACTAAGATGTTTATTTCCATTGAAACAAAGCAAAGTCTATATGGGTCATGAGTCCATGTGCATCTTTGTAGTTCTTTTTGCAAAAATTGGGACATTTCATTGAGATTTGGCGGAAACATCTATGCTTTCTATCCATATGTACGAAATGGGCGGCGTATACGAAGTTTACAAGTACTGGGAGGAATTTCATCCATTCTTGATCAGCATCAAAATCTGCGTCTATTTCTGCCACAAGGCCGCCTAAATTGAGATATTAAACTGACTTATGGTACAGATGATATTTGTGTCTTCAAAGTCTTAAGTAAGTGAGTTGGGAGCCGCTAAAAGCCTTTCCGATACAACTCCCTCACAATTAGTCATAAATCGTTTTCCCCCAAATTGAAATGTGATCCAACTTCACGTGTTCTTTGTCTTCTTTGTTCATAAGCACACAATTATTTCTCATTCAATGATTTTGCTACATGCGAAGTATAAGTTATCGCTTTCATATATGTCGTTGAATTTTTCATTTGGTTTATTCGTTATTATCTCTTCTCGCCAAGTTCAACAAACTTATTTTTAAATGGGAGTCCTTAAGTGAGTCGTTTATTTATTATCATCTCCGCGTCTTTATTTATATGCAATCGCATGTATGGCAGCAGAGGCCCCCTACCTGAACATTTGCATTGAGGAAAAGTCTACACAATTACATTAAGTTAACTAAGGTTGCAACGTGTTTACTTTCTTCTGCCGTTTGTTTTAGTTTTTATTTAACAGAGGATTTGTGGAAAATGTTTGTGACAAACAAAGTTACAACAATCAGGTTACACCTGAACGCACACTTGGCTTATTTGAAGGGTTTGCACACGAGCATATGAGTATACATACGATGTGTAAATACACGTCGTCTTATCTTGCAAGTTTATTAACATTTGTTAACGTTCGATAAGTATATCATGGGCTTTGTTTGTGGATGTAGTGAGAAAGCTTTTTTCAGCTCACTGTCAAGGGCACAACTTTAAGGTAAACCCTCCCTCTTGCACTTCTGTACAATATCTGTAGGAAAAAATTTCACGGCCATGGCCATTACCAGGGCCACGGTCATGGCTTCCTGCTTATAATGTAGGCGCAGGCTTATTGCTCAACTCATTACACACCCAAAAGCTTTGGCATTGCTAGAACTCCTTTGCAACATACACACGAAAAAGCTTTTAGGCCTCTTTGTGTACACTTAGCAATTGTTCATGTCCCTTTCTTTCTCTCTCTCTCTCTCTTGGATTCTCCTAATTTTCTAGGAGTTTGCGCTGCTGTAGGCTCTAAAAAATATCTACTGTAGTAACCTTGGAGGCATCAAGTTGAATGTCATGCAGACGTAGTCTCTGTCAATGCCACACAAAATGTTATCCTTTTTCTGTTGATGGAGTGTGTATGAGAAATTTTATGCAAAGTAAACGTTTATTGCTTACGCATTACATTTTAAGCTTTATTATAGGTTAGATTGAGGGTGTGATTACTTCGGCAATTCTTTAATGTTTCCAACTTCTTATATTACGGCAATGAACACAAGATGAACACATTAATTATTTTAAATTTGACAGTGACAGCTCAACTGACAAACACATTTCGAAACGTGTCCAACTTTATTGAAACTAATAACTTCGTTAATTCAAGAGAATTCTTCCTTTCAATTGCAAAATTTAAATTTTTATACCGGGCACATGTGGAAGATATTTAAGATTCAACCCAAGTCGAACTTGGTAGTTTTTCAATATCTGAGCATACGTATCTAGGTTCGGGTATGGATGCTAGTTAAAAGTAGTACCACGTGGAGAGTATGTACTATAGAGTATCTGACGCCACGGGTTTTGCAAACACACAGACACACTTCTCTCCTTATGAACAGAGTACAAAAGCGTGTGAAAACATACTTAATAATAATAAAGATTGAAATCATATAAAATAAAAGCAGCAAAGTACATATTACCGTTTGGAAAATTGCAACAACATTGTTTCAGTCAGCGTATCCAATAAAACCAGCAGCCCCCAAGTAATTTTATTGTCTTTTTTTGTTTGTATACATAGAAAACGAAAGTCACTTGGTTTCACGTATCATTTAACTGCAGACAATCGAAAAAAAATGAAAGGAGAACACAGAGAAGAAAATTTTGGCATGTGTCTGCGTGTGTGCAAAATGGAAAAAATTTGTTGTTTGTTGTTCAGCCGGCCACATGCTTCGGTTAGGTTGGTAGCGATGCCTTAACTGGTCTTGCCCATACAGTCTGCAGCAGTCCGGTCGGTTGACTATTTATGCTGCCACGTCTCATAAAGTTCCATTCCGTATCTATTACGAACATTTTGTAAAGCTAAACTAAGTGATTCGGTGGTTATGAAGTGCAACATGTTTTATGCGGCATTAGTTTAATGAAAATGTCCAACATTATCGAGCATTCAATAAAATTACCGATTGAAACATTATTATTATTGCTTCAGAGCAATAATACAAATGCGCACAATTGATTATGCAAAACGAAAACTGAGTGAAAATGGTGAAAAGACGAAAAACTTGATTTCGTAATAAATAACCGTACGCACCGGCTGGCACTGGGTTGGCACTGTTTCGTAAATGGGCTATAATTTTTGTTAATGATAAAAGAAGGTTATTGCGGTAGATGGTGAAAAGAGACTTTTCATGGGTTACGTGTATTTCACTGACAAGGGGTGGACATACGTACAATGGTTTTAATGATTTTTAAGAAAATGTCCTTCCTCTAGAATGCAGCATTCAGAATAAGGAACGTGGGTGTGACCTTTTAAAAACTCATTCTCATATTGCGACACACGCACATGAGCATAGTTTCCTTCTACTTCTTCTCTCCTTTTTGCCTATTTTATTCTCCTTCGTAAGAAAGTATTTCTTTACAAGTTTCTGCAGGCGAGTTTTGTACGTTTTCTTTAGAGTTCATTGTACTTTAAGAAACTTATTGTCACCTTGTGTCCCTTTTTTGTAACAAGTTCAAGTCTTTACGCTTACGTCTTTTTGCCGGCCACCCACTCAGGCCGGCTCGTTAAAAGGGCTTCTTTTTATTTGCAAAATATGTGGCTTGTAGGTTTTATGTTGTCCATTTTTTCCACTCACGTTTGAGGAACTTTTATTTATTGTACATATACGTTATGGTAAATGCTTTAAAGCACACTTACAATGTGACTGAACAGCTTCGACGCTACACTTTGCTATCGGGTTTTCAAGGGTACAACGCATTCGCAATTAATATGAGGAGTGTCCATTTTGAAAAAGTCATTCTTTGACTTTTATTTTGGCCATGTTTAATTAAATTTTCGTCACGTTTGCGTTTCACGTATAATATGCAGACGCGTGGCCATGTGGCAACTCACACACTAATACTTATACTTGTGAACGTATTCATATTTTATTGGTTAGCGAAACAGTCTGGTGCGTCACAACTATGAAGAATAACCGTAATTAAATTTTACAGTTGGAAGAGTTTCTATAATATATCACATACAAAGGCACACACGCATTTGCAAGTGTACGCATTCATATGCGACACTTTGGTTTAGTCAACACTAAGCTAACAGTCGAAAGTCGAAAGTAGTAGTAGTAGTTTCCATTCTGTTAGTTGCGACGGATAGACTATATCAGTAACAGAGCAGTTTCGGTGGAGGCCATTAAACATGGTGGCTAGATTGTATAGAAGGATGGGCGAGCAAGACGGTGAAACAATAACTTGGATTTCAAGTCCAGGTGCAATTTATTATCGTGGGATTGGGAAACCTCAAGCGTACAAGTTTCCCTCCTTCACAGCCGCACACGTTTAATAGATGTAACATAGAAGTAAATGTAGCAACTTTACATGGATACTGTTGTGCAGGAGTACACCGCACAATGTTTGTAAAAGTGTGTGCAATTTTGCATGTGTGTCTGGTGCTTTTTGCTTCTATGCTCAATCAAGAATAAATGAAACAATAATCCTGACAAAGCACTACATTTATTGAACCATTATTATACCTTTTGTTACTGCTGCAAAAAAGTTACATACGAAGATGTAGATGAGGTTGATGTTGAGGAAATAACAATTGCCACCATTTCGTCGTGCGTGCTAAAATTATGAATAAATTAATTGAAGTATAAAGAAAATATATGAATCATGAACAAGAAAAGAATATTTTTGCCAAATTTTTATCGCCTTCTGTTCATGAGTACTGCACAAAACGCGTAAAATTGCTTCCCTTCCGCCAATTTTCAATAATAAACAAAAGATAGCAGACAGTGTTTTTTCTTTATCACGGCCGGACAGAGAGCTAAAGTTAGATCAATTCAGCATTTGAAGCTGATCAAGAATATACATGCATCGCGTAGGATCACTGACGCCCCCTTCTGGATGTTGCAAATCAAATGAAAAACTTAATTTGAATTTTGGCGCTATGTAAATGATATCGACTAAAGTTCGTCCAGAAATGTTAAAAAATATATTTTTAATTATCTTGAATATTAAATTTTTTTTGAATAGTACGGGGTCCAAAAATGATCTGATCGAGTCCAAATTTATCAAACTCAACATTGTGCTAAACAAATAATCTTCACCAACATTTTGTAAAATATTTGGAGAAATACGAATTTCCGTTACATACCTCACCTTAATGTACTCGGCATCACGGACACGGAATGGCGTGAAAATAAAAGTAAATGCACAGCGTTGTGCTTGTTGTTGCACCGTTTCTGTTTGCTTCTTAAATTGAGTGGAAAATGTAATTACCGAAGTTTGCAAGGGAGCTTAGATATAATGGGTTTGTCTTTGTAGTGGTAATAAAACCGTTTAACTGATTTAAGTGTAATTACATTATAAGTTAAAGCAACGTGGCTCCTTATTCAAAATGTATAAAAAAAATTAAGATTTTTCTTTAGTTGCTTAAGAATTCTGACAATCTGCACAGACTTAATGTAGGGGACAAAAGGTATTCAAATACCTATGTAATAATGTATATGTTTCTGCAATTAAAAATTCCTCTATGAGAGAATGTAGCCAAATATAGACTTAGTCGGGGGAGTTGCGCAATTTGGCGATTGCAGAGACGAGATTAGTGTCAAGTGGGAGGAAGCAAGTTGAGTGTGTTATGGCTAGCATTTTAACCACTTTGTACATTTTGAATATACTTGAACAGTTTTGTTGTTATTTGCATAAAGAAACTTTTCTCATTTAAGTTTGACTTTAACGACACCCAGCACTTCCAACATTAGTGAAACATTTGTGCACAGACATAATGTATGTATACTCTCTCCAATGCATTGACAGATACAGATACGAACGGTACATCTGGCACTTCCATATGTGTTATGTGTGCGTGTATATGTTGGTTAATCTAAGGATATCACATCGGGCCAACATTTCAAAGTCTTTATCAGACAATACTAAAATTATCTATAATTTACATTTATTCTTTATTATTAGTTTCTAGTTTGGCAATAGATACGTGTAATCTTCAGGAACATATGCGCTCTTGAAGCAATTGTGTTTATTTTATAAACTGTACGGAAGAGAACGTTAAGGTTGTAGATATGTTGTATATGAGAAGTCGGTCTCGGTGGGTGCGATGGTTCAGATTAGTTTTCATAATTTTTAACTACATGTCTGGAAACTAAAATTTCTACATCTGACTCCATTTTTTATATCCGTAGAATTTCTTTCACTGCATTGCATTGATTCACGATTAAAATTGTTTGCAACCAAGTTTTGGTATAGTTTTCTACGTATAATCACTTTGAAACACTTTGGAATTGTAGCAAAAAATTTGTCTGAATTTGGCTTTGCTCCCTTCGCCATACCCAAAATAAAGATCTAGGCATTTGATCCTTCCCTCCACCACATTTTGATTTAAACTATTTTTTATTCCCCTCCAAACAAATTGAAATACACTAAACGTTCTTCTATTGTGGTAAATTTGTACTTCGGTGTTTTTCTATAGTAGGTGAACTCCACCTCTAGAAACATTTGCCAACCATTAAATTTCACTAAGTGTTAATTTTATAGTTACCGTGCATCGCTCCTTGGTTTCCTTATCTTTTACTATCTATCTACTATCTTCCTTGCTTCCTTGTGAATATCATTTATGTCATAAGTTTACAACAAAGACACGATGGTAGCTTTTCTTCATATTTTACGAGATAACTATTCCATGAGAGTTTTTTCTTATTCTGCACGGCACACTAATTAATTTTGATGTCGTAAATTCCTTTTATTGTTATTGTTACTGGTTATGTTAAAAAAAAATGGATCCTTAAGTTTAATGCCGTTTATTAATTAAAGCGTTCCTTTCTTGTTGCAGGTATGTTTATGACGCCAACTTAATCTATCTTACCGTAAGTAAAAGTAAGTTTTCCAACAATCATCGTGAACATAAAAGTGCATTTAGTGTTTATAGCGACCTTATTTGCCCACCGAAAGGTGAACTTCGTTCCCTAACATTTCATGATAGTTTCAGAACTGTCGGGGGTTTGTCAATCCATCACTTATATTCTAACTGAAACCAATAGAAATCTATATTTGGTTTAGACGAAAACTGGAACACCCTCCTAAACATGTATCGAATTTATTTAATCATAATTGAAGGGTGTGTTAAGTGTAATTTCTTAGGTAGTTGTACTAAAGAAAAATTTTACTTTTTCGCGATATTGAGTGCCTTTCATATAGACACACACATGCTACAACAATAATCTTCTGTGGGGGATATAAACATAACAACAAGAAGTAGAGAACCAACCCAAATGCAATCTAATTTAAAATTTCTTATAATAAAGCACACTCGTCTTAATTAATCAGAATCCTCTTGCAGGAATTTTCGATTTATACACATTAGTATTTTGTTCATCCCAATGTGAGTTCATTTCAGAGAATTTTTGTATGCTTTCGTACGTACATTACAATTTGCTGATGCGGTAATGCGAGCACGTCAACAATTCAATTTTTTATTGGTCATAATTGTCGAACAAACTGGGCGAAAGTCGTAAACACTAATTAAATAATAAGAAACGTATTTCGTTTTATGTGATTATTCAGTTGAAACTTGAAAACACTGCCACTGTCCACTGACCGAGACAACTAAATGTCTATGTTTCGTTTAATTGGGTGAATTTTTGGTTGCTCGCTCTAGAGCGTAAAGATTTATACTACTTAGCATTATTTTTATGCAAAAATGCTAAGTTTTGCTCAGGTGAGTTACCTTTCGATTGAAATGTATGAGGTGTGGGTTAAAAAAACCCATACAAGCAAAAAGAAACATTTACCTTGGGCCTCATCTTGGGTCGCAATGCTAATGATTTTATGGAGTGCTTCTGTAGTAGGTATGTCGGTATGGAAAACTATAAGGTTTATATCCGTGAAAGGCGCTTCAGAGTTTTAAAAAAGTAGCAACACATGCAAAGCACACAATCATGAACTTGATGATTGGAGTTGTTGAGTACTTGCTCACTCGCTACTACTGAACCAATTATACGATAAATTGTGTATGCTGCGTACGTTACAGTGGTGGATCGTAATACCGAATGCCACATTTTTACTTGTCCGTTTTTAAACTAACCAATTATTGTTCAATAATTGGATTGCGGATTTCCATTAACATTATTATCTGCACAACCCCAGCTACCCTTTCGCGACTGATGAATGAATTTTTTAGGCTTCTTCGTTCACAAAACCGAAAAAAACCATAATACCTGTGGAATAAGAACGACCTTCTTAGCCTTTGATTATATGATTCTGAACCGTGTAAAGTCTAATTTGATTCGCAAAAGAAAAATTCAATTCTCTACTAATAAGAATAAGATCGACCATAAGAAAAAAGCGAAACTTGTTGCAGCACCTCCATTTGAGTGGAGAACATTGGTGCGCTGGAATCCTTTAGCAAATTTTGATAACTAAGGCCACTTAGTGTTCGAGCTGTAACAAGTGCTGCTTTTTTGCATTCATTTTGCACACACTTGTACTGCACTGAAGTAAACGCTAAATGTCGTTTTTACCCAACAAAACACAAAGATGTTAAAGAAAGAATTATACATTGGCCACACATGGAAATCCAAAATTGTAAATAGTTACGTACAATGCGAATGTAATGCCCGAAAAAATGCGAAACGATAGGAGTTATTGGAGTCAGCACGTGATTTGGGTGAAGTGAAGAATGTGGGACTAAATGAAGACAAAAATTCGAAAACAGTGCCATTTTTGTAAGTGAAGTCTGAGGTGATGTTTTTAAAATTTATTCCCAAGTTTTTCATGTTTTTGATTTAGTATTTTTTACTGCTGGCGTAAACGATTTCACTCTGTCTAGTTGGTTGCTTGCTGCCGCTGTGGAAGAAGCAGAGGCAGTCGATATACAAAATTATACATGTGCGCGTGACAGTTTAAACCACTAAACAAAAAAATTACTCAATAACAACAACAAAATAAAAAAAAAGTCAAATCTTGAATTCCTTTCATTGTGGGTATGACGCATAAGAATACAATTTTCAAACGGCAAAAAGTTTCCCTATTGTGGGCGGGGTCTTAATGCAAGTTACACATCCTTCCTCCTTTGATAGCAAAACACTTACTTACTTATGATTTTTAAAAGGTGGGCATGGTCGATTATTCTTTTTCATCTCCTTGTTGTTACGATCCGAAGAATTACTCACAAAGGCTTGAATACTTGAAGCTGATCACAAATAATTGCATCTCTCCGGATATTGCAAAGGTTTTCACAAAGTGAGTATTCCATCGTCCTTTATGGTGGTCGGTATAGCCGCACCTCGGACATAAACTTGCAGTAAATAAATGTGTATTCAAACTGATAAAAAGAAATAAAGAAGAAATATACTCGATTTTGGCCGAACATAAAACACCTCCTCAGCTTAGAACTACTTGCAAGGTACCAAACGTGTGTTTTAACACCACTCACACTTATCCAGATCAATTAAAATTGGCATAGCAATGAGGAATGCGTATAGCTAGTAGAATTAGTGATGATGACGAATTCTATTCGTAAAATTGTAGGAAAATTCCCCGAAATGAGTGCTTAATTATCACAAGACAAGAATTAATTGAATAAAACGCTCATATGTTATTAAGAAAATGTTCAATTGAATTGGAGGAGATGTAGATGTAGATTTACGCTGAGAATGCCAATAGCAGAGGAGCACACGGACATATATGTCATCGTGTGAGTTTTTAAAGCTGATTAAAAATATATATATTTTGTAGGGTCGCTAGCTCTTCCTTCTGGGTGTTGCAAACATATTGACAAACTTAGTCTACCCCCTCCATCTTATAGTGGGGACATAAAAAGAGGTTACTATGACAACTATTTTCATTCGTCAGCTTATCCCATCACATCCATCTTATAACGATATCTCCGATTTCTTAAAACAGAAAAATAATAATTATGTCACCGTAAGTAATTTGAGATGAAATCGTCATTTCTTCGGGTATAGAAATTACAAGAATGCATTGGTTTGCATTGTTTTGTTTTTACTTAGATTGGGCTGGGTGCGGTAAGCTGTTTTTGTATGAGTGTAGTTAAATGAAACTCCATTAATAAGAAAGATGAGAAAACCGCAGTAGCATTATTTAAGTTACACACATTCACACACACAGCACATAAATAAATAAGCAACCGTAAGGAAAACAACAACATGGACAAGTTTTGGGTAACAATCCCAAGCTAGAGGCAGAGCACAGACAAACAAAGTAAGATAATCTTGAAATTCTTTAAAAAATGGGGTGGGACTTAAATCCACAACAATCTGCGACTACTGTTTTTATACAAAACGGAAGACCTTGATCTTTTAAGCATTGATCACAGATTACAGAGAAATGTATCACTCAAGTTGAAAGTTGATAGAAGTGAGAAATAAAAGCATAAAACTGTCCGCGTGATAAATATTTTCCTAAATTATTTTTATTCTGTATAGGAGAATCGCATATAAAATGACAACGTTAGTATATCCACTCACGTGGTGGGAGGGAATGTAGCAAAAGTTAAATTTGGCGCAACCTTTAAAAGGTAATAATATTATTTATTATAAGCGATTATAGCAAATTTTTTATGAACTTTAGTGTGTTTTTGGGTATTTGGTGCATGACTTTGTTTATGTGCTATTAAATAAATAATTAAAATGTTATAACATTTGTGCGCCTTCGCACAGTTGTAAATATTGTTTATACTCGAAACAGAGATTTTAAATACTTGGAATGAAATTCGAGTTTGTATACGAAATGTTAGTGTCTCCGAATTCTATGAATTCTTATCGGTCTTCAATGAGGCTCAATTTTTATATTTCCGTCCATTGAATGCTTAGTGTGAGTTTTCTGGATGAATTTTTGTTTTTTGGTGTTTTTAGTAAATTACAAATGCGTTGATTTTTACTGAGCTTCAATTTCATGTTATCCAGGGTTGATTGCTTTTTATATCGTCCATTGATTCGTTATTAAATTTTGCATTAAAATAAAATTACATCATCTTAAGAGTATATAATATGGGCGAGGTCAGAAAATGAAAACGCTACAAGGAAAAACTATTTAAGATTTGGCTTTTTACCTTGAACGGATGCCACGTTGTGTAAATCATTAATATATTTTTATATCCGCCATCATATGCATGTAGAAGCAACCAAAAGTAATCGTCGGAGATCCCACAAAACATATATATGCTGTTTGTCTGTATGCCTGTACGATGCGTGTCGTCTGTGGTAACCACTGTCCTGGTTAGAAAAAGTAAGATATCAACCCCCTTCAAATCGCCGAAATATCTCATTTGCTTAGGTTGCCGAATGAAATTCGAGCCTACGATGTCCCATGTTAGAAATACGAGTACTGAGAAAATCTAAATGAATTTAATGTTAATCAAGAGAATATTTTTATACTTAACGGCACTTTTAAAATCGCGAACATAATGAATGATGAAATCAGCATACCATTTATATGGAATTGGAATCGGAGGTTACGACAACAAAAACGCGTACTCGAGTTGTGTGTGCATATACGCGTGTTTGTTTACATGCTCAGGCACTATCTCTATTTACATGCACGCATTTAATTGCCTTTGAGGAGAGTTCATCGTACCAATTCAATGCTAGCTCAACACATAAACACAGCCAACACACATGCTATAGCAATGCTGCTTTGGCGTCGATTGAGTCGAGTCGTCCATCGGTGCAACGACAATGCAGTTAACGAAGTCGTCACAGTAGACTGCTCTGCCAACTGAATGGGCACAACGTTCGTTTGATTGTTTGTAATAATTATTTAATTTTGATGATGAACAGGAGCGCAGTTGTGCCTTCGAATGCATATTGACAATATTAATGACTTTGTTGTGAATGCGTTTTCATAATATTCAGGGATAACCTTCTACATCCCGATGTATATGAGGTCGTGTGTTTGTGCATATTTCTCGTCGCTGGAGCCCTTTTAAAAATTTTAATTATTCTGATTTTGGTGCAACCACTGGGAGTATGCACGTACATATACATATACTGAATTAGTCCAACCAGGTTTGTCCAGATGCGAAAATACATGTTATCATAACCATGGACTGAATAGGCAAAGGTGTTGTCTTAAAATTTTGCAATCAACAAGGCAGTGCGTTCTTCGAAAAGCCCGCATGTTATCAAACATTTATGCACTGTGGCTACGGCTGAAATCGATAAAATCAACTCAATATCTGAAACTGTTGTGCACAATAAATGTACATTCTTCGATTATATTTCACTTTGCGTTATCGTTGCTGGTGCTGTTTGTACATGTTATGATACTGTTAAGTGCTTTTTTATGCTCTGCGTTTTTTTTCGTTTTGTTTTTTTTTTGTTTTTTTGTTTTGTTAGTTGTAATCTAATGATTTGCATCATGTTGTAGGTACAATTTCCTAGACGGAAAATTTCCATTTAAAAGAAATGCAAATATTTCTTTGTTTTACTTTTATTTTGATTAAAACCTTGTTGACCTTGTTGACCTTGTTGAGAGGAAGCGAATTTTTGCCACTTGTGGGCGTAACAGCCTGTATCAAGCTTCACTTATATATTTGAATTTTTAACGGGAACGTTTCAGATACAAACACCCAGAAATCGTTAAATCGTCTCAGATTAGGATGCTGATGCTGCCTTGGTCATTGAGTTTCATGTAGTTGCCTTGTGGCAGTTGCATGCAAAGCGAAATGAGGTATACCCCCATATATAAAAATATATGAATATATTTCTTAAGTTATTGTTATTGTATGCAAGTAATTTGGAGAGCTTTTGTAAGTTATGAATGTATTGAATGCACTTTTTTGACTTTGGCTTGAAATCCATAAAAGACGAATTGTCATAACTCAAACATACATACAACGATATGGCAACATATGCTTCGTTGAGTCCATTTGTTAACACACACCAACTAAAATGGCTATTAATCATACCTAGAATGACGATAGCATGACAACATCGCCATTTTCTCCGTATGGCCAAACGTTTGGACATTTTCCTTCTATTTATTATACCAGGCAAAGGCACTTCTTGGTCAATAGAAGCCCTCACGCATACAGTTGACAGCCAAGTGAAGTAGCAGGCGATCATTGTAAGGTGAGTTCATCGATTTGGTAAAAAATTGTTCAAACAAAGTGTTGTCAATCGCCAATTTGCTCAGTATGCACAAGAATTGTGCACAAGTGAGTTGTTAACATATACGTAGCCTGCAACTGAACACTTTTTTCTTGGTATAGCCAGTTGACTGGCTAGGCAATGAACGGCCAAGACCGACTAAAATATTGCATTTGTTTCCTAAAGCAAACAATGTGGGAGAGGTCAGTGAACTGAGAAGAGCTACAAATGAAATAGTGTAATTAAAAATGAAGTCTGCACTAATATGCGAAAACTGAAAAACTGTGACCGAACAGTCGAGCCGCACTAATGCAAAACTAACGCACCTCTCATGCTCTCGTGCTCATTTTAGCTAACGACCGTTTCTTGTTAAAAAGAGAAAAAACAACGAGTAATTACACCTCGCGTTCTGTCGTGCATTGTCGCAAGCTCTTTTTCAGTTGTCTCGTGCCGTGTGGTAGTGCAATGTAGTTGGTCTTGCTTCGTTTTCTTGTGTTTGATTTATGTTTTTTTAATAAATATTAGCAATCAAACGTGAGAGTGTCGGAGCTTTTGCTTACTGGTTAGTATTGTTGTGGTCAATAGTGAATGGGGTGCGTTAGGTCGCTTATTTTTAAACAATATTTCTATTCCTTTGGAAGTGTATTTATTAGCTCTTTTAAATAGATTTTGCTATCGCTATAGTCGTGTTGCTCTGTGTTGTTTCCCTCCATCTCCACTTACGTACCTACGTCCACATTTCGTTTGCTCCCACTCTTCAACTATTATTATTATTAAAATTTCTAACTTGTCAAAAGGTGATGCGTGCTTGATTTCATATTTTCATTTATCGTTTATCGGTTTCGATTGCCATACATGTTGCTTCGCATTTGTTCAAATTTGTATAACCCAATACATGTGCTTGCGTTGAACAATATGGTATATCTACACACACACATTTACGCACGGATGTATGCAAAAGCGCTGCTTGCGCCAGCTGTTGTTGATTTTCAATTTGCGCAATGAATCAATCGCATGCACAGTTTAATGACCGCCTACAAGGCATTTCAAATTGAATGAACACGAACACACACATTGCATATGAAAACGTACGCGTTTAAGGTGATGCACACTAACGCATACTACTCGTTTCTTTTAGCTCCCAACGAATAAGTGGTGAAAAGTACTTAGCAAGAGACGCTACGAGAAACGTGTAAACGCTGGTAGTTTTAAAACATATTTCTGACACTTTGAGAAGGCTATTGAATATTTATTAATTTTTCCAAGTTTCTAATCCTGTCCAATTACATCAATTTTGTCCCGACTTAGGGTTAAGTCAAATGAAAATCGGATAATTGCTTGGAATCGCGGAAACACTTCTAAGCGTAAACAGTTATTTGTTAAAACTCGTCATTCAATCATTCTTTTCCCAGGGTATGTTAAGTTTGTCATCCGAAAGCAACTAGCCGAAGCAAGCGCTAGGGTTTTCAGTGTTTCGTCCCTACTGCTGAAATGTTAACGAATGCATACCTACTTCATGTAGATAGTTTCTTTATTCATTATAAAATATTGAATGTGTTGTTGTGCTCAATTTTTTACTTGTTAACAACAACAATAATTCTTACAAACAACTTCTTGGCGATAGCTTACTTCTGCTCTATTATTTGTTCATCGCCCGATACGTAAATTTTGGTTAATATCATTTTGCATAATTGCTGCTTCAAACACATTACTCATGTGCAGCAGTTCAGTAATAATGTTGCAGTTGCATTAAACCAGTTTCTGCTAAATGGACACTTGAACATATGAAGAGAGCATTATTGTACACAGAATTAATTAACCACTCATGAGTCAACAGAAATATTATTAAATTGCAAAATACTTAAACAAATAATCCATTCAATATCAACAGCAATTATATTAAATATATTGTAATAAAGTCAACGATTGTTATTGACCTAGAAATGTATTAAATAAAAAAATCACCAGTTGGCTTTTTTTCTAAAAATTGCAATCCCTCGTTGGTGATTGTAATCACCAACCCGTAATTATACTTATTTCCAACGTTTAAAGCTCGATTCATTTGTGAATTGACTGTTGATTGGAGGTTTTTTGTTTGGGACATATCTCGAGACGCATTATCTTGTAGACATAAAAAGCGTTTATTGGAGCAGGGGCGGTAATTCCCTCCCTCAGGAAATTGACTGCACATATTTATGGTAGCATAGCAATCAAAAAATAAATAAAACAAATTCAAATGGAATAATTTTATGCAAAATCGTTAATTAAACGCACGTAATGGCCTCCTTCGCTTTTATACCTCTGCTGGTTTGTAGAATTATGTCTATTCATTAATGCAGTAGCCTACGTAATCTCCAAATGCATTAAGTGCTATTGGATTGTTGTTGCAATGTTGTAACTGACATCATTCGATTGACCGCCACCACCTGTGGTAGCCTTTAAATAACATATGAGCTGTTTGTCTGTCTGTCTAAATGTAACTGTAATTGTTGTCTTTATGTTTATTTAAACACGTCTACAAGTTTTATTTGCCTTACCCCAAATCTGAGACACCTCCACTTATTTTAAACCAGCCTGTGGGTGTGGCAATCTACAAATTTGAAACGTTTGGAGAAGGAAACAGTTTGTATAAACTGTGAATATGTTTAGCAGATCTTAGCTCAATAACCAACTGAAGAGACACGGACACTGTTGAATCGATTTTCATTTGGATGCTTATTTAAATTAGCACCCGATTCTTAGCGGAACAGAGAAGCCGCCTTCTAGCAGTATGCGTCCCACCATAACGCAAAGAGCTTACTGAATACTTTTCTCTCTTCCAAATTCTTCTAATTTAAATTGCAACACGAGTTGCGAGTTGCGAGTTGCGAGTTGCGACAGTATTGCATTCGCTGACGTTCACCTATATATAATAAAATAATTTCACTAATATTATTCATTGCTTAGTAGTTTTTAATTGTTGCAATTGGCACATCCCACACAATAGTTTGAGTGTGTATGTGTGTGTTTTCGCTTTGTTCTAAGTGATTATTACAAGTTAATTTTAGATGTTTTATGTCCAGCCTCTCCTCATCTACATTCTAATTAAGTACTGCTTGTTTATTGAATTGATTCACTTACTTTACGGCTCTCATATTTCCGCAACGTGCTGCCCGTGACTAAGGCGGGTGGTGTACAGTTATATAAGAGTGATTTCATTTTTGCAGCCTTGCTTTTGTTTGCGCCCTTAGGCTAAATGGTATATTAGGTTAGTGCAAATATTTGTAACGCGCAAACGGCAAATGCCGCAGCCACCTTCAAATATAGCGATCCATTCAGAATACCAATTTGAAACAATTTAACCATGTCCGTCTGTCCATGTAAAGTTGTGCACAAAGTCCAGATCGCATTTTTGGAGATATTTCGATGAAATTTGGTATAAGGACTTATATTGCCCCAAAGAGGAACTCTATTGAAAATGGATCGCGTCGGACCATTTTAAGAACACCTCCCCATATAAGGTCTTATTATAATGGCAATAATTTGCAAACGTAAAATTTAATTTGCTTAATAAATGCCAACTCGGGCCATTTTCAGAACACCTTTCCACATAATGATACTTCTCGAAATGACTTACATGACAATGCCTCGTGTTTATTGATACAAATAAATTAATTGTAGCACAAGTTGTGGTGTAGGGCTTGACAGACAATAATATTTTCATTTATTTTATTTGAAATTATCCATAATTGCCGCCCTCTTCTCACATTTTTAAATTGAAAATAATTCTTGGAAAGTAGCTTCGCTCTCCTTCATAAAGTCGAGAGTAATTTCATCGCACCTTATGCGTAGTTAATGATTTTTTCCTTTTTGGAATAGAAAAAAATCACCATGACGACAATAACACAACGTAATAGGAATCGCTAAGCGTAAGCAGGCAAACATTGTATGCATACTCGTGGCTGGATTATTTCTTGATTTTGACTTCAGGAATTGTCGAATGCGATTTAATGCGACAGTAGACTGTGCGATGTTCCATTTTACGGGTACAATAGCACCATTTGAAGTGGATGGACCTTTAGAGTGTAGAGAATATATCCGCAAACGCCTCCATGATCGCCATTTAAACAATATGTTCAATATGGTTTACAACAAAAGCTACAACTTGTTATTTACACTCATTATGCAAATGCATGTGCACACCACCACACATGCACAAAAGCCAAATAACATAAGCACGTAAATACATAACTAAGACGTAATGAATAAGACATAAGTTGCACAAAATATTATGTAGTGGAGCTGAAAAACGTACGTACGTGAATAATATGTAAAAACCCACATAAGTAATTGAAATGCAAACGCTCATGCTGTGTTTTGTTGTATTGTTGTTGTACGTATATTGTGCGTGTGTACACATAAATAAAAGAAAAATAGAATGCAAAGAAACTACTCGTAAACTAAATACTTCAGTTTATTGTTTATTTTGTTTTTTTTTATTTTTTATTTTTTATATTTATTTAGCGTATGTATGTGATTGCTGGTATCTCTCTCTCTCTCTCTATGTGCAAACAAACGCATACTATTTTTCTAGTTAGGGTTACCGACCGCACAACTATCTGACATTAGATTGCGATGGCGGCCAAACGGCAACAGCCGATGCAACTGCACTGCCGCACCACACCACACAGCATTTACATATTAACGAAAACTAAAAATATATTAAAACAAACAAAGCAACAACACCATAATGTTGGCTGGCGACAAGCTCGTTTGTACGTCCACATAAGTTCGTATATAAAAATATTAGCAAAAATGCATATTTTTGCAAAATTTATGTTTATAAATATGTATGTGTGTGTGTGTGTGTACGTATACTTAAAGTAAATTA
Source organism: Crataerina pallida (assembly GCA_949710015.1). NCBI lineage: Eukaryota > Metazoa > Arthropoda > Insecta > Diptera > Hippoboscidae > Crataerina > Crataerina pallida. The sequence continues at coordinate 11,022,759 of OX453290.1, forward strand.
CAACCAAAGCAGTTGTTGTGCCTTGGATGGAATCAGCAGCCGTACCTCTGGGCAGATATTGTTGAAGCTTTGCAAACACTCGCACACATACAAAAACACCACGTGGTAATTTATTTGTTCTAATGCAAGCATTTGAAGGCACTTCTATAAATATAATTATAATTAAATAATAATTCGAACGAGAAATGAAACAGTTTTTTATGGCAACCACACCAAAGGTGGCAATACGTTGAGTTTGTTAAAACGATTCACTACTGTCGCAAGAGAATCGGTGAGCAGATCTTGCTATTTCTATCTGCCTGTATGGGCGAAACAAGGCCTTGGTCGCACCAATTTTACAGTGGGTATGCTTACTTAATAACATTTAAAAAATCTCTAAACACTCAAATCTCGATTTCATTTCGAAAACACCGAAAAATGCTCCGCTAGGCAAAGGGTATATTACGTTTGTGCGGATGTTCGTAATTCCTAAATAACAAATAAAAATCTGTACGCCTGTATAAGCAAATTTGTGCGCAAGCGTGAGGTCGCATTTTTTGAGATATTTCGACAAAATTAGGTATAAGGACATGCATTGGATAAAAGATAAAAAGTGGACCGGATCGATCAACAAATGAAGGAATTTTGACAACCCCTTCCCATACAAGGTCGTATTATATGTTTTTGACAAAAATTGGTAAAGAATGATAAATGGGCTTAATATTTGGCTCTAGCAAATTTGAATCCGATCGGGCCATTTTTAGAGCCCCTTTTTAAATATTTAAAATTAATTGTAGCATACATTGTAGGGTAACATGTGCTTTTGTTTTCTATTGAAAATCAATCTATTCAAAAGGTATAATCAATATTTCAAAAATCTAATAAACTAAAAAAATGTAAAAGGTATAAAAACGCGTATATCCACAATATTTATTTAATGCGTTAATTTATATAACATATGTTTGGCATTAAAGCACACATAAAACGTTTTAAAAGTGTGGTAATCACTTGCATTGTTCAACAACTTAATTCGTTCGTTACGTTATCTTACTTGTAATAATCATTGGATTATCAATGGGCCGCATGTATTAGCTAACACTCTTACTATGTATTGTTGTTGGTTACATATGATAAAGATTAAAACTATTTCTCCGTTCATGATCACTGTCATGGACCACTTGAACTTACTAGTTTCTTATCATATGTTTTCACATAGTAAAGATTACATGATTAACTTCTGCTTGCAAATCTTTTCATATACATATAATGTGTGCGCGCGCGTGTGTGTGTGTGTGTGTGTAAAGATGAAACAACTGCTCAAAATGATTTCTTACTTCTCCAAAATTGTTCATCCCATACGCTTCATATATTTAAAAAGTTCTCATTGAATTGAACTTTCTATTTATAACTACTAACTGCCAAGCACTCGATTGACAGCCTTAGCCATTTATTCATTTAACTCATTGGCAATTATAATTACTTAAACGACCATTCATTCATATGTTTTAAGCCACAGCCATGCTTCATTTAACAAACTTACACGATTCCTGTATCGGTCAGCTGAAAAACGGAAAAGTATGATTTCAAATGTTGTTAAATTAAAGTCCGCGTGCTGTGCAAGAGCGTCAATGCGTTCAAGTGTTGGTCTCTAAAGTGATGGTGATACAACACAACAACGAATACAAAGAAACGAATTATGGTACACACACTTAACACTACAACGCAGTGTTAATTGTTTAAACAACGTGAATTAATTTTGCACAAAATATCAAAATGCAAGTAAAAAAAGGCCGCAGCAATATTTGTAATGACAACACTTGAAAAATCTCAATTGCTTGTGCTATCGTTGACACTTTGCCATAACCACACACGACAAGTTTTCATGCAGTAATATTGCATTTTTTCTGTGCACTCGCACTCTTCTACATACTATTGCAGCGTAGTTCACTAACCTATGATAATAATAATAATAATTATTGCACAATTAGTACGACGACTACTTATGTGTATGTGTGTGTGTGGGTATTTCTTTTTATTATTAGATGTTATCATAAATACTGCTGTTGTCCTAAAAATATAACTGTTTATGTGTGCATGCGCTCACTTGCATATGAATATATAAAAAATGTGTATATGTGCGCTATTTTTGCAATGCAAACGATTGACTGTGTGCTCGAAAACAAATATTCTGGTCTGATTGCGGGAGAAAGCAAATAGGTAGCAGTTGCTAAGGTAGGAGAGCTCTCTAGTATTTATTTCATTACACCTAAAAGTAGACTTTGAAAATTCCAACATTTCATGCATCCAAAATAGGAGTAACACCTAACATATAATTAGTTGCAGTACTTTTTCGTTTAAATCTCTTTCATTAAATAATTAAAAAATAAATTACACTTAGGCCTAATATGAAATACCCTACACAGGCGTTTAACATTTCCTCACGCTAAGTGAATTTTTGTAAATTCTATATGGGCGTATATGTTATACGACCATGCCCATGAGCATCAAATTTCAACTTCATAGGTTTTTTTTTTTTTTTTTAAATTAAATAAATAGATTTTGTCGATTGTGGACAAAGCTCTTAACCGATTTTGCCAAAATTTCAGCTCAATATCTTAAAATTTAGGGCATCTGACGCCTGCTTCTGGGTGCTTCAAGTGAATTGTGTAAAAATAAGATTATTTGCCGTTAAACCAATATTTAGCAGGCGCATTTATGTTACTTTCAATACGGAATTAATAAAAACATTTTTTTGTGTGAAGTCTACGCACAAATGTTAGAAAAGGAAATTCGAATCCGTAATATTCGTTTCAAGCTGTTGTCGCCTCTCAGCTGCAATATTTTGTTTCGTGGTTGAACAACTCTAACGGTAATAATTTGTGTGTAATTCCCAGGAATTGGAATTGGAATTTCAGAAACCCTATTTGTAATATAAAATTGTTCATGTGTCAATATATAAATGTGTTTATTGCTTTATATACCGTTAAGTATGTTTTGTGTAATCATTTACTTACAAGTTATCTTTGCTAGCCAACCACAAATAACTCAATTATAGTTACGACAACAAAACTATCACAACTGTTGTACGAACGGGAACAACAAATGATACGTACGATGTATGTTTATTATTTTACAATGGAAGGAAACGTAACTATTCAGTTAGAAACACGGGTAGCCATGTGTGTGCTAATGGACTCCAATAATAGTGTGCTTATAATAAGAGTTGTGCTATAGTGCAGTTACTGCTCGTTTTATCAATTCAATGCAATCAAGCAGTAGGTTATTGCAAAAATAAATAAATACGTGGCGCAAACTTTACATTGCCACACACCGAAATAATGCTCAGCAACAAATCGGCTCTTAGCACATGTGCAACTAACTGTGCAGTCAAGCCGTATATCAGAGTGTGTATTGCAAAAAGCCTTTAAGGTATAAATTATACAAACTATTGTAACTTGCTCAATATGCTTGAACGCCTACTTTCTTTGCCTGTAAAATATAACATCATACAACAAACTGCGGAGCTGTGCTTTGACACCCAATCGCTCCATGTGCTAGCTTACAAATATGTGTGCATTTGTTATGTTAATGGGCGAGAATGAGACTCAGTATTTATTGCTCTGCCTCCCTTTCTATTCTTATATTTAAAGCATCGTGTTATTCGCATGCAATCTCATGCTGGCCCGTGCACGCTGTCTGTCACAGTTTAAGATAATTATCATAAACGACCTTTTATTTAGTTTGGTTATAGTGCAATGTACGAATTGATTTAATTAGAGTACATGGGTAAAACAAGATATTTTCGATACATTTCAATTTAATTGAGATTGAATGAAATTTCTTCCGTATCTTCGCTCACACCCACTCTTCTATTTTGAATGCATTCTGGGAATAAGAAGTTGACAATTACTTGTTTCAAAATCAAGCACATACGCGCACACACTTTCCCTATACCAAAGTTACAAGTTTAGAAAGTTAATAACAATTTAACAAATTTTGACGAATTTTAAGCCTTTTCCAACATTACAATAATTTACAATTAATTATTAGTAACAGTAAATTTTTCCGAAAAGTTTTTCAGAACGCGCATTATTTGCATTAATATCCACTTAAGTTTGCAACAATCACTTAGAAACAGTTAGAATCCTCCTCCTTGGAAACTGTCCACAATCCTCTTGATCAGCATCAGCATCAAAATCTGAGACGATAAGGATATGACCGTCCGTCCGTGTAGGTCTGTTATTGGTATTCTTACGGTCGTAAAATTTAAGATATTAAAATGAATGAAATGAAATTTTGTACAAACTCTTCTGGATTCTGCAAAAATCGGTCAACAGCCACGCCCATAATTGATAAAAATCCTTTTATCTGCCATAAAAATTTAACCACGCAGTTTGGTACACATATTTATAATTAGCCCATTCATCGTTGTGCCAACAAATGGGCGTGATTGTATAACAGACACGCCCACAACTTATAAAAAACCGTTTTTAGGGTAAAACTCGACTTACATACATGCCGTATTAGAGTAATTGGGAAATGGGAAATAATTCGGTTCATTTTCAGAACCTCTCCCCAACATTTAACAATAATTTCCATTTTGTAAAATTCTTTTATAAAATTTTGTGTATAATAGTCAATTAGCATAATAATTGACTGTGAATTAACAAAATTTGAACCCCGATCGTCCCTTTCCTAGAACCCCTGTCCATATAGTGCTTTTGACATAGTGAGATCTCGTGTATAATAAAATGTGTAGTCAAGGGGTGTAGGATATTAACGAATCGGATAGAACCGAACATAACATTTGTTCTTGTTTATTGTGATTTTCATAATCAGATACAATTATACAAATGGTGTTAAGCCATATCAGTGGGCAATCTTCGAATTTTTTTTTAAAAAATATATTTCACAAAAATGAAAAACATTATCTCTATCGTTTCCAAAACATACCTTCTACGCACACACAGTTTAGAAAATTAGACCCATAACTTTACGTTGCCAACAAATATTCGTTTGATCATGCTGTGCTGTGCAAATGTCCAGAGACTGACGTAAAGCAAGAACGAACAAAAAGGTACAAAACCGCAATTCAGGCAAAAAGGTTTTTTAAGAAGGAAAAACAATAACACAAACGCTCATAAATTGAGGTTAATGACCGAAATATGGAGGCTTCAAAGCCATTTTAATGGTTGTATTTGTATTTTTAGGTATTTGTGACCACATCATCAGCCAAAAATATGACATGATAAAGAAGAGTTAAAACGTAACAAGCAGTCATAAACGTTCTGCTATGTTCGAATTTTAATTAAAACAAACTTGGTGGAGGGTACAATAAAGCTATGCTTCGTTTTTCTGCATCTCACATGTAACTGGTGTACAATTGCTTTAGGTTCAATCCGCTTTTATAAATTCGAACGATTTTTTGCAATTTTTTAATCTAATTGAATGAAATTTCTGCACATCTGTATGGTGGGACCACAATTCAAACAATAAAAGAAAATTAGCGAAAACAACAAAGCCAATAAAGGATGAAAATGGATGGAACGCTTTGTGTGGTTATAAATTACTGGTTGGATGTGAACAGAAATGGAAACAAAAAGATGAACATGTAGGAAAATGTGCGAACAAATGAAAACGTGCTTAGCGTTGTAGTTGAAGATTATGTTTGTCATTATTGGTGTTATTGTTCTTATACATATGCACCAACAATGTACGCATTGTCAAACAGCAAAGTTCAATGAACTTGCCACACATACGCACGCTCGAGATAAGTGTTTTTATTTAAAACAACAACAACAATTGGCAATTGTGATATAGAATAACGACACACCACATAAAGCTCTATATATAGAACATAAACAATAATAGCAACAATGCAATTAACTTAGACTTAGAAATTTAATAATAGAAAATATTATAATAATAATAAAACAAATGAAGAGAGAGAGAGAGAGAGCGAAGCTGTTTTAATACCCTCTACATATAATGAGGAGTATACTAAGTTTGTCATTGCATTTACAACACCCAGGTGGGTGATTAAGTGCGTCCGTATCTGTCTTATATTCCCTTCCAGTTTCTGCACGCAGAACACTATTTAACTTAGGACCACCTGTGAGTAGTGCTTCTAGAATATTTATTTAATAATTATACCTTTGATGGCTTTGAACGGAAGAGCCTGACACGTATATTGTAAATTCAATTCACCATCGTTTTTGGTATGGAAATCCTCAAGAATATTTTACATAAATACAGGGTGAAAACAATGATGGTCAAATTCAAAAATTATGATGACAGCCACTATGAACAATAGTCAAAAAATTGTCTGCAGCCGTTTTTTATAATAGTTTTTCCTTATGTGGGCATAATTTAGAATAAGCCAGGCAATAATAACAACAACAACAATTACAATGCGTAACATTAGTGGACAGATATCGAAGTTAGTAAAAAATGTGACTTATGTCAAATCTTAAACACCCTTCACCACCTCCTCGGCTGGTTCATCATTACGCCCTCTAATAAAGAATAGTTTTTTATAAATTGTAGGCGCGACTGTTGTCCGATCGCGCCTGAACGCGAACGGAATAGCAATCTTAATGTACCCCCACCCAGGTGGAAGGCATTAAAGTAATAAAAGTCCCACACGAGTCATTATTGTGCCACCCTGAACAGCGTTTTATTTTAAGCAAATTATATGGATAACGTTGAATTATTGACCCTCCTTTAAACATTATAAAGCATGTGTGTTCATACCCTCCAATAGATAAAATTACATTTTATCAGACTTTAATAAGGAAAAGTCAATAAACGCTTGCTTTTTAAGCAAAAAATAAAGTATGTTGTCATTGTTACTTTTGTGTCTTAATCAGCATTTATACGTAAAATGAAGGAGTCGCATAGATAAAAAGAGGACGTTATCTAAAGGAAAACAACCAAAACAAATTGCGTGCTTGTAAGGTGCCAGACAGACCTTATTTGAAATGAAAAGGGAACCATCCTTCCCGCCACATGTATGTCCTAAAAAGGAGGCAACTGAAAAGATTAATAGTAAAAGAATAAATTTTATAAGGTTTCTAATAAGTGGAGAGTAATGGAGTACATTTACAAGAATTCTGCCTTAAGAGAAAACAATAAAGCACTTTTCGTTAAATAAAAATCCATTTTCACGAGAGAAAGGCCAACCGCTGAACTTGCGAGTGTATACTCAACAGAAAAAAGGAATTATGGCAAATGCGGAGAAGGAGAACACTTGATGTCAAGTCAGCACATGGAACACTTTTACTTGTCTTTAGCAGGCGAACGGGATCAGAACGATACATAAGAAAACAGAATGCTGCTCATTCAGTGGTGGGTTGTTGGGTTACTCTGTCTTCGAGCCCCAGCACCTACAATGTCAATTCTACTAAATGAACGCAGTCGCACTCATACTCATAATCATCCATGTTATACCTTAAGTAGAAGTCTTGGCAGCTTGTTACCGTAAAACGATATTATGAATAACATGTAGCTTACAAGAAAAGTCTTTGTCATTCTGTCCTGCTACGTAGCGATTTTATTATTTTCATTTTAATATGTACTCAGCCATCATTTTGAAAGCCATTATTTATGATGATTACATTTCTTTTATCAATAAACCATAAAAACATTATGCGGTCTTATGTTTAAGAAGCTCAAACTGTGTTCGTACAGGTAGAGCGAGCCTTTAAGCAAACGTAATTCTAAGATTCCTGCGATCTGCAGCACTGCGCCGCGAGTGCATAACTTCTGGAAAAATATGCCTCAATTCTGCATTAAATTCAATTCAACTTGAAACTTAAATTAGTTTGCCGTACATTTGACTGAAACGAAATTCTTCATTAGATAGCATCATCAAACACATTCTCGTGTTTTCATATTCAGCAACGTTCATTCGTTTCATTTGTCTACGAGTTGTCTGTTTGCCTTCCACAAAAGCATAGACAGACAATCAACTTTAACTGCGACAACATTTACATTAATAATTAGTGCTTTTATCTGTTTATTCTCCGTTTAAGTTGAACGTCTGTTCTGTCTATGATGGAGAAGAACAAACAGAGAACACGTTGCAAATGAAAATACTTGCACTTGATACCCGGACCAGCAATTAATCATTATAACCAGAGAGAGGCACCAACAACAAAACCAAATAATTCATTTTGCAGGTTAAGAAACTTAGTGGTCTGTCTGTCTGGCGTACACTGACTATGCGAAAAGAAGATATTTACGACACTCTTCTCATTCACGTGCATAGAAATATTTCTGTTCCCTAAGTTGTCCGCTTTCTACATTAAAAGTGAAAAATAACAAGTGTCCACAAATGCATGCAGGTATGAATCAGGTGTCATTTTAACGTTTGAAACGAGGTGGGACAAGTGCCGAGCAGTAAATATTTCAAAAAAAAACTTTATAGAATTAAAGTGTCCAACAAGAACAAAAACAAAAACAACAACAGTTAAACTATTACCAGCACCATCAGTCATAGTGTGTAAATCTCGTCAGCAAGAGGATGTTTTCGGTGAAAGTAAATCCGTGAAGGATTTTAAGGACCAAGTTTATATATATACAAATACAGTAAAGTTTTGCTTCAAGTATTTATATTTTTAGAGTGAAACTTGTGCTCAAACCTACTTTCCTTCTTCTCCTACTTCTTGTAATTTTGCAATGAACACCGTCTTCTTTCAATGTCACTGACCATAAGCACAGCACACAGTATTTCGAGTATAATTGAATGAATGAACATACGAGTGAATATTAAAGAATGTGTTGAACATTTCTAATGCGGGATCATGTCGTTATTGTGAATTTTAGACTCCTCCCATTTGAACTGTCTGGTGTGCTGCCTAATTTAATTTAAAAAAACCAAGAGAGCATAAATCTTGAAGCCACTTCAGTTTAGACTCAAGGACGCACAATCACTTTCATTGAAAATCACCATTTTTCTATTTTGAAAGCATGCACTTGCCACGATTTACGTCAAATTAAAAATACCTGAATACACCACTGGCAACAAATTTAACCGCATGGCAGCAATGTGAATCGCATTTTCCTAATTACAAAACTGGATACAAAACTATAATGATTACATTTCAGATTAATTGCTCCATAAAAATGTAGTGCTCCCCGCACCCGCACTAAGATCAGCTTTGTGAAGGCATTTCTTTTTGTTAAGAACATTTAATTGCATTGAAGGGAGTAAATTTAACTTTTAAGATTTGGGCAAACGCGTCTAAAGAAAAAGTTAAGCTCTGTTATTGCACAGGTTCACTGTCTATCATGCAGTTAAATAAGGAAGGATTACGTTTAATTGCAGCTTTATGTCACCTTCAGCAAGTACTCTAATTAAACCACTAAGGACCAGCCCGAGCATCATATCGCACAATTTTTGAAGCTTTGCACAAACACTCATGTACACTTTTCAGAAAGCTTTTAAAATCGTTCTTCTTGGGGAATACACACCTCAAAGCAGTAAAATTTTTGTTAATTTTCACCTTCACTACTAAGCAGCTCAGCAGCGCAGCACGTGCGCTTGTTTCCAAGGAAAAACTAATATATAATAATGAAAAAATTCTCTGGTAATCATTAAGAGAACAGTACACGGTGACATGCAATAATCTTATGTGGAGGTTTTCAGTCATCAAAGGTTGCTTTTTTATACTTTTTCTGTGCATTCAATACTGACTGTGGTGAACAAGGTAAACATTTACTTGAATGCATTTCATATTAATTGATGTTTATGTAGGAAAGCTCTACATTAAGCAATCTTTAAAGAAAAAGTCCTTCTTCCTTTTACATTTTTATTGAATGAATTGAAGTCATAAGCATGTGGAACACTATGCACGAGTCGCACGGTATTGAAACGAACGTAGACTAAAAGTGCCACGGCACTAATTAGCTACTGTCGAGGTATCAGGCACAAGTGTGTGTCACTTATATGAAAAGTGGTATTTGGTTTAAACCGAACCTTATGTTAACTACTGTTTGTCGTTCATGATAAAAATGTTCGCTTGGTTGTACAAATAAATCTGCTAATTTGCTTTGACTCACCTTTTTTAGTTATATTCCGTCCTGCAACAATGTATGCACGGCAATAAAAATAAATTTTTTATTTCTTGTAAAAAAAATTTTCTTTGAGGAACAAAAGCACCAGACTGATACAAAGCGAGCGGCGGTTAAGTCCCACATTTATGTCCTAGACAATAAGCTTTTTATGAACTGCTACGAATAATCAAAGAAATTTGTCTCAAAAATGTCACACACGTAATGTTGCGCGCACATTTTATCATCTGTAATTATCACCCCTAGTGCAGCTTATAGCACTTGGAGGGTAAAATAATCCACACCAAATTTGTAAGTATTCTGTGTGTTATGTTACTTTCAACGAAGTTAGATTTCCTTTGTGATAATTTTTGATGTCGATGTAATGTCTAGAGGATTAGAATCAAATCAAATCTACGGACTGTATAAATCCAATGCTACTTGTAGTTAAGTTTACTTTTTATACCCTGCACCACTTGTCGTAAAGAATATATTGAGTTTGTGCCGATGCTTGTAACTCCTAAACGGCATATGACACACCCACCTTCACTTATACCGATGGATCTAGAATCGAAATTGAATCTATTTAACCATGCCCGTCTGTCTGTAATTAATTTGTAATTTATGAGCTACAGATTGAATTTGTTATGCCCTCCACCTTAGCGGTGGCGGTATACTAAGTTTGTTCTTCCGTTTGCAACACCCAGGAGGAGGCGTCAGAGACCCTACCAAGTATCTATATTCTTAATCAGCGTCGAAAACTGATTCGATTTAGACATGAATGTCCGTGTGTCCGTGGGTCTGTCTGTTGTTGGCATTCTCGCGGACGTAACTTTCGAGATATTGAGCTAAACTTTTGTACAGACAATTTTAGTTTCTGCACGACGATCGCTATTTAAAATGGGCAAAATCGGTCAAGAGCCACGCCCACAAACAACAAATATATATATCTGCCACGAAAATTAACAGATGAACTTGAAATTTTGTATGTATATCCATAGTTATTCCATCCACCAAAAAATGGGCCTGGAAGCATAACAGACACGCCGACAATTTACAAAAAACCCTACTCAACGCAGAAGTAGACTTGTACGCTGATACGTAATACATATGTACATTATTAGAGGTCCACCGTTGTGGAGGTGAAGGGTATTTAAAATTTGGCCTAATCCAAATTTAGCTTTCTTACTTGTTGATATATATTTCAATGAAATTTTGAAATATTTTAATGAAATTTGGTACTAGAACGTGTATTGTTCTCTTCGTCAAATGTCATTATATGGAGAGATGTTTTAAAAAAGATCCGATTCGATCTATTTTTACCTCTTCTTTATGCCAATTCATGTCATTTTACCAAATTTCATCGAAATATCTCAAAAAGTGCGACCTGTTGCATGCAAAAATTTGCATGGATAGATAGGCGGACAGGCGGACATGATTAAATTGATTCAGATTTTTATCCGATCGATCGCTGTTATTGAAGGTGAATGTGGGATTTGCCGGATTTACAAATATCGTCACAATCTTAAGTATTTGCCACAAGTGGTGAAGGACATAAATATGATAATTGTTATATTTCGATGATAGAAGGGCTAAATCAACTCAAAATGTGATGTTGAACAAGATTTATATACGTTTTTGGATGTGTGATGTAATAATATAAATATAAGTAATTATTAAAAATACTAGAGTAGTAAATTTATTATCAAAAATTACGTCGTTTACCTCAATTGCGCATTTTCATGAAGAACTTAATTTGTTTTGCATAATTTCAATGCAACATAAAACCGAATGTTATGTACAGTTAATGGAATATTCAAAATGTTTTCATAATCGGTATCGAACTCTATACAAAATTCCGCCTTCATTGTCAAACTGGGAAATTATTTTTTCATCCTTTTATGGAGATGTGTTTGTCATGGTAACAACATTTTATTAAAAAAGGGAGTGCGTGCCAATGAGAGAATTTTTTTTAAGGAAACTGTTAAATTGTGTTGTTATGGATATAAATATGACTTTATTTCCACCTTTCATAACTTTAGTATTTTAAGCAATGTTCTACCTTTCATAAATATTAGCATAAAAGTAGACAAAATTATTTGTATCCACCACTTTGAAGTGAGGAATATATTCACAAGGTCAAAACGTTTGCAACGCCCAAAAAGGCTTTCCGAGACCCCCACAAAGTACAGTCTGTTGTAAACATTCCTCTGTTATAAAACAATTTGATTACACTGCCATATGAATGTGAGGGTACGTACATCTGACTTTGTCCAGACGTTTGCAATACCCAAAAGGGGGCTTAGCAGACGCCCCCCTAAACTATATATATTTTGAATCAGCTGATCTAACCATGCCCGTCTGTCTGACTAGGGTAATCACTATCCTGATCGTGAAAATTGAGAAACTTGGCAAAACTGTTTGTAGAGTTTATACGCTGCTACTGAAATTGATTAAAATCGGTCAAGCGACACGCCCACAATGCAACAAAAAACGGAAAAAGGACAAATATTTTAACAAAATTTTCCGCATTATTTATAAAATACAGAAGATACATATACATACGGAAATATATTCCTCGGTAATCTTTTGTGTATCGATAGTTATTCAAGATTTAATCTCAGCCAAATATAGATTTTTTAGTTTTTACGTATTGAAGCGGATACGTTCATAATATCTGCATAAATCAATAAGAGAACCGCACGATATTTGTAGTGGCTTAATGGGGTAAATTAAAGGAAGACATAGCCGCGTTATAAGGACTTCTGTTCATATATTCTGACACATTAAATTTTAAATCTAGAAAAACTTTCCAATGTGCAAACAATAAATCAATCCTACAGACATAAATAATACACAAACAATAGCGTACACAATGACATCCTGCCAAAAATAATAATTATTTACAATATACGAGTATTGTGATATAATAATTCACATAGAGTCAGTAGAGAAAGGAAATACAACTAAATTTTTAAACCCTCCACATAAGATGGAAGACACGGGGGGTTCATTAAGTTTGTCATTCCTTTTGCAACACCCCAAAGGAGGCGTCAGAGACTCTACAAAGTTATATATCTTCTTGGTTAGCATCAATAACTGAGTCGATCTTGTCATGCACGTTTGCGTGTCTGCCTATTGTTGACATTTTCGAAGACGCTATTGAGCTGTAAATTAGTTTCTGCACGCAGATCGCTGTTTAAATGGGCAAAATATGTCACATAAATTTACTTATCTGCCACAAAAATCAAGCAAATAAGTAAGAAAACAGTACACATCCATCCAGCGAAGTGTCAAAAAATGCCGTGGTTGGATAACATATACGCCCACTCATTACAAAAAACCATATTCAGCGGAAAAATCGACTTCAAGACACACATTTTTAGAGGGCGCATCATGCCAACAGTCCACCGTTTATATGTAGATGTGGAGGGTATTCAAGATTTGGCCCAAGCCAAATTTACTTTTCTACTCGTTCCATTATATTCGTAATGGTTTTGGCGATACCCAGAAAATTGAAAAGCAATTCCGTTTAATGTATTGTATCTCTCACTTGCATTTACAGTTAGCACGCTATTGTGCTAGAAAATGTTTTATAACGTTTAAAAATAAAAGGGTGCGTTTATTATCTCGAAAATTCTCGAAATTAAATCTCAATAAAGAGGGTGAGTGAGAGCAATAGAATGTACGTTTGGCTTGCAATGATTTACTTTTAATTTGCTCAACGAAAATGTTCAGACACGCAGACTTGTTGAAATATAGCAGGAGTAGCTTAAGTGTTATAATAATTCATTTAAAATTTATGGTGCTACTGGAAAACAGGGTTTAATGAATACATTTAATTGAAATAACTCCACATACTCACCCTCATATAAATGAAAGTTCTATATAGATAATATTTACATGCTTGAAAACTTGAAGATAACTCAAGAATATCGCTCTGTAGAAATAATGTTACTTAAATGTATATACGTAGCGTTGAAATTAGAATAATGAAAAATACAAAATTTAAATGAACGTTCATCCGTTGCTCGATCTATTCTGATTTTTTTTTATGTAGTGTTTGTTGAATGATATTTTTTCATTTCGGAATTTTCCGAAATGAATTTATTGAATACAACATAGTTGATCACCCATTACTCGACCCGCAGTATTTCTTATATATTATATCTCTGGTGTCCATGTACATTTTAATATCATATGCTTGTTATATACATACATCGTGAGCACGGCTGAGTTTTTGTTTTCTTTTTCGTTGTTATTTATTGATGTTAAACGCAAGTATTCCAGAAATGTTTTATTAGCTTTATATTAGGTATGTATGTATGTAAAATATGTTTCTGTGCTTTTTGCAAATGAATTCGTATCTACGGATGTCCTGTATATACACTCCACATAACATAATCACATTCATGCCACGCCCACAGTTTACGTGTAATTTGGTAAAGAGTATCTCAGATTCGGTCTAAGCCAAACATTTCAAACCAAAGGTCAACTGCTGCAAAAACAGTACCCTAGAGTAAATACATAGAAATATGTGTACGAACTAAATATTAATTTTAATATTAATAATGGACTTAGTATATCTATTCCAAATTTCAGTACAACATCTTAATTTTGCGACAGTGAGTATTTTAACGCCAGACACACACAGATCGGTCGAGATGTTAATGTTGAGTAAAAAAGTATGTAAATACTCAGCGACGTGCCCGACTCTTTCTGAAGCTACTTGCATACAGAGTGACAAACCCCTTTAGTCCCTCTACATATGTGGTGGTAACAAAAAAAAAAATTAGAATAAAACGCAACAAACACGTGTTCGGCCGGGTAAACAAAAGATTACAAATCAACTCGCGAAAAATAATGTGGATGCAAAGAATATTTATTTACTTGCACATAAAATGCGTAAAATATATGTGTGCAGGGTTAAATCACTGATCGTTGAAATCGTCCCATATTCCCTTGAATAGATTTAAACAGATTTTTTTATAAGGCCAATGGGGAATGTACTGTACATAGAAAATGTATGGACATTTGAGAAATAAAGCTATTTACAATTTAGGCATTCTCTCTCTCTTCTAGCACTCGTATCTGGCCGTGCATTAAAAATACGATGTGCGTGAGTGCAAAAGGCTATAAAACAATACATGCACACACACTAGTTATTAAAAATGTCGCTTCTTTTGCCTAAATGGAATAATGTGTGTGTATGTGTTCCATATGTTTTTTTTGTGCCGTATATAAAAATATTGTTATTGTCTAGACGGGGACGCCACTTCATTTTCATCAAATTTTCCTTAAAACAGAAATTTTAATCAAACTTCCATTAAGTAAAATAAATTTGCGTATTTTGTTTTCACCGACGCTCAAAAGAGAAAATGGATTAAAGTGATTTTCAAGACAAAGAGTGCTGTGAGTTGTCATTTAGTTGAGATGGAATGAATATGTGCACGTTTGCTTGAATTGTCAGCCACCTATTAAATAAAAAGTGCCACTTAAATGATGTTTTCTATATATTTCGCATATTATAAAAAAAGGTGTTTCCATAAAACAATTACATGTTTAGTATAACGCAATAAAGTTGGGCTTCCAATATGCGTTATTTTTGGAGTTTGTCTTTTAAGTGTGTTTAAAATTCGAATAGTCCTTGCAATAGTTTCAACTAAAAAAAAAAAAGAGTAAAGGGGAGATATATTAGGCGTATACCAAATCTAGGATACTCATCACTCAATCAACCTCTTTGAACGCAAGTAATTAAGTATTATTGCGATAAATGTGTGCTTTGTTCATATTAATCACGCCACGTAAGGTGAGATCTTTTTAATATTTCTCTAGAACGGTTCATCTAATTTCTATTATTCGTGTACCGTTAGAATGTACAAATAAAGAATTCATTTCACTTTTCTTTGAAATTGGAATTTACTTCACTGAAATAGAAATATACAGTCTAGCTCGGCACGTTCAACTTTTTAAAATTGCAGGCCAACCATTTTGGAATTATTTTGAGTGGACGGTAGGTGCACCGAATTTCCGTTCGATATCTTAAAATATGCAGCTGCTGAGAGCAATGGGTGCAAGGTTTAGGACGCCATTGGAGGCGTGTCCTTATACCGATTTTGCCCAATTGCAATAGGAAAGCGTAGAAAATCTCGAAGATTGCGTGTACATAATTTCAAAGCGAAATTTCAATTTTCGGCGACCGTGACAATTCTAACAAAAGGATGCTGATCAAGAATGTACGTACTTTTTGAGGATGTGGCCCGCCCGCTTCTGGTACTAACAAACGTTTGAACGAAAACATTGTGATATCATTGTAATGATGCGACCATGCTTGGCCTACCTAAACTCTCCCTCAGTATGATGATGCATGCAGTGCGTAGGTGTTGTTTTCCTTTATTTAGTTTTTGTTATAAACACTACAAGCACTCCTTTGCTTCAGACCTTTCTGCCTTTTCACTTTACCTCTGGAAATTAAAATTGATGCTGGAGGAGGCAACACACTCAGAGTAGGCGTTTGTGTGTTTACTTTAGAAAGCTGATAAACTATAACTGCTTATTGAGCCATATCTATATTACATAGACAGAAAATTGCGTGTAAATGCTGTGCCGAATAAATTATGTATACGGCTTGTCACCAGCCCATGTATGTGTATAATATTTGGAGGGAGACTTTGCCAATACAATACAATTACCTTTCTGTATGAAAATTTTTGATTTGATTATCTTTGAAAAAAAATAGTCACACACGACGAAGCGAAGGAAGTGGAGCTTAACCTACAATAAAAAAAAGCAGGAAAATGAATGAGGGTAAAGACTAATGTGCAATAAGATTATGCACGAATAGTGCGCAGTAAAATTCATTCAAAAATGGAGTAGAATGTGCCAACACATGTGAGCTTCTTATGATGCTTATCAAAAGGTTAAAAAGAAAAACAAGTAAAAAACGTTACGACAAAGCTTGGGCCCTCTTAAAATCTATGCTTATATTGTGGGCGTGGCATTTATACAATTACGTCTTCATTTCATGTCCGACCAATTCTACATCAAAGACTTTCTTTGGGTTTTGTCCAAATTCGTCCAATAAAACATAAATATGCGCAACAACAAAAATATTTATTGTGTTTGGAGCTTTACGAAAAATGTAGGGGGGGAGACGGAATAAAAATCTTAATCAATATTCTTTCTATTATAATCAATATTAAAGTCATTTACACATACATATATACCGACGTAAGATGTTCTCACTAAACAGAACAGAACTTGATCCAAACACTCTACAACGCATTTGTTTTCTTGTGTTACTGCTGGGCGTTGCCTGTCGCTGCTGCTGAATGCAAAGGCTGCCGCTAAGCTCTTCAACATAATTACAATTATTAAGCTACATGTATATGTACACTCATTGTAGAGTAATTTTGGATATAAAGGGAAATTTTTGAGAAATTTGTAATCAACAGTAGAAAGGAAACCTTTATGATACCAGGTGCTGCTGCGCCATTTTTTTAAAACATTCAAATTGCTTTTTCTTTTTTTTTTTGTGTAAAACGACCCAAATTCGAATAAACGCAACAACAACTTATTTAAAATAATTGCAAAGAAGGAAATGAGTCCCTTATAGCACAACAACCACCATGTGCTTGTTCGACGAGTACCTACACAATACCAGCTTAAATTTATTAATAAAATGGGAAATACCGTAAAAAATAGCATATGTTGTTGTTGTTATTTGTTGTGCAAGAATTATATTTGTGCAGTGAAGAAATTATCAAATGTATGAGAATGTTGCGTAAATAAGCATCTGGTGCCGTGACTGTACACATTTACCTTCCGCATATCAACATTTTTGTAAGGATTCCCTACCTGCTTATGCTAACACTGCGGTACCAAGGACAAAACAAAGCAATCCTTGGCTGCATGCCTAACTGAGGGAATGGTTGGTTGGCTGATGGCGACTTGTCCTTACCGCTGGTTTCCCCTGTTGGCTTAAAATAATCCTCCAATTGTTTTTATACCCAGATCGGGGATACATTCACTTCGTCAAAACATTTGTAATATCCAGGAAAGGGTATTAGGGTAGTACATATATATATATATTCTCGGGAAGAAATTCTGAACCGTTTAAGCTATGTGCGTTTGTGGTGAATATTCTATCGGTTGTAAAAATTAACTATTGACTCTGAACTTGGCAGAAATATTACTTGTTCTCGTAGGCAGATTACTGCTGAAAGTGGCCAAAATGAATCAACGTACACTCCCACAGTTGAACTAAAACAGAAAAAAGCAAATTTTTTAAACATATTTTTACTGAAAAATTACTTTTAAACCCTGCTTACGCGTCATTGTCGCTTTTGTTTTAATGCCCTAAGGTGGTGGGTATCCAACAGTTGGCCTAAGCCAAATATAATCTTTTTACTTGTTATTGTTGTTACTGTTGCGACAATGACAATGAAAATATTGTTTTCAATGTGTCGCCTTTGCTGTCACGTTGCTGCTGTTGTATGTAAGTCGCCCCTTTTACTGTTGTTTCATAATGAAATGAAATTACAGCCAAACAAAATCCATACATTCGAAGCCGTCATCAGAGCTAAAGCTGTAACGTTCTGTTTTACTCTACAACATGAAAAACATTATTATCATGTTAACCATTTTTTATCACTCACACATTTTTGAAGAAGGGGAGTTCGTGTACTTAAATAAATGAATAAACAATTGTACACTAATCGCACGTACAGAGAAAACTAATACCCAAAAAAAGGGAACGTGTAAGTCTGCGCTTAACTAAATATAAGAGCATTCAGGAGGAAAGAGGATTTGCATCCATTTCTCTTCTGGAAATCATTTTTGAGAAAGCCGCATTCCTTCCAATTGTGCAGCATTCCCTAACAATGTTTCTCCATCGCACCAAAGAAAATCTCTCGTCATTTGCACTTAATTTAAATGCGCGCCACAGTTGCAGTATAATAACATACCGGGGATTTTGTAACTTTGAGATAAATCGGTGTGTGCACGGGTATGTGCCGTCAGCAATTCTTGTTAGCATTACTCCATGTAATGGAAAGCAAGCGAATGAATGAATGAATGCGTATTTGTTGAGTGGCTTAAGCTTGTCATTAGAAACAAGTGCTAGTTAAGCTATTTAATATTGACATGTAACACTTGCTTTCGACTGCACGAGAGGATAAAAACACACAAAGCAAACGCATGTATCCCTACAAATCATTTCAGTTAAAATTTGATTCCAGAAGGGTTTTGTGGTTGTAGTGAAATTTGTATCAATTTGATAATAATTTTTATAACCTCGCGTAGTCCACTAATATTTACAACACCCAGAAAGAAGCTTTAGGTACTTGACCATCATCAAATTCGTAATGCAACCCTCTTGTGCTTCATCCAGGCTCTCTAAGCTATACTTACTAGTGCAAGTTTTCTATTTAGAATGGGAAAAATAGTTCACATTAACAATAACAAAATACAAATTGAAATTTGAAATTTGGTACATTCACATTGAATTAGAGCCTCCCACAATATGGTGTAGAGTGCAAAAAGTCCGTATATGCCACGCCTTAAGTTGACTAAGTATAACATTTAGATGTTTAGAATGTTCCAGATTTGACCCAAGAAAAATGTGTCCTCGTTACTGGTTTTACTAGCTTTCGTCAAAGTCGTGTACATGCGCAACAACAATTATTTAAGTATTATTAAAAGTACATTAAACTTTATCTTCGGGGTATTTATAGCTGCATAAAGAAGAAGAAGAAGAAGAAGAAGTTTTCATGTCTGTCTGGACTATTTACCGTTTAGTTGTTCACGTTCCCCTAAATCCCATTGTTTCCAGGTGAGACAGAAATAAATGAAGAGGCAGAATGAAAGAAAGGAAAGCATTCTATTATTAAACACAGACATGCCATATATAGAAATACACCACGTACGCTACTTCAGTCAGGGTGTATGCTTGTAGGCGTCCACCCCTGCGTAAGTTACCTTTTATTTCATTATTTGGTATTTTATTGATGACATGCTTGGTCGCAATGGAGCAATTGATTACGGAACGAGCACAAAATCTTTTCCTACCCAAACAACCAAATGACTACTCAACACTGACACAACATACAACAACCCAGTGCTAACACATGCTGGCAATATTCACCTACCCGAGGACATTCTTTTATGCGAGCTTATATATAGAATAACTGGGTATGAATGAGTGTTTGTTTTCAATTTTACGTTTGCGTACATTGCCTGCCCCGCAGTCGAAGGCGAACTTTATGTTTATTACACAAACTCCTTTAAGGGAAATTATTACTTGAATTTTCTTGCTTCAAGCATATTTCAAAAAGCATAACACAATATATCTATTTGTCCAAGAACTTTAAATGGAAGGATTCGAAAAAATTGATGATCAATTTGGGACTATAAGTCATATGTGGAGAGCGGACGGCAACTGTTTGCCGCGCACCAAAATAATAGAAATCCTAAACACGTTCACTCACTTAGAGTTGCACACAGACATTCATTCATATGACACAGGGTTGCCCTCCCACAAAAGCGCCCAAATTCAATTTGACTTTATGGCGCTGGTTTTCATTTTCTCAACATCGCAAATATGTATAAAATATGCACACTTTTGTAAAAGTTTATGTGGTTAGCACGTTTTGGTTTTATGCTTCGTACGCCGGAGACTTCTGAAACAAAATAAAAAGGACATGAAATATTATTGGAATTTAAGACCATTACTAATATAGCAATACATGTACATAAAAGAAAGTAAAGGGAATTTTACAGAAAAGTGTTTTTCTTTCTCTTTCGTTTCGTGTTTGCTGTTTTAATATTTATGCGGTAGCACCCACATCTCTTGAACTCACTTAGAAACATTTTCCCATTTGTTCAAAATATAATGGCATCTAAATTGTATTGCAGATTGAAGACGAAGGCAACCATGGAAACGATGAGACCAGACTCTTCATACTCTCGTCGCTGGCCCAATCGCAGAAAAATCGAGTGGCTTGTATTATATGCGAAGAAACAATGCTGGTCTTTGATCGCTATCCACTCGTGGATGGCTCCTTCTTTCTAAGTCCCAAACAGCATTCAGCGGATTGCATTGAGGTAAGTTTGCAATGGATCACAGTATCATAGGTAATCTGTGAAGCATCATATACCCATGAATTTATGGAAAGTGTGCAAATATTATACGAGAGAGTAAAAGCCAATATAAATTGTTTTTCCAGGTTAAATATGAAGGGCGCGTCATGTTCTTGACTTGCGTTTGTTTGCGCTGTTCGGATGGTTCTTCAACCAATCGTAGTATCAGTTGCAGGTAAGTCACTTGCGGCGTACTAGTATAACAACCGAAATTCCTAATCGTGGGTTTCTATTAAATGGGTGTGCACCAAAAGAGGGGTCAGACTATATTTGATAAGAGTCAAAATTTGAGTCCAAGTGGCCTTTTCGTCCATTCGTGGCTGTGTGTGTCTTTCTGGAACGCTCAAATTAGACATTAAGCGGAAATTTTGTGGAAGCATGTTTCATCTATGCAAGCACTTTCCTTTTTAAAATGAGCAAAATTGATAATAATGATGAAATATCATTATATGTAAAGGGTTCTAAAAATAGTTCAATCGAGTCCAAATTTGGCACACCCAATTATGAAGCTAATTAACTTTTCTTCACCAAATTTTTTAAAAAGTTTCGGTAACGATTTTTGCGATTTTTTGTAATATAAAGATTTCCATTATAATTGGATCTTATATGGGAAGAGATTTCAAAAATGGTTCGATTTGGACCATTTTTAATAGGGTTTCTTTCTGAACCAAAATATCTCAGGTATACCAAATTTCACCAAAATATCTCAAAAATGCTTGCGCACAAATTTACGGGGACATGGTTAAAGCGAAGCAATTATTCTGCGACTGAAACTTACTATCTTAGAACATATTGTACGCATAAAGTGAATTGGGGAAAAATTAACTAAAAACAAGAAAAACTATATACTACTGATATTATTTTGATGCAGGAGTAGATAGTATATAATATATAGTATATGGTTAAATTTGTTTTTTACAAAACAAACTCAATATAAAAAAAACTATAATTTTTTTAGATTTTGTGCTGAAAAATGGGATGGATCGAATCTAGTCTTAGGTACCATGTACGCCTATGATGTATTTGCTGCAATGCCCTGTTGTATGGAACGTATAAAGGTAAGTTTTTCGATATGGCTGCAACAAAATTCCACACGTCTATATACCACAAAAATTTGAACTTTTTTAATTTTGACATTTTCGTCTGTCAAAATGATGTTCCATTTATTGATTATATTTACAGTGCAATAACTGTTTTAAGATGCTGCTGCATCCTCAGCAACGCTTAAATTTTTACAGTGACTACTCACATTGTGTCACCTGTCCTTTTTGTGCTACACAGGATACTCACTTTGTAAAGCCATTGAATTATTGTTATGTAAAGAGCATACCGAGTCGCCTGATTGGGATCGCATAACATGAGGCCTCGTTGAAGTTGCCCTCGCAAGCAGTAACTGCTGCTTTGGCAGCTTCAACGAACCCCATGACAGCAATAGCAGCAAACGCAAACAATAAAGATTCCACACCATTGCCTACGACAACAACTTCGAAAGTAATTTTGTACAATCCCAACGTTGATTATTCGGCACCGTTGCAGCAACACATCAATCCGGATCTAATCGGTTCACATCCGCATGCTCAACAACATGTACAGCAACAACAGCACGTAAAACAAATTAGTGGCAGCGGTGGCTTTAAAGGTTTGAACTTAAGTACGATAACCGCCAATAACATCGGCAGCAATTGCTGTAATAATTACAACAGTAAGGCGACCATAAAAAGTTTAGCACAAAAATTAAGCGAACAGTGCCAAATTTCAAAAACAATTCATAAAAGCAACGTCAACAACAGCACCAGCTCCTCCAACACTAACGGTAATATATTTACTAAAAATTCATGGCCAAACATTGCTGCCAACACATCTTCAAGCAACGTCACCAACTCTAACATAAACCAAATTAATAACATTTTGAATAATTATAAATTGATGGACTATAATACAATGAAATCTACTGCCACTTTGGGTATAATGCAACCACAGCAACAACAACAGCAGCCTTTAGAACAACCACCACAATATACGTTAGGCGATAATAGTTCACCATTAGAATTAATAGAGAATAATAAAAACAGTTATAATGTGGTTGTTGGTAATAATAATAATAATAACAACAATTTGAGCAGTATTAGTAATTTATTAACTAGCAATAATTTAAACACCATAACAACAAATTTGGCAGACCAACAAAACGCCAATAACTTGTGGTCAGCACCAAAATCAATGAATAATATTTATAATAACAGCAGCAGAAGCAGCAACAATAACAACAACGCTAGCACTGTAGCATTTAATAATATGGCAACTCCAATGGGAGATGCAAATTTACAACAGCAACATACCACCGAAACCGTGATATCGTCTTTGTGGAATTCCGTTAATTCTTCGGCCGCCTCTTCGAGCGGCTGTTCATCGGGTTCGGGCTCTCAGCCAAGCTTAAGTCCCACCATGTTATCATCGTCCAGTTTGGCTAATAACTATTGCAGCAATAGCAAAGAATCTTTGTGGTCGCAGCAGGCCTCACCATCAGCTGGCGTTCTTAACAATGGCGAAGGCCACAGCAACAGCACACAACTCAGGGATACATTTTACACGGTTGGCAACAAAACAGCAGGCAACACTCCCAACAGCAATCACAATAGCACAACTGCAACCAATATCGGTAATCAGGCATTTAACGTGGTTAGTAACACCACTGCCTCTAACAAAACTCAGGTATGGTCCTCTGGTTTAGGCAGCGACTCAAGCGCACCAGAAGATTTTATCAATAAAATTAGCAATATATGGGATGTACCGTCAGCAGCGGACACCTCCCACATTACGACACAAGATTTGTTCCCGGAAATCTGGAATAATTTAAGCTCTTACCAGCACCCAAATGTAACTCCCGTATCAACCACCGACAATATTTCAGACATAAACTCGAATACCTCTTCCGATTTGGATATCTGGTGTTCGCCACATAACGCCACCACCCCATTACTCAGTAACAAAAAGAATACATCATTACCAAGCTCTACTTCGGGCACGGCTTGCTTGCAATTATTTTCCGAGGAGTTTCTTTTCAAATAGATTTTTATTAATATCCGTACTCACACTCTGCGTATACACATTTTGTGGAGTACATAAATGTTTGCATATACATACATATAATAGTTTAGCATTTTGTCGTAATATGGCGAAGAACAATTTTCAGTCGATTTAGCCATTTCAATGGAAAGTAAAAAGTATATAATTTTTAGTTGAATTTTCTTTTGTACCGTTTGTCCTTAACCAAAAATCCTCAACACACTAAACATCACCACAAAAGTCGCTTAAATCATTATTGCTGTGTTCTTCAATAATTATTGGAAGGAAGTGAAAAGAAGTAAAGAAAATGTAATCTAAATTTAGTTCGTTACGATTTTGTGAATACATCTTTACCTAAACAATTGGTAATTATTACTTATATTAGCTTCATTTTTTACATATGTGTAGTGTAGTAATGTATAGTCTAATAAGAGTAAAAAATTTAAAAAAACCAGTAAAGAGGAGGAATTTGGTTTCAGCCAAATTTTGAGTACCCACCACTCATGCACTAAATATGCTCTATAGGAGTGAATACTTAAACTTTACTTAAATTCTCTGCGGACAAAATTATTCAAAATACAAATAAAAGGGGACAGTACGGTATTAAATTTTGAAATATTTGTACAAATTTGTACAAGAGCAGACATGCACGTAAATACCTCATATTAGTCAGGCATATCTTCCGAAACTAGATATTATTCAAAATGGAAATTTTCTTGACTGGAATCGAACTTAATAGATTTAATTGAATAATCCGTGCATCGATTTTGTCTCCATTTATATCCATCCAATATTGCTAAAAATTTGAATAACTTGCAGACGCAGAGGCAAGGCTGTATGGACTCAAGATTCGAGACTGATTGGGAATACATACACGTTGACACAGTGGGTGGTGGGTATTAAAAAAATTACTTCTCGTTTTCAATTCAGAATACGTAGTAAAAATAACTGAGAGATTCTGGGGAATAACTCGTTTTAATAAAACATGTTGTAGTTGTTGTTGACACATTTTAAAAAATCACAATCCCACAGTAAATCTTTTTGCATAAATTCCAAATTTCTTTGCTCTATAGAGAAACTTGGAGCTTAAATGAATGAATGTGACTCTTCAACCAACTCTCGTTTCATTAAAATGCAATTATTCATCTAGCGCAATTCTCACAAGCAACCAGTTGAAGGCATTTATGTGAAATGGAAAAAGCGAAACCAGTAGAATTTCCTTTTGAAAGCCATTTTTAAACCAAATAATTAATTATATTAACCGATAGCAACTTAAAATATGATACAAGGACAGAGAAGAGGAATGCGTGAAAATGTAACATTTGTGTGCATACAGTACGCATTTATGTAAATACTTAGAGAATAATAGGGAGCAGATAAAGCGAAAGCAATCCTTCGCACACGTACATACATATGTATGTGTAACCACGTGTATGTGTTTAGCATTTATTACATATTTCTTTTATAAATAGTGTATATATACCATATACATACATACATACAATACACGCATGTATTTTTAATATGCAAGAATAGACTTAAAATGCACAAATCGATTTTCTTGTTTAAGAATCTTATCATCATTCGGATTTATGTTAGTACGGAACACAGTTGACAACTATTAATCAATATTTCTTAATTTCCTTAATAATCTTAGTCAAATGAAACAACAAATTAATTAATTTCGTGCATTTTTAAAAATCTTGCAATTGCATACAAATACAAATAAGGTGTTCTTTTCTTTATTTTCAACAATAATTCAATATATGCATATAATAATAGTACGTAGTGGCATGTCTAATAACAACACTATGATAAACCCAATGAGTCAAACACGTGTAGTGAAAAGAAAAAAGAAAAAAAGAATATAATTTTTAAGTATGATAGCAAACCTACGTATTCTTCCCTCTACTCTCACAGATTACATTTTATTTTGTTTTCCCTTCACACTAAAGGCAATAAATCAATATATTTTTTAATATTATTATTTAGATTTCCGAACGCATCACCTTTGTCTGGCAACAGCCCAGAGAGAAACCTTAGAAAACTCTACGAACCGTGTACATAGCTTAGTTGGTCCGTTGTAATGGCACTTCCCACTGTAAATATTAAGTTATCAAAAATCGATGTAATAAAGACTGAAACACTGAACAGAAAGACTGTAGTTCTACCCTGCGGAGACTCCTTTAATATTTCGTATTGTACAATCCGTTTATACAATAGTTAAAAAGGTGATGAGTTCCTCGGATTTGGGGTAAACCAAATGAAGCCGCGTTTTACTTCGCGACACATTCACTTTAGAGTAATTTAATTAAATTAATAATAAGTAAAAAAAAATTACCTCTTTAGCAAAAACAAAATGAATACCTTGAAGCGCCCACTTCTGTTTCAAAAGATAATAATTTTTTTTGAAGAAGGACACTAATCCAAAATAAATTTAATGCTTATTTAGACAATTTCTGCTTATGTCCCGAAGAAGATACTTAACATGTGTTTTTTATATTAACTAATGATCTGTGCGACCGTTACAAAGGGCACAACATCACGATGCACACAATATAAAAAGATGTTAATGAAAAAGATTAAATCAACTTTCATAACAAAATTTCTTGTCCGTGTGAAAAATACTTGTTCGAAGGGGGAAATTGTTCAGTTTCTTAAATACTGCAAACAAATTCATGATTGAATGAATTTATTTATAAGGAATGCGAGAAAGGTTTTAGGAGTTACTGCGAAAACGAAACGCGTCGACAATGCGTGAAATTTGTATACGAATTTTGGCACTTTTATCCAGAGATAGGTTGTGCACCACATTTTGAACATTTGAAAGACTTTCCAAGAAATTGCAAGATTGATCTTGTCAATGAGGATCAGACACAAACCCAGTGCAACATGCCTTCGAACACACTTCATTTTTGCATTATTATTAATACGAATTACTATTGAATGAAGGGGAGAAGGCATTTAGTAAAACTGTGTTTCCTTATCAAGCACATTTCGTTTGGTTACTACTTTATAAATAACTCAGATCATCTGATGTTAACAATGTACAAATTTTTTAGAATATGTTTTATGTATATTATTTTTAGTTTAATGTTTCAAAAACATGAAGGTTTGATTTGAATTGGTTTTTTTTTTTTTTTGATGAACAAGTATTTTTCAAGAGTAAAGTTTTAACTGTATAAACAATGCGTAGTTAATTTTTTGTTGTTGGATTATAACCAACTTTTGTAATTACCATATTTTTATTTAATAATTTGTTTCGTGAAATATTTGAAAATCACCCACTTATACAATAAAGTATGTACACGCTACATGCGTTTTATGAACTTCAAACTAGTTTAAATATACACATACATAAAATATGAACTACATCAAAAACATTTCTTGAATTTTTTTTTAACCTTATGTGGAAATATTTTTTAACAATAGCTTGGTTTTGTTTTATTAATGTTTTTCGCTGAATTGAAAAGTTAGTGAATTATTTTAGTTGGATTTATTTTGATACAGGAACCTATAGAAAACTTTAATTTAATTTTGTCTTGAAAATACAGAAATAAATAAATAACACTTTTTATACATAAATTTTAATTTAAGTAAGAAAAAAACATTTTGTTGATTATTCAATTTTTTTAATAAAAACGTATTTCCTGTAAAATGATTTATTTTCTTTTTGTGTCTTAACAAGTCTTTCGTTTGTATGATTTCATTTGTTTTTATTTTGGATGGCAAATATCTTACGCTTCGTTGGGAATCTTATAGAGGGACTGAGCTAAATATGACGCCTTTTCTACACCGTGAGGAAAGTTGATGGAAACTTGGAATTTTCGAAAAATCTTCGTAAACAAAAGTTGTCGCGTTAGAAGAGGAGAATTTCTTACCATATATTAACGTCAAGGTTCCTATTTTTTAAGCGAACAACTTTTGCATATGAAAACCTCAATCTATGACGTTATTCGAGAGATTCCATCTTTCTTCCTCACCCTGTGCACATATATATATTATCATTTCAAAAAATATGCCTTGTTTTTATTATTTGTATTAATGCTTCAAAATAAAACAATTTCGATCAAATCATGAGCACCCGCTACATCTGCAAAAAAAATTGTGTGCGTGAATGTGGCAGGTATTTGTACTCTGCAGTAAAATATTTATTATATAATATATAACTTCCTGTTCGAATTCTACAACTTCTTATAATTCATGTACGTCCATCAAGTTCCGCTTCCTTATTCAAAAATAATTGGTGCAAAAGCTAATAATAAATTTATGATGAGAACTTACGTACGGAAAATTGGATACTTTTTCGTTTGCAATCCTTTTTACATGTGACAAAAACATTGATAATCAACGCACCAGAGAATTGATCAAATTACACCCAAGCCACACCCACAGGCAAATAAATTCAATAATCAATTCGGTTAAAAATTGTTTGCCAATGCACGATGATGCGCGCGTCCAAGTGAAACTTTAACTGCGCTTCCGTAGTTTATCCAATTCAGATTTTTGTTATTTCCATATTAGGTATACAATGCATTATATTTTGTAACAAATATTGTAATTTTATATAAATGACACCTTGTGTAACATAGCGGGACGAATGTACTTCCGAAAAAACCAATTTTGTATAAACCACATCAACTTTTAGTGAAACGTACTAAATGACTCAGAGAGCATTATTATCATGTATCATACAATTAAATTACTCTTAATACCGCAGTTTAACATAGTTTAGACTTTATATACTCAAAGGGAAGATAAACAACGCGTACACACCCAAAATCATTTTGAACAAATAAATCGCCATGGGACACACACATATTTATGAAAACACTCTTGGCTAAAGTCGTGGAGTTGGCAGGAAAAGTGTCACAGCGAAAGGTACGACAGAGCGGGCCAGTGATAAATAGCAAAACGTACGAATCGTTTCGTATTGTTTCATACGATCCCCATTCTGCGAATTATTTAATGTACAAATCATAAATAGTCTAAACAATTTACGCCTCTTTTTTATAGTTATAGTATCACTCTAATATATAGACATTCACGTTTTTAGGTTTCCATTTTATTAGGTAATAATGTTAAGTTTTCAGTTGAGTTTTACTTTGTAGCGTTTTTGTAGAAATTTTTTACCAAAGTACAAACGAATTAAATCATTATTAATAAAGATGAAGATGAAAGCGTTTTCACTTGAACTTGCAAATACAAATCCTTATGTTGTGTGTGCTCCGGAAAGTGTGAGTAGAAGTAATGTTTTCAAGGTAGAAGGAAGGGCTTGCAACTAGAGAACCTTAGAAGAACCAAAACGCAAATCCTACGACCACCTATATGTGATTTCCCTTTCAATTAGAAAACTCATCCCGCTTTTTTATGCTGTTTATGTTTTATGCGTTAAGTTTCTCGTTTTAAATAAATTTCCTTAAAAACAATTTTAGTTAAACGTTTAGTTAAAAACAAATAATAACACGTAGTAAATAAGACGAATAACAAGCAAAACCAAACTGTTTCATTCATGCAAATGAACTGTTTGCCATCGTACTATAAATATTGATCAACACTTATTAATTACTAATCAATAGATTTCTGTTCAAGACCTTAATTTATGAATACCTAAATATATTGCATATAATAATATTGTAGCACCTATTTCAGGTTTTAAATGAAACGAATTTAAAGAAGAAGCATTTTTTATTATGTAACTTAACAAACTGCCCAATTACCGATTACTGGTCATAAAGAAAATCTCTTAAAAATAAATACACATATTAAAAACAACTAAGAAAACTAAATTTGGCTTAGGCCAAATCTTAAATACCCTCCACATGTACGTGCCCAACAGTATCGAACGTATCAGTTTCCCAGTCAAGTTTTGCGCTGAGTACGGGTTTTGTGTAATTTATGGGCGTGTATGTTATCTAACCACGCCTCTAGATGGAAAGTGAAGTAGTACATATGTGCATTAAATTTGAACTTTGCTGTTTACCTATTTTACTCAAATTAAATAGCATTCTACGTGCAGAAACTTAAAATGTATGTCCAAAATTTCAAAATGTACGACCATTAGAGAGCCAACAACAAACAAGTACACGAACATATCCGTCTAGATCGGTTCTTATTTTGATGCTGATCAACAATATATACACCCTGTAGACTCTCCGACAGACTTCTTCTGAGTGATGTAAATGAAATGACAAAGTTAATGTACCCCCATCTTATGAGGAGGGTATAAAAAAAGAAATGTTGTCGGATCTTAAGCACTCTTCAGTACATGAGAGAAATCGGATAATAATCATGCCCATACTTTATAAAACACTCTTTGATTCCAAATCCTTTTTTTGATTTTGAATTTTCACATTATACACTATTTAAGAGTTAGGCGCACGATGGCTACACCCTTTCTATGTAATCAAGTTAATTTTAGATAAAATCATTTGTTATTTAGAAAATAAAAATGGAGCATTTCTGAAGTTAAAATATAACGGTGTAGTCAAAGTAAAGGCATTATCTGGACAAAACCAAAGCCTTCATAGTCATTAAATTAATCGATTTACATTCACATTTGTTTACAGTACACTTTTTATTAGACGAAATTTTACAAGAAAATGTTAGATAGCAGATCTTTAGACAGTACTAAAATTTTATAAAAGCGTATATTAACGGGCAATGGAGTTGCCAGACCTACCAACGAGGAAGAGGATCCGCGAATCGCCCAATTCGAATTTGATTCTGCTAAGCATAAAAAACATTTAAACGATGAGGTTTCAAAGGTACAAAATCGGCATCTCAATCGATTTTTGCTAATACGGCACTTGTTTAGTTCCTGTACTACAAGGAATGCAGGCGACCACAAATTAAAAGATCCTTGCTTCCGTTGCTCTAACTAACATACTCCTGTAAACGTTTAAAAACACTTCTAACAGTGTACCCTACACTAGTGTAAAAACCTAAATAACAGAGATTACTTCGTCGCATTAATGCTTAGACACACTCTTAATAAATTTAAACCACATCAGATCAGAAGCAATATTATTATGCAAACTTTCCCAAATTCTCTCCAAATATAGTTTGTGTATCAAACAGAAGACTGCCTTAAATGTCGTCGGTATTTAACCCCTTTCGCCTTTTACATCACATTATTTGTTAGTTTCAGTTTCAGTCAAAATAGTGTTTGCAATAACCAATTAATAATGAAGGGTGCATCGCAAAAGTAAGAACCGAAAAAACAAAAACCATCGTAATGCTGGTGGAGAGGTCCAACTATCGGTTAAAATGAAGTCAAACATTCAAACACGCATGAAATGATTTCTATTAATTTTCATGTTATTGTACATATGTACGCATGTATGTACGGGAAAAACAGAATAGTTTCCTTCTCCTACATACTAGCGTTTCCCTTTTGTACATGAGTAACAGTGTTAAGTAAGCAATATACACACACACATATATATATACAATATTTAATATATGATTTGTAACCATTGAAACCAAAATAAAGTTGTTTTGTTTTGTACTTTAGAATTGTCGAACAATCGCGTTTATAAATAATTAGAACAAAAACAAAAAAAACAAAAAAATGAAAAAAATTGGAACAACAAAACAAAACATTTCTTTAAGCTAAATAATCCCCCAACCTCAGCTATTGTCATTTGTCATAATGCTTATAAAAAATTGGTGTTTTCCGTCGCATTTTCATTAAAGCGTTTAGTTTTAGGTACTTTCTGAGTACAAGTTCGAAAAGAACCGTTAACGTTACATATAAACTTAGCTTACTCCAGATCGGACAAAAAGCAATTTTATGTCTGCTAATCACTAAACAATAGTTAAAAAACGGTGCTGTCAAAATTTGATGATAAGAGTGGGTATTGAATTCGCGTCTGAATGGTCCACCACGCTTTTTAGGTGCAATCGATTCGTGCGAAACTTAAGGACGACTCACCCAAAGAGTGCAAGTCTTATAATTCCACCAGGCATGTTCTATAATACAGTTTTTATATTATTGTACAAAGGAGAGAATACAAGACAATATGAAAATATAAAATAAAAAAACAACAACCATAGGTAAACGACTCCTACCTCAAAACGAAATGCAAATACACCGCCATTACCTCAATTTAGTGAAGTTTTATTAAACAACAACCGAGAACAAGAAAATTGTGTAAATGTCTAAGCAGAAGAATAACAGAAAAGGGCCACAACATCGGACACGTGCACAAAGGTGCAGATTTTAAAACAAGCAAAAAACCAAATTTGGCCCAAGCCGAACCTAAAATGCCCTCCACATTTATGCGCCAAGCGGGCGCCCCATCACAGAGTAAAAAAGAACTTGCGAGCAACCACTTGAAAAAGCACATCTTTACCAAATTTCAGCTCAATATTCAGATCTACACTGATCTCAAATTATATGTACAATATGATGCAAACGGCTCAGTAAAGAAACAGCAACTTGATGTGGAGGACATAACAAGATAAAACAAAAGATACATTTGGCCTAAGCCAATTCTTGGATACCCACCACCTCTATACATCGACAAAAGTACGTCAACAACGTTTGGGGGTCCTTGTTTTGTACGTTATTTTCAAAATTTCTCTCAGTCTCTAACAGAATATTAAAAAATTTCTAAATTTAAAGGCAATATTTTAGAAGTCTTATACAGATAGGGGTTAGATGTTAATTATACATCAACAGCGATCGATATTAAATGCATTTTGTAAGGACGAAAGTTGAGGTGGTCGGTTCAAGTTCAACTTATATCTGATTATAATGTATAAACCGTAGGTACGGGGCACTTTTAAAACTGGGTTATTATGATAACCGAATAGTTTAATTAAACAAATAAAATACAAAAATAATAAAATGTAAAAATAAATTAATAATGATGTAAAATCGTATTGTAACAGGATTTCAAAGATGTGTTCTTTTAGTAACGCATCAAATAAAAAAGAGAGAAATTCCATACCATCACGCCCCTGCATAAGTTTTCCTCTTCATTTGAAGCAGTCATTACCCATACACACTCTCATCATCAAGTGACATCACACGACCATTACCATTAATTTCATTTGTGTCACAGAGGTACCGCTCCTTATAATACATGTTTTATTCCATTATAACAATTTTGGAGGATATCCTTGTAATAAAACACAATAATAAAATTAAATTAATTCAGAAACTTTAATTCAACAAAATCATTCTTAGTTATATAAAGTGTAATAAAATTATGTTGAAAGTGTTGGTTTAAATAAGTGAAGAAAAGTCAAAAATCAATTAAGAAGTAATTATTTATTTGTTTTGTATTCTGTTCACATTCGTTATATGGTTACATATAAGGCCCCAATGAGCAGCACCATAGCATATTGATAATATTATCTGGTATTACATACATACAAACTTGCAGTATATATGAAATTCCTCAAATGTTACAGTGGTGTTAGATGGTTACATAGAGTGCACACTGTGTGCACAGTGAAGAGTAACAACCTGAAAAGTCCATGCATGCATACGTAGCCGCAAAAATTCTTCTGTACTTTCAAATAAATTCAACACCAACTGGTATACGTTCTTTTAAAAAGAGAAAATCATGATAATCGTTTATTAATTATTAGAAATAGTTTTACTGAACATTTTGTTGGAAATATAAAATGATTTTATGGTTATATTTTCAGTTTATGCCAAAGAAGTGAAAAAGTTATATGCGAACGTTAATTATTCACACAAAAATTTATCTTTTGTTTTTTGTTTTTGGAAGCAGATATACCCGCCACACATTTTCCAGTGCGTAGTGCTGATGCACCTCCATTTTGTACAGAAAAATTAAAGCCTTTTGAAAAAAGGTGTTTTCATGCGAATGTGAGCTATTGATTGTCTGCAGTTTTGACCTTATACGAAAAGAAAACCTTAAAATTTTTTTTTAAAAAACTGGCCTTTTTCAGCGGGTTTGTCCTTCAAGTGATTTTGCCAAATTCCTTATTGACCAACCTACCCCTAAGACTGCGTCATAACTGATTTTTACACACAGAAAAAAGTTTAAAGACAGAGGCACAGAAGCACACGGATAATTCAATTCAATTCAATGCAGAAATGAAAGCTGATCAAGAAGCTAAAAACGTCGTTCTCCAGACAAAGTTTCAATCTAAAGGTGATGGATGTGAAAATCTTACCACCCCTTTCAAATGACATATTTATTTTTAAATGAATGTGGAATAGCGAATGGTATAGTTTAGCAAAAGTAATGACTTATTACAGGGACATTACAGTCTATAGCCAATGTTTTGTATGTAACTAAAATCGAGGCCGAAACCGAAAGCAATTTTCTTATTTAAATCAGATGGTTCACTATTTCTAATATATTTGTTTATAACCTAACAACCTGCTGCACTTTATGGCAATGTTTGATTTTGTATTGAACTTCTATCATATTGTGAAATCAGAATTTATTAACGATATATGTATGTGTTGTAAAATTTTATTAATAAAATTGCAAGAGTGGCGCTCAAAAAAACGCAATTCAAAGAATCGGAATATCCGTAAAAATGAAAGAATTTTTGTGGCTGCATGTAAAAATTATCGCATGATACAATTTATAGTTTGTTTGATTTATCTTTGTTTTCTTATACGTACATATATAATGCATATACATATATACTTATTATATAATGAATATAACGGTTTTGACAACGTCTATATATATATATATAATCGATTAACTCATAACGCATAGGCGAATACAAAATACCATTAAACGTTTTTCTAATATTTGTACCATGCAAGTATATAAACAATTTTTTACGTATACAATAAAAGTATTAAATAAGAGATCAATTTCTAGATAATAAGACATGTACTTTTGTGTTAGTAGAGAAATTAGTCGAATAATTATAAAAACAAACAAAAAAATGAATTTTAAACATAAACACATTCTCTTGTCGTCTATTGTAGTTCTCTTCCATCACATATTAATGCTCTGATTCGGCATTTTAAGGAATTTCTATTAATCTTTGATAAATCCTTTTTATGATTTGTGAAATTCACAAGACATGTAATTCCTATAAAATTCAAATGTAGCACTTCAACCGTTTGTTTGAACGATATATAATAATAATAATAATTGATGCTTGTATCTTCGTTTATGTAATCTACACTTACAATTTATACCGCATCAACCTTTCGTATAGATGGTGGTGCATTTTATTAATAAATATAGTTGCACTTAAGCGTAAACTTTTGTAATCTCGCGTGTTTTACTTAATATATACTCGTATACAAAAAGCAAAATCTCTGCATTTAGTTTAATATATAAATGATAAGCATACCGTGCATTTAGCATACAAATTATATAAGAATAATCACATATTTTTTCTTAAATAAAATAAACAGATGAAGAGGCAGATGTCAGTGCTGCTTAATTATTGAAAAAATGCTTCAGTAGGAAGGGAACGCTTTGTTAGATACGAACTAGAAAAAAAGTTGAGCTCAGTTTTTGTTTTATAGATCGAATCGTCTATTGTATAACTCAGGTAAAAGCTCTCTTTTCACGTATGTACATAAAGCGTCCCTGACCCTAGTGGTACATAACACACACCCATACGTAGATGTTTCTCCAGTAATAAACAACAACACTAACACTAATAATAAATTGTAAAAACAAACAATATTTCATAATACTGAATACGGTTACACAGCACTTGTAACTGACTTTGCTTTTATTTACAAATAATTACACATTAAAGTAACAGTCTATAAAATAATGTATACATACATATACAAACTATCGAACGGAAAGTAATTGCTTAATATATACCGGATAAACATATTTTTATTAATGGCTTAAGTGTATTTATGCGGTTCTCCAACTCATTGTCAGTACAAGTGATGTTGATGGTTTTTGCTAGAGTGCAAGTAATAAAAAAATGGGCGTAACAGAACAGCAAGAAGATAATTGGAGAATCGCAGCTTAACATCCCACACAAACCAAACTTGCTCCTTATTAATTTCTTCCAATTGTTTGTGTTCAAGTTTTTGTTTTACGATATAAGTGTCATACCTGTACGTATAACGGATGTACTAGAGGGAAAATTGGACGCAGTAATGTGACTGCTGGCTGTGTTGAATCAATTATTAAAATTGGAGAGTAACTCGAATTCCTCTCAAATTAGTAAAATTTCATTTTTGGACCTGACACACATACACTCACCACTCCTAAATATTAGTCATCATTTAAAACCTAATATTTATTGCATTTCGTATAATCACTTATAAACTTAACCTGCACACTATTGTATTAAAACTAGTGAAAATGTTATAGTCGGTCAAGCCCGACCATTTAATACCCTGCACCATTAAGTTTTTATGTTATGCTACAGTTGATTTGTTTGGTTGAAAAATACGCGGCGGGAATTGAGATTTTTTGATTTTTGCCGTATAGGGACCTCCATTACAATGGGGCCTTATATAAGGAGGAGTTGTAAAAATAGTTCGATTCGATTTCAGCGAAATATCTGTATGTGTAGCCCGCGCACAATTTTACATGGACAGACTGACAGACGGCCGAATATGATTAAATCAATTGAGATTTTGATTCTGAATTAAAGGTGGATGTGGCAATTACCGTTTAAGAGTTACAAACACCCACATAAACTAATTCTAGAATAAACGCCACAAATCATGCATGGTGTAAATAATAATTTGAAATAAAATAACATTTTAGCATATTATGGAAGTAGGATTTTTATACGTTTGTCGCGGTGAATTTATTTTATATAGCACAACTTTCGGTACTTTTTCAATAATTTTCACGAAAAACATTCGTGTGGATATAAAGTATTTACACTACGTTATGCGTTGACGTGGGATAATAACATGTTGGACACGTTACTATTCATTCAATTCAAATACGTAACCAACTCCAAACATATTACATATACATATGATTGATTGTCATTGCAAAAAAAAGTAAAAAAAATTGTCTTAGTTGGTAGGGAGATTCCCAGCGACCCATTTTAACTGATATGATGAAGAGATGTGTTAATCTTCGTAAAGAAAATGCAAGATTTTGATCAAATTCAAACGCTCCCTATAACAATGTCTGTAATGCGTATCAACTTAAACAACAAAAATAGAACGTACACGGAGGTTGGTCTAACTGCATGAAATTCAAATTCGCAACAATTGTCGCGGCTAAAATATTATTTTATTTCACTCCTAAAAAGTAAATTGAAACTAATTTTGGCATAACGATACCAAAGCAAATATGAAATGCAAACCATTAAATTCGTTAATAGTGAAAAAATTAGGGAGCGAAAGTTGTTTTATTTGTAACGATGAAATTAAACATATAATCAACCATTGTTTTGTGAGACTAACTTTACAAAAAAAAAAAAAAACCAACCACTTGATACAAAAACATGAACCTCAACATCCTTGAATCCCTCACTAGTAAAAATAAATTAAAATATAAACAAAAAGAAAAATGAAAAATGGAAAAATTTTATTTCTAAATACAAACACTCCTTCTCCCCCCTTTTGAAAGTACAAATTGTTTTTATTATGTAAAGAAGAAATTGTTTAGTGAAACAAGGCCCGAAAACAGATCAATCGCAACAAAACAAACACAATACAAATGTGGCGTAAAAAACAAGTAACGGGCCAAGGAAACGGTTGACAAATATACAACAACAAGAGTTATTACTTATAAAATATGAAAAAGCTGTAAAACTTGAGAGAAACCTTCACGTGAGGTGGAAAATAAAAAACAAAAACTTTTAATTGAATTGATTGAATAAATATTGAAACGTGCAAGTTGAAACTATCACACACACACACACACACACACACACACACACACACACACACACACACATTCACAAGCGGACACTCCATTATTATTCAAATGAATTTATTATAAGAAGAACTATTCCAGGTCAATCGCATCTTGAATCGTTTTTCATAAAAAATACGAAACTTTAGTTAATTTAGTGATCTTGAAAACATTAACGATAATAAATAATCAACGCAATTAAACGCTTTCCTTGTAGCATATTCCGCCTAAACCAACGACATATAACTAAAATCATTCACACACACAAAGAAGTTCATGTTTAAGTTTTGCATTAACAAGTTTTCTTCGTAGAGTACTTAAATCTTTTTATGCAAAACGAAAAATACGAAATACGAAATAGTAATCGTTTGCTTTGGAACAGCTCTTATCATGCAACCTCAGAATGAAAACACAACAAAAACATTATTTATATACAAAAACGTTTTATATGATAAATGAAAAACCAAAGAAGCATTTGTTGTCATTCTATCATCTAATAAATATTATATTTAATCATATGAATCACACTTTATCTCATCCAGTATAAATCCCAAATCGATAACGCCCCACATCGCACACCACACATCACACAACTTTATTCATTTAATCGTCGATGTATCTTTGAAAAGTAAAACATTTATGTAAGTACACCAGCGCTCCCAGACTATGTACGCTTAACGTACATCACACAACACTATATTACCCATTAAATAGTAAGAAGCATGCAATAAAAGAACATTTCATTAAATATTAATTATATTTAAACCCAAACTTTTATACGAAAACTATTATCAAGAATCATTAATAATTAATCAAGTGAAATTAATGAAATATTGTAATTCCGATCAAATTACTTGAATAAAGATTTAAATTTATAAATTTCAGGAAATGTACAATTGTCTCGATTGCTTTAATATGGTCGCTAGTACGGTATGGAAACAATTTTAAGAAGCAAACAAAAACAAACAAATAAAAAGCAGAGCTTGGCTTAAGCCAAGGTCCGTCTGTCCATGTAAATTTGTGCGCAAGCTATAGGTCGCATTATTTGAGATATTTTCATGAAATTCGGAGCAAGGGGTACTCTATTGAAAATGGACCGGATTGAACCATTTGTAGAACCCCTCCCCATATGAGGTCCTAATGTTTTTTGAGATATTTTGTTGAAATTCGGTACAAGGACATGTATTAGCCCAAAAAGAAACCCTTTTGAAAATGGATGGGATCGGACCATTTTTGGAACCCTCCCCATAAAATTTTTTTTTTATTTCGTAAACGAAAAATTAAAAATATATTCTGACATGTATCAGTTTGGAATTTTTGAAAATACAAGTTAGGTACAGACAAATAAAACTTTTCATTTTTCAAAGAAAAAAATTTAATTGAATAATATATCAAGTGGTGAAGAGTATTTGATGGTCGGCTTTGGCCAACTATAACATTTTGACTTGTTTTTATTTAAAGTATTTTTATTTTCAATATAATTTTTACAAACATGGCTTACTTAGTTACTTTTGGTCCGTCCGTCCGTCATACATATATACATATATACTCTATGAGATCTGCTCCGCACATGATGGTCGGTATAATTATACTTTACTCCCTCCATGGGCGTTTGAAAACTTCTTAGCTTTTCAACTTAACAAAACTTCCGTCAACACAATATTTTTACGTTAAATTAAACAAGATTGTTAAAAGTGTTTATTGCAAGCGAGACATTGAACACTCGTGTCACTGCAAAGCATTTATTATGCACTTGCTGAATAACAAATGCGACATTAGAATCATTACTATACCATGCCATGCGGTGCGTTCATATACATGATGTCAGCGATATCTACTGACACCCGTAAAAATGTGTTGAAAATCGTCGCATAAAACATAAAGTAGGAATGCGACATGTTGACACATTCACACAAACACGCAGTATGTGTATTTACATGTCATATTCTCCTGTGAGATTAATGATGCCAAATGTCAAGTGTATTGCTGGTAAAAACTGCGGATGCTAAAGGAAAAGTGCGGAACATGTTATTTTAATCTTGAATAATGCTTTTTTTGAATTACTATAAAATTTGGCAAAAATAAATTTTACAACACATACTCGTATAAATCAACACACTAGTGCGCTAACCATTGATCATTTTTAAGATGAAAAGTTTTTTTGGAACTCAAGATTTCCAATAACAATGAAGTGTTTCTTACAGTAGTGCGATATCCTTTAAACATTTATGTGGTACTCGAAAAGTCAATCAGTTGTCATCACGTTTTCCTTTTAGTACATGCGTAGAATTATGATAAATTACATCGAATACTAAATTCTTCTTTTTATGTTACATGTGGGACTGATGCTGTGACCCTTTTCTAAGCGCTGTCCGCAAAACACGTCCTTCTTTAAATATTTTAACACTAATGCCCAATGTAAACATTTCGTTTCGACAATTGCTTGCATATGCAACCTAAATAGGGGATAACGACACATACGCAACCAACACTGTTTTCCGTAACAGCTTATTCATGTAGCGTCTCAAACCAAGTAAACAAGTAAGTAATGCTTTTTAGAAGAATGTTTTTTTTCAAATCTTGGACTCTCACCACTTAAGGGTAATGACATATATGTTGTGACCGGCAATCACGTGGACGAATGATAAATTAATGGAATTCCTGAGTAAAACGCCATCCGCAATACCCTCTGTTTCAGCTCAACTGCCTCAACTGCCGATTTGTCTTTCATTCCATGGTTTAATGCTGATCAAGGATGCACTGTGAGGAATATGTTCCTGAATGTTACAAACCGTTGTAATAAATTAAGCATTCACACCTAAGAACATAAAAAATTCTTCTTGTAACTTTACTCAATTTTAATGCTAGTTTCTAAGAAGCCCCTCCGGTTCCAATTTCATCAGAATCAAACGCGACGACGTTTTACAATACATTTGTTTTAATTTTATAACAATTAAAGAACTCCCTACTTCCGTTCAAACGGAAACATCTAAAACTTCCTTAAATGAATTAGAGGAGAAAGTTTGGATAAATGTGAACCACGTCACAACTCTCTTCCACAAAACGACACTGGATTACAAACAATTTCAGCTGCACCTCTTACAATAAATAAGATATAAAAACTAGTAGAAAAGATGTGAAGCCCTTGTGTGCAGCAGGATGTGTGAACCTGAATGGGATGGCTTTC
Source organism: Crataerina pallida (assembly GCA_949710015.1). Taxonomy (NCBI): domain Eukaryota; kingdom Metazoa; phylum Arthropoda; class Insecta; order Diptera; family Hippoboscidae; genus Crataerina; species Crataerina pallida. The sequence goes on from OX453290.1 coordinate 11,063,997, forward strand.
TGAGAGTGCCAGCTGCTAACATTTAACCCATCAGGCAATTTTATTAAGTGTGTTTGGATTTCTTTATTCCGGTGAACTTTGTAATATTCAGTAGTCAGCCCCCGGTCGCATAACACTGTACGTAAGATATGCTTACCACGCGTCTGACACAATATTTTATTTCTTTTACTCTGCTGTGTACTTTTTCTAACTACTGAAGCTATGAATTGCTTCACATTTTCACATTTTTTTACACATCTTTAAAAAATGTGCAAGTTAAGTCATTTTAAAGCAGACATTGTCTGCTTTCGAAAACCGGATATTTCACATCGTTTTTATGCCCTCCATCTCAGTGATGAGGGCATACTGAGTTTGCTATTCGGTTTGCAGCACCCAGAAGGAAGCCCCGCAAACTACAAAGTTTACACATTCTTGTTAAGTATTCAAATAAAAACGAACTAAACATGTCCTTCCGTGTATCGTAGTGTATCGGTCAAGTGCCACGCCTACAATCGACAAAAATCTTATACATCTACAAAAATGAAATTAAAATTTATGGCATCCATCGACACAATAAAAGCTTAATTCGAATCTTTTCTTGATACGGAATACATAACGTATAGAGGACGTAATCTGGTATATCCCACACCCACTATTTACCTATACACGTAGAGGGTTTTAAAGATTTGGCCAAACTTGATTTATTCTTGCTTCTCTGATATTAACTGTTTAACACTCCGACGAAGGTGCTGCCTGCCTGTTTGTGGTTCACTAGAAAAGTTGCTCCTTTAGTGTTAAAACCCTTTCAAGAGTATACTAAGTATTTATGTAGGACATACAAGCAAATAGAATAATTTTCTTTACAAATAAATTGTTGTTGTCATATATCTTGCTGTTCCTTTTTTGCACGTATCTCACGTATTTTGTATCTATCTGTCTTGCGTTACTGATGCGTCTGATGTGCTATTCAATCCGTTCAAGGGCAATTTTTGTTGTTGTTAAATATAATGAAGTATTTTTTCAGTGTCACAACTCTAAGCCACCGCACTCTACCCCACACATTATGCTATTTTAAACTTAGATTATCAAAGTAATATACCAGGAGTGCATAAGGAAAAATAATATGAAAGTAAGAGGACTGGCGACAGCAGTGTAATCTTTGGCCGTGCGTTTATGTATTTTGTGTGTAAGTATTTTAGTTACTTTACACATCTGTAGTTTTTATACCCACCATCATTATGATACGGAGGTATATTGGTTTGTATCACACGTTTGTAAGTGGCAAAAGGAGGCTATCCACTCCCACACACGCAGTGTACATATTCTTGGTCAGCATCAATCATCTATTGATTAGTTGATTTAGCCCTTCCGTCCGTGTGTCCTGGTAAAATCGGTTCATGATCAGTCTAATTATACCCACCACATTAGTGATAAGGGTATACTAAGTTTGTTCTTCCGTTTGCAACACCCAGAAGGAGGTATCAGAGATTCTACAAAGTATATATATTCTTGATAAGCGTTAAAAACTGAGTCGATTTAGACATCTATGTCCGTGTGTCCGTCTGTTGTTGGTATTATTACTCACGGACGTAAGTTTCGAAATATTGAGTTGAAATTTTGTACAAGCACTTTTAGTTTTTGCACGCAGGCCGTTATTTAAAATGGGCAAAATCGGTCAAGAGCCACGCCCACAATCAAAAAATTCACAAGTGTGCCAACAAATTGATTATTCTGTACCTTCCACTACTGCTCATTCTCTTGTGTGTCTTTGTTCATCTGCAACAAATTGGAATTCCATTTATGTTACTTATTCTAAGGATTACGAAATCTTTAGTATATGCATGGTTAAAAAGGTTATGGAGTGAGTAGGACACTTTTCCAGATAATTCCCTTTATTAATGCATTATCATTAACATTACACACATACGTACATTTCACTTTTATGTTTTCTAGAATGGTACCAATGGTACACGTTTGCCACGAAGAGTCTTTCGATGTATACATACATCGCCACGAGACTCTAAATATTCCTTCGTTTTCTTATAGTCGCAAAATTTTGTAAAAAATTGCGTGTGCACGGTTCCGTTATACGATATAGGTCCGCCATTTCTTGTTTTTCCATTCGGTACATTACAATTCCATCATGGCAGACGTTTCGAAAGCAGACAAAACTATTTGCACTACATGTGTTTATATATATATACTAGCTGTTGCTCGCAGTTTCACCCGCGTGGAATTCGGTTATCTCGCGGGATGAAACGTTGCCTATGCCCTTCCCTAGGTTCTGAAATTTTTTAATCCGATATTGCCCGATTTTACTTACAACCTGCCTGCAGACACCTAACACATGTGTATCAAATTTCAGCTCGATATCTCAAAAATTAGACCCGTGAGAGTGTCAGGAACAGTCAAACACATGAACTCGCGGACGGACATTGTTCAAGTTGATTCAGTTTTTGATCTTGAGCAAGAATATATATAGTTTGTGGTGTCTCCGACGCTTCCTTCCGAATGTTGCAAGCGGAATGACAAATTTAATATACCCTCTTTCCAAAGGTTAAAGATACAAAAATATGGCGAAAGTCTTTAGTGAAAACAAAAGTTACGCCCCCGTCTTATTGCCTTAGTTTCTGACGTCCTTTGCTGTGTTGCGTCTGGAGAAGGACCCATAATATATGTTCTTAGAATTCCATTTGCTTTTATTCCAAATTCATTAAAAAATGGTCCAAAAATCCAGTATTGGCCAAAAATCCTCTCCAGAACCTGGTGGTGCGTCTGGAATAGGACTCGTAACATATGCTCTTAGAATTCCATATAAATGTTGCTTTTATTCCAAATTCATTAAAAAATGGTCCGAAAATCCAGTATTGGCCAAAAATCCCCTCCAAAACGTAGTGATGCATCTGGAGTAGTATCCACATATGCCGTTGTCAGATTTCCCTACTATTTAAATATTGTGAAATACTTAATTTCTTAATTGTCTGGGTACATGTGAATGCAATGTTTGTATGGCAATATTACTATCAATGGTGGGTACAAAAAGGGGTTATAGTGACATAAGTACAATAGTTGGACATATGGTCTCGGAAAGTTTTTTGTAGATATTGATATGTTGTATAATATTGTAGAACATTTTTTTGTTTTAACATCAATACTTTCCGCAGCGTATTCGATGAAAGATATTTTATGACTAATTTTTTTACAACTTGGGTTAGTAATAGTAGGAATGCCCAGGGATCCCCAACATTTTGTGGCAATAAATATAGCCTATGCTACTCAGTGATAATGTAGCTTTCTAATAGCGAAAATATTTTTGAAATCGGTCCAGTAGTTAGTTTTGAGTTTACTCATTAGATACAAAAAAACGAAAATACAAAAATACAAATCTTTCTTCTCTCTCTATAATATTAGTACAGATAACTTCCGTAAAGTATAGTAAGCAAGCTTTTGTTTTTATTTCATTTATTTTACACTTTTCTGCAAATTATTAATTGACAAAAATTAAGTTTCATTTAGAAGTAAGCAAATTGTTTTATCATCTAATTTTAAATTTAATTCCACTGAATCAAAGCATTCAATGTATACACTACATAGTTAATCGTCTTATGAATTGTGTAGTCCACACACTTGAGTATGTTTAAAAGAATGCAGAAGTATTTTTATTAGAATAAGCAAAAAAACATGTATGTTGTGTGTATGTAAAAATCACAACTAGTGTGAAAAAGTCTACGAAAAAGTATTCATAACAAGTTTAAACTAAAGCCACACGAACGAATTAGATGCTGTGCTGCATATGCATGTTGTGGGCATTTTTTAAATATTTATTTTACAAATTCTTTTATTTCATTGTACAATTCAATACTAGTGTCTGTGATTATATTTGGTTTTTCATACTCAATTTATAAAAGCACAGTTCACAGAATGTTACGATTCACAGAGTTATCCTCTTTGTAATATAGAATAAAGAAAATATGACATATGCGAGGAACAAAAATCTCAAAATACGGGATATTATGCCGGGTGAATATGATATCTGTTACAGATGGGCTGGCATTTTACAAGTCCTTGTCAAACAAGAATTCGCCCAATTCGCCATGATTGTTCATCATTTTCTTAAGTGTACTCAATTTGCCCGCTAACTCACGTTGACCATGCAATTGCTCTTCCAAGTACACACCGGTCAAATAGTCCACCAAATGATAGTAATTATATTTCCTTTCGCAGGTCTGAATGAGTTTACGTATGGATTTAGTTACTTCAGTCTCTAAACGAAGAGCGTCTTCCAGGGCATCAGCACCACTTACCCAGTCATGCTTGCCAACAGTCTATACACAAAATAATACAATGTAATACATGAAAAAAGGAATATAAAAGTAAACATAGCAAATCATCTAAATATTTATGAACGGGATTCATTGTTCTTACCGGAATTTTTATCAAGTCAGTAACGTCATCGGTTAGTTGACCACGCATCGACAGGTACTCAATGAGTTTGGAACCATGTTCGCGCTCTTCCTTGGCAGACTTGAAGAATAATTCAGCAAAACCGGGACGATTAACGGTATCACGCGAAAAGTAGGCACCCATTGCCAAGTAGGTGTATGAGGCATCGATTTCTTTTTGTATTTGGTCGCGCATAGCTTTTAAGCAGTCGCCGCGTAAATCTATCCATTCTGTTGGCAAATCTGGATTGCCCAAGGAGCCTGTAAAAATTTAAAAATTCTCTTAAGCATTTCTTCGCATTCTCCCCAATTAAAACTTTAACCATCTGCGCCAACGTACATAAGTTATGGCATTAATAGAGAGTAAACACTTTATATTTAGCTTAAGTCAAATGCAGAATTCCTATAATATTTATCGTTAATGCAACTTTTTAATAAAATATTGATCTCTTTCTTTAACATCTAAAACAAGTAAAAAGTGTCATTTGAGTTGGGCCAAATCTTGAATACCCACCACCTCAGATCATTCATATTAAATTGAGGGCGAATTCACATTATTCTCCTTTTTTAATAAAAAAAAGAGCGTGTGAAGATAAATACAAATATAACTAGAAGATACACAAAATAAAATTTTTAACAAAGCCCTGCTAAGTAGTTAACACAGCTAGTAATAGTTAGTTCAAGAATATCAATAAAACGTATTAATAAAATCAATCCACAGTTTCCATTAAGATTATATCTCAATAAATAAAATAATTTCTACAACCTCAAAGGATACATACAAAATAATTTAAATATTTTCTCATTTTTTAAGGCGCGTAGTAGAACTGAACTAAGTCAGTAATGTATTGGATATAAAAACGGACTCTTCATTTATTGCGTTGCCCTAAATGGGTCTTACTTGTAATTGTAATTTCAATTATTTCTAAGTAGATTGGGTGTAAAAAATGCACTTTTTAAATAAATATTTATCGTATTTTAACGCATATTATTAAAACCTTCACTCCCACGAATTGTGAATTGTTTCGGAATTGTTTTTTGTATGATGGCAATGAAAGTGTTAACAATTCTATATAGTATGATAGACTTTCAGATTTTTTTTTTTAATTTTAATAATTGAGCAAGCACGACCAATACTTCTGTCAAGTTTAATAGGTATCAGAATTTTTAGTACACCAACTGGCCCAACCCATTCAGATAAGATGAATCAGAAGTGCGGAAAGCTTTTAGAAGCAGTGGAAAGTCCTCTTCGGTTTACCAGGAATCAACTAAACATATGATACGGACGAACGTGGTTAGATTTAGTCATATTGGATTGTTCTAAATGGAATTATAGAGTATGTCACATGACTGTCCAAGATAAATGGATGTATTAAAGTGTGTACATATATAATAAGTCGGTTACCAATGAAATTATCAACGATCACGATTTCGACATTGCTTTCGTTATTTGTTAATTACGATTAGTGTCGAAATTTTGGCCGTGTGCAAAAAATTGTCCCCAAGTCATTTATTTTCTACTTTATTTAGGAATACAGCTTATCATTTCATTTTATTGTTTTTACTGTATTGCTGTATAATCAATCACATACTTACAGATTATTTATGAACTTATTTCGTGTGCAAAACTTACAATATGAATGAAAATACGAGAAAAATAAGTCTGGGAGAGAATATCAAAATCATGTAATATTGTCTAGAAATGAAAGAGGGAGAGTACGTACTCAGAGATTATGTGTAGAAACGGAGCAGCTGATGGTAGAGGCAAGAAACTGCTGCTGTATTGTTTAACATTGAAAACTTGAATTTTAGCCGATAGCTACATAGATCTTGGACAATTGATTCCGACTAAGCGGCTAAGCCAATGAAACTTTGGCATCACTCAATATAAAATATCCAGTAATTTTAAAATTCAAAACAACTGGATTAAAAACATAGGGCAAAGGTTGTTTTTTCCAAAACTTTTATATTCAGCAGCTTTTATATATATGTTTTATTCTACACCTATTCCTCGCTTTACGCGGTAGATACGTCCCTGATAAAACCGTAAAATGGAAGCATAAATCCATTTCATAGAAAAAAGAAGAAATATTGTACCTCATTTGCTATATTGATTTTAGTCGTAGTTTGCCGACTTTTTAGGAAAAAAGTATGAAGTAAAGCACGCATACGTCTGAAGTGTTAACAGATATAAAATTAAGTAGAAATGAATTCGCGTGCAGTCAAAATTAGTTAATTAGTTAAAGAAAAATAATGTTGAAAGATTTTTCTTTTTTATTTTGATATTAAAAACCGTGCAAGATCGAAAACGTGCAAAACGAGAGATAGGTGTATCTACTTATTAATGGATCTGTCGCAATCAAATCAAGATTTATATAAATTGATTTGGATTGCATGTTCATGGCACGATTTATAAAGATCTCGCCTAAAATCTACCTATTTTTAATTTTCGTACACAATTCCTTTGGATCGGTTTCATAAGTCGGCCTGACGTTGTCCGTTCGAGATTTTATCCTTTTTAACAAAAATGGAGGAATGGTATAATAACCTCGCCCACAAAAATGTGATATTTGCATAAAAATATTAATCATTGCAACAGCTGTAATTTCCATCCAAGCCAAGGGTATCTAGAGATTGTTGTGAGCCAACAATATTCTCACTTTCATTTTATATATTAGGAGAATGTGAGTATTCTTTTTTTATCTATTCCTTCTACAGACTTACATATTTGATTATTCCCTAAGAAACTTACGAACACACATCCGCCTTTATGATGTATCTGTTGGAAAAAAATTTTGGTACTTACACTTCATTTCACAAGTTATAGTTTGGACGGCCAAAACCACCAAAAGAATTGTTAAGAAATATTTCATCATATTGATTTTTTTGTTAATATATTCAAGAAAAATCACAGACCCGTTGAATAGTCTTATTTATTCTATAATTGTTCAGATAAAAAGCAGAATACTTGCACAAATTATTGCGAAATAAAATACGGGAAATTTTGTTTTTTACAAAACGTTAGATTTCTCTTTGTCTTTATTTGTTGATTGATTGTAATTGACACAACCTTTATACGCACTGGCATAGAAGGCGTTTTTTTAAAAATATTTATGCTTTCGAAACAAAGAAAGATTTACGTTTCATTTGACTGTTTTATAACAGCCTTATTTTTATTATTATATTTTTTAAGAATTTACCGCAGTTTACGACTCGTCGTTTTCACTATATAAAGTATTACAAACTGTCTAGCTCTACGTAGTGGTGTACTGTTAAATAGATACTAAAGCAGAGAGCAAAGAGATTAATCCAAATAATCTCTCAAAATAGCTCAGTAAGTTTATTTATCAGTTCATTTAATATAGCGATTTGTTTCTTAATTTCTGTTTATTTCCTTTGGGAAGTAAAATTTTACTAGATGCGTTTTTAATTTAAGCGCATAACTATAAAAGTATACCAAGTATACGTATTTTATATAATAAATTAAAAACATAGAAAAATCACACGAAGCCAAACTGCTCTCCATCTCTCTGTTATTTTATCATAAAACATGGCGTATAATGGCGACCGATTACGTACGTGCATGTAAATACGCATTTCTCCACAGCCTTTGAAGTCAAGCATTGTTTTTGTTGTGTACGGTATTGTTTTGATTTTCAAACAAGGAAATTTTTTTCGATAAGAGTTGCCATTCTATCTGAAATAAATTCGTATACATATTAAATGCTGTAATTTCAGCAAATACTCAGTTAAAACTGCGTTTATTTGATACATCACTCAATCAAAAGTCTATCACATATCTATCAGCAATATATAGGATATAAGTAATTGCATATATAAGAATAAATAGGGGTAAAGGGATCAATACAACGCGATTACTCTAAAACATTCTAGAAAATACATTGGTACTGTTAATGGCAAAAGTCGATCACCCATATTGTTAATATAGTTAGTAAAAAATAATATATATTACGCATTTAAAAAAAAACTATGCCTACTTATGAAAATTCTGAAATTTAGAAAAATATATAATAACAATAAGCATATCACGTTGTAAAAAAGCTTTTTATTGTAGAATCGGAATTTGTGATGAAACTGTAAAGCAGCATGAGTCAGCTTTCGCACACTCCACCACAAGAAATTAATTGTATTTACTCTCTTTGTAATGTGGCAGCCATATTGTTTCATTTAATCCACTAAAAAGTATGTGTAGTTCTTTGTTATTAATCTATTAGAGAAATTCAGAGAGCGTGAGCCGTACTGCGCTAAAGTGTATGTGAGCACGAATATTGATATATCAGCTAATATGCACGACAGTAGAATACACAGTCGAGAAGTAACAGTTAATCAAGTTGGTTCTGTGTATAAGTAAGAAGTAATACGTAATATTAAAGCGTTTTAGTGTGAAAAATTGGTATATAAAAGAAGTACGTGGAAAAATATAAAATTAATTTTAATGGCTAGTATTTGAAAATATTTTTTGTGATATTTTACAATAATTGTCTGCACACTGCGTGATTAACGAATCAATAAATTTAATCGAAAAACACTCGTGTGCGTACTCTCGCAAGCTCGTTATTTTACAAGTAGTTCTTTGGAAAATTTGTCAAATGAAATTTGTTTACAAGATAGAATTTTATGTATTAATATAGACTATAAATAAAATTTTTGTTTTCTTTTTGCAATTTCATTTAGACAAACAAACATGAAATATTTCATTGTTGCTGCATTTTTCGCGTATTTCGCTGTTGTTATAGCTGACGAGGTATGTCACAGCAATGTAGTGAGAGCATGTTCATCATCTACTCTTTCTGGTATGTTAACATAGATTAAATGTTAAAATAAGTGGCGTAATTTTATTAAAGCAGAATATTCAACTAACAAACATTTGTCTAGACATATATTTGCAATAGCAATAGGTTAATATGTCTAGAAAATGTTATGAAATATTTCTTTATGCGGAATTAAAATTGTATGTAATGATGTGTTATTTCTGTTATTTTCACAAGCTCTAACGGGAATGTTTGCTAGTGAAAGTAAGAGCACAATGCATATGTATATGAGTCGTTTCATTTTAAATCGCAATCATATTTTTCTCTGCTCTTCTCTTATTCTAATAGGCAAATCCATATGTAATGCCAGGTATGGCGGTGTCGATTATATTGAACCTGAAATCCAAGCCTATATTAATTCCCAACTAACCAAATCTTATGATTACTTATTGTTGTCTACTCATTTCAATTCTTACATGAAAAATCGTCCTGGTTTCCAAAAATTATACAAGGATCTCTCAGATCGTTCATTTGATCAAACAATTGACCTGATCAAACATATAACGCGCCGTGGTGGTAAAGCAGACTTTAATACCCGACATGAGAGTCCCGCCCGAGTGACTCAAGAAAAATTACAATTGGAAGTTGACGAATTGCATTCCTTGGCTATGGCTTTGGATATTGAGAAGCAATTGTCGAATGGGGCCATCCACGTTCATACCCGTTCTATGCACTCTACGGAACGTGATCCCGAAACGGCACAATATATTGAGGAGAAGTTTTTAACTTCTCAAGCTGAAACTGTACGAAAATTGTCTGGATATGCCAACGATTTGTCGAAACTTATGAATCAACAGGATCCCTCCCTGGCTATTTATTTATTTGATGAATACTTGCAAAAACAGTAAAACGGTACGAAAAAAAAGCAATCAAACCAAAATGTAATGTAAACTGTATCTAACGCGTAGAACAGAAGAAAGAAATACCACATGTAGGAAAAAATATAACGAGGCGGAAAGGTTTATTCGTTTATAGTTTATTTAATCATTTCCCGCATTTACACAAATATACATATGAGTAGTGTTACATTATTTCTAGCTTATCAGAACATATAAATGAATCCTAAAGGGAATCGATAGGGGATTTAGATGCCGATTTATTTCCTTTCGGGCATTGTGATAATTTATTAATTACAACTTTTGAAAATTTGAGTTGAATAAAAATTGAATCTGTACTCGTAAAAGTTGTTTTATTTTACGTAAGGTCTACTAATTATATCCTGCACCACAAATTGTGGGGAAGGACATGTTTTGGCCCCAAGGAGAATCCTACTCGAAATGAACCGGACCTCTGACCATGTTAGGAACCCCTCCCCATATAAGGTCCAACTAGAATGGTATTTATATGGCAAAAAATCACAAATCTCAATCTTGACAAAATTTGGTAAAGAATATTTGTATCCTACACATTAATGTGAAGGTCATCCCACTTGCAACTATTGAAATAAAAGCAACTTTTATTCCATTTCATGTGTTGCGTACCATCAAGCTTTTATGACAACATCGTAACAAACATTCATAGTCTTCAAAACAAATGCGACATGTGTGATTGTGTATTGTGATTTGCCATAAAAGGGGTTGTTTTTTTTTTTAAATAAAGATAAGCGTCGTTCCAAGCTCAATAAACAAACACGTTTAAAACCAATTTGAAGAATTTCAGTAATTAATAATTAAATTGTCATCATTTCCTTCAGTATCTCTGCACAATCATTCAGTTCTATCTTAGTATCTATCTTTGCTTGCTTCTTAGCTAAATATTGCGTTCAATTATATATATACGGGTGCAGAAGTGCTTTTTGTATGCTGAAAATAGGCGTGGACGAATAATAGGCATATCTACAATGTACAAAATCCCACAATTGATACAAGTAGATTACGTACTACGTAGTGCTACGTAAGATTTTTTGCAAATTTAATATATTTTTACCCTTTCATGTTGTTTCTTAAAGTTGGAGTATAATACACCTGCACACATTCTTTTTTTAATTCGTAGTAAAAAAATCATGTTTCCACCCTTGATGCCACGTGAGAGAGTGCTGAATACAATTTATATTGGAAGAGTGAGAATCGACTCTATTGTTTGAAATTTGTACACAACCGAAAAGAGATGTGGGGTCACAACAGACAGCTGAAGCTAACTCTCACAGACTCTCTCAGACTAGACTCAGAAAGTCTTCCTTCGGATCCCGATATTCTCGCACAATATGTCCCACTCGATGCGAACCGCCGCTTTGGAAGCAGCTTGCAGCTATATGTAATCGAGATGCACTGCGAAAGGAATTGTTAACGTATAACGAAAAAATACTTAATAAACAGTCGATATTTGATATTACATACATATGCCTCAAAATCGGAAAAAGATAAATATTAAGAAACTACAGAAGTCGTTAAGCCAAACTTCCATTATTCGCTTTGTTCTGTTTCGCGTTTGTCTTAAGAGGTGAATGGGAATCGACTATATTTTGTGGAAAATAAAAGTTAATTTCGATACTTTCAGCTGGCACCTGAAGCCAAAAATGGAAAACCAACAACGAAAAAACAATTTAGCACGTTTGTGGTCATCATTAAAATCAGTTTTTATAATGGAAACTGCGAAAGAGAGGGAAAGCATATAAAAAGAAATGGGTTTACACGTCGTTTCGGCGTGAAGTAGTGCTAGTTTCTTTAAATTAAACGTAAAAATTAAATATAAAAATCACGACTGCAAGACGGAAATAAATCTCACTCGGCCTATTATGTGTAAAACACGACTGTTTTGAGTAATGACTCATACAATGTATTCTTGTATATAGTAATCATACATGAACATAATTGAACATGATTACCGCTGACCACCAATTCTCCGTAAAGCAATTATTGGGTGCGTTAAATAGGAACGTTTGATTTGGAATATTTCAAAAATAATTTTTGTAGTCTGAAATTTAAGGACCCTTCATTGCGAAAGTTAAACTCTCATATAATTACTAAAGAAAGAAGAAGGAAGCCTCGGAGATTCTACAAATTATATATTTTTAATCAGCATCAAAGCCTGCTCGCGATCGTACATTTTGAGATATTAAGTTGAAATTTTGTATAAAAATGTTAATTTATTCTCCACGAACTGCTAATTAAATTGGACAAAATCTATTCAAAGCCGTGCCTACAATTGACAAAAATCCCTCGTAGCCATAAAAATTTACCTGTGAAGTCATTTCTAATTAGGGCGTCCATCGAGACATTATTTAGCACAGAATTTATCTTGTTATTTGTTAAAAAAACTATAGAGAGCTTGCCATGTCCATCGTTTGTATATGGAGGTGGAAGCGGTGGATATATAAGATTTGACCTAAAGCAAATCTAGTCTTTGTAATTGTTGTAATGGAAAATAAATCACTTTGTATTGATATTCTATCTTTTTTCGAAAAGTTGATAAATTTGAATTCACAAGATAGATAAGTATAAATGTTTGGGGTGCTAATCTCATCCAAAGTAAAAATTGTTATTTTGAAAATCCTAGATAAGATATAGAGTCGGTAAATATATTTGTGTACGTATATAAATCACTGATTATTGAGGAGGTATGTGAGTAATCAAATATATATTAATAATACTTTATATGGCAAGAATGCAAAAATCACTCCTAAATATAGACGGGCTTTATGCCCGAAGACCATCTGGTTTTAATACAGAGGCCGATAGTAACGACGCCAAACAAGTACAAAAACAAAATTTAGCCTAGACCAAATTAGTGAGCGTGGAATGCAGATCATTGCGCCGTCTTTTAAAAATATAAAGAACGTAGTTAAAGGTCGTGTCGGCATTATGCGTCTTCTAAGATTAAATGCCCTGTCTTCTGCTGAGTTATTGAGGTGTTTGGCACCATGTATATTACACAATACTTTTAAGCCCTGAGATTTAAGAGGTTTTAAAGTTTGTCATTCCATTTGCACCTTTCAATAGTACTTTACAATCCTTGCAGCCACGTTTGGCCACGTGTCTGTTTGTCTGTTTTTCAAATATTAAAATGAGCTTGACGTTTGAAAATTGAAATTGAAATTGGTATCAACATTCACCCTTTATAAGGTTGGCAAAAAACTGTTCGATTCTATCGAAATAAGTAAAATAAATACAATGCTGTTGTTGAAAGTAATTCAAAATATCAAATCAAATCTAATCAATAAAATCAAACATTTTTCAGTTTATTTTAAAATCAATTTAGCTCCATTTGTATAACAAGACTTTGTAATCTTTTGCATAAAATTTTTGAGAGAAAATAGACTTACGCCACAAAATGTCACTATGATGTCTAAACCAAAGATGTCAGATTAAAAGGCAATAATTGACAAAGAGGACAATTAAGTTTATTATGTAGCGTATCTTTTGAATGTATCTGTGGGGAAATAGTAAAGGAATTATCACTAAAGCGTAAAAATAACAAACACACCAACAATTAACAGCGATTGCCTTAAAACAGATAACCGGGATATAGCAAGAACAAAAGCGACAATTCGACTCTTAACTGTTAAAAGTTATTACACCACAATGAACAGCGTACAACGTACAAACTATGCAAATATAAACGAGAAGGAAAAGAACAAAGGTGGAGCGTGGTAGTGGAATTATTTACGTTTAATGCTAATTTGACTTTCAACGAATTGAAAGCGTTAATGTGCTATTAAAAAGAGTGTGATACACAGACCATAAGCACGAATGTTTAAGCATTAAATGTGATGGCAGCAAAGAACCGACAACATCATCGCATCCTATAGAGTAATACTGTATAAGATGATACTTGCCCTCATCATTATCTCCATATATGTACTTGCGTATAAGAGGTACACAGCCGCAAACTGTGCGGCGCTGTCTCACTTGGTCCGGATAAACCATTTGCGTGTCTTATGTGTGTATGTAGCTACTTTCTGGCTTTCATTCTGTGGCAGTTTTCAAGTCAACATTAACTGTGGTTTGTTGCATACCAACACATTCAACAGCACACCATGTAATGCGGACGAATTACTGTATCAGCCCGACGTGAATGTATGCTAGGAGAATATAAACGGGCAATATTATCTTCTAAATTCTCTGCCACATCTTTTGAATTATGGATTAAAATGTTTACAGAAAATTTTGTTGGCTCACAGAACACGCTGTTTTTGCTTGCCAGCAGTCAATTCTACACCCTCCTCATCATTTTCCCATTCTAAAATGAAACAAGTACAAGTATATAAGGCTACATTAGGCGTATGTCAAATCTAGGGCAGCCACCGTAATTTGTATTCTACACTGAAGGCTGCTGTATAGATCTTCGATTGTGGGTGCGACTGCACACCGATTTTACTTCAAATTATTACATAAATGGACAAAATACTATATCCCATCTTATGTGTAAGTTTAATAAGCAAATTCTCGTTTATGTGAAGTTTGTCATTGCTTTGTCGATTTCTTAAGCAGTCCTGTGAATTCTCTCCTTAAAATCATAATTAAATACTTTGTTGTTATTGTAATTGTTTATACTTCAAATGGAATTTTTGATTACATTGTGAAAACGCCAAGCGTTATTATTTAGTCGTAGATAAATATGGAAATACACTTTTGTGATAGCAGTGATGTACCACAGGTAGGAAATCCTTTTAAACATTTCTTTGCTGAATGTAGTTGCAAAGTACTACACAAGTATGACTTATTTCATGCTTACAAAACAGTTTAAAGAATTTGTTTTGTTCTATTTCCCTTTTTAATACACCCTACACCACCTTATTAAACGAATCGACTCATGATCACCATTTGACCCTACAAAGTATATAAATTCTTGATCTATATCAAAAACCGGGTCGATTTAGACAAGTATGTCCGTGCTCAATTTTACGTGCAATTTACGTGCACGTAAAATTGAGCGAAGAAGTTGAAATTTTTCATACATATCTACAAATAATTACTCCATTCATCACATCCATCAATGGACCAAAAATTAACATAGTCGGATAATCCACTCGACTTGCAAGCCTTTGTGGAAAAGATTTGGCCTAAATTCTTTATTCACAAAAGTGGTTCAGGATCTAAATACAATAATGCACAAATGCATACCAAAAGATAAAAATTATTGCTGCACACGCAGGTACAGTATTCACCTAATTAATTATTGTACCCTATACCATTTGTGGCAAAAACGAATCGATTTAAACATGGCTGTCTGTCCGTCTTTCTGTCTATATAAATTTGTACGCAACCTGTAGGTTCGTTTTTTGAGATATTTGGGTGAAATTTGATACATTGGCGCAGAGATGAACCCTACTGAAAATGGACAGAATTGAACCATTTTTAGAACCCCTCCCCATATTGGGACCTATTAAGATGGAAGTTTTAGGCAAGAAATCGCTACTCTTAATATTTTTTGATATAAATGACAGTATCTCGCATTTACTTTGAATTATTTGTAGGATAATTTGTGATGTAGGGTATTAAACGGTCGGGCTTAACCCACTTGAACATCTTCACTTGTTTTTGAAAGTGTTTATGAGTTTGCTTAGTGACACAATGTTATAATGCACGCAAGCAATCATATTTACTTTAAGCCTTTTTAATATTATAGAAAGAGTAGGACATTGGATAAGTGAAAATGTCAGTTTCCACATATTAAGCAAAAAACCCGTACTCTGGTGCAGAATTCGGCCCGGTGCGGTAAAATAAAATAAAACTTTAGCAACCATCAAAAGTGCAAGACGCACTGGGCAATATAGTCTTATGTACACTCATAAAATGAAATTAATCTCGGATCATGTTAACACTTAATAGGCAAACTAATGACAATAAACATTTATGTGGACATTGAACTTGAACTTTGTAATATCAACCCCACACAGAGATAAGAGAAGAAACATACTCGAAATATCAAATTAAGGAAAGTAATGCTTTCACAACACACACAAATACGTAGTTATTCGATGTGAGATAAAGCTGAACAATAAATCACGTAGCACACAACTTTACAGGATAAGCAAATTATTAAGTTTTCTATTGACTGCAGCTGTTAAAGGGACTTGCTATTTGCATTTGGACCAATCGGTCTCACTTTTATAAAAAAGTGAAGCAATATATAGCTGAGATGACATTATTGCCCTCCTCCAGAGTGTTGTAAATAGAATGACAAACTTAGTACGCACACAATTGTCTGGGAAGCAATAATGAGTAAAATGTTGCATTTTATTTAGAAGAAAAACAAGCAAAAAACAAGTAGGAAAACTAAACTTGGCTTAGGCCAAATTTTAAATACCCTACACTGTAAACAATGGGCGTGGCAGGTACGTAATTATGCCCTCTAAGAGTGTATGTATTACGTATCAGTTTGCAAGTTGAGTTTTTTTGGTAATCGTGGACGTATGTGTTATACCACCACGCCCATCAATGAACGAAATATGATGAACGAATTATTCATAGATGTTCATATCAAATTACAAGTTCATAGGCCATTTTTTGTGGCAGATAAATAGTTTTTTGTCGATTGTGGGCGTGGCTCTTGACCGATTCGGCCTATTTTAGAGAGCTACTTTTGAACAAAACCAATATACCCACAAATCGTTATGATGTGTAGGTATAACTATGCAAAATCCAACGATAATATTGTGGTAGTAATTGTCCATTAAATATTGCAAAATTTAGTTTGTTTTACGTCGCAAATGTTGAAAAGGTGTTTTCATTAAACCAATTTGATGTTTAATCATACATTGAGTGAGGCGTAACGGATTTAAAAATGTAGCTGTATATGTACCCATAGAGCCCGTAGATGACAGAAACTTGGGGAAGATGCCTAAACGTATATTTTTACGCCACATAGATGAAATTCCCCGACTTTGCCAGAGTTTCAAATGATAATGACTGTAATAACTGTATTGGGTAAATAGTTGCCTCTATACTATGCAACAAAGTAAGTGTTGTTGTAGAAAACAATTTCGTAAGAATATATTTACTTTAATTGGACGACACTTATTGTGATAAATTACAACAAATTCTGTACAAAATTAACAAATTAAATGTCAAAACATGACTTTCACTGAAGCACAAGTTTCTGAAATAGAATGAATAAACAAATTTTAATAATGAATTTAGCAATCCTCACTGCCTTTATGGGGAATACTAAAAGGTATCGATTAAGCCGAATATGACATTTTTGCCGGGCTATTATGAAGTTAACACATGACATGAAAAACGTTGTAAAGGACAACCCGCGCTTGTAAGTACTTGTAAGCAGGAAACCCGACGCACAATGCATTCTCCTTAATATTTCGATCGATCATAAATCACAAGGTGCCAAAGATAATTTCAATAAGTATAGCATGTACTCCAAATATACATTGATACCAACACACACACTGAGTTTGTAAAACACATAATCTAAGAATACGCAAGTAACCCTTCTCAACTTGGTGATTTATATACGTAAGCTTATGTTTATCGTTATACACAAACACACACACACTCATGTGCAAATCAATAAATCCCTAAGGTTTTCATGCATACATACTGACTGTTACCTTTACAGAATGTGCTACTTAATTATGTCTGCATTTGCTTCGAGGTAAATATTGAACGCAAACATTATTTAACTTAATTATACATAGAAGAAGAAGTAGAGATTACAATTTTATTAAAAATCTTCCTCCACTCTTTTCCATACGTTGTGAAAACAACAACCAGATCTACTTGGGAAGACTTTAACGCGTCTGAACACAACACATACACCACCGTTCGGACTATTACAAATATCTCGGTGAGAAAATTATGCAGAATAAAAATCTAAATAGATTGAACAATGTCCGTCTGTATGTCCATGTATATTTGTGCGCCAGCTACAGGTCGCATTTTTTAAGATATTTCAGTGAAATTTAGTATAAAACCAAGTATTGGCCCAAAGAAGATCCTTATTGAAAATTATAATTATATTCCACGAAGTATTTGTATTCGAAAATTCATTTGTTTATATTTTAAGTTGTGACTGTCAATGATGCTTTTGCATTGAAATTTTATGCTGATTAAGATTATGATGGATGACAGTATTAAGGGCGCTATGAGATTAAAGGGAAAAGCTACCTGAATGATAATCTAATCTATGAAATATTTTCAGAAAATCGGCTCGAATAAATAAAAACTTTACGTTCGTTAACGTTAACGCATATTTCACTGCTTACAACACTTTAATGATTTCTTTTATTAATGGATTGTAATGGATTGCATAGATTAAAGTAGTAATGTGCCCTTCCTGAATTGTTAGCCAAATCTTCCACGGACATAAAAGGAAGGGATGTAATATAACGGAAAATCATTTAAAGTCCCATTAAGAGCAAATCTGTTGTGCAGTAAATTTACTATTTTGTTTCTCTTATCGGCCAATGAATGGACTGGCGAGCGTGCATAACATTTTAATAATGGCTTTTCAAAACATTTCTTTAATTTTTATGTGTTTTCTTTTTCATTCCTCCTTTGTCGTTGTTCACATCACTTGTCAGAATCATAAGTTTATTTTGGAACTGTCCAAAAGTGTCTTTCTTGTTAGTTTTGATGTTTCGGCTTTAATGGGTAATGGGCGAGGGTTTCGTAGGATAATGGAGTATAGTTTGTTGTATTCTTTTATGGTGTTTGTGGAAGTAAAAATCATAAAAGCATTCAGGCGAAACGAAAAAAAAAACACTGGTAAAATGAATAAAAAAAGAGTGAGCGGTTAGGAAGGAACAGAGACAATAGCAAACAACAAAATCAAAATCAAAATCATTTACGCTTCTTTTGTCTGCATTTAATATACTCCTGAATCAAGACTTTTGTTAGTATGGCGAAAAATAATTTAAAAATTAAAAGAAATTGCCATTCCGTCTCTTTAAGATCATTTCCACTTGTTGAAAATAAGAATTTAAGCATTTCAGCACATTCAACTTCTTTCTACTCAAATATTAATACGGGACATAAATGTCGATGTTTCCATTTAGTGTTTCCAAAATGCGACGAAATTCGACACTTCGAATAACTGTATGTATGTGCTTTGAAAGTCGTGTTTCTTACTGCCCAGATCATTTTACATATTGAAGGTGTAGCAGTTCATCTTTGGCGATATTATATGGAACTCGTACATTAATTGTCGCCAAACATTTGCCACAAACACAGGTTATTCTTGCCCCGAATGTGCCATTTATCGGAAAGAATCCCACAAGGTATATTTTGTTGAGTCGATTTAACCATGCCATGTGGGATTACCAACTTGATAAATTTTAACTTCCTATTTAAAAACGGTTAACAGACACAACCACTTATGATGGCTTTAAAAAGAGGGCCGTGACATGAAATTTACGTTGCGAACACATTAGAATTTATTTTATTCATTAATACTTTGCAAGTACATGGTTACGGAAAATAAATTCTTCGCTACTAGGTGGGTCCGTTCTTTGAATTTGAAAAGCCACGAGTCACATTTTTTCGATAAACTGTATTTGAATACAATTAGATATCTTATTTTTACCACTACGCTGTAGTGTATTAAATAATCGGGTATGACCAATTATACATATAATTATTCATTTGTTGTAGTTAAGTTTAAACAACTAATTGAAATTGTTATTAAGGGTGCAGTTTTCCTTGGTAGCTTCCCTTTCGCTTATTTTATATACAACAACGTCAACATTGGTGGGTAAAAATGTGCGTTAATCAAAAAGTATGGAAAACAGAAGCTTACGCTAAATTGAAATACCCTCCAGTGCGCGTGGCCGGTACCTAATTGAGCCCTCCAACATTGTATATTTTACGCATCAACGTGCAAATCGAGTGTTACGAGTGTGGGGTTTTTTGATAATTATAGGTGTGTCTTTTGTACAACCATGCCCCTTTTTGGCGCATCGATGAAGGATAATTATAAATATGTGTACCAAATTTCAACTTTATAGTTAAATCGATGTGATAGATAAATCGATTTTTGTTGATTGTGTGGATGTGCCTCTTGACCGATTTAAATTTTTCATTTTCAAATAGCAGAAATGTTTGTACAAAATTTCCGCTCAATATCTCGAACTTTGCGACCCTGAGAACGCTAACAACAGACATTCGTGTCTAGATCGATTCTGATTTTGATGCTGATCAAGAATATATATACTTTGGGTTCTGACGCCTGCTTATATGTGTTGCAAATGGAATAGCAATCTTAGTATGCCCCCATCTTATGTGGACGGTTTAAAAAGCATTTCATAATGATCATCTTACCCGTAAATGTTCAAACGCTCTCATTTATTTTTATATGAAATGTACAATAAAAAAAAAACCTTGAAAAGTGTTTGACCTAAAGAATTCCAAATTATTGAAAAGGGGTTCTATCTCAAGGTAATAAATCAATTACAAATTCTACTCGCAGTTAATATACACACAAGTCTAAATGTAAGAACTTAAAAAGTAATTTCATTCTTCAAATCATCCTTCAAAAAAGAACATTTTCCAAGATGTGCACAAATGTACAACAGTTTGTACTCAGTTTTAACTTTCTATTTGCCACAGATAGGTATTTATTCAAATTTATTCCGAACTGTACACAACAGCACAATTTTTCTGAAGCATAACTTTCGCGAAAAGTGTAAATTATTTTTGCATATTCTTAAATAACAGTTTTTGAGTCACTGTTGAATAAGCATATTTTTACGGACCTTGTCTAAGTTGGGGAGGAAAGATTACGAGATTTATATGCCAAAGCGCATCTGAACGAAAATATTTCTTTCAATTTTCTTTTTCCTTTCTCTACATTACGCACAAAATTGTAATGATTACGTTTTCTTAATTTACTTTGGTTCTTACCATACTTCCTACTTTGCTAAATTATATTACTCCGCTTTTGTTTCTATATTATCCTCACCACAAAAAAGGATTTTTGCTTAATATGAAATTCTGACCGTGTGCATGTGTCAATCATTACGTACATATATTAGGGCATAACTATTTTCACCATTTAAAATATATTCGTAGAAATTGCTTTTTACCTAATTTCATCAAATTAAAACATCAAAAGTCAGACTTAAATTTAGTTGTTGTCAGACAGACAACTTAAAATTGTGTGTACCAATATATGTATGTAGTTCTATCTATCTAACTTTTATGCCTCTTTGTACGTGCCACACACATTTTTTCCAAAGTCAATAGGAAATTTTTCACTCTAGGTATTAATATGAATAGCAGTGGGTATCCCTTTTTATTAAAAACTCATAAATATCATATTGCTCTTATGCACCCTTACTGATTGTACGGATTTTCTTTTTGAAAATAACGAAATTTCCACCAAAACAAACAAATGAAATTTTATTTTTCGTAATAACCGCCCAAAACGAACGTTGGGGGGTTTCTATTATTTATGAATCATTTGTCATGTCCACATGAGATTGGGAGTACACTAAGTTTCTCGTTCCATTTGCGACATCCAGAAGGATCAACATTAAAAACTGAGTCGATTTAGACGTGTATGTCCGTGTATGACAAATCTATTTATCTGCCACACAAATTAATCTATAAAATTGGGTTTATATTATTAGTCCTTTCATCGATGTGTCAAAAATAGGCGTGGTCGGTTAACAAATACTCCCATAATTTCCAAGAAACCACAGTCAGCGTCACTTGCAAGCTAATACGTATTAGAGGAAGTAATGATGCACCTACCACGCCCCCCTGTTTGTATGTAGATGTAGAGGATATTTAAGATTGGGCCTAAGCCAAATTTTGTTTTTAGAGCCTGCACCATTTTGCCAAAGAATATATAAAGTGTGTGCGGATGTTTGTAACTCCTAAACGGGAAGCGCCACACACACCGTCAATCATACCGATCGATTCAGAATTAAAATCTGAATCAATTTAATGTCATTCTGTTCTGCCTGACTGTCCGAGAGCAACCTCTACAAAGATTCCCCTGTGAAAAATGAAACATTTAGTTCATCTACGATTAGGGCACAGGCCTTAAATTGCGGTACGATACTACACTTAGTGGTGTGTATGGTGTGTATATCTAAAAAAGAGGTTTGCATTTCATGGTCGAAGCGTAGAGTAAACCTCTTGACGCTTGCTGCTGTGTAAGTATACGTATTTATGATGTAGTTACATACATTTTGCCCAAGGTAACTTTTTAAAGTCTTTAGTTTAAATTTTTCCCCTTCGTTCAGACGGCAACGGTATATTAAATTTATTATTACATTTACTGCAGATGGGGAGGAAATTTTAGAAGGCAAAAGTTTCAAATTATTTGGGTACATATTGCATCAATCCAGTGTAGGGAAGACTGATTCATATATCGGTGAATGTATCGGCATATGAGATATTCTACTGGATTTACTAAAGTGTGTACATATACACAGTTTATTCTACTTAATCAAAAGGTTTTTAATTATTTGATCATGTGCGTAAAATGTTTTTAAAAGTTTATATTTTTTTCTATTTATTACCTTTTCTTCCAGCTCAAGGTCATGTTGGAGATATTCTCAGTATTTTCTCTTTCTAAACGTTGGTTTTATTAAATTCCGATATTTTGGCCAATCCTTGTTGGCCATCATCAGAGATATAATCTTAAAAAACAATTTGTAAGTTTTGTTGTTACATACCGTCTAGTTGCCATTGCTTCAAATTCTTTCAAATAATCAAATGTTTCAAATTTGTTTTTCATTAAATAGACATGAGCAAAATGAGTATAATCGTCAATAAAACTAATAAAGTATTTGGATCCATCATATGCCACCGGACTTATCGGGCCACAAAAATCAGAATGAATGTGCTCAATTGGTTTATTAGCTCGTGATCTAGTACTATTAAAAGGACTTCTGCTGTGTTTACTCTCAACACACACTTCACAAAAAGAATTTGGTATAACATTCGCAATGCCAGACACCATATCGTGTTTAATTAATTCATTATGGTTATGTGAACTTATGCGACCTAACCGTTTATGCCAAAGCTCTCCTGTTTGTTCTTTAGTTAAGTTTGCTGAATGTTTCAGTACTTCGAGTTTAACTTCAAATAAGTTACCAACTCTTTTAGCTGCTTCAATTTGATTGATTGATTGATTGATTTGACCATTCTTTTGAATAATTGCTTGTGATTTTTGAAATTCTACTTTAATACCAGCTTCAACTATTTTACTCACAGAAAGTAAATTTTCCCGAGAACTGGGGCTGTACAGAACATTTTTAAGTGTTATATTCACTCCATAACTTGTTACACACTGAATTTGTCCAATTTTGGTTACAATAACGTTTGCACCATTTTTTGCTATGCAGATATGTTTTGGTTCAGCTAAAATTTTTTTATTATAAAATAAGGAAGAATCATTTACAAAATGATCAGTTGCTCCTGAATCTAGAGCAAACAACACTTCATTGAACATATTGAGTTTGAATCTGCCATAAAGTTTATACTTGCAGCATTAGCTCTTTTTACCTCTTTGACTCGACATTCAGCCTTTTTATGTCCATATTTTCCGCATTTATGGCATTTGCCATTAAAACGATTTAATTTCTTTCTTGAATTGAAAGCAGCATTTTTCTCAAAAGAATTTTCGCTGTTACGCTGTTTTTTTGGCCTCTTCAGCTAGCAATCGTACTTTTACCAGCGATAAAGTTAAATTTTGTTTTCGGTAAATTTTCCAGAGCACTAACTACTACCGCCCCGTTTGACTCTGGAAGTGTTAAGAAAAGTTGAGAAATTATGTCTGCTTCTTCTGGCTTGGCTCCAGCAGACTTTAACTGCCTAATTAATCCCTCAAACTTGAGTAAATGTGCGGTAAAATATTCTTCTTCGCGTAAGCGTAATACTGCCAACTCTTTTCTAATTAGTGTTTGGATTTGCGCTGACTTTCGGTCGAATGATACCGACAACATCTCCCACATTTCTTTTGCTGACCGAGCATCTCTTATGTATTCAATATAATCATCATGAATATAAGATGTGATGATGTCTGGAGCTTTTACATCTATCTTCTTAAATTCTGACAACTGGGTTTCATCTTGTGGTGCTGACATATCAACAGCTTTTAAACACCCACAAGCATTGAGACGCTCTTCTACACGAAATTTCCATATTTGGAATTTTGACCCAGCAAACTGCATAATTCCCGTTTTATCCAATTTGTTATCGCCCATAACCTCTTATTTGGTAATGAATAAATAGCGAGAATTATAAATTAATATTTATTATTTTATTTAACAAACACGAAAAGGTTTTCAAAGGATGAGATGTTTTTGACTAGTAACGAAAAAATTTTGTCAAGCCAGTAACTTAAAAAACAAATGTATTCTAAATAATGCAATAAACAGAAACTACAGTATTAAATGCAAATACAAATACAAATACAAAATAACAACAGTTTGCTTGATAAGAGAACGCAACTTCTCATGGTTTCTTACTAGTTCAGAATGGTGGGTGGTTAAAAGATTTATTCCTTATATCTTTACCACCACAATTGGTGCATTCGTTTTTACGAGTTTTACTAAATTAGTGTTATAGTAAATATAATCGTAGAATTTCTTTGTTGATATTAAGACTTCTACAGTGTTAAATGCAATTCATTGTAATTGTAATGTTGACGACAATGCTAATGTGCTCATCGCCCAATGAATTTTGCCTTTCAGATATGTCCGAGATATCCTCCACATTTACACGTAACTGTGTGTCTCACACGATGACTCATGTGCCCTAAATGTTACATTTTAACTCGAAAGTCTATTTTTATGGTAATAACGCATTGATGAGTGCAGTGAATATGATATATACAATTTTATTAATAAAACTGTAGTAAAAGGTATATTAAGTTTGTGCGGATGTTTCTAACTTCTAACCTTCAATTATACCGATCGATTCACAATCAAAAAGTGAATCGATTTAACCACGTTCGTCTGTGCGTCTGTCCATGTAAATTTGTGCGCAAGCTACAGGTCGCATTTGTTGAGATATTTTGATGGAACATGGTACAAATACACGTATTGGCCCTATTGACCCTTTTCCACAGGGTGCGGCAGGGTATAACAAGTGAAAATATAATACTCGGTCAAGCCATTAAATATCCTACACTACATGATGATATTATTCATGTACATTAAAAAAGAAAACTAAATATTTTATTGTTGTTTTAATTGATTTATGTTTATTTATATTTTCTTTAATTCTGCAGAAGATTTTAATATTATATATTTAACAACAATCAAATTAAATATAGGTTATAATAACTAAAAATACGTTTATAAAATTATTGAATTGAGTTATTCTTTTTACACATACTCATACAGCGTCATGATGACTATGAATTGTTTCATACGTATTCGCATAAATGTTGCAAATATTAATGTTTGAAGGGCACCAATCCATATGCGTATTGCTCTTTATAGTACAACATTCTATTATTGATCTAAAGTTATTATATGCTATCCATCGTTCTTTATTTAAAGATATATTCCTTCTGGAGGTGTTGAAATCTCCTAAAGTGATCGTTTTTATATATGCATTCTGTGCAGTAATATTTTCTAACTATGTGCTTAATTCTCTCAAAGAAAATCTACTATTTCTATACAATACCATAATTGTAATGCCATCACATATAAGTGTTACCATTTCAAACGTCGCATACTCTGAAATAATCTCTTTCTTGAAGCTATAAGCAACCTTCTGTAATGCCTCATTTTTGACAAATATAATTCCATGTTTAGACCTCTCTCCATTTTTGTCACTATCCAACCTCATACTACAGGAAGAGATGTAGCCTGGAATATTGTAACTTTCGTGATTTAAAGTTCAACTTTCAACAAAGCATATTATATCACATCGACGTAATAATTTATTTAGTCGCGCATCATCAATATGAGGCATGAAGCTTTCTATATTTTGATAACAAAATTTTAACGAATTTGCGCTGTTATCCAAGTAGTCAAAGTTAGTTAATAATTTTTTATCCGTTCGAATATTATTCAATTCTATCTGAACCGCATCGGCGTCCAAAAATTGTCTAGGAGTTGTAAGGTATGATTATTTAAAGGCTTTTTTTCCGATGCTGATTTATTTACGGGAAGCGAAAACATTGAATGTTAGGTGGCAATTAATACCAAAGCTGTTTTTCCTGTTGGCGCCAAAGAAAATTCGGATCAGTTCCGGGTATATAATTTAATCTATAATTAATTGATTGATAGAGCCTTGCAATTATTTAAGAAACACACTCCCACATTTTATATTATGGATAACATGCGTTAAATATAATTTCTGTTTATAGTTTAACGTTCTAACCGTACCTAGCAAATCTAATTGAGATATTAAAGGTGGCAGTTTTATTAGTCGTATTGTTTCTTCTGACAAACCTTCATTTGTATCTCGTGCACCCAAATTAATTATGTTGACGTTTGGGTTAACTTTTGAAATTTCTAAATCTCTATACTCCTCGTCTGAATCAGCATTTTCATTTTCTTGAATATATATGCTTTCATGTGTTTCCTCTTCACGAAATTCGTCAAGTCCTTTTTCAATCTCCCGTTGTTCAAAAGTATCATTTTTTCGTCTGTTCAAATCAATTATTTCTGCATTAATGTTGTAAGTGGGGTCGTTGTCATTTTGAACCGAATCTTTTTCTTCATTTCTCCATAGAAAGTACAACATAACAAGCTCTCTATTTTATGTATTTATGTTGTATCACCTGTATCTTATAATGTGTGGTTTAACTTTTCTTTTAATGAAGCTACTGTTGTCCTTTAGTGGAAGAAATCTACCTGACAAAGTATCTATTTCATCACTATGACTTTCCTCGTAATTTTCGCTGGCACTAACGTTACGATTTGTTCTAGAGTATTTATAGTTTACTGCAAAATCGGTTAAGCATATATCATTTAATTCGTCCGGTCTTTGTAAGTAATGGTCAAGAAGACCTTTGCGTATATATCCGTTGACTCCAGTGGTAAAACTTGAAAGTGTTCTCTCAAACGCAGCATAAGTACTCCCTCCTCAGGGTTACAAATGCTTACGTAAATTCCCGAAAGACTTCCCTCTGCGAGATGCATTTCCAAACAATAATACGCAGCTTCTTGAGCGGAAATTTCAGCACCCGAAATAAATTTATGCCCAATGAGTTGCAGTTTCTGCTTAACGGTATCATTTCAATTTCAATATAATTTTAATTTCTTCCAAAGCATATCATAGAATCCGTGATGTGCCACGATTCGATTTGTTTATATAATTGACAATATAGCTGCAACAAGCATACGAATATAAAATGAACTGTATATCGACATTGGCTCGATGAAGAGATAAAATCTTCTCATTAAACGCATTAACCATCCTGTCTTGAAATTTTCTACGCAAGAAAATTTGTGGTTTCTTTATACCTGCTTTAATAGACAGCTTATATTCTTCATAGATCATGTTTACACGTTCGTTCTTTAAAAAGGACTCAAAATTATTTAGGTTATTCATTTCCATTTCACACAAATTTGCATTCAATAATGATTTGATTTGCTCAAATTTTTCTTTAAAATGAGCTTTATCCTCAAAATTAGAGAAGCTGGGAGTGGCGTGAGAAATTGTGTTTGTGGAAAAGGAGGATAGGGCATGCCTTACTGGCAGACTTTCGTACCTTTTTAATCACGTAAGCGTGACTGGTTATGATTATGCGTTTGAAATGGCACGTATTCCCTCATTTCTTCATTGTTTGTGTCGGTTGTGATAAACTTGTCAATGAAATTTATAACATTTATTAGCTTAGCCTTTTCACCAAATGAAAGACCTGTATCATCCTCTTCCGTAATATCTACTAGATTGAATATCGTTCCACCCCATAATATGTTCTCAGGTATTACGAGATTGTTCCATTTCTCGATATTCGACATTTTGGCTACGGAGATTAAGTTGAGTGGACACATGTAGCATAAGTATAGTGTGCTCATATAACACACATATAATTGTCTATTTACGTTTTTTATATATACTAATGTTGTCATGGAAATTATCATCCAATTTTGTGTCGTCTTGGCTTCGCTTGAGGGAGCAGAGTCTTGATGGAATATGTAAGGCCTGTCTACACTATCAAAAAGAGGGTTTCACAACTGTTTCTAAAACCACGATGTAGGCAGCAGCATTAACCCGAAACCCCTGATGAAAGAAGTGAGGTGACGTAATATGTCCTTCGTTGCTCACAACTCCTAAAAGCATGACAGTTGCTGGAAACTTCGTGTGCATAGCACGGAGAACCTCTGTAAGATGTTTTTTTTTTTTTTAAACGAAGGGAAAGCTTTGAAAGTCCAGTCAGTGTGGGACTTGCACCCACCAAAACCCCTTCGAACGTCCTACGGCAATTCCCTTAGGACTACCGTTAAGTATTACGTCAGGAGAAACCGTCTAAGACTATGTTCATATGATGTCAGTCATCATCTGTCTTACTCGTAGTCTTTCTGCCACTCTGAGCTTCTTCATGATAACGGAGTTGACGCTTTTGACGCAGGACCATACCTTTTCATCGTTAATTATGTGCAGAATTATATCGCCCTTCGGTTCCATAATTAAGTCTGCAATTTTTGAGCGTTCTGCTTCGAATTTTGGGCATTTTAACAGTACCCAATGTCTCTCAGTATTTGGAGACGGAAACAGTCTTTGGTTTCAATTCACTTAGATTTAATAGCGTGAGCGATGCTGAGGTGCTAGAGTGCATACTAGACACTAAGTCGAATGCTATTGGTCTGGACGACATCGATCCTATATTTATCAAATTAATTCTCCCGATTGTGTTACACAGTATTACTATGATTTTTAATGATATAATCATGCGTTCGACATTTCCAAATTGTTGGAAGCTAGCAAAAATTTTACCATTCCCGAAAAACAATGGTGATCTCAGACCAATAGCGATTCTTCCCTTTCTTTCTAAAGTTTTTGAAAGAATCATAAAAAACCAAATATGTAATTATGTCTGTATCAACTCACTAATGGTTGATTCTCAATCTGGATTTCGAAAAAACAGATCGTGCACAACCACACTAATTGATGTGACTGAAAGTATTAGAGGCAAATTGGACGATAACAATATGTCATTCCTTGTGTTACTCGATCATACCAAAGCCTTTGATTCAGTTGACCATGTTTTACTTACTGTCAAGCTAAAGAAGTTGTTTAACTTTGATTCCACATCCGCTCAGCTGGTGGAAACGTTTCTCACCAACAGGTATCAACGAGTATTTGCTAACAACTCTTTCTCCGACCTACTCCCGATTAGGCGCGGGGTTCCTCAGGGGTCCGTTCTGGGTCCACTGCTCTTTTCATTGTATGTTAACGATCTGCCTAACTGTCTTAGGTGGTGCCAAGTACATATGTACGCGGATGATGTACAGATCTGGACTAGTGGACCCCCAGATCACATCATCGATATAGCCACCAAAATCAATAATGATCTGACTAACATTGCGAATTGGGCCTCTTCCAATGGTCTGGCTTTGAACCCAGTAAAAACTAAGTGCCTAGCTTTTTACAAGAGGGCAGACCTGAGGAATGTTAAAATCCGCTTATTGGGGACGGACATTGAGATAGTTGATGCTGCTAAAAACCTCGGAGTGACATTTAGTAGAACGCTCACCTGGGAGAACCACATTAACAGAAATGTTGGACAGGTATACGGAATGCTAAGATCACTCTGGCACTTGCAGTGGTTTACGCCTTTAAACATTAGGAAACTATTGGCCAAAGCATATTTATATCCTAAACCCCTCCATGGGTGCGAGCTGTTTGCCAATTGCGATTCCGTTTCTAGACAGAGACTACAAAAGGCTAACAACTCCATTATACGGTATGTTTTTGGGTTGAGGAGGTATGACCGCGTCTCGAGTTACACGATATCTTTGTTATCTGTTAACTTGGAGGACCTGCTTAAATGCAGATCACTTTGCTTACTGCATAAAATCGTAACCCAGCAGGACCCAGGTTACCTCTTCAACAGACTCGAATTCTCAATGTCTAACCGTAACCACAACATTAAACCCATCCGACATATTTCCCTCATGTCTGAACGTAACTTTTTTGTTTTCGCAATCCGTTGGTGGAACTCTCTCCCTGTCCGTCTACAGACTATACAAAATTATAATCGCTTTAAGAGAGAGATTATGATGTACCTTGCACCAAGATATGCGAGTGACCTTTAGTTGTAAATAGTTATCAAATCTCTGTTTTTAATTGTTAATTGTTGTTAAGTTCTTGTGTTCATGTACTTAACATATTATCTGGTGCATACTCCCGACTCATATAAGCTACGAGCTGGAGAGTCGGGAGGCACCCACAACTACTTATGTACACTAAATAATGAAATAAATAAATGAAATGAAATGAAATATATGCTCAGCTGTTTCGTCGTCTTCATGACACTCAGGGCACCAAGGTTCAATATCATGACCAAAGCGGTGCAAGTAACTGCGGAAGCAATCGTATCCGCTGAAAATTTGCGTCAAATAATAGTCCATACAGCCATGTTGTCTGCTCAACCAACATTCAACATTTGTTATTACTTTGTGCTTCCATCGGCCTTGAGAGGAATCGTCCCATCTCCTTTGCCATTCTCTATAGCTTTCTAGCATTATGTCCTATTTTCCTCCATTAGAGAGCTTCCTATTAAGAAGTTTTTTGGCACAGTACATTTTTGCAGCTTGTTGGGCTAGGATATCAGGTGGAAGCATGCCTGACAGGATCAGTGCTGCGTCCAGTGATACGGTATGGAATCCACAGCACACTCTCAGTGCAGTTCCGCGATACAGCTTATTTAGGTGTTTATTATAGCTGGGATATTTCTGTAGTGTATCACTCCAAACAGGTGCAGCATACATAGTGACAGAGGTGATCACTTTGGCTAGCAGTAATCTTCTTTGTTGACTGGGACCACCAATACTTGCCATCTTGCGTGCTAGTGCTGTATATATTTTGCTAGCTTTGTCACACACTGATATTATGTGCTGTAAGAACTTCAATCGAGCACCGATTAATACACCTAGATATTTGATTTTATCAGCTGTTGTTAGGTGATGCGCGTCGATGTCTAACTCCACCACTTCTCTTTTTTTCCTACTGGTGATTAGCACAGTTTCAGTTTTATTAGGCGCTGGTTGTAACTTATGCTCTAAAAGCCATTCTTTGATTTTGTTAACGGTGCTGGCGCATGTGACCTGCACCTCTGTGAGTGTTTTGGCAGCAGTGGTGACTATAATATCATCAGCATATCCAATTATGCTAACACCTGCAGGCACTGGGAGTCTCAGCACCTCGTCATACAAAATGTTCCAGAGCAGAGGGCCCAATATGGAGCCCTGAGGGACACCTGCTGTTATACTATACGAGTATGTTCGTGTGCCTTCGTCGGTTTTATACATGAGGCTACGGCATGATAAGTACCTTCTTATGATGTGTATTAGATATGCGGGGATACCTTTTTTGATCATCGCCTCAATTATATGTCGCCAGCTGCGTTTTTAACGTCTAATGTTATTAGGACACAATACTTTTTGTTTCCATTTTTCCAGCGTTTGCCATCTATGGCTTTTTTAGCGATATTTTTAACATGTATTGTTGCATCTACAGTGGAATGGCCCTTGCGAAAGCCATATTGGTTATTTGAAAGGGCACCCTTCTGTATAATATATTGTTCAATTCTACTATACACGATTTTTTCCAGCACTTTTCCAAGTGTGTCTAGCATTCATAGAGGACGATAAGAGCTAGGATCTCCGTCAGGTTTATTGGGCTTAGGCAGGAGAACGAGTTTCTGCCTCTTCCATATATGCGGAAAGATTCCACCTTTCATGCAATTATTGTATACTTTCAAAAAGAGAGGGGTATTATACCATGCTGCTTTTAGTGCTTCTATTGGTATTTTATTGCCTTTTTAAGAGATCTACCTGCTTCCGTGTATCTTTTTCTATATATGTCATATTGGGATGTACCTATATGTCTCTGTGATTTTCTTCTAGCTGCCAGACACTGCTCTCTGCTAGCGATTTCTGCATTCCACCAGTATACGGATACACGTTCCAGGCACGTTGTTCTCCTTACCATGGAAGCATCACATGCTGCAGTTATGTATGTTGTAAGCTTTTTAGCTTGATCTTCAACATTTGGTGGTAGTTCAAGGTCTTCGCTCACCATGTATTTCAACATATAACGGTCTATTGTTTTAATTTTCCATCCCAGTTCGTAGGGCCTTCTAGGTGGTTTTCGTGGCTGCACCGTTGCTATTGTTGTAAATACCACGAAATGGTCACTATTGGTGTAGATGTCACTGACACGCCAATTACATTTTCGCATCAATTCCAGCCTCAAACTGCAGTATGTCTAGACTAGGTGGGAAATAACAGCTGAAGATTTCTTCACCACTGATTTTAGCTGCCGTATAATATAAATTTTGCAGTTGTTATATACTCTTGTACTGGCCAGAGAGCCCATATTGCTGCTTTGCGGATATAATCAGATATCCATTCTCCATGGTCAACCATACTTGTGTATGGTTCACAAAGAAGGGCTAGATCGACATCTTGCTCAGTACTATTTTATTTAGTAGTTCTTGTGTAGCCTCGCAGTGATTCAGGTTTAGTTGCAGGATCTTCAGTTTATGTGTTATTTTTTTAATACTGCCACATAGACCGGACATAACCTACTTGTAGTAGCGTGGCTAGCGTCTACACCCTTGGCAAAGATGTGAGAATTTCTATTTGTCATTTCTCCGACTGATTTTTGGTTCTGGTCGAAATTTTTTTGTCAGAAAAAAACCACATGTTAGTGTTGCTTGTTTTTCGGATAAGTCTCTGTTCCCATTGTGCCGACATAAACTGTCGTCTGCGCATAGGTCTTTGCGGACAACTCGACGGATTACACTCTCAGAGAGATCCTCGCATAATCCTTCATGGATTTTGAAGGGCTTTCCTCAATGATCTCTTGCACTTATTGTACAAATTGTGTATTTCTAGAAGTGTCCGAACGTTCTTCATGTTTTTTGCGTTTTGACGCAGTTTCTACCGCCAGCTGATGCTTCCAATTCACGACGAACCTTATGAACGAATAACCGGGCGCAACTGAGAAAATTGGAGATTTCTAAGTCATACATATTTAATATACATATGATGGAATATAATACCTTGCCTCACTGTAATACTGCAGTAAACGAACAAACATACGATTAATTTATTATTATATATTCCAGGGCATGATGTATTGCAACAATAGAATACGGAAAATGTGTTTTAGGCAACGCACGACATATTCGTGCACAATGTGTATGAAGACTTCTTTACTATAAACGAGCAGTATTCAAGATGATGAACACATAAAAAAGTATACAATTTGTAACGCATGAGCTGTAAAATTTGTAATGTGTGCAAAATTTTGTAATAAGAAATTTTCAATCGCAAGAGGAAAATTATGAAAGATTTTGAGACAATGTGGTAAATCGTTTAATATCAATTAAGTTGTAATGTATGTGTTAACCTTTTAATCGTTTTCATTCACAAATTTCTGCTTGTAGAAAAACGTTCAAATTATTAATGAAATTAAAATCCATATTCAAGTAACATTTCACACAGCAACCGTATCTTTTAACTAGGGCTGCATTTTTTGGCACTTCTTGATATTAGGACCAATTTTATCAAACCTTCACTAATCACAATGGCACAATCGCCAGATTATGCTACGCTAATGAGCAAACTAAACACATTTTTATTTATCAGAAAATGGAAGCAGTCTTAAATATTATTGTTAAACAATGAAGGAAAAGTAAATTAACGCAAAATATAAAACGTACATATATTTTTATATTCACAAAATTAAGTGCATAATCATAACTTACAAAATAAAAGCGAAAGTAACGAGTGCTAAAAAGAAATTTGATTGATAACTTCACGGATAGAAAAATTTTTCAAAACCTAAGCAATGGCACAGTTTATTAAACTATTAGCACAAAATGGTAAAATAAATTAAAAGCAGCATCTACTTTGTTTTATTAATATTCTTGATTTTATATAGATTTCATTTATAAAAGTGTGTGCAAAAATATCTTAGGATACCGGGTATCTCGTGCGAACTACAGTGTGATACCCCGCAAAACAAGTTCTAGTAACGATGAACCCATTGAAATTGAAAATCCCTTTGAAAAGGAACGCAAAAGTTGCATATTATGTAAATTGAACATCACTCCTGATTATAAGAACGTTAAATTGTTGTCACAATTTCAATCACCGTACACAGGCCGAATATATGGGCGACATATTACTGGATTATGCAAACAAAAGCAAAATGAAGTAGAATCAGCCATTATAAAAGCCCAAAATTGTGCATTAATGCCTACCTATCACAAAGACATACATTTTGTGGCAGATCCTAAACTGTTCGATCCCGAAAAACCTATACGACCCCACAAGTATTAACAAATTAATTCAAAAATACATTTTGTATATTAAACTAATAATAAATGCACAAAATTTAATCATCCGTATTCTGCAGCATTTCATGTTGTATGTGGAGTTCTTTTAGAATTTGTTTCTTGTTGAGATAAGGCTGAAATTTTTTTTGCAAATCGTTCAAAGCACTACAAAATCCATCTTTCCACATCTCAATAGCATCTTTTAAGTCCGCTACTCTCTGGGTATGCTTTCGTCTCAATTCTAATTGATTCTGTATTTCGACAATAGAGCATGAAAGTTGCTCTTTCGACATTTCCTCTGCTCCAAATTTATTCTCACAGCTATTGTCTAAATTCTCAACACCTCGTTGGGCTGTTTCAAAAGGTTTATTTACTGATGGCTGATTTTTTTTATTTTCTACTGAGTTTTGTTCCTCGTTTGATGAGCAAAATTCCAAACGTCTCTTGGTCATTTTCTCCCTTACTTTCTTGCTCAATGCCATACTATAAGGACGACAACCGGAACTTAATGGTTGCTTTTGCACTTGATTTTTCAATTGTGCAGGAGATGCTGATGTTTCTTCCACTTTTAAATTGCTTTCCTTTGTTCTTCTACAATATATTTTTCCATCACTTTGTGGAATCACCGGTGTTTTATCTATGGCGGTTGGTTGGTTTTTAGAATTTTTTGTACGCCGTAAACCTAAACGTAAAGGGCGAATACTTTTGTTTTGCGGTGTTATTACATTAAATCCATTTGAGGCCATGATTTTACGTACAGACAGTTAAATTTTTATTTTCAAAAGTTGAATAATATAATAAACTTTAAATTTTTTACCAATCAATTAGAATAACAGACTACTGCTACAATATGGATATATTTACTTTAAATATGAAATTGATGGTACGCCTCAATGCCAGGGTACCCCGTGCTCATAATTGTACTCAAAGCTTTTACTGCGGCCTATCTATGCAGGACTATGAAAATGACATCATTTATTTGTACTAATAGTCGCTTTATTTGTCAACGTACAATAATGATAAATCATGTAATGTAATAAAAAATACAGCCTTCACTAAAGTTTTTCGTGTAAATATATTAGGTGTTATATTTAGAAGACATTACAAGCAAGCATTGCTGCAGGAACGCAAAAACATCTCCAAACTTTTAAACTTACTGGATTCAGACCTCCTCAGAAAAAAACCTTCGATAAGCATGCATTCTGCTCTGTTAATATTAAAATGCAACTAGGAAAGCAACAATAGTTTGCCACGAAATTTTTTGACGCAGTGGCAACACTGAGAAGGTAAACAGAAATGTTTAAAAAAAGAAAATTACAAAACGAAAATTTTTTTGTTAAATTAATTTTCAGAGATGATTTGAGATTTTAATGAAAATCTTTAATGAAATTTGGTTTTGAAAAGTCGACCACAGTATTTATTAATTATTGTTTCTATTTTGGATATATGTTCGATTGGAACGTTGATCGTTATGCTTTGGTTGCATATAATTCTGATTGTGTGGTGTATATTGGTGTGGTTGTCTAATTTGATTTGATTGATATTGTCTATATTGGTTTGATGGTGGTTGTGTAAAACACGATTATTACTTAATTGATTCTGGTAACGTTGTTGTGGAACCTAAACGTTTTGCCCATTTGATGTTGAATTTGGATATTGTTCATTATTATTTACATTTTGATTAAGATTTTTCTTAAAACTATTGCCCTTATATTCATTTTTTCCTGTTGTTCTTATTAATCCTTCATTTTTTAATTTAAAAAATGCTTCCCTTAAATTATCTATTTTATTATTTATGATTACAGAAGCTAAATTTACATTAATGTTGTTCATGAATGTTCTTATATTAAATTTTTCTGCATGAACAGGGCTAAATTCTACTGGTTTTTCACCATCAAATTCATATTTTTCGTTTACTTTGCACAAAATATATCTTAAATTTTTAAAATAACTTACGATATCGTTGTTTACGTATGAAAAAGCCTCCTGATATAGTTGATGGTAGTTTTCCTTCACCCCAAATTAGAAATTAGGATTTATAGCATGTAGAGCTGGACCTTGTATTTTGTTCAAGATTACCCTTTGGTGGATATACTTCAGAACATTTAATTAGCTCAGCGAGTGAAAAGGTTAATGACATCTTTATTACTTGTGTTTATTTCCTTTCACGAAATGAACAGTAGATTTAAACAAAGGAATTAGTTGACTTTGATTTAAAGTAACTGTTTGTATAAGTACAGTGAACTTAGTTGAAGTTTTTCAATTTATGGTTTAATTAATTTACTAATTTATTAAATTTATTTAAATAACTTTTTAGTTATTTTGGTTCAGGAAACGACTGCGCCAGTTATGTTTCTATTTAATAAAAACCTTTGTTATGTTTTACTTTATTCTTTATTTAGATATAAGACTAATGAATGGACTAATGAATTACTAAATGAATTATTTGAATTAAATTTGTTTCAACTAAATAATATTAAGAACGTTTTGAACAGAACACTTGATTTGGTTTTTTTCTAACGTTACTTCTAATTATTCTGTTAAGCAGTGTCCCCCAATTGTGTACCCAGAGGATAAATTTCATCCAACAGTATCATTGTCATTGGATTTACATACCTGCTCTAAAAAAAAAAAACTCAACGAAATGTTGTCGCTATAATTTCAAATTAACAAATTACACTAAACTAAATAAGTTACTTTCTAACGTAAATTGGTCATTTATACCTGATGGATCATCAGCAGTTTCGAATACAGATATTGAATCGATGGTTGTTATGTTCTATGATAAATTGTTCGATCTTTTTTCTCAAACCGTGCCTTATACCGCTATCTCAAATATGTGTGGACCACCCTGGTCAAACAAAAGACTTAAATATTTAAAAAATAATAAAAACAGACTCTACAAACGTTATGTAAAGTCCAATTCGTCTGCTGACTATATGAATACCCGCACAAAGTATAACTCTTTTAACAAACTTAGTTATACGAACTATATGCAAAAAGTGAAAATTAATCCTAAATCCTTTTATGATTTTGTTAATTTAAAAAAGAAATCTAGCTCTTACCCACCGTCAATGAAGTATAATAATAATGAGTCCAGTAACGATAATACAATCTCAAATATGTTTGCCGACTTTTTTCAGTCTGTGTATGTGTCAAAAAATGTGCATAACATTAATTATTATAACTCAGTGTATTCTAATAATATCTATTTTAATCTCCTTAACCGTGACAATGTTCTTAAATGTATGCTAGCATTAGACGATAAACACAATCCTGGCCCTGATGGTGTGCCGAATTGTATATTAAAAAATTGTGCATCACGTTTATATAATCCATTAACTAAACTATTCAATGCCTCCATCAAACAATCCTACTTCCCCAACTTGTGGAAAAAATCCTTTATTATTCCATTATTCAAAGCCGGCTATAAATCCGATATCTCTAACTATCGTGGCATTGCGAAATTAAGTGCAATTCCAAAGCTTTTTGAAAAACTGCTGTCTGATACTCTATCATCTCAATTATCACCTATAGTTTCTGATTATCAGCATGGGTTCCTGAAAAAAAGATCTACCACAACCAACCTGTTGGAACTTGCTACATTCGTTAATGACGCATTCATTAATGGTGAACAAACCGATGTAATTTACACAGACTTTAGCAAGGCGTTCGATACTGTGAACCACTTAATTCTGTTTAATAAACTAAAACATATTGGCTTTTACGAAGGCAATCTTAAATGGATTTACTCGTATCTTACTGGACGTACCCAACGTGTCTTATTCAATAATGTACTCTCCAAAGAAATTGAAGTTCACTCTGGTGTGCCGCAGGGTAGCCATCTTGGTCCCCTTCTATTTTTACTGTTTATAAACGATCTGCCTAGTGTTATTCTACATTGTCGTGTACTAATGTATGCTGACGATGTTAAACTTATCTATAGTTACAAGTCTGTGCGGAGTCAAGTTTTTATGCAGGATGACATTAACCGGTTCGTTGAGTGGTGTTCCAACAACTTAATGTCCTTGAATGTCAAAAAGTGTAAGCATATGACCTTCTGTCGTAGGGAGGTGGTAAATACAAACTACATAATTAATAATGTCCCAATTGAAAGGGTATCATCCATTAATGATCTCGGCGTGCTACTGGACAGTAAACTAACTTTTAATGCGCATATTAATATTACATGTAATAAGGCCAACAGAACTTTAGGCTTTATTAAGAGATGGTCGAAGGAGTTTCAGGACCCCTATACAACCAAACTTCTTTTTACCTCTTTAGTAAGGCCTATTTTAGAATACTGCTCTGTAATTTGGGATCCGCAATATGAAGTGTATACCAACCAAATTGAATCTATACAAAAACAGTTTTTACTTTTTTGTCTTCGTGGTCTGCCACGGAGTCCTAACCTTAGGCTGCCCTCATATACAAGTCGTCTTGCTTTGATAAAACTTCCTACCCTCAAAAGCAGAAGGACAATGTTGAACGTGTGTTTTATGCACAATTTGCTTAATAACTGTATTGATTCGGCGTCTTTATTGTCTAGCATTAATATCAATGTACCTCGACGCCCTTCTAGATATTTTCGGTTTCTTTGCATAAATTATTACAAAAATAACTATAGCAATAATAACCCGTTACGACGGTTATGCAAGACCTATAATGACAACTATCATTTAATCGATCTGTGTGAAAATGCTGATATAATTAAAATTAAATTAATAAAATATTTAAACTCTGTCTAACTTGTACTTTCATCAGCTGAACCATGATTGTGTAGCTGATTAATCATTTCGGTTGCGGTGTCGGTGTCGCGATCTGCAAACTATCGCAGATCTATCCAATCCCGTTTATAGGATTGGATAGTCGTTCGTTCGATCCGGAATGGCGATGATGATACTGACAAAAAAAAAAAAAAAATTATAAATTACACAATTTACTTAACCGATCTGAGCCATATATACAACTTTTCTTCTTTAATGCGTACTTAAGACTAAAGAAAATAACGTACAATATTGAACAAAGAAAATAAAAAGGGTTACCATATTGAACTCGCGTTCAATAATAATTACAAATATTCAGATAAATTGATATATATCAGCATAAGTGCCAACGTTTTTAACAAACAGTCCAAGGAATAAAATATAAGATGATTTTACTGCAGCCATAGACTTCAAGATATATGTTTTAATATCTAAAACTAACTGAAGTGTCAAGAGTTGAATGTATAAAATATTTAAAAAATGCAGCGTTGCAAAGAACTGCGCATTTTTAAATTAGTGCAGCGGTGCAACGATGTCGGTTCAGAGAATATGTTCGATGCCTTCCTTACACATTTAATATACTGCAGCTAATTAGCACTACAATTATGATTGAATTTTATCCCAATTTTTTCAAGAGAATTATGGTCAAATATATTATTAAAGTATAATTATTAATTATATATTTGAAAAAACTTATTATAGTCTTACATAACGGTGAAAATAAAACAACCGATTTAACAGGTTTCTACATTTCTTAACGAATTGCCCTGAAATGTTGCAAACACGTAATGAGAATAAGAGAATAATGTGAACTAAAGAAAAAATTTACTGGACACTTGGGCGTGGTAGTGTTTATCAATAAACAAGAAGAAACATTACGTACGAATTTCTCCCACATTTCTTGACCAATTTAAAAAAAATTTCACAGAAATACGTCTCATGTAAAAAGCACACATAGACTATATACAAATTATTTTATTATTTTATTAAGTCGCTATCTGCATCTAATGTTTCAGATCTATGATGTGTTTAAATAAAGATTTATATCGCATCTGTACCGTTTATTCATTACCGGTTTATTCATTACCGTCATTACTGTTTTTCAATATTTGTTAATTTATTATAGTAACGGTCCTTCCATCTGAGTATTTTTATAAACACGTCAAAATAACTCAACTTCATTTAAATTATTTAATTTGAAAGTTTCATTTACAACGTATGGTTCCTAACTAGTTTATTATACTCGTACCTTCCATATTATTTTTGGTGAAAGAGATTAAGTTTGTCTTTTGCTTGCAACTGCTGTAATATGTGCAAAATCTTAGTCTTGCATTCAGTTATTGACAATTTTATTAAGTTGGTTCTTTCATGAGCGTTACCCAGGAGTAAGCACCAGAGACCTCAAAGTACATATGTATTCTTGATCAAAATCCGATCTGAATCGATCTAGCAATATCCGTTCGAGGTTATGGTTTATGGTCGCAAATTTTGAACCAATTTAAATTGGGAAAAATCGGTCGGAAGCTTTGCCCACAACCTTAACTATTAGCCAGAAAAATTGTTCTATTTGAATTTGGTGCACATATCGACGTCCGGAAAATTATCGGGGTTGTGTATAAGATTCGCTTTTAATTTACCTTTTTAGCGTAGAAACGCACGTATTAGTTGATACATAATAAATAAATTATTTGGCATAATTATGAATAATAATTAATAACTAATAATTACGACTAGATGTGGACATTTGGCATAAGCTCTATATGTAGTTTTTTACTTGTTCATTCATGTGTTCGTTCGATATTAAATCTCATTGCATTTCTAGAACTATTTGTCAATTAAACTAACATACCAAATATTAGTAATAATAATTCAAATATTAGTGGAAATAAAGCTTTATTAACATAAATTTTTAATGTGTATGATTATAAATATGAAGCGGTGGAAATGCTTTGCGTAATTTCTACCCATAATAATACATTTAAGTTTAATTCTAATTGTTATTGAAAAATGTTTACATTACATACAATTTGCAAATCTTATATATTTTGTCTCTAAAATATTTCAGAATTTCATTACAAAAGATATTCAGATTTAATTGAAATTATCACAAATTCTATTTAACCAAAGCGATGGATTTCTTCGAAATATGTATTTAATAAAATATAAATCGTCTAATTAAAGCAAAAATGAACAACTAAGAATACACTGACCGGCTTAGCGCGACCACAAGATATCCCACATTTTCACCAGTTTATATGCACGCCAAACCTTTTTTTAATTTCATATTATGACACTTTTTTAGCGCGCAGTCCCAAAAAATATTTATTATATAAATTTTTCTCATTAATTTTGTTCTCATGGGGGCATTTAATGCACTACACATGCTTGGAAAATCACATACGAGGATATATAAGTTGTCAAATAGTTTGCAATGTTATTTGTATCGAGTTTTTCCTTTTCATTCCTTGGATTTACAAGTAATTTTTACATTAAACTACATCAGACGGACATGAAACATACAGCAGCAGCCGCTTGCTCCATTGGTAGAACAGGACATAAACACATTAAAAGCATGAATGACTTAGGAATTCTACTTTGGAAAATCAAAGAACAAGGCACAAATTCATATTTAATAAATTGTGCCCTTTCTCAAGCGTACGCACATCTACTTAATTATTTAATTTGTGATAACGTTCTACGTCGGATGAGCGAAAGTTCACATTGCAGGAACATTTTTCCTGTTGGGACAAACGTACTAGACACTCGCGACACACTAAATGACGGCAAGTTTGTATTTCATAAGCAAAGTCTGGGGTTTGACATTGAATGCAAACAGAATCTGATGTTGATTTGGATTCATCCTCGAGAGGTAACTGAGTAAATCGGGTTATCTTTTGCAAGGCTTGTTGTATGGCCGTATCGATCTGTGAAGAAGATGTTGTTGCTGCATTGGTGCCTGCAGATGCAGAAGCTGAAGCGTTTGTAAAAGACGATGTTGCTGTGGCAGATGTTTGCGTAGCTGTTGAAGCCATCAATGTTAGGTTCATTGATGACCCACCATTGCGTTTCTTCAGGACATTTTCACTCAGACGTGATCTCTTAGGGGGTAAGGTATAGGTATTCAAGTCGAGACTTTTAGTTGAAGATAATGTTGCCGTGGCTGAGGTTTTATGCGCTTTCGATAATGAAGAGTATGTCCCACCTGAGCTGTGGTTGTGATATACACTAGCGAATTGTGAAGCATGACGATTCTTGCTC
Organism: Crataerina pallida; assembly: GCA_949710015.1. NCBI lineage: Eukaryota > Metazoa > Arthropoda > Insecta > Diptera > Hippoboscidae > Crataerina > Crataerina pallida. The sequence goes on from OX453290.1 coordinate 11,106,657, forward strand.
CGTCGAACTTTTGAACTACCCAGCGACCGTGGTACTGTTTTAAAATGTTCAGAATTCTCCATTAGGAACTTTTCAATGCGTGCTTTCAAAGCCAAGTTTAAAACGGCTTTGCGGTGTGCAGTGAACTCCAGTCCGGTAAATGGATCAGATGGTAGGCGGCCCCATTTGGCCTCTTCCTCCGAGTGCTTATCTATAGTAGACTGATCTACCACTTTCCCTGAGGGCAAAACAGTGGGGAATATCTGTAATGAGGAGGAATGGAAAGAATAAATTTTTATATGTAATGGATGGGTTTACTATATATTAGCTTTGTAATTTTTCCTTCTACTACGAAATAAAATTCTTACGCATGCATAAGAAAGTTTCAAACATAAAAATTTTGCCACCCTAACACCATACACATAACGTAGAGAAGTTTTATGTATTCAACCCTGTTTCTGTTGCTAACATCATACACACACGAATATGTAGGTACACACATACGAATATGTAACCAACTCATTGCATCACACTCACCATCAGTTCCCATGTAATGGCATCTAAAAACTCTTCTGGTATTTGTAATTTTGAACTTTTGTTCAATTCGGGCACACACCTTGATGGCGACCTTTGACCCGATTCTTCTACCTGGTGTCGGGCATGCGGGTCAAAGGGCGTTGTTATCTCATTCCAAATGCTCTTTATCAGTTCCCGATCAGCTTTATCCAGTGAACGAGCGGGTAAACCCCAGATTTGTATTTTACGTAATACAGGCGCACATTTATGGGTGGCCCGAATTATTAATTTTATGCTATTTGTAGTGGATAACATACGATTGGCCGTTTTAAAAAAGAATACTGTTTCGCTGGGCTGATGCTGATCTGTGTTGCTGCTGCGTGAATTATAATCACTTTGGTAACAAAATGTCACCGAATCGATATCTTTGGCTACATCGCGAACATACGCAACACGTTCCCAAATGCCCTCGTATTTGCCATGAACTTCAAAGGCCGTTGACCTTAGTGCACCGTGGCTGTTCCATAGTTTAATCACCTTTAAATCAATGGCCTTGGGGAATTCGAATATTATTTCGACGGGTGGCTTCGTTACCGAAAATGCCATAAAGCCTCGCAGCAATTGTTCCGCATCGTCAGCTATTAGATTGCCACAACTGTAACCATCCTCACAAACTGTATCACAGTCGACTGTGGGCTTTAGTTTTGGATTAAGAAAATTTATGAGACTCATTTAACTAGCACTTGTACAAATATACGCCCAATTCTCTTTTAAAGCAATTGCGAATTCAGATTTTTGCTCGGAAGACACGAAATAAAATAAAGATACAAAAAATGGCGTCACTCCCAATTGTGTGTGCTTTGCAATTATTTCAATGAAGAAATTTATTCGTCTACGTTTCTTTTGTTTTTTAAGTGGTGCGGGGTAGTGGTGGAGGATTATCGATTCTTCTCTAAGGGACTTTTAGAGATTTTTCATCATCATATGATTACTATGATAATGGTGTTACCAACAAGAATAAAATTGATTTCATTCTTTAACTTTTAGATTCTCATGATTTTCTAAAATTTTATTTACAAAATACATCGTTTTATTCTATCGTTAGTGATGATTTTATGTTTTAAAATGTTTTATATATTGAAATTGTTGACGTCCGGTCAATATTATTATTACTCATATGCATATGAATACAATGAGTACAATAAAAATATGTACAAATAAATATATTGTACGCCTAAAATAAAACAGTGTTGCCTGTAAGGTTAAAAAAATAATAAAAATCAAAATAAATAAAAGAAATTTTGGTAAGATAAAAAAAAATCAAACATTAATTTCATAGCAAGTACCCACAATTCAGTATTGTCACCGTGTTGTGCTGCCTCCTTTAGGCCTACTTTTAATTTCACTGACTCTGTTGGTACCATAATACTTTGAATATACGTTTCATTTATAAAAAAGAAAATTTTAAATTGCTTTTTAAAAGGAAATTAAATAAACATAAAACGCAAAAGTAACTGTTTAACTTTGGTCATAACAACAGTACTGTTAATTTGGTTGATGGGCGACAACAAAATCATGTTAACTACCACACAGCATCATCAGGGTTGGGCAAGAAGGCTAATTTACAGTTTTTACTTAATTTAACTTTAATTGATATTCTCAAAATATATAATATAAACAATGCAAAAGCTCCGAATTTCACCGTCTGTGCTGAATAATGTTGTTATACCCTCCCTTTTTAGTAATGAGGGTATACTAAGTTTGCCCTTCCGTTTGCAACACCCAGAAGGAGGCGTCAGAGACCCTATAAAGTATATATATATTCTTGATCAGCGTCGAAAACTGAGTCGATATAGACATGTGTGTCCGTGTTCCGTCTGCCTGTCGTTGGCATTCTCACGGGTGTAAATTTTGAGATATTGAGCTGAGTTTGCACACAAATCGCTTTTTAAAATAGGCCAAATCGGTTGAGAGCCACGCCCAAAATCGACAAAAATCTATTTATCTATCACAAAAATTACCTATAAACTTGAAATGTGGTATGTAAATCTTTAAATATAAGCTGCATTGATATGCCAAAAATGGGCGTGGTCGGATAAAAGACACGTTCACAATGAATAAAAAAATCTTTATATCTGCCACAAAAGTTGACCTGTTACCAAATCTACTCTGTTTCTCTACAATTGAGTATGCAAAAGTCCAGTTAGGCTTATATGTAAAATCGTTTTAATCTAATTTATAAACTATTTTTAAAAAATCTGTTAAACTGAATACTTTCAAAAATATCGTTCAGGATAAGCGAAGGCAATCAATAGTATTTTGAAAAAATCGACAGCCGTATTAAAATTTTCTCCACTGATGCCTCTATTTAGCAATCTTTTTCTGGAATTGCTATTTGCAATATCTGTGACAATCAAAATTTTCTTTATAAAATTGAACAGAGAACTTTCTCTCTTTTTAGTTCATTTCTATTTATGTAGATAAAATAAAGTATGGTGTAGGTTCTTAAAAATGTCCGTGGCATATCTCTGAGTTACATTTCATCGAAATATGGTCTACAAATTAAATACAATTTGTGGGCACACTCACGACAGAATAACGGATATAGTTTTTTACAACATAACGTTTATTGGCTCTTATTTTAAAAAGAACTGTTTTTAATTTTGAAAAACAAATTAGTACAATGGAAACGTTTTTACTCACATATTGATAAAAGGTTCAATGAATACATAATTCAATTTTACAAATAATGTAAATTACTTAAATATAGTTAAATCGTGAAGTTCTAGAATTTGCGTAATTAAACATTTTTTCACAAAATTCGACCACACAAACTAGTTCATCATCATCGTTTAACCTTTTTCATTTTTTACACAATAATCCAAAATTAATTGAAAATGACCTATTATAAGGGGATTCCTTATATGGCGAAAATTATCATCATTTTTTGACAACAAATTGTAGAGAATAGTTAATTAGCCTAATATAATAATATAGTCCCTACAAAACCTTTTTCATATATTTCACAAATGTCTTATATGGCAATGCTTTGCGTTTATTGATACGATTAGTTTAATTGTAGCATAATTTGTGGAACTGAGTAAGAGAGGCTATTAAATGGCGGGCTTGACCGAATATAACGTTTTCAATGAAAAAGAATTATAGAACAGATCGTTCTATGCCACGTTCCATGTGCATATTTCATAGACACATAATGTTTTTTAAATTGGAATATTTTCAAAATTCAGCAACTGTTTCTTAAGACTTTCTCCCCAACGATACTTGAATGGATTCCCAGATTTAGATACTACACGATGACATGGTATCAACACAGCCACATTGTTTACAGCGATAGCGTTTGCTACGGCTCTTACACTCTTCGGCTGTTGAATATATTCCGCGATTTGTGTGTAGGAACGTACTTCACCAAATGGAATTTTCAATAGGGCTTCCCAAACGACTTGCCGAAACTTTGTACCATTTAGTACCAGAGCTACATGTTGGTTTATATTTTCAATCAAGTTTGAGTGCTCTGACAAATTCCCTTTCACAAGATCGAATTTAGACCAGCATTTACGCAATTGTCCAAGACATGCCTGTGTTCTGAAATCACTCTCAACAAAGTGTAAGAAACAAACATGTGGGATGTCCATGTTACGGGATAAACCCAACAAAGCTTTTCCGAAAGATGTTTCAATTACGTCATAATCTATAACTGGAGTAAGGAGATCTTCTGTTGTTTTAATTGCGATTTTTCTAAACATTTTTCGCTAACATTGGAATAAAGATATTTACCACTTAAATATGTAGAGATGGTGTGATCTATCGATACTTCCGATAAGTTTCAATAAAATAATTGAATTTTAATGAATGAAATTTTATTTACACAAATCGCGAAAGTGTATAAAATATAAGTAGTGTCAAAATTGCGGGTCCATGATTTGAAAGGGCACTATTAGCGTCTTCATCGAAAATAGTTGAAGTTCGGGGTAGAATTGTGGTACTTGCATATGCATCTTCCGTTAACTTATATAAAAAAAAGAAACTTTATATCAATTTTTTTGCATCCAATACTCCCGGGAAACTCACCTGTTTGTTTAATTTGTCCCTTAACTCTTGGCAGCGTTCCCTTCGATTGTTAGATGACAGAGCTATGCTGCAAATTGTTTTTAAAAGGCACTCTTGATTACAACCTTTCAATAATTTTGGATCTGCAGAGGTTACTTTATATTCCCAGTACTATAAAAGATACGCAGAAAAGTTAAAAAAATGTCGTGGTGGCGTCATTAGGATCTGCTTTAAAGGTGTACCTGGTATAGAATATTTGGATTTGCAGCCATGTCATCTAACCACATATCAATTCCTTCAGGACTTAAATTAGTAGTAAATTCTGAGAATTGATATTCTTTAAACCAATTGGGCTTTTGTTTATCACCTCGCTCATTAGCTTCGGTTAAATTGAAAATCCAAGTTTCGTGATCCACCACTTGCTACAAGATTGTTTAAAAAATCCATAATCTTTGTCAATAATATTTAATTCCTTTAAAATATTAAATAAATACATACATAGGTTACGGGCTCCACTTCGTATATACGATAATTGGGATTTTTGTTAGAGTAGGGTGTTAAACTGCCAGCATTCCATGAGATGCCCATTGCATGACCATTTTCGGAGTAGTGTACAATCATTTCGTCAGTGTGGGTATGGCCGTTAAATATACCGCTCACCACACTACTGAAACGCTCAATAATCCGGTTGAATTCTCGAGCCCAAACCGTCCAACAATCACTTGACCCCGTTGGAACGTGTGCTAGTATATGTACATTTTCACCAACTTGTTCCGCCTCCAATAAAGTGTCGTGTAACCATTGCAGCTGCTCCATGCTGATATTGCGTCCATTGTAAAATAACCACCAATTCAAAATGTAACAGTCATTATTGCTTAAAGATATTATACGTAGACCTTTCCTAGGTACAGCGGTGTAATAACCGCCCTTTAAAAATGTTTCTTTGGCGGCTTTTGGCAACCACGGTGACCACAATGCCCACAAATACTCGTATAACCATTTTATACTCAATTCGTCGGATATATCCCCAATACCGAATCTTCAATTTCAATGACTTGCATCAATCAATATATGCTTGTATTGGAATTTCAGGACATACTTACAGATTAGTGGGGTGGGCCTCATGATTTCCGATTGAGGGATATATTTGCACGCCTTTAAACTTGTCCGTCATTAATTCATGCATCTCGGAGATGATTTTTTGATTTCCTTCCCTAGTAGTGGACCAGACATTATGAGGTATTGTGTCGCCAGTATAATAGATGTAATCAATCTTTCTATGCACCCTCTTAATTTCATCGAAAGCATTATCTATCATATACAATGGAGAATCACATTCACGGTAATCACCCCAATAACCGGCTTTTTGGGACTCAAGAATCGGGCCTGCAGGCAAATGACGACAGCACAAGGGCTCCGGACAATCTGCCAATGAGCCGGATTTGTACTCTGGATCATAATGAATATCCGTTAAATGCAAAATATTTAAATCCATGGGCGTCTTCTGAGGTATTTGGGATTTTGAGGCTGTTAGGAGGCCCGTGGTGTTATCCACATGAATATGCCAATCGAATTCTTCTTGTTTTACGGTGCAGAATGAAATTGGAAGACTTCCACATATAGAGCGAGAGTCGGCATTTGTTTTCATGATAATGTAGTGCAGAGCTGGCCAATTTAGATCGAATAGTCCAGAACATACTTCAAGCGTTGTTAATTTGAAACGCCTGCACATCTCCATAAATACAACCTTACTATTATTTTCGGCATCAGGACCATTAAATTCACCGTCTTCAGACCGGAACATTCGAGAGATGACGTTTAGTGTTGCTCGACAAGTGGTACACATGAAAAATTGATCACTTCTATTCCAATCCGAAACCCTTTTGGTGAATACGTCTTTAAAACTATGCGAGTTGGCTAATTCACTTGTTAGCTTCTTTAAGGTACTTGATTCGTATCCACTCTCCATAAATATCCAATATTCTTGCAAGAACGTATTAGCTACTTGATCTGAAAGAATTTCAATGCATGTACACACACATACGAACAATATTAAGTAATACCCGGATAGTTAATTATTGTTCCAAATGGAAAAATAAGAACTTCTGGTCATTGGAGGCAACTTTGTCTTTGCTGAAAATCATTATAACTAAATACATAACTTCGGCGAACTTATCTAACTGGATTATATTACAACAACAACAACTTTTTTATATAAAAAAGGTGAATAATTATAATTAAAACGTATATTTGGTAAACAAGACTAAAGAGCATACGAACACGTACTTATGGTATTTTTTTAGTGCGAGACACTTATGTTTGACCATATTATTCATTGTTCATTATTTTCTCACGTTTCACTGTTAAATTTCACGTGCGATTTGTGTGAAAATGTTGCGCATTGATAGCACCATTAATTTTTGAGTAGCTCCAGGCACTTGCAACTGCTTTCACAATTAAACCCTGCACCACTTATGGCAACGTCTGTAAATGTTTTTTACTCCTAAACCCACCTTCAGTTATACCTCTCGATTCAGAATAAAAATTTGATTCGATTTAACCATGTCCGTCTGTCTGTCCATGTAAATTTGTACACAAGCTACATAACCTAGAGTTCGCATTTTTTGAGATATTGCGATGAGACTTGGTACATGGACATGTATTAGCCCAAAGGGGAATACTTTTGAAAATAGACCGGATGGGATCATTTTTAGAACCCTTCCCCATATGATCGGCCTCACATGTTCACTTTGGTCTTTATTTTTTTTTATTTTTTTAAATAGATAAAGGATTTTCTTTCACTCATTCTACATTCCTTATTCCTGAACTGATCAAGTTAAAGAATTATATTTCGCATGTGACCAATTTTGATTTATTGCGGTATAATTTTTGCGATGGGCTAAAAGCTGTCAACATTTTCAACTTTTATCTGAACAAATTAAGTATAAATGAGAGCGCTTGTGCCAAAATTCAGCAGTGTCCGTCGGTCGAAACGAAATTCACATATAGACGAAAAAGGTTTTAGCAGTTTGTTCCAAATATTATATTATTTAAGTACTTAACCAACACGTCTAAGAAACTCACTCACTTGATATGGCCGAAATCACATCATCGTCCTGTGTTAACTCAGGTGGCACACCTGGAACATGTATTCCTGCTATTGTATGTACAAAAATTGCCAAAATATACAACACCAACAACATGGTTTACAAAAATTTGGAACGAAAAAACTCGTGCACGCACTGTACGTTCTAAACGAAACGCCTCTAGGAATGAACTAACTTTATATATTGCCTGAAGAACACTTTTACCTTCCACAGGAGATAAGATTTTTACGGCAATATTATTAAGAAAATTTTAACGTATAATTATTATCGATACAATACGTGTTAATGTGTATATATAGGTACAGGTATTTACTAGATTGTAATGCGCATAAATTAATAAAGTTAATCTCCTTGCTTTGTATTGTGTTTTAACGAAACAACTAACTGTACGACAATTTATTTGTAAAATGTGTAAAAGCGTGTATTATCACTGATATTTATCTCAACATTATAGTTGTGATAATCTTGGAGGCCACGGTTTGTGCTACTTGAAGCTTTCTATGTTGCAGCTAAACAAATATTAATTTTATAGCCGAAGTAGACTTGAGAACTATAGCTTAAAATATTTGTTACACCCTCCACATAAGATGGGGGTGTAATAAGTTTGTCATTTCGTTGCAACATTCAGAAGGTGGCGCCAGAGACCCTACTTACAAAAAACTATACTCAGCGTAAAACTCAACTTGCAAGCTGATAAAGGGCGTAAACACATACCTGCCACGCCCAATATTGTAGATGTGGAAAGCATTTAGGATTTCAATAAAGGTTGCACCCCTTCGCATCGTGGCCCTCTAATTTTGCTCTCTAGTATGGGAGGTTGCTCTCTAGTTATGGGAGGTCCCTTTGCAACTACTAGAAATCTCAGAAAATATGTATATTCTTGATAAGCATTAAAATTTGAGTCGATTTGATTGTCTGTGTGTCTGTGTTGAAAGCGAACGGCTCTAGGTTGCACAATCAACAAAAATTACTCATTACGCATTAAAAGAGCTACAAAATTTATACGATGTATAAGTGCATATATGTTGCTATTTATTTAATATCTTGTCTTTACGTCGGTACTGGCAGGGATTACAGTTTTTTGGTACCACAAATAAGGAAGCTACTGCCAAATTTGCCATTCTCGTTGAAATCTGAAACACGAAATAAAATAAAGATGATTTTAATATTTTGCAGCACCTTACATTAATTCCAAGTCGGGAAAATATGTTACGATCCCACGTAATTACGGCACTATATAGGAGAAAAAATACTTTAAATTGGTTGAAGATCATTTTGGGTAATGCGCGAATTTCTCGTCGATGACTGCCACATACTGGTAATGTTAGTTTAATGTAGTAGTTGTAACATATATTTATTATATAAAGTTATACATGCATTTAAGGTAAATTAATTCGGTTCACTTAATGTGAAATTTATACACAGCGTACATATTCCCCGCTTGTGGGCTTGTTCTCATATACGAATAAATATTATCAAAATGAGAAACATGAATTAGAGAGGCCGTGAAATAATGCCCGGTGCTTCTTAAAAATCGTGATACCAGATGAGAAACCCAGACTTTTCAACTCATTACATGAATAAATAAATGACATTGTTAAATCAACCCAGATTTTAATCAAAATGATATTAAATGTGATTTGTTGGGTTCCCGTTGGCTGCCTCTGTTGCATACCTAGAATACCTCCAAAGACTAAGGCTCTGTGTAGGGTAATAAAAATTTGTACTTGGCCTAGGCTAAATGCACAAAAGGACATGATGAAATCGATTCAGAATTTCATGTTGATCAAAAAAATATATATACTCTGTGATCTCTAAAGCCCCTTCTAGATGTTACAAATGATTTATCAAAGTTCACCTCCGACGCCAAGAGTAGAATGATTTTTTTTTTTGATTTTATTGAAAGAATTTGTTTTTGGTAAAAATGACTAAATGTGTTTTCTCAAGAGCATCAGTTAATCCATTATATTTGAATAGTATGCTATCTTCAGTTACTCTTCAAGGAACCCTTTTCAAGTGGTTTATTAAACGGTGTGATATTGGGTATGTTTCTTGGACGATGTACATCTTCCCGTTCGTAGTAACCACCATTGTGCTCGCCGGGTACGTGATAAAGTCCATAATGAAGTCCAGTATTGGCCACCTATGATAATTTCGAATAAGTGAAATTATTGAAATCTTTTAGATTAATTTAAAAAATTAACTAACCCGCTTGAGTCCGTTAATAGAGGCCAAGAGTAAGGCCATTTTTGCTAAAAGCAGTGCTTTACCGCTCACAATAGACAGTAGTTGAAATCCCAAAGGAACTATGACGGCAGCAACTGCTGCTATACCGAACAACATGGTTACCAACATATTGTAGCGATGACGGCGATGACGACCCGATGCTTTTGTAAAAAGAGAGTTCAATTGGAAAAATTCTTGAAAGAAGCATTCTTCGAAGGTAAATAACACAATGGATTGGAAAAGTTAGGTAGATTTACTACCTTTCGTTTACATATACCAAACAAAGGCTTTGACTGTCCCTTAAAATAATCTTAAGTAAAATTTTCATTCATATTAATTTGGTTTTTGGGCAATGGTGGCTTAGCACGGACACTTTCTGATTTAAAATTTTTCATTTATCATGAAACGCCCACCGTTGAAATAATCTCTTTGAATCGCAAAATAAAAATCAATTTGCAAAGTCACGGCGCATGTTTCCTAGTCTTACTTCGTCTTAAAAGCACTTGGCTTTTTTACTTGTTCTGTTTACCTTCTTCCTTCGTTTCTTTTAAATATCCTGATACTGATTTCAAGTTCAATTCCAAAAAGTGGGTATTTAGGATACTTCCAAAACCATATATAATTCCTTCAAGCAAAGAAACATTTCTCCAATCCTGATGAAAATTAAGCCTTAAAGGGAATAAAAATAAGTTATGTCACCACAATTTATGTACCACGCAGTACTTTCTGTCAACTCTTTTGATGGCAGTTTTCTCATCTCTTATGAAACGTACACCAGGACATATTGCGATAACCGCTTTGGAGTATAAGTTTTCAAATAACTGGAGGCTAGCGAGTTTTACACAATTCCAAGTGAGAGTACTAGACCCCGATGATGACTTTAAGCAACATTAAAGACGTAAATTAAAGGAACGCTTTCAATATTTTAATACAAATTACTTTTTCGCATTTTTCTAGTAAGTCTCGATATAACTCCGTTTGCTTCAACCCTGATGATGGAATTTCTACATTTGCATTAGGTAAATTATCAGCTTGTCCCTTTAACACCATCCCAGTTAGGTATAAATTTATGAAAAGCACTTGTAATAAATCGTAGAAAAGCATTATTTTAGTTTTCGAACTTGTCCAGTTGACGGATTAACCACAATTACGAATGTGGAAATATTAAAGTATAACTGAATGCCTGAAACTAAAGAGGCGATTTTTATGCGCTCCATCTTGGTGGTGAGGGTATACTAAATTTGTTGTTCCGTTTGCTACAACTAGAAGAAAGCCTCGGAAATCCTATAAAGTATAAATATTCTTGATCAGCATCAAAATCTGAGTCAACATAGACATGTCTGTCCGTGTGCTGTCTGTTGTTGGCACTCTAAATCTCAAATTATGAGATATTGAGCTGACTTACATTTCTATTTACCAGAAGCAGCTTGCTATATAAATCGGGAAAATTGGTTGAGAGCTACCGTGGCACGCATATTTGTAACTAGAGCATATATCATATACGTGACACCCCCACCTTTAATATGATACTTAAATTTACTATACATACTCGTATATGTGTATTTGTATTTAATATGTGCTTAACAAAAGATGTGGACATTAGATGTTTCGTAGAAACATGGACTTTAATATTGAATGACTATTTCTTTGATGAATTCACTACTTTAGTAATTATTAACGGTTCTGACGCCCTTCGCGTGGGATACTACAGTTTTTCTTCTTAGAATAAAGTGCGTTCTCATTATCGCTATCGATGATTCAACATTCCATATTTCCGGCTCTTCACTAATCGAGGCAATAGGTGCCATACATACTCTGGGTGAAACTTTTGAGAAAGTATTTATTATTGGTGATTTTAATATATGTACGAGGAAATGACTACAGTCGGCCTAACGCAGAATTATTCGTCTAAAGCTGGAGGGTACTAAAGATTCTGTCCAAGCTGAATTTAGTTTTCTTTTTTGTTTTTCTGAGCATGGTATGTTTCTTAATAAGGGTTTAATAATCATTGAAGGGTAACTAACTATAGGCAGAACACATCAGTAATCATCAATCAAAGTGGGGAATAAATAAAAAGTTATGCTTGGCTTAGGCCATGTCTTGGTTGACTTGCATATTTATAAGTAAACTGCGGGAGAGGCTCTTTTTTTAACCGCTTCATAGCTTCATGTAAAAACTAAAAATATTTGTACAAAATATTAGTTAAACATTTCAATCGTTGTGACCAAAAGTCAGAGTACATTAGACAGACTCACAGATACTCGGATGAATATGGTTATATTGACCTTAGGAGCTAATCAATAATATTTGTACTCTTTGAGATCTTTGACGCCTGCTTTTAGGTGTTACTCACGAAATAATAAGCCTAGTGTACCTCTATTTTATACGGAGAGTATAAAAAGAAAGTGTGCAAAAGACGTAATTACTAGCTAGCTCCAATCTGTACTTATTTCTTAAATTTAATGTCTTTTAAAAGTCTGCTCATTACGTAATCAGAAAAATAACGATAAAAACTACATTTGACTTAGGAAAATTTTTAACACCCTGTACTTTTGTAGTTAAGTGGGGGTGTATAAAGTTTGGCACATATTTATGATTATAGCATTCATTGATGAGCACGCCCTCAATTGACAAAAAACCTTATTTTGGTCCGAACCTGACGAGATACGTATGACCTTTAACGTTACAGGGTGAAATCGAGTACTTGCCCCGACCATTGCTGTTATATATTTGCCCTTAGCCAAATTTAGTGTGCTTACTTGTTTCATGTCAATATCTTAAGATGATAGATATCCAAGATTTAGCCTATTTCTTAACATGTTATAAATCACCACCAATAACTTAAAAATGTCTTAATAACGTGGCTGCCCACTGATTCTACCTAATTAAAATAAACAAGAAAATCTCAGTTTTGTGCGTTCTACATAGATACATACATTTGCTTTACTCGAATCGAATATTTAGCCTAATCTATCACGTTGAACTTTCCCAAGTTGTGAGTTGAAACATAATCAACAAGTGGAGGTAAAATTATGATGGTGGGTGCAACTAGACGAAAAGTAATGTTTATTGTGGTTCAACCAAATTTGAAATTAACAAAATTTATGAGTTAGGCGGTAAGTATGCAAACATTCACCTATCCCCTCATTTACGAGTCATTTTACTAAAACAATTTTGCATGGAAAAATAGAATCTTTTTCATATTTTATTCTCAACAAATATATTATTTAGATAGTAATAAAATCACATTAATTTATATGTTCTTAGGTTAACAATACAAAGAGACTAAAGTGGGTATGCAGTATATGTAACTTTAGTAGCCACAGTTACATTCATGCGCAAAGCAGAATTTTAAGAAAAAAATATAACGAATTTTCTGTTTAACTTAAATGTAGTTTTTTTTATATAATTGTAAACCAAATTTTTTATCTGTTTCTTTTTATTATTTTATATAAAACATGTTTTATACGTGCATTAACTATATATGCGTGGGCGGCAGTTTGTGTCTTTTCATATAATACATATTTGCATTTCTATGTATTGTTCATGTTATTACAAATTTGCATATAATTTAAAGCGATAGTGGCCAAATTTGCAATTGGTTTTGTGTTCAAATTAATTGTATAATATGTGGTTAAATTTTACTAGAGACCTTTCACATCGTACACATCATTTAGATTTATCACACTTTCCTTTCAGATATCAATTAAAACAAGATATATAGTCTAATGCATTCGGTTATTTATATACGCTCCACATAAGATGAGAGCGATAAGCTTGGTTTTCCCTTTGTAATACCCAAATCGAGGTGCCTGTGACCAATGTAGACACGTGCGTCCCCGATTTGTTTTTGGCCTCATAGCTACAAAGTAGAAATTTATACGCCCTTTATAATTAATGTACTTTTGTTCTGAAAATGGGCGAGGGCGTATAACAGACACACACACAATTTACAAGAAACCCCATTTAGTGTAGAAAGCGACCATTAAGTTAAATGCATCGCATCAGTCAAAAGAGATCGCAACTGCATCTACGCCACGTTTACAATTTATTCATAAATGTGCAGATCATTCAAGGTTTGGACTAAGCCGCATATCGCTTTTCTACGTATTGATTTAAACCTTTTAATTATTGCATCCTAGAAGTTAAATGGGAACTTAACTTGGTTCGAGAATTTTCAGAGATGTGAGCAACGCCAACAAGCCAGAGTAATGAAATTGTTATTGGAAACATACCCTTTTATATGCTCTACAATATATGAACTATATTCGAATGCACCAGATTATTAATTTACTTAAGTTTCGAAATTACGTTAGCAAAGCCAGGACATTTTAGCTAGTTGTACATAATTCTATTTATTTGAAGCTAATTCAATTATGAGTAATCTCTTTTTATATCCTATTGTGCGGGTAAACAAGTTTACTTCTAATAATTACATTTTCTGGAGTTGTACTTTAAGATCCGCTTTTAACATAATTACTATTATTTTAGCAACATTTGTGGAAATAAAATCTGAACTTTAGTTTCTTAATAAAGTAATAAAAATTAACAACATTCGACTACAAGTATCACGTATTTAGTTAAAGGAGTAATTCTTGTATTACCAAATGAACAATTGGTTTATGGATTATTTTCTTTAATCGTTTTGAGTTTTTTTTGATAAAACTTTTTTAGTTTAATTAAAATTCTTGTTGTAGCAAAAAATATATGTATTTATGTCCTATAAACTCTACGTTATAAGTATTCATGTGTATGTGTCTGTGTGTGAACCGTATTTCAACGCATAATAATATAATAATAATAACATTATTTACTAAACGAAGTGTTGGACTTAAGCTCTGGCCTAATATGTAAATTAAACTAATTTGGAATAAAAATGTTCTTTAGTAGAGACTTCGATAGCATCATGAGTTTTTCTTTGAAACAGCCGACTGTTTATGTTGAGAACCGAATCGGGGCAAATATAGTCCGAACTTCGATTCAATTCCCGTGAGTAAAGGTACTGCAGAACGGTAACCACCAATGTGATCGGCATTAATGGGGGCACTTGGCCCATCCAAACTTTTCGATTTGTGCACATCCGATCCGGTCGGATGGGAACCGCCAAAATCAACATAGAACAAGCGTTGCAGCAATTCATAGGTAACTAAAGTAACACCAAATTGTGGTGATGAACGGAAGACGCGCGCTGAAAGAACACATTTTTATTTATTAATTTTTATAAAACTAATTTTCTTTCGAAGAAGTACCAGCTGTTCCTTTCCAAAATGCTCGAGGTCCTTCTTCTGCCATGATTTTTTTCGTCGCGTCCCATACCCCCGTATACGTGGTCTGACCGGATCGAGCCACCACCTGTAGACGAGTTTTGATTACATCGGCTGGCGTTACTAACGAGGCCGCTGGCACACCGGCTATAGCGCCAGCAGCCAAAAGCGTCAAAGGATGATTGTATCTGTCCAATAGAAAAAAATATACGAGTATATGTATGCTTATGAAATATGTAACTTGAAGTAAATTGATTAAAACTAGATGGTGGTGAATTAATTAATAACAAGAAAACTAAATCCGGTTTCGCCTAAATCTTAAATGCCAACACATCGACATAAAATAATTACGACTATGCTCGTTTTTGGCAAATCGATCGATGCCGCAATTATTATAATTAGATGTGTATCAAATTTTTACGACAGATGAGTAGATTTAATACTTAAATAGCGATCTGTGCGCAGAAACTAAAAGTGCCTGTACAAAGATTCAATATCTCAAAATTTACGGCCATGAGAATGCCAACAGCAGACACACGGACATACATGTCTAGGTTGATGCTGATCAAGAATATATGTATATTAATAATATTTATTTTTTGTTAGAAAAATAATGTGATTAATTGTTAGATTCTTACCCATCCTCGTCTGCGAATAAAGCTTTTATGTGAGCATAAGTAGGAAAGTAAATTGCTGAAAAGGGAACGTCGCGCAAGAGACAAGCTCGAGCGCCTTTATATAGGCCAAACAGACCTAGGTCACGCACAACCGATAAGGCACGAACTTTACGTCCACCTGCTATTTCACCGGCCACCTGCAGGCGTATTTTAACAATTTCTAAAGGATTTGTAAAGACAACTTGTGAGGCACCAGCCTGATCAAATTAATTTTTTTATTTTAATTTTGCGTTCTGTTCATATATAAAAGGGAAACTTACACAACCGCCCGCCAGAATTTCTCCCCAGACTGGGATATTGCTTTGTTTGTCGGACAATTTATCACGCACGAAATCGTTTACAGTTAGTTTAATGGCTTTCTCAGGTGCCACACCCATCAGTTGTGGGAGCAGTCCTCTATACAGCCCCAAAAATCCCTCGTGACGTATAACCTAGTTAAAAGAAGAATCAAAATTATTTTCAATTTATCTCTCAAATCCTAATAGACTATCCCCAAGAGCATAATTTAAGTTAAGATTTCTGTCGTATCTTTGTATAAAGTTGATGGAGCCGGCAACTAAAAAAGTTTTTCTTGTTCAAGCAGTCATTCAATAATATTGCGTCTACCTTTTTAAAGCAATCCCACGAGTTTCTGTACGCCACTTCTCCAATGTAAGAGCCGGTACGTTGATTTTGCATTCGAGTCTTCACCAGATCAATAGGATACACAACGGTGGCACCAACCGCTAACAAATAAAATTAATATATTAACGGATATATAGTTAAACTTTAACTTACTAACCGCCAGCCATGGAGCCCAGAGTAAAGCGGTACGTGCTCTCCAATATTTGAATAAAAGCCGATCGGTCTGCTGGACTCTCCACAGCTCGTATTTCTGCCAATCTGGTTGTGATATGCTTTGTATAATGTTCGGGAGATATGTTGTTCAAGTCATTGTAGACTATACGCCTGAAAAGGTTTCGATTTTTCGAATAATCAACGTAAGTACACATCTTGAATAAGAATAAAATTATATCTAGTTTGTTGAAGGAGGTGACATTGTCCAAATATTAATGAAATGAATAATACAAGTTGTTGACACTTGCCTATTTGCCTGTATTTTTGTACGTCTCCACCAACTACATTTCTCAATAATGATTTTAAAATTTTTGGAAATTTCAATATTTTTTTTCGTTCCAAGTTTTGTGTAAAAATGAGAGAAAGAAAATATGTATATGCATAGAAGAAAGTTACTTAGAAGTTCATCGTTACGAATGTTCAACAGAGGCAGTGACTTTGCGTTAGGTTTTCGGTTTTTTGTGTTTTTGATTAAACCGTTTAGTAAATCACTGTCAATGGTTGTGTTCCATGTCAAGGGTAGTGTTGTAAACTTACCCGGTGTGATGTAGAGCGCCAGTTAACTGAAATAAAATATCAATTTCTAATGGTGTAATTTGACTCATTGTTTGAGCGGCATATAATAGTTCATCTTTGGTAACAGGTTCTGTGCGATTACCTTGAGTTGCATGTAAGTAGATGCGTTTGATCAGTTCCATATTATTCAGCAGGGATGTGAATGCCATAAAATAAGGAAAACTCACTTTATGTCCTTCAGTTACCTGCATCATAAAAATGAATATTGAAAATGTTCTCTACAGCACGCGCTGGAACCCCTCAACTTACCGCTAGTAGATTATCTTTAACGGCGCTAGTTAGCAGGTGCCGCTTAACATTAACCATAATATCATGAAAATCTAACGGTGAGATGTATCCAGAGCCAGCTGGATCTTTGCTGCGGAACGCTTCCATTGCACATTCCTCATGAAAATCGTGCAGTAATTGTGTAAACTCAGCGTAATTTATTAAGCGTTGTTTTTTCTGAAGGACACAATAAAATATTAACGAATAATAACCGAGTAAATTCCGCTTAGACAAGATCTTAAACATTCTTCGCATCTGCACAAATGCAAGCTCTAACTCCGTTGCTGGTTTGATTGTTGATTGTAGACCCGTCTTTTATGAAATCCCGCCCACTCTTGGCCACATCATCATACATCAAATTATTATAATTTGAATAAACGTTATTATTATTTTTTTTAAAAGGTTTCAATTTTTCATTTACATAATTCGCAATACCTTGTGGACAGACACGTCCATTTGCTAACTAATTTTATACGCGTCTGCACTAAATGAAAAACCCTAAAAATTGTGAGTTTTCTCAAAATTTGCGACTGTGAGAATAATAATAATTGGTGAAGCCCGACCTTTGGCCTTAAGCACTTAGACAATCCAAAAACGGGTGAATACAATGTTGGAGGTCACGTAAGAAATTTTTTACAGCCAATTTTTATAGTTTTTTTTTTTTTGTCAAACTGATACATTCTATGTAGATTAGAAATCATTCTAACCGTGCTCCCACGCAGCAACCATAGTTAATATCAAATATTGAGCTTCCTTGCATATGGTATAAGCGATGTAGACTTTTGCGATTCCGACTATTCCGATGCATGTCATACTTACTTGGCCAAAGTACCGCTTTATAAATGAACTGTCTAAACTAAATGGTATTTTTCCATGTAATTCAGTTTTTTTTACGATTTCAGCAAAATCATCTGTAAGAAGGTCAGTTCATTAATTACGTTTTTATAGTGGTACAGTTGCAAAATTTAAAAGTTTACTTACCAAATGACACCGTCCCATTGCCTTCGCGGTCGAACAACTGAAAAGCTGTTTTGTACAAAGCATCTGGTGTGCACAGTAGACCCTCAAAGGCTTGAAACTCTGCAAATGATATTAAACCATCTTTACTGGTATCAGCAATGCCAGCTAAAAGACGTACAGATTCCTAAAAGAAAGTGAATTATTACGCATGTAGTTGTTGTTGTAGGTGCATTCTTAAATGTTTCTGTGTATTTTTACGTTTTCAATTTGGTTGTTCCCAGATAGTCCTAGCGTTAGTCCTTGTTACTAGTACTGTTACTCGGATTTGTTTGGACAGTCTCTATTCCAAAAATCACAATGTTCCCATTTCATGATATACCTAACTACGCACAAGTATTAGCGAGTCGGTATATGCAGAAGCAGAAAGGTTACTTATTGGCTAGGTGCGAATCTGACATACACTTCCGCATTATAAATTACACGCGATTACATGCAATTTAAGCTGTTATGTGTCTTCAATTAAGTGATTGAATGAGTACTTACATCATTAAATGCTGCGTCTGTGAATAATCCCAAAAATTTTCTCACAAAATCTTCGCCAGTCATATAATATTCACCGTTGTGTTGGTATGAAGCATATTTAAGGAAGACTTCGCGTAATTTCTCGGTACTGGCACGTTTTAAAAATGAGGGTCCCTTTAGTTTTTAAGAAAAACAATGAGAGAAAGAGAGAGCAAAGAGAAAAAATACAAGAATGAGCACATGGCAGATTAGAACGCAATAACAAACGGCAAAAATGAGAACATTCAGTTATTATCAAATATTTTTCGTTATGTGCATGCATACATGTTTATAAATTGTGTATATGAGTATGCATCAACATAGTTACAACAAGGTCATTAGCAACACGTGCTTGCCTAAATATATCAAACAATGTGTTCTTGACTACACAGAGAAAAATGTAGTTGAGCCCATACAACGCTTTTCCATTATATTATAAAGTGATTGATTAGATACCGTCAAAGGTGGCAGGTAAGTGACGCCAGAATGCTTATTTATATATGGTATAAATTTGTTTTATGGCACACTTTCAACTAATTAACAACATTTATTTTGTAACTCAATAATGTTATCGCATATGAGAGAGAGATATGGAAACTCTCGAGTAACGTTATAGAATGACATTTTTCGACAGCACTTCCAATACAAAAGTTGTTGGGTTAACAGACGGTGACCTTTATCTTGATATTTCCTTTTCCAGTCCGACAACGTTATTTCGAAAAATTCCGTTCTGTGACGTTCCTCGGCAATTTCCACCTTTTTCCTCACCCTGTATGTTTAGTAATCTCTATAAAGAATCTCTAATTTTAAGCCCACACTTATCGCATTACATACGTTTGCAACTGCTTGTATCTGCATTGTACAATTTCATAAAACGAATCGTTCGAAGAGAGATTTTCTATTTACAATAAAAATGGTTAAATGGGAAAATAAATTTTCTAAACTCTTTCTTTGAACGTGCCCCTAAAATTATTTAATTTTATATGAATACAAGTACCACCCGAACTCACGCGTTAAACTAAACTAAACTAAACTAAAGTCAACTCGACTGCCTAAGTAAACGGGGAAACACAAATTAACAAATTCTTTACATTTATGCGTGAGAGCATATTTCCAAGAAGAACATAATACGCATAAAATAGACTGATGTGCATTGATGAGAGTAAAACACGGTACAAGACGCTACTAACACATAGGCAAAGCAACGTTTTGAATTGCGTTCCCTATAAAAATGGTTTCGCGGGATCGTTGTTATAATTATAAATAATTTCTATTATAAAAGTCAATATGTATTTATTAAAATCAATCACAATTCGATTTTACTATTATTACTCATTAATTCGGACATTTCATATAACGCGGTAAAAATTAATTTATTTTTGTGTCTCTTAAAAAATTGTTCCCGTATAGCAGTGGCCACGGTGACAGGGTTTTCCATCAGTATCTATGAAACGCATTCCATGATATCAATTAATTCTGAGTCTCTCCGAAAACGCGATTCTACTGTATCATGATCTATTTACATTTTTATATATATGCTGTAAAGGGTACAGCAGTTCAAGTTATTTCTGATTTCGTTATCTGACTCACAATCACCTTTTAAATCAAATTTCACCATATTTCTGTTCTAACTATCCCGGTATTTTAATCAAACAAAAGAACATTTCAGTCAAGGACTTTTCCCATTGGTTTAAATGTTTTAAAAGCTTGATATTGAAAATTAATGTAAACTTTACAAAGTTGAAAAAAACAAATGAAAATATTATAGTCGGTCAAACGCGCCATCAAATACCCTACACCACTTTTATTCAATTTAATTCTCTTCTTTGAAAAATGAAAATCTATTCTATTATTTTATTTTCAAAAATTTCAAAAAAAATCAAAATATCACAAAATTTTTTTCTTTTTGGTTTGTGAAATCGAAAAATTTTATATGGGGAGCGGTACTAAAAATTATCAAAACCTATCGCTTTTTGGGCCAGTACATATCCTTGTACTAAATTTCATCGAAATATCCTACAAAATAATATGGTGAGGGGGTCTAAAAATAGTTCATTTTCAATAGGATTCCCTTTGGGCCAATATATGCTCTTGTACCAAATTCCACCGAAATATCTCAAAATTTTCGACCTGTAGCTTGCGAACAAATTTATATGGACGTGGTTAAAACGATTCAGATTTTGATTATGAATCGATAGGTGGGTGTGGCATTCGCCGCTTAAAAGTTACAAAAATCCGCACATACTTAATATACCCTTTGCCACAAGTGGTGCAGGGTATAAAAATGCTTTATGAGAGTAAATTTATAAAAACATAAAACTTATATATAAGTTACTCCCTGTATCTACATATATAGACATTTCTATGATGCGTCTTAAACAATAGCGGACCATAACTGATAGAGTGGTGAGTTGAACAGTTAGCTGTCTGTCCGATTAACGGTTATTAAACATCCTTAGAGTGTACTTTGTATGTCTTATGACGGAAAAGAGGTAAACTTGGCCAAATCTTGATCACCCACTACCTACGTACCAAAGCGCTCTAAGTCGTGTTATTGTCAATTTTAAATGAAGTGGTGGCTTTATGCTTTGGAAAATCTGTTTTTTACTACCGCGAACTACTTCAACTTACTGCGTCATTGCAATTCAACTATAAGCCTTGCAAAGAAAGGTTCAAATAAATTATCAACTTGTAATGCGGAATCTAAATGGAATTCGACAAAAATATTTACATAAAAAAAAAAATGTGTTGTACTCGTTGTTATCAATTTTTAAATTGTCAGTGATAAGAGTACGCAAGTGTGTGTTCGTTTTAAATGTAATGTAAGTAAGAAAAATAAATGTGGCTTAGATGAAACCTTAAATGCCCTTCAGATCGACACACAAAGAGTGGGCGTGCCAGGTATATGATTACGCCCTCTAATAGTTCATATATTACATATGGAATGACAAGGTTAGTGGTGGGTATAAAAAAATTAGTAAAAAACGCACATTTGGTTGAGGCAAATATTGGACATTGGATTCCATAAACGTTCGTGTCGAGCGATGTCAGGTTTTTTAGTTCTGCTTCTTTTATTGAGGATAATTAGAAATAAGTATTCCATACTTCCACTTTGTAGCTCTAAAAGTGGCTATGTATAAAAAAGCAGTATTCCCCGAACACTAATTCGAAAGGTACGTGTATACATATATTAGCGTAGTAACAAAAATCACAGAGTCACTTATCTGTTTTTAAAAATGAATTAAATGTAATCGAGGCCACACCCTTAATTGCCAAGCGGCACTGCTGTTTACTAAATTGCTTGCAGAATATTTACGTAAATACATTTAGTCCAGTCGAAAATAACAATTTTTGTTATTGATTGATTATTTTATTAATTTCTTATCAATGTGTTATAATAAGCGTATTGTAGCAATAACAGAGCACAAATTTACTATAAGTGCCCAAGGAAGAGAAGTAAACGATGTAAGGATCGCACCTAAACAAAAAAAAAGTATGCAAAGTGTTCAACGGCCATTTTTCGCACACCTTGGCGAATTTTTACTTAGAATAAAGAAGAAATTAGGAGGACAACAATTCTGAAACTAATTTCCTTGCTCGCGGTTTCCGAAAGAGGAAATGAGGTTGCCTTAGTGAAGCGACATGTTACCAAGTACTTAAATATAGTTGCGTTAGTAAAAAACTTCGAGTAAATATTATACATACATATATCTCCAGAGTATCCTTATCGGGCATTGTTTAATGTTTTCTTTTCTCAGTATTTTAATTTGCTTTCTCTTAATTTCTACCTTAATGCTTCACTTTCACACAAACACTGAATTGTTAGTTCCGTGAAATGCAACTATTGAGTAAAAATAGATTTGTTCTTAAACACCATTTGCTTCCGTTTAAGCAAAAAATTATTAATTAAATGCGTTCCAAACGAAATTATTCAGTTACTGCACTTTTCGAGAAGTGGGTTTTAATTTAACTATTTTACACACGTTTACATTACAATGATTACACAAACGTATTTTTAGAGGATGCTTTTCATAATGGTCTATTACAATTATGACAAAACACGTTTCGTTTCGTTCGCGTTTATTTAGCAACTGTTGCGTGCATTGTCGAGTGCGGCCTCATTTACTCTTTATTGAAGAAAACGTTATAAAAATAAATTTGTTTACTTTTCTCTCTCTCTCTCGTTCTCTTTTGTTTTATTTAAATTAAGATCATCATTTATTTACTTATGAATACTATACACCCATCCCTCATTTTACACGGGAGATACGTTCCTGACAAAACCGTGTATTTCGAAAAAATAACTTTTATATGGAAAAACCGGGTAAAACAAAAACGGCTATAAATGTGCTTTTTTTAGACATTTATGGAACACAATATGTAACTAATACACTTAATTAAATATAAAAATATCATTTAAATCATAGAAAACATAAAAATAGTCAAATTTATTTGTAAAACAAAAAATAAAATTTGAATTAAATTTCATAGAAAAAAAATATTGTACTTCATTTAGATAACTCCCATTTTTTTTTTTTTTTTATATCAAAGCGCAACATATGTACAAGTTTATGACAATATACGTCTGAAGTGTTCCCAGATTTATAATTAAGTAGAAATAAATTAGCGTGCGGTCAAAATTAGTTATTTTCTACATAATTTTTTTTATTTTGATTTTAAAAACAGTGTAAGATCGAAAACGTGCACAAGTACCGTGTAAAACGAGGGTTGGATGTACAATATAAAATGTGTTTAATTTGCAACAAACACAACGTAGAAGCTACAAAAATGTAAATAGTTCGTGTATTGCTCTCTTCTGCATTGCGTACTATCACAGACCGCTGAAGTGCAAATAAATAAAAAAAGCTATATTTGGCTAATACCAAATTTTGAATACTCATCATCTAGGCTCCACAGTTCTCTAGAGTACAAATGCATATGTCTTTCATACTTTATGAATAATTCTGAAAAATTGATTCTTTTTCAGTTTTTCTTTTGCCCAATTTTAATACCAACCTGAATTGGAAAATTACTAACACACTTAACCCCAGGTCGTGCTGTACAATACAGGACTTGAAAGGTTATTATTAAAATATGAAAACAAAACTCCCAAAATGTTAAGAATGTACTTGTTGTGAGCACACAAATGATTATACAGGCTAGCTTTATCCCTTTACTGCTTTCCAAACTTTTCATACCTAAGAACCCCTCTGATCAGTAAGTAACCCTTGTCAAAAAAAAACAACAACTAAGAAAACTAAATTTGGCTTAGGCCAAATCTTAAGTACCGTCCACATTCACAACAGTGGGCGTGGAAAATATTTATATATCGCGCCCTAGTGTGCGTATTAAGTTTCAGCTTGCAAGTCTAGTTTTACGTTGAATACGTGTCTGTTATCGGACCATACCCATTTTTGGCACATCAGTGCATGGGATAACCAAATTTCGTGTTTCTAAGTCATCTTTTGTGGCAGATATTAAGATTTTTATTGATTGTGGGAGAGCCTGTTATCCGATCACGCTCATTTTTTGGCATATGCTTGAAAGAACTATTTATAGATACACATACCAAAAAGTTTATAGGTAAATTTTTGTTCCAGATATATAGACTTTTATTGTTTGTGGGCGTGGCTCCTAACCGATGGTCAATATCTGTCTAAAGCGCTCAGTTTTTGATGCTGATCAAGAATATATATATCTTGTAGGGCTTCTGACGCCACTTTCTAGGTGTTGCAAACGGAAAAACATACTTAATACAGGGTGCATCCCTCATGTGGAGGATATAAAAAGAGGCTTTAAAGAGCATCAACCAACCGGCGGGAAAAATGTTTACTACGTTAACTAACGCATAACAAATATGTTGCAATACTTTTCTGTTTTCACGATTGCTGTCTGTACGTTTTTTCATAAAATATCATATGTATTCTTGGTTATTTAAATGTATGTACACACCAAAGCACGCAAAATTTATTGCCTAGGCCGAGGCATGTGTCCTTGAGCACTTGTCTGCAACTGCTTTGTTGAATCCTTTTAAACATTCAAACCTTTGAGGGCATACTAAGTTTGTTGTTTCGTTTGCATTCTTAATCAGCATCAGAATCTGAGTCAATATAGACATGTGTGCGCTTGGAACGTTCAATGTTGTAAATGTTGAGATATTGTGCTGAAATTTATATCTATTTTACTATATGCAGGTCGCTAATTGCGTTATCAAGGACATGCCACATCCAATGTATGTAGTGGAGGTGGAGGGTATTTAAAATTTGGCCTATACCAATTTTGTTTTACTTGTTACTCTATTTACTCGTTCGTCACTTGCCATGACATTGTACGTTGTGCTTGCCTTTGTTTTTGTTTTTCGTATATGCGGCAAAATCCGCACGCAAAAAGTATAAAATAGCCAAAGGAAAGGAAACAGAACAGCTGCTTTTTAGACCGAGCAAATAGAATAAGGAAACAAATGAGAATGTTATAGTTGATCAGGCGCGCCTATTGAACGTGAATAAGCCATTTAAGTTACTTCTTGGCAAAACGCAATAGACGGATTTGTAAAAAATGTTCGATCCGGTTCAAATTAAGGGCAATGTTGCACTTTCCCAATGAATCGAAAATGCTTTTATTTCTTATTAATTTCTGAAAACATGCCTTCCAAGATTTCTAACCTGCAATAATTATAATAAGCACACAAGTAGCGAGTAGTTCAAGGAAGCGTATTATTTTTATATACGAGTAATGTACGTATGAGAATGAAATTCAAAGAAGGTAATGCAAACAATGAAAGACTGTTGCGATCTATCTTAAGATATAATACCTTAGTACACAGTTGATCTATAACTTCTAATTGATGGCCACAAATTTTAAACGAAATGTTTAGGGTCCACACTCTCAAATCAAAATTAGGCTTAATCGTGCATATTTTAACGATACAAAAATAAATGAGAGGTCAATAGTCTTTCTGTGTGGGCTTTAGTTGGTGATAATTGTAATAATGACTATCACTAAAAAGACGGAAAAGCGTAATAATATACCATATAAGTTAAAGCAATTGAGAGATAAAGTCTGGCACAGTTGAGTACTAATTTTTAATAAAACTTATCCTTAAGCTAACCCCCGTTTATCGTTTACACATTTTGCTACATGTTGTATACACTTATATTTTTAGAAATTTCCATCAAAGCGAATTCATGGCGTTCATCTTCTCGGTTTAGAAAGCAAATATTTTCACCTCGATAAAATAAAACCTTCAACTTTGGCGAGGATAAACTGCAGTACATTGATTGCTTTTATCCAACTCTTATAACCACCCCCTAATATGGAGGAAGGAGGCAACGGCATTGATCAGCACTAAAGTCATTGTCAATAAATCTTTGTAAAACAGCATAAAAATAGGAGATGCTGGAGACCCATCAAAGTATATATATTCTGAAGCAGAATCGAAACTAAGTCGATTCCATATAAAGTACAGAGTACTTTGCGATGCATAAAGTAAACTTGTAAAAATGCCAGAAATCAGTATATATTGCACATTATTTTGCTCGTTCACTGCGAAAAGTATTAATATTGTGGGAATATTCCTTCAAAAAACTTTCAGGTATTTCAGGTATATCCACAATCACATTTTATTTGAGTATGAACTACTTTATCAAAACATTGTCAAAGTTCAACAATTTTGAATCACTAAGAGCTGAAAAAGCGCTTATTTTTTAAGGAAGTTTTCACTTCCAACCTTAAAGTACAATACAAGATGTACGCACATACGCCTTAGACTCATTACCAAGCGAGAAATAATTTTAATTATTTAACGCACTGTTGTGTTTAAATTGTTTTTTTACCCCTGAACCCTATCTATGAAGAGAATTAAAAAAAGAAAGGCTTATGAGTGTACGACTTACATCTTGACATTGAACCGGCTTTAGTATCCAATCAATGGCAGGAAAATAATTAAACATTATAACACGCACAGTGGTGTATGATAATGGGGTATGTTTTTTGTTGTTGTTAAAGTTGTAGTTGTAGTTGTTACTGCTGATATTCTGTTTAATCAAGTGTGTTTGTTTGCTAAAAATTAAATGAATTCTTATTCATCAATGTCCCATAAAACACGGTTCGAAATTTTGTGATAGTATCTTCCGGTTTTTTCTTTTTTTCTAATTAAAGCATACACTGCACTTTCAAAGCTTTACATTGGCACTCTTGGTATACGATGGTCAGCGTACACAGCACAGTATGCAATTTTAAAATTGTGGCACAGTGTTCGCTAAAGTGCTTTTAACTTTAAATCCAAAAAGGCCCCAATGGCAAACATTAAAACTTTAACGCACGCACTACGTACAAATGTTCTACATGCGTGGGTACCTGTTTTATTCTTCTTATGGAAAATCTATAAAACAACTTTGTTTACTTATTTGTGTAATGATTATTGATTTACTTTATTATATCCCTTTTGTTGTATTCTGCTGAGGGCAGCAGAGAAATTGAGCTTTTTCTGAATTATTTAATTAATGTTTAGTGTGAAGTACAATGATAAAATAACTTTTATTTTCAATGCGAATTTTTATCTCTGCGTTTCATTTTTTCCTTATCATGTAATTAATTACTTTTTTATTTATAAATTCTCTTTTTTACTTCATAAGCGTTACCCGCGTACAACAGCCTTTAACTTTCAAAGTATCAGAAAGAACTGAGGAGGAAAATGTGCACAAAGCAAATATTGATGGTGGCCTGGAATAGTTTACATGTTTGTTAACGGTACTTTGCCATGCACGGTACTTCTCGTTCACATTGTTGCAATTTCCTGCGAAACATAATAAAAAACAATTCAAAATAAAATACTATTAACCTATGACTAGCCCTGTTTCTGTCACATTGCTTTCAATTTAAAACGGATTACCACCCTTTCATAATTTCATATATTTAAGTATAATTTAGGCTTCAGAGACTTCATTATTTTTCAGCATAAAAATCTAAATTTATTTAACGTTGCCCGTGTGATAAATTGGGTGTAAATTAAGGTAAACCCATTCACGGCTTGCATAGAGATGTGAAGGCATTTAAGATTTAATCTAAGGCACAAATACAGCCCTTTTCTTGTTATGCCCCACGCCACTTGTGGCATGAGGTATACTAAGTTTGGGTGGATATTTGCAACTCCTGAACGGTAAATGCCACACACACCTTCAATTATACCGATCGATTAAAAATTAAAATCTTAATCGATTTAATCATGTCCGGCTATCCTTCTGCCTGTTCATGTAATCTTGTCGCAAGCTGCAAGTTTCATTTGGTACAAGGATGTGTATCGGTCCAAAGAGGAACCCTATTGAAAATGGACCGGATCGGACCATTTTTATAACCCCTTCCCATATAATTAAAATCTTTTTATAGCAAAATGTCAATTTAGAATGCCTTCCCATGTAATTAACTTATATACAGACACAACTAAACTAATTGTAGCATAATTAAAGAGCTAAGAGATGTGGGGTATTAAATGGTCGGGCTTGTTTTCATATTTATAATCAATGTGCCGAAAATGTGCGTAGTCGGATCGGATCTATGGTCCAACAATGATTTATACTCGCTTTTTGTTTTGTTCCCAAAGAGAAATTATTTCAAACAAATATCACACATACATGTATCTATATATTGCAATTTTATTAATAATTTATTCATTATTAATTTGAGGTTTTCTACGTTTTATGTTTAATTGTTACTAAATACTATGTAAATTTTGCTCTTCTGTCTTATATAGTTAATACATTTCGCTTAAAACTCTACTGATTTTGTCCATCTTTAAGCATTACGCATTATGCGTTTTTATTATAGTTATAGTTTTTGTGTCCTTTTTTATCCTCCGAATCTAAATTTCGTTTAAGCTCTCTGCATTTTTATATGAAATAATGGTTACTTTCAAAGTGTGACTAGTTAATAAATTAATATCGTAGAAGTGTAGTAAGTTAAACTAAACCATGAAAACATGAAAGGTAGCTTTGTTTGTCTTTAATATTTTAAGTGCAGAGTTATAGGAAATAATGATGCTAATAAAGTGCTCACAGACCCAAATGCTTTCGCTTAAAATTATCTCCAAAAATACATAATTTTTTTGCTCTTGCTAACATTTACTCTCTAAAAATAACTATATATTCATTAAAAAGCTCAGTTAATTTGTTTTACCTCAAAATGATTTTTTAAATTTTGATTACCTTTGTGGAAATAATGTCCTAGTGTTCTTTATATAGGTATTAAAATAGTTAAATTTTTAATTTTTTAATTCTTTGCTTATACAAAGAATTCTGCAAACTATCTCCGCAAATCGACAACTTGGATTTTTTGATTGGTTTCCATTTGTACATGTTGTGCATCCTGATTTTAAAAACATTTAATGTTAGAAAAGATATTTGAGATGAGATATTCGAATTTATTACCATAAACAACGGTGGATCGTTGGGATGTGGATGAAAACCAGTTTGCCGGCACTCAGCTATGTAATTCAGGCCATAGTTTGGCGTAAGCATAAAGAAACCAGTACTACGAGCATGAAACGTAATAATAGTGATTATTTAATACCATTCAACACATATTTCATTTAATTTAAGGGAAAACGAGTGAAAATAATCGATTAATACATGGATTATTGTTAATTAGATTTAGATCCGATTGATGTAATTAAAGGTGGATCTGGCATTTGTATTTCTAGAGTTACACACATCTGCACAAATACAAATACTTATATATTTAAGTCTTTATTTCCGGCCAGTATTCTAAATATAATCCGAACTGGCCCCGAATTGATACACACAATTTCAATGTCCAATTTTCTTTAGCAAATGAGTATAACTTTAATTCGATAACTGTACATTATTTTTAAGTAAGAAGGGATGAGGTGTATGCACATTGACAAAAGATAATTCCATCTAACCGTGCCTCGAAAATTAACATAAAAATGTAAGGTATTTCGAATCTCAACATTTATGTATAAATGCATTAAGAAGAAAGTTCATCACTTCGCTTGTATTTATCAGAACGGAGTCTCTGGGATCGC
Organism: Crataerina pallida; assembly: GCA_949710015.1. Lineage (NCBI taxonomy): Eukaryota > Metazoa > Arthropoda > Insecta > Diptera > Hippoboscidae > Crataerina > Crataerina pallida. Next base: position 11,136,733 of record OX453290.1, read on the forward strand.
ATATACATTCTTAATTATCATCAACATCTAAACGATGTTCTTGTTGATTGATTTCCATTTCCTGTCCTACAGCATTTAACTTTACAATATATTAGCCACAATTTATAAAATACTTCAAAAATTGCAATTGTCTACATGTCTGTTTACATTACATAAATGTTTTAGATTCGGCTTAATGCAAATGCAGCTTTTTACTTGTTTCAGTCGTTTGTGTAGGTCTATTGCATATTCCGAAAATTTAGTGCACTTTTTGGACACTACGAGGACAGGGGGCCCCGCTCCGAAACGGAGTACCGGCATAGGTGCTTCGTCCAAGGATTATGGGGCCAGAGTAAGCGACTGCAAATATTAATATATATAAGGTCCCTTGGATATGTTCCAGGGACGATTTAAAGTATTGGCACAAGTATTGGGCACAACCCATGGGGAATAGTGCGCCTCGAATTGGGAGACACATAGTCGAAGGTTCCACCAAACACGTTAGCGTTTGATACCGCGGGGTACTGGAGCCCCTTGGGGCCAAGGTTCTTGCCAGTACGTACTTTCTGGTAGGCCCCCCTTGTGGGAGCATCGCGGGGGTTGTAACAGTAGCTGGAGAGTATGGAACACCCTTTACAAAGGGGAAGAATAGTTAGCCTATTAACGGTATTCTAGTAGTTAGAAGCTCCTAACTTCTAATGGAGTTAGGAGGGGCGCCGGAGACGCTTAAAAAACTCCATATGTTAAATAAGACCGACAAGGTAGGTGTTAACTATAAACAATAACAACTACGAGGACAGATGGATATGGTCTAAATGATGAAGAACATATCTACTTTTTGTTGTTATGGTGAATCATGTGGGAATAAAAATACATTTTTAAAAAATTGACGCTCATGATGCTTGTAATCTTAATGTGCTTACGTTTGGTATTTTGGTGCACAAACAATTGCTATAGCTTCAGGAATCATTATTTGATACGAACAGTGAGTATGCAGATCTACTGAAGATAGAAATGCCGTTTGACTGGGATGCGTCTAAAATATTACAAATGAAACGTACAATATTTCCGATTTATATAAATTCATAATTAAAAGACCAACTGACACTTACGTGAATCCATCCCAAAGTAATTAGATTCTGTTGATCTTGAACATCAAATATTTCTTCTTCGCTAATTGTGTTGCATGAATCGGGAGTACCCTGTTGTTTGGGTATGATTACATGTGTTATGTGCAAGCGATTCTGGGATAGACGTCCGGCTAAAATGCCACAAGTTTCAACATTTTTGGCCGTGTTAGATTGGGCCAATTGTAGAAACACGTCCATGGTATTCTGGGGTATGACCACCTTACGCAATGAGCCCGCCAGCAGAGAGTCAGATCGATCGTACTGCGGTTTTTGACTGCGATCGAAAGAGGGCTTCGAAGGTACACTAAACCAACAAAACAAAATAAAATAAAACAACAAAACAAAATTTTTTGTTTGTTCTATTTAAAATGAAATTTCTATCAAACTTTTTAAATGTATTGTATATGCCACTCACTTTATTTGTTTGTTGTCATCTTTAAAATCATTTTCATCGGGCATTATAATAGTACCAGTGGAACCATGTGGCCTTTGAACACCTGTTGGAAAGTCATTGGGATATACCACTTGGTCTAAGAGATTCATATCAGGTGCTGTTGGTTGGTTGGTAGGATCTATTTGAACATGCAAATTGACCGGTATCAAAGAGCCACCATTAGTACTACTGTGCGCTTCGCGCCGCAGTCGCTCTCGTTCTTTTGCTCTAGCCTGTTCACCCTCTTTTTGTGCTAAGAATTGTTCATATTCCTTCTGATAGCGATCCATTAGTTTAACTCGCAACTTCTCTGAAGTTGGCATTATATCTTCCTTGATGAGTTTGTTAATAGCTTTCATTTCACTGCGTTTACTGCCAAAATCCGGATGATTACGTATTTTTTCCACAAAGAGTGTCAAATATTTCATGTATAATATAAAGGCGTTTTCGTGATTACCTTCAGATGAGTAAACCTGAGCCATGCGCAGCATTTCCGTGCCGGATCGAAAGTAACTGTAAATAATACAAAAATTTCCAAATAAAACATATCACGCTTGCAGTAAAAGTCCTGCTGACATTAGTGGAGAACAACATTAATTGAATATCAAACAACGCAACATTCGTATAGTAGGGTGCGTTAAGTACTTCACTTTAAGGTCACGCATTGGCACCAAATAATCTATTGACCTTCTGCTGCGTTGCATACTGTTTTTTACATTTTCTATAACAAGGACTTTACATGGGCAAAACTTCTAAAAAGTTTTTTTACTTCACTCACCGATGAATGGGTATCTTTGGATCTATGTCAGGTGTTTTACCAGCATTAGCCAAAGCACGCATACGCTTCGTAGCGTCCTCTACACTCATATTTGTATAATTAAATGACATTTTCTTTCAGCTCCTTATTACATTAGAATTGAACCTCTAATAATCCAAATTTGTACTTAATTGGATTTATTTTCTATTATGTAACGCTTGAAGTGTAACTTAACTTATCCTAGTACGTATATGTACCCATAAATTTCAGAAATAAAGAATTAATTGTAAAATTTCGATATCCCTAATTACTCATTGCATACTGAATCAAAACAAAACAACAAATACCTGTAATGTGCAAGAGTCATACCAAAACAAACAAAGAAGTTAACAGACTGGCGCGTAACTGAATAATAGACCGAAAATAAAAAACGGGCACTGCAGTGTGTTCAACTACAGATGATCGAAATACTACATTTTTACATAATATTGATCTCATAAGTAAAATTGGCATTTTTGTGTTTTGGGTAAAGTTTTTTTCACTTTGGTGTTATTTTGTGGGAATTTAATTATACCCTACAACGCAAAGTAGCCAACTCCGCACGCTACGGTACGATTCGTAAGCTTACCACCTTAAAATGGGATCAGAATATCTCAATACGCTCTGCCGCATTTGAAGTACCTCTTCTGCGCAACCCTTGGCAAAACGCATAGAAAAATGCTGCTTCCCAAAACTCTATGCAGTCAGTTGCCATACGAGGTGTATGGGGCAGACATAGGGAGAAAGAAAAGCGAACATGAAAATCGTGAGCTAAAGACTCACAAGTAACAAGTATACTTCTTCCACCATTAATGGAACATCTTCTCGCTTTTTCAAAATTATCCTTCCAATGTTTGCCATAACACAGCCCACACAAGCCAGGGTTTTTAGTAAATTTCGCCTTCTTGTAAATCAAGCAAATCTTGGAGGCTTTTCTTCCCCAATTCATTGCCCAGAATATCCTAATATTCAATAAAAGTCCATCACGGTGTCACTGTAGTTATATCGCTTTTACTTTTATTCTAGTAAAACGATGCTAGTTATTGCAATTTCGTCTACATCGTCTATCCTTCCGAATAGCTGTTCTTAACAGAAGACATTTCCTTAATAATCTGAAACGGTTTATTGATAAGGTGCTATTGCTAATAACACGATTGTAATGTAAAATAATTCCTGTGAAAGTTCTACATTTTTTTTCTACATCCTTTTCCAAAAAAGATAGATTTAGATTTTCAAATATTAATTAAGGGACTAAGAGACAAACATATCTCGAAGAAGCGTTTAATTTTAACATCTAGACGGGAGACCGGAAGATCAAATGACGAAATCATATAATATCAGTCAATTTATTGAAGCTATAGAAAGACAATTTCAAACACTGAAAGGAAAGTTCAACGTGCAAGGCCAATATATATATATTATTAAAGCAGGCAAGCAAATTTTGACCAAAAGAAATATTTTGTGTTTGAACATTCTAAAAATTCATGAATGAAGAAAATTGGACCAGTCAATCCTGGGGTATATAAAAAAGGAGATGTTAATTTTTTCCATACAATAATTTCCCTATACACACTTGGGTGTGGATGTACATCATGTGTTGATTGTTTATATACGAATTTGTCTATAAACACCCAGGCTAGCAGCCCAAATATAGGTGCGATCGTTTTTATACCCTCAACCTTAGCCATGAGGGTATACTAAGTTTACAAAGAATATATATATTTTGGTTAGGATCAAAAACTGATTCGATCTAGACATATTGTCGTATAATAGGTACACCCACAATCGACAAAAATCTACATATATGCTATAAAAGTTGACCTATGGATTTGAAATTTGGTATGCTCATCGCACACTATTAGAGTGCGCAATGCATATATATATTTGCCACACCCACCGTTGAGGATGTGGGGGGTATTTAAGACAGCTTAAGCTAAATTTAGTTTTCTTCCTTTTTTTATTCTTTGGATAAGTAGTGGTGCTCTTGAGTGTAATGATGGTGGGTGTCCCAGATTTGGATTTCTGTCCTTTTTACTCGTTTTAGTTTAATATTTTTCACATATTTTATGTTTAATTACTATTTTAATTTTATTGCACTTAGTTTAGTTTTATGTGGTATTAGATGTAATTATAAATTGTAACTAATTCATGTTATTAGAAATAAATACTAATCCGTAAGAAGGGTGGGTATCAAATATTTGCTCTAAGCCAAGTATAACTTCCCTACAGTGTATATGATAATCGCTTTAAGTGAGAATGGCTCCCCCACGTTGAGCGTAATATTTAATCGTAACAATCGTTGAGCGCATCACAGCGGCATCATTTTTCGAAATTCAGTATTTTTTGGAGATTTCGACTCTACAGTTGTCGTAAATATTAAATAAGTTTAATATATATAAACCGTTATTTCGGTGCGGCATTCACTTCGTGTGTCATTTAATTATTAATAAAGTGCGATATTTTTATTATATGTATTGTACAAACGCATGTACACATATTTTGTGGTACAAGCGATAAATGTAGTAATTAAAGGTTAATATAACGCAATTAAGTGCAGCAATAAAAAGCAAAAAAGTACGAATAGTATAAAACTAATGCACAAGATTATGCAGATAATAATTGAAAATTACAATATACGCCTGCTTCCATACCCTACACCTAATGAAGATCGAATACTCAATTTGTCACCTTGTTTACGAACCACACAGGCTCACTTCATTTATAAACCAAATGTACATTTTTAATCAATTTGAAAATCTGTGGCTCTCTGTTCTTGAAATGTTTTTATTTGGAAGATATAAGATTCGTACACCTCGATGCAGTTGGTCGAAATTGAACTAGATAAATTAGTAATGCAATTCATGCCAAGGTAGAGATTGTAGAAAATTTGCCCTAAACCTGCTTTAGCCTTTTATTTATTTTTCGTGCAGTCAATGCTAGTATTTTTCTACATTCAATGTCCGTTATGACAGTGTAATTGATCAATAACGTGCGATAAGAGCGCACGTCTGATATTAAATTAATTGAGCAGCAGAACAAAACAATATTTCATCATCATCCTTTCTCACCCGATATACAATAAATAGCTTTTAAATTCATTTTTATAAATTTAGTCGTACAGAAGAATTACCTAAATAGGAAAAGGTGTGTTTGTTACAATAATTTATAAGCACCTAAGTATGTTAAAAGCGGAACGAACAACTTTGCTTTTAGGGAATACAGTGTCGTAGTAAACTTACAATCGAACTTCTCTAAAGTTAAGGTAATCTATATAAGAGTTATACAATATGAACAAATCAAAGGGCCTTCATCCTACCAAATGAATGGTTTAAAAAAATTCATAATACTTCTGCTTCATTGCGGTAGGCTGCAAACAGAATTTAAACTGAATATGAACACAAGTAAAGGAATTGCAATTGGTGCTTATTTTTGCATTTTGAACGTGGTCTTAAAATAACTTTTATGTAAAATTCACAATCCTTGTGTCTGACGTACTTAAAAAGGAATAAAAAAAAGCGTTAAACAAGTAAGAAAACTAAATTTGGCTTAGGCCAAATCTTAAATACCCTCCACATCCATAACAATAGGCGTGGCAAATATACATATATATTGCGCCCTCTAATAGTGTTTGTCTTACACATCAGCTTGCAAGTCCAGTTCTATGATGAATATATTTTCTTATAAATTGTGGGCGTGTCTGTTAACCAACCATGCTTATTTTTGGTGGATAGTATAACTATGTATACGCATATTAAATTTCAAGTTCCTAGGTAAACTTTTGTGGCAGATATAAAGGTTGTGGGCGAATCTGTTAGCCGACTGCACCTCGATGAAGATGATATTTATAAATATACATACCAAATTTCAAGTTTATAGCTCAATTTTTGTGGCAGGTAAATAGATTTTTGTTGATTGTGGGCGTGGCTCTTAACCAAATTTCTGCCCGGTAGCCCAAAATTTGCGACCGTGCTAACAGCATGCCAACAAGAGACACACACACACACGGACATACATGTCTAGATAGCCTCAGTGTTTGATGCTGATTAAGAATATATGATGTTGCAAACGGAAAGACAAACTTAGTATACCCCGCATCTTATGTGGAGGGTATAAAAATGTATGAAGTTAAATTTTATTAACGTACCAATTTGTAAATTATTTAGGTTTAAGCACTGTGATCTTGTTAGCGGCCTATATTATACATATATAATCGTGTTAATAATCCGTGCAATTGCGACACGGAGCTACATGTATTGTATATACGTTATATAATATATTTTTCTTACTTATTACATTTCTTGGCTAAGCTCAATGTCATCCTAATTTCCGGGAAAGTTTATAATACCCTTGGGCATGTCAGTACTCATCTAACAAGTTTCCACTAAAATAATTGAAATTTTTCACAAAAGGCGAAGTTTTTCAAATGTCTCTACAAATGGTGAGAGTTAGCGCTGACCAAGTGTACTGGTTAAAGACATATCAATATTTTTATTGTTGTTTCAACTAAAACATATACAATTCGCGTAAATATGTTATGTAAACTTACACTGTTACTGTTTTATGCGTATTTAAAATACGCAAATAGACTGATGTTGTTACAAAATCTTGTGCAATGGTCGGAGGAAGGAATTGTAAATAGCGTTTCGCAATAAGTGTATTCAAAGCCAAGAGCTATGCTCCTCTTTATACATAAAGCTGTTGAGTTTTTTATTGAATTCTCCCACACAATAGGTGTGCACTTGGTGATTTAGAGAGATTCATATTGTATTACCATCACAATGCCTGGAACAATGAATGGGGTGCACAAATTATTAAAGGCTTTATGCTTTTGCTGTTTAGTCTGGAATTGTTCTTTGGCATATCAGGTGGGAGTAGGAAGAGCTGATATAACAGGACCGCCAGTAGAAATTAACTTTGTAAGTGTTAACATCCTAATCTGTGCAAGGCATGTTGCCGTAAACCACTTATTCGTTGTACCCTGCACCACTTGTGGTAAAGAGTATATTAAGTTTGTGTGGATGTTTGTAACTCTTAAACGGCAAATGCCACACCCACCGTCAATTATACCGATTGATTCAGAATGAACATCTGAATCGATTTAACCATATCCGTCTATCCGTATTTCTATCCACGTAAATTTGTACACAGATTTTTCGAGGAAATTTGCTACAACGCCATGTAAAGTCTTGACCATTTTCAATCATCGGACAGACATGTATATTAAAACTATGAATGGGTGGGTCTTGCTTAAGCCATTTGTGGATTACAAAACATCCAAACTAAAATACTTTGCACTGTACTATGGTGTAAGGTATAGTTCTTTAAATATTTGTGAACATTTTATAACCATGTGGGTTTATGTTATTTAGATGGGCTATGGAAATTTTCAGCAAGTGGGACATGGGATACATACACGTCAATATGCTCGAGCTTTTGTGGCGGAAGATGATAGAAACAATCGTGTAGCGTTTATATGCATCGATGCGGGCATGGTGGGCTACGGAGTAAAACGTGAGGTCCGTTTGGACTCTTAAAAGAATCAAAATATTGAGCATAAATATCTCTTTGATAAATCCTTAGGTTATTAAACGTTTACAAACCCGTTACGGTGATCTGTACACTAATGAAAATCTTGTGATTAGTGGTACCCACACACATTCTGCTCCTGGTGGTTTTTTAATGCACTTACTCTATGACATCTCAATTTTGGGTTTTGTACCCCAAACCTATGAGTCTATGGTTCACGGGGTATATCTCGTAAGTTATTAGAATTTTTTAATCAGCACTTAAGTGCTGTTACTTAATTTCAAACAATTCAGAGTGTTAAACGTGCCACAGACAATTTGATGGAAGGTAGAATCTTTCTGTCACACACTCTCGTTTTAAATGCCAACATTAATCGCTCGCCCACTTCATATATGCGCAATCCAATGGAAGAGCGCATGCAGTACGAACACGATGTGGACAAGACTTTGTGGCAATTGCGTTTCGTCGATACGGAGGACAATATTTTGGGCGCTTTTAATTGGTACGCAGTTCATGCTACCTCAATGAACAATAGCAATAAATTATTATCGAGCGATAATGTGGGTTATGCTTCGTTGATTCTGGAAAAGGAATTCAATACCAACAAAGTACCCGGCAGGGTAAGTTTTCTAAGGTGAACTATAATGAGTTCCTTGTAAAAGTTTATGAATTTATGATATGCTTAGGGCAAATTTGTGGGGGCCTTTTGCTCTTCAAATTTAGGTGATGTTTCGCCTAATATAATGGGGCCGAAATGCTCACTATCAGGCACTACCTGCGATAATTTGACGTCTAAATGTGCTCCCGGTGAGGGGCAATGTATTGCTTCAGGCCCCGGGCAAGATATGTTCGAGAGTACACAGATGATTGGACAACGCTTAGCAGATGCGGCTTTGGTGGGTTTTTGTCGAACAAAAGTAAAAGGGTTAAGATTATATTTGATCGGAATTGTAGCGTTTATTGAATGTAGCTGACGAAGAAGATAATGGCGGTCGTGAAGTCTTGGGTGATATTAATTATATACATCAATTTTTAAATATGCCCAATTACAATGGAACAGCTTATAATCCTTTGACGCGCAAGATCGACAAAATTCGTGGTTGTCAACCAGCCATGGGTTATAGCTTTGCAGCTGGAACTACAGATGGACCCGGTGCTTTTAATTTTGCTCAAGGGACAACTACAGAAAATGCCATGTGGAATTTAGTGCGTGATTTTATAGTTTCTCCCACTCAAGATGATATAAATTGTCACGCTCCGAAACCCATACTGCTGGCCACAGGAAGGGTAAGTTGGTTACTTACTTAGTCTTGGCATTTAAGGCATAATAAATGGATTTCAGGCCACTTTTCCCTACGAGTGGCAACCAAAAATTGTAGCCACGCAAATTTTAAAAATTGGGGATGTCATTATTACCGCTGTACCGGGTGAATTTACGACAATGGCGGGTCGCCGATTACGAAATAAAGTAGCAGCTGTAACGGCTGCTATAGGCGGAAGGGATGTTGATGTTATTATAGCTGGCCTCTCAAATATGTACACCAGTTATATTGTAACTCCCGAAGAATATCAAGCTCAACGCTATGAAGCGGCTTCTACAATATATGGGCCGAATACTCACACCATTTACATGGACGTGTATGAACGTTTGACAAAAGCCTTGTTAAGAGGAGAAACAGTAGAAGCCGGTCCCTCACCTCCCTACATGAATGATCGAATGCTATCCATGAGTCCTGGTGTGATATTTGATGGTCATCCTCTTGATAAAGACTTTGGTTATGTTAAAAAGCAACCGTTGGGCGAGTATCACATAAATGATACAGTTGAAGTTACTTTTGTGGCTGGTAATCCACGCAATAATTTGTTTCATGAAAAGACATATTTAACGGTGGAGCGCAAAGTGAATGAGGAGCGATGGAAAGTGGTACACACAGATGCCAGTTGGGAGACTAAGTTAACGAAAAAAAATATCATTTTATTGCAAATATTTATCTTCTTTCCAAAAACAGATTCATTTGGGAGCGCACACAATTAATCTTTGGTTTCAGTGATGCACACATACATTGGACCATAGGAGCGAACACGCTACCTGGTGAATACCGTGTTAGACATTTTGGCAATTATAAATATATACTGGGTGGTATTTTCCCGTATGAAGGTCAAACTAGGTCATTCATAGTGCTCGACGAATGATTTAGCGGTTTGGAAATTTTTTCATGAGACTAGTCAGAGACTGCATAATTCAGGGTGTATAAACAAACCAAAATATCATTTTATGTGCTATGCTTGTAAAAAATTATAATTTTTTTGTTTGTAAATTGTTCCTTTTTTAAAATGTATTATGGAAATATGCGTTGTACAGCATTGATGTTGACGAAGTTTCCAAATTGTAATTTGCTTCTTATGTACTCACCACGTAACATTCGAAGGATTTTGAACTGAAATTTTATTTTCAATTACAATGATATTCTAATTTTAAACAAGTGAAAATTATGTACAAAATAAATGTGTTTTCCTTATTAGGCCGCCGTCACTAATTCGCTCTTATTTATTTGCTTGTTAGCATTCCCAAAATTCTTTTGTTGACAACTTCGCTACCGTCGCTTTAAAAAATTTAGTCACCTCTAGTAGGAAGAACAAGAAAAATGTAATGTATCGGCGAACTTTTCAAAGTTAAAAAAGTTTGAATGCAAATGATCACATTTCTTTTTGTGCAATTAACTCTTTTAATCATTTCGCTAGATGGCTTTTAAAGAAATAGTTAAACTTACTTAATTAAATAAATCACAAATGTATTAACATGGCGGCCATAGAAATAAGTCAAGCTTCTATTCAGAAGTTGACTTATGAATCCACTGAAATACGTTTGCGTGCATTGAATGAAATATACACTAAACTATCGCTCGCGCAGACTCATAAAGATAAAATAAATTTGAAACCGGGTGAACTGTGTAAACAATTAATACGTTGGTTTTCATTTATGCCTGTGCAGGCACCTCGTAAAGTTCTCACAGTATTGGATCTCATTCTACAGGATACAGAATATGGCTCTAAAGCTGTAAAAAAGTTGGGTGCAGACAGGTTAAGCAAAGAATTGGATAAAGTGCTCTCCTTATTAAAAGGTCATGCAGAAGAAGTCGAGATTATTGATAAAATTAATATTTTGAAAAAGCACATCGACATGCACTTATCTAATCAAAACGATCAACATAACGCTGCTGAAAATATCGAAGAATTGATAAATTGTACAAGCGCCCTAACTTTAGAGACTGTTAATGGAAACATGTTAACCAGTGATGATTACGAAATACCATGGTCTCGCCCTCTGGATGCAGATTTCAAGTCAATGAAGTTTATAGCAGATATATTAATAAATCGCTCAGCCACCGAAACGGAAATGCAAAACGCTTTACTACATTTACAAATAACAATGCGTGATTATCCGGTTTCGCATCTGCTACAAGCTCCCCATATATTTCGGAATCTGTTGCACAGGTTTAATGAACAAAAGTACGACACAACTCCGTCTATTATGATTTACGTGGGAAACGTTCTTCTCGAATTCTTGTACATGTTACAAAAGGATATGGAATTAAAAAGAAAAACGTTAAATTTTTCAGTGTCGTCTTCTTCACTGTTATCACCAGTGCCATCGTTGACATCATGTACATCCACATCTTCCACTACTCTAACCAGTTCTACGGAATCGATTCATGAATCACAAACTCCAACTCAACTGCGTGTGAAAAAGGCATTAAGTTTATTACTTAATGCTTGTATTGCGCATTTAGCGTTACACTTGGAAGGGGTTGCGATGGTACCAACCATATGGGACATTACTTACATGATTTTTGGATTATATAAATCGAATAATTGGTACCTGGATCCCAAGATTGTACTCAAGATTGCTGAATTGGTGCGTAAACTTCAAAGTAGATTGCATGACTCTGATAATTGGTGCCGTCTCCGTATGCGTCAAATGCATTTATTATATCTGCTCGGGGACATGGTTGAGGTATGTGCAGTGGATGATTTGTTAAAAAACATAGGGTCATTTACTTGCGTTATTAAAGATAATGTGTTCACGACGCTCTTTCCAAAACGCTTTCAACGCTTCTGTGAACTTGTTTTTAAACGAGATGAATCATTGATGGAGACGCTGGCTATGCTTAATGTTGACGAAGAAGCTTTCCTGGTGACAACGAAATTTCTTATTGAAAAGCCAGAATGTGTGGAGAAAATCTTTGAAAAAAGTGCTCAAGTCTACTTAGTGTTGGACAAACTGCGAAGCAAATACTTATTGGACGTATTGTTAAATGCAATAATAGAGGGCGCACCTTTATACCCGGCGAATGTGGAGTTACATAAAGCAGCGAAGGATTTGCTCTTGAAACTTTTAAATTTAAGTTACATGCCCTTAAAATTGTACGCCTTTGAGCGCCTAACAAAGACTTTTAAACAGCATATCGGTTGTCTAATGAATGGAGAGAGCACTTCATCTGCACTGGTGAAGGACTCAATTGTAGGAGTACCCCTTTCACAGCAAATACTGCTGCACCTTGTCTATGAAATATCGGAGAGTGCAAATAATTTGGTTAAAGAGAATTGCATCGCTGTACTAACGCTTTTTTTAAAATCACACTCATTATTTGGCCCTTATTGGAGTGGTTTATTAAATTTATTAATGCACGCATTACCACTATTGATGTGTTGTACTTTTTCTGAATCACTAATGAGTATACTGGTAATGCTTCATGATCCCGATTCAGCTCAAATGCCGCACCTAACAATTTTGCAGGGAAATGTAATTTTTTTGTATCACAAAGACAGTAATCGACGTTGTGAAGCTACAACACGCTTATTCTATATGTTAAATACTATAACTGGCTCCGAAAATTATTTACCAAATATTATGGAAATGAGAGACACTGTGCCAAATGATTTATGCTTATTGGATGGGCCAAGAATGTATTCTAATATATTCCATGATCACAGTCCTATGGGAAGCGACAGTATACGAACTTTGAACAATTTACTTCAATTATTGGATACTGAGGATGTTGAGCCCGTGATACGGAAAACCACTCTCATGCAAATCAATGTTTTATGCGCTAATTGGTTACTTATTGCTGAATTTTGTAAAGCTGGAGCATACTATCTAGTGATGCGTGTTTTGGACAACGCTTTGCAAAAGTCATCCTGCAGCGATTACCCAGATTCCGCAATACATGCAGTCAGTATATTTGCCAAAGTATTGTTGTACGATTCGGCTTTACGTTGCGAGTTAGCCGAGTGTGTTAACATCTATCATTTACTTCTAAGAGCTTTAATAATGTTTATGCACGATCTGCAAATGCGTCAGGATGCCTCAATATGTTTATTTCTGTTGGTCTTTGCTAATCACTTGGTGGTCACTGAAAATGATGTCGTGGCACCTAATATGTTGGGTTATCTTCAAGCACCGCTTAAATTAACATTTCGCTCAGCACTCAATCGTAACGATTCGAAAAGTGAAAAGCTCAACTCTCTATTTTCATCCGAAACTGATGAAAATCACTTTTGGCGTTTAGTCATAGCACGAGCTTATGGTGGCGGAGATTTTCAAAATGTAACCAGAAGCAGTATATCGAGCCAGGTGAAACTTGATATAAACAATGACTTAAAATTGACGTTGGATGATATACGCTGGATCCGATCCTCCCATCCCGCCTTGACCGTGCAACGTATTTTGCATTCAGCTACTAATGCTACGACGCATGCATCTCTAATGCAGGCTTTTGAATTATTGAAACCGCAATTAGTTTTCAATCGCCTTCTTGCCCTAAATAACTTTTGTCCCCAAACTTTGGACACATTACGAAATCTGCTGCTAAAATTTATTCAATTGCCGCCAGGAAATGAAGATGATTTGAAAGTGCTTGAAAGTGTACTGGATGTAGCTCACCTTTGTATAAGAGCACCCTTTGCAAATGTAATTTGCGCTTTGGCGACTGCATTGCAAAAAGATTCTCAAAACACCCTTTTTATGCTTATTTTAAAAAAAGATGAAACGACATTAAATATATTCTACAAGATTACCAGCTTACTCACCGATCTAATTAGCAAGCATAAATCCAGTTTCAAATCGTCCATAGCGGGTGTAGAATTATATAACTTTTTTGGTGACCTATTCGATGCGTTGTTGGGACGAACTCGCCAGTTTTATGAAACTCGTAATCTGCAAAATGCTCGTTGTTTGCTCTCTTTGCTCGTTTCCCTCAGCGATTGCCAGTTAAATAAGTTGGACCAAGATCTGTTCCTTTATTGTCAACGCTTAATGAAACTATCGATGTCCTTAAGAGCTTCTACACGTACTGGCGCTCAATGGCATAGAGATTGTCTGTTGATAATATTGCGACTAAGTAACCAAATGAAAGAATGCCGCGAGGTTTTTCGGTTTTCCGGCCAAACAATACGATTTTTAAGTGGTTTATGTGGACACCGTGATTCCGAGGTGTGCATCTTGGCTTGGAGTATTTTATTGCGTCTCTCTGAAACAGTTGCCATGAACTCAGTAACCACGCTAACGGGTGAAAACGATGAAAGGAAACAAAATTGGAAACACCAAAGTGGTGGCGAGCTGTTGATAGGTGAACTGTCATATTTACCGGGAGGATTTATAGCCTGCTGTTTAGCAACTTTGTTGGACAATGCTGAAATTGTGTGCGTACGACAATTGGCGGGGTTGCTCTTCGCCAAATTGGTTTCCAAAAAATTGGACCTGCAGAAAAGTAGAAAATTATTGGACAAATATCGATTTTTCCACTCAGCAAGTGAGATCTTACATCCTTCAGTGTGTATTCTCTCCAAAGATTTGCCGAACAATTTCGAAACTACATCCAGAAGTATATCGAATTGCGAATTGATAAGTAGTTTTGTCCGCATATGTCACGCATTTGCGTTGCAATCTGAGGAGTTTTTAAGTGATATGTGTACTCAGTCGTTTATGTTTACATTGTATGAGGTGTTGAAACGACCGCCTCCGGAACAATGTTCTCGTGCGTTCTTAACATTAATTGGCGACATTTGCCGTTTGTACCTGCTATTGTATCCGCATCATTTCATATATCTACAACGTATAATGTGTCGTGATTCGGTGTGGCTGAATCGTTATTGCGAACTTATGTTTCAGAATAATTGTAATATTCTCGAAGAAGAGGACTTGTTAGTGGATATGTTGCAATTTTTAATGATACTTTCCAAAGACTGTACAGCTTTTGAACAAATCTGCGAACATTTAATAAAGTACTCGGCAGGTTTTGTTAAATTGTTCAAATATGCGTTCTCCACGGCGCAATTGGGAAGTGTGCTGCAACGTTGTGCTCTCTCTTCACTGAGTCTGCTCTTAATTAAATCTCAACCTGAATTGGAGGGCAGCGATAGCCGCACCACACTATTATCAGTTATGGAAAAGTCTACCCGCGACAATCCCGAGTTCACCTCCCTACATGATAAGGACATAAAAGGTTACAGAATAATATAATTTGTACCCATTCTATATGTGTTTTATGAAACTTGAACCTTACAGATAAAAGTGTCCGTACAAGCGGTTTAACGGTGGCTGAGTTTATAATTATTGCTTTGGCGGACCTGTACAAACACATTTACCCAATAAAATTTTGTAAATTTACTACACCTCCCACCGAATTGCAGCAACAAGTGAGCGAAACCTTGTCTTTGCTATTAAAGGTTTCTGAATCCGCTCAAAAGGCGGCTCACAAGTTGAAATTAACCGATGTGTTGTTAAATATATTTAAGATTTTTTTTGATGAATACTCTGGAACACCATGTACAACTTTTACTCGTCGTTATGGTGAAACTAAAAAGAACGCTGTAGTTCTAAATTTGCTACTAGTGCTGAAATTTCTACTGTACTGGCACTCATCCCAGATGATGATGATTAAAGACGATTTTTATGCTGCTGAATTAACCAAACGTCTTATTCAAGTATGGCCGTGGCAGGTCCACTCTGCCGCATTGAAACTTACCGTTTTGCGAGTATGTGCTTTCTTTAGTGAACGCTCGCTCGTAGTGTGCAAACAATTCTCCACGTTGAATTCTTCAGTGTTTGCTCATTCGATTTTGCAACTAGTTGCCAAATGTATTACAAATGAGACTACAAAAGTAAAAGCTGCCTCCACTGACTGTTTACCTGTTATAGACGCCGGTTTGCGGATTTTAATGAATTGTTGCTCGTGCGTAGAGGGCCGCATTGCCCTCCAAAAATTACGTATATTGGATATTTTCGATGTTATTCTCACCTTTAAGCCGAAAACCTCCCGTCCCCGACCTGAACTGCAAAATGTTTGGTTGCGATTTTGGGAATTATACTCGCGCTATGACGAGGGTGCTCATGTCTGTCATTTGAATGCATTGTGCTATGCTGTAAATAATTTTGATTCTCGATCCGAGATGCGTTTGCTGGCATTGCGCATTTTGCGCAACATGTCATTTGTAGGCAATAATCGCTCTGCTCTTATCACTTCCACCGATTACCTATATACCATTAATGAAGTTCTATCACAGTCCACGGAAGATGAAACAAAGTCTGATACATCTTACGAAGAGCAATTATTATTGTGTGTCTCACTATGGAAGTTAATGTCAGCTGGTATAAGATTCGTGGCCATGATACGTGGAACAAAATTGGCCAAACATCTTCGCATACTACATGAAAGCCTCAAGAATATTGTGCAAGAGGGAAGAAAAGAACGACTAAACATTTCCCATGCGGATGATTTATTAAACGTGTTGGAGATTATCTTTAAATTGTTTGATAAATCGTAAATCCACCTACAGTTTGTTTATATCCATTTACACCACAGTATTCTAAACCACAATTACAATAAGAACAATTTTATAAGAGTTCAGTTTTTTTTGGTAAATAATTAATCAATTAATTTAAATAATTTATGCATGTTAGTACTTTTGCTGTACCAACGTTTTTGGCTTCTAATTATAAAAACTTGAAAAAAAAGACGAACCGATACTCTACGATACGGAAAATCTATCAACTCCATTGCAATTGAAGTAAACTTTTTGAAAATCACAATTCATCGAGATGAATTTTCGAATACTGCACCTGGAGTTGCTTGTTATTAAAACTATTATTTAGGTGCAGCATGAATATAATTTCGTACGAGTTGGAAAAATAATATGTTCTTCATTTTTGCATGCATAGATGGGGACTGCTTATATAAAAATAAAACAAATATATTTAGACATATATGGATGTATCTACAAAAGGTGGGCGTGGCATATACATGGTTACGTCCTCTAATAGTGAAATAATTCAAACAATGAATGAATGAATATCGTGACGTTTTACATACGTACGTGCTATTTTATGTTTATATACATGTATATACCGTACATACATATACATACGAGGTGTGTTCAAAAAGTAACGAGAATTTTTAAATTTCGCGGGTTTGGAGAGAGTTTTTTTATTATGTTGGTACACATGCCCCTGAAGTACGATAAAATTTTCAGCAATATTCATTGTTTACTTTTTAAGTGGCAGCCGCTAACGTGAGACGTGTTTTTCGAGCTCGGCGATTTTCGTTAGTGAAAAAAAATGAATCAAAGAACCTGCCTTAAATTTTGCGTAAAAAATGAAATAAAGCGTAGTGAAGTTTGTAAAATGTTAACAAAGGCATATGGTGAGTCTGCTATGAGTAAAGCAAGGATTTACGAGTGGTATAAGCGTTTCCAAGATGGCCGCGAAAACGTTGAAGATGACGAACGACCCGGACGCCCAAGCACATCAACAACTGATGAAAACGTGAAAAAAGTGAAAGAAATGGTTATGAACGATCGCCGAATCACAATCAGAGAAGTCGCTGATGATGTTGGCATATCAGTTGGCTCATGCCATCAAATTTTTTCGGATGTTTTGGGTATGAAACGTGTGGCAGCAAAATTCGTTCCAAAATTGTAGAATTTCGAACAAAAACAGCGGCGAATGGAAGTTGCTCAGGAGTCGGTAAATGAAGTTAATAACGATGCAGAACTACTAAAACGTGTTATAACAGGTGACGAAACATGGGTTTACGGATATGATGTCGAAACTAAGGTTCAATCGTCCCAGTGGAGGCATTCTGGATAGCCAAGACCAAAAAAGGCTCGACAAGTGCGGTGAAATGTGAAGGTTATGCTCACTGTGTTCTTCGATTTTAATGGCATAGTGCATCATGAATTCTTGCGACAAGGTCAAACAATCAATAAGGAGTACTACCTACAAGTTCAACGCCGTTTGCGTGAAGCAATCCGAAAGAAACGCCCGGATTTGTGGCAAAACAATTCATGGCTTTTGCACCACGATAATGCACCTGCTCACACTTCATTGCTTGTTCGTGAATTTTTGGCCAAAAACAAAACTCCATATTCGCCAGATATGGCTCCGTGTGACTTTTTTCTATTTCCAAAAATAAAGAGAACATTAAAAGGCCGTCGTTTTACAAGCATAGATGACATTAAAAGCGAATCGCTGAAAGAGCTAAAAGCTATTACAAAGATCGAGTTTTAAAAGTGTTTCGAGGATTGGAAAAAGCGTTGGCACAAGTGTATTATATCCGAGGGGGATTACTTTGAAGGGGACAAAATAGATATTGATGAATAAATAAATATTTTTTTCGTAAAACAAAAATTCTCGTTATTTTTTGAACACACCTCGTACATACAAACATACGTATATATATATTTACCACTATCTTGATCAAATTATTTGCAATTTTTGTTTTTGCAAATTTTGGACATGGTTACGTTTTCGCTTGTTGTCAGCTACAAATATTGTACATACATAGAAAATTAAACTAAATTTAAGATTCAGGCTTATGATGACCACTCCAATAGAGAATGTACAATTATATGTATCAACTTACAAGTCAGATTGTAGGAAAGATGTTTTTTTGTAAATTGTGAGCATACCTGTTAAGCGACCACGCCCATTTATGGATAAACCTTATTGTTAATATGTGTATCAAATTTCAATTTCATAGCTTCTTTTTTGTTGTAGATGTGTATATTATTCTTAACTGTAGGTGTGTCTGTTATCCCACGCCGCCCATTTTTGGCAAATTGATGTATGCTCTAGTTATAATTACTCAATAGCTCAATGTGTGGTATATAGACAGATTTTTGGTAAATATCTATCTGCCTATCTGGGAAATGGAAAATATGTACAAAATTGAAGCTTACTATCATGTAGGTGTACACACATACACTTATCTGTATTAGAGATTTCCGCGTGAAATTTGAACGTGATTATATCCACAAAAAAGAAATATTTATATGCGGTTAAGAATGTTTAAAAAGCATTTGTGTTGTGGACTTACATGTAAATGCGCGATTCGCTGGCGTTTATTTAAAGTTTGGGCTTAATTGCTGCCACACGCGATGAACCTGTGCATACTCTTTAAAAGTATTTCTTGGCTTTTACTAACATTGCAAAGTTTCGGCTATTTGCAGTTGCAATGGTGAAGAACACTTAAGTGGATTTTCAAATCAAATCAAATCAATTTAAAAATTATCTTTTTTTAAAATTTAGTCCTTATACCCAATGGCAACAACAATACTTTAACAGTTTAAATATAAAAACCGCGAAAGAACGTAATCGAAATGAAACTACTTTAAAAACATATTCTACGGATCATGCAGAGTTAATCGATATTCTCAGAAGTATAGATATAAGTGAGAGTGCAAGTGCAAATATAGAAATTCGTAAGCGGCCAACATCCCAGTTTGTTGTAACCACCACCAAAGATGCTAAACCGGACGTGAGCTGTAACGATTCCACGCATATGTATTATCGAACGTATGATGGGTCGTGTAATAATTTCCTATATCCTGGTAGTGGTATGGCTCAATGCATGTATAGCCGTTTGCTGAGTCCAATTTATGCAGACGGTGTGCAAGAGCCCACAAGGTCAATAACTGGGGCACCTTTACCAAATGCTCGCCTTCTATCATTAACTGTCTATGGCGAAAAGACAGTGCCAGATGATTTTCGGACATTAATGCTAATGCAGTGGAGTCAGTTGGTAGCGCATGATTTAAGTAAATTTACAACCCAAGGGGCACCAGGTACCGACATAGTTACGTTTAAATGAATTTCATTCTATTTTTATATTTTTTAAAAACTTTCAGATAATTGTTGCCGTCACACCAATCACCGATTGTGTTATCCCATCATTTTAAATCCGTCAGAACCCATTGCTCTGGCCACTGGTAGAACTTGCCTCCATTTTGCCCGCGGTATGTTCGGTAATAATGATCATTGTGGGCCCTTAAACAATAAATTAAGTTATGCCGAAAAAGTCACTGTAACCTCCAGCTATTTAGATCTGGGATTTATATATGGCGATTCTCCGGAACAAAACAGAAAAGTGCGCCTTTTCAAGAGGGGCCTGCTCAAAACTGATCGTCGTCGGGCCTTGCCACCTATTATACCAAACACAAATGACGAATGCCCAAGTGGTAGTGAGCATTGCTTTATAATGCCCGACAATCGTGATCAAAGTACACCCTTGGCAATTGTTTTGCACGTGCTCTTCGTACGAGAACACAATCGTTTGGCTAATCGTTTGTTTGAATTGAATTCACATTACTCCGATGAGCGCCTCTTTCAGGAGGCACGCAAAATCAATATTGCCCAATATCAAAAGATCATCTATTATGACTGGTTGCCCCTGGTTTTGGGACGCGCTCACGCCTTTGCCATGGGCTTGATACATCCCCTCAGAACTTTGGGTGATTACGTTAATGATTATAACCAACACATAAATGCTGCACCATTCGCCGAATATGCCGCAGCCGCCTTTCGTTATGGACATCATCAAATTCCCGGTTGGTTTAGGTAAGCATAACACTGCATTTTGCCACGAGATACACTTGCGTTTAAAAAATGTTCGTAGTTTAGTATCTACTGATCGTGGTTCAAATCAAACGTTGCGTATGAGTAATTATTTCAATGCGCAACATAGCATCCCGTTAATAGAAGGAGGAAATAATTTTGATTCCCTGCTGCGCGGCTTAATAACTCAATTACAGAAGCGCTCTGACGACAACATTGATAAAGAAGTACGTACGTATGCACATGTATTAAAACGAACCTCAATTTGTTATGTTGCCGCAGATTAAACACTGCTTTGAACGCAAACTGTTTAATGAGTTTGGGGCCGACTTGAAGGCTATGGACATACAACGTGGTCGAGATTTTGGCGTACGCAGTTATAATGATTTCCGAGAGTATTGTGGTCTTTCCAAAGCCAAAGACTGGTCCGATTTTGCTAATGAAATAGCACCACATGTAAATTCCTTCAATATGTCCGAATCAATATTCAATATTTAGAATGATCGAAAAAATGTTTATTAAGAAAATAGAGATAATGCGACAACTGTACACTGCACCACAAGATGTGGATTTAAATGTGGGCGGTTCACTGGAAGCGCACGCTCGCGGGGCTATTTTTGGACCGACATTTCAATGCATACTCAGCAAACAATTTTTGAAGGTACGCCAAGCTGATCGCTTCTTCTTTGAACATCACAATATTTTCTCTGGCTTTAATGCAGGTGAGTCACAAGTGAGTGTCTTTGTGACTTTTTAAAATTTTATTTTGTTCCTCAGATCAATTGGCCGAAATACGTAAAGTTAGTTTAGCTGGATTATTATGTGCAAACGGAGATCATTTGAAACTAATGCAGCGGAATGTCTTTGTTTTACCCAATAAACAGTAAGAAAAGGCCAGATTCAATTATAACAAATTCTAAGAAATTGTAATATTGCTACACCTACCACAAAACGTTCCTAACATCCATTCGTGTGTCCGCCTGAAGTAAACAATCTCTCGGTCGCAAAAAATAAGACGTCGACTCCACACTGACTGACTGAAATATTGGTAGTTACGTCACGTAAATCGGTTAAAGAACATGCCCACAAAAAACACAAAAATAACATATTTCACCCAAAAATGCTGTAAGACCTTCATCATAAATTATAAGCAGGATTTCATTTTAATGACCTAAGGTGGTGGGTGTTCAAGGGTATTTGGCCTGAGCCAACTGCAACTTTTTACTTGTTTTTATACCAAGTTTCTCATTCCGTTTGTAACACCCAGAAGGAGGCGTTAGAGATCCCGCAGAGTATAAACATTAACGACCAGCATCAAAAACCGAGTCGACCTAGACATGCATATCTGTGTGTTCGTGTGTCTGACTGTTGCTGGGACTTTGACACCGATTGTTCTTTAATCCTTTCGCGACGGGTGCCATGTATATACGGCAGCCACTTTTTGGTACATAGAAGCTGATGCCGCATATACGCGGCAGTCATTTATTTGTTTACAGCGGCCAACGTCGCGACAAGTTGCAAAGTATGGCACAGGTGCGCCGTCGCGAAAGTGTTAAATTGCTGAAAATCGGCCCACAGCAATACATTCACTATACTGCCACGCCCGTGGTTTGTAGAAGTGTATTTAGGATTTAGTTTTCTTACCTGTTTTTTTTTTTTATTTCAGAAATAAATTGGTTGATTGTAAACAATTTGTGCGGTTGAATGTTAAATTCTGGAAGGATGAGAGTTTCGAGGCTCTTTTCGTATAAGTACCGAGCAACAAATGGAACGGTGTGCTATATTTATATTTATTTGTTTATTAATTTATTGTAGCGTTGTACTCTTTGAAACAAATAATAATAAAAACACAGAAATGTATTCGAATGTAAATACGATTTACTCACACATTGGTTGGAGTTGTATTAAATAAGGAAAACAATGCCGTCGGCCACCATAATTTGATTGTCATCGGTCATACGGCTGACGGCTGCTTCAATTTCTTCCTGGGTAAATGGCTCCGCGTTATTGTCATTCATGGAGGCCGCAATACGCGTTAGAGCCATACTCTGTTCGCGTGCTTCGCGGAATAAGCGTTGGAGATTGTTCTTAAATATGATCAGACGAGACTCGGTGACAGAGGGGGTCATTGATGCAACTTCACCCGAACTGGGCAGAGTTTCGGAGTTAATTGCTGCAGAGCTACTCGTTATCGATTTACGCATTGTTGTTCGTAATGTTAAGTCTCCGGAATCTGGTTGGGCTGCTTCAAATTCATCGTCGCTACCTACCCGCTCAATGGTAACGCAATCTTCGGTTGGTTGTGTACGTAAACGTTTACTACGGCGACCTGGTGACAATTCCTGCGTGCCATTGTCGTCAATGTGTTCGTCTTCGGATGATTCTGCATTATTACCACCGGTACGGTCACGACGCCGTTTATTGTTTTTCTCTTTTTCCAAAACCTTTTTAAAGTAGGCGAATTGGACAAGTTCAATAGCTACTTGAGCGTCTTCCACAGTAACCGTTTTGGACATACGTGCCCGGGCATGAGCTGTTCCCAAACGTATCAACGTTTCTAGTGTACGAGCAGTGACCGGTTGGGTGCGGGCCACATCTGATTGCATGCCTTCCTGGGAACGGAGACGCGAATATTCGTTGGATATAACTTCGCAAGCTTGCTCGCTCAGCTTTGGCTTCATACATTTAGCGATGTGTATGTATTTGCGCATAAATTCTACGGTTAAAATTTTCTCGTAGCGTTTTCGAGATTTCCCATGCAACAGTGGATCGTACTTTTCGTACACCTCGGTTTCTTTTTTTTCATCATCTTTTGAAATGAATGAGAGGGAGTCAGCATACGCACTGCCCATGGAGAGAGGTTCACCATCCGCTTCCTTAGGATTTCGGTAGCGGTGCATTCGCACCACATGATCGGATATCATTTGATCAACATCATTATCGATAGCGTCTAGCATAACAAATAATAAATCGAAACGCGACAGCAAGGAGTCCTGCAGCCCAATATTTTCCATGGGCGTTTTGTATTGATCGTACCGACCATAAACTGGATTGGCAGCCGCCAATACTGAGCAACGTGCATTCAAAGATGCGTGTATACCCGCTTTAGAAATGGTGACACGACCTTGTTCCATCACTTCGTGAATGGCAGTGCGGTCAATATCGCTCATCTTGTCAAACTCATCAATACAAACTACACCGCGGTCAGCCAAAACCATGGCACCCGCTTCTAAGCGTCGTTCTCCTGTTTCCTGATCCGTTGTGACAGCCGCTGTTAAGCCTACTCCGCTCGAGCCTCGGCCTGTTGTTGGGATGGCCCGAGGAGCCGTGTTTAGCACGTAGCGCAACAACTGGGACTTGGCCACACTGGGATCGCCAATGAGAAGTATGTTAATGTCACCTCGAAGACGAGTCCCGTTTGTCAAAACCTTTTCTACACCACCCAATAAAAGACAAAGGATGGCACGTTTGACGTAATAGTGGCCGTGTATAGAGGGCGCCAGACTCTTAGAGAGCAGTTCAAATATGTTATTGGTCTTGGCCAGTTTCTTACACAAAGTTATGTCCTCACGGCTAATATCCAAGTTGCTTTCTTTACTTAACAATGATATGTTGTTGGCCAAGAGTATTGTACGAAATGTGCCTGAAGTGTAGCCACCCTGCTTACCTGGTAAGCAGCGATATACACCCACTATCTGAACACGATCTCCTGGCTTGCACCGATCTACCAAGTCATCATCACACATTATATCCACAGAACGCGGCAACTGACCAGCTGGTGCCTTTTCTGGCATTTCCTGTATTGTTAGGCTTTGATGATCTTTGTACACAGACAGTCCAAATTCTGTTTCTAATAAATTGCCGTCTTCATCTTTGGTGGGATACACAGCAGTCGAGGGTACGGCCTCAAATGAAGTCAAGTCAGTATATTTACGTTCCATTACTTTGCGTGTAGCTGGGCAGAAATGCACAGAGCGCACAACCTTGGGATGGATTAGAGACACTTTGGTAGCTATGCCTTCAACGCACACCAAATTTCCTAGGTATCTTATATACAAAGAAGAGGTATAAGTTTTTATATAACTTCTGTGGTACTGTGGGATTGAGACTTACATGGATGTTAGAGAACGGGGAGTAACATGACGGTTGCCGAAGCAACCTTCGAAACCAATAAAAAAATCTTCATGTTGTTTGGCATAATTTGGGTCCACAGTAGACACATATTCTTTTAACGCTCTGCCAAAGGCCAGTAACTCATCGCAGGCGTTGGTCAACAGGCCCAGAGAACGTTGTGGATTTTTACGCTTCAAGTCATTAATGTTTACAATCAATCGTCGATTCTTTTCAGCTATCATATCCTTAACATGACCCGAATACACCCCTTGATCTTCATCATCATCTAAAAAGTCTACGTACTCACGCTGTATGTCTTTAATGAACTGCTCAGCATCTGACATTTTGTAAATATATTAACTGTATAATAGGCAAAAGCAAAACGATTTTCTTTATTTTGCAGAGCACTTCTTGTTGCTAAATGTACATAAATAAACAACGGACAATTGCGCGGGAATGCAAAATATTAACATCTGAAAACTCCTGAATGCTATGCACTGGGATGCGTTTAATCTGCTCGAACCTTACGGTTTCAAACCGCCACCTTGTTTCATTCCGCTTTATTAACTTAAGTGTACCTTTTGTGTCAAGATGGCGCAAAAACGAGCGATAAAAAATGAAATATTTTCCTTTTTCCTCGAGATGGCGTAAAAACGTTTTTCCATTACGCTTTTTGCACCAAATTCTCTCCTTTTCACACTTTGTTTATCCAAATTCTTCCACGTTAAGTAAGCGGAATTTCTTCTTTGATCAATTCATTCATCCACTGAAAATAATACTTTGCCAATTTTGTACCTCAGGAAGATTATACGTTAGCAAGAAATTAATGTCAACTCGAATTCAGCTGTTGTATTAAAAAATGTCCTTAAATTATGAAGAAATGAGTTGGAAAAGTGGGTAAAAATGATTAAGTACTTGGTCTTTGATTCACCTTCACAATAATATGCACAAGAAGTACATACGTTTGAAGCGATGAAGGACATTTTTCAAGAGGATGGATCATTTAACGCATTTAAAATGCATTTTGTTTCTTGTAGATGTGCGTGATTACTTTCGGAAGTGGAGGGAGGACGGTGAGCGCCGTAGTGACGATGTCATTCAATTGTGGGAGGCTGTCCTAGAAGACAAAGTTACCAAAACGGGCAACGAAAAACATCTTATTTTGGAGCAAGTCATTATAGCGGCTTTGGATACCTCACGCTTTGATATAGCGGCAAAATGCATTAAAGCACTTAGTGTCGAATTTCCAGGTAGTCTTAGGGTGCTTAAATTTAAGGCCATGCGTTTAGAGGCAATGGAACGTTACACTGAGGCTCTTGAAATATTAGATGTCATAATTGCCAAAGACGAAACCAATGCTGCAACAAGAAAACGTAAGATTGCCATTTTAAAGGCCAGAGGGCGCAGAGTAGATGCTATCAAGGATTTAAATGAATACCTGAAGAAGTAATATCTTTAAAAATGTCATATTTTCATTAATCCTTAATGCATTTTAGATTCATGTCGGATCAAGAGGCTTGGCACGAACTGTGTAATTTATACATGGCCGAAGGTGATTATGCAAAGGCAGCCTTTTGTATGGAAGAGGTTTTATTGCACAACCCTCACAATCACTTAATTCACCAAAGACTTGCAGAAATTCGTTACACTATGGTAAATAAATATGTAGAAAACAAGTTAAACTCTAAAGAAAATTAAGTGCATAAAATACGCATAAAATACGCATAAAATACTCTTTACTTCATGTATAGTGTACGCATATTACATGAAAGCTCTAAAGACAAATCATTCACAAATATTGGGAAAATTATCCAAATCGCAAAAAATATTAATTTAGAATTCGTTTTCTTTTATATCTTATGCAAAAATATTCTTTTCTCTATATAAAGGGTGGCATGGACAACATTGAACTAGCTCGAACATATTATTCACAAGCCATTAAACTCAATCGCAATAATTTGAGAGCTTTGTACGGTTTGTTTATGGTAAATGGAAATATTGTTTAATATATAAGCACATACTCCGATTACTTATAATACATTTGTTACAGTGCTGCAGTTATATCGCTCACTCGAGAGCTCTGGGTTCCAAGCGTAAGGAAGCTCAGAAACTGGCTCAGTGGGCCCTGGATAGGGTGCGTGCTTTAACAATGAAATCATCCCAAATTCCAAATAATAATAAACTGATTGGTGCTCTGGAAGGGGCTTTTGACAATTTGGAAATCAAATCCAATTAACCGATTTAGGATGAATAGAGTGCAGCATTTATTTCCAACAAACAACAATAATATGTATTATACAGAACGTATAAAAATGGCCCATGTAGATTTATATAAATACACAGATATATGTGTTTATAAAAAACGTAAACGGAGACAACACTAACTCAATGTTAACAATTATCGCTTATGGACGTATCATCCGCTGAAGTGGGAGAATAGCATGGACTATTTATTTAAGTTGTGTCAAGTGTAAGCGGGTTCAAAAATCGGACTTTTATAACGGTGTGACACTAAAAGTTAAAATTTTTAAAAGAAATTTTTTCATTATTTGATATTTAAGTTTTTTTTTTTTAAATAGAGATAAATTATTATTAAAATATTTAACTTCTAATTCCATTCTAGCGAAAGCTAACTGCTTCCTAGACACCTTCACATGCAACGTTCTAAATTAAAAGTACATTTACCTGCAGTAAGTTTCGGTAACGTGGAGATTCTCTCCATTATGATGCGCAACATTTAGCTAAAGTAACTATTTAGTTCTACTTCCATTATAAATTGAAAATAAAAAATGCATTTTATTTATAAAAAAAGGGTAAAAAAAGTATTTATCACTATGCTAAGAAAAAGAAATGAAGCAAGAAAGAAAGTCGTTATTAAAATTATTTATAAAACAATACTAAACAAGCAGAAAGTACATGCGATATGGAAGTGGATGAGTGATAAGGTTGCCGGCCTACTACATTAAATGATAATCGGCCAAGTGACAGACTGGGCTTGCGCTGTTGCTAAGTGTTTTTTAAACTCTACGTGATCCATATACAAGATGATAAACGTAAGCATTGTTTTGTTTATTGTTGAAATTCGTCTCCTTGGGGAGTGGTTGATTGCTTTTAAATTTTCCACATAAACAATGTCGTTTAAGTGGTGGATGAACTGGGATAAGAGATTTTGCTCCTTTTAAAGCGAAAGATATCTTTAAAGCTTAAAGACGTTGAACTCTTTTCATTACCATTCATGTTTCGGTTATTGTTGTTGTGCGCGTACAAACTTGACGCTGTAGAGGGGGTGGGTGACGAAGTTGAACTAACATTATTATTGCAGTTTGTGGGTCCATGCAAAATAGCACTGCGCTCGGAGCCATCAAGGTATTGGAGATGAGGCAGCATCTCTAATATATACGCTCTGTAGTCGGTTACGACCAATTTAGACAGCATTGCACTTTGTCGGCCAAAGTTTGCATACAGAGACGGTGGTGCAGTCTGAATGTTTTTATTGTGAGAGTAATATTTAAAAGGCTCCTTAATTCCAGGATTACCCATGATGGACAAATGTATCAAGTTTGCGCATTTGATGCTCACACATTGTATCCAGTCAAGCACGTTCTTAATATCGCAATTATTTATCCTAAGGGAACAAAACATAATCTATGAACAATTGTGATAATGTACGAATATATAGAGCCCACTGACCATAAAATTTTCAAATTTGGCAGGACTGGAAATGTTGTCACATCTAAGCGGGTGTTTCTATCCAGAATCAATGTGTCCAAATTTTTGAAGCACTCCAAGAATGACAAGTTTCGAAAATTGTTAAAACTCAAGTCCAGATGTTTGATATTTGGCGCAAACTTTTCCGCTATTTGTCGGGGAATGTTTTTTAAACTTTCATATGCCAGCGATAATCTGCCATCATCCACTTCCACAATGTCGTCCGGTCTGCATTCGTCTCTGACAAAACTGCCAGCAGAGACTGTGCTACTAACCGAATATTTGTCTGGGGAAATCATAATTGGCAGGTTGTCTATATAAATGTCGCCGGTTAATTCAGAAGGTATGAAAACGTCATTGTAATCTTCAAGTGGCAAACTCTCATATGATTGGAAATTTGTGCATTTCTCCATCACTTCTCTTAATAACGTCGAACTAAAAATAGATACGGTTGGATTTCAATTAGGTAATCGTCATCTTTACTTCGGATGAAACCAAAAATTTCAATACATTCTTATTATTATCGTTTATATGAAAGCGACCTTTGCTGCATTACTTTGGGCTCATTTGGTTTAATTTGTTATAAAATATTTGAATACAATGTTTCATTATTGCATCTACTGTGATCGCCAGGAATACCAAACGAACTTAAAGCCCGATTAGAATATAAAACTTATACGAACAAATGGCTCAACATGTGCTACCTGATCTGGAATATCCATCCTTGTGACTTCCCCTAAAAAAGTTGTCCTTAATATTGATTTGCATAATTGTACAGTTACACCAATGATGTCGAATATATTAAAGTAAGTCCGGATGTAAATCACTTAGAACTCATTTACATATGTCGTAATTCATATGGAAAGACCTTGTAATCTTCATTATAGAAATTCATGTATTTGAACGTTGAGGTGGAAAATGATGTACATTTACCTTTACTTGCTTAGACTAAACCTTGGATGGTGTTCACTTTGGCATAACTTAAAAGCCGCAGCTCTTTACTTTTGGTGAAAGTGGGACAGACAGTTTCAAAATTCAAATTGAAAAGTCTGGAGTCTGAACTTTGGGCTAACAAGTGCTAACAAACAACTGGAGTGAAGTTGCGAGCCGCATTACATACTTAATCTATCCCGCATTACTTTACGCTACTCATGTGTTCACTAGCACAGTTTTTTATAACGGTTTTTTGACAAGTATACGAATAGTTGTAAAAGAGTGTTTTACTTACACATACCTGGTGCTGTTTAAGCTTAATACCTCAGTCCTGTCCGTCATGTTATTTTTATAGTGCAATGCTTTTCTATAATGCAAGTCACTTTAGCAATAACGTTTTTACGATTATTTGATAAATGAAGCGCCAATGTGTTTATTTTGTTGGGGCATCACCAGCCAAATGAAGCAATTAAGTGTGTGTTTGATTAATTATACATTTAAATGAAAAGAACGTTCTTATCGTTTAAAAACAATTCCTTTTTTTAATAAAATTTTATATTGCGCTCGAGTGCAGCGTACGTTGTTTAACGGTGTCGTGCGTAATACTAGAAGCTGGAATTTCAGTTGGATGGTTGACAAGTGACTGCTGGAAATGACAATTAACAAACAGCAGCCCGGACCGCCACAGTGCCTTTTATACGTAAAGATTAATCAAGTTCTGTTAAGAAACAGTAAACAACACGCGCTCTCAACCACACGCATGCAAATTTACCTAAATGTATATAAAATACTTGTACGTGCGTGCATGTACGAAGAGATATCTCCTGAAGGTTACGCTGAATAAATTGCAAAGAGAGAGGAAGGCGATCTTCAAAAAAATAAAAATAAAAATACTTCCCTTATCTACAATATTTTTAGATATTACAGGGAGCGTTATTTTTCTATTTGGCCGAACCGCACCTCAGCCGTTGGATGCGCCTATTTAAATATAAGTTTACGGTACTGGACATAAGTTTTGAAGTTTCGAGAAATTCTTCTTTTATTATACCCTGCACCAGTTGTGGCAAAGTGCATATTTTTGCGGATGTTTGTAACTTCGAAACGGCAAATTTCACACCCATCTTCAGTTATACCGATCGCTTCAGAATCAAAATCTGAATCGATTTAACCATGTCCGCCTGTCCAAGTAAATTTGTGCGCATTTTTTGAGATATTTCGATGAAATTTGGTACAAGAACAACCAAAGAAAAATAATTAATAGTAAGTATAAAAAAAAATTTCGATTCCACGAAACATTTGTAACGTTTTAAACATTTTGAAATTTTTGATAATACAAGAGATAAGATTTTCTTTTTTCAAAGCATAATAAATCAAGTGGTGTAGGGTATATGATGAGCGGGCTTGGCCGACTATAACATTTTGTGTTCTTATTATTTAAGTTAAGTTTAAATAGAAAAAATCTAAAAACCACACATTTAACTTAGTCTGGCCAATAACATAAGGATCCAATGAATTGGGTTTGGAAAAAGCCTCATGTCATCTTGTATTTGCTTTTTTCATACAACTATAACAATAATAAAAAATAAATCAGTTTATTGCCCTTCTTATCAGCAGTCAACTAATTTATGTTGGGTTTCCAATGTGCATCTGGCACGTAGCACTGTTTACAATACGTGCTTTAATTGCACACATACACCCGCATATACGTACTGTATGCACTATAAGCAAGTGTAGATATATTTGCACTTGCAGTGCATCCTTTAAAATGTATTTGTACACAATATTCTTTAAATTCAAATGTTATTAATTAGTCACTTAATCTCTTAATCAATGTGCGGTGCATTGTCAACACTTGATATAAAAGTTAAAGAATATCTTAAAAGGATGCCTTCGGTAGACGAGTAATATGATTAAAAGAAAATGTTATTTTGAGATAAAAAACGTGTGAAAGTAATTAATATTACGGGTTATTCAACATTCGAGGACATTTTTTCCACTGTGGTAGTATTGCGACTATGACTTTAATTTTGTGATCTCAAGCAAATAATGGTACTGACGAGGACTTTTTAGTTAAAATAGTGCAATCTAAAAGTAAGGTTGGGATTATACATTATACACCTTAAAGTCACTTTCTAGTAGCAATCATCATCACTAACTCTAGCAGCACACATTCACTATTATTTATTTGGAAAGAAACACAGTCGGTGTCAGTCCGTATGTAATTTGTTACTTTATGTGTTGTGTCGTGAAATCGAAACAGTGCGCATACCACGCCTACCTCTGCTTATTGTATTGTAATTGTATATAATTATATGTAACGCCACACCCATCTTCAAGTATGTTAGGCAATTTAGGCACATCCATGCGTCACATCCATCTGTCCATCGATCGGTTATCTGTATTTGTAAAAATATACAAAGAAGAATCCTATTGAAAATGAATCGAATAAGATAAGGACCTTATATCGGGCGAAATTCTTAAGAGTTTTTGGAAAAAATTCGGTGGAGAATAGTTAATTCACCTAATAATCGGCCTTGCCAAATTTGAACCCTATTGGACTATTTTTAGAACCCCTTTCCAGATAACTTTCCTTCACATGAAATAACCGATTTTTATATTACAGCACAATAACAAGTAAGAAAATTAAATTTAGCTTAAGCTGAATCTTAAATACCCTCCACCTCCACAGCGGTGGGCGTGGCATATATATATATATATATATCGCTCTCTAATAGTGTAGAATGTATTCTGTATCAGCTTGCAAGTATAGATTTGGGGTGAATATGGTTTTTTGTAAATTGTGGGCGTGTCTATTATCCGAATACACCTATTTTTGGCACATCAGTGGATGGGATAACTATGTAATCGCGTATAAAATTTCAAGTTCGCAGAGAAACTTTTGTGGCAGATACAAAGATTTTTGTTGGTTATGGGCGTGGCTCTTGACCGATTTTTCCCATTTCAAATAGCGATCTGCGTACAAAAACTAAAAGTGCCTGTACAAAATTTCAGCTCAATATCTCATAATTTACACCCGTAAAGATGCCAACAACACACGGACACACGGACATACATGTCTAAATCGACTCAGTTTTTGACGCTGATCAAGAATATATATACTTTGTAGGGTCTCTGAGGCCTCCTTCTAGGTGTGGCAAACGGAAGAACAAACTTAGTATTTATCCGTAAATACGCTGATCCTGAACAAATTAAAATGTACTCCAAATTTGTATGCATAACACATTTTTACTTTGGGGCTGCAAGAGATTTTTTCCCAAGTATTAATGTGATTCTTGAATTCGGTTCAAACATACGTGAGGTAAGTGAGAATGTTCATAAAAAAGTTCAGGCCTTTCTTATTAATTTTTGCGAACCTGATCATTTCAACAATGATTGTAACGTTGATAGCCTTTGTGGATGTTGCAAGCGTAATAACAAACTTACTCCCGCATGCATAATGTTAAAATATAGCAGCTCATATATCCGCTTTAAATTATCGTTATTCAGAATCAATGCTACTCTTAAGAGTTGCGCATATTTTACATGATCAGTGGAGCAAAAAGCTTTTGTAATTTGCTCCCATACGTATGCATAACGCAACTAAAAGAATTCAACGAATCTACCATATTTCGTTAGGTGCTGAAAATGAATGATCAATGGGATGCGCTGCGGTATGAGAAATATGAGAAAGAGTGTGTGTGTGTGTGCACCATGCAAGCAGTAAAAAAATGAAATATATAGAATGAGTACAAAAGTAATTTAAACTAAACGAAGTAATTGTTAACCTTAAGTTGAGAGCATCTACTAAAATGTTAGCGAGCTTCTCTCTTGAGTTAGTTACTCATCTGGCTACTGCTACTACGGGGCTTTCACGTTCCCTACTGCTTTGCATTTAATGAAATCATAACGTCTACTACAATTATTATATTTCTGTAGGCGGCCCTCTCGCGCTTTTGTTGTTTAACAGGCGAGTTAGTGTGCTTTTATTACTAGACCTAAACAGTTGAAGAAAATGCGTTCTATGTCAAACGGATTCACTTTGCTTGTGTGAATAAAAGCATTTGTGTTTATGAAACCGCTTGTCAAGGAAAAGTGGAAAAAATCATTTACGGTTAAACTGAAGCCGCTTTGAAGGGAAGTTTAGACGAAACAACAGCAACAAAACTTTACTGTGCAGTAAATTTTGCGAACAGTCAAACAAGTGCATAAATAAAATATTAATTTCTATATAAGCGATTCTATAGAATAATAATAAGGGTAAGCTACGCTAAACACTCAATGGACTTTGATTTCGTGTCAATACTACTATGATTCTCTGGTATATGTAAATGTATGCGTAAATAACATTTTTGGCAAGCACGTTTTCATGTGCGTGTATGTGTATGTGTCAACGACGACTAGCTGTTATGAACCGGATTTGATCAAAATTTCTAGATATTTTCTCTGCAAGGCAAACGATAATTCCATTCTGCCCCAACCCTCGTCTTACCAACCAAACACTAACCACACATACTTACTGAATGCCTGCCGCGCTGGTTTTTGTCGAAGATTTAGAAATTTCCGTCGCTCTTGCGTGAAAAAATAAAAAAAATGAAAAAAATATTGATAAAACAAAATAACTGCTTATGTAAAATGTCTGCAACCTTTGTTATGTTTTGTACGCATCATAAATTTTTATTTCTCTAAATACATTTACTTATGATACATTATGAAAGTAGTGTATGTTGTGTGGCATTGCATTATATAAATGAATGCCAAATGCATCCATTAATCCTACGTACAAATATTGTTTTGGTGAAATCAATCGAACGAAAACAACCGATTTTGCCGTTTTGCAATACATGTGTACGGCTCTATGTTTACACGAACACACGTCATATTTATTGTGTTTACTGCGTTTTCCGTTTAGAAAATATTATATGTGTTGGCATCATGCGAATGGCATACACATGCTCACACATATTTTTCTTTGTTTTACATCAAAACTTCAAGTACAATTCTTTCATTATTTTTGGAGTAAAACACAATACAATACCTACCCACTACCCACTACCCACTACTTTTATTATATACTGCATATACCTTTGGGCGTGGCCCATCCGCGTCATTTTCAGAATAACACTTATTTTCGTTTCCACGCATTAAATCCTATTTAAAGCCTTGGCTAGCGGTAACAGAAGAGGGAGGCGTTAAATATCCCACAAAGTACATATATTCTAATAATCAACATCAAAATTGGAATGACTGTCTATGCCTGGAATGCTTGCGGTCATACATTTTGAGTTGTTGAGCTGAAATTTTGCATCACAATCAAGAAAGCTCGAATCTGTAACTATGTGGGTGTATCGAATTATGTTACTCAAGTAAACAGTTATTTAGCAATAATGTAGAAATATATCTTTGTTGTTAATTAGGTAATGTTGTCGTTTCACGCTTATCTCTATCACATGTATGTGTGTGCATACATAATACAACCATCATTGCATTGTTTGAAATACATTTCTTCATGTCAACAATATTAATTACGTTATCAGGAAGGAAGACGAGAATAATGTCAACAAAACAATTCTATATAGGTGTGTGTATATATACGTATAGTTAATATAAAAATTGAGGACACATGATGGCATTTCCAATTTTTTTTCTGCATAATGTGTTTAAAGATTTTCCTTTATTTTCATAAAAAGTGTAGAAACTGCCATGTCCAAGGTGAGCGTCCAAAGACATGTAACGTATTTGGAGTAGGAAAAAGTTTGTGGAGGTTCTATTCGAATTTGTCATATGTCGTGCTGGGTGGAAACTGTGGCGCACACTTTTGACACCAACTATATGTTGTACGTGTGCGTGTATATAAGCAAGAAAATGAAAAGTTGTGTAGATTAGAATATCAAAATATCAAATATCAAATATGACATATATATATTCACACAAACACACACACGTACAGACTAGTTTGACCCCCTTATTGTAAAGATTTGATTGGTGTTTATAGCAGGTACATGCGTTTTAGCACCATAACAATCATAATTGGAGATAACATTTTATATATTTTGAGGAAAAATTCCATACACTCACTGAAGAAATATATGTGCATGTGTGACATTTTAAATGATAACAGAACAACAGAACCAGAACAGATTGTAGTGCTTAGGATTTTAGTATCACTTGAAAATTAAAAATTGAAAAGAATTTGTATCGTGCGTATGCGTTATACGCGAACATAAAAGAATAAACACACAAATGGTGCATTGAAATTAGAAAAATTAAAAAATAATTCAATTAAATGTACGTAATAAGTACATGCGGCTTGAGGGAACAAGTCGATATATCACATTGTCAGAACTCTTGCAATACTCGGAAGGAGGCTCGGAGACACCACACACACACACACCATATATTCTTGATCAGCACCGACCACTCCTGCATCCGTTTGTATTAAACAATCTCCTAGTCGAAGAGAGTCAGTCAAGCGTCAGTTGGTATTGAAAATGGGCAAAGTCTTACAAGGAGTACGCCCACCATACTTACTCATTTTGTCCAATTAAGATTAAATTTTTATTTCATGGCGACGCTAAAGTGATGACATCAGTTGTTTTATTGACAAGACGCTATGGAATATATTTAAATTTAGATTGCAATACGTTGCCTCTGTTCATCAGACATTACTGACAACTCGATTCCAATTTTGTATCGCGTTTCGCTCTTCGGAGGTATTCGCTTCCAATTCGTGAAATTATTTCAAAGATTGTATTTTTTGATTTTTGTTTAATTTAGTTAATTCTATAATAAGAAAAAACATTGCGATTGTAAAAAGCAACTAAATTATTCACTATTGTAATACAAGTGAATTAAAATTCAGTACGAAGTAAATCAATCAATTTGTTTTCATTTACATAAAACCGAAAACCATTAGTTATATTTGAAAGCACTGTAGTAATGAAAAAGAAGTCAACCAGTGGTGGACTAATAACTATTAGTTATTGTCAACCATTGTTAGAGTAACGGCTGTAATAATGGGCCTTAGTGTTTAAGTATAATCCATGACTTTATTGCCGAAAAATTCAATCATTTATACATGTACTCCTTTTATACCCTCCACATAAGATGAGATGGGCAGAGAGTTGTATGGTTTTACGTGAGCACCTGTCGTTAAGGCTTAATCTCACGGCACCATACAGTGCGTAATGCATTATAAGGATGCATTACAGCGGTCAAAGATGACATTATGAAGATGTTGTTTTGATGACAAAGCACAGCCACTATGATGCACCCACTAGGAGGCCTACCTCAAATTGTCGGGCCAGAATG
Source organism: Crataerina pallida (assembly GCA_949710015.1). Taxonomy (NCBI): domain Eukaryota; kingdom Metazoa; phylum Arthropoda; class Insecta; order Diptera; family Hippoboscidae; genus Crataerina; species Crataerina pallida. The sequence goes on from OX453290.1 coordinate 11,173,551, forward strand.
AAATCACCCTGGGGGCTCCCGACACCCATAGTACGGAATGTTAAACCTCTCCGATAGAAGGTCGTAACATAGATGTTATAAGTTACTACCAGTTGGTGCCTTATCACCCAGATGAGACGGGCACTAAGTTTTTCATTAATGTGCAATTATCGCAAGGATCTATATTCTTGATCAGCATTAAAATCTGTTTCGACTTTTCGAACTTTTCGCGGTTGCAAAAATGTATATAAAGAACTGAAATTTGCTAGATATGATGTGACATGTGACATGTACACACATTTATAAACCAACCACCCAACATGGAACACGTGGAGCATATTTAATATTTGGCCTCTGCTATAAATTAGTTTTCTTAGTCACTTGTTTATGGAATTTAAATTTCTTAATTTATAATTCCATTTATTATATATTTTGTACACATTCTTTGATTTAATTATTGACTCATTTACATTTCATATCACTTATTGGCTTTGATTCGATGAAATTATAATTCTATAAAAAAAGCTTGAGTTATGTGGTCTCATTCAAAGAACCATTTTGCCGCCGTGATTAAATACATTTTTTCATAGTAGTTGTCATGTTTCATAGTGTAAGTCAAAGTTCAATATTGTCATTAATATGAAAAAATAAAAGTTATAAAAATTAAATAAAAGCTAGATCGGCCAAGGCCGACCGTTTAATACCCCACACCAATTAGCTCCTTAAATTATGCTTTAATTAGTTTAGTTGGCCGTGTGCGCAAGGCACTTTGTGAAATATAATTAAATGGAAAGGGCTTCTAAAAGTAGTCCGATTTTTGCCACAGTATATTATTGAGCTAATTATTTAATCTTCATTAAATTTTTTTAAACAATATTAAGAATTGAGATTTTTTGCTATATAAAGTCTTTCATTAAAATAGAACCTGACATGAGGAGGGGTTCTAAAAATGGTGCGATTCGGTTCTATTTCAAAAGGGTTTCTCTCCTGGTCACTTGCCATTTTTAGTTTGTGCACAAATTTACTTAAACAGACAGACGAACAGACAGGCAGACGGGCATGGCTAAATCGATTCAGATTTTGATTCTGAATCGATCGGTGCAATTGGAGGTTGACGGGGACGAACTTAACATATCATAAGTGGTGCGGGGTGTAATGAATCACCATCTTTGAAACCGCGAGAATCGGTTCCCAAATTGTACAACCGATTTAGTCTAAGTCTCATTCGTTACTACTAATCTCTTATTTTATTTGTTATTAAAAGAATTTATGTAGAAAGTGTCATTCCCCATTAAAAAGAATTAAATCCTACGACAAAATGATGATCGAGCCTTTTTCTAAGCGAAGCTTACCGAAAAGACCGGTAAACAAGTGTATACATACATAAATAAATTATTTACAAAGGCAAAGTTCACGTGTAATAAATTGTTCACGTGTGATTATTAGTTCAGTGTACTTGATAATGCTGAAATTGTCATTTTTAACGCTTACACTGCGAACCGTCTCATGTGTGGCAGGCGTGGTGCTGGCTGTTGTTTGTATCAGTTGTGCTGTGTTTGTGCTACCAAGCACTTTATAAAAGTTTCCATCCGCTATGGGCCAGCTTTGAGGCTAATAATGAAACTGACATTGTCACCCCTTGTAATTGAAATGCTAAATAATGAAATATTGATTTTTGTTTTTGTTGCTTTTCTATTTAAACGTTTATTCGTTTGTTAGGTGCGATGTAAACAAAAAGGCAGCGACCCCCTATGTTTGATATTTAAAACTATTATCAAAGTTTTAATATTTTTCATACTTTACTCTTGTTGATTATTTTATTGCGAGTGTGATAAGATTTTACAGACTTGGCACAAATGTATAAAGTTTTTCAAGTTAAGCAATTTTTTGAAACAGTTCACATATTGCACTTGATGGTGCCTAACGTGAAGGGAACTCTCTATTGACTTTTGTAAATATTTTATACGCAAACAAACAAGTAAAGACACTAAATTTGGTTTAGGCCAAATGTTGTCCTACCCAGACCATTTTTACTCGTTAATTTTTTGTACCAAATATTAACTTTATAGGTATATGACAATGCGAGATTTTTGAGAATTGTGGCCGTGGAACTTGACCGAATTTGTCCAATTTAATTAAGAGCCTTTGATCAAGCCTTTCAACACGATAACCTAAAATTTAACACGACACCCGAATATGTTCAGATGGACTAAGATTTCGATGCTGATCAAGAATATATTTACTTTGTAGGGTCTTTGTAGTCACACCGAATGACGTGCTTAGTATACATCAGGGTATAATCGGGAACATAGATAAAAGAGTCGCTTAATTCGGCAGCTTGTACTTGATGGATTGATTATTAAGATCAAGATTAAAATTTGTCGAGTTTGGTTAATATTTTGTATTCTTCTTGAGAAAAACAAGTCAAAATAATATAATCGGTCAAACCTGACCAATTTGATTTTTTTATTTGAAAAATGAATTTTTTTTTGCCCTTTTATCTCGGCACCTTATATGGAGAGGGGTAAATTGTCCCATCCGGTACATTTTCAATAGGATTCATCTTTGGGCCAATACATGTTCTTGTACCAAATTTCATCGAAATATCTCAAAAAAGGCGATCTGTAGCTTTACATGGACAGGCAGACGGACATAGTTAAATCGATTCAGATTTTGATTCTGAGTCGATCGGTATAACTGACGGTGGGTGTTTCATTTGCCCTTTAGGGTCACTAACCTGACCTTTCCCACAAGTGGTGTGGGGTGAATATAATTAACAATTATTAGAAGAACGTCCCATTCTTTAAGTACTCATACAGTCATAATATAAATGTAGACATGTTTTAAACACTGTCGCATTGTTGTAATTATTGAACAAATATGAAACATATTGACTTGCTTAACCAATGCCCATAAATCTCTCATTTTTATTTTCAGCCAAGTTACAAAATTCAATGAAAATGGATGTGGGCGGCGCTATTCATGATCCCAAGTGGAGTTTAGAACGTCGTGACTCGTCCGGTCTGTTGATATGGCGAAAGGAAGGTCCGCAGTCGAGAATACGGTTCCGCTTTGATGTCGAAGTTTTGGAATTTGAAAAGCATCCTCATGAAGACTACGACTACGTGCACGATAACAGTTTATCGATTAGTAGCATTTCTTCCACGATAGTTCTGTACGCCAGCTGTGTGGCACTTATAGCAGCTAGTTTTTTTGTTCCCTGGTATATTATGGAGAAGGCTGCTGGAATTTAGATTTGCGTACTTCGATCTTAAATTGTATTTTTACTTTTACAATGCAATGAGTGTCTCAAAGGGACTGATTATCTCTTATTTACAAGCAGCGAGCCCACTCTGTGACGTAAATTATTATTAATTATATTATCTCTGTTGTTATCCTTTACTGTTTAGTTTTATGCCGTAAGAAGCACGTACTTTAAAGTAAATATAAATTTGTACATACTTATGTGATATATTTGTGATGGACTTAACAGAGTTAATCAATTACAAATGTTTAAGCTGCTAATTAGTGTATTAAGACTGTATTGTGTGTCTCACTTGTCCTCCGTCTACTGCACATGCAGGAGAATTCAAGTGTTAATAATGTATTCGAATAAAAATAATGTTTGCTCATTTTTTATGTTAACCCCATGCAATAACTAATGAATATAAATTACTTTTATATAAAATATAAATATGAATTCATATAATATATGGACTATATATAGTATATATAAATATGCAAAACGCATTCATTATTATTAAGTAGAGAACGTTGCCATTTGTAAAACCATTATCACGGCATGATGGCCGACGATGGTATGTGAAGCGTCGTGTTTTATGTGCCATCTATGATTCATCTTATACAGCAATGTCACCATTTTGTGTTAACTACCCTCTAAAATTCTCGCAATGCGTCGACACTATGTGGTAGTACAACACATTTAATTAAAACTGCACCCCTTGCTCCATATACCTTATGACCTTTTTTACTATGAGCCGAACATCCCCTTTGTAATATATTTTTATTACTTGTTCATCAAACTCAGCATTTGTTGCTACGGTTTTGTCTTAAGTTTTATGAGGCTTGAGATGTGTGTATATATACGGTCTGCAGTTAATACCCACCACAACTGATTCATGGAGAGTACTTTAAAAGAGATTCGAGGCATCTCTCCAATTAGCGCTGCCATAAAACTGGCTTCTTATTGCAATACATAATAAAACATTTATGAGTAAACAGGAACACACAATTTACATGCCCATATAAATCAAATCTTATGCATGCTACATTATGTTACTAGAAATGATATTGATCACTGGTGCCTTGCATTAAGACACCCTTTGCAATATTTTCTGCGTTTATGGGATTCAGTGTGGTGGTAATTTTCGAATGCCTTTTCTCAGTCCACAATCGCAATGTTGGTGTCCATGTGTTGGTGTATTGGATTATAGCTGCTGCCATGCGAAAAACCGTAAAAGTATTTCAAAATGGAACATTCACTTGGATGTGAAGTGTTTTAATAAAAAATCTCATTAATCATATAATTGAGAAAAGTGCACATTCTGGGGTGTGCTCGCATTTTTTCAAAACAGTGAATATATGTTTTAATTAATAAATTTACGGTAGCAGAGTTTTTGTAATTTGTGGACGGTCTGTTATGTGTACCAAGTGTAGGTTCGGCACTTTATTACTCCAATAGTCAACAGCCAATAGTTGATGGTAAGAATAACAGCAAGCATATGGAAAATGGTATTGGAAAGAGATGGTAATGAATCAGAAACTAAGTTTTTAACAACAGTGGGTAGAATGCATAATTTTCAATAATTGCATTCATTGAATTGTAAATTTCAAGAACACATATTACAGTAAATTTCGTAAGAAACGACAATCACCAGATACAAAACCAAAGCCAGGAATAACAAATGATTTCAAATCTGTACGACAATTACAACTATAACAATAACAACAATAATTACAATTACAATCACGGTAGAGATTTTCCATATTTGAGGCATCAAGAACTCAACAACCACAGCAACAACAACAAATACCTAAGATGGATGGTGATGGTGATGGATCATGTAGGAATTACAATAAATCATCTATGACGGTAAATAGTGATGAAAGCAACATTTAATAGTGTCATATAGTGTCAAACATGTTACAATAGATTCAAATGACTTGACGTGTAATAGTTATTAGAGTGATTCTACTTTAAGTGAGTATAGTCAAGCATGGTCATTATTTTTCATTACGACATTTGAAAGTTGAACGAAAGAATGTTTACTGAATTTGACCGATGTGTGTAGGTGAGTCATATCTAATAATCTTAGTGAAGATGTTTTGGTTTCTTTCTTTATCCAAGACGATAAAGGTCGCTGGTTGGTTTCACAAGTTTCACAATTCTATATGTCGATTCAATAAATAAAAGAAATCGACTGAATCGTAAGGCAATATTAACGGCAAGCACTAAATTTCCCAACGTTTACATTGACACGTTTCAATAATAAGCGATCCAATGCAACTTTAACTAAGATAACACCTTCGCCTTGTCAACAAGTGCTAAAAAACACAACAAAACCCACAACTGCTGCAATAAAACGCGAGTTACACGGTAAAAAATTCCAAGACATTAAGAAACGTAATCGTGAGGCAATGGCACCTAAAAGAGGTCATAACAATGTAATTGGTAGATGCAGTAAGGTGGCTAAAATATTGAACAGCGATGTTCAGGGCAGACACCAGTTAAATGAACATATGATTCGTTGTCAATTAAGGCAAGTCCACGTTTCCAAAGCGATAAAAAATGTTAAATTGACGTTCCGATCACAAATACACATTTATATTATTATGGAGTTTCTAACATCTTCTGTTCGGAATGACAAACTTTGTATACTTCGCCAAATTATACTTTGGGTGTTGTGGATTGTACGCACGATGATTTTAAATTTTTATTTGAATCAATAAATTTTTTATATTTTTAAGCTTTTTTAAACAATCAAAAAGATTGAATTATTATAACAAATTAACAAAAATTCAATTCCGATCGATTAATAAATTAACAAAGTGTAAGACCCTACAGGTGTATTTAATATTTTTATTGCAGAACCAACCAATAAACACGGAATTGTTTTTTCAATAGCATACTTTGTGGCAGATTCCGCAAATACTATTTGTACGAAATTTCCATTAATAGTTAATAGTTAGTAGTAGAGGATAAATTCACATTAAAACTTTTATATTCAAATTTTTTGCAAAATTTATTATAATTCCATGAAATTTTTACGCGACATTAATTGACTCCTAGACTATACAATTATTCAATAAAATCCCCATTAGCGGAATAACGGACTCAATCAGGGGTCGGAATCAATTCTCCTTATTCATCTTATTCATTTGACCATTGTTGTTGCCATAGAGTCCTTCAGTGATAAAATAGTATTATGAGAATGTTTACTGGTCTCCCGCTCAACTGCGGCCCACACATAATAATCCAGAAGATTAAGGTCTGAAGAGCAAAGTGGGCATAAGTTTGGGGTAATACAGGGTTTCACAACTGTATGTATAACAAGGGGAGCCTCTGTAGGATGTAAGCATAAATGTCTGTCATTTCTCTGTTGGATTTTTGTGGTTTTGGTCGAAATTTTTTTCGTTAGAAATAAGCCACAACATGTTAGGAGCTTCAGCGCGCTTAAGCTTGTTCAAAAGACGTTTTCCTCGGAGATGCCTCTGTTTCCGACTTTGTGCCGACATAAACTGTCCTATGCGCATAACATAGGGCGCACAGAGGAGTCGATCGATGTATGTACGTGTCATCGTCATATAAAATGGACAAAATCGGTCATGAGCCACGCCCACGATTCAGAAAAAGTTATTCATCTGCCACATAAGTTTTCCTATAAACGTGAAATTCGGCGTGCATATCTAAAATTATTGCATCCTACGATGTGCTAAAAAAGGATGTGGTCGGATAACAGACTGGCCTATAATTAAAAAAAACCTAATTAGCGTAAAAATCAATTTGCAAGCTGGTATGGCACATACACTTAGAGAGCATAATCATATACCTGCCACGACCACCACTTGTAAGTAGAAAGATAAAGAATATATAATCTTTTGGGGGCATTTTTTATCTTATGTGCCAAACACCGACGTTTACTAAACGGCTTGATGAATTCATTTACTTCGAAAGAGGTGCAAGTCCATTTAAATATAAAAATACCGATATTCTGTTCGGCCAGCGCTCCAAGCTCTATTGTATAATAAACTTCTCTTATTTAGGATCTCAAAATGTTTAAAAGTTGCCATCAAGAGCTTTCGAAGTGGATATAGATATCTCCAAATAATATAAAACGGACTTACAACACTTTCAAAGAGAATGCCTCAATTCACGCATAATTCAATCCATGGGTAGGTGTTGGAAAAAGGATAAGATCATATTACATACAATTATTACTCGTTATAACAGATTCTGTACGCAAAGAGAGGGAGAGATAAGTGTTTGTATTGATTTCTCTCAGCCGGCCTCAATTCAACGTGTTAAAACTACAAGAATATATTGTAGACGAAATTAATGCTTTGCTAATAAAACTAACTGCAATAGTCAACAATTGAGATAATAATTTGAATTGTTGCGCCTTAAAGGCAATATCGTTCTCAGTGCTCACATAATCAGTTGGCTACTACATTCTAACCGGTGCGCAACCTATAGAAGCAGTAAGCTAGGTCGGTACAAGTGTTTTTTTTTAAATTAAAATTTTGTCAAATTATATAAACGCGGTGTACTTACTCACACACACCCACAACATTCAATGGGTGCATTGACACGGTTGAAGTTGAAATCATTTTCATATCAATAATGAAATTGTTAGCCAATCTGTGCCACACGTTATTGGTCTTATTCACATGTTATAATTAAAAAAGTGCAATACATATATAAATTGTTGCTTGATTACTAAGAGTCACTGCTGTTGTTCTACCGCCTTTACCATAATACCATATAATACGTTTAGTTTCTTTTCATCTATACACCTCATATACAATGCATACGAGTGTGTTGATGAAAGAATTAAGTGCCCATATCAGAAGTGGATGCGATTGCGAACACTTCAGTTTCCTTTGCTTGTGTTTTGTGTTCTAGAAAAACTAACGATACCATCTTTTCTCCGCTAAATTATAGAATCGTACATTGTCTAGACGAATCATTCATGCGTTAAATTCTAAATTCTGTATCAATTTGCTTGAGAGTTACAGCCATTCGGTATTCATTTGCGCAAAGCCTCATATCAGGGCATTTACTTATTTACTTATTTACATAGATTAAATTCTACAAACACAACTATCTTACTGTTACTGTGCTACTAATAAAAACACAAACACATTTAAGGCGCCTCTAACCAATAATGGATAATATTCGTACATTTGACGAGACGCCAATTTGCGATTTAGGATTTAATCAAAAGGTAAATGGAATGAGTGTTTCTACAAGTGTACATAGTTTGCACTTTCTTTACAATTGTGACTGATTGCTCTGGCGAAACGTGTTTTGGCATTAATCCTTTTAAGGTATAAAATTTATTAATCAATTTAAAATGGAAAAAGGTGTTTTCTATACTAAAAGTAAAGCTCTTAAGCGTTTTGTTTTGTTGCTTTGTAAACGGGGCGCTATATACTCCACAACTGATTTGAACGTGAAGTTAGGTAAAGTGTGGCCTAAGAGCACACGTGTGTATATGTGTGTAACTATATACACAAGTACAAAACCTTTAGCCAGTAACTTGCCAAAACACTTCAGCACACATCATATCTTTTGGATAATGATTTTTAATAATATTGCGTAGAAATATGCGGGACCCTTCATTTGCATCAAATAATAAATGTAACATGAGAGGTTTTAGTGATTCCTTTGCAAAATGTCCTCGGAACTCGCAGTATCCTTCTGAATATTGTCACGAGGACAATTTACAAAATTTACACATTTAACGCATATCGAACATTTTTGAATTAATCTGTTATTTTATTTTATTGCCTTCCTTACAAGGGTGTTCCATTTGATATTAACAAGAAATCAAAGTAAGGCGACTGAAATAGAAATATTACTCCGGAAAAGTGCTTTCAATAGAGGAGGCTAAGGCTTTGCCTTAGTAAACTCTTCACGCTGTAGACGCGGGTTCAAATCCAGCTGTAAGGAAAAAAGCTTTTCAAACTTTTCTAAGTACCAGAAGCGGGCGAGACACACCCTAAAAAATATATATACTCTATAAGCATCAATAAAAAAGTCGATTTGTCCCATCTGTCCGTCCGGGTGCACGTGTGACTTTGTACGTATTTTTGTTGAACCTCTCACGCCCTCAAAAATTGAGATATTGTGCTGAAATTTAGTACACGCAAGTCAGGTCTGTTCGCTCTTTATATTTAAAATGATCTTTGGATGGATTCGAAATTCTTAATATTTTTAAAGGAAATATGATGAATAATAGTTAATTGGTTTCATAATTGGTTGTGCTGAATTCGGACCCGATTGGGCCCCCTTCCCATATAATGATATTTCACGCTGTGACTTATGTGGCAATATCTCGCGTTTACTGATACAACTAAACGAAATGTAGCATAATTTGTGAAGCCGAGTGGTGTAGGGTATTAAATGGTCGGGCTTGACTGATATTGTCACTTGTTTTGTATACGACAGGCGAATTTTGGTCGAGGCATTGATACTTCCACGGCCAAAATTTCGTGTTTGTTGAAATTTGAGATAATATTTCCCTATTATTTGCGAGGATGGTTAAGACGGCGGGTATCCTAGATTTGGTATACACCCTTTTTACTTGCCCCTTTTAGTTTATAAGTGTACGATTCTCTTTTTGGATACACTTTAGCGTCCCTGGACCGATTGTGCCATTTTCAATAACAACTAGGGTACAGAGACTACCACTACATTAGTTTTTTCGCTAAATTTGAAATGTTAAACTATACAATAAACTTAGTATAGTTTCCTCAATGTAGTGTTAAATGTAAACTTTTGAACAGGTTCTTATACTCGTATATGTCCTAATATTTTAGTGTTTATCAGTAATTAACACTTGGCCATTGCATTACAATTTGTTGCAATAGATGAACAATCTACAATTCCCTCTCATAGACATTTATATTTATACAATAATTATTATATAAGTCGTTGTGAATGAAAGGGACATAAGTCCGCTTTCGGAAAATCCTCAAAATTTGAAAAATTATGAATTTATATGACGATTGAAACAGTAAAATTGATATATTCTACAATGGACTGGTACCACTTTTATTCACAACGGTTCATATGCAAACAATATTTTATGTACGTATATACGTAAGATGGTTAGAGAGCCGATTTCAAGCGTTAAACCACTTATTATGATTTACACTGTTTACATTTCAGGCAGTGTGTGTATATTTAATTAACCTTCAGAGTCACAGTTTACAAGTTAATTAAACAATGTTTCACTATATAAGAATTCAATTTCAGCTGATTGGTGTGTGTAATGAAGTAGGTAAATGTTGAGCATTAAGTAATAGATAAGACGACCATTTGCTTTATTCTGACAATGTGACAGTTGTCTATGTGTCTATCCGTTGTTGGTATTCTTACAGGTGTAAATTTTAAGATATTAAGCTGAAACTTTTGGGCACTGTCGGATAACAGACACGCACATAATTTACCAAAAACCATAGTCACCACAAATCTAGACTTGCAAGCTGATATCTATATACACTATTAGAGTGCGCAATATATATTTGCCACACCCACTATTGTAGATGTGGAGGGTATTTAAGATTTGGTCTAAGCCGAATTCTTACTTGTCACTAACTAACTAAGGGAAATGGATCATTTTTCTTATATATGCCGAAGCTGGTGAGGCCTTTCGCCCAGTACCCGCTTGACGTTGTACGAATACCTAACGCTTGAACTAATTGTATAAATTATATTTTGTTACACCCTCCACCTTAATGACGAGTACACTAAGTTTGGTATTCCGTTTGCAGCATCTAGGTGTCAGAGACCCTTAAATATATGTATATATATATATTCTTGATCAGCATGAATATATGAGTAGATCTAGTTATGCAAGGTTTGAAAAAATATTTCTAGGATCTTTAGGAAGGTTGCTCTTTAAAATGGGCAAAATTGGGCAAAATCGGTCTATTGCCGCACCACAAATCTCTCATAGCCACAAAAAAATGTCGAGGTCGACATTTAGTACTCACATTTATAATTATGTCACCTAATGATGTACCAAAAGTGGGCGTGATCAAATAACGATCCACAACTTCCAAAAAAGGTTATTTTGCGCAGAAAATGGCGTGAAAGTTTATACTCTGTTACAAAGTGTAATGAGCTACTTGCCACGGCATAAGTTTGTGTATGAATGTGGAGAATATTTCATTCAATTTAAATTTAATTTTTTAATTTTTTTTATTGCAAACAGCAGGAGGCTATAAAGCCCGAAGCTCTTAAAGCAGCCAGTAAAACTCGGCGCCGTTCTTCAGCGCTATCGACGAGTTCCTTCAGTTCAGGTAATTCATGTTGCCGTTAATGTAATGTGTAAATTTTGGTTGTGAGTGTGTTGCAGTGTTTACGGGAAGCTCAGATGAAGAAGATATTAGTCCGCGTGAAAAGCAACAGCGGAATAGTAGGAGCCGTTCAGATTTTTGTGTAAAGAATCTGTCCAGTCAGCACGCTTTTGGTCGAAGAGAGATTGACATAGCCGAACAAGAAATGCCCGGTATAATGACCTTGCGCAAACGTGCTGCCGACGATAAGCCCTTGCAAAATGCCTATATTATCGGTTGTACACACATTAATGCCCAAACTGCAGTTTTGATAGAGACTCTAATTAAACTGGGAGCTTCTGTTCGTTGGGCTGCTTGCAATATATATTCTACCCAGGTAAGAAGCTACAATAAGATCGGATTAACGTAATAGTTGGCCATATTAGACATATAGGATAACATCCCATAAGGGGATAAAGACTTTTTAGGAAACCCTTAGAAAATCTTTGTTTTATATTCTTAGGTGTCTATCGAGGTTTTGGACATTTTAAGAGGTTTACCATCTCTCAATTATTGTCACTGGCAAAATTTTATTACAGACGAGCACAGATGCCCATACAGGCGTGACTATGTAGATCGCTATTCTTATCAAGTGAATAGTGAATTGTGTCCGTGCAGTCTTCTTTTGTAGTTTTCTGTTTCTATCCCATAGTTTCAAGATCTCCATCTCATGATGGTAGATCCAAAAAGAGTTGCAAATAAATAAATGTCCTCCTTCTATTCAGAACGCCGTTGCCGCTGCCTTGGCTGAAGCGGATGTACCCATATTTGCATGGCGCGGGGAAACTGAAGAGGATTTCTGGTGGTGTTTGGATAAGTGTATAAATGCCGATGGCTGGCATCCGAACATGATATTGGACGATGGTGGGGACGCTAGTCATTTGATGTGGAAAAAGTATCCACTGCTTTTCAAAAACATTAAGGGCATTGTGGAAGAGAGCATAACTGGGGTACATCGCTTATACCATAAATCCAAAATTGGCAAATTAACTGTGCCGGCCATCAATGTCAATGATTCAGTTACTAAAATGAAATTTGATAATTTCTACAGCATCAGAGAGTCCATATTAGACAGGTGAATAGTCGAGTCGTATAAGATTGAGAGACAATCAATTATTCAGGTACATGCACATAAGTTGTAAATTGTTTTCAGTCTAAAGAGAGCGACAGATCTTATGTTTGGGGGAAAACAAGTGGTGGTATGTGGTTATGGTGACGTCGGTAAGGGGTGCGCCAAAGGCCTTAGAGCACAGGGTTGTATAGTTTATATAACTGAGATTGATCCGATTTGTGCCCTGCAAGCCAGGTAAACCAAATTATTATAAATAATGTTGCGTTACATCAAGTATACATATTAACAACTCTGTTATCATATTGTCGGGTGTTATTAGTGCTCCTAAATTAATTGAAATTTAAAGTGATTAAAGTTTAATATACATAGTGCAACACTATATAATTTTTTCTCTAATCACAGTGTTATTCCTCAATAATAATTTTTCTCGAATTACGCATAGTTGGTGCGATTGGGTATATTCTCTCCACTTGGTTGGTATCTTTTATGTACATTTTACCTTCCACTTCTTATTCTTAATCCTCTTTTTAAGTATTCATCTTTCTTTTTTACTATTCATTGTTATTTTCCCTTGCTATTTTCCCTGCTTCTTGCTCTCACCGTTTTAGTGAGTGTTACGGTTCTTATACATATTTTTATTGTTGTACACTAAATAATAACATTTAATCTATTTCTCACTTACTGTTACTTAACATAACATTTAGCAGTGGTGATGGATAAATGTTGTTATAATAGCTGTAAGGAAACTCAGAACGATCGCTTTCTGCTTTGTTGGCTATGTGACCGCGCCGCTCATCCCCAATGTGCTGGTTTTAGTGGTCGGGATTTTGATTACATCACAAACAGAACTAAAGGTCTTCGTTGGGCTTGCCGAAACTGCAGGAAAATCGATGTTGATTTTCACAAGCTCTTTAAGCAAACCCAAAGTGGTTTTTCTGATCTTCTTAAGGACCTTAAAAAGTTGACGGATAAGTTTGCTAAGTATCAGGATTTGTTTAACAACTGCAAATTGTTGGACCAAGCTGATGCTATTCCTAGTACTTCTCTCGCTTGCCGAAGCACTTCTCTTGCTATACCTCCCTCTCCGGCTTTATCTAACTTGAACTCAACCTTATCGGCCTCTTGCCCATCCATAGATACGGTTAGTGGCGATGAGGGAATTACTCAATGCCCTCCACCGTCCGTTCAAGCACCCTGTGCTATTCCTGTGATCACTGTTCAACCACCGATTGAACCTGCTCCGGCGAGTGAACCGGTATGTAATCTGTCGGACGGGGGTCAACAAATTGACTCAATTTGTAGTCACCCCCGAGTGAGTCCATTAAGTAATTCTGATCCCTCCCGTTTTTTGAACTCTGGTCAGTCTGTTCAGTATAATAATGAACCCTCCTCATCCTCCAATTCCGCTTCAGCACAAATTGATGAACTAACTGTTATTCCTGTACGTAAGGTAGTATTCCTATCTCGATTTGCCTCGAATACTACAACTCGTACAGTTGAGTGCTATATCAAACGTATATCGCCTGATATTGACACTAGCAAACTAAGTATCTTTAAACTCAATACATCAAAAGATAGAGAAATCTCGTCATTTAAAATCCTTTTGCCCGACGCTTTATTTGAGCGCCTCCTTAACAAAGAATTTTGGCCTAAAGGTACCCTAGTTAAGGAATTTATTCCTCGTAATAAGTTTCGTCGTCCGATTAATCTTGATAATCCGTCGGACTCAAAAAACTAAATAATGCTCTCACTCTACTTTATCAGAACGTCCGCGGTCTAAATTCTAAACTATCAAATATTTTTTTAAAGTCAATAAATTGTGATTACATGGTTGTAGTGTTCACTGAAACCTGGCTAAAGCCATGGGTCAACGACACCGAAATCTTCTGTTCAGATTTTCAAGTTTTCAGGTGTGATAGATCGCTTAGGATTGGTGGTGGCGTACTTATCGCTGTCAATAAAATGCTTACTACCATCTTAATTGATACTATCGTTCCATTAAACATTGAAATTGTATGCGTCCAAATAAAAACCAGCAAGTCCTCCTTGTTTATCACGTGCTCTTACATCCCGCCTGATAGTGATATTTCTACCTACCTTGAACACTTCATATGTATAAGAAACGTATTGAATCGTTTAAAACCGACTGATAAGCTACTTGTACTTGGTGACTTTAACCTAGCTAGTGTCACATGGTCCCCCAATGTTGAAATTGGTGCTTATTATCCAGTAGTCATCCCTCCATTATATAATGATCTATTTGATTCCATATATGATCTTGGTCTTTTTCAACTCAACCATATTCATAATTCTAATAATAGGCTCTTAGATTTGGTCTTTTATATTGATACTAATTTACGTATTATACGATCACATCCGTTCTCATTACCGGAGGACATTCACCATCCCTCATTATTGCTTCATATTCGTGAATTTTTTCACTCTGAAATGCCTAGACATGAGGATCTTCATGCGTTGCGTTTATTTAGTAGAACTGATTATGCTAAACTTAGAAGCTTCTTTTCTCACAACGACTGGAACCTCAACTATAATGATATAGATGGCTCTTTGAACTCTATTTACAATCTTCTTTATACAGCTATATCGCTATCCGTTCCACTGAAGACTCCTGCATCTAATACTATTTGTCCGATATGGTTCAACAGACATCTGCGAAACATAAGAAATAAGAAGAGTAGACTATACAAACGTTACAAACGGAGCGGTCTACTTAGGGACTATATTAGTTATTCTAACTGCAACCGGGAATTTAATGTTCTAAAGAATAATTGTTACGCTAAGTATATTCAAAGCATGAGGCATAAACTCCTTCTAGATCCTAAGTCATTTTACAGTTTTGTTAACTCGAAACGTAAAGTTACGGGATTTCCTTCGATCATGTATTACGAAGACTCGGAATCATCGAATATATTAGAGATATCTAACCTTTTTGCGGACCATTTTGAAAAATCATATTCTACTTCTAATGTTAGTAATATAGACTATCCCTTTCCAATTAGTTCGTTCGACATCTTTCCATCGGTGTCCTTCTCTGAAAATGATGTCTTCATAGCCCTATCCAGTCTTAAATTATGTAACAGCCCAGGTCCAGATGGTGTTCCTTCGGCCATTCTCCGTTGTTGTGCGGATTTGTTGTGTGGTCCGATAACTAAAATTTTCAACAACTGTTTAGAAAAAGGATACTTTCCTTCTATTTGGAAAAATAGCTTCATTATTCCCATATATAAAAATGGTTCTAGGAACTCCATAGTGAATTACAGAGGTATTGCCAAATTAAGTGTGCTGCCTAAATTATTTGAATGTCTTATTACCAAGAGACTAACGCCATCAATAAGGTCAGTTATTTCTCATTGTCAACACGGCTTTTGCCGTGGTAAATCAACATCAACTAACTTGTTGGAGTTTAGTAATTACATTTTTAATGCTTATTCTCATCACAAACAAACTGATGTCATTTATACAGACTTCACTAAAGCGTTTGATAGTGTTCATCATGATCTTTTGCTATTTAAACTGCAGCGCATTGGATTTTCGGAAATCTTAATATCCTTGATTCGTACCTATTTGACTGGCCGTACTCAACAAGTCTTGTTTAAATCCACCTATTCTCGCCTTATTTCTGTTCCATCGGGGGTTCCTCAGGGTAGCCACTTAGGGCCTTTACTATTTACTATTTTCCTAAATGACCTTCCATCTTGTATCCAATACTCTCAAATCTTAATGTTTGCAGATGACGTTAAACTCTTTCTCTCCTTAAACTCTTTGGACGATACAAATTCATTACAATCGGACCTTACAAACTTGGTATCATGGTGTGACTTAAATGGTATGCACTTGAACTTAAATAAGTGCAAAAAGATGTCATTTGGGTGGATAAACTATCAGTACTCATCTTATTCTGTTAATACTCATGTGCTTGAAAATGTGTCTTGTTATAATGACTTGGGTGTTGTCTTTGATCTGAAATTGAGATTTAACAATCATATCGTATCATCTGTCAACAAAGCTAGATCCTTGTTGGGTTTCATTAAACGCTGGTCCAAAGAGTTTAATGACCCCTATGTTTCCAAACGTCTGTTTACGTCCCTGGTTAGACCCACACTGGAATATGCAGTCGTCGTCTGGATACCCAGCTATAGATTTTACGTTGACCTTATTGAATCGGTTCAACGTAACTTCTTACGATTTGCACTGCGTGGTCTAGCTTGGGATCCTTCACTTCCCTTGCCCTCATATGAAAATGGCCTCAATATAATTGGTCTCCCTACACTTGAGAGGAGAAGACAAATGTTGGGGGTTTCCTTCACAGCGAGAGTTCTACTAGGTGAAGTGTCCTCCCCTCCTCTACTGGGCCTGGTCACACTGAATATACCAACCAGGGTCTCAAGGCATTTCGTGCCATTATGGCTACCTCAATGCCGCACCAACTATGAGCTGTTTAGTTCGTTTCGGGTCCTATGTGGACTATTTAATGATTACTCAAACTCGTTCGATCTCGCGGTTGATCCAATCGATTGCATTAAAAGAATTATATTAAATAGGTAGTTGCCAAACTATTCATCCACCTCTCTAATTTAAGTTCCTTAATTTAGTAATAAATTTAAGCTTTTGTAATGTTTAACATTGTTATTTTATTTATCTCTACCCTTAAGTATCTCTGTAACTCTAGTACGTTATAGCTTGTAAATCCTACTATTGTATGTCTAGTATTATTCTTTAAAAACTAATGAACCAGATCCAGAGTTGCTGCGGATGTTGTTGTTGTTGTTGTTGCTGCTCCTGCGTTAATTATAAGATATACTGTCACTTTTATTATACGTCCATTAGCTGTTTGTTTAGCAATGATTTTTTGTAATATGAATAAATATATGAAAAACACTGTATCGTTCCTCTCTTTTAGCATGGACGGGTTTAGAGTCGTCACGCTCAATGAGGTCATACGTAGTGTGGATATAGTGGTCACTGCTACCGGCAATAAAAATGTAGTAACTCGTGAACATATGGATCGTATGAAAAACGGCTGCATTGTATGCAACATGGGCCACTCTAACTCTGAAATAGACATTGTAGGAGAAATGGAAGAAATTACTAAAACTCCTGCTTATTGCATAACTGTATTTTTATTTTATAGGGTAGTCTGCACACATCTGAATTATCCTGGGAACGTGTACGTTCTCAAGTTGATAATATTTTCTGGCCCAATGGTAAAATGATTGTGTTATTAGCTGAGGGAAGATTGGTCAATATGTCTTGCTCCACCATACCGTCATTCGCGGTGTCGGTAACTGCGTGTACTCAAGCACTGGCTTTAATTGAGTTATTTAACGCACCACCGGGACGTTATAGATCTGATGTATATTTATTGCCCAAGAAAATGGGTCAGTATTTCTTTAATTTGATTTACTTACAAGATAAATTCATTAAACCAAATGTCCGTCTTTTTATAGATGAATATGTGGCCAGCTTACATTTGCCGACGTTTGAAGCTCATTTGACTGAGTTAAGTGATGACCAAGCCAAATATTTGGGCCTCAACAAAGCTGGCCCATTCAAACCAAATTACTATAAGTATTAGGTACTTATTAATTACATAGTATTGTTTCAAACAATTAAAATATCAGTATTGTGTACACATCAACTTTATTATACAAAGCTTTCATTTTAATTAATTCAATTGGTGATATCTAATAAAAATCTATTCATGGCCCAGTTTTATTCTTAATCTGAATGAACCATTTCTATTCGATTCAGAATTTTTACGCATATTGATGACCTTAATATGCTCTTTAAGCCTACACTACATAACATTTTTGCAATGAAATTAATGATGTCGTGGCGTCATCTTGGACTAGTAGAATTTTTTTTAAACTTAATTCATTTAAATCACAATTTATGCTGGTTGGACACCGCACTGGGTCTCCTCTTTTTTTACCTGGACGTAACTACGATTGATATGGCATCACTTGAGTTATAATTGACAATAAACTTGCACTTGAACTTCAATTCAACAGCGTGGCATAGAAGTAAATTGGTCTCACCCTAATTATAATTAAGTGAGCGGTAGCACGCCTTTAAAGCTGTTGCAGAAAGCATCTTTGTGTTTCAAAGAAGATATTCTACAATTTTAAATTGAAAATATTCAGTGGTTTTCCTGTAAACCATAGAAGTTCGCGTGTATCAATTAACACTTACTTATTTGGTCTATCGGAATTTCATCTGTGGAACGAGTAAGAATCCTTTTAATAAACGTATTTTTTCTGCTTTTATCAGTAGCACTTCAACCTAGAGAAGTAATTTTTTTTCATATTATTAACGATGTTCCAGGCCATGGCAGAAACTTATATTCCCAGCAATATGATGATTTTCAAACACCTAGTGCGTTAGTTAGTAACAGTTAGTCGCAAGAGTGATGACATTGACTGGTGTTCACCAAGATTCTGTTTTCATATGAAACAAACATTTAAATTTTTCCTCCATGAAAGAGAGTTTAGTTCATTTTATTGTACATACATACCTCATGTGAGTTATGCGGTAAATTATTAATCCCTCGCATCATTTCATTTTCATTCATTTGTACTTCAAAGTTTAGTAATTTTTATTATTATTATTTTTTTTTTGGAGATTAATGTTGGTATGGACTAAGACGAAAGCTTATATGTCCAGCAACAGGAAGAGTAAAAATTCGCCGTAAAACAGCACACAACAGGATACAAAGTAATAATTTGAAGAAAACTTAACAAGCCCAGACAGATTTATCAAGGCAACAAGTGAGTGTAAGCATAGGCTACGTTACATCTTTACCATCCCAAAAAGGGGAGAAAAAAGAAAAAGAAAATTAACTTGAGCGTTACTTTTAGAAACACTTCTTTCTTAAAAAACAGAAAATATTCATAATTACTTATTATGAATAAATATAATTACATTTAAAGTACAATATTAGCCATTTTAACGAATGTGAGTAGCTCTTTAATATGCTTAAGATCCCACAACCTTAGTAAATCACACAAATTGTTGAAAAGCGTGAAAATGGAAAAGTTGAATCTGATATTATCATACC
Organism: Crataerina pallida; assembly: GCA_949710015.1. NCBI lineage: Eukaryota > Metazoa > Arthropoda > Insecta > Diptera > Hippoboscidae > Crataerina > Crataerina pallida. The sequence goes on from OX453290.1 coordinate 11,193,266, forward strand.
GTTTACATTTAAAAAGTTGATGTTCTGCTGAACAACAGCATTACAAAATTCACAAAAGTCTGTGTTAGACCTACCAACCATCTTAAGATATACTTTATCACAGGTGTAACCACTAGCCAATCGATACAGTGTTTTAATCTGACTCGACTTGAAAACCGAATCAGATAATGGTTTAAAATTTAAGTTGCACTGAAGTTGTGAACTGAGCTCTTAATTGTACGATTGTAGTGCTCACTGAAAGTAAGACTGGTGGTAATGTCTCTACCGAGAAATCGAAAAGATTTGGTTTGATTAATTTGTACACCATTAATGCAAAAATTAATGACGTTTTTAGACCCCTTAGCGAAGTAGATCGCATTGGTTTTACTCGGATTGAAAGATAAATTGTATTCGGCACACCTATTGAAGAAAATATTAGCCTTGATAGCAAGGTTATCAACCGCCTGTTGAAAAGATTTCGCAGAGGATAAAATTGATCTTGAATATTGTGCAAATTTGCCGTATACAGATTAAAAAGAGTAGTGCTTAAACAGCTGTCTTGAGGCAGACCACCACGAATTTCCACAGATTCATTCCCCAACACTAGTAAACTTTTAGAAAGGAAGTTTAGTATCCATAGACGAATATTTAAAGGACAGCCATAATTTGACAGCAACTGCCCAAGTTTTATCGGATCAACACAATCATATACCCTATTTATATCTAAAGACAGCATCACAACTTTATTACCAGCCTTTTTTTCCTTGGCAACAATAAAGGACAATTCATTTAGACACATATTCGTAGATCTATTTTTTTGATAGGCAAAAGATTTTTTAGGAATGAGCCCATTTTGCATAATAAAATCAGTCAGCCTCACTTTAACCATAAGATTAATAAATTTCAGAAAAACAGAAATAAGTGAAATCGGCCTAAAATTGTTAATAACATTTAGATCCTTACCTGGCTTAGGAATTGGTATTACCTTAACACGTCTCCAGTCTTCAAGAATATTATTATTCATCCAACATTTATTCATTGCATTAAGTAAGGCCATGCTACTTTCATAGGACAACACTCGTAGCATGTCATATTTGTTGTTGTCACAGACTTAGAGAAAGTTAGATCAAGAATAATATTTGATGTAACACCATTTCGGACAGACGTAAAAGTAGGTTTATTGTTGTTAAGTAATCGAAAATTATTTAAAGACATAGCCTCATGGAGAAATTTACCTTTGCTATTGGTTATATGATCACCAAAAAAGGAACATCTAGCATTAAAGTCGCCTAAAAATACAACATTTCTTTCACCATCTAAAAATTCAAGAATGCTTTGAATGTTATCACAAAAAAGTTGATTGTCTAAATGAGGCGGGAAATAGCACGATACAATGCAAATATTTGGTTTTAAATTTTTTGTCTTAATAATAACAACATCAGAAATAGTTTGAAAAGGGACACGTCTAAACAATAATAAGTATTCCAACACCACCATAACCATCATCACGACATTTGACTATTGACATATAATTCGGAATCATGATCTCACAAAAAGGATCATTAGGTAAAAAGATTTCGCTTAAAATACAAAAATCAATTTTATTTTTATTAAGAAATAGATCTAAAACTCCAGTATATCCTCGGACACCTTGTATGTATGTTGTATGTTGTATTGCAAAAAGGAATCTATTTTTGTTTAGACGTTGAAGAGCCTGCAACTAATTTATCAAATTGTGTCTTAAAGATTCTAATATTTTCTGAGAAATCTACACTATCATGAGATACCTCCAGACATAAACTTTAACATAGATGAAATTAATTTTTCGAGTTCCGACACACGGACATTATTCTCATGTTTACTCGCATTATATGTAAATTGAATCGGAGGCGGGAACTGATATTCAGCAGTAGCAGAAGACTCATGTACTTTGCGTTTAACCACATTATTGAACTTGGGTCTAGTTAAAATCTTATTTACTTCCATTTGAGTATTAACAACATCTTTACTACCAGAATTTTTACTGAGGGAAGGAAAGTCATCTGCATACACATCACTGTCCAAAACATTAAAATAATTCATGGAATATTTTTCTCTGTATCCTTTAAACGACAGATTTTCCAAAGCCATGATGCGGTTAATGTGCCTTTCACGAGCCTTACCAGGACAAGCTCTGCTTAAAGCAGTATGTTCATCTGAATCGCAAATTAAACATTTTGTAACTTTACAAGGTTTAGGACAAGCCGGTGCAGCACCACAATTCAGGCAACGTTCTAGTTTTGCTTTGCAAAATTTTTGTACATGACACAATCTACCACATTTTATGCACTGTTTAACTTTTGGTACAAAAAACTCCACGGCGAGATTGCAAAAATTATATTTAATTTCCTTAGGTAAATGAGCACCTTTAAATCCAATTTTAAGAGTTGTGGAGGGAATACACGTGTCTCTATTGGTCGGATCCCTGCGCTGCAAACGCTCAACGGACCTAATTTTCACATCAGAAAGAATGCACAAAATTTCATCTTCACTAAAATCTGTTGGAACATTTCGTACTAATCCAGACTTTTCAATAAAATTTCTAGGAATATATGCTACAAGATTTTTCCCAGCAAAGTTATTTGAAGTAACAAAGGAAATTGCATTATCAGAAGTGTCGAAAAAGAGCTTGGCTCTACCATTGTTTATTACTTTTAATTCAACAAGTCCTAGGAGGTTATAATTTTTCAGATAATTATAAAAGAAAAGATTGGAAAATAACCGCGGTCGTTTTCCTTTCTCATTTTCACGCACTTCCACGAACACCACACATTTGCAAATATCATCCCTATCATAATTATTTATTTGTTTTTCAGCAGATTTATTAACATCATCAGGTATTGTTTGCTGATGTGATTTTTCAACATTATTGAAATTTTTTGTTAAATTTATATTTTCATGAGACTGCGCTTTTCTTTTCCTTGCAGACATTTCACACAATTTGGATGTATCCGAATCCCTGGAAAAAATTTCCACCATCCCACCAGTAGCACCAGCAAAAGTGGCAGTACAAAAATTTTCAAACTCCTGTGAGTTTAAAGTCAAAATTTTGTGTCGAGACTCCATATGGAGACGGCTTAATGTCTTATAGGCTTACCAAATAAAATTAAAAAAAAACCAGCTACTCACAGAAATACAGCAAAAATAAAGATACACCACACAAATTAAACGAGTTCCGTAAAAAACACACTACACCACTTAAGATTCTTTTTTTTTTTTTTTATAATAATTCACCAGAAAAATAAAAATAATTCAAAAGCCACGTTATCAAGTTATAACAAAAAGAAATTTTTGAGGTTAGGAAATAAAAAAAACACAAAAATACAACCGCCGCTTACAACTACACTTGATCAACGGCAAAAAGAGAATTGATTTTTTTTTTTTATTATATTTATAAAAAAATTTTCTTTTGTTAAAATGTGAACAACACAAAACATATGTTTCCATGCACAACATATTTAACCGTGACCTTACAAACACCACTAAAACTTTTTACTTTTATCCATTGATTCATACGATACCTTTTTTCTCTTAAAGCGATTTTTAAAATATTGAAATTTGAAAAAAAAAATGGCAGTCATTTCTAATACCGTTCTCTTGGTATTAATCCGTTTATATTGTAATTTTTTTAAATTCCATTCTAAATGCTACATATATGACCAAAGAACAAATTCAATTGCCAATCACGAATTTCTTTACCAAGGTTCGTCGCTCTGGCGCGGTGTATTTGAATCGTATCAAGTACTATCGAGTGATGAAAGTAACACCATACCAATCGGGAAAGTGATCTTCACTGCCCATTGGCAAACAACACCATTGCTGTTTCTTCATTCATCCTCCCCTCCCTTGGTCATTATTCCTTTCCTCTGTACTTTTATTTACTACTACTAACTTGACTTTCCACTATCCACTACTTCCACATATCCCTTAGTATGTTTCCTTTATGATCTCACACATACATATTCATTTTTCCCTTAACACTCACATTTTATTTAAGATTATCTGTTCAAATTTTCCTAAAGGACCCTTTGTATTCGATTAATAACTATGTTTAATATATATATTTAATACATCATATTTGTGTTTTATTAGTGTATGAGAACGTCGTCCTGCTCTCCGTTGGTGATTCAAGAAGTCACTCGTTGTTTTGGTCGTTGAGATACATTCCACCCAATGGGAATTGCAACCCTGCTTTTTTCTTATTATACTATTCTCTTCTTTTTTGTTATCTACTTTTTCAGCAGCAATGCCAGATGTGATTAAGAATACTAATAAAGAAGAGATGAGAAAAATATGTAGTATTCCTGTTTTAAGTAATACACTCGCACACCTGCATAGAAGAGTTCACAATTTAATATATAAACACTGCAAGAATGGTGTTCAACTCAATACAAAAATAGGGAAAATAGTGATGCATCAACAGATTCTATTTCAGATATTAATTAAACTAATTTGACCGTTGGTAGAGCATAGTGGAATACAAGTAACGGATTTCTTTTGGTGTTAACCCTTCGTTACCACGAGAGAGGACTTCAAAGGTTACATTGAAATTATTATCGTTCAAATCGTAACGATTGACGCTAATACTTTTCACTTCAATTACATGAGATGTTTTACATGTAGATAATTATACCATATTATATATATTGCATGATGCGCCATGACCACTGATTCTATTGTACAAAAAATTTTTATATAATAAATTAAAAATATCTACATGCTAATCTTTTTTCAGCGCGAGCTGTTGAATACATTTTTCAAGGATCTAAGAGAAAAGTTAAATTCTTTAGCATTTCTTTCAAAACCATATGCTCGTGGCTAAGGTAAGTTCTTATAAATTACGTGGTAAACAAGTACGACGTCAATACATTTTTCTGCTTAGGTATGAACTGAATAAAAAGCGCAAATTTTTCTCTTCTTTTCGCTTTTTAAATCGGCCGATAGCCACTCTCATAATTGACAATAATACATTTATCTATGTGTTATTTTGAAATTTAAATGTTAATGTTATTTTGTAAAGAATATTGATATAAATAAAAATTTGAATTTTATTAAAAAAAAAAATTAAATAAAGATTTGGTTTCTATTTTTATTGTTTAAATGAAAGAATCGCTAGTTGTGAAAATAGGGCAGTATCGAAGGAACAGTGGGAATGAAGCTGTATATTATTGAAGACCACTTTGACTTTGACCCACAATCGACTAACATTTATATATCTACCACTCAAATTTAGTTATAGCATTGGAATTTGGTCCATATACTCGAATTTGGTCTTCACTCATCGATATACCAAAAACGGGCGTGGTCTAATAACAGACACATCCACAATCGACAAAAATTGATTTATCTGCCATAAAAATTTACCCCTAAAGTAAAAGTGTGACGTACTCCTTTCATAGATGTGTCAAAAGTGGGCGTGGTGGAATAACAAACACGGCCAAGGTTTAAAAAAAACTGTATTCAGTGTTAAACTCAAAGTTTTATTAATGTTTTTACAAATAACCAAATAAAATTCTTCTTCTCCGTCTGGTTACATTTTCTTGGTCTTCTTATATTTTTACGATGTACCATCACGCCATATTGCCCAAATTTCGCTTTTATTGCGCAATGAATTTTATTATAGCGAAATTTTCACATTTTACGATATCAATATGCGCCATCACACATATTAGATAACAATAAGTCAAATGTGATGGAGAAGTTTCGTTCTAGTTTGAACAAAGTGGTGGGTGTACTTGTGTGTCCTCCTTTAAAGAAAAACGACTCAAGTCTTGTTGTGTGTTTGTTCGGCAGTCTACAAAATCTACAAAATTTTAGTTCCGTTCCTCAATTTTTGCGACCGTTAGAATGTTTAGATGCCTCAATCTGGATGTTGCATAGAGAATGAAAACTTTGTGATGCGTATAAGAGAAGATAAGTGTATATGTCCATTTCATGGGCTGGTGTAGATTATTTGAACGTTTATTATTATTATTATTATACGAAATATATTTGTACATAGAGTGTTCTGCCTTAATTAGTGAAAAACTATTTACTTAAGGCAGACGGAGTTTATGTATTTTATTATGGATGTAACATCGCACAGAAGTATCGCTTTTTGTAACACTCAAACTCTTGATAGAAATCTATAATGAAAAGTTGGAAAGGTCATAAAAATTGGAAAGCTTCAAAACAGCAAAAGTTATCGTTTAATTTAATGCATCGCACATACAGCACCCTTAAGTACACCAACGTAATGACGTCTCTAATGCTGTTTTCTGTTTTGGGTTTCTTTTAGCGTACTGCCGTAAATTTTTATAAGCTCATAAAATTGAATTTTGCCATTTTTGGAACACAAGTATCACATACGTTACATCAACTTCATTATGTACAATATACAAGCATACAATATATATGAAGTTTCAGACGCAGCCAGAGCATACCGGAACTTTGGTCGTTGCAGCTACAATCGGCATTTTATTTTACTTGCTACAAATTATTCATCTGTTATGTTTTTGATATTGCAAAACTTCCCAACTGATTAATAACTTGTGCATTCCATGAAAAATTTAAACGTAAATATCGAAATTGAAGTTCAAAATGAAATTAATATGAGTTTCTATTTAATTTTTGAAGCTGTAGAATTATGTTGGCTATTCCATTGGGCGTGGCAATATTAATATTTTATTATTTATGTTAAACAAAAATACATCCGAAAACAAAACTACTTTATAAAAAAACCTTTCACAGGTTCAAAAGCAATCTCATAACAACGCAAGTAAAACGTAATCACTGCGTGCGTGAATATTATGTATTATGAATTTGTTTCGAATGTGACGGCGGAATACACATTCGAAATTCCACAGCTACATAGAGTCACCTATGTCAAGTATTATAAATAAACCCCCAAAACAAACTAACATCTATAATACATCCATTATAGGTGGACGTGAAATATTGTTCCAACTTTTAAAAAGTTTTTGTTAATATTTTGGCAAAATTTTATTTGTGTCTCTATCGTTAGTGAAGATTATAAATGTTCAATTGAACTGAACTGATATCCCCATTTTTGCAGTTGTGAGAGTGGTAAAATATGGCACAGAGAAATGGACGGAAGGAAGGGCTAAATCAATTTGGCTATTAATGGGGGTTTACCTGGCACCATAAATTCTGCGCTAAAGATAACTTTGTGTGTCTAATCCCAGACGCAGGAACATACGTCTAAATCGATCAGATCAGATCTTGATGCTAATAAGGAATGCATATACTTTGTAGGGCATCTGGCCTTTTCTTGTGGGTGTTGCAAACGGAATGACAAACTTAATAGAGCAGCGAAACGTCTCAACGGACAAAGGATCTTTTCAACAGTCCTTCGCCCTAGTGACACAATTAAGAAATGTTGTAAATGAGAAAACATGTCTTACATTTAATAAATTGAAGTATTGTTGTCTCCAGAGTAGCAGAAATCAGGTATTTCCTGTTTTAATTCCCTGTAAAAAGTAAGAAATAGTGGTTAACACACCATAAACGAATGGCGCATTTTAACACTTTTATATGAAATAATGGCACCAGAGGAATACACGTACGTCAAGCTAATATTAAACCGAAACATAAACAATAACGCAGATATTTACTTGACATTGTATGTGGATGATTTTGTTTTTTATGCACCCTCAATCTTTGACCAACAATGTTCACTGAGTACTACATATATAAACAATTAAACAAGTAAACAAGTAAAAAACAAAATGCGACTTGGGCCAAATATTAAAAATGGGCGAGGCGGCAGGTAACTGATTACGCCCTTCAATGTTAATGTTTTCCCCATCCGGCTACGGCCATTTTTGACATTTTGATGGCAAAGGTCACTATAAAAATATGTGCACCGACTATCAACTATTTAGATCTATTAGCCTGCTTCTCGACCGATTTTGTTTGTGCATAATTTCAGCTCGTTATCTAAAAACTTACGACCGTGAAGGTGCCAACAAAAGGCGTATACACGCATGGACATGCCCAGAACAATGCAGATTCAGATCAGCTCATTTGATATATAAAATTTGTAGGTTGTTTGTAGCGAACATAGTGAACCTCCAATTATAGTAAGGTGGGTGATATAAATCACATATTTGGCGTGGGCGAAATCTAAATTACGCTCCACATCTCCACATGCAATTTTTGTTATTCAAATAATCGTTAAAACGGTTTTGCAAACGAAATAATAAACTTAGTATGCGCCTTGTCTTATGTAGGTGCTATTAAAATGTCTGCTGTCAGTGTGGCATCCTCTCATATTTGTACCGTTATTGTTTGCTGTCAATGGGTGTCAATACAACATTTTAGCACCCAAAAGCAGGTTGGTTGACAGGCAGGGCATTATTATTATTAACACTTGTTGGGCTCACTGGTGTGCGACGTGTTTACTTTAAATATTTGAATGTGACGATTATATTGACATAAAGCCACACCAAGCACACTTCTAAAGCTGTGTATGACCCTTTGCTTTTCCCTGCCTGTGTAATAATTACATACTAAAAATTCACCATTTAACACTTAATCAAAAAAGTCCGCAACGATATTTTCACTTTTACTCAATGAATGACATTTAGAAGGAGCAATTAAATATACAATTTATCAGCAATTCACAGAGAGAAACAAAGAATGACAGTATTTTTTAAGCAATTTACGCTAATGCAAGTTAAGTGTTATGTGAAACAGTAGAACGAGAATAGAAATGATACCTAAATACACGCATACGACGGTATAATAATTTGCTTTGAACATTTAATCTCCTCGGTGTACCATACGTATACGTACGTATGATATAAAAAACAAATATTACAAACATGGACACCATCGTATGGTATGTGGTATGTCGCTTTGTCGAAAGGTTTGTAACGCACTCTCTTGGCCGCAGAAACTGAGACATCGATTCCAAGTATGACAGAAGTGTTAGTAGTTTTCGTACGCAGGTTGGTATTTAAATAAAGTAAAATCAGTCATGCAACCCGCGCATAGTGTAAAAAGTAACCGGAAAAAGGAGGAATTTTTTAAGGATTTCTTTCTGGATTATTCATGAAGTGGAATGGTGGGTATTCAAGATTTGGCCCCAGCCAAATATAGCTTTTTTTCTCGTTATTGTATACTTTTTCCTTTGCTGTTTAACTATTGGTTGATGGAGTTTTAATGGTCGATATTGTGTACTTGTGTTGATAAAGGCTGCGTGGATTTTAGTGGATCATTCTAAACTGCGCAAGTTTCGTCAATGGTGGTTGCTTCTACGTGTATGTACGGGTAACAAGTAATGTGGATTATACCCTTGGTTTGGCAAAATTCTTTTCTGAAAATTTTCAAAATTGTGACTTTTTTTTAATACTGAGCCTGGCTCTGACTTAGGGCCATATCGTACCGACATGTGTTTAAAACTGCCCTTAAGATCTTAATACGAAATATTCAAATACATAGTAAACAAACATGACTCCATTAAATAATAAAAATTGCTGCCGTAATAAATATTAAGGATTTTCGAATTCGTAGTGAAAGCCACTTTTCTGTGCCTTTGAAAACCCGCGCCTGCGTTTAAACTTGCCAAAGGCCCGCTGCTATAGGATCCAATAAGTTCACGGATAATGATTTAGAGAATGTTGCAGCATGGTAGTTGAAGGGAACTCCTAAATACAAATGAATTTTACAAAGAAGGAGATGGACTACCATAGAGAGAATGCATCATAGTGGGTATCATAAATATATCACACATTTCCATTCATGAGAAAGTGATATACAATTGCTGCATAATAGGGAAACTCACACACTACTAAGAGTTTCGCATGCTGTACAGAACAATTGGTGACTTGGTGTGTTGTGCTTGTCGATATATTTTATATCTGTTACGTTTTATGATACACAAAACCATATCGCTTTCTCCAACTGGCGTTTCCTAACCAAATGTGAAATAAATGTAAGAATAATACACGTACATACGTACACACATTCACACATATTCTTTACCCAACCAATCAGTTCGGTTGGTTGTACTTTTAGCACTTTTGTACTTTTGCAACATAGATTGAATTCCGAGAATCTAACAAAAATTCACACCCAAAACGAAAATTCGCACTTCATTCATAATCCGTGCGTTTCTCGATACTGAACACTTGAATAAGATGAACGGGTTTTTGTACGGTTGTAAATTACGATAAAAAAACTGTATATAGTCTCACCCAAAAGTAATTGCTTTAAATGGTCACATAAATTCGTATATTATTACAATCTCAAATGTAAAAGTGAACTGCTAAACTGCGCCAATTTATTGAAGAAAAGAACTTCATTGCTGATTAATTTTGTGGCTAATAATTTTCATTAATCGCACTATTTCGTTTACGAATAATCAACACCGAAACACTTCTGGGTGAATTTTGCGGCGGGGACATAAAATTAGTGCAGTATTTTTATTCTTTAAAAAGGACGCGTATTATCCATTTAAACAACAGGTTGGCAATTAAAGAAAATGAATCGGCGAATAAATAAATAAATAAACGGTAAGGCTGAATATTTTGCTACTCAAATTTCTGCAATAGTAGTATCTTTCTAAGGTTTAACGTTTCGTGTAATTTTACGTCCTCGTCAATGATGTTCTCGTTATTCATTTGCTCTATTATAACTTGATATTCAAATCAATTACACAGTGACCTACAGGCTTTGTATAATTGTGGAAAGTATTCCAGATTTGGCCAAACGCAAATATATTATTAACTGGTTTTTATATAAAAATTATATATGTTTGAAATAAGAATTATTGCAGTTGAATGAAAATATTGTATTTGGATTGAATTGTGGGTGAAGAAATGCAATTGAAAGGAAAACTAATGAATTTGACGTGAAGAACCAATAACAAACAAGTGGAATTGTTCTAGTTGGTCAACCGTGACTATTTAATACTCTACACCAATGAGTTTCATGAATTTTGCTACAAGTAGTTTAGTTGTATCAGTAAATGCAAGGTATCGCTACATAAGTCACTTCGTGAAATATTATTCTAAAGGTGGTCCGATCGGGGCCAAATTTAGCACACAGCTAATTAGCTATTATTGAAATTTTGTTAAAAAATATTAACAATTGCTATTTTGGGCTATAATTGCGCTGTGTAAGGATTTTCATTCCTGTTCCTGTGTCCCTGTTCAAGACCTTGTTTCTACTTTACTGAAATATAGCTTTCTAATTTTATAGAAATGTAGCTTGCTCATGAATTTATAAAAGATAGAGAGACGCATACGCGGATATGATTAAATCGATTCGGGTTTTTTCTCAATCGATCGGTATAATTGAAAGTTGCTAACAGCACAGAAAATATAAAACCTAGAAATTAGGAAGAGCCATTGTTAATGACTCTTCACATCGACCTTACAGATTTCTGGTTGTTCGAAGAGGTAAACAATAGTAGTAATACCACATCATCGTCCGGGGAGGAAATTATTAAATTACAAAAAGCGTAAAAGAAGTTTGAGCTTGTTTTCATCGCTATTTAGAGTGCCGAGGCCTATAGACGATCGTGGACGTGACTTAGTGCTCTCGATGTACTATATTTTCTGAGCATTTTGTTAAGAAAAGAGTTTTGTATAGCAACTCATAACCCATCTAATTAATTTTTTGTTTTTAATTTTATTGGTTTCTTAAAGTTATTGTTGATTTTTTGTTGATTAAACAAATAATTTAGGTACCATTCCAAATATTAGATAACTTTGGTTTTATTACTATTACGTGTTGATTATGTAATACATTTATTTATTTATAGGTCTCTGCTTTTAGTAAATAACGCTATAACTCCAGTCTATAATAGCGATGTCTCTAGTAAACCTTGTCGTAAGCTATTTGGCCGTTAGCAGCGGCCACAAATATTTGAAAATTGGTGAGGATTTTTTAAACTTTGAAAGGAAGGGACAAGCAAAGGTGCGCTACTTGTTCAAATCAAGCGGAAATCTAATAAATGAAGACTATAATACATATATAGTGCTTTCATTATATGAATAAAAAAATCTTTTCTTTTCAAATATTCTTTCAGTTTCGATACATTTTTTATTAGCAGAAATACTTTTTGGCCTCAAATAAATAATCTTTACAAACGACCTTTGGGTAAAGTTGATTCAGTGCTATTGAGAAACTGGCCCTTAGTTCCCCAATTTATGCTTTGTTTAGTTGAGTTGGATCAGGAAACGCGAGTCATTGTCATATAAAAGTCACATCGTAAAAAGGCGTTATGTGCGAAGGGGTTCTAAAAAATATTCCATTGCATCCAAACTTGCCTCAGTTGGTAATAAACTTAATGAACTAATTTTCACCAAGTTTTATTGAACTCCCTTCTTTTCATATTGTGATCTTTTGCGTAATTATCCACCTCTTGAATTAGTGGGAACCGCTTTTAAAAGATTAGCTGCTTACGTGTTATGTTGTTTTTTAAAACGCGTTTTATAATGAATTAAATATAACATATACTATTGTAGCTTCTCTATATGTGTGTTATTTATGAAGAAAGCTATAACTTAATCGTTCATTAAAAGTGGTGGCCATTCACGCAGACATATTTTTCATAAATGAGATCTCGTCTGCCATTGAAACTAAATAAAAAACATTTAGGGGTGTTTTAAGTGACTGCCATTATACAAATAAAGTCTGAGTAACGTTTCAAAAACTATCTGCATTGCTACGATATGTATGTTTTGAATTAGGGTGGGTCGAAAGCGCACTATTTTCGAATTGTAAAAGAGCGGAAGGTTATAATGGCATACTGAGTTTATTATTTCTATTAGCTGCATCCAAATGTGGTTTTCTTGATAAGTATTAAAGTTAGAGTTGATTGAATGAAACGTGTCTTTTTTCTTCTGTACGTGCAATTGTCTAATTTTAAAGCACTCACGGCTGCACCATTGAGATATTGGGCTAAAATGTGGCTTTAAAATTCAGAAAGAAATACCTATATGCCCACAAAAAAACGAAATCTCTCACGCCTACAAAAATAAAGTGAAGAGTTGAAATTACATGTCTTCCCGAGGGGGCGAGATTAGATAACAATCACATCCATAAGTAACATAAACTTTGGTCCTAAAATTCAATTTAGGGACTACTTAGCGATGAATTTTTAACCACTTAAGACCCAATTTTTAAATGTTATATAATGTATCTAGAAGATAGATGGTCCGTTGGTACATTTTAAGATTCCACTTGCGTGGGCTGAGTTTTTTTTCAGAATACAAACATACATATTCTGCACATTTGAAATGAATTTATCAAGTTCTTCCTGCAACATCCATACAAAGAATTCTTGATCAGCGTCAAAAACTAAGTCGATGTAGACAGGTATGTCCGTGTGTCTGTCTGATGTTGGCACACTTACAGTCGTATATTTTGAGATATTGAGTTGAAATTTTACATTGGGGAAAACTGGTCAAAAGCCACGCCCATAATCGATAAAAATCTATTCCTCAGCAACAAAAATTTAGCGATAACGTCCACAAACCTAAAACCTTCTAAAGTACAAAACAGACAATACAAACACTGTTAGAGGACTTATTTAATAGTAGTGGATTAAACAGGCGCCAGGCCCACTATTTGTATAAACTTGGAGAGGTTATTTAACATTTGGCCTAGGCTAAATTTATTTTTATACCATCACCAAGTACATGTATAATGCCGAAAAAGAGGCGTTCGAGATCTCAGAATTTATATTCTCAATCAGCCTCGAATACTCGATCTAGTTGTTCTAGTTGTTTGCGTTTTGTGGTAATCACTCTCCTGGTCGCAAAAATTGAGACATCAATTCCCAACGTAGAAGTGTTGGTAGTTTTCATATGCACATTAATATTGAAATTGGGCAGCGACGCGCCCACCAAAAAACTGAAAATTGTTTTGATTTTTCTGCATTAATCCACAGAAATAGGTTCAATTCAAAATGGCCCAAATCGCCAGCGTAAAATACAGATTCTTTGATGTGTTTTTATATGTGGGTGCTCCGCATCAATAGGGGAGTTAATTAGCCATTCTGTCCGTCCATGAGTTCTTTTCTTTCTTTTTACCACTCCCACGTTACATATCGAGTTAAAATTTGATAAGTGCAATCTTCACAAGCGTTTACAATTTGGTACAATTTGATAATGCAAATGGGCAAAAGCGGTCCACGGTCTAATTATTCAATTAAATCTGTTTATTTCTATTTTGCTTTGATGGAATAATTTCACAATGCATGTTTGCTTTTGTACAATTTTGTACAGTTATTTAAAAATTTCGCATTACTCCTGACCGAATGCCTTGAAATTTGGCAGATCTGTTCACATCAGTGTCCTCTACACTAAATATGGACTTGGGATTATCTCAGGCCTCTTCTCTCCTTCTCAACCATTCCATTTTGTTTCATTACGAATTATTCAACTCATATTGATAGGGATTCAAAAGGCAATTTTATGGCCATTGAGCGTTAATAGTAATTTAAAAGTGATATGATTTCATACATTTAGAGAATACTGGTTCTTCACATTTCTCTGGTCTGGACGTCTGTCTATGTAGTGTAAAGCATCCAGAAGATCACCAACTGTAATGGAATAAAAAAACCAACAGAAAAATCCTTTTTTAAATCCCTAGAAATTATCAAAATTTAATATACAATTACTATATGTGATGCTATTTCTTGAATTAAGTATTAAGACGATTTTTCGAATAATCCTATATCATCAACGGTCGCAAAAAGTACTTCGCTTTGTTTTCATATTCTATGTAGGAAATAACATAATCGGGGTGCTGCCAAGTCATAAGAATTTTTATTTTGAGTTATTTTGTAACGAATGATTTATTATAAAAATTTTGTTCTTGTTATAAATGATACTTACTATACTTTTATTATACTATAATGGAAATATTATATTAAGGCTATCATTGCTTTAGTAATATAAGATATATGATAATTATAAATAACTAAATGTCCACATATTTGGTCAAGGGAGTCAATAAGACATGTTGACCAGCAATTTTGTACAAATAATTTCTATATGGCTAGGTACCTTGGTATTGCAAATGGGTTCAAGCGTCCATGGACCTTCCTTTTACAAAATGTTTAGATTTTTTTGGTAAAATACGCCTGAAATGGCACGTTTGCTCAAATAATTTGTGATATTATTTCCTTATTATTTGGAGTACGGATATAATGGTGTTCTATTTGAATGAGGTGGGTATCCTATGTTTTGGCGTCTGCCTAATATATCCTTTCATACTCATTTTTACTACGTCTAGCACATACGATCAAGCACGGAGACTTAGCTTTCAGTTCAAAATAAAAAGTGAAATGCAGTCAATCGAGGCGCTTCTTGCGAATTTCTTTTACAGGTACAAACTTATTTAGATAGAGAGGAAAAGTCACACTCTTCAGTTGTTTGGGTCTACAAATTTTGCTCTCAGTCTCTCAATTAAATTAAATTTTTTATGTATTTTATTTCATTTCATTTCATTTCAATCATTTTACTACTACTACTACTACTTTTTACTTCTTATGCAATATACAGCGACATCTGTTGCTGTGAAAGCAAGAAGGAAAAGACAAGTTCTTATATGCTCCAGTGCAAAATAATTTATCTTTATCTATGTTTACCCTGTAAGTACGAGGCGTGTACAAGCTAATAAACGCAATTGTTTACAGGGTGATGTACGTGTTAATAACATTTTAAAAGGCGGAGTTAAGAAAAATGGCTGCATTTCACAGAAACAACACACACACACACACACACGCATTAAACTGTTGTTGAGTAGACGAGTATACCGGACACATCTGATAAATTTCACTCTTGCCAAAGGCATTTTCAACTTTAAAGTTTCTGAAAACTACAATAATGCGGTATTCACGTAACAATTTAGAGAATACAAAATAACGCTTATATTTCTGTGGACAGGAATGCAAGAAGTTACGAATGGAAGAGTAACGCATAGCACACAAGTGCAGAACTAAAGACTGCGTAAATATAGATACTTTAAATTGTAATCTCTCTGTGGAGAGAAATATCGGTTTAATGTATATACTTGTAAACGTTTTTTCCATAACCGTATAATATTAAAATTTAAATCATTTCATACAGTTGGTAATTGGAATAAGTTTTCTATTCAATAGACGAAATGTTTTCCTTTTACACACAAATATTGCTACGTTTCCTATACAAACTTAAATGTATTCTAAAAACCAAATTCAGCTTCAGGCTTAAGAACCGCATAAAAAAAGGACAAACATGATTATTTCGCGTTACTTAACAAAATTACATAAAACAATACTTATAATCGTGGCCATTATCTTAATATAAATTTTAAGTGTTTCGCTCTTACTTTAACACTTGGCTGTCAGTCTTTGTTTTACTGCTGGTTGATAGTTTTTTCTCTTTTTCCATATCATACATCTAATATTAAACTTGATAGCTTATTTTGCGAGCATTAGAATGATTGAATGGATTGATGATTCGGCAAAAGTAACATTTCACACAAAGATACGCCTACACGATATGAAAAGAGATTCATACGTTTAATACTTAAAGTTAGTCACCGTAAGAATGCATACCTTAGAACAGCGTAGAACAGTGTTCGCACGATGAAATCTCTAATTTCCTATTTATTTATTAGATTCTTTAATACTTCAATGGTTCATAAAAGAAGCCTCAATTTCGATAATACAGAGCGCGTCTTAATCGCACATTTAAACTCGTTTCCTCTACGAGTAATGTCGAAGCCGAGGCAACTCGACCTTTGCATACAGACAACTCGTTGATGTGGATGTCAGGAAACCATTACGACCATTTTACGATTATTGTTTAAAATTATGCGTAAAAATTTTCTAATAATGAGGAACTGCATAAAAATGGAACGGCACTAACAACACTACTGCGTGCGTGTATGCGTACAGACAAAGGATTTGTTTACGTAACCGTTTTGATCAGACATAAACATTTAATGAGTGACCTTGAACTAATTTTATGGTAAAAGCGATCGTTATGCAAAGTAATGTTCGAAGTGATCTTGAATTTAACAATAAAACGTAAAAAAAACAACAAAAAATAAAAAGAGTTGAAACGTGTTTAATGTTTTCTTGAAGAATTAATGTTTTTGAAGGTTGCTGCATTGCAAATCTGCGCCCAAAGGAACACTTTAGTTTTGTCCTATAACATTTAGTTCATCGAAAAGGGAAATTTCGGTATAACGTGTTCTGTGAGCGGATCTTTAAAATTAACGCAAAAACTTTAAACAAACAAAACTGAAATAAGTGGTGTTGATGAAACGTATGACGGGTATTAATTTTCAATGAGCTGCAAGTATAATTTAAATACGAATTTGTTGTCTCTGGGAAAACGTTCTTCGTGCTGCACTGCTGGTGTTATATTTTTCCATAATTTTTTTTATGACACAACATATCATGATTGGTGCTGTGCAAATTTTCTTTGTGTTGTTATGCAAAAATAAATACTATTAAAATGGAAATCGCCGTTAAGTTTGCGTGCTCAGTTCGGTTATGTTTTCGCCCATAAAACAGCGTATGCAATTTCTACTTTTATGCACATGATTGTCAACACGAAGAAAAGCGCATTAAAGCGATTACGAAACAAAATGTTTCCTTTGTCCATGTGTATATGTGTGTAGTGTTCGCTATGCGGGTATGCAATTGTTTGTAAAGTGACGCGTTCAACCGCCACCCTGTTGGCAAACGAGAAGTAAATGCTGTCTGTGTCTGTAGCTTTTAAAAATGCGTGCGATAGCACTATTTTATCTAAGGGAGTGAATATAAAATGCAAAAATAGAGAAACTGTCGTAAAAACTAAACGGATTTTCTTCCGTTTTCCGTTATCGCGTGACTTGTTTTAACTGTGTACAGATTTATTTCTTTGCTCTCGGTAATTGCTTTTATTTTTTTTCTTTTAATAAAAAGTAAACAATTACGTTTAAACGGTGCTTGGAGATGTTACGTATGGTGAAGTTTTCATTTAGTGCACGACTTTAAGAATTTTATAAACACTCTCCTTATCAACGCACAAGTAATACTACTCAGCCATATAATTGGTCACAGACGACGTTATCACTGGTTCAGTGGCTGCTTTATATTCTTATATTGATAACTTCTCAACATTTATAAATATCTTGTTTAATTATTATAAGATAATAATTCAACAAAAATAACTACTGTCCACAGATGCATCAAAGCTTTTCATTTTAACTTTTTGTCTTCTACAAATTGTCAGACAACTTTGCATACCTACCGCCATCAAAATTTTAACTCGAAGGGGTTCGTTATAAAAAGGAGCGGTTTGATTAAGTTTTCTTTTATATTTTTGCTAAAACCCCCGAACAGATGGAGAGAGTATTTAAGATTCGTCCTAAACCAAAGCTTCTTTTTCTGATAATAACTTCCTTACCAATAAAATTGACTGCTTTGGTTCGCACACATTACAATTTATGAAATCAAAATGGATTGTACAGACATTTGACTTTTACACTTTGAAATAGTGTAAAAAAACAGCATTCAATGCAACTGCGAAAACTTCTAGGCGCACACAATTCTAAGGGTATATAAAGGGTACCTTCAGGTATGTAGTGTAAAGTAATTCCCAATCAATTTTTTTACTGACCAAACAAACTCTGGATTCCTACAATGATGCTGGTTTCTTTTCTGTTTTTAAGATTGCATCGGAATCATAAAACTTAGAAATATTGTACATTTTATCGACGGGGTATCTAGATAGCATTTCTTGAACATGTTCACCTATAAAAACTAAAACGGAAAATGGCGGTTTTTAAGTATTGCATCGTATGTGTATTTGTTTGAAGTGTTCTAAATTAAGCGTTGGCATCAATCTCCTCCAAAGTTTGAATGAGAATCTCAAGCAATTTGAGTGTCATTTTTATTTAAGGAAACTTTTATGCCTTGTCATGTGTCAGTGGAAAACGGAAAATTTATGACTTTCTAATTGAACTCGCACAACCACACGAAAAAACAACTTTTTACATTCACATGATTATCGAACTCCGGCAAAATAAAAATTTAAATTGAAAATAAATCTTGGCAGTGTTAAATGGTCATGGTTACATAAACTATACTTAAAACCTTTTCTTACAGGAACGTGGTCATTCCTACGCTTGCATATCTTATGTTGAGTTTGCCTCTATGGCCATCTTTATGCCTGTACGGTGTATAAACAAAGTCAAACCTTAAAATGTTGGCTGCCGCAACCATTAATATATCAAGAGAAGAGATTGACATAAAACCGACAGCTCCATAATTCGAATCTAGTGACAAAAAAAAAACACATACACATGTTTATACATGGTACGCTCTATACAAACGGGTTTTCGAATCTATTAAAAAGATACTTTACATTTGGAAATTTTGGACAGACATTGAATACTGAATTCCACATGGATTTTATGTTGTTTAAGACGACGGCTTTCCGTGACTGACCGCTCTGCATCAATTACATACAAATTTAGTGAAGTAAATGTTGTGATTTTTAAGTAATGCAAATTTTATAAAGAAATATAATGGACTGCATGCAGACATACTGCAGCATAATAAGTAGATGCTGACAATTATCATGCCCTCAATTAATGCAAGACGTATTCCATTGAAGGGTCACAGGACTCTGTTCGGTAATACATACAATGTATTTGTCGTTACGTAAAAAGGAGATAACTGAGTGACTTTCTTCAAATGTTATAAATTTGCTTAGATTTCCGTTTTTATACCCTGCACCAGTTGGGGCAAAGAGTATTTTCAGTTTGTGCAGATGGTTGTAACTTCTAAGTGGCAAATTCCGATTGATTCAGAATCACGTTACCCTGTCCGTCTGTATGTCCATGTAAATTGGTGCGCAAGCTACAGATTGCATTTTGTGAGATATTTTGATAAAATTAGGTACAAGGACATAACTTAGCCCAAAAAGGAACGAAATTGGACTATTTTTAGAGTCCCTCCTCATATAAGGACCTATTATAAATGGTGTCTTTAAAGAGTGAAAATGAACCAATTTTTAATATTTTTTGTCATATTTGATAATTTAGAGAAAAATAGTTAATTAGCTTAATAATTGGCGCTTCTAAAGTGGAACTCACAGGACAATTCTTGGAACCCTTACCTATATAACGCTATTTCACAAGGTGCCTCGGGTTTATTGTTACAACTAAACAAATTTTAGCGTAACATAACAGGAACTTAAGGAACATAATGGTGTAGAGTATGAAATGGTTGGGTATAACCGACCATAACACTTTCACTTATTATATATATTAATCTACAATCACAGCACGTTTTACTTTACTTTACTATCTTTATTATGTCGAATAAAATCAACTTTGTAGCGAAACATTTAACTATATATGTAGTAGATTATGGTAGCAATTTATATTAAGAGTTGCGCACACCAAACTAACTGAACATAATAAAACGCGAACGTTATAGTCAATTAAATAAAGTCATAAAAGAAAAGAAAAAAAAATGGTAAAAATGCAGTCAATCTCAGTTACAAAGAAAAGTGGATTTGGTGAATGACAATTAGAGTGACAGGTAGTTAGTACTTGTATGTGAAAGCAAATGTGCATAAATCCCGTATTAAAGATTGCGTTCTTGCTACAAGTATTCGAATTAATTCTCCATACGCGCTTGATGCTACGTTTGCATCGTATCGTATGTGCGTATATGCTAGAGTGTTAGTATTGGAGTACTGCACGGGCCCATAAATTTCAATCTGCCTGTCACTGTTTTAATGGAACAACCCTAAATTTATGCCGCAAACAGCCATGGAAGTCGTGCCATTGAAATTCGTAAAGCCGCCGCCTTATACACGGACGTACATTCCCGTCCACACACATGCTTGGTTGTAATTCAAAAAAGTTGAGAGAGATAGATATACTTTATAAAATTACCCGTTGGGGTTTGGTCATTTGCTGGAAACGTGTTATTGTGTGTATGCGTGCGAAGTTTTTATGTTGGTACACATATACACACAAACTGGTGGATGGAGCGAAGTGAAGGGAATTTTTTGATTAAATAAACAGAAAATGTGGATGTAAAAATACCAACAACAATGAAGGCAACAGCAGAACAAAATCTATAATTTATACAAGTCGTAAAATGTCTTCGTAGGCTAAACAATACCAACAAAGACCCAGCAATAATAAACATTTATACAATAAAACGAAAATGAAAATGGAGAACGGTTACTTTTCTGGTAATGAGAAAAGCAAGGAATGTACCGAAAAAAGGGAGATTTTTAAGACTTCAAGCAGTCAACGGAACTCTGAAGGAGCTTGAGTTAAGTAAAAGCCTTGTAGCGGTATTGGTATCGAACATTATTTGATATTATGTTTCCTCAATGGTCCACATACGAACAGTTTTGTGGGAAATGTCATTCAAAAGTTTTGCAAATCGTACTTATTTCATTTCCTTCTTTTGTGTCTTGTTTCTTTCTTTCTATTTTCATTGACATTTTTGCCATGCTTGTCATGGTAAGTTGCGTAAGATCTACGGTTGCAATCACTTTTTTTATTTATAGTAGGCATAAACATACACATGTGTGTGAGACATAGAAAAAGGGAAAGCGATTGAAACAATTGAACTCACCACCTTTTCACATCCTCTAAATCGCACCAATATCCAATTGACGTTTTGTGTGTTGTATTGTACGTGCAATTATATTCTTATTAGATTCCACATATTTTTATACCCATCGCTCCAACATTGGGGCTTCATGAGCTGAGTCGAAATAAACAAACAAGTGTTAAAGGGTTACACTAGGTGTATGACAAATTTAGGATACCCATCATCATTGCCCACATAAATTATAAACCTTTCAAAAACGGTTGTACACAGGTTTATGAACAATCGTGAACAGTGAAGTGCAAAGCAGAGCTCCAAGTGGATAGTGATGAGTGTTTAATTGCATTGAATTATATAACTGTACAAACAATTCACTGGTTATCAAAAACGCAAGTAAAACGTAGGTGTGCGCGGTTGATTATTATTATTATTATTTTTGCATTTCTTATGATGTGCCCGTAACAATATAATAATACTATGTTTTGTAAAATCGTGGGAAGGCGCATGGTCCGGTTGAACCCATTTCCTCTACCAAGGTATCCGCAGGTGTTTACTCATAACTCAAGAAAACTTGTGCTAAATTAGTCTGAGTTAGAAACGTATCTAGGCACCATAATGACGCACAAACATTAGCGAAGACTTGAAACACATAATTTTGTATGATTGGAAATTGTGTTTGTATGTCACAGCACAAGTAACCTAAGGGAGTACTGAATTTCCACTGGTAGTGAACATGGTTTGGCGTTTTTAAAAATCCGGCTTCTGTCAAATTATATGTAATTAGCTGATTTCTTTTATTATATATTCAATTTGGTTTAATTTTTTTTTATGTTTTCCATTTCAGTTGTTGTTGTTATTATTATTATTGTTCTTGTTTGGCGTTTTGTTGTACCATGTTTCCCCAGTCACGTTTGTTAGTATTGAAAATTAGATTTCTTGGAAATTTTCATACACACAAACGCAAAAACGTGCCACACATTCATGCTGTACTCGGGTGTACATTCACTTCATAAAATTCTAGCGAGGTCTCTATGCATTGGGGCATAGATAAATAATAATAACCGTTGTTTTGTTCCCTCAGCATTTAGTCGGAATTTACTGCCTGAGTTGCAAAAGTACTTTTATGGTGCGATTGGTAAGAAAAAGAAAAGGAAACAGAAATTAATGAGCAAGCAAACCATGCCAAAGAAACTATACCAATAACAAGTACACGAAATGTTATACTCGGGCAGAACAAAGAAAGAAACGGCGGGGTGATTCTCACCATTGCGTAACCAAACTTAAGGGGTATAAAGAACTTATGAATTCTTTATGCAATCTGTGATAATTACCGATTTTCCGAAAATTCACATTCCACCCAATCCATGCAGTATATTGCTAAGTACCAGAGGAGTACCGACAATTACGAAAAAAAAAGGCTTTGAACCTCGTTAAGAATGATTCACGAAGTGAACACTGAACTTCAATGCACGTATTAGTAAATCGTGTCAGTTGTACGGACGATGCAACGATACTACATAACTGCAAGGTTTGTCTAATGCCCAAAATGGCGTGTCCGATGACCCTTTTATCGTCCGCATGTGCGAACGATTAAGGTGCAGTATCGCTAGTATAAAAAATTTCTGCTTTGACGAAATAAGCACGTAAATTGTGTGCTTGTTTTTTTATATGTGTGTTGGGGGCAAGCTTTTGTTCAAGCGCGTCTTTCATACATATAAATAGACATACAGAAATTTCATTTTTTTACTTTTATTTTTATTTTTATTTTTACTATCATCTTCGTTAATTTTTCTTTATAATGCACGTCTTACGTATTTTTTTGGTGGCACGATCTGGTTTACGATTCAAAGACAATTTCCTTTAGTGTTTACGTATTTGTGCGGAAACGCGTCAACGCTGCCATCATTGTCGTGGTTATCGCTGGGACATGAACTTGAAAATAAAATTAGCGCACCATTAAACCAGAAGACTTGAAAAACAATTACAATACTAAAAAAAACACTAAAATTCTACAATTGAATAACAATTTACAAATTATGAATTTAAGCCAAATTGTATTCAAGTGCGAAATTAAGTGCGGTGCCTACAAGTGTTTGAACCAAATCCCATTAAGAGTTTTTCAATTATTTATTGACAAACGTTTGCAAAGAGTTTTGAAGACTCTTTCTTCGATTACATATGTTGAGTGTTGTACTTTTGTTAAGAAAGAGGAAAACTGTACGTAGAGTTAAAGAAAGTTTGAAGAAAATGGTTTCTGAAAATCACACTTGTCAGTGGTAAGTACAAACAAACAAGTAAAATTCTATGTTGAGCTGTTTTCAAATCTTGAATACCCAACATCGATGCATGAGGCATCGAGGCATATAAATGTCAATGTATTGTCTGTACTTTATAAGTAATATGGAAAATGTACTTAAACAATTGCTTCCTTTATCAGTTTTTCTTGCCCTGTGGCAGAGTCCCAATTCCGTACCAACCAACTGCCAACTTCTTCTGGCAATTTTGGCGACCAAGAAAGTGACCACCGCAGAACATGCACACACGGACAGGCGGACGTAGCTAGATCGACTCAATATTCGATGCTGAAAATGTACTTTGTGGGTCTCTAACGTTTTCTTTGGAAAGTTGCGAACGTTTTGACAAAGTGATAGGATGGTGGGTATAAAAATTGTTTTTCACTTTTCCTAAACGTTACATTGACGTTTTCGTAAATAATTGAACAATTTGGTTTATAAATAACTGTAATAAGGTTTATTTGTATAAACACTGTAAATAATATTTATTGTACGAAGGTAGAATATATTGTGTTGCGCTAGTCAGTTAAATTATTACAATTGAAAGTTTAAAAGTTTATGTGCAATCTGTCAAATCAAATCTATGGGAAAACCTTTAGGAAATATGTTCTGAATATTTCACTAGATTGGTTTCAATAAAAGTTGTCATATTTTTGTAACCCAATAAAGATAATTATGGTTAATGAGCAATTACTTATTAATGCCCTGCAATAAAATATGTAAAGCACCAAAAAAAGAAAAAGAAAACAACGTAACTGTAGCCCCCGCTTTAACTAAATTTGTTTGCACCATAAGCACTTGTGAGCTTATTTCAAATTGATCTAATTTTATGGAAGCAATTATAATAAAAGACGATTTTATGAACTCAACAATACAGCAGAATTAATTTTATAGCCCATTGGCAATACAGTGGGTTCATAAAAAAAACTTCATAAAAAAGCCCGCGAATAACTGTAAGGAAAGTATGCAGACACAAAAATTACTTGTCAATATTTCCAAAGGCCAATATTCATGCGTGAATGAAATACAAGTTGAAAGCTTTGATTTTAGTTGAGGTGTTCACAAATAAAATCGTTGAAAAAACGTTTAACTAATTAATTGATATGTGAGTTACATTATATATGTGAAGGGCATAAAAATTGTGATGACGATGAAGGGAATTATTTTGAAACTAAGTAAAAAGCTGACCATATAATGCTCGATCGATCCATTTTGAATTTAGAACTGGTAAAAGTTCTTTTTTAGAAAAAGTATAAGAAATCTTCCTTGAGAAAGGCGTCATTTATAGTCTGAATGTTGAGTCAAAAGGGACCGCTTTTGGATTGAAAATTTATGTCATTTTGCTAAGTATTAAAGTTAAAGGAGGTCTTATATGGAAATAGGTCCTAAAAATGGTCTCATCAGGATCTTGGCCCAGATAGTTCTAACAGCATCTTCATACAAAATTTTATCAAAAAATTACAAAAAGTTGCGACCGGTGGGTTTTACAAGAAAATATAGATAAATCGAGACAGATTTTCATTCTGGGCCAATCGATATAATTAAAGTTGCTTTGCCGGTTCCTTAAAAGGCGTCACTTCTTAATGTAGGGTGTAATCGTGTGCATGTAAATTTTACAAAAATAAATAAGTGTGTATACCAAAATAATATTGCACTACACGTAATAATATATATTCAGTGCGTATGTGTAATTCTGTAAAAAACGAAAAGCAAGTAGAGAAAACATAAAGAAAGAAGGAAGTGGCTGCCCCTGCATTATATACAGAGCTGAGAGAAAGAGAATGAATTTGAATAAGTAGTAAAGGGCTGTATTAGGCGTATGCCAAATCTAGGACATGCGAAATTTGGCATGGATCTTAAAAAGGAAGGGCCTTTGGAAATTTCATTCACATAAATATGAAGCAAGCTATCGTATGCCGGATGTTCTAATACGAAATTAATTTTCAAGTAGAATTTAAAGGCCCGGTCAAACAGATTTACAAAAATTAAAAAAATTTCATGAATCGTGAGAATATTCTATAGAAAAAAACACATCTTCACCATAATATATCCCCCGAACGGCTGGTCCAATTTCTATCATTCATATCCCTTAACAATGTAAAAATAAAATGATAATTTCGTTTTTTGGACATTCCTATTCTGAAATATATATAAACCCTAGTTCAGCACGTTGAACATTTTAAAGTTGTGCCCTGGTAAGTGGATCGATTTTGTCTATTTTCAATGTCATACTTTTGACACGAATGATGAATACGTGTATCAAACTTCAGCTCGATATCACAAAATATACGACTGTGAGCGTAAAATGCCACGTCATGAGATTTGGGTGTATCCATTTTGTTCAATTTTTAGAGCGCGGTATTTCAATTTTTGCAGCCGCGAGGGTTTCAACAATTATGCGTACAAATTTACACGGACATACGGACGGACAGAAACTCTAAATCGACTTTTCTATTGATGCTGGTCAAACACATATATGTGTTTACTTCTGGGGGGTGGTACTTACAACAGTTTGAACAAAAACAATATACCCCCATATCATTATGATGATGGGGTATAAAAACAAAATAAAATTTTAGCGGAGGCATTAGCATTCACGACTGTAATGTATCGCGTTTGTTAGTTGGTCCCGCCATCCTATAGAAAGCGTTTGCGTAGAGAGCCCCTTTGTTTCGGCTCTCTCGAAATAGGAGCAACACCAAGAAATAAACAGAATAAACTAACAACAGCTACTGCGTATGGGAGGTCGTATGAGAATAGCTCTGCATGAGTTTCATATAAGCAAGAAAGCACTTCCACACATACATACACACACACATACACAAATACACAACACAAGCGAAAGCAGAATATGTATGAGTATTTGCGTGTACATGCGTTCGTACGTTGCTTTAAACAGATATGTATTTCACAACCTTTATAAGTTTTTACTACAAATTTTTATAGCATTTGATCGTAAACTTCTTATTAGTGTACAATGTGCGACGCATTATTCTCCTCGGTGAGTGTTTTAAGGATTACACAACAAAAGCCAAAATAAGTACAATTCATACAAAAAGCGATACTAAGTGAACAATTTTTGTTTAAAAAGGCGCCAATTAAAAAAAAAAAAATGTGAAAGAAAGTCAAGCTTTCGGAATGAATTATTATTTGATTACGTTACTCTGCAACACGTGCATTTTTAAGTGACCTCTCACGTTTAAATTACACAAAAATAAATAAATTAACACAAAAGCTTAAACATTTTCTTTGTGAGTATGGCGTCTGTTGGAATTATGCACACAATATTTTAAACATTTTAAAGTCAAAAATACGATTGATTTCTAATCCACAATTGTGCAATTATTTGAACACTTGGATTATCTTTATTGCAGTGGTTAGGTTTTAACTGTAAGTATCACAAGGCTGTGCTCTAAAATGTGTTTTTATTTATAACGACTTACTGACAGTTAAAAAGTAACAATGCTCTCTTTATTTGCCCATTTTGTCAAAGCGTTCACAACATCCAGGAAGACGGGGAAGTAAGGGAAACCCAACTGAGTGAATCTGAATGAATATTGTGTGTCTGTCCTTCTCCTTCCCTATCCCATGTGAAATATCGATTCCAAAAAAGCGCTGATATTTTCCGTACACTAAGTGGTATTGAAATGGGGGGAAAATTGATCAAATAAACGACTCATTAGGAAGAGATAAAGCGATAAAAGTTGTCAATTATACTTATTAGAAGGCTTCGGTGTATCTGTAGTTGCCATATAAACTTTGGCCTAAGCCAAACATGGTTATTATACAATTTCATCTTAACAAGAAATGGAATTTTTGGTTTTCAATCATTTCAGACGTGTACAGCAAAGGTTAAAAATTAATATTATGCTTTCTGCACACGCATATTATTTAGTCGAATACTTAAAGTTGTAACGAATTTCAGAAACAGTCGGAACGTCATAGTAAACGTATTTTCAGATATAAAATATTTACTTTAAGTAAAAACTATAGTTTGTTATTATTACACCCTCCATACCCAGAAGGTGGCATATATATTCTCGGTCAGCAGCAAAAACTGCGTCGATCTAAACATGAATGTCCGTGTTTTCGTTTGATGTTGGCATTCTCACTGTCGTCTATTTTGAGATATTGTTATTTGTTCCCAAATTTTAGTGTCAGCACGCCGATCGCTATGTAAAATGGGCAAAATCGGTCAAGAGCCGCGCCCACAATCAATAAAAATATATATATCTGCCAACTATGACCTCTGAATTTAAAATTTGATATGAATATGTGAAACTATTCCATGTATCGATATGCCAAAAACGGGCGTGATCGAATAACAAATAGGGCCACAATGAACAAAAAACCTTATAAGGCTTAAAACACAATTTGCAAGTTGACACGTAGTATAAATACACCATTAGAAAGCGTAATCATACCATGCCCACCGTTTCCAAGTAGATGTGTTCTTGATTGTTTTATTATATACTATGTAAATTTCAATATCAGTAGCACACTAACTATCGCACATAAATAAATTAAAATAGAAATCGTGTTAGTTAATTTATTTAGATATCGAATACTAATGCAGTTAGGAATAAAATTTGGACACATACAAACATAGTACTGCTATACTCATTGGTGACGAGACCAATGTCAAAGCGCTTCCATAAGATTAAACCAAATAAATTAATATATTGATCCCACAGAGTCATTGCGTTTGATCACATGTGATTTTTCATTACATATAATGATTATTTTTAAAAATTCTTTCGTCATTGATTTTGGTAAATATTTTGAATCTCTTAATCAAGTTGTCTTTAAGCGACTTATGAAGTGCAATTAATAAAAACATTTGTAAAACAAGGAATAATAAAAAATATTGATTTAATCACCACGCCAATTCATTGAGAAATGCTTATAGAACCTTGGTGAAAGATACTAATGTATTATAAAACCACTTGACACATCGTCCTTTGACCTTTGCGTCTAAAACCTATATAGCCTCTATTATATAAAAAACATTATAAAGATGTTCATAGTTGAGCTTCCTAGGGTCGTCGCCACGTTGAATGTATAATAATTGGGACTACAGAATATAATATTGCCACCAGAACCAAACCGATGTACGACATTTGAAGCTGATGTATGGAAGGGTTCGAAAATAAGTTTGTGATTCGACACGATACAGTATTGTTTACTTTTTACTTTCTACTATTTTCATTGATACCTTCTTTGATTAGTAAATGAGTAATAATATAAAATCTTCAGGTGGCTTTCATTTCACAATCATCATTCATATCAAACAGTCTGGAGAGAAATCGACAATCCACCATTGGATTCTTGTAAAATTTGTCTCATTTTGTTCTATTCTTTAAGCACTTTTCTATAGTTTGAGTCTGAAATTGTGGTTGTGGGAAAATTGAAAATCCGCCACTCTGAATTCTTTGCAATATAAAGTATTTACCTTGTACTATTATCGCAACCAAAGGTGCGTGAAAAGTTTCAGCATTGTGGGTTATGTGGAAGTGATTGAAAAATTGATTGTTATACAGCTTTTAATAATAAAAAAACAGTCGTTTCAAGTAAGTTTAACATAGATTGTAAAGAAAAAGCTTTTCAGCGCGATCAATGTTTTGACATCAAATTATCGCAAATATGTAGCTTTTCGTATAAGACGGAATTTGTTTAATCACATTTTCGGAGTGCAGCATTTCATGCTTCACGAAATTCTCAATTGTTATCAAAGAGATGTTTTTAAGACGTTTTAGACATTTTAGTACTTATCAACAAACGTGAGAGGCACTAACCTTTACAGTTTCAGTTTTGCATAATGTGGAAGCAAGCAGCCGAAATCTATAAAAATAATTAATTATCTAATTTTTATCGGTTTCCGCACTTTATTGGCAATTTTAACTATGAAATGGGCAAACTTTAGCACCTTGAACTAATAAAAATATTGTATATTTATTTTTACAATTTAGCGCCAGTTAAAACCGCAATCAAATTTAGTGTGTGCCAACAAATCCATCACTCTCAGTCAGAGCACACAAACAAACACATTATTTATATAAAAATGAGAATGTGCGGTATGTAAACACTATTGTAAAACAGTCCCCATAAAATTTTTAATTTTTTTAAACTTCCATTAAAGTAAATAATCGGCAGTAATATTTTGTGTATTGTGTGTGTCTGTAGTACGAAATCGTATTAAGATTATACATCAACACTTTCTTGCAATGATGATGATAAAGATTTAGAGAAACACACACACAATCACCAGCATATAAATGAGCAAGTTTGCGACACAGGACTAAGTTCATTTATATTCTTAGATTTGAATTATGATGATGTGCTGGTTAAAACAGACTATAAAGATACTCACAAGAGTACACATTAGTTGAACACTTTGGTGAGAAGTTCACAATTTAAGAAGAAATAAAGGAAGAAAGGAAAGAGTGTTTCTTTTATTGCAGTTTATGTTTTTCTTTGTTTTTGTTTTGAAAATTACAGTTGACTCTTTGCAAGTGGTGCTGAAATTTATGAGACGCACTAAAATAATTATCGGCTGAGTAATGTTGTGGTTAAGGTGTGTGTTGAAAAGTGTGCATACCTGCAAGAAGGGCAGAAAGGGAAGAGGCAAATGCGGAGATAATAACCATAAACACAATACCTGGTCATAAATTACAGTCGCATGTGCGTGTGTGTGCATTTGAAAGGCCACAATAGTTGTTTCTAGTTCAACTGTGTTTAGTGGAATTGGTGTATGATTTACGGTAAATAGTTGTGCAAGTTAATACACAATAACTCGCTTAAACCAAAGCATAGTCCCATCTACGCACGCACAGGCACATACACACTCCAATGCATTGTGCAATGCCCCAAAGAGTTGTGTACGCAAGAGTGGGAACAAAAAAGTACACGGCCATTAATTCTTCGAGCAGCCATGATATTTTTTGGCCAACAAGCATTGTTGGTGGTGACGCCATATTTGAAAAAGAGATAAAAAAAGTCTGTTATTGTGTGTTTTACGAGCAGTGTGTGGTTGTTAAGGGCGTGCGTAAGAAAAAGACAAAGTGAAGGTGTACGTATGATAAGTATCGAGCAATTTTATTGGTCTTATAACAGTTTGAGTACCGTTTGTGTAGTTGTTATATGATTATAACTGTTATATTTATAAGTTTGTACACGCGGTTCGTGCCTTTGATGCGTCGTATCTGTTCACAGAAAGGGTGTCTTGCGTTAATTTTTAATGATTTCTTTAATACAGGGTGCATTTTATAGTTGTTTAATTAACTTTAGTTCCCGTATACCATATACGGCAACGTCATGCTTGAAGGTGATGATTAGAAAAAGAGTTTAAAAACCATTAAAAATAAAATGAAGAGAATTGCCTGCGTTGTGTTTTACAAACGAGCCGTTTTCCATACGTACTGTGATTCCACTTTGGTTCACTTTGGTTTACGTAATTTCCGGCTGGACGGCCGGGGACAATTTGCAACGCATGCGATTAGTCGTCGTATAATATGCAAAAATGTGATTTGAAAGTAGAGCCGTAAAAATTTCCTTCGCATTTACCAATAGATGGCGCGAAACTGAATTCCGTATGCATATGAGCCAAGTAATAATATTGAATTCGGAAAAGTCCAAACATTGAAAAAACAATTTTTTTGAGTGACAAACCGTTTAAAAATTATTATTATTTTTAGTTTTTGTGGGACTATAGGCAGACTATAGACTCCCTTGCTAATTTCATTTTTTTACGAACAGGATAATGTTTACAGACACACAGATGGATGTGGCTAAATCGTGAAGCCTCTGAATCCAAAAAATTATATTACAAGACTGAAATTTTCCGAAACCTCTTTTAGACTATAGTTCGAGTGAAATCTGTGGACTTTTGTCCATTTTAGTAATGGTGTAAAGAATTGCTTTCGCAAACACATGCATTTTTCTCTCTTTGTGAGCAAATATATTTAAAATTTCATAACTTTTACTACTGACCCTATTTGACATGCACCCTCACCACCTAAGAGCCCATTGGCACAATGAAAAATGATTTCGTTTTCGTTTATTTTCCATTTCCTAGTAAGCAAAATATGTGGCAATGGCTATGGCAGTTTTTGAATTATACAAAGTTTTTGTTTGACTGTAGGTGCATGCACGCGCAAGAACTTCCTACAATTCTCCCAAGTTTGAAATTTATATCTTCATTTTTATTTTTATCTCAGAGAAAACGCCTACTAAGGACGGACAGACAGACATTATCGACCGAAATTTGTCGTTTGTATGTTTTGTGGAGCCTCTGGCTAGTCTGGATGTTGCAAGCGCTTTGACGAGGCAAATAGATCCCCAACTTCAAGGCGGTGCGCATATTAATATGAACACATGAAATATCCTTCGGGACATGTGTCCTTCTTTTGCAATTATTTTAAATTATCTGTTTCACTCGTGTCGCATTCAACGCAGTGCAGATTGCTGACGTATAATTACAGTTTTGCTTTAGGTTTCGTAAGGGAATAAAAGTTTACGTAATTGCTGATTATTTTATTTAGACGCACCAATGTACTACAAATTATGTGGAAGTATACCAATCAGCAAACCAGACGCACTTAATATTATATGAGATTAAAAATGTGCGCATGTTTTGAGTGCACTCATACTTGTACAAGTAAATATGTATTTATTTATAGGTATGAACGACATATTTAGAACGATGGGAGTAAGGAATTCGGATATATTTTTGTGTTGTTTTGTGGTGTACGTAGTGCGCGGGCAAGTACGCGTATGTGTTTCGATTTGCTTGAGATATTCATAAAAACCATTTTCAAGGGAATTGAAGCACAACAAAAATCTTCCGGTACGTGTTGATTTTGATTCTTTTCCTTTTGAACACTATTCGTACTCGAGTATCTGGGCTTTTATGTATGTGTTGTACTTATACACGTATTCGTTTCATAGCGCATTTATATATATGTGTACAAGTAACATTCCAGGTATTTTTTTTTAAACAATGCCGAACATCATGATGATTCAGGGTTAAACCTCGAGTCGCTCGATTTTCAATTTTAATGTAAATCTTCTGAAGTAAGGATTCTTACTGCGTGTGCTACAACCACAAGAACAACCACCACCTAAGAACTGTTGTAAATGTTTCGGAGGCGATATCCCTCTTGCACAATATTCAGCATTTAGTTCATCTTTATTTGCATATGCTACCTATTCCTTTTAATGTATTTGTATTCTACTTTTTAATGCCCCTACTATAGTCGAAAGGGTGAATTAATATTCTCACTCGATTTGTAAGTCTCAGAAGGTTGATCGTTGAAAAACCCCATTTAAATAAATTGGAGTGTATGGGAAATTGGCTTAAGGATAGCTCAACTTTTTAAATAGTACGTGTGTAAAATGTTGTCATCAAATAGTTAACATACGTATACATATTGCCACTTTAAAAAAGTTCTCACCTTCACAGAAAGCATATTTATTTTTGGGGTTTTAAGGGTTTTTGAAAATATTTTTGTTAATGTTTTTGTGTGCCCATAGAACCCTTTTACTTTTCTCAAATTTGCCATATTTTATGATTCAAAGCAAGCGCTTTATATACACACAATAACTTATATAATTATGGGGCTGGTATGCCCCCAGATTGGTGTGTGAGACCACATCATGTGAAGTGTACATACAAGTGATTCTTGATCAATTTTAAATCAAAATCTGAGAAACTCTCTTACACCAAGAAATGAGGGCACTAATCATTTTGCAATTATTTTAATCCATATTAATTTAATCCATCGACGTAATAACGTGCCAGAGCTTATTAAAAAGTATCTTTAAGGCTTTCACACTTAAATGTTTGTATAGGTTATCCAATATTTGGCCAAACTCAAGCACAGCTGTTGTACTTCTTTTCTTTGTAGTTCGGGCTTGAAAAGTTTTATGTACAATATCTGAGTGAGCGTGTGTATGGGCGGTTGTATGTTTATGTGTATAAATGAGTTTTGTGTATTTTCCACAATCTTGTTAGAATATTTCTAAAGTAATGCCTCGAACAACAACCATATACAGAATAGCAATAATTGAGTTTTCCTACACAAAGAATCCATGATGGCATGGCATAGATAAGCACGAGCTTACGTAATCTAAACTATTTATGTACATTTCATTTGAAAGCAAATACGAGAAAATGGCAAAATCACACCAACCAACAACTTCCCTTAAGGGTTGCCCCCATAACACCCAATGTTGTCCGCACTTGATGTCTTTTATGCTTGCGATGTATTGTAGGATAGGGGGGAGGGGGGTGGCTAAATATTTGCATTAGGGGGTGTGTTATGTTTATTTAAAATTGCGTGTTTTCCTAAGACCTCACTAACAGTGACATGACTTGGTTGCTTTATAATGGAATTTTCCAAATGGAATATTGTTGTATGTGAAAATCATTACTTTAATATTAGCGCGTTGAACTCGTCACCCCCGCAAGCTTCAGACACCCCAACCGTTTCAAATGAACAAATGAAAGCAGTTCTTCTAGTTTCTAAATGTCTAAGAAGTTTAATTAACGGTATTCCTCTACTCGCGTGAAACACTTTATATTCTTAAATATTGTTGAATATTTGTAGTTATTGTATGGCTTGGTACCGCTAGATTATTATTGTGTATACGAAAGTGCAAGCGAGGTGTGCATGTATTTCAAGCTAGCAATAGTTGTGGGATGAGATTGGATGGACTCACTTAGCCAACATGTTACAGATCGGTACTTCTAGGAATAAATTACGGGTTAGTTAACAACTGTTTAATTTATAGCCACATTATTATAGCCTCGTTGTTACATCACGCCCACTTATTAGGGGAAAATGATTTTTTTTAAATTACATCTATTTTAAGTTTTTACTTTGTTGTTGTTTTTGCTTTTCTTCTCATTTTATTGCCGCACCCGTAATTACTGTAATTAGAGGTTTTATTTCTATTGTAGTTGTAGCTGTATAGGGGTATATTACGTTTGTCATTCTATTTGTAGCACCCGAAAGAAGACGTCAGAGAACCTACAAAGTAGACATGATTGTCCGTGTGGCCATCTGTTGTTGGCATTCTCATGGCCGTAACTTTTGAGATATTGAGCTAGAATTTGGTACAGAGACATTTCTAGGTTAAGCGTGCGTATGACTATATGCACACAATCGACAAAAATCTAATTATTTTCCACAAAATTGACCCCAGGGAGTTGAAAGTTTATGAATAATTATAATTGGCCTAGCCGTCGAAGTGCGAAAAATATACATTACATTACACTTTTAGAGGGCGTAGTTAAGTATCTGCGGAGCCCTCCGTTTGTATGCAGCGGTGGAGGACATTTCAGATTTGATTTAATCCAAATATAGTTTTTTTACTTATTTTATATTGTTGTGCCACCCTCTTCGATCAGTCAGTTAGTAACAATAGTAATACTTAGAACTAACGTAAAATTTGGTAACAATTCATTAATGTTAAATACACCTGCTTAAGTTAGTAAGTACATAGTTATGTAGACCTGGACATTACATTACTAGGTATGCCTAGAGCAGCCTTTATACATACGCATTATATTAACTTAAACGTTAAATGCTTCAGACCATGGTGTCCACTCGACTACTCACTTCCTTGGTGTTCAAATTTGGGGAAACTCTGCCATGTTTTCTTTTTCTTACCTTTCTGAGAACGGCGTTTGCTGTTCGTGACTCTTTATAATTTAAAATTACGTAAATAACGAATTTATGGCCTCTCTCTCTTTTTTTTTGTCTGAGAGTAGGATTGCAAACAACGCAATATTGAGGTGTTTATAGAAGAACAAAATATAAATTATTTAAATCCACTTAAGTATCACTGCATAGTTCGCATTGGCGAAAATGCATCTTAAATGTTTAATTACCGCTTAGGACATTTATGTTAGTCTGCGTTACCTGATCTGTTTTGTAATCTGTGACAGCGACATAAATTTACACGTTTTATGTGCGATATTAAAATTGCAAATTTACAGCTTACACACAACAACGCGCAATTAATTGCGTACATACAAATAATTTTTGAATCCAATAAAGAACAAACCCACAGATGCAAATTCACTATTTCGCACTGGGAAACATAGTTTGCACAGTCATTCATGTGCAGTGTGTGTACATGTGCTTACTGCGTAATTACTGAAAAATCGATTTTCACACTTGGCTGTGTTGTTGTAGGGTTTCGTCAGCACGTTTATTCAGACGACTACGGTAAGTCCGTCCATATAAAACAACGCTTCAAATATTGACTGTGTCTGCGTTTACAAATGTTTCTTATTCACGGCCTACATTTTAACACATATTCACATAACACAAGTCATGTGCACACTTTTATGAAACATTTTTTAAAACAGTTTTTTGGCAATGATTATAATCGTTGTGAAGGACGCCGATGAGAGGATTGTAGGCACCTACTTACAATATTATGCATTACGTTGCTCACATATAAAACTCTCCCTCTAGATGTGGTATGCGGTATGATACTAACGTAACGTATATAAAAAATTTATATTAATTTCCTTTTGCGTGGCAAAACCGCCCGAAGCCTGTGTGCGTTAATGCGATGCGTATATGTATGCAATTGGTTTCATATTGAGCCACTATCTCGCAGTGAAAAATTCTAAAATTAATATCGCATTCAATATAATGCGGCTAAAAAGCTACTATCAGATTAACAATGTCCGTGTGTCTACGTATAATTAACTTCTTAAATGAATTTTTGAAACACACAAATAGATGGACAAGATTTTTGCCCAATTTCAATAACAATCTGCTTGGAAAAATTAGAAATGAGTGTAAAAAATCGTGAGATAGACGCAGACGTACATAGATGCAGACACGGACATAGATGGATGGACTCAAGCTGACTGTGCCCTACTTGGTAGAGTCCCTGACGCATCGTTCTGGCTGCTGCAAACGAAACGACCGGCTTAGTATACCTCCATCTTATGTAAGGTATAAATTAACCGTAAATAACTTAACATAACAAAACACTTAATAACTAAATAAAAAATATCAAATTAAAGATATAAAGTTTAGGAAGTAATAAAAATAAGTTTGTCTTACGCCAAAATATTAAATAAAATTAAATTATAACAAGATAAAAAAGTTCGGTTAAGACTGAAGCTTAAATACCCTCCACCTTTTATATAATAATAATTATAATATTAAATAATGGAGTGACAGATGGACACATGGACGGACATGTCTCAAACGATTTCGCTTTTCGTGCTGATTAAGAAAATATATGGTCTGTGGGGTCTCCGAGGCTTCCTTCGATGTGTTGAATATACCCTCTTCCCTAAGGTGGAGGGTATAAAAATGCATAATAGAGTATTACATAAAAAATATGTAAGTAGTGTATGCATTACGTATCAGCTTGCAAGTCCAGTTTTAGGCGGAGTACGTTTTTTTGTAAATTGAAGGTTTGTCTGTTATTCAACCTCGTCCATATTTCAAGTTAATAGGTCAATTTTTGCGGCAGATACAGAGATTTTTGTTGATTGTGGGCGTGGCTCTTGACCGATATTGCCTAATTTAAATAGCGACCTGCGTGCAAAAACTGAAAGCGTCTGTACAAAATTTTAATAGCACAATACCTCAAAATTTGCGCCCGTCAGAATGTCGTCAACAGACAGACCACAAACATACATGTAGAGATCGACTCAGCTTTCGATGCTGGTCAAGAATAGGCTAAGAATTTGTAGGGTAGCTGACGCCTCCTTCTGGGTGTTCTTATATGAAGGGTATAAAAAATAAAAATCATTGCGCTTTTGGCAGAGAAAGTGTTGCAAAGTTGATCATTTGTGCGGAGCCGCGTCGCGCATCATAATTAGCACACTCACACTTGTGCCATAAATGGACGTAGTCTGATAAATAAATAAATAAACACGCCAATAATTTACAGAGTACTTGGTACGTAAAGCATACTTTGAAGGCGTAATTAGGTTTCTGCCACTTTCACAGTTTGCATATGGATGGTATTGAAGATTTGGCCTCAGTTAAATTGATTTGTTTTCTTGTAATATGCGCCTCTGATGTGCCGTAAATGGGCCTGGTCGCATAACAAACACCCCACAGTTTCCAAAAACCGCCCTAGGCGTAAAATTGGTAAAATTGCAAGTTGGTACTTAGAAGTACATGTACCTGCTACATCCTGTCCAAGTTTGTGTGTAGGTGTGGAGAGTATTTATGATTTGCACTAAGATTTTGTAATAAAAGAGAATTTAAAAACTGGATTGTTTTTCACACTATTACATACGCACTTACTTACATCGTGCACATGTTTGATGGAAATTTAATTAGAATTCGAGAAACGTGTTTCTTGGTATTTCGATGGGATGACATGACATAAATTATAACGTGTAATAAACATACACATGTGTGTGTTGTACAATGTAAAAGACTACAAGTTCTTTTCTTCGTGAATGTTTCATCAACAACAATGGCTTTTATCATTTCAAGCAACACTTGGAACCTCTACGAAATATTCCGGTTTAAGTGAACTCTCTCACTCAAAGTATTATATACCAAGAAATATTGTATAATTTTTCTATAAAAGTCCAAAGTGATACGCCGAACTGTCGACAATAGTTTCTTTGTGTTTCTTTCATTTGGGGCGCAGATCAGAAAATATAAATTTATGTGATTAAATTATTTTGAAATAATTAAATATTTTTGTTGAACATAATTTACATAGTATTTGTCTCAACTCTTCTTTTACTGATTTATAGCCTTCGTTGTCTCTGCGTTTATCTGTGAGCAATATTTTTAGTGGGCTTTGGTGTCGCAGCGTAGTTTGGATTGTCCCATTTCGACTGATGCCACTTCATCACCTTCGACAAGCACTTGCTAAATTATACTTCTTTATTTTTACTTCTAGATTTAACAAAATCATTGATTTTTGTTTAAAAATAGTCAAGTCTGCCACTGGAGAGAATATTTGTTCCCTTAAATACTTTTGAAAATATCCGTTTTCCGAGTTTTCTTATTTCAACAGTGTTGCGTAACATTTCATTTGTTATACGTATGTATGTACATTCAAACCAATAATAAGTCTAATATATGTCTGATATCTTAAAAATGACGTGCGTTTGTGCGTAAAAATGTGTGTGCAAGCAACTTAAAATCCGTATTTTACGACCCACCGAAATCCTCAGTAAATGTGATTGAAATGCGAAATGAAACAAAGAACACTTCTGAACATATACACATGTACAAACGTGGGTTTATATTCAATGATGAAATTTTCTAAAAATATTAGCAACGGTTTCAGAATTTTTGATTAGTTTCAAAAGCGGCAAATGTGAATAAATTAAAATTCAAGCGTTTGTGCACGTCTTGGATTTATCTTCACACGTCGATGGGTATACATTGGCGGCCATTGTTTGGAAACAAAGAAAAGCAGAATAAATACGTGGTTTAATAAGAAAAAGTTTCAAAAAATTATTAAATAAGTATAAAACTGGTAATTGGCCTTCGTCGTCTACGTGCACTGCGACAGATAAGAAACAAAAACATATATGTATACTCGTATATAGTGGCCTCTTCCTTTTTTTGAGATTATAATATGAATTATTTTTAAACGCATTATCAAATAATAATGGGGTGGATAGATAACGCTTTGTCAAAATGTTTGCAACGTCTAGAAGGAAGCGTCGGAGAACGCACAAATTATACATCATTTGAATTAGTCCATCTGATGACGGTGACGATCATTCTCCTGTTTCAAAAATTAAGATCTTGATTTCAACAGCAGTAGTGTTAGAAGTATTCTGACGCAGTTAGTAGTGAGATTGGATGAAAGCGACAAAGCAAGTCGGTCACGCCCGATAATTTAATATCCTTCACTACTGAGTTTCTTAAATTATGCTAAAATCAGTTTAGTTGCGCCTGTATACCCGAGGCACTGCCACATAAGTTACTTTGTGAAATATGATTATATGAAAAGAAGTTCTAGAGATGGTTAGATCGCATCCAAATTTGACACGGCCACACAATAAGTCCATTAACTATTCTTCACCAAATGTTGTCAAAAATTATTAAGATTTCCATTCTCTGCCATATGAAGAATAGAGAGGGGTTCTAAAAGTGGCTCAAATCGGTAAATTTTTAATAGGGTTCCTCTGTGGGCCAACACACGTCCTTGTACGAAATTTCATCTAAATATCTCAAAGAAGCGATCTTTAGCTTTCGCAAAAACGCATAGGCAGACAAATGGACAGACGGACATGGTTATTGAATTTGCCGCTTGGCAAAAAAACAAAAATAAATCTACTCTTCGCTACAAGTGGTGCCGAGTAAAAAACTGAAAAATTTATTTTTACATTTTTAAAGAATTTTTCCGAATTACTCATAAAATATAAACGATTTATTAACACATATACGCATTGGAGAGTTTTGGTGCCGAGATGGTGCGTATTGAAGATTTGGCCTCAGCCAAATGTAGCCGCTTTACTTGTTTTATAAAATTTTAAATTGTTTCGTAACGATCTCAAGCTGTGTTGATTGCTGTCAATATTTCTACCAAATTAGAGCGTAACCTCGAAAATGTCAACCATGCAACTCTTTCACTTATTCTGCCTTCAATGACACCTCCGCTCTCATTGCTTGTCATAAGAAACGCAAATAGAGCCCGCACGTGAATATCCTTTTACTTAATATTTACTGTGTAGTTTATTTGAAAAAAAATTTGATTCCGAAAATTGTTAAGAATTCGTTTTCATGTTAAACTTGTATTGAGGTATTGCCTGTTGCTCTATTATACTCATTTACAACACTCCTGCATTCCATATTCAGCCCTTTCCCAATTTGTGTGCTCTCCTTGCGCAGCATGTGTTGAATTTATTCAAACATTTTTCATCAATTTGTGTGTTATTCAGGCGGTAGGTCTTATGCACATAAATCCATTTCTGACATCATCATCAGCAGCAGAAGCAGCGGAAAGAATGGATTACGCATTGCATTACATTTTTGTATTTTTATAACCACATATCGCAATGATGGGTGGGAATCTTGCTTTTGTTCAAACGTTTATAACTACGAGATGCAGACGAGCCACACCCCTAACAGTATATATATTCTTGATCAGCATGAATTTATCTTTTGAATCTTGGTACTAAAAATTAGTTTAGTAGGATTAACAATAAACTAATATAAGGAAAATGGGAAAATAATCGTCTGGCAAACCATTACATTAATAATTTATTTTTTATTGTACTGACGAAAATTAATCAAACCGGTGATAATTAAAATTGAATAATACAGAGGAAATGGAAGGGGCTGAACAGCGACAATGGGAGACTATAGAGATCCATTCAGAACATTGAAATCTATAGAGAGCAGGCACACAACCACGAATTCATTTCCCCATAAAAATACAAGAATCATTGCATGCAATCACGGTAAATGTACGGCGCTATTCAGCTTTTATGTGGCGGAGAATTCTGTTAGGATAGCAGGAAATTTTGATCAATTTGATTGATCAGATGAACGAAAGAAGTGTAGAGACGTTTACAGACGTACGTATGACGGAATTATTTTGTCCACCTCTAATAATAGACTAAGTCTCATTGACAGAAGATCCAACTGAATCTGAGTCTAGTAACATTTTCTACAACGTAATTATTATTTGAGTAATTAAATGAAGTTATGTGAACAACAGCTGTTTAAACAAAGTAGGCCAAATTGAGGCAGCTCGATGTCAGTCATCGATCATGTTTTTACATCATCAACGAACTTAAGTACTTTGCAAAAACGAACACAAGGAGGAAGATCATTGACAAACAGAATAAATAACAGAGGGTTGAGTTACTCCCCTGAGGAACATCTGACGTAACAAAAATTTCACGGGAAAAGGTCGAATGAAAGGTTGAACACTCTTTGCTTCGTAGTTGTTCCATTTCCGTCTCTGCGCATGTCACGTTTATTATAGAAAGTGCACCTTGCACCTTAGTCAGAAGAAATTTTATGTAGCGCATGGTGCGCCTTCTGTAATGTGACTGCAACTGCGGCTTGCGCAACGTTGTTCAATACAATGGCATTAAAAATGAACTGAATAATATTCAAAAGAACGCTCAAGTCCCAATAATTTCGTTTATATATGGGTCTCTATGTATTCATTCAATTCATTTATAAAATTATGCATTAGCTGCTAACATATAAAAAAATTTATGGTTAATCATAATGTTTGATTAATAAGCAATTAACTTTAATTACCCATAATATTATTAATAAATAAAGTGATAAAAATGCTTATGAATAATGCGAAGTGGGCTTCTGTCTGCGTGCGATTGACTTTATTAAATTTGTGCTTTATGGCCGACGTAACAATTATTTGACACAAATGTTAACGATGTGTTTGGTGGTTTTGTTTTCCTTACATCATACAATACTTTGGCTTCTTGTAATGCAACAAATTGAATTTTTTATTTTATTAGAATGAAATTTTCGCATTTTCGTTTTTGAAGGAAAAACGAGAAATTATTGGTATTTAATGGACTGCGTAAAGGGTGAAGATAACCTCAGCACCCACTTGCATAAAATTTATATTAGTCATAACATTCACCTATTTAAGAAGAACAGATATGATGCGAAACCAACTGAACGTGTAGTTATTGTACATTGCTTGCCACAAAATAAGAAAAAGAACAAAGTGTGTGCGTTCAGCTCTTGTTGTGGAAAGTTTGCCGCATATTATTCATTCGTTGTACGACATTGACGTTGTGGTGGCGATGGAGAAGTTGAGAAAGCAAACGTCTCATAATTCAGTTTATTGATCGTTTAAAATATCATAAAATGATCAATTGTTGAAAACGAATAATCCATAAAATGCAAATAAGTACATTTTACGGCGTTTAAA
The DNA here is from genome assembly GCA_949710015.1 of Crataerina pallida. NCBI lineage: Eukaryota > Metazoa > Arthropoda > Insecta > Diptera > Hippoboscidae > Crataerina > Crataerina pallida. The sequence goes on from OX453290.1 coordinate 11,236,037, forward strand.
AGCGAATAAAAAAATAATTCCATTTCACAATACATTCGAGTTCACTCTAATTAGAAGCAACTTTTGGCAAGTGCATGAATGTATTCAATTAAAATTTAATGAAGTAACGATCACGCTTTATGGGTTCATGTGTTTATTGAATTTTATATTAATATCCTATTATGGATCGCGTTACAGAATTGGAATGAGCTTAAAACGAATTGTAATTTTTATACCCTCCATATAAGATGAAGGGTATGCTAAGTTTGTTATTCCACTTGCAAGACCCAGAAGGAGGCGTCATAGACCCTCTGGCCGTATAGTAGGCATGTACCTAACACGCCCACTGTTTGTATGCGTATGTATATGGAGGGTGCTTGTTTGCCTTGAATAATGAATACTTCTCTCCATTTGCGACTTCTCTCTATTTGTACACTTGTTTGGTTGCTGCACTCTCTTAACTCATTCTCTCAAAACGGCTTCAGTAGGCTGGGTCTGTTTTTTCGTGAACTTGTGTGTGTGTTATGTTTTGTTTTGTTTGTTGCTTTAATTCATGATCGAGTCCGTGGTATGTGTGTTGGTTGCACTATCTTAAAGATCGCTTGCTTAATATTTAACTTCGTGCAGAGTCAGCCATTAATTGTGCTTCTCTTTCACTTTAACAGAACATGTCTAATATCTATCTGCCTGCTTCCTCTTTAACGTGAAACCAAGCGAAACAAGCACCACCATCATGGGTAGTACTGACGAATGCTTGGAGAAACATTTAAACATTTATGCCATATTTTGTTTTTGTGTGAGTCTGCTTATAAGTGTTTCGCAGGCATTGAAGCGTATAAACATGTGTTGACCCTTTTACAAGTAGAATAGAAACGATCGGCTAAAGCGCGTTTATATACATACACAATATACAATTAACAATGGCTGCCGTCGGCAAATCTTTTTGAAGACTTTTTTTTTATTAAAGAGTTTTTCTTTATGGAAGCATGAAAGTTTGATGAAAATATCTTCGGTAGGGCAATCGAAATTGAATTTCTAAAATAATGCATATTGTTGTAAGCCGCAATGGTTCCTTGGTGCCAAGTGGTTTGCATATGTTGAGCCACTTAAAATATTTACATTGCGTATAATTTATAATTATTTTCTGAATTTTTCAACCTTGTCAGTCTGTCCATTTGTTCTGTTGTTTATTTATATAAATTTGGGTTCAACCTAACTTGCCACAGTATTGTTACATTTTGGTAAAAGACTTTAAAAGATAATTTGACCCGTTCAGATCATTTTCCTTTTACTCCTACAGTAGGCGAAAACGGTTGCGACGCTCAGAGAAGAGTGTTGTAAATTCAACTAAGTACATATATACGTACATTCTAAATAAGCATCGACTACTAAGTCTCTTCCTATGTATGCAGAGTAATTCTCCTAGTTGCAAAAATCGAAAACCGATTATAACAACAAGTCCTCCAAGCAACAAGAACACATTTTGTTTAGTTGAAAGTATAAAATACAGAAGTCTAAAAATGAGATAAATTGATGGATTGCTGCATCGGTGGTGGATAAACGTGATTTGGCTTAAGCCAATTTTAAACATTTTAAAGAAATATAATATTTTTCCATATATTCTTTTTACATTCTCCACAAAAGATATTAAGTTTCAATGCTCGGGAGGGGGCTTTAAAGACTCGACCTTTGCCCTATATTTGTGATCAGCATCAAAATCTGTACCGACCTATACTCGTCCGTACGTATGTGCGTGTATCTGTTGTAAAAACGTCCTTTGTCGTAAAATTTAAAATGTGGTTCTGCATGACTCCATGATGGTGTCATGTACTCGTTGTGTTTAATCAACCGTATAGTCCTGTAAAGTAGCCATTGAGTTTCAGGTTGCTTCTTTCTCTATAACTTACAGCGACTCAAAGCTTTTAATAGGGTAATAATGACTAAGTACGCATGTCTAAATTATCCCAAAATTTCCAGATTTGCCATATACGAATGCTTAACTGAATGTATTTATGTGATCCACGTTCAAATATCAATTTAGTCAATGAAACTTTAATACAAGTTAAATATAAGTTTAGTGGTAGAAAAAAGTTACACAAATTCCTTAAGTAACAACACATCATCGCACTAACAAACAATAAATGAATAGGCTCTGGATGGGAGCACTCTATGAGCTTCCCTTGTATTTAAACGTTTTTTCTTATTATTCTTGTGAAGATTTCCATCGCAATTCATAAATAATACTAAGCGCCACGGTTGGGAAGAAAATATGCACAATTCATGAATTTCTAGCATCTCATGGTTGCGCTTACTCGAAGCTTGGTTAGCCAGTTCTTTTTTGCTCATGATCATTCAAGTCCACACAATATTGGCAATGTTGCCAACATTTTGTGTCGTTATTACGTTATGCCGTGCAGCGTGGTGCGGTGTTGTTTCGTGCACCGACTATAATATGTTGTAATTTATTTGCTTTTTCCCCGTTCATAATTTAACTGAAAGTTTGCCCAAGCAGAGTTATTATTGTATTTAATTATTTATGAATGCTTGTGTGGCTATAAGACGGGATTTTTTTTATAATTTTATGCAAAAAACTGCAAAACCCTGAACTTTGTTGCCGCCTTGATTGTCTTGTTGCTGTAGCTATGCTTTATTTCTTTAACACATTTTTAGGAGTTCATACTGAATCTGAAAGTACAAATACGTTGTTGTTACCTCAAAAATATTTTGCCAAGAAAACTCATTCGATCTTATTGAAATAAGTCATGTTTGGCATTTAATATTAAGACACGACGCCATCATACATTTTCATCTTTAGTACGCACAATAAATTTACTTCCACTTTCCCTGATTTTTCTCCATGTTGCTGCATTTTGTCTCTGAAGAGACGTATGGGGGAAAGATCGGCCCAGTGACTGCACTAATAAACGATATCGAACACGTAATTGGACAATTATACTAATTGTACAAAAGGTCCATAAAAAGTTTCTATTCAATGAAAGAAAGTGTAGCTTTAAAAATTGTACTTAGCTATAACGTACACATGTAGTTAATGTGTAACTGGGTATTTTGTCGCACAAATACATACATAGAGATCGTATATCGCCATTGATAACTTAATTTAAAATCTTGGACTTGATCTGATATATATATATGTAATATGTAACAGTTACAAAGTTTGTAAGTATTCGCATTTACTCATTTACTTGATTCAAGAATATGTGTATGTGTTACCACGAGTGTAAGTACGTATGTATGTAGTCCGAACTTTATTCGAAAACCTTAGAAACCAACACTTCTTTATAACACTGTGTTATTATTTGGATCTACTATCTATGTGAACAGTGTGTACAATAATAAAAAAATCATGTTTAATTAAAAAGTTTTGCAATCGTAAAAAATGTGTTTAAAAAACAACAACAACTGTGTGTAATTAAAGTCCGTTAAGTGAGAGAGATTGTTGGCCAAGTGCTGCTCTACAATGCTGCGGCTGAATGACTCATATGCCAATTAACTGGCAGACCAAGCAACTGACCAGGCAGCTTAGCTAAAGTAAATGGATGCCGTGCGAGTGTATTATACGAAAAAGTAATGGGGTGGTGTGGTGTTTTCTCTTCCTGTGTGTGGTTGTTGATTAGGTTGTTGTGGAGAAACATGAAAGAAATAGTTTTTACTGGTTTGGCTACTATTTTGAAGCATATTGTGGACTACAAGTTTAATTAAGCTGCAATCTCTTCTTAGTACCACTTATACATATGTGTACATATATATACAAATATGTACTTATGCGCAGTATGTAGGCACAACATAATCACATATGAGCATTTAATTTTAAAATATTATTCTCTGCACATTCATGCTACTCGATACAATAGAATTTTGGATTTGATAATGGGCTCACTCACGAATCGAGGTAATAATTGTAAACATGCCATTCCCACAATGGATGACATTTTTACAATTATTATTACAATTATTTAAGTTTTGTCCTTCTGTGAGATTTTTACGAGTGGTTACAAAACCATTTTTCCGTCACTGTGTTTTTTGTCCGAAATTTTAAACATATAATCTTATCTGTTCTTCGCGGGTAACCCGCGTTGTCGAAGGCACCAGTACAACTACATACACAATATGGCAAAAGATGTTGCCTTTGATGAGATAACATTCCTTCCAATAATCTTCACAGGCCATCCGTTCTAGCCACGCACTTATCCATCCAGCATCCACATGAATATAAAGGAGGCAAGGTAACTCGTTTATAAAATGTTGTTGTTATGCACACACATATACAAGAATATATGCGCTTTGTTGTTATTTCAAGACCATCTATCTAATCGTTTAAATGTGCAAATGACTGTCGGTTGAGTTACTTTTTCATGTACTGTGAAGGTCTTGTTAAATGGAATGCGTGCCTCATACTCGTTGTCTCTCTCTGCAAAGAAACTTTTGCATGTATCAAGTTTTCAATTCTCAGCATGGGTTGTGTTGATTTACGTATAGTAAAAATAACTTTATGTTTATGTGTGTGTTTACATCTATATACTGCCAGCGTGCTGAGTGGACTGTGTGTACATGCCATGTATAAACGTATATATATAATATCGTACATTTAGGTATTTTAGTCGACAATCAGCTTTTTGTATTATTTTCTGTTTGTGTTTATATTTTTCTGCTTCAACTACACAAGGCGAAAAAATATTGAATTAAAATATTTTACTGCGTTTGTTAGTTGCTTTTTAACAATTTTCGGGTTATTATCGCATGCGCGCGTTACTCGAGTTCTCTTTTATCGCGAAAAACTATTGCTTTATTTCGCTCCAAATAGTTTTTAAGCAAATTGATCGATTGGCTGTTTCATGACTAGTTCTCGTAAATGCGAATAATTTATTCGAGTTGGTCCAATGTCGTCGAATAATTGCTTTCGTACTTGTGTGGTGTGTGTGTTACCTGAAACATAAATTGAGAAATAAATTTTCATTTTCAATGGTTGGTTATTGTTGTTTTATATCGAAAGATTGCAATCATATTTTTTTGCATAAAACCTACATTGGCCAATAAAAGATTGAATTTGGTGGAAAAAGGAAAGATTGTTTTGTGCACTGCACTGTGTGTTATCTTAACCGATGCTACGGACTAGATTTGCCGTTATAGTAATTATAATAATTCAAACATGTCCTTCCATGGAAAAAGTGAAAGTTGAAAAGTTGTAAAATTAGAAGCATTTATGCTGCTGTTGAGGTAAACCTACACACATCCGATAATTAATGAAAAGAATGTTCAATGCTGATATGAAGGATCAGCAGGAGAATTACTATACTAATGCTTTGTGCAAAGTGAAGCTGTTAAAAGCACTGATGTAAATATTGTGTTAATGTTATATAAGAATTTAAATTTCATGGTAAAGTCCGGTCGGAGCTCAGATGAGAATAATTTCCTAAAAGAACCGTAGTCTCCACAGGCCATTCGTGAAGGATAAAATTAAGAATAAGAGTTAAAAATACTCATATAAATTTTTTATATTGCCTTGCATTACGATATGGTTTCTTTTTACTCTCTTTACAGAACGCCGCGCAGGAATGCCTCTGAGGTGTTAGTTTGAAACGGTATGTATCAGTTAATTGCAAAATTAATACCTATTAGTACTAATTGCAAGGTGGATATGCTACATACACATACGTAGAAAGAGGTGACATTACGCGACGGTTAAACGCAATAAGAATTTATTATATTTATAAATATCTCACCCTCAATGCACAAGTACCGCATGAAGACTGCAAAGAGATTTCAAATATTTAGGTTGTGTGCTTATATGCGCCATGCCAAAAGTGTGTCGAAACTATTACATCACTTTTGCAATAGACGGGAGGGGGAGGACTTCAAAGACTCAAGGAAGTAAATATATTCTGAGTCGGCATGGAGTACTGCGTCGGCCCAGCGATGAATATCTGTCCGCGCGAGTTTCTGTGTGGTCATCACTCCTCTGATCGCAAAAATCAATATAGGGAGTAAGTTTTTAAAAATCCTCTTCGCATTACTCATGATATAGAAGACAAAGAATTGAAAAGTGTCACTTATTCATCTGTGGTGGGTATTTAGGTATTTTGAAAATTGTAATAATAAAATTCGCATTCCAAGCCTATGATTATTTCTATAATTTACAATGAAAAATGCACTTAACTTAAGTGACACTTTGATTGTTATTTGATTTGTTGTCACTTGCTTTTATGCTCTTAGATGTGTAACAGTGTGGGTGTGTGCGTGGAGGCTATGTGAGATAAAGCTGAATTTTTTTGTATGTTTTATACCTTTTTAACTTTATGGCAAAACAATTCATGGGCATTACTTGCAGTTACACACACATACACACACTATGCATACGTGCATGGGGAGCTGTTTTCGTCTCAAGTATGCATTGGACATGACGGTGGTGTTTCGAAGGTTTGAGTGGGTGAGTTAGTGTATTTGACTTTAAATCGCATCAGGGGAATAGCAGCTAAGCTGCATTAACATCAAGGGTTCACAATTGTTTTTATGTGATTTACTTTACACAATCCTACATACGTGCCGTGAACATTATGATAGTAATTGGCGTTGGTGTGTCCACTCGAATACTATGTTTTCAGAGACTGCTGTATGCTGTAAAGATGACCATAAATAACAACGAGCGGTCGGTTGTTATTCGTGGGGCCAATTAAAGGCTGGGTAATAAAATTTTCGCTATAAAAATCTATGAATAACACATCAAATCAATTGGCCCAAAAATCAGCTAAATATAATATAATGGTTATAAAAGTGTGTAAAGGTGTCTTGTATCGAACAAGAAAAAGGCATTAGAGGCGTTTTCATAACCAAAGATAACATTCAGCGGGATCTCATTAATTGTCTGTAATATTTATAAAGCCATTAATTCGTGAGATTGGAAACACAGAATCACATTCGTGCATTCGTGCATTCGTCTATACGATACAATACAACACAATACAATATAATACTCCTAAATAAGTAGACACAGTAACAAATGGTTTAATCTTAAATTAAAAAGTTCGGTTTCGTCTTTCTTTGCTGATAAACATCGGATGCTGGGTTGGTTACCTTTCCTTTTTGTGTTTTTTTATGAAATCATAATTTAGTGTTTCGTGTTAAATTTTTTTATAAAATTTCTTGTTTATAGGTAGAATACTGAAGCCGTAGGCTACCATCCCATTGTTGAAAAGAAGTTCTGTTTTACGACTTTTCCACTTTAAAGATCGAGGATCATATTTTGTAAATATGTTGCTCAACGATAGTTTACACTTGTTACAATTTTTATGCCCTGCACCAATTGTGGCAAAGGTTATATTAGGTTTGTGCGGATGTTTGTAATTCCTAACGCCATTGGCCACAACCCTCTTCAATTATAACGATCGACTTAACCATGTACGGCTGTACGTCTATCTGTCCATGTATTTTTGTGCTCAAGCTACAGGTTGAATTTTTAAAGATATTTTGATAAAATTTAGTACGAGGACCTACTTAAAATAAACCGAATCGCATCATTTTTGTACGTCGCCACACATTAAGTTCTATTATAAGAAGAAAGAAAGTCTTTATAAACTCGCAATTCTTTATATTTTTTTTAACAAATTAAGGAAGATTAATTGGCTTAATATTCGGATGTGCCCCTTTCCATATAATCATATTTCTCGAGGGGCTTATACTGCAATGCCTCGCCTCTACTGATACAGATAAATACGTTGTGAAACCAAGTGGTGTAGGGTATTAAATGGTCAGGCTTGATCGACTATAACATTTCCACTTTTTTTCTATTGAAATTGTTGTCGTCGTCTTTGTCTTTCTCTTTTTAAGGGCTTATCATTATATTTTATGTAATATCACTTTTTTTTGTATATTCTAAACATGCAAACGTCTTTACCTTCGATAATAATGACGTAATATTATACCTAACTTTCTTATACATATACAACCTGTTGACAGAAGGACATCATAATTATTTCAAACCAATTTATTTGGCTCCATATTGAGTTTAGGACGATACGAGGCGAGAGGACTGGTTATGACAGTTTCGGAGAATATAAGAAAAAAGTCCATGTGAATTACAATACGTTTCAACAAGGTGTGCATCAATTTATGAACTTTCATCCTTTAATGTTTTATACAATATATGAAGAAGACCTGAAAAGGAAGAAGAAGAAGACATTTTAAACTTCAACGGCTTTCACCTCCAAACGGGCACATCATGCAAAACCGCGATAATGATGTAAAAATAGTTCATTTTTCATAGTTGGAAAGAAAAAACCTGAAAAAACTGGTTGGTTGACTTTAAAAATGATAAAAATACTTTCTAAAAATAAGCAAGACATGAAAGGCATACATATGTAAATAATACACAAAACACATACACATATAAACATGAATTTTTGAGGCCATTTTAATGTCTTCATTGCACTTAACTCATAATGTTATCGTTTTTGTTATTGTATATATGTTGGCTTCCACTCATATGAACGTGTACACATTGATATGTCCAATCGTGAGAGTGTGCATGAATGTGAGCTCATGCAGAGCAAGTGTAAAATGGTGTTCATTCGAAATTCAACAAAGAAATGAATTCTGGCCTCTAAAGGCGTCACCTCAGTGTAACGTACTAGAAAGAAGGGAGAAGCCGGCATGTAAACGCGTCTTGTAACTGTCAACTGCCAGAGACACAAATATAAAATTATATAAAATATGTTCTCAGGCGTGAGTGTTCACTTCTGTTTCTATACAACTTCTTACACACATGCTGTTGGAGGGTTCCTCTTACACATGCAAACTATTTTTAGATAATATTTGGAAAGATTTCTCATTTATCTCCTCTTTAAGTTTTGGACAGAATGGCTTTTTAATCAGATTTTGAACATTTTCAATTTCAATAAAACGAAGCCTTCAGAAAATGGATTTACTTCATAGGTGGAATTTTATTGTTATTGCATAAAATATGACGAAATTTGCTTCAGCGCTGTGATTATCGAGTTGATGATAAAACAAAGAAAACGAAAAATAAAATAAATTCCACCTTAATACCTGCAATACCTTCACTTTTGTTAATAGTTCGAATAATTGTCAGATTTTGCTAATTGTATCTTATGCGCTCGTTTTATATCCAATCATTTTACGGCTTTGTACACAAGGCGAAACAAAGTCCAACCAGATAATGCGTTACATCTGGCAAGACCACGCCTACGACAAAATGTCTAAAAAATATCATTTTTTTCGTTCATGTTAAATGAAGAAGATTCGCTCATAATTCAAAATCTACCAACCATTTTATATTATCCTTTGGAGGTGCAATTCCATTCAAAATTGTGTCCAAGCTGATATAACTTTTTCACTCGTTATACAATAACGCAGATTCTGGAAAGCAATAAGTCCAATTCAGCCAGTTTCTTGCACTAATTGCAAACATTTTTACAAACTTGGTACACTTTATAAATATGTTTAGTATGACCAAACAACCCCAAGCACACACGTTTGCACTTCACTGACCTCTGTGCGACCTCAATAAGAAAAGCGCCCTCATACAAAGTAACCTTGCATAGTTTGAAAGACGTGTAATGCGCCCTTTCCATTTTATAAATTTAGACACATACCTACACTCGTTTACCGCATAATTCTATTGAATATGAAATTTCAATTAATTCGATGAAAAAATACATGTTTTATGTAATTGTGGGAGTGTGTGCAAACTAAGGAATGTAATTTTACTGATAGACTTAAGAAACCCATTTCAAATTCCCTCCGGGCTGCACTTAGCATCAGTGTTATCCTTAATAATAGGCGTCAAATGCTCCCACACACACACACACACACACACTCATCTATTTATTATAAATTAATAATTAATAACTTATGCAGATTTAATCTCCAGACTATACATGAACCAACCTACCGATAACATGTTAATTGGTGCTAAGTGGCGCTAAATCGTAACTATGACACTTTTAAAAAACCATTTGAAAATTATTAATGAAATAAAAACAAATCTATAACTCTCACTGAAGTGCCGCAAGTCGTAACTCAATGCTCAATATAAGTTTTAGTGAAATAATAAAATTATTTACGAGTACGATTACGATGTACGGTGATGAATGGACGGACGGACGAACGGACGGACTGGTAGACAGGCGTAGGAATTTATGGTATGTACTCAAAAGAACACAAAAAGTAAAGATGAGAAGTAAATAAAAATGAAATGCAGGCAGAGGGTTGATCATCTGCTGCAACAGCTACTGTTTAGCATTAAATAAATACCAGCGCCTAAATTGCAACACATGCATGTTCACCTACATCTGCGGTGGTATGTACATGTAAACAGCGTACGGAAATAAAATAATAAATAAGTTTTATTAAGAAAAAAACAACAACTGCAACAACAACAATAACGAACATAACAATTACCATAAATAAACATTCGTATGCAAATGTGCGAGGTGTCGATTTTCTACCTACATGCAACGATTACATAGTGTGGATGTTTGTGTGTCTGTATAAATAAACAAAAGAAACCAACTCATAAACTCATAATGATGGATTTTTAGATGCTTACGGCGGCAAAAGAAAACAGGCAGATCGAGAACGCGTGCACAACTTTTATGATAGCAATGACCTTTAGCGAGGAATGGACTTTAGCATAAATCTCATTTAAACAATCTTAGCAGTTGGTTCGAGCAGTTTCAACAACTTGTTTGTTTGCATGTTTGTCTGTTTGCTTTGGTCGTGATTAGCATAATAATCGATCTTGACTCTAGGTCGTAAGGACTCTAAAATATTTTATGTGGAAAAGTCTTGTTTAAGTTAAGCAGTTGTTTTTGTTTTCCAGTTTGCAATATGTTGTTGTTTTAATGGTTTTAGAACATAAAAATTATGCACGCAGCGTCAACATTATTACAAGTAGAAACAATCACGCGTAGTATGATGAGTGTGTGAGGAAGAAAGACATAATGGGGAAATTCGCAACATCCGGTCGTTTGCTCACACGTAGGTTTGTTCACTCTGAAAAGAAAGTATGTCTAGTGCGCACGTTTATTAAGTATACATATTCCTCCTCAGCATCAATGGAAAAGTCAATGGAAATTAGGCAAAGAATTCACCTACAATTCTGCAAAAGAACCAATTTAGTTTTTGGGGTTTTTTCGTTAATACGTTGGCGGAACATTAGAGGAAACTTTTTACGTATTTGGAAAGTTCTTTTTAACCACGCGCCCTTTTAATAAACACATTTCACTTGTTGAATTGTTCTAGGGTTCTCTTTAGAATAGAAGGCAAGTCTTCTTAATGTCGGAAAGCACGGGTGTGATCGGTTAATATAGTCGTAGCTTGTTGTTTTTTGTTTTTTTAAATTTAAATGGAGCACGCTTTAAAAATTACATTACTTCAGCTAGTCGGTGTAGTAGCTATGCCCCCTACGATTGCCACATTTCCATATAATTTAAAGTCCGTCGATTACTTTTAACTCTTATTTTTTGGCTACTTGTGTCTCCTTCTGTCTTTTGTTCGATTGGTTCAAAATCTTAACGCAGTTTATTGTTTGTTTGTTGCTATTGTCGCTGTATATTTTTTATGTATTTATGACCACTCAAGTGTTAATTGTTTTTATAAGGTGTTAATAATATGTTTATGAGCTTTTCGAGCTCAAAACTCTATGTACACCTTCAATCATTCATTCATTTATTTCAGCAATCGCTAATTCATTCATACGCCGGTAAAATACTTTATGAAGCGTATTATTAACCCATTAAGGGCATAATGACTTTATTTTTGGTTAATAAAAAATGTTTTATTTGTTGGTCAACGCGGTCATGATTCGGATGAGAGCGAATGGAAAACAGAAAAAGAACTACATGTGTATTGTAGTAAGTTGGATGAAAGATTTGCAACGTGTCCGTTAGTAGTATAGTGTCCTTGCCCATTTAGTGTTTTTGTATTAATCAATATGAAAACTTAGTTTACTTTTATGTACATTACTTACAAAGTACTAAGTGCGTTGCATTTTCATCGCATAGTTAAATAAATTATTGTACAATAAAGCAGATTCGTTCCATTTTCACTCAAACAACACAGTTCGCCTCAGTTCGCAATAAGTTCCTTATGAGGGGACGCATCGTTGGGGCTTATTTCCTGCTCAATCTTCTTTGAGAATGCAGCCAACTATTTGTAACGAATAGCAATAAACATCACTTTCGTTAAGAGAAAGCCGAAAGTTTCAGTTCAATAATTTAGACAAAATGAAAAACTGTACAGGGGGTGTCTTCGCCTAAAAATGGCTGCGGCAATAATGCGACAAATATCAAACCTATCTCTACATATACGTATGCATTCACAAATCGACTTAACCAGCTTCTACAACGGGCCCGGGGGCTGCTTTCAATTTATTTCGTGTCTGGTTTTCCTCTTTTCTAAGTAAACCTAGAACGTGAAAGAAACGCACATGTATGTGTATTGTATAACTAGGTTGGTGTTGTGTGTATGTGTATTTATATATGTTTATAAAACCAGATAGAAAGAAATACAAATTAAAATACACAAGAACAACAATACGGCGGTAAAAGATCACTTAGTTAGCTGGAATTTATTTCGTTATTATTACTTCTTTTTCTGCTGCTGCTCGTTTATAAGCATGTATGTGAAGTAACAGCAGCGCCATTAAGATTATAAAAAAGAAAAAAAAATTAAATAGATGTTGAAGATGAAAGCTTCTATTGGAAATTCCCCGAAAACAAAGCAGAGTTTTGTGGCTGGCCACTGTAACAATTGTAGCGAGCCATGGGAATATTTTTATACACTGAATAGATCGGACAGACAATTTAAGATGTATTATGTATGCATTTGTATGTAAGTGTAATACTTTTTATACATACTCACTTATTCATCATGGGCACGATGCACTCTTTGTATGTAAATTATCCATCTTAACTGTTCTCATTTACTTGTAAAACAAGAGAAAAGCAGAATCGTTAGGTATGTAGTTGAGTTCATATGTATGTTGTGTATAAAGTATTCGCGTTCTTATCCATTAAAAAAAGGTCACTTCCTGTGCTATATGTCTTTTGTCTATGATGTTTGAATATTAATCCATATAGATGCAGTAGCAAATGAAAAAATGTCACATAAAGTGTTCTATTCGCCTCTATTACGCATAAAGAATTACCTGAAATTGTTTCCAAAATCTTTAAGGATGAGTGTACCGCGGGTTTAGGGAAATAAGTCACAATTACTCATTACTCTAGGAGTGGTTGGGTGTGCATCTATTAAAGTTAAATTACATAACATTGTTTACGGGTATGGGTACAATGGAATTTTTATTTAAGGCAAAAAGTGTAAATTTAATGACAGACATAAAAATTTGTCTTCAACTGAGCGTATAATTATTAGAGTAGGGTAGGGATGAGCTCTTCCACATTGCTCGAAGATATTGTTAAAAATAGTAGATTATGATTCAAGTCCAAAATAGTTGGAAAAGCTAAAAACATTTTTGTATTGTATTGGAAATATTCTACAGGAACGTCAAGCTTCTCAAGTTAAGTGTGTCTGTGGTGGGCACTTTGCAGAGGTATTCTCCGTACAATAGCGTACTTTATGAACCTTCGTGTTCACCATTCTTTGTTTTCTCTTCTTTGCAACTGTTTGAAACTTTTCGTTTATATGTTGGTAATTAAGCAGAAAAGCAACCACCGTAAGGGTTGTTTTAAAATGGTTCCATTAAATTATCTATTCTTTGGGCAAACGATTTTCTTCCCAGTACCCTTCAGTATGTTCATCATATTAAATAAATGGAATATTTTTTACACACCGCTGGGGTTTCTTGGAGGGCATAATTGCGAAGTTATTCTGAATTATTTGAGTTCATGAAAAAGAACGCGGTAATTTCGGTGTATTGGGTACAAAGGTGACGAAAGTTTTTGGGAGGACAACACATAGAGGGAGCCACTAATTCATAAATATAACCCCAAATATGCTCCAGTTCAGCCAATTAAGCGTCACAATTGTACATTTTTCAATACGTAACATTCGAATCAAAAGAGACTAAAAGAGAGTAAGCGTGCGCCAAGAGAACTGAAACTGTAGAAAACTTTGAACACATCTAAAGAAGAGGAATTGAAAAAAATGCTAAGAAAATCAAAGGAATTGGAAAAATGAACAGCTAATGAATGTTCTTGCAATCATCTTTTCGATAACGTACATTATATGCGGATATAATGTATATACTGCTCTTTACTTTTTACGAACTTGTTATTTACGTGAGAGATTTTCCTTATTCTATACAAACTATTGGATATTCATTCGATACAAATTAGGCATGGCGCTCTATTCTACACTCAAGTGGTGTACATGTGCACACATACGGTGTGGGCCTCTCAGCGGAGAGTTACACGTACAGTATCGGTGAATAAATGTGACTTTCATGGGGGTTTATGCACTTGTAAGAGAGAAGACCCATCTATCTACCCCACACACATGACAACGCATATGAATACAACGAAATTCACTCTTGTTCGTTTAGCGACACAGTGCTATGGTTAAGTATACACACACACACCTATGTAAAAGGGGACCAAAGAGTCAAAGTCATATAAAATATTTATAAGGCTTGGGTATCACAATATTATCACCACCACTGCGGCACACACAGGGGCCGTGTTTCAATTTATATTATACACGCAATCGTGTAACAAACGAAAGAGAATACGTTTTGAGTGGCTTTTTCAAGTGTAGGAAATATTATCTGTTTGTGGACTTGTTTCCAAACAAGTTTCATACGCTCAACTCTCGCTCGCGCTTCAAAAGGCAAAAAACAAACGCGATGAATTTTCCTTATAGTTCTATGTTGGTGTGTGCGCGCTTCTTGACTTGAAAATATTATAACAATAATATGTGTGCATAGTATAGATGGGAACTTATGAATGGACGGACAGAGTGCGCTAAGAAAGTCATATATGTGTAGTTAGTTTGGCTGGTTGGCTGGCTAGCTGAGTGCTGTGTGACGTGTGTGACGTGTGTGAAGACCGTATTCAGTTGTTGTGTGCGAACACAAAAGAATCTCGGTTGTCAGTGTAAATTTGTACTCCGCAGTGCACGGTACAGGGCATACGGTCATAACTTATGTAGTATTACATAGATGCCACTTGACATATTCTACAACAGTCTGTTTGAAAGCATACAAATGAAACAGTATTTGTCAATACACGAACGCTAAAAGCACGCATAAATCACTTATTATTAGTTTTATTGTAAAATTGTGCTTAAAGGAAATTGTGTGTGATTGTTCACGCGTACAATGTATAACGATTTGACCAATTAATCACTAGGCGTAATATCAGATTAGAAGACACAATGGTAGTGGCTTGGACGTTTTATTAGAGCAAAATTGAAATCAAACAGTTTAAGAAAAAGAAAAACATTTGAAATCTCTTGAAAGAACTTAAGAAATAAACTCACACTCCAAACAATTTAACTAAGATTTTTTTGTGTCTATTTAATCAAAACTCTGCTGTACTTCACGTGGATGCAATGGAATTGGACAACTGCACGGACTGTGGAAACCGTAACCGGCACCTGTGTGCTTAATATGTTTTATGCCTTTGGATTACATTACAACAATGTTCAACGTTGAACTTTTTTTATTGAATAACACAACGATACGTCATCGACAACAATTTAAAAAAAAACTATAAAAATAATTATTTGTTTTGATCGTAAAACTTTTATGACCCTTAAAAATTGTCTGGTACAAAAACAAAAATAAAAACAATGCGCAAAACTTATCACGAAATAAAATAAAATAAAATTTAAAAAAAAAATTATACGAAAAACTCATTTAAATCGGAACTCATTGCACATGTGAATGGAATTATGTTTTTCTTAATGTATAAAAAAAAAAATTAAAAAAAATTTTGTTGTGAAATTTTTTACTTAAAAATTTACTAACGCGATTGGATCAAAAATATATATATATTTATATTTAATTAAATCATATAATATTATAAACACTTGCGCTCTTCGTGAATCCTTCGTGGGTATGCTGCGTTCTCTTTGATTAAAAAATGAAAACTTTGCTCTTTGATGGTGCAAAAATTTCGAAACACAACCTAACGGGCGTGTATGTGGTTGTGTGCTCTTATTATTGCCCTTATCGTATCAAATGAAATACTTTTCAATTCTCATGGGTGACGCGTAAAATTCCACTTTTGTGTGAAATCTTATTAATAATAATAATAATAATATTAATAACAACAAAAACTTTATTATTATATTAAACTTTATTTTTCGATAATATAACGGATTCTACTTGCATTAAATATTTTTGAACTTTTGCGTAAACATTTGTGGTCGCTCTAATAAAAAATAATTTTTAAACTAAAAAATAAAAAAATAAAAACGCGCGTTTCAAAATAACCGTAAATATTCCACCCCTCCCCCAAACCCCGACCATCCCGCTGGCGTGCGCTCTTTACGACCCCACCGATGTCTCGGCAGTTGGGTCGCACGCCGCTGCCGGGGCTTGGTGGGGACCACATCATCACGCTACTACCACTGTATCGTCTGCAACGGCCTTCAATCATCATCCACCCCACCACCACTTGGCTGCACCACAAACACATCTGCATCACCATCATCACCATCAAACGTCAACATCCACGCCATCAACGCACAATCAACAATTGCCGACTCATTCGACCCTTAATCATCACCATTCACACCCACCTCCACATTTACATGCGCATTTGCATCCGTCGCACACACACCACGCACAACATTTGCAACATCATCACCTGCTAACACAACAACAACAACAACAACAACAACAACAAATTAATACCACACCAACGGGTTTGGTTGTGACGAATGTTTCAAACTCGGTGGATTTGCTGGGTGCGGATGGTTCATTGCAACAAGCGTCACAACAACAAACAACTGTACAATCAAACACACATTCCACTCCTACACATGCGGTTATGTATGAAGATCCCTCCCCCAGTGTTTCCATTGTGCAGCACCATCATCAGCAACAACAACAACAACAACATCATCATCTCCCGCCACCTCTACAGCAAACACCTAATCAACAGCAACAACAACAGCAGCAGCAGCAGCAGCAGCAGCAGCCAACCCATACTCTTAATAATATAACTAGTACACCTGTAAGGACCTTAAGTCCCTCACAAGCAACTAACGGTCCTAATAGTCAAACTCAAGCACAGCAGCAGCAACATAATATAACATCACCTCATCAGCAACATACTCCAACTTTAACCAACACAGTATCCACAACAAGCAATCCTACAATCCAACAACAACAGCAACAGCAACAGCAACAACAACAAACACAAAACACAGCAGTGGCGACCGGCCAAACGCAAATTGTTGCGCCGACAGCGGCAAGTGTTTCCCCATCCAGCGTTAGTTCTCAACCACCAGGTGAGTTTCGACTGATTCCTTTAATTATTAAAATTCAATCAAAGTCGACAGAAGATGTAGCGGTATTGAATACGAATATCGTAAACTCACTTGCAGTCACCTAATTATCACAACTTTAGTAACTTGGCACTGGTTACAATTTGGGGCGTCCTTAGAGTTGAGTAAGACACAATTTTTCTCACCTATCTAAACTGACCATGTGGTGGAGGGATTGACTGTTTAAAAAGAACGTTTCCACATCACAAGCATAAATTACATATTTATGCGCAATTTTTTAATTTTATTATTCCCCATGTTTCCATATACTGCATAATGAAAATTCGATAGCAGATATAATTGTTGTTGTTGTATAGTTCCATGAAATATTGTACTATATATGCGTTGCTCTACAGGCGCAGTCTATTGGACGTAGGTCAGATCCGGGCCAATTTTTGAGAATTTTTCATTGAGCTCATGTTGTCTATGCTCCTCAATCTTTTTTTTTCTAAATTTTTTAATTTCTTCCTTCATGTATCAAATCTTTAATGCGGCCGACTAAGAAATTTTCACTTTCTGTTGTTATTTTTTTTTTTTTTGTACTTCATATATATCCGGCCGAATTTCTTGATTTTGGCATTTTTCTATGTAGTATATCATCATGCATATATAATGTCAATGTGCTTACTCTAACATTGAATCTCTTCTCTAGGAAGGGCGATGCTATCTGTGCAGAAATTGATACGAACACGCAGTTATCTATAGTTACTAATTGTTCGTCAATGCTTTAATCTTTTTTAGAAATGTCTTTGTCATTAGCCCCCTTGCACATACCCGCCATACGACCTGGATTTGAGACCGAAGCCAGTGCAGCCGTTAAGCGGCATCCTCATCCATGGCCCTATGAGAGTGACGGCTTTAGTTCAGCACAATATCATCATGCATCCCAATATTATTTGGATAGGGATCGTAAGCCAGTATTCTACGGTTATCCAGAAACTCAATTTCAGGTAATTTAACGCGAGTTTACACTTGGAGCGACTTTGCCCAACCAATGTCCAATTACAGCCATATTGGAATTATCGTGATCAACCGACATCGGCAGCGGCTGCCGCTTACATGAGTGCTAGCGATGATCGCCACGCTACTGTTGCAGCTGCCACAGCGGCCCGCCAATCGGTGGAAGGCACTTCACAGTCCAGTTACGAGACGCCCACTTATTCTTCGCCCGGAGGCTTAAGAGCATACCCCGCTGACGCGTATTCAAGTACAGGTGAATTTAGTGACGTCTCTGCTGCACAAAAAAAAAAAAAAACAGTCTCTCTCTATTTCTATTTCTCTCCATTGAGTGTAACTCATACTTGTATGCATTTATTGTTATAGCTGTTGCTGTTGTTGTAATTGGTTTTAATGTCAAGTAGCCGGTTCGCTTTTATGCCTTTTAAATTGTTTATGTGTTGTTGTTTTAAATTTAATTAATACAATTCCGCTTTTGTTTATGATTTATGAATAATAAAATTCAATAATTGCATACAAAATATGTACAATACGTTCGTATGGATGTTCATCCAAGTCAAACGATCAAAAAACACGAGCCGGGTGGAGAATTTATTATCTTTCTGTTGTGTTTTTTTTTCTTTATTGGAATTTAACTCTGGCTTTTGATTTATGGACGTTGGTTAAACTTAAAATGATATTACAACAATAACAATAGCAATAATAATAATAATAACAACAACATCGAGTTAACAAGGATTCAATGAAAATTTAAGTTGTATGGAAATTTGATCATTAGAAGCGTGTGTGTGTGTACTTTCATTAATTGCGAGTATTGAATGTTGTGTGAGAATGGCATACATATGTGTATGGCAGTTATCGGAAATGCTCAGAATTAAGTCAATGAATATTATTATTATTATTTAGGTGGATCAGGTGGTCTTTCGGTCGGTGCTGTGGGACCCTGCACCCCAACCAATGCATTGCACGAATGGACTGGGCAAGTATCGGTTCGAAAAAAACGCAAACCTTACTCCAAATTTCAAACCTTGGAACTGGAAAAGGAATTCCTTTACAATGCGTACGTATCCAAACAGAAACGTTGGGAATTGGCTCGAAATTTAAATTTAACAGAAAGACAAGTAAGTTGATGGCAAAGAGTGAGAGAGAGAGAGAGAGGGAGGGCAAGCGTTTATTCTAATATGTACTTTTTAGGTGAAAATTTGGTTTCAAAACCGTCGAATGAAAAATAAAAAAAATTCTCAACGTCAAGCAAACCAACAAAGCAACAACAACAACTCGAACAGTAGTCACAATCACGGGCAAACGGCCCAACAGCATCACAATAATCATCATTTGGGCTTGGGTTTGAGCATGAGCCACCATGCCGCCAAATTGCATCAGTGACCTATAGATAACAGCAGTACCGGCGTCATGTCATTTCCAGGCTACTAACAGTTGGCCCCCATCAAAACGGAGACGTTAAGTGAATATTAGCAAAGACAGCAATCAATAGAGGGCCATTTCTATTGGTAGAATAAATATGTAGAGACCGCGTCCCATACTGCTGTTACTGGTTACTGTACTTAAACTTTTTTGATACACACAACATACTATAAAAGGACATTTCTTAAAACTCAAATAATCATAATATTAAGTATATTAAATTTATGTATTCTTAGAATCATAGATGGAACAAATACACATGAACACAATTCTCGTTTAGCCCTTGGTCGGTGACGAAACTTGTTCAACCACAACCAAGTACATTGGATTGTAAAAAAATCGCATCTCTGTGTACGTATCTCACATTTGTAGAAAATTTTTAACAAAACGAAATTATTCAAACTATTTATAAAGAACATGTAGAAGCGAAAACAATATTCTTTAAGTTCCTGTACATATTTAAGAAGATTGCAATTGAATGAGAAAAAATCACTTGTAGGCTTTAAAACCAATGCAGTCCAAATATATGGAATTAGAAAACATTTAGAATTATGATTAAAAATCAATAGAAACTAACGCAGAACAAAACAAAATATTGACTAAAAATTATGTTCGATGTGTGTGCACGTGTCTTCATAATCGCGGCATACGCTCTTACGGTGCACGGTGCATTCTTAATATAAAATATTAAACATGAATACAAATTAAATGAAAAGAAAAAATATTAAGAATTAGCATACACTACAACTATTACCCCTACTACCACTACTACTATTACGGTATTACGCTGTGTTTCCTCTGCAACGCTACTTAAGGTTATTATTTAAAAAAAAAAAAAAAAAAAACTCAAATATTTGCTTTGATTTGCCTTAGATTTCTTATACGAAAAAACTAAAACTAAAAGTAAAAACAAAAACAACAACAAGAAATATATAAAAATATTGTAAGTGGAGACAGCTCGACGAAATGATGTGCGAAGCCTAAAATATTAGTGTTTAATTGTTTTGTTAATTTTTGTCTAAATAGGAGCCTTAACCGTTTTGCTTTTGGTATTGTAAATTATTCAAGTTTTTGTTTGCAACAAAAAACATCTCACGTGTGTTTCGTACGTGTAGTTATAGCTATCGATGGTTCTTACTGTTACACATTTTACGTTTAGTCTATTTTTTAATAAAATATGAAATATTTTGTTTGTTTTTCATAGAAAAATTTATGGTTTAATTTTTGTGTGAAATGTTTTGCATACGCTAAAATGGAAAGAAAACTATTCGGGAATTACACATATTATTAAGAATCACACAATATGTGGTGCACTGAATTGTTTCAGTAGTAGACGCATACTTGTGTAGTAAGTTTACACTCTGGTTAGAGTTTTGTGAACTTGATGAGGTGATTAAATAAGTTCAATTGATATTGGTCTGCAAAGAATGTGGAAGATGTACAATACAATACAATACAGATGCAATAAATAGAAAAATTAGGTTACCGTTATTATTTATTCACTTAACATATTCCTTATCAACCATTCAAAGACATTGTTTGCAGCATTTTTTGTGATATGTGGAATATTATGAAAAATGTTTGAAATGTTTGATTTTTATTGGCCACACCCATTGCATTGCATTGTTTTTGTATGAATTAGTAGATTTGGTGTGTTTACGTTTTGTTTGTTATGTGACATATACCCAGACCTTGTGGGAGATGGACAGAAACAAATTTGTTTACTTAACATTTTTTTCAAATACCTTAAAAAATTAAATATTAATAAAAAATCTAACTTCACATACATATACACAAGCTGAATTTAAGCGACGAACAATTGTTTTCCGATTATGCAACATGTAAAAAGTCTTTATTAACTTAAACATTAACGTAAAAATCGTCCACTTGGTTTTGTTTAATAAGTTTTGAAATTAAAATAACGACAATTGAATAAATAACAAATAGGTAAACAAAATTGAATGAATAAATCATAATGATTATAAATCATTAACAAATTTAACCAGCAACGTCAGATTTCCCAACTCGACGCCTTTCACAAAGAGCACAAACAAAAGTTGTTTTGTCCAAATGTCCGTCGACAGAATAAGTAAAAATGTTATTTTCGGTTCTACCCGAACATTTAATACCCTAAACTACTTAGTTTCATAATTTGTGCTACAACTAGTTAAAGTCGTTGTCATCATTCAAGGTCACTTCGGGTTCTATATATTTCCCGACCTAGTCCAGATTTGGCAAAGGCATTTACTAACCTAATATACTACTCTTTGCAAAGTTTTGTCAGAAAAAATTAAGAAAAGCGAAAAAAATACATAAAAATACTTAAATATTTCGGCTTAACTGAAAGTACATGTTGCATTTACAACCGTCCGACTTAAAATAAAATGGCTTACCTTGGTCACACTTTATTCCAACTGCGTTGACATCGTATTCGATCAAACTTAATTGAGATTCTTTCATTTTGATTCTTAATCATTACAGGTGTGTGATCTTTGATATGAAGAAGAGGTGGTATTATTGTCTCCACATAACGAGGGGCACAGGTCTTAGTGTGGATTTATGGATTTTTATTTCATTCACTAGGGTTCTATATCATTTATTGATTCTTTGTTTAATTAAGGGAGTTCATTTCTTTCTAAATGTGATTCAGCTTAATTTCGAAACAATTATAGAAAAATACAAAACTTTGTTAAGCTTTTCAGCTAAATTATACTGTAATTATAAAAACTAAGGTGAAATGTTATGCGTAACATCAATACGAATACGAAGGAAAGCACCAAAACATTCAACTGTTGCTATAAATTTTAAACTCTTAATATACACGTGTGTGCAATGTTTGGTAGTGTCTTTATATAAAAAGTATATTTATATTTGGCTTGGGCCAAATCTAGCATACCCACCACCTTTGTACATTAAGATGACATGGTCTTAATGCAATTTTTAAATGGTCTCGTACAACAAAAAGATATTGTGACTTAAATTGTTGCGACCGAACAGACGGATACCCGTACATAATCAGATCGACCCGGAAGCATTCTAACAGACTCACAACACTTAACTAGGTGGTGGCTATAATAATGCATTCAATATAACTTCTATCAATAAGAATATTAGAATCAGAACCTCTCACATTGATCGAATTTAAACACATTTTAGGTTTTCTTCTATTAAGAATTTTCTTTTGCAAAAATTATTATTATTCTATGTAATCTACAGTCTCCTACGCTACACATACATTCATAATCAATTACTTATTGTACTACAAAAATATTGTAATTTCGCTTATAAATGGATTTATGACACACCACTACGTGAACTGTATTCGCATATAGTTAATAATATAAATATAAATTGAATAAATGTAAACAAACTAGGTAAAAAACATCGAGTTTGAGTGCGTGTGTATGAAACTAATTTTTATCTCAATACTAAAGCGTTTAGTATCATATTATATGCGTATAACCTTCCAAAAAACTGAACACAATTATTAATAAAATAAATAAAATATTGAATTAGTTGTACAACAGATAACTCCTTTGCAGGGTGTTTTATTTACTGTTGTTAGGTTTTTACTTAGAAACAAGTGCCGAAGTATAGGATACCCAACACCATTCTTTTACCACTTTTCCATATAGGACCTCGCTATATTACTGTCCCAAATAATAAGGAAACGATCAATGCCGGATTATACAAAACTACTTTTTAGAAACACTCATTCACAGGTTTATAGCCGATCCCATAACAACGTAAGTAAAACTATCACTGTGTGCATCTTCGTCCACTTGCACAAGTTTGCTCCAGACATACAGGAGGAACAGTCAATGTAAATTTCAGATCTCTAGAGGGTCACCAACGCCATATTCTAAATAAATCCTTTAAAATTACTAACATCCATTAAAAGTCCATTAAAAGTGGGCGTGCTTCAATCGATTTTTCCACGTATTTAAATAATTAATAATTCTTTTATATTCTGGCATATATTTCAGTTTCCCTCTGCAATAATGGAAAGAACCTAAGAACTATACGTTTTGTAAAGATGAACGAATATCCATGTATTGATTTCAATACTAAGGTACCTGGTTATGAAGAATTGATTCCAAATTTCAGGTATACAGGTGATACGATTCATGTTTTTTTGTATTATAATACAAAATTAATGTTCAAGGTGGATTTAAGGGCCTTGGAAGAGGTTTGATCAATCCCAAGGTACTAATATAAATAAATCTGTAAAATTTCAAATCATTCGGCTTAGGAGATCAAGATTAATGTGAAATTTTTAAAAAGGTTTGCAAATTTAGACAAAAGCAAACATGCACGTAAACGTGTGCATTGACCGTATTAATCAGGACTTGTGAAATTATTCTATGGAAAGTATTCCATTTCCTTTTTAATATCGCATCCGAACCGCTTGTTCAATTTTATTATTCATGTACCGTTAGAATGTGCAAATAAAGTTCTAATTCCGCTTCTCTGTAAAATCGGAATTTACTATACCGGAATCGTTACATATATAGCCTACTTTGGCTCGTTAAACTTTTTAAAAATGATCTGGCTGAAGACCACACTGGTGCAACGTTTAGGTCGCCTTTACGGACGTGTACTTGGACTGATTTTTCCACATTTCAATAAAAAAGTGTACAGAAACTTAAATATTCCTTTTATCAAATTTCAGCACGATATCTCAATTTCTGCAGCAGTGACAATTCCAAAAAAAAAAAGAGAAAAAAGAAAATCACTCAGGCGGAGGCATAAATCGTCCTTAATATTATTGCTGCTCAAGAATATATATACTTTTGCGGGTGTGGATCGCGGCCTTTCAGTACTTGCAAAGGTTTCAACAAAAACAATATACCCTCATATCATTATTTATATAAAATGGCTACCTAAGTAAACGGCACGATTAACAAACACATTACCAAACAAGTCCCGAACGTTCAAAACATAGTTTATTTTTATGTCTACGTATGCGTCAATACGCATATATATAAGTTTGTTATTCCATTTGCAAAACTTTCGAGTAGGTGTCAGTAGGCTTGCTTGAAAATCATCTAGTCATGTTCATTCGTGTGTCCATTACAATAGTTCAAATGTCTTACTTCACAAAACTTGTACTTCGAACCACCCCATGTAATGCTTGAATAAAAAGAATTCCTTATCTATACATATATAAAGAAATTCTGTAATCTATTTTTTTTTAAATAAAAATAAAGGCACAATAGTCAATATTTATACACTAAGTTATTTCCTTCACCGATGGATATATATAAAGCTTACTTGAAGAATAAGTCTTCATAAAGCAAATAATCGTAAAGCTCAATAGTTCTTAACATATATCAATAAGTTAAATTAGCTATTTATACAAGTATTATACAGAGTTCGGTTTGTTTTTATTAAACGACCGTATGAAGTATATTACTGAAGTCTGAGTATACAAAATAAAGTCGGTGTGTCTGCCTTTTGGTGGTAAAACGTTAAATATAATTTTAAATTGACGAATTGTTGGTATTCCTTGCACGCTAGTTACAATATTTCTGAACATGGATGTTTTGTAATACGGCGGACGATATTAATAAACGGTCGAAAAGGAAATAAAATCGGTTAACATCTTTTATTCGCGCAAAATCGCCCAAATTAAACTAAACGTGCTCTTCCGAGTGCCGGGGTATTTGCCTCTTGATGGAATGTCCCCTCTTATTACCTATAAACATGAAAAGTATTCAAGGTGTAGCTTTTTTACATATTTTTATACCTACCAGATGAGATGATCTTGTCATTTCCGTTGCAAGACCCAGAAGGAGGCGCAGATCCCCATCAAAAATTAAGTCAATCATTCTCACGGTCACCAAATTTTGAGATAATTAGCTGAAACATTGTACACGTAATTCTTCTTTCGTTTGTATACCAAATACATGCTTACAATTATGATGGAATGATAGACACGCCTACGATTTCCAAAAAAACCGTACTCAGCGTCAAACTGGTACGCAATACATATAATATTAGAGCGGGTAATCAATTACATGCCACGCCTACCTTTTGTATGTAGATGTGAAGGGTGTTTAAGATTATGTCAAAGCCTAATTTAGTTTTTTTACTTGTTTCACTTTTTTTCATGTATATGCCAAATATTGAAATAAACGAAATTTAAAAACGCAACAGATCAGACATTTCTCACTTAATCCATTTATATACTTATATAAAAATATATCGTATATAGTATATACTTGTACATATACTTATAACAATTCTTAATATTTCTTTGTTCCCCCATTTTAGTGCTGAGCTAAGTTTACATTGCAAATATTGTTTATTTGCACTTTTTGTCAACGTCTGCTCTGCTAAAGTTTCCCCTTATAAGGGTGTGTTTTCCAGACAGTTTATAGCGCACAAAGGAAGGAAAAACAAAACCCAATTAACTGATGTTAGTTGTTAGTTGTGTATCCACCAAATGTGTCAAATTTATGAAGAGATTCATGTGCTTGTACTCACATATTTTAGTTAGTGATGCCTTGCGCAAGTTGAAAGACTTCCCAACTACAACTGCTACGTTTTCACTATATTCGTACTGCGCATGAGCGTTAAATCAATCACGAATGCCACCAACTCTGTCCTGGATTTGGTTTAAACCAAGTATACATTTTTTATTTGTTTAAGGAAATTTTATGAACGAACGTGTTGCCAACTTAATGAATGTTACACTAATATAAATACAAAAGAAATGTGTATTTACAAAAGCACGCACATATATGTATGTCCCATCTACAAACATATAACTTTGGGTTTGGTTATAAATCTCCAATACATCTGCAACATTTTATATAAAGTGTATATATTTCATCAATAATCAAAACTAAGGTTTCGTTTACTCTAAACGTTTTTTGATACCCTCCACCTTAGCGATGAGGGGGATTTAAGGTTTGTTCATCTATAAGTATAAGCTTCATGGATGTGTTAAAAGTAGGCATGGTCGTATAACAGGCACGCCCACAATTTACGAAAACCATATTTACCATAAAACTAGACTACCAAGCTGACATTTAAGACTATTAGAAGCCGCAATATATATTTTTTTGTCACGCCCAGCGTTATGGATGTGGAGGGTATTTAAGATTTGGCCCAAGCCTAACTTAGTTTTCTTACTTGTTTTTCCTGTATATATATGGTTATGCTTCCAGACACGATTGCAAAATAAAGCGGAAAATTCAAAACCATTCCTTGAGTTACTGCTTCATTGCTTTTCCTTTCATTAGTTTGATGTATTTAACTTAGGGCTTATGACGAAAAAAAAGAATCCCTAAATGTCGCCAGAAACACATCTATAGTAATATTTGAGCAAATCAATGCAATAGCTATAGAAGTTAAAGTAATGCCGGTGAAGTTAAAAATTAAATTTCTTAGAATATCGATTTAATAGGCGGCACATTTTCATCTTGCTAAGTTTTAATATAACAACAAATGAATGATGCATAGAAGGAGTTAATGCAGTTATTAGTACCCACTTTATTTCGATATCTAAATGTTTCAACTATTTTCACTCTGCTTATAAAACATATTCCACTATGATGTTGATTCTTGGAACTAGCCCTACATGTACGTAGTGTATGGTTTAGAAAAGGCAGCTTTTAGTGCTGTTACATTTCTTTCTTAATAATTATAAGTGGATTCCAAAAAAAAAGTGAAGGAACAATAATCATGTTTTGAAGATTAGCTGACAAATTGACTGGACAGTCTTGAAGTTAGACGAAAAACTCCCGCCTTGATGTTTAATAGTGAGTGAAGGTATGCGTTTTGGAAGTGTTGCCCGGCACTATGGTAACAGTCTAAATGTGCAAACCATCAAATGAAATGTGGAAGTCGTAATAAAACTTATGACACAACAAAAGATTTCTCTGTTATTGTCGATATATCTTAATTTCCTCTTTGGTGCCAGGTTGTAGACTTGACAAGATTGGTTCATGTTTTATAGTCCATTGCAGATAAGAAAGTCCCCAGCTTCGACGGCTCCCCCTGCAAACTATGAATAGGTATTAGGTTGGCATTATCATGCACTCGCCTCTAAGCTGTGTCCCTTTCCTCCGCCATGGCATAAACCTTTTCCAATTCTCCTTATGGTGCATCATTAATTGGCGTTACATTTGCTGCATTCGCTGGTGTAAAGTTGAAGCGGAAGCAGTGATACATAACGTGTTTCACACTTTCCTCTTCTTCTTCGCCCTTCGGGCGTAGTGAACAGTTTTCATGGCCAAACTTATATATGTAAATATGTTCTTTAAATGCCGTTGCTCGCTACATTCTTGGTTACGTAGAAATTTACTTTTCTGAATCGTTTGTTTCCTCACGAATTCCTTGCATGGATGCATCTTATCGCATTCGCCATTGTTGGTGGTTCAATGAATTTCCGTTATCAGTCGCATTTATTGCCAAGTCGTAGGCTTCGCTTTTGATGATAAACACTTATCCAGCTTTCTTTGTAGCGTAGGGTGCTTGAGATCCCTTCTATGACTATTTCAGTTCTTAAATTGTTATACATACATTACTTTTATTTTACAATCATATGTGTGTATATGTATGATGTATCCTATTCAACCGTGATCATCATTGTACGGTACAAAGCGGAGGCGATAGCAAGCAAATATGCCAACAACACATGTACATACAGTCCGCAACTTTTATTCTACCACTGCAACTACCACCACACCACATATTAAAGATAAGCAGAAAAATCTCTGCCAACGTCGACTGAGCTTGTCGAGCAGCAGTACGTAGCTTTGTATTTAGTAGCAGGAATCTACCAACCAGTCTTTCTATAATTGTACTCAGCTCCTTTACTCGTGGTCGTTTACAGGCTTCCAGGCATTGTGTAGTGAAATGTCAATGTATTTATGGAGCTCGCCTTCACGTCGACGGGCTGTTGTATACATCTTTGGTTTTGTAATTCGTGTCAATCGCTGACATTCCGGCTGCTAAAGCGTTGTCATTAACTAGAATCGATAAGGGTATTCATATCGAGTTGTGCGTGAGTTTGTTTAGTTGTTTTTCGTACGCGCTCTCTACTAACACTTGCTTCTCTAGTTATTGATGGCGTGCTCATTTAATTCACCACGATAAGAATAATGAAGTGAAGCATCTTAAAGAAAAAAATAAACATTATCCTTTGTAGACGTAACATCAACAAAAGAAGCAGCGTCGACCACTGCCAACCACACATAAAATTAATATCCACTGGTACGGTTTTTTGATAGATGAACACTTCTCTTTATCAGTTAGTCAAAGACATCCTTCGACACCTCTGTCGACTGGTGCCTCTGTGAGAACGAACAACAACGCGTAAACATCCGATTTTACAATGACATGAACTGCCTCAACCGCAGGTGTTTCCGTGTTTCCATAATGCGTTTGATTTAATACTGAAAATGATGTTAAATATGCGGTTTGTTACTACACGTGGAGTAAAGGCGCTGAGAGCACTCAAAGCCGGCGCGTTTGAATAAAAGAATATAGAAAATATGAAAGTGTACACAATTAAAAAAGCATAATGTCGCAAATGTTGTCAAGTGTGCGTTAACGAAATCTTTTAGTTTAGTGGTTGAAATTAAAAGAAGTAAATGTAGAAAACAATGAATGGGCATGTGAAGATGTGCCAGTGCTGGTGCTGGATGAACTATACAACGCGGCAGTTAAATAGAGAAAGAAATCGACTGTAAGTTTCTTAAAATACAAATATTTTCACTTACAAGTGCTCAACTTGCAAAATATATAAAATACCAGTGTTTTAATGCATGAGACAAATTATTGCATTACAAAATATTTATAATAAATAGCAGGTCGTTCGTGCCCGTTTTTGCTTGTATCGCGAATAATCCGAATAATGCATTATTTCTTTTTTTATATCCGATATCATATATGTATGGGGGTATATCTCTTTCAGCCAAAACGTTTTCAACGTCCGAAAGAAGGCACAGGAGATACCACAAAAAAAATGTTTTGAATCAGCATCGAATACTCGACAGTCGACCTAACCATATCTGTTTATCCGACTTTCCTGGAAGCAATTGAGAATCAATATCTGGTTGGTGTGGAAATCGGGCAAAATTGGTCAAAAGCAATTTTTTAAGTAAATTTCGCATGCTACTTATAAATTATAAAATATAAATTAATATATATATATAAATACTCATCGGGTAGTTTGGTAGGTACCCAAGACTTCAGCCAGATATACTTTTTTTTTATTTGATATGTGTCATCTGGTGATTTCAATCTTTTGCCAATTATTGACCATTCCATATTCTTAGGCAAAGAATAACGCCCAATATTAGCTACAATTGAACAGGACTTTTAATCGTATTGCTAAAGTCCATTGTAGTCTCTAGCAAGTACAAAAATGTACATTTGGCTTAACCCACGGGACCTTTGGCCCGTATTTGTTATTTTCAATGCCTATTGGGGTATGTTTGATGCGGATTCAAAATATACATTCGTTGCGAAAATGTTGACAGTACCCTCATCTTTGGGATCGGGGGTATAACGATTACAATATATTCCACCGTGGGCTAAGTTCATAAATTAAGCGTCCTTGATTGCAATACGTTTAGGATTGGAAAGGATTGCACACTTCAGTTATCCTATAATTTAGGGTGTAAATGCTTTTTGTCCTGTTTCACTCCTACGCAATACTAACTTCTTTTTTAATTTCATCTCGGAGCCCTCCGGCTAAGCATTGTTGTGTTCCCTTTGGATTTTTCAGAAAAGCATTTCAGAGACTCACATGAAATTTGAACATGAAATGGGTGAAACTTCGGCTTAAATTTACAACCGTGCGGCAATCTGTAAATATTTGCATAAAATTAATTTCTGTTGAAAATTGCATCAACTGCTCAAATCAATCATAAATCAGCCAAATGGTACGTTGCAATGTTAAAGTGAAGCACGTCCGTTTTCTGAAAGTATCTCTCTTGCATTTGTTTGTGTTGGTCTTTAAACAAGCTGCAGAACAGTACGAGCCATCACACTTTCACGCTTACCGATGCATTGTTGTTTTATAATTGGGTCAATCCTTTCTCTTGTACGTCTTTTAAAGAAAAGTGAGTAAAATTTATGGCACTTCGCGTCTCGTTCCGCATAAAATATGGTTATGCTAACAATATATAATTTTTGCTTTCATGGCTGGCCTGCCTGTCAGAATGTTTCAATATGTACTTTACTCTGTGTGAAATGCTTTTTGTGTTGTTGTTTGTGAAGAAATTTGTTTGGATACAACGTCCAGCGGGTGATGTTGCTTGTGTGGTCATAAATTTAAATATTCTTTTAGTGCCTCGAACCTTTTCTCTTTAACCCTTGCATAGTCAAAATTTCCGTAAATGTTGCATCATTTGTGGGCAGAACAATACACATTCACATATTCTTACATACTTGGAGAAGCATACATGAATACAGTTTTACCTGCAACTTCTTCTTATAATGCTTCGCAGCTCTAATTTCTATTTCGGCGTTCAAATTCAGGGTATTTGCAAACGATTGGATCGAATTTTTGACACTAAACGATTAAGAACCAATTTTTAAATCTATTATTACACATTATGTTTATAAAGTACATTATTTCATCGAATTTTCCGAAAACAGACGGCTTGTGCCTATTTTTGCTACCTATAAACCAATGAGGAAATCATTAGCAGAAAATCTTCTACGGTCAAAAAGCAGCTGCAACATCATTCTAAAAATCAAAAAAATCGAAAAGTTGCGGAGAATTCTTTTGTATTGGATTAAATACCCAAACTCAGGCAGTACTGTGATTATACGGAGTTAACTTTTTGTAACCACAACATAAAGTAACCGAGGAACCAATGCTATATAAGAAGAACATGTGTCAATATATCACCTTTACATACTTATTAAATTTTTGCGAACAGAATGATTTTCATGTGGATGAACGGAGAGATATTTCTAAATCACAGAAGTCGATGCGAATCCAAAATATTTATACCTACTTTGTTGGGTCTCCTACATTAATGCCTGGGATAATTATAAAAAATACAAGGATTTTCAATTTTGCAATGTTTGTGTTTATCGATTGTGAGTGCAACCTATTTTAGTAAATTTAAATCTAAATCTAAGCCTAAACTTATGCCTCGAAGGTAGTTATCATAGAGAGTGCAACTCAGCATAGAATTTTCAACCGATTTCGATTTTAAAGAAAAATGAAATTATTCATTTTTTTGTACATTGTAACGATACTTAATGGAAATAAATTGGACCAGTTGTTCCGGAGATATATTATAAAGGAAGTGTGTGTGTTTTCTCTGGATTAGTTTCCTAAAGTGCAAATATTACGGGATAAGGATTTTTATACATATATGTATACTTGTAAAAAAAAAATTTTAGTAATCTTGAACTATTTTTCCCAATTTCAATATCACTCTGCGTATGAAAGCTACCAAGACTTCTACTAAGTTTGCAATCAATATATTAATTTTTGCAACCAGGAGAGTGAATAACACAGAACACAGACACAATAAACAGACGGACAGATAGATGCATTTATATCGATTCAAAATATAAAAACTTTGTGGCGCCTTTAACGGCTTCTCAGCTTTGGAGACGTTTTGACAACGTAAGATATATCCTCGTGTACATATGATGGTGGGTATGAAAATATTTCAAAACCTTTTCAAACACAAGTTCAACAGCAGATTTTGAATATGGTCAGATTTCTTTGGTGTGTACTTTGTAGGGGGCCTATGACGCCTCTTTATGGGTGTTGCAAACGGACAAACATAGTATACCTCCATAAAATGTGGAGGGTATAAAAACAAGTGCTACTGTAATGACAACGATTGGCGATATTATGTGTAATTGAGCTATGAAGTTGAAATTTGATTCACATATTTATAATTAGGCCATCCACCGTGTGCCAACAAACTCCCTCTTCCTCTCGATCGAATAATATTTTCCAGAAAACGAAATTTAACAATATTTTAGCTTTTTATCAATTCCCTGCACAGTTACTACCTAGTTTACACAGTCTGGCTTTTGTGGGAGGCAATTTGTGCAAACTCCATTCAATACAGTTGTTGTTATATGTGTTCTACAATAATAATAATAACAGCGAAAAAATAACGTGAATTTGTTAAAAGGTTCTGGGGTTTAAGAGTTAATTACTAAAATATGAGGATGGGTGATGTTTGGTTTCACATATATGGACGTAACAAGAAGAAATTTATTCCAACATATCTTAGAACAAACGCGTTGATATCTTTTTATGTGAAACTGTTTCAACATTGGGTCGTTTTGTAGACAACTAATAAATGAAATTCTCTGCAAGGCTATTACATAGCTATTATATAAGTTTCTGCTATTTAATACGCAAGCGTCACATAATCACATGTCTTCTACACAAACACAATAAACTGTAGCGATAAAGCCTGAATGCAGCCATTATGAAATAGGCGGTGCTTGTGTATGAGCAACCATTGAATATGTTGGCTTTGTTGAAGCGGCGAAGCAATTTGTAGATTACTATATACATATGTCAGCTGAGTGCTTAGTAGTGGTGAATTTATTATTAAAAAGTAAAAGAGACGCTGTTATATATTTACACTCACCACTTGAAGATTTGACTTTGTCCCGCACCTACTTCATTAAAATCACGAAATTACTTGATATTGATGTTTGATATGTTTGAGTTCCGCCTGCGAGTGTCACTCTAATAAAGTTGAATGTTTCGAAAACCTTTTTCTACATATACCGTGATTGGGTGTAAAGTTTTAATTGTGTACATGTGCATGCCAATGCGACTCACTTGCACTAAAACTGCATTAAGACCACACCCACAATCTAGACGCATACTAAGTGAATACAATTTTTAATATAGGAAAAGTGAAATTGAGCATAAAACACGGGGCTACGCTCAAGTTTTTAATAAATGTTTAATACAGAAGGAGATATATACGTAATGTAGATATAATATAGAATTGCCATAGTCAACTATTGGGCCAATTAGCTATTCTTCAGCAACTTTTATTAAAAATATTAAAATTTGCGACTTTTCGTCATTCGTCAAAATCGATAAAACGACACGACCATAGAGGAACAAAAAATTAAGAAGAAGCAATTTTTTAGCTTTCTGGGTTTAGTTCATGAAGTGAAAAGGGCAAAGGGGTAAAAACTTAGCTCTGTGCTCTACCGAGCGGTTTGAGTGGCGTAATCACAATTTTCGGTTTTAACTTGCCAGCATAACATTTATAATTAATACCGAAAATGTAACGTCGAAATGCTTCGTTCTCGGTATACCGGTGCACTGGAGTGGCGTTCACCAGCTGCAAGTTACCAAATTTATATTTAAAACGAACAATCGTTAGTATTTGCCCATGACACGGCACGACATCTAGTTCATGTTACAATATTCATGTATTGTACTTGTTCTGGTGTAGATGGCACACTTCATGCATAACATCAGCTTTGAAACGACGTTTTAACAGTTTGTTTGATTTCTGAATACAAATGGGCCGGTTTGCTGTCCGCATTACTCTTAAAATTTCCAACAAGATTAAAATTGAGCGTAGGAAACGCATACATACGCACATACGTACCCACCAATACCAACTCACCCCGAATTATTGTGGCAATGGTGGTGGTGGCATATTATTAACTTGATTGTGTTGGTGTGAGAAGGGGTCTTTTGAGTGTGAGTTTTTTCAGTCAGTTAACATTCCGTTGCTGAGAATTTCAATTAGAGAAAGATAAATAGGTGGGATTTCAAAGAAGAATATCCCATAGAAGAATTCATATTCATAAATTCATATAAGAACGTTCGAATTTTTCATGAAATTTCTTAAGAATTTATTTTTTATAAAAGTCGAACTTTAACAGAAATGTTCTTCAAACTGCATTGAGTTGTCAAAAACATATACGTAGTACATGAAAATCGTACCGCTTTTCGCATATATAGTCATTATATACATGATTATAAATCAGCTGCACTTTTAATGTATCTTTGAAATCGAAAATTGTGAAAAAATTATGCGAAATCGTTCAATCGTAGACTTTTTTGACACAATTTTTTGTTAATTTTTGACTCTCAGTTGTATTTCCGTATTCTAGCGTTTCAGCATTTTTGAGTTTATGTGACTATGATTGAATATTATATTAAAACACAAAATCGAATAGAAGCTTAAGAGGGAGGTGCCTACTTTTTTTGTGAAATGAGTATATTTGTAACAAATTTTATTTATTGTAATTTATTTAATACAGGTAAAAAGCTAGTTTTGATTGAAGATACATCTGGTATATACACCACTGCACACTAAACCTCTCGGCTTCCTCACTTTTATATGAAATGCATCAAATGATTTACGTTCAATGAGCAACTCTTAAAAATTTGCTTCTTTTTTCATTTTGTTTTACTGTGAATGCGTCGTTTAACCGACTATGCCAAATTCAAAACAAATCCTTTTTATTAACTTTGGAATTCTCAATCTCAATCTTTGGGAATGATTTTTACGCACAGATGCAATTAGGGACAGACAGACAGGGGTTTAACGATTCTGCCTCCTCCTGCTTGTTGCAAACGTTTTTTAATTTTTCATTGTGTAAGATATAAGATTCCTACCTTTGGGACTGACTAAAATTATTTATTTTTCTTGGACGACTCTAAACTCAATTTGTAGTATTGTCACAAAGTTATTTTTGATTTGGTAGCCTAAGGCTGATTGTGTTTTTTTCCCTTCCAGTCCCAGCATTATCCAGCACGCACATATTTCGTTATGAACAATCCAAATGCATCAGTAAATATTAGCCCAGAGCTATTAGTTTTTTGTATAAAAGTGATTTTCTTATAATATTGTACATGACAACACTATTTACAGTCGAATCAGGCGTATACTTCAAGGCATGATTGGATTGTTAACTGACACTTTCAAGTGCCACCATTTACGTCAACTCTAAGTACGCGGCATAAGAACTCGTTTGGGGTTCGTACTTTTTATTGAAGCGTATGATGATCTTGCGTATCAGCAACAAATTCAAATGGCGTCGATGATGGGAAATAAGAAAAAACAAACAAAACCAAAAACACATATTTCGAACTGTGTCACCATATTGAATTTTGGGGTTATCAGCGTTATTTATAAATGGGGCGTGTAATTGATTGGTTACTCTCGTTTTTTTTAATCGCATGGACTATCTCTGCCTATTGAGATGTATGCATATAATAAAGTAACATTCAAGTATTTTAGATATGCACCACAATACAATTGCATAATGAGGTCATGACTTTTTGCCGTTCTAGTATGAATTGTTAACAAAAAAGAAATTAAAAATCTTTTACAGACAAAGCATTAAAGTTTTTGTAAAAATCACGTAACAAGGCGTAACTGAGAAGAGACGGTGGACCTTAGAAAAATAACATTACTCAAAGCGATATGCAATGGAAGTGACATTTTTGATTATTTCATGTATAGTGTGATCTTTGCAGGGGTTGATCAATTATTCATTAATATTTATATATTAAACGTCAAGTAAGAGAAACCGGACAACTATATTTTTAAATACCTTCCACAGCTACATACAAACATTATGTGTATGTATTACGCATCAACCAGTAATAAAATGGAATGGAATTTTATCTGTACCACGTAAACATTTTTCTTCCATCATATGTAGTTTTTGAGATACGATACCGTGAAAAATGTCCAAAATAAAATTTTTAAACGTACTTAGCATAGGAACTAGAGCCGATGGAGAAAAATTCATTGCAAATGCAGCAATGGCAATATACGTAATCGGTTCTAAAATCTTTAGCACCTTAAAAAATGTCTCCTTTGTATAGACGTGGTCTACGTTTACTAAACGATTTCAGTAATTTAAGTGCAAGTGGTGCAAGTTCAATTGAATGCAAAAGTACCGTTATCATTTTTTGAACATCCACAGCGGGTCCTTATTTGCCACAGTCCCCTATTAAGCCAATTAACTATTTCTAATCAAATTGTATTCATCCTTCATAATCGAAAGTTATTAGCGTAGGGGTGCTAATCCATATCAAAAAGGTTTGCTCTTTGAATCCAATTCGCGTTCTTGTAGAAAAACATTTATCAAAACATCTCAACTTGCAATGGACCTACAGATGTACATATGTATGTATGTAATATATTAATACATTTTAATTATTTGTAAATGGAGGTGTAGGGAGTGTTTGTGAAATTTTCCTCATGCACACCCTAAAGCTATATATTTTATTAAAATTAATTTGAGAATGAATCCAGCAAACCTTTATTTTTATACCCTAAACATAAAATGCAATGGTGTACTAAGTTTGTTATTTCGTTGACAGGAGAAGAAGAAGAGATCAGCCATCCAACAGAGTATGCATATTCTTCAATAGACTCTTTTAGTTTATGCAGTTAAATGCCTAATTAATATGAATGGAATAGGTCTGCAGCCACGCCCACAATTAACGAACATCTCTCACGGCCACGAATATCTGAGTAAAACATTTAAACTTTGTACATCTTTTTATATAAACTCTAATCATTGATGTGCCAAAAGCGGGAGTAGCTAGACGCCGACGACTCACAAACATCCAGATTTCGTGCAGTAATCGAGCTTTGACATAAAATGTGCCTCATACAATTACAGCATATATGCCACGCCCACTTAATTTGTATGAATTTGCAGGGTATCTTGTACTCCACCTAAATCCAAATACATTTGTCCGTTGCTTCTTACTGAATTGTAAATATTCTACGTGGTCCATTGTAATGCTTTCCATTTGGATAATGAAAAGCAACCATTTGTTGTTCGTTTGGGAAAAAAATACAGCATCACATTACTGACAACATAAAAGGTTCAGTGAAAACTTAAATTCTTACTGTAGCACGTCTAAAAAAACGACGCAGACATATTTATTATAGATGAGTAAAGTTACATGAAAGTGGCGAAGACCATTCGAATACTGATGCAATTGTACAAGCGCATTATATGTTCTGCTGCTCCACCCTTTTGCGTTTAAAGGGAAAATAATTTAATTTGAATAAAATTTTTGTAACAAGTAAAAAGAAACGCAAAATTACATAAAATAACTAAAAAATGCATTGGCGTGCCAGGTCGTTTCATTATTATATAATAAGAAGAGAATTTAACTCTTCGCACATACCTCGATCAATACAAAAGAAAATTTTGTACAAAAGTATTTTTTATCCAGAACAAGAACTCATTCAAATACGACAAATAATTTATTGAACATTTAAGCGGGATACTAATCCTTAATATTAGTGTCCTTGAGCCATGGCTGCATTTCGTGATTGAGGAGGGCACCATACTAGGAACGAACCGTTAGTATTCCATAAAATGTATTTGCACCAACATACGGTAGGCATAGGCTTTTTTTTTTTTCTTGATAAAACACAGACTACACTCGTTATCTACTTAAATTTAATGAGGATATCCTTAATATTGAATTATTGTTGCCTTTACTTTTCATTATCATTCATTGTATCATAAAAAAAAAATGTGTGTAGAATGTTCAAAAATATATTTAGGAAAAACTTACAGTTTTGTTTTGTGGGGCTTTATTTAAATTTTGAAATCAATCCAATAAATATATAAAACTTCTTTAATATATTTAAACATCAGCATACACCACATAAGATGGGGGCTATACCAAGCTGGTAACTCCGACTGCAACACCCAGAAGGAGGTGTCAGGGACCCTACAAACTTTTATATTCTTGATTAGTATCAAAAAGTGGGTCGATATAGATATGTACGTCCGTGCGTCTGTCTGTTGTTGGCATTCTCACGGGCGTAAATTTTGAGATATCAAACTGACATAATTTACAAAGACTTCTAGTTTCTGCACGCAGCTCTTTAATTAAAGTGGATGAAATCGATCAAGAGACATGCCCACACTAGACGAAGCTATAAGTTAGTTTGGTGCGTATATCTATAATTATTCCATCTCGATGGATGTGCCAAAATGGACGTAGTTGGGTAACAGGCACTCTCCACTTTTACAAAAACCATTTCCAGTGTAAAACTCACTTACAAGTTGATTAGAGGGCGTATTCATATACCTCACGCTCCCACCATGTGCATGCACATGTGGAGGGTATTCAAGATTTGACCTAAACCAAATTTAGTTTTCTCACTAGTCTTATATTGTTTTCTTACAGTTTACTTTGTTATAACATTCATGTGTGAGATTTTTACACACATATACAATATTTTGTCTACTACGTTTTTTTTTCTTAATTTTGACGTTTATTCTTTTTTACACAAGCATTTGATTGTGACGCCCATTAGTCTGTCTGTATCAGAATAAGTTTATGTGTATGTGGCGCCTTGCAGCAAAATTTTATATAAAATGTATGTAATACGCAAATTCAATTTCTGAGGGGAAACGACCTCCACCTAATGCAGTACACTTCGTAACAAATTTTAAGTAAGAAAATATTACAAATAATGATTTGGGGGTACATTGATTTTTTCAGCTAAAAGTGGAAAATCTATGTCATAATTTTATTTCGCACTCCCACGATCGCCAGCGTCTACCATTTGGTGTTGTAAATAGATGTCTGGGCTATGTCTGAATCGAAATTAATCCTTTTCTTGAACTCTCCATCTGTATATGAATAAAAGATTAATTCGGAAGATGCACGATATTAAAATGATATTCACCTTCTCTATATAACAATTTTACAATGTGTAATTAACTTGTACACTTGTAAGTTAAGGTACAAAACGTTCAATACAAAACGTGCAACATGCAACATTAACAAAAATGACTTTTCAAAATTTAAAACAATGTATTCAAATTATTGGCGCATCCCCGTTGTATTGTGTAATAGGTACCTTATTTCGGTTTCACTCGCAAACTACGAAAGATGAAAACTGAAACATGTGTTCTTCATATTGTCACTCCCACCTAAACATACTTTCAAATATATTAGAATTATTTTTCATTATTTGAAGGAGCAATTGTTACATATTTTGCAAAAGCAAAAACTTGCAAAAGAATAGAAACTCATTAAACTCCATCGTTGCAGAAGATAAAAACTTAATCCATACACAATTGTAAAAAAATAATGAATTTGACGCATTTGATGGCACAAATCATTAATAGTGGGATTAGCGCAACAATTTTTAAGTATACGCAACATTGTAGTTAAACGCTCATATGAACATGTTACACATAATAGAATAACATCGCGTTGCTAGCCATTCGAAGTAAGACATTAGCGAAACCCAATATACATATACATACGCATGCACATAAGTGTAATATGAAATTTTAAATGGATCACAATTAAACATTTACCATGACTCTTCTTCATCGGGTTTATACCCTTCACACGAGATGGGGGGTATATTAAGAGTGTTATGCATTTGATTTGCATCAACCGGAAGAAGGCCCCAGAGGCCCTAAAAACTTTATATAATCTTGTAATAATCAAAAATAGGCTTAGGAAAAATCTTACATAACTCCAAGAGCGGGTGCACCACGGAGCATTGCAAGTGTCAACATGAGTTACGAAAAGAAGGTTTTCTGTAAATTGTGGTCGCGGTTGTTATCCGGTTACTCCTAATTTCGGTACATCGATGTACGTCATGATTGTAACTATGTGTACTAAATCTGCATAGGTGCATTTTTGTCGATCGCGGTACCGAAACAATTCTGAATTTGATTTTGTAAGAGTTGCAACGATAACACACAGAGGACATGTTTAGATTGATCAATACTTTAACGCTGATTAAGAATTTGTTTGTACGATCTCTGACGCCTTCTTATGGATGTTACATCGGAATACCACACTGAGGTATAGAGATTATAAATATTTTATTTGTAAGCTGGATAACAAAATATGGGAATCTCAGAGTATGAATGATTTTCTGCGAACTATTACTACTACTACGTCTTCTTTAATTAAAATCACTTTGTATTCATAATATTCTCACTCTCCCTTAAATTCTAAAACTCCCGAATTTAAATTTTTTATCTTTCTCTCTCTCTCTCTGTCTCTTTCTCTCTAACCTTCCCACTCTATATATGTTTAATAATATTATAAAATATTTGTTTGTATTGTACTGTTTATGAGAGCTATTAAGTATTATGCGCTACTATGTGAGGGGTAGGTACGTGGATATGTATATAAATTCCTTTTATTTTTGTTTCTTCATCTTTATTATTATATTCCCTTGCTCAACTACTTTCAAGGTCACTTAGGCAATAATAATGATTTAATAGCTCTTTAAATGACTTTATGCCTTTTTACTCTTGCTCTTCCTTTCTGCAAGTTCTGTATGTTTTGGTGTCCTCGGAGAGCCATTCAGAGTACAATGTGAAAAGTAAACAAATCTCGAATATGTAAAAACTTACGTGTTCAGAAAATCGTTCATTGGATAATAAAGCATTCAAAAGAATTCAAAACGTTACTGTTTGACAT
Organism: Crataerina pallida; assembly: GCA_949710015.1. NCBI lineage: Eukaryota > Metazoa > Arthropoda > Insecta > Diptera > Hippoboscidae > Crataerina > Crataerina pallida. The sequence continues at coordinate 11,277,318 of OX453290.1, forward strand.
AAACAAGAGACCAATTTCTCGCTCTGTATTATTGAGCCAAATAGAATGTAGATATAAAGCACCATTGTGACTTGAGAAGAATAACCAACGAGGTCGATGTGCTAAGAGTTTCACTTCCGTACTGTACATGCAACTATGAATTTTTCAAGGGAATGGAACTGTTCCGTCGTATGCTCTGCTTCGCCATTTCCATTTTCGCAAATGTCGCCATGGCCACACTAAAGCGTGTGTTGCTTTACCTCCTATAAAATATGTGATTTATAAAAAGAAAACAAAACGCGGAATTCACTTCAGTAGCGCCCGTGTAATTACCATATGTAAAAACCAATGGCAGAGCTATAAACATACAATATAAAAAACCTTCAATAAAATCTAAACATAAAAATGTTGAAGAGCTTAATTATACGTGAATAATTTAGAGAGAATGATATTAGCCTTTCGCGATCTTTCATTGAGTTGAGTTAACTTGAGTTTGCCGCTTCTTAATCCCCTACGTGGCCATGACGGTTCGTTTATATGTTTTTAATGTCTATTCTTGAAGCAAAAAAGAAAAATATGTCAAATGTGAAGAACCTGTCTTATTAGTGGCTGGATCGTGTTTAAATGGGAAATGTGACGTTGATTTTTTTAGTGAATTATAAAAATTTCCAAAGCGTTCAACTCAGTTCTCTCTCTGCCAGCAATCAAATACGTTACGACCAAAGTCGACAGGCGACAGTCGAAAGTCGGTTTGAAAAAAGAAAACCAACAGTGTTGATTAAAATTCGTTTATGGAAGTGTGTGTGTGTGTGTGTGTGATAACAGCTTCATTTTTTTGCTTTTGTGCTTTTACTCGTACGTATAGAATCGGAGGGAATTCGAAAAAACTTATATCTCCATATGTGCGTACTAATCAACTAACCAGTTCTCCAAGCCATGATGTACGCGCCTTTTCTCATTACCATATATGTCAGAGTAAGCCAATCTCACCATAAATTTTCTTATTTATTTACACAGGCCTGTCTCCATCTCTTACTTTGCAGCAATAATTACAATTCATATCAATAGTGATTGAAAATAACGCTTTTTTTATATCCACAAAAGCGTTTTTTATTTTCCATGACTGTATTGTGTTCTTGTTTGGTAATCTTCTTAAAATATGATCTTTTGAAGATTTGAAGCGGTTTCTGTGTGTACTGCGTAAATGATCGAGTAGGGCAGGCGGAGTTAAATTTGACGCAATAGCTCAATAGAAGGTCTTGCATTAATTCGTATCAATTACAGTGCGTGCAAATGCAGAATGAGATGTTTAAGTAAAAAATCTCTCCCTTCTCAGAGTAATACCCACATTTTTGTGATCCTATGAAATTCTTGGTAGGATTTTCTGTAAAGACTGCTTATGGAATATTTCTGTATTAATTCGCCATTAGTTATTTGTATCACTTTAATGGCGTCGACGCATACGCAAATTCGCATTATGCTGCAGAAACCAAGGTGAAAAATTAAGGGCATAAAATAATAATTGGCGCATTTGTGTGCACGTTTTTTCGCATCCTTCGCTCTAAAGGTTCCTTCAAGGGAAGTAATAACATATTAAGTCTACGCGCCATGTTATTTGATCATTTTTCTGTATGTCCAATTATCTTACTCCGCTACATAAAAAGCTATAAATTCATTATTTAATTGTCAAGCTTATGTTAGCTGCCTTTCACGGATTAAATAATAACTTCCACCATTTATGCGCGTTTCTTTGTTTCGAATGAAAACTCCACTGTGGCAATTATCATAAACTTGAGAAAAAAGGCAGGTGTAAGAAAGCGAACAAGAAACCCGTTCACCGTTTACCGTCTACCACAATAAAGAAACCCTTGCTTATCCATACATGTAGGTGCGTTAACATATAAAATCGCTGCCATTTTGCTTACAAGGCGTTTCAACTGGAGCCTTAACGAAAGTTTCCGATAATCAATGTCATATTAACATTTTCATCGCTATCGCATTGATCTCGTATTTTACTGCATGTGAGCAAAGCTCCTCAGCATAATTGATTCTCATTGGCCCAAAAACGAAAAAGCTGTTTCACTTAATGGCTCCACCAACAATTTCTTGCCATTAAGAAAGTGCACTTTCAAATAAATAACAAAATAAACAAAAAAGTATTAAAAGCCGTTTCAGCATACCCATCATCATTAGTAATAAAATAACAGTTTTAGGGCGCATGTAACACAAGACACAAGAGAAAGGAATACAAAGCCGGTAAATACACTACATCCTCCTTTATTTATATGCACTACGCAGAGTGTGCATGAGTTGCGCAAAGTTTCCAGTTTAACGCAAGTAAATCATGCAAAGATTCAATTAAAGGAAATTATGTGAAATGTCAAAAATGTTACACATCAACCATTAAGTCATGTAGCGACGTATCGAATAGAAAATTTATGCTGTTCAAAAATATTTGAATAATATTGCATCCTTATACCCTACATATAAGATGGGGTGCAGACAAAGTTTGTTATTCCGTTTGCAACACTTAATCAGACACCCAACAAAGTTTATTCATTATTGATCAGCAACAAAATCTGACTCGATCTAGACACGACTGTTCGTAGGTCTCTGTGTCCGCCAATTGTTGGAATTATCAAGGTCGCAAGCACCGTCATTTTGAAGTGAAATTTTCTATAAACATAATTCAACATTTAAAATGTGTAAATTCAGTAGATAGCCACGCCCAAAATCGACAAAAATACAAAATTAAACGAAAAGTTGAAATTACATTTTTATCAGAAGAACTCGATGCTCAAGTTTTTACTTTCATACCATTGCGCTACAACTTATTTTCACATTCATTTTCTGGAGATGTGAAGGGTCCCTAAGAACCTAACCAAACTATAGTTTTCCTACTTGTTTCGAACTACACATATACTCCATAATTGGAACTTGGCTTTATGGTGCGAATTTGACCCCGTCCTTCACATGTAAATATAAAATGGGAACAAGAAAAGAACATGAAAACCGTAAAAGATACAAAAGCATTTTTAACGTAAGAACATTCCCCAACGAATGCAGAGGATATGCAAGTGTTCAGGCTAAGTGCATGCACTATTTGTCAGCGCAACCTATGTGTGTACTCGTATATGTAAAAGGACTACAAAATATGAGAAAATTTTGTTGTTTTTATGACCATCACGAGAATCTAACATTACTTTGGTTTTTACTTAAAGATCTTCCGTTGCTACACTCAAATACTATGTGAATGACTTTTCTATGCATCAGTCAACACTGTACTCTGTACATTGGTGGGTGGTTGTGCTATTGAAATTTTAATATAGCCCGAAATACTTAACATTTAACATGAACATGAACGCTGCGCTATATATACAGATTTTTTATGTTTCGCTTCTTTTTATCGTATAATCTTCTTTTTCCTCTTCGAGAATAAACTCTCGTTTCAAAGTTCACATCGTCAGAGAGTGTACGCTTGATGGTTTCCACAAACCCGGCCACCATTAATTGCTTTAAAGTACAAACAATTTTTATATTCCATGAGATTTTTTAATTAAAATAGTTGAAAGCCGAGCAATTGATGTGTAGCGTAAAAAGCTGAATGACGGATATGATGATTTGAGGCAAAAAAAATGCTACTTGACTATGTTAATTTAAAACTTTTTGAACTTTTGATGGCTTGTCCTTATCTGCGAATATTTACTTTTACTACATTCCAAGGACCTTAATGTTTCAAATGAACAACTAATTAAACAACTAATTGCAATTATTTAAAAACTTTTAATTGTAGTGGTTTTACTTATCAAACCCTTTCATTTGATACCCATATCAAAGAGATTGTGAAAAATTATCTATTGGCCATATTATGGCGACCGCCATTCTGGATACACTACAATATTGAGAATACTTCCTTGTAATACCAGGGCAAGCAATGGTGTATTTATGCAAAAATTCAACATGAATGGCACACATAAGTATTGTACTTTAATGCATAATAAAATGCATCGAACAGACGAGAGAGCAAGTTCAATAAATAATCTTTAAAGTAAAAGGAATTACTTGCTTCAACATTTTAAAAACTCTTCTTCTTACAATGAAATATATTTAATAAAAGCTACCTTGATACAAAATAATTTTTTTGTATAAAATGGTATTACCCGAAAGGGGTTTCTGTTATGATTACACTGATCAACCAAAATTTGTGACCTTTTTTGTCTAACATTTGAAGGCATGTATGGTCTTAGGCAATTGTATTTGATTTTTGTCCTTTTTAAAATAAAGAAAAGCACTCGTTCATACGTCCAAGTAAGCTGTTTGCCATTTTTGTCGCAATTGTTACACTTATCTAACATAAATTACTTGTAGATTGCAATAAATCCTTGCTTAAGTTTCAGGAGATGAAAACAAAATCCTTGCACATTTATATGTTCACTGTAAAAGTGGTATGTATACCATTGTGCCCTTTTTAGCGACTTTTAAAGTAATATTGCACCTTTAAGGTCAATTACGGCATATCTGTTATCTAACCGCGCCCTTTTTCAGCACATATGTAAATTAAATTTTACTTTGCAATAAATAAAATAAACCTACTTTGCACAGTCTTTGACACACGTTTGTGGTTCTTACTGATATTATTTAAATAAAGTATAAAAAAGCACGAAATTTTAAGTTTTTTAATAAAATTGATTCACTGAATATCTCGATTTTATTACCGCTTTATATACATCTGTAAAGAAGCGTGCACTTGTGTGTAAATGTGTATTTCTAACGAATGCTTTCTACTCACAAGGGAGTAGTTTGAAAAGATCTTGTCTAAGTCGGCTTATTACGATGCGCAGCCAATTGAATTAAAAGCTATAAAATATTTTTTTGTAATTATAATTAGTCATTCTGTGCTAAGTTTACGTAATCGCAATTTTCAAAAAGACCAACCCATTACAGTTCTATTGGCACACATGCATATCTGCACATACAATGTCTACTTATACGTAGTGCAAGGTTTCTGAAGGTTTGTGATAAAATAGGAGTTAACTTGAGCATGAAACAACAATTGTTGGATTTTGTGTTGTTTGTGCAGGTGTGTTTTTCCAATGGATAAAATCGATATAAGTATGATTTCAAAGTGAGTCACTGACACGAAGTACTTGCTTAGGGTGTATTGCCCTAAAGCATGCGTCCAAAGTCGATACAATTTTTGGGTATTTATTGAACGATTTGCTTTGCGCTAAAAATGCTTCATTTTTTACTTGGTTCTTATACCCTGAACTTCTAGAAGGTTGTTATTGTTCATTGTGATACATATTTAATGAAAGCGTTAGCACCATGTCACATAAATCATATTTATATCCATTGTCATAATGATATGAGGGTATATTGGTTTTGTGCAACCGCTTATAAAACCCAGAGGGAAGCTTGTCACACCCCAAAAATTATATATATTTTTGTCGATTTAGCCCTTCTGTCTGTCCGTGCGTCTGTGTTAACTTCTCCCCGACATTCTTACAATTTAGATATTGGGCTGAAATGTGATACAAGTAATTTTTATATATTTTTATTGAAAATGGGCTAAATCGCATTAGGGATCCACCCACAATGCTACAAACAATACAAAATATATTTTTGGGGTTTTTCCATTACTGTTGGCGAACCGTAAAGGACCCTAATATCAAATTATGCCAAAATATTAGGGAAGACTTTTCACGAATTTAGAACCATGATCACTTTTAATGAACATATTCTCTATGTTAATTTGTTTTAGACCTTTCGTTTTAGAAAATGGAAGCGATTGGTGCAAACACTGAACTCTGAACACCTAATATAACCCTTCCTTACTTGTTGCTATTTAAATGTTTTTCTTAAAAAAACGGAAATACTCTGCAATGGAAACGGATGCAATATTCCTTTAAATACACGGCTGTAACTCCCCGGTGATATTGAACTAAATTTCTTTAATTTTTACCAACACTCAATTCTCATTCTTACGATTGGTCACGGAGTGACTACCGTTTGTTTATTCTCTTAAATTACCAACAATACAGATCGTGTGCTAAAGGCTGTAGAGTATCACGTGAACGGGTTTGACCAACTTTTACATATTTATTTATGTAAATTTCAGACGCGAATGAAATTCGCAAGGGAGCGGCTACGACATGACTGCGTTTGCATTAACATTTCGTTGGTGTCATTACCATTTTTTTACTCTTTTCACTATTAACGATTCTTTATAATCTTTAGGCCTAGTTCTCCAAGTATGGGTAGGGGTCGTTTTTATGATTTTGTAATGCCCGCCATCAATGATGACTAGCGTCGTGTGTACCACACGTTTGCAATAACACAAAGCAGTGGCAGTTTATGTGGTTGCACATACATATAATACGTTTATAATGTGTGCTGCCACAATTTAATTGGTTCGCCGTGCGTAGAATGTTTATTTTTTATTTGTACGATAATGGCCACAAGAATGTAGACAAAGTGCACAGAGAAGGAAATTGCTGAAAACAAACGTGTACTATGCGTTCAGGCTGTACTCCTGCCTACGCATGTGCTTGCCTTTGTGTTTTTCATATTACATTTAATGGCTTGTCAGCTGCAATTCGAAGGGAATTCAATAATGTTTCAATTTTCCTTTTTATGTCACATTCAAATTTTAATGACATTTGTTGTTATTACACTTTGCTTCCTAAGTATGCATCCATCCATCCAGCATGAAAGTTTTTGATTCAAATCGACAGATGATCAAGCGAGGAAATAATACAAAACAGTGGAGCAGAGGACGAAGGATAAAATAGATTTTTACCCAACCAACCAGCCAGAGTCGGTGGTGCCTACTAGGTAGAAGTTTCCAGTGGCATGAATATGTTCAACTGGGTTCGGCCCAGAATATAAATAAAATTTCCCCAAAAAGTTCAATTTGCACGGGGGGGTGGTAAGAAAACCTTGCAAAATTTAAATTCTATTCATATTCTACGAGGATAGAGGATAGAAAAGGTTTAAATTAAAAATTCATATTCGAGGAGCACGTACGCAGCTAATAAAGCTAAATTATATAAAAGAAAAAAATAACATAAAAACTTCAAATAAAATCCACCAATAACAACAAAAAACGGCAAACATAAAACTGTGAAAGGAATTTCATATGATGTGCACTTCTGCACCACACACAGCCACTTATCTCCGGAGCTGCAGCAGTTTGTTTTAGTATCCATAACATATCCTATGAAATGAGTTTAGAGCAGTTTGAGTACAGCCAGCCAATGAATGCCGTACGCCATTCGCTGTGTATTGTGTGCGCGTGAAAACCTAATTTCAAGTGCATTTCACCCCCTGCACTAACGTGATGTGCTGACATAAATTATGCAGATGCTAATAACGTGCTTGCGCCCAGTGGCGTTACATATGCACACACGAACACACGGAATGCACTCAAAAGTTCCTTGGTTATGGAGGCACTGCAGAGAATTTCTCTTCAATAAGGGTGGAGCCCGGTAATAAACGGAGAGCTCTGGCGTATAACGAGGCGAATACGAATTTATGTTTTGATTAAAATTTTTTGAATTTCCTCATTAATAGATTGCAGTTAAAAAGATTTTTATTATAAAAGTTTGGATTTTAAAAACAAACATATTTTAGGTGGATTTCATGCCAGCCATTATGTACACACATCCCCCAAAGCTGGCTTATCTGCATTGTATAAATATGGGAAATTTTTTGTGGTTTTGTGCCAAGTTTTTATGACTTAATTTTAGGTGGATTTGCACCGACCGTAACAACTTGTTTGTTTACATATTTGCTTGAGTTTATAAATGTGTCTGTGGTTGCGTTCTTATCAACGTCAACTCCAATATATCAAGCTTTGGTATGAAAAGTTTGTCCTCACGTACCCCCGAATATTTGTGTGTGTTGCCTGACACTGCTCGTATTGTTGCAATTGCATATCCTGTGTGGCTGACAAGAAACGCCTTTTAGTGTCGATTGTGACTGAAAAATAGCGTCGCAAAAAGTTAGTTTAGGCTGCACCACATACTACTTCAAAGGCGACACTTAAACTCTTGCAAATCTTTCCGTCTGGCTTTTCTTTTCTTTTACTTCTGAAAAGGAGAACTTCTGTATTTGATCTAACGTTTTAGAATTGCAATGGTACAGTTTCAATAGAGAGCTGACCATCTGAGATTCGTTTAAACATTTCACGTGGCGAAATTCTAAACATCATATAAATGGCAGCCCTGCTACTACCCAAAAATGTTTCCGTATAAAAATTGCGGCCGTGTCAAGAACGCAGCCCATTTCGTTTGTTATGGTCTTCAGTTTTGACATTTGCTCTGTGTTTTATACACACTTTCCGGTGGTAAAATTAATACACGAAATAGAGAGAAAACAACAAAAAATATATTGTGGAATTTTATAACTGGCTCCACCTTACCTCATCAAAACTTTTTATATGCGCACTCGTATATTTGGCTGAACCGAGTTATTGGAATTTTTGCTGAACCAGCAATACATACATATCTGCATTGTGTTATTTTACGTCAATGAAGTAAAGTAAACTAAAGTTATTTAAACGAAACGGTCAATTCTTGCTCTAAGATTATTTGTAAAAGCAAATGTTTCAACGATTTTCAGATGAACATGAGGACGAGAGGAATATGTAATAGTCAAGCAATTGATAAAGAGTGAATATTAATCATTGCGCACCTTATTTCCTACGAATTCAACTATTTGGACTACTTTCTTAATAATTTTAATTTCATTTCATTTCTGCACCTTTTAACGGTCTGCCACTAAAATATGCGAGTTCGTAAATATGCTGTTTGATAAGATTTACTTAAACAGACTAAAGGCACTTTGCTTTTGACTGGAATGGGATTTAACCATCTAATATTTGTGCATGTGAGTTGCTTTTCTGGTTATATGTCAACAGCGTCGTAAAACCGGGAATTGCGCTACTAAGCAGGAGCAAATACACAAATACACACATACAACTTTATTGAGCTGCATTAAATTGCAATCTTACTGTCACTGTAATTCGTTGGCGCTCTTATTATTGTCTCAAATAATCCTGAACAAAACTATTCCAGGGACGAAGACTACTTTGTACCAAGGACCCACCAAGCAGATATTTAAAGTATACATTCAGCGAAGGGGCGATAAAGTGTAACGACTCTAGACTTTAAGGCAGTACGTTGCTTTATACTACACTGTTTGATACTTGATACTACTCTATGTTTGAGTCTAGGTCTTATAATACTTTGACTCAGGAATAAAATGAAGAAGATTGAGAACATTTGCATAAGTGATCTTTTCATTCTTCTCCAACACGTGCTATAAGAATTACGACTGAATGAATTATATATGTTCAAAGATACTTTCCTTAAAATGCTGGAATCGTAGAAAATTTTAGTTATTATATAACTTAACCGATTGTTAGCTTTTACTGTCACAGTCAACTAGTTTAAGACTTCGAACACTTATCAACAGAGGTGAAAAAAAATTGTGTGAACTACTTGAAGATTCCGCAGTAACAGCTCGAACTTGCCAGAGACAATTTAGGAAATTTCTGTCAAATTTCCTTTCGAACCATTTTTTTATTTTATTTTCTAAGACGAATTTTAAAAAAATTATTCAAATATTTAAAACTTTGCCTACAAAAAAAGTGGAAAATATATAAAATTGAAAAACAATTTCCTCACTGTAATGCAACAACTCAAGTTTTGTAAAATGGAAAAACTATAAATTTTAAATAATAAGACCACACACGAATGAAATTCTTATGTCCTACAGCAATTCACGTAATGCACTGTGTGCACGTGTACATACATTGCATGCGACAAGAAACCACAAAGAATGTAAATAACAAGTTAAATATAAAGCAAGTGAAAATGTTATATTCGCTGAACGCCAATCTGAACGCCACTACATACCGTGCACTACTACGATTAGTTCAGTTATGCCCGTAAATGTGAAGATTTGTCACATAACTCACTTTGTGAATAAAGAGAGGGGTTTGCGGTTGAGTCCAAATTTGGCACAGCTGTGAAGAAGTCATTCAATAACTATTCTCCAGCACATTTTATTAAAAAATATTAAGATGTGAGAATTTCGCCCTATAAGGACGTCTTTTAAGAAGGGGCCCTCTTTAACTACTTTGGATACAATATCTTAAAAAATACGACCTGTAGCTTACACACATTACGGACAGATATGAATCGATCGGTATAGATGTATTGAAGGTGTGCCTTTCTCCTTTTAGAAGTTACAAACACCCGCACAAACTTATAATATCATAATTACTCTTTGCTACAAAAGGTAAAGGGTATAAAAGCTTCTGCAAAAATGAATCAAAAAACGTTTCCTTACCAGTCAGAAGAATTTGTTTTAAACGAGTCAGTCGAGTAAATTGAACTTTATAAGGAATGATGTGTTCGTGAGATGGAGGGGAGTTCCAATATATAGATATTGCTTTCTACAGTGGACGCCATTGCAGTAGCCTTAATTTTGATTCAAAAAAACCCAGTATCAGAAGGCAATGGCAGAGTTAGAGAACTCCGCCACACTAAGAAAAGTTGGGCAAGTGCATTGACTAGAAAATAAAAAAAAGAAAATTCCCAGAGTGATTTACAGATATCAAATAATCACGTACCAGCCCAAACTAATGACTTAATGTTAACTAATATACAATTGCCAACCTTATACGTGATTGTGATTGTAACGAGTGCGCCGGTAATTCGATACAAGGCAAATTACCCGCCCTTGCAAGAACGCTCCTCACAAAGCGATATGAATTTAAAAAAAAAAATTATATATATTTCTTTTCTCCTTCGTTTATAATTGTTGACGTTTTCTCAGGGAGGAAGTATGACTTTATAAACACACATATTTTTGAAAAACATGGCATAATGATGCGATTTTAACGACTAATTTCAAACGATCTTTATTTTGATATTATGTGAACTTTACTCATTTGGGAGACAAAGTTTAGCGTTTATGTCCTCGAGTAAATAAAGCAAGTGTAATTCTCAAACTTATCTCTTACGTTACGTTACGTTGGAGATTTAGAAAAAACAGTATTGTTTTGCGACCAGCATCACTACCCCAGACGCCAAACATTTTTCGATAATTCTGAGCAGGTAACGGATATATTTTGAAAATTGACATTTTTGAAAAACTTCAATGAACGCACATAAAACAGACTGAAAAGGCTATGCTGCTGGCAGCAGTGGCGGGTTAAACGGTACGCGGTCTAAGCGATCATGGGGGGATAAATGAAATGGCAAGCATCTATTCCACAAGACCTTTCCTTGAGCTAATGGGCTCCAAAATGTCTTTCCGCTTAAGATATATATGAGTTTATTACTGTAATTATTTAATTGGATAAGAAAGCAAGAAATATGTGTAGGAGTCACAATTACCTTGAATACGAACATCTATTAAAAAATTATGCACTGATTTATAGCAGAGTAGTTTCTGTAAGTCTGAGTCTGTGGAATCTGCGGCGTCAACACGCAGTTTCTCGTTTGCTCGTACAAGTACATTATTATTGGCACATAAGCCATTCGTAAATAAATTCTCCACAATTTTTTATTGTTTTCCTCCTTTTTGTTATATCTTCTGTTGTTGTATAATACAAGGTATGAAGCACTCCTTCTTTATTCAAACAAACTAACAAATATTATAAAATGTCTGAAATGAATTTACTTTCTGTGTAAACAACATAAAATCATACAATAGTCACTAATGTACATCGTACGCACGTATTCACAATGCATACATATGTGCGAACCCATGCGTCTAAGTGATGTGTTGTGTATTTATGTGCATTGTGCGTAATATAGATTTAACTGAAGACTAATTTGAGCAAGAGGAAAGTACACACAGTTCACTTCATACAAATTGTTTACATTATTAGTAATTTATTACAACAATCCGTGGTATGGGCTCACAGTTTATATTCTAACCCAAATATTTAACGCAATTGCTTGTGAGAAATAATAAAAACAAACAACGCTACAAAATTTGATTTGAAGAAGAAATCTTTTAAATATTTCCCCGCAGCTTCTACCTAACTAATAATACATGTGGACCCTTGCCAGATCCAAAAAAGTTTAAATCTATTTATTAAATTATTCCTTCACCATATATTTCCGATTTGTACACACGGTAATGTACGCGAGTACATTGGCTTTTGGGCAACAGTTGTAACACACCTTCTACAAAGTACCACACTCGTAGTTTTACTCAGCATTCAGAATAATCGATTTAATTATCCCAGCGGTCCGTGTGAGCTATTCTATTCAGTCGACAGTTGAAACACGGGCAAAAATGGTAAACGTGTTCTAAATGTTATTATACTGTAGTGCCTCATTTAGAAGCTTTAACAAAGTTGCCTCCGCATGGAATAAAAGTAAATATTTCTCTGTTAAACAAACTCAAACTTAGTAAAAAAAAGCAACCTTAAGTTCTTTTTTAAAAGTAATTGCTTAACATTTAATCAGCCAAATTTCGCAAAAACTGTGGCGCGTAGACCATCTGTGATGGCATCTGAAGTCGTTACATAAGTACTGTGGCGAAAATGATGTAAATGTAGGAGCGTAAGTGAACTCTTAAACCAAAGACGCTTGATGTGTATAGAAATTAATCCTTTTAAAATACAATGCCACACTTTTTTAAAGGGAAATATTTCGATGTATGAAAAATTCTTGAATTCAAAATACTTAAAAATTTTCACTCCCATCTTGAACAGTGTATATAAGGAGTTGGGCAAAATGTATATGATGATAAAATACTACAATAACGTTTATGAGGGCAGTTGTAAAGTAATAAAAGTGAAGACGAAGAAGTAGAAGTATCACCGTAACAAACAATCTTATAATTCTTCATAGCAACGCACTAAATACTCAGCGGGCATTTAACGCAACTGACCTCGCCTGAGTGAATGCACTAAAAAATCAATGAGCAACAGCAGTAATGACTGCTTGGTCACATACACATTTCCGTGTCTTATTTATGCCCTTTTATTAGTTTATGACTTACTGTTATGTTATGTTTTTGTTAGTTACTCGTTTGGTCTGAGATGCTGTAAACCCTTTCACTGCCCCGTACCTCGTAGCTTAAGTGCTCTAATTTTTTAACTGCAGTGGGAAAAAGTAAGAAACTTATTGAAGGTCAGCCTTTATGGAAAATATGAATATTACTTGGCTGGTTGTGATGAAGGGCAAGGCCATTACAAAAGGAAACGGGTTTCTTCTCGTTCTAATGAAGCGAACCAGTTTCTTCACTCATTTATTAGAACATTGCCTACAAGGTCACTGCCGCAATGTGCAATATAATGCCAAGTTCTAGATATATGGGGCACACTTTAAGGGATCGCTTTCGTCACGTTTCAAGTCAAACGTGTATTTAAATTATTTATACTTGGTACGTATTGTGCGGTAGCAATCATGACATACATTTTCTTGTATTGTTTTCATTTATTTTTCGAAATATTTATAGTCGAGTTGTTGCTCCAAATTGAACAAATCGCTGAACGAATCAAAGTAAACAACCCTTCTGTCCTAACCTTTCCTGTGGTAAACTTGATTTGACTTAAGTCAAGTCAAAATCATTTTGAATTTTTCGATTCTCCTTATAAAACGCAGTCTCTGTTTAATTTGTCGAAAAGTTTGCACCACTGAAGTGAACGGTAGTATTAGTGATAAACGTTATATTGTTCACCACAAATTAATTTATTTTTTGTTATATGAGTAAAAAACTTATATTTGGCTCAGGCCAAGTCTTGGGCAATATAAAAAATTGTTGCTAGCAATAATCCTATTTTCGATGCAACACTTATATCGTTTCGTGCCTACTCTAATTACAACAAACATAAGTTTACTTATTCGAAATAAACGCCTGCCTTCTTCCCGATATATATAGAATCCCTGCACTGAGTCTTCTAAACAATTTTGCCAAACTTGAAGTCTTATTCACTAAGTCACTCTACACTACTCAGTTTTTTTTTTCTTTTGCCCAGCGACAAATGTAGTACTTTTTATGAGAGCTAGTAGCGAGAGATGTTTTTAAGTGTTAATTTTATTGTATCAGTAAAAGCGAATCTTTTCATTCAAGTCACTTTGTAAAAAAGCGTTATGTAAGGAAAAGTATTCTAGAAATGGCCTACTCTTCTCACTCACCGAATTTTATTTGAAAATTTTAGAAATGTTGTTTGGCGTTATTTGGAGGGCGGGTCCTACAAATAGGACGATAAAATTTTGGTGGTCGCACCTTTTAAGCTCCAACACTCGTATACAGGTACTTAACTTTAACTTTTCGGCATTGAGACATAACGTATGTAAATTCAAGTAGAATCGCTTTAAAAATTAAGAATCAGTCATTTAGGCTGATGTTCATAATGGAACGATTCATATAACTCTCGGGACATAATTTAAATAAATCGTTCGTAAGAGTATTAAACTTTGGGAGCATATAGAAGCTTTTAATTGGAAATTTTTATTTGAAAAGTTTTTAATATTGCGGCTATGCTTAGCAACCGACGGTTCATATTATTATTAGTTCTACTTAAGAGTACCAGCAACAACACAATCAAAATGCCGACGCAGCCATGATGTTCATGATGTTAGAGTAAGACGGACACAATTAAACAGAACACACACACTCAATGATCTGAAGTAGCACAAGCAACAACATCAGCATTACCAGCCATTGTGGCGTTTGTATATGCCTGCATGTGGCCATTGCGTCAGCCATCATTGTAGCGAGAGACCGAGACAGAAATAGTACATTCCCTCTTTGTGCTTTATGCTTAGCAGCCCGCTTCTTCTTATCCATTTACCTGCTGTGTCTGACTTAACCGAATGCCTGCCTGCCTGCCTGCGTGCCCGGTACTCTTTTAGTAGATATTTTCTTATTTCATAAGCATACCATAGCATTGCCATTCATCCGACAAGAATGCTAGAGAGTGACGTGTCGGTATTCCAAAATTAACTGCTTCCCATAAGAAATTTCACGTTTTGTGCAGTAATTCGAGAAAAGCAATTGAAAAAAGTTTAAAATTAGAAAAATACACTGAATGTTTCGTAGCAACAAACAAAACTGAAAAAAAAAAAAACGCATCCAAGGCAATAAATGATGTCAGTGCGCAAGTTTAATAAAACGAGAGAAAATATTCTCTCAGGCAGTAGTGCTTGGTGGAGGTGAGTGTAAACTCATCCAAACATTTAGTGTTAGATAAGTAAGAAAGAGTCAGAAAGCGAGAAATACAAGTCACCACATACACACATATATATATATATGGTGGTATCTGGGTAAGTTTTTCCAATGCATTTATGTGTGCTATCCTATTAGAATTGGTATAAAAAAGGAAAATTAAAAAAAGAAGAAGTAGGATGTTGGATTATCAAGGACATGAACCAGGGTGCGAAGCTAAGCTGGACTAGTCCATTTTTTGTGCGAAAGCTGGTCTAACATTTGATAACTACACTTTTTTTGGTTTTTAAATTTTCACTTGATTTTATCTCACCATCAAGATTCTAAAAATCTTCAACTGCGACATCTCTTTAGTTAAAAGAGAACAGTACGGAAGGAGTTGAGTTAAAATGAAACGTTTTACTTCTCACCAACATTAGCACAGATTCGTTTGCAGTTGTGTGCGTTCAGTTCTCTTAATTCTGCTCTCTTAATAGTTCGAAATATGAATGTAGTTGTGTTGATGTTTCTCTTACGTATCATTCGTTACTCAGTGAGAGTGACTCTTTTAGCTTCTTGCCAAATACACCTGTTTCTTACGGAAGTTTTGGCGGCCTCCACATTTTTCAACACACCATCAACGAAATAACGTAAAAGCCAGTATGAGGCGCTCAATGTATTGAATTATTTCTTGGTGGTTGATTTATACCTAATCATCATCTAGTCATTCCCATACGTTCTTTTCATGTTCGTAACAATCTATGTGGTGTTTAGATGCCGTCGATGTAGTGTTTAGTTGCAATGTGATATATGGGCGTTTCTAATTAGTTGTTTATTGCATATCGAGTCAAAAATGAAATTCCAATATTGTGAACATTCCGTTAGTAGTTGAATCAATCCAATAATGGGAGAAGTTTTTCTTGATATAACTTAGCAAAATACTGCGAAAACCATTAAAAATTGTTAATTACAAACATTCCGTCTGTTGTTAAATTATTGATAGATAGTCTAACTATAAATCACTATAGAAAGAAGAACGCGTGGATACACAGAGAGGAGGTGGCTTCAGGTGGTGGTTGCAACCGAATTAACAAACATTACGTACGCTTCTTATTTACACGTAAAACAGAGGAGAGAACAACAGCTTTTAATACATTAAAGCATTCCGGTGGACAATTCTGCATCCTATTATTTCTTATTATACAACAATTGGAAGAATTACGTAAATTTTTCATTTCCAGCTCTAATTTTCCTCGTACCTTAAAAAGAGTTTCATTTAAAGCCGAGTTTTCGCTCTCTAATTAATCAGTCATGGTCTAAACTTAAAAATGTTTCATATCTTTTTTCTATTCAGTTTTATTTGGGTATCGACACGTACATATATACATAAATATAAAAATGGTCTCGGGGTATAAAAATGAGAAACAGTGTAACTGGATGACTCTAACGAACAAGCAGCAGTGGGGACAGGTTCATTATCAATGCGTTTTATTGTTAATTGCATTCCTGCCATAAGCATATACATACAAAACATTGTACAAACGCAGAATTATCGGGTTTCCAAATTCGAAAAAGAGGTAAAACAGTAAACAATAAATGTACTCACTTCCAAAGTATTACGAAATATTAGTAAATATTTCAGTGCACGTGAAAACGTTAAGAAATGAAAAACGCCCCGATTTATTATTTCCAATGTTCAAGGAATGAGTTGTTAAATATGCACAGTGCCCTAAATGCAAGGTATGCAAGGGAAGGGAACATGACTTTACGTTTATTTGAGACCCAACATTGTAGACTTTTACGCACGGTCACCAAAACTACACGTTAAGCCATTCAACAGCAACTCGACGCATGTACAAACAGTGCGTGAGGTTATTTAATTCCATCTGCATGACATAAATACATTTATTGGACACAAAGCTCACTTGTTTACAATCTGTACGAAAGAAGAAAAAAAATCTGAAAAGTTATTTAAGGACAAAAAACGCAAAATCGATTTAGAGCGAATCTTAAATAAGCAATATTCACAAAGGACACACAGTACTTTGGTAGTGACAATAAGAGGGAAATTTAGCTACGTTTCGTTGCAGCATTTCGACAAAGTCATTATGCCGTCCCCCGAATAGTGACGTATAACGTAAACAACTTTAAGAAAAAAAGTCGAATTCCAGCTAAACATGTGTATGAAAGCGCAACACCAGGGAGAGGAGTAAATCACAAAAATCATGAGTTTTTGTTGTTTAGAAATGTTTCCTATTTCAACCTGAAACAAAACACAATAAACTAACGCATTTTTATTTATTTGTTTGTTTGTTTGTTTGTTTGTTGGTGAAGGTGATTGATGTAGTTGTTGTTGCTGCTATTTTGCTGTGTAAAATTAAATTTATTCTTCTACTGCATTAATTGCCTTTTGTTATGCTGCAATGTATTAAATGCGTATCCAATACGCCCCTATTTGTCCGTTATATGTTATTGTTGATATAGATTCGCTGCGAGACTTTTGTTCAATTATGAAATTATGGCATAAATGTAAATACAGAAGTATTTAAATACTATTAAAGTGTACGCGTTGGGCCAGTAAACGCATCCACTTTGTTTTTCAATTAGAACGCGCTTCATTTATTTATTAAAGTACAAGTTTTTTATTTTTGAAAATCAATACCAACCACTAATCGCTAATCGCTAAGTAGTGCTAAACGTACCTTTGTGAGTTTGGTGAGTATTTTAAATATTCAGTAACATTTATATGTAATCGTATACTATTAATCAATTATTATCTTGAATACCCACCACCGATAAAACCATATCCTCCAAAGAATACTTTTCTTATGTCAACCTGTATGTTATGGCTTAATTGGAAAGGTTTCTTTTGAAAAATGTTGCTGTTTTTTAAATTTTTGTTGAATAGTGGGCGTGTTGCCCAATTACAATATCAAGTAACATCCAGGATCTACCAAAACCGAAGTTTGAAATCGATATCATAATTTCTAACACTAGGACAATGATTTCCGGACACAGACATACCAGCGTTAGAGAGACATGACTAGGTCAACTCAGTATATGGTGCTTAATGTTACGGTGATGGGTGTAAAAACGCAATTATTGACAATTGACACAAAAATAGAAAAAAATAGGTCTAGACCGCATCCTAAATGATGCCTTCTTGTATCAATATTGCAAAAGTTTAGCGACGTCAAATTTATTTCAAAAAGTATAAATCTAATCTGAAAATTGACAAATGTAAATGTTCTAGTTGGTCAAGCCCGATTATCTTATATCATACACCACTTAGTTTCACAAAGTATGCTGCAATTAATTTAGTTGTAAATGTAAACGCGAGTCATGGCCAAGTAATTTCGCGAAATATCGTTATATGGGTAGACGTTCAAAAAGTGGTCCGATACGGTCCATTTTCAATATTTATCCTTGTGCTAAATTTCATCGAAGTATCGCAGAATATGCAACCTATGGGTTGCGCACAAATTTACATAGGTAGACGGACAGTCAAGTGAAAGAATTTTAACATTTTGCTCCACAGTGTTGGGTCCTAAACTCAATACTTTCTAACTAGGTTAATATTTCGCTACAAATGTTGTTCGTATATGTACGTGTATGGGTACAATTACAAAACGACGGCTTTTCTAAATGCAACACAAATTTTAACAGTCGATTGAAAAATATGATATATAAACCACGCCCACATTCTTTTAATAATAAAAGGAAAAGTAGTAAAGTGTGACTTTTAACATTTTTTGGGGGAACTTTGACGGCCGGAAGATCTTTAGATACCGAGCTGATAATATTACCAGAGTATTCCTCGTTTAGGTCCAGAAAAAACTTATGAAAATTTGTCTGCTCGGTTAACGCGGTTAAAAACTTTAATTACATAAAGAAATATGTGAAAATATGTTTCAAAATACGCCATTATCTCAAATGGGCACGTCTGTCCCCGATTTCATGAGAGAGAAATTGAAACTTTGTCAAAGTGATTGGATAGGCGTTCCTTACTACTAAATATCATTAAAAATTAATTACATTGGAGGCACGTTTATGCAAATAAATTTAAAATATATTTTCCTTGATCTATTTTACAAGTAAGTGGGACGATGGTTGGTGCCCCAGATTTGGTGTATGCCTAATATAGCCCCTTTTCACTTGTTGTGATTTCACTTATTCAAGCTCTTTTTATCTCGTTTGTTTCATTATCCAAGTGTATGTGCAGTTGCAATTTCTAATATTAGTAGTGGAGTGAAACTGTAGCGCTGGGCATTTATTCTAACTGGTGCAGCGCAGTTTCGGTTGTTTTGCTGCATTACTCTATGTAATGTGGCATGAATGTCGCCTTCGTCAGCAATTATAGCCAACAATAATTTCTTGTTTTACATTTAGTGCGTATGTACGAGTGTTTTCCATTTTGTTATTCGCGTTCTCATTTCTGCTGTTACGTGTACAATTTAGTTTTGTGCTTTAGTTCCGCTGTTTTTCTAGTCTGTTCTGCTACATTAGCTTGGCAATGCTGAAATTGTAAAATACAAAACCTCGTTGGACGTTTTCTCTGTCGCATGCCTTTTATGGTTATTTTGCAATTGCGCTTTGATCTGATGCTTGGGTTGCACTGCTGAAAGTTTTGCTTCATAAAGCACACAATTTTACAACTTACGTGCAAACAGATTACAAATGTTATTCGTTTTCCTGTTTTGCAATATTGAACCAAGTACGAGGGCCTTGATGACGAGATGATGACTATGTGCACGAGTATGTGTGTGTGTATGTGCATGCACTTGTGATTTGCTTTGTGCCTGAAGAGAAATTTTATTTATGCGCTTCATTCCCTGCTTACCCTGCTCCATGTATGTAAGTACCCGCGTTTACAGGTATCGTACCAGAAAGGTATTGTACAATTTATTCACCAAAGCTGTCCTGAGTACCCCACCAGCGACATTTTCATTTTTTATTTTAGTTTACAATAATGTTTTTTGTGTGTGCTCTTTGGAGTCATGTTGTTTTTATATGTTTTTCCATGTTCTTGGGAAAATTTCAAATTTCTCTCGAGGATCTTAAACATCTTACATCAATTAAAGAAAAATTAAAATTTGCAAAAATGCTACTAACGTCACGTTTTATAGCCATCCTCGAGAAATAAAAAATGCAAGAACAGGAATTAAACGGCGACATATTTAAATGGCAATCATATCCTAAAAACAAATCCATGGGATTTTAAGAGTGGGTATAAGTAAAAAAGCATTATTAAAGTACAATATATATATATATATAATATATTATCATAAAGCGTAAAATATTATTTAGTAAATTTAAGTTTTAACGTTTTCCGAATTGCCAGTGAATTGCTCTTGTAAGCATAATCTGTTCTATTGACTGGGATAATATATATATGTGTGAGAATTAATAAATCCAATTAAAAATTATAATTTTTCGCACCTAGTCCTTAGTTAAGTCCTTTCGGCTATGGCCTGATTATCCCATTTTCCGATTTATTAAGACAAACTTCAAATGTTCAGAACGTTCATTAGGAATTTTGATTATTTTGTAGATTCCCGTGACAATTTCTAAGTAAACTTTTATCACAAATACCCAGCAAGCATCCTTAAAACATGCTTTACAAAAATGCCGCGTGACTGATAAAAATGTTTTCTGGAAATGAAAACGTATGTTCTCAAATACTAACCAACTTTTTCTTGAATGAGAGTACTTGACCTTCCATAAACAAAATAAAAATACATATATAAAGTTCACATGTGAACAAAAAAGCAACAAAAATGTTGCACGAAAGGATATGTCTCACGTTACAATTCCAAAGGCAGTATAATTTATATTGAGCGTAAGCAGAGTAGCCATCAGCATCCAGCTTCCATCATCATTCTTTCAATAATTACAAACAGCGGCAGGGAGTGCACTTGGTCTTTTTGCATTTTATTGATTTTGATTGGCGTGCACAACAAACGATAAAAGCCTTTTCCACCAAGACCAATGATTTTAAAAAACTTATATAAAAATGTGTCTGAACCATGATGTATGAATCTATTCAATCAATTGTGCATGAAGGCGATTGCATTTTCATTACATGAAGTCAAGTGCAAACAGAAATGACTCACAGCCGCATGCGCCAAGCCATCAGTATAAAACATGTTTGCGGCTTTTTCATAGAAACCGGTACCGCAAGTACACTGATTTTACGACGAACGGTCATAAATGCACAGTAATCGTTTTTAATACCTTTTTAATGTTCTGCCGTTTATACAATATTACTCGATGCGACTTTTTAATTTCTATGTAATTCCAGAATTTATTGTTTGTAATTCATTCAAGTTATGAAAAATAAATTGTTTTGTTATAAAAAAAAAAAAAAATTAAATACAGTGAGAACAAGTAAAAAAACTCTATTTGGCGTGGGCCAAAACGTGAATACCCTCCATAATAATGAGACTATTTAAATACACTTCAACTGAACGGCCGATTTTTTAGTGAATTGCACAACAACTGCTGGATGCAGTACATACCTTGAATCACCTGTGTAGTCAGAGATTTTTGTCAAAAGTGGACGTGGCTGTACACCGATTTTGTTCATTTTGAAGGGAAATTTAATAGGTGCCTTCGCGATGATTGAAATCTATCCGAGCTCATATAAACACATATAAAACTTAAGCAAGTATCAACACGGACATGAAGTGTGTGTTTTACGTCTGTACCCGTCGTGGAGACTCTATTAGACGTTTTGTAGGGATTTGAGCGAAGGTCCCAACTTTAGAACTTACATCATAGGCTATGTAAGTTCACCCCTTGGTGACAGGGTTTTTTGCCATGCACTACCAGCGATTTTACAGCCCCCGCGAAGCTCCCACAAGGGGGCCTACCCAAGAGTACGTACTGGCAAGAACCTTAGTTCTTGGGGCTCCAGTACCCCGCGGTACCAAACTTAGTCTTTGGTAGGACTGTCGATCACTAGATCTCCCAACTTCGGACAGCCTATTGCCCATGGGTTGGTATCCCATTGTTATATGTTTGCTAAAAGGTAGTTATTTGATCCCTGGAATTATCCAGGGGATCTTATATAATATGCTTTTTGCATTTTTGTTTTGGCCCCGTGATCCTTGGACGAAGCACCTATACCGGTACTCCGTATCAGGGCGGGGCCATCAACACGGACATTGCTAAATTACATTTGAACTACATGGGGACTCAAGTATCGTTTTCGTTTTCGCACTCCTTCATTTAACACAAACATGACCGTCGCCATTTTCATCTCAAGAAAATTGTAAAAAAAAATTTATATTTTTCAGTTGTTTTTCAAAAATTTCGTGTACTTTTCGAATATTTACCACGCCTTCTTTTCGGTGTCCGTTCATTTTAAGAAAACCCAAATTGAGCCAAATAATTGAAACTTTGTACAAGAAAATACTTTTGGTTCATGTGTAAATATTGTTATTTACATTATAATGAAGTGGGCGGAGCTAATTCATGTACAAACATATTTATAAGATATTCTGCAATTCCAAATTATCCAGTGGTCCTTTCGCCATTTCGTTTTCATATATATTATTTATACAAATATGTGTGTAAATTATATAAAAAGCAGGTGCTCTTTAAATATGTTATAAACCATTATATATACATCGCCTTCATAATCAATAAATGTATTTATTGAAAATAAGATATTTGCCGATATTTTTGGTATTTAATCGTTTCCACCACATGCTGCGTGTTGGCCATGTTGGCCATTCTCGCCATGTCTGTACATAAAATAACAAGAAATATGTTGATACCTATAGTATAAAAAAAAAATAATCGTTACCTTATGCTTTGCAAACGAACGATCGTAACCCACGTACACTACAGAGTAGATTTCTGTTGTTACATACTCGTGCAAATATTTACATCAATATTAGCAAGTGAGAAGGTTTGACATACATTGGAACGCAACGTGGTGCTGAGCTTAGTCATGTATTGCGTTGTTTCCGTCACTATCACTTTGCATTTGAATAAGATTTGACTTGGGATTTGACAAAGCCTCTTATTAATTCATAAACTATAATTCACAAACAATAAATTACAATTTATTTCGGAGATAGCATCGTGTACTTCTTAAGCTATAAAAATAAAAATTTATTTATTATTTTTCTAAAGTTTGTATCGGAATATATAGTTTGGAAGAGGTTCCTCTCTTAAATAGGCGGATTCAGGGGATGCAGCTACATATTCTGCAAGTTTGAAATAAATCACACACGTCATTCAATTTTACATTAAATCCGAGTACATAGCCCGTGGTTGATAATATTTTGCCTAATTTTGCAGCACCTTCAAAAATTCCATCTAAATTAACGCATGCCTTGATGACTGTTGGAATATACTTAGGCAACATGTACGTCCATACAGTTCAGATTCTCGTTTTTTCATTTTTCTACTCTTAACTAACGTTACGTTCTTTTCGTTCGTTCTTTATAAAAAGTCGCACATTATTTATAAATGACAATTCTGCTGTCGTGAGTTATTATTATATTTTGGGCAACTCCCTTTCCACATGACATATTTCATATTACGCTTAAGCATAATCGTACTATGGCATGTAATCAACCGCCTTTGCAATTTGAAGGAATCTTAAGAAGCCGAGATGAACGTAGACGCACAGACTTTGTACAAATAATGTAATAGATGTCTCTAAGTTGGCTTTGTTGCTTTTGTTATTGATGTCTCATACGTTAATTATTGATTATGTCTTCTCTTCTTGTTTCTTCCTTTTTTTGTTGGTATGTAAAAAATTCCATCGAAATATTATTTTAAATTTAAGTTACTCGAGTGTAATTGTATATATTTTATATGGCATTAACATAAACATTTAACTACATTTCTTGTATTTTGTTTTTTACATAACGAGAATAAATTATAATGACAGTGAGTGCCCGGTAGCAGCACATTTTTATTGATTGTTATAAAGGGTCCCTCGACTGTTTAAAATGACAATAACAACGCTACATCATTACATGTGACGGTATATAGGTAGTACAGCATCATACGTAAGTAAGATGAAAAGCTTTCCATTAAGTACATAACATAACTGTGTGAATAAAAAAAGGACATTTATTAAGTAGTCCATGAAATATTAT
Source organism: Crataerina pallida (assembly GCA_949710015.1). Lineage (NCBI taxonomy): Eukaryota > Metazoa > Arthropoda > Insecta > Diptera > Hippoboscidae > Crataerina > Crataerina pallida. Next base: position 11,301,596 of record OX453290.1, read on the forward strand.
AAAATACTTCCACATCAACCATTATATCTACACACATGCCTGAACGTTTCTTTGTGTGCGGGTCATATTTTCTATTTCTGTTTAAAATGTTTATTTAGTAGAATATTCCACAGTAAAAAGCGTGAAAGAAATAACTTTGTGTTGTTGGGTGTGGGCACATATAAAACAATTTAGAAATAGACGAATATTTGTACAAATGTTTACGTCCGTAATTGGCATGTGGTCGCTGCACTTAATCCACGCAAAATAACACCAATAACAATATATTTATGCACCATTCAAAAGAGTGCATCACATAAGAACGCAGGCAAACATCTTCTGCGAAACGTGGCCATAAAAATGAACACATATTTTTAACTCTTTTCTGCTTTCTTTGTTTCTGTACAAAATTCAGCATTTTTATGAGTTTGTCAGGCCTCTACGGAGAACATGTTACCCGAACAGCAGGTCAAATTCATCAAACAGACATTCGCTCCGCCAACCATAAATTATAATTGTATTGAAAGAGTTGAGAAGCAAACAAAAAAAACTGTTTTGGTTTATCTTGGTTTGGGCGACACCCTTCGGATTTATACATACTACACAAATACTGTGCCGGTGGTATTTCTATTATAATGTGCGTCCATTTTAAAGGGATGTTTGTTAATTGTGGGCGTGGCTGTTAACCAGATTTGCATTTCTTCAACCATTACATAGGTTAAGGATATCTGAACCAAGTAAGAGCCAAATAGTTCAATTTTAGCGACAGTGGCAAAGGGAAACTCTTAGCTACGTCAGCTAAGACGGCTTAAAATTTTGTGCTGCATGAATATATTTTATAAGGTTTTATGAGCTTTCATTTAATAGCATTAAGCGAAATGACAAATTCAGTATACCCCACACAATAATGTGGTAGGGCAGGGTAAAAATAAATCAATGCAAACCAATGAATGAACATTTTACGTTCGCATACATAAAAACATTGAGAGGAACAGTCTCACTTTCGCTTTTACCAGAAAGGCTTCAAATGTTTTTTTTTTAACGCAATAAAAAAATCTGTTGTTTGGTGTATAGTAGACATTTGCAATGCCCTACCAGCACATACGTTGAATTCTTTATATGTTCACTTTGACTTCTGATTCTATCCCTACTTCTTCTTAACAGCAATCTGTTCAATAATAATCTCTTGAAACATCACACTTGTCTGGTGGTCATAATTGAAAGAAGTCGAGTAGTTAAAAGCAAACGTTAAGAACAACTTAGAATATCGCCGCCATTCATAATTCTCATAAATTTCAGTTCTAAATTCAAATCAGAGCGTGGAAATTTAAAACCGAAAAGAAAACTACTCCAAACAGCAGGCAATGCAAAAGTAAAAGTGTTTTGTTTGATGCCATTTAACAACTAGCTGCTCAATCTAGTTACACAGTTAGAAATGGAACCGAAAAACTCTTTTATGCATGGAGACTATGAAACCCAATTAGAGTATAAAAAAGGTATGCATTTACAAAAAACCTCTTCCTACCAAAGAATTGCCTGCTTTTGAACACATCGCCACACATTTGAAGTATCGAGCTGAAATTCATTTTATTTGGAACTAAGAAGTGCTTCTTCTTTCTCTGTTGCTTTTTTGGAGGTTTGTACTTGGCTCTCACGTATACCAACGTGTGTAAAAGACTCAACTACTTGTATAGCAAAAAAGAAAGGAAACTCATCCTTATAAGAAACTTTTAGAAAATGTAAACTGGGCACTCTGGATACCACAAAGAGTAACAATCCAATGCTATACATTCATGGCTTTGACAAATTTCATCCGTGCAAAGTGTCCAAGAAACATAATCGATTAAATGTTAGTTATTAGTTATTAGTGCACATTGATCGCAATTTCATAAACCGTTAAGTGATTTGATATTTTAAAAATGCATTAAATGCTAATTCAAAATGCCCCAGTTTGCCCTAATAAATATATACTTTAATGGCACGAATGCATCCACTTCAACACCGCGTGGATGGCTACACATTTCCTGATGGCCAAAAATAAGTAGAAACGCGATTTTTCAAATATATAAAAGATACAATTTTGCAATCATTGTTATGCTCCGTGGTATAGTCTTTAATTTCTTATAAAAATACAAAATTTAAACAAAAACGAAATCCGACAAGCACCAACAAAGTCATAAGGAGACCCAACCAGTTGGGAGATAATATTTTAAAAATCTTTATATCAATTTTTTTGTTTGTGTTTGTGATGCTGTTCGCAGCTAATTATATAACATATATAGCTGGGTGAGTTTGTATTGAGTATAAATTTTTAGTTTTTATTAGTGAAACACCAGTAAGCACGACATTCATCGCATCGACATGGCGAAGCATGTGCCCTCAGCGTATAAACATAAAATCAAATATAATGTACATGCATGCTGCACCAATTACGTACGAACGCCTGCATCATGATAATTTAATCATTTAGTCAAATGAACGTAGAGTTAGAGGAGCGCGTTTACATGCAGACGTGAAGCGTTGAATTAACTTGTAAAGCAGTGAAAGAAGCCTTTAAAAGTCACGTAAAGTTATGCCTAACGCAGCCAAATGCTAAATAATCGATAAACAATATATTGTTCAATGCACGATTATTTCGTTGCATATAAACCGTTGAATTTATGGTAAGTGCGTATCTGTGTGCAGCCACTTTTTGACTCTCGCTTATGTGACGTTTTGTTTGCGCCGGTGCATGTGTATGAAATAATAATAATAACTATTCCAACAGTAACAAAAACAAAGAAAAAACATGGCCGTCACTGTCGTCGGCATCATTTATTCTTGTATTATATATTAAAGAACAGCCATGATTGTAGGCACTGCCGCATACGGTAGACCCAACAATCACTTTATATTCCATTAGACGGAACTCATAATTTAACAGATTTACACAAAATTCATTTAAGATTAAGGAAACAAAACAACAACATAAGGAAAAGAAAAATGGCAAAACGAAAACGAAAACAACTAAAAACTAAAGTCTTCTGGTTACCGCGTTTGCCCACTCTGGCAAATGGTAAAAATAATTAAATATAAGTTATATAGACGTATATACGGTACGTATATAATTTTTGGCAAATATTTTCGAAGCTTTACTGTTGTGTTGAAGGAAGTGAATAAAGTAATTTACTATTATTTCGATCGAAGACAACTTTCAATTTCTCTTTTATATTTAGAAAACGAATAGAAAAATATATAAATGAATAATAAAATGGAAAACTTGATACTGTTGAAGTCAAATGAATAGCGATTCAAAATTCTGCACACCTAGAGTAGTGGGTGGATTATGTAATTAAGCTTTTTCTCATTTGGAATCATTATTTGTTGATTATCTCGAAGAAGTTTGCCACCAATACTTACACCATGTTATGCGCAGAGACAATTGGAAAAAATCAATACAGAAATTGTTTAAATGTAATCACGCAATGGTCTTGCGTTGCATGCTCCAAAGTTCTTAAAAAAATTTCGTTTGTTTTCGTTAACTTTCATGTAGTGCCGTCGCAAACATGTTGAAGCAAATGGTTTCTATGGTTGCCAGTAATGGTTGCTATTACAAGTCGCAGCCACAACAAAGCAATTCCTATAAATTTCAAACAAGAGCATAATAAAGGGCAAAAGAATATGTATAATGTTCCAATTGGCTACTTTACGGTAGCATCGGGATTCTTCTCGCCTGATCCTAAATTACAAGCTTTCCAAATGGCTTTTACGTATAACCGTTGCACTGCATTATTAGAAACATAAATAAATAGTTTTATCGATAATCTCTAATGCAATGTATTGAACGAAGCGTACGTGTAGGGTTGATACATAAATATGTGCCTGCATGGAAAAAATAATAATACGGCGGGTACGAGGATGGGGAGGAGCTAGCTAAATATTTCATATTAAATCCGGCTAAAAGCAGAGAAGGCGATAAAAGCAGCAGGGAAAACTTTTTCGCAAATAATGTACAGAGCTGTTTGGTAAATTCCGCTGGGTCCTCTTGCTATCATAAAATAACATAATAATATTTCTACTTTTTTATTTTTTTTTTCCTTCTAAAAATCATAAAGTGTGTGTGTGGTGTGCATTATAGGGCGGATATGACGTCAGGAAAATAAACTCAGAAATACTTAAGCAACAATATTTGTTTTCTCCTTATGCCACCAAAACATGTACGATTTCATTTTCAAACGCAATCATTCGAAGAATTCTTCTGAATAACTTCCTTAATAATAATTTCTTTTGAAATGTTTTCGTAATCTTCATTGTAAAAATGTTTAAATCTCTCCTTTGACACATTTCTTGTGCACTCGGCGTATTGTGGATAATAAAAGGGGCGGGTGCTTTAAGGAAAAATTCTCAATGATATTTATGGTAATAGAAGGAAACGAGGGCGTGTTAAATGTAGTGAAAAGCAGAAAAGTGGACAATTATGGACATTTTGCACTATTAAGAATACTTTATGAAAATTTTCCGGTAAATATAAAGAGGGCCTACCTTACATGCCAAGGGCGAGAGTTTTCTCTGTACTGGCACAAAGAAATTATGTAAAAAGTATTTATTTTATATATCACGCGGTGTCATCTTGCACAGACCTTTAATTAATTTATTATATAGTCCCGTTCTTTCTATAGTAATTGTGAATGCTTAACAAAGTTCTGATATTGGACGCTTTCAAAGGTAGATAAAAATTGTCAAATAAGTTTTTATTTGAAACTAATTTATTAAATGATAAAATGCACAATATTAGAGTGCGTAATCAAGTAAGGGCCACTCCTACTTTGGAGGAGAGAGTGGAGGGTATTTAGATAAAAAGTTTCAGGTATCTTTAATAAGTTATTAATTATTTTTAGTTTATAGCCAAGTGTCATTGTTTTATTTGATTTTCATTTTTCAACAAGGATTAACATACAAGTATAGTTTTTCGCCAAGAATGACATTTTGTAAATTTTGTAAATCGTGTCTATTTTGTACTAAATTTTGATTTCATGTCTCAATTTTTGTGGCTGTTACAGACCTCAACCAATTTCGCCCAATTTAAGTAGCTAAGTGCGCGAAGAAAAATTCAGTTCAATATCTTGAAAGTTGCGACTGTGAGAGTGCCAACAACCGACGGACCTGTTCCTATCGACTTGGAATCAAAATATATTGTCAAGTCTCTGACGGATGTTTAGAAAAGTTGAAATTTCACAGATTTACTGATTTATGAGATCATTACCTCCGCTCTATACCATTTAGATACATTACATTATTGATTAAGTAACACAGTGTACATCACTAATCATATGGGCGGTATCTTTATACAGCATTTTGTACAGTTTGCACCCACGATAAGCCATAAGCGTTATTAAATATTTATTATCTTTTAATTGCCCTTTTTAACGTGTTTATGTATGTACTTGAATATTTTCAGATATATCTCTTCTAACGTGCGGACGTGGATCAATTCTTCTAACAATAATGAAAAGCTCCCAATAAGGTACGTTTCAATGAAATTGTTCTCATTAAGGAAGTCTTTTCAGTATGTAGTAGAATGTAATGCACGACTTAATGTTGACATTTATTAACCAAAGCCAACTCATTGACTTTACAACTCATTAAGTACGGAGTATAGTGTAAGCAGATTCAATTACTGTTTGTGGTTAACTTATTAAGTCGTTGCCTTTTATTAAACGTTGTAGAGGTCCTGCTTTCTTATTCTATCATACAAATATGTACATTGTTGTACATATTTTATACTTTGTGCTTTAATATCACAGAAACATTTATTTTCGGTGTAGAATTAGGAACGTAGCATAAAAAATTCTCCCTGCAAAGGTGAAAATGAGTGAATATGTGTTGATTGGTGAGTACGGACTTTTTGAGCCAACAGTCCAATAAAATTCTTATATAGCTTATGTTTCTCTTCAAGGTGGGAAATATCTCTGCGATAAATTAGTTTGGATTGCTCAAGAAATGTGGAAGAAGTTCCGCGAGTTAATTTCCTTCTCCTAAATTGATAAATACTGTAACGCCCAAAAACTGTCCAACAAATGTTTTACTTAGTCCACAATATTCTCTAAGGTATCCCAACATATTCCACAAAATGTCATTGCAATTGATTAATAAGTGTAGGAGCTGATCCCTCTTGCATCCAAAATTTTTTGATTTTCCAAAAAAGTTTTATTTAGTTTAGGTCAAGTTTTAGATACCCCCACCTTTGAAATCTGGGCGTGGCAGATATACAACAGAAAGCATTACAATTTATTTTAAGTTTGTGGACGTGACTGTTATACGGTCCAGCTCATTTGCGGTACGTCAGCGGAAGGACTAATAGAAATACAATAGGTTAAAACACTTTGGGCACAATTTGCGCAAAAAATCACTTTAAACAACCACTTATAGAAGCACAAGTCGTAACACTGCACAATTTCACCTACTTAGGACCGAATTGAATACAATCAATCTTATTGTTGAAATAACTTCGCTTAGCACTTTTCTCTTTTTATAAAATGCCACACCCTTGCCCGAACTTTTAGCACAAGAGTTACAATCTATGATAAATTATGATAAATTGTTTGGTATACAAATGTGAGAGTGTGGGATTTGATCAAGAAGGAGTTGCGTAATATCTGTGCACGCATCATACACAAGCCATATATGCATACAATGACATGTTGTGCACCCGGTATTTTGCCTTGTTTGCAAACAAAAGGTAAAAAGAAAACTTTATACAGTTTTTCTACTTTAAGGATTTCAAGTATGTTCTTCAGTTTACGATTACCGCCATAAGGACTCTTCGTACGTGCGGCATGTGGGTGTGTTAGCATGCGTAGTGTGTCACATAGGTTTGCTTTTATTGAAAACGTGCACATTATTTGGGGTTTATTTACGAATACAAAAACAAAAACATAACTTGTTACGTGGTCTTATTTGTATTTGCTAAACCAACAAAGTTGATGCTTATGGTTGTGAAGACAAAAAAATAGAAATAAATATATGGAAATTTCTGGTCATTTGGCAAAAGCAAAGAAGAAATCTTATTTATGGCGAATGGCAAATGATGTTCTTTTTAATACACTTCCACACACCGTACACACTCACTACTCCTGCATGTAGTTATGTGTGGCCGTTGTGTTATTGTTGTGTTTTGGGTTGTGATAAATTAAAGTGCATCAAAAATCGGATATATATGTTTTAAGTAAACACCACATTGGAGGGGGAGTGATTTTTCCATTTCCATTTATAAACATAATGTATCAACATGCACATCTCTGTACAAAAAATACGTCACTTTAGTGATTGGCATGTTCAAATGTGCCATACGTACAATACGTTTATGACATCGTTGTTTATTTAATACTATGTAGTTGTTTCGCTCAATGGCTTGCGCGGGTCGTGCTACATTTAATATGGAAAGTGCACTTTTCAATTATTAAAAATTTCTTTGTATACGGTACAGACAAATGTCGTCTATTTACTGAAAAAAAAATAATGTAGTCGTATTTCCCCTTTCCTTATTTCATCTTTAGTTGTCCCTTCCATAAATGTGTCAAAAATGAGCATGATCGGATTGTAATCACGCCCACAATTAACAAAAAACCATACCACACTTGAAACTAAAGTTGCAAGCTGAAACACCACACATACACTAAGAGAAGGCGTGCACTTGACACGCCTAAAATATCAATACGTCTCTTATAATTATCTTCTACTAACCATAAAGGTACTGAAACTTTATATATTATTTTTGGAGCCTGATCTGGAACTTTCTTAAGAATTTTAATTCGTGGCGAATTAGGTCATACCGGATAATTGCAGATGATTTCTAAATAGTTCAGTTTTTATGTTTATAAATTAAAATTCTTAACTTTAGAGATTACACCCAAATTGAGAATCTTTTTTTAAAAACATGCCATCACCTCATACACGGGCTTGATTGTTGTGGGTACCCAACCAGTGACCCTCCTTGTTATCCGAGTAATATTAAGCATCAATTCCCATTGTAATGAATCGGGGGAATTTATAAATAAGAAAAAAACAACTCCCAAGTGATGCTTATATGCACACTGAGTGTGCATTATTTTATTTGGGTAATTCTCGATAATAATTGACACATATAATAAAATTCCCACAACGACGAATGTGCTATTCGAAGACATATGTAATTAGATCAATTGAAAATTGAATTGAATTTGATGGATTTTTCACTTCCAAATGGAGAGAGCGTCCCTTGGTAATGGCGTAAATTGTTTATCTAAAATTTCAATTTTATGTTTTAGTCGGATTGTTGAGAACATTAAGGCACACCCGCTTATGTACTTATACACGGTCACATATCTTTGTATATGTGTGTGTTGAAAAATGCAGCTTCATTAAAGCAATTAACTCATAATGGTAGACAAAAATCTGTGTTCTCAGGGAGCAATTATAAGGCGGAAAATTCGAATCTTTTATAGACATTGAATCACATGATAAACCATCTAATGTCTTGAATAGTGCGTTAGCTATAACTAAGTCAAGTTACCATTTCCGCCATACAAGGCGCGCCTCTTACATCTAATTAAAACAATTGGCAGAATAGAAGCCCACCTACCCGTAGCATTTGCTGTGTGTTTAACCGCTTTATGACTTTGAGTTCAATACGCCAACACTGGCGTGTTAAATTTTAAAGAGGAAGAAACATCACCCGCTGTGCTTTTAATTTCTCTGTTTATTTATTTTGAAATTTGCAAGAAACACAATGGTGCAGGTACATTGAATAAAAACTCGTATGAACTGATATTGAACAGAAACTTGCTTAAAAGTTTGGGTAATTAAAAAATTTTGAGTAAATGTCTAAATCTTTGCAACCGTGATGAATGCGACTCGGAATTCGATGTTGATCAATGTGTAACAAAGATTGTTGACTACAGTAATTTGCACTGTAGTTACGCTTAATGTACGCCTATGTCTAAATTTCTTGTGGAATTGATCGAAAGCTAAAATATTCTTCTACAGTTCAAAGTCATCCATTTAGTTTCATTTATGAATAATATCAATCAGCAATTAAATAATCAAGTCTTATTAAGCACGCGCACACACTCGTACATGTCTACATTTGATACGTACATTCTTCCCTTTGTATAATTCGATGGTCCCATTTGGTCCCATTTCGATACCCACACACTGTTGCTTATATATACACATGTAATTTGTATGCACATACATTCTTACATATTTATATATCTCTGAGATTTCATTTGTGTCAGCTATCTCCCTCTAATTTATTCAGCCATTAAAGTTGGGCAACAATAATAATAACAACAATAGCAACCATAAGAAGAGACAGTAAATTCACGGCCATGTGCCTTATTGAGTCAACATGGATAACGAATCTCGAAAACGAAGAAAACAACAACAATAATACAATAATACATTCTTATTCATACACTCGCATATTATACTACCACTACAAGTATATGCGAAATAATGCTGCATAGCTTGTATTCAAAGCCACATGCCACCGTTCAAAGTCTGGTGGGTTTTGTTGTTATAGTTCGTTTCGTTTTCTCATTTTTTAGTATCGATTTTGTTTTTCTGTTGCCTCTGCATTTCAATATGGGGTTAATTTAAATTCTGAAACTGCATTAAATGTTATAAGACAAACAGCAGCACACCACACCACACTTCAGCGTTGTCTAGGGCTACAATACTATTTCGTGTGCGGATGTTTTAATACGCAGACACAAGTTAAGTATGTGTGTGAATTGTGTGGCAGAGTTTGTATCAGTGTTTAATAATGTATATATGTGTGTGACTGCAAAATGGTGTTATTGTTAGACTGCCGTACAATAGCATCAGGTGTGGATTTTATTTATATTTTTTGTTTAGTGAAAAAAGGCTTCTTCCCTAAAATTTCGCTTATGTTTATTAAAAATACGAGACTGAGAAAATTGATTTTGGCCGTTTTGCCTTTTGGGGCAGTGAGACAACAACTATTGCTTTATACTAAACTTAGATAAATTCAATTAATAGTCACACGCAAATTTGAACGATTAAGGTCGGGTTGGCCGATGATATTTTAGGCGATATTTTACGCAAAATAATAGTACACGCTTTAACATATTTTACCTCACACTGCAACGTTGTGCCTTTAATATTAAAAGGAATGGTTCAAATTATGAACGTGCCTATGAGCATGGCAAATCTATAGTTTTGACATCTTTTAACGGCCGTGTGACACATTTTATCTTACTTTCGTATTTGCACTAAATAAATTATGGGCGTGCGTTAACCGACCACGTCCATATTTATACCATATATATAAATTTGAACTAATTTTCAATATCATTGAATCGATTTTACCAAGTCCGTCTATTCGTCTGTCTGTCCATCTAAATTTGTGCGCAAGTTACAGGTCGCATTTCTTAAGATATTTCGGTGAAATTAAAGACAGGAACATGTATTGGCCCAGAAAGGTATTCCATTGAAGATGGACCAAATCGGACTATTTTTAGTATCCCTACCCCTAAGACCTTTACTCCATCGGAAGTTTTTAATGCGACAAAAAATCGTAATTCTTAAAATATTTTCAAAAAATTTGGTGAAGAAGTGGTTAATTGGGTTTATAACTGATCGTGTTAAATTTGGACGCGATCGGACCATTTTTAGATCCCATTTCACTAAAAGCCTTATATGACAATACCTTGCATTTACTGACACAACTAAACTAATTGTGGAGGTAGGTGGTGTAGGATATTAAATGGTCGGTCTTGACCGACTATATAATTTTAACCTATTATATCTGTGAGAGATTCTTATTCATTTTGGGGGCCGTCTTTGACTGTTTTTTCGCAACACCAAACACAAAAACGTACCTGCGTGCCACACTTGGAGGATTCTGACATACCTCACATTTTACATATTTTCGATCAACGTTGCAGCTTGAATCAGTTTCACCAACTTCAACTGTTACTGTAATGTTAGGTAATTATGCGCTGCACTACTTGCGGCAAAGGGTAAAGGGAGGCCCATCTTTTATTATACCGATCGATTAAGTGATTTCATTTTTTGAATCTCCGTCGTTTTGTTGTGAGTTCATGTAAACTTGTTCGCAATTTTAATAATAAATTTGACATCAGAGCAGGCCTTAGTACAGAGGTATGCGCTATTGAATATTTGTCCTATTGGTCAATTTTTAGTATTCCTCCCGCCTATAGCGTCCTTATTTGAAATAAGTCTTTATGTGACGAAAATTCATAAGTTAGTGAAAAATATTTAAATGAACCAATATTTGACTTTCCTTTGTTCTTCTTTTGCGGAACTATTTATACATTGACTTGACTGTCGTTTCCTTATATACTAAACTAGTTGTAGTATTATGCGTGGTCGGCCTTGAATGACTAAAATATTTCAGTAGGATTCTTGCATTTAATCATTCCTAAAAGTAAAGATAAACTTTGATCTGTTGGAACCTCAAAAGAGAACTTGAGTTGTACTTAAACTAACAAAAGGCAATCATAAAAGCAAAGTTATAGGATAAGTCTCTCATTAGATGATGAACGATTTCTTCATGTGCGATCAAAGTTAGGTTTTAGTACCTCCTCCCACTTTAAATCACTGCTTAACAATTAAAACCCTTATATGCCTGGGTTTTCGCGCAACTCTTTTACTTGAGCCTTTTTATAGAAGCTTCGATCTTTTTCCACCTGCGGACTACCATATCAGCTATAGCATTTCCATCCATACGATTGATATAAACTTGTATCATTCGACTTATATAATGTCGACGTGGATACAGACATTACTTGACACATTAATCGCAGCACTTAAGTAGACGCAACTTGAAATTATTTTCGTGAGGAGGATATATTTAGTGCATAGATCTTCAGCACGGCCTAATATACATTCAGAGGTGAACATATATCTCATTCGTGCAAAATCATCTCAATGGCATTGGGAGAGTTGCATAAATCATTAAAATGACAGTCATGGAAACAATTACTGCACCTAGCGCTAACGTTGTACAAGAAATTCATCTTTAGAAGAATCCAATAAGAATCACGGAATCAATGCAGCATCATTACGGGTACCATGATTAACATTGGATGGCTTACTAATTGGAGAGTATCTGGAAGATACATATAATGAGCGTCATAATAATGTGTCACAGTTTCCCGCCAGAGGTCACTAAACAGTCAAAGCCGAACGCATACGTGCATATATAAGGCAGCGGCCATATTAAATTTATCTGATGTACGTACAGAGTGTACAGCGTACAGCGCACAAGCAACAATGATTCGTCTCTGTCTCACTTATGTCAACTGTAATTGTGGAGTAAGAACACTCATGCAATCCCAAAATATATGTAACAGGCGTGGCATTCGGTTTACTCTTGTATTTCTTTAAGTATTTTTGTGAACTTTTGTTTGTGTGAAATTCCTCTCTTAGTGTGAGACAGATTGAGTATTTCTGTTAGTTAAGGTAAGGCGCTCTCTCATCATGAAATTATCTTGGGCATATTTATTTGTTGTTATAAGCTCATCTGACATGTTGTCTCGCATAATTTTTGTCACAATTCCACAAAAGAATATAATATAGTGCTTGGTAATGGTACAGCGGGTTAAATTAATTACTTTAATATAAAATTACTTTGATTGACCAGCCGAAATGTTGCTGATCTCCAGCTTCTTCGAAACAGAAAGTCATTGGGATACGCACTGACGGACATTAATTAAAATGAATATTTTCTGAAATGTTCACTTTTTGAACATTTTGTTATTCATGAGCTTCATAAAATTAAGCGCCTACCATCCAGCTCATTTTAGATATTTAACGCACTCAATATGACGTTTTAGCGCCTTAAGATTTCTCGTTTTGTTAACATTTTGTGCTTGTATGTGCGTTTTTGAATTATATTTAGAAAATTGTTATAAATTTCATTCTGCGTTCTCGCCCAGACACTTAGGTCATACAGTTTGAATTGATGCAATTTGTTCAAACCTACCACTAAAAGTAATTTTTCCCAATAATTAATTGACACATACTGGGGATTAAATATTACACATTTCCTCAATTTTACTTATATCGCAGACACATTTTGGCATTCATTATGTGCTCACATGCTACTTTAGTTCAATCGTGTGGCCAAAAATATTAGCAGATTAGAAATGCTTGCGATACAAACCGCAAAATGTGCACCTCGTTCTTATAAACGAATTATTTTGAAATTTAATCGGTAATTTGTGGCTGTCACGCCCAGATGCATTGATCCATTTCAAAGCAAGAGATCCGTGCACCGTTTCATCTTTGAATATGCGAAATATTTTCAAGCCCTTCCTGTGTTTAAATATTATAAAAATAATAAACAGGGTCTCCGAGTCTTTAATTTGTGATTTCATAGTTTTAGGCTTTTCTTCTTTATTCACCTGTTGCAACAACCGTTGGCTAATATCAACGTAATGAATAACAATTCATTAGTTTGGGTTAATTTTTATGCGGAGTGGCTATATTCGTGATGGAGGGACTTTTTGAAAATTTTTATCAAAAAATATTAATAATAATATAAAAAACAAAACAAACAACATATGCCTATAAATGGCTAGAAGTTTATGAAAACACAAATCGTTGTGGATAAGTAAATGGAGAAGACCAAGAGGTTATCTTCATCTTCAATAGTTTTTATTTAATTTTTTTATTTTGGTAAGCAACCGTAGTGATATTCCCCACGACTACATAGTGTGCAAATAATGGAGAACTTGCACAATGTGGCGGAAGCTGCCCGTGCAAGTGTTTTCACATAAATCTGTGTGGTGTGTTTGTACGTATGGTGCCACATGACCAATTTAAAACTGAAAAACCACTCAAGACGAATGATGATATTTCCCCGTTAAGAACTAAGTAAAAAACTTTTCACATACGTACCTACAGTTTATGCACTTTACTTTGCCAAACACACACAGCCTCACAAGTCAGCCCTGGGCGTGAGGGGCACGAGAAATTTAGTTGCATACGTTTCTAAATGTTTTCAAATAAAAGTAAAAGGAAAAAACAAAGACAAAGTTTCTAAATTTTCATCTTATTTGTATGCTCCATGTGGTTATCATTTCCAAACTTATGGAAACTTTGTGCATTAGCTTTTTGATGATTATAAAGAAGATGAGCAAGATGTGCACCATTTGAAAGCAGACGGCTTCTGCAATAAGCATTTTGAAAAGGAACTTCAGCTTGTGCCAAAACTTTATAGCACAGCCACGTATACACTCTTAAAGATTTGTTAATAAACACAAATGAAATATTAGTCTAAAGAAATTTTTAAAAATACTTGCCATCCGTCCTGAACGATGGGGTGGGTTTTAGGATTTTTAGTTCAAATTCTTCACGAATGGATTAGATAAGATTCATAGGCCACTCAAGATATTTTACCTTTTGTGAATTTTGCTTTCCTTACGCATAACACCTTGAAGGTTCTTACCTCCAAGCTGGCTTAAAATGAATGCAACGTTTACATGTACTTTTGATGTCATCCTTCACACTTCACATATTTTTGGAAAAATATACATTTTACATTTAATTGGCAAAAACAGTTTTAACCTCAATGTGTGATGCCTTCTTAAAAAAGAAGAATTTATGGTCATCGCGGTGGCGGCTGCTGGTATTAAATGTTTTGAATCAATTAAATATATGGCGCATGGACATGACATGCGTGCAGTTGATTGTGTTAGTAATATATACAGTCCCATGCATATAACGCGAACATTTATTGATTTTATGTGCCATGTACTTTTTGAAATTCTCGTTCAATTAAATAAATTATGCGATGATGATATAAAATTATTACAAAGCGTACGAGTATACATAGTTTAGGGTTGGCTTTAAACAAGTAAGGAAACTAAAGTTGGCTTAAGCCAAACCTTATATAGCCTTCCCATACACTTACAAACGGTGGGCGTGGCAAGTATATGGCGTATCAACTTGCAAATTGAGTTTTAAGCTTTATAAGGTTTTTTGTACATCGTGTTGCTTTAAGATCACGTACTTTTTTTTCATATCGATGGATTGAATAATTATAACTTTATAGTCCAATTGTTGAGGCCAATATATGTGTTTTGTTGATTGATTTCGAGGATTACGAAATTTTACAGCAATATGAACTTAATATACGTGGCTTCTTATTAAGTATTGCAAACAAAATGACAAATGATCATAAAGGTTAAATCCCTACTTCAAGTAGGCGCGCATGGCCATCGTTATTATGAAATGCAGCGAATCGCTACATTAAAGTTTACATATTCCGTGTACTGTGTATCAATTTCTCTCTTCTCAACCCGAGATAACAAATGGTGAACTAAATAATTATACGCACTTCTGTTCTACACGTATTTACGTAGAAAGGTGGCAGGTGTTTAATTATAATCAATCAAATCAAATTTAGAACTGTAACAAGTAAAAAACTAAATTTGGCTTAGGCCACATCAACATGCAAACGGTGGACGTGGCAGCCCTCTAGTCGTGTATATATCACGTAACAGCTTACTAAGCAAATTTTAGGCCCAGTGCAGGGCGTGTTTTTAATCCAATACTCATTATAAATACGTCTACTAACAACAAAGTGGCAGCTAAATATACGTTGTCGATCGAGGGCGTAGCTATTGAACGATTTCTCCCAATTTAAGTAGCGATCTGAATGCACACCATCGCATGCAAACGAGATGATTTTTTCATGTTTAACTTTTTCTTGCACTTTTCTGTAAAATTATTGGACTTTCGAATAAAACGCAAACGGGTTTATTCTTAGCCGAACATAAGCGCATTTTGCGTGCGGCACAACATTAGACACCCGTTGAGAACCTACTTTCTTGCCATGTGTTTCGTGGTCGGTAGGCTTAATTGATATTTTGCCGCAATAGTCGCTCTACTGTTTTTGTTGTGGTTTTGTTCGCTTTATAAACAACAAGATTTAAATTTTATGGTTGAAGCTGATTTCAATTTGTAGTATTTTAATACAAAAGTTGTCAGTAAATCGATTGCGCTCATTATTCCTGTCAACGTATGGAGTAAGTCTTACAACAATAACAAAGTGCAAATGATATCTGCGAAGATTGGTTAATAACTTTATTTGCGTATACTTGAAAATACACCCAGGTGGGGATTTATAGACGAACATTCTATGAATCGGGTGTAATGCTTATTTTTGTTTCTTTGCTGTACGTTATGTAACAACGTGATATAGACTTTGAACTTTAATTATGAGGTAGAAACTCAAAAATTTGGTATAAAATATAGAGCTTTTGTCCACGCCAAATATGTCTTCTTTGCTTGTTTTAAATTCTTTATTCCTTTATAGTATTTAACGATCTCGTCCGCTGGAATGAACATAATCTATAATTCCGCTTTAGTTTTATGACATACGTTAAGTGAGTTATAAATAATGGTTACGTCCAGTAATAATTTGATTACTAGCCGAAGACAAAATGCTAGCACATCTATCAATCATTTCAGTTGTACTCGTACATCCAGTGTGGATGAGTGAGGTTGCCGTGTATAATCAATTGAATGGTAATGACGCTCTAGCCGATAAACGTTTATCGATCATTGAAATCATCATTGTTGCATGTATTGTATGTACATGTACTCCTTTTGTTTCTGTAAATAAAAACTGATCATAAATCAATAACTGAAAGAATACGTGAATACAAAAAAAATTTCAGTGTCTGCAGTGAATAAATAATGAATACATAACTACATCTATCCCACGAATTTACGACAGTGACTGCCCATTACTTCAACTTAGCTGAAGTTGTACTTTAAAGCCATTTGCTGGGAATCGCTTCATTTCAAAACTCTTCTCCATAATATCCCATTACAAGTATTTTGATACCTGCTCACACAGCAAATGCATAAAATCTAGTTATTTATAACCGATGGTAGGGAAATCTAAAAAATCACTGGCTGACAACTTTAGTTTGTTCAAGGTATGTTAATGCGGGCTATTTATGCAGTGGCTGCCACTGCATTCATAAAATGGCATTGAGTAATTGGCAGAGACCAGTGGGCACCCGCAACGTTTAAATCTGATCATTTCGAAAACCCCCCATAGAAAAAGCCTTCAAAAGAAAACAAGTATTAGGCGTATGCCAAATCTAGGGTATCCGTTATCATTAATCTCTTTCATTTCTTCTTGGGATATATAAGTAAAACGTACTGACCTCAGAAGAGGCCGACAATAATTTTATAAATATAGGATAAAAACAGATCTTGTAGATTTCGCGCCATTCGGTTTACGATTTTTTGAAAAAGTAGGCAAAATTGTATGATATATAAAAATATTATAAAATGAACTGATAATTATTAAATTATATAAATTATAAAATGAGTATTTATCGCATGTGCGCAAAATGTGTTCCCCGTTTCGCCGTTCGCCGTTCGCCGTTCGCCTTGTCCGAATGGCAAGCCAAATGTATTACTTTGTAGCAGGAAACTTCAAGCATTACTTAAGTTGAATTATATTTATCGAATGGCTTTAGGTGTTCTTTACCATAAGCAGCAGATTAGGTTATATAGTTACGATAAAGGCACACTACACTTTCCTACAGGAGCATAACCTATAACAGGTAACAAGATAATAAACTATAATGGTGTAAGCCAGAACTTTGATACTCTCTGTATTTATACCGTAGGTGTGTTTCTTAATCACCATAGAATGCAGCAAACGTTCTAATCAATAGGTTAGGTTAGGAGGATCGGGTCTAGGCCAATAAGTGGGCCCATTGTGCTACCCATAGAAAAACAAAACACAACGTGAAAGAGCATAGGAAAGGAGAAATGAAAGTTTGAAAATTCATTTATACACTCCTACCCGTCCCAACGCCTTAATGTGTACGATATCCACGACTTCAAATGTACTGACATTTCGTGTTACTTTTCATGCTTTAAGCCTAAGCACACATGGGCATATGGGCATAAGCTACAATTAAAATATTCAATTTATTTTGCAAAAATTAAAGGTAAAATAACACGCACGCTACTACCACAGCGAGAAATGGCAGCCAACTGAATATGTGAAATGAGATTTATTCTAAATATTATCTGCACGACATTGAAATCGAGTGCTTAAAAGTAATTTATTAAGCGAATGATTTTTTCCTATTTTAATTAAATAAGAAAAGCACGAACTTCGGAGCACAACTTTATATAAAAACTTCTATGTGCAACCTTTTCTTCCTCTTCATGAACAACAGATATCTCCTCCTTCAGTTTATCGCAACGAACTTTTTATATGAAATATGTGTATAATCCCATATAACTTTTTCATTTAATGTTAAATTGTATTTTACGAAGTTTTTTTTGCTTTTTATCAAACTTTTGTTAAACACATCCATATTTATTTTTTAGGTTTCGGTTCACCCCGCCCTCCCCAACAGAGTGAAAAACAAACTAATGAAAATCTTGATCAAAAAAGTTTCGCAAAAATCTGTTCGTGGAATAAATTTTAGTGAAATTTATATTTGGCTTCTGCTTTGTGCGCACAAACATGCACATACGTGCAGGCAGCGATGAGGAGGAAAACATATAAAATAATATGGGGTGTGCTGCTGTTCAACTGGGGAATAATTTGAGATTTAGCTTACGTTACATTGCTGCTCTTCTTTTCTACATAATCACGAGAAGTATACATTTCAAAATGTACAAAATTTCCTTCTTCAATAAGAGGTGCTTTAAAGTGTTGAATTAAATTGCTAATGAAATACCCCAAATCCCCGTTTCAATCCGGGCAAGGGCTTCTGGCTCCGTCCCTTTCTTTCCTCGTCTTGCACAGTGTGAAGGGAAAGAAGCTTGGTCGCTCTCTATCATTGTAGCTAATGTCCTTCATTTACGACTTAATGGCATCACACAGAACATTTTCATGGTATGAAAGTGAAATTTATAAAAAGACATGATATGGCGCATTACGACTTGAACGGCAAAAATAAATAACTATTAATAAACACGATTAACCTTTTCCTTTTCTACAACAGAGGTTATGAGTGAAGGATACATAAATTTTGTAGAGTTGAATCCAAACAGAATTCATATGGTTCACAAGGTCATGTGTAAGAGTTAATTTACAAAAACAACTAACATTTTAACTCTTTCCTTACCTTATGCGTTGTTTGTTTGGGTTTTCGCAGATCGCCATATCAATATAAATTAGGGTCAAAATGCAAGGTTGAGTCTTTATACACGAACCAACCATAGCTTGGAAAGCGTTGTCCAAACATATACACAAGGGTCTCTGATTGAATGTAACTCATAGAAGATCACTCATAAACTTGTGATCCTGTTGGTGGTACGTATGTATGTTTATGTAGATATGACCAGAGTGTCGGTTTAGTTTTTTTACCATCAAACTCTTCTTATTGTTGTTGTTGGTATTGTATACGTTGTAGGTGTTTTTTATGATTTTTACGAGGCAGCGCAACACTTTGATGCTTGGCAGACACAGATCATTTGGTGTGTTCAGCGGTGGTCGTAAAAGAAAAAGTGAGAGTCATTAAATTTTTTATGTTTGTCAAGGCCGTCTAACGGATTTTTACGGCCTTTTTGTGAGCAGTTCTGAACTGGGCTATTCTGTTAACAGTTGATGATGCCGGCCGTTCTTATTATTGTTGTTATTTTTTTTAAACATGAAACAATTGTCTTTAAAGAGGAAAACGTTTGTTATCTTTGTGCTTCGCAATGTAAATGTGTTTGGTTGTAATGTTCTTTTCTGTGGTTACCTCTAACTATCGTCCTCATAAACATGCAGTTTGCTTTAATAAAAGTTCAATGTCCACATTGATACGCTGCCGCAATGATTTGAAGTTGCTTTGAGAATAATTTGTGAGACAATTGAACTAAAATTGTAGCACCTCATGTATGTAGCACTTACGCTTTATATTGCGCAATATATTCTTTTACACAACCAAACACTTTGTTATAAAACCAACACCTTCGTAAAAAGTTAGGGGAAAGAAATGTGACAAATGTTTCTTTGACATTTAAGAAAATCACATTGCAGAAGGAAAGTGTGTACATCCACCCGGACGAGTTGTTGAGCTTTATCCTCCTTTTCATTCGTTAAGCGGATTGCCCGTAGTTTGAAATTCAGAAATCAACAATTTAGGTGGGATACCGACATGTGTACGGAATAAAACCCTTAGAATTGGTGTATGTGCCAATGTTCGCAACGTACGTATTCATATTGTGCTTAAATTTATTAAATCATTGAAGAATAGGAGCAAATATGTGTATCTTTTAAAAAAGTTTACATTCACGTCGCACACCCAATCTACGAAATTTATTTTTCACTTTAAAGTATAAATGGAAGTAGTTAAGCATTAAGCATTCAGTTCATGGAACTGCTTCATAATAATTTGACTCATCTCGTTATATGAAACCCAATTCAAAAGAACTTAATATTGAACGAAGGAATAAAAGAGGAAAATTTAACAAAAGCAAATGATTTTGGTCTGCCCTTAAGCAGAAGAAGTTGTTTTTAGCTAGGTCCACAAATCCGAGTGAATACCTTAGAGCACTAAAATGAACTTTAAGGCTCGCAATAAGTTATGGGCATGGTCTTAGAGGAATTTTTCTGTGAAATCTTGAAGAAACTTAAATGATTTTTAGAATTATACATGTGTTACAGTAGGCGCGGCCAATCATTTTTCCATTGAACATGTGCACCACCTTTATTTAATGTAACCGAATGTGTGCAAAAACGACCCATTCTGGTGTCAGAATATCAATAATAAACGGTTATATTTAGAATTACGTACTACCTACACTTCTGAAAGGGTTTCTGAAGCCGCCTTTTAAAAGTCTTGACAATGTGAGAATAGTTCTGTCCTCAACGTGGAGTGTATAACAAGGGACTTTGTTCTATTTTATATGGAAACAAGTAAACAAACTCACTTTGGCTTAGGCCAAATCTTATACACCCTCCTCATCTATATACAAACTGGGAGCGTGTCAGGTACCTCATTATGTCCTACACTAAAAGGCATGGAAGTGCTAATTATTTATATGTAAATATACCAAATTTCGGAGACTTTTTGTCAACTATGGGCTGGGCTCTTAACCAATATAAACCATTTTAAATAGAGGTGTGAGCTCCATATCTGAAAACCCACGACCGTGACCGGGCCAACAACATAATAACTTAGGGACATTCACGTCTATATGGACTCCGACTTTGATGGTGATTACGAATTCAGACACTTTGTGGGGTCTCTGACGCCTTCTTCCAGGTGTTGCAAATGAAATGACAAATTTAGTGAGGGGTATAAAAACAGGAATTAAATACGGCCTGTAGCAAAAGTTAATGATTAGTTATTAAAATTAAATTTTTTCCTACACTTTGAAGAAATGTGCATGTTCAGGCATTCGGGTAATATGTTCTCTTCGACGCCATTTTCTTCCAATTTTTTCTTGTCTTTCGTAAAAGTTGAATTAAATAAAAATCGTTATTTATTTATAATAACCATTTTCTGCGTTATTTAGATTGTCTTAATATTTATTCTGAAGTCTTTCATACATTTCATTTACATTTTACATCTTTCAGAATTTCGGGAATCGTATGCTAAGTTCGTCTTTGCTTCTGTAACATCCAACAGAGACCACATATCGGGACTTGTTAAATGCAGAATATTTTCATACGTAAGAGTTTTTATATAGTTTTAGTGTTACTAACGGACTCCTTTTAATCTTAAAAAACTTTAAAAATTTTGATCTCATTTAAACATCAGAACTATATCAAAGTTACAGAACGACTTTTTGGTAGATTTTGAGGATTCTAAGCACATGTCATTAGATAAATATTAAGATGAAAATGAACAGAAAGTGATTTGTCTGATGGAGCGGATTTTTCTTAACTTTTGGCGGGTTGCAGACATCTGCACAAAATTAATACACCACAGCAAGTGGTGTAGTTAAATTTCGTTCATCTCTCTGTCGCTGTATTAAGTAAGCGTATGCATGTTATTTGAGTTTTGTTAATATTGTATAAACGTATGTATGGATGTCACAAACATTTTTGGGGATACATAAAGTTTACAATTTATAATATATTTAAATGGCATACACTTTTCAGCTGCTATAGTGGCTTTCAAGTTTCAAGTCAGTATAAGTCACACCATCACAAATCATGATAAAAAAATTGGCGCATTTATCTCTTCGTATATTTCTCATTAGAATATGATGCGTCATGGTTCATATATAATATTTATATATGAATGACGTTACTGAAGGATATTGATGACAATTATTATTAAAATTCCGATTTATAAATTTATAGATATACTTGAGCACCGTTTCTTTCGATCCAGTTAAATTAACTTGAAACATATTTGTTTATGATTTAATATAGACGTCGATACAAAATAAATTCTTTTTCAAGTGCGAGCGCCGTGCCGTTATAATATCCCATGGAGAAATTAAAAATATTAAGAATTGCGAACTTTCGTCGTACAGAGATTAACTTTAACATCTGGCGTTACGTGGGGAGGGGTTCTAAAAATGAACGAACTCGCAATAGTAGTCTCTCTTGGTTCAAAAGATATCGCTCAAATCATCAGCAAATAATTAAAATTACAACCTATACGAATGAAATACAGGGACGGACCGACGAACGGATGGTTTAATTAATTCAGATTTTTATTCTGATCTGATCGATTTAATTATGGATGGGTGCGGCATCTGCCATTTGGGAGGGTATCCCTACAAATACAACAAGCCTTGTCCGATCTAATTGTCTAATGTGAGAATTGGCCAAGTTTAGATTTCTAAAGGAAAATTTTTGCGTTTAAATTTTGGAATATCAGTCATTGTCGTATAATCATAAAATCATAATAAAAATGACGTGATGCTTAATAAGCTTTTCTCCAAATTTTTTTATTCGACTAATAATGATTCAAAAAATTTATGTTTTGAAAATTCTAGAAAATGATTCCTAATTTTTGCAAAGTGCGAGCGCAGTGCATTCATAATAATGATACGCTTCATAAAATTTGCAAGAATTTTCTCTTCCATGATTTCTTATTGCACTTCATTCGTTCGTACTTATGCAGAAATGTACAAATGGAATGCTCAGTTGTTGTTTTATTGAAGCTTAGTTCCATTGTTTGCATTTTAATCTCGGAAAGTTTGTTTAACGCTGAAAACCTTACCACTGTGGGCCGCTATGTTCAATTATTTGAATGGAACGATTTTAAAGAAATTGAACTAGATCGATTGATACTCCTCCGCCTGGGTGAAAATATGAATTTTAGCGTCTGGAAGTAAAATAAATGTTGGTCCCTTATTTCAAAAATACTGCCGCCAAAATGGATTGATGTAAAAATGTTTATAATATTTAAAACTCTGCATCCGCAACTATTTACGATACTACATACGATATATGTACAAACGCATCATAATGATATGTGGGAACGTTTATTAAGAAGCGGGCGACCAGAAGTATATATGGATATATACTTAATCAGCTTAGTTCTCCCTCGTACACATTTTGTTGGAACTCTCACGGTCGCAGAAGTGGACATATTGCTCGTACACGTTATCAACGAGATTTTCTATTATTTCATGTTATAGTTGAGCAAAATCAAGACATACCCACAATGGCATTGTAAATTTGGCAACCGGCCCTTTCAGCACTCTCACGGTCGCAAGTGGAGATATCAACCTGAAATTTGGAGACAGGTTTCAAAGAAAAGCGAAAGAAGCATTTTATTTGCGCATTCTAACGGTATAGACACAATAGAAACTGGACCAACCGTTCAAAAGATAGACGGAATCATTTAGAATAGTCCCACATGGCGTGACATGCATGTTTTGTGAAAATGGGCGTGTTCGGTTAAGTATGCGCTCAGTACGTTACGTTTTATTTGCGTTCAAAGAAATTTAAGATTTTATGTACCAACTATTTAGAAGAGGTCAATGATGATGGGTATCCTAGATGTTTACTTGTTTTATTCATCCCACAAGTTTATTTATTTTTGACTGCTTTCAACCACTTAAAAGCCCACTGTACGTTTCATTAAAGAGGGTTGCTACTGTTGTCATGCGTATGTACGTTGGTCCGTTAAATGTCTACGATGTTTTGTGCGATTTGCATTTTCAAGAATAATCATCACTACAACACCACCACACTCGAAGCGTATATGTTCAAGTATACGACAACAATAGGAGCATCCACCGAGTTGTGCGTAAAATGCTCTCTCTGGACCGGTTACCATAACACTTTGTGGAAGTTTTTCTTTATTTCACAACCAAATGCTTTCGTCTGTTCTATAAAGAAGCGCGCCATATTTGGTGAACCAGATACTAATGCCAAATATCTGCTGTACAAAACACACATCAGAGAGCACGATTGGAAATTCTATCTAGGCACACAACAACACATATTCTCTACGCAATTTTGTTTTGTGTTTTTGTACTTATTGTTCCAAATGTTTATTTGGTTTAATCCAAAAGAAGTACTCTTTCGTTTATAAGTTTAAGGAGTACGTGTATGCACACATTAAGTTCTGGGATGCCATTCTTAGATAATGATGACACCTCGCCGTTTACATACTTATGTACAGATGTATGCGTTTAAATAGATGTTTGTGTCATTAATTAACTGCAACAACCTAAACGAGTTTAACACATTTAATGAATGTATCATTTATCGTAAAATACGTCTGGAGCAATTTCATTAATTTTGCTCAACAACTATTCCTTGATTTAATATAAGTTTTCCTGGGGAAGATATCTTCATATTAACAAAGCAAACGGCCAAGTCTGAATATTAAATATTATACTTGATTATAATTTTAATATGTAATAAAAATGATTGCAGCTTAATATTGATTTCGTTCCGTCGGGTATCGCAATGGCCCTACTTACTGGCCTAAGTGAAGCGCTTTTATAAGCGCACACCCGACCAACCTAATTTAACCTAATATTGATTGACGGTAGAGGCGGCTTTTGTATATTTTTCTATATTTCTCTTTAACCAAAAAGACCACGCCCAAATTAAAAGCACCAAGATGTGTTTTAAGTAAAATTTATTTTGGGCCATTCTGAACTACGAGAATAAAAATTAATTAGATTTATTTTTCTAAAATGTGTTCGATATAGGGCAAAATACTATAAACCTTGAAAATCGAAAAGAGAAGAATGTAAGCGAGTGTCGTAAATATCAATTGTTTCCACTTTAGCAATGGCACGCAGATAATTCCCAAACAACTCAGACAGAAACCATAATGTAAAGTATTTTTTGCACTGAACAAAATTCATGGACGTACATAGAAATCATCATGTATGGAAAAGTTCGTATTGATATTCTATCAATGTTCGGTTGGTGATATATTTATGTGTATATTATGCAAGTCATTTCAAGAGACTGGTTCTGCGTGCTACTACTTCGCCATACTGATGTACCTACACAAGCACACTGTATAACGCATCAACAGTTCAATATACCGACTAAAATAACAACAAATGGCTCTCGTTATATACTGCACACACTTCTCTTACCTGCAGTGTTTTAAATGTACGAGTCTCATTTTTACTCAGAGCCTGCCTTCTTACGATCGGAACACTGATCTGGTATTCATTTCTTTCAATAATTATTCTTCCCACCCAGTGAAAATATCAAATAATCGTTAATTGGGCGTTATATGCTGTGGTAGCAAACGGTGTAATAAACTTAGTATACCTCTGACAACAAAAACTATTTATGAATCACGTCTGATTGTAGAGAATGAAGAAACACTACACTCACAGGGAAGTGGGTATATAACGTGAATTATGAAAACGTATCAAGCAAAGACGTACAAACACAAGAGTTCTATTTTGTACAATATATGGCAGCAAAAAGCAACAACAGAAATTATAACAAAAGGTACCTTTTACATTCGTATGCATGCATACATATGCACATATACACTAAAACACATCTAGCTACACATTCAGTGTTAGTAGTGTCAGTAGATGGTTAACACCCTGAAATAAATCAGTGGCCAGAGAAATGCCATTTTTTCTACCTGTCAATTGTATATATATCGCTTAGGTATGAAAAAGGAGAACGTAAAGAATCTGCTGTTGAACGTTTAGAGATCTCAAAAAGGGGAAATGCCTGAATTTTTTGTGTCAACTCATTTAAATTTTTTTAATTTATTAGAATGAACAACCATTGACATGTTGTTGAGTGTTTTCCTTCCGTCAACTGAACTCTTCTTATGTCCTTTAGTCAAAGGCATTATAGCGTTCACTTGAACCTTATCTCAACGCACTTCATTATTCTTTTGGTAATTTAAGTGATTCAAGAGATCACTCCCATTATCTCCCAATATATGTCGTTGTTAACTAGCATCGGGTAGATGATGCCGGAAAACAATTTCACCGAGTGAAGCTAGTTAAGGGCGCAGCATATACCAACAAATAAAAATGCTGACCCCCAGATCAAATCTCAAATGCCCTCCATAATTATTTGTGCCAAATTTCAAAATAAAAAATATAAGCAGTGGGTGTCGTCGGCTCTGGTATGTGAGCCCCCTTAATAAACCAGCCGTATATTTATGCTTAACTTAATGTAATTTATTTAATTATTGTTGTAGAAATTGTCATCCTAACTAAGCACTAAATTTTTGGTATAAAATACATTTGCATCTAACCCTTGAGAATCGGTTTCTACATAGTTTTGCTTGATTTGCTTGAAGCCGCGCACTGGATTTGAAAAATAAACCAAACTTGTACATTTTCCTTTCAACACCTCCTCATATACGCGTACTCACACAAATAGCTGCAAATTGTTTATAACATTTGCATTATGGTGTGCTACTCTTTGAAAGTCATGATCACGGCTATAATTTGTTATAATAATGTGGCCACTTTTTTATTACCCTCTTCCTCTGACCACAACCTTGCGCAACATAAAGGAATGTGTGTTATCGGCTTATAAAAAACGTTGTGGTCGTCTCGTTAGTTGTTGTTGTTGTTGTTGTTGTTGTTGGTATATTGTCATTACTTTATTTTATGGTATCATTTACTTAAATGCTTTTTAAATGTTCATATATACGCTTAGAGGGGTACACACATCCAAACAAACATTTATAATTTGCAATAAAACATTTTTACGAGTTTGTGTTTTGTTTGCCAAAAAACACATTAGACTACAATGAAAACGAGTGAATGGAAATGGGATACCAGACACACATTATACAAAACACACACGCTCTGATAGATAAACTATTATGAATTATTATACATATGTATAAAATGAACAGATGGAGGTTTTACAAAATGGGCCGAAAATGAATCTTTCGTTCAGCTTCACAATTTTTCAAAGTAAGCACCATTTTCACGCCGCGCATACCGTTTGAATTGAATATATTATATAATAATATTTGTTTCCCCCACTTAATCTTCTGTATACGAGAAATAGGTGTCAGGACCGCACAAATAATGAGCATTCAAATTTGAGTAGACATAACCACGTGCGTGTGTCCGTGAGTCTGTCTGTTGTTGGAGGCCTTACGGACGAGAAAGTTGAGATATCAAACTGAAATGAAGTCAAGTGTTTAACGTGTGTTCCTGCCGTGGAGGCTTAATCACACGGCATCTCGAGCCGAAGCTCAGATGCAGAGGAAAGATATGCGCTTCCCAACGCCCCGTTAGGTACCGAATCTAGGAGCCATATTGTAAGGATATGACCTCCACTCCTCGGTGAAGAGGGTATAGCCTACTCTCACCCCGTTAGGGGAAAACCACAACCACCACGATGCTCCCACAAGGGGGCCTTCCCATAATGCTAGCAGGAACAAGTTCCTGGGGCTCTAGCATCCCGTGGTACCAGCAATAGGTTCCTGGGTCGAACCGCGTATTCCACTAGGAGGAATACTACCAGTGTAAGACCTTACATCTCCGGACTGGTCACCAAAAATATCAAACTGAAATGTGATACATATGTTCTTAGTTCGTGTAGGTAGTTACTATTCAAAATGAACAAAACCGATTCGCAGGTGAAAAGAGTCTCCTGTAGCCACCGAAATTGATATTTCGTGTGCTCACTTAATAATTGCGAAAAAATCGAACCTTAAGGTAAAAAATTCTGCCAAATATTTTTGCTCCACTTGTTAAATTCCAACAGTTTAAAATGTGAAAAGTTCAACGTGACATACTAAGCTTCACCATGTCCCCAAAACACCCATCAAGGTGTTAAGTAAAAACTACAAGGTCAAAAATCCATTTAGTGTAGGTAGAGCAAGCTCTCTAATGCGAATTGGGATAAATCTTTGATGTGCACTTCGCCAACTATCGAACGGCAACAATGAACAAATTTACTTCTTTTCCAGTTTTTTTTTGTAAAATATTTTTAAATCATTTTGTTACACTTTTAAAGTGTAATTCGTCCGCTATGAAATATAATATATATAACAACAACAACAACGGCTTCCTTATGTATAATAAAAGTTTACCGTTTAATTGCTGCAATTAACACATTTTGATGGCTAATAAAAAATGCGTTAAATACAAAATTTCTACGTCTTCCTCTTCATTTTATAATTTGCCGGGGAGTGAAAGAGTGAAAAAGCAACAACTTTTGCTGTATTATAAGTAGCTGCCATAAAATTAAAGTTAATCAAATAAAAATCCGAACGCTTTACAGGTGATTAATATTTGAATGTAGTTTTTGTTGCATTTTTGGTGTTGCTTTCATAGAGTCATTAAGGCTGACTAATTACTATTTAAGTATTTCATTAAATTTATGGCAAACCATAAATCAACGATGGGTTGCACAACAGATGGGTTATGGTTCAGATCGTGCCAATATTGGATACACTGGTGCACGCCTCAAATGCACATGTGCACCAATTGTGATCATTTAGAATTCAACTAATACAGTAGAGCGGTGTTTCCCGCTATTTCGATACCTGCGCTCCCCTTTTATAATTGTGCTCTTTGTGCCTTTTCGAAAATATTGCATTTGCACCAATCGATGCATTTTATTTAATAGAAATTAAAGATTTGTGAAAATATACAAATATACAATATGGATTTATCTGTTTCATGAAAGAAAACAACAATAGTAAAGTGAAGAAACATAGATATAATGGTAATAAGTGGAGGAGGGTAAAATTCATGCTTCTACTCATATATGATAAATGTATAAAGAATAACAAACTAATTTAAATAAAAATTATCACCATCTGTAGTCCGCCGTTGAGTTTATGAAAATGTTTAATTCTGAGTAAATTATCATTTTATGCCCCTTACATATAGTGAGAGGGTATACTAGGTGTGTCATTGCGTTTGCAGCACCCAGAAAAAGGCGTCGGAGACCCTACATAGTGTACATATTCTTGATCAGTCCGTCTCTGCGTACGTCTGTCGGTTGTTTACCCTTTCAGGTCATAAAATTGAGCAAAATCTATTCAGAATAACGCCCACAATAGAGTAACAACCAATTACCTAAAAAGTTGAAATTCGGTACCTGTATATAGTATTAGTGTTTGCATGAATTTGTCAAAAAGGGGTGTCCTTAGATAACAGTCACGCCCCCAATTTAAGAAAACTATAATAAGCATTCAATTCATCTTCCAAGTTAACACGTAAAATATACATTATCTTTTCCACGCCGACGGTTTATCTATAGATGTAGAGGGTGTCCAAGCTTTGGCTTTAGCCAAATTAAGCTTACTACTGTTTTACTCATAGCCGCTCCCTTCAATTATAGCTACAACCGATTTCTACTTCACATAAATACTATTTGATTAAGCTTGAAATACACTTTATTGTCATTAAAAATTATTGAAAAGTCTCTTAATTGAACAACGAGCGATAACCACCCAACGCAACAATATAGAAATAAAGTTATAGAGCAATGCGCATAAATTATGAAAAGCCTTCTTTTTATGATTATCTATGTAAATGTAGCGGCACTCTGTTAAATCTATACATTATAATAAATTTTTATATCTTTTTCGTAAAGGCGCTTGGCGACATCCTGAGATGTGGGTATGTTTGGCTTATTGACATGTTTGAGTTTCATCAGTCAAGCTCAGCAAATGTGGAGCACCGTTGGGTATGGAATTTAAGGAAATCCATAGAGCCTACCATCTATCCAGCACCACAACTAATGTACAATACTAAGTTGGTGGGTATTTAAAAATTTTTCATTTGTACTCGTTGTGTCATTGCAGTGACCTAAGAAATTCACTATATTCTAATTCAGTGGACTCCTATCTATGCCATTTTGTGATACTTTATTCATCATATTAACTTGTTGTATTTTTTATTAATATTATGGCGACTTGAGTATTTTGGCGTGAAAAGTTTGGAGACCCCTGCAATCAATTGAACTAAAAACTTTTGTGAAATAATAACGATTTAGCTCAGCAGAGCACCATACAAGAATAAAAGAAGATGAACTAAACGTTTGTCAGTACGCATCGTGTGGATGCACGTTTGTGGGGCACTCTTGGAACAAAAAAACTGCTCGAATCCAAAAGACTATCTCCCCGTATATGCACTATATTGAAATAGAAAGACAAAAATTAAATTCAATGTTGAACAAGAAACGTACATCGACGATACCCTACCTTAAGAATAAGTGAAAATGCTTTAGTCACTCAATACCCTATGCCGCATGGGTGCAATTGAACTTAACACAGTCTGTACCATAATTCCTTTGGCAACGCCAATAAACGCTTTGTACACTTTGTCATACGCATATTACGTCGTGCAAAATCGGCAAGTGGTTTTAGGCGCCTTCATTTGGAGCACTGTATATATTGTATATATATACAACTGGGGTTTTGCTGTTTTTTTTGGAAAAAATTTCCAAAAATACTCTAATAGAGTCCTAGTGTCCTTGCGCTAAATTGACTAGCCACCTAAACACATGGGCAACAGACGCGAATGCTTAAATCTATACCGAATGTCATCTGATTTCTAAAAAAATTGAATCAGCTTTTAGTTGTTTTGTGAGATGCAAAGGTCCTCACAAATTTAATATACCCTCTGCCTGCACAATACTTATACTTATTATTGTTATTTCGTCAACCAGAAGAAGCAAAACACACGCACTGGTATATATCCTCACATACAATATGCGCACGCTTGCTTCTATTAAGATACACATTCAATATGGTTGAATATAAACGATAATGGCCTGCCAAAAACATTGCCTGCACACAAAGAATACAACGAAAATTCACAAAATTATCATATTGTAATGGCTGTGCTGTTGCTGTTGGGAGCGAGAACGCGCATGGCTGTTGTTTGTGGAAACAAGCAAAGAGAGAAGAGCAACAACAAATTTTTTTAAACTTTTTTCAACCATAAACTCTGGGCTAACAAAGCTGTAAACGGGAAATTTCATGGTTGCATGATAGGTGTGTATATTCGTTAAAATACGTGCCACGGTGCTGCACTCTAACGGTAACAAGAATCACTTACAAGAGAAAATGTTGTTGCACTTGATAAGTTCAGTTTTTGTCGTGAGGGAGAGCCCTAAATGTAGGGTTTGTGCGTCTGCTAATGTAATGCAAAGAGGGAAATATGACATTTTTGGTCGCGTCCTAAACAATTCCCCACCAGACTTTTGTGCAGGGAGTATTGTTTTACTGCATAATAAGTCTGTTTGTGTGCGTTTGTATTATAAATTCTGCAGCAGAGGTGTTCCCTTTTGTGGAGAGGAATTGTTGCGTACAACCATGCAAGTATCTCACTCTATCTCTCTCTCTCTCTCTTTCTTATATATACCTTTCATTAGAAAATAGAAATATTAACAGAAAAGTCATTGTCATGTCAGGGCGTAGTTTTATATACAAAATCTTATGTACACACATTTCCTCTGTAGGTACTTAAGATGTTTCTGCCGTTTGCCACACTCATGCCTACAGACTTGTTGATAAAAATCAATAATTTTCCGAGTTTTAGAATTTAATGAATTTTATGTAGAATTACACAAGCGACAACAGTCTACTTGGTTGAGTGCAAGTATTTTAGATTTGTGTATTATGTTGAAGTACGATGAATTGGTTGGAATACAATGATTTTTATACAATCCGGCCACATTCTGGTGGTAATTTAATGCTTCTCATTAACGATCAACTAACGAAAATAATTTTGAAAAATTAATACTGGGTGACTGAAGGGAATGACCTGGACCTGAACTTTCACAATTTCTAATATATCATTACAACTTTCAAGATAGTCAGATGAAAAAACTCATTTCGAAATTAAAATTGTCATCTGTTGCAATATTTACTGCCCTGTAACGACCAGAAAGGGAAGTCCGGAATCTAAAGAGTTATATACATTTTTGATAAGCATCAAAATCTGACTCAATTAGACATGTTGTCCGTCCGTCCGTCTGTACTTTACCCCGAAGTGAGACGCTTACATCTATTACAGACATTCTCAGTTCGTGTCTTTGGTTTTTGAAATGAACAGAATCGATTAACAAACACGCCCACAATCCGTAAAAAGCGCTAAAATAAATTCAATCAATGCAATATATAAAATTGGTGTACGATGATGAATTTTATTTGGGGCAGATTTCAATTGTTGAGGTAAAATGTAACAAAACTTTCAATAGTCGTCAAGCGTTATTTTATGAGAGTTATTTTATGCACGCATAAATGCGAAGGGTATGCTAGAATTGGGCTAAGCCAAATATTACCCGCTTCATAATTCGTTGATCACACAATTCTGTCCACACAATATGCGTGGTTTTTAAGGCCCGTTTAACAACCAATCAGCCAAAAATTTGAAAAGGTTGCGAGTAGAAGTGGCATTAGGCATAGGTTTCAAGCACGAATAAAGCTCTGGTGTTGAGCACTAATTTTTAATAAGGTTTTGAAATCAAAATGTTTTAAATGAATGTGTATTCTATTTTAATGATTGAAAAGGTTGTTGTTTGGAATGTTTGGGGCACCTAGCAATTAAACGAATCAAAATCAACATGCAATGAAAGTGTTGTTATGGGGAGGAAAAGGAATGAAAGCAAATGTTCGGCCCCGAGTGGGCGTGCACATAACTCTTAAAAAACGTACACGGGTTATGCGCAAATGCTTAGGGCATCCAATATTTGGCCCAACACAAAATAATACTTATATATACATACATACATAACATATATATGTATACAATTTATAAAAATAAAAATTTTTCTATTCCACCAATATAAGTAGTTGTCATGAAACCTATATGTATGCAGAGTACTTGAAGGCGGCTCTATAAATAATGATTTTTGGATACGTCGAAAACGTTTTTCTTTTTGCTGGGATGAGAAATGGTAATAATTTATATTTAAAAACTTGTTGTATCAAATCGGAATATATAAATTACAATTTATGGCTTTGTAATCAGTTCACAAATTATCAATTTCGATACGAAATGTTGATAAGGACAAGTTTTTGAATTATTAATATCTTTTCTCAAAACAAACACGTTATGAAATCTAATCAGCTTATAGAGTTGTCACATAAAAGGATTTTAATTGAATTGTATTAACATCAGGAATGCATGAATTTCCCGCCAAATGCGCCTTAAATCAAGAATAGATTTGAGAAATCCAAAAACTAATTCCTCCCTACACCGCAAAGTGGTAAAATGGTGTAATGTATTTGCGCAGGTGTGCGCCATGTCTAAACTACAAATGCCACACCCACCTTTGAGCGAATGAACTTTTGCACGGGGCCCTTCCCCACACAATACTCTATTTTAAAATACGTCTTTATATGAAGAAATTCACCATTCTTAATATTTGGTGATAAAATTTCTTGAAAGATAGCAGAATAATAATTGATTGTGCCAAATTGGAATATAATCGGACTGTTTTAAGAATTCCCCTATGTATGTGATAAGGACTGCTGTTTACTGAGATAACTAAATTAATTATAGCACACGTTGTGCAAATAAGTGATCGAGCAGAAGCAAACATAAAATACACATTTATGTACTTATTTTTAGACATTTTGCAATTATATTCCCGATAAATACTAAGTTTGTCATTCCGTTGCCTCCTTGTTTTTGTTCAGCATCGAAAACTGTGCCTGTCCTGACTGTTGTTGGCGGAGTTCACATTTTGCACAGAAACTTCTAGTTTTTGCACGCAGACCGCTATTTAAAATGGATGATATTGGTTAAAAGCCACGCCCACATTTGCCATTCTATTGACCATAAAACTTGAGCTATGAAGTTGTCATTTATAACATTTATTTATGATTATCTCATTCGTGGATGCCCCATAAACCATAATAATGTGATCAGATAACAGACACTCCCACAATGAACAAAACACCTCGACTCGCAAGCTGATACATATTAAAATATTTACACTATTATTTATTAGCTGGATGCGGAGGATATTTAAGATTTGTCCTAAGTCAAATTAGTTTTCTTTTTTAAAATAAATATTTTGCGTAAATGAATTTCAAGTGCAAGTTTTTTCAATTGTTTTCTCATTAAATTTTCAAACAATACATATATTGTAAATGGCATGATCTTGCGATCGCTTTCCAACTATGGCTTGTATATATATAAATAATTATACAAAAATTATCCAAATGCTCTTACATTGTATAATTTTTATATACTCTACATAAGACGGAGGTATTCTAATTTTGTCATTTCATTTCCAACACCCAAAAGAAGGTTTCGGGCACGTTTACTTTCTGCACGCAGATCGCTATTTGAAATGAACAAAATTGGTCAACTACGAAAAAAACGGAATATAAACAAGTAAAGCGAAACCACATTAGGCGCATGCCTAATCTAGGACGCCCATTATCATTGACCTCTCCAAATAGTTGGGAAATAATATCCTAAATTTTTTTGAATGCAAGTAAAACGTAATACTATGTGCACGTACGTTAACCGAGCACGCCCATTTTCACAAGTTTCTTCTGCGCGTAAGGGAAGAAGATTCATTGTATATTTCAGATCTTTATCGGGCCACCTAAGCCATCTGTTTTAAATAAATCCCTAAAACCGTCTAACAACCATAATAAGCCCAGTTTAGGTGGGCGTCTTTAACTGGACTTTCCCAAATTTATAAATTTTATGTTTCTTTTTGCATTTTTTATTGTTTGTCTGCAATAGAGGAAAAGGCGTTTTGTAAAATTGTAAGAAGGTCCACAGATCGATTTAAAAAAATTATTTATGTACACAATTTTAGGTCTTAAGGACTTACGGTCCAAAAGTGATATGAAAGTGACTTTCAAGTGAAATCTGGAAACCTCCGAAGAGGCGTGGTCAATCCAAGTGTAATTTTAAACATAAAAGATACTAATATGAAGATATGTGCAAAATTTCAAGACGTTGGGCCTAGTAGTTAAGGATTAGTGCAAAATTTTAAAAAATTTGAACGGGATCAAAACATGTGTGTAAATGAGTGCTTTATTCAGATTAATCACATCCTATGAGATGATTCTCTTATCATCTCTCTATTCAAACATTCATATTGTTGAAATTCACACGAACGGATAGGTGGTCCCAATGGATAGACTTTCTATTGATGCTGATCAAGATTGTATAACGCGTGATCAAGAATAATAGAATGTACTCCCGTGTCATTATGATGTTGGAAAACAACAAAGGAAACTGTGTGCTTCTATTACTCATATACGTAAATACATCTTCATCCCACTTGCATAATTCGCTATAAATAAATAAACAATTTTGGGCCCAACACTTCTGACTAGCACAAAACCCACACAAACGGACAGACAGACATTTCATAAGCCAACGATTCAGCATGTACATACTTTGTAGGGTGTCTGGCGCCTTCTTCGAGGTGCTGCAAACCATTTGACAAAGCGATACATACCCGCAGATTATATATATTATATATTATTGATATTGATATATATTATGGTGGGTATAATAAAAACAAAAACTTGAATGAAAGAATACATTGTCAGTCACATTTAAAATGGAGGGTTTGCTGCGAAAGGTTCGAATATCAATGGAAGTGAATACGGAATGAAGGACGGGGCAGTTGTAGCCACAATTGATGTCATTGTAATTCAAGACACAAATACAAGACATTTATCAGTTTTGATATTTGCGTACATTCCGGCATTCCGTTGATGGTGCCACTAAAGAGTCGCTTTCGTTAGTTTTTTCCAAGTATTTTTTTTCTTTTCAATGCCTCTAAAGTGTTATCTTCTGCTTGTTTGTTTGTTTATTTATTTTGTATAATTCTTAAATACAATAAATTTTGTTATACATTTGTAGTGTGCGTTTATTATGCATGTATGTATATGTATATTACAATCCCCCGTGCATACATATTTCATGTGTTAGGAGTGGGTATGAAGAGTACTTGTTTAATTTTTTATCCACAACGTTTAACATAAAATTCATATTAATAACATTGTCTTCCTATAATGGAAAAGTGTGAAGTGATATTTTATACATGTGCACAAAAACATATATTCCATTTATTATGAGTGACCATAAAGTCTTGAGTTTAGAAAAATGTTTAAACTAATGCTTACAATGTATTCACTTGTGTCTCATATTACGTTGTATGTTTTATTTGGTGCGAGATGATGGCGTTCCTTTGGCGTTTTACAATTAAATGGAGAAGCATCCTAAACTGGCCAATGGTAGATAAGGCGACATATATTCAGATACAATAACCTTATTTTTTCAAAGCGGCTGTCAAAATGTGCGATACAATGTATAAATGTTAGTTTTAGAAACTGTGGTGACACTAGAGAAAGGGGGAAATATTCCGTCTTTGAGTGACTTATGCATTAAGACTGCGACCACGTGCTCATATCCAAGGATGCTGTCAAAGATCATGTTAAGGTATTAATGCTTTATAAACTCAAACTTGTTTCAATACAAAGATTAATAATATTACTAACACTCCTGCTAAGCTTGAACCGTGCGAATGTGTTCCTCAAACCGGCAGGTTAATGTGGCTATCCTCCATACTCGATGGTGTTCAAGAATAAGCGCTTGGACCTCTGAAGATTCCTCCTGATAGTGTGTGCAAAAATAATATTAATGCAAGTTCCAAACTTTAACTTTAAGGATCAATAAGGATCAAACTTACCCATCTTAAGTGGAGCGTATAAAACAAGTAAAAGTTGTATTTGGTTTGGTTTGGCCCAAATGTTGAACACTCATCACCTCACTACATATATATAAAAGTTGTCATTAACGAAATGGTTTATAAATTAGAGACGTGATCTTCACAAAATTTTCATATGAAATTGAAAATCGTTCAAAAGCGAATTTG
Organism: Crataerina pallida; assembly: GCA_949710015.1. Classification (NCBI taxonomy): domain Eukaryota; kingdom Metazoa; phylum Arthropoda; class Insecta; order Diptera; family Hippoboscidae; genus Crataerina; species Crataerina pallida. Next base: position 11,338,821 of record OX453290.1, read on the forward strand.
TCCACTTTGTATTATTTGTGAGCATCTCCCCAATTTACGTGGATGTGTAGTTAAAATCCTCCAAAAACATGTGTTCCACCTTTCAGCAAACGTTTTAAATTTCAAGTACTAAGTTTGTTAGTCCGTTTGCACAGATCTCACAAACTTTTCTTCATCGGCAGTCACATCTGGGATTGCATCTGTGAGATTGAATTATTTATCTAGATATATTATATATTATATATAGAGGAAAACCTAATTAGTGGCCACGCGCTCAAATTACATAAAAGTAGTCCGATATACAAAAAGCGGTTACAGTCGAATGACTGACACGCCTTCTATTTAGAAAAACCCTCTTCGGGGCAGAGTTGAAATGTTTCACTTATTTAGCAGTCATCAGTGCAAAGGTTGTCGTAAATGTGGAGCGCATCCAAGATTTGGCCGAAGCCGCGCATAGCTTTTTTATTTGGTTTATATTATATTTTATAATTAATACTTTGTTCACACGTGTGGAGAGATTTAAGTTTATGGCTAAAATAGACGACAGGAGCTATTAAACACAATTAAAAAAGCGCTTTAAAGCAAATAAAAATAAAGCACAAGACTATTTGCACGTGATTAACGTAAGATTTATTCATATGTGAGAGGGTGAGTCGTAAAACTTTGGCTTCACTGGGATATATTTATATGTGTAGTTCCCCTTTAATATAATTTATGTTACATTTTAATAAATATATAAAAAATTTATTATACATTTTTACTTATTTGGATAGAGTTCCAATTTGACTGAAAACTGAATAATGCCAAGAAAATGGATCACTGGAATATTTATTCCAAAGAAAATGATGTGTGATAATAATCAGAAGAGCAGCTTCAATGTTTTCTTAAAAGATTCAAAATCCTCATTTTACGTGCTACTTGAAAATATTATTGTTCTTGCGATTCAATTCCCTTTAAGCGTTAGGAAGTGTGCTTTGAAACTTTCGCGCATAGTATTGTAGTATGTGTTCTTATTCGAAGCGTTATCACTAAAACTATAATCATTTATTCTATCCTACTTTCCCATTTTTAGTAATACCGAGCTTGGGCGTACATGAACCGGAAAATATTGCAGCAAAATATGTTCATTGACTCAATGATTAAAATCATATGTGCTTCTTGTTGAACGGACCTATTGAATGGAAAATTACACCTCCTTCACGAAATGGAATTCTTTATAGTACAGGTAAGTGTTGAATGTAATCGTATTTATAGTTAAGAGAACCCTCTCATCTTAACTAAAACAAATGAATATTTGCTACCTCAACACTTTGTAAGTATCTACCTTCTGTACGCCATATTATGTCGGTGGTGATGTATTTATTTTATAGGTGGAGTTTCAGATACACTATATATGAACAAATACACATGTTACACAAATATAATGATATTGTATGTTGGCATACGTACTTAGAGATATAAAAAATTCAAGAAAATTGTTTTGCGAAAATTGCCAGCACAATAGCAAACGTATGCATTGTACGTGTATCTCTGTTTGTGTGTAAAGGTATCTGTGATATTATGCGGTATGCTGTTGTAAATATAATATAAAAAAGGAAATTCAAAGCCATTGTTGTTGTTATTATCTTACAACTCTAGAGGGAACTTTGGAACTAAATATAATAAATTTTTCCAGTCAACTAGAAAAACTTCAGACGTAATTTACAGCAAATGAAAGAAATTTCGTGCACGCATTCCTACACAAATAGACAAACGAAATGTAGGAACACGAAACATTTGCGTTTTATTTATGCTGATGATACGATATGTTGTCACGTTTATAACGCTTCGGCAGACGGACGGTCAGACAAACAAGAAACAGGACAAATATTCTATTTACACTTACGTGCAAAATCCATTTGGAGCTATTGTTGTGATGAACGAACTTCTTTTCCACTGTAATTAATTTATTTTCAATATGAAACAGAAGGTGCGGTTGCGTGTTACAAAAACATTTTTTAAAATCGGACATATTTTCAAGGAATGGAAATGATACATCCTGTCTAAAAAGCTTGTGGAAAAGTTTTAGATAATACTTAGTTTTAGGAAAAATTGCTTTATTTTGTTCATGTATTAAGTGCATAAACTGCGGCGGAAGCAGCTCTCTTGATATTTGTGTATAGTTTACACTAATTGAAAAATATACATTTTGATAAATTGTGAGTATTTTGGGAAGGATTTGAACATATCTCCTTCGAATTTTGGAAACATTTTTGTTATGCCCTCTACCTGACATTCCGTTTGCATGTTGCAAAGAAGTAGGTATCAGAGACCTTCTAGTTCCTTCATGCCGATCGCTATTAAAAATGGGAAAAGTCGGTCAAGCGGCACGCCCACAATTGGCAAAGAGCAAATAAAGACCTCCAACAATTTGGACGCCTGCCTGTGGCAGTAGTCATGCTGATTTTGAATATTTATATGTTGAGTGTCTGGTACCTCCTTTTCTCTGACAAAGTTCTTATAATAGTAGAAGAAGTTTCAGACACTAGTAAAAACGGTAAGCTTGCCAGACATCTGTGTGACTATTTATAAGATTTAGAATTAGAAATTTCTTGTACCCTACAATATACATATTCACCCAACAGCAGTATTGCTTAGAACTGCATCAACGAATAATAAATAAAATGTATTGTTAATAAACACGCAAATCTGAAACGGTTTAATTGTCTGTGTATCCAACACTTTAATAAATATTCTCGTGTTCGTCAAAGTTCTGAGATAGGTTTCAAACTTGGAATAAAAATAGACAGTACCTACGGTACAATGAATACTGAAAAAGAAATCATTTGTTAGGAGTCTTTTTCAAAGGCACATAAACTACTAAAGATAGGGGACAGCCATAAAATTAATTTCTTTAAACGATAAGGAGGGAATAAGAAAATTTAGACAAAGCATTTGTTTTACTAAAAACAAGAGCCGCTGCCTATAAGTATATATGTACATATATAAAAGCCATCACATGTACTACCGCGAAGAAGCAAGTCTTGTAGTCTTCTAGTGGATTGAGTTCTAAAAATTTCGCATTTTTATAACCTTTGTTTTGTGCCCTGTTACTGGTTTTTTCAGGTTTACAAAAATATTTTATCCTTTTATTAAAAATTTAGCTTGTATCTGGACAACACCATAAATTCTCATTTTTAATCCGCAACTGTTTTATTACACATCAGGTGTCTCAAGCGAACACTTGCTGTTAAGAGCTCTTACTTTTTTTCTGCCATCATTTGGGTGAAAAGGGTTACTTGCATTTTCTATGCACTTTACGGCAGCTCCTCACCTAACTACGTAAGAAATGTTTTTAAACATTGAATTTTTACGGTGTCAGGAATTTTCTGCAATTTATGGCATTCGACAGCAGAAAATTTGTATAATTCGGCCGACATCACAAGGTGCGTTTGATCATTTTACATTTCTTTCAAACAGATGGAGTTTCTACAGTACAGTGCCGTACATAAGCACACATAAGTCTGTTTGAGTTATTTTTAAAGAACTGAACATTTTAAGAAAACAGAACATTTCGTTTTTGTAGATGAATAATTAAGCAATCTTAACGTCCTTGGTAAAAACCCGTTTTAACCAATGGTTTCTAATTTTATGACGTAAAAATTCGGATACACGCGCACCCACTGGCGGACATTCTTTAATCGACTCAGGAACCAAATATGATCAGCAAAGCATTTGATTTTTTGCCCCTGAAACCTCTGTTTGGCTGTTGTGCACATTACCATGGTTCAGGTTTCCTTCATTTTGTTAAAGTACACAATTATTGTATTTAATGTTGCTTCCATTGGCTGTTTTTTTAATTTAACAATTGAATGAAGCCGGCTAGATAGTGTGTGTGGAACAAATCACTTATTCTTAAACATAGCGAATCAACAAAACGTCTTTTGTTGCTTACGCCGCTTCTCTGGAATGTATGATGAAATATGTAAGAAAAGCAATAACGGTAGATAGCACGACACATAAGATAAAACAATTTATGTGGTATTATTAGAGTTTTTCATAACATATCGTTTCGTTGTACACACGCACATACTCACGCACGCAACATAAACGTTACCAACGTCTTCCGTTAAAGGGTTTTACACTGATATGTGAATATGCTTTCCAGCAACAACAAATTGCTGCATAAGGCGTGTACTTATATTTTACTTTCATATTTCCCTTTTTTGGCAATTTTATGGAACAACGTTTGTTTGAGACTTATTTGTCATACTGTGTCAAATAAATTTCGATTGCGTTCTGTTGGATGTATTATAGTGGAAAAAAATGTAAATGCTATGGAGGACCACCCATTTTTAAATTATATTTTAGAACAAATTGTTTTAAGAAAAGTAAGTAAATGAGCTGCTTCGTGATAACCCACTTTACCATCAGTTTGGTGGGCCTTCTAAAAATAAAATAGTTGGATCGCATCAGTTCCCACTTTTTCAATGTGCCCTAACTTATGACCTATCAAAGGTGGGCATTAGTGCAGTTTCAGTCCCAAGTAATCAAATTCGCCCCCCGGAGTATTACATGGACACGAAAATACGTACATATCAAATATGGTTTCTGTAACTGGCGCATTAGAGTAACCAATCACATGACAAATTGAGTATACCATCGTTATGTTTTCTAAGCTCAAGGCACCATTTTACATATATTTCAACATTGATTTCCGCCTATAAAAACGAACTGAATTGATGCATAGAAAATGTCGTTCACGTCTTAAAGTTACGTACAAAAAATAGAAATTTTTGTTGACGGTAATATGTATTAATGTGCTACAAATTATGCACAATACTCTTTGAACTGAATATTATTCTCTTTGTGTGGAATCGACGGTTTAACCTTTTTCAAAGAAGTATATTTGTGTCACGCATTATTTTAGATTCCGTAGCACTGAAGGAAGCATTCGCTTTAATACCTTTCACACAATAGTGGGGATACATTGAGTTTGTCCCTCCGTTTGCAACATTTTTATATATTTGTTGCTAATTAGCATCAAAAACTGAACCGATTTTCGTGTGTTTGATATGGTCGCGGTCGTTAAAGTTGAACGAATTTTGAAACAGAAATTTTTAATTTATTTAATTTATTTATCGCTGGGTTGTCATTTGTAACTTGTTCTACATGTTTTGATGACAAGATATTTGTGAATCCATTTTCAATACTTGAACTCGTTACGTTCAGAGAATGAGAAAAATGTGTTTGAAATGAAATCATTTCTGCTTGTTATCACCACCCACCACCATATGTGTATTAGGGTATATATCACTTTGTCAAACTTTAAATAAGCATCGATAACTGAATCATGTCTGTTTTCTTGTCTGTCTGGTACATGTGGTCTGTTGAATGACATTCAAACTTAGTAGAAATGTTGACAGGATGATATTGTAAATGAGCTAAATCGGTCAAGCGTCATGCCCACAATGCAACAAAAACTGAAAAAGGAGCAACTTTTAAGTATTTTTTCTTTATTGGCGAATATCAATTATTCATGGAATAATAGACACGCCCACACTTTAGAAAAAATCCATACTCAGCGTAAAGCTCGACTTGCAAGCTGATTTGTAATACATACACTACTAGAGGGCGTAATCATATAACATCATGCCACGCCCACCGTTTGCATGTAGATGTGGAGGGTGTTTAAGATTTGGCCCAAACCGAACTTAGTTTCTATTAGTTATAATAGTAAAAGGAAGGTTTGAATTTCAATGTGGTTGTAGTCTTGAAGTTATATTATGTACGACGGTTTTGTGGTTGTTTTGAAATGCCTACGAAGAATGCTGAATAATATTTATTACAGATTTCATAGGCACTGTAAAACGAATTCTTTAAACACTTTCGTTCCAATGCACAAACTTTGATTCACAGTGGAAAATGGGGGCAAAATGTTATTATGTTGGGTGTTGTTATGCCATACATTTCCACCTCTCGTTGAGTCGCCAGCAAATTAATTTCGCATATCTGGCTTTCAGCATTTCAGCAAATACTAAAAACCATCATCTTCACATTCGAATGTTTGCCTTCATTGCGGTTGTTTTTGTTGTTTTGCATTTGAACCAACAACACTTTTAGCTCATTAAATAACATTTGTAAGGCATTTATTGTATTATGTTCGTATGTATGCGCGTGATATATACATTCACGTTGTATACTTCAATTGGGCCATTTATTGTTTCTTGTTATGATTATTGAATTGGATTTGTAAACGTTTGCCTGCGTTGATGCACATCTGAGTGTGTTTACCAAGCCATACGCACTTATCGTAGCAATAGGTTACATTTATTACGAGTGAGAATAAAGTACGAAAGTGTGTGTTTCATAAGGTGGGGTAATGTCGTGTACAATTTATTACAGAGAGATGCCGTCCCTACTCCCGCCCAACACCGTGAGCGGTTGGAGCTGTTCCCTGCAGAGTGCTTTAAACGGAACGTAAAAACAAAAAAATTCTACTGGTTTGGCTACTTAGGTGCTGACTGACTAAAGGATGGGCTAACAGCACAAACTAACCAATCTCAAGAATTTTACGACACATACACGTTCTTAATGGAGAATTCGAATTTGCATTTTATGCCTTAAATGTGAAAATTTATTGTCCATACAATTGATATTTTATTTGCGTCGTAAGTTGACATCATTTTATTGATATTTTACAGGTTTTATGTAAACAAGCTTACGTTTTTCATACATATTTATGAACACTGCACTAATCGACATTAGATTCCCAGTGTGAGGGTTTCATTAAAATGACTCCTTCAGTCTTCGCCATAATACTTGTTTTGCTTTAACTTGGATATAATTTACGAGATGGGATTGATATAGAATTTGAAATTTATTAATAAATTTGTACTTATTTGGAACTCATCGTCGTTGACCTGTCGGGGACTTGATTCTGGTAACTCTACGAGTATGGATTGTTGAACAAAAATATCCAATTAGCTGCAAAGTGCTGATGCTGTATACGTTCAGTGTAAGCATTTTCGGTTTCACTACAAATGTTTTGCAATTGTTTGATAATCAATTGTAAAGAGTTTCAAGTTTATTCTTTCATCGCAAGTGATTTCGAATTGAATTGAATTTCTTTCATCTTTTGCAGCAGACCGATTGTGATAAGATTTCCTGTCTTAGTGAAAAATTCAGGACCAGATCGATCCAATATTTGGCACTGTTCAATAATACATAATAAATATTTTTTAGGGAATCTAACGCTAAATTTAAGGCCGTAGTTTTAATCATGATATTTATTTCTAATAAGAGTGCAAAGCCCACAGTTTTATGAAACCGTGCTAGAGGTTGTATTTTATGTCACATTTCAAAAATATCGAAAAACCGTAAATCGTGTAAACTTGCACGCCTGAAAGTAATAATTTGAAGTAATTACAGATATTTTCCGTAGGACTCTTAATGATCTCTTCACCTTCGGGTGTCACTTTGATCCACCGAATCATAAAAATACTTTTTATTTTTTTATTTCTCAAGCCTTTCGCACCGTTTCAAGGTTACTGTCGTTTTCATTTTAATGAACACATGTTAATTTTCATAGACGTTTAAATGCGGTCCTTCAGTAACCCGTTCTAACTGATTTAATGAAAGTAAGAGTCCTTAGGCAGCAACAGCACTTATGCACAAAATTTTATGGTGATTAGTGTACAACACTGTACCCTATGAAGCAATCATAAATTTTACCATTACTATCCTATCCTGGGGTATATACTGTTTTATTTATTTTCATTTTGTTGCAAGATGCCTCTCAATAATGCAATTTATTATAAATGAATGTTTGTGCTCCATTTATACGTGTTGTTTTTGCACTCTCACCATGCTCATAAATATACAATAATATGCGTCAGCTTTGTTTATTTATAATAATATCAAATTAATTCGTTTGTAAATAAATTTGCCTACTTCAGAACATAAACGCGGATGTATAGTAAAATACATTACGCACCAGTCTCCTTATGTTCTCATTGGCGTGTTGGTTTTATCACAAAATTGCACCCAGAACAAAGCCCTAGGAAATCCTAATATTCTATATATGCAGTTGTTGAGTCGATATACCCACTTACAAATGATTGTCAAACTTATATGTAAATGAACCGGTTTAAACAATTCGCAGTTGGAACGACAAAATAGAAGATGAAAAGGTTTATATAATCAACAACTTCAAATTGGAAAATTAAAGCTAACTTCACCAAATACAATAAAAGGGATGAAATATTTTTTTCTTGAGAATTGAAGCCACGAAGGATCAATATGTTGTAGGTAGTTAGTACAAGACTCCAGCCATGGCCCCGTAACGAGAAACGGTTTCTGAACAAATTCAGTTAATTCGATATAACAATTGCACCCACTAGCGGGGGCATGCTCACTTCATCAAAACTTTTGTAACAACCAGAAGAAAGCAGCAGAGGCAATAAAAAGTATATATATTCTTGATCAACGTCAAATTCTGAATCGATCAGGAGCGCTCCACTATAAAAAAAAAAGAATGAACGCCGAAACACAGCCGTACATCCTAAGAAATAAATTAGGTGCACATATTATCCAAAAGTACAAAGGAATCAAGAACGATTTTGCATAGACTTACACATGAACAATCTAATAACAACGTAAGTTAAAATTAAATTTTTATGCTTCGTTTGCAATAAAGGGAAAGGGAAGGGGGGGTAACGGTTTGTTTGTAAAAAGAAATTAAACCACACGTTTTATAAAACTGTAAGAAGGTCAATGGACCCATTTAACCAGTTTTCAGTACTAACGTACGTCTATATAAAGGAATGATTTGTACCAAATTTTAGGTTTAAAGGTCTTATGATGCAGGAGTGTACGATGTATGTATGCGCGTAATAGCGGATGCACTCTTAGACCAATATTTTCTAAATGTTAAAGGAAATTCACGCAGACACATGGACGGACAGGAGCACTAAACCGACTCGTCTATTGATGCCGATTAAGAATTTATATACTTCTGTGGGTGTGGCTCGCCAGCTTCTGGTACCTTCAAACGTCTCACCAAAAACAATATACCCCCGTTTCATTAGGATGGTGGGTGTATTAATAACAAGAGCGCTGCATATTTAATTTTCTTTACTAAATTATACAATTTATGCTTCAACCTGTCCAACTTCTTTTCGTTTCTTATGTAAATGAAGCAAATTCAATATAATTTTTTTCGCATGTAATCACATTCATTTGATTCAAAACAAACAAAACCTTAATATTCTTTATTTTTGACTAATTTACGATTGAATTTTAAATTGTATTGAGAGGAAAAAAGAATTTCGGTATGCATTATTATTATGGCAGCAAAATAACCAAAACGTGAAGAAATCGTACGTACACACACACACACACAGAAAGAAATCTCGCCAACCGAACTGTTGTGTACACAATATACCTACAAGCGAGAGACGTCGGAGCAACAACTCCAACAAATAAATAAATTGTATCAAAAATCAAATATGGCTGAATTGAGATACAGTGCATTTTGTTGTTGTTTACTGAAATGTGAGAAAGAGCACACAAGAACGCACCGGCAGCCCGGCCTTTGTGTATGCGGAGAAGACATCATGCCGGTGTGTTCATTCGAGTGTAGGTATGTGAGTTGAATATCATAGATTAGGGCACCCTTATAACAGCCATATATTATGTATCAACAATCGTGCATCCACAAAACACAAAGACTGATGCCAGTGCGCTCATGCAGAGTACAAGTAAGATATGCTGTCGGAGATGTTAATATTAAAATATTATTATTTCAATAACAATTTGGAATGCTGTTGGTCCAACATCTCTCCGAAATATTTACATTCTAAAGTCGCTGAATACAATTTATTTTTGTTTCTTTGGAATCTTGCAAAAATTAAAAAGTATGGATGTGTAAAAATATCCCAATTGGCGACATAAAGTCACGACACTACGGAGAGCGCATGTCCAATAAGAAATAGTTACATACCGAACTTAGTACGCTAATGACTTATAGAGGGCGCCTAAATGCGTTTTAATAACTTTTCTCATAATCCGCAACACATCGGTTCTCCTTTAATTAAAGCAATAATCTCCTTGACACTCCAATTAAATATCTATTCGGACTTCAGTCTGTGAAGAAAGTCTTGGTTAAACCAATTATTGGATTTCACCGAAATTTGTCCCATTTTTATAATAATAATATGGAACAAAGCAAGCACAGAGACGCTCAACCCCCGTATGTTTCTATTTCCAACTAATTTCGCAATGGACTTGTACTTGGACTTCTTGATTACCACCACACAATATATGATGCAATTTCTCTTAGTAGTATCGATAAATGCGAGCCATTGTCAGAACACTTAGTTTTAGACCCAGTAAATGTCATTTAACAATATTTAAATAAGCAACTTTGTGCTCTGAACATAATGAAAAGAGCTTCGAAAATGGCGCCGTCTGTCTACCCATTTTAAAATTAAGAACTGAGAATTTTTGTTGCAATAAGGCGGTGCATTCTAAAGATTTCTAAAAATATTCCTCCCATAACTATAACATCCAGAGGAGGGTTTAATGCGCCCTAACAGTTTAGAAATTCCTATGCAGCATGTTTTTCTGAGTTTATTTAGACCTTCTCCGTCTTTGTGCGTTCATGTTTGACCGACGTAATAAAGGGGAAAGCGGTTATAAAAAGTAGAAAGTGGGTTCCTGGACTAAGCCAAGGATAATCGACAATTTTACGTATATTTATACTCATTTGTTTAATTATGCACCAAATCTGTTTTTCAAAAATTGTGATCCAAATTGCTCCGACTCCGTCCAATTACTAACAAAACGGTCTACATGAACCAAGAATGTCTGTCCGATAGAGACTTTAGCTTAATACCCATAATTGGGTGATACCGAGCGTTATGTGTGTGTTTACGTTATGATGCCTATATAAGAGAGCGTTAATTGGAAATGCATCTTATTCCTTTGTCCAACCATCTAGCGTTTTATTGATGCCCATGTTGTTATATTTTATTCCTATCTTAACATTATTGATAAATAAAAGCAGTATTTTTTTTTTATAATTTATTTCATCATAATTTATTTCTTGACCAACGAAAACTCGAAGTAATAATATTTTGAAATGAACGAATAGAAGCCTGCGAGCATTGAATGCGAAGGATATCAATTGCAATTATTTATAAACTAAATAATAAAATAAATGTCGTGTGCATAGCAAACTGCTGGTGACCAATTTGTGTAATCGTACTCGGACTCGTCCCGTGTGTGTGTGACAACAATGGTGCAATAAATGTGTTGTGAATCCAGCGATGATGGTGTTTCCTCGTGTTACGTATACTGAAGGTATACCGGATAGGATACACTCAGGATACATTCAGTATACGTATACGAAGTCGCACATAAACTCTCCAGATTAAACTGCCAAAGTGATTCATCTCGCCTTATTTTCTATCAACAAAAAGTGTATAAAATAACAATAAAACACACGCGCGAGTGAAATTAAGAGAGCGATTTTATATACAATTGCTTTATCAATACATGTTGTTCTCGTGGCGGCCTCTTCAATGGAACACTTGCAACTAAATGTTGTCAGTTAAGCGACAATGAGGACTTACACAGAAATGTGTAAATTGTTAAATGTGAGTATGTATAAGTGAAAACCGTTTGTTGGCAATATTGCTGCATAACATTCGGAGCGTACGAAATCATTGTCATCATCGTCGTCTTCATTATTGTCAATGTGTACAGGGTTGGTTACGTTCATACTCAGCCAAACCAGTGCAGAGCGACGCATACACTCTTAGTTTGAGGTTCACCCTATTTCGCATGAACTAACAAAACATTTGTTTACTGTAGATACATAGGTGTGTATGGTTTGCATCCGTTGCTGTTGTTGGTTGTGGTGGTTTTCATGTAATTGCTCGATTTTCTTGTCATTGCGACAAATTCAGTTTAGTGTCGTATTTGATGCGTTTCTTAAATAAGTATACACACGGGTGTGCACATGTGACCACGCACAATATTACACTTACGATATACACTACAGCATATATTTATAGGTATAGATGTATGTATGTGTATGTGTCTGACAATATCTGACAATAATTTAACCACTTGTTCAACCCATAAAAACAAAAGCTTATGCGCAAAATGTCGTCCTCTGTCAGTCATATTCCTCCTCCTTCACATGGACCATCTACCTAAATGGGTGGCAGAATTCGACTTTGTCAGGTGAGTGTGGTGCAGACACATACACACACATTGCACACATTCTATACACGTACACGTACTGCCGCTTAGTGTGCCCGCTTCTTCTGTTCAGGGTGGGGAGTGAGTAGACGTTGCTTTGATTAACTGTGAAAGAGAAAACAAAAATAACTTGTAACAGCACATAACATACCACCGTTTGTATGACACTTTAATTAGAGTTGCAGTGTTGGGTGAAATGGTAGGATGGCGCTGGAAATGGATTTTATAATAATTTTGTAATAACAATATATCTGGAAAGAAGAAAGTGAATGAAATATGAAAGGTAACCAAGTATGAACGTTAGCTCTCTATATGAATATGAAGGTAAAAAATAAACACGTTTCATTCGTTACTACACAACAAATTGAACAAATTGCGTGTGATTCGAAGTATGAAGGGAAACCTTTGAGACTCGAGCGAATGCTAAAACACAAATCAATCAATCAAATTATTTTCATCGTGCTCTTAAGATTTAGTTTGAGGTAAATAAATCCAATTCCAATAAAAGTGAATAAAATCAATGTTGAAGTTTTGAATATTATTCGAAACGGTTTAAGTCTAAATAATTCAACTTGTGGGCCAAGGAGTTGTAACCTAAATTCATCCAAACTAGTTCTTTTTTAAAGTTCCCTTTTAATCCCACACTATTGTTGGAAGCAAATAAAGACAAAAATGCTCAAGTATAAAATTGTTTTTCAATATTACGCAATGTTCAGCATTTGGAGACTTTCATATTTATTCTAGAGTTTTAGGAGCGTGTAAAACGCGTGTGATTCATGCTATAATTTCTATTGCTTCAGAAAAGGTTCAATTGAAATTTTTTAGAGGGTTTTCTACGTAATTAAGATTGTTTGCAATTCGCAAAATGGCTTAAGGAAGGTCCACCTTTCCTTATTGAAATCTTCTTGGAATAACTTTCATTTCACGATTTAAGGAAGTCCTTGCAGCTTAATTGAAAAAGACCCATCGAAAAGGTACTTGTTCGTTTCCCTTATCGAACGCTTATTCGGGTTTTACCCCCACTTCATGTTCAACAAACTTTATTAAAATTTACAGCCATCCTTAAATTAATATGCGACATGGCTGTTATATGAAATGGAGACTTGTGTGTTTGTGCCATTGTTTATAAAAGGATGTGCCTTTACATAACAAAGTGCCCAGTGGTGCCGTAAAATGTAGTAAAAAATCACATGGACTGAGTGTTGGTGAGCACGTACAAACATTTAATCGCAACTACTAACGGGAATTGCTAGAAAGTAGAGCCAAACTCCTTAAACGTAGAATCTTACAAGAAAGCACACATACACTGAGACCTAATTGTAGAGTGGGTGAGGTTTGGTGTGGAGAGGGGCAGAAGATTACAATGTATGTGTGCCAACTACGGGTTGGGTAAACTAATGTTCTAGATAAAATCCGAAATTTATAATATTGCACAACTCTGCCGATATAAAATGTAAAGTTATGAGTTTCCCTGCGAACGTGCCATATTTGTGTTAAGAGGCTCTTGGCGGCGCTAAGATGCGGTAACAGGCAGCCACCCAACGCTGCTCCAGTCCAAAATGACACACGCACAGTTACGGGCATACTTACAATGAAGTAAAGAAATTCGATCGAGCGCTGTGGGTAGAGCGGCAATAAAAAAACATTTTATAGTCTTATGTATGTGTGAGATTTTCATTTTTTATGCGAATAAAACTGAAGCAGTTGCTGCAACGATGTGTCGTTGCTGGAAGAAAACCCCAGCAGCAGCAGAATGAAAGCAAACCAAACCAAACGAAACCAAACTCAACTGTCAAAGTCATCATAAACATAATTTTTTTATGAGATCTTTTGAAAAGCATAACAAACAAAACAACCACACACATGTACAACGCAACCCACACCTTGAGAATGATCAAAATAACAACCTCAAGAGGGTGTTTTTGTATCTGCAGTTGTAAGGGTAAATTTTTGCGATTTGCATGCATTTGCTAACAGACTAAACCTCAGAATATGAAAACACAAACAACAACAACAGCAGTCGCAAAACTAACGCTACTAACGGCATAACACGAGCATTATGAATTGAGTGTGTACCCACAACGAAATTGCAAATGAATTGAATTCTGTCCACAGCATTTGTTATATGTTTAAAGGGTGAAAAGGAAGGAAACAAGAAAGACAAAGACACGAAGAAAGGTTTCCAATTTCATAAATTTTGCCACACCTTTAGCTGTGACCTCCCCGGAACGCAACGCCAAATATATGTGAGTTGAAAGTTTTAAAGTGTGGAACCGATGAAAAAATGTGTTCTCGCAAATTCCCTTTTTTATAAAACTTTCTTTTTAAAAGTCGTTAATGCTCGTATTGTTCTGCTTCACATTTCTTTGCTACCAACTTCGTGCAATTAAAAGTGAATGCTCTTGTCGCCCGAGAAGCTTAAAGAATACATGGAAAGAATGACCATAACTTACGTCTTTATTGCCAATACCCTCCCTCTCATTATTATCTGTTCTTATCAAATGGTGCTTGTCTGTCGCTTTGCCTCACTGACTAGTTGTGCAAAATAATAATTCGTTTGGAGTGAATTTATTTCTGTGTGTGTGTATAAGTAAGGATACCGTCCTCTTTTGCATAGGATTAAAATTTGTACCAAAGGGAGGGAAGAACTTAAGCATCTTTTACCTGCTCGGTGTACTTAACTGAAGCTTTACGTAACGAAGCACTAGTGTTGTATTATAAGTTTTTGTTCGGTTGTAGCGGACCCTAGGTTTTTTTAGTTTCATAACACACATATTTATGTACCAAAACCAACAATCAACACTTTTGAAATCGGGATCTCACTCTTCCATTCACATTACCGGCATCTGAATTCGATGTTGATTTATAATGAATAATATACTCGTATATACCTTGAGAGGTCCTTGGGACCTCATTCAGGGTGTTTTAAAAGTGCACGGCGGGTATGAAATATTTTCTATTGAACTGAGCTTCTCTTTGCAGCCCTATACATATATATGTAATATTTATATAATTCATCAAGAGCTGAATGACAGTTTGTGCTCATTTGTACAAAGCAACAGCAGATGGATTTTATTAAAGTTTTGTGTGTAAGGAATAAAATGGAGAGAACTGTTATAACCCAAAGAACAAGCATAAGCAGGAGTGTAATTTAATAGAATATTAGTTTAAATTAGTCCCCTTAAAAACGAAGCCATAAAATATAATTAAAAAGTTATGAAAATTTGCACTATTTTAAACTTGCTCAGTGCCATGAAAGCACGAGAGTTGTGTGTATCGTGAATTGAATGATGAAAGTTTTAGGATGCCCATAAATTAATGAATGATTATGAACATGTCTGGATATCTAGAAAAGACTACTTGTGTGGGTAGAGCTTTATTTTTCTATCATGTTCGCTTTTAACCTCTGTCTCCAAAGTTAGCGAAACTATTTCCCGTACTCTATATAAGCATTCATGAAAATTAATCAAGGCATTCCAAGTTGTCATATTATGGGTTTGCATTATGTTCCATTCATATTCTGGCAGCTGTGCAAGTGTGGGATGATAACAATGGAGTTATGTAGTATAATGCCAAGTTTATTAGGGGTGAGACATGAAGTTGTTCGGCTTCTCAACTAACTATTTTGCTGAACAACTAACTATTCATGGCGTTGCACAGATTCACCCGTGCAATGGGACGTAACATATGTATGCGTTGCTATATATTATGCGCAAGTGTTGTATGCTTCTCATTGTTAGAAATATCACTTTAATCTATGTGTCTTTCTTCCATAAAATCTTGTTTGAGTGCATCGAACAATTTAAGATGTATGACTCTTTTATGATGCGTTGTAGGCAGCTATACAGATACATTACGTATTAAATTTGATTTGGTGGTGGCATCATGTAAAATACATCTAGTTATAGAAAATACATTGTGTTATAGTAAAGATGCATCATTTCATTGTAGGGGCGTTTAGTAAAAAACACTACCAAAGCCATATTAATTTAATATAACCTTGTGTGCCACACACTAAATGTATGTTTTCATTAACTCAACAATTTTCCCATTCATACGCACTCCAGTTAAAATTTATGTGTAATAGCCACATACTAGTAATAAAATATGAATAAAAAATTTAAAAAAACAAAGTGGGTTGGTGGCAAATCATAAGTATCCTCCACCCCTACACAGGTGCCTGATTATGTCCTCTACAGTATTTGTATTATGCTAAGTAGACGAATTCTGCATCAAACAAGATTCCTTTTAAATTGGGGCGTGTTTATTAGTCGCCTGGATAATTCTTCGTACATCGATATATAAAATGTGTACCAAATTTCAACTTCACAGGTAGATTTTTGTGGGTGTGAGACATATCTATCAATTGAAAGCGTGACATGTGGCCGATTTTGTATGTATTTGTATAAAATTTCAGCTCGATGTCTCTAAATTTACTACTCTGAGCGTTCCATAACAGACACACGCACGAACGAGTCTACATCGATTCATATTTTGAAGAATATATACAATACAAGGTAGGGTCTCCGACCCGTCCTTCTGAGCGTTGCAAACGGATGCCAAGTGTGCTAAGGTTCCCAAGGTGGAGAGTATAAAAACAAACAAAAAACTAATTACTTTATGGGCGTGGCAAGTACACTTGCGCACCTTTAAAGTATATTTTGCAAGACTCTTGCTACACAGAGCAACACTCTTCCTTCTTTGAAATGTAGTCACATAATGCAAATGAGAGAGTCAGTCAAGCCTGATTCAAATGTAAAATGAGGTCTAATACTTATTGAAAAAGAATCCTATTCGATCCAATGTAAGAAAACACTATTTCGGCTAAATATGGCATTTATTGTAAAACGTGTGCATGTATCTTTCTTTACTCGTTTGGGAGTTACATACATTTGCTTAATAAGCTCTAACATTATGTCGCATTTGCTTATTGAAGCAGAGCGTAGCAGAATCATTGTCTGCAAGAACTTAAATGTTTTCTATCATTGAGTGTAATGGAATCATTTGCACTTACAAGCATTTACATAAAAATGGAAGCAGTTTGTACTGAGTGTGTCATCATAGTTTACATATATTCTGACAGAAGCGCTGGTGTATAGTGGGTAGTGTACAGTGTGTTATTAGAGGAAATTATTATCATCGACATGGCATGTCCACCATCCTATTTTTTGTACTGTAGAAATAGTTATGTTAGGTAGGAAGTTTACTAAGTTTGTTATTCTGTATGCAGCACTACCGTCGCAGCATCAAAGACCCCACAAAATATATAGATATTTAATTAGCTTAAAAATCTGAGTCGATTTGGATACATTGACACAAAAGCAGATAATGGTCTCGCCTGTAAATAATAATATTCTCATGGCCACAAAATAAAGACACACAATTGAAGTGCAGTAGACATATTTACTGTATGCATCGAACTTACTGATCCATCTTCATACTTAATCAAATGCAATAGAGCGCTGCCTGGAGATTGAAAATGTTTATAAGAACACTGACTTTGTAGTTATACAAACATTTATACATGAAAAACAAATTTCAATTAATTTTAGAAATATCAACCACAAAATTAAGTTTTCTTGCTGCTGATAGATGGGCTATGTTTAATAAGAAAATAAGTATAATAAGATAATGGCCGGGCACACAAGTGCCAGAAAGAAACCTGAAAAGTTTCATTAATGTTGTCTTAAACGTATAGTAACTAAGCCGACCGTAAGCTTATTCCATTTTTGTTTATATATTAATTTATTTGCATAAAATACTCATAATTTGTAACATGTGCGGCAGTGGAACATAAATTAGACGACCTTTGAAACTATTCAGTGTCAGAATCGATCGAGCGGACAACGTTTTAGAGTAAAATCATAATTAGTTCTCTCAACCACACAGTTTCGGAGACTTTACGCTTGACCCATACATACATCGTTTCTAAACGTAGTCCTACCCAACCGGTTTTTTAAATAAGAGTGTTAAGGAAAATTTTATTTTTTAATGAAAATTTAAGAGTTGATCACTTCAATAGTGCAGCACACACCAATATGTACAAAAACATGCATCCTCACATATACAAACACAAGCCTAATCGCATGTGATTAGTTATCAGAAAATGAGATTTTTTCAGCATTTCTCATTTACATTACACTGCGTAGTTGATAGAAAATCCAATGAAAGTTACTTACGTGTCTTCGCGTGCGAACGAGATTGCAGCAATTTGTAGTTCTTCCAGCACTAATAACTGTTTGGTTTCAAGTTTTTTCTATTATTTTATTTAAAATATTTTTAAAAATTGTTTTTCGCGGATGTTTACTTTTCAACGCTTTGTGTTCATATGAGTTGGCCTACGCGTGCTTGTGTGCTTGACTGCGGGTGCTGCGGGCCAACCAAATACTATACAACCGGCTGCCAATGTCTCTTCTCACAAACACAAACCCATGCATGCAAGAGAGCACAAATACCAAAGCGAGTATGAATAAATAGAAAGAGTTCTATTCCGAAGTCACTCGACCATCACTACCATCACTTGTAATTGCAAGAATACACACAAACACATATCTGATGCTTAAGGCATGTTTAACATATACACAAAGTTAGGGGTAATAGTTTATTTATCGCTCCTTTGTATATATAGAAAACGCCGTATATATGTGTGTTTACGTGCGAGCGGATCTGCACATGTGCACGTAGAAACAATTTCCCTGCTATGCGTGGTGAAGGCAATGGAAGAAAAATGTCCCTGTTGTTATGGCATTATGGTATATTTTCTCTGTTTACATTTGTGACGCCATATCGGTTTGTACGTGTGTGACCGAAGCGTTTGCAGAAGCTTGTTATGTCACATGTTTGTTTAGAGAGAATTGTTCCCTCCTTTTTGTTTCAAACCAGTTTTTTTTAAATTTATGGAATGAAAAATCGTACCAGCTCGCGAAGCTTTACTTCACTTCACTTTAAAGTGCGGGCTTTTGGTCAATAAAGGAACTTTTACTAGTTTGTTACTCCTATCCAAAAGCTTATACAACATTGACGTTGTAGCTGTGTACGTGTTATTTAAACACTAAATTGGAGCTTTCCGTTAACGTACATTCTTTTTATTTCGTTATATCCAGCCTTCAGTCAAAACATGTGGTTGTATTGAACCATTCTTATGTAAAAAGCAGAAGCACCAAAAATTCTTATAATGTCAATACGATTACAATTAACTCAACAACAACAACTTTTGTGTCTATATCCTTACGATTTATACAGTAATAAACTCTCTACCTGGGGTTGACTTTTCATTTGCCTGTAGTCGAAAGTAAGCATCGATTAGTAGCACAATTTGCTCCGTAAATCATTATATAACAAAAGAAACTGCGCTTCTCAATATTTTCTTATACACCGTTTATCTCCGAGTTTAAGAAAAGAAGGTTCTAACAAACTTTGTTTGAAATTGTTGAAAAATCTTTGTGCGAAATGCAGCTATAACAACAGTACAATGTACACTATGCATACATAAGTACATAAAACGATTTAACATTATACACATTTATACACGCATTCACGCTCATGTAGAAGAGTCTTCGTGTATTTACCCTGAGTTGAATGGCAATAAAAAAATACTGCAATTTACTTGAAGGACACTCCTTTACTTAGGTAAAGGATTGAAGGGTGATTGAGTCAATTCTCAAGGGAACGTAAAGACGAAGAAATTGAAATTGAATTAATTTTTCTGCTGAAGTAACAGTCATTACCGCCACTTTTTAATGAAACATAGAAATTTGAAAATATACGTTTGTAGAAAACCATATGTATACACGGGCGTAAATGAATTTTCGTTATGAATTTGACAGAAATGGGGTTTTCAATAATTTTAGATTACAGGAAAGCATTTTATTAAATTACTTGGTTTTATATTATTTTTAATGCTATGCTTTATTGCTAGTATTCGTGCAGTAAGAGGTCAAAAAGATATTTAGTGTTGTTAAAGATAACCTTTTCTACGTTAACATAATTGATAAGAATGTGCTCGCAAGGTAACTGAACGTTTGCATATAAGGTAGTAAGATACCGCCAAAATCACTGAATAGTTCGAGTTTATTGCATATCCTTTCTGATTAGTTCATCTCTACTCCATATGAAAAATTTGTTTATTGAAACGGAAGAATTGGGTTAAAACTGTTAAAATGAACGGAAGAAATCAAAGGCCAAGCTAAACTCCATTAAAGTGCAATACAAATCAAGCAAGAACCAGTGAATAACTATAAAATTACGGAGGTTTTCAGTTCATTCTTGGTAGGACTTTGAGATATCGAGCTTTCGAATCAAGCAATAGCGTACTAAACCTTAGCCAAGTAGCTTTCAGCATTCCCACAAACGTAAATTGAAGATATCGTGCTGAAATTTTCTACACATATTCATCGATCACGTCAAAAGTAAAATTGGGCAAAAAACACTCATGGACTGGCCCACAACTTTAAAAAATTCAACGCTTTGGGCTAGACTGTAAATTCCGATTTCATAGAAAAGCAAAATTTGAAATAGGTTTCAAATTTCAAAGAGCGCGTTGCATTTGGTTTATGTACGCGTATTTTGTAAGTGGGTAATGATGGTGGGTGTCATAGATTTGGTAAATGTCCAATGTAACCCTCTTTTACTTGTCTTGTATTGCACATGAACGACAGACGTTGATTTTATAATATATGCTTTTTACTCCCTTTTTTGTTGCTAATAAAATGATTTTCGTGACCGTAAGATGTTGATAAAGAGGTGGTTACAGCGGCAGAATAATCGCAAACATACACTGAGTAACAGAGTACTTTCCATTTAATAGAAGCCAAGTTTTGGATGTGATTTCGAGCTGCTTCTCTGCATGCAGACTCTCTAATGGTATGCATATAAATATAAATTAAAGTGTTTGAAAGAACAAAATTTATATTATAAGCAAAAGCAATTTTTAAACAATATGTTAATAGCTAGTTACGTGCTCACTTCTACATGAAGAGACCTATAATGAACAAGTAAAATACTACACTTAGCTTGGATCAAATCATAATCATCCACAGCCGTGGGCGCATCCCATTACTTCCTTAAATAGTGCATGCATTGTGAATCAACCAGCAAGTCAAGCTGTGCATCAAATAAGGTTCTTTATAAAACGTGTGCACGTATGTTATTCGACGAAAGGCTAATTGTAGACTATTTGGATCTGAACGCACCTATTTAGAGTCCTTTTCCATTCAGTGCTCCTTAGCGAAACATTAATATTTCATGATTCCTGACAGAACTAAATAAACTATAGCCTAATTATACAAGGGTATAAAATAGTCGGATATTACCGCTTATATGATTATCACTTCTTATACCCTCTGCAACAGTGAGGAGAGTACACTAAGTTTCTTTCTTCTTCTTCCGTTTGCAACACCCAGATGGAGGCGTCAGGGACCCTGCAAAGTATATAAATTTTTGATCAGCGTAGAAAACTGAGTCGATTTAGACATGTAAGTCCGTGTGTTCGTGTATCCGTCTATTGTCGGCATTCTCAGGGGCGAAATTTTGAGTTATTTTGCTGAGTTAAAATGTTGTGCAGATACTATGTTTTTCCTTTTTGTTAGTAAAGACTAACTAGACCTTTATCAACTATAAGTTATTTAATTTTTTTAGAACAGACTTTCATTTTCCCGTTAAAAAAAATTGAATACTTTGCGCAAAATTGGTCAAGAGCCACGTCGACAATCAACAAAATCTATATATCTGCCATAAAAATGTACCTATGAACCTGAAATTTTGTGTGCATATCTATTATCATGTGCCAAAAATGGGCGTCGAATAAGAGACGCGCATACGATTTTCATAAAACTATACTCCAAGTAAAACAAGCTGATACACTAGTAGAGGGCGTAATTGAATACCTGCCACGCCTACCATTGAAGATGTGGAGGGTATCTGAATTTTCGTAATCTTGAGTGAACCAAAAAAATGGGGACGATATAGAAATGTTGATATTTTTACGAAAAGAAATTTATCGATTTGATTTTATACCGGATTGCACTATAGTTAGAACCTCTCTCCACATACTGTTAACAACAATGGAAGCATGCATATAAACATTAAGAATGTTAGGAACCTTCAAATGTTATTAAGGTGTGCTCTTAATAGCACAATCCGAATTTCTTCAGACATTACTTTGGCTCGTAAGATTTGTAAAAATTGCATGCATCTCCTTTATCTATATGTTTCTTCTTCTTTGGCTGATTTTCACTTTAGGATCTACACAACACATAATGCACCAAAGCCTTGGTGGGTACCCAGTAACCATCTACAAATTTTCAACTGCAGCCACAAGTATTTCATGACTTTTACTAAGCACAAAAATAGAATATACTGGATAAAGCATTAACTAAAACATTTGGAAATCGTAGTTGAAAAGGAAGAAAAGTGAAACGTATTGTATTTGTAGAATGAGCGAAGTGAAACAAATCGCATCAGCGACGGCTGCTTACGCAATACCGGAAAAGAACAATAAGATGTACGCTCAAAAAAAAAACTACAATAAATATGTACTAGGGCAGTGGTTATTGAAGTACCGGAGCTATTAGTGATAGAGTGTACACATTTTATCTCACAGGATCGACTAGTAGCCAACTGCTGCCATTATTAACAAAACGTCGTGCCCATATAGAGAAGGCTATACAGAATTGACCACGCATTTGTGGCCACTTAACTTGGGAAAAAGTAGTGCGACTATATGACTAAGAAAAAAATATTTGTCAGCCATTTTGGTGTGTGAATGAAACGAATGATACCTGTGCGAGGCTTGTGCTATACAACCACCACTGCTGGCATGTGTTATATATCAACCCAAAAGTGCATGGATTCACGTTTGCTCTGCTGTTGACGCTTTAGTTAACCACTACGTTGACGCTAGCTGTTCGGCTGCGTACACACCCTCCTCCTCTTTCCGCTTTTAATATTAACAACGAGAAAGACATGAAAATTCCAAAACAAAAGCAAATAGTTTGTTAGTGCGCTAGTGCTGTGTTGATGTTCTAATTGTAACTTGGAGAATTTACTGTCGTTTACAAACCTACATGCACATACGTATGTGAAATATTTTTGCAACGCAATCATCGCTCTTGTTCTAGTCAAATGTATTTTTTTTTCTATCAGTAAATTAAACTTTTGGGTGAATTGTAATTTTGCTAAGTTTCGAGTTTGAGATTCTTGCAAGGAAACGTTATTTTTAGTTGTTGCCTGCCTCCCACACCAACCACATTTAAGCATTAAGCGTTTCTATGCGAGAATACTTGTCGAGACCCACGTACACACTTTAGATTGCGATTATGATTAATTCACGAAATGCTTCCATTTGAACTATAAAATCAATTCAAGAAGGTGCAAATTGTCTTTAGTCTTGTCTTATTGTACTTTACTTCGTTACGTTTCTGATGGTTTTCTATTGTTCGAGGAAATATTTCAATTTTTTGCGTACTTTCGCACGTAACAACTTGTCGTACTATCAAGAAGGGAGGAAGAAAAATACTTTATGCATAAAGCAAAGACATAACCCCGATGAAGAGATGAGGTGAGTTCTAAAGGGCGTACGTTTCAATGCAAAAAACAATTGTACTTGATGGAAATAATTAAATGGATATTGGGTTCGTCCAGATATCAAATAATCTCTCAAAATTAACGCTCCAACTCACTTAAGTTAAAGCTTCATTTGAGCAGTTTCCCACTGAACTTATTCAAAACAAAGCATACAATTGATGCATACATCTGAAGCATTTGTTTGTACATATAAAGTGATTCGAAAAAACCTTAACACCAATATGAATACGTCAAAACTAATCGGTTGTGCAGTAACAAGCATTTGGATATACCGTAACAAGGAGAGGCATGGAAATGAGGCGGTGTACGCGTTAGGTTATGGTTTCTCTTTCGAAAGCGACCGTTCTGCCACTTACGGAGACCAAGAACAAGTACAAAAGCAAGCCTCACAACAAATCTTAAATTTGCCAACGGATAAACCAAAGTACTCTAGTTAGAGAAATGTCAAATTAAACTCTCCATCTACTACACATTTCGAACAATGTCCAAAAGATCAAGTTTTTCGCGTCCATGTAAAATCCTGTACAGTGACTTCTAGTACCAGTTACAAGTTTTTTCACTTTTTACATGAATTTTTAAGGCAACTTAATTCCTCTGAGGAATCGATGCTGCTTCAGAATATACATTCATTGTTTAGTCTCCGAAGTGTACTTTTAAATGGGTGTATATATAACAAAGAATGTCTCCTTGCGGTCTGCCCTCAAGATGAGTGTATATCTCTTGTTTTGATTTCGCTTGCAACACCGTTTGCACAAAAATAATGCTATAAAAATGACTCTGAATACATGCATGGTATGTAATGTTGTCATCCGTGCTTGTGCGGGTGGACTCATGTGGTAGTCGTGCTCAAAATTTGAAAAATGTTATGTAGGGTACGACCGTTGAGGCGCCATTGCGTGCCAGACCGTGCCCACAGTTAATGCTTAATAATATACAGGGTGTTTCATATTTGGTCTAAGCCAAAGTTCGTGATCAACTTTAATATAAATGAAAAATTTAGTCATTCATTAAACAGTTGATGTTATAGTTTTTGTAATATTTGTATTTTTTATTTTAATTTCCTAGCCAAGAGGCGTTTTAATAGTAAATGTGTATAAAGTAGTCAACTTGTTATTTTAATTTTATGAAATCAAAGCAAACTCTATTTCCATGGTTTGCGCGGCCAATCGTCTGTTGGTTGTATTCAAGTTCGTGTTCGTGCTCGCATTCGTATTCGTATTACAATATGCTGCTCAGTGATTATTTATTACACTATAAAATATATTCATTATTGCCATTAACCGGCCATAAATTGGCAAATAAATGTCGTGACTGTAAACAAGTCACCACTCGTTCTCTCCATGCTCTACCGACGAGAAAGATTCAGCGGGCATATGATTATAAAAAGGTTTTAGTTTTTTCATATATCTCTCTCGCAAGTGCGCTATTTCGTAAAGAACCATCTTCCATATTTTTTATATTATGAGATAAATACCACATGGCTCCTTGCATCGAATTATGAGAAAATAGTAAAATTGTTGTGCGTACAGCACCAAAGAAAATATTTGTGTTTGGCAAATTTCGTTTAATACCAGCCAATGATTATAACAATGAAATGTATTCATGGACTGCTTTTCGGATGAGGTGCTTAGAAATGTAGGAGAGAAAGAGAAATCACTGGACGCTGGACAGGTACTGGTTTGGTGGCAATGACATTCCTCTATTAATAACATATTTAAAGCGCCTTCCTGGCCAGCAGAACTGTAGTGTCAGCCACTGTACAACACAGCTGCCTCCAGTAGGCATAATTTATTCGAAATGATTGGGTGGAGTTATGTCCGCCAATAACCAACTTAATTAAGGCTTAATTGAATCGTAGAATAAATTTAAAATTTCTGCTTAGCAGTAATTTCAAAGCCGTTATAAACTATTAAACATATTTGCGTACTCTTTTCATAAAACAGACGGCTTATAATGTGGTCAATAATAGTCACACACGGTAGCCGTAGCAATAAATATAATTTGTTTTATTGTAAGTAGATACGTTGAAATCGGGGAGAACTTTAAACATGATGATAAACTCATTTTGAACTGAGTTACGGTTCGGGTTGATATAGGGCAGAAACGCAATATATCGAAACTCATTCCGCTTAATTAGACATGCATCACTTACAAATGTACGTAACTTTTTCTTAGTATAAGGAAACATTCAATATCACGACGTTAACCGCAATGTCGAACCCTTTTTGCAGCATCAAATAGCTCATCGGCTTACTCCCAGTGAGGCCAGCTGATTAATGAAAGGCGGGATGGGTATTGACATATATTTTATTGGTATTTATATTTAACACATATGTCAACATTAATCCAGTGATGAAGGTGTGCTAAGGTGTGCTACAAATTATATAAAATCTTCATCAGCATCAAAATCTAAGTCGATGTCTGTCCGTGTATGTGTTGGAATACTCTTAGTCGTAAATTTTTGAAAATGTTGAAAAATCGCGCCCAATTTTGCCCAAACATTTCTTATATCTGTGCGTAGGTTCCTACGCCAATTAGGGAAAATAAGCCAAGAGCCGCACTTGGAATCACAAAATGTAACTGAAAAAAGAACCCATAATCCCCTCAAAATGCTAGTCACATGGCAAAGACAAACTTCCCCAATTTACATGTACGACTTTTAAGACTGATCACGCTAATTTTGTAGCGCAAACACTGCCTAAAAGTCTTGAAATCAAATAAAGGAGAGATTTTAAAATATACTCAGCTTTTCCACACATTTAATTTATTATATTATTCGAATGATTTTGCATCAAATATAAATTTGCGCCGGTCACCAGCACATTTTAAATCCATTAAAAAACCCTAAAATTGTTTATACCTTGTTTTATTTCTTTTTAAAGAGTTTTTAATTTTATATTGGCGATATACAATATGAACCTACGAAAAGGGAAACTATGAAGCACATGAAATAGCAATTATTTCATAAATTTTTATGGCTCAAAGCTAGTTTCACACTTTTAATGAAATAATCATAAATTGGGGATATTGGAATACGGTAGTGTTGGTGCTGTTTCATTTAAGGCTATAATAAAAAACCGGCACTCATAAATCTTGAAATTTATTAAAAGCCGGCTCTTCGTTCATTGTTAAAGAAATAATCTTAAACTCATTTAAAAACACGAGCGACGTTTCTTCTCATTTTATTCCTTCAGCACAAACAAAGCATCAGATTAAAAATTTATGAAGTTTGCAGTTACTCTAACTTGATTCGGTTTTTTTTTTTTTTTGAAATGAAGATTATTGTTATGGTGGCCGTGGGTGATGGTAATTTGTTGAAATGAAATTATGCCACAAGCTGGTTATTGTGTTACACCAGTAACGCAAGAATTTCAAAAATATTTCATCAGTGGCGAACTTAAATCTACGCATGTTTTATGTAATAGTAGCGAGATGCAGTCTCAAAATATTATAAGTAGTGATGATAAAAAGAAATTGACAATAGGCGACCAATTGCAATTTTGAAAATTTAAAGTCCAGTATTTACGCACAACCTATTAAATGTTTTCTAAATCATTATTGCAACTATTTGTCTCTTCCATTTTTTTTATTCTCTACCTTAGTGATGAGGAGGTGGAAAGCGCAAAATAATTATATATTCATTCAAATATTAAGAGATTGTGTGATTCCGCTCACAAATGTTGCAACAAAAACCTTGCTCCTGCACACTCTTCCAAACATTCGAACCATCACTAAATTATGCGTTATATTTAAATTAAGGGCTAAGAACCATCCACTCAGGATGACCATTTTACGTGCAAGCAAGGTGGTGGTTAGAAGGGATTAGAAGAAGAAGAGGCTAGAGGGAGTAGTGTTTGTGTACTTTTGATTTGAATTTGCGCACACTAGGCATGGTGGGAAACATTTCTGGAGGTCGTTGGTTCCAGAGGCGAACACCCCGCTTGAAAAACGAACCGTTTCGGTAATGTGTTGTGCGAACATAAACTTTGCGCACAGAGACTTGCGGAGATGACTAAGTCGACTCAGATTTTGACGATGATACTCTTTGTGGTAAACGGAGAAGTCAAACTAGGTATGCATATACAAAATCGGAATAGAAGCATTTTAGTGCGGGAAAAACAACGCCCTCTGTACTCTTTTTATTTTATCACTTTACCGAAAACGTTTGCAGTTCCCCGAAGGAAACGGCGAATACTCCAAAGAAAATATATATATTCTCAATAAGCATCGAATACTGAGTCCATTTAACCAAGTCTGTAGATCCATCTGTCCGTGATTTTGTAATTCTGCAATTACTCTCTTGGTCGCTAAAGTTGGGATGTATCGAAATTGGACAAATTCGATCTAGCAATGCGCCTGCAATATAGCGCACGTGTCGCAGCGAATAGTAAACTAAAAGAGAAGCAATTTTTTATAAAGTACGAAGACATATTGACATACATACTCCTTTGCTTTGGTGCATACCCACCACCGGTATTCAAGATTTAGCCTCAGCCAAATATAACTTGTTTCCTTGTTTATTATTCCACCAAGGACTTTCTTCTACACAATAAAAACTAAAAAAAATTTCTCATTTAAAGGTGCAATTCTAATGTAAGAAGTAATTAAGCCGAAAGAGTAAGAACGTTCAGTATTCATTGACAAAGTCACACAAACAAGTGTATCTAAATAGTTATAAATGTTCAAGGACACTTAGAGCAAACCAACGTGTTAGATAACCCTTAATAATAAAATAATTTAAAGGCTCTGTTATGCAAGTGGATTTTTTAAAACTAATTATAGTTTTTGTACATTTGGAAACAAATACGCAACCTTGGGCAAACTAGTGACTTAAAGTCATTCCTTCCGTTTCAGACAAATTTTTTAGGTAAATGAATTTCAAAAAAAATCTATTCTACAGTAAAAAACATGCAAAACATATAACATATAACATATAACATATAACATATAACATATAACATATAACATATAACATATAACATATAACATATAACATATAACATATAACATATAACATATAACATATAACATATAACATATAACATATAACATATAACATATAACATATAACATATAACATATAACATATAACATATAACACATAACATATAACATATAACATATAACATATAACATATAACATATAACATATAACATATAACATATAACATATAACATATAACATATAACATATAACATATAACATATAACATATAACATATAATGCCTTTCTAGCGCTTGGCGCCTAACCTAAACGTTACAAAAAACGCCTGCATTTCAAATTTCAACAAAGTTAATTCTTTTTTCTTATTTTTACCAGAAATATATTTTGCCCTAAAATAAAATTGTGCTGATTAGAGCTGTTTATGTAATTTTATAGGAAGAAGAAATCATAGGCGCATGCAGTTTACACAAAAACGCCTTTTGTTGCATATTCGTTTATAATATATGCAAAGTGTGTAACGTGCGTGCAAGCAATTAACACCAAGCGTAAACAATGTACTCTCTAGACGCCTTAAAACTCATCAGTGCGGCTATTTCCTAAGGGCTTGGGCAATTTTTACGAGCATATTAAAAAAACGGTGTAATCAAAACGAAAATGGTTTCTCATTACATTCAGAGAGTGGTTAATAACTATTTTTAGTTTGAACGAAAGTGACCAATCGTTTTAAAAAACTTTATTTTTAACATACCACTGTATTAAAATGCGGTGCTGTCTTCATACGTTCAATGTTTAATAGCAGTTTTTGAAGGCAATACGGCCAAGTGCGGAAATATTTTCTCACTCTCGAGTCCAATTCGTTCCATGAAATGTTCACTTTAAGCCGCCAAGTTCGTTTCATAATTGACTTTTAAAATAGAAATGGTTGAGTTATACTCTTAGACGCAATGGAATGTATTAAGGAAGTGGTAATGATGCTGTCTTGGGGCAAGTGAGAATATTACACTACAGGCAATATCTTTTGAATGTACGGCAAAGTCATTCTATGTAAAGAGGTGCCAAGGCAACAAGGAAAAACCTGCCGAAAACATCTAGAAAGCACTTGTAATTTTTTTCATAAATATATATAAAAAGTATTACTGCATGTAATAGCTTCCACTACTCTTTCATTTATTTAAGAATTTCATAATTCCATAAAGACCTATTATTATTATTGATAAAACTTCCTACCCTCAAAAGCAGAAGGACAATATTGAACGTGTGTTTTATGCACAATTTGCTTAATAACTGTATTGATTCGGCGTTTTTATTGTCTAGCATTAATATCAATGTACCTCGACGCGCTTCTAGATATTTTCGGTTTCTTTGCATAAATTATTACAAAAATAACTATAGCAATAATAACCCGTTACGACGGTTATGCAAGACCTATAATGACAACTATCATTTAATCGATCTGTGTGAACATGCTGATATAATTAAAATTAAATTAATAAAATATTTAAACTCTGCCTAACTTGTACTTTCATCGGCTGAACCATGATTGTGTAGCTGATTAATCAATTCGGTTGCGGTGTCGGTGTCGCGATCTGCAATCTATCACAGATCTATCCAATCCCCTTTATAGGATTGGATAGTCGTTCGTTCGATCCGGAATGGCGATGATGATACTGACACAAAAAATATTAATTACACAATTTACTTAACCGATCTGAGCCCTAGATTATCCTTATTTCTTACTGAAGTATAATCTACAGTCCATTTCTTGGAATGTCATCAACAATGTAAGAATTTGTTTATTTGCAAACTTTACATGTGTGCATATTTGGTTCCTCACACACACAACCAGGCAATGTACATATCAAACGCATCCGCGTACAATGAATACTTTTATATACTTTGTTTATAAAATGATTGAAGGTTTCTGTTCTGCCTTTGTGCCAATTAGTATATTGTGTTTTGTACAAAACATACAAAAAACTTACAATGAAATAACGGAAATATACGAAAAGTGTTTATTGTTGCAAATAATTAACAATTAATGAGTAATGATATGAAGATGAAAACATCTTACTGTGTGGAGTAGAGCACATTAGCATCTTTTTACCATCTAGACAAAATTATGGGAAACATTTTATGACACAAAGATAATGATTTATGACAGGGAATGCGTAAAATTATTGTAAACACGGGGGCAGAGTTAAAAATACTGTACACACACGAGTTACGTACAATGCTAAAGGAGGTTTATACTTATGTTAAATACTTTTTAATATTCATGTTAAGAATGAAGTTTCGTTTAAGAAAAGTTTCGTATTTTACAACTTTATTAATGTTTGGTAGATGGGGGAAGGAGGAGCAATCATAGTCTTAGTGATGTATTAGTGAAACTAATGAAGTGGTCTTGTCAATGTAATAACAAGAAAAAGGAAATTCCCTCGTCTCGTAATCTGTTGCAGTTCCTCTCATACTGCTGCACCAACACCTTCACACTGTCACACCTGACCATCCCAACTCCATTATAAGCTTACATTCTAAATGCACTTTTTCACTAGACGTAGATGGCAGTTTGTCTTGTTAAATATTGCATTTTTACGTGACCACGTGAAGGAAATGTTATTTAAATGCGCACCCATACACGAGTAATAAGCAACACTATGTGTACCACGCAAAGGCGCATCGTAAGTTAGATGATAAACTGAAGTTCGCACAAGCGTTTTGGTTGCAACAACAGACGCGTGCAGACAGTTTCCATTGAATTGTATTATAATGGACTATAATTGAAGTCCAGACAACCGCGTACGCTTATTTAAAAAGCAATCGCTCGAATTTAACGTTCCTTCCATGATTGATTTTGTAGGCAACTCATACATATACGAGTATATACAAACTGATAAACCATTTTAGTTTAAGTTTAGGAACGTTTTAAAGGTGGAGTTACAATTTTTATATGTATGTACATAGAACTTAATAATTGAAGAACGATGTAAATACAGGTATACAATCCTAAGAAGTAAGCACGGAAAAGGACGATATATATAGACTGAAGCAATAAGAAGACCTTCGAAAAGAAAGGTATTTTTTTTATGTGGTTTACATTAAGGAACTTGAGTCCATGTTGGCAATTCATGACTCACTGAAAAAGTCATGTTGTTCAATCGTACACAAACAATCTTAGCACGAGGTCGAGCGTTTGGATATTTTATTTGAAGCAACATTCAGTTTCCTTCTTTATATTGTATTAACCAGTCGTACAGGGTAATGTAGGTACCCTCTACAAAACGACATTGTAAAGAGTTTAAGGATCCTTATGCTGTTGAACTATTTTACTTAACTTATATTTGAGTGGGGTAGTAATTTGGGCTCCATTTTATAATTGACATTGTTCGCATAAAGAGGACACAGAGCAGCCTTCTTAGATTTGCCCCACCTTCTATGAATTAATCACTTCTAATGTGCCTGGCGGATATCTACGCCATGTATTGCAAATCGAATTTGCGTGGACATATAAAAAGAAAAATTTCGTATCAATACGCATGTAGTTGCTTATATATCAACTTCCTTCAATCCCTTTGAATACGTCCATTGTCGCATAATGTTATTGCTTCAATAACTCGAATTTGCATTTCATGATAATTTGAATGCATTCAATGCAGCCGCTTTTCCTTTTAGTTAAGTACATTTATGAGTTTAATAAAAATTAGGTTTTATTTGAGTTAAATATTAGCGTACGGAACAAAACAACCGACAATTGCCCCTTTCGCATTTTATTTGCAATAAAATGTCTTAAAATGGTGCTTGAACTCATAAATCTGACACTTTCCATCTAACTTTATCGTGGCTGTTGTCTTTTCGCGTCCATATACTCTTGGCTGTTGGCTTAACGAGCCCTTGTCAAACTTTTTTTGTAACCATTAAAGTACAATTTTAATGGCAAAGGAACGGGCAACTTCCTATATTTTACTTGGATAGCTAAGCCTCTCTTTTTTTTAAGAACAACATTCCAAACAGGCTTGAGTTAAAGTCTCAACCAGTTCTTATGAGCAGCAACGTATTGTACGTGCATTCTGTCAAGTTACAGAGCAAATAAAAAAAGGTAGAAATGGTCTCCGTCTAGTTCATGGTTTGACATGTTTGCATTCATCGTTCACAAAGTTTACGCTGTTTAAATTATAAATTGCTCATTTACCACCAATTATAAACCATGTGTTTTTGTCATATGAGAGAATCTTAACCTTTTTTTTTTAAGGCTACTGAAAGAGTTTGTTTAAAAAACCTCTGCTGACCGCATATGGCGAATAGAATATACGCGCATTTTAATGCCTAACTTCCAGTATTTCTACATCATAAATCATAAAAGAAAATCTGTTTGTGTCTACTCTCTGTGTTGAAGCGTTTTACGCCTTTCCTTACAATAGCGCTGGGAAGGGTTATGAATGGTACAGTACATGCCATGTACGTATATACGTAAAATATATATAAATAGAATAGTTTTGGAAACATCATAAATTTTATTGAAAATGTCTCTGGTTTAACGTAAACATTGAAGAAATTTTCAAGAGATAAAAACGTGCAGAAAACTTGAAGAAACAACTGAAAAATACTCGAAAACTGATGCAATATTTGCAATTTAGAAGAATTGTGCTCACATTATATAAAACGGGAACAAGTACTTGGGATGTAGCAAAACTTCTCATTTCATTATTACGTACAGTGTACGCTTGGTTTGTCAGTGCTTTACCCGACTACGCCCATATTTAGTACATCGATATATGTGTGTTACAAATTTCAACTTCATAGTTACATTTTTGTGATTATAACAGAGATTTATCAGTGTGGCCGTGGCACTTGACTGATATTGCCCCTTGCCATTGAACTTCGGCCTTGTAGATCACAATTCATGACTGTAAGAGTTCCAACATCATTTACACGGACGTACATGTCTAGATTGATTCCGATTTTAGTGCAGATCAAGAATTACAGAGTGTCTGATACCTCAATCGGAATACCAAACTTAGTACCCCTCCTCATCACTATGCTGGAGCCTATAAAAAGTTAAAACCGTACAGTTATGCATAAACGTGGCGTACAATTGCGCCCTTTATTACGATTATTAAAACAGTGTTACTGCAGCGAAAGGGTTCCATCATATCATCAAATCGGATCCCACTGCTGGTTGTTAACTCAATAATAGTTTTAGTATACCGCCGGATTTATGTGGAGGGTACAATGCATTTTATATAAAACTCTTATAGAGTGATTCTTGTTCCAAAATAGGAGGCAGCGCAACATTTCGCAAGAGTGCACTTCCAAATGGATAAGATTCATATTCAAGTAATTCATATTTAAATGAGGAATTGGGCATTTTCAAAAGTATTACGTACTTTTATATAAGAATCAGGATACTTGGTACTGATACGAAATTTATGGAAACGCTTGAGAGTATGATAAATTAACTCTTCACCTGTTTCAAATAAGTTGCACTGACGTTTATACCGGGTAATCACGACTAAACGATTTCTGGTCTGCCTCTGTCAACTAGCTAATTACTCCACATTTTTGATTTATAATCGCTCCATCCAAATAAATTAATTTATCGATTAACATGAATGACATTCGAACTGTTTGGATGATATTATTTCGTAATACGGAATGATATTTTTAAAATTTCTTTTGCACTGAAAATAGCATCGATTCTCGTAAGCTACACAATTCATTTGAAATATTCTACTAAGGGTGACAAAAACTTAAAGAATGTTGCTGCAGATCATAATGGCAACCAGAGTTAAATGGCAAATGGCTGCACATAAAATGGAAAAGAAAATCCATTCATGCAAATATTCTGAAAACGAAGCCAACAAAAACAACGACAGATACAACAACAATCACGATTCAAAATTGTGTAAAAGTGTAACAAACAAGCAAAGGAACTTATTTTGGCTTAAGCCAATTTAAATACCCTCCACATATACTCCTGGCTTCAGCTTGCAATTCAAGTTTTACGCTGAATGTGGTAGTGAGCCGACACTCATTTTCGGCACATCGCTGAATGGCATTATTATAAATGTGTTTACCAAATTACAAACAAATTAAATAGATTTTTCTCGATTATGAGCGTGGCTCTTGACCGATTTTACTCATTTTAAATAGCGATCTGCGTGCAAAAACTAAAAGTGTCGGAACAAACAAGTTACGACCGTAAAAATTCCAACAACGGAGGCGCGGACATAAATGTCTGGGTCGACTCTGTTTTTTATGCTGATCAAGTACTTTGCGACGCTTACTTCGGGGTGTTGCAAACGGAATGACAAACTTGATATACATTTCATCTTAAGTGGAGGGTATAAAAACCAGAAAATAAAGGTAAACGCATAAAAACCGGATCATCAACCAAAGACAGAGACACAGTTCGTGGCCAAATAAATCTATATGGTAATCACGCATACATACACTCTCCATTATGTTATAAATACCATCTTGATCTCGTTGGCCATCGCTTCGATTGTGTAGATTTTTATTTATGAACCATGGCGTTCATTTGTACACACGTATGTATGTTTAATCAACCTCTAGTTTCATTTTGTTGGTGCGAAATTTTCTTATAAGAATTTCTTTCTATTCATTTCATGGTTACATTGAGGTCTTAACTTTAAGATTTTCTAATAGTTTTGAAGCAAACAGAAATTACAATTTGTCTCATATGCCGAACTGGTGCACACACATCATCATTAATAACTTTTAAATGCTGACAAATTGTACTCTAAAACCAAAGTCAATTAATTGCTCTGGACTGGAGTTCTCAGTTTGATCACCATGATGAGAATAATTAGCAGAAATGTGTCCTCTGGAGGGAGGGAAACTTGTGTGTTAGTAAACGTGTGTTTTTAGAAATATTCCTTCTTAATGCAGACAAATGCATGTAAAAATGCTTGTTTACATTTATATTTATTTTATACCATAAATGATTCGGTGGGCGCCAGCATAGTTAGGATCTGTGTAAGCAAACTCTATCGAGACCACTCTGTCCTTCCGATCCTAACAAATTTACCGCTTATGCGCCTAATGACATAAAATTGATTCACCCGAGCTGGTTACAGTTTCAAGTCTGAGCCGAATACAAACTAACACTTTTCTTCCTAATTTATTAGTAATAAAAATATTTACAATGTTAATTCTACAGCTTTAAATAGAAATTTGTTTATCGTTCGACGATTGCTTTGCTCGGTGTTGTTGCAATTATATTATAGTATAGGCTCGAGCAGGAGTGTGGGTTTGTATCGTAATTGTTCTCATTATTATGTTGATTATTGTGGGGCCAACAACAATTTACACTTTACTGAAATTCTATATAACGCACAGAATGCTCGCGTCACATTTTCAGTCTGCCAGACAGTTTTATGGCTTTTCCAATGTGCACACGACCTTTATTTTTGTTTCGTTATGACGGTTGTTTCCTTGTTGTTGTTGCTGCTCAATTTTGGTTTAGCTTGATTTTTATTTTGGTTTCACATACAACACAACAATGTTGCTATCTTTGTTTAGTTGTGTTTTGTGTTGTGTTGCGTTGCGTTACATAAATCATGCCAAACTTTCAAGTGTCATGTATTGTGGTGTGTAAACGCTTCACTTGATTCTCTGAAATATTTGTGAAATCGTTCTGGAAACTGATTGTTTTTCGTTAAACATCAAAGTTCATTAAAATTTGTGGTTTAGCAAATAATTTTCAAAGGCATCGCTTAAGTGTGCCTTAGGCCACTTGCATCTTGAACGCAATAATAAGTAAAACAATTAACAAGTAGGAAAGCTAAATATGGCTTAGGCCAAATCTTGCGTGTCCTCCACATTTATATAGAGGGCGTGGCAGATGCACGATTACGCCCGTTAAGAGCGTATTCGGTTTTTCGTATGTTGTGGGCCTTTTTGGTGCTTCGATGAAAGGGGTCATCCACATATGTGTACCAAATTCTAATGTCATAGTTTAAATTTTTGTGGTGACTTGATTGCAAAGGTGTCTGAACAAAATTTCAGCTCAATATTTACGACCGTGAAAATAGCAACAAAGAACGGTCACACATACACATGGACTGCATGTCGTAGTTTTTATGCAATAATATGTACGAGGGTATAAAAACTATATTCCGTGAGATCCTGTATATGTAAAAGTAGGCGTGACAAATGCCGGTATATGATACATGTTATGTTATGCGAATTTTACATAAGTAGGTAAATTTACCGTCATTTCTCATGTTATTGCTACATAAACTGTAAATATTTTTCGCTTGCGCTTTACGGTTACTTCGTCAAAACATATACATATAACCCTGCTAGGGGATGAAACTACCTTAACTTGTATTTATTTACAAATAACTGTTATTTCCCTGCATTATCGACATGAGTATTAATACAGGAGAAGCATGTAGAGGTCGCTTTTCTAACTCCTACAGAACCACTTGTGTGAGGGTGTTTCTGGTGGTTTGGCATGACTTTTGCGAAAATATTGCACGAATCTAATTGGATTTCAATATTCGATTAAGAATGCTCCATTTAAGTATTGTTCCCTTAGTAACGTACAGGTTCGATACTGTATAAGTGAAGGTGCAAACACTACTGCAGAATGCCAGTTTGCGGCTTCACACTCGCAATTCATAAAAATTGGTTTCTGTTACAACTCGTAAAAAGTTTAAATGGAAGTTAAATATATTTCGATATTCATCATAAACTTGCGCCCTTTATTGGTGCAAGACATTAATAATCCACACTTTATATCCAGATGGTATCGATGGTATGGATTTATACGCACTAATATTGGTAACCGGTAAAACTAACCAAGCCAGACACGAATTTGATGTTAGAAGAATTTCCTTAAAGTTTCAGCATTTGTGCGTAAGTATGTGCACGCAGACCTCTGCGTGCATATCGTAAATTCTCCGATATATGAATTTATATGGCAACGTAAGCGTTTTTCCATTGCAAGAGTCCATTAAACGGTCGTAAAAAATTTTACGACTTTTTGCGAGATTTCTGGTATTATTGTTTTTGGTTTCTTCTGTCATTTCCTTAATTTAGAATACGAATATATTGTATGAACTCTTCCCTACACTTGCCTGCTAAATGCACACACATACAGTCAAAGTAAAAGCAAATGTTTTCCATAATAATCTCTGCACTTTACACATGAGTTTACGAGTGCGCTCAAAGCAGCGAATCGCAAAAATTTTATAAATGGTTCCGACTGGTTTGGTGGCATTTGCTTTTTAAAGAGTTGAAAACGTTTTATTGATTTGTTTCGTTTATTGGAGTCCTACAAAAGCATGATCTAGTTTTTAGGTTAAATGTGTGTATTGGAGAGAGCGTCTTTTGACCATTCATTCCACTGTGGTGTATAAAATAAAATAAACTCTTTCTTAAGCCTTAATGATCGCCCATGTTGAATAATTTTTTAAAAAGGCTTTGGTATTTTTCCAGCTACCACAATTTTCCGTTTTGGATGCTTGGACATCGATTTTTTGATAAAAACAGTTTTGAATCAAGACCTGAAAGCAGGCGCCACCACAATTGGAATCAGGACATCGAATTTACTATAAAATGCATAAAAATTTAAGAATGAAATTTTCTATTGATGGGCGCGGTCGAATAACAGACGCGTCCACAATTGACAAAATGCTGGACTTGCAAGCTGATACTTAATACATGAACTATTTTAGGGGCGTAATCACGTGTCTGCTAGATCCACTTTTGAAGACATGGGGGGTATTTAAGATTTGGCCTAATCCAAATTTACTTTTCCTACTTTTTAATAAAGATGTTTTGATAACTCTTATATTCACATCTCGGCAGTAATTTTACGGGGTAAGTCGACATTTTCGCCAGATATGAAATGGATTTAGTGCACAATTTTCTTTTGATGATCCGCATTTGGTGTACCTATTGTAGCGGCAGCAGTAGGATTGCATGATTGCTACCTACGACCTTACGTTATAGAGAACAGATTTGTTGCAATTACTGTGTTTATCTAACGATTATATTTAATTTGAAAAGGAATTATTTCACTTAATAATGGAGAAATTATTCTTCTTACAACAATGTCATGCGGCAACTCTATTTACCCTTACGTCTCACCTTGTAATACCCGAAGATTCTAACAAAATCGTACTTAGCTTATATCACTCGTACTCAAGGCTAGAGTGTGAGTTCATTTACATAATTTAGTTTCCGAGTACTCAAAAACGTATTGGAAATATGAGCAAAATGGGGCACAATGACTGTTGAGCGTTTTTACCCCGTAATGCTGAAGGATAAATCGATTGCCAGTGGTGAGTATGAGTATGTAGTTTATGGGGGATTATTGGAGCGTTACCCCTTAACTGTTATTCATACATTGAATAGAAAACAATTTAACTGTCTGCTGGTTTTACGTGTTGAGTTTTCTATAACGTAATGTTCTATTAAGTGATTTGTATTTTGTACTGTAAAACTCAAGCGGCAGTACGCGTCTTCTTTTAATTTCTTTCGAAAATGCACATATACACTCGTATTATGTTTTTAGTTTATACTTACAACGGTATGTAAAGGGTTGGGATATGTAGTAATGGAAATAAATATTTAGAAAACACTTTAAATTGCTGCATTTTAACATTATTTGTACATTTATTGTGGTAAGTACACCCCACGTTCCCTTCTAGATATACCCTCACAGAACCTCATAACTCATAATAGATTCATAGATGGAATCGATCACCGTGACATTTTGTATAAATTCATCCTTGGCTCTCTGACCGTCCTCTACATTTGTCCCATCCTCACAGAAATTCATATTGAATCTTGGTAATAGTATGTATTGCTCTTACACGCAATGTGCCAAATCTATTGAAGGGTACACACACACACACACACATTTTTAAAAGGTTTTACTTTTCGCATTGCCCAATATTTAATTCATAAGCGTATTCCAGTCAAATGTCTCTTACATGCACTTGTTTTTAAAATCTATTCGATCGATATTATGATCTATGTGCATATAATGTGTTTGGGGAGATTGACATTTTTTTCTTTCTTATGTAGAATACAAGCCAACCAGGCACATACATCTGACAGAATTATTAAGTTCAACAACACCTCCAGCTCATGCCTATGTTTGTGTCTTTTGATTATCGTTTAATGGTAATATAATAATTATGTGGCGCTTTGAAAACATTTTGGTACTTTCCTGTCTTTTCTTTCCATCGTTAAGGTATTTTTATTAAGCTGTAAAAAAGTTTATGAATGTGTGAAGTTCTTTTTATTATTACTTCGTTGTTGTATGTATGTTTTTTTGTTTTGTTTTAGATTCGTTGCCTGAATTTCTTGAAGAAAGGTGTTATATTTGTATACATCCGTCTCTATCACCCTGCATGCTACTGTGTGCCGAGGTGCTCATAAAGTATAAAGTGCTGTTTAATTGTGTTATTTATGAGTAATTATATTTTTTATTTCCCCAATAAACCTCACCTGAGGAACTGGGCTAAGGCATTAATTTGAGGGACTTAAATGGCATCCCATTATGTAGCAATGTACGAAGGACAAGACTAAGAATTCAGAAATCCATCTAAGTGTCAAGAAAGATGCAAAGTAAACCTTAGCGTAGTAATTAAAGGGCAATGTGTTAAGCGTCACAAGCTAATTGGTTTCGCATATTTAGCTGAGTGCTTTGCGTGCCAATTAATTCCATTTACTTTAATTAATTATTGTTAATTTCTAATCGACATAAAAACGACACAATCACATCCACAAAATGACACTGTTTGAGTTCAAGAAAAACCAGAAAAACTAGAAAAACTAGAAAAATTCCACACAAGAAAGTAAGCCTGACAGAATGTCATTTCTCCCACAACGTCGTACGCCGACTTGGAATAAACGAAATATACGTTAATGCAATACCAGACTAGTCTATTTATGTTGTTGTAGTTGCTTTTGCATTTTGCTATTGTGTCACATCGTAAATTAGACAAATTTTTCATAAAAATGTCATAACAGTAATTTCAATAAAAATCAAACTACTACAGTAACAACTGCAACAAGGCAAAAAATTATCACACAACCCCAACAACTACAAAACACTCATGCGAGAGAACGATAAGAAGCGAGAGTGGCATAGAGAGGGAGAGAAAGTCTCATTTCTACATAAATTATATACGCGTGCACTTATTTTGCATTATAAATTATTTAATATATGTCTGCAAGTGCACGTTAATATTTAAAAATTTATTTTCGATAATAAATCAAAAGTAATCTTGAACAAATTGTGAACAGCAACTATATTTAAGTTTGCTTTAACGATTACTAAACAAGCCTTAAGTTGATTGTTTTTATCTCTCTCCATATATTTGAGAGCTATAAATCCATACAATTGAGTGTTAAACAGCTTTTACATCCAGAAGAAACAACAAATACAAAATCACTCACTACAAATAGCTATAGACACCACCACTACGAGCGCAGTGGATGGACATACCTACACGGTTATGTTTACACTGCTCTGGCAGCGGCCATCATTTTTACACCAACACCACTGCAATAACAACAAAGATGCCATTACTCACGACTCCGCCATGCCACTGGTGGAATGAAAGAGAACACTCTATTGTCATTTATGGCACACAAAATAAACGAGATTCTGCTGACTCAGGCAGCTAATAGGTGGCGTTAGTTTATATAAGTGTGCAACAACTGAAGCAGTATTATAGTTGTTGGTGTAATTAAAATAGAGTAAAAGGCAAAACAAATCATAAAACAACGCATGCCTCACCATCGACATGGCGCACACAAAAATTATACATAAAACCATAATAACAAAATTACTTTTGTGAGCGTCTTACGCGGAGAATACAAAAACAAATCCCGCAAAAAATCAAAAAGTCTATATTCAAGCTGAAATGATTCTAAATTTGACTTAAAAGCTATTTTAATATAATTTCTTCATAAATATATGTGCACTGAGTGTGAAGGGAATGGGAAAGAAGAAGCAGCAGCACAGCCACCGCGAAATATGAGGAAAAAGTTTAATAAAGCACATACAGCTTAACGTTCCAACACATAAAGAAACCAACTAACCAGCTAAGAAGCAGTCGTCAGCGTCTCAGCGGGCAGCAGTCACACCGAGCGCCTTCGTATTCATTTATATTTCAGTTATCTTGTTACCCACCTCTTGCTCTTGCTTTTAGTATATCCAGATCGCACACGTACGTGCACATGTGTTTTTAAGCTAAAAATCGCGCACACACGAACCAACACTTATGCATATACAGAGAAAAACCAACTCCAACATATTCATACATGAATACAGCATGATGAAAGCAAAGGCCCCCAAAAAACGCCAACCGCACAACTTAAGCTGTAGTGCGCTAGGCAACGCAAAGCATACGCAGCACCGATATTACCAATTACACGAATTTTATACTCTTTTAAAAATTTCGTTTTATTATAATATTTATTATCGTAGAGCGCAGTACTGTCTGCGGAGTATTGGCTCGTGTGTGTTGATTGCATTTTTACTACTTTCCTACCAACTACCAACAACAAACTCTGCGCGTTTCCATTTTATTGAACATTTACTCAAAATATCATAAACGTAACTCGTAACGTGTGCGATTCGCTTAGCACTTGACAAAACAAACCGTGAACTTGTCACACATTCTGTTAATAAAAATCCAACTAAATTTTCTACTTAATATAAATGTTGAACAAAACGTGGGAATCTTGTGCATTCCGAATTTTCAATTATCGTGTACAATCAAATCAATTTAACAAATAATATTCAACCACAACTGCTTCACGTATACGTCGGAATCTGAAAAAATTTTTGTTACGTTTGTGCTTCAATTCGACCGTCGTGTGTGCCTGTAGTGATTGAATTAGACAAGCAGCGTGCTACTATGTGA
Organism: Crataerina pallida; assembly: GCA_949710015.1. Classification (NCBI taxonomy): domain Eukaryota; kingdom Metazoa; phylum Arthropoda; class Insecta; order Diptera; family Hippoboscidae; genus Crataerina; species Crataerina pallida. Next base: position 11,381,490 of record OX453290.1, read on the forward strand.
GCTGCCGCCCATTAATACAATAACGCTCACTTGTACACGTTAGACGGAGCCATCAACCGCAACGGCAACAATTGCTCTGGCATGCCAATAAAAAGTATTACTTCTCGTACAACAATTTCGCGAACCGCACGCACATAAAACGCCTCTACACGTGCTCCAATAAAAACAAATTTAACCAAAATTTAATAAATACGAGAAAATATTAAAAGATAATTATAGGATAGGAAAATAAACAAAACAATCAATTCTTGTTAAATGATTTAATCCAACGTGAACGTAAAAAAGTCTTAAAAAGGTCGTAAAAAGGAAATTAAATAAGAGTGTAATAAAAAGTGAGAGGCCAGGTGTGTGACCAGTTTTATGTTAAAGGAAAAATAAACAACAAAGCAGGCCAACAAATGTTTGATGTCGTAACTTTTCAAATCGTGTGCCATTGATAAAAAAAAAGTGTTTCTGTGACCGTGCTGCTGAGGAAAGCACAAAAATTAAAAAATCATAAAAGAAGATTCCGTCGCTAAAACTATTTTGAAGTATTTTCTGTAAGAAAGTAACAATTTACAAACCTCTACACGCACACACATCCCCAGTGCACACTAGACCAGATGATCCTTTAATGAGTTTTTGTTAAGTTTTTAACAACTTTCGTTGAACACTCACTCCTACACATGCGTGTGTACAAGGTAATTTCTTCTTCTTTAATCACTCCGATATCCCGCTGTTGTTCAATGTGATTTATTTCTAAAGCTTTCTTTTTTTGTATGACTAATGATTAATCGCTGTTAATAATAATTAAACTGTGCAACTACTAACACGAAATAAGCGGATCATTTATTTATTTACGAACATTTAGTTGTAATTGGTAATCGCATCCATTTAACATTCATTAAGGTTAGAGAAGTGGTTTACTGGACGCCAAATGTTGTATCGAATAAATTAACTAAAACCTAGACAAGAGGCGTATAGCAGAACATTTTTCAAATCAGAATTAAAATTTATAAAACTTTGTAGCCTACAATTACTTCTTTACCTCCCATGATACAAGTCGATGCAGGCACGTACGCGTCTTGTACAATGCACATGTTTAACTTTTCTACAAAGCAGTGGCAAACAAGTTGAAGATAAAATTTAAATGAAGTAAAGTAGGTGTGGCACATGCACACAATTGCGCTCTCTTTCTAACAAATACTAAAGCATGTACTACGTTGGAATTTCAGACCAAGTACGGGCGAGATCACCCAACACACGCGGGGACACTGAACTTGACACCAAATTTTATACCTTTTCCGACCTTTAAGATAATGGGCATAACACTTGACTAAATAGAGACAAAGAGGGCACGATTGTTGTATTCCACGCCCACACACAGTTTGGCCGAAACCAAATGCAACTTTTCATTTTGCGAGATATTTTTGATTATGGGCGCGGCACCATCTTCGACTAAATGTTTGACAATTGATATCCGTGTTTCGGTTATAGAGTAATTCAATCCTAAGAACCGATTAACAAGATTTTAACGTTTGTTGCTACTACTTTGCTTTGTAGTGAACTTAAAGAACTTTTTAGTTATTTAGTCAAGGAAATATGTTCACGGTTGTCTAACGTTTAATTAAAAAACCTAACAAATGACACTTTGTAGTATTGAGTCGATTTATTCATTCGTACACGTACTAACTGCTTGTTTTTAGAAAACCTTACATCCCCAATCCCCTCACACTCCCCACTTTATAACGTTGCTGTACTGTATCACTTGCATCTCTTTTGAAACGTAACAAAATAGCGAAAAACTATGTGCAATGTCAAAATTTGTTTTCGATAGTATGCTACCAAAGTATCCACAGTTTCAACCATTTATAAGTTCACATTTAACTACAACAACCCAAAATTCATCATCAGCAGCTGTTGCCGCCGCTCTAGCCGTAGCAGCCGCCTCATCCTCATCGTCAGCAGCCGCAGCAGCCGTAATCAATCATCAGCACGGCCTCCAAAGCAGTAGTAATAGTGGTAGCAGCAGCAGCAGTCTGCACTTGGGCTCATCCGTTGGCAGTAACGGTCTTTATAATAATGTTACATCATCATCTTTACTATCTCCAGGCATTAGTGGTCAATTGAGTAGCGCACACTTAAGTTTATCACAGTCCTCCGATTCGCCAGTGTCCTCGTCGTCGCCATCTTCTACGTCGGCATTTGGTGGCGGCGCTTTGCATACCAGCACACATCAAATAGCGCAATTACAACAACAATCCCCGTTCGCAGCCAGCCATCACCACCACCACCATCACCAGTACTCCTTAACGGCCGCCTTACAATTGCAACAACAGCAACAGCAGTTGCACATAAATAAATTGGCAGCCGCTGCTGCCGCATTCAGTTCCCATCAACAAAGCAACGGTACTACTGCATCAGTTATACAGCAGCAACAACAACTGTTGCTTACACCGCCGTCCGGTAATAATTCTCAAGGAGGTGACAGCAGTTGTTCGCCCCCTCCATCGATCTCCTCCTCACTACAACGCACCCTAAACGACAGTTCACCTTCGTCCATAGCCGTCGTCGCCAGTGCCGCCAGTTCGGTAGCCGCAGCAGCAGCCGCTGCCTCCGCTGCTTCTTCAACGTTTGCCATACCCACAAACAAAATGTATCCGTACGTGTCAAATCATCCCACAACGCATGGCGGCTTAACCGGCATGCCGGGCTTTTCCGGTCTCGAAGACAAATCGTGCAGGTGAGTTGTATGCACTTTATTGCAGCACTTCACGTTTATTCTTAAACAAATTATTTCCCCGACACTCTAATAATATTACGTGTTCGACTGTGCGTCGATGCTTTCACTCTGTACGAGTATTTTTACTGTTCCAATAAATGTTTACGACCCTTAAAATTAGAGCACACATGCCGGGCTGTGTAATTATTGTACGCAACCAATTTTTTATTTGAACTAATATGTTAACACAACGCCCCGTAGGTGATGGCGTTGAGTCATTATTGAATACCAATCGGTGGCTAAACAAAAACCAACGGACCATAGAGACAACTAATGTTCCGTAATGGAGTGGGCAAGAGAGAGCAGTTGGCACTACTACCTGCGACCTTGGGAGTATTTGCATACTAACCATAACAAAAGACACAGAAAAGGTCGCTTTGGCAGCGTGAAGCGTTACCCACGCGGAACGGTATACACTCATATACGGGATAATGGACAGACACATACCTACCTATACCTATGAAATTGCAAGGTGTCAATTTTCCTTTTATAACGTTTTACATGTAACTTTGTGTTGTTTACGAAATGTGATGCAAGCACAATATTTTTTCTTTACTTTTCAGCAGGTACACCGACAGTGTTATGAACAGCTACCCATCGATGAGTGTACCCGCCTCGGCCTCAGCCAGTTTTGCACAATTCTACCAACATGCAGCCGCCGCTTCAGCGGTATCGGCTGCGTCTGCTGGAGCACTAGGCGTTGACTCACTGGGCAATGCTTGCACGCAGCCATCATCGGGTGTTGTGCCCACCGCCGGTGCTGGACAGACCATCGCTGATTTACCGCGTTATCCCTGGATGACGCTAACAGGTATAACTTGCACATTTACTCAACACCTACAATAACACCCTTTATATAAGACAACAAATGAAACCACACACACCAGCGTAGATGTACGATATTAACACCCATTCTTGTATGTATAAAATGCTTCAGAGTCATTGAACCGTACATTATCGGGTATGTGTGCGTATGTACTTCTACATATATTGACAATTGCTTCGAATTGAAAGTGGGGGCGGGCAAACAAACAGAGAAAAACGAAACAAAGACACAAAATGATTGTTTTAAATTTCTAGGCACGCATATCTCGCTTTGCCGGTATTGAGTTACGAACATCAATTAATGGTACTCTCTAGTTCAAAATGTATATGAAAAGTTGTCATACCGCATATATCAGGAAAAGCATACTCATTCGCTCTCGTAGCAATTGTGTAATAATCGTACAGCGTTTTTGAATGTTCAACTTTTGCCTGGTAGTCCGTTGTCGGTCTGCGTTTAGTTGAAGTTGAATATGAATGGGCGCGGTTCTTGTTCTATGTATTACCGGCCATCCATTCCAAGGCAAGTTTAGCAGCCATGCGTTGCCCTGCAACATACTCACTTGGACGGATGGACGTGGCCAGGTCAATTTAAATGATAATACTGATGATATTTAGTTTTCGCTTTTTCAAGTTGTAAAACTACGGTCAAGTTGCGAATTGCTAAGCTTAGTAAACTGTCAAAAAGAAACAAAATTGGGTTCAAATGACTGCTCGCGCAACAGCGTTTCCTAAATCTCGCCATTTACGAAAAACACGTTATATTTAAAGAATGAGAGGTTTAATATTCCTGTAAGTTCTTCCGTAAAGAGTCTTTGATTATTATCAAAATTGGAGTTGATTGAACATCATGAGCTTTTATCCGTCCGTACGTCCACGCTCACGGCTGCAAAAATTAAAAATCAGGGATTCAAATTGTATTCCATTAATAAAATGTAAAAGTGCTGACGCTTCATTTAGTCCGTGAATGTGAGTCCACCAAATTTAATTAAAAGTGCTGCCGCCTGCATTTGCATTGGCCTTTACATAATTTACAATTCAATTAAAATATGCTTCTATTTGAATTACAACCATAGATATTTTTAGATATTGATAAGCCAATGAAGATGAACATGTCCAACATACACGTGCGTGAATGTGTGTGTATACCGTGTGACCATAAATTTTAAATATTTACATGTGGCCAATAACGCGGTATGGCAGATATAGAACTAAGGGAGCGACTGCCTCTCTGCGTCTCTCTTTCTCGTTCCACTCATTCAGGCAGCAGTAGTTAAATTGTCATCACATTAGAACGCAAAAGTAACGCAAAAACGAGCAAAACGGAGTAGAGGGAATCGTCTAATGGCCATTTCGCCAATATATAAATACAGACCGACTGTCTGTCTGAATAACAATTCAACCGTTCTCTGGAATGGTTGAATGCCAGCCAAACTGTTCATATGTAAATTTGTTCATATTCGCTTTATACTCCATTGACGTTGAATTGCATTAGTACGTATACGAACGGCATTGGGCGGAGGTATGTATGCAAAGACAGTCCTGACGAGATGATGGATGTATTAAGTTCGTTGTTTGATGGAATACATCAGGGGCCTCAAAAACTACTAATATTTTTGATAAATACTGAATCTAAATTAAAATCGATCTTCCGTTTGTCTGGGCATATTAATTCGCCGTTTTGTGTAGATATTTTAAGTTAAAATTTATGAGTTCTTCTTTAATTTGGAAGCAATCGGCCAAGTGCCACACCCATAATCTCTCGTAACCACAAAATAAAGCTAAAGCAGTGAAATGTACGTATTGTGTACCTGTTTGTAAATAGCCCCCCTAAGAATGGATGGATTCGGATAGAAGATTAATCGTCTTTTTAGTGTAGAATGCATCCGTTGAGATAAAATGTAAAAAGAGTGGCATTGTGTTTATGCCCCGCCCATAGTGTGTATAGGTGTGAAGGGTGTTTGAGATTTGGCCTAACCCACAAACACTGTTTTTTATTTGTTTCCGTTCTTAGATAAGCGTTGAACAAATCCGGTAGTTAACTTGGCAACGTCACCACGGTGATGTTGTCATCAAATACTTTTCTAAACATATTTACAATACTTTTTCTTTCTTTGTGAGCAATCGGGTTGAAATCAAATGCGGCGTCATCGAAAGAAGTTTTCCACAATACATATAAACAGTTCAGTTAAATGTTTATTTACACCAAGTCAGTGGGTGTAACAGAATTGATAGTGTGACGCTGGTGAGGGTAGTCTTCGCTTAACACGAAAGGAATGGAAAATTGCCCTAATTCGAATATTTGAAGTTAGTTAGAGAAAAAATAAATGGGTCGATTGCATTGAACCTCTTACCTACTGCGTCCCTTCATAAAAGTCACTCAACAGACGAAAGGGGTATAAAATTAGAATCAAAAGGTAATGACTTTTGTCCGTCATGTGCATAATATTAAAATTAGTAACGTTTGAACGCCACTATTGCATCAGAGTCCTCAACGAACTATATATAAAAAATTTATATTTGTATATATGTACATGTTTTATTTCTTTTTAAAACTGGCCCTTTCTCAGGGGCTACTGTTGCACAGTCCTCCTCTTATATGGAACAAACAGCTGCAAATACAAAAATGTAGATCTTTCATGAAAATAATAAAACATGAATATAATTCAAACTTGAGATTTTTTAACCCGTCATTCACAAATACACATGGCCGCCGATAGGTACTAAACAGTTTTTCTACTTCGTTGAAAATATTTCACAATGAAATCTTTACTTAATTTCTGTCATATACGTATAGAGGACAAATGTCTTTGAATAAGAGATAAATTTGTAATAACAACCGTTAATTATTTGATTATTTCGACTGAATTGGAAAATTTTGAACTTCAGTTATTAGACATACTGCCTATTATTAGCTATAAATTATAACCGCACAAAATGTTAGCTCAATAGTTCAATTAAATTGAAGGGAGTTCACTATAGTCGGTCGTATTAATATTGTAATAAATATTAAGGGTAACGAACTAAAGTTCAAGTCAATATTTATTAGAAATGATGTTTATTTCGAAGACTTTTTGTACATGTCAATATGTAGGATAATATATTGTAATTAACGAGTACGAAAACTAAATTTAACTTTAGTCCAATATTAAATGCCCCCGCAGCTACAATGTTGGGCGTGGCAAGTATATGATTACACCCTCTATTAGTGTGCGTATAACATATAAACTTACAAATCGAGTTTAATGCTGAAGAGACGCTATCTGGCTTAGGAGATATATATGTGTGAACCACATTTTATAACTTGAAGCATGTAAAAACATTTAATTTTGGTGAGCAACACATTTAAAACATATTTGTCTTTATTAACTGGGAAATGTAGAAACATTTTTATAACCTTGACTCACACAATTTACTACATTTGTTTGCAAGTTTACCCAAAAGCCGTTTGCACAATTTCTTTTAATATTCATTCCTTATTACTTTATTGCTTTCAGATTGGATGGGAAGTCCCTTTGAGCGTGTGGTTTGCGGCGATTTCAATGGTAAGTAGTCGGGGAACCTAAATGTATAAAAATTTAACTCATTGCCAAAAAGTGTTTTCAACAAGACTGACACTGAACTTTATTACTTCCTATCCCTATCCTTTACCTACGGAGGCGCAAGAATAATAAGTTGAGTACTTTTCTTAAAGAAAAGACTGTGAACAATAATAAAAAGATGACCTTGACGTTTTTATGGGACAACGTCCCGCAGTTGTAACAAATGCTGCAATAGAGTCAAAAACCCTTTAATAAGCAAAAAAGAAACACAACTATTGCAATATGACAGAAGTGTTTTTCATAAAGTAATTGCTCTATCCTCCACATCATGATGAGCGCATTCTAGGTTTATCATTCCATTTGCACTAAAGCAGTTTGATTCAAAGTCAAAATATGAATTGGTTTAACAATGTCCGTCTGTTTGTCCTGAACAAATTAATTTGTGCGCAAACTACCGGTTGCGTTTTTTAAATGTTTCGAGATTTGGTACAATGACATATATGGGACCATTTTTAGAAGACATACCAGTATAAAGGGAATTAAAAGGAATGACGAAAATTCGAAATTCTTAATGTTTTTTGAAACAATTGGGTGAAGAATGGTTAAGTAGCTTAATAAGTTGCTGCGAAATAGTCCATTTTTAGATCCCATATTTTACGAAGAGACATTGATGGCAATGCCTCGCGGTTACCTTTACAACTATACTAATTATAAACGTAGGGTGTGAAACGATCGGGCTTGTTGTCCTTTCTTTGTTACTAGTTTTTATTCAGATATTAGAAATAATTCACACTACTTAAGAGTTCTCATATACATGCGGACCCCTGACTGAGTTCTACATTACCACTGAGGTGTGCATTGGTGTACCTCTTCAATTCTTTCAATGTATTATCTATACCAACAAGTAATAGTTAAAAAATATTTCAATAACATTTTTAATGTTATTTTGGCGTAAGCCGTACAAGGCGTTCTCCAGTTCTATCCTTACGCATGCGTTTTTTCCAAAATAATTATTTGTTCATGACCCATAGTAAATAATTAATGTTTAAATTTATATTAGGAAAGACAATAACAACAATATATCATATGCAAGAAGAAGAATGCAAAATCTTATTTAACCAAATGACCCACAATGATCTGTTTCTTCATAAATCATGATAAACGACCGTCAGACCACTTTATCGCCACATTTTTATAGACGTAATTGCTATGCAGCACATCAAGTTTTCTGTAGATTTGTTTAAACAGCGCACACGCATACTTACACCAGGCTATGGACTGTGGAAGCCCATACGAAATGAAAGCAATGGCTGGCAATAACAATCAACATCATCATTAAAAATACCAGCGCTCACACAAACGCAACAAGTAGACTCATGTCATGAATTAATTGAACGTGGTGGTAGTGTGGAATCGTCACGCACACATATGAACACCGCAGTTATGTTTATGTAAAAAAGTGGTCCGATGGTGATAGGGAAGAGAAGAGGAGTGAAGAGGTATTAATGGGGGAGAGAAAATGAAAAAAATTCGTTCTTATGCTTCACTTGTTGTTTGATTGCTTTTATTTTACTATTTTCCCATAGTTGTGTCTAATCCAAAAAGGTTTGGCAGTTCACTCCAGAGCTATAAAATTAACTTTAACGATCGTTTTATGATCTATTTAGCCGTTTTATGTCAACTTGTCGTGAGGAATACTTAATACATAATTGTTAAAAAACCCGGCAATAGTATAAAATAATGACCTCAATGTGACGTGAGAGCGAGCACAAGACTCACAACATTGACAAATAAATATCGATGAAGTAGGAAAGTTTTGTTGATAAATATATTAATGGTTCTGGATGTAGACACATCCTCCTCATTCAGTTTGCATCAAAACAATAGATCTCATGACTAACCATTAAATTAAATGTTGTTTTCATTCAAATGTATTCAATGCATAACATGCACGACTATGTCGTGTTTCCACAGCAGGCGTGAGTACATAAATGTTGCAAAACATATGAGGACGAATGGCAAAAAGTTATTATTTTGGCTCAAGCCAAGGTGTGTGTGTCCAGAAACCAGGACTTCTAGTACTTCCAAATGCGCAAAGCACACAGTATAAAAATATCTGTGTTTTCTTCAAGATGAAGGTAATGCCCACATACGTTTAATTGCTGTCGACACGTTATACATTGTTTAAAAAAGTAACTATGATTGAATTTTTTAATGGCGTGGCGTGGTCAGTTTTCACGTTTCTAGTTGTTGCCCTTTATTGTTCACTTCTCTCACCAGTCATTATGCAGCCGATTGCAGCGTTCCTTATGAGAAATAATCGTTTAATGGCAATAACAGCGCCATAATAATTTGATATCAAAAACTAAAGTGTGCGTAACAATTGCGAACATTTAAGCGCAACGGCGCAAAGAGAAGTCTTCCGTTTATTCTGTTCACAAAATATCTGCCATTGCCCTTAGTCATCTGTGTTTTGTTTTATTGTTTATTCCTACAAATGATTTAATCTTGAACGTCAAGAACGTGATCATTTTCTTTGTAACATTCGATTGTAATGGTCGTTACAGTTACGAGTAATTTTTGCATATTAATTGTGTGTACAAGACGCGCTCGTGTTCAGTTTCGTAATTCGAGAACTGTCAGCGAATGCTTACAAATGTTTATTGTTTGCTTTATAACCAAAAGCACTACAATAATTACTTTGAAAAACTAATTGAAGTCGTGTTTTACACAGCTCATTAACTTCTCTGTGTGTATATCGACACCATTTCAATAAAACTAAACAAAAACAACTAAAGTACCCTAATTTGGCTTTGGCCAGCACCCTGAACGAACACATTGATGAACGGCGTAAATATTACAACAACAAATGTACCAAATCGTATCTTTGCGGGCGCGGCTATTTTAATGATTGCGATTTTTTTCATTATAATAAGACCTTATATGGAGAGGGGTTCTAAAAATGATCGGATTCGATCCATTACCAGGCCAAATTTATATGGTCAGACAGACAGACGGACAGATGGACATGGTTAAATCAATTTAAATTTTGAATCGATCGGTATAATTAAAGGTGGGTGTGGCATTTGCCGTGTAGGAGTTACAAACATCCACAAAACTGAATATATCCTCCTGCCCCATGAAGTGTAGGCCATAAAAACTATTATAATTCTGAATCGATTTAGCTGTTCCGCTTTACCTTTTTTACCACTCTACCGCATATGCCCCTAGCATGTTTATTTTTGTACAAATTTTTATAGTTATTTAAAAATATTGTAATACTCTTGAACTACAGAGATGAATGTTTTGGCGAAGGTTTTCATGTCAGTTCTCTTTATACTTAAAATTGGGTTTGAAAATATTGAGGCAGACTTTGTACACTTAGAAAATGTGGAAAATTCAAACCACGCCCACTTATAATAAATGTTAGATGTTTTAATGGGTGCGGTCGGTTAACGTGTGTGCGACGATGTTGTTGCAAAGCCGTTTTTGGTAGATTCACACTTTTGGATGTTTTTATGAAAAACAATACGAAATGGGTTCCATTTTCCTTTTTATTGCAAATTATAAGAATTGTTCACTCGTGAAAATATGTTAATGTTGCCGCGCCCAACAAATAATTATGTTGTAGGAATGTTGCCTTATTTGGACAAGTAATATAATTTAATGGTGGTTTATTTAGCAAGTGGTTAATGATGATGGGTATCCTAGATTTGGTAAACCACTAATATAGGTCCTTCACTTGTTTAACTTCTACATTGTGTACCTTTGGAACTACCTCATGTACGTTATACCTACGGCCACATTTTAGGCAGAGTAATCTAAATCTTAACGGCACAGTTCAAATATTCTAACAAAAGTTATGGAGGCAGTGCAGCAAATCATTTTCTACAGGAATTGCAGAAAGTAATGCTAAATTTAATATGGATTTATAAAATATAAACAGAGTGAATTTGTGTTCTTCCAAGAAGCGATTGATATGAATTTCCCAGTTGGCGTAACATTAATATTAATGCCAGTACCTTTAGTTAATTAAGCAAAAGATTAATACGAGAGGCAGGAAAAAATAATAAAAATTAAAATACACTTACAGCTATTTACATATATGTTTGTATGCATCTGTGCACCTATTAATGTATTAGAAAAATCGCATGCATAAAAAGTGCTCCCAAACACGAACACACGTAGATGCCGAAGCAACTACAACTAACTGTACAACATACAATACAAGTGTTAAACTCTCCTACAACGCACACAATGTACAAAAGTTCAACACTTTCATTAGTGAGATTTACGTAAAGAGGAATGAATTGAATTGAATTTTGATTAAATGGAGGGTTAAAGGAAAACTTTCAACTGAAAACTTTCTGTAAGTTTAATTATTTTAAATTTTCCTTCATCTCCATGGTAAGCCGCACTAAAAAGTTCTTAAACATACATACATATATCCATGTGTTATAACTGTAAAAAAGTTCATGTCGAATGCGAGTTGAAGAGGTTTTATTACAAACTTTTTTAAATAATTAAAAGGGTTGCTATCTATCTGCATGTCGCACCGTTATCTACAGAGACAACGGATTCTGCCAGAGCAGTTAATGAACTCTTTACCCAACGCATATGTGTTCTGACATACTCTTCTTGTGCGTTATTGTTATTGGTGGGCTGAGTCGTTTTCATTTTCATTTTAATGGCAAATGTGTCTGGATCAACACAACAAACATGGATTTCAACGACTTTACTGTCTATGAATTCAAATTAGTCTTGGGCCACCACGGTCACTTTTATGCATGCGTTCTTCTTCTTCATCTCTCCACCCTTTTGTGTCATTTGGTGATTTAAGCCTTTTACAAATGGAAAATTGCCGTTATTGGGCATGAGTGTGGTTACGCCACAAACGATTAACCAAAAACGCTAAACATTCAGCCATATTTATGGCCGTGCCACTCACCCAGGAATGCTGGAAACGTGTCTCAACGACAAATTTTATATTATATATTCTGTGTGTCCAGTAAGCAAATTATAACAATATTGCACAAACGTGCCGATAAGAACGAAATGCCATTTGACCAAAAAAAAAAAAAAAAAAAAAGAAAATATAAGAATGTGTTCATAAATAATAGAAACTTAAACCAAGGGAATGGTGAATGAAAAACTTTGAACAACAAGAGAAGAGAACCAGTGGAAAACAAATTAAAGCCAGCTTATCTGTCATTATACAAAACAACACAAATTTTGCTTCGAGCAATAAATTAAATTAAATGAAAGTTTTTTGTAACATATATAAAATGAAGGATAGAAAAATAAATAACCCAAAATAAACAAGAAAAACGTAAATTTGGCTGAGGCCAAATGTGGAATAGTCATCAACGCGGCAAGACAGCTTCCTGAGTAGCGTATTTGTCAATATTTCTTCAGTACTTTATACATTATAATGCACACTGCGAACAAGCAGATGTGGTTAGATCGACTCAGTGTTTGACCCTGATTCAAAATATATAAACTTTTTAAGGCCTCCTAAGCCTCTTTTTTGGCGTTGCAAACATTTTGAGAAAGTGACACGTAACCCTTTATATATACGTTGAGTGGGTATAACAATACATTCTGTGTACACACACTACTAAAGTATGAGCATGTGGAGGAGATGACACATTCATTCATATGGCTGGTCTGCCTAAATTTGCTATAATAGACTAATGAATGAAATTAAATATTACAAAAGATACTTCGTTCCTGACTGTGCTCGGCGGGCACATTTAATATGAAATATGAAAATTACGTATTCCGAGTGTCCAAAATAAATTGTATACTGCGTCTGCAATGCTACTAGGTTTCAAACATCTCCAAGTAAAGTTTCACCTGGATTGGTTAAAAAGTGTAGGCGTCTTCCAACTAAGTGTTCAATTAAATCCTTGCATAAAGGTGAGAAACACCTAGGGCACCTGTGCGAAAAATGTTCTATACATACGAGAAGTTAAAGTGAAGCCCAAGTTTCTTTCCCTGTGTTATCTAAATGTTCACTGACGCGATCAAATTTCTCCAGACAAATACTCATACTTTGGTAACATTGTCACAACAATTCCGGTTTTCATAAAATTTTTAACTCATCGCTCTGGACAGACCGGTACAGTTGGAAATATAAGTAACTTGACATAGTTTTGTACACGCGGCACATCTCACTACATGTTATACAGTTACATATGTATTGATGGGGATAGCTCAGCTTGTTGCCATTGAACTGGCGTCGTTGTGCGCTCATCATTAACATCAAATGGTGTTTGGTAGACAACAAAATATTCTTAAAAAAAAAAGAAACATGCGACAAGGATCGAATACAAATATTTATTACAACATAAACTGCATGTGAGCGTATTATAAATGTATTCATTACGCACAATAACAAATTAAGAAAGTATTATCTAAATATACATTAATTGAAGAAATAGGGAAAACGGGAACCGAAGATACTTTCAAGGAAATTAACGCGCTACCTTATTATTAAAAAAACTTTTACAGAATGAACGAGCATTTTATTTATTTTGACTGAATATTGTTTTTAAAGTACATGTGCGTCCTTGTTGGTGGTCGTTACGAAAAGAAATTTCATTTGAACATACATTGTACAATAGTGGCCACTTCGAGCTTGTGTTGTTCGTCTGTTGGCGTTCGTTCCCCAGCGGTGTCTGTGAATACCGTTGAATTGTTGTCGCATTCGAGTGCATACGATAGGAATAAAAATGACATTGACACTAATCCACCCGCATCGACATTTTGCTTCACAATGCAAATGATTTTGTGAACTTAATTTGCATATTAGTTAATTATTTGTTATATATGTTGCTGAGTAAATCTACAAAACTTTGAGTTGCATAAATGCAAAAACTGGTAGAAACTAACGGCAACAAAAGCAGCCTTAATAAGTTAATTATAATTTATAACTCTATTATTCTTGATTACCATTAATTGTTAACGGTTAAAACGTAGTTGGTATTGAATTCTATTTAATACTAAGTTATTAAATAATCGAAGCAAATTGTCGCACCCTAATTAACATAATCGTTTGTTGTTGTTGTTGATTGCTTGGGCAATGATTTTAATTAATTGTACCCTACACCACATATTTGTGGTGAAGACTTCGGCGAAAGTTTGCCAATTTTAGCCCAATCTGTGTCGTATGTGAGCGACACAGCATGAGCCGCGTGCGATACTACCTACTGAAAGTCCAAATTGGACTACAGCCCGACACTATTGTATTAAGTGGAAAAATGTAGTTAGGATTATAAAGTGTTAAAAAATTGCAAGATAAGATAAAAGGGAGCACCTCCTAACTTGATTGTTGTTAAAATATGAAAATTGCAAGCTCCGCTGAGGTATGTGGGACATGGTTAAGCTTGTAGTCTATCTTGTATATGCGTGTACCCTGTTTGGCGTGCTAAATTTGAACGGGGCACTGGACTTTACACTTATTCAAAAAAGACTAGGTTCCACATAAGATGGGGATACTAAGTTAGTTTTTCCTGCCAGAGATCCTACAAAGTGTGGATATATGTTATATTCTTGATCAGCATACATGTCGATCTAGACATGTATGTCCGTCTGTCCGTCTGTCCGTTTTGTCTGTTGTTGCCATCACTGTCGTATATTTTGAAACAAAATTTGAGCCATTAAGCTCAAGTTTGTTACATATATTTAGAATTATTCCATCAATTAATATGCATAAATGGGCGTGGTCGGATAAAACACACGCCCACAATAGACAAATATTCTATATATGCTACAAAAGTTGACCTATGAACTTGAAATTTGGTGCATATATTTTTAGTTATTCTATGCACTGAAGTGCCAAAAATGGGCATGGTCAATTAATTAATTTTCTTACTTATTTTTTCTAGAAATAATTGTTTTCATAGACCGGTTGGGGTAGAATTTTGAAATTGGCAGCATTATTGAATCCAGGTTCTGGATTCGCACTATGATGTGATTTTTGAAAATTCCCTTTCTAGTAAGTGGTAGTGAGCACTTTCTGGTTTAAACGAAATATGCCAAGCGGAACCACGGATATCAACTAAGCAAAAGACTTGGCTAATTCTACATCTAAGGTTACCTCTGAATCCTTTATACAACTTCCACACATTTTCCTTTTTCGCAGAAAGCAGCTGCGGTTATGAAATTTGCAGAGATTATTACTTAAGGACTTAGTTAGGATTTTGAAACTTTCAGGAACGACTGCATTTACTTAAAAAAATTCTTTAATATATTTATTTATTTTTTTTTTTTTGAAAAAGTCAATCAAGTATAATTGTTATGAGCGACTTATACTTTTCGTTATGTACATTTCGATCCTGGAATGCATAAGCAGATGATTTGCTTATTTCTTGGAAATCAAAGTCAATTTATAAAGTTTGATTTGCAACGCAATCACCATAGAATCTTTGATGGGGAGGGCTTTGCACAAGTACGTCTTCAATTATCGATGCTATCGAAAACTAAAACAACATTTCACTTGAAAGCTTAGCATTGTCAACATAATTTATCACAACAGTCATTATTAGCAGATATTCCAATCGGCCTTACCGTTCTACATATGCTTTTCTTTATTTCCAACAACAACAAAAATGACAAGGGAAGGTTCATCTTAAAAATATTTACTGCTTCCATCACATAGTTACCAGCAACATAGAAAATACGCGTAGACTTGACAAATATTGGATACGCTCTACCTTGGCATTCGGGGGGGAGTACTGTACCTATTAAGGGTCAATTATAAAAAATTTAGTGCTGCTTGCACAAATGTATACTTAAACATTTAGAAATAAGATTCCACTCTATTCTGTTCGTAGAGAATTGCAAATTGACGGGGACTCGATATACCTCCGGGTGCGTATGCTTTAGAATGAATATTTTGCACAAAATTATATAACGGATTTTAATAACGTACAACAACGAAGCGTGTATACATTAACCACAACAAAAAGGCTGATATGTGGGTGTTCCCCAACGCCCAACTCTCTGGGTGCTGCTTGGAGTGGATTTAATAGCGTTGGCGTTTCATGAACTTATGAGCATGCTTATGCTCTGTGCAATAACTTACAATGAGTGCGTGCCTAGATTTAGTTATGTGGCTGGCTGGCTCTGTGGTGAAGTAAAGCGTTTTTCATTAAATTTTCCATGACACATTCAACCAGATTTAGTTTGAATATATTCGCAGTGTCTGTTTGCGTACGTACGCTAACAGTATCTTTATGCGTTTTCTTACAAACTCGGCAATTTTGTTGCTGTTTGTTCCTCTTGCAATTTACCCAAATATTTTGTGCTTGTCTGGTCATATATTTGTCACCTTTATTACTAGCATTTTGTTGTATCACACCCTGATAGAATTTCTTTGCAAGAATACATTGTTGTTGTTGGGTTTGTTGTTGTGTTGTTGTTGTTATGATTGAGCTTACACCCATCCAAATACTTTCTCTATCTATGCACACACATAACTAGTTGAGAACGTATAACATCACTTTGCCCACAAACAGTGTTTTACAAAGCCAGAATCTCTTACGTGTATGTGATTGAAGCTTGGTATGGTTTGATTGTTAAAAGTTTCTCTACAAATCCCTGGCGTTTTGCCCTTTTTACTCAGCTTGGCGCCCACACCTTCCCGATTGTTAACACAACCAGCTGCGTAGGCAGTGGGGGTGAATGTTTGTAATGGCTGACGTTACTTTTACTTTTGTTTTCCGTTCATTGTTGTTTGTATTATTGTACAATTGTATGTCTTTGCGGCGGGGATGTTTTCTCAACAAATGTATTGCACGTAGATAAAGAAAATTTTTATTCGTTTATAAAAAAGAACATTTACCTTAAAAGTGGAATGAATGAGTTTTTAGTTGCAAGATTTCAGAAATTTTAAGCCCCAAGGGGAGTGCCTAATGCATTATTCCCTATGAAAATTCCACTACAATAACAAAGTGACTTATAGCAGGTACGTTGCTATTTGGTAAATGTTAGTAAAACGGTGTGTTACGGTTCTTCGGCTTTGCAAAATTTTAGAATTCATTCAGATATCATTTACAATTATACCTTTGGCTGCCTAAAGGTTAAGCCTCTGGCGATTTGGCCACAATATTTTATGTTCTGACACTCTTTTCCAAACATAAATATTATGCATTGTTTTCTATTTCCTTCCTTTCTCCACATCTCTACCGCACTCTGTAATAACACCTCTGGGAGTATCACTCGCCCCACTTTCATTTTGTTTGAGTAATTTATCGTTTTTATATATATGATACAATGATACGCATGAAGAACTCAGCCCCTCAAGGAAGTATTAACGTTCGTTAATACATAAATTTCGTTGTCACGCACAAATGTGGAAATACATGTACAAACGTACTTAATGCCCCATCTGTCTGTATGTATATTGAATTTCAACTTAAAGGCTTCCTCTTTGGGATGATATTTGCTACCCAGAACTGATCTGATCAGAGGTGTTTTGACCTTTAATAAATGTTTGGTTTGACAGAGTGATGAATTTATAATTTATAAAATAATACAAAAATAATTTAAACTTAATGAAAATGACAAATCTACGAACCTCTACTGAGTAATAAGATACTTTTTGAGACCGTTATTTTAACCCAAATCAGACAGACGCACGGACGCACGGTTGCACGCGTCTTTTTGCATGCTGCAAACGGAATGACAAACTAGTATAATTTCGCTTCGTCTTTTATAATGAACTTCTGTAGCTGAAATCTTATAATTATTTCTACTATGATCGAATGTCAAATCAGCGGTAAACGTACTGCTGTAAAAACATTATAAATATTTTTATTGACCACCAGCACCGCCGCCGATTAAGCAAAAGCATCGGAAATGTAAATAATTATGAACCCATAAAAAAGTGATAATAAGCAATAGAGGAATTTAAATAAACTACATTTATTGTGTAGTGTCCCGCACAATGTCGTAAATTTCCTAAATGAAATAATACAACGTTTTCATTCAATGTATGACAAAGACTGGCAATAATAACAACAAAACATAATAACAATAATAATAACAATTCACAACGACATTGACAAAAAGTCAGCGAAGAAAAGGAAATGAAGAGAAGACCGAGGAGAGTTGCTATAAGAACTTGCTCGTGTTAGCAAGAAAAGTTTATATTTATAAAATCAAAACTTACTGCCAAAGTGGCGAGAGAGCCGACAGCCAAAGTCGGCTGAAATCAGGTTTCCTTATGTGCGCGCCCACTTATATGTGCGAGTATGTACAAAATAACTCAATGTTGTCAATTCATGTCCGTTCAAGTATTGTGTGAGTGTATTGCGGGGCAATTCTTGGTAGCACAGAATTTCCTTTATGTTAACTTTTGTGCCGGAGCAATATGAATGAATTTATTTTATCGCATATAGTTGTGTACACGTGAGTAATCTGTGTGTTAAATCGAAAAACACAAGTAAAAAAATTCCCTCTTCGGCCAAATCTTAAACACCCTCCACATGTTCTTAGAAACGATGGGCGTGCCAGGTAAATGATTACGCCTTTTAATAGTGTACGTTCTACGCATTAACTTTCAAGGCGAGCTTTACGCTGAGTATAGTTTTTTGTGAATTGTGCCTGTGCCGAGTTTAAGCACATCGATGGATAAGTCAATTGTAAGAATGCCTACTAAACATAAACTTGAAAGCTTCATTTTTGTGACATATAGATTTTTCTTGATTGTGGGCGTGACGTTCCCATTTTAAATACCGATCAGCATGCAAAAACTAAAAGTATTTGTAAAAAATTTCAGCTCAATATCTCAAAAGTTACGCCCATGAGAATGCCAACAACAGACAGACACACGGGCACATGGACATACATGTCTAGATCGACTAAATTTTTGATGCTGATCAATATTTGTAGGGTCTCTTACATCTCCTTCATGGGCTGAAAAACTTAGCATACCGCTATCTTATGTGGGGGGTATGAGAACGGTTACCATTACGTATGCTATGCATGAAATTAATTATTGTGCTTAACATCAATATGTGCGCCGAGGCGAAAACCGTGTGCGTATAGTGGTGTAACTTTGTATGAGGCGAGAGCGTTTATCTTTGCTCTTCTTTGTGTCGTTCCTTTAACAACAATAAAATTCAATAAACATAAATTTTGTAGACATTTAAAAATTCCTCAAACGTTATTCGTTCATAATTTCATAAATTGGATTATATACGAAAAAAACAATTGGAAACGTTATATACATTACTTCGTTGTTATATGATACCCAACACCGCTTCCATTCTTCAATACAGATTTAAAAGATCTCATGTGTTAATGGCACTTTATAGGGCACACAAATCTTAGTAAGGAATGATAACGAGCTGAAAAAAAATTTTTCTTCCCAAAAATTCTTTGAATTTTGAAAAAGCATAACTTAAGAATAAGTCCGATTTTGTTCAAACTGAGTGCAAAAATAAATATACAAAGGGTGGGCATGTAAAATAACTAATTACGAGTCTGTCGCTCTAAACGTGTAAAAAATTAATATCTGCCGTGGTATGGGTGCAAATAGAATTTTTATTCCTTTACACAACTTGTCAAGTCTTCTTCAGCGCAATATATCAGTAATTTATTTTATTTGTTTATGTGATTTAGATATATTTGCGGAGCTATAATGATAAATTTTTTGTCAATTTCTTTTAAAAATCGAGATTGGGAAGGTTTTTGAGTTTAGCAAACTTTCGGTGACATCAGCTCTTCGAGTTTGATAATTCGAAGAAAAATTGCAGAATAAATTTATCGCTTTTCTTTTTCGGTAGACAACGCACTTCAGCTTACTTTTCTCAAAATTTTTTCAAAATTAATATTATCATCATCTTGATTTTGCAAAACAGTGATTTATGCTCCTTTATATGGAAGCAATAACGAAAGCATTGTAAAAACAATTTTTAATTTTTCGAAAAAAAAGTTTATTTCTTAAAAATTTCTCCCTGATTTGGATCGCCTAGGATAACTTTTTTGTGTTTTTTGTTGGAATACATCTTGTGAGCTCAATACAACAAGTATTATAAAGACAGAAGCCGCAATTTGGTAACTCTGCGAATTGCAGTGATGCTCACTATATTCACCATAATAAGAGATAAGAGAGACTGTGTACAAGAGCAGTTCATACAAATTTGTATTCTCTCCGTGTCTCTATTCTTGGCATGGAATGTGTTGAGTGTAAGTTTTTAGAGGTCTCTGAAGTAACTCAGCAACTGAGGTGGTTGGTTTTTGTAATTGTATTGTTGTTTGACAGAAAACTCGCGCACGTCTCTTTACCTGTACAAAATATTGTCAGCCATATTGGATTCCATAATTATTAGTTTTTGTGACATGTGCAATTGTGTGTTGTTGCTCCGTCTGGCACATGTTTTTGTTGGTGGCATTTCTTAGTGTGTGTTCGTAACCATTTTTTTAGAGTTATGCAAGCTTGATTCACAATCTTTTTTTTTATTATTATGAGTTGAAATTAACAAAATAATTTAAAAATCGTCAAATAGTTTAAAAAGCTGGGCATGGTCCTACAGCAATCTTCTACTCTTACTACTGAATAGTTTCTCTCCTAGATTAATTAATGGGAGAAGGGATATGATAACTTCCAATTTCGACAAAAGCAAACATATACGTCAACGTGTGCATTTCTCATATTAATCACGCCATGTGAGGTAATGAACCATATTCTTTTTAATGTAGCTTTCGGTTGGTCCAATATCTATCATACAACGCTAAAATGTTGAAATAACGTGCTCCCTTCGTTTTTCTTTGAAATTGGAAGCTAGAATCGATAGTATCGATTTCAAGTAGGTTGACGTTTATGTGTACCAAATTTCAGCTCGATACCTCAAAACTTGCGACCGTGAGAGTGCTGAAAGACTCGGTTGCAAGGTTTGGGACATATTTGTGGGCGTGCCCTAGCCAAAATATAACATGAAATCGTAAAAAACTTCGAAGATTGCGGGCACTAAATTTTAGAGCAATGTTTCAACATGAATGTGTACAAATTCACACGCACACACTGACGGACAGATGGGCGAAGTCGACTTTTCTGTTGATGCTGATCAACAAAATGAATACTTCAGAGAGAGAGAGTGCCCCACTCCTTCTCGTTCTTACAATCAAGACAGTCTGGTCAAAAACAACATACCCTCATATAATTATGATGATGGGTGTAGTAAAATACATGTCAAGCAAATATAAACATTCAAGTGAAAATTTGATTTACAAGAAAGAACTGTAAAAAATGCAAGGAAAAATATCAAAAATAAATAAAAAATTTTCACAAGTAGACAAACAACTGGCGTGCAATATATAATTGAATGCTGGAAAAAATGCGCAACCTACACATAAACAACATGTCAAACCATAATACTTTTCATGACTAAACCGAAGTTTTTGCAAAAATAAACGCTGGTGTAACGTTCATTGCACAGGTAGCGTACATAATTTGGAAAAAACTATTACACCAGGAAAAAATTATGAAAGATTTACAAGCGAAACTAAAAATTTTTACCAGTGGTCGCCGACGCGAATGCATGCTGTGTTAGGCACAGCTTGCATGCCGTCCTGCGCATAAACAAAAACGGACACTATTGTTTCACCCTTTTAACCAGCGCACAGGCAGGGATACACAATACGGATAAAACAGACAATATATTATGGAAAAACAAAGAATTTCTGGTAAAAAAACACTTGTTTAGAGAAGTGAAGCAGCTGATAAGATCGTAAATAAATATCCAACTCCATTTATCTAAAATTGTTTATGAATCTTATGCACTGAGTTCGTACCAAGATTTTGCAAACAATTGCGCTTACATTCCTTAAACACACGAATGGGTAATGGTAATGCTGTAAAATGATTCATTCAAGCATTTAAGGTTGAATGCGCTCCTAATTCTTAAATAAAAAACCGCTCTCGCCTCCGCTCATATGTGTGCACACACCTTTATTTAATATCTTTCACATCTTACCAATCTTGCGGTCTTTGCTTCAAACATTTTTAGACAACACATCCATTGGTATGCGGTACCATTTGCGTTTCATTCATCATTCGTTTTTAAATTTCAGACCAGTTATGCACATTTAGGCAAAAACAACAGTTACCTCATAATAAACTACTTTGGTTTGAACATTTCTCTCTTATTGTATAATTTTAGGACCGAATGGTTGTCCACGCCGCCGCGGTCGTCAAACGTACACACGCTTTCAAACCCTGGAATTGGAGAAAGAATTTCATTTTAATCATTATTTAACGCGACGACGACGAATCGAAATAGCACATGCTTTGTGTCTAACAGAACGACAAATAAAAATTTGGTTCCAAAATCGGCGCATGAAACTTAAGAAAGAATTGCGTGCCGTCAAAGAAATTAATGAGCAAGTAAGTATTAATGGAGCCGAAACCGATAACCGAATGTTCATGCATCAAAATGAAATGTTCATCCGTTTAACAGCAAGACTGCATTATAAACTTCATCCCTCAATATATTTAGGACCTAGAGCCAAAGTTTATTAAGAACTTCGGTCCTAGTGAAAATGATTTAAATCAAAATATTTTTAGGACCCCTTCCAATGTAACGCCCTATGTTACCCAAGTGTTTATGAAGTCTTTAACGGCGAAGAATAATTCATTAGTTTAATAAGTGAATGTATTAAAATTGTACCCGATCGGCCTTTTTAGAACCCCTTCAGATTGATCCATTATAAAGCAAACAGTGGCAATTCTTAATAGTGGATATGCAAGATTGAATCTAAGCCTTTCTCACCTGCCACTAATATTTGTAATTTCATTCAAGGCTCGACGCGATCGTGAAGAACAAGAGAAAATGAAAGCTCAAGAAGCCATGAAGTCCGCCCAACAAAATAGTAATAAACAACAACAGCAGCAACAACAGCAGCAACAGCAACAGCAGCAACAGCAACAACAACAACAACAACAGCAGCACCATCAGCAACAGCCACCCCAAGATCATCATTCGATTATAGCACACAATCCTGGTCATTTGCACCATTCGGTGGTGGGGCAAAATGACTTGAAACTGGGTCTCGGTATGGGCGTGGGTGTCGGAGTAGGCGTGGGCGGTGCCCTGAGTGGTAATCTGGGTATGATGAGTGCGCTCGATAAGAGCAATAATGATCTCTTAAAAGTCGTCAGTAAAGTAAATACATAAACAGATTAAACAGCCAGACAAATAATGTAGTAGGCACTCACGTCCGCCTATAGATGACAGAATGCAACAAAAATACGTAATTTTTTTTTTTTTTTTTTTGTAATGAACGTAGTATTTAGTGTATAAGTGATATTACTGTATGTAAGTACACCAACACGGATTCACTTGACAGTGAAACGAAATGGAACGAAAGAGACAAAACATTATTATATTATTATTATTAATATGCAACTAAATCATTGAAAATAACAAATATTTAAAAGTACATTCATCCCCTTGGCACGAGAAGCTTTCGTTTACTGTTTAAAGCATTTGCTAAGTTCAAAATTAAATTTTATTCGATTAGCACTTTTTTATAATTTATGGGACTAAAGTGTGTTTAACTGTTTTGATTGAATGTTGAAAACATGTCGATTGTTTTGTTTGCGTTTAAGAATAATTGATTAAGAATTTGTTTTCTGTAATTTATAAACTTTAGAGAAAATATATATTATCATACCAACCAGCCCGTGATTAGCAATGTGTATGAATTTGTTACAACACTTACTTAAATCCCAGATGGAGATTTAGGTGGTGCTGGCCCAGTCTCTACTTATTCTTTACATACGTGCATCACTGTGTTACGATTATGTAACAAACGCAAAAATGTCTTGGTGGTGTTTTAAATTTAAACCCGAACTCTTTTGAGCATATTCGGACTTGGACTTTGATATATATTACGAGCACCGTTAAGGACGTAATCGGGTTTTCATGCGCCATTGCATTTCTGCAGGACAAAACGGTCGCGGCCACATCTCATTTTGACCAAACTGTGCCGGCACAAAATTGGAGGGTATTTAACATTCGACTTAAGTTGAATATAGTTTATCGTTTAGTTTATAATAATTTTGCGCTTCCTTTTTCTTTGTGCCCTCTTTTCACATAACAAAAGCATCTTCTTCCTGACATTTTAAATACTAAATTATGTCGAGGGAAGGTTGAAAATGTGTCAGTGTAGCTGCTTATACCTGGTATGTACCGTACACGAAACAAAACACACATAAAAGCACATAATCAATTCCCCAGCTTATATATTGTATTTATACACATATTAATTCATCATTTAAATAATAATAAATGTAAGTTGGAAGAGTGTCAGTAATTGGGCACAATTGGATAATACACAGTTTCCCTAATTGCAAACGAAAGCCATAAAATACAACAATATTGCACACAAACATTGCATTGGTATGCTTTAGAATCGCCAAATATTACCATGATTGTAATGTTCAGCGCATACGTCTACCAACGAACCCCCAAAAACAACTCCAGATACGTACTAGCGTTAAGTCTCCAAATATTATAAATTAAACATTTTGCAGATAAAAAAAAGAACAAGAAAAATATTGAAATACTTCCGTTAAGATTTAAGTTTAATAAAAACTCGAAAAATAATTACATAAAATTAATCAAATAAGCCACACAGAAATACGTACATAAAATGTGAGTGAACTTGTCAGATGAAAAAACAAAAACAAAAACAAAAACAAAAACGAAAACACAAATGTTATAGCAATTATATGTTTTGCATTAAGATTAGAAGGCCAAGATTAACTGTATTGTAGAACTTCAAATGAAACATACTTCAGTGAAAGTGGAAAACTTTCCTCTCCATGCGTAGTTTTTAAATATATATAGATACACAGACCCACCCACACTTACATGCGTACATAAAAACACCCACATACACGTAATTGAATACATGACAAGAACACAAGCAACAACTTGCTTGCAACCCAGATACGTACTATAAAAATCTAACAAATATTCTCATACAATACAATATATTTATATATGTATATCTAAGAAATCCTTCTTGAATTAACGACAGTAGAATGCCGTAATACGCAAAAAACAAAACATCTATTATACCATAAAAATTATACAATAAAATTGAATATAATTACCATTAAAATTAGTGATTAAAGCGGAGCAATTATTGGGTCACTTAGATTGGAAGGCTTGCGGATCGCGTGCTTTCCATTATTTTAGTTAGATTGAAAGGAATTTATCCTTGGCGTGCTTCAAAAGTGTGTTTGTGTCTTTAGGCCACATTAACCTGTAAACTTATAAGTACATGAGTATGTAAGTACAATAGATTTGTTTTAAACAACTGTCTCTCCTTGTCAATCATTGATTGCTGTAATATAGACATTTTCTCCCATTATGTTTTCTATCGTTAAGTATACTCGTATATATACGAATATATTGTAAATTAAATTTGTATTTTTATTATCATTATAATTTTTTTACAATTACAATAACAGAGAAAAATTCGCCTACAATTTTTTCAATGTGACAAGTCGTTTTTTATTTGTTTGTATGTTTGGCTATAAATGATTGTTTAGTCACAAGAAAATTAAAAATTTTCTGTAAAATTTTTGAAGAAACTTCGAAAACTGCCAGGACAGCAGTCTTTTACAACGGTGCTGTATTGAGGGCAATTAGAGGCATATAAGTAGACAGTATTGTGGGAAGGAATTGCGAGGTCTGGGATGTACACTGTGCAACGCTGAGAAGAAAGCCATGAAGTACTTGTACTTCGTGCTCTTGATCGACATCAAGTTTCACGCTCACACTAACAAAAACTGAGCTTTTTTCGCACTACAACTAAACAATCTTGCACGCAGAGCTGAATGTTCCCGCGTATCCTTCAGAGGGTTTAGTATTTCACTTAGAAAATACAGCGCATTGGCCAAGATTGCTAAAACGAATTAAAAGGGTACGTTTCGTTTTAAAGTAGCGGAGAAACGATGCAATTGGAAGTTTTTAATAAGACCACATCGACAGCCTTTAAGCATACTTCTCATACCCTGTATGTTTATATTCTTGTGCAGTGTAGAAGTCTACATCGCCATGCTTCCTTTTGAGCCACTGCTAAGAACACGCGTCTATCTACCTTTGTTGGAACGGGACCATCGCGCCTGTAGTGTAGATATTAAATGGTTGTCGGGTTCCGTCGTCTATATATTTTCACTAGGTGGAGGTACAGGGAAGGAAAAATTCTAAATATTCCAAAATCTATTCTAATTGAGACTTTTAGACACGCCCACAATTTATAAAAACCCATACTTGGTGCAAAATTCTACTCGTATGTTAAAGCATAAAATGTACACTGTCACAGTGCGTGATCAGGTACATGCCACCCCTACTACCAGTACTACTACATTGAGGAGACCGCGGAGGATATTTAAAATAAAAATAAAAACAAATTTTACTAACATATAACGCATAATTAAATTTATTCACCTAATTGCATAATATTGTAGTGTTACATAAAATACATATTCTTCCGCAGTTTACAAAAAATATTCTATAAAACGATTTGTGTTCATACCCACAAGAACTTTCTTTCATCACATAACCTATTCGCACATTACACCGCAAACACGTTTGAGGCAAGTATGCACAAATACACCGAGAAAGAAGGGAATTTAATTAAATTTAGTTAAAGCAGTTTATAGGAATATTAGATCTTGCAGAACAACTATCCCCCACCACGTGCACAGCACGTACATCGAAGTTTCGGAAATGAAAGGAGATGAAGTATTCCCCAAAATAGTACACCAGTGGCATTATACATTTATTTAAATGCAAAACATACTTGTGCTGCCTTCAATGAAGGAAGTTATGCATTGATAGTCGCTGCAGCTTTAGTTTCAATCTCCGTTAAAAAATAAACGAGTAAAGAAAGTGTATTTGGCTTAGGTCAAATTTTGAATCCCCTCCGAATCCGAAAATCGAATCTATATTGATTTCACATGAGTTGAGTAATAAGAAAAAAGGAAAATGTCGTAAAAGAATTTGTTGCGAATTCTGCGTCTTAAGGAAACAATAAGAAGATCCAGGAAATGAAAGAATTCCGTTCACGATGTACCCTTCAAATCAAATTATACAATATTTTCTATTGGGGTTCAAACGGGTGGAATTTTCTCTACGGGTTTATAGCAGCAACCAGCAGGGACGCTTTTTCGTACAAACTCATAAAATATGCATAAATGTTCAAAGAAATGTTCATACGCACTCGCCATTCACCAGGCGAAAACCTTTGCAGTGACAAGCACTACGAATAAACGAAAGTAAAATTTACAAAATTTATTTATTTTCTCCTTTCTTATCGCTTCATATCTATTGTCCAAGTATTTGTTCTTTGAATGTAATTCAACATAACCCCTAACGAGTTGAACTAATTTATTATAAATCGCAGATGTTTCCACACGCCCTGGGTGATTTCGACATAATGTCTATTCATTAATTCTGAAAGTTATTACCGTTGCAATCGACATTTACAACATTCCAAAATGACGTTTAAATTTGCATTTCACTTTGTTCCAGCTTCCATCCACCCACATACAAACCCAGGCAATAAGGTGTCAGCCGTTACTAATAGCTTTCCCTTGTACGCGCACATACATCGTGATGTGAGTATGTACAATACAATGATTTTGCATACCCTGGAATTAAGTTAAGAGTTCATGACATTGAATTTGTGTTTGTGTTTGGTGGAGCACAAAATTTGGATACCCACCACCTTTTCATCTTTTGCCAAATGACAACGTATTGTATATTAATGCATTATTTACGTAAAGTGGGCGGAATGTAAAGGTGCTGCTTGCTTATCAACAAAACCGTCAAACAATTTCCAACCTTTTTTTTTTAACTAAAGTTAGCTCAGATCAGAATTCGACCAGATATGAATACTCTTTAAGTGGTCCCCTTAACAATTGGTCAAAATCAAATATACCCCCATACAAGGGAACGTGGTGCTTATGCTAAGGAGGGTGTTTTTCTGCTTTCACTTATACAACCATACGTCAGCAGTAACTAATGGTATCTGCTCGACTTAACGCCAATTTATCTCATCTGTTGTTCATCATCACATGCATACCAAGTTCACTTCATAATGGCAATCGTTTTTTGCAGATGATTCCATTCAAACCATTCTGCTAAGCTCATTAACAATGCACAGGTTGTCGCGCTCATTTTTCTTTTTCGCGTTCTTGTGCAAAATTCCGTTTCCCGCTGTGTCGACTTTGGGTCTCGCATAGCCTTTGAATTATTAAAATGGCAGAAAAATTGAAACTATAAAAAAAATGCTTCCATGACTCTCACAACATGCGAACTCATAAGTAAGCAAGTAAATATTTAAAATCCAGCAAACGAAACCTTTCACAGACACAACTCCTTCCAGAAATTTGTATCCCATATACGAGAGGAGAGGAAATTACAAAAACAAAATTAGCATTTTGCAGCCGTGAAAAACGTTTGTCAAACGAAAGTTTGGAGGTTGACTCGTACTTCCTGATCCATTACGCACACACTAGAACAATACGATTACGAACGATTTTATATAAAGGTAAAAATATAAAATACTACACGAAACCATTTGATAAAGGGTTGTACACAAACGCCAAATGGCTTCGCTTCTGATCAACTTGATACTTTTCATATATTGTGGCACATATTTGCGAAAGCCCTTCTATTCATCTTATATGCAAAGGATATACGGACAGTTTGGGCTTATTACAACATATTCAGTGAATTTTTGAGGAACAGAAGAGAAAGCGGCAAAGTTGGAGAAATAGTTGTTATTATTAGCTATGACGAATTACAATACAACCGTTGGTGTAATACTTTATGGACGCTATACAACATTCAACATAAAACATGTCAGTGACCAAAGAAGCGACAACAAAGGGAACCCTTATCGTGCGTTTTCCATTCATTATCTTCCATTTTTCAAAATACATCATTCCAACCAAACTGAAAAGAGAAGAAGTAAACGTCATAAAAGCCGTACACCGCCATTTTTTACCTGAATGAGAAACTAGAAAAATGTTCGCCGCTAATCGAGCCTGTCAGATTAAATGTGAACTCATAAAATGTAGTGAGAAAGGATGACAACGTTGATGTCTTTCGCGTTTTGTCTTCTGCTGTGCGTTGCTTACTTTGTGTGGTGCCAAAAAAAGAAAAAAACCAAAAAACGCAAAACTGGAACAAAGAATTAGATACTTGAGACTCCATAAATACATCTATCTATATTACACTATCGATCATTTAATCGATTTCAATTTAATTTCGAGCGTATTTGTATTCGAATACCGGATGGTTGGTCGGTGGCTGTGTTAGTAATTGTAATTGTATGTTTATGCGGCTGGTTTTCGTTTCTCCCTTTTCACAAGCTATAAAATTACATTTATTACTGTAAACATCTATAAAACTGTCAACTAACCACCATAGAAGTTTAGAGTGTTCTTGTCCTCAACTTGCACACACACATACATCAATCTGTCCTCTGCAGAGAGGCGTTGAAGGATAATTCACTTCAAAATGAAATGTTCCTTAAAAAGGAGAACAAAGAATAGCTACGGTGTACAATGTTACATAACGCAACGGTTTTTGAATATGTAGTGTGCACGTTTACATTTTTATGTTTGTCTCTCCAATAAAAATGACATTTATTATAAAACATTATGTTAACGCAACTGTTGTGGGTCGATAGCGTTTATGTTTGCCGTTCGTTCAGGATGGAATAATTTTGACCGTTTACAACCATGTGAATGAATGTGCATTAATTAGACTTTAATATTTTTCCATGCACCAGAAGGTAGGCACTCTAAATTTAAGGACAACAAGTGCATCTATCATATGAAAAAAAAGAGATCCGCCCTTCGGTCAAAAAGTTCACCTTTTCATTTGCAATGAGTTGTCAGTCACGTTAATAGGACCGTTATAGGATTGTAATTGAAGTTTAAAGCATTTCCCAAAAATTGTTGATAGAAGTTTTTACCCATTTTACTTGGTGCGATTTTATACTCTTCTAGAAAGTATGACTTCAGAATGCGGCGCCATTTCAAAAGTCAAATGAAAAGCAAACGAATAAACAACTTCTGATATTTATATCACGCGTATGTGTATGTGTACTTGTAACAACCAGTTAACCATTTGAAAATGTTCATCTCTTCCTCTTAACATTCTCACAGGTAAATGTTTTGGCGCGCAGTTACCACTAAATCAGAGCATACCTATGTGAGTGTGTGTGGGTGTATGTATGTTATTTAGATCTGTACAAAGCAATATATCTCTTTTGTGGCCTTTTTAATGGCCGTCTGAGCGCAAAACTCATGTTTATTTATCTTCTCACACATTTCAATATCTGTGCTACACGTATGGAAAGGTGTGGTTAAACTGATGCATCACTTCGGCTGTTCGGTGCTTAGATAGAGAAAGAGTTGTTTTTGTTTGTGTTTGCGGTGGTTTTAAATGTGCGAGAGTCGTACGTTCTTTGTGTTTAAATTTGAATTGTGGTTTTAACATCGCCTGGGCAGCGAGGTTTATTTATAAGATTGCACCATGATTAAAATAAAATATTCAAACAGATACTTCTACTGGCTTCGGCTTTTTGTATCCGTAACGCATTAACTCTAATAACTTATGGCCAAGTTTATCTGCTTGAAAATTTAATTTAATTCATTGCTTTCAGCGTTTTAGTCAATATTTTTGTCGAACTCTAGGCTTTAAATCTGTTCGGAGAAGATCTTTTCATAACACATCAGTTAGTTTTATTGCTAAAATTTCAATATTTTTAATGAGAAATTTACATTTTAATACGATTAAATACAGAGAATTTCATTTATTTCACAAAGATAAACGTTAACGTCTTGGACGCAAGACACACGATTTGTATACATTGTAGAAAAGTATTAAGTGATGTTTAAATGGAAGGAAAGTTGAAATCGTTCTGCCCTATGTAAGAAAGGGAGATTTGAGGTGGAGGTTAAATGTGGGAGACCCATCATCATTACCCAATATCAGATTCGTACGGTCCGTTTAGTTGCATGTTATATGATAGGATAACATAGTCAAGTCATGCCCATAATTGGTCGTGGTCAGTTCATACAATTTTTTTTCCGAGTATTAAGGTACCATGGTAATCACCTTATAAGGAAATAATTCTTTTGAAAAGATACACATTTTCCTTTTAATAAATGTCAGGAATGCCTGGTCAGCTTATTTCTCTCAAGTAGCGTTACAATGTACAAATAATTGAAAAATTGCGTTTTTCTTTGATATAGGGAATGGAAATAATTAGCCCAACTCAGCACGTGGAACTTTTTAAAGATGTGTGATCAGAACGTGGACCAATATTGTTCATTTGCAATATCAAATTTCAGCTCGATATCTCAATTTTTACGTCCGTGAGAGTTTCAAAAAAAATTACGTAGGACGTGGCCACGCTGAAGAATATAAATGTACTTAGGTATCTGCAATCGTTTGAACAAAACCAATATACTCACATATCGTATGAGGATGAGGATAAAAAGTGAAATTTGATTTATATCAGATCTTGAATATCACCCTAATGCCTTCGAAAGGTAATATTGCAACATTTTACATTTTGTACTTTAATCGGTGGCACGGTAAACAGTGAGGAACACGCCAAGTCGTACTTTCGTTTTTGTATACAATGTCACAAGCGGACAAACGTTATATGTTGTCGCTTGATTGTTGACGATTCTTCAACTTTAATTATTTTCTTCGATGATACAATTGGACTAAATTCGGGAAATACACGTATCCACGTATATTGTGCGTGCTCTGACAGCGTTAAAATATGCCTCGTAACAATTATAAAAATGACAATTTTCGCTATGAAAACTGTCATCATAATGAAATCAGTGACTCTCAAATATTAGAGTCTCATATGGGCTATCGCGGATAAACCATAATACTATAGTTGTAACACAAACACACGTGCATTCTACATTTAATGCTATGCAGAAACAATTCTTCGTTAAAGCGTACATTCGTGTCAAGCGTAGCTTTCCAAGTGTGTGTATATGTACGCATCTACCAAGTACGTGGTTATGTGTGTTTTCCTATGAAGTATTAGTTGTTCTGCTTCAGGAAAACACAAATTCCATTTTCATTTTTACGCGAATGACAAGTTTCGCATCTGCAAAATGAAATGCAAAACCGGTCCACATACAATAGCCACGCACACAAAAGTATAGACGACAACATCAGCTGGGAGTTATTTATTGATTGGCTCCCTTTTTCCTTTCGATATGGGTGAATGCAAACAAGAATTGAGCAATTAAGTCGCGTTAAGTCATCATTGTGCAAATCAAATTGAACCATAAATTAGCAAAAACTGCATATTTAAATTAATTTACTTGTGTGACTCCACACTTAAGGCTTAAAATATAATCGGAAAGGAAAAGAGAGGCACAGCATTAAACAATGTGACGGAATTATCAGTATCAAGGCGATCGTTTACTAAAATGTGCGGACGCGGAATAGAAATGTAGCGTTCAGTAGCTAAATGGAATTCTTTACAGATAAGTAAGCGGCTTATTCCATCATGATGTGCAAATGATAGGTGGCTTGGTACGCACATAATTCTGCAACTTTAATTATGCGGGGTGCGAGAAAAAGATCATAGGATGATGTTTTTCGAAGAAACTTTGAATACAAAAGTATTCGGATCACCACTCATGATCAAGATCAAAGTTCGCTTTTTTCAGTCAACCACTTTTGTATGTCGATTTTTTTTTCAAAAAGTAACATCCCATGGCGTTACTCGGGAGTTCCCAAACCTTTCCCTCACAGCGCATACAGCCAAACATTGGAACATTGTCGATGCTCCCCAGCAAGTGAAGAAGAAAAACACTTTGGAATTGATTTAGAAGTTTGTAAGCAACAAAAGCGCGCACCCAAGTTCGAATTGTATTTTTACTGTTATAATACGTATTCGATGTTATAATAAACACACTTCATGCAAGTAATTAGTAGATGGCGATAGGTAAACGTATAACAAAATACGAGCAATTACTCGCAGCAGTCTCTCATAATGCAAAGTTGTCTAAAGTTATTTATGCACATGAGGGCGCTAATTATTTCACTTATAAATACGTGCATACCAACACATTTTGTGCGTTTACACGCAGTCGTTCTGGTAAGGAAAAGAAAACGAAAACTACAAGTAAAGCGGGGCTGTATTGGACGTATACACATAACTTCTACCAATTCGAAAGGGAAAATTAGAATTTCCTTCAATGTAGGGTACTTTTTAGAAATACTTGAACCATTTAGCACAAACGACAATTCCTATATTCGCTCTCTGTTTGCGTACGAAATTGACTTAAAGCATGTGCCCTCTAGAAATTGTTTGCTTGCTGTTGTGAATTTCCAGTTTATCTGAAACACAAACCACGCCGTCTGTTAAAAGCGAAGCTTGTAAGCACATGCTTTGCACAAACACAGGAAACAATCTGTTTTTACGCTTAAAATGTATAAAAGAAAGACAACTAAATAGTATATAATTTGTTGCTGCGTACGAATGGGAAAGCAAAGTTTTTGTCTGTGCCCTTTGGGGTGATATGTTCATACATTTTAGTGGACAGTAAAATAGGGAGCACTTTTATAGAAGCCTCATAAAATGTGGACCCGGCATGTACATCTATAAGAAAATATGTAACGAGCATCAAATTGTTCCTAACTTGACCGATTTAGAAAAATAAGACACTACCCTGAATGTTAAATTTTAGCTAGATATTCAGATTTCAGTGCTGATCGCGTATATATATATATTATGTAACCCTTTGAAAAACTTTGTGGTACATTTTATTATGAGGACGTACAATAATTAAACAATTTGTTGTGATCTGCCTACATGAAGCAGTATTTTATTCTACAATTTGCAATATTTTTGAATCATAGGTGCCGCTTAAGCAGTATAATAGAGAAGTGCTTTGGGTACAGTTGTATGAAGTAATAAGAACACTCCTCCTAGCCCCATATGTTGACACCACTTGTACATTCTCGGTCCTTCCAATATATTCATTTGCAGTCATGATTTGAAACGTACTCTGCTATGTCTGTAATCGATTAATAATTATATAAATTTTCTTCGCTTAAGCCGAGCGTTTTTATTATTGTCGTCTGAGTCGACTTAAGAAAATTTCCCACATTTTCACAATATTGGCTGTTATTTTTACTTATTGTTTTAAACTTGAGTTACCTGAGGCGGCCATGTTGGAAATGTATTTATACATAAGATGCGAGTATACTAAGTTTGTTGTTCCGTTTGCAACACATAAGGAGGCGTCAGAATCTAAGCTGATATAATTGGTTAAAGGTTTTTACTTAAATTGGGCCAAATTGGACAAGCGGCATGTCTCATCGATAAAATCAATCTGCTTTGCACAAAAATTGAAGTTTTGGAAGTAGTTCATCCATCAATGTGGCAAAATCTGTACTTGGCATAGCACCAGCAACTTGCACGTTGCTGCACGGAGTGCATTCACCATTAGAGGTTGCACCTTCCACGCCCACTTTTGTGTGGAAGGTAATTAAGACTCGACTTTAGCCAATTTTTGTTATCTTTTGTTTTATTTTTATTTTATAAACCGAGTCCTTTGTTTTTGGTCCCTTTATAAATTTATTGTTTGTTCTTTCACTTCTCTTTACTTTGATCCGTGTTTTCTTTACACATAAAATTACTTTATTTATTGGGGGTAATAACTTTGATAAATACTCCGATTTCTGTAAAATTACCTTTTTTTGTTTGTGTGTGCATGCGTTGAGGAGATATTTCTGAGGATTTCTTTTAAATTTAATCAAGTTGTTAACCGAACTGAATGCGATGTTAATGAAAATTATGGCATTATAAATTTTATATTATAATGCAAATCACAAGAATCTCGATTGTGAACGTGTATTAAGCGCGGTATTCATATAAAATTAATGACTGCCAATAATGCCCATGTAAGTTCAGGGCGATTCGGTAAATTTTCAATTGTGGGCGTGTTTTTTGACAGATTGACAAATTAGATTCTCTCTTCATAAAATGGAAGGTGAATTGGCTTTGCCATTCCACAAATCCTATAAAGAATTTATATTCTTGATTAGCATCAAAAACTGCGTCGAACCAGAAATATACGTCCGTGTGTCCGTCCGTCGATATTCTCACAATCGCACATTTCTCGTTTATGCATTATTTGAATTGGACAAAATAGGCTGAGAGCCACGTCCACAAGTGGCAAAAATCTTGTTATCAGCTACAAAAATGTTGCTGCAAAGTTGGAATTTGGTACACATATCAATAATTGTCTATAAAATTAATGGGCGTGGTCATAGCAACAATTTACAAAAACCTTGGTCAGCGTAAAACTTCATTTGCAAGTAAACAAGTAATCATGTACTTGCCACGCCCTCCGTGTCTAAATATGTATACGCGGAGGGTATATAAGATTTCGCCTAAGCCAAATTTAGTTTTCTACTTGTTAATACTGACTCGTGTGCGGAAACAACCAATATTTCTGTTACGTTTGAACTGGATACGTAACCCCCCGGAAGAATGCTTGCAACGGACGGGTAAATCGGTTTCGAAATATACGCGCCTGAGAATAACCTCGTCCCCAAAGGTGGTGGGCTTAATATGTGCCGTTCTCAGAAAGTTATGTTAATGAGAGTATAAATTATTATAACAAAATGATTGTCACCATGTGAGGCTAAAATAATAAAATGGGTACAATTTTAAATATATAAGTATAATGCTTGTTTGTACGAATGCAAGACTGTGACGTGAACACCCTGGAACTGCATTTTGCTTGGTTTTAATTTGATTTTAAATTGCACATTTAGTGTGATATTAAAACGCCACCAAAATGTATCAACACCACATATTTCTGAGTGTCTGTCTGCCTGGGTGTCTGTTTCTATATTTATCCGTCACAATCGCACATGTAGTGACAAAGTGAAGTGAGAGGCTAGTGATGCAGAGTCATTGAGAGAAAATTTCATTTCCTGTCCAGGTCAGGAAAATAATCTTGAGTAGAATATTTTCAAACATCCGCACTACAAACGAATGAAATTAAATGGAAACGATGGCGGATGGTGGCAACGTACACAAGCACAAACAACAGGTTCACTTACATTTTTAGAACACCTCCCTTGGCTGCTGCAAAAGGGCGCAACATGCCACTGCATCCCCCCGTCCGAAATTTGCATTAAATTGTACTTTGTACGTTTGTTTTATATTTCTTTTCGTACAATTTTAATCGCATATGAGATCTGGGTTATGAACAAAACTTTTCTTTCCTGTTGCTGGTTGTTGGCGAAAAAAAGGTCTTTCAGAAAAAGTTTCCCAAAGTGTAAAGAAATTATACACAACGAAATTTAATATTGTTCTGCAACTCTTTTTTTATCATAAAGGTTTATTTTCTCTGTTTAAGCGGGGATCCTTTATGCATACATATTATATAAATGTGTGTGTGTGTGGAATGTGTATGTGTGGATGCATACACGTACGTACAAGTACAGTGGCACGCAGATGAGACGTTTTCTTGTTTGGTGTTCTGTCAATGTTCCCTTTTAACGATTATTGCTGCCCATTAAAATGAACAAGTTTAACTTTTGCGCATAACATTCGCTTAAAGGATTCGCTTTTGGATTTACAAAAGAACGTGTAAAAAACTTTTTGCACAACGCTATTGGGAAACATTAGGGACCATTTCAAATTTGTTAAATAAAATAAAAATTCAGAATTAAGGTTTTCGTATTCTTTAATTCCACCGAATTGCAAAGTGTTCAGCAAAAAAAAATTGTTTAATAAATGATTGTATGGATTAGGTGCAACGTGAGGATATATATATTTAACTTGTTTCAACAATTTTTACCCAAATTCAGTAAAATTCTTTTAGGAGTATTTTTTTTTTTTTTTTTTTTTTTTTTTTTTTTTTTTTTAACGAAGGGGAAAACCCTTTATGGGTACCACAAGATTAGATGGTCGCAACCTCGTGGTTATGTGGGAGTCATCGGCTTCCCGACATACCCACTAAAAACCCACTCCGCACAATACTACCCTCCTTGCGGAACCACCATACAGTATTACTTCGCAAGAAGGGAGAGGGAACCAGCCCTGGTACTCAGGTATATATCAAATAAGACACAGCGTGGCGCCCTTATTAGGGCCCAGGTACGCCTCCCTCCCTTTCCGTTGTTCTAAGGGAATTGATGACTCCGCCAGCAAAATTGCCAATAATGTCCCAGTTTTGAGGAGATTGTAACATTATGTTAATTATGTTAGAAGGCAAAAAATTTTCGCCTACCATCCTCTCAACCTCTGATCGTCCTCTGGCAAATCTTGGACAGATAAAAAACACATGCTCAGCGTCTTCTATGCCATCATTTCCACAATAGGAACAAAAAGGGTCATCCGCATGTCTAAAGCGATGCAGATATGCCTTAAAACACCCATGCCCACTCAATAATTGCGTAAGGTAGAAATCTACCTCGCCGTGACTCCTATTCAGCCAAGGCTCAAGCTGCGGTATTAGCCTATGTGTCCAACGCCCTTTAACAGACGCTGTCCACTTGATTTGCCATTCCATGATGGTAACCTGTCTAGCCGAGCCCAAAGCTGATCTACGACCCGCGCGGGAGAAGTGCCGTATTTGCTTATTCTCTTTAATAAGCAGAGTTATCGGAATCATACCTGCAATAACGCATGCCGCGTCATCAGACACCGTGCGGAAGGCGCAACATACTCTCAGGCACGCCAGCCTATAGACTGGTTCAATCATCCTTCTGTACGATTTAAATTTCATGGCACCAGCCCATACGCTTGCTGCATATAGCACAATGCCCTTTACCACCTCCGTCAGGACCCTCCTTTTAAGCTGTCTAGGGCCCTTCGTATTGGGCATAATTCTCGCTAACGACGTGAAAACTTTGCCTGCCTTTTCTTGTACATACTTTAGATGGTTTTTAAATGACAATCTGTCATCAATCCTCATCCCGAGGTAGCGCACATGCCTAACAGACTCGATTCTCTGGTTTCCTACCCATATAGTAGCAGTTTCTACTTTTTTTCGGCTGGAGATTAAAACTGCCTCAGTCTTATGATTGGCTAGATTTAGCCCAACCGCCTTGAGCCATTGCTGGACTATCCTAACGGACTCGTTAGCAACGCTTTCAATCTCGCTGATGTGCTTACCTACTACTACGAGGGCAACATCATCCGCAAAGCCAATGATATTTACATTACCAGGAAAACCGAGTTGCATTATACCGTCATACATGACGTTCCAAAGAAGAGGTCCCAGAACGGATCCTTGCGGCACTCCACCAGTTATTTGATACAACGCGCTTCCCTCAGATGTATCATAGATTAAAAGCCTATTACTCAGGTAGCTATCCACTAAGGCAAGCAAGTAAGGAGTATGTGGGTAAAGATTTGTGTCTGCCAAAATTTGGAGGAGGACCACCAATGCTCCATAATGTTCTGATGATAAAACTGTTTGGCGCAGTCGCTTACACATGAAATGCACTGCCTTCATTTTGATTGTTCCAATTCCATTATAAAG
This sequence comes from Crataerina pallida, assembly GCA_949710015.1. Classification (NCBI taxonomy): domain Eukaryota; kingdom Metazoa; phylum Arthropoda; class Insecta; order Diptera; family Hippoboscidae; genus Crataerina; species Crataerina pallida. The sequence continues at coordinate 11,420,209 of OX453290.1, forward strand.
CAGCGTTCCGCCAAGTTTGCCAAACAGACAGGCATGGCAAACGGTGCTCATTCAAAATATTTATACATGGTTCGGTTTCACAATGAATCTGATTTAAAGTTTCTACGAAAATAAATTAAATAAAGTACCCAATAATTTCTTCGGGGTCTTGCTTTCACTCTTAGGCAATGTTTTTCTTTTCTTCACAGATATATTTCAAACACTATACATAACTTGAGTGTGTACGTATGTACGTATAAAAACCTATAGACCAAATAAAAAATGATAAAAAAACATTTAAGAAAACACACGGAGGTGCTGGCTCGTTGAAACAGTTTGAAATGTGCATTTCTTACTGGTGCTGCTTGGTAATAAGTGCGACTATTAAAAAGCGCATGTGCATCAACGCCCTCCGCAGTTGAAATTTTAAGAAAGAATGTAAAAAGAATAAAAAATTTGCGAAAATTGTTCCTGCAACTCAAGACGAGTTAAGATGCTTTCCTTGCCACCAATACAACGCACTCATACCCACAGGAAAAAGGAAACACTAAACATTTCGGTATTGATTTTAGTGCGCGTTTTATGTCCGCATTATCGTTTAGACGATAGCGTTAGCATTACGAGAATTGTTATCGTTTTAGAAATGTGGGTGATGATGGCTTAAGGTTGGATTCGTTCTATGCAACTGCTTTAGTCTCATGGTTGTTGGCAAACGCACACTCTCACAACTATAAACGACATAGATAAGGATGAAGAAGAGCAAATGGTGAAAAAAGTTTTCTTGGCAATCGCTTTCTTATTGGCTGAATGGCCAATAACTGGCAAAATAAATGGCAACGTCAACTCCTTCTTTCATTGTCTGGTCCTTTACATGTTCTCGGTATTTTCTCGGTTCACGTTGTGATGCAGTGGAAAAAGGTGAAGAGTTTGGAAATTTTTCAGTCGACACTAATGCCTTCATTTAAACCTCATCTTTCCTGCTTGCTAATAATTTATATTTTGTTATTTTATTGGGCTCTCTTTTCGGAGTGAAGTTCTTTTTAATGTTGTTGCTATTGGGCCAAATGTTGTTGTTAAGTGTTGTTTATGTCAATGAGAATTTGTTGTTGGTCAAACCAAAGCCTTTGAAAATTATTATCGTAAATATCACTTTTCCCTAATCCCTCAGTCGTTCCCCTCTCTCGTTCGATAGTTCAGCCAAGTAACCCCTGTTAGCACTTATATAGGTAGGTAGGTACAGAAATGCCCTTTTTGTTCAACTGTGCGTATGTTGGTTGGTGGTAGGTGTGTTCACTATTATCCTGGTCTGGTAATAAACTTTCCAAAGTCGTGATGCCTGCTAATATTGGCCAGTCTTTTTGTTGGTTGCTCCTCTCCATTGCGTCTCGTATGTGATATGTGCATGACTGTGTAAATGCGAGTTTTATGTATTCGTGTGCAAGTGTTTGCATGTGAAACTTTATCCCATTAATGTTAATTTCAGTTACACACACATTGTTTGCAAAACACCTAAACCGAAATTCATTGCCCACATAAATGCAAACATGTCCATGCACTAACCCAACCATATATTGAACCTGCACGAACACACGCACACTGACGTATGTGTATTTTATACTATCCCCAGTGTTTACATAACTGAGGACCTACCACCTCAGTTGCCTTCTCTTTTAATACCGTTTTCATTAGATGGCAATTATTGTAAATAGAGCTCCGCACCAGTACTTTAGGCTTAGCCTTAGCCCAACATGTCCATAGAGCAAGTTTATGTGGCCTTTGCATCGTTTAAACAGATTTATGGTATTGCACATACACTCTATGTTGTGAATTTGTTTGCTAAGGCTTTAATGATACAGGCGAGTACTTGTATTACTGGTCAATGAAATGCCATCAAAGGTTCATATATTGTAATTAAAACCATTAAATTAATAATTATCTTGAATTCATTCAGTAGTTCAGCTGTTAAAAGGCACAATTGTCAGTAAAACGCGTCAACGCCTTTTAAACCTATTTTACCGAATAGAAATGTTTTGTCACCTGCTGTACAAAATCTCGCCAATTTGATTTATTTTGTGGTACAAGTCCATCTCTGTAATAAAATGCTACAATATTGGTTAAGGCATTGGTTTAAGGCATTGTACTCTATCAATACTGTTGACTCGGTGCATTGACAAGTAATTGTATTTCTTGGAACTTCAATCATCATTAATGTCCTACTTAATGTCAGTGTATTCGAAACGTTCAAATTTTAACCTCTGAAAATCGTACACCCGAGTAAATAAAAGTTTGTTAAGTGTATATGGGGGCATATATCATTATGTCAAAAAGTTTGCAACGATCTAAGAAGGCGTCGGAGATGCCACAGAATCAACTGAATCTGAATCAGCACCAAATACTTAATCGACATAGTCATGTCTCTTCCGTCCGCCGGTTCTTGAGTTTGTCTTCTGTGGTGTGGTATCAAATACAAAGTATATATTGACACGTATTCTCGCCGGGAAGCTGTGGGACATCGGTGGTGGGTATTCAAGGTTTGGTCTCAGCCAAATGTAGTTTTTTCATTTGTTTTCGAATAAGAAATATCCACGTCTGGTTCATAAGTACCGAAGCTTAACGTAACGCCGACGTAACGTATGTAAATTACATTTTACAACATTCCTACTGATGCTGCCTCCATTATTCGTTTTATTGACAACTTAATTGTGGTTAAAGTAATTTTATGCGTTACTTTGAATATGTTTTTATTCAACCTTATATTAATATACATATTTCCGTACAAGTCAATTAAGAGAAACCAACGATTTGTTTATACACATAAGAAGAATTTTTAATTGGTCATTATCTCTCCAATGCTTTTATACAAAATCTTTTATCGCAAAAGAATAAAATTAAAACATTGATTATAATAAATGTTTGTGTCAAAAAGAAAAGGCAGGTAAACACGTTTTAACTGTTCTACTACGCTGTTCCAAATGTCCGAATAAAATTTTAATGTAAAATTGCACTTAGCACTTACGCTTCACTTGTTTGTATGCATTAGCATTATGGTACATATTTCAGTGTTTTGTATCCAACTCGCGTCACACTTAGTACGATATTTCAATGCAATTCGTTGTAAAGACTTGTTTTAGATCATTGAGGAAAATGGACCGAAAGACTGCTATAAAAACCCCTCTCCATAAACAAAGGCAGTCCTCCCAAAGGATAAGTATTCTTCACCACCACCAATACAAAAGTCGATTTAGTCCATCTGTCCGTCAGTGTGTTCGTGTGAATTTCTAAACATTTCTTGTTTGTTTTTCTCACGACTTACATTCAAGCGTATTATATTCATCGTCAACGACAGAAGTACGATTCCGTAAAATGACAAAATGGATCCACGGACTCGCCCACAACTTTAAAAAGTTTCAACTATACATAGATCGATTCCAGTATAGTAAATTCTGATTTTAACGAAAAGCGTAATTATTCCGGTATATGAATAAAAGAATTTGGACCAGCCGTTCGGAGGATATATTAAAAAGGGTATCATTTTGGTCGAACTTCACTTGATTAATACGAACAATGCTCACATTTACGCACATGCTTGCTTTTTTAAAATGTTGCATTGATTCTGAACTGCTAAGCTGACTATTCTGATATTTGCCACATCTGTTCGTATTAGTACCCTTTACATTTAAAAATGTCTTTGAATTAACCAAGATTTTGGTGAGCGCTTCTATGTGTATACAATTTCTACTTGAAAGTTGATTTCTAAATTACAGCTGGAAAAGGCGCAGTGCCGTAGTACGCAAGATCTCAGTTTTTGAAGACGAACAGCGGTACCTTATACTATATTGTGGATGATATAAACAACATAATGACTTTTTTGGCAGATAGCAGAAGCAGCTATTAAAGTAATTATGAATAACATGAACCACACATACTTATATGGGTGCGAGCAAATATGAATTAAAATTTTAATTTATCCATATTTACGAACGTGGAGAGATGCTGAGGAAGCCGGCTGCACTTTTACCCCGATTTCAATGTATTTTAATCGCATGAAACATTCATCAGAGGATTTTATTTGCTCATTTTTCCAATGAACATACGCATACACACGCCCATGCGAATGTGATATAAGTTCGCCGCAACATACTCACATATGTAGATTTTAATTTCGTTCCATATTGTATGCACTAAATGTATTTAAGCTGGTATTTTATTATAATTATATTCATGCAATTTCTGTAGTATTAAACGAAACGATGCTAGTACACACATGAAGATCCAGCCAACACCCTGATGTGGTTGCTAGCAGGAATGAAAAGCAATTTTCTCAAAGTTTGTTTAAAATAACTAAAGCAAGCACGTCCTTGTATTAATACTCTGTACGTCCATGAGAGAAACGTATTTGGTGCAATACATACAAAGTTCTTGAAAAATATTCCTGGATTACTGCATGGATGTGTGTGTATGCGCGTTTGTCCGTACGAGTGTATATTGCCAACGTTCGGTCGAAATATAATTTTCTTTTTTAATATTCTCGCACAAACATTAAGTTTATTTATTGTAGCACATATTGGATGTTTATCACTTGAATAGTACATTGAGGCGCACTTGTACAACTTCACTATTCCTGCACATATGCATACATACATACATGCAAACATATACTTAATGCCTCCATTTACCCCACAAAAATATAGTTTCGATCAATCTCGAAGACTATTTGATGCCTAACATTCTTGAAGATTTAAGGACATGGGTAATCATAATCCTTAGATCTATAACTTCGTAGAAAATCGCGCCATTTTTGTGCATACATTTGTACTACAACCTTATGTACCGAAAAATTATCAGGTACGTACAATTAGTTCCCTTCGGCATATCGTAATGGCACCTATTTTTTACACCTTTCATCACTGATGGCAAAGTGTTTATTAAATTTGTGCGGATGTTAGATATTTTGATGAAATTTAATACAAGGACATGCATTGGTCCAGAAAGGAACCCCATTAAAAATTTACCGAATCAGATTTTAGAAACTTTTAGAAACCCTACTCTTACAAAATCTTCATTATAGCGGATGACTATAAATTCGGATATAAATCGCAATTCTTAATAATTTTTTACAAAATATGTGCCCAATTCTGACCAAATCGGACCATATTTGGAATCTCTTTTTATTTAAAGATATCTCGAAATGTATCATTCGGCAAAACCACTAAATTAATTGTAGCACACTTTGTAAAATCAAGTGGTGTAGGGTATTAAATGGTCGGTCTTTCATTGCTGCTTCTTCCGAATTCCTACTACTTTACACATTTTTCTTAAAGATGCGCTCTTTTCATTCTATACGCCCATTTGCTAGAATTTTCTTTAGCCTTTCCGTTGTTGCTTTGTAGAGCGCTCATAAAAAAGATTTACTACAAAAAGACGCGCACTTCTTTAGACACACGTAATGTATTTTTTAAGACCAGGAATGCATGCATGTGTGCGTATTTATGTATGTTCATAAGATAATTCCATGGGTTAGAAAGAATATACCGTTATTTGTACTTCGTTACTGAGAGTCTTGTCTTACTTGTGGTTTTGATATGAACTCATTTCTTCCTACAGTCCTTAAAGCCATTTATGTATATGTACATTATTGTACATTTTGTACGTGTGCAGCATTCCTTTTCGAAATGTTTAGGGGTGGGTACGTCTTGTTATTTTTTGCTTAAGAAAATGTTTCATCTATATAACATTCTCAGCACCTGGCGTTCTTCACTTACTTTTACTTGGCATTGCTTTGCGTTACATATTTCTTTTCTTTACTTTTTCTTTTTCCAATTTCCCCCATTATCACGATATTCTCCATAATACAAGTGTTTTGTTGCACATGTTACACTTTTAAAAATGTATGTTCTGTGAAATTAATTCTTATACCCTTCACATAGGGTGGGAAGCATACTAAGTGCGTCATTCCTTCTGTAGCATCCAGAAGGAGGCGTCAGAGACTCTTCCCTTCTTGATTAGCCCCAAAATCTCTGGACATTTATGTACGTGTGTCTGTGCTCCCACTGTCCTAAATTTTGAGATATTAAGCTGGAATTTTGTACAGATACTTTTAGTTGCTGCACACAGATACTATTAAAATTGGACAAAATCGGTTGAGAACCGTCCTCACAATTGACAAAAATTTATTCCTATATCACAAAATTGTGCCTACAAATTTATTTGAGAGTAGATGTGAAGGGTATTTAAGATTTCTCTTACGCCATATTTAGCTTTTTTAGTTGTTGTCTCTCGCTCTTATTTTCCGAAGTGTGCAAAACTATCTTAAGGTTTAATTTAAAATTTAAAAGTCAATACCGTACCATTCAGTAACTCCAAGTGGATGCTAATTTACATTTTATTACATTTTGTATTACGCTCCCCATATATGTATGTTCCAAATGTATAACAACAAAGAGAAAGAGTGTGGTAGAGGAAGAGAGAGAGAGAGAGGGAGAATAATATAAATCAGTTTGATCTTCAAAAACTAGAAATTTATAAATAGAAAAATAATTTGTGCACACTTGTTCCTTCCAGATGTAAGGTTTTTATCAACATGATATAAATATTAATAAAAATAGTTCAAAAAAATTGTATTAATCGTATTTAAAAAAATTAAATAATCAAAAATGTACATGAGGCCTAACTCTAATTGATTCGAAAGTGTGGCAATTGCCGTTTAGGGGTTACAAACTTAATGTACCCTTTGGCACAAGTGGTCCGGGGTATAAAAAATAAAATCTAAACATTAATTGCAGCTTTTAAATATAGTCAGATGAAAAAATTCACAATAAAATCTAAACATTTATAGCCCAACAGGTCGACACACGTTCTTACATGTCTAGATCGACTCAGTTCTTCTTGCTGATAAAAAACTGAGTCGATCTCTGACGCCTCCTTCCAGGTGTTGCAAATGCAATGACAAACTTAGTAGAACTCTCATTGTAAGTGGAGGGTATAAAAAATTAAACTGTATTGTTCGTTTCTTGTCTATTCTATATTTCCAATAGTTACTTTTCTCTAAACATTTTAACGATAATAAATTTTTATAATCACTATTTCTACTGAAGGTCATAATAAGTGTACGCATAACTATTAAAAAATATGACATTCAGATCACTGAAGCAAAAAAAAAACAAAATTTATGAAAATACAAAAACAAATGTATTTTACGCTTTGAAGAGAAAATTATGAATTATTACTTAAAAAAAGGTGAGTCGAGCAAGGGTAGAGAAATGTCCAAAATTCGTAGTAGAGCAGGTACAAACCTGTTAAAAAGTAATAAACATTAAGGACTTTTAGTTGGCCATTGGAGTTGACTTTTCTTCTTTACGAAATTGTACGAAATTGTTAAGCCTTGATGTGTCGTTTTAGTCATTGAGCTACATAAATCAAATAAATAAATAAATATATAAGTAAAGTATTATATTTTTCATCATTTTATCAGTGAGTGTAAGCAACAACATAGTGCGGAGGTAAATGACCTCTAAAAGTTATTCGAGCACCGTTATCGTATCACGATGTAAGTAAAGGTCTGTCTGCGTATGAGAAAAAATGCGCCATACACCGAAGCTCGAATACTCTCTATCTTGGTGAAATTGTGAAGTATATTAGTGGGATCGGGGTACTTTTTATAATAGACAATTCTTAAAAATTCTCCTTATAGGAGAAGAGACAGAAGCATTCTCAATATATATTACGATGGTGGAAATTTATACATCAAATAAATAAATATTAGATAACAATGAGCATAAACTTAATATATGTAAACCATGTGAACAATGTTGTGGAGTATAGTGTATGAACGACTCTTGTCATAGTCATCGTTTACTTTGAAGCGCGCTCAAAATTTACGTTGTAATGAGATCCAAAGAATTGTCATAAAGAACGGGAATGGGCGAGAAGTGAGCAAAAATTAATACAATGTTTTCTTTACTATAAATATTTTCATATTTTAGAGAGAGTGCTCAGACAGAAAATGGATTTGATAAGGAATGGATGGTTCAGCGAAATACAAAACGAGCTGTGGCCGGGTCAGTGTTTTTCTTTAAAGATTAAAAAGACTATTCACGAAGAAAAGTCACATTTTCAAGACATCAAAGTCGTGGACACGTAAGAATGTGCAATTTATGCAAAAACTTTTTATTAATCTGCAATGTTTTGTACATTAGTGAAACATATGGGCTCTGCTTGTTATTGGATAATATAATTCAATGCACCATCAGGGATGAATTTTCTTATCAAGAAATGATCTCATTCCTCCCATTGTGCTGTCATCCCAGTCCTAAAAGAGTTCTAATAATTGGTGGAGGTGACGGCGGCGTTGCCAGAGAGGTCACAAAGCATCCGTTTGTGAAAGAAATTCATCAAGTAGAAATTGATGAGCGCGTTGTAGAGGTTTCCAAAAAGTATTTACCCAGCATGGCTTGCGGCTTCGACAGCCCAAAATTAAGCCTCACCATAGGCGATGGCTTTGAGTACCTGAGAAATAACGAACAGAAGTTTGATGTCATTATAACAGATAGCTCCGACCCTGTTGGACCAGCAGCCACTTTATTTAGCAACACTTACTACGAACTGGTTAAACGTGCTTTGCGGGAGGGCGGAATATTTTGCTCACAAGGTGGAAGCTTTTGGTTGGATAAAACACATATTAAGAACATGATGATCAATTGTAGAAAGCATTTCGCTCAAGTTGCTTATGCAGTAACCTCTGTGCCATCGTATCCCTGTGGACACATTGGATTCCTTATTGGAGGAATGAATAAAACAGGAGAATTGAAAATTCCTGCAACCCGCTTCACTCATTCAGAACTAGATAAAATGGAGATAAAATATTACAGCAGCGAAGTCCACACGGCCGCCTTTACTTTACCTCGCTGGATTGAGAAACATTTCAACGAAGACACTCCAGCAGCTCACAAACAATAATATGTTATTATTGTAGCACATTCATACAAATACCTTGTTAAATATACTTGTAAATGCACCTAAGAACATATTTGACTTGAACCATGAACCTTTAATGAATACCTTTCACATTTAGGCGTTACATGAGGCCGAAGCTTGCTACACGCTAGTAAAGTATGTGTTGCGTTGAAGATTGTATTCTACCCCAAAAGTGATTTTTTGGTGTATTTGTAGATGTATTTTTAAGGCTAGATAGACTCTGGTATAGATATAAATGACTTTAGAAAGGGTTTAAAAGACCCAAAAATTTAAGAATGTTTTGTTCAAAAGTACATAACAGGGCATCCAAAGTATCTTAACCTCTCAGAGAATCCATCCTTGATCGACATTGAAATTAAAGTCAGATTGTCCGCAATGTCCGCAATGGCTGATATATCGAACTGAAAAATTGCAAAAACATTTTTAGCGTGCACGCGGATTCCTCTTTAAATTGAACGGAATCGGTTAAGATAAGATATTACCACCGAGGTAGTGACCGAAGAGGAGGCAAGTGTGTCTTCCACCTGCAGTGTATTGATAAATGTGTGACGTGTGCAAGATTTGGCCCAAGTCAAATTAAGCTCTTTCTACTACTATTCAAAATCTATGCTTTTTGGGATTTTCGAAGTCTCTTTCTGGGCATTTGATAACATAGAGCTTTACATATAAAAATTAATCCATTACACATTTACACTTCATATTAATGTTATTTATCTCTACTTAAGAAATTTTGAAATGACATTTCCTTCGTATTTTGTACCAAAACATAAATATGGAAGTTTTTCTTTTATGGTTGCCATCATGAATGCAGCGCCCTTACATGGCATTTGCTTCCTTCCTGAGTTGCTCAGTTATCATCATAATACGTGTTTTTATTGTCTATGTACGTGAGTATGTGTGTTTATGATATTGCATGTATTTTGCACATATCAAAATAATATTGCCTGTTCAATGTTAATGTTTCCCAAATATTGACAAAATCATGCATTCATCCTGGTGACAAAATGAGCATCCACCACATGACACATACCTGATGTGGCAGCGATGTTATGCGGATTGCATTAATGGAGGATGATTATTTGGGGAAGCCTTTTATAAATCCCAACCATATTACGGAAGAGAATGTGGGTTTTGGGTATTCTCGTTTAATATTTTCCGTTATATTTTAATACCCTCCACGTAATAGGAGGAGTATATTATGTTTGTCATTCCATTTGCAAGAGAGCATAATAATGTTTCTGCCACGCCCATTGTTGTGCTGTGGCGGATGTTTAAAATTTGTCCTAAACCAAATTTAGCTTTCTTACTTGCTTCTAATATCAAACCGTGCTCGTGCTTATATTATGGTTGATGACAGAATCTTTATTTTAGCGACCAAAAAACACACGCACAGATCCGCTATTCCATGGGGATTTAGAATATATAATATATTAAAATTAGTGTGTCTGTGAATCTATGTATTACAGACGTTTGAACAAAGTGAAATAAAGTTGTGGTGTTGTTCAGACGAGGAGTGTTCAATGTTACAAAAATTATAGAAGACTTACAGAGGTGTCGAGAAAGTATGCGTAACGGTGGTGTATGGTATTAAAATTGTAGGGTATTCAAATGTTGGTTAAAAGAAGTTCTCACTAAAAAAACTTGTACGCAACTGAATATTAAATCATCAGTGTATTGTGAAAGAATTGAAACTTTTAATTAAGAAATAAATTTCATATGTTGTTCCCCACATTTCCAAAATACACTAAAATTGTTTTAAGTTCCAGTTTTTCTAAATAAAGTTTGAAGATATGCGATAATATGTGGAGGATGTGACTGTGGTTGGTTATGTTCAGACGATTGCCAATTTGTATGTTTTGCTTGAATTTTTGATAACTCCCACACCCAATGCCAGTTTGTTCAATGTAAGAGAAAGACATTTAGGTCCTTGGCGATGTTAATGTGATACATAAATCGTCTCTTCATTTTCGCTACATTAAACGCAAAAATATGAAACCATTTTTACAAAAACACCAACGCCAACAAGCATTCCATTCGTATACGGAGCTATTAAGTTTATACACGGACTTTGAGATATATACATGTGTGCTTGTACGGGTGAAGGAAAATCCCCTTAATGGCCGTTAACATGAACACAAACAAAGACTTTTTAAGTAATAATGTGAATCGTGAAGGCGAACGAAGCACTGCAAGAAGGACACACAAAATTGAAATTATGACTTGAATGTAATGAAAACATGAAACTACTGCTACGTCTGCCGTGAAATGGACGCCCGCCAGAGACCAGAAAGCAAAAAACAAAATGAACGCAGTGAATAAAGTTAACTTAGGAGCACATAGTACAATATTTTACAGTTAATATGCTCATAACAATAACTCTGAGAAAATGTTTTCGCTTCCTTGGTAAGTAAGAAATTTTAACGACTGCACCTTCTAATGCAATGCAGCTTGCACGTTACGGCACTACATAAAAGAAAGAAAGACGTAAGTAAAAAATTTGCACAAAATAAACGGTTTAAGGTTTTGTTTCAATTATAAGCGCATTTATTTCAAATTTATCATTGACCCCTTAATTTATTCATTAGTTAATATTAACATATTTCATCGCTATTCATAATGACTTAATTTCTCCACCACCATGTCTTCTACAGTTGTGTGTGAAAGGTGTAGGTATGCTTAGGTACTAAGTTTATCATTCCTTAAAAAACGAAGGAATCTGGACTTGACCGTATTTATGTACACATTGTTTTAATGATCAGAGCTCAGGAGAAAACTCCTTTAATTGCATCGGTACGATTATTATTATAGAATTTATTTTAAATTTCACACAAGCTCGATTCCCGCAACGTGAAACATTGTGACTTCCCGAATTACATACTGGAGCTAATCTTCGTCTAATACGGGGAGCGATGTATTAGATTCCTCCATATTTTTAAATGAACGAAATTAAACAACTTCTTCCTTTACATTAATACGGAATAAATAATGCCTAGGCCACGCCCAACATTTCACACATAAATGTAATGAATGCGCTCAGGCCAAATGTAGCTTTTTTATGTCCCCTACCAATTTAATTTAAAGGGTGTCCATAATATTAACATTTTTAATCTCATAATGACGCAATGTTTGCCATTTAATCACTAAGTTGGTATACTATCCAGACAATCGCATTATTATGCAAATAGTGTGTTTTTTAAGCTTAACGATAAATAAATTTTGTTAGAGAGGAGACAACCTATAGAAGGTGGGTGTGTGTGCACATTTATTAATGTAATTAATATCAGTTTTCATGGGGCCATAATTTTTGCAAATTTGTACGTTGAACGTAAAAGATTTAATTGAGTGAAAAAATTTCAATAACAAACACAAACAACACTTTTGCACGAGCATAGGTTGCCCGGTTATAATGTTATCGTCAAAATACAGGAATAATGTGAAATGGAGATAACAGAGAAAAATTGACAAATCAAATATTACTGGGGACATGTAACACTATTTAGATATTTTCTTATTATGTATATAACGTTTTTTATACCCTGCACCACTTGTTACAAAAGAAAGAAATATTAAGTTTGTGCGCATGTTTGTAACTCCTACACAGCAAATGCCACACCAACCTTCAATTATACCAATTATTATAGACGAAATCGATTCAGATATTGATTCTGAATCGGTTTCGTCTATCCGTCTGTCTGCACATCTAAATTTGTGCGCAAGCTACAGGTCGCATTTTTTGAGATATTTTGATGAAATTTGGTACAAAGACATGTATTGGCCCAGGAATAAACCCTTTTGAAAATGGATAGAATCGGACCACTTTTAGAACCCCTCCTCATATTAATTTTTTTTTGATTTCATAAACAAACAAAAGATAAAAACAAGTGATAGTAGTACAGTCGGTCAAGCCGACTATAATTAGTATTTGGTGGTCGTGCTTGACCGACTGAAATATTTTCAATTGTTTTTATAAATTTTTTTTTATATTTTATATCCATCGTAGTATGTTTGTACCGTATATGTAACGACTCAGAGCAGGCGCCGGAGATCGCTAAAGTATAAATAATATGAAAAAGATTCGGATCGATTACACATATGTTGGTAGATGCATAAGCTGGTTAGTATTGACATTGATCAAAATCAGTCAAAAGACATGCCCAAAACTGAAAAAGCAATTTTTAAGTAAACTTTCCACATTATATATAAGGTGTAGAAGATATGCATATATTGGGATATGCACTTCTCGGCAAGCTTCGGTGCTTTTGGAGGGTATTCACCGTTTGGCCTTAGACAAATATGTTTTTTTTTAATTGTTTTAAATATTTTCCTGATTTCGGGTTGTTGTTGATTTTTTTTATAAATATTTTTTTCTGTTTTAATATTATTTATTTTCATCTCATACGTTGTAGACTTTAGTTATACCCTTTAGTTCTAAGTTCATTATTTTATGAATTCATTTTGTTCACCTTAATATTTGCTTAAAATATTACTAATATTTGTATAAATTAATTAAACAAATAAAAGTTTATTTGAAGCCATAAACACACTACCAAAGCCCATTTATAGAAAACTTTTACTATTCATTAGTTGCCCTGAATTGACTTTTGCACAACTACTTTTCATCTCTTGAAAGGTTGTCACTGCTCATGGTTGTATAATAATAAGATTTCATTCTCCCGAAGAAGGCATCATAGACCAAAAACCGAGTTGATCTAGACACGCGTGTCCGTGTGTTCGTCTGTTGTTGGCATCCTCAGGGTCGTATGGCGATACTGTGAAATTCTACATTCGTCATTAAAATTTACGGCACAATAAGTTGTCGGTTTAAAAGTTGTCCTTTTCTAATAATACGCATAACTTCTCCAACTTTCATTTGTTTGACCATTTATCATTGTCCCGTGATTACAGAATTCAGTAATTACGGTACGTTTTACTTATTTAATACTCACAATCTGAGCGCTGCTTCGCTTCTGGCAAATAATTTGAATATATTTAGCGTTAAATAAAATTCAAATTACACAGCCCTTGGCTTCGGAGGGTGCTGTCTTCTAAGAAGATCAAGGATAAGGGGGGAACTGACTTTTCCACGCTCTGCTAAAGATATGTCATTTAGTCATTTAGTGGAATGCTTGTAATGATGACTTTAAGTAGCATTCCCTTAAGTGGATTAGCTATAAAAAATTCATATAAGCGCACAAGTATATTTCTATTCATGTGTACGTATATATGTACATATAGGTAAGTGTGTACACTGACATTTTAAACCACAAAGTGACAGAGGGCGAACCTGGAATGTAAGGTGAGCAATGATAAGAAATGACTAAATAAATGGCAATTGTTGTTATAATACTTTGTGTGTAAGTGTGTGCAGCTTTATGGTAGGAAAAGTCTTTGTCATGTGGCATGCGTAGTAGTGATAAAATGCAACATTAATTTAGAGATTTTTCTTTCATTCTACTTTGGCGCTCCTTATACAAATCTATCGACCCAACGTCTGCTTCGTTCTCTGATTGTAACTTTATATGAACGTTATTTCATAGTGGCCGCAATATAATATAAAATGTAATTAAGAAAATTTAATTACAATGTACAGCTACAGGTTTTTTGTATGCATTAAAACTTTTTTATTAGGAATGATTCGCTCAATGGTTGGATAAGATTTTTCAGAAGTAAATGAGAAATAATGAAATATTTATAATACCTCCTCTCCGTTTCCGTCTCTCTATGGCTCTTTTCCTTCTGCCTTTGTTTGTTTAAAAAGTATCATAAATATATTCAACACTTACCCACACCATTGCCTATCATGAATCAACTGGCCTCAACTCTCATCCCCACTTCCCCAAATTCAAAATTCAAATTATGTATATACGCGCGGTTATGTACATGCACCCTGGGTATCGTGCACATATATATGTAGCTTTCAGCCGGAATTTCTCCCCCGAACTTTAACTAATTTATGTTACATGTAAAATGGAAAATAAACGAAATCACAAGATTTATGCCATTGTTTGTGTTAAAGCATCAGAGTCTCTCTTTCGATCTATATCCGAAAGAACTACCACACGCGAGGCTGTACTACCGCCACTCGCTTGCTGCTTTGTTTGTGCTCGCACAAACATATAATAAGATTTAGTGTCAGCCAGTGACACATTCATTGCCATTAAGGGTGATATTCATGATGGCTGAGAGTTTCTCACTCCAATGTCTGCATGAGTGTGCGTGTGATTGTATTTTATCCTTTAATGTGCTTCTTTTTATTACAATAGTACAGTGGAAATCTCTTGCAACGATTTTTAAAGTAATCCATTGCAACTCAAACACCGTACGGTGTATCAGTGAAATCGTTTATCGCATGTAACCATTAAATCCGTCCATTCGTTACAGCCGCTCTTCACCGTACTATTAAAAGTGGTAGTTTTGGTATGTGAATGAAACAGAGCATAAAAAATACAGTCAAAGTGAATGAAAAAGGGAATAATAATAGTAGACAATTGTTAACAGCAATTGAAAGCTTCTCTTTCACTTGGACTAGGATCCGTTCAATCAGTACATTGTTACAGTAAGGTGTTTGTTAGGGCTACAAATTTGTACCATATATCATACGCGTACATAAACTTTAGATGTACGGAAAGGAAACTCTTTTAAAAGATGCGAATGCTTTCGATTTTAATCGATTTCGTAAATTGGTCTTTCAGCGAGTGAGAGGCAGAAAAGTTTGGCGACATAAAATATTGTCTGTCAGACTAACACCGTAAATAGACTTGTTCGCTGACCACTGGCTTGTGGCTTAGGGTGTTGCGTAATTCGCTTTATATGTACCGTAACATTTCTTACAAACATTTCTTTATTCTCTATGATAATTGTTTCGTATCTCTGGATAAACAGCAAATATTTGTTTAGCTTTTGATAAGTGAAGAGAGAAACGGAAGTCAACTGATGGCAGACGGAAAGGGAAAACTGTCATAAAACCATGACTGGCTGGTGTATTGTTCAGTAACATGCTTTGTTAGTTTATTTTGTTGTTGTTGTCGTTGTTCGTTGTGCGTTCGTATTTGTGTTACACACAATATTTTCTAACGTACGCTCATGTTTGTCATCAATACTCCTCCTCAGAATATTTTACATGTTATCACAGCTGAGTGCGTTTGTATAATATTTAAATGCGCCAGACAACAATAACAACACCAACAACAACAATTAATGACAGCAATAAGCATTGACTGGTGTTGCTATGTAAATTGACAATAAACGTCATTGGAAATGTGCGGCCATTACATTTAATTGCATTCGGATTCATTTTGAATAAGATTTATTCTTTGAATGTCTGTCAAGAAGTCTCCATTGATTCCTTATTTGAATACCATACGCAAGCTTCTATAGAAGAAATCTATTTTTCTCCAAAAACAACAACAAATCAACTGTTGTGGGGGAGGCAATTGGGATACATTTGAATGTACATACATTGAACATGAGGCTTTCACAATATGTGTGTGTGTGCTTAATTTGGCTTTTGCTTACGGGAGGGCGCTGTTTGTTTTTAAGTAAATTTGCGCAACTCGGGTCAATTTAGTGGAATTAATGGAATTGAAATTCATGGTGCGTGAACTGTATGTGTGCGCGGCTGGTTGTGTTGTGCGACCGTGTCCATTAAAAGATATGTATGGATGGATGTACACCGTGCTTGTAGCTTGCAGTTGTTGTGTCACGCAGTGCAATTCAATTTTAATGCGCCATTAAACACCATCGAAATGGCGTTCGTTTTATTCCCTATTTGTTGTTGTTGCTGCTGCTGCAATTACAAGAAAAATAAATAAATAATCAACTACATTATAGACTTGTAAAGGCACATAAACTACGCGTTCGCACATACTTTTTATACCTTTAAATCATGTTGATTTATTTTTAAACAGTCTTACTAGGAAATATTAACACATAGCAGAATCACCGCTATCATCAGACAGTCTTCACATTTGAGAATTGTTGGAGCTATTTACCCTATAACGCTGTTTTACAAATTGATTCATTATGATTGTCGATCAGAGGGAAACATTTCTTCAACATTTTTCACCGAGTGACTTTTACAAGACAGTGACCCGCTAAACTGATTCTACTAAACAAATTATAACATAAATTGTGGTGCTTGTGTAGCCTTACAATTGGCATTAAGGGGTGATGAAATCTTTAAAAAATTTCCATACCCTCCACTTTATGAGGGTGTATTAAGTTTCGCATCAAAACTGAGTCGATCTTGGTATGCACATCCGTGTGAGCGTGTACATGTGTTGGAATTTTCACAGTCGTAAATTTTCAGATATATTATATATATATTGGGCAGAATCGGCCAAGTGCCAAGTCCACAATCAAATACATAATTAGGGCTTTCATCGTACAATTTTGCGCACAATCTGAGGAGTACTTGATAGGAATTATTTACTCTGTTGTAGGACGTAATCAGCTATTGCTCAAGACTACTGTACGTATGTGGAGTAGAGTTGGCCTAAGTCAAATTTAATGTTGTTACTTGTTATTGTCATTAAAGTGGAACTATTATGTTCACGCCTACATTTTATAAGTATTTGAAAAAGTAAATTATATGGTGATACATACGGACGGATGGTGATATACTGAAAACTACTTTAAATGTCTTATCAGAGGGCGAGATGGAGAGAACTTCAACAAACGAAATATTCAAAGTTGCTGATAATAACTTAATATGGTTTTTAATCCGAAAAAATCACCATGCAGCCATAAGAATATTGCTTTCTGGCCAATGATTAAAAACGATACCATAAATTCTATGTGTATGTGTACGATGGTAATATGTAATATTACCCAAGAGCACAATAAAGCGCTATATACACATTATAAAATGGCCAAAAGGATTAAAAAGGTTTTGTACGGAACTCACCATCGCCACAGTTGACAATTGAACATGTGATGTGTGCTCCTTTGGGTTGGATTGGGGCAAATGAAACTGATAAAATAAATGTACTTGTGGTAGCTATTTGTATAGAGTCATGAATGTTTAATTTTTGCATCCTTTTCACCTTATCAATCGCCCTGTTAGAGACGTAAGTGCGTAAGTGCGTAAGTGTTAACGAAAAGGGTGTCATTTCTATTATTTCCACTTTTCATCTCGGTCTCGAAAAGGATTTAATGATCAAACTTCTCTTCAGCGAACACAATCATATGTGAATATATTGCCGTGTCTTTATTGTAACGTAGGCAGACTTTCTGGGGGGAATATATAGAAATTACCATGAAAACGTATACGTTTAAGTATTGCAAGTAGCAAAGGGTTGCACAGCCACCAGCCAACAGAATGAACTGATGTTTGACTTTAATGGTGTTGGAGTGATTTGTGGTATTGAGTTGGGCTGTTATCCCCAAAGTAGAACTTATCGGTTTGGAAAAACGCACATTGTTCGCATCATTCGTGTTCGTCATTTAACTTAAGGCACCCTTAGATATAAAATGTAGTTAGCGACATGTTATTCAACTTTAAAACTGCCAACCTACTAAATATGTGCTCATGTTGGCTCATTTCCTAAGCGTCCAAATCTTCTCTGCATGACAATTTTGATGGTCTGTTACAGCTGCACACCACTTGCCAAATTGTCGTCATAAATATGAAGAAGGGAAAAATTATGAAAGTTGAGGCATTTGCATAATGAGTCTCATAACAAAGATTAACATAATTATACTGTACAGCATAGCATAGCGCAGCACAGAGCAGCAATGCACTCCAGTATAGCTTTGGTGCATTGCTTTGCTTTTGGCTTCCAAAAATTGGCTGCTTGACCGCTCTAAAGTTTGTGGCCCAAGCAGTTGTTATTTTTCATTGAAAACGCGTAAAAATAGTAATTTTTGTTGGCAACAGCAAGTCAATATTAATGTTTGTGCACTTGTACGTAATTACGATCTTATATAATTGTTCGCACTTATGGAAAATTTTATTACAGCAAAAGCACGACGCTCTGATTCCGTTGTGATACACAAACGAGTGCATAACAGTCTCTACAAAATTTCACACAGGGAACACATTATTTTAGTACTTTTTGAAGCAAAAAGTAGAAAAAACTTTCTATCAAAAACCAGAAACAAGCACAATTTGGCTAAGGCCAAACATTGGATCAAGGCATCAAAGCTCCCTAAGAACTTACTTTTCAACTGTATTATTAACGTAGAAAAAAGCCTCGAAGGGTGCTTCATTATACTCTGCACCACTTGTGGCATTGAGTTTATGCGAATGTTTATAATTCCCACACGGCAAATGCCACACCCACCTTCAATTATACCGATCGATTCAGGATCAAAATCGTCTGTCCTCCTGTCTGTCTGTTCTATACATAAATTTGTGCGCAAACTAAAGTTTTTTACAAAAGAAATCGGTCTATAACAAAAATGCGCAATTCTTTATATATCATTTTTTTGCCAAAATTTTATGAAGAATAGCTTGTGACGGAGAAAAATCGCTTCCCTCATTTTCCTCCCACACAAATCCTACTTGTATTATACTATTAAATATAATAATACATTTATGTATTCATACCTATACGACGAACTACGAAAACGTGAAGACCAAAAGGGCTGGCTTGATCTTTGATCTCGCTGCTGTATACTACAAGAAAATCTTGAGTCTTAGTGAATAACAAGGGAAAATAAACCGATATCTTGGTGACAAGTACTCAGAAATCTCACGGACAAGGATAACAACACTGGTATGGCGACTATTGCCTATCAGTCCTGTAATTAACAACAAGGCCATACATAAATTAAAAAAAAAACGAGGACATATAAAACAACTCATAGGAACCGATGGTGACAAATGCCTCGGCGGATGAACTGTGAATTGTGTAACGCCTATTATCTTGTACTTTGCTGACGCTCCTACGTTCGATGGTGACAAATGCCTCGAAAGACAACGCGGAGTGTAGTGCTGGATGGAAGTATACTAAACCCTGTATTTAAGCTAGAGTAAGGAAATAAATATGGAAAAAACAAACTGAGTAGAAACTGAAAGCGAGTGTTTCCTATTTATAAATGTATGTGCGAGTCACCCTATAAACCGACGGCTTCAATCCTTGGCTATAGAGAAAAAACTCGTTACAAGTTAATAGAAAGTATAAAAAATTTGGATTTTATAAATAAAAAAAATATAATAAAATTTATTTATTGGCTTGACCGACCTATTTTGACTTGTTTCCAATTCCTTTTCTTTTTATTTCCACTTGCGAAGACTTTTTTCAATAACTTTCTATAGAATTACTATAGACCCAGTATCTTAATTATCTGTTATCCGCCAAGTAAATAATACCAAGCAATTTTTATTAAAATATGATCAGAATTGTAAATTTTTGTCATGTGATGGCTCAATTTGGAAAAAGATGTTACACGAGAAGCTAATCGAGCCCAAATTTGGTAGAATCATTTGTTAGGCTACCTATCCCTCTTTCTTAACTTGTATTACACATACGTAGGTTATACCAAATTTGGTAGAATCATTTGTTAGGCTACCTATCCCTCTTTCTTAACTTGTATTACACATACGTAGGTTATACCCTCTAATAATATATATAAGAGTAGCAACTTGAAAGTCTGATTCTACGCACAAAAATTGATGCGCCCAATGCGCCCATTTTGGCAAATAAATGCAAAAACTTTCCATTTCACGGCCCAATTTTTTGTAACAGAAGTAACTATTTTTATCTGTGGGGGCGTGGCTCTCAACCAATTTTAGCCAATTTAAAAAGCAAGCTGCATACAAAAAATAGAAATATCACAAAGTTTGTGATCGTGAGATGACAACAAGGGCACGTACGGACATGTCTATATAATCTATATATTTATCTAGATCTAGAGCACATTCTTGCTACCTCATTTTCTTCATTCTTGTGCATTTTGCAGGATCTCTGATACCTAGTTTAAGCTGTTGAAAGCGCTCCACTTTATGTGAAGCGTATAAAGATATACAAATTTCGAGTTTCCATCATTTGAATTTCAAAAATGTTCTTTGACTTAAACCAACTTAAACCATGGCTGAGAGGGCTTTCCTTTGCCACAAAGTATAACTTTGATCCAAATTTTATCGAAATATTTCATAAACTGCGCTAGGGGACTTGAGATGGGGAGACGGGCGCACATTCATTTTCAAATGCTTCTTTTTGTTTTTGGTTTTCAACTGAAAGTGGTTTTTCTGATTTCATTGTGGGAGTTAAACTGAATAAAAAATGTGATATTTCACAAGAAGCTATTTCGAGCTAAGGCGCATCATTTGTCAACCACACAGTACCAATCGCATATGTTTTCGTTAGGTTCAGCTGTGCAGCGTCTTCCTTAAAATATGTAAATGAAGAAATAAATTTGAATCACTTTTTACCCTTTTCTTGGAGCTTTTTTGTGATTTCCAATACAACTGCACGTTCGATAATATACATAAAAGCACCTTTAGTACCTTGTATAGCATGGTGTGGTACCATACGCTAAGACAGACTAATATATTGTCTGTATGTGCATGCAGTATTCTTAAGAATTATTGCTCTGTATGTCTGCTCACTTTTTGTTTTTGCACGGCAAACTGCAGATTCAAACTCGCAAGTTTTAGCCTTCATGGCCAAGTATGGAAATGCACCACGTCTCTTTCGGTGCAGTTATACCAAACATAAATAAGTCAATATGTATAAACACACGCACATTTGCTCATATATTTAGTTGGTGTGAGTCAGCAGTTACAATCACATGCGAGTCACTGGGGCCACGTCAAAAGATTAAGACACAAATTTTTTTATTTGCTTTAATGCAAATAACATTAAATTAAATAAGTTTTTGCTCTTTAAAACCAACAACAAGCACACACAGTTCACATAGTTGACTGAATAAAACTTGTACGCAGAGTTACTCACAACAACATGGCAACCAACCAGCACACCAATGCTCTACCATATAGGTTACAGTGGATATACAGAGTAAGTAGGTATAAGGTTTCTGGTGGTTTACGATTTTGAGTTCAAATGAGAAGTTTATGTTTTTTGTTAAAGCCGCACGCATATACACAAATCCCTGGATGTATACCCATACATCCGTGTATGCGTGTAACCCTGATCTTAATAAATATAAATTGAATAATCAAATCAAAATTATGAAGAACACACAACCACACCCACAGTAACAATAAATTACATCTCAACAAATTAAAATTTTGGTAAATTCTCTCCCCAGCATCACACCAGGCATTGAATTTATTTATTTATTTTATTACTAATAAGTTAATTGCGAACTACTACAGATATTATACAATAGAAAAAGCTGACAGTATATAATTTAACAAAATAAAAAAAAAATAAATATAGAAAACTTGAATCAACTATTTGGATATTCACAAAACAACTAAGTAATGCCTGAATGCCACCACTTTGCGAAATTTAACTAGAAGGCTATCACGTAGAAAGATTTTCACCTAATACGAAAAAAATTACTACAAATACTATTGATTGAGGGCTTTAGAGACGGACGGCAGGGTTAAATTGATCAGGATCACAGGAACCTACTTACCATTGTGAGTCGTAGAATACCCTTCCTGGGGCTCACAGTCATTGCTAATGCTCACATACATTTGTATTGAAATTGAATGGAAACTCGACAACATTTAAAACCGAACCAAAAAACCCAAACCCCAATGCCTTTAAGGGACATATGCGATGCAACGAACCAAAGGCAGTCGAGTACTTTACATAGCAAATGTAATGGGTTATCGCCATTTATACGGATCACACGACAAAGTGCAAAATCATGCTTGCCTTAATATGCTTCACAAAAAAAGTGCTCAAACAATTGCGATTCTGCAAAAAGGAGAACAAAACAAACCATTTATACTAATACAACAATTCATTCGCATTAGAGTCATGATGGCTACAGGAACGTCGAACTGATAAACATGTTCTCATACGAATTTATATTTAACAAAACTTAAAAGTGAAGAATGCATTATTTCTGTCCGTGCTTCACTTTATTTTTTACCCTTTTGCGGCATGAAGGTCTTTTGTGATTCAATATGTTTATATAGATATAGATACGTAAATATTTTAAGTTTATTTAAAATTTTGGAAAAGTAGCTGGCGCAAACCAGTTGAAGATATTTGGCCACTTTTAGGAATACGGTTTCAAATGCATGAATACATTTGGAGAAAGAAACTTAAGTTTGATGTTCAATATAAGAGCATTTCATAACAGAACCAATGGCTATATTTCTAAATCACTCGTACCCTCAGTTTTGGGATTAAGTTTTGCATAAGCCGAACAACAGCGGCTTTCGTAAGTTGGAGGTGCTTGTGCCTATTTTTAGCACAACTGTTAATAGGTATAAATATAGTAAATAGTGCTGTTTAGCATTTCCTAGTATGAATAGGATTCGTTCAATTAAAAGTATTGCAGCTCGTATCGAAAAGCTGCAATCATGTCTTTTTATCACAAAAAATAAAAAACAAAAATGATCAGATCAACTCATTTGCTAAAATCAGTTTTCGAGTTTTCAATTTTTCAAATATTTTTCTAATAATAGTTGTCGTTCGATGTAATAGCAAACGAAAGTATCTGTATTTCGTGAATTATAAATTCATCGTTGGCGTGTGAGCCTCTAATGATTAAATACCAGCATTACGATGCATGATATATGTACAATATAAATAACGCAGAGGCACAGAGCACACACTGGCATACATAGAAAGTTGATTTATACATAAATTGCATTGAAATTGACTTTGCGCCATTGAGCAATAACTCATTTAACGCATGAAGCCGTGAGCCGAATAATAATTATGCAAATTTCCTTATACACGCATACGTACACATACTTGTATCTACGCGTATGTACAAAGCGTTCGTTGGGAAAATCAGTCGCAGTTCAATCGCTACCAAATCCACTGCGTTATGCTTATGGTATGAATTAAGTAAACATTTCCAATATTATTATGTGGTGTGTGGTGGCCTGTGCATCCTGCCTTCCCAACCATTCAAATGAAAATCATTCATCACTTGTGCATGCAACGCATTTGTCCACTTGATTGAATTTTTTATTTATTTGTTTTTGTTTTTGTATCCTTTCTGCGCAAATGTACGTGAAGGTCTCTCCCTCCGTCCTTCTGCCCCTAATGTTGCTGCTGTGGGTGTATCGATTCATATTGATATCATTATATTAAAATGTTGTTGTAAGGACATGTGCAAAAACGAAAAAATAGACAAAGAACTGAGAACAATAACATGAGCAAGGCTTGTGCCTACGTCCAATAAATTGTTTGCATTTTTAATAAAAATGCTAACACATTAATCTTGAAACATAAATCTCTCTGTAAATCGCAGATAACAAAATTCAATTAAAAGTCGTTGTTCGAGCCAGCGAAAGCGCTCTTCTGCACTGTGATTGGCCTGCTGCTGGTTTTCCTGCATCGCGTTTTCACATTTATTGTTTTTTGCATTGTGTTAAAAAGTAATTGATTTTTTTGTTGCATGCATGCAGTATTTTGTTTTATGTTTATTAAAAAGTACATAATATGTATTTTGTACAACATATGTTTGCCACACACTCCAGTACCTACCCACTGCAGTGCGGTCGACTATCTGGTTGCACCATCGGTACGGCGGGACCGCATTGGACCATCATCGACAGAATGCGCTTTTAATTGCAAAACAGTAACATCAGACTTCATCTTGTAATCGTCTCGTGTCTAACCTGGGGCGTGGAATACTTTTAAAGTGTTTATGTGCGATGCGGGTTGAGGCGGGAGCGTTATGCTGAAACCACGTGACTTGGGCAGCTCGCTAACACTCAACAAACTCCACACCTTTTATTCTTTACAAATGCCTGGGACTCAGTTGCTTACATACCCATACACATACATTTAAACCCTATCGTGCTATATTTACTTTAAATACTAGATCTCATCACAACACATGTCTCTTTGTAGTGGTAACAGTCTGCAAAGCACGGGCACCCCTTTGGCATTTGTTGGATGCTCGATACTCTTCTTCGCCGCTGAACTATGTGTTCGGTACCAACAATAACAATAGCAACAATTTTTATAACTAAATTATATGCACACACTCGCCAGATCACCACTACACTGCACCACTGCTACTATGTGTGTGTTAGCTGTGCCACAAGCTTCGAGTTTATACTCTCATTAAATTTATGGAAAGTACTTTACACGAAAGAAGCGTCAAACTATAAACAGCCTTTAGAGTGCAGTCTACTGTATTATTGTGCCGAAGATGCATTTCCGTGTGATTTAAAGTATCAGGTATTTATAGGTTTGCGCACACTCCCCCCTCACTCAGGTACTTGGTAGAACAATATTTTATAATTTATTGGAAAAAGGTAAACTCGTGTCTATCAAGAACTGCGCTAAACTTTCATAAGATGAGCCAGCACTGAACCAGAGTGAGTGTGTGAGTATTTATTGATTTAAACTAATACTTTATAGTCTATTACGGAGAAACTTCTTGTGTAAGTCATCCACCACTCTTATCACTGTACATCCAAGTCAGGTAACGCCGTACCATGTGGTTTATCACTACAGAGCAACGCACAGTTTATGAAAACCTCTAAATTAACGCTCGGAAGCAGTGTGTGACGGCATGGATTATAAATTTCAGCTCCGTACTGTATCAAAAACATAATGAAGCAAAAGTCAAAAACAACGCAATCAACACGCATTCATGGACGGTATTTGTACAGTTGTATAGTATATTCAACTACAACATAAATAAATTAACGTAAGAGTTTCTTTTTTGGTTGTGTAACGAAATTAAATCTGGTCACAGCAGTCAAGAGTTGAGAAAATTACAGCAAAACCTAAGAATACACACAATACACCAAAACGCAGCGAGTGCACGTGTAGGTTTGTAAATTTATGTCCAGACGAATGTGTGTGTGTAAGAGTATCGTGTATTATAAATTAAACTAACACATTGCCAGGCAGAAAATTCTGGTCATATTGGGAGGCTGGAGATGGCGGTCGCTAAAGTGGCCGATAACTGACTGACAAAGCTTGATCGTATGCGCAGAGCCTGCTCGTTGGATTAAAAAACTTTGCAAATATACAAAAAATGGAGCAGCACAGCTAACAACGAATTTCTTACTCACTACGTTGAAATGAAAGTAAAAGAGTTTTGGAAAGCACTCAGGAGTGACTGAGTGACTGAATGTAATCGTCAGCAAAATGCGCACAAGTGAAATGAACAATTTGCTGATGATGAATGTTACGATGTCTCTCTTCGTTGTTTAGACGCATGTTGATATCTGTTGCACTTGGTTGGGTGTTCACCACAGCAACGTCATGTAATGAAACTGAAAAATGAAACTAAAGAAAAGTGGCTTGAGTCGAGCGTATCGATTTATGGTCGAAAGATTTGAATTAAATAAATTGTTGGTGTCCTGAAGGGTTGTGGGCGGTATAAATGTGAAAATGCGGCCATCACATGCCAAAATAACACGTTTACATACGAACACAATACACGAATAATTACGTACTCGAGTCTGTGCTGGGCTCGAGGTGTTGTTAAGGTGAGGGGGTGTGCAAGATGAAAATTCCGCATTAGCTGGCAAATTTATGGGACCATTAATTTGGTTTAGCTACAATTTAAGCTAGAAATATTACAATCTTCAATATTTCGCGCATAAAAAAAATGCGTTCATACATAAAGGCTGCTATGAATAATGTTTTATTTTCTAAGCAACCTTCTCTTCTTCATTAAGTATTTCCCGGTGACTTTTCGGAATGGTTTTTTACATAAATTCCTACATAAATGTTGCATTAAATTAGTGTTAATAACCGTTTGCATTTTCCGCCAGCAAGAATATTGTACACTGATGAATTTCTAACGTCCAACACGGTGACGAGTGTCAGCAGTACAGTCAAGTACTCCTCTAAACACATTCAAACATATATTTTACAGTGTGCGCTATTTTCCAGTGCAAGGGAAACATTAACTCAACATCATGAAATGCACTTTAATGACACCTCCATGGCCATATTTTGTTTTTAATCAAAAGCAACACCAACTGCTAAATGTACTCCAAGTATGTGGTGCATAAAAATAAAAAACGTTCACTGTGGTGTCAAAAAACACTAACAACACTAACGCTACAAAGAGGTTCCCTCCCTACCACATTCTACTCCCCATTCCCCTACTTCGTTAGCCACTTAGAACTGAATTTCTTCAAAGTCCAGGGCAGCTGTAGATTTATATAAGAATTCTTTAATGTATAATACGTTGAGCGTGTGTAGCATTAATTAAAAGAATGCTTAATGGTCGATCCCTAAATATATCAAAAAACACATACGCCTCTATGCGAATGTGTGTTTACTTGCATTTCGCTTGTTTGCAATAAATTAGCATTAAACAGCTCAGCTCCTGCCTACACTTTGACTTTTTTTCTAATATTGGTTCGCAAGGAAAGGGGCGTTCACCCATTTCGTTAATTTCGTAAATGAACGTGTTTTAACAAGTGCGAGTTGGTACACAAGTATACCCTAATACGCATAATTCATTTTAATTTTGCTTTATTTTCTCCTCTTTTATTGGGGAAGCTATTACGTGGTAGGTGCGCATGTACTTATTATGCCAAAAATGAACATAAACCAAATCATTTCGTCCTTTAAATTGCCGGTACACTGAGTTTTCCATTCCGTAAGTAAAATATCAATCGATGTGCTGGAAATGAGCGACGTCAGATAATAGACAAGACCATAATTTATTCAATAAAAAGTTTTTCTATTCGTTTAAATAAGGTACGCATACATGTTGCATTCAGTCAGTCCACAGGGTGGCGTACAATAGCGTATTCAGGTTAAAATTCGAAAGAAGTCTTCCATTTACCATTCAAAGTCAAGTTAACTAAGATAATCATAGAAGTAATACTTATCTACTTATCTAAAGTATTTGAAAAATTGTTATATAACCAAATCCATTGTTATCTTATGCAACATAATTTGATTGATACACATCAGTCGGGCTTTCGCCCTAAACATAGTTGTACATCTGCATTGATTAAAATTACAGAAGATATACGTGTAAAGGTGGATGAAGGTAATACAGCTTTCCTGGTTCTTCTTGATTTCACCAAGGCATTTGATAGTGTAAACCATAATGTACTCTGTATGAAGCTTCGGCGTGACTTTAAGTTTTCTAATACTGCAGTAAAACTAATACACTCGTATTTAACTGGAAGATCGCAAGTTGTAGTGCATGAAGAAAATACATCTGAAAGTCTAAACACGTTCAGGGGAGTATCTCAAGGATCGGTACCGGGGCCTCTTCTGTTTTCACTCTATATAAATGATCTGCCAAGCTGTATAACACACTGCAAAGTTCATATGTATGCTGACGATGTCCAGTTGTACTTTGCTGGAAAGTATGAAAATATTCCCGAATGTATTATTAAAATAAATGAAGATTTGGCAGCTGTAAGTACATGGGCATCGAACAACACGTTGGCACTTAATTGCAGCAAGTGTAAATTTCTGCAAATTAATAAAAGAAGCTTATCTCCCAACCAAAACCTGAATATTGTACTAAATAACGAAGCTATTCAACAGGTTAAGGTGTCCACAACTTTAGGTATATTGATTGAAGATTCGCTAAATTGGGAAAAGCACATTTCTTATGCCACAGCTAAATTGTATGCAAAAATGAGAGGTCTATGGCTAACGCAGCGTGTACTTCCCATACATATTAGAGCGTTGTTAGCGAAAACATATCTGCTGCCAACTTTATTATACGGATGTGAGACTTTCTGTTTTTGCGGTTCAGTGGCTATGCATCGGCTAAAAGTGGCCATAAATAATATTGTTCGATACGTTTATGGATTAAAGAGATGGGAACGTATCTCAGGCCATGTTCAACATTTCCTTGGTCTAAGCATAGATCATTTTTTGCAACAGAAGGCCTTAATATTTCTTCACGCGATAATCTACACAAAAAAACCTACGTATCTGTATGATGTGTTGAGTTTTGCAAGCAGTAATAGAGGGAAAAAAATTATCCAAATAAGACACTACTCCTCCTGGTCCCAAAGGCAATATTTTATAAATTGCATTAAATTATGGAATGCCTTACCTGGTCATATACAGACAACATGTAATCGGAAGCTATTCAAAAAACAACTAACCCTGCTTTACAACTAATTACAAACTATAACTATTAATATCATGACAGAAACACTAGCTCATCACAGTTATATACTTGTATTTTATCAGTACATACATATACACCTTAAATATATGCTTACATACAAACTTATATATACAACAACATGCATTAGTTTCATGAGTTCTATATACATTGTTTTATATATTATTTTACGTTAATGCCCAAAATTGCCTTAATTGCCATTAATTTGAATTGTATTCATATACAAACGTTTATATTAATATACAGTAAGTTATACATTACATGCACAACTGTTGAATTGTATATTATACACACCTATACTATAATAATAAGGCATAAGCCTTGTTGTATAGGTGAAAGCAAATCGTAAAAATAAAAAAATAATAAAATAATGTTTATTGAAATAGGCAGCTAACGTGTGATCCTCTTGCTATCTGAAACATGGGCGGCTGTATCAATGAATTTGAAAAACACTCCGTTTTATCATAAAATTTGCCAAACATTCTCAATGACGATTAATAGTCTTAATTGATGGTTATTTAAATAAAAGAAACAAAAGTAAAAGTGTTATAGTTGGTTATACCCTACCGTGTAACTAAATAGTGCAGGTTATTACCCCTACATCACAACCTACGTCACATTAAATTAAATTAGTTTTATCACTTTTGGCACATCGACGGAATGATAGATATACAATACATACGACATTTCAAGTTCATAGGTCAATTTTTGTGTCAAATACATACATTTTTATCGATTGTTGACGTGTATGTTACCCGACCGCGCCTTTTTTCAAGCACATCGATGAGTGGGATAAAAATGAATATGTGTTCTAAATTTGAACTTCATAGTTCACGTTTTGTGCAGATAAATATATTTGTATTAGTTGTGGGCGTGGCTCATAACCGATTCTTCCCATTTTAAATAGCGATTGACAAAATTTCAGCTCAACAACTCAAAATTTACGACCGCTCCATTTTTGATGCCTATGGTATTGGTTAAATCGATTTGGAAAGTTATTCTGGAGGTGTGGTATTTTCTATTTAGAAATTACAAGCCTCCGCATAAACTTAATGTACCTTTTGCCGCAAATGGTGCAGGGCATAAAAATTTAACTCTTAGCCAGCCTGATGTAGAATTTGCTTGTTATAGATGAGTTCATGTTTAACATTCGGTTACTACAACATCTGTGGTCATGAGAAGCGCAGATGATAAAATTCAATGTGCCCATGACAATGATACAAGTTCACTAAACGTGCATAATTAATACATATAGTTACTGCATTCATGTTTTGTGCGTTGTTTGTGTTTTTCATTTAACACAGCATAAATAACGAGTAACGAAAACCGCAGCAATTACAACAGCAAAAAGACAATTATTGATAAGCGACGCATTGTGAAGCGATTTTAATACCAAAGCAGACATTGTATATATAACAAATTAACTTGACTCACATAGCACGTATGTACATGGTACATACATATAACACTCACAACACAAAAGCAATGAATTCAGAAGAAATTAACCAAGCAATTGGTTTAGCTTCGGTAGACACTGCTTCTGCATCCTGGTATGAAAAAATAAGTAGACTGAAAAGTATATAAAAATATGCCAATTATTAAGCTGCGACTTACTACGCAAAGCTTCTTCTTAGACTGTAGGGTGGTTCAACAATTCGGTATGTAATCGATTTTTTAATATTAAACAAGTAACAATGAAGTTATTTTTGGCTTGGGCCAAATCTGAAATTCCCTCCACATATATATATACACTGTTAGTGGGCGTGGCATGCCTAACTAACTAAACATCAAGTAACCATCAAGGCATCAAGACATCGAATATATAGAGTATGGGATACACTTACGTATGCATTTTTCACTTTCTAACCTTTTCTTTATAGTCAAAGCCGATGTTTGAAAGTTGAAGTATTGACCTGGCCTGGCTTCAACTTGTTATGAAAATAGTGGCCCTCAAGAAAATCAAGATTTTAGTATTTCCTTGTTTGTAAAAAAACTCATCGTCTTCTTTACCTCACTTGTTATGAACATCCCACAGAGAACATTAAAAATTATTAGTTTTTATTCATAACGAATCATAAATATCATAATAACCCAGAGTGTGAGAAGGAACAAGTGTCTATACTCGTACTAGTTTTTTATGAATACGGTGAGATAATAAAAATTTATCTCAAGGTCAACCGCCTCAAGTCTGCAAGCAAGTGCTTAAAGGTGGCAATTCTTCTTTTTAGAGCAATTTGCAGTTTTGCTCGAACCTTTCATCCGTAATGCACTTGCCAGGCTTTTTCGTACAATTTTCTTTACTTTTTTCTACATCGCACCCACACACGCATCACTTACTTTTAATTGTTATGACGTGAATCACTAACGCGTCCTTGAGATTTGTTTTAACATTTCATATTTTCCGAATGTTTATGTTTTTATATGTTTCCTCGTCTCTTGCTTTTTTACAGTTAATTATCAGTTGGTTTCTTGTTTTTTGCTCTTTTCAAACATTTATGACCGTGAAGTTTAACATGCTGGTAGCAAGCAATCTCTGCGTAGCCAGTTCAACAAATTTTTGGGTTTTATTTAATTTTTTCAGGCTTTTTTTCATATTTATGATTTATGATGACCCTTTGAAAATTATGGTGTGTGTTTTTTGCTTTAAATGTACAGTATATACACATATCCTTTTTTATTTTTTGAGGAATTTCCAGAAATGTTTGGATACAATTGTGCGGCTCTGCGTTGTAAACAAAACTCAGTTTGGATTCCACTGCGCGGTCGTTAGGACATGCCAAAAGGATTTGTGTCTATTTTTTTATTTGCTTAAAAAAGTGTAACAAAAAAAATTGCGGGAAAAATGAAATGCGTACATATGCTTTCGGTGTGATTCTAAAAGAAGAAAAACATTTTTGAAATACTTTTCTTGTTGCCAAATGTTATCTGAAAATATCATTAGAAGTTGTGTTTACGGCAAGTCTCAACAATTCAAACAAAGCTTAATTTATGAAATTGATTTCATTGGAATTTGAATAGCACGCAAGCGTCCCCAAATATTTATTGATATTGGTATGTAACCGCTTAATACAAGGACACTACACTTTCTCCCACAGTGCTTCCAAATACAACCCTAGTTTGAACGCATTCCCCTGAAATTTTATACTTTGCCTGGAGTTATGCTGAACTTTACGTTTTCTAACACCTTCAATTAAATTATACTGAAAACATTTTGATTTCTTAATTAAACAAATATATATCATTCCTTACGTCCATCCTTAAATTGTTCCTTCGATATTTGACAGAAATGAGTAACCACCAGTCCAACACACTCTCTTATGAAGATGACGAAATGAAATATTTCGACATCACCAAAGTGCAAATGGTTAAACAAATGTGCGCATGTATATGTATAAATGTAAGAACGAGTAAAACAACGTGGTTGACAAGCTCAATTTTTTTTATAGGATGTAAAAAGAGATTAAAATTAAGTCGAAATGCGCAATTCAAAAAATTAGTCTGCGGTCATAAATACATTACACACACGTACACATAACTATGAAACTATGTCAGCTAGCCTTTTTACAAACCTACACACAAAACAAAACACAACTATGGAATATGTTTATGAGCACTGCGTACATGTGTTGGTGTTTCTTATTCGGACTGTATCAAGAGCCCACATGGAAAATACATTTTTAAATAATAGGCGATTGCTTTTCGAGAGAGTAAATTTAACGATTACACAAATCAGTCAAGTAAGTGATTTCTTTTAAATACTTTGTATAAAACCATTTACAGAAAATCCAAAAAAATTAATTGAAAACCTTGGTGGTCAAACACTTAATCTGTGTATGTAAGACGCATACACCAGTTATGTGTATTTCAAAATTTTGCATCGATCCGATCTGTTTTTTGGCTCCTAGCGTTATTTTTCATTTCATGGATGTATGGACAAAACATATTGTACCATAAACCTCCATGTTAAAATATTCTAAAGTAATAATTGTCCGTATGTCCATGAGTGAAATATATGGTGAAATTCCACCCATTTAAATAAGCGCGCAGGCAACTACCTGCTCTATCTTGTAGATGCATGTAATAGAAGTGGGCGTGCCAAAACTTTAACTTGATATGTACTAGAGAAGTCTATTAATTTTATATTTGAAGAGCACAATTCTATTGAATTATTTTTTAATCAAATTATAGAAATCAAACAAAATTGTTATTCCCGAATTCTAAACCTAATCATTATTCATGAATTGTAATTTTAAAGATTATTTTATATGGTTTCTGGGGCAAAACAAGTGAAACGCTATATTTTGCTTCGACCAAATCTTGGATATCCTCCACATGTTATATATAATAACTGCCTGCCTTAGATCACACAATTCCTCCTTAAATAATATCGTAATGCATATTTGTCCACACCGTTGGACCCGCCTACATCGATTCAGACTTAGGTGTCTCCATACATCTTCTAGATGTTGTAAACAAAATTACAAACTTCTCTACCTTTACATTATATGAAGGTTATAAAAGCAGAAAGTAAAGCTGTCGTGTGTATACAACACTGTGTAGACACAGTTCGAGGTACCTGAGTTGCAGCCGTAAATCAAAAATCATTCACTTTTCTTTGGATTCCTCTTCGACTGAAATTGAGTTACGGTTTATTAAAGAACTGAAGCGCTACCAATGATTAATTCTACAATTACAGATGTTGACAAACCTGTCGAAGTGATTTGTTTTTCTCACTTTTAATCACGTTTTTTATGACGTACAATAATAACCTTTGCCTTGGTATGCGCTCAATATAACGATCACACAATCAATTAATAATTATTTATTTTTAATGTTAATGTGTGTGAAATTTCTCCTCGGAAAGCTTTGATGCATCGGTGGTGGCTATTCTAGATTTGCTCCCAACCAAATGTAGCTTGAAGTGGTGGCCAATTATAACATTCGTACAACAAAACACGCGGCTAAACATTTATATAGAATACTTAATGCAAGTCAGCATGTACAGTTCAGACCGTATGATGATTGAGTTTAGCGCATTACTTAAAAATGCATAAATATCGGCCACAATAACATTAAGCGATATATACAGAAATAATAAAATTTAGCAATAAATTAGCCGCGCGCCAAGTAAAATTGTTGCAACAAGACTCACGGCACCCACGCACTCACACACACCCGGGCACGAATCAACTCGCAACAAATAAATACTGATGCCTGGAGCCAACAGAAGAAACCATCTTATGGCGCGTTTGGATCAATTTCTGTTTTGTCTGTCTGCCTTCACTACACTCAATGAGAAGTTATATTAAGTTTTTCGGTTGCTTATTCACGACATAAGACTGACTAAACTCTTACTACAATATAAAAATCAGCCCAGAAATCAGTTCTGAATCGATTTAAAGGCGTGGTTATATACGTGAAATTTATTACAAGAAGAGAATTTTTACCTCCTAACAAATAAATCGTAATTCTGAGTACTGTTTAAGCAAAATTACTAATTATCACTTATTAAGCTTTAAATTTGCCCGGACAGAATATCTCTGCCTAATAAAACTTCTAATTAAGAGACTTTTCGGGTTATGGGTGTCTAAAATTTGGTCCAATCTAAATATAATTCGTTCACTTATCTTTATTTTCATAGTCAGGCGATTTATGGAACTGTCTGCTTTGCTTCTGGTTCATTGAATCCTCTCTAATGCAATATACAGACACCATTTATGAATGCAAAAAAATACGTATATGGCAAACAAATACACACGATACAAACAGTAAGAAAACTGAATTTGGTCAAATCTTAAATACCTTCCATAGCTACGGCTTCTAATAATGGATGTCTTACGAGTACTGATGTAGTGGATGGATTATTACCGGTGTGTCTATTACTCGACCATGCACATTTTTGACACATAAATGAATGATGTAATTACATTAATGCATTCTAAAGTTCAAGTAAATTTTTGTAATCAAACACATAGACTTGTCCGATTATGTGTTTGATTATGTATCGATTTTAGAAACCTCTGTGCAATATTTCAACTCAATAGCTCAAAATTTACGACCTTGAAAATGCTAACAATGGACGGACATACGGACATACATGTCTAGGCTCATATCACGATATACACTCTGTATTGCATCTTACGCCTCTATGTGGGTGTTACGTATGGAATAACAAACTAAGTGAACCCCCATCTTTTGTGGTGGATATACAAATCTTGTGGCAATATGTGTTTCTATTTATACCGTCCATAAAAGATGACAGCTACGCTACATTAGTTGTAATTTTTGGAATCATCTTCAGCTAGACTTCACTAACTTCGTAAGGGTCCTCGTGCTCCCCGTGCCACAGTATAAAAATGCCACCGTCGCAAAACTCGGGACATCTTATTAACAAATGGTGAATATCAATAAATTGGTGTAAAGTCCATTAACAGTCAAACCCGCAATAAACGAAAATCGACTCATAATCTACGAAGCTCACATTTTGTATATATATGTATAATTAGCCCGTCCATCGAAGTCGAAAAACAGGCGTGTCTAGAATGTATATAACACTTTATTGGGTGCAGTCTTCCACTTGTCAGTTGATACGCACGTAATCCGCAAGTCCATCAAGCGGCGCAATCAGTACCCTCACAGATAATCGATCGCATATGGATGTGGAGGGTGTTTCAGGTTTGGCGCAAGCCAAATTTAGGTTTTATACTTGATTTGCATATATTGTGTTTCTAGATAACGTTTTTGCTGGGCTCCTCTGAGAGGTGTGTGCTGTGTGGTGTGAGTATTTATTCGTTTCCATTATTGAAATTAAGCAATTCAAACGTTGTTAAACAACACATTCAATGGATAAACTTTGTTGGCCAGAGCCAACAGTCAAGTTCTGCGCCGTCTACATTGTCTTTTCATTTCTTATGTGCAGCGAACGAAACTTAAAGTGTCCGTTTGGTCTATGACGGGGAAATATGAGCATGTAAGGAATCGTTTATCAACACAATTCTAGATAAATAATACCCGCTGTACACGCCATATTGACCAAGAACACACACAAACATGTGAATGAGTATTTGTTTGCGTGTGTGTCTACATTTGTACAATAATGGACACTTGTGGAAAAATTGGGCAAACTTTAGGAACAGCAATATTTTTGTGCCATATAAAATGCTGTATGTGACTTTACGTTGATGGGGCTAAGCGACTAAACAATGAGGTGCTGTATAGGGCGCTTTGCTAGATACATAATAGGGGGTGGCTTTGAATAACCATGAGACTCTGTAACCATAAATTGTAAACGTTGAGTCTATTTTTGGCAAAAAATCGGCCCTCAAGGGAGAAGAATGTCGAAAGTAGAAAAGTTTTTCATTTTTACAGATGGTATCCGATATTGAAGCAAGTTTGAACATTTCACTATATAGTGCAATGTGCCAATGTGGTGTTTTAAACTTGTTTGTAATTGGACTTTGATGAAAGAAATGATTACGTGATGTTCAACGGAATTGTTAAATGTCAAGTTGATTAAATGTAACAAGAAAGCACTTTCATGCACGCTTCCTGCAATAAATTTTTACATGATGATCAATATAAAACAAGTCACATAACTACTTAAAAACGCACCTCAGACTTGCCCTGGCATCAAGTGGATACAAATCAATTTAATCGATACAATAACCTTCGGTCACTGAATCGCTGTGACGCCATAATCAGATAGAAGATCGTTTGCCTCCTTGCATAACGATAACGAAAAGCGTTTGTTGGAACAACTGAAAGGACTTTGCAATTTCAGTTAATGTGGCGCACAAGAGAATATATGCGCGGAATGGAAACAATTTAAAAATGAAGACGTGCAAAGTGAAGGCATCAAGTTTAAAAAAACTGCAAGACAACGCATGTGCCTGAAACGCAGATAATGATGACCGTGATGCTGACCAAAGCCAACCCAACCCAACGCAGCCATCACTGAATGAGAAAATAAAAACTGCGGAAACCTGAAACAATGATTGATTTTGTGTTTTGGAAATAATTTTTTTCCGCTTAAAAATTGGAATTTCACATTTCACTTGGACAAAATTATATTTGATTGCGTGTTAAGAACCAGATTTTGTTCCCCACAATTGCGTCCAACAACAACGCGGTGCTCACCAGAATCTCGTGCGTTGTATTGTACCTTTGTGCAACGACAACCTATACTTACCAGTTTACAAACGCAATTTAAACAATTATCTTGATGGATCTCAGCACAAACGCTGGCACATGAACGGAAAAGTAGCAGAGTTTTAATTTGCAGTACTTACCTGCGCCCCTGCCTGACTGTACAATCACAACCTGGTTGCCGTACCATGCGTATAACTAACTAACTAACTAGGAGACCAGCTGAAAACGAAATGGCCGACATGGCAGTTGCGGTGATTACTGCTGCTATCTCATTGTGTTAAACACTTATGAATTATTCCTTTAGTATATTAATGGCGTTAAAAGTGGTCATAATGTGCTTTACAATTATTCTACGATATATGCCACGATACGAGATTCCGCATTAATAGCGTATAGGGTTAAAAGGTTTATACATTATTATCCCTACAGCCGTGTACGTAGCGCTTTGGTGTGGAATCTAAAGAGCTTCAAATGATTTGTAAACACGTGATTATTTCAATCATATTCATATTCATGTTTTTATTTTTATTTCCTCTGATTTATGCTTATGTTCTGGCACATTATAAGTAACCATGAACTCCACGAATTTGTTTGCTTCTCGTTAATTTCGTCTACATGTCTATTCCTGTGTAAAAATATATGCCAGAGATATAAGAAAACGGGATAAATATCAGGAGCGAGCTAAAAATAAGCCATTTTTCCGTGAATGTTGTACAACAATAACAATCGTTGGATGGACACGCTAAAGTATTGAAGCACAGCTAAATATGCACTTATGTGCAGAGCAAGTCCTCACTATACTTCCCTGCATTATTCGAAAAATTTTACCATGATTGATTCGGAGGAGCTGGACGTTGCACAAGGTCTATTGAATAATTATTATTGTATAAATACTTCAGTTTGTTACTGTACAAAATGGCAGTTCGCTCTGAACGGGCGAAAAGACTACGCCGGCCAACCGCGACAAGTTTATGATTTTGGTGTTGCGGCTGCTGCTGTTGAACGTTTATTAATGTGAATGCCCCATAAGTTAAGTACGTAATGCGAACGAATGTTACGTGGGTGGATGCAGGTACATACGCTCATATGCAAAAAATAAACATATAAGGCTTAACATGTACGGGGAGTGCCCCGTAAAGCATTTAAACAGAAAGCAAACATTTTTTCGGTATTAGTCGAATCTTTTATACTTATATCTTCACTGCGTAATTCAATACAAAAATTGTTTGGATAAGTTTTCGTTTTGCAATTATTTCACTTAGCTCGTCGTATTCCGTATGATACGCATGTCGAGGTATCAATGTGGTCCTTCCATTTGACACCTTGTAGTGAACTTGTTTTAGCCATCATAGCGGCCACCATAGCAAATTAAATAAAAGTTTCAAAATTGCGAAATTTTACAACTAGACTCTACGAATGTACATGAGCAAAACACACCGTTTATATAAAAGTCTCTTTGTAGCGTGGAGGTCATTCGCCTGTTAAAGGCAAATGACCGACTTTTGCGATAATATACTTAAGTGTGGGTAGGATGCCAGTCCAACATTGAGAATTTCAGTTCAAAAATTTTAGTGTTTCACAGTATGCCCAGTTTACTGAGACACGGCCTCGGCTAACTTGGCTACTGAAGGATTCACTCTGTATGTACATATGTAGTATACCTTGTAATTATCGTTTTTGGTCATTAGGCCAATCAAATGGGTCTGTATACCCTTCCCCTCAGTGTTGGGTTTGTCATTTCGTTCCCAACAGCGAGAAGAAGGTCTTGTAAAGTCCGTCACATATCACACCCCTGTTTCGCGTGGGTCTCATATATTGATAAATGCCCTAGCGAATAATTTTTTTATGTAATCCAAAATGTCTGTATAACTGCTTAATAAATGTAGCAAAATCAACATACTAGGCTGATAATTGGTGCAGATGTACTTAACCGTTGTAGATACTATTCATACATGGGCGAAATTGAAAATTTGTTCACATCCAAAATTGACATATATAACGTGTTTTTTTAGGAGGTTTGTTTTTTTCAATAGAGATTACTTTATTCTTGGACATTGCTTTTGACAGTTTAAAGTGACATTTCTAATCAGTATTGTTTGGCAAATCATCATAAGTAGGTTAACTTTGGAATACCGCTTCCAAATCGTATAAATTGAGAGCACTATAAAGAACGTAATCACCAAGTTTCAGTCTATATTCACTTTTTGGAGCACCGACCACAATAAGAAGACTGTGAACAGAAGAAAATATCACTGTTGTTAAAGCCAGTGTCGAAGAAAACGACAAGTTATCGATTCGCGTCGTGCGTGAAAAGTTGGACTTTGTGCAACGACTTTATGGAAAATTTTTCTCATTTTTTTTTTTTTTTTGGTACCATAAAATTCAATGGGGCAAGAATTAAGGCCACACGATCATCATATGCGCCGCAAATTCAGTAATTGGTCGTTTACTCATATAAATGAAGATCCGCTTTTTTACCCCGAAACTCCTTCAGTGATGAAGCGCATTTTGGCTGAATGGATACGTCAAGAAGCAAAATTGGAGCAAAGATAATCCCCACGCTGATCAAGAATTACCGATTTATGGGCTGATAGAATCATCGGTTCTTGTCTCTATAAAAATGAGGAAGGACGCCCATTACCCTCAATAGAAATCGATACAGGACAATGATCAATGAATTTTTATTGCGAAATCTTCAACCCAATATTGTACGCGTCTTTGCTGAAATACATCCTAAACTATTTGAAAAAGTGGTGGACCTCCAGAATAATCCTTTTGAAAAATAGTCATGGTGGCTACATGTCAGAAATTGTGTTTAAATCTTAGGAGCAAAGAAATTATCCACCAAATAAAAAAAAATTGCCTCGTTCAATATTTTTATTAAACTTTAAATCGACAACGTCTTAAAAAACCCTATATTTATCTTACAATTTATGAAAAAAAACTAAATTTAACCTTTGAACCTTTGATAGACCGTTACACATAACTCTGAGGGTGTCCAAGATTTGAAAAGGTTTGACACCCTCAGATATTTTGGTTGGAATTGATAATGTCGAATAAATGGCACGATATAATTGTGGTGGATGTAAATCAAGCTTGAATGCAGATATTACTTGTGCTAGAGTACACACACGACAACCGCAATACGTACGCGCTAGCATAAATTAAGCCTTCCAGCTTGTTGGATATATATTGTTGATGCCTGTACTCAGGTTGGATAATGAGCAAAATGCAAATCGCAGTGAAATCCACACTGAAACGAAATAAATTCCTAAATGTGTACTTCTAACTACTAATGATCAATATAAGCAACCAACAATAAGTAAGCAAAGACTACCGAAATAACAGACAAGATCTTGAAGCTTTTCTCTAACTTGTTGTTTTTATTTAATATTGTAAAAGTAAAAAAAAAAATTAAAGACACAAAGTTATGCAATCATTTTTTATATGTACAAACGTTTCTCTGAACTTGATGGATTTGAGTATGCAGACAGCGTGTTAGTGGTTGTAAATATGCCACTCATACTCATTTAAATGCTTGTAATGTTCAATTAAAAAATGTCTTTATTATTTTCATTAGCATAATATTCTTTTCTTTGTCTCGTTCGACCAAAGTCGGACTGTTAGTCCCTCAGCACATTCATACACACAGATACTCCTTTTTATACATTTGATATTCCCACTCCTTCATACCTTTGCAGTAGTTATCGACGCAGCACACTCAATGGTTGTTTACTTGAATGCATATTTCAAAAATGTTTTCTTGCTAAGTGGATTAATTCAATACGTGGGTACGACTTGTTTACGAGTTGGGACTTGATTATAATCATTAAAGAAACATCGTGAATATGAAAATTCTTATTCAATAAATATTTTCAAAAGATTTATTGCGTAGATTTCCCCTCCAAATGAATATTTTCAGCTGAAGTCTCCGACTTTCTTACAAAGAACTTTTCGCTTATCGCAACACATATCGCCGTGAAATATGTTAACTTGGCTTTGTTTCTTTAACGAAAATAAAGGCAGCAAAGATATACTTTTTTAATAAATAATTTCCCGAATGGTGTTTAACATAGACAACAACAATTAAGCAGAGGTGTGGGTGCAACAGCCTAATTTACACAACTTAATAGTGTACTATAAGTGATTTTATCGTTTGTTTGATGTTTGTGATAATTGACAATTGCTTTTAGTGGCACTAAAAATCATTTAAAAGTAAATAAAATATATTTTTATAGCATTTTTACGACACAACACACAACAACACTGGTAGTGGTGTTGTTGAGAGTTGAGTGTTGAGTGTGTGCGTGTGTGCATGATGCAACAATCTAATAGCTACTACAAATAATTACTACAATAGCAAATACATGACAATGCAGTGCTGATTACAACAATGAAATGAAATGAAGCAACAGCACCATTTGCCGTCGCTAAAATGCAAACATTTTGTGCTATGTCGAAGAGACGAGGAAGAAGAAGAAGAAGCTTCAGAACAGCGCAAAAGAAAATATAATCAGCACAACACTTTATTAAACGAGCTACAGAAACATTACAGCGGCGATAAAAATGAACATAAAATCGTAATAAAAATGCTCGCTGGAAACGCTACTGCATTAGGCCACGCCTTTCATGTTTCTTGTGTTATTAATATATATATTCATGGTATCTCTCTATGGAGAGCGTCATACAGCAAACAACATCACACAGCACACGGAAGCCATAACTGTTCAG
The DNA here is from genome assembly GCA_949710015.1 of Crataerina pallida. Taxonomy (NCBI): domain Eukaryota; kingdom Metazoa; phylum Arthropoda; class Insecta; order Diptera; family Hippoboscidae; genus Crataerina; species Crataerina pallida. The sequence continues at coordinate 11,462,224 of OX453290.1, forward strand.
GCAAAGTGCCAATAACTCAAACTAAACAAACTCACCGGCACACAGCACAACGCACAGTCGTACACACACGTATTAGGGAGCACCGCACTGGGTAGAGAGCTGTGCGCCTGAACATATATAACAGGCCATTAAAAAGAGAGTTTAATGGCGTTTTATGCTCTATAAAGATAGAGACGGCACTAGTGTCGTTGCGTTGCCTACACGACTCGAGTTGGCGAGAGAGGGCAATACACGGCATTACTGAAAAATGAGAGATCTAATAATGGTTCATAAAGAGCAGCCATTAAAATTGAGTGAAAATGTGTTCTATTTGGTTTTCTTTCCGTTCTGCATGTGCGAGCAAGCGAAATGGATAACAATTGCCATCTACTCTTTCTTGTGCATTCAGTACGTTAAGAACTCTTTGTGTGTAGTGTAGAGCCACGCGTCCGTCTGGCCATAAAAACTGTTGTTTGCGTGTGGGAAGTTTAATAAAAATTGAGTATTATCGATTTTACTGTTGTGTTTACGGCCGTGAGAAAAGTTTCCTGTTTGTATTGGTTATTGTTATTGTTGCCGATAGTTAGTGTTAGTGCTAGTGTTTTATCATGTTGGCGCGCAAAAGTTTCTATGCGTGTACAAGTTTAAAATACATTTTGTGTACATCAACGCATAACCTGACAAAAAGTAATCATGATTTTGCTTTTGTGCGTGGAACTGTGCGGCAGTTCGTGGCTAATGGTGTGTTGTGAAGAAATCAGCACTAGTACAAATATTGTTGCTTTGCTAAGCACTGCTAAATATTTTTTTAATTGCACATAAAATGTATCCGTAAATATGTATATGATTTTTCACGAAATTCTTGTTGTATTTATTTTATAACGATTTGAGTGTTTTTTGTACTCTGCAGAGAGCTGCTTGATGGTAATAGTTTGCTCTCTGGGCTTTGGTTTTCACGCACAATATTTAGTATTCTTATCTACTGCGTTTTACATGATTTTACATTTCCAGGGGAAAGAATGCGACATAAAATGAGAAATTGACAGCCGTTAAGTCTATAAGTGGAACAGAGATCGTTACGTGTACGCATAAAAATAATAATATTTAACAACACACGTGCAGTGATTGAAAAACATGCTCATTCTAGATAGCGTTCCTTTTACAGAAATGAGGTTTCATACTCCCTGCCCTCTTGCCAGAAATAACATTTTACTCAATTCTTTCTACGAGGACTCCTCTTCTCATCCTTTCAATTTGATATTTCCCATTTTTTGGAAACTTCTAATTTGCAAACTTAAACGGAAAAGTTTCCTTCACTCCGTGCACTTCACTGCTCAACAACTCATTTCAGTTTTTATTTTATAGTTTTTATGGTTTTCAGTGCGTGCCAAAAACTTTTTAAATTGACTCGTATGAACACTATTACGCAGCGCTACACATCCCCCTATACGTTTGGTGCGTTTCTGTCTTTTTCGTGTTTAGTTGTTATTGTTAGTGCTCAACATTTTATTTAATGTTCTTGTTATTGTTATCGTACAGTTGATGGGTGCATTCATTGGGCGAAATATGTACTCCGCGCCGGCAAGTGATATTGAAATTGAAATTGAATTCAGATAAGTTTTGTTACGATGGGGTGGTCATGTTGTAGGAGATCACTCCAATTCCAATGCTGTGTCTGCAGAGGTGGCAAAATGGTATTAATCCAAAGTATCACTCAGCAGCGTAAACACGAAATTAATTGTATAACTGTACAGAGTATGAAAATTAAAATTTTCTTGTACTTTTTAGTAGCGCACAATTTAAAAGACTGCCCTGGTGTATATTAAACCATTTTCCATATTCGCCAGGTTTACTAAGGCCAGGTGCCGAAACTTTAAAATTTGACGCTGTGACGTTTATAAAATATCCATTAGATGACAAAAATTCATACTTTTCCAAATCATTACGAAATTTCAGCACTAATGAGTGCTCTAAGTCCAAGGCGTCATCTTTGAAGGAAGAAGCCGATTGAAGGAAGAAGCTCTCAATCCAATAAGTTTTTTAAATAAAATAAAGTTATTCTGCAATCACCATTCATTTGGAATAAATTGGTCCAGGTCTACATATGTATAGAGGGAGGGTGGCAAGTGTAGGAAAAAACAGAAAGCGGATTAGAAAAGGGTTGGGTTATGTCTTGCTGAGATTATGGACATCATTATACCCTGCACCACCCTGTGGTTAAGTTTGTGCGGATGTTTGTAACTCCTACACGGCAAATGCCACACCCACCCTCAATTATACCGTTCGATTCAGAATCAAAATCTGAATCGATTTAACCATCTCCGTCTGTCATCCTGACTGTCCATGTAAATTTGTGCGCAAATATGCGACCTGTACCATTTTTTGAGATATTTCGATTTTCGGTACAAGGACATGTATTGGCCCAAAGGGGAATCCTATTGAAAATGGGTACGATCAGAACATTTTTAGTACCCCGCCCCATATAAATTTTTTTTTGATTTCATAAACAAAGAAAAAATAAAAAAATTTGTGACACATGTATCACTTTGAAATATTTTTTTTTAGGTATGGAGAAAGAAAGTTTTTCATTTTTCAAAGAGAAAAATTTCATTAAGTAATATATCAAGTGGTGTAGGGTATTGGATGCTCGGGATTGACCGACTATAATATTTTCATAAATCCTTGCTTTTCTTCTTTTTATTTTTTTAACTAAAAGGGTAGAAAATTCGAAAATATGTCCAGGGTGGTAAGGTTCCGTACTTTCCGCGTAAAATTATCAATTCAAATGAATGCAAGACATAATACAGTCAGATGGAAAAAGCTTTACGAACCTAAGATTTTTTCTGCACGTCACGTAAGTTTTCATAAAACTATTTCACAACATCTTTCTTTTTACAACTGCGACTGGAACTGCGAAACTATAAAAAAATCAATCAAACACGACGTATAAAAATTTCATCGCATTGGGTAACTTGTCAAATGCTTTAAATCAAAGTTACGAACTCGTTGATATTGTCACACACATCCGTCGTTGTTATTGTTGGTCATTTGTACGGAATCATATAAAAGAATTTTCATTGAAAAATAACAAAACGAATATATTGTGTGAAATGTGCCTTCAGGTCACTTTGTTAAGTTGTGCGCCTCTTGGTTTCGCACTGCGTTTGGAGCATAAGACCTTTTGTCGCTTCACTCTACAAATGGTGGATTCGCTTTTTAATGTGTTTTAAAATAAATGACGCTACCACCGAAGAGATATTTTATACATAATGGCTTCACACAACAATTTTTGTGGCGGCAGCATTCTTTGGTGTTTTAATGGTATGACCTCAACTAATATCCAAGAACGTAGTAAATGAAACCAATAAGGTTTTGGAAACTGCACATTGGAGGGATTACTTTAACTCGAATTAAATTTAACCCTAGAAGAGACGCTTGCAACCCTAAAACCAATCGGTACAGTTCCATCATTTCATTTATCCCTTTGATTGTGTCAATACTTCAAGACTAGGGTTACAACACCCAGAAGGTAACTAGCGACACCTATCAACATTTTATTTATATTCTCAACCAATACCTAGTACGCTGCTGGTTCATAATATCCATCTGTTCGTCCGTCTGTCCGTCTGTCCGTATGAAAAATTCATTCATTCTTCATTGCAACAAAAACTTAAGTAAAGTATTGTATAAGACTAGTGATATAGTTCAGCTAGGCACTGCATAATATTTAAAAAAATGATTAAATAACTTTTCAAAATTAAAACTCATCACTGTGTCCAAATTTTTCAATAACAATTTCGTGTTTAACGACTGAAGTAATTATAAAGTATATTCTATATGTATGTATATGAAAACCCTCAACTTGCTATTTTTAAATGAAAATGATAACACATAGCTTGGTCTTGACCTTTCAATTTATACTCATAATATGTAGATTATATAGAAATTGATAATCGACCTTCTTTAGCGCCAGTCAAGCTGAATATTCTGTAATTATAAGTATGCCCCATTTCTTGGCGGCTGCTATTTGGAATATATTTTACAATTTCAAAAATACTACCACCAGAAACTATTGTCATTGGAACATTTGTAAGTTTTCAGCGCGATGGGGGAAAAGTCGATAGAAAAAACTAATAAGTAAAGCTTTTACACAATACAAAAAATCCTTAACTTTCAAATATTTATGCACTTCAAAATATCTTTTACAAAGTATCCAAAGTTCCTTTTTGGCAGACACTGATACTGTCGGATCAGTTGAAATAAATAAATTCATATGAAAATAGCCAATATATTACTGCTCCAAATAACAGGTTTTCACACAGATTTATGCCCGAAATAAAGGAGGAACGGTCATTATATAATATATAAAAGAGTCTCCAATGTTACTTTAGCAAAATTTTATTTTTGTTTCTCTTTGATTTTGTCTGTAACACAATAATTGGCTTATACTTCAATACTTTGTAGGATTGTATAGATTTTTCGGAGTGTGCTACGTTTCCTTCCGAAGGAGAACCTTCATGTTCTGTTCTAGGATGCGTTAGTGTAAATGCGAAAATATTTTAAAGTTTTTTTCAATTTCCATGGTTGAAACATCTTTAACTCTTTCACATTGCACACGTCCTTTAAAGTGTGAAACAATTACTTGAAGGGAGAAAAAACCTAGCAACCGCTTTCAGCTTTAGCAGCACATGTTTGTTTCCAACTGTTTTTTAGAGTCCATTAAAATGTGATTTGGCTTACATAGTGCTGTGTGCCGATGCTCTGTTATGAGGAAATGAAACTGCACTGAAGAATACCAACAAACCATAGCCAAGTGCAGCAGGCGGTTGGAAGCATTTGCTCAAAGCGTGCTACGACCAAAGCACCACACGGACTCATAAGGTTGATTTTTAAAATATTTTTACTCAAAAATTATGGTGAAACACTGTCCCGTTTGACAAACGAGTAGCGTAGCAATTACGTGACATGTCATAAATTTCACTGTTTCACGTCAATGCCCAGCAAAGAGGTAGGCAGGCGGTCTGGCAGAAGGAGTAAATGTGTTAAAATCGTGCAGTTGCTTTCCGTCATTTACAACTTTGGCCATATGCCGCAATTATGTGAAAGAGCGGTTCACTCCACCAGTACGAACAGAGGCGTGGTTCTTAAAAAGCGGTTTCTTTTTAGAAATCCAACCGCCTTAAGTGTCTTTATCCCAAAGTAATGACGCTGAGTTTTTGTTCTTATTCGCTAGAAGTTAAATAAGCCACTTTGCAATCTTGTTTACTCAGAAGAGCCGATGGTTGCAAAAAGCACTTCACTACAAAAAAGTGAATAAAAATGAAAATGCTCATGTGCTCGCAATGCCATGCAATTCCTTTTAATATGGAACTTTTCTCTACATACAAAACGGTACTATTCTTAACATCTACACACTATTCGCACTCGAAACTATATCTCTGCTTGAGTCCCTCTTTATAGTTAAACTATGTATAACGCTTTATAAACGTGTCTCGTAAACGTTATTCGTACCTACCGGTACTTCTGCGTCCGTATGCTATCCCCACATATTTCATGGTAAAATGCTTTTTGGTTTTTGAAGTTTCTGTTGTGCTTTGTTATTGTTGTCTTTTTTATTTCTTTCTTTCTTTTTAGTTTCACCGAAAAAAGATTGACGTGAGGCCAAGTATTTATTTGTGTAGGGCGGGTGTGTTGGTCGTCGACTTTTGTTCTTCTTCACCGTATAGTTGTTTAAATTGAAATTCAAGATTTTTAAAGAGGATTGCGTTGTGCGTCGCAGGCGGGTACCGTATAGTACAAACAGAGCACGTTTCATAAAAACTTAAATATTTTCGTATACATACCAAACATACATGCGGTTGTGTGTTATTCATACGTATACGAAATCAGTGTAAATAATCAGGCGGTCAAGCTCGAGTCCGCAAGCCACAATCGGAATCATCATTTCTCTAGAAGTAAAAGGCAGTGCAAGTCTTTGACCTTAGAAGGCGTATTTCGTATTATTATGATTTTTGTTAAAAATGAAAGGTGCCTTCACTTCGTTATAATTTTGACTTACTAAAAATTAACTTTCGGAGGGACCAAGACGTGTCTTTGTACGAAACTTTGAAATTGAAATATCTTAAGAAAGCCTGCATTTTGGCCACTAATTCATTGACAGACAACGGTGGAACAAGCAGAACTTTTTTCAACCTAAAATGTCTTAACGTAATTGTATTTGCGAATTAGTACATGTAGTGGAGCTCGGATCACTTATGGCATCAACATAGTTTGCTTCTTATCGGAGTAGTTAGTCAGAGACAATTCTTGTTGTGATTTTTATAAATGATCGATTCTGTCCATTTTTGGATCAGTTACTTTGTTTTTGTTTATTTTATTTGACTCTTACTTCGAGATTCTCAGTTTCCTTCTCGCACGCGAGCGCGACTTCAGACATTTGCCAAAATCTCTTTCTAGGGTGCACGCATTCTTGTTCAGCCCTCGTATCTCTGAGTTTGCATTTAAATTTATTTTGTTTCATTTGTTTATATGAATTGTTCTCTTTTTGCTTGTTAAACATTTTTCATGTCATAAACATAATTTATCTGCTGTAAACTTACAACTTACGACCATGTTTACAAAAGTTACACACAACCACAGAAAGCACGGAACCAGTCCGGCAATCAACCAATGCTGTAGTGGCCTGCTTAGTCGCACATACACCCATGTGCATGTACTACACACTCTTTGCCTTTTTTTTTTCTGTAAATTTATAGCAAACAAAGTTAACATTTGCGATGTACATACATTCGCACATGCCAGTGGTTATAGTTTATGAGTGGGGACAACTAAGCATGTGCATGTGCTTGTGTACAAGCACAATATGTAACATGTATATATAGTGTATGGACGTTGTAAATTTTTGTGCTTACGCATTTAATTGAAAAAACTACATTTTAACTTTTTGAATAGTTTTCCTGCGATTACAACTGATTTACGGGTGCCGAACAAAACATAACTTTTCCCGGCAGACATCGCATACAGCAGCTAAGTAGTGGCTAGAAAAAGTTTCTTGTCGGCCTAAATTTATTACTAAAGTTTATTAGCACAAATTTACAGTACGAAGGACTAATTAAAGCAAAGTTTGCATAGACTCTTAAATTAAACGGACAGCGTCTCACTTTTTAGAAGGTATTGAGCGGTAAGAAAACCTGAGATTCCGTAGTGCCAAAATTATGCTGAATTTCTTATCTCGTCAGATCTTCACAACTGCTATACAGTGTGCTTAAAATACCAGATTTGTGAAAACGTTTCATTTAGCATTCATAACTCCCTGCACCTAAGCACCTGTGTGTACGTTTGTGAATACATAAGGCCTTAGGTATGCACTCATAGTTGTTGGGACAAGCAATTATAACCATACAAGCTGTTATAAACATACTTGTATCCTCCACCATATGAAATATGTATAACCAGAAAAAAAAGTGTGGTCAGGAATTTTAACCATCCTTATGTAATATCCACAAAATGTATGTACAGTGTATACATAGACGCATACACATGCAGTACATAGATATTTCAACAATGGTCATGCACACAAAAGGAAAATATGATGTACATACACCCTATGCATCATGTGTGGTGAGTGTGCCATTGGAGAGTTTACTGCATAATTGGGGCAGTCGTATCAAGCGGGCTATATAACAGACTTATATATTACGCCAATGTGTGCCAGGTTGTTCTATTTGCGTGTGTTTATTTGTGTGTAATTTTGTAAAGCGGATACTTATCTGCCGTACAAACACATTTTTAAATATGCGGAGAATGAAATGGAATAAAAGTTCGTGTGGGGCAGGAAAACTTAAGGAAAACAAAACATTCGTATTTTGCCAAGAGGATACAACAGAAAGGCAATAGGTCAAAACATGGATGAAATATTGACCAACATTGGTTAAATGAAACAATTGAAAATGCAAGCCCTCCCATTTAATGCCCTACACCACGGCCGTAAGCTTAAGATCTCTAGTAGTGCCGAAGCACCCTTTTGTTAAGACATATGTACACGCCACCCAGTAGCGAACTCTCTGAGGTCTTTATGAATTTGATAAAATGTTAAAGTTCTTTGTATGGACATCCTTGTCCTTGTTCTTGTTCTCGTGCGTTATATATGGGCCGATTCATTCACTAGGATCCATTCTTGGCTCAGAAGACGTAAACATCTTTAATAAACAAAAAAATTTCGACAGGCAGGTTGTTAATAATCAATAATACATAGAAGGACATGCGGACAGACGTACTTCAGATTTGAATTCTGAGGCGATCGGTTGAATTAAAGGTGGGTCCTACACTTACCGCTTATACTCACTTATTCATTTAGTAGCGAAACATAGGCGAATTAATTAAAAATAAATCAAACAACAAAATTAGACCTAAAACAATGTAAAAGTAAAGTCACGTTGTTCAAAATTTTAAATTTGAAATCAAATATTTAAATATAAAATTAACAACAAATAAAATGAAAGAAAAGCCAGATACATGAGATTATCGAACATGGCCCATACAATATTATATATTTAACTCGATTACTTGAATCAAAAAAGGTTTTGCTTCTAAAGCAGAGCTAATTAAAATTAAAGGCAAAATTTTCCAAGCAAATTGAACGGGTTGAATAATTCATAATTAGGACGACAAAATGTATAAATAGATCATCGACAGAGTGTCCAGTTGGAATGGGGTAACTTCTACAGAGTGTTACTCTTCCATATTTTACGATTTATTTACACCAATTAACGAGATATTCTTAATCGCATTTAAATGCTTCTTTAGTCGATTCTAAAATGACAGATGGAAGAAAAGAGAGACTTGACAAAACTTCTTAAGACAAAATTCTTTGTGAACGACCCTTTAAATCGTATGAGAGTCACTTGACTAAGTAAGATATGGAGAAAATAGTAAGGCAATGTACTTTTTATAATCGGGCATTTTTTCACTTGCACACACACAAAAACTGCTACCGAGGGTAAAATGAACTTTACGAAGTTTTATAAAACATTTTATTGCGTTTGATTCTTAACAAATGGTTGAACCCATTTCTTTATTTATTCTCTGATAAAACGCACATAAATTTCCCAAAGCAACGTCATGACGTTTGTTACCAGTACAGCAGTAAATCCTAACATTGTTGCAAAACTGCCAAAACCGTAAGCTATGAACCAAAACATATACAAAATGTATCTCACAAAACGGAGAAGAAATATTGAAAATGCAATAAAAGTTTTAATCTCCGCTGCAGTTCACACCGTTCTGGAGACGATATTTTGGAAGAAGTACTCATTGAAATAAGAAGCTTGTTAAATTGATAAAATGCAGAACGACACTATTGTCAATTTCGCTATCCTTACACTTTTCAATAATAAATAATTTCTCGATACTTTTTCCGATTTTTGTAACAAGGTTTCATTTAAAGGTTGCACGACCGCATGAATCATTAAATGTGAAATTGTACAAAATGGAACCTTTTTCAAATTTCAGCGACTTTAATTTATTGTTGTCAATGTGCATTAAGCCGTACGCATATTTGCATCAAATTTATATCACGCATACGCGAAAGCTCACGAACTGCAATAATTTATGATTTAAAGCAATCCATGCACGTACTGGTGTGTGTGCTGTGGTGCTAGTCGAAGTCTCAGAATTATGTTACATTGAGAAGCATAAATTACGAAAATTAATAAATAACACTTTAACTCTAAGCACACACAGGACACACATGAGACTTGGGCGAACAAATGTGGGTTACGTGTAGTTAGACACCAGCTAGCTTATACACCTACTAATACTAATCCTTTCGCAATATTTCAACCGAGAAATTTATGATGCACGTATTCGCTTGATTTACGATAGTAGGCAAACGTTTCAATACACACGTACAGAACATGCATCTCCACACAGCTACATATGTGTAGATTCAAGCCATAGTAAGTGTCCGTAGCGTTAGGCATGTGCTATGGATGGACATGATAATGACTCTTCCTAGTTATATGTTCACATACAATTAAAGATATATTATATAAAAACCGCTTGTACGTATACTTTATCCATTTTATGCCACCATCCACCATCTTGAGGGCGTGGGTGTAATCACTTACTCAAAACATTTATATGATTCATACGTTATAAGATATAAAAGTTACAAATCTTTATCTACAGTTGAGTAATGAGGTTTAGTTCCTTATGCTCCTCCTTAGTAAAGTTAGCGGAGAAACTATTTGGTCTTAAGACTTTAGATCGCATACACAACCAATTATATAACCACTGGTATTCAAGTGTAAAACTAGCCATTTATAGGGTTGTGTACAAACCCTGCTACTTTTTATACCCTCAAAATAAGATGGAACACCCAGGGGGTATGCTAAGGTCTGGGATAAAGACGCTTTAAGCAACCAGGGACCCTAAAATCATAAGCATCGTTACCGATCACAATTATTAAATATGTGGGTATTGAAAATGTAGTCTAGGTCAATGTTCTTTACTGTTTTCGGTTACTAGAGAAGTAGGTAATGAATAAAGACATATGTATGCAACCGCAAAATAACAGCTGAAGGGCGCTCATGCAAATTTTAGATTTTCTTATAATCTCAAAGATATTTATTTCCCTTGGCTTTGAAGTGTAGCAAATGGTACAAAATAACTTCATTAAGAGCGTAATTGTTTGACGCTGATAAAGTACAATAATTCGTAATAATGCGTGCAAAGTATTACAAAGAACTTTGCATAAAATTAACCCCTAAGATAAACATTCAGATGAACTTTTTGTGTGGAATATAAAAAAGATATTTTCTTAGCAAAAGACTACATTGCACACTCTGCTTAAATTTTCTTTTATGCAGAACTTTTCTTCTTAGGCCGTGGCCCAATTTTCTTATATCCTTGTGACTCGACGTTGGTTCGATTTAAGATGCATTTGTCAGAGTGCTAGCGCATATTCAGGTGATAATTCAAAAGATTTACCTCTGTCAACAGCATCCCTGAACCTGAATCATTCAGATAGCAACAGCACCACAAATAAACACAAGTTCTCGTATTTGGTAAAAATTTGGGTGGTGGTAATAGCAAAGTAATTTGTTTAACTGTTTCTTGACCTTTTTCTGTCACCACCACCAAACTGTGTACGCTTGCAAATGTGAGAAGAGAAGAGCTACATATTGTTCTAACATTGCGAGTACATATGTATATACCTCTGCCCAAGAATGTGTGCGTTCGTCGTACACATTTAAAAATGGCAGCGATCCCATAACTCATGTTTATGTTTATATTTATCTTTAAGAAGTCTGCGCATACTTCGGGGACGATTTTTGTTTCTTTTCGTTTTCATCTGTCTCACGCTAATGATTTCTGTTGTCTCAACTTAACTTGTTGTAGTTGTAGTGATATTAGGTATTTATACAGGTTCGCATGTATGTAGATACAATTGTACACATATTTACAATTTATTCTTAGATAAAGAATTAGAGCTGGTTCTTTCACAATTCCAGTTGCTCGGAGCAGTTGTACAAATGAAAGCTGCACTGAAAAAAATATTATTATATAGAAAATTCGTAACTTTTTGAAAATGTTCGGGTTGCTCCGTGAAAACTCTTCCAAAAACATTTTATCTATTATGGATAGCAATCCATCTCCACAACCGTTTCAATCTTGTTTTGGGTAAAAGGCAAAATAAAAAAATTTGGATGGGAGAGTGTAAGGAAAGCATTTTCCACATTTCCTAACCAAACGTACTGAAATTTTACAAAGATGTGCCGGATACCTCAAAGATATTTATGGGATAATTAGGCGCTCATATTAAATGTGGCTTGGCGCCGCGCAAAACCGCGCATAAATCAACTTGTATTAATACAATTTAAACGCTTTATTGAACGTTTATTTTGTTGACAAACTGCCCACATAAACTTCTTTGTCTTGACATGTGCGGAATGCCTGTCTACGCCGTTTTTTTTTTCAGAAACCACTTAATCTTCTGGTCGATGTATTTATGAGAATGCTTGCGAAGCGAGGACTCTGGTTAATGAACTCGACATTTTATATTTGTGGAAAGCGTATTCTATTGGGTGTTACAAACGTTTCAATATAATTATTCTATACTTTCTTTAATTTTTCATATAAATGTTGATTTTTTCCAAGTGTACCCACAACAGTTCTTTTGTACACAGTGACAGTGCTTGAGGTAGGTATTTGGAAGTAATGAACAATGATGGTTTTTATAAACAATATATCGCACTGCTGGAGTTCATCATATCTCGTAGTTTGCGTTGAATATTTGGTGGTTGTGTTGTGTACATTATCTTAGCTTAGCACCTCTATCTCTTTCCCTCTCGAACACAATTAAAAGCAGAATTGTCAGTTACTTCTTCATAAGTTTCCCGAATTGAATTCCCAGTTGATGGGAATGGCTGCATAAAAAATGACCAAATGCCATTTTTCTCATAAGCGTGAAATTTAATTTACCATGGACTATGATACAACTTAATTTGTTTGTCTTTTAAACTCATTCGGCTGTTACGGGTATTCCGACAACTCATTCTTCCATTTTACTTTTCATGAAATTAAAAAAAAGGAAACAAAAAAATGGTGAACATTTTATGCTCATCATCTAAATACTACGCGTACATGCGTATGGTCTTAACAGTTCACCTCTGCTTTGTGAACCAATGTTGTTGTAATTAAAATTATTGTGGCCGCTGTTGTTATTGGTATTGTAGTGAACAATTTATAGTCGAAAAATTGGTCCCCGTTGAGTAGTTTTCAATAAATTTAATTAACTTGTGAACACATGCAAACCACACAAGTTGTTTTTACAGTTGCGTCCGTTAACTTAACTAAGCAAACATATGTTCGCAGTATTTGCTGTTGTATTTAATAATTTAATAAAAACGTTTACCTTCTTATGTTCTTTCATAATTTCATAATTATGAAATCAAGGGAGTATATATTTGTGGTCTTTTCTTTGCGTACACAAGTTAACATACATTGGCATTGGACTGTGGACGCACTACCAAACAGTTGATCAATAGATGGAAAGATGCACAATAGGAGACTTAAAAAAATATTTAATATACGTATAGGTTTGTCAAACGCATGTTTGTCTACAGCAGTTGTATGACTGACCGTACAATTCTCATCTGGATTGTATTGGGAAGACAGTAATTCCATGCATGTAGTTGCTGACGATGATGGAGTAGCTCTTGTCGAAATACTAATAACCCATATAAAGCTTGGTTAATGAATTTTTATTGAACAACTCTTTGGCCTTGTGTCCGTAGTAACTTGTGTATAATTATGAAATGTTTAATAAAATATTATTCCATAAATGCGCATCAATTTGTGAGCAGTCCGTCTATGTGGAAGTGCTGAAGGTAACATGCGACACCAGCTCTAACTTAACGGTACCGATCCAAAATTCTGACAAATTATCATTTTCGTGTAAGCTGGCTTTAGGTTCTGTTTATGACAAGGAAAACAACCAAAATTTCGCTTAGGCGTGGCAGGTACATGAATACGTTCTCTACTAGTACGCATCAGCTTGAAAGTCCAGTCTTAAGCTGAATACGCACTATGGGTGCGTCACGACTTTGCCCAATTTAAGTACAGAAACTATTAACACGTCTGCCAAGTTTTAAATCGATTTCTCAATTTCTGTTACCAGAGTTATTTCCAAACACATACAAATGGACAGACAGACATGGTTAGAACGACTTTGTTTTGGGCAGCATTCAAAATATATACTTTGTTGGGCCTCATGCATGCGGCTATAAACGAGATGTTTAGAGAAAGTACCATGTGCGCCACACATACATTATAGAATGTCAGTATGAGGGTGAGTATAAAAATAACCCGAAAAATAGAGAAATTCTGTGAAATAAACACAAGCATGTAAGAATGTACATAAAAACAAAACAAACTCATTTTTCTTTCATTCCGTCTTCTTATTCTTCTTATCTTTATTAATGTGCTTTCGTTCGTTAACAAGATGGTTTTTTAATTAATTTAATGGCTGCTGTTGTATCTGTATTTCTCATTCGTTGTTGTTGTTGTTGTTGTTGTTGTTGTTGCCGCGGTTCTTATTATAAACCTCTTCAACTTTTCGTGCAACTTAACTCCAATGAATTTTTGCTTTGTTAAAGGTTATTGACAGCGACGGATACACACGTTTACTCATACACACATACAATCATCCGTACAGCAATGTGTTCGTAGCCAATTTTTTTTGTTCACAATTGATTTTATATCCGTACGATTCGTGAACTCGCTTTGTAATTGTCAATTATATTTTTCGTATGTTTTCCCATTTTGAATTATTATGCTCAAGAATGCAAAGAAGTAAAAAACCCCCTTCATTAATAGCTTTCTACATGAAATCTCTGTATGTGATACAAACGAAATGAAAACGAGTAAGAAAGCGCTGTATAAGGCGAAGGCCAAACCTAGGGGACCCACAATCAATAAGCAATGCGATGACCGTGCGGTTCGCTATGTTGTATGTTTTATCTCATGCTGTGGAATAATGAATGTTATATTTGTTGTTATGCGTGAACTTGATTAATCATGATAAGAAAAGCATAGTCCGGCCACGCCCACAATTTTGAAACATATTATAATGCAATTTGCGCCCAATTAAAGGCGTAGTCCTTTACCACATTCAAGAGCAGCAAAACACCTCACCAACACAATGCGAACGATTTGATCGTAACCTCATTTGGTTTCTTCTGTTGTAATACTTAACGGTAGTCCCAGGTGAATTACCGTCGGACCTTCGAAGGGGTTTTAGTGAGTGCAAGCCCCACACTGACTGCGCTCTCAATGCTTTCCCCTTCGTAAAAAAAAAAAACTTTACAAGCAACCATCCCTTGATGTACGCGCACTGTTTATACAAATAACACATTGGAAATTATTCTATAGAAAGGATAGAAATCTTCTTTTTGATACATCTCCCGTTCGGCTGGTCCAATTTCCCTTATTCGTATACAGTAAGAATTTACGGATAATGTATTAGTTTCGTTTTTGTTTGAAATCGGAATTTACTATACTGGAATCCAAATGTACAGCCTGGTTGAACTTGAGAGTGAGAGTGCCGGGCAAAAATCAAAAATTTACACATACAGGCAGGCAAGCAGACAGACAGAAGGGTAAATCGATTTAAAAATCTATGTTGAACAAGAATATATTTGAAGGGTGTGGTTCGCTTCCCTCTTGTACTTACGGACCTTTAACCTATATCACAATGTACCCCCATAACATAATGATTTTGAGTATAACACGCCATTATAATGATATTATTATTATAACACATATACTCGTACATACAGAATTAAAAAAATTTTTGTGTAAAGAGAAGGATGAGCTCAGTTGACGTATTTCAGAAAACGCTGCTGAAACCCTGCGCATTGGGAAATAATAACAATAGTGCTCGCTTGAGTCGTGCTATGGCATGCACGTGTATATGCGCCCATATTTGAGCAGAGATACACATAAACTTGATTAAATGTTGCCGGCTCGTTATACATAAAAACCAAACACGCACACACACTCACATACATGCTCAGTTCTCCGTACGAGTAGATTTTATACTCGAAGCCATTCTTTTGAGTTTAGTTGTTTTTATGTTGTGCTGCCTGAATGTCCCAGCGATTATAGAGCCATTTCGAGTTGAACATTAAAACAGCGCAGACGTTAAACTTTTACATTGAGGCCGTCGCATTTGACCGGAAGTAGTAGTAGCTCATACTTACATCATATCTTCATCATAACTCTATGGTGCATTCATGTCGCATTCTAAATTAAAGCGAAAAACAAACAAATCAGTTTTGAATTATGGAAAAATTTATAAAATTAATTATTTGAATTGAGTTCAAAGGGAAGCATTAATACTAATATTGCATAAAAAGAAAAATGTCGTTTGTGATTCTTTTTGCCATCGCGATATGCATTGCCGTTGTGTTGCGTTTTCGTATGAAGTAAAACTTTATTTTAGAGTTTTCGTGGCACACATTTAGAGGTCTCTACTATTCGAGTGCTTCCACGTCACACCCTGTGGTAGCCAATGCTAGCAAGTGCTACGGCATGATTGTCAATGCTAGGTTTGTGTCTGCACTATTACTTACTTCGGTCATGTTTTAGAGTGAAGCTATGTTTTATCTTCGATGTTCTATGTTTGCGTGTCAAGCAATGTTATTGTTGTAGGATTCTCATAAGATATATGTTATTATATACAAGTAATTAACGTATCGTTAGCCCACATGCCACTTTTATTGATATACATGAATAACAACCTGGAGGGTATGTTTCCCTCAGTATTTTGAGAATATCAAAATATCTGCTTTAGCTTATAATAACAGTCAACTTGACCATTTTCAATTTGAATTGAAAAGAAAGTAAACGATTTACTTGGATGAGGCCAAATCTGAACACCCACCACTCCCGAGGATTATACATATCAATGCATCTTCTGTACTCCATAAGGAATGCGAAAAATTTACTTAAACAATTTCAACTTTACGTTGCATTTCAATACCAAACTGCGTAGGGAAGTACTAGCGCTTCAGGTACTTTTGGAGTCGATATCTTCATTAATGCGACCAGGAGATTGAATATCACAGTACACATACACCCGGACAGCCAGACATAGCTCGAAGCTGATTCAGAGTATATCTACATCCTAATGTAATGCGACGTCTGCTTTTCGGCGTTACTCTCATTTACATGCAAATGACGACATACGGATATAAAAAGAAACACTTTAAAAGAAATTTTTACTCATTTATTCTACAATCCATGAAATGCACATCCGTGGCCTAAAATTGAAGCTTCAATGGAAATGATAAAGTTGACAACAAAATCTCTGCAATGTGCTGATATGTAGTGCACTTCTTCTCAAAAAATTACTTAAAGTAAAAGATTGTGGGAAACATGAAACCCATTAAAAAATTCTAGATTGTACTTTCAATTATTCGTCTTTGTGGGCACGCAATGTAAACCATTTTCCGTGGAGCCCTATGTAGTTATCAATGATTGTATAGAATCTACCGAAAACACTTCGATGATAAAGCTTAATTTGAGAGATATTCGGAACTGCAACATTTCCCCATGTTGTACAGTCGATAGGAGGAGTTAATTGAATATTATGTGGCGGGTGTTTGCAAAATATGTGGAATAAACTTTTAAATAAGTGGGTAAGAACCTGGGAGGTGAGTATAATAAGCGAAATGCCGCTTTTCCATTGGTTCAAGGCCTCTATCGGCGGGTACTCCACTTTACATGTCACGTAATGCAAATTTGTGCATTCATTTTGTGGTGACATGCACTTGACTTGCAGTCACATGTTCGTGTGAATATACATCCTACCGTTTCATAGATGGCTAAGAAAAATTTAAATCAATCAAATTATAGTTTGAATGCATATATGAGTGTGCGTGTGTGTGTATTAGCGCGCGTTCATTGTGCAGAATTTAATCACAACGAGGAAGGGATTGTAATGTGATGCTGCGAAGTAATTTTTAATAAAACCAACACGGACTCTATAATTGAGGCAATGACGGTGAGGACGAAGATGATGATGACGATTATGCTGTTGAAGAACATTTTATTAAAAACAACATGCTTGGAAACACAGACGCATGGGCACATACGTGAACATAGTGTGTTTATGTTCACTAATACCAGGCAGAATTATGCGACGCTGCAGGTACACGTACTCGATTTTGTAAATGCTAAACAGTAAAATTATTTCAAGTATCTACAAAATGACTGGAAGCAATGCAACGCCGTTTTACTGGCTATATCGTCATAAAAACCCGTTGCCAGAAAGTTATGTTGTTCTTGCAGCTCTTTATAGCAGGTAAAAAGAGCAAAAGTATTTGGCTTGGATCAAATCTGGAGTACCCTCCATACTTAGGCGTGACGTGTGTACGATTTTAACTTTAACCTTTAACGGCCACTAAAGTCTTTAGAATACGTCTTAAGTCGTAACGAATACAACCTTTTATTACAGTGTAATAAGGTTTTTTAAGCGTTATCTCAGCCAATAACAAATGGATACGGTTAGGTCCATCCAGATTTCAAGATTTCGATACTGATTTTATGTATACCTAATATGAAAAGGTTGAAGCATAGAGTGCGACAGAGTGGGTCGTAACTTGGCAGTAAGTGTAAATGGGGGAAGATCAAGAAAGTCATTTTGCCCATTTACAGCACAACCTAAAATTGAAACACGCACATACGTAAAGGAATTATCGATAGCAGAAACAACTATAAAAAGACAATGTTGCACAAAACAAGTGCAATATTCGGGACGGTGTAGAACACAAAGCAGGAACAGAAACCACAACCAGTACAAATGCCAGGCAGTCAGCCATCCATACGGTTAGTGGTGCGGTTGGTGAGGCAGTCATCATAGGCATACACAAGATGATCACAATATGGCGTGGCGAACGCTGCACACTATGTAAAGGGATGCCAGCAACTGGTTTTTGCTTTCTTCACGTACTTACGTACCTGTATTCTGCATTTGTTTACATATACATATATGAATAAATTTTTTTTGGGTGATGTGAAGATGCTTTCATTTTAACAGCAAATTGCAGTCTTCGTCCGTAGCCTCTGCTGCATCGATCAATTCACATATTTAAGTAGTGTAGAGACGCATCCTTGTTGTTTTGATTTTGAGTGTTATTGTGCTATGTTTGTTGGCGTCAACTGATGCTGCACCGATACCCACAAATACAACAACTATTCAGTAAATTACACTTTTGATTTTAGTGGCCGTAAAATAATCGTAAATGTCGTAGTTATTGCGACCGAAAGTGCCGATTTAGTTTTGATGTAATTTTTCCCTCAGCAGGTACCTATTTATTGTGTGTATGCTACGTATGTAGAAAGCAAGGCAGGGCAGTGTCGTGTTTTGGCTTGGCTGGGCTCATCTCAGTTTTTGCTTTGACGTGGAGTTTACTTGAACTGGTTGTGTGTGTAAAACATGTTTGTGTTGTTCATGCACTTGTTCTTATTGTTTTGTAACATTTTCTGCAAGTTTATGCGCTGTGCTGTGCTGCTCTGGGTGATGCCGCTTGCTGCCTTTGGTTGGTGGCTCTTCATTAACTTGCACATACACAAAATAAATGCTTTTCGAGACCTGGTTATGCTCTTCTTTTGCACGTTCTTAAGATATTTATGCGCTATAGGGTTTTCTGCTCCATACTTCCCCTCACTCATACGTTGCTTGTTTACCCGGTAATTCAAGTTGTTGCCGGTTTTTACATTTTTTCAGTTCAGTTTTTTTGTTCTTTGACTTCTTTGGCTCTTTGGATGGCGCGTTGACGATGTGTAGATGATTTTCTTAAACTTTCTTATTACCTCTAATTTATTTTATTCTTTTTGGTCGCATTTGTGTGTTTCCTTGTGTGTGCTTGACATAACAACTTGTGCAATTGTTTTCTTATGTCTTGCTTCAATTTCGCCTTCTCTGGTATGCGTTAAAGTGATTATGTTCATTTGATATGATTTTCATTTATATATTGTACATAATTGGCAATTGGCAATTGTTAGAAGCAACTGGTGTTTAGTTTGCAGTTGTTTTCTACATTTCTGGAGACGTTTTCCTACGAGAATCTTAAACCGAGTTTGTCAGTACGTTTGCAACTTGTGGAAAGAGGCTTCAGAGATTTCGTAACAGCTTCCTAATATATTCCTGCCAAATATAACATAAATGAACTGATGGGCGCATTCTTCAAATGAATGGAACTTGATAACAGCTTTGCTACACAAACACTTACGAACAAAACTTGATCTAACTAATATTTCATTATTTGCTTTACGCACGCCCATCAAATCATTTTGTCAAATGTGTCTGCATTTCATGCAGAACAGTTAAGCATAAGTGTGAACCAAATAGACACGACAGGGTGCATTTTTATATTTTTTAGGTTATATTGGAATTACCACATCAGCATCAAAGGTGAAGGACTGAGACTGTTTCTGTTACTTTTATTTCCTAATTTGTACAGATAGAGGGCATCCTAGATTCGGCCTACGCCCAATGCAGTTGGAATTTATTGTACAATGGAAAATAGTTTAGTTTCTAATGAAAAACGATTGCAAATCTAATGTTAATATATTGGTGGCATAGAATAGCGACTTGCACGTCATATGAATTGATTTCAATAGAAAAAAATCCGTACTCACTTCATCACAAGACATCCTTTCTTGCATCTCTAACTTGATTAATATTCAACGTCCATTTCATTAAATAGTTTGTGGTTTGAGGCGAACTCACTTCAGTGCTCATCGAAGTGCTTGCGTCACTTAGAGAAACATATAAAAGCGTTTTCACCTTCTCGGCTTTCAATTGATCAATTTATCAGTTGTTAAGTAGATTACTGCATGTAGGCACACATTAGAGTTGGACGTCTTCTCATCTGTAACTTTATCTTAAGTTAAGGAGATGAATTGCTTGAGCAAGTTTATGCGTTGAATCCTTTGCAAATTAAAAATAAACATTTCGTGGTTTCAGATGAAATTCGCAACAAATTCGCCACTTTGAGAAATTCTTATGGGCTGTCTACATTCTCTATTAGGAAGTAATTTATTTGGAGCTATAACTATATTTGAATTTTCCCGCATTCTGGCCGACTGAGGCTCAACCCACTGCTACACTCTTTAGATTAATCGAAACCTTTATAAGTTCGTGATTGTACCAACGTTCTGACATGGGTATAACAATTTGTTCAGCCTCTATATATATCAACAGTGTGGACCCACATAGAACCGTGTTATTTTTTTACCAATTATAGTATACATTTTAGAACATATTAGACACCAACCGATCCAAATGATTGATTTTACTTAATACCATTTTTAAGTATATGGCTGCATGTTGTAATCAACAACAAGTAAAACAAGTAAGAAAGGGCTATAGTAGGCGTAAGCCAAATATGGGATACAATCACCCGCTTAAAAAAGCATCAAGTTTTTAACCACTGTTAACCGACCGCAGAAAAAGGTAAATGAAGGAATGCTCGTCCCAAATTTCAAATTTAATTATTCAAATTGAATCTCTAAAGCGTATTTCATCTATAATCCTATATAAGTGCATTATAGGTGGGCGTGGTCAAATTGTTGAACCGATTTAACTCATTTTAATACCGAGGTACCTAGATATGAAGACATGATATGTACCCAATTTCAAATCTACAAAATTCATTTTCAAATAGAATTTAAGGGCCTCAGAAGACGGGCATGGTCAATTCAGAAATAGTTTTAAATTTTAAGGGTACTAATATGAACAGAACTGCTTAATTTCAGAATATCAAGATTAATGAACCTTGGTTAACAAATTTTTACAACACTAAACATGGACGTAAACGTGTGCATTGCTCAATTGAATCATGCACTGTGAAATTCTATTAGAAGTATACCATCTTCCCTTTAATATATGTTCTGAACAGCTGGTCCAATTTATTATATTCATATATCGTTAGAATGTACAAATTAAGGAATAATTTTGTTTTTCTTTGCAATCGGAATTTATAGCACAACTCAGCACGTGAATTTGTTCAGTTCGTTGTCTGCTTTAGCCCATTTTAGAGCCATAGTTTTGACGTAGATGTATAAAATTTACGACTGCGCAAGTACTGAAAATCATGAGTGTAAAGTTTAGGACTCTATTGCGGGCGTGCCTTTGGTCCGATTTTGCCTAATTACAGTAAACTGTCCAATTTTTGAGGCCGTGAGAGTCCCAACAAAAATGTGCAGAATTTTACATAGATACACGGTCTAAATAAACTCGGTACTGATCAAGAATGTATATACTTGTGGGTGTGTGACTCGCCCTCACTTGGTACCTACAAGTGCCCAGGGATCGCACTCTTCTGTTACTTACATGTCGTTATGATGGAGGGTATAAGAACTCAACTTAGGCCAAATGTTAAACACTTTCTTTGTAATGGTCGTGTTGTGAATTTGACTGCGCCTTCTAAAGGTGTCTGTCATATGCTTTAACAAACAAGTAAATTTTTTTGACATGTATTATATTTGTAACATATGGGCGTGTCTGTTATCCGATCGAGCCTACTTTTGGCACATTGATGTGAAGACTAAATATTAATATGAATAATTTTAACTTCGTTGCTCACTTTTTGGTGGCTAATAGATGGACTAATGCCGATGTGGGCGTGACTCTTACCAGGATTTGAAAATATGCACTCTGTAGTTTCTCCGAGACTTCCTTCTGGGGGTTGCTACCGGAACAAAAAACGTAGCAAGGTAGAGGGTATAAAAATGAATCAAATCAATTACACATAAATTTAAGTTCGTATGAGACAAGTTACATATGTAAGATATTTTATACGAAATGCTAGCCTTCAAAATTGGACCGTTTTTAACAATTAACTGAACGGCACTGTTCTTAAATTGTGTACGTTTCACAACTAATTCGTGTCATTTTTAAAAAGCCAAAAAATAAATCCTTCGCATTGTTTTCGCAAATTGCTTTTCTTAAGGACGATTTGTTGTGACGTCAAACGTACTAAAAAATGAATATGGAAAAAGTTTTGTTATCGCTTCGTTATCTAAAACAATAAATAATGAACAATTTTCGTACAATTTCATACGTGCTCACAGTGGAGAGGCTGTTGAGTTGTTATTTCTCTATAACGACGTGTGTGCGTTTTGCCTTCAATTATTACTTGTCGAGTAATAAATCATAAAAATATGTTTTCTCATTGTTCTGCTGAAACAATTGCACAAAAAAGGATCTCGAGGCCATACTCTGGTCGGTTCCGTACCCTTACTTCAGTTTTTTTATGTCGCCTTTCTTGGTTTGTGTGTTTCTTGCTGCATGTGGTGTGCCCGATCAATAACAAATTTTTCAGTTAATTGGTGACTTTTGTAAATGCGAACGCGCCCTCGTGATATCGACAACATAATCACCAATGCTACAGTAATGATGCTCCTTTCACAATTACTTTTCCACGCATTCATAACTTTCTCTTTATATTGTATGCAGTTGTTATTGTTTAATTTAATTTTGATTATTTTGTGTAATGTGCCAGATTTGTTATTCCATTCTGTTTTCATTTCTCGTTGTTGTCTCCTTTTTTGCTGATACTTCTTCATATCAAGTATTTGCCTATAAGAGCCAATTATGATTTATTACCATAACCAGATATTTATCAGCATTAACAACATGTCTGGTTTGGCGCTAACACATTTACCCTCCACATAAGATGGAGAGTAAACAAAATATGTCATTGTATTTGCAACAGCCAGAGTACCTGTCAAAAACCCTACTCTTGATCAGCATCACAAACTGAGTTCATCTAAACTGTAGGTCCGTGTCCATGTTTTGCTTGCATACTCACGGTCGTAAAATTTGAGATATTTAGCTGACACTTTGTACCGACACTTCTAGTTTTCGCATTCAGATCGCTGTTTAAAATGCGAAAAATCAGTCATAAGCTACGCCCTTAAGAGCTACTTAAGATTCGGCCCAAGCCAAATTTAGTTCGCCTCCCTCCAATCTAAATCATGAAGAGGTGACCCCTCCTGATGCAACGTATTTTATTTCAAAAGAAAGTACTGCAACGTAATACATGCCAAATAAACCAACAAGCCTAAGTACGCTGCAAGTAATTTTCCTGCAACCGCACCATTTAATCATATAAATAACATTGATGATGTTAGACGATGCTAAAGAAATGTATATGTATGAAAAAAGTTTGAGATGCGCGCACACATGTGTTCAATATCCACATAGGCATTCTACACTTATAAACACACACCCTTCAATAAGTGCAGTACAACGCACAGCACCCATTACAATGATTTAATATTTACTTAATGCGCCCAAGATGGCATTCATCCATTTTAAGACAATGTCTGACAGTGCGTTATGTTCGAGAGTTGTTGTTTAAAATTAACAACACCAATAACAACAACATGCACTTGAATAGATCAGTTGCTCATTACTCGAAAGCCGTAAGAAACGTGGAATTATTGAAAAGAGGAAAAATTAAGAAACAAAAAAGTGTGTACGGCATATATCACGTATGGGGCACCCTTCAACATTTCTTGCTTTCCTCCCATGCTACATTTAAAAATGTGCATTTCTGTACTTGCTCTCAAACGTCCTCCAGATGGAGATTACGTGGTAGACTCTACCACTCTATTCGCTTTAAAAGAATATTTTGTTGTGTTTTTCACCTACTCAATCAGATGCATAGAGAAAGACAAACCCAGTGAAATATGGGGTGTCACCAAAAAAAAAAATATTAAAATGTCACTTACAACGCTTCGTTATATATAAATAAATAAGAAGGGAGAGTTGTAACAGATCAACCGCAAGTAAGCAACTGAATATCCGAACTTTAATGGTTTTAGTAAATTTTCACTTTAGAAGAACTGTACAACTTCAGAGATTCTTTTGTTGTTGTAATATTTTGAAACATTTCTCTTGCGCATATACGAAGAAAACAACGACAAATGTTTTCGATTGTTCAGATTGAAAATTGAGATATACAGTGACCGGAAAAACAGAGGGGGCGAAATATTACAAAAATCCACACTAACAAACACACAACACTTATTCTATTTGACAATTGATATTTTAAAATAGAAATATCAGTGCTCCACATGAAGAAGAAAGATACAATTTCCTTAATTGTACGAAACTACTTATTACTCACACACATTAACACATCGTTTCGGGTCTGGATTGCTCTCACATACATAAGCAACGCCCAACTGGCAGTTAGCAGTGATGGTTGTGAATACATCAAAACAAATCGTTAAAATGCAATAAAAGTGGAAATAAACCTGAACGCACAAGTCATGAACAAGTCATCAAATATAATTTTATTACGTTGTGAGTGAGTTTTGCGTTTAGTGTAATGTACGTACTACTCCACAATCAAAGAGGAAACCATCACGCCCCTTTGGCAACATTATCATTACCATTGACATACACACAAAACCACAAATCAATAATCCCAAGCAACTGCATCGCACGCAATCAGTGAAGCGACTGAGAAAAATTAAAATAATTGTGCCAGTAGTTGGGAGTATAAGTATAAACTGTTAAAAATAATAATAAAAAAAAACGCGGGACATAAAGAAAGAGTAAAATACTCTTACAACATTTTTATGGCTTGTCATCATTACAACATTCATTGAAATGATAGCAAATTAAAGCAACAGGCGTCAAGATCGTAAAAAGGACATAAAAATGTTATTAGAGAAACGATAAAGCCCGTAAGCATGGAATGAATGTGTGAGAATGTGTGAATGTGAAAGTGTATTGAATAACAACCTTTTGAACTCACACCTTGTGCACTCTTAGGCAGAAATATGTCGCCCAAACATTGCGATCATTTAGAGGTTTGAGTGAGACTCAGATTACCCAATCAAACTCAAGTGATGCAATCTCTTTGACGTGTTTAGAGTGGCGCTAAGTCGTAAAACTCTCATAAAAGTTGTAGTCTCATATAAATCGCGGCATTCACTTAACCATAAAGTCTATTTTATTTATTTTGGGTTAATACCAAACAAGACATTTACGAGGTTTTTTATATACGATATTATTTAGTTGTGGCAATAGATTTTACGGCTTTTTAATACATATGCACTTAAAACATACAACAAAACGTGGTAAATAAAATTATTTTTTAGAAGACGACCCGTCACAAAGCGCGTAATTTAATGGCTTAAGGGCTATAATACAAATTCGTGGAGATGCATTTCATGTTATCTGTGAGAGTAAAGCACTTATCAGTCAATGGGTTCAATGAATAATGTATTAACCCGAACACACATGTATACGTAGAATCTATATATAAAGAACTTGAGCAACGCGAATGAATCAGTAAAGTGATTGAATGATATAAATGAAATTCTACATAGTTGGAGGAAACGGGTTTCGATTTATTGTACAATTTACGATAGATGAACCAAAACTTTACACATATACTTCCCAAATGGTGAAGCTTTCCATTAACGTTTACCGCCAATTAGAGTGTAAGCGCAGTTCATTTTTAGTGCGGACGTACGCACATTTTTATTATCATTAAATTAAGCGATAATAGTTTTGTGATGCACAAATGTTTGTCAAATGAAGCCTTTTGCTTATCACTTCTGCCTTCCTTTATCACTCATTCACCTTTGACACAATTTCGCTCTTATCCAGCAATGCGGAGTTTGTAAATTCAATAGCTAACCGAGAAATAAAACCAGTTTCACTTTCATCTCAACAGCGTGCATGCATAAATATTGTACTATAATGCAGTGACAGTTATAACCACTTGCATGGATATTAGGTTTGTGTGTTTTTATGCACAAACTTGTTGTTTTGACTCTGTGAATGGGACATAAATTCTAAATATTATTATCAGAATTCCTTAGCAGCACATTTAAGAAAAGGAAAAATATATTCCCACACACACACACACACAATCACAGATATTTAAAGCACCTGAATATGTTGGTGTGAAGTGAGATTCTGGTTTCACTTAACATTTGTGACTTTTCTCCTATGATGTGTACAAGAAAGTGAACCGCTGCCAAGCGAAACCATTTTGTATGTGTGCGACTCTACTTAGCCGGTGTTGCGGCTGTGTGGTTGACTAACTGGCTTTAGCTGTTGGCTCGTTTGGCTGGCTGCCGGCATTGTCAATTGCTTAATAAAAGTCAAATTTTACGATACTTTTATGATTATTTTACGCGATTATCATTTAAAAAGCGTAAACGTTGACCATTAAAACTATAATTTGTTTTGATGTTTTTTCAATCAACTTGTCATTTCGTTCACGGTTTTATTGATTTTTAATTTTTGTTATTGCTGCCGTTATAGATTGATCGTGCGGCATAATAACAGTGGGAAACTATACCAAAGGCAAGTAAGGAGGTGAGTCACCTCATGAATAAAAGAAATGCTATCCCCGCATTACTGTAATTTTGTAAAATTGTAAACAATTGGTAGACGATTGTTGCTGCTGGAAAATACCTGAAAATTTTATAATGTCTTAATTAACTGTAGGTTTTCAATCACTTGAAGCAAATTTTTCGAATTTGGACCGGATACTGATAACCTTACAATTCCTTTTATTCCTTGTAACGGTGTAATGGTTTTTTTTTTTTGGTAAATATTAATTGATTGATTTTCGGGTGATGACTTAATTTTAGAGCAAAAGTAAAAAAAAAAGTTTCTCTCAATTTTATTGACTTCTGGTTTTCCAGAAGATTGTGGTGGCTACTGCCCCTGAGATCGCGTATACCTTGTGAATACTTTAGCATTCATGGCATGGAATAAGGGAAAAAAACCAAGTGGCTCGAAAACAATCTCAATTTCGTTACGTTTACACCCACTTTACACGTTTTTATGGGCAATGGGGCAAAAAAGAAAGAAGCAGTAAATCACCAAAAAAAATTCCAATACAATAAAAAATGAATGTTTGAAACATTTTGGTGTTAGGCCAGCATGACTGAGATTGAGTGCTTAACATGAACTTGTGTTTGTACATAGAGATGGAGAGAGGAAGAGGAGTTTTTATATGACACTGTGTGTACGAGTTTGGACAATACGTAGAGGCAACCATTTGCTAAACCTATGCACCGCTCAATGTAAACGTAAACGTAAACGTAAACGTAAACGAAAATTGGTTATGATGAATATCAACAACACGACCATGGCTGCAAACACGATAAGTTATAAATCATAGCCACGGTTGTATAATAACTGGCTAGGATTCGAGGCACTAAGCCATTGATTATATATTTGAGTAGTTTTTCTGGGTTACAGGCAGCTTTTAGCATTTATTGTCGGAGCAAACAACAAACAAACAAACGACGAAGCAAACAAACAAACACAAAATTTTGCCCAAAATGGTAGATAAGAGTAGTTTTCTTAGTTTTGAACGTTTGGCAAAGGTTGCCCGCAGTCTACTGATGAATTGTGTCTAAAATGGTTAAACGTGTTAATGCCAATTTAAGTAAGTGGGCGTAATTACTTTATTTGCACAAAAGACTCCGAGCTGAATGCAAAACAAAAATTGCTGCAATTTTTCACTTCTAAGAAAATGTTTATGAGAAGTTAGAACGAGAAGAGAATTAAAACATTTTACAGGAAACTGTACAACACGCTTGTGAAGAGATAATAAGGAAGCAGGAAGAGAAGCTTTATTTCGTTTTTAAGGTTACATTTTACTGTGGGCGTGGCATTTTACAAGTGCAATATTTTAACAAACATTGAAGTTTGTGTTGCAATATAAGTGAAAGGCGGAACATATTTAGAGCGCCAGAAACAATATCAACCTTATCCTTAATTTTGGACAATAGTGCAAAATATTTTCAAAAAAAAACAATTCTATATTAAGTGTCTGCCAAATCTGGGATACCCATCATCATTAACCTCTTTCCAATAGTTAGGAAATAATATCTTAAATTCTTTTGAACGTTTTGCACTGAGTATGGTTTTTTGTAAATTAAGAGCGTTTCTGTTGTCAGGATAAATTTAAATCCTCGTACGAAATTTAATAATTCAATTTTTGTTCAATTGTGGGCATGCCCCTCAACCGATTCTGCCCCATTTAAATAGCAATTTGCCTTCAAATTTACGACACGTCGAAATCGACTCAGTTTTTAGTGCTTCTTGATCAACATAAATATTTTATAGAATCTCTCACGCCTCTTTCTGCTTGTTGCAAATGGAGCAAACTTAGTATACTTCCCCTAGTTATATGGAGGTTATATTAACAATTTCATAATTGATCGTGCAAAGTTATGTACAACTACACAATGTATTACAAGTATTTGGTTCCCCATACTTATGTATGGTGGATTTATTAAATTTGCATACAATAACTTAAGAAATTCTTACCTTTATGCACGGAAGCGTAACGATCAGCACAGACCTTGGCCGAAGAAGTTGAAAAGTGTTCTTTTCATTGCTAAGTGAATACGTGAGTACATAATTATCCTCATTGCTTCACATTCATACATGTGCACACAAACAGTACTCCTTTGTTTACAATATGATGATGTACCCAATGAATATTATGAGCAAATGTCTAGTGCCGCTTAATTTAATTACCACACCCACCGTTTAATTATGCTCTTACTCATTCTGTGAGGAGAACAAGAATGGCAGCAATATATAAAACAAGGCAATGCAAACAATTAAGCGTGAAGCTATAACTGTTTTAATGTAAATAAATTTATTTTAAGCAATTTATTTGAATGTTTATGTAAAGATACTGAAGAAAACGAATATCAAAGGGTGTCTTTCCGCTTCTTGGGAAATAATTAAACAAACTTTTATCTGAAATATGTCTTATTCACTTATACGTATGCGTCATGGCATATAGCGGTCTATAACGAAAAATTTCAATTCAAAGTTTGTTCCAATTACTTTTGAAAACCTTTCTTGCTCTTAGCAAAACCTTCTTTGAAGCATTTCGTTTGATCGAAAAACAAAACATAATAAAGCCCATATTTTGTGTACATGTGTATATATGTGCAGCAACAATTGTGAATATGAATCGAAATATACAGCAAAGTAAAGGAAAAGTTTTTTTTTAAAACAGATTACAATTCTATGCAATGCAATGCGATGAACGAAAAAGGAACCCACAAAAAAGAGGCAGAATAGCCAATTAAATGTCATCGTCTATCGACAGCTACTTTTAAATGACTTTTAAATGACAAATAAATCGTGAGTTGGTCGTTTAATTCGTCGTAACGTTGTGGATATGTATAAAAAAATCACCACATAAACCATTTAAAGTAACGTTTAGCACAACAGCAGAACATGTAAAACGCGGAAGCCTTACTGTGTGGTGTGGTGGTGCAGCAAAGTCCCAGCAGTCTTACTAACAATTGTGAACGCTTTCTGCACTCGGCTGTGGTTATGTATTTTTTATGCAAATGTGATTGTGTATGCCACCAGAGACTTTTTGACGAATTGATGAATAACTCGATGTGCCACGGACTGTCAATAAACGTGCAACATATAGGTGCACACATGCTTAATGCCAAAGCACAAGTCTCCATGGGATAGTACGTTAATGTATTGTGTTTAGAAATAAGTTTTGTACGACCCCAGTTTTGTACGCCTCCACTTACCAGTTAAGTCTCCTTAAATATAAAGAACTCTCGGCATTAAGTGGGCTATGAATACTTGGTGCCACCAACGGCGTTCTAGCTTGACAACAACCGTTAAAAAAATATGCACACTCACACATACGCGCACGCTTACTTATGTACGTATTATGTGAAATCCTAATGAAATATGCGGAGAATACTTGAACGCACAAAAATCCTGTCCGGCAATAAAACGTGAATTGTCTGTATGGCACATGGTCGGCATGTAAGTCGAGCAAACAACCAGCAAGAAACCTAAATTTGGCTTGGGTCAAATCTTAAATACCCTCCTCATATACACACACACGTGTGTCACAGTGGGCGTGACATGATTAAGTCCTGTACAATTATTTAATAATTACAAATTATTGGCAAGTCTGTTATCCGATCACGCCAATTTTAGCACGTCTATAAATTAGGTTATTACAAATACGCGTAACAGATTTCTACTTCACAGCGTAATTTTTTTAAATTTGTGCTCGTGGCTCTTGACGGATTTTACCCATTTTAAGTAGCGACCTGTGTACAGATACCAGAAATATTTGTAACAAATGTGTAAATGCGGCTAAATATCTTATAATTTACCATCGTGTGCGTTTCAACAACAAACAGATACACCGACTACTAGTCGATTTTTTAAGAATATATATACTTTGCAAAGACCCTGACGCCTGCTTCTGGGTATTTCAAATGGATATCCTTCACATATCTACTAAAAAATATTTGTAAAAAATTTCTGGTAAATAACTCAAAATGTACGACTGTCAGCTTTCCAAAACCAGATACATGATCACAGAGACGGCAACATTCAAATCAAATCAGATTTTTATGCTGATCTAGAATGTATGTGAAGTCGTCTTCTGGGTGTTGCAACCATAATAACAAACTTAATATGCCCCTTTCCTATTGAAAAAGCAGAAAAAGTGCTCTTCTATACAGTTTTCATAAGTTTAGGCAGTGTTTTGTATAGTGCTACATAACGTTATGATGTGTGACAGTCAAGTTTTATTGTTTCTCTTCTACAGCATCGACATTTGGTTTTCCATTGGAAATATTTTCTATATATTTTAAGAAAATCGGACCTAACTTTCGGCAATTATAAAAAATTCTCACAGAGACAGTAGACAAAGCTCTAGAGTCTCCTTGAATTGGTTTGGGGTGCAAGCATGACGAACGTTTTCTTACACACTAAATGAAACTCCGCCTCAGTACTTAACACAAAAGGAATATGATTTTAAATTGAATCTTATACATTCTGCAGATTTGCAGTTGCTGATATGTCAGCATTTAATGCATTCGTGTACAGGCTACCGGTCTTTAACATTCCCAAAGAAACCAGCAATTCATCCATCTATTTAAACGTCTATTCCTCAAAAAAACCTCAACGTCTCTTTCTTA